>OZ025295.1:93250041-96059876 GCA_964019185.1 Maratus speculifer
TATGTATTGGTAAGCGAACAATTTTTTACCACTTAGGTGATATTTTATTCATATTTCGATTTAGCGGTCTGAGAGACCGCTCACAGCAGTTATGGGACAATTTTTGTCACAGTAGTTAAGGGTTAAGTCGGTACTGACAATAAAAGTAATTCACATTTAAATTTTTCTTGAACGGAAAAAACTGTTTTGTTAAAACAAGTAAAGTTTGCTTAATATAGCCTCAACGAAAATATTTGGTTTAAATGAAAAAATTTCAAACAAAACTTTGTTGAATTTACAAAGTCATTTAATTAATCTAATAACAATTTGTTTGTTTTTAACAAAAATATTTGGTTGGGGCTGTATTAATTAAAATTTAGATATTTCAACAAAAGTTTTTTTTCCGTGTGGCATTTCATACAACTATATTCAATATAGTAATAATCTTTAATTCATTTAGAGTGTAGATAAAATAAAACCATTGTTCATGACTAAAACTTGGCATTGTGCTAGGCGCGCTTAGAAAGGAGATCGCTAATGTGTGACCTTGCCACGTTTTTTCCAGACAACATTTTAATTCACTTTTGAAACACAAGAGTCCTACTAAGAATCCCATTGAATGCAAAATAGTCGTGAATCTCACATTAATTATGTGATTAATTATAATTAAAATCCTCTTTTTTAAAAAATTAGATTTATTGATTTTATAACGGACATTTCACAAATATATCATTAAACGTTTTTAATCTAGGCTTTGAAAGACAATGAAGTAAAGAGTACGTGCATTTCCATTATGTATGTCCAAATCGTACGCGCTTTTAAGTATTAGTATCTCGACTAAATACTGATGATTTTTTTCTGAAACTCGTTATCATAAATGCTTTTATATTTCTGCTACGATGGGTACCTCCAACGTTCCTCAACATTTTCGCTGCAAGAACGCAAATCCTAATTTGTGTGTAATGTAAAAATGCACTTTTTTCAGAATTTATGCAACTTAGACTAATCTCTATAGCTTTCTGCAAGGTTTAAATTAACATCTATTTTATTGGAATTTTTTTCATAATTATAGATGCAGAACATTTGGAAATAGCTGCGTAGGAGTATTTTTAATCACTTTTCCGACAATATAACTGTATGAGTAATGCATAAAATTAACATGAATGTATCTTTGAATTCCACAATACGACAGCTTTCACACGATATCCCACACCAACGGTAAAGAACATTCTTTTTCAAGTAGCTTAATTACCTTATCTTTGTTTTTAGGTGCGTTCGTAATTGTGTAAATACGAAACACATATATCCGTCGTTCAATCCACCCATCTGTCCGCACATAACAACGCAAAAGCTATATAACCGAAAGCTTTGAAATTTTAAATATAAAATTATTATAAAATTTTGTCAAATCATTTCAAGTGTTATGAATATCGGATGTATAGTTTAATTACAGGGACGGTCAAAATGTATGAGTTGCATTACATCCAATGGGAAAAAATGTTTAAAGTGCATTTTAATGGTGTTACAGCCTTTCAACAAGAATGAAACTGATGTTTATTTACTGAAGTGTATTAAAATATGCACTCTGTTACAATATGCAGTGCAAAAAATGTTTATTATTCATTTAGAGAGCCAAACAAAATAGTTTTGGGAATAACGGATTTATATTTTATTCGATCGACGATAATTTTCAAGCTATGTTTTTGAGACTTTCACAAAAGTTGGTCTATATATTTAACTAATGTAATGTGCAAGTGGAATTTTAATAGTGCTAACGCATGCGCAGTAAACAATTATTTAGTAAACCTGCTCATTTTTCATATTATTATTATTATTTTTAATTTTGATTAGAGGATGCTATGTACAATGTTAATTGTCATATTTTTTAAAAAGGACATTGTGTTTTTTGAAGAACTCTGCAAATTATAAGCAAAAAACTTGGAAATTTTTGGGACCGTTTTTATAAAAAAAATTTCTACGAGTTTATAAATGAAAACAGTTAAATACAAGAAGCTACTTAATCATAATCTGCAGTTTGAACTCTTTTGCTTCATTAGTTTTGAGAGGGTTATCCAAAAGATCTTCGTTCTTTTTCAATTTGATGACGGTCCCTTGTTGTTGGGGGAAACACTTCGCGAAATAATGACGTGTACTATTTTGTTCACACACCTGAAGTTTCAGAATAATTCTTTATGTATATATCTAGATATTAAACAAAACGTCTAAAATCGCACGTGTCAATTTTTTTTTGTTCAGACTATATAGCTGAATGCCTCTTGTATACATGACAAATCATAAAATTTTGGAAAAGACTATTATTAGATTAAAATTTTCATCAGTCAATTTTTTTAAAGTTTTTTTCTTCTAATTGTTGCATAAGTTTCAATAGATATAAAGATTATTTTTTTTTTACGATTTAAAAAGAAATGAAGTACGTCTGTTGCCCCAATTACAAAATTGGTATTAAAAACTAGAAAAAAAAATATCTCAAAAATAAATCGAGATACAGCTTTTAAACACTCTTCTAAACATTTTTTTCTATGCGATGGTGTAAAAATTAAAAATGTGCGATATAATAAGTGTAAAAATTTCCAGTAGGGTAAATTTCAAAATTGAAATTTCTTTTTTTCTAATTGTTGCACGCAAGCCTAAATAAAATTATTATGTATGTAGCATTAATTAATGGATTGAAATAAAAACATGAAAATCGTTTTTATTTACTTTTATTTCATCATATTACATCATATTTATCCTTTCTTTTGACATGCGAAGTGAAACATTTTTTTTATTTATTAAATTCCTATTCATTTAAACTACTAGCCACCTCTGGTAACCGGTTTGGTCTCCATTAAATTTACGCTAAGCTTTGTGACATTTTACTTTTATTCATAATTTTATTTACTAACACACCTTTACTAAATCTGTAGATACTGATGGAAAAATCAACAAATCTATGCTATCAAAGCAGCATTTAGAGGAAGAATTCAGTATTCTGTTCTACTTGGCGCGATTGGTGAATAAATCCGAAATGGCGCCGAAAAACCACTTTTTTTTGTTAATTTAATAATAAAATGTTTCGAAGGAGATATTAAACGAAACCATGTGTGCGATCTGTGATCAAACTTACACACTTGTTTAAAGTTAATTTTGTATACTTTAAAATTTTGTATTAAAGAACTGGTAATATTTATTAAAAGTACATAAATTTCTATTTAATGTAGATGTGAAAAAAAGTACCTTTTAGTACATACTTATTTTAGTTTAACGTTAAAAAATTTTAAATTATTTTTTACATGCTTCAAAGCCATTATTTATGAAATCGGATTTGCTGTGCCATAAAGAGTTAATTGAGAAAGCTTATGAAAATTATATACGTAACCTCTTCTTTAATTTCGATGCAATTTTAAAATTTATGCTTCTTCTAGGAATATTTTACATCTTCGACTTCAATGCTATTTCTTCTGTAATTTGATAACGCTTTCGGATCCGAATTGTTTTTTTCAATTTTAAGAAAAAAATACTTTTACGTTAATAACTTTAGCACTAGCAATCGAAATAGATTAGATAGTGTTTAACAAATATCTTATTGTCTGAAATATTACGAATGTTGTTGTTTTGCATACTATTCAATTAACATTCATATAAAAATAAGCTTAAGAAGAATTTTTCGAGATGTTTGGAAAATATTGTATTACAATAGGATTTAACTTATATTAAAATTTTCTAATACTTTTTTGCACTTTATTAAGCATGATTCTTTTAGAAAAGTAACTTTTATTTTAAATTTAAAGAGTGAAATATATGTTTACAAGAAAAGAATCGCAAACTGCGCAAAGAAAATTAAGAGAATAATAATAATTATTATTATTACTAAAGGCCAAAAAAGGAATGATGTTATATAGTAAATTCATAAACATATACTAACATTACTACATGTAGATTGTAGCAAAAATATATCTTAAAACAAAATAATACTCAATTAAAAGTCGTATACTATTAATACTACACCAGCCTTGAAAGAGTTAAAAACTAATTTCGCGTATAAATACTAATAATTTTTAATAGTCCATGATCATATTTTTCTCCTATTTCATATTTCAAAATAAAATTACCGATACAGAAATTTTCGAATATGTTTTTTAAGGAAGAAAACATTTAATCATCTTCAAAAGAAATGGTCTGAATTCGCAAAATAGTCAGGATTTCACATTTTGCAAATGCAACAATCTTATAGCTGCCCACTTTACTTTGTTTTTCTGAAAATAAAGGTATTTCATACTGTTGTATCCAACTGAAAGAAGCACAATATATTCAAGTGTAATATATTAAAAAAAGTTTAATATGCCAACATAAAAATAACTTTCTAGGACATTTTTTTTACTAAGAATAAGAATATTTTGTACTAATGGGTCAATGGGATTAGCATTTATAAGATATATATTTTATTACTTTTATAGGTTTTATTTTATTATTGATTCATACATTGAGATATCTTAAAAAGTGTATATATATATATATATATATATATATATATATATGTAATCTTCTTTAATCTCGTTAGTATTTGAAAAATTATCCTTCTTCTAGGAATATTATACGTCTTTGACTCCATTGCTATTTCTTCAGTTATTCATCTAAATACAAATCTTGCATGTCAATAGTCCATGATCATGTTTTTCTCCTAATTCATATTTCAAAATAAAATTACTGATACAGAAATATTCGAATATGTTTTCTACGGAAGAAAACATTTAAGCATCTTCAAAAGAAATATTCTGAGTTCGCGAAATAGGCAGGATTTTCCATTTTGCAAATGTAACAATCTTATAGCTGCGCGCTTTATTGTGTTTTTCTGAAAATAAAGGTATTTCATACTGTTGTATCCAATTGAAAGAAACACAAAATTACATAAAAAGTTTAAATATAGTCGTGTAAGATATCCAAGAAAGTTTAATATGTCAACTTGAAAATAACTTTTAAAGGTATATACATATATATACAGTAGACTCTCTATATAACGAAATCCATTGTTCAAGTAAAAAATTCGTTATATAGAGAAATTCGTTCTATAGAGAATAACGTTAAAAATTTTATTAAATGTATAAATTTTGAACAATTGTAATTTTTGATGTGTTTATTTAAGAATTTGAAATTGTTCATAACTCTGCTTAAAATATCACTATCAGTAAGTACTGTATCAGTACTGTGCAATAGAGAGAATGTAATCCACTTCCAAAAAAACCTGAGAGATATTGTTGACATCTCCGCATTCCTTAATTGATTCCCATTTCTCTTTTTAAGTCTGCACAAGTCGTATCTTCTCCGTCCTCAGAATCCAATTATACACTATTATACAAAATTCGGCCTTTTTCAAGCAATTGTAAATTGTTTTTCTTCAATTACCCCCACAGATCCCGTTCTTATATGTATAACTATCCAATTGACACTGTTTTGAGAAAGATGTTGAAAGGTGTGTGGGAGGAGGGGGGTGATTGAATTCGTTGTTCTTAAAGAACAAGGAGATTCAAGCAAAGAAGTAATATAAAAAGAACGATAAATTAGGAATAAGTGGTGAAACATTAATTTCATGTGATTTCGAAGCTTTTTTACAACCGAATAAAGAACATTTTATGAAAATATTCGTTATATGGAGATGATATTTCGCTATATAGAGACTGTTTTTAATGTAATCATGGGAAAAGGGGAACGTTCTTACTAAAAATTCGCTATATAGAGAAATTCGATGTGTAGAGTTTCGTTATAGAGAGACTTGACTGTATATATAAATGATTCACTAAGAATAAGAATATTTTGTACAATTCGGTCAAGGGGTTTGGCATTTACAGTATTTTTCAACAAATTGTATAGCTTTTTTTTATTATTGAGATTTGAGATTTTTTATAAAAAGATATAAAATCTTAATCCTTTCTTTATTTTTCCTCAGTATTTCGAAATTTATACTTTTTTAGAAATTTTATACATTTTCGACTGCATTGCTATTTTTTCTGTTACTCGTCTAAACACTAATCTCTCAAATTTAATAGCACGTGATCATATTTTTGCCCAATTTCATATTTCAAAATAAATTTACTGATGCAGAAATATTCCAATATGTATTTCATGAAGAAAACATTTAACATCTTTAAAAGAAATGTTCTGAGATCGCAAATAGGCAGGATTTCTCATTTTGTAAATGTAACAATCTTATAGCTGCACGCTTTACTGCGTTTTTTTCCTAAAAAAAAGAGGTATTTCATACTACTGTATCCAAATAAAAAAATCACAAAATTGCACAAAAGTTTGAAAACGATATTCAAGGGAATTTAATATGGAAACTTGAAAATTACTTTCTAAATTTTTTTTCATAAGATTAAGAATATTTTGTACAAATCGATCAATGGATTTGACATTTATAATATTCTTAAACAATTTTTGTAGCTTTTTTTTAATATTGACATATTAATTAAAGTATCTTATAAAAAATATTAAATATATTCTTTAATATTCTTAGCATTTGAAAATTTATCTTTCTTTAAGAATATTATACTTTTTCAATTGCATTGCTTTCACTGTGTGTGTCTAAATACTAATTTCACGTGTCCATGATCATATTTTTCTTCTATTTCATATTTCAAAATAAAATTACTGATGCAAAAATATTCAAAAATATTTTTTTTTTTTTATTACGGAAGAAAACATTTAAGCATCTTCAAAATAAATGTTCTGAGTTTGGGAAATAAGCGGGACTTTACATTTTGCAAATGTAATAATCTTATAGCTGCGCGCTTTATTGTGTTTTTCAGAAAGTAAAGATATTTCATACCAATTGATAGAAGCACAAAATTGCATAAAATTTTTGAAAAATAGTCGTGTAAAATATTTAAAAAAGTTTAATGTGCCAACTTGAAAATAACTTTCTAGGATTTTTTTTCAATAAGAAAAAGAATATTTTGTACAAATAGGTCAATGGGATAAGCATTTATGATATTTTTTTTTTTTATAGCTTTTACTTTATTATTGAGTGTCATTTATTGAGGTATCTTAAAAAATATATAAAATCTCTTCTTTAATTTCGTTAGTATTTGAAAATTTATCCTTCTTCTAGAAATATAATACATTTTCGACTCCATTGCAATTTTTTCAGTTATTCGTCTAAATACTAATCTTGCAAGTTTAATGGCCCGTGATCATATTTTTCAGCAATTTCATTTCTCAAAATAAAATTACTGACGCAGAAATTTTCGAATATGTTTTCTATGGAAACAAACATTTAAGCATTAAAAAAAAAAAAATCGGAGTTTGCGAAAAAAGCAGGATTTTTCATTTTGCAAATGTAACAATCTTATAGCTGCACGCTTTACTTGTTTTTCTGAAAATAAAGGTATTTCATACTGTTGTATCCAATAGAAAAAACACAAAATTGCACAAAAGTTGGAAAAATAGTCGTGTAAGATATTTAAAAAAGTTTAATATGCCAACTTCAAAATAACTTTCTAGGATTTTTTTTTTAATAAGAATAAGAATATTTTGTTCAAATGGGTCGATGGGATCAGCATTTATAATATATTTTAAATAGCTTTTATTTTATTATTGAGTCATTCATTGAGGTATATTAAAAAATATATGCAAAATCTTCTTTAATTTCGTTAGTATTTGAAAAATTTTCCTTCTTCTACGAATATTATGCATTTTGGACTCCATTGCTATTTCTTCAGTTATTCATCTAAATATTAATCTTGCGAGTTTACTAGTCCATGATCATATTTTTCTACAATTTCATATTTCAAATTAAAATTACTGATGCAGAAATTTTCGAATAAGTATTCTACGAAAGAAAACATTTAAGCATTAAAAAAAAAAAAAAAAAAAAAAAATGAGTTTGCGAAAAGAGCTGGATTTTACATTTTGCAAATGTAACAAACTTATTGTTGCACGCTCTACTGTTTTTTTTTTCTGATAATAAAGGTAATTCATACTATCTAAGCCAATTGAAAAAAAACCCCACAAAATTGCACAAAAGTTTGAAAAAGATATTCAAGGCAGTCTAATATGCCAACTTAAAAATAACTTTCTGGGTTTTTTTTTTTTTTTTTTTTTTTTTTGTAATTAAGAATTTTGTACAAATGGGTCAATGGGATTAGCATTTATAATATTTTTAACTACTTTTTTAGCTTTTATTTTATTATTAAGACATGCATTGAGGTATCTTATAATCTCTTATTTAATTTAGTTAGAATTTGAAATTTTATCCTTCTTCTAGGAATATTATACATTTTCGACTGCATTGCAATTTTTTCAGTTATTTGTCTAAATACAAATCTTGCAAGTTTAATAGCCCATAATCATATTTTTCTACAATTTTATGTTTCAAGATAAAATTATTGATGCAGAAATTTTCGAATATGTTTTCTACGGAAGCAAACACTTAAGCATTTCAAAAAAAAAAAAAAAAAAAAAAAAAAAAAAAAAAAAAAAAAAAAAATCTGCGTTTGCGAAAAAAGGAGCATTTTACATTTTGCAAATGTAACGTGTAACTTATGAGCATGTAACTTATTGTTGCACGCTCTACTGCTTTTTTCTGAAAATAAAGGTATTTCCTACTATTGATTCCAATTGAAAAAAGCACAAAATTGTACAAAACTTTAAAAAAGATATTTAAGGCAGTTTAATATGCCAATTTTATTTTTTAAACTAAGAATAAAAATATTTTCTAACTGATAAAAAATAATGTTTTAATGGGTATTCTAATTTTCTGCCTTGAAATTTATAACTCCATTACAAAATGCATTTATTGAAATCAAAATAATATTTATTGTTTAAATAGGTTTGTGATAATAAGTAAATTAAGTCTAAATAGATAATTTTATGTAGAAATTTTAAGATATGTTGCGATCAATGAAAAGTCTTCCATTTAATGATCATAAAATATTATAAGTAATTCGTGTTTCACTTTAACTCTTTCGGGTCCAAATTTTTTTTTCCATTTTGAGAAAAAAATTGCTTTTACTTTAATAATTTTAATCTTCCTATCTATATAGAGTTACTGAAGTATAAAGATTATGGCATTTTTTTCAATCTACAATATGTACTTATTTTGTGTAGTATTCAGTTCCTATTAATATGATAATAGGTTAAGGAAGAGTTTTAGGGGACGTTTGGATAACATCGTACTACAAGATTATTTAACATATATTACAATTTTCTATTTTTTGGTGCGTTCGTAATTATGTAAATGCGTAACACCTATAGTTGTCATTCAGTCCGTCCGTCTGTCCTCATACAACGCAAAAACTGCCCAACCGAATCGTTTGAAATTTCAACTATATAATTATTGCATAATTTTGTCGAAACATTTCAAATTTTATGGAAATCGGATGAATAGATCAATTACAGGGACAATAAAAAATATTCCGTTACAATACGGCCAATGGAGAAAAATGTTTCAAAAGCATTTCAATCGTTTGAAATTTAAAATACATAATTGTTACATAATTATTTTGAGTCATTTAAAATTTTATGAAAATCAGATGCATAGATCTGATTGGACAGTCAAAAGTATTCCGTTACATTACGGTTAATGGGAAAAAAGTTTCAAATGCATTTTAATGGTGTATATAATAACATACATTTTGCATAATCTGTGGTGCAAAGAACATTTGTTATTGATTTGAAAGTACACACAAAAGTATTTAATTACATAATTTTATACGGAGAACATTGTTTGGTGCATATTTTAATTGTAATTAACTATTTACAATTTTATGAGATTAATATACGAGAGTGATATTTTTAAAACGTCCTTATCGTACGAACGCACCTAATTTGCTACGCTTCACGTGCAATTTCCAACTTGTTTCTTCTTTTTATCGAGCACTATTTTTTAAAAAGGTAACCTATTTTTTAAATTTAAACAGTGAAATATGTGTATACAATTTAGGAATCCCCAACGGTGCAAAGAGAATTAAGGAAACTTTTATTATTATTATTGTTATTATTAAACCTGAAAACACAAATGAAGTCATAACTATAAAGGTACAGTCATATGCTACTATTTCGATTTGTAGATGTAACAAAAGTAATTGTAAAAACAAAATATTACTTAATGGAGAGACATGTGCCATTAATTGTACATAAGACCCGGAAGAGATAAAAAGACAACCTTCGCACAAAAAGTGAAAAAAAAAAAATACTCAAAGAGGTGAAACTCTCTTTAATGATGATAGGTATTTCCCCAAGAGTCTTCACAGATTAACTTTCCTTTATGTGAAATGAGGTGAAATTATTTGCAGCATTGCCAACTAGATATAACGGCCTGCGCCATTCGCTAAAAACCGCTGAAAAACTGAAGCTAGATTCAGCTTCAAACCCTGAACTATTTCATTGAACCACGTGGCACAAAATCTGTCCAATTAGCATGGTATGAGCTGATTTCTGTTCTGAGCACATGGTCATTATTTTGGTTCAGGGTTTGCACGATTGGTAGGAATAACTTGGGCAATGTATCAGAGTCCTCTGGAGGAAGACTTCATACATTGATCTCATATAAGTGGGCCTTATATATATAGTTGGCCATGATTTGCAGTGAACTAATGCTCATGGAATTCATTGATCTAAATCACAAAATTTTACGAATGCGCAGTGATTGATATGTTCTTGAATGATAAAGTTACATAAGAAAATATGACATATGCATGATTTAAATATCGCTTGTTTTGAATTGTCTAAAGTGCATTTAACCTCTTCAGTCCGGAGACGAATATTGCGAAAGAACAATAAACTGTAATAAAGCTCAGTAAAAAATACGTTAAACTTACGGTAAGAACTGCTGGCAGCAATGTTGCCAGTAGTTTTTGCCTTAGGAAAAGCAGTAAAATTAGAAATATTTTTTTTTTATTACATCTAATTTTACAGCAATTTTTACGGCAAAAACCGCTGGCAACATTGCTGTCAGTAATTTTTGCCGCAAATTTAACGGATTTTTTTAACGGTGAGTCAATATCAATGCTTATCATAGCCACACGTTTATTAAAAATGTTTTAAAGTAATTTTAGCAACTCTAGAAATATTTAAATTAGTTTAATGAATATTCGTCTTTAGTACCGGCTACAGGCGATATCAGGACTGTGAAGATTAAACAAGGTTTCGTGCATAAAAACAGTTACAGTTTTAGAGTATTATCATTCCCTGAAAGTATGTTTGATAAAGCTTTTATATGAAATATTATAACATCTGGTGGTTGCAAACTTTAGTATTGCAACAATTTATTCTTTTTTTTATATAAAAATGCGTTTTTCATGCCAAAATTACATTTATATTGAATTTGAAGATTTTATTTGAAAAAAGAATTCTTACTTAAAATTCCTTTTTTCGATAAATCTAAGTGAATATTATTCATTCTAAATGTACCTGTATTATCAATCACACTGTTCTAATATTATTATACATCGATTATTATTTATTCATTATAATTCATTGTATAGGTTTTTATTTATTGGTATGAAAATTAAAAAATCAACACATTGTATATATTCGGACGATGTAATACATTTATTACGTCAAAAGCTATAAATTAATGTTTGTTATGTTAAAATAATTTCAAACTAGCGAGTACAAGATTTTGATAGACTTTCAAAACAAAATTAGCCAATCGAAATAAATGTAATAGTTTTATTGAAATTTTAGACCATAGAAGTTATCCATTATTATAGTATAGCAATTAGAAAAAAGAATAAACCTTATTTAGAAAAAGAAAAAAAATTAATAATTCTATGCATGATCTGTAGTACAGAATTCAACCTAAATAATATATAAAGAATTTTCTTTAATTTCATCAAAATCTAAATTAAACTCACCCTAATGACTTTTCCTCGTAGGGTTTAAACTTTTAATTCTCTATCTATGGGTTCCATTAAAATCTTTATTATCATTGACGTAGACACATCATTATCCTTAATGATATCAACATACCCTAAATGGAGACCTCTGAACTTAAGTAGTTGTAACAGATGTTTAGTACAAAGCCACTTTTGACCCTTTTGATAGATTACACATAAGATGCTTGAAAAATAGCGACAGACGTTTAAAATAATTCTTCTTGACATTTTATGTAAAACTATAGCCACAAATAGTTGTTACTTTTTACGCCATTATTTCTGTTTATAAAAACTAGCAAAATTCTACAATGTTCTTAAAAAACAATATTCGTATTTATTTCGGCAGTTGGGATGCTGTAAACTATTATTTTCTATTATAAAATGATAATTTGTATTGTAAAAAAATCTTTTGCATTTTATAAAAGTTTACAAAAATTAAAAACTTTTTCGTGCAATCCGCTTTTTTTAAGTATACTATTGCCTTCAAATATGTTTTGCAATCTTTTTTTTTTAAATAATAGATAAATAAAAACTCTAAAATAAATATGTAGCAAGATATTGTTAATTTTCATAAGAATGATAATATTGATATTTTAACACAATTTCTGCTGAATGTAAATTTTTTTAACTGATCTGATAGGATTAAAAAAATCATTTTTGTAAAGAAAATACTGATTAATGCACTGCATAAAAAATGCAGATATCGACTAAATCAAAATTCCCCTTTTAAAAAAAATGCAGGAAAAGAAACTTTTTCACCTAAAAGTTTACTTTAAATATAAGAAATATTTTGGTTTCGGGAGCTTCTAAAAGATAAAGAAAAGATAACGTGGATAACTCAGTAGATGTTATGTTATATTTTCAAAGGTATTCCGTAGATCGAGAGTCATGATTTAGCTGTAGTTTTTTAAAGGGTTACAATATCTTTGAAACCACCTCTTTCATTTTAAATAATACTGTTACAATATCTGACGACAAAATACTTAATAATAAAAATTAAATTAAATAATAAAAATCTTATAAAAAAGGAATTTTTACTAAAATATAAATAAAAAAATAACTTGTTTAAAATCCCTAGTACTTTTATAAATATGCATATTTCATCTGCTTCAATTTTTATTTCCATATTCATTAGAATATACTATGTAAAACTGTGCATGGGTTTCAAGATGTATAAGACTTTAAATTTAATATTTTTTTTCTTTCGTGTACATTAAAAAATAAAAGAACTTCAACCAACTCTCAAGTTGAATATTTTTTAAAAAAAATCTATATATCAGAATGTTATATGCACATAAATATAATAAACACCGTGAAAAAGAAGTAAAAAAACAATCAAATATCTATCTAAAATAGCTAAAAAGTCTTAGTATTTATTGAACTAGGAAGTTATAAAAACATGAACACGGAGAATGATCTGTTTAAAGTTTTCATTTTATGGGTATTTGCGCTCGATTATCAGTGCAATTTAAAATATCTCATGATAGAATTTTGGTATAAGTAATAATTAAGTGTCAAAATAGTCACAACTAAAAAAAACTATGAGTTAATATCAAAAGAATAAATTAGATATTTTGACCAATTTCAAGATACTGTGTCCCCATAATTTGTTAAAAATTAAGATTATCGCAAATACCTTAGCAATCACTATTTCATCACATGTTGCCAAAAAGCTTTAGTTCACGGATATGTGTTACAAGATTAATATAGATGTGTAACGTATATATATAGATAGATAGATAGATAGGTAAAATTCTATATTATAGATAAGAAAAAAATCACTATTACATAAAACAACAACACACAAGAAGTATGCAAATAGCTCTGTGTGTTTGTCACTGAGTTTCTCCAACCAAAAATTCACTTTTAATTCTTTATAATCCATATTATGAATTCATCAAAATTTTTTCTTCTACGACATTTTTCGTCAAGTTTTGAATCTACATTAGAAGATTTACACAATATTTTAATAAATTTAAGAAGAATTTTTCTAATAAAAAAATCATTCATTAAATTTCAATTCATCTAGATTTTGTGCAATGTTTATAACTCCATAGGAACATTTTTAAAAGTATTCTTTATGTATTTTATAGTTTTAAAAATGTATAAATAAATGATCGTAAAAATGAAATAAAGAAAGTTCCTTGACTCAAATAATCTTTCAATATCAAGAAAGTTTTAAATATGCAAAGTAAAAAGAAATAATCTTTTTAAAATTATTTTTATATTGTGCAACTAAAAATGCTTTTAGAACAATTGCGAGTAAAGTATCTTTAACTTATTATAAGTAGCTTTACTACTAGACAATGCATTAAATTAATTTCTAAGCAAATTATTAAAATGGTTATTTAAAGACCGTTGGGGCATAAAGGGTTATAAGAATTTCTCAATAGTAATTAATATGCAATGTGTTATTGGATTATAAAATATATTACTGATTTTCCTATAAGTAGTTTGTATACAGTTTGGCTTCAGTTTACGAAGTGCACGTTAGCCCGATGATAATACAGGCTATAAATAAGACATGGAGTTAATAAATAGAGAAAATAAAAATATGACATTTAAAATGTAATAGAGTAAAGCATAATATAAGATGATTAAAAAAATACATAAATGAAACTTTAAAATATCATATTTTTTAATGCCGATGAAGAATGTATATTTGTTTTCGAAAATATAACTGTATTTTTACAATAAAGAAAATTCTTGTAAATAAAAATTCAAAATTTGTTGATTTTCTTGTCAGACTTTCTTTTCTGGAAAATTTGTTAATTTTAAAATTAATATCGGAATATTCTTGAAAGCAAAACGCATAAAAAAAACTAATTAAGGTGTATCAGTACTTCAATATTTTAATTTTTTAGATGTTGTGCTTTAATTTTTCTAAACATTTTGATATAATTTTGTTCTTAAATTACCATTAGAGCAGAAGTTATGGCATTAAAAATTATACTTGCTTAAGGGTGTTCTCAACTGCTTCGCTCAACAAATGCAAAACGTGTTGACACATTTACAAATTCATTTTTTAACAGAAAGGTATAAAAATGGAATGCCTGACTATGGAAACGATTTCGAATCGAACTTAGTTTTATATTTTATGATAATTAAATTACCTATACAGGTTTAAGCTCTTTCGATCACGTGATCACCCGTTTTTCTCCTGCTTTTCGATTAGTTTTTCTGCTTTCGTTGGGGAATGTGCTCAAAAACGTCAGTTTTGAAAGCTTGTTATGAAAGATCAATTGTGTTTTTAAAAAAACAGAAAATTGAGTGCAATTAGACAGTTTCTGAATAACAACCTACGCTAGTTTCATGCATTTCCGAACAAAAATAAATTAAAGCATATATCACAAAGTTGCTCTTTTTTGATTTAAGAACACCCTTAACAATTAAAACGGTGTTTTCGAAAATTTGGTGATTGTTCTGTCTAAAATTCTCAAAGTTTTTATAAACAAACTGTATTGCTAAAGGTAACTAGTCATTTATGATTTTAAACTTCTTGCTAAAAATTCAGAAAAATACATGAGGTAATATCCTAAAATTTCATAAGTGTAAACAGAATAGTATAATCATGTCTTTCCGCTAAGATTTTCCACCAAAACCCTGAATAGGATTATCGACAAATTGAAAAAGAACAGATATCTTTTGGATAACACTATCAAAACTTATGTGCAAAAAGCATGGAAACTATAAATTATGATTAAGTGGCTTATTGTAATAAATTGTGTTCATTTTTAAAAAGATAGCATGTATAGTTGTAGATAAACTAAGATTTAAAAAAAAAAGTTTGCAAAATGTTTTGTTTATAATTTACAAAGTTTTTATTATCAAGGGAAAAAAAATGTTATTTTCCGGAAATGTGGCAAACAACATTGTACTAATATCTTAAAATTATAATTTAAAATAATTTGAAAAAGTATGAAAAATCAGCTAGTTTACTAAAAACTCTATCAATGCGTATGCGTAAATACAATTAAAATATACCATGTATAATATCTAAATATGTGGAGAAATTTTTGTAAAATCTCTCAAAAACATAGCTTGAAATTTCTAAAAATTACTGTAGATGGAATTAGCTCAAAATCTTTTCTTTTCAAAATGGATTGTATCCATATATCCATTGATTATTGTCAATATTAGCATACACAATATTGCACACAAAATTTGGATAATATTTAATGTTATATACAGGGTGATTCAAAAAAGATGGGCAAAATTTTAAGGGGTAATAGTATACATCAAGACAAACAATATTAAATAGAAACCAAGGGTCCCAAGCGTTTTCCAAAGGAGATAGCCGCCATTAAAGTTTAGGGTCCAAAATTTCAAATAAACATAAAAAACGGAAAAATTGGTCGATTGATTTGCGGTTTTCACTAAAACTATTCTCTATGTTGGTATTTTCTTGAAAATAAATTATAAAGATAAATTCCGAAAAATGTCGATAGAGGGCGCTTTAGAATTTGACGTAACGAACAACTTTTTGCCGTTATTTTTTGCGCCTCATTAAATGGTTTCGCAGGCTTAGACTTAAATTTAAATTTTGAGCTCAAAATCTGAATAGTTGGGAGTGGTTAAGTAGCTCAAACTGAACTGTGTTCAGAGGGTTCAAATTTCAAATGATTATAAAAAACGGAAAAATTGGTCGATTGATTTGCGGTTTTCAAAAAACTATTCTTTATGTCGATATTTATTGAAAATAATTTATAAAGCTAATTTTTAAAAAATGGCGATAGAGGACGCTTTAGACTTTGGAGTTACGAAAAACTATTTTTTACCGTTATTATTTACATCTCGTTAATTTTTTTTATAAGCTTAGAAATAAACTTAAATTTTGCGCAGAAAATCTGAATCATTGGGAGTGGTTAAGTAGCGCAAGCTGAACTGTGTTCAATGGGGTTGGGGAGTTTCAAATTTCAAATGATTATAAAAAACGGAAAAATTGGTCGATTTGTTTCCGGTTTTTGCTAAAACTATTCTTTATGTCACTATTTCCTTGAAAATAAATTTTAAAGATAATTTTTTAAAAATTTCGTTTGAGGGTGCCCTTAACTTTAGAGTAACCAACAACTATTTTTAAACGTTATTTTTTCTATCTAATTAAATGCTTGCAAATGCTTAGACTTAAATTTTGAGCTCAAATTCTGAATCGTCGGGAGGGGATAAGAAGCGCAAACTGAACTATGTTCAAGAGCTGAAATGTTACTCTCCCCACCTCTCGAACACAGTTCACTTTTGCGCTACTTAATTACTCACAACGACTTAGATTTTGAGCTCAAAATTTAACTATAAACTTTTACAAGAAGCATTTATTAGGTACAAAAATTCCAGTTAAAAATAGTTGTTGGTTACTCTAAAGTTTAAGGCGCCCTCTAACGGAATTTTTTGAAATTTATCTTTAAAATTTATTTTCAAGGAAATACTGTCATAAAGAATAGTTTTGGCGAAAACCGTAAACGAATCTACCATTTTTTCCGTTTTTTATGATAACTTGAAATTTGAACCTCCCCACCCCCATTGAATTCAGTTCAGTTTGCTCTACTGAACTACTCCCAACGATTCAGAATTTTTGCGCAAAATTTAAGTTTATGTCTAAGCTTATAAAAAAAATTAACGAGATGCAAATAATAGCGGTAAAAAATAGTTTTTCCCTACTCCAAAGTCTAAAGCGACCTCTATCGTCATTTTTTGAAATTTAGCTTTATAATTTATTTTAAATAAAATACCGGCATAAAGAATAGATTTAGTGAAAACCGCAAATCAATCGACCAATTTTTCCGTTTTTTATAATCATTTGAAATTTGAATCTCTGAACACAGTTCATTTTGTGCTACTTAACCACTCCCAATTATTCAGATTTTGAGCTCAAAATTTAAGTTTAAGTCTAAGCCTGCGAAACCATTTAGTGAGATGCAAAAAATAACGTCAAAAAACAGCTGTTCGTTACTCCAAAGTCTAAAGCGCCCTCTATCGACATTTTTCGGAATTTATCTTTATAATTTATTTTCAAGAAAATACCAACATAGAGAATAATTTTAGTTAAAACCGCAAATCAATCGACCAATTTTTCCGTTTTTTATGTTTATTTGAAATGTTGGACCATAAACTTTAATGGCGGCTATCTCCTTTGGAAAACGCTTGGGACCCTTGGTTTCTAATAATTATTGTTTTTCTTGATGTATACTATTACCCCTTAAAATTTTGCTCATCTTTTTTGAATCACCCTGTATAAATTTAATATTGATATGATAAGTTGATAATATGATAAATTGAATATCTAATGTTAAAATATTTAACTCTTATTATAATTTTAACAATTATTTTGATTGTGTTAGAATATTAGTTTATCTATGTGCTCATCGTTTATATGGAGTTTCTTTACTAGCAGTTTATGCTATTTAGCTCTCTATATGACAGACGAGATGTTAGTACCAATAATCTTATCTCAGCGAAACATACTCGACGATTGTCTGCTTAGTTATCTTAAACGGCATATTTCTGTTCAATATATTCAATTTGTAAGAGAACTATTTATCCAAAAAATGAAGATAGATTTTTTGTCGGTAATATTCAAGTAAAATTTATTACCATACAGTTAAAAGAATACATAAAAACAATTTCTTAACACTAAAATTACCGAGGCGGGTCTTCTGTGACCCAAGAAGTGGTTTTTCTTTCGTACCACTGGTGTTTTTCAAAGAGAAACTTCGAAACTGATTGACTTTTTCTAAATACTTAATATCCTGGCTTAACACGAATTTAATTGAAATCGAACGAAAACATTTTTATATATACATTTTTATACCTAGAAATACCATGATGGGTCATCGTGGACACGAAGAAAATAATTGCATTTTTCGTTTATTTCAACAGGGATTTTAACTTTATAATTTTCAATAGCATAAAAATATTGTAAGGATGTGTTTCGCATTTCCTTTACACAAAAGAGGGAAAGGAATGTAGTGTGTACAGAGGGCGAGCGAAGGTGGGGGCATGATCACATATGTGTTGTGCATTTGAAAGACAAATGCGTGAGCTTTTATCGTATTTCAAGCTATTGTTAGAATATTGTAAAAAATTTTTATTTATATTATACCTTAGAAACTAACTAAAAAGAATATCTTGCCTCTCATAAACCACGCGGATAAAAAGAAGTTTGTTTGTGGCATTCCAATTCGCACATTTATAGTGATGGCATCACGACAGAAATTTTTTTGAATGAGAAAATTTTAATACTGCGAAGCGAACTGTCTTTGAATTATTCTAACGACGAAATTTAGTGACGAAGTCAAGATTCTCATCATCTGATGATGCTGATAATTTTGACATATTTTCTTTTAAATGACTGTGAAATTTCATCGTTTGAATCTAGTAAAATTAGTAGTAAGCTGAATGAAAATAGCCAAGTAAATGCTGTGGAGAAAGGCATGAAACACAAATAAATCGGAAGTATTTTGAAGAAAATTCGAGATAAAACTAATTTTTTTAAATGAAAAAGATAAAAAAAAAGTCACTTCTTGAAGCAATTTCGAACATCGAACTTTATGGAAGATAAAGGCGCAGTGTTCAATATCTTCTCGCCTATGCCAAATCTAGTGATTCTAGATCTAGTAGTGATAAATGTTTGGTTAATTTTTAAAGATACAACATATTCTAATGTAAGAAGAAAAGTCTTCTTGCTAAAATTATAGATAAATATGTGACGAACAATTTTTTGAAAACGAATACATAAAATTAAAATTAATAAATAAAATAGTCACATAAAGCATAGCTAAGACAATAAGACTAATACTGTTCACTGTAAGCTATTTGTAACTTGTGTCTGTAATATGCACAGAAAAAACGAAAAAAACAGACCATGGCATTTTGATAGAATTCATTGGACAGTAAACTCTATAAAAAGTAAAAGTGTAAGTAAAAAAAAAGATATGTATATATATTTAAATTTATTGAGTTTTAATATTTAATAAATCTGTATAAAGTACATTATACAATTTAAATCGATAAATCATATGCATATACATTATTTAACGAAGATATGATAATCTCAAAGCATTATTCTAAAATAAGAAATAAAAAATTTCCTTGGGATTTATACTATCAAACTTTCATATTATGTAATAATCTAAAAGCAAAATTGTATTAAATATTAATTTAAAAACACTGCAATCACAGTCAGTACTTATTGTGGTCGTTATTTTTCATATAAAAGAAAAATAGTTTCTTTGAAAACCATGCGTCAGCTGTGACCCATCACGGTATTTCTAGGTATATTCTAGTGTTAAGAGGTTATAGTTGCTAAATATTTGTTTACACATTTTCTACTCATGTGAGCTTCCAAAAGTACATTTTATTAAAAGTATACAAGTATTTAGTATACAGGCTTAAACAAACAACTGAAAAGCAGTTCATCGTTATTGTAGATACGAAAAACATATTAATAATTCTGGAGCATTTATGCAATTTTTTCTGTTTGTAGCTACATGAATGAAAATGCATGAAAAGTTTATAAAGAGATACTTTTATACTTTTTTCCATTTGGCATTTTGTTAAGTTCGCGAAGTTGTCACGCAGCTTTGTTCCGTGTCTCATTTTTTCAGATAAGTTTTAAAATAAATTTTAAATGTTTAAGGTGTATTTAGAGATCTACTCAATGTAAACTAATTGTAAATCTGAGTGTATTCATGTGATTAGTTACAATTTAATTTGTTTTAAACAATTTGTCATTAATTGCTTTTATACTGCTACTGAGAATTACATTCCAGAAATTTACCATTAAATGTTGGTATCAAGGTTATTAGCCGAGTATAAGGAGTACACCACCCCTTTCGTTACGCATGTCAAACTGTCTGTGTCTTTAAGGGTTAACATCTCGGCTAACTACTGAAGATTTTTTTCGAAAATCATTAGCAACAATATTTTTACACTTCTACGAAACGCACCTCTAGCACTTTTCAACATCTTTGCTGAATGCTTGAAAATTCCAATTTGTACATTACAGAAAAATTCGCTTTTCTCAAAAACTATGTGACCTAAAGTAATACCACTATATTTTTCCTCTATCGTTTAATTTGTTGTGTACTACCTCTAATTTTTTTCATAATTTCATAATTTTTTCATAATTTTTTTTATAAGCTTTAAATTATTCACAAATGTAGTGTGTAATACATTTTTGAAGAACATTTTTGACTATATCTCTGAAAATACAATGCCCAAAATTTAAATAAATGTATAGTTCAATGTTACGAAAGTTTTCATAAGACATAAGGTACACAATTTACGAAAAAATGATTTATTTTTCAAAGAAATTAATTAGATTCTCCACGTTTGACCTAAATGCATTTATGAATGTATAATAATCTGTAAATTTATTGGTCAACTGTTATATTTCTTCCCTAAATTTAAAATTTCCTCGTTACATCGTTAACGAATAAAATGGCTGTGACAGACAGACAGACAGAGACAGGTAGGGGGAAGTTGGATGAAACTGGGTAGGTGGATAAAACAGGGAACCAGGCTTTATGGCTTTATTTGCGGTGGTATCTAGCCAAAACTTTTGGAATTACTTTTAGGCAAGCGACATGACAGCTCCCAGTAATCAGAAGTCGTGTAGACAAACTCATTTCGTTGTAGTGATTTTTTGAAGATTTCACGTGAAGATGTTAAAAATTCGACGTCTGCAATATTACGTTACGATTCCTAAATACCTATTTACTTAGATTAGGAAAGTATATCGTATAATAGTCTACTATTTAATCGTTATTTTAACGTTTTGTATTGTTAT
This sequence comes from Maratus speculifer, assembly GCA_964019185.1. Classification (NCBI taxonomy): domain Eukaryota; kingdom Metazoa; phylum Arthropoda; class Arachnida; order Araneae; family Salticidae; genus Maratus; species Maratus speculifer. Next base: position 93,271,678 of record OZ025295.1, read on the forward strand.
TTACGACTCATCTGAACAACGCTAGAGTAACATTTCATGAAAATAGCGTGGTCGGACGAAACCGGGATGCAGATGGTCGGACATTACCAGGGAGTTTCCGGTTTTGGAAAACTAACTTATTTGCGTGATTGAAATATAACGACGATCTATAAATATTTAAAAACTATGCAAAATTATTATTTAAATTATGTTGTTATATAGAATTTCTTTTTAGTTATTTCTATTGCAACATTTATCCTTATTTCAATCCCCTAAAAATTAGAACTCAGACAAGAAGAAAAAGAAAAGATGGAAAAACAAGACAAGAAGAACATAACCCACAAGCGAAGCTGACAGTAAAGAAAAGAAGAAAAATTGATGTGAAAAAGAAAAGTCCTAAGAAAAAAATCCTTGACATCAAACGAGGAAGAAGGTGAAAATGAAGCATGCATCTTTTGCAAAGGCTTACACGAACAATCTAACCTAAGGAGAGTTGGATACAGTGCCTTTATTGCTGAGGATGGGCACAAGAAGCATGCAGCAATGCAAATGAACAAGATCGAACTCTTATTTATGATTTTTGTGCCCAACAATTTTAACTCTTAAAAAATAGCTTAACTCATTTGTATTTTATGTAGATTTGATATAAATTCATATTCTATAAGTATAATATGTCAATTTTCCTTTAATAATTACTATTATTGTAAAATTACAATGTGCTTTTAATTGTTTTTCCAGTTCCCGGTTTTATTTGACCTGGTAGGACAAACCCGTGACATTGCACACTTAAAAAAAAGTGTTGCTTTGATCTCAATTTGTGTTAATCTTGACTGAATGAATACTTTTTTCTTCCTAAGGAATCAATTTATCCTTTTAATACAAATTTTGACTGTTTTTGTTCACATAGTGCACAATAATAAAAAGAAAAACATTAGGGTCCCGGTTTTATCCGACTTTCCCCTATACTTTTCTAATGATTCCATTTTTTTCTTTTTAAGTATGCAACTTAAAAAAATTTTTAAGCATCATTATCTGTGGAAAAATCAGTCCAGATGACTACAAAACACAATGTCATGTAAATAAACAGATGGGTTATTTCGAAATGGAGTCTGTACCCAATGGATAAGGAGACACATTAAAAACAAAATCGTGCTTGGAAATAGTTTTAAAAACACTGATAAGTCAGTTAATTAAGATACAGTTTCAGAAAAAAATAATTTGTACGAGGATTTTACTTTCTGATATGACGGTGAAAAAACTGAAAATTATGCAATGTTTAGAAAAAAAATGAGTAGCAAAACCGAAAATTCGTCATAAAGTGGTATCCGTAAAATGACACGCACAGACACGCCTGTCCTTTATAATATTGATAATAAGCATGTTATTATAGTTACGAATAATTGAAGGAATTAGCTTCACTGTGATACACATATTATTTCTAATTGAAGGAATTAGCTCCAGTGTGTTACACATATTATTTCCAATGTTTAAAATAACTTTCATAGTGTGTTTTTTGTTACACCTTCTGTTAGACTAAAACTTAAAAAATTATATAGTAAATAAACATTTTTGAGAATTCTTTAACGTTATTAGCAATATTTATTGGGAATACATATTTTTATTAATACTTTTTAAGGGATAAGAAAAAAAAAGCTCACAACAATCCCTTTTTACTGAACGCAGTTTTATTTAGAGGTGGTCAAACACTACTACTACTACTAATAATAATTATTATAACGTCAAACATAATTCATTCCAATGTTTTTTAATAATTATCATTTTTTGAAATATCAAACCTATTTAACATCATTACAAAACTATGCACATTTTGCAGCCTTCTTATTACCCCATTTAAATATAAATAATATACTATTTCCTTTAATACTATATTTATATAGAGACTAATTTATAAAATTATTAAAGCACACAGAGATGAAATAAAGAAGAATAAAACGACAAAATATTCCATTTACATAACGATGCTATTTACCAGTAACGTAATGTGTGAGCATTTGTGTAGTTAAAGTATTTCTTTATAAATACGTGTTGAGAAATAAGACACATAAAAGTTATATTTACCTCATTCGATGAACCAAATCTTGTATATTCACATTATATATTGTGTGATAAATAAACTCATCTAAATGAAACACGTTGCGCAATTATATAAACAAGAATTATATCTGTGTACAAAATCCCAGCAGACGGCGCTACGAGCAACAAACTATATTAACTACATAAACGTTGAGAGCTTGGTAGTTGTTGTTTATGTTATTGCTATGTAAATATAATGTGTGTTGTGCGATGGTTACATTAATGTAAATGTTTCGTACGCCCGAATAAGCACATTTTGTTTGTGAAAGATGCTTTCAAATGAATGTGAAAATCTGTGGAAGAGAACCAGGCACTCAATTACATAAGATCCAACTTTTTTTTAACTTTTAAACACTATGTTTATTACTGAAGCTTTTCTGAACATTCGAAATTGATTTAACACCATTATGTCTATAAATAATAAAATTTAAGGAATTCTTTCTAGTATCTTACAAAATTTATAACACTTGAAATATTTTTTATAAATGTGCGCTTTTATTAAATCTTCCATATATTTATGCATAAAATAAAATATAAGATAAAATTTTTCGAAATTTTTATAAATTGTAATATTTGACTATCAACATGTTTTTGTTTAAGTTTTCTTATCAAAAAAGCACGAAAAAAAATATATAACCCAGACAACATTAAAAAAAAAAAAAAAATTAGAGATAACAGCGTCGAAGGAGGCATTTTATCACTTGACATCCCAGGATCATACAAAATCATCATTTAATTTTGGTATAAAAGGTCAAATTTTGTACTTATAGATGGCTAAACAATAAAAAACTATCTGTGACCACCTTGACCTTCCATATATATATATATATATATATATATATATATATATATATATATATATATATATATATATATGTGTGTGTGTGTGTGTCATATTATTATTTCTTACTTCGTGATATTTACCTTTTATACTTAATTACCGGCACATTAAATAATTAAACAATCTTCAGTAATATTTATCATTAATCCTGTTAATTTCTTTTAAATTAATTTTTATCTTTATAAATTTGCTGTTCTTACATTGTATCATCATTTTTTTTTTACCATTTGTATTATTTAGTGTGGATATCAATGTTTTTAAAAGAGCCACTTCTTTTTTTTGCTGTTGTTTTTTTATTCCAAGATCGTTCGCGCGCTGGGAAAAATTTTGCTTCAAAATTCTTTCGCCTCCAAATTGGCAGAACTATTTTCAGAATTACTCCCATTGGACATGACTTAACCCTGTGAGAGTCTTGCAAATGGGTAAAATTGTTATGTTGTTTTATCTGTATTTTAATATAAATGCTCAGAAATATGATTTTTTTCAACATTATATAAAAAAAATTATTTACAAATATGAATTTAATCCTTAAGTGTATTAATATTCGAAAATGCATTCAAAATTCATTAAATCTATAGAGTTATATTATGTTGAATATTGCGAATAATGCAGTGAAACTTGGAGCTAGGTGAACGGAATATTACGTTCCTAACACTTAAAGAAGGCTTCACGCGTGTCTTTAATTTTCCACATTGGTCTGGGATTGCGCAACGTCATGATTTGCATTAATACGAAAGTTTCACAAAAATTCAGATGCATATGTAGCAAACAGACTGATTTGTTCCATTTTTTCACTTACCATTATCCCTACTGCCTAATAGTTTTTTGATGAAAATAAATTTTTTTTTTCTAATTTCTTCCAAAATCAACGATGATTCTTTAACATCATAAAACTGAGCTCTTTAACGAGCTGTAGGAAATATTTTCAGTGATATGCAGTTAATGGTGTTATGAAGGTCTTCGATGATACAATATTTTTAAATTTTTTTATGACTCATTATTTTTTCCTTATTAAAATCATTCTACTGCCAGTATAAACCCATTGCATGATCTGCGTCCATGTCAACAAGATATTGACTGTTTATCAAATTATGATTTGACGCACAGCTGAAATGTTGAACTGAGTTACAATGCATTCGACTGAATGCTTTACAGTAAGCATACCAGAATCACTACAATCTTACATGAAACAATAAAAAAAATTTGCCACTTAACCTTAATTAAATTATTCGAAATTCTTAAAATGTCCACCGTTTACCCCTATATTTTAATATTATTTTAACATTACGCTTAAATGGCATACTTTTAATAAATATAATCTCTTATTTTTATTTTAAGAAAGGAAAAATTTGATATTATAAAATAGATTTTATTATTGTGTTTTCAATTTATAAAAAATACATTTTATGTATTTTTTGCCGCTAAATCCGAAAATTATTTTAATTTTTAACCATTACGTCGGGATTTCCGTAAATTTTAAAGTTAAAGATGAACCTCCTCCCCAGAACCCTCACTTGTTTAGCTGTAAGTATCCGAGTATAAGACAAAAAAGTATTAAACTATTGCAATGCATTAAATTAAATTTAATTTTAAAAGTTTTACATTTGTTTATAATATCAGACTTTCTCTATATTTTAACATTATCATTTACTATTTTCTAGATTATTCTAGCGCAGTGGTTAAAAAGAAAGGTCGAATTCAGATTCAGTTTTAAAAATCAATAATCAAAAAGGATAACCAATTTATCTATTTTATAGCATCCGATTTCAAAAAAAAAATATTTTTTTATATGACAATTTGTGATTTGCGTTAAAATCATAATGGTTAAAATTCAAGGTAATTTTAGGATTTTGTCCTAAAAAATACAAAAATGTCTAAAAAACAATCCAGTGTTATTTCACCTGAAAATTCCTCTTAAATATTTTGGCTGTAATGTATTCGAAAATTTTAATGTTATCGTGTAAAATATGTATAAATTATCATCACCGAATTCAAAATAATATCAGATTGTCATCGGATTCACGCCATTCTATAATATTAAACCTCAATAGGATATTTAAAAGTCGGTTAAAATTTTAGAACAGATTTTACAAAATACGTACAGCCGTGGAAAAAAAAGTAAACACCTTCAAAACTCTTAAAAAAAATATCGCAGAAAATTCTATTGGCACGAAACAACTGGACATAAAGGCTTACTTTTAAATGAATTTATATAAAATTTGTTTAAGAGACCATCTACATAGCAAACCGAACACTAACTTTCTTTTTTATAGCAGTACCTATTGCTGACAGCATAAATGATCTCTATTTCTTTTAATTTGTATAAAAATAAAATTTTCAGTAATTCGTACGATAAGTTTCAAGAAATTAATTATTTTAAAACGAACATAATTTAGGGACTGTATCCAAATTGAAGTTTCGTAATCGATTGTTGACCGAAAGGGCCATTTCTTGAAGGCATCTTAGGCGCCAATCAAGCAGTCATTGAAAAATTTTAGATCACAGTATAGCATACGATGTTCCAAAATATCTAGTAACTTCTAACATAAACGGTCGCTTAAACCATCATTTTCCAGTTTTTTTTATGCATAAATTGAAAGACTACTTGGAAGAAAATTTTTAAATTTTGGATAAAAGAGGACATAACAAATCTAAACCCATAAAAAATAAAGTTGGTTGAAGATTGAAGAGGGTTGCAATTTATAATATTTTCCAATATTAATTTCGTAATTCATGACTCATATCATAAAATTATAAAATTGCAATTTCAAAGTAATTATGCTTGGGATTTTTAGTATTATTGCTACATAAAAATTAGCTCATTATGAGTATAGTTTCAGGAGCTATTAATAAAAATATGATAATGTAATATAACATTAGAGACACTAAATATCGAATGTTTGTAATTCAAAAATTTAACATTCAAATGACTTCAAATTTCATGTATAAGCACAGTTTGAACAGAAAATTGGAAATATCTTGTTAAAATTGGGTACTGCCATGGAAAAAAAAGCGATGTTTGTTTACTTTTTAAGATACAGATGGACACCTGAGCAAATGTTATATTCATCATTTAAAAGAGGACTTTATTTGCAATCGTATGATCCCTGTAAATTCTTTACGATAATGATTTGAAGAGTTAATTAGGGATGTGTACTTTTTTTTCACGACTGCACATATGATAGTTTAAAACTTATAAATATAACAAAATTTTTGTTAAAAGAAATCATACAAAGAAATAGTCTAAAAAAAAAAAACGTATTTTAAAATACAAATATTTTAACCTATCTGAAACTAAATGAAAATTAGTCGTAATTCTTGTCAATTTTTATTTTCAAAGCGCAGATGCGCATATAGAAGTACTTCAGATACTTTTAATACTTAGTATATGATCCGCCAAACCATATCCGATCTCATCTGCATTCAATGAAGAAAAGTGGTAGAGTCACACATTTTTAAACGTAAGATAAAGTTATGTTAAGATAACTTAACATAAAGTGACAAATTTGATTGTTAATATATAAACGTTACTATTTTTATCATATATGTCAGTGTGATAGGAAAATCTTGCGAAATATAACTTAAAAAACCGGAGGACTGAAAGTTGAAAATTCTGTTTCTTAAAGAAATGTTTTTATTGGCACAAATCGCTATTAAAATATTTTTTTACTTCATTTGAAACATTTTTGTAATTGGAATTATATGTGTATGAGAAATGGTTTAGGAATTAGCCTTTAGACATCGTTGAGAATGTTACCCTGTATTAGGCACTATAATAATAAAGTTGTTGCAAAATTTCTTTTATTTTTATTAAATGATTCTGCATTGCAGATACATTTTTCTACTATTCTGAAAATATTATGACTAATAATCATTAAATACGAATACGATATAATACAATAACATAAAAAGACATGTAATTGAAAATTTAACAGAACGAAGTAAATGATAAAATAGAATTGCATGAGTCAGGTGCATATGCCATGTATTCCGTAATAAATATACATATATATATATATATATATATTAATTAAATCATAGAAATAGTCGTTGAGTGTGGACATCATGTATACATTCTCATTATATTGCATCTATAATGGATAGCATACTATTAAAGATATCAACATTAATGAACTTTTTATCTCTCGTTACACATTTTCAATTTAAAATTAATTTTGAGCAGCATTCAACCTTATATCATCTATAGTACTTTGTATCACCTATTTAAGAGGGAGCTTTGAAGTAAATTAAGTCTTTCAACGAAAAGCTATAAAGCAAATGTTATTTTTGTTTAAATAAATCGCTTTTAAAGTGCTGCTTTCGAAAATAAATCCTTTTTATCTCAATATACAAAAGCAAAATAGTTATCTGTGTGTCAATATTGCTTTGAATATCTTTAATGAGTTTCTAAAAGAAACTATAGTGAAGGCAAAACATATAAAAAATTAAATGATACAAATAACATTTTGAAATTACATTGCGTATATAATAACTTCTCCTAAAACAGATAAACAAGTACTCATTTTAATGAAGAAACTTTAGGGAAATGAAAATCTATTTTTTTGAAAACAAACAGAATGTAATATACTATTCATTTATTTTAATATTAGACCCAAAGAGAACATTAAATATTCATTGATAAATATTCTTTTTAAAGCATTTTCTAAAGTAGAAATAGTTTTAAGTTTTACGAAGAAAAAGTATAGATTATGCATTATTTACGTCACGCAAATTTCGTTGTTTTGTATCTTTTCCTAACTTTTAAGCACATACCGAATTTTAAAACGTACTCTCCAGCAATTATTAGGCAAAGACAGTACTGTAACTGATTTCTTTTGTGTGTTCCTCTAAATTAACAGAAGTGCTATGAATGCTCTGTATTAACGAGATCGTAGTGAAACTTAGCGATTTATATCAGTTTCAATATATTTGAAATAGCGTAATGTCATTAAAATACTCTCTAAACGATTTTTCCGCATATACCATAATGTAATCGAATTATTTTGAGTGTCCCTGTAAATGAAGCTTTAATCATACATGCTTCATATGCAATGCCAAACATGCTTTTGTGTTACTAAATAAGCGTTATGAACTGCATGAAAATCAGAGTATATCTACGGGAGATAAAGCATGGAAAGACGGACAGACAGACATATAAACTAAAAGCATAAGCACTTTTCCACTTCGTTGATTTTAGTTTGGTTTATTTTATGACAGCCGATTATGAAAACAAGCAGTATATATCCAAAGGGGAAGTGATGACCTTCATAAGGGTCTTTCTAAGGGAGCCTATCCCGCATTTACGTAAGAAAATCCAAGGTTCAAATAAAACCAATGAAAACTCCAAACGATTAGGACGACGCCCGCATTTGGGTTCGAAACCAACACCTGCCGTCTACCAGTTTCGGAGGCAGAATCTCTCGGCCACTGGTGGGGCTTCAAATTTTCTGGAAAATGCTAAAAGACTATTTTTTATCTAATCATAGAAATATTCGTTGAGAGTGGACATTCTGTTTTACTATCTCATTTAATTACAACTATAATAAATTGCATACCATTAAAGGAGTCAAATTTAATGAACTTTTTTATCTCTCGTTACACAGTTTCAATTTAAAATTTAAGTCAAGTAATTTTGAGCTGCATTTTACCTTATATCATTTAAAGTACCTTGTATCACCTATTTAAGAGAAAGCTTTGAAGTAAATTAAGTCTTTCAACTTGAAGGTATAAAGCAAAATTATTTTTGTTTAAATAACTCGCTTTCAAAGTGCTGTTTTCGAAAATAAATTATTTTTACCTCTATATATAAAAGCAAAATAGTTATCTGTGTGTCAATATTACTTTGAATATTTTTAATGAATTCCGAAATAAAACTACAGTAAAAGCAGAAACTGTAAAAAGTTAAATATTTAAAATAACATTTTAAAAACATATTGCTTATATAATAATATCTTGTAAAATAGATAAACAAGTACTTATTTTAATGAAGACGTTTTAGTGAACGAAAGACTACCGTTTTAAAAACAAACAGAATATCATATAATATTCATTTATTTTAAGATTTACCTAAAGAAAAAAAGATTAATAAATAAATTTTCTTTTTAAACTTTTTTTAAAGTCAAAATAGTATAAGGTTTTTGAAAGAAAAACTGTAGATTAAGCGTTGTCTACTCCACGAGAATTTCATTGTTTTTTTTTAACTTTAACCCTTCTATGTTCAGGGTTGTCTATTCTTCTGATAGGTCTTACATTACATATATTGCGACAGAGCTATTGGAGAAGTCGTGAGAAACGCAGCATAACGACGTATATTTTACGGTAATTTACACCAAAAAAGGCATCAGAACCTGTTTATATAAGAGATTATGTTAATCTAAAATTTTATTGAATTTCATTCGTTAGTTCTTGAGATAGAGCGCCTACAAACGACAGACAACTACACTCATTTTGTAAAAACATATTTCTTAGGTTCTCTGATTCATTAAAATGTTTAAATTCATCGAAAACTAGAATTTGAAAACTTTCACGTATCCAATATTTACCAATAAAGATTTTGAAAGATGAGCACCATTATAAATGCATTTTATAGAATTGTATAAAGAATAAGTATTTCATTGAAAAGTGATACTTTTTCTAAACTTTACAACGTCCTTCATTAAAAATTTTTTTACATACTTTATAATTCGTATTACCAACTCAACCGATTATATATATATACTAGCGCACCCGACAGACGTTGTCCTGTCACCGACAGACGTTGTCCTTCTTGGCACCGATTCCAGAAAATCAAATAAATGTACGTAAATATGGTAATACGCAGAATAAACACTACGCTCTTAATTTATTTTCTTATTACAATTATGTAAGGAAATTATTTTTTACTCTTCATTAGTTTTTGAAGTCGGTTCAATTTTCGATAGAAAAGTTTATTTTTCTCTTTTTAGTTAAAAGTTAACAATTGTCTGAAGTCGATTAATCAAAATTATAAGACAGGAAATATTATTGTAAAGCATACACGTTTGTCAGCAGTGGGGGCGAACGCGCATTCTCTTTCTTCAAGAAGCTGAGATTAAATCTGGCGCCTAAGACCGCTCCGACATTCCGTCCGCACTCCATTCATCGAACTTATTCAACACTTTTAATTAGCGAAAAATCACTAACTATTAGTTTTTGCCTAGTTACTAAAAAAGTACTGAATCAATTTCGACGAAATGTGAATCTAAACCATTCTCGAATCTACTGGAACGCACACACAAAATTTCATCAAAATCGGTCCAGTCGTTTAGGAGGAATTCAATTACATACACACGCACAGAAGATTTTTATATATAAAGATGAACATTGAAAATTTCAGGTTTTTGCGCCGAAGACATCGCCAAATTAGGAAAATGTGAATTATCTCACGAACTACTGGACTTAAACAAATTTGCTTAGTACCGTCCGATTCAGCATGAAAAAATACACTAAAATATGTTATCAGTTGAAAAACAATTACAAAAGCCTATTTTAAAGGAATTTTTTAAAAGTTCGTTCTTTTTTTTATCCTCCTTAGGGGGGGGAATTTTTGAAAATCCCTTCTTAGTGGCACTCGATGTTATAAGAAGTATTTTTACCCCTATTTCCAAGATTTTTGATTCCGTTGATTTTTTTTTTTTTGTTCTGTGATTAATACAAAATCCAGACTTTCTTTAATATATATAGCACTTTTAATTCGCGAAAAATCACGAACTATTAATTTTTGCCTAATTACTAAAAAAGTACTGAATCAATTTCGACGAAATGTGAATCTAAACCATTCTCGAATCTACTGGAACGCACACACAAAATTTTATCAAAATCGGTCCAGTCGTTTAGGAGGAGTTCAATTACATACACACCACGCACAGAAGATTTTTATATATAAAGATATATATATATATATATAATGATAAAAGAATTCCTCCTATTACCCATCAGAAACGCGATCACGAATAAAAGGTATTCAGTAGTTGTGAAAAAAAATGTTCAATATATTCCAAGAAAGTGTCTTTGGAGGAATATATTCTTAGAGACATTTCTATTTTTAGAAAACTTCTGAAATGGATTTTTTCTTTTAAAAGAAAGAAATTTATGCTTATGGCTGGTATGTTTCCTGGTTTAAATAGGCCATAAGAAAATAAATCTGCTGACCTCACACCTACGTGGTTATTTTCTTTTATGTAGTAAACATAAAACCGTTATTTATTTATTTATTTTTGCATAGAAAAAAATACATAAACATATTTTCTTTTTTAAAATATTAAATAGTTTTTCTTTTAAGGTTTGTGTAAAAAGTTATTTTTGTCATGAGTTTTATGTCTTCTTGTATGAAATATTTTGAAGTAAAATGTATTATTAGTCAGGTATAACAATATCTACGTTTTCTTTTAAATTAAATACTAAATTCTGACTATATCGTTAATATATATATAATTAAAGCTGTGCATATGTTGAGGTAAATATCAGGTGCAGTGAGCTAAAGTTATATATTCCTTGATTTCATGTGTTCCGTATCATTCAAATTTTCGCTTTCTTTCTTCCCGTGTGTGGCAACACTTATCTTTTATTCTGTTTTGATTATTGTTTTGAATGTGGTAAGCTCTTTAATGGCCTGCTTTTATTTGGTGTTAAATGAAACGCATTTACAGTCCAATTTTGTTGTGTTTAAGAAGTAAATGAACCAGAAGTGCGTAATTCATTTAAAATGCAAAAACAGCGTACAATTCTTGAAGTAAAAATTTCCAAAAGAAATGCTACATATATGTCAAAATACAGAATTTAATTCGTGTATTAAGTGCAATTCATGCATTTCAGAAAGAATAGACTGTATTTCTTTAGATTTCTCATCTCACTTAATCACTATAAAGTGATTTGGGTTAAAATAACTAGTATGGCATTTTGCAAGACACTAAATTTGTCATCTATGTGCGATATAAAAATCTTTATATAGTGAGTAAAATTAACCGCCTTCTTGTTACATGAAACGGCTGCTGCATGATACAACATGCATAAAAGTAATATGTACTAATGTCAGCTATGAAACATTCCATGATAACCGAAATAGAAAAAAAACCAGATGAAGAATTATGCGGACGATTGTCACACATTGGTAGCGTAAATCGAGTTAAAACGCAAGAAATTCTGTAATAAATGGATGAAGGTTCATGTCAAGAGAAACCATTTATGTCGAAGAGCAAATATTTCGAAAAGGAGTTAAATGCATTGGAAATTCGGCGCCGGGTATTTCATTGGGATTTACTACTCACAGACGAATATAATATTCGTTGTCTGTAATCATCCGAAAATAATCAAAAGTAAAGATTTGCTGTCTAATGGTGTTCAGTGTATCACATAAATCTTAAATTTCCTACCTCTCTAAAGACACAAGCCTTCGATTTCACTGATGGACAAAATGCGAGGTATCGCTATTATGCAATGCTACATTCAGTACTATGATTTAGTCCAGTTAATTGAAGTGGCCACAAACATGGACCATACTGTTAATAACGGCATTCTTGATGATTAGGTGCTAAGATTTAAACAGTAACTTTAAGATGTGTGTGTTATCGACACTTATATTTTATAACATCATAACGGCAGTGGTCAGAATTCTGAATGGTTTAAAAATATTCAGGTATATTCTCGTTCCTTTATTGAATCAATAAACTTGTTAATATTAAAATGAACAGGAATTTTTGGAACTTCGAGTGAAATGACAAATGGAAAATTCCGCAATCTGGGTTCATTACGTGATATACTAATGGCAGGGTGAAGTTTAGTAGATGTATATCTTTAGCTTCTAAGGGATTTCATTTCTCTTCGAATACAGGGAGCTGTTAAAGCCTAAGTCAGTGTCTCGCTATATTAAACAGTATGGGGAGACTAGGGAGGTTTTTGTTTCAACAATTTTTACAAAATTCTTTTTTAAGTATAGAACTTAAAGTAAAGTTTCTTGAGTTTATTTTACTCATTATACTTTCTGTTATCAAAAGAAAGTCGCTACATAATTGTAGTTTATAAGAAGCCTGCAGAAAGGTTGATTTCAATCTATAGAAATTCAGGGATCAAGGCTCCCTATATATGGAAGGATTAACTCTCTTCATGGAAAGCTTGACCTACTTTATTTTTTATTGAAATATTTGCTAAGAGAAATAAAAACAGCTTCAAAAATCGCAAAATAACTTAATCATACACCATTTAATTATTAGAAAAATATTTTTGAATATATGACTCTTAAGAAAATCTGAAATTCTTAAAGAAATTTGGACGGAATCACATGTTACAGAAGGAAAAAAACCGCTTTAAATAGGATTTCGTCAGACAAGGTATAGTTTTACAGCAGGGGAAATGAATTTTTAAAATGTAAGACAGTATATCGTTAGATACAGGTTTCATTTTTACAGAATTCTATGCATTAATATGTCCTGAAATTGAAGCCACGGTTCAGCTTTTTTTACATCTTTGTCCAACTTTTTAAAACGCTCGATTTTGCAACAGCAGTCGTCACATAGTTAGAGTTCATCTAACTGTATTTATCTTCGTGAAATTTGCATACATACCTTCCTAAAGTTTCTCGATCAATGCAATGTTCTTTTGCTGCCGCGTGAACTTTTTTTCCCTAACTGATGACTAAAATACATGTAGTTAGCACAACCTCATTTAATTAAACACCACTTGTAAGTAAAAAAACCCTATTAAAAACTACTTTTCTTTAATAAACGATAAAAATTTAAATAAACATTCTATTATATATTTATACTTATATATATTTGTTACTTTACAGCATTTTTATATGCATATAACATTAATTAAATGCATTTACATACAGTCAACAGCAATGATTTTAACTGTAGAATACACGAAAAATTATTTTGCTGCGGATTTTCATTTAAATATTCCTCTATGCGTCATAAGTATTTGTTTATAGTCTATGAACTCTTTTTCCCAGACAATGGAGATATTTTTCGTTAGCGAGTCAGTCGATGTGAGTAGGTTTTCGATTTTGTTTTTATTTATAAAAAGTTTGTTCTACACTGGTATTTTTGAGATATACTGAATGTACAAAATCCCATATTGCAAGTTGGCAAACTTAATAATCTAAATACATTTTTAAATATAAGAATTTATCCGAAAGAAAAAATATAACGTCTATAGTGAGTCGTTTAAATAAATACCAGCGATTAAACTACATTTCTTTTAAGCATCGGGAAGATTACATGAAAGAATTTGCAGTTTTTAAATGAAAAATGTTATGTTATTTACCTTATTCATAATAATGTTTCGTTTCCCCTATTTCTTCGAATACATTTAATGAATAAATCATGAGATTCTCTTCTTTTTTCAGAAAAGTAAGAGCAAAGAATGTAGAACTAATATTGGCTGCATATACAACGCCGAGTTTAAGGAACGTTCAAATGTCAGACTATCTTGTAAATGGATGTATAGGATTCGGAAGTGGCCAAATTTCTATTATTCATTTCAAACTAAAAAATGAATTATTCAAACATTTATATGTCACAATTGTTTCCAAATATATCAACTGAAATATAAATTAAACGCATAATATACAATATTTTAATTTTCACGCAGATTTAAAAGAAATGAAATTTTACTTAAATTTCTCACTATATTTTTGTTCTCATTCGTAACAAATCAAGACTAAAATGTTGTATTATCGTATTATTTTTATTTTTTGAGCATTTTGGTAAACAAGACTTTAAGGCACATACAAACTTTCGTAACGTGTACTAGAGCACCAGACATCCTTTAAATCGTATAGTTTTCCTGTACAGTCCTACATATTATCACAGCTATCGAAAAAAAAATACTGTTTAAAGATGCTAATTAGTTTCACTTCATTGAATATTGATCATCTACACCAGTAATTATAATGATAAAGCAAAAAATATAAATGAAATAACAACACTATATCGATCAAAATGTGTATCAGAATTAAATTCACAGTAAAGAAAACTCTTTAGTTCATCAAAAAAGGGGGTTATTCGCTGAAGAGTTTTTATTATTAATTCTAGCTTGAAATTTAAAGCTTAAAAATTAAAAGTAAAAAAAATTATCAGTTGACAATTTTTTTAAATTAAAAAAATCACTGTTCAAGTTCTAGTCACTGTCGTAGTAAATTATAAATTTACCAAATAAAATTAATTTATAACAAGAATAAGTAAACATACACTGCACGACTGAATGTATAACATAATATACTGCATATACAAAACTGTTTATTGTTATTATTTGTATGTGCTCAGAACTACATTATATTTCAGAAAAGATTTATCTACCGTTTTAAATATATATTTTACTAGATTTAAGATTCACTAGTTTAGTCAACGGCAGGTTTTGTTCAGAAAAACCATCATACAAGTTTATATGGTAATATAATTCGGGTATTATAAAAAATCCTATCCGAATTCTTGTGTATGACTTTGTAAATGCTAGGCATTTCGTATTATAGATGAAATAACTTACAGTAATTCTAAGTGATGCATATCAATTTCATTATATATGAAATAGTTTATCACATATGAAGTAAGCTAAAAACAATTGCATCTAACATAATAATGTAACGGAATTATTTATGTGGCCCTGTATATGAATAATAACTATTATTTATACCGTATATTTTACAGAATGCATATTTTAGTAAACTTCTCAAATGTATCAAATTTAGTAGCTTTGAAATAATGTAACATCTTTAAAATTCAACGGAAACTATTTTTTTCTTATTGGCCGTAATGTAATGAATTACTTTTGTTTGTCCTTGTAAATAAACTAAACAAGCTACAAACTTCATTTGAAATATGTGTTGGTACATCTGATTAGATTAGAGACGGAAAAATTATTAATAAATCTAGATCATCTTTAAAAAGCAGTTTTATGATTTGTTGTAATTTTAACTTTTTCGCGGGAGCTTGGGCAAAATCTGACCATTAATACATGCTAAGTAGGACAGATGCTGTCCGAGCCTCCGTGTAAAAGTTCAAAGGATGATCTTGAAAGAAAATGTTTTGTGCCTTTAAGTCATTTGTATAAGTTCAGAAATGTTTTACTTTTTTAACAGCCCTTAAATACAGAAAAAAAAGACAAAACATAAAATGTTTGCAGCAGTTTAAATAAAAATAATAAATTTTATTCAAGTCATGTGTTTCAACATTTTTGTAGCTTTTTTTAAAAGAAGTAAGATGTTGAAATTATTTTTTATACGATGAAGTATTTTTTAAATATTCATGTTTAAACATTCAAAGCAAATACCTACCTATACATTCATCGATTGTAATCTTATCTTCTAAAACATGAAAAAAACAGAAAGAAACGCAGAAAATAATGTTCAGAAATGTAAAAGATTTGTCGAAAATTGGCAGACGCGATCAATTTTCCACTTCATGGTCGCCTGATTTTAAAGTGAAGGTACAAAAAGTTACCTGTTACAGCAAAGAAAAAAAACTGTTGAAGCTTAGAGTGTCTTGTACTTGAAAGTACTTGAAAAATAACTTCTTTTCAAATATAAATAAAAGTAAATTTAATCATACATAAAAGATAATAAATGATTAAATTAAATTCCGAATATTAATTATTTATCAAAAGACACTGTCCAAGTAATTTTTCACTTACATTACAAATTTATTTATGTTTGTATAGTGAGATTTAGAAGATTTTTTCCAAATATATGATAAATAGTTGCAAAATGAGTTTTAAATAATTTTGATTGCTGTAATAACACATAGATATTTATTTCGAGGATTCTGGTTAATTTTACAAAGTTCTGTTTTAAAATTTTATTTTATAAAAAGGAACGCACTAGCTCTCAAGATCGATTCAGATTCAATAGATCTCAAGGTCTGATTTTGCTTTTGTTTTTCCCTCGCGTCATTATCCATATAATTCCTATTTCATTACAACTTACGTCAACGTAATAAATGTATATAAATATATATACAATCAAACCTTCTTTACATGAACACGCTTAATATAAATTGCATGTTTTCACAGTCCCCTATAAAAATGAATTCTAAGAATTGATACTGATAATATGAATTGCTATTAACATGAACAAAGTTTTGATTCCCTTAGAGGTTCATGTTGACGAGGTTCGACTGTATGTGTGTGTATTTTTATATAAATACCATGTATAGTCAGCTTTAGAATTCGCGGTAAATGTCATAAAACTGTTTTTATAAAACTGCTATTTAATTTTCATGTCAGAGTAAAAATTATGTATAGATAACATTATACTCTACTATTTTCTAAGATTTTGTAATACTGTATAAATCTGGAAATCGTTCGATATTATTTTATAACAGATTGAAATTTTTTCACTAAAATTCCTTTTTTGAGTATTGTTTTAAACCTCCATGAACTGAGTTTATATAAAATATGCAAGAAAGCAAAATGTACAATGTATCTGAGTTCATGGATGAATTAATGTCTAATCTGCATATGATCAATTTATAAAATTATTAGCAGATGCGTCTTGTGTTTGGTGAAATACTCTAGAGAAATGGGAGGCCAAGGGGAAAAAAGAAAAAGAAGATTGTTAACTTAAATATATAATCATTGCAACTGTGTCTTGTGAAAAACTTTTGTTTTGACATTCAACCTTCTGGTTTCACCCCCTTAAATATTATATACATGTGTAAAAATCTAATCTCCAGCGAACATTTTCTGACCACTAAATTTTATTAGTTATTTTTTGTCTAATATTTTGTCTTTTTTAAATAAACAATGAAATAAAAGTAGAAAAATATTAATTTTTTTTTTTTTTTTTTTTTTTTTTTGAATTAAGTAAACATTTCGATTCCGACTTTTATCTTTATTGCATTTCGAAAATTCCTTCCTTAGTGATCCTTGTGACTTCATTTTAATAAGGTATTCCTAGCAAGTCAAATACTTTCTTCAATACTTTCAATACTTTCATCTGTATGTTGATTAAATAGTCAGGACTAAAATACAGCATAACATGTTTAATATGATTTCGGTGAAAAATGTGATACGTTTAAAACGAACCATTTTCATTCTAAAAATTGCTCCCAATTAGAACTATATTAAGATTTGTAATATGTATTCACAAAGTACAAAAGTTCATGGCTAATAGAAGGGAAACAACTTTTCTTTTCGGCAAAATGTCGGGTCGATTTAGGAAACAAAATCCATTTCTTATCGAATACTGTTTTTTGTCTGTGATAATATTATTACATCACAACTGTCTATGAAGTTGTAAACAGAAATTGCTGCTTGATAAAGACTACTCTCCCGTGAAAATCCAATGAAAATTTCTGTTCTCAGGAAAGAATGAAACAAAACGAAAAGAGAGATAACGATGTTTCAGTTACAGCCTTATTCTTAGATTTACAATTGAATCATAGAATGGAAATTATAGAATAAAAATTCCCTTTTTTCTGCGAGAATGATCTCGTTAAATACTTTTAACCGCACTAAAAGCATATATTTGTAAGAATCAAATAGCATATTGCACTGTAATTTTTTTTAAATATATGTATATTAATGTATTGTTTTTCTTAACTGGCATTGATACGTACAGAAAAATTTTGAGTATATTTTTTAAAGTTTTGCTTTATTGTGAATTATTCATTTGTTTTTTTTTCGCGTTTTGTCACATTCATTTATCCCTAATCTACATTCATTTAACACTCTAAAGTCTATGGTCGCATATATACTACCACAATATTTTTTTCTAATTTAGAGGATATTTTAATTCAGATATTATAAATTCATATCAGAAATTTAAAGTAACAATGTTTGTTTTAATTAATAGCACACATTTCGTCGTTAATATATATATATATATATGTATATATCATTGTAATTTTCGAATAAGGTATTTGTGCCCTATATGGGCAGCGCTCTCAATATAGACACCCCTAATATTTTTAAAGGTAATAATTTTGATCAAGAGATGGGTCAACATTCTAGCGAAGAAAAGCAGTTGAAAAGATAATTAAGTCTAGAAAGTGTAATAAAGCGCGCTGTTCGCCATTTAGGAGTAAACTTGTTGTGTCGAGATGTGCTGATCTTAATTACTTGTAATCTTAAATTCCTATTAAATATGGTAAAATTACATTAAATGTTGAAAAGTGGAGTATTTTAGAAAGCTAATAAAACATATTTTCTATTGCTATTGCATATTTTGCTTTAAAATATTTTCCTTATTAATTTGTTTTTTTAAGATTTAGTAAAACTACGCCCGGTTCCCAATATGGACCGCTTATGTCCCCATCGACTACAACTGTAAGAAAGAAGAAAATTCAACGTTGCCAAGCAATAAACTCAAAAGCCATCAAAGTGGTAAAATCTTTGTTCAACAAGATGCCATCTGAAAAATCTCCCAAAAATCTTCCTCCAAAAAACCCTTGCAAAAAATAAAAAGAAGCCCCCTCCAGTAGGATATTTGTTGGCGAAATCGTAGGTACCAATGGTATGACTTCCTCAAAAAAGGTGAGCTGGTACTGCTTCTTTTACAGTATTGATGCTTTTTCAAACATGCGGCTATGCATCACATGTGGCATATATGTTCATGAAGATTATGTGGGACTTACTGCCCATGGTGGAAAAGTTTCTATTTGTCCATGCTGTGAGGACTGAGTAATAACAGATGTAAATTCGCAGATAGATGTAATAAAGCTAAGAAAAACCAACAATATTATATAATAATATGTACTAGAAATTAAGGGGCTTTGCATGGGTCTTCGAAGGGTAAAAACCGAGAATGACTCCCCCTTTCTAAAATGCATGTTCTGAAGATATTTACTGTCCCCCCTCCTCCACCGAATGCTTTAAGATACATTTTTTTTATTCCCTCTCCTCTAAAATTCCTTGGAAAAGTGGCTCTTCCATACACAATGTGTAGAAAGTCAATAAGGAAACACCTGTCCATAATAGGGACAGGTAGTTCCTTATTTGGACACTTGTAAACATTTTTGTTTTTATCATTTAAATAAAACCAGAATAATTACAAGGTCACTAATTTTAATAATTATAGTCAATATTCCAAGGTCACATATTTTTGGAGTCCTATGACTTGTACATGGGGGTGAAAAAAATACATTTTCCTTAGGGTGTCCATATTGGGTACAGGTACCTTATCAATCAAATTCTCAGAATGAATGATTTTCTTGAAATTATTCTCCTATGAGAATTAAAGATTTACAATGGACATAAGGGGAAGAATACTGGTTATTTCTCGATGAATTTATCGCTTTATAACTGTTAAATCATTTTCTTCACCTTCTCGTTTAGGTCGTTGAGTGGTTACATGACACATAACCACTATTTTCAAATAGATATATTTTATCCATTTTTTTATATAGAAATTTAAATTTATATTATTTGGTCTTTATTTCATTAATTACATTCTGGGCCACCCTTCATGTTATTGTCATATTAAATTTCGCCCAAATACTAGCAAGAGGGTTACTTTAATTGTAGTTAGAATAGTTAAAAAAATTAGTTCAAGTTTCCATTTTAAAATTAGCAGTATATTAACAACTGTAGAAATATATTTTCTTATCTAAATACATTATTTTTATAACTAAAGTTGATTTAACTCACAAAATTACTTTTTGCATATTTCTTTCTTTATCGGGAGAAAGAAATTTTTGTACTCTCGAAGAGAGACGTTTTTGATAATATCCAGTAAAAAAAGTGGCAGGTTCTTTTGAACCTGTTATTAGCATGGTATTTAAATCTTCCGTAGTGGGCACATTTCATTTATTTTTCTTTTTTGAACATAAATTATAAAATGAAGCAGATACTTTTAAATTGTCAATTACATAATGACATTTACGCAAAATCTTCAAATAAAAAAATAAATAAAACTCATTGATATGTTTATAATGCATATTTATCTTATAGTGCATAAAAATCTATCCATTAATTTTATGTGAAACGACTTATAAACAAATGATCAACATAAGGAAACATGATTTGTGTACGGTCTTTTTGTGCGGGATTGTGCTTAAGCTCAGGCTGAGCTGTAATAGTAGATTCTTTTTCGTTGAATAACACCACTAGTTATATTGTAGTGTCTTGTATTACAACTGTTCTAGTAGACCGAATAAAAAAAGTACAAATCTTGTATAGCTAGTGAGAATAACATCTGTGTAGCGTATTCCTCACTACATTCTTTCTTCTAACTATATCTATCAACCTCATATATATAAAATTCTAATAAAATGAATTTAGGAAATAAATATTTAAACGACTGATTATATTTTACAGCTGTTTCTTTTAGAATATGGTATTTTTGAAAGTGAAATTAGCTTCAAGTATCCGTATTAATTCCTGTAAAACAAAAATAGTATTAGAATTTTTAAACGCGAATTATCTTTCGCTAATTTTTTTTTCTAATTTTAACATTACTTTTTGTAATGGCGGAAGCTAAATTACTCCATTTTTGTACGTTTGTAGAAGCCATTAAAGCTCTGATACTTTTTTTGTATCACCTACGTGAATAATGATGTCAGTTGGAACGGGCAATTATGTTCTTGCCTGCTGGAAATTTTGATTTCACTTGAAGAAATGATCAATCGATCCGTATGCTATAGGAGAATTATAGAGAGTCTCTACAGCACAGACAGAAGATATATTGATATGTTTATACACTGTAAAAAAAATTCAAGAGCTTACAAAAATTTTTTTACTAAATATGTATTCCACAGAATTTTTTAGTAACCATTACAAACTTTTTTTTTGCAACGAAACAAGCATTTCTTTTGTAAACTAAACAAAAGAATTTTTTGTATAACTAACTTAAAAATTTTTAGTATGAGCCATCAAGCAAATTTTAGTAATAGCTCCAAAATTATTTTTAATAACCATTATATGCGCTCGAAGGGCAGGAGCTGCCTTCTAGCTGCATCCAGACTTCTGGAGCGGAAGATTTTCGGCAAAATCGCAATAGATGACAGCACCAAACATTGCTACTACTCCGTCAGGATATTCTAATTCCTTTATTAACGAGTACTTACACTGCATACATTCGGGGCGTATTCGGCAGTGGCCAGTATCGAACCCGGGACCTTTTAGCATGGAATCCGTTACTATAACCACTACGCTATCAAGGCCACACCAAGTGAGTTTCAGTAATAGCTATCAAAAATGTAAAATTATTAACTCTATTCGTTGCTAAATTTTTTCTAGTAATTCTTACAGATTTTCTTGTAACCGACTAAGATTACTAAAATTTTTTTAGTAATTACAAGAATCACTAAAGTTTTTTTAGTAGATCGACACTTTTTTTTACAGTGTAAAAGGAAAAAATAATCATCGTTAACCCGCTGAGCTATGGTGCGGTTAGCGGATGTATGCCATTAGCCACCTGTATTGTCATGTTGGGCAGTTGTTTTACCTTTTTAATTAAAATATATATCAGAGATATTCTGATGGGTAATCCTAATACTTTCTTCTATCTCATACTTATTAATACTTCCTGTAAAATGAAGCATAGCAGTATCATCAGTTATGTGATTTACAACAAAATCCAATCAACTTATGATTGTTGTAACTTATGTCATGTTTAAACAGAACCTGAATTTTCATGAAAATCCGTTTGTTGGTTTTTGAGGTAGAACCACAGTGAAAATCGTTATAAAATCTAAATAGAAACGCTAACTGCTAAGCGATTTACTTCAGAAACTAAACCGGACTAATTTATATCAAGACTAAGTGAATCTGAAAATTTAATGAAATTCGTACATTAGTTCTTGAAATAGAGCTATTGAGATAATCATAAAAAATATTGAATACCAGTGAAACATGTTCGACGAATTACACCAAAAAGGGAGTCTGTACCATATTATATCAAGAATTCACAGGATCTAAAGATAATATTAAATCCGATAATTAGTTCTTGAGACATAGCCATTGAGAAAATCGCAAAAAAGCAGAATAACATTGCCACCTGTAAGGCGATTTACAGCAAAAAGTATTCAGCACAGTGTGCATTAGTGACTAACTGAATCTAAAGCTAGATTCACCCACATATTTGATATTTAATTCATCCACGCATTTGTAGAATATTTTTCGATTACAAATTTCGATTTTTTTAGAAACCATTCTAATCGAATAGTTAATTTTGAAAAATAAATACAATGTCAAACCTCAATATTTATATATAAGCCATTACATTACAAAAATCCCAATTTTAGAATTATATTTGCTTCTGTATGCTTTACTATTCGAATTTCGTGAAAACATTTTTGTGCCACAATTTATGACATAAAAGTGACAAACATGTGAAATATTGAATTTTATTCCTAAAAAATCATAAATAAATCATAATATAGGAAGGTTTTATAGTAATTTCCACTTCATTTTGTGTTCATTTTCTCAGTTTAAATCTCAGTTTTAATTTTCTATAAACTCTTTATACAGAGCATTCACATCATAAAACTAACCGTGATGTAACTATAACTGTGATCTTTAGATCTCACAGATTTAACAACTTAAATGTAACCATTATGCAAAATTGTTTTGTCGAAACAGTATAACATAAAACAGAACTATAAAAATATATTCTTATATACTATATGAAACTTCGAATGTTTGCGAAAGCATTTAATTCTCTAAAATGAGAATCATGTTACATTTCAGATTCTAGCCCTAGAAATAAAATAATGTTGATAAAACGTTTTTTTTCATTTTATTACGTATTATTCCTTTTTAATTTAAAATTTTCTCAAAGTCTTACAAAGATAGCTTTTGCTTTTTAAAACTATAACCTATGCCGTATATCCTGTTTCTAGAGAAAGCAGTATATCACAGAAATAAAAATTTTAGAACGTTTGTTTCTATTGTATCCCGTTGTAGATAGTGAAATCGACGTTAAATAAAGCCGATGTTAGAGTAGTCTTCATTATATTGACACAATTATTTGTTTAATATATTTGTTAGTTCCAGAACCAATCCTCTATAAAAACACAAAACTTTTTATTAATTATTTTAATAGTAGTACAGATTTATTTAATAAGAATTCTCATTCGATTTTTCATTTTGAAAAAAAAATGCAGGATTGAAATTATGATCTTTAAATATTGCATTTTTAATTTTACCTATTTCAGAATATTTCTATTTAAGTTATTATTAAATAAATAAGGTAACATTAAATGAAAATATTAAAATGAAAAAAGAAAATCATTTAAAAATTAAATTAGATAAGTAAAGTAACATTAATTTACAAAAAAATATTTCTCTCTCTACAATTGCATTACATTTTTCACAAAAGTAAACATAATAATTTGAATTTTATTTCCCAAGTGAAAGTAAGAAGCTGTTTGTTTGCCACTGCTTTTAAACGTAAAGAAGTATTGGCAAATGAAGTATTCGCGTATTTATTAATAAACAAAATTTTAATTAAAAATAAGGTTGAAAAAAGGTTACATTTAAGAAAAATTACTACAATGTATGTATATATAGGGTGTCTCTAAACTACTAGGCAAAACTTTAAGGGACGATAGTACACATCAAGACAAATAATATTAAATGCGAAACTAAGGTTCCCAAGCGTCTTCCGAAGGAGATAGGTGCTATCAAAATTTAGGGTCTAAAATTTTAAATGATTATAAAAAACAGAAAAATTGGTCGATTCGTTTGCAGTTTTCACGAAAACTATTCTTTATGTCAGTATTGTCTTGAACATAAATTATAAAGATAAATTTCAAAAAGTGCATATAGAGGACGTTTTAGACTTTGGAGTAACGATCAACTATTATCGCTTACTTTTATCGTTATTTTTTGCATCTCATTAATTTTTTTTAGAAGTTTAGACATAAACCTAAATTTCGAACTCAAAATCTCTGGTTAAGTAGCGCAAACCGAACTGTGTTCAATGGGAGTGAGTAGGTTCAAATTTCAAATGATTATAAAAAACAGAATAATTGATCAATTGATATGCGGTTTTCACTAAAATTATTCTTTATGTCAGTATCATCTTGAAAATAAATTACACAGATAAATTTCAAAAAATGCCGATAGAGGGCACTTTAGACTTTGCAATAACGAACAACTACTTTTTACCGTTATTTTTTGCATCTAATTAATTTTTTTAGAAGCTTAGACATAAACTTAAATTTTGAGCTGAAAATCTGAGTCATTGAGAGTGGTTGAATAGCGGAAACTGATCTGTGTTCAACGGGGGTGGAGAGGTTCAAATTTCAAATGATTATAAAAAACAGAAAAATTGGTCGATTCTATTACGGTTTTCTCTAAAACCATTTATTAAAATAAAGTATTTTCTTGAAAATAAATGTTAAATATTAACTCCAAAAAATTCCGTTAGAGGGCGTCCTAAACTTTAGAGTAACCAACAACTATTTTTAACATTTATTTTTTTTAATCTAAATAAATTTTTTAAAGGCTTATACTTAAATTTTCAGCTCAAAATCTGAATCGTTGCAGTAATTAAGTAGCAAAAACTGTAAACTTTGGACTGTATTTGGACCGTAAACTTTGATGGTGCCTATCTCCTTCGGAAGACGTTTGGGACCCTTAGTTTCCTATTTAATATTATATGTCTTTATGTGTACTATCACCCCTTAAAGTTTTGCACAGTTGTTTAGATACATCCTGTATATATACAGTGCGTGTCAAAAGTTTAAGCACAATAGCAATTTCCAAATATAATTTCTGGGTGCATAAGAAACAGTTAGTTGTTGTTTATGAGTTAGTACAAAATGCCTCGGTGGAAAGAATTTTCAGAGGAGGAGGTGATAAAAATAGGGAGTATGAGAGCAAAATCTAAGTCTGTTTTTGAAATTGCAAGTACATTAAAAGGATCAAAACAAGGTATTCATCAAATTTTGGCTCGAGGTAATAATTTCAAACGAAAATGTCGTTCAAGAAGGCCGCGAGTGATTAGTTTGCGCGAAGATTGCCGTATCAGAAATTTGGGTAACAACTGGCAATTACTCCCTTTCGCAAATAAAACATGCAGTTGGAGGACAAATATCGAAAAAAAAACTGTTCATAGAAGAGTTTTGGAATTAAAATACACCAAATACCGTAAAATGGCTTGATTACCGTGTCTGAAACGACACCATAAAGAAGCTAGATTACAATTTGCCAAGGAGCATATGTCATTCGGTGAAAAGTGGCTGAATGTCATATTCAGCGATGAAAAAAAGAATGAAACCTCGATGGCCCTGGTGGGTTTAAGTACTATTGGCTTGATCTCCGTAAAGAACCTAGAAAAGTATTTAGCCGACAACATGATGGTGGTTCTGTAATGGTAGAGGGGGCTACTTCTTTCAATGGTCAGACATCTCTAGCATTCATCAGTGGTCGGAAAAACTCTGAAAACTATCAAGAGACACTTGCCAATCATTTGCGTCCTGTTGCCGAGGTTTTGGGGGGAGAAAAATGGTTATTTCAACATGACAATGCTTCGATCCATACCTCAAACTCAACTTCATCGTGGCTTAAATCGAAAAATTTGTCCGTTTTGAAATGGCCGGCTATTAGTCCTGATTTAAATTCTATAGAAAATATATCGGGTATTCTCACTCATGCAGTTTATCGAAATGGAAAGCAGTATTCTTCAATTAAAGATTTGAAAGATGCCATTGAGAACGCTTGGTTTAAAATTGAACCAAAAACAATACAGAATCTCATTTTATCGATGGAAGACCGTATATTCAATGTAATTCCGCAGAAAGGAGCAATAATCAAGTATTAATTTTTTTTTAATTTTTGTTCTGCTGAAGACTTAAAACTATTGTGCTTAAACTTTTAACGCACTCATTTTTGTTGTTTTGATAAATTTTATTATTTAATATAATTTGTTTAACATAAATCCGTTAACTATCTTTTTAAAAATACAATTTGTAGATTATCTGAAAAGAAAATTAACTTTCACTCATTAATAAAATTTTATTTTGAAATTTTCTGTTGTGCTTAAACTTTTGACACGCACTGTATATATATATATATATACAGTGGCGGTCAAACGTTTCCGGCCAGCAAAATTTTTTCAGTTAATTTGTAAATATACCCATATGAAGAGAAATCTCAAAGCGATACTTATACATTTTATTGACATATTAGTTAGGAACTTACTTATAGAAGAACGTGTAAATATCAATAAATTTAATTGACAAAATTAAGTATAAAAGAAAACGCATGTTCTCAAAAGTTTCCGGCCACTTATCATTTTTTAGTTTTTTCTATCCATGAAGCATATTTTGGTTGTATTTATGAACGAATCAACGTGTATAAAAATAGTTTGAATTCAAATTTGAAAAGTTCAACAATTATTGCTCATAAATCAGTGATTAGTTTGCCGCTAAAAGGCCAATCTTCCTGAGATATTGAGGCTTGAGGAAGTTATCGATCGGTAAAATCAACTGTAAACGATATTTAAAAAATAAATAAAGATTGCCATGGCTTTCAGAACTTTCAGAGGTCCGGTAGACCCCGGAAAATTATTATTCCTGTCGACAAAATTATCAGGAGAAAATCTATTGGTAATCCGCATGAAAATTCCGTTGCAATATACTGCGATTTACGAAATGAAAATATTGTCGAATAAGTTTGTCTACCGTGTTATGATGCTGACGTGATACAGAACTTTATGGAAGAGTCGGTGTTAAAAAAATTTCTGTGGTAAAAAAAAATACGGACGTACCCTACTCGCATTTTCCAAGGAACACAAAGTCTGGTCAAGTGAAAACTAGACAAAAGTTCTATTTTTCCATCAATCGAATTCAAAACAGTTTTGGAAGTGCTGGAATACACAAAGCCCTATGACCTAACAACAAAAGATATCATTAGACCTACGTTATTTCTACAATAAAGCATGGCGGTGGACATGTTATGCCGTGGGGAGTATTTTCTTAAAAAAGTATCGGTCCGTTATTTGAAATCCACAGCCAAGTGAATGATACAATGTATAAGGATATCTAGCAAGACCATTTTCTGCCTTATTAGAGAAAACAATTTGGTAGCAACTATTTTTCTTAACAAGATAACGACATAAATAACTTATGCAAGCCTCGATAAGCAATGGTTTCCGCAGAAAAAATTTTGTTTTTGAAATGGTCAGCCGAAACGCCCAAAATGAATCCAATAAAAAATCTTTGGAAAGAAATTGGCAAAAGTCTTCGGAACTGTAAATATTCCAACTCAGTCGAAATTTCTCCAAAATTGCAAGAAATGTGGAAAAAATGTACAATAGACGATCTTTAACCGTTGATTGTATAAATGTCACGCTGCTGCGCCGTAGTACTTATTATTAAAGCTAATAAAATAGTAATACAATAAAATACTGATTGTAAATGTTGTTTATCACTGTAATTTTCTATTACAATACCACTTTTTAACAAAATTGTGAAGGTGGCCGGAAACTTTTGAGAACGTGCGTTTTTCTTTATACTTAATTTTTTCAATTAAATTTATTGATATTTACACGTTCTTCTATAAGTAAGTTCCTAACTATTATGTCATTAAAATGTATAAATATCACTTTGAGATTCCTCTTCATATGGGTATACTTACAAATACATTGAAAAATTTTTGCTGGCCGGAAACTTTTGACCACCACTGTGTACATATATATATATATATATATATATATATGTATGTATGTATGTATGTATATATATATATATATACAGGGTGTATCTAAACTACTGGGCAAAACTTTAAGGGCTGATAGTACACATCAAGACAAATAATATTAAATGGAAACTAAGGGTCCCAAACGTCTTCCGAAGAAGATAGGCGCCATCAAAGTTTAGGGTCCAAAATTTGAAATGATTATAAAAAACGGAAAAATTGGTCGATTCGTTTGCGGTTTTCACGTAAAATTTTGTTTATGTCAGTATTGACTTGAAAATGAATTATAAAGATAAATTTCAAATAATATCGATAGGGGGCGCTTTAGATTTTGGAGTAACGAATAACTATTTTTTACCGTTATTTTTTGCATCTCGTTAAATTTTTTTGAAGCTTAGTCATAAACTTAAATTTTGTGCTGAAAATCTGAATTGTTGAGAGTGGTTAAGTAGCGCTAACTAAATTGTGTTCAATGGGGATGGGAAGGTCCAAATTTCAAATGATTATACAAAACGGAAAAATTGGTCGATTCGTTTGCGGTTTTCGCTAAAACTACGCTTTAAATCAGTATTTCCTTGAAAATAAATTTTAAAGACACATTTAAAAATATTCCGTTAGAGGGTGTCTTAAACTTTAGAGTAACAATCAACAATTTTTAACTGTTTTTTTTTTTTTTTTTTTTTGTATCTAATTAAATGCTTGCAATAAGATTAAATTTTGAGCTCAAGTCGATAAATTTTTCCGTTTTTTATAATCATTTGAAATTTGATCCTTTCCACCCTCATTGAACACAGTTCAGTTTGCGCTACTTAACCACTCTCAACGATTGAGATTTTCAGCTAAAAATTTAAGTTTATGTCTAAGCTTCTAAACAAAAATAATGAGATGCAAAAAATAACGGTAAAAAAATAGTTATACGTTACTCTAAAGTCTAAAGCGCCCTCTATTGACATTTTTTGAAATTTATCTGTATAATTTATTTTTAAGACAATACTGACATAAAGAATAATTTTAGTGAAAACCGCAAATCAATTGACTATTTTTTCTGTTTTTTATAATCATTTGAAATTTGAACCTACCCACTCCCACTGAACACACTTCAGTTTTCGCTATTTAACCACAGATTTTGATCTCAAAATTTAAGTTTATGTCTAAACTTCTAAAAAAATTAATGAGATGCAAAAAATAACGGTAAAAAATAGTTGTACGTTACTCCAAAGTCTAAAGCGCCCTCTATCGACATTTTTTGAAATTTATGTTTATGATTTATTTTCAAGACAATACTGACATAAAGAATAGATTTAGTGAAAACCGCAAATCAATTGACCAATTATTCTGTTTTTTATAATCATTTGAAATTTGAACCTACCCACTCCCGTTGAACACAATTCAGTTTGCGCTACTTAACCACAGATTTTGAGCTCAAAATTTAAGTTTATGTCTAAACTTCTAAAAAAATTTAATGAGATGCAAAAAATAACAGTAAAAAATAGTTGTTCGTAATTCCAAAGTCTAAAGCACCCTCTATCGGCATTTTTTTTTTAATTTATCTTTAGAATTTATTTTCAAGACAATACTGACAGAAAGAATAGTTTTCGTGAAAACCGCAAACGAATCGACCATTTTTTCCGTTTTTTATAATCATTTCAAATTTTGGACCCTAAACATTGATGGCGCCTATCTCCTTCGGGAGACGTTTGGGATCCTTAGTTTCCCATTTAACATTATTTGGCTTGATCTGTACTATCACCCCTTAAAGTTTTGCCCAGTAGTTTAGATACACCCTGTATATAGTGAGAAATGTATTTGTATGAACAGCAAACGCATCTTGTGACTAAGTTAAATACGCGAAATTTATAATAACATAACTAAGAAAATATGTTTTATTACGGACATCTATGTT
Source organism: Maratus speculifer (assembly GCA_964019185.1). NCBI lineage: Eukaryota > Metazoa > Arthropoda > Arachnida > Araneae > Salticidae > Maratus > Maratus speculifer. Next base: position 93,302,091 of record OZ025295.1, read on the forward strand.
ATTAAAAATGGCATATATATTGGAAACTTAAATTTAAGAATTTCAAAATGTTCATAGAAAACCCATTTTCCATTGAAAAAACATCTAAAAATTATATATGGCCGCTGATAAAAGCATATTACAATATTATTAAATTTATTTATAAAATTTAATTGAATGCGAATCTTCTTTTAATAAATATTTTGAAGCAATTACCTTTGAATAAATCCTCTTAAAAAAAAACTGCAGTTGAAGAATATTTTCAGTTAATACTGGATTTTGTATTTCCTCATTTTGCCATTAATCACAAATTTTAAGAAAAAATAATTAACTTACAAAATTCAGATTTCTTACACCATGAATAATTTTATTTGTATATGAGAAGTTTAGAAGGCACTTAGAACTAACTAATACAAATTTAGTAAAAACCAAAAATATGTCTTAAATTTCAACGAGGTTCACCCAATTTAATTACATGAAATATAGTAAAGAATTTTAATACATGAATAACTTAATTATACATTGTACGTAAGTGTTTCATGGTATAACCTAATTTTGATACATTGTAAACAAAGAATTTAGGCTTTTTAATACAGAAAGGCGAATATCTAAAGGCGAAATTTGGAATGATCAAATTAAAGACCATTAAAGCATGAGTCTTTTTTTGGACTTATAAATAATAGTAGAAATAAAATAAGTAATACGATGATAAGTGAAAAATTATCTGAAATGTAGTTATAAATTTAACTGTAATGCAAATAGGAAAGAAAAGTTAAAATAATATATTTCAGTACATATTACTCTTGCTTTTCAATGCACTAGGTTCATTGATGAACAAACTTTCTGAAGCCTTTAGAAAAGAAGGTTTTCGGCTAAGAACAGAGCCATGCATATATCGCGTCCTTGAGTTCTCAATCCGAGAAGAATTGACTATTCCTTTTATGGCATTTTGTGTAGGCCAAACAAGTGGCAGTCCGAAAGCGGCGATCGAAATTATTTTGGCAGATGTACAAGATCTTTTGTTTATGCAATACTGTGAGTTGTTTAGGACCCATCTTGCATAAACATTATAAAATTTATTTCTGATGTGGATTCGTAGGCAGAACCATGAATGATTTTCAGGCGATGTGCCACATTACAAATAATCCTTGGTTTCTCTAATAGAACCATGTCATGTGCACTCTCAATATTCTTATCACTTGTGGCCGTACATACTCTTCCGGCTGTTTTCATGCCTAACACTTGTGCGGCCAATCTTTGAATTTTTCATTCTCATTGTAAATACTCCATCGCGGCAGGATACTGCTCTCATATTATGCGGAACGCCTTCGATGGATTGCGGTCCCTAATACACCTTCTTACTACAAACACTGGATTACTGTTTTTTGCTCCTTTTTGGTGCAAACCTTTTATGAAGCGGCCTTGATATATGTGCAACAAATGAAAGGCATATGGAGTAATTATAATCAAACTTTTAAACCATGACCACAACACAATAACAATAAAACAGACGAGGACAGAGGTCAATATGAATGACGAAACAAAAGTTGCGTCAAAATTTTTGGCATAGTCTCGTAAAAAGTTAAAATGATATTTATAGCAAAATATAGATATTGTTTTTGGGTTTAACATAATTCATTCTTCTAACTAGAGTTTCCATATCTCCAGACATAAGGAAAATTTAAAAATGGCTGCTTTTTAGCGAGTAAGAAAAAAAATGTTTGAATTACACAAGGAAATAACTATATTTGAAATCATTATTGAAAAAAGGATTTACGTATTGCCTACTTCTCATTTAAATGCTAAAAATTATGCAACCATACACAAATAGTACTAAAAAATATAAATATGCTACATCATAAAGTTCACTATTCCTTTATGAAAAACAATTAATTTTAAACCGTAAAATTTGTGAGCGAGAAAATTCTGCAGCAGTGCAGCTTGTAAAATATCACATATATCATGGCTAGTCCCGAGGCTAACATCGGGACATCAAAAAGCTATTTTTCATGAAACGCAGCCAAATGTAATACGAGAAACTATAATAATATTTGTTCGCTTAAAATACTTGCTAATTGTTAACTGATATTTTTGTTTCTACATTGTACTAAACAGTCCAGGGAAGATTTAAACTTGCTTTTCTGATAACGAATGCGCCTAATAAGAGCACGATGTAGTGTGCATTTTTTTCTCGTTAAGTTCCTGAATTTCTCTGAAACGTGTACCCTAATTTCTGTAATGTTTGTAATGAACATCATAAAGAACCATTTTCTGTGACCATAAAATTCTGAATCGTTGGGAGGGGTTAAGAAGCGCAAATTGAACTGTGTTCAGAAATTGAAATTTAACTCCACCTCGAACACAGTTCAATTTTGAGCTAATTTATTACTCCCAATGATTCAGATTTTGAACTCAAAATTTAAGTCTAAGCTTTTAAAAGCATTTAATGAGATTAAAAAAATAACGCTAAAAATAGTTGTACTTAAGTTTAAAGCGCCCTCTAACGAAATTTTATGAAATTTATTTTCAAGAAAATACTAACATAAAGTATAGTTTTAACGAAAACCGCAAACGAATCGACCAAGTTTTCCGTTTTTTATAATCATTTGAAATTCAAACCTCCCCCCCCCCTTGAACACAGTTCAGTTTGCACTACTTAACCACTCCCAACGATTCAGATTTTGTGCTCAATTTTAAGTTTATGTCTAAGCTTCTAAAAAAATTAATGAGATGCAAACAGTAACCGTAAAAAATAGTTATTCGTTACTCCAAAGTCTAAAGTGCCCGCTATGGGCATTTTTGAAATTTAGCTTTAAAATTTATTTTCAAGAAAGTACTGATTTAAAGAATAGTTTTAGCGAAAACCGCAAACAAATCGACCAATTTTTCCGTTTTTTTATAATCATTTGAAATTTGAACCTCTGAATACAGTTCAGTTTGCGCTACTTAACTACTCCCAACTATTCAGATTTTGAGCTCAAAATTTAAGTTTAAGTGTAGGCTTCCGAAATCATTTAATGAAATGCAAAATATAACGCCAAAAATGTAGTTGTTCGTTACATCAAAGTGTAATGCGCCCTCTATCGGTATTTTTCGAAATTTATCTTTATAATTTAATTTCAAGAAAATAATGACATAAAAAACAGTTTTTGAGAAAACCGCAAATCAATCGATCAATTTTTACGTTTTTTTTATTTATTTGAAATTTTGGACCCTAAACTTTAATGGCAACTATCTCCTTTGGAAAACGTTTGGGAACCTTAGTTTCCCATTTAATATTGTTTGTCTTGATGTGTACTATCATCCCTTAAAGTTTTTCCCAAGAGTTTACATACACCCTGAATATATATATATATATATATATATATATATATATATATATAGAGAGAGAGAGAGAGAGAGAGAGAGAGAGAGAGAGAGAGAGAAAGAGAGAGATAAATGAAGGTTTTTCTTGATGATTGTTTTGTGATTTAGTATTCATAATCAGTGTAAATCTGCAAAAATTTAAGCATAGAGGAGAATGCAATGCGTAGTATTTCATACAAAATCTACCTAAAAGTGAATAGGTAAATAGGTTGAAAATATAAGTGATATCAATATTATAATTTTAATTAATTTTGAGATTATTAAAATTTAATTACCACGATATTTATTAGTCAAAAATATAGAAAAACAAACATAGCGCCTTCCGGTATCGAATCTCAGCCCGAGGAACAACGAGCAATCGTAGTACAAACTGAAGTTATTGTTTAGAGACAAACTCAGTATTTAATTTGTGTTATTTTATCCGACCCCTCCCCCTGTTACCAAAAAAAAAAAAAAAACTATTGTATAAATCCCATTGGACCAACGACTGAAAGTTTCTCCCACCTACGGCATATAATTAAATAATCAAAATCTATAACTACCAAGGGTGATCCTCTCTTTGTAAGATCTGACTAAATGCATGTGAAACTATTAGTCCAAGAGCCTACAGCTCAAACACCTATGTTATCGGGTACAAGAAAAAAACCTTTATTTTATGGAAGAGTAGTAATAGGAGATACTAATGAACCATGTCTACCCACAGTAAAGTGGTGCAAAAGCCAAAAATTAATAATACTAATGGATCTCTCGTAGGCTTAGGTGTTTTTCTGTTCCCACTTTTCCATGTTTTCATACCTTTGATTGTACGGCAAACACAATATCAAACCTACGAGTGAACCACTAGTGGTATCAATTTTTGGCTTGTGCACCACTTCACTTCCTGCAGATATAGATCATTAGATTCCCTATAACAACTATTTCATAAAATAAAGGTTTTTTCCTTTGTGCTTGATAACATAAATTTTTGTGCCGTCGTTTCTTGGACTATACATTAGAACTATATTGTTTGTCTTAATTATTATAAAATATACAAATAAGTACTTTAGAAAAATAAAACACCGAGCAACAGAAAAAGTATGTGGACTTTTAACGTTTTCCTTAAAATAACATCTATTCTAGAATTTAATGCCAAAAAGTAATAGCAAATGTATTTGTCTGACTCTCTACATTTAATTATTGATTTACCATCTTTATTTAGCTAAAATTCAATTGAAACTGTAAAGCAGATATTATCTTTTAATGGAAATAAATATCAATGCCTCAGGGGTGGCATTTGATAACGTAGAAATCAGTGTTATTAGATTAGAAATTGGCTTATTGATTATTCCCTCCAGTAAAATATTTCAAAATTGTAAATAAAACATTTGTAACTACATTTAAAAATAGAGTCGTTCCAGCAATTAAGAAAATGCGGCAATGTATGTAAACGGAAAACATGTGTTCCACAAACAACTTGCGACTATTTTCATCTTTATACTTATCGAGAACGATTTGTTCTACAAAATCCCGCTTGCAAAGATAAAAGTATTATAAATTAGATATATATATATTCAGCATATAATACGAAAGTGCTGTTTTTCAAAAACGAATCATTACTTTATGTTAAAAAATTCTAAACAAGAAAAACTCTTACATTAGAATTCTTGAAAAATTACGTAAAGTTAACAGATTTCATATGATTTAGGAAAGTATGCATTTGTATATATTACACTTTTGTTCTTATTTTTTGACACTCATGTACACAAGTACACTTGCATGCTTACGTATTAAAATATACATATACACAAGTACCACATACCGGTATCGAATCCGAGTCCACAGGATAATGGACAAACAGCGTACCAACTGAACTACGATCAAAGTTATTGTTTAGTGATAAACTCAGTATTTAATTTATTTTATTGCACCCTCTGTTTCTCAAAAACTAAGGAGTGTTCTATAAAATTCTTTGAACCTGCTACCCTAAAGCATATATTAAAATAATCAAAATCTGTTATTATCAAGGTCGGTCTTTTTCTCCTAAGGTCTGACCTAAAATGTATTTGAAATTAAACTAGAACTTTATTGTTTGTCTTAAATATTTTAAAATATACAAATAAATACTTGTAAAAAATAAAACACAATTCAATAGAAAAAAATGCATACTTTTTACATTCCTATTTAACGAATTATTTACAATAACACTTATTGTATAATATAATGCGTAAAAATAACAGCAAATGTATTTGTCGGGCTTTATATAATTAAATATTATTTTAACATCTTTGTTTAAGGGGTGTCAGGGGTAAATACGGAAAAACATGTAAACAGAGATCTCGCTTCGAGCGCATATAAAGATAGAAGTATTCAATGTAATTAATTTAAACTGTCTGATATTTTAAAGGTATGGTTGTTGTCTTATAAAATTAAAATGAAGATGTTGTCTTACAAAATGAAGTATTTCAATGTAATATAATAAAAATATAGCGAAATGTATGTAACACAATTTTCGAAAAAAAAAATATGCTATATCACCAACACCAAAATATCTTAACGTTGAATTGACTTAAGAACCTAATTTCTGCTTTAAAATGATCAGAAAACTTTACTCTAGAGAATGAATTAAAGATATAAAAATCCCTCAAAAAAAAAAAAAAATTAAAAAAACTCTTAAATTTGAAAATTTAAAAAACCCCTAAAAAATACAACTTTTTTTTCATTAAAAATACTCAAAATATTAAACTATCTAAAATATATTAATTCATAACCTAGATATTGATGTTATATAGATGCAAAAAAAAAATTAAGCCATTCCCTCAAATAGATTTTTTTTATTTTGATGTTAGTCGTCAAAAATCAAGTTTTGAGAATTGTTTGAAATTATATGGATGCGGCTATGAAAGTGATGATACATAAATGGTTATAACTCCGTTAAAAATTCAAATACTTTTATGCGGTTTTTTACATTGAGTTAATAATTAAATAATAAATGAAATTAGATCATAAAAATATCGATTTTTTGAAAAGTTTTCAACCCCTGAGCCCCCTTAATTGCAATTAAATTCAAACTGTAAAGAAAGTATTACCTTTTAATGGAAATAAATCTCAATGCCTCAAGGGTTGCATTTGATAATCCAGAAATCAGTTATATTAGATCAGAAATTCGTTTATTGATCATTCCTTCAAATGAAATATTTCCAAATTGTAAATAAAACTTTTTAATTACATATGAAAATGGAGTCATCACAGCAATTATGAAAATGCCGCAATGTAAGTAAATGGAAAATGTGTGTTACACAAAAAATTTCAAGTATTTCCTTCTTTATATTTTTCGAGGACGATAATGTTTGCATTTAGTTCTACAAAATTCAATTTAAAAGACAGAAATGATATAAATATAATGTATAGATTTAGCACAGAATACGAAGGTGGTGTTTGAAAACGAAATATTAATTATTTAAAAAAAATAATCTAAACAAGAAAAACGCCTACATTGGATAGGAGAGAAAATGACTTGAATTCTTGAAAAATTACGTAAAGGTAGCACATTTCATATCATTTAGGATAGTGTGGATATGTATATATTACATTATTTTTCTTCTTTTTTCGGAGCACGAGTACTCAAATACACTTGCATGCATACTAATTAAAACATCCATATACCCAAGTAGCGCATTTCGGTATCGAATCCGACCCCACGAGGCAACGGGCAAGCACCGTACTAATTGAGTTATTGCTTACAAGGAAGGTCTCCATTGGGGGCATACTCAGAATTATTTGAAAAAAAATACGAATTAAACTACTCATTTAGGTAATAAAGGATCAGTGAAAATTAGCGGCGGAATTACATTATTAGATATGTAAAAAAGTAAAATAGTTTGGAATAATTGGCGTGAAAAGCTGAAAGCGACACGGGATTTGGCGAGCAGTGCATTTCCTCGCCAAATGCAGACGATTTTAACGAATTTAAAAATTGATTTTAATTGACTTCACTGTTAAAAATCTGCAGCATTTACTGCAACGTCACTCCACTACTTTTATAGAATGTCTCTCTTCTGACTAATGAGAATGCTCTATAGCACGGTGAATTGACCGTGTCATACACTGTTAAAAATCTGCTGCATTTTGTTGCAACGCACTCCATCGCTTTTATATAATATCTCTATTCCAACCAATGAGAAAGCTCCTTTTCACGGCCAAGTAACCGTTTTCTATACAAGCAAGGGAGTGCGTTGCAACGAAATGCAGCAGATTTTTAACAGTGTATTTTTCAATTTGGAGCAATTTTAATCAATTTTAATTGTGTTTTAAATGATAAAATATATTAATTTCATTTTGTTATAATTACATATAAACGTATATGACAAAATTACACTTAAAGTAAAGTAAAAATTCAAAACTAAAATTACTTAAACTAAACTTATTTAAATAAATTGAACATAGAAAGTTTTTTCTCTTTAAAAAGTATTCGAAGCATAAAAGCGTATTTTTCAAAATTTCGTTTTTTCGCCAACCGGAGATAAATCGCCAAATAAACGAAATTTTTATTATTTTTTTACGGACGTTATAAGGAGGTTCCGCCGAATTTTTTTTTATAAACATATATAACTATATGAGAAGAACATTCTGTAATTTTTTCAGATTTTTCTGAGTATGCCCGTATGGAGACCTTCCTTGTTAGTGACAAACTCAATGTTTCACAACTAAGAAGAAATGTATAAATTACATTGAACCTACGATTGAAATAGGTCGCTACCCTACATCATATATTAAAATAATCAAAATCTGTCATTAACAAGGTTGGTCCTCTCTCTGTAAAATCTGGCCTAAAATGCATGCAAAACTAAATTATAACTTTATCTTTTACCTTAATTATTTTAAAATGTACAAATAAATACTTGGAACATATAAGGAATAATAAGAAACCATAGAATCCGTAGAATAGAATAATAAGAATTCCAAGAACTTGGGATAAATAAGAAAACATACAACAGAAAAAAAAATATGCCTACTTTTTTATTCTAAATTAATGTTTTCATTAAAATAAAATTTATTCTCTAATTTGATGACATAAAAATCACAGCAGATGTATTTTTAAGGATTTATATATTTAAGCATTGATTTATCATCTTTATTTAGTTAAAATTCAATTGAAACTGTAAAGCAGATATTATCTTTTAATGGAAATAAATCTCAATGCCTTAGGGGTTGCATTTGATAATCCAGAAATCAGTGTTATTAGATTAGAAATTTGTTTATTGATTATTCCCTCAAGTGAAATATTTCAAAATTGTAAATAAAACATTTGTAACTGCATTTGAAAATGGAATCATCATAGCAATTATGAAACCGTGGTAATGTAAGTAAATGGGAAATATGAGTTAGACAAATAAATTTCAGTTTTTTTTTTTTCATCTTTGAATTTTTCGACGGCGTTAACTTTTACATTTAGTTCTACAAAACTTAAACCTTTCGGGTCCGAATTTGCTCTCAGTTTTATGAAAAAATTACTTTTACGTTAATAACTTTAACACTAGCAATCCAGAAAGGTTAGATAATGTTTAATAAATATATCATTGTCTGAAAGATAACGAATGTTCTTGTTTTTCATACTATTCAATTAATATTCATATGAAAATAAGCTTAGGAATAATTTTTGCAGATGTTTGGAAAATATTGTATTACAATAAGATTTCACTTATATTGCAATTTTCTAATACTTTTTTCACTTTATTACGCATGATTCTTTCAGAAAAGTAACTTATATTTTAAATTTAAAGAGTGAAATGTATGTTTACAAGAAAAGAATCGCAAACGGCGCAATGAGAATTAAGATAATAATAATAATTATTATTATTACTAAAGGCCTAAACATTAATGATGTTATATAGTAAATGCATAAACATATACTAACATTACTACATGTAGATAACAGCAAAAATATTTCTTAAAACAAAATATTACTCAATTAAAAGTCATGTACTATTAATAGTACACCAGACCCGAAAGGGTTAATTTAAAAGACAAAAGTGGTATAAATATAATATATAGTTGCTATATAGAATACGAAAATGATGTTGTTGAAAACGAAATTTTACTTTATATTTAATTAAATTTAAAGACGAAAAACGCTCATACTCAATTAAAAAGAATATTATTTGAATTCTTGAAAAAATTACGTAAAGTTAACACATTTCATCTCATTTAGGAAGTATTGATATGGTGTATATTACCGTATTGTGTTTATTTTTTTTGGGGGGGGGACACGTGTAACAAATACGCATGCATGAATACATATTAAAAAAGCATATATTCAAGCACTCATATGTAGTTTTCCAATAATGTGCTCCAATTTTATTTAAAGCAATTCAGGCATTTACCTACAGAAGTTTATACAGCGCGAAAAAAGATGTGACAAATGTGTTCTGTGGTGCTGTATAAATCTGAAATTTTGAACTTTTTCTTTAAGTCGGCTGAATGAAGTAAATATAAACATTAACCTTACGAACAAATGCTTGAAAATGTAATCTTTAAGAATACATGAAATATAAATTGTTTAAAACTTTCAATTTTTTATTATCGACCTAAAAAACGATCAAAAGGATTATGGTGCTAAATGATTATGCACCAAAAAGACAGTGGTACAAGAACGTTTTAAAATAATATATGTTAAGCATTAAGGATGTGTATACATTGAGCAGACATGGAAAGATTAAAAGTAGGGAAGGCTTGATCCATCCCTCAGTTTTTATATTTAAAATAATTTCAATCTTTTCTAAATAGGTGGCAATCAAATTTACGGAAGTTCTCAAACAATAATCCTTGTTTGATGCAGATTATTTGAAGATACATGGAAAAATTAATTATAAAGGGTTTTGATCTTAAAAAGTGTTTTTTTTTTTTACATTTTATTAGATATTTTTTTTCAGATAAAATATACCATACATATTTAAGTAAATAGATTTTAAGACAAATATATAAACTTTTTATTCCGTCCATATAGATTGTACAATAAACTAGTACAATAAACACATCCATGTGCTTCAGTGTAAAAAAAAAAAGGTTGGATCTACTGAAAAAATTTTAGTAATCCTTGGAATTACTAAAAATATTTTTGTAATCTTACTCGGTTTCTTACTCGGTTACAAGAAAATCCGTAAGAATTACTAGAAAAAAGCTAGCAACGAATAGAGTTAATAGTTTTTTATTTTTAATAGCTATTACTAAAACGCACATGGTGTGGACGTGATATCCTAGTGATCATAGCATCGCACTTAAGGCTGAAAGGTCTCGGGTTCGAGGCTCGACACCGCCTAATACGCACCGAGTGTATGCAGGGATTATGAAAATCCTATTGTAGCAGTTACCTTGGGTAATGATCTCTGAACTTTCTCTCCCCTTTAGAAACATGTCAAAATAGAGCAGGTGGCACTGTTTGGTGCTGCCATCTGTTGCAGTTTTGCCGAAAATCTTTCTCTGCTGATGTCTGTCTTCTTACCAACTGGATGCAGCTCAAAGCTGTTGCCCTCAGAGCAAACGTAATGGTTACTAAAAATAATTTTGGAGCTGTTACTAAAATTGGCTTGGAGGCTCATACTAAAAAGTTTTAAGGTAGCTATAGAAAAAATTCTTTTGTTCAGTGTACAAAAGAAATATTTGTTTCACTTGAAAAAAAAAAAAAAAAAAAAAAGGTTGGAATGGTTGCTAAAAAATTCTGTAGAATATAAATTTACTAAAAAAATTTTAGTAACCTATTGAAATTTTTTTACAGTGTACGCTTTAAAAAAGTGGGAAGGATTGACCAAAAGAATAAGTGAAAGAGTTGACCAGAGGGTCAATGTTCCATTAATTGTTTTTTGGAATACTTCTGTCATACAACTTACATACTGAAGTGTTAATGCTTATATTTCTAAGATAATAATATTTATTTTGGAAAGGTACATTAAAATAAGGTGATAAAAAGAAGTATGTTTAAAATTGATGAAGTGTAACGAAGAAGTAAAGCACGATATGAAAAACTACTATTGAACCAAGAAATGATTTAATGAAACGTAAATTAGAAAGTTTGTAGGAAGTTTTATTTTATTCATATAGCACGTATAGTAGATATGAAGAATGAATAAAAAACACTGGAAAGGATGAACGAAGCAGCCCACACTTTCATCGCGGAAATTGGAGTGTCTTTGTCCCACTACTTATGATAAGTGCCGAAGCCAAATTTGAAACAAAAATATCTAAATTTTTATGTATTATGTAATAATTTATATTATTATAATATACATTATAGCGAATATTCCTGGAAAGCGAGTTATTTTGTCTCTCGCGATGAAAGTGTTAAGAAAAGATAATTATTCATGTGCTTGTAAAAGAACATGACATTGAACAAAACAATTGACGAAAGTATGCAGATAAGGTATTCGAAAACAATAAGATTAATACAAACTATGTGGCAAACAGCACTACAAGATCAAGTGTCACAACAAGTGAGTGTTTAAAACGGGTTTTTCCTCCCGTACCTTGAATAACCTTGAATTAACTAATATAATTTCCTTTAATAAATATTTATATATAAAATAAAGTGGGTCAAACAATCCGTATATAGGGAACCTTGATCCATTAAATTCTATAGATTGAAATCAATAATTTTCCTACTTTCTATCGTATTACACTTATGAGGCAATTTTATTTTCGTAACTGATTATATTAGGAATAAAATGACACATGAAACTTTATTCTAGGTTCAATAATTAAAAAAATAAAAGTCATTTTATGACCTTTCTTCGTCCCTTCTTCGTTTATATATGTATCGTTTATTTTCTATTTATTTATGATTTTTTTATGCTTATCTGTATTTTCCCAAATTTCTAGCTTATGTAAAAAGTCTACATTTTCTAAAAATGTGCAACTAATTTGTTTCTTTAAAAACATTTAATTTTGTAGCTCTGAATGAAAACAAAAATGAATAAATGAAAAATACATTCTTAAAATCTTTAGGATGAAAATTACTTCTTATTAGTCTCAAACTGTATGTTTTTTAACTGACATTAAAAGAAATTTTAAAGTGATACATTTATTAGTTTTAAACAATTATACCGAACATACATATTTTTTTTTATTACAAAAAGTTAAATAGTTCTTAAAACTAATTTATGCATGAATTTATATTCTTTTGATTTCTATAAGGTGTATAAATGGCGTACATGCAGTGTAACAAAGAAACTTTATTTCTATCTGTATTTTAAAATAAAATACATTACGCTAAATATTTCGCAAAAAACTGCTTTATGTTACTTATTGAAATAATTTCGATACCATTTAAAATTTCCATACTATACTGGGTTAGATCAGAAAAGCTAGTTTATATGGGAAATAAATTATATACTAATAACCATTTGTTTCCTAATTGGAAATTTGATAACACTTTGAGGGGAGCTTAATAATAAAAAAGTTTCTAAACATTGTGAAAAATATCCGGGTAAGCTTTTAAACATATAACGTTCGTAACGAGTGGTATTACTTTGCCAAACAACTACATATTGAAATGTTCTGTTATAGTTCATTTATGTATTGATACTATAACACAATCAAACAATTCGCACGGCTTTCAAACGATTCACTGTGCTTAAGGAGACAGTGAAAATTAAAAACCAAATCCCTCTGATTTCAATGGATTTTTTGAAAATTGACAGAAGTTTTAACGTCAAGTTCAAATAATTATGTTCCACATTTAGTGAAAAAAATTAAAAATTATTCAATTTTTAAATTTTTAAAGTAACGAATAATAGTCCTATTTTAAATTGTTTTATGCACATTTCTTTTGTATAAAATTCGACAATATACACTCATAAGATACTTTTATATGTTACAATGGAATTGGCATGAATTGAATATCTAAGTAGAGAAAAAATATTCTGATAATTATGCTTCTTTTTTTTCTTAAAAAGCAAATATATTTTTTTTATATTTACTTAAATTTCAACATTAAAATATTCTTGAAATGCAACATTTTTGCTAACTTTTATTTATTATTGTTCAGAGAATATAAATTATAAATTTTAAAAGAATCTAATAATTAGGAATGCTCAATGGAACTTTTCAAAGAACATAAATGTGCAAAATTTTTAATTTTGAGGAATGTTAAAAGTATGCTTAATGAGATAATAAACCACTAGTTGAAGCAACATAAATATTTTCGCTTATATATGCAAATATAATGCAAGACCCATAAACATACACTTATAAAATAATAATATTAAATTTATTATCCCAGTCATAGTTTTATACACATAATCTAAAAATAACTTGTTGATTATTTTTCCAGTGCATTTGTTTACAAAGCATTTTATTCAATAATTATCTGCTCGAAATAAACAAAAATAATGCTGTAAAAATATTAAGTAAAAAAACGAATTTTATTATGTGCTTATCAACATTATTTTTCCTTCTTGCTTATCCTTAAATCACTGTTTGTATTAATGTATGTTTAGAAGAATAAACATCTTGTTAAATTTTCAAATTACAGTAAACTATATTTTACCTTTCGGCATATTTGTTTATCTATAAGTAATAATAATAATAATAAAAATAAACATACTGTTAATATAACAGCAAATTGGAAATTTCACCTCAAATGTGGCAAAAGAGGTGCGTTCATTCTATAATTAATTTTATATATATTCAGAGCTTGATACATTAGTTGTTAAACTCATATGCTTGAATACAATATGTGCAGCGATTATATATCTTCAATTCAGTAATATGAAAATAATAGGAATTTATCTCTAAACAAGTCGTAATCAACATGGCAAATCTAAAATCATTACCTACCATGGAATATTGTAAAAATGCGTAACTAATTTGAAAATTTCTTTTAAACTATTTAAATTATACTGTGTAACTGTTACTGATTCTGTTGTGCTACTGTGTATATCATCTCCAGAATTAATACAAACAACATAATATGCAAAAATGTATTTAAACATAAAAACTCATATCACAACTAAAAATGAGCTTCTAGTAAAAATCTGTAACATACAGTATTTCTGATACAGTATAGTATCTGAAATTTTTTGGGAAGATCAGTAAATACTGTTATCACTTTCTATTATACAAGAAGTATTTTGAAACAAATCTTAGCGAAGTATATCAATTTCATTACATGAGAAATAATTTAACATGATTGAAATAAGCAGGAATCAATGTTACCAAATATCACTATTTTATGGAATCTTTTTGTGCAGGTCTGTAAATGAAAAATAAACATTTTTTTGCACCCTATATTAAACAGAATGTATATTTTAGTACATTTCATTAAATGCTTATAAATTTTATCCTGTTCGGAAGGCAGTATCCTCATTAAAATGAACACAAATTTTACCATTGACCGTAACGGAAAACCTTTTTATTGTCCCTGTAATCTAACTGTACATGAAATTTTCATAAAATTAGAAATCTATGAACAATGTTATGTAATAACTATATATTTAAAATTTCAAACGATTAGATTTGGTAGTTTTTGCGTTGTTATATGCGGATAGAGGAACGGACGAACTGGACGGCGACTATGAGTGTTACGTATTTACATAATTACGAACGCACCTAATAACATATGACATTTTAAACAGTGTTTCTGTTGAAATTCGAATAACTGTAAAACATTAATTGTATATTTTCTCCAAGAAATGGAAAAAATCCTAACATTAAAAAATTAATACATTTATCATAAAAATATTTGTGTACTAAAATAATATACAGGGTGTTTCTAAATTCATGGTACAAACTTTAAGGGGTGATAGTACACATCAAGACAAACAATATTAAATAGGAAACTAAGGGTCCCAAACGTCTTCCGAAGGAGATAGGTGCTATTAAAGTTTAGGGTCCAAAAATTCAAATGATTATAAAAAACAAAAAAAATGGTCGATTCGTTTGCGGTTTTCACTAAAGCTATTCTTTATGTCAGTATTGTCTTGAATATAAATTATAAAAATAAATTTCAAAAAATGCCGTTAGAGGGCGCTTTAGACTTTGGAGTAACGAACAACTAATTTTTACCGTTATTTTTTGCATCTCATTAATTTTTCTAGAAGCTTATAAATAAACTTAAATTTTGTGCTCAAAATCTAAATCGTTGGAAGGGTTTAAGTAGCGTAAACTGAGCTGTGGGGGGAGGTTCAAATTCCAAATGATTATAAAAAAACAGAAAAATTTGTTAATTGATTTGCGATTTTCACAAAAATTATTCTGTATGTCAGTATTATCTTGAAAATAATTATAAGTATAAAATTCAAAAAATGCCGATAGAGGGCGCTTTAGACTTTGAAGTAACGTACAACTATTTTTTACCGTTATTTTTTGCATCTCATAAAATTTTTTTAGAAGGTTAGACATAAACTTAAATTTTGAGATGAAAATCTGAATCGTTGGGAGTGGTTAAGTAGCGCAAACTGAACTGTGTTCAATGGGGGTGGGGAGGTTCAAGTTTTAAATGATTATAAAAAACGAAAAAATTGGTCGATTCGTTTGCCATTTTCGCTAAAACTATTCTTTATGTCAATATTTCCTTGAAAATAATATTTAAAGATTAATTTAGAAAAATACCGTTAGAGGGCGCATTAAACTTTAGAGCAACCGACAACTATTTTTAACCGTTATTTTTTGTATCTAATTAAATGATTGAAAAAGTTCAAACTTAAATTTTTAACTCAAAATCTGCATCATTGTGAGTAATTAAGTAGCGGAAAATTGAAATGTGTTCGAGGGGTGGGGAGGGGAACATTTTAACTCCTGAATACAGTTCAGTTTGCGCTTCTTAACATCTTCCGTCGATTTAGAATTTGAGCCTAAAATTTAAATCTAAGCATTTAAATAGATACAAAAAATAACGGTTAAAAATAGTTGTTGGTTTCTCTAAAGTTTAAGGCGCCCTCTAACGGTATTTTTTGAAATTAATCTTTAAAATTTATTTTCAAGGAAATATTGACATAAAGAATAGTTTTATCGAAAACGGCAAACGAATCGACCAATTTTTCCGTTTTTTATAATCATTTGAAATTTGAACCTCCCCACCCCCATTGAGCACAGGTTAGTTAGCACTACTTAACCACTCCCGACGATTCAGATTTTCATCTCAAAATTTAAGTTTATGTCTAAACTTCTAAAATAATTTATGAGATGCAAAAAATAACGGTAAAAAATAGTTGTACGTTACGCCAAAGTCTATAACGCCCTCTATCGGCATTTTTTGAATTTTATCTTTATAATTTATTTTCACGATAATACTGACATAAAGAATAATTTTAGTGAACATCGCAAATCAATTGAGCAATTTTTCCGTTTTTTATAATCATTTGAATTTTTGGACCCTAAACTTTAATGGCGCCTATCTCCTTCGGAAGATGTTTGGGACCCTAAGTTTCCCGTTTAATATTGTTTGTCTTGATGTGCACTATCACCCCTTAAAGTTTGTACCATGAATTTAGAAACACCCTGTATGTGTATATACTTTATTTCTTTACATATTGCAATCATCAACGTCTGTTTACAATAATTAGTTACTTCTTAACACTATAAGTTAAAAATTAAAACTTTAAAAATGCAATGTAATTAAAAAAAAGGCTCTCTTTTTAAATAAAATATACAAATATATAAATATTTGGTCTTGCTTAATATCCATTCAGATAAAATTTCAAATAAAACTAAACTTTGTGTAACAATGTTTTTAAACCAATGCTTTAAAACATCATATTTTCAATAGCACGTTTTACACAGGGAAAATATATTGTTATTGGCTCTGCAACACAAATGTTTATGCATACAAGGTGCTTCAAAATTGTATGTCAAGAACGTAAAGGCAGGTTGAGGATACATAGGGAATTCCGGGGACCATTTTTCATAGGAAAAGGTTTTCCAATTTTGGTTATTTTTAAATAAGCCGCTAGACTATATCAGGGGATGGACTGGCTTAAGTAACAGCATTGTATACACCATCTATAAAAGTTATAGTTTGCTAGCTGGTGTCACTTAGTCAGGAGAGTTGTTTTATTTATTTTTTATTCAACGGTGAGTAAAATTTCAGATCTTTATTAAATCTTTAAAAAAATACATAAATAAAATAAATGCTACCGTTCACCTTATTTTTCTAACATTGCATACACTAAAAATGGTTTATTTCTGCATGTAACTTATGAGTCTACTTTGCAAGTAACTTACATCACTTTTCGTCTAGGTAGTGTATAATTCCGAATAGCGATGGGGCGTGTTTTCGAACAGCATACAACGCATGTTTTTCAACATGTTTCTTGCTGAAAAACGTGTCCCCTCCTAAATTAGCTAGTCTCATTGTTTAAAAAAATTATTGATTACGTAGAAAAATTGACCAGAAAAACATGTACCAAGAACCGTTTGATCATTTAGTCATTTCAGTATAACTATCAATATAGAAACAAGGTAAATAAAAATCGTATTAAAATGTGAATTATTTTTAAAAAGAGGTTCATTCAATTAATTCACTATATGTTTATTATGCCTTTATAGTCATGAGCTACATCATTAAGATTGAAGCGTATATGAACCCCTCAAAACGTCAATTAACATTGTTTAGAGCTACTCTACACTGTTAAAACTACAGTTGACACATTGCACCTTTTAGGGGTAAAAGGCTTGTCTCACTGATGACACCCCTAAGGGAGCTGGAATGGCACCCTTAATTAGGGTGAAAATATGGCACCCCTAGTCCAGAGTGTCCAATAGTAAAAATAATTTATAAACCGACTTTTGGCCCGTGAAGGACTGCAACCCACAACGTCCGATTGCTACCTCAACGCTCAAACTGTCCGGCAATCGAGCTCACCTTCAAGGTTTCCCTGAAATGTCCAAATGTTCTGAAAATTCAAAGGCTGTTTTCTATACAAAGCTTGACAAAAGTTAGCCGTCCGAAGTTTTAAATGAAATTGAGATATAGCAAGAACGATGATAGTGTTCGTACGGAGAAATTGCTGTTTTGATCAACCAGTGACGGCGAGTTGAAGTCGGCACATGTCACGGAGCATGCGCAAATGACTAAGGGGTGAAAATCTGCCAACGGTATGCATTGCGCGGCAACCTAATTATCGTGAATCACCCATTGAGGGATAAACTAACACCTCAAACAGATTTTCAAGACCACAGTTGTCAAATGTTAACACCTTTTCACCCCTGGGCATCAAATGCAGCTGGTTTCTAACCTTTATTTTTAACAGTGTACACACGTAAACACCAGTCATTATAAAAGGCACTTCTGAGTAAACCAGGGTTTCCGGATAATGTATCATAACAAATTTTCTTAATAAAACTTGAAACAGTATAGAAATTATGTTAATTAAATACAATATTGAACCATACTAATTTCTATAATACTTCGTAATTGTTTTCAATTCTTCAGCCAATCTCCTCCCCCGGGATATGTTGATTAATAAATAGGATAAATTTCAAAGAAACAAAACAGTCACGGTTTGTTTTAAATCGACCAATAAAATTTGTAAGCAATGACCACGAAAGATATTTTTTTGAAGTATGAGTTTTAAAAATTACTTTTAGTGTTTCACAACCCTAACTGTTTTATATATCTATGTAGTTTTTAAAATATTGCAACACAAAGAAGAATCAACAGTAGTTACAGCCCATTTTTAAAAACAATTACAAAACTTTTTTACTCCATCGTCCGACGGTTTTCATGCATTTTTATAAGAATGCTTATAAATTGCAAGATATTTAATTAATCACAGTTTGATGCTATAATATGTTTAATATCACTTCTTTCTATGTATGATTCAAAATAACATTCCGTTTAAAATATTTTTGTCTGCAGCTATTTAAATATGATTTCTAGAAACGGAAAAATCCGGGACAACAGTTAAAGGGTTAATGTACCAAACAAAAATAATTGTTTATCCTTTTTTTCAAAAACTACACTAACATTGTTAACGAACAATGAACGTCATTTGAACTTTGAAAACGATCGCAGACAAATCTTATGAAACCCGGTGGATCTTGATCATGAAAGTTGTGTGTTGTATGTCGGAGATGGTGCAGAAAATGGCAATAATTTGGCATGTGTTTTCTCTCTGATATTTGCGTAACATTTCAGCAGAAACAAATTTACCGGAGTACTTCGGGAAGAACCCGATCCGAAAAAGACAAACTTATAACGAAGGGGAAGCATCGTTAAAATGTTCTTCATGCCAATTGGTCTTTTTTTCTGTTTACATGCGGCTGACGTCACATGAGTAAGCTTAAGTAATACAACTTCAAGTGACGTCATTTATGTATCCACTTTATTATTCATAGCTCTATGGTTTATTTATTTTTTTGAATGAACCACAAAAGTGTATGACGCAAATATAGTTTCCTGTTTCCCCTTTACGCTACGTTTGTTTTCTGCTAGATTTTTTAAATGTTTTTTCAACTGCGCAAATTTTTGAAATTTTGTTAGTCTTGAATATTTTATAGAAAATTATGAGGGACAAAAAAAAAAATTCGGTAGAAAATACATGTATTTAGGAAGATACGTTTTCTCAAACACATATCAAATCGAAATTAAGCCTAACATGACTCCATCTTATCAGAGACTGGTAAGATAAATAGATTTGCCCTGGATTCGTTACACTGCGTTTTATAATATGGTGATTATAAAAATTTCTATTAAAAACGTCTTACAAATAAAATAAAAATATGTAAAAGTTTGCAGCTATGTAAATACTACTGTGAAAGACAGAAAAACAATGTTTCAAGAATATAACTACTCATATCTACACATTTATTGTTTAGCTAAACAGAAATAAAAACAGTGAGCGCGGAAACAGATCTTTTTAAATATTATTTACTTAGTGTTCTCATAATAAAAGATATATTCGTTAACATGTTACTGAAAAAATACTTTATTGGCTTTCATTTAACATTTGTATTCTTATTTGTAAATATTGTTGTTGCTTAGTAATAACAATTTTTATATAAATACAAATTATAATAGTGAAAAATATTTCTGTAACGATAAAGACAAAGCAAATTGCAACGCATTTCGCCTCGATAACATCTTTAATATAGTCCTCTGTTTGGGAATAAACTAGTTTATTTTGTTCTATGATATCTCTCTTAATACACTTAAAATGATTGGTTGTTATAAGCTGTGACTAAAAAAAAAAATCTTTTGATTTTTTTCGTCTATCATTAGAGCAACAGCATAGGTGTACCTTTCACAGAAAAATAGAATCATTTATATGAATAAATTATTCCCGTTGTACCTATATCCTTATTAATAATAACAAAAGTAAAAGGACAGCTTTAACGGACGACATATATGCGGTCTCCATTAAAATTCATAGATCTATGGTTTAAGTTTTTTGAATGAATATCAAAAGTGAATCACTAGCAAACATAGCTTCTTTTTTGTGTTTTACACTACGTTTGTTTTCAACTTCATATTTGAAATGGTTTTTCAACTGCACAAATTATTGAAATTTTGTTAGTTTTAAATATTAAAACAATCTGTTGAACAAAAGGATTTTGAGGCACAAAATATTTCTATTTAGGGAGAAAAGTTTTATGAAACACATCTCAAATCTAAATTAAGCCTAAATTGACTCCATTATATGGCAGGATAGGAAGATTGATCATTTCGCTCCGGATTCATTGCTCTGTATTTTAATGTATAAAGACAATAAAAATTTCGATAAAAATTGTACCAAACAAATAAAAATATGTAAAATTTTGCAGCCTTTGAGAAAGCCAGAAAAGTCATGTTTCAAGAGTTTAACGACTCCCTATTTTTTGCTTAATTAAACAGAAACAAAAACCGTCAAAGCAGAAACAGATTTTCTTTTTATAGTTTGTTACATAGTGTTATCATTATGTATTATTATTTCTTTATTTTGTTAAACAAATAAGGAAAACATATATATCTTAACATGCTGATAAAAAATAGTTTATTAGCTTTCTTTTAACATTTGTAATCTTATTTGGTAATAAAGTTATAGCTTAGTTATAACTATTTGTATAAAAAAAAAGTAATAATAGTAAAATACATTTTTGAAACTATTAAGAACAAGCAACTTAGAACACATTTTGCCTCGATAACATCTTTAATATAATACTCTGCTTGGGAATAATCTGGTTTATTCTGTTCTGTGATATCTCTCTCAATAAACTTGATATGATTGTTTGTCATTAGCTATGAATAAAGGGAAAACACTTTGATTTTTTTCGTCTATCATTAGAGCACTGGCATAAATGTACCTTTCACAGATAAATAGAATCTTTTATAACAATAATTTATTTCTGTTACACCTATACCAATATTAATGAAAGATTAAGGGATTTTCAGATTAAGACACACACATCCGCTTATTATTCGTCTAAATAAGTTATCCTGAGGTATTAATGTCACATTAAGTACTGCGGATTTTCACGGCTTACTTTTAGATTTTGTTTTCAAACAAATATAAGATTTGATACAGCAGCTTATTGACTATATACAAAAAATAATACTGCAGAAGATAGGTATTCCTAAAATGTAATCGAATGATTTCTTCACCAAAACTATTCGGCGTTATCACTCACCTGTTCGGCTTTTGTGTGCATGGCGAACGAGCTCCGAAGGTCTGCGGTCATGTGAGCAAGTCAACTTTGTTCGCTAGTTGCCATTTGTGGCACGTTATGTTTTTAAGCGTGCCTTATCCCCCAACGTTAATAGCGGGTATTTTCCCCAAACATTCCATTACTTCACACCTGGAATGTTCAGCACATAATGTTTTACAAATAGAACATCACTTAAAATCTGTTTATCACTCTAAAGTCAACAATTATACCTTTGTATTAATTAGTGTTTTGTGTCCGTCATGTATCTGTGTTGTGTGATTAAATGTATGAAAAAGAAAATAAGATTTGTCTTTACTTTAATATATATACACACGCAGTCTTTATAAACACCATCTTCTGGATAATAACGTCATACAAGCAAAACTATAAAATTCGATGGAATTATGACATGCAAATTGTCCACTTCTAAATATACAAAATCAAAATCCCTAGAAATTGACAAATTTCTCTTACATATCATTTACTACGATATCAAGACGCGATCATCAAAATAAGATAATCACAATTACATCAATACGATATCAAATCATTTAATATGTTTTTTTTTTCTGACTTGAAACAATTAGCAGCACTTAGGATATTTCTCTGCATCCTTTTTGGGTTTCAAAAATGACAATGCGTAAAAAAACTCTCTTCGGTTGTACTTCCAGTACTGCAAAAATATTAGCCGGAGTACTGAAAAGATTTATCCGGAATGCCAATAGGTGACATTATTACTCCGATATACTTATTGTGCAGTATATTTTAATTAACAAACCACCTCGCTCCAAAATCTTCCAACTGAAAGATCACCTTAATTTCTTGAAAGTATATGAAATACACTACAAATTTATGGAATGAACAATGTTTTCAAAAAAAAAAATATGTAATCTTCATATCACAGGCCTTGATAAAATTTTACATCGAGCGTTGATCCTTACGTCCTACTTTTAGCGATAAGGTCTGTAAATAGGAAAAAGTAACTTTTAACGGTTGCTTGTGATTGAAATGATTTAGTAGTTTTCTGCACAGTTTCAGCAAGTGCTATTTAGGATTCTTTCATAATTACGCATAATATTAGCATTTAGAGCTATTATTCCAGGGCGCCTTTTAGAAAAAAAAAATCACAGTTTTGTAATAATTTGAACTACGAAAATTTAGAAATAAAAAAAGATCTATTGATCTTAATTACTTTTGCTACAAAGTTTAAATTAACTAATTATATGGAAATAGTTATAATTTTTGTAAAATGAGATACAGAAATAAACGAAACAGAAATACAATGCTACTAAAAATTTCATACCAATTTAATACAACAGATATTTACTATACTAATTTTATAAATTTTATGCCTGGTGTTGTTCATATGAAACAAAAGTTGAAATATACGTAAAAGAAAAAGAAGAAAAACAGAAAATAATAAAAAAAATACGAAGAAGATATTTTTATACACTGTAAAAAAACGGACAATTTAACGGAAGTATTACTGGTAATTTGGACGCCAGTACTATTTACTGTTTTTTAACGGAAATATTTCCGTAAATATTCCGTTTTTATCAAGTTTTCCCCGGAATTTACGGAAAATTTTCCGTTAAAAAACAGTAAATAGTACTGGCGTCCAGATTACCAGTAATACTTCCGTTAAATCGTCCGTTTTTTTACAGTGTATTACTTAAATGACTGTATTCAGGTGGATAATAGGGCGATTACTGTATTTGTTTTAGGTTGAAAATGATTCTTATATTTATATTTTACTATAAATTTCAATTCTGCAAATCCAGCTTGTTCTTATTTTATTATCTGATGTTGTCAATAGAGTAAATTAAATATATAAATAAATAGAATAAATCAAAAAATACCATGCTTATTACAATTCTTTAATCTCTCCTAAAAACTTCCTTATCATTTATTAAAAACGTTGTATTCATTAAATTCACACTTATCCCATAAAGGGAGTACTTTTTATATAAAATGTAAATGACAAATGCTGAAAATTTGAATTAAACATTTTATTCCCTAACACAATAAATATGTTTCATTCCCTAAACACTAAGTTCATTATTTTACTTTATTATTTTTCAAAAATAAATCTCTGAATACGTGATAAATAAATACAAATCTAATTATTGATGTCAATAGTTTTATTTTTGAGAATTCCAAGAAATCTGTTTCCTCCATTTTTATGTCATTTAAATATAATAAATTATTAAATTAAATCACGTTTTTTGCGTTCTAAAAGTATTTTGTAGCATTCAAAATTATTCAAAATTTATAATGAATTAATGTGTACGCTTAAATTAAATAAATGGATCAAAATTTATGTTTAAGATAAAAAAAAATATGTTATGGTAAAATGTACTTTAAAGTATTTTCACTTCTTTTAAGCTTATTTCAACTACTGTTTGTGTTGATTTAAGAACATGCATCTTAGAAAAGATTAGAATGACCATAAAATAAATATAACAACATATATCTTCAAATAAAATGGAATTTTGCTTTTGAAGTACTAAAAATAAAAACGGTAATCTGTTTCATTATATATTCACAGTAAAAGAAAAAAATCCGTTAAATTTACGGCACAAAATTCTGTCAGCAATGTTACCAGTAGTTTTTGCCGTTAAAATTGCAGTATATGTAGATGTAAATTTCTAATTACATCTAATTTTATTGTAATTTTTACGGCAAAAACCGTTGGCGACATTTCTGCGCAATAAGTGTAGCGGATTTTTTTTTTTTTTTTTTTTTTTTTTTTTTTTTTTTTTTTTTACAGTGTTTAAAAAAATAATATTGAAGTTTAGTTAATTTACTTATTCATTTATCTACTACCGTAATGTTATAGCTAAAACTACACTGTAAAAAAAAGTGCCGATCTACTAAAAAAACTTTAGTGATCCTTGTAATTACTAAAAAAATTTTAGTAATCTTTGTCGGTTACAAGAAAATCTGTAAGAATTACTAGAAAAAAGTTAGCAACGAATAGAGTTAATAATTTTATATTTTTAATAGCTATTACTAAAACTCGCTTGGTGTGGCCTTGATAGCATAGTGGTTATAGTAACGGACTCCAGGTTAAAAGGTTTCGGGTTCGATACTGGGCACTGCCAAATACACCCCGAATGTATGCAGTGGAAGTACTCGTTAATAAAGGAATTATGAATATCCTGACGGAGCAGTAGGTTTGGTGCTGCCATCTATTGCGGTTTTGCCGAAAATCATCCGCTCCAAAAGTCTGGATGCAGCTCGAAGGAAGCTCCTGTCCTTCGAGCCCACGTAATGTTTATTAAAAATAATTTTGGAGCTATTACTAAAATTTGCTTGGTGGCTCATACTAAAAATTTTTAAGTTAGTTATACAAAAAATTCTTTTGTTCAGTTTACAAAAGAAATGCTTGTTTCGCTTGCAAAAAAATGTTTGTAATGGTTACTAAAAAAATTCTGTGGAATACAAATTTACTAAAAAATGTTTAGTAACCTCTTGAATTTTTTTTTACAGTGTAGTGCGATGATGAGATCCCAAAAGGTTCTTCTATTTTACACATGTTATTACTCAGAAAAATGAAGCACCGATTAGATAATTTACACCAAAATCTAATGTGCAACAACTCATGTCAAATGTGACTGAATCTTATTTTTGAAGAAATTTTCCTTGCGTTAGTTTTTGAAATAGACCATTGCGGAAATCGCAGGAAAATCTAGATAGAAGAGCCAACCTGTTGAATGATTTACTTTAAAAATTAAAGACCATTATTTTATACAAGGGAAACTAAATCTGAAATCTGATGAAAATTCGTGCTCTATTTTCTGAGATCGACTATTGCGATAATCATAAATAATGCCGCATAGCAGCGCCAATTCTATAATGACTTACACCAAACGTTAAGGAGCACCATATTAATTAAAGGGCTAAAGTAATCTGAAGTTTTATGACAATCCTTTCATTAATGTTTGAGATATAACTATTGCAGAAATCGTGAAAAGGGGGGCAGAGCAGCGCAATCTGTTGGGCGACATACATCAAAACCTAATGAGCTCCAGTTTATAACAAGTCTCACTTAAGTTATGTTTTGTAAAATTCTGTGTATTAGTTTTTGAGATAAAGCATCCACAATTTTTTTGTCACACGCAGAGTGACAGAGTGAAATAGTGACACATACTCATAGACAAATATTTGGTAAAAAAATTTATATTATGTTCTCTTAACCCTAAAACATGTAAATCCGTCGAAAACCATAATTCGAAAATTTTCACGAATCCAATAATTTCTTCTTGTAAAGATAGAAGAAAGTAAAAAAATATTTTTACAAATTTACTAAATCTTCCCATTTTTTAGTTTAAAATTAGACCCGATAATCTGTTCCATTAATTACTTTTTCAATATTTTTTAATTATATTTAGTATTATTTAACGTAGATTAATTAGACTATTTCCTTTTATTGGTGTTCATGAAGCATTTATATTAAATGCTCAAAAATTCAAAATATCTTTCAAAACATTTCAATGCTTAAAAGTATTTTGTGTCATTTATAAATACAGATAAAACAATGCAATGTTCAGTGTGTAGTGTTGTGGAGACAGGAAAGATGCATAAACATTTCTAAAAAAAGTAAAAAAAAACTTTAAAATATTAAAAACCAAAATAATCGATATTCCTGTAAAACTAAATGAGGATTTTTCTTTCTTTCTTTTATTTGTAAGACAGTCTTTACACTGTATATGAAATTCAGATTAGAGAGGTTCTGTGCTGAAATTGTTATTCTACAATTTTAGAATTACACGCCAGCTTTAACAGAGAGAAGATTTGTAGTAACTGTAATTGATCTTGTTTTATGTAAAAATAGGCATATCGATGATAAAAAATTATTTGTCCTTGTATTGAAAGCAAATTACAAAAAATACATTGTGGGTGATCTATTTTCTAGTCGTAAAACATAGTTATTAGAAAGAATAATTATATTTATTACCATATGCAGTTGATAATCATTTCATTCACAATTTAAACATACCAAAGTATAAAACTAAAGAAAAATGAATTACACATAAGAATTCTGTTTATTTTAAATATTATATAAAAGTCTATGTATTATTTTGAATATTATACTAATTTGTATTTTGCATAGATTGCAGAAATATGTGGAAAACTGAATGCATTTTGAATATTTCACAAATACGTGTATTTTTCAATAATTATTGTGCTTAGTGTATATAGAATTTTTCTACTGCGATGGTTGTGCGAAATATCGAAGTCTAATGTCTTAAATGCTTATATACAATTTCAGAACAGTAGCTACTTTATTATAGTTTTGAGGAAGGAAGTTTTAAAGATCTATATTTGAGGGAATTTTTAAACAAGGGAGTGAGGGTGAAATGCTAGTTTTGAGCTTATGGCTCTGTAATGAGCTTTGTGTCAGTCTATGAAATCTGAATCACTATGATCTCGAGTTCAAACGTTAGTAGTTACGTCACATCCAATGTTACAAATCTAGCCAAATAAGTTAAAGATCAGCTTTTCACCCCAATTCCACTTTTTACTTCTCCCTTCTAAACTATATGAATGTAGCATTTAGGATTCTGAAATTGAACGCATAAGCTTCTAAGACACTTGGCTTCGACATTACACATCAACAATCGCAGCACAAAATTTTATGCACACTAGGGACAATAATTATTGAACCTGCAATTGTATATGCTTAATTTACATATTACACAAAGAATTGTGTAAATTACATATAACACAAAAGTGTGTGTTTTTTGCATAATGCGCATTTATCTGTGTAATCACAGAAAATTATACAAAAAAATGTGAAAGACTATTACACAAATATATGTCAATTCTGGTGCTATTTACAGATTAATGTATGTATTTGAAGAATGATCAGATAAATTTCACCCCCTTCCCAGCTAAAAATGAACTCCAGTGAAACTGCAAAGAAAATTCAGTTGCTAAACTGTGGTGATGTGGCACAAATCACTGCAGTTTTTTCGAAGTCAACAACTACAAAATCACTACAGTAAATGTGTAGTTCATAACTACACATTTTCTGCAGTGAATTTGAAGTTAAATGCCTCTCCCACACAAAAAAATTGGTTCTGCTGGCGCCATCTATTGACCATACTGGTAAGCTTGCTTTTTAACATTTCAAAGGCAGATTTTGACTGTGGAATCAGTTGTACTCGAACTAAGGATCCCAGGTACAGGAGAGACACGCTTTGACCACTTGGCCGTTGAGACTTGTGTGGTTAGTGTTGTGCGAGGTATAAAGGGGAGGCATTTCAATTAAAGGTTGTTTGTTGCAAAAGCTGAATGGCAGACAGAAAAATTGGATATTTTAAAGTGCTTTTATTTTATTATTTATTTATTTAATGTTATTCGTTTCTATGGGCGTGTATTTTAAAAACAATTTAATATTAAATGAATTAAACAAATACTTTAGCGAATTAGCTAAAGCAAATGAATTGGTTTTTCTTCTGAATTTAAAAATCAGTAAATATTTAATAAAATAATTTTATTTTTAGGCTAATTGCGAAAATAATAATTTTTTTATTATGAATTATAATGTAATTACATGCGTTGTGTTAATTTTATAAAATATATATTTTTGACATGGAAGTACTTACTTTAATAAATTATGGGTCGGTAATTAATATTTTTTTCTTAGAATAAAAATTCATTTTATGTCGTTTAATGATAAGGTAAAACATATTTTTTATTATTGTGTTAGAATAATAATTTGTTATTTATAAATATTTTTTAATTTAAAAATTAAATAATATATATATATATATATATATATATATATATATATATATATATATATATATATATATATATATATATATATATATATTTTCTGTAGTGAGTTTTTTAAATAGGGAATATTTCTTAATCTTTCTTGCAAATTAAAAAAAAATAATAAACGAATTTTTGAGGTTTTTCTGATAATATAATTTTTTTTTTTTTTTTTTTTTTAGGAATTATTATGTAATTAAATGTGTTAATTTAAGAAATATATATTTGTAAAATGGAAAAATTAATTTTATAAAATAAAAATATAATATTGTGTTAGAATAATAATTTGTTATTTATAAACATTTTTTAATTTAAAAATTAAATAAAAATAATATATATATATATATATATATATATATATTTGGTAGTGAGTTTTTTAAATGTTGAATATTTCTGAATCTTTCTTGCAAAAAATAAAATAAAATAAAATAAAATAAAATAAAATAAACGAATTTTAGAGGTTTTTCTGATATTATAATTTTTTTAGGAATTATAATATAATCAAATGTGTTAATTTAAGAAATATATATTTGTAAAAAGGATAAAGTAATTTTATAAAATAAGAATATAATATTGTGTTAGAATAATAATTTGTTATTTATAAATACTTTTATAAATACATCGAAAGTTATTCAGACAATACCATTAAATAAACCAATGAAACCAGTATTTTTACAATCACATTATTAAAAACAGTTGAAGTTTGAAGAGAAATAAAAGGCAGATTACCAAATTACTAAGAAATATATGGATAAATGGCATTATATAAATTTTAATTTAAAAATTAAATAAAAATAACATATATATATTTTCGGTAGTGAGTTTTTTAAATGGGGAATATTTCTGAATATTTCAAATATTTGTATGTCGATTTCAAAATGAAGTAATAGTAAATTAATTGCAAGTAATTTTCAGTTATGAAGATGGAGATGTATGGGGTCAGGAAGCAGAGGAGCTTGTTGGATTTTAAAATTTAATTAAATAAAATTTCCGCTTTTTTTTTTTTTTTCCCAAAAACCTAATGTAAAATTTTCGAGTAACTTTGAAAGAAAGAAAAAGAAATTTTCAATTAAGGAGGGGGTTGTAGACTCATTGCCCCTCCCTGGATTTTGAAATTTAATTAGCAATTTTTCCTCCAATTTACAAAAGCATAATAAAATTTATTCTTTTAGTGTGATTTAAATAAATAAAAGAAGAATTTTCCGTGAGGGGTAGGGAATAAGATGAGCCATTTTCCCTCACTCGATTTTGAAATTTAACTAATCTTTTTCTCCGATTTTTGAAAAAATACTAAAATTCAATCTTTTTTTTAGCTTACAATATAAGAACTAAGAATTTTTTGTTAGGGGGAGGAAGGTATAGAAGAAAGTATTTGCCCCTTCCTAAATTAAAAAAAATATATATATACATTAAAAAAAATTTCTTTTCTGATATTTTCAAAAGCATAGTAAAATGTATAATTTTCAAGAAATTTACAATAAAAAATAAGAAATTTCGCATTAAGGAGCTGGTGAGTGAAAGGCCCATTGTCCCTCATAACTTTTGAAACTTAATATATTTTTTCTCTGATTTTGATAAACTTCGTAAAATTTATTCGTTTAGAGTAACTTAAAATAAAGGAACTAAGAAATTTCCGTTATATGCAGGGGGCACAGGTAGTCACTACCCCTCACTGGATTTCGAAATGTAATTTAGTGAAATTAATTTTTTTTTCTCTTAGCTTAAAATAATAAAGGAACTAAGAATTTTAAGTTAGGGGGAAGGAAGCATAGATAGGGACGCCCATGTCTGAATTTAAAAAAAGAAATGGATTTTAATGCATTAAAACTTGTAATTTCCAAATAACAAAACAAAGTAGGAACTAATAAATTTTTTACTACGGAAGTGGTTCGATGGGATGAGAAATATCCCTAGTTCGATTTTCAAGCATATTTGAAATTATTTTACTCCGATTAAATTCTGTGAATTTATCTGACAATAACTACAATTATACGAGAGATGCATCGGAAATGTACTTCTAAATTAATGGTTGGATAATAACTTCAAATTCATTACTGTGATTCTACGGTTATAAAGTCTTATGTATTATTTAATTTTTGATTATAAAATGTCTTTATAAAAATTACAGTGTTTTCAAAGTTAATAGCGCACAGAATGTTTAAAATAAATTACTGCAAAATCAACTTTTATTAACTACAAAATAACTGAAGTGATTTTATAGTTGAGATTGCACTACAGAAAGACTAGAGAAATTTTAGGAAAACTTCAAAACCACTTCACTTCTACAAAAAAACTGCAGTTCATTTTTAGCTGGGTTATTCTTATAATTAAATTACACATCAAAATGCATATTTGGGAATTTACACATTATGTGTATTTTTTAACAATTGACACTACTTTACACATATAGAAAAATCGTTTTTATATCTTCGATATATTACGAAAACCACGGGCAACTATTTCAAATTTATTTTAATAAGTTCTTTGAATTTTAATTATAAATTCTATTATGGGATTTTTAAAAGATAAAAAAAAAGTTTCTAAAAATGTTGCATGACTCTGGCGAAGTTAATGTATATTTTTGTCAGTGATTTTAATACTTTTTTTCATGTATTAAGAAACACTTGTCTATTTCTTACAGTATAAGAATCATGGACAAATCTTTTTATACCGTTTTTATTTTCATATTCATAGAGAAAACAAAAAGAACATTAAAAATTATAGCGAATGATGGAGTTAACAATGATATTATTTTATATTTTTAATAACATAATTACGCATGCATAATATGTAGCAAAAATTGAGGTCTTAAATGCTTTCTGACGTTTTTAAAATATTAAATTAATAAGTTTACCACAGAAGGTATAATTTAATTTTCAATATGTTTTAAAGAACGCTTTTCGTGTAAATATCTAGAAACTATTTTTTTTTAATCTATTTCATTCAGCGAGGTTTAATAAATCAACAGAAAATAATATAAAAGCCCATTTATTATTCAATTCTAAACAGTATTAAAATGCAAATGTTCTTTAGAGTGTTCAATGAAAGGAAATTTTCCCATCTTTGGAAAAAGTCAAACGAAATAGGGTCAGGTGGGGTAATTATGACCAGGGGGTACTTATGACCACTCCTATAATCGAAAATTTATAGGAGTGTGTATATATCGTGTGTGGTTAAATTTTATTTAACGCTTTGATATAAAAATCATGATGTATTTTTCCTTTTAGACATTTTTTATCACAAGTCTGAATCATTTTTGAGATTCAAATTTGAATTTGAAAAAAGTCTACAAAAAATTCTAATAAACGAATTAGTCAGTCTGGAGTTCTAATGGTTTTAATTACCCGGAATAAAAGTGTGTATGCAAATATAAAGAAGAAATATTGTGGTCGTAATTTTCCCACTAATGTTCTTAATTACCGCAAACTTTTTTGATAATGACGTTTTGATGGGGTAACTATAATAATCTTTTAACTTAAAAAGTAAAAAGGCAATGAGAATAAAAACTTTTAAAACGTTTTCTTAAAGGGTCAGAGTTATTTCCTATGTACTAAAAACACCCCGTAAGGCATGGTGACGTCACTGTGACATCGCTGTGAAGTCACATTGAGACTTTGTGACCTTTGTGATTGTCGATGTGACGCCACGTGACGTCGATGTGAAGTCACAGTGACTAAAATGTGAAGTCGTTATGGCCGTTTTAGAGCTAGATTGTGACGTCACTTTGTGACCACTTTGTGAAATCACGGTGTGACAAATTTGTGAAAAATATGTCATTTGTGACTATTTTGACATTAACATTGTGACGAAACTGTGACAAAAGTGACGATATTTAAATTGCCAGAAACATGTTTTTTAAAGTAAATAACATGTTCTGAAGAAAATTTGTAATTTTATAATAATTTTTAAGAAAGTCGCATCTCAGTCCCAATGTGACGTCACTGAGTGGTGGCATTTTGGTCACAGATGTGATGTGACAAAAGTGAATCAAAGTGACGTCACTGTGACCATGCATGCTATGAGGGACCACTCTTCCAGATAGAAACAAGTAAAAAAAAACAATATCTAAATTATAAAAAAATATTTATTCATAATTACCCCTCCTGACACCTACACGCTTAATTAACCCAGAATTTCTTTTTTAAATAATTAATCTCATTTCTTAAAACATTCAAATGGGTATTTCTATATAAATCTTTTGTTCCTTCTGCGACATTAAGGATTTTTTATTGCAATATTTTATAATTATTTATTTATTTCTCAAAAATATTCTCCAAATTATGTTATTTTATAAAAAACAAAGAATAGACTTGGGATTTTATCGCAATATGCGATCTCAGTATTTCTGCTGTTTAATTTATTCTTTAAAAAATACATTCAATTAGGAATTTAACATAAGCATATCGGAAGATTCTTCTGGGTAATACGAAAATTTAAAGAGATATTTCATTATGTATAAAGCAATTTTTTTAATGAATTATATCTTTAAAAGATAATAGATAATTTAAAACATTAATTTTTTTATTATTATTAAAACAAAAAAATAACTAAATTAATTCTTTAATTTTATGTATAATAAAACTAACTAAAAATATTTTGTAAATTGCACGTCAAACCTAGCAAATGAATGCGTTCCTACTATAACAACGTTTTAAATATATTGTGAACTTCGTGTAATAGTATACAGTGCTCAGGGTACTATATAAGTATTCCAAATCTTTTGTGTGTCCTTGTAAATACTATCTGCTCTCTATTATACGGGAAGTAACTTCTGTTAAACCTTATTAATGTATATCAATTTCATAAAGTTTTAAATAATTTAATATCACTAAAACGCGTCCCAAAAAAATTTTCATCTATACCATAATATAATGGAATAGTTTTGTGTGCCACTGTAAATTAATAAAAAATATGTTTTGCATTACAGATTACACGTAATGTATAATTTAGTATGTACTTTTTACATGCATATCAATATTTTAATATTCGAAAGCATTTAACATCCTTAAAGTTCGCCTGATTCTGGCATTAGGCTTTCTAAAAATGAAATGTTTCATTGAATTAAATTGGGATATTTTAAATGTTTTAAATTTGATGCAATCTATCAAACAAGTTTTCAAAATTAATTTATTTTTCTAAAAATAGCATTTAAATATATATTTCTTTTTTTTTTCTTTATGGGTCCAATTGCTTCATTTATATGGGGCAAGTGAACAGTTACGTCTCTGTTTCATATGCTTTTTTTCCCTAACATGGTGTGGGCATTATGTTCTGTTTGAGAAAGTAATAAAAAAAAAATTAAACCATGTAGATCATTTAAATTATGTTTCAAGTAACGAATGTTGTAAGAAAAACCTTTAGAGTCATGGTGCCTAAAGATAGAATAAAATGTAAAATCATTAGATTTATCTATAAAAAAAATAGAAAAAAGTTTCATAAATAAGTGCTTATGCACTTATTACAGGTAATAAGTATAAAAGTTACATGGGTATTTTTGGATAAAACATTCAAATTAACTTTTTGAATTATGTGGATATATAAGTAAATAAGTATTACCCACTCTTTTTTTAAAATATTTATCACAAAAAAAGTTCAATAAATACAATTAATCCGCGGAAATGTAATAATATTTTTATAGCGAACGGAGTTATTTTTTGTTGGTTTTGATAATTTTCTGGTAATATCACTTTGTTTTATGTATAAGAATTCATTTTTATCGTAAAATTGACAGATTTCGTTATCTAACGTAAGAAATGTGATTTAAACCTACTAACATACTTTTTTAAAATTTTGTTATGCAATTTTAATAAGGTATCATACAATATTTTATATTAAAGAGTCAAAAGTGTGGAAATTTACTATCCGTAGTAACTCCAAACTTACTTATAACTGCTTGTTATTTATTCAACTTGGTACAGTTAGAACTGATACTGACCCAGTTACCCCATAATCCCTTTCTTAGAGCATTTATGGGATAACAGTAATACCGTCTTCACATTTTAACTATGAAATAAATATATTGTATACCTTTAATATTGTTATATTTATGTGTTCACTCTTTAAAAACAAGTTAGTTTAATAAATGATCTTACATATTTTAAATAAATAAATAAAAACAAGAAATATCAGCCAAATCGACGTTATTTGTGAAAAATTAAACCTAAATTTTTGGCTACCTATCACAGTAAAGATACAGTTATAAAACACATTTTATTACAAAAAAAGAGGAGAGGTGCAATGTTACAAAAACTAAAACTTAAAAGACACCAATAGCCTTTTATAAAATAGTCTATGATGCAGTTAACTTATGAGTTCATTTAACCCAATATACAGGGTGAGTTATAAATATCGAAACAATAGGCTATCTCCTTAAATATTGCCCCTAGACCTATACTTCCAATTGCAAAGTTTCATAAAAAAAGGTGAATTTTTTGATAAGATAAGTTGAAACTCCATGGGGGGTCTATTTTTAAAAATACGAAAATTAAATTTTTATACGACCCCCAGAGGATAAAACATCCAATTAGAAAATTTTTCCTTATTCATTCCTGAACTGAACAAAAAAAATTTCATCTTGATATCTTTAAAACTCAGAGAGTATAAATCGTGAGGTTAAAAGGGATCAGACACAAATTGAAATGCGTGTAATTGAAGGAACAATGTTGCTGTAATGGGTCCAGGAAACATTTATTTTATTTATTTATTTATAAAGCTGGAATTTTGAATGTTTTGTGACGGTTAACCATATAATTTGTAAGCATTATCACATCATAAGACTTAATTTTTTTTTTCAAAAAAAAAAAAATTGAGTAAATTAAAATTGTTATAACTCAAAATATTATTAGTCGCGTTGAATTTTTTTCTTTTGATTAAACTAAAATGTCTAATTTTCAATTTTAATTCAGCATTTTAAATAATATGTATTTAAAAAAAATAAAAGTATTTAAAATAGCAATATTAAAAAAAAAATAATTTTTGTAAACAAATCATATTTTTAAAATTAAATTTTCTGAGCTGAAAAGTTACCGTAACCGACTGTTATTGACGTATGTCAGTTTAAAAATGAGAAATACTGAAATAAAAACATTTGATGAAGTAAAGTGCATTTAGTTTTAAGATGGGAAAAGATGGGCTCCTAA
This sequence comes from Maratus speculifer, assembly GCA_964019185.1. Taxonomy (NCBI): domain Eukaryota; kingdom Metazoa; phylum Arthropoda; class Arachnida; order Araneae; family Salticidae; genus Maratus; species Maratus speculifer. Next base: position 93,337,952 of record OZ025295.1, read on the forward strand.
CGTTTAAATGCTGTATAGTTTCGATTTCAGATTTTGTTTAAGTTTTGCCATTTTCAGCTTCTTTAATTACTCTTTAAATGCGCCAGTTGATTTAAACTTTATTTTTTATCACGTCGATTTCAATTTTTTTCATTGTGCTGTGACTCACAGACAGACATTTCATAAAAACATGTTTTTCGGTATCTCTGAGCCCTAAAACGTGTGAATCCGTCGAAAACCGGAATTCAAAATTTTCATGAATCCAATACTTTCTTCTTGTAAAAATAGAAGAAAGCAAAAATAGGTTTAAATCCTTCATAAATTTTGAAACTGAATACAATAAATCCTCTAAATAACGGACACCTCAGGAACGCAGAAATTGTCCGCTATTCGGAGGTGTCCGCTATTGGGAAAATCAAAGATATTCAAAAAGTGCTAAGAAACGTTTATCATTTTATAAATTGACTTTTATGTGTCCTAAAACCTCTTTTATATGATTAATCAGAAATTAAAATTATTTTTTAAGCAATGGGGCTAAATAAAACTGTACACACCTTTACCCACTTTTCATTACATGCTTGTGAAAAAACCCTGTTACAAAAGTTAACTTTTGTTTGCGATTACATGTAATTTGTTTTTCAAAGTGACATTATTGGAAATTATAGAGTTCCGGTCTGGGAGGGGGATTGCACTTTTTGGCTGTTAAAAGCATAAAATATCAATTTTCCGAGGGGATATTTCAATGCTCTGGAAGATGTCCCTCCTTGGCAACCCCTTCAATTCAACTCTGAACGTGGGGGGGGAGATTTTCCCCAGCTCATTTATCATAAAATTCCCTGATAAATTTAGAGGCCTTTTTACTTTTTTTCATTTTTTTGTCCTTAGAAAATACCTTTTCATCCTTTATCTCCTTAAATAGTGTTCACTATTCGGAATGTTCGTTATTCAGAGGTTAAACATACACAAATTTAGGTTTTGAGAATGGGGATTGGAAAATAGTCCCTTAAACAGAGCTGTCTGATATTCGGGAGTGTCCATTATAGCGGTTTAACTGTAGTATAAAGTAGATTTTTAAAAATATTTCTATGTAATTTATTAAAATATATTTCCATTCATTCCGTTAATAGAAGAGTCATTTTCGCTATTACTATATTTACTAAACTTATTGCCTGCGCCAATAAGTTTTTAAGACACTTTTAATGAGAGTTTAATTAATATCACTTAATTTGATAACACTTTTAATAAGTGTTTAATAAGACGGTTCGTTCAAAGAGTTGTGCCAGTTACGAAGTTGGTGGCAAGGTCGAAATATTGCAGACATCTAACATATTTCATCGAAGTTTAAAGCAAAAACCTATACGCTTTTATTTTATATCTAAAAGTTTGAGTATTGTCTTGGATCGACATTTAACAATACGTAAATTAATGGTCGATCCCTTAATTGTACTTCAAATGAACTGATTTTGCTGCGCTCAGAGGCATGCTTAAGTGGTGTAAGTCAGGAATTTTGGAAAATTTTGGATATTAATATCTTTCGGGGATTTGCAGATATCGAGATGAAATTTTTTTTTGTTCAATTCAGGAAGGGATAAAGAAATTTTTTCTAACTGGAAGTTTTATCCTCTGGGGGGCCGTATAAAAATTTAATTTTCGTATTTTTTAAAACAGACCCCCCCATGGAGTTGCAACTTATCTTATCAAAAAATTCATCTTTTTTTAAGAATTTTTGCAATTGGAAGTATGGGTTTAGGGGCAATATTTAAGGAGATAGCCTATTGTTTCGATATTTATGACTCGTCCTGTATACTTTATGTTCTAATTAAAAAAGACTACAGAACTTACAAAGAGCGTGTTATCAGAGTTATAGGGCAATGATATTTGTGGTTTTTATTTGGAGAAAATAAATATTTATACGTGTTATTTGTAATACATTGTGAACTTGCATTATCAAGAAGTGAATCTAATTTATTAGCTTTTAAATCTGGAGTATATGATTTATTATCTTTTAAAGATTTGAAAGCTAAATATCTTCTCATGCAAGAAATAATTCATTTTATAATGTATTTAAAAAAGAAGAATTTTTTTCTCGGAGTACCTGAACACGAAGTTCATTTCGTCGAAGAGCTGGAAGGTATGCTTGAAAAAAGAAACTATAACAGATTGAGGAAATTCCATACATTGTTGTTGTGTTTTATGGGGGTGGATGACATTAAAAAAATTGTCATATAAAAAGCATCTAGAGCTAAAATTTGAGATTTTTGTAAGCAGTCTTAGAATATCAGCTATAGCATGTAAATGTGTCATCTCTTTAATCAAAAATATTGTCCAGGAAACTTTCCATGTATTATTTGAAGATTTCGATGATTAAGTCAGATTATTTAATTAGATCAGTCTACAATCAGACAGAAAAAATGATTATCTAAAATAGCTTTTTTTAATATAATTAACTTTTAAAACTTGGTGCTATACTACAATATAAAACTCATTATTTAAAAGAGCAATGTGAACAAATAACATACTCTAGAGGTCATTAAAAAAATCTATATTTCTCCAACATAACATATTGAAACATGGGAAAACATGGACAGCTTTGGAAAGTTAATTGAGGAAATACAAGGAAAGGTAGTTATTTTTACTATCAGAAAAATCACAGTCTTAATTTCGCTATTGTTAATTAGTAAATATCTATAAGAGTAAGAATAAGAATGATTTTATTTCTGATACTAAAGTGATATTTTTTGCATATAATGTTGTGTTTATTACTTTGTTTTAAACTAAAGTTAGAATAAAAATATCATTTTTTTCCGTAAAACAGTATTATAAATATTTTTTACTAACCGTGTATAAAACTAGACCTAAACATAAAACATATGTTTAGATAACAAAATATAATTCGAGACAAATTTAACATAAAAATTGGTGATTTTTTTATAATAAATTAAGAGATGTGTCATTTGGGTAACAAAGCATATATTGTGAATCTCTATACCAAAATATTTTCCTGAATGACGACATTATTAAAAGAAACCTGTCATACAATCTATGTTCAAATGTTCTTCGAGTCTTGGAAATATGAATCTCCATAGTAAAATATCAATAACAGATGTGTAGGATATTAACAGCTTGTATATTGGGAATAAATTCCCCTTATCACATACTTTGAGGGCTATTTAAAGAAAGCAATTCATGTTTCTCCACCAAACCACACTGAAACAAATACTTTGGAGTAGTTAATTTATAAATACAACGGGGAGGGGAGATATAATTCTTTTTAATATCAGAAAAATAGCATCCACAATTTCACTATCTTTCCTTAGTAAATATCTATAATAATATCAATAATATTTTTTTATAATATTAAGGTGTTATTTTGTTGCATATATTGCTACTTTTATTACTTTCTGTAATAAGCTAGAGTTATAGTAAAAATATTGCCCTTTTTTGTAAAGCAGTTAATTTTTTTTTCATATTACATTTTACTCATATATTAAATGATAAATTAAATAAAATAACAATTATTATTTTCAATAATTAAAATACGCATTTTTATACCGATAAACATGACAGATACACATTAAAAAATTTAACATAATTTTATTTCCGTGGAAAATATTTCGAATAAATAAAGAGATGTGTTACTTGGAAAACACAGGGTATATTACAAATCACTACATCAAAACATTTTCTTGAATAGCGACATTAATGTAAGAAAACTACTATACAGTCAAAATACTCAGTCATGTCTATCAAATAGTCCTAGAAATATGATCCTCTACAGTAAAATATCAATAACAGATGTATAGGGTATTTACAGCTCGTTAGTTGGGAATAAATTTCCTTTACGAGGTTTCTAAGTGTTATTTAAAGATATCAACCCATGTTTCTCAAACATAACACACTGAAACAAATACGTTGGAGAAGTTAATCGAGGAAGACAAAGAAAGATAGTTCTTTTTATTATGAATGAAAAATAACAGCCAAAATTTCACTATCTTTCCTTACGAAATATCTATGATAATGGAATAATAATTTTATTTCTAATAATAATGTTTCATTATTTGCGCATAATGTTATATTTATTACTTTATGAATTTAAGCTAAAGTTATAATAAAAAAGTTCTTATTTTAAGTAAAACAGTTATATATATATATGTATTTTATATTACTTTTTATTCGTATATTAAACTAGACAAAATTAAAACATATCATTTGGTATCAAAATATAGTTTGTGAAAATTTTATCATAAAAATTGGTGATAATATTCTAATCAATAAAGAGAATGTTATTCGGAAAACACAGTGGATAGTATGAATCGCTACACCAAAACATTTTCATGAATAATGATATTATTATAAGAAAACTATAATACAATATGTGCATAAATGTTCTTTGAGTCTTGAAAATATGAACTTCTATAATAAAATATCGATAGCACATGTGTAAGATATAAACAGCTTGTAAGTTTGGAATAATTTTCTCTTATGACATTCTCTAAGTGTTATTTAAAGAAAGCCATCTATATTTCTGAAACATAACACACTAGTATTATATAAGAAATATTTTGGAAAATGTTAGTTCAGAAATACAACGAAAGGTTTTTTTTTACTATCAGAAAAATAATAGTCGCAATTTTGCTATCTTTGTTTGGTAAATATCTATATTATCATTAATAATAATAATTTTACTTGTAATACTAAAGTGCAATGTGATGCATATGTTGTATTTATTACTTTCTGTATTTAACTAAAAGTTATAGTCAAATATTTTCCCCGTAAAATAGTTGTATATACATTTTTATATCACTTTTCATTACTCGTGTATCAAACTAGACCTAAACTTAAAACATGTCATTAAGTAACAAAAGATAATTTGAGAAAAGTTTACCAAAAAATGTATGATGTGATTTTTTTTTCCTAATAAATAAAGATGTGTTATTAGGAAAACAAAGCGTATATTTTAAATCAGTACACCAAAACATTTTCGTGAATAAGTATATTATTATAAGAAAACTATAATACAATATGTGACCAAATGTTCTTCAAGTCTTGGAAATATGAACCTTTTTAATAAAATATCAGTAGCAGAAGTATAGGATATTAACAGCTTGTAGGTTGTGAATAATTTCGCCTTATAACATATCCCTAAGTGTTATTTAAAGAAAGTTATCTATATTTCTGCAACATAACATACTGAAATAAATACGTTGGAAAAGTTAATTGAGAAAAACAAAATATAATTCTTTTTATTTTTCAGAAAAATAGCAATCACAATTTCACTATCTTTGCTTAGTAAATGTTTATAATAATAATAATAATTTTATTTTTATTTTTATTTTTAATATTAAGGTTACATTTCGTTGCATAAAATGTTTATTACTTTCCAAACTAAGCTGGAATTAAAAAAAATATTACTATTTTTTTCGTAAACATAGATATATTTTCATATTATAATTTTACTCGTATATTAAAGGATAAAATAAAGAAAATAATCATAGTTATTTTCAAAAATTTAAATTTACATCTCAATATACATTATTATATCGATAAAGTACTGAACATGACAGGTGAACTTAAAAATAATAATAATGATATTCTTTTATTTTCAAGAAAAATATTTCGTATAAATAAAGAGATGTAGTTCTCGGAAATCACATTTGTATATTTTCAATCACTACGCCAAAACAGTTTCGTGAATAACGGCATTTTTATAAGAAAACTATCATTCAATCTGTGAGCAAATATTGTTTCGACTCCTTCAAATATGAGTCTCCATAGTAAAATATCAACAGCAGATGTGTAAGATATTAACAGCTTGTAAGTTTGGAATAAATTCCCCTTAAGACAAACTTTGAGGGTTATTTAAAGGAAGCAATCCATGTTTCTCCGACATGACAAAATGTAACAAATACGTTGGAGAAGTTAATTGATAAATACAATGAAAGATAATTCTTTTTGTTATGAAAGAAATATAACAGTCACAATTTTGTTACCTTTGCTTAGTAAATATTTATAATAGTAATAATAATAATGATAATAATATTTTTTTTATAATATTAAGGCGTCATTTTGTTGCATATAATGTTCTGTTTATTACTTTAGAGTTAAACTAAAAATATTACGAATTGTTTTAACAGTTATAAATATTTTTTTCATATTACATTTTACTCATGTATCAAACCATAAAATAAAGAAAATAATAATTATTATTATCAAAAAATTAAATGTACAATTTTATACTGATAAACTACTGAACATGACAGATACACATTTAAAAAATTAACATAATTTTATTTTCATGGAAAATATTCGAATAAATAAAGAGATGTTTTATTCGGAAAACACGGAGAATATTGCGAATCACTATATCAAAACATTTTCTTGAATCGCGACATTATTATAAGAAAACACTAGTCAAAACATATACAATAGTAAAAATACTCAGTCAAGAATAACAAATAGTCTTAGAAATATGAACATCTGTAGTAAAATATGAATAACAGATGTATAGGATATTAACAGCTTCTTAGTTAGGAATAAATTTTCCTTGTGGGGCTTCTAAGTGTTATTTAAAGAAAGCAATCTATATTTATGAAACATAACATACTGAAACAAATATTTTGGAAAAGCTAATTGATTAGTACAACGAAAGATATTTCTGTTTTTTTTTATCAGAAAAATGACAGTCACAACTTCACTATCTTTGCTTAGTAAGTATCTATAATAATGAAATAAGATTATTATTTCTAATATTAATGGTTCATTTTGTTTCGCATAATGTTATTTTTATTACTTTCTAAATTTAAGTTAAGTTATAATAAAACAATTATTTATGTAAAAAATTTATATATGTGAATTTTATATTAGTTTTTATTCGTATAAACTAGTCTTAAACTAAAAATATATCATTTAGTATCAAAATATTGTTTGAGAAAAAGTTATAAAAATTGGTGATGAAATTCTAATAAAAAAAGAGAATGTTATTCGGAAAACAAAATGGATATTTTGAATCACTACACCTAAACATTTTCGTTAATAATGACATTATTATAAGAAAATTATATTACAATATGTGCCCAAATATTCTTTGAGTCTTGAAAATATGAACCTGTATAGTAAAATATTGATAGCACATGTGTAAGATATTAACAGCTTGTAAGTTGGGAACAATTTCTACTTGTGATATACTCCTAAGTGCTATTTAAAGAAAGCAATCTATATTTCTGAAGCATAACATACTATTTAATTTTTTTAACAAATATTTTGGAAACGTTAATTGAGAAATACAACGAAAGATAATTCTTTTTATTATCATAAAAATTATAGTCACAATTTTACTATCTTTGCTCAGTAAATATCTATAATACTAATGATAATAATGATCTTTATTTCTAACACTAAAGTGTCATTCTGTTGCATATACTGTTGTGTTTATTACTTTCTGTATTAAACTAAAGTTATAGTAAAACTATATTTTTTTCGTAAAAAAGTTTTATATATATTTATATATCACTTATCATTACTTGTGTATTGAACTAAATCAAAACTTAAAACATGTCATTAGGTAACAAAAGATAATTTGAGAAACATTACCAAAAAATTGATGATGTGATTTATTTTTCCTAATAAATAAATATGTGTTATTAGGAAAAAAAGCGGATATTTTGAGTCGGTACACCAAAACATTTTCGTGAATAAGGATATTATTTTAAGAAAAATATCATACAAATGCTCTTCGAATCTTGGAAATGTGAATCTCCATAGTAAAATATCAATCGCAGATGTGTAGGATATTAACAGTTTGTAAGTCGATAACAAATACCCCTTATAACATACTCCTAAGAGTTATTTAAAGAAAGCAATCTGTATTTTTGTAACATAACATACTGAAACAATTACGTAGGAGAAGTTAGTTGAGAAATTGTATATTTCTTTTCATTAATAGAAAAATAATAGTCACAATTTTTCTATTTTTGCTTAGTAAATATCTATAAAAATAATAATTATTTTTATTTCTAATATAAATATTTCATTTTTTTCACATAATATTTTTTTATTTGTTCCTGTATTAACGCATCAGGATCTGATATACTATTAATAGTACATGTTTTTAATGAAATATTATTTTATTTTAAGAAATACTTTTGCTACTATTTATAGGTAGTAATATTAGTATATATCTATGCTTTTACTATATGACTGCATTTACGGTTAAGTATTTTAAAATAATAAATATTATTATTTGCTAAATTCTCTTTTGCGCCATTTGAGATTTTTTTCCCTTATAACTTCTATTCCACTCTATAAATTAAAAAAAGTTTTTTTAAAGAATAATGAATATTAACGCGCAAAAAGTGTTAGAAAATTGTAATATAATTTAAATCTTATTGTAATACAGCATTTCCTAACCATCTCCAAAAATTCTTTCTAGCCTATTGTAATATGAATTGAATAGTACGCAAAACAACAATTTTTGTTACTTTCAGACACTGAAATATTTGTTAAACACTAATTAATGTATTTGGATAGCTTATATTATTGTTATTAATGTAAAAATAAATGTAAATTTTTTTAAAAAAATGAAAAAAATTCAGAACCCGAAACGGTTAAGCTAAAATTATACTAATTTATTTTTCCTGTAAACTATAAATATTTTTATAACACTTTTCACTCGTATATTAAACTAGACGTAAAATTAAAATGTATCATTAGGCAAAAAAAACATAATTTGGAGGAAAATTTAATACAAAATTTGGTGACGTGATTTTTATGTAAATGCAAATCTTCAACAAATTTCGTTAAAACATCTTTATTATTATTCATGTTTTGCTGATAAATACGGATTTGTTACTTTTTATATTAAACTAGACATTATTTTAAAGCATATAATTTGGCAACAAAATATAATTTAAGATAACGTTTTAACATATAAAAAATAATGAAGTGATTTTTATGCTAAAGTAATTCTTCTACAAATTTCGTAAAACTAACTTCATAATTTTAAAGTTATGACAATTAATATGGATTTTTTATACAGTGCATAGCTCGGTAGTGTGATCTTATAAACTGAGATGTGTCACAAATCTAATTTACAACAAATACGTACAATCGTGCTTACGGCTTTGATTATGACACATTTTTCTAGACATTCAAAAAAATATCAGAAAACTTTACACTTTGTTAAGGTGAAAAATGTGTCAAAAAACTATTTGGAAAAGCATAATGCATTTGATAGCACAATTTCTGCTATTAGACAGCGAGGCAGCAGCACAGATAATCACTTCAACGAGTTCACGGCTTAAATTCTAGAATTAGTTAAATCTCAATACGCATATTAAAAATTAATCGATCTGCCAAACCATATCTTGGGGAAAAACGCATGCAAACCCAATTTAGCAGTTGAACTGTAAGTTTACTATAGTGTTTTTCTTATCCCAGTTCTCCAATTTTTTTTTACACCATTGGATGCAAGAAAACACAGTGTGTCATCTTCCAAAATCGGGTTTTGAGATTTTTTCCCACCAAGATATGATTTGGAAAACCGTTTTTGTATGCGAATCAAATTGTAACTAATTCTAGAATTTAAGCCATGACATCGATTAGCTGATTGTATATGCTGCCTCTTCACGATCTAACATCCTTTAATAGATTACATTATATTTTTTCAAGTGCAATCCTGTATACAATCTGTTCATATGTATGCATACTACATAATAGGCTAAAACATTTACTTAAATAAAAATATCTGCAAATTCCAGTTTACTAGTAAATTTTTTTTTAATTTTACATTTTTTTTACAATGTTTCACAGTTGAAAATGTATTCCAGCAGTATTGTTTATTGGCATTAATTGTTGAATTATTTTAATGATGGCCGAATTCTTTTTGGTGTTTTGATGAATGAACAATAAATTCTATGTTCGACATGCTATCTCGTAAGAATTTTGTTGTGCACTTCAGTGATAAATATCAATTTAAATATATTTAAAATAGTTTAACATGAAAAAAAAGAAATCACAAATGATTTTTCCCATGATCACTTATGTATCGTATTTTTTTAAGTGCCCCTGTAAATAAACAATAAAAGCTAGAGACTTCTTTTTCAATACCCTAGTGATACCCAATATCATATATACATTTCGTGGCAATTGCACTGTATTTAAGTGAGTTAGAACTAGGATCACTGGAAAACGGAAAGTCAAACAGAATTCATATATATTTTTTTTCAAACTATGATAGAAAGTGGTAAAAATGGTTGCTGTAATGTCTTTTTTCACCACTCGAAGTCATGTGATATCTTGTGCACAAAGATAGCTTCCTTTCCCCTCGTTCATACACATTTACTTGCCTTACCACCGATCTATAATATTTAAAGTCTGAATATTATGCATAGATTTGTATATGATTTCATTTTTTATCATATTATTATATTCTACTCCTTTTTCTTTGTTAACAGAAGTTACAGAATAAGAAGTTTTTTATTCCATTGGGAGAAGCTGCAGTTATACAAACCACTATACTTTTTTAAAGAATGAGAAACAATGTATAATAATTTTTATTACTGCAGAGTCATAGATCTGATTTTAGAATTTCGCATCTTAATACTAAAATAACTCATTGCAGGTTACTTTTTCTTTTGGTATAATTTTGTGTAACTTACAAGTGTACGAACTTCTCCAGCGAAACAATGCATTTATGATAGAGGTACTTAAAGCATATGCGATAATTTTTAATAATATCTGGCATCGCTTTTCCAAAACAAAAGTTTGTGATCACCTTAACAACATGTATAAGAGAAACATAGTACAGAAATTATATACTTTAAGGAGGTTTGGGACACATATAAATAATTTATATTTATTGAGTTAAAATGTTAATTCTTTTGTGATTCTTAATCAAATCATTTGTAAACAAAATCTCATGATATAACTTATACATGTTTTAAATTTAATATTTATTAAAGAAAGGTGGAGTGGTTTAAAATTGTTATAAGTCAAAATGTTACATGTGGAATTTCATTTTTTTATATTTATAATTAAACAGAAATAGCTTAATTTTAATATTAATTCAGCATTAAAAAAATTAAAAAATAATAAAAAGTTTGAAATAAAAATTTGAAAAAAAGACTAATTTTTTTAAAAAAATCATTTTTTCAAAAATAAATATATTTTTTTCAAATTTGTTAAAACAAAAATAAAGTAAAACAAAATACATGTTCCAAGTTTGAAGCATTTACCTACCGGTTCTTGACTTATAATTTTTGAAATCCGAGAAATTGTGTAAAACACCTATCGTGAAGAAAAACACATTTTCATCAGAAGTCATTTCCATGACAACCATTGCTTAAAAGCTAAAAAAAATTTTCCAATTAAGATTAAACATGATTTAAATGCCATTTTCAGAATTAAAAGAAAACAGAGAAATTTTTAATCTAATACTATTTCATTAGATTTTTGTACTCCGGATTCCTACAAATAGTGACGAGAATAAAATATAAAAATAGTCACCAATGGAGGCCTTGTATATGTTGCTCGTGTTTGTGTTATTTTGATCTGTTATGATACACATAATTTAAATAGAGAAACTGTTGGACTTTTTATTTCTCCAATTATTTACTACACATGTATGTATTCATTTAAATAATTAAAAAATTTAAATTATCATTGACTTACTATTAGATTTATATTACGGATAAAATGTTATTGTTTGGCATACGAATAAGTTTTTATTATAATGCAACTGATCAAAAATAAGTTTCATGTCTGAGAGTATTTTATTGATTTCAGTAAACATATTTTATATTTGACATTTTACTTTTGTAATTCTTGAAATTATAATATATGCTATAATATTTATGTGTTAGAATTATTCATATTATTTTTATTTATTGAAATTGGGTAGACTAAAAAACTTTGCCTACATATTGTTTGACTTATATAGAAAAAACAATGTTGCATGTTAAATTATAGCATTTTTTTTAAATGTTTGCAAATTATTTTAAATAATGGGATTTTGTTAGAAACAAGAAGAATCGAATGATAAAGACTTTTCAATATGTTTTCGAAATTACAAAGTAAGTCATACATGATTAACATGCAGATGTGTTTGAAGAGAAAAGATAGTTAAATATCTAAAAAAATCGTATCTGAACATAATTAGAAACTGATAATTTTAATTTGAAAGAGTTATTTATTTTGAAAGAAGTATAGTGAATTTTCAAATAAACCCCAACAGTATTCTTTTCTTTATTCGACACGCTCAAAAATGAATCCGGAAATATTTTAATTAATCTATGTAAGTTGATATGAAAGTGCAACTCTGCAAGATTAAATTCTCTACTCTGTGATTTTAAAAGTTAATTATCATGCAGTGGAGTTGAATTGCGCGTTTAACTTTTTTCAAAAAACTGACGTGCCAGAGAAATGCACTAATTAAAATTATGTTTTGAGCAAGTTAATTTGAGGATGAACAAAATATTAATTTGTGCGAACACAGACAAAATATATTTTCTCCAATGTAGTTTTCGCTATTTTTAGAAGTAAATCATATATTTCAAGAAATGAAAAACTACATCTATAATTAAAACTATTTTAATCGCAAATATATTGTTAATTACACTTATTATTAATAGAGAGAGTTTATTTTTAGATGCATTTAAGTTCATCTTAAATAAAAATACCGTTTTAAAGTTATAAAAATAGTCATGTAAGTAAATAATAATAACAAATATGAACATATTTTTAACATTTCACTATCAGTTGTTATATATTTCTTTATAAATATGCACTTTTTTAGAATTTAGGGAGATGGATATAATTTGAAAAATTCTGTATGATTTTAGCATTACAAAAATCAAATTTTCCTAAATGCTGTTAGTATAGCATGTAAAATATTAAATTAATCTGTAAAAGATGTTGAAAATGCTTAATTTGCTTGATTAATATTTCTACGTCTACTCTGTGGTTTAAAAAGTTCAATAACATGCAGAGGAACAAAATTGAAAAATTATGTAAAAACTTGCATATAAGGAATATTATTTTAGGGGGATGAATTTAATTTAGAATGTACTATTTCTTTTTCAATTTAGAATATTCCAGAAAATAACAGGATATCTATTTGGGAAAAGATATAATATACAGTATCCTGAAATACAAATGTCATAGTTATTAGAAATAAATGAATAATATTTAGAAAAATACGAAACAATTACTTATATTATCAACATCATTTCATTCGCATTCATTCCAAGGTATTACGAGGACATAGGATTCGATAAGCTATATGGTGGCGTATTACACACATAACAGTCTTTACAATGATAACTTTATAAAATATTAATTAAATTAAAATTCTTCTTCCGGATTTTATGAGCAGATACAATGTTTATCCTTTTTCTTAGTTTAAAAATTTTAGCGATTTTTATTCGAAAACACAAGATAAAATTTCATGAACCAGGTTATTGAAAACTCATTATCAGAGTTTGCTAGCACTGATGTTAAATAAGTTTTTCTAAAAACAAATCAGCTATAAATAATTTTGATATTTTATTTTTTATTAATGAATTCGGCGATACTTCGCTGGGTTTGTCAAGTATTCATATTTCGTAACCTATCTGTACGCGATAGAAATATATATTTTTTTTGTCTTTTAATTCATGCTTTGATAAAATTAAAAATAAAAAAAAATCAATACATTGACATGGAGTTTTAAAGAAATTACTTTTAATATAACTTTTTTTAAATGACAGCGTAAAAATAGAAATAGTTCAATGGTTAAAGTTAAATAATTTGCAGTAAAAGCTAAATTTATTACTAAGTGTTGCCACTGGCAACATGAGGCCACCATTGCACATACGAGATTTTAGATTTAATGTGTACGTATTGTGATGGAACTCATTTATTGTAAATGCATGAATAAATACAAGAGAAATGTAAAGAGTCTTTAAAATTACTTCCTTAAAGATCTAGTCCATAAAAAATGACATAGTGTCCCAGACGTCACTCTTACATAAGTTACGTATATATACGTTTTATGATTTTTTTAAGTAAGCTTTTCGTTTCAAAAATAAATAAGCAATAAAAATCCTTAAAAATTGAGTCCTAGACCTAAGTAATCTGCCCGTTTCAGGGTCAATCCATGAAATGCTCACAAAATGCCCTGTGCGTGACACTTCAGTAAATACTTATATATATACTGGTTTATAAATAGTTAAGGCATAAATTATGCATGGAAAATAACAAAAACTCTAGAATGTGACATTGGCATAGTTGTTTTAATTTTAGGATATAATTATATTGTTAAAAAAGAAATAAAAGTAAAAACTGTCCTGCATGTCATATGGAGTCATTTAGCAAACAGAGTGGAAAAGTGCCCAGGTCTAGGATCGAATAAGGGTCGTTGACAATAAGGTCTAACACTAATCTACGTGTACGATACAAAACGTAGTAATGGCACGCAATGCAACAAACCTATAAGCATAATCATGTGCAATTTTTTTAATTTTTTCCCTAAATTAAAAAAAAGTAACTAATGCAACCAATGCCGTATATAACCTTTTATCTCGCAGGCTATCAAAACGTGAAAGCTAATGTGCCCGAACTTTTTTATGTACATATGTATATATATGTGCGTACATATACACTTAACACAATAACTCGTCATAGAAACATGAAACTTGTTTTATTGGTTCATTCTGATATGATGTTACCCTGATTGCTTTTAAAGGTTCATTGGTTAAATAAAAAGAGGGGATAACGGTGGGGCAATCTACTTTAATTTAGATAAATGGGTATTTTATGGAGAAATATTCGATTTTTTGAAATTCGATGTACCGGTTTATTCTCATAAGGTGCTTCCTTTATTATATTTTGTTGTTCTACGGTTACGTAAAAAGGGAAGAGAGGCCGACCCCCTTAAATTAGATTAATGTTTTTTCATTCAGAATCATTCTATTTTCTTCGAATGTAGTATAACTGTTTAGTTTGTCAAAGAGTTTCCCTGATAAGGTTCGGAGGTTCATTGGTTAAGTATAAAGAGGAGAAATGAAATTAGTCTCCCATTAATTTAGCTACGACAGTTTCCATGCAGAAATATTCAATTTGCTTCGAATTTGGAATATCAGTTTATTCCGATAAGGCGCTTCCTTGATTAGATTTGAAGGTTTATTAATTAAATACACAGTGGAGAAAAGGGATATGTTCCCCCTTAATTTTATAAAGAGGTTTCGTACCGAGTTATCCAATTTGCTTCAAATTTTTCTTTCTAGGAGCATTCTGATAAGAAGTTTTCCTGATCAGATTTGCAGGTCCACTTTGTAATTCTAAACGGCGAGAAACTGGAAAGTTACAACCACCCTTTATTTACTGATCACATTTCCCCCCCCCCCCTAAGAAAAAATGAAATATCCAAATTCTCTTTCTCTTTCTATGATTTTTCCTTATAAGTAAATGAAATGTCCCTTTTTTGTCGCCTCTTCCGAAAGAGAAACGAGATGTTTTATTTTCTCTTAAGGAAAAAATGTTATGATAGACATTGCTTTTCTTATAAATTTTGTCTTTTTTTTTTACTAAAAATATCACGAGGCCCCACATCTTTTTCTTTTCCATGTTCTTGTACTAATGTTCAACTATTGAATGACATATTTTTTTCATTCAACTGTGGCGATTTTTTGAAATAAACTACTTTAAATGTTGCAGATTTTGGAAATTTTGAATATTTAACAGGTTATAACTACACTAAATGGCCATTGATTATTAGACACTTGCGATATTAGACATTTTGTTAAATATCTAGAAAAATACATGAGGAATCATCTCGAAACTCTTAGTGTATAAATATAATAGTATAATTCATACATCTCCGTGAAAAAAAATTTCCCGAAACTCCATAGGGGACCGTCAACAAATTAAAAAAGAATGAATATCTTTTGAATAACTCTGTCAAAACTAATGTAGCAAAAGCACTCAAACTCTAGATTATGATTGAATGTTTTATTGCAATACGCCTTGTTCATTTTTATGCAAAGAGAATGCATACTCGCAGAGTAATTAAGGTTTTTATAAAAATGGTCCCAAATTTTTCCAAGTTTTTCCCTTATAATTTTCAGAGTTCTTAATATAAAATAATATTTTTTTTCAGAAAATATGACAAACAACATTGCACACAGTACCCTGTAATCAGAATAAAAAAAAATGAGAATTGTATACAAAATGAGTAGGTTTACTAAATAATTTTTTACTGCGCATGCCTGAACGATATCAAAATTTCATTTGCATATTATGTTAGCTAAATGTATAGAGCAACTTTTGTGAAAGTCACAAAATCATACCTTGAAAATTCTGAAAATAATCGTCAATTGAATAAGTTGAAAATCCGTTATTCTCAAAATGAAGCAAAAACAAGAGGGGTTCTATCCATATATTCATTGATTAGTGTCAATATAGAATACACAATACGGGATGTACTACTACATTTGGATAAAATCCCTCATTTTTTTGCTTCATTTTGGAAACAACGGATTTTGTCCTTTTTCTATATACGATTATCTCGTACCAAAATTTGGAGCTTCCTGTTTCAAACTCGTTCCAACTATTGGAACTATACTTCTCCAGTAGCTCTAAATAGTGGTTCAAGATTTCATCAGCTTACAGTGGCAGCTATTGAGTACCAAAATTTGGTTCAAATTGCGATAAGATTTTTAACAGTGTATAGGTAGCGCTCATGATTGAAAAAGATCTATACATTCTAGAATGTTGAAACTTAATATAGGTTTAGAATATTACAAAATTTAAAAAAAAAAAATAAAACTTTTTTATTCTGAAAATAAATACATGAAAATTTTGATAAAAATTCTCACTGAAATATCCATACATTGAAAACATTCTGTCAAATTTCTTAGATTTTAACCCATTTGAAAGAAAATGATATAGTAAATATATTTATAAAGTTTAAAACCTTTACCTTTAATGCGTTTGGAGTTATCATGCGCGCAAGTAAAAATAGTCCTTCCGGCAGTGCCGGGAGGAAGAGGTAGCTTTCATGTACTTATATATTTATTTATTTATTTTAAATTAAGTTATGTTAGTAGAACCTGATTATGAGCTTGGTCGAAATCTTAATTCAGGTGCACATGCACACTCATATTGAAATCGATTAATATATTTATGGGATAACTCAGCAAATTTGTACGATACAAACGAAACAAAAAATGCTCTGAATCTGTGTATCAAGGTCAAATGCATAAAAGCAAAATCTTTTTCAAGTTCTCGCTTTCTTTTACCTAAATTTTAAAATTTATAAAAAATTTTAAATGATGAACTGAGTATCGAACTCGATTCAGACCTCAGTATATATTATGTACACACCAAGTTACATCCAAATCTATTCATAAATACGTGTGTTATCACATGACAAAAATCAAATCGTTTCAAAATGTCAGCCATAAGAAAAATTCAAAGTGCTATAACTCAATCATTTTTTAAGATATAGACAAAATAAAAAGTGTTCGGGAATTGTTGTTTTAGGTTCTAACACGTAAAAGAAAAATGTTTTTCAACTTTTAATTTTTTCATATTTAATTTTAAATTTTAAATTAAAAAATTAAAATGGCCGCCATTTTGAAACAAAATGGCGGATGATGCTGGCTAACGAACTCGGTTCAGACATTTGTATGTACTATGTACATACCAAGTTTCATTCAAGTCTGATCATAAATACGCGTCTTATCACGTGACAAAAATCAGATATATATATATATATATATATATATATATATATATGGTTATATATATGTCAACATTTGAACGGAGGGTGGTTTTGGAATCTGGGGGTCATGATCGGTGAAAATATACCAAAATTTTCCGGAAGTGCTTTCCTCCGCACGGCTGCAATAGGTAGCTTTTTACTTTTTGTCATGAAAGCTACCTAAAACTATCGATTTTGAGAAAAATCAGTTTAAACATAAATGTTTCGCTAGAAATAGACCAGTGCTAATTTACAGTTTTTTTTTACTACAACGTATGAATATTTTGACGGCGTTTATGGCAATTTGTTCAGAAAAACATTAATGATCAAATAAATAAAAAAATAGTTCTTTGAATATTATAAAGTATGTATGTCCCCCTAAGATTTCGCCACTTTTTTCATATTTAAGGGTAAATAAAATTTCCATGGCCTAATTTTCCCCATTTTTCTGTTTTTAACACGTAATCATTTAATTTGTATATTAAACTTTCATTTCTGTTTTTGGTAGTCAAGTGTAAGTTCATGTTTTATGTCAGGTAATATAAATATTTGCACAATTCCATAAATTGGCAAAACTATAAAAAGTTAACTTTTTCTTAATAAGAAGAAAAAAAAAATGAAGTCTTAAATAAAACTATAATATTTCATATAAAATGTGATTATAACATGAAAAGAAATAATTGGTTATTTTAAGAATCGAAAGGAAAAAATAAATAGACGTAAGAATAATACACAGAAGTTAAGAAGTTATAAACATCACTGCAACTTCTTTTATAATTTAATAGTTCAAAAATATGCCCCTGTGAATATGCAACATCGTTTTGCCAAAATATCAATCTTAATTTCCACTAGAAATTTAATTTACTTCTTATTCCAAAGAGCAATTTTTCTTTTCAAAATTAAATTAAATTTACTCCCAGGTAAACTTTTATTTTCCAGATTTTTGAACAACCTTTTATGGATACAGTTACTACTAAATTTTATAAAAATATTTTTCTCCCAAAAGAGTGAATTCAGTGGTTTGAGATTTTAATATAAAAAAGTCACTTTGTTGAATTCTTTAAATTAATATTTATAAAATTTAAATGGAGATAAATGTCAATTCAGTATCTGGGAATACAAAATATCAACTGTTGAGTTTAAAAAAGAAACTTTGATGGTATTTAGGGAATATGAAAGAACATGTTAATTAAATGCTTATAAAATATTGTATAAAACCATTGCTATTGTTTTAGTTAAATTGTAATGCAATTTAATATATATTTCTCAAAGAAAACACATTAGATAAATATAAGTTACAAATAAAATTAAGTTAAATTCACGATGCATTATTTCATTGCTAAAAATTAAAATAAATGAGATTTTGCCGAAACTGCATTATCTATAAAATCTTTATGTTCGGGTATTCTTTTATTTTTACTTTGTTCAACCACAGAATCTCAAGTAAATAAAATTTTCGCTTAAAAATATTTTAAATAATTTTGGTTGCTTAGGTTTATTCATTTTAATGTTGTGAAATGATGATAAATTTAATTGAAATATTCGTAAAATGTTTGTTAATTAAAGCACATTGTTCGTATGATTATAAATTTAATAAATTATAATTTTTTAAATAATGTAAGTTTTTTTAAATATTGTGTGAAATCACAAGAATTACCCACTGCGACAAACATGCTTTAACGGAAAGCAGATAATTATTTCATAGTTTAAATTAATTTAAACATCATTTTTAAAATTAAAATTGTAATCTGATTAGCAAATAATATCCTAATGTGACTGAGACTTTGTTTATCTGCTCGAGGTTGTGTGACTTTTAGAATGTAATAAAAAACTCATAGTTTGGATTGTTTTTAACTGGAAATAACAACTCTAGTTTCAGTTGAGTGCTTCTGTGTGTAAGAGTTGGTTGTCACTTTTGCTCTTTTTATAGAAAAGCATCAAAGACGTCAACAAAGTCATTTCTTAGCAGATGTCACCTATTTTCATACGGCTGATTATTCTCTTTTATTTATTTATTTTTATTTTTATTTTTTTTGGCAACCGTACATGGTGAATACATTACAATTATTATTGAAGACAATAATGTCTTCAATTTGACATTATTGAAGTCAAATCCATAAATGAATTTAGGGAGAAACACAGAATGAAAAGGGAAAAGGAAACATTGTTGATTTTTATCAGCTGTGAAAGTAGATATCTAGTTTAAGCTCATTCATGTATCCTGCATATCATTTCTAGATTATGGCCAGATTTTATTTTATTTTAGGGTCTCGAACTGAATATCCACAGGCACCTGATCCGATTTTTTTGGGGGTAATTGTAGTATTATATATTTCTGAAATAAATATTTCCTAATTTACTTTTTGTTTAGCAAACTACAGAAGTTTTATTTAAGAAACCTATTTTTTGTTGTTATACACTTTCAAAATTCTGATTTTTTTTTTAATTACTTGGTATTTTTTTCCCTAAACTTCTTTAATTCAATTGATTCTATGCAGACGTATAGTTTTAAATATGCTGTAAAATTGTTGTAAACGCATGATATTGGAAAAAAATGTTAATTTATATTGAAAATTGTCGGTATTTTTGGTATAATCCAAATAGGGTTGGCATCACAATTGATATCATTTATTTTTTACGGGCCAGGCCGGTCCAACTCGGGAAACAAATTAAGGAAATGTACATTGTCTGTGTTGGGCATGGGGTTATATAAGTATTATTTGGGCCATTACCGAATTTTAGTTATCGAATGGGCCATTACCGAATAAATGTCATTCTAACAATAATAATACCGTGTTATTTATTTAAATTAATAAAGGATGCTTTATCTAATATTTAGAATGCAGTTTTGTAACCTAACGTTTTGTATAAAAGAACTTAAATTCAGAATTTCCAAAATTTTGACGTCTTTTAGTTATATTTTCCAAAATTTACAGTTGCTTTACTAATGTATTTAAATATCCACATAATGAAATTATTTTGAGCTGAAATATTTCCGCTTATCCATATTGGGTGAACACTAGAAATCCAAACCAAATTTTGAAAAAACACAGCATGAAGTGAAACATGTTAAATAAAAATTTAATTAGTTAATTAAACTGAAAAAGCATATAGAATTAAAAATATTTTCTACGGTTTCACATATACATTTTATTTAAGTAATGTATCTGTTTTATTTCTGCGACATAAAATTTAGCATGCATATTATTTTTATTTAATGCTCTTCTTAAATCCTAACTGTCTAATTTCTGACAAACTTTTAAATTCATTTTTGTTCTTGAACGCTCTAATTTGGCAGGTGGAATTACTATCATATCGCGATGCTTTTCGGCAACAGTAGAAAACTTTTCATATATTGAGGTTAAAGTTAACATTTTCAGATTAAGTTTCCCGACGCGTCAGCAGAGAAAAGGAAAAGAGCCACCTTAAGATATAAAACGACAAGGATCTCTAAATGTGATAACTAAAATAGCATTTCATCCTAATTCTCAGTAATGGTTATGAATTCTTTCTTGCAACTCAGTATACGTTCTATAAAATTTTTCAAACCATATAAGTATATAAAAATTGAGTTAAATATAAAAACACATTCTATAATTGAAAATGCATTTTCAGCAGTCATCTTTTATAGACAACTTGTCGCATACAGTATGATATCCCAATATATTTTATGTGTAAATGTAAGGTACCCTGGGGTAATAACGCCAGGCGGGGTAATAACGCCAAGTGCTTATATTTTGCATAATTATGAATTAATCAGGTAAATGACACCCATGTGCTCTGCGCAAAAGGGTTTTGAGTCATATAAATCGCAAAAAACAGCTTCAAGTTAATTTGTTTCATTTTTAGGTCTTATTGTTTTTACAAACAACTAAAATTAACGCTTGATCTAAAATTTGCGAGATACGTTTTGTGATGTGAAGACTATCTTTTTATCCGGAAATGCTTTGTTAATTACATAAATTTGTAGTGCATTTAATGTACTTTTAAAATGTTGTTAAAGATTTTGGATATCTTCTCGAAATATTTTGTAATTTAAAATGTACTGCGCAATAACTATATCGGGGTAATAACGCCAATCCTTGACATTAATACCCCGGTTGATTCCCTACAGTGGCCAAGCTACATCCTAAATACTGATTCAAATAAACACAGTTAAAACTGTGCAATGTTTCTCATATTTCTATTTAAGCGGTCCTTTTTAAGCAAAAAGAAGCTCACGGTCTGATATTCTTTTGCCTCATCCCCCCCTCCCACACCACACCTTTATTTTTCTTACACTTTCACAAAAAATTGAACATTTTCAATAGCTTAGAATGCAATTTGTCAATTTCTAAGTTTGTAGAGTTTGTATTTTTAGAATTGGGCTATGTACATGCAATTATTTCATCTTATTTCATAGTTTTGTTTGCATGGCGTTATTACCCATATAGGTGGGTATTAACGCCAAATAGCATTGGTCAAGAAAAAACGCCATTACATTTTATGAATACATATCTGTTAAATTATTTTATTGTATATAGATAGTCAATGAGTTGCTGTATCAGATCCTATATTTGTTTGAAAAATACAATCTAAAACTAAGCCGTGAAAATTGGTAGAACCTTAACGTGGCGTTATTACCCCAGGGTACCTTATATGCAAATGAGCAATAGATGCAATGCAAATCATATTTTAATGCGAGCATTTTGTAATAAATTTCAGTAATTTTTACTTATTTCTTCATGTTTCAAATATGCTGCAAAGTGCTGTTTATGTCCTCATAAATGGTTGCTAAATGGTCATTTTTAAAAGAAAGTGCGTTTATTTAGCGATTTATTTTAATCGTAAAATTTTTAATAATATGTATGATTTTGTGATACTCTCTGAAGTTTGAAAACTTTTTACGGTCCTTCTACTTAATTTATTTTTTGCACCAATTAATATTAATTTAATATTTTTTTATTATTTTTTTAATTTTTGTTACTTTTTTCTTTCATTTGTATTATTTATTTTTTATTTTTTATTTCATTTGTTCCCATAAATTTTAAATATGTGTGCGAGTTTTTTTTATAATAATTGATTTTAAAAGCATTTTATTTTATTTTTATATATTTATATAAATACGTTTTTTCAAATTTGCTTACTTATTCTTTTTCTGTTCTGTGTTCTTCTGTTTTGATTATACTCCTTCTGTGATTATCTGATGTCTTTTACTCTCCTTTTGGCTGTTTCTTCAGTTTGTTTTGTTTTCTTTATCGTTCATTTCAGTCTCGCTGTTATTTTAAATTAGAAGGACCACTTTTTTGCACCTGACCAGAAAGACCTGTTTTAGGAAGTTATTTTAGTACTAATTCATTTATTTATTACTAATTCATACAAGTTTCAACTTATATTATTTTGACAAAGCCGATCTTTCGTTTAACCTTTGGACCTGAGCGTGTACCGCATCTCGACGGCTTTAGCCGTGGCATAGGAGAAGAACAGAGGAGTATTTAGATATTAACTTTATTAGTTTTTACAAAAACGTAACATATTGAACAGAAAAAATTAAAACATAAGCTTTAAAAATGTTTTTACTGAAAATGCATACAGGGGGTTGGGGGGATAGACGAAAGTTTTTAAAAGAATAAAGTTGAAAAAAATACAAAAATTATAGGATACCCATTTTAGCATTGCAATATCGTAACCATACGCAAAGGAAATATTTCCCTCACTTTCCTTCCTGTCCCTACTTGTAGTGACGTCACTGTAGGTTGAAATGGCCTTGTACTTCTCGTGCGCCACGATTTAGCGCGTATTTTCAGACAGATGCGGTCCCAGCTCCAGTTTACGGGTTTAAAATACGAAATCAAAACAGACTGAACCGTGCATAGCACTTCTTTTGTACGCTGTCGAGGGCAATGTGACCCGGAAATGTAATTTTGTTTACATAGATTTTCGTTTGAAAATGTAAATCATTCGGAATTAAGGGTGTACGTAACTAAAGCAGTAAGACCGGTATATTAGGATCGTATAGAAATTTTTTGGTTAAGTATATAAAATCATTCAACATTGATTTATTTAAGGATGTTTTCGATAGCATGTGCGAGTTGTCTTGTTTCTATTTTCCATTTTCTGCAAAGTTGTACTAATAGCGATCAAAATGTATTATAATTCTTTAAAAAAATATTTTTAGTAATAGATGTTTGTATTTACACGGTTAAGCTCACAATTCCTTTTTTAGGGAGGGGGAGGGGTTGTTATAAATAGTTAAAATTATTTAGTTTTCTGTTGACTTCATTTCAGATGTTAGTGTTACTTACAAAATTTAAATGGAAGAAGAAAATGTCGCAAAAAGAGTATTTTAGAACACAAAAATATATTCCTTTACTTTGGGAAAATAAAGAAGTACTGACGTTTAAGAGCAGAACTTTACGATCGATATCTCAAAAATGACCCGACAGTCCGAAAAATAAATGCGTTTATCGATTTCACACTTAATTCTTTCCTGCTGTTATATATCTTGCAGTGAAATGTTTTCCTTCCGAGACGTGCTGAAGGGTAATTGTGAATAAGATTTACATATGGATTTTTCTGTGAATGTTGATTTTCTTGTATAAAATCCTACTATTCCAGTTATGTATGTATATGTCAGACGTTACTTTTTAAAATGTATATATCACGACTATAAATACTTATATGTTACTATAAAAGTCATTATATTTAAAGATCTAAATTTTGATGTCACATTTAGAGAATGAGCATCAGATTTTCAGTTTTTAAAGCATTAATTATAAACAAGTTTAAAAATTTTATTTTTTTTCAACATTGGAAAATTTTAAGACAGCTCAAAACATTGATATTGCATTTTATTTTGTTTTAATTGTGCAAGTTATTATTAAAGTTCTTGCTCTTGTAAACCTAAGAGCAAGGGAATGCATTTTTAACAAATATATTCTTAGTAGTATACAGCATATTTCAAAATTAATTATCGCAAATGTAAAGAAAGGCAGAGTGGACCTTAAAAGTTTTAAAATATATAACTAATAAAATAGAAAAATACCTGTACTTTTAAATATTATATATGGTGTATTTATAAAATAAAGAGATACAATTTGACGTGCTACTTCTTCATTGACTAGATTAATCAAAAAAAGAATACTGTCCAGTTAAACTGATGGCATTGAGCTCACAGGCTACGCATACTAATTCTACATTACACCCTTATGTTTTCAAGGGTTAACTCCGTTCTCAGAAAAATTAAGGAGGGGGGGGCAGCTCCTCCCTTTCCCCTTTTTATGCTTAATCATTGAACCCTCTAAACTGATCAGGACATGATTTATCATAAAAGAATCCATATCCAAAATTCAGAGCAAATCAAAGAATTCTTAATGAAAACCCATTTATATAATTTAAGAGGAGTTATCCCCCTCTTTTATATACTTAACCATTAA
Organism: Maratus speculifer; assembly: GCA_964019185.1. Classification (NCBI taxonomy): domain Eukaryota; kingdom Metazoa; phylum Arthropoda; class Arachnida; order Araneae; family Salticidae; genus Maratus; species Maratus speculifer. The sequence goes on from OZ025295.1 coordinate 93,363,083, forward strand.
ACTTCCAAAACTATTCGGAGATTTGAACGAAATCTGACAATTCTGCATGAAAAATCCATTTATATAAATTAAGGTGAGGGGCATTAGACCCCCCCCATTTCCCCTGTTTATATTTATCCAATGAACACCTAATACCAATCACGGAAGTGCTTCATCAGAAAGATCCTATGTGTAAATTTGGAACAAAAACTATTATTTCTGCATGAAAAACCCATTTATATCAATTAAGGGGAGGGGCATGAGCCCCCCGTTCCCCCTCTTATACATATCGAATGAACTCTAAAAATTAATGAGGGAAGCGCCTTATCAGGATATACCTATATACAAAATTTCAAGTGAATGGGATATTTTTATCATGAGTTATCGCGTTACGCACAACGAACGTATGAACGCACATACAGAACGGACGGGCACATAAGCGCTCAGGCTATGATAGCCTGTGAACTAAAATATGATCAATTTCAATATTTTCCTTGAGTTTAACTGATTTTTGAAAAGACCGTGAAAGTTTATTTGAATACAAATCGACGGAAATATCGAAAATAATTTTTTAAGCTAATTTTTTCCAGTTTGTTTTGAGCTCATTGCGGAAAACCACATACAGATGTAATACTTTTTTGTTTAGTTACAAGCATTTACATTTTGTACCCGGCAAATTTTGACCCTTTAATATACTCTAAAATTCTAGGGGACACTGTCTTCTACGAGCTACGCTAGTCACCCCATGTTGAGACACCACAATCCCCCAAAATACGCTAATTTGATCAGATTTTAGATGATTGCGAATCGCTGAACTGCATTTTTTATTATATATGTATATATATGTAGCATTAAGAGGGGACGAGATGCGTCGGCGATCGATATATTATTATTTATCACATCTGCAAAAATGTTACTTCTCATTTATTCGTTGCCGAAGAGTTTTAATTGTAGATACGTGAAGCTTGTGGCTGAGTGGTTTCTTCAACTCATTAAGAATACAAGAGAGCAGGAACATGATATTTTATTACCGTGCACTTTCTTCGTCACTCCACACACCTTTCAATCTTCATCACTTGCACGTGACGTCACATGCTTCATCTGGCGCCCAAACATAAGGCAAATGTGGTGTTTTCACATTTATAAAAATAGTAATTTGAGCTTCATTTTTTATGTATTTAGAAAAATAATGCAAGAATAAGAAAAATCAAAATTAAACAGAAAGACCACAGTTGCTTTAAACGGCAAACGAGGAGTTATGATGGTTTGTTTGGGTTCCAGATTATGGCGTCATGTGCACCAGATAAGAGGAACAGCCGCTGTTGTGACGTCAATGCAAGGGGTCTATAATAAATACAGAAGAAAAAAAATCACCACGACAGACTAGACATCCTTTCTGAGGCCGCATCACCATAAACAATAAAATAATAAAAAGGGGTCTGTGCAATGTTGTTTCCTGAAAAACATTGCAACTCCGCAAAAATATTCTAAAATAATCGGTGAAGCAGCGTGCGAACTTTAACAGTGGCAAGGTCAGTCGATTCTGCGCTCTCCGAAAAAACCAAATGACTATCTAAAAATTTCTCAGATAACCTTGCCCCTCCCCTTTGACGTATGGATTTAAAAAATTCACTAAGATTGTTCGGAATGTAAAGGTAATTTACTTCGCGCTCTTCTATAGGTTGATGGGAGGAGCTAGTCTTAAGGATTCTTTAATAACCGGCATAATCAGCAAGATTAAAACGCCCTACTAAAACGCGGATGAATTTCAGAGCCGACTACTATTAAATAAATAAAACAAAATTAAAGATTCGATAAATGTTTTATTCTAAAAAAGGAAATACATTCGGGGAATGAATTTAGATTTTGCAATAAGATATTGACATTTAAGTAATACATTCTAGTTCTTTCTAGAAAAATAATTAATACATTATGCTGAATTAAAGAAAATAAAAATAAAAGGAACTTCAGCCGTTAAAAATATTAATGTATTACGGAAACTGAGAATGAAAGTATGTTCTTATAAAACTTTAGAACGAACTCAAAGCGGGAAAATGGCGATTTTTTTTTCTTTATTGCAAATATATCCCCTGTTAACGGATTTGTATTCATTTCTCTTTAATTGAGGAATTTTAAGATATTTTCAGCTGCTGCTAATTATATATTGACTATTTACATGTTTGATTAAACAAGATCAGGCAAACAGGTGAAATATACAGTCCTTGTCTTCTGGTATTTTTTGAATCGCAATATAAAAGAAAGACAAAAAATCAAGTAAGGCTTTTAAAATGCAATGTTTAAATCTTATGAAATTTTCACTAAATTTCTTTCTTTTAATATTCGCATGTAAATAAAGTTTTATGGAATTTTTCAATGTTTCCCATTTTTAATTCGTAATTATTAAATTCTCATTTGAAAGTTTTTTATGTTTGTGTTATTCGCATGTAAATATATATTATATATATATATATATATATATATATATATATATATATATTAATTTGCAGAAAATTTTATTCTTTAACATTTGGCAACAGTTATAAAGAATAAGCTTTCCTAAATTATGTAAAAAATGTCTCGAAATTCTGAAAATTTAAATTTGAAATGGAAATAAATCCCCCAAAAATCAGCGAAATTAAAAGTAAACTCAGTCTGCCCATCGGGATCTTCTAATGTATATAATGATCAAACGTGATTAAATTCCAATGTATAGTGTTTGATCCCATAAAACTTTTTTTAATGGAATGATTTTGGCCAACTTTAACATTAAATATCTCTTAAATTACTTGTTCGATTTAACTGTCTGCATCTGCGTATTTATCAAGTATTAGTCTATAATACCACTAAATTTCATAATTTTAAGTGCAGTAATTTTTTTTAATAATGGCGAAAAAAATACTGTAGGTCACAAAAAAATTCATTTTCGGCGGCGGTAATAAAGTTCGCTATTTTGTTTTTAGAATCGAGAGATACTTTAATGAGATACTTTTTTGAGAGTTTTTCTCAAAAGTGATTTTTTAATGTTTTATATTTTCGTAATGCTTCATGTGTCATATTAAAAAAATCAAAATTGATCAAATTGATGAAGAAGAATCCGGACAGTGCTTACAAAGAAACCATGTATGCATTTTAAAATTCGAATTTATTAAAATAATTAAGTTCGATTTTTAATTTATAAAAAGAGAAAATTTTTATGAAAATCGATACTGAATTCAGAAACAAATCTCTAAAAAATTAACTATTCAGCAGATTTAAAAATCTATACAATTATTTCTTTGCAACAGAGTTTTAAGTAATTAAAATGAAAAATAGGGAAAATGTTTTATAAGTTTCGATGCAGAGCATTTTAAAATTTTGCTGTAAAATTGGAATTTTTTTAAATATCTTTAAATTGTGACATTATTGAACATTTCTTTTAAAGTGTTCTTTACACTGATGGCGAAATTTATATTTCCAGAAAATTTTATGTCTCTATGATGAAAATTAAAATAATAATAACGTCTTCTATACCCTTAAAAAGACAACTTAATAAACACTTTGATAAATAACAAAATTGTTTTCTTTAAAAAAATCAGATTAATTATGATAAAGGTTTTCAAATAACAAATAAAACTAATTTAATTTTTTTTTACTTAAATTGAACAGAAATTTCTTTACCTATTAAAATATAATATCGAAACTAGAAAATATTTTCTTAAAAAATTCCTTTTTTTAATCAAAGCCTAAATCCTAAAAATAACAATCTCAAAATTTTTAATTATAAGTTACCTGATAATCTAGCAATTGAATTGAAAATTTAATGATAAAAGTGAAATGCTACAACAAAATTATAAAACTTTGATAAATTTAATAAACTGACAAAAAGAACTTTGTTATAAATTAATATAAAACTTAATTAATTACACCTAGAAAGAGAAAAAATATTTAACTTATATAATTAAAGATGAAACTTGTTTGAAAAGGAAAATAAATTTTTCGTCTCAATCTACAATATATAAAAAAGGTTAAAAGTATAAATGATATATTTTCAAGTTTTATGTTTGGATAAAATAAACCTTCATATCTCTATGATCAAAATTAAACTGATAATAACACCCACGATCTTCTAACAAAGACATCTTAATAAACACTTTAATAAGTAACAGAATTCATTTTTGTTCAAACTTTTGGATTAATTCCGTTCAAGTTTTCAAAGTAACAGATAAAAAATAATTTAAAACTTATTACTCAATTTAAAAAGAAATTATTTTACCTATCTATATATAATATTAAGAATAGAAAATATATTTTTCAAAATTCCCCTTTCTTAATCAAAGCTCTAATCCTGAAAAGAATAATCTCAGTATTTTTAATTATAAGTTTCCTGATAATCTAGAAGCTGTATTGAAAATTTAATAATAAAAGGGAAGTACTTCAACAAAATTATAAACCTTTTGATAAACTTAATAAACTGTCAGAAGGAACTTTGTTATAAATTAATGTCAAACTTAATTAATTACGCCTTGAAAGAGAAAAAATGTTTAACTTAGAAACCAGATATAATTAAAATGAAACACTAATAAAAATTAAAGTTATTGTTTTGTCCAATTATACAACATAAAAGAGTTAAAACAATAAATAATATATTTTCAAATTATAGTTTGAATAAAATAAATTTTTATTTTCTTTAAAAAACTTACAAACACTGTGTTGATAAAACTGTTAATATCTGGTAATAATAATGAAAATAAAGTCCACTGTTGTCTTAAAAATACATCTTGATAAACACGATAATAAATAATAAGATTCCTTTCTTTCAAAGTTTCAAATTAATTCCTCTAAAGTTTTAGAAATAATAAATAAAAGTAATTTAAAAATTATAACTTAAATTGAACAGAAATTTCTTTACCTATTAACATATAATATCAAGAATAGAAAATATACTCTTCAAAGTTTCCCTTTTTTAATCAAAGTAAAATCCTGAAAAGAACAATCTCAAGATTTTTAATTATAAGTTTTCTGATGATCTAGCAGTTGAGTTGAAAATTTAATAATAATAGGGAAATACTTCAACAAAATTATAAACCATTGATAAATTTAATAAACTGACATAGAGAACTTTGATATAATTTAATGTCAAACTTAATTATTTGCGCCTTGAAAGAAAGAAAAAATGTTTAACTTAGCTAACTGAAGACGAAACCTGATTAAAAAGGAAAAAAAAAATTCGTTTTATTCTACAACATATAAAAAAGTTAAAATTGTAAGTAATATATTTTAAAGTTTCAGTTTGCATAACATAAAACTTCATATTCTTTAAAAAAATTACGAACACTTTGCTGCTAAAACTGCCAATTTAAAATTTTATATAAGTACACATAGTAGCTAATTTAATAAAAATTCATTATTTTAAATTTGTTGGATAACATTTTTATTTACAACCACAAATTTAATTAAGTTTTTTAATAAAACTCTAAAATATACTTTTTAAAACAAAGGAGACTTATTTCTCATCACATAAATAATTTTATTAAAAATATCCGAGTATTTTTGAATTTGTGAATAATAAAATTGTAAATAATAGATACTATTTACTTTTTAACTATTTGAAAAATAGTTGTTGTCCTGTGAAGAAAATTGGGAAATCTGAAGCATATGTGAATATTTTTATTACTTAAATTCCACAACTTATTTTTCGTTCTCTGATTGTTGCCACGACGACAAAAAAAATGTAATAAAGACTTTAAAAAAATTGAAAACAAAATGTGATAAAGATATTTAAAACAAATTTCATTTAAAAGACCGTTTTTTACTCTACGCAACGGTGAAAAATTAAAAATAAGTGCTGGTTGGAAGTTTAAAAATTTGCACTTCTGAAAATTGTAAAAATTAAATTTCATTTAAAATTTGTTTATGATGGATCTAGGAATATTAATTTTTAATCCATGTCGTACGTAATATGACTCTTTATGATCCTTATAAAAATGATGTTTATTATTATTAAATTTTTTATTATTATGCGATTTTCATCTTTTTTAAACAACCGTTATATTTATTTTTCTTATTTTCATTAAACGCATTTTTTTTTATTTATCTTGAATAAAAGCATGTATACTAAAACCTACTTGATAAATATTAAAAATTTATTTTTATTTACCGTTACCTTTTCGCAGTTTTATAAAACTGTTTGTAATGAAATAAGTTATTCAGTAAGTGTTTTCCCGTTTTCTTATAGTACCGATGATAATATATTTAAAGAAAATTCCAAATATTTTTATATTAAGTCATTTATATATTCCCATCACATGAAATGCAAGATTTCGTTCATTTAGCTTATATATATATACAGGGTGATTCCGAATTTCTTTTACAATAAAAGAGGGGTGATAGTACACATCAAGATAAACAATATTAAATAGGCGACCAAGGGTCCAAAACGTTTTCCTGAGGAAATAGCCGCCATTAAAGTTTAGGGGCCAAAATTTCAAATAAACATAAAAAACGTAAAAATCGGTCGATTGATTTGCGGTTTTCACTAAAATTATTCTTTATGTCGGCATTTTCTTGAAATTAAATTATAAAGATAAATTTCAAAAAATGCCGATAGAGGGCGCTTTAGACTTTGGAGTAACGAACAACTATTTTTTGCCGGTATTTTTTGCATCTCATTAAATGTTTTCGTAAGCTTAGACTCAAACTTAAATTTTGAGCTCAAAATATGTAGTTGGGAGTGGTCAAGTAACACAAACTGAGCTGTGTTCAGAGGGTTCAAATTTCAAATGATCATAAAAAACGGAAAAATTGGTCGATTGATTGGCGGTTTTCACTAAAACTATTCTTTATTTAGGTATTTTCGTGAAAATAAATTATCAAAAAAACTTTCAAAAAATGCCGATAGAGGGCGCTTTAGACTTTGGAGTAACGAAACACTCTTTCTTGGCGTTATTTTTTGCATCTTATTAAATGCTTTCGTAAGCTTAGACTTGAATTTAAATTTTGAGCTCAAAATTTGAATAGCTGGGAGTGGTTAAGTAGACAAACTTAGCTGTGTTTAGAGGGTTCAAATTTCAAATAATTGTAAAAAACGGAAAAATTGGTCGATTCGATTGCGGTTTTTGCTAAAACTAATTTTTAAATCAGCAGTTTTCTTGATCAATCAGTATTTTCTTGAAAATAATTTTTAAAGGTAAATTTCACAAAATGCCGATAGAGGGCGCCTTAGACTTTGGAGTAGCCTGTAACTATTTTCAACTGTTACTTTATTAATCTCATTAAATGCTTTCAAATGCATAGACTTAAATTTTGGGCTGAAATTCTGAATCGTTGGGAGTGTTTAAGTAGCGAAAAATTGAATTGTGCTCGAGGAGGAAAGAGGGTTAAATTTTAATTCCTGAACACACTTCAGTTTGCGCTTCTTAACTCCTCATAACGATTCAGGATTTGAGCTCAAAATTTAAGTTTAGATCTAAGCTTCCGAGAACATTTAAAATGCTTTTGCAAGCATTTAATTAGAGCCAAAAAATAACGGTTAAAATGAATTGTTGGTTACTCTGAAATTTAAGGCGACCTTTGACGGAATTTTTTGAGATTTATCTTTAAAAATTTTTTTCAAGAAGATACTGACTTAAAGAATAGTTTTATTTTAAACCGCAAACGAATCGACCAATTTTTCCATTTTCTATAATTACTTTAAATTCGAACCCCCCCCCCCCCCTTGAACACAGTTCAGTTTGTGCTACTTAACCACTCCCTACTATTCAGATTTTCAGCTCAAAATTTAAGTTTAAGTCTAACCTTCCTAAATCATTTAAAGGGATGCAAACAATAACGGCAAAAAATAGTTGTTCGTTACTCCAAAGTCAAAAGCGCCCTCTATCGGCATTTTTTGAAATTTATCTTTATAATTTATTTTCACGAAAATACCTAAATAAAGAATAGTTTTAGTGAAAACCGCAAATTAATCCACCAATTTTTCCGGTTTTTTTTTATCATTTGAAATTTGAACCCTCTGAACACAGCTCAGTTTGTATTACTTAACCACTCCCAACTACAGATTTTGAGCTCAAAATTTAAGTTTGAGTGTAAACTTACGAAAACATTTAATGAGATGCAAAAAATACCGGCAAAAAATAGTTGTTCCTTACTCCAAAGTCTAAAGCGCCCTCTATCGGTATTTTTTTAAATTTATCTTTATAATTTAATTTCAAGAAAATACCGACATAAAGAATAATTTTAGTGAAAACCGCAAATCAATCGACCGATTTTTCCGTTTTTTATGTTTATTTGAAATTTTGGTCCCTAAACTTTAATGGCGGCTATCTCCTTAGGAAAACGTTTTGGACCCTTGGTCTCCTATTAAATATTGTTTGTCTTGATGTGTACTATCACACCTCTTTTATTGTAAAAAAAATTTGGAATCACCCTGTATATATATTATTTGTGTAAATTTCTTTTGAACAAAAAAAATCAAAATTTTTACATCCTTTAGCACTCGTTTATTTAATTAAAATTTGTGCAAAATTATGCTACCCAAGGATCTGGGTTCGAGTCCGGGATGTTTATTATGTGAAGCCGTCTATATGACAGATGAGGAGGTTATCGGAGTGGTGTTGGTGTTTAATTATCAAAACGAGAAATATAGGCCCTGAAGGCTTTTAATATTTAATGTTTGGTGTAGGATATTTTCTTGTTCTTTTTTCATATCTTTTTATGTACTTTAGGAGTGAATGTTTATCTGCCTGCACACACACACACATATAAATTTGAAAGGTAAAATCTGTAGGGCTTTGCCGTTTAGTTTTGTAGTGCATAAAGTATGATTAGATTGTATATAAATTTTCTAATGAAAGTAAAATATTTAAGTATTAAATAAATATTAATAATTAAGTAATTAAAGTACTTAAGGAAGTATTTTGCTTATCATAGCAAACGCGGTAGCGTCTGATATATGTTTAAGAAATGGAAAATGCAAACGTCTTTTTGAAATTTCTAGCAAGCCAGTTTACCTACTATAGTGATTTTATTGCTAAAATATATAGCTCAATGATACAATTAAAACGATAGCATTAAATATTATCGTAGTTGCCTGTAGTTTTTTATTTAACTTTAAAAAAAGAAGACTAAAAATTCAAAAAACTGTGGCTAACGATCCCATGGATAGAGTAATTTCATTTTTGTCTAATTTTTATCGTCAGGATAAAACCTAATTTAGATTTTTTTCATTTCTGTATGTTTAACGGTGGCTGAGAAAATAGAAATTGTGTCTTAAAACTCCACTTAAACACAGTTTCTTATTGTTGCTGATATAGTTTTTTTTTTATTTTTTGTCACCATGTATATATAAACATAATAATTCCTATGTACGTAAAACAATTCATTAAAATTAAATTACCACAATAAAGACTTACTGCATGACAAAATCTGAGTGCGCGCGTGGCGTGAGTTGCACTTCAGAACAGAACCTTCTTTAGTCATACTTGATTAATATATAGTATAAATATTTAAAATTATTTCTTAGAATAATAGAAGTTATTACTTGACATTTGCGGAGTTTATTATAACTTAACTATACAAATGTTTATCTTCATCGTTAGACACGAAAGAGGTGTTAAATTGCACCTGACATATTTTAAAGAATAACGTTCGACTTCACACACTTCTTTTCTTCTACATCTGGAACTGAATTTTGAAAGCGCTTTGGCTGATGCAAAGAATATTCGCTACCAGTGCAATTTTTTCCGGAATATATCATCACCAATGAAGTAATTTCCAATGTAAACGAAGTCTTATTAATTCGAAGAAAAGAAAATGATTAAGACACCTAGTACGCAAGAGATATTAAATAGAAGGCTCAAATTATTTTTTTAAAGAAAGAAGGAAATAAATTTTGCGTTATGTTGTATAGTATTGGTAAACTTTTTTTCAGATAAATATTCGATTATATGCTTTTTTTATGATGTTGATAATAAAATTACGAAAGTGAATCATGCATAAAATAACTGGTTAAAACATATCATTATATATCCACAAATAGACGGAATTTTTTCCCACTTGAGCATGCAAAACTTTCATTTCACAATTGTTTTAATAGCAATTTTGTTAGATTTCGTGACGAAGATTAAGTCAATAATAAAATAAAATGCTTCCGTTCAAAAATACTGTATTCAAAGAAAAAAAAACTGTCGAAAATTTTCAGGTACCATATGGCACAGGTAGACTTTAACGGGTTAAATACTTCGAAAACATGTTTGTTCTGTACCTTTCACTATGCCATTCTTTTTCTTGGCTTTTTATCATTCAAGCCTTAAAAAAATCTAGTGTATAATTAAAAAGATTTTAGAGGGAAAAATAATTTTTAATTTAAAATACTCTTCATTATATGGTTTATTGTTTACAAAATGGTTAAAACATAATGCATAAACATCGTTAATATTATTTGTTTTTTATTTCATTGTGTTTAACAAATACCCCTGTTTCCAAAAAGTCATAAATACTTACTCACAGCTTCCTCCTCTTACATGAACAGAGGCAGTTATATTTGTTTGGGTTTAATTTTAAGCTTAGTAAATAAATTAATACGCTGTTCGGTTTGAAATCACATAAAGTACAGAACAGTGGTTGCGAAATACTTATCAGAAATTATATTAAAATATATATTAATCTAATCATCCGATTAAATATAGTTCCGACAATTCATTTTTAATCGTTATTTGATATTGGTGAATGGAATCTTTTATACGGAAGTGGCAAAATTGCAATATTTATCTCGAGGAAAAATATTAAAAATTGAAACATATACGCGCTAATAAGCAAATATCATTACTCAAAGCAGCTTGTAAAGTACTCACAAAATATGACATGATTTCGGATGCTTTAAATAAGAAAAATCATTCCTAAAAATTTATAAAAATAACATGAAAGAGGTAATTACAAAATTCAAAGAAATTACTTTATGATATTCTTAATTTTAAAATAACTTAAATTACTGTATATGGGCCTTGACAAAAAACATTTTTTCAAAATATGCATTTTATGTATGCATATATTATGCATAGTACTATTAGCGGCAAACACTTGTAAAATTCTTTAAGATAAGTAGATCTTAAGATAAATGTCTTCCATGAAATAAATATGCAATGGCAGATGTTTTCAAATAACAAACAATTTATTAGTATTCATGAGACATTTGAATCAAAGGCTCAGATTACATTTTTAAACAAAAAAGGAAAGGAACTTTATGTCTTATAATAATATGTCTTTATAATATGTCGTTATGTCTTTATAATATTGGTAAACTTAACCAAATAAATATTTCATTATGCCTCTTTTTACGACATTGATTGAAAGAATATGAAAGTGAATTATGCATAAAATAACTGGCGATTTATATTAACCCATTAAAAGCTGGAATTATTTTCTTCTTGAAATTGCAAAACGTACATTTTACATATTATTTTAACAACAATTGTTGTAGGATTTCATCATGAAGATTAAGTCCGTTTAAAAATACTGGTAACAAGCAAATAAAAAGAATATTGCCCAGTTAAACATAGCATAGAGCTCACAGGCTATGCACACTAATTGTACATTACAGCCTTATATAATAATGCCCTTCGAAAAACAAATTAATGGAGGAAATAGCCCCTCCCCCATTTGCTTTCATTATGCCATTGAACCCCCAAAACTAATTAGGGATTAACCCCCATTACTCCATCTTTAAATTTATCCGATGAACATCCAATACTAATCATGGAGGCGTGTTATCAAAATGATCCTATGCCTAAGATTTATACGAAATCTGGTAATTCTGCATGAAAAACACATTTGTTGAAATTAAGGAAAGAGGCATTAGCCTCCGTTCCCCTTCTTATGCTTATCCAATGAACTCTCAAAACTAATCTGGGAAGCGCCTTATCATAATAAGTCTATATCCAAAATTCCAAGTAAATTCGAGATTATTATCATGAGTTATCGCGTTACGTACGCACGTACATACATACATACAGAACGGCCGGGCACATAAATTCTCAGACTTTGATAGCCTGTGAGCTAGTATTGAAAATTTTCGGGTACTGCTAGGATTTAATAGGTTAAATAGTTCGAGAACACGTTTCTTTCGCAACTTCCATGATGCAGTTTCTTTTCTTTCTTTCTTTTTCTTTTTTTTCCATTCAAAGCTTTCCACAAAAATTATCTAAAGTATAATTAAAAATTATTATAGAGATTAAAACAATTATAAATTCAGATGTTGTTATTATATTGTTTGTTGTTAAGAAAGTGGTTAAACTCTCGTACATAAACATCATTAATATTACTTGTTTTATATTTAATTGCATTTAACAAATACTCCTGTTTCCAAAATTCATAAATACTTACTCGCAGCTTCCTCCTCTCACGTGCACTGAGGCAATTATATTTGTTTCGGTATAATTTTAAGCTTAGTAAATAAATTACTACATAGTTCCTCTTGGAAATCTCTTAAAGTTCAGAAAAGTGGATGCGAAAGACTGATTGTATACAGGGTGTCCCCTCTCAACGGTGGCCAATGGCTAATTTCTAAACCGTTGGTCATAGACATATAGTTCCAATTGCAAAAATGCTTTAAAAAAGGCAAAGAATTGTTTTTTAAGCGATTTTGGTCAAAAAAATTTTTTACTAGAAAATTACGAAAATTAAATTTTTATACGGTCCCCCGGTCCTATAAGTTATACTTAGTAAAATTTTTTCAACACTCTAGCAAGTAATACAGAAAAGGTCCCATTCATGTAACATTAAAATTGACCGAGTTATGAAACTTTAAATTTCATGACTTAAACCACTTTTCTATAGCTGAAAACGGATGAGTTCGACGGAGCTTTAAGGAAACGTACACTAAGTGCTTAAAGTATTATAAAGGGAGTTGATTTCCAACGCTGTTCAAAGGCTACTTCCTGAACTATTTGTCACAGACATATAGTTCCAATTACAAAATGTTTTAAATGAGCGATTAAACTGAAGGCGCTGTCACCGTATAAGTTTTACGGTAGTGTTAATTATAATTAATTAACTTCTAGATTGGTTATTAAAATAACTGAAGACATGAATTTCAAAATTCTCTTTATCGAAAAAATCAAATTTTGGGAAATAGCGAAAAAACTTTAAATGCATCTATTCGTTTTCATTATAAATTTTTTGATTGCATTGTCACAATAGTGGAGGTTTGTATAGACTGATAGAGAAATCAAAAAGCGAGAAGTCGAGTTTTGAAATTTATATCCTCAATTGTAATTTTACGTATTTTTTATTTTGTAAGCAAATAAAGTTGATTCTTTTCGTGATTTTATTTTAAAAAGGTATGTTATTTTGATAAGCTTTTATTTTATTCATAGTTTTCGTATGTAAATTTTCCTAGTTCAAAACTTATATTCAAATTTTAACTCACTTCCAAATATCTGATTGAGGTTCAATTCCCATACTTATTTAAACCCGATGACAATATAATATTAATACGATTTTAGGTGCGTTCCATTTATTTATTTTATAGGACTACATCAAATTCTATTAGGTTGAGTAATCTAATAGAGCTTCAAATATGTATCATTTTGTAACGATTTGTGACTGTTGCTTTTCATAGTTTAATTTAACAAAATTTCTGTTATTTTTTTACTTATATTTTTAGCACAAACTGCATATTTTACTTTAACATGTAAATGTCAACAAAAATTCCGAAACAACATTGTAATAAAAATTTTACTTTCAATGTTTAAAGTTAAATCTGATGTTTATTTTTATTTCAAGTAAATTTGTGACTGACCCCTATTTTGAAGCAAAAAATATGCTTCAACTTTGAACAGCTATAACTCAGTCAATTTTGATCGCAGAGGAATGGGACTTTTTTTGTCTTACTTGTTAGAGTAGTGGTAAAAATTTTCTAAATATAACTTATAGGACCGGGGGACCGTATAAAAATTTAATTTTCGTAATTTTTTAGTAAAACATATTTTTGACCTAAATCGCTTAAAAAATAATTCTTTACCTTTTTTAAAGCATTTTTGCAATTGGAACTATATGTCTATGACCAACGGTTTAGAAATTAGCCATTGGCCACCGTTGAGAGGGGACACCCTGTATACTACGAAATATAATTTATATTACGCAACAAATTAATATAATTCTCCGATTAAATAAATTCCGACAATAAATTTTTTAATCATTATTTTTCTATTCGTGAATGGAAACTTTTATATGGAAGAAGCAAAACTACAATATTTATTTAGAGGAAAAAAATTAAAAAGTATACACGCCAATAATTAAATATTATTAAATTAAGCAGCTTATAAATTATGATCAAAATTTGACAATTCGGGAATTTTCATTAAAAAAAATCTTTGAGATGCCTACAATATGTTCTTAAAATTATGCAAAAATTGCAGTTGCAAAATGCAAATATTTTATCCCACTATATTCTTAAATTTTAAAATAACGAATGCATGTAAATGGGCTTGACAAAAGTCATTTTTTTTAAATGTGCGTTTTTATATATGGGTGCAATACAAAATGCCCATTTACTTTTTTTTACCATTATCTGACTTGGGATTAGGCTTAATGAGGTATAACTATATCTAAGAACTTACAATCAGTCGCAAAATTCTAAATGCACTCATGAGATTACAATAATCTAACACAATGCTCATATTCGAAAAAAAAAACTATTTGAGCAATTACTTCAGACATTAAAGACGTCCATTAAAGAAATAAAAAAACTGATTGAAATTTGGAGAAATTGTACAAAAATCGATACTATAAAGTCACTAATGTCTAAATACAAATAATGTATTCTCTATTTAAGCAAAACTGGGTGTTCAAAATTAACTATAATACTTTTAATGACCTTCCTTCTATTTATAACTGCTTCTATTCCCTTTGGCATTGGCAAAACAACATTTTTATCATATCAGGAGTAATGTACGACTATGCATGTTGTATTACTAGCATCAAGATTTTTTTCACTTTTAAATTGTGTGTTGTCGAATTTGGCTATCAAGTTTATTTGAAATATACTGAATGGAAGTTTAAGTCTGGTGACTGGTGGTGAACATAATTGCTTGGATTACTTTATAAAACAGTCATTCGTTTAGTATCTTAGCAGAATGCTTCAGGTTGTTGATTGTTGGAATTTCAGATTTTATAAGTCCCGTAGGAGGGCGTCGTGAACTCCCTTTGGTTGAAATGTGAAGTGAACTGAGTAGAGAAAAAAATGTTTGTTTAGAGTGTGTGAAAAGAATGGCGATCAAAGTGTTCGCTGCTTATAGTCTGTGAAATAAAATGGCGACCAGTGTGTTCGCTGCTTATCGGTTGTGATTAAAATTTAAAGATGCTGTCCTAACGTTAAATATTTATAACTGTGTTTAATGTTATTTAATAAGTAATATTTTATATATATATATATATATAGTATGGTCGTGAGAGGCCGGAGAAGAGAGCGACCTATGGATAAATAAAAATTTACAAGTTTAATTTCAATAAGACTTTAGCTTCAAATATTTGCATTATACAAATATGGGATGTCTTAATATGTGCTGCTATTGCCCTTGGATAAGATGAAAAGGGAAAGTAAGTTCTTACATATTTATTACTTGAATATAGTTTGTATTTCTTTGAAAATATTATTAAGATGGAAGCTGTATTAAAAGAAAAAAAATATTAAAATCTAACGTAACTAAGGAGACGAATGAAATCGCAAATAAAGATAGTTTGGATAAGTTTGAATTAGAACTTTACGAGAAAAAATCGTTTGCTTTTGTAAAAGAATTTATAGATATATTTTTTAAATTTTTCAACTTTGTGACGATAAAGATGTTGATAAATATATTTTTGAACAACAATCTATTCAAGAAAATATAGATAAAATATATTTAATTGTAAAAAGAAAGTTATGTGAATTAGCTCCACTTTTAACGAAAGGTGAAGTAAATACTAAAAGTGAAGTAAATGTAAGCGAATCAATCCATTTACCTAAATTAAATCTTCCAACATTTAGTAGAAAAATGCATGAATGGATATCTTTTATAGATATTTTTATTTCTAGTATTCATAATAATTCGTGTTTATCAGCTTCACAAAAACTTTCCTATTTTAAATTATCGTTGCATGCTGATCCTTTAAGGATAATTCAATCGATTCTAATTACTGATGCTAATTATGAAATACCATGGAATCTTTTAGAAGATAGATTTTCGAATAAACGAGATCAAGTATTTGCGCAATTGAAGCGTTTTATGTCTTTTCCTTCAAACAAAAATACAAATAACAAACTAAAATAATAAACGGAAATACAAAATAGAAACTGAAAATCCGTCCTCTATATTAAAATTGGTGGATAATGTAACTGAATGTATCAGATCATTATAAGTTCTCGAACAAAAAATAGAGGGGATTTCAGACACTATATTTGTATATATGGTAATACAAAAGTTAGATTCTTTGTGTAAGCTTTGGTGGGAAAGAGAATCCAAAAAAGATGAAATACCGAAAATACCAGAGTTGATTTTCCCTTTAAAAAATCATGTTCGAACTTTACAAGCTTCTAAAACAACCAGTAACACATTCAGTCAAAAAAAGCAAGCTAAAGAAAAAACGACATCATTTTACATTAGTGCAAAAAATTCTAAGTGGATTTGCTGCAAAAATGATTCACATTCTTTATTTAAATGCAATGTATTTCAGAAAATGCCTGTTAACGACCGCATTGATTTTATTAAAAGAAACAAAGTATGTTTCAATTGTTTATCAAGTTCAAACCATTCTGCGAGAAATAGTACATCTAATTATTCGTGTACGTTTTGCGGCAGGCATCATTCATCTCTTCTTCACACACAAAGGGAAAAAATAGGCAGTTCTACGTCAGTAAAACTCAATAAACAATCATCAGGAGGATTAGACGAGATTGCGAATTCATCTGTTGCCAACCAGGATAAGACATATCGCTTAAATCCCGAAGCTTTGAGCTTTGAAAGTAGGAATAGTAATTTCGCAGGAACTTCTGCAAATAATTTATGCTAAAAGAGAAAAACCACTATTTGATCTACTGCTTTAATTTATATTGAAAATGTTTCAGGTGAATTTAAACCTGCGCGTGCATTAATAGATGTCGGCTCAGATTACTCATATATTTATGATAATTTTGCAAAATTATTAGGATTTAGAAAGGAAAGTTAATGTTTCCGTTTCATGTTTGAATGATTCTCAGATTATTATCAAATGGAAAATTAGGGCCACTATTTCTAAAAAGGCTGATTATAAGAGAACAATAGATTTTTTGATTGTTCCAAAGTTAACAAACCTTATACCAGGACATTATTTTAAATTTCCATTTGCCGAGCTGCTTCAAGATGCGAAATTGGCAGAGCCAAATTTTAATGAACCTAATAAAATAGATGCTCTGCTACGAACTGGGGGTTTTTACGAATTATTACAAAATGGTCAAGTCTGCTTAAGAAATTCTAATGTCATTTTACAGAATACCGTATTTGGTTATGTAGTGGGATGTTGTATCTTTAATTCGAATACTGATAATAATGACGATTATTGTGGATTAATAAGCAATGTGGAAGAAGAATTACGCAATTTTTTCGATTTAGAATTCATTGGAAATAGGAATGAATCTTATTGTAATGATGAAGATAAGGCATTAGAAAGTTTTACTGAAACTGTTTTCTACAAAGATAATCGTTACGAAGTTGTCCTTCCGTAGAAGAAAGATCAATTTTAGATAAATTTGAGTGATAACTATAAGGTCTCTGAGAAAAGGCTTAAATATTTCATAAATAAAATGCGAAACGAAGATAATTTATTTTCTCTGTATAAAGATATTTTGAAAGAATATCGCGAATGTAATATAATTGAAAAAGTTTGTGTTTCACCTAGATCGAAAATACCCATATTTTATTTACCACATCGAGAGGTTTTTAGAAAAGATAGTGTGTCACCACGAAAACACGAATTGTATTTGATGCTAGCTCTCATGATGTAGGGCAACTTTCATTAAATGATTGTTTGTGGCCTGGTATTAATTTAAATCCTATTATTTTCCAGTTGCTCATAAATTTTGGATTGAATAAGATTGAAATTTTAATGAATGTGGAGAAAGCATTTCTCCGAATTTCATTATCAGAAAGGGACAGAGATGCTGCTGACAGATTTCTTTTTTTAGAAGTTACCGAAGATCATTTAAATAAAATGCCTGGTGATTTGAAAATTCAAGTGTATCGTTTCAAGAGTTTACTTTTCGGATTAAATGTTAGCCCATTTCTCTTAGCTGCCACAATAAAAGAGCATATACGAAAATTTAAAGATCAATATCCAGAAACATTTGAGATTCTCAATACTTCTCTTTATGTTGATGATTTAGTGAGTGGTACCCATAGTATTGAAGATGTCTTGAAGATTTCAAACGAGGGTAAGATTATTATAAAGCAAACTAGTTTCAATTTGAGGAAATGGCTAATAAATGACAGATCGTTGCTAGAACGATGGAAAAAAGAAGGATCCGAAATTTATCCATTTGATCAAAATCATAGAATGAAAAATTCATTGAAGGTATTAGGAATATCGTGGAATGTTGAACAAGATAGTATTAGCATAGACATTTTGAGTTTAATAGAATTTCTGGAGAATAAGAAAAAATACTAAGCTGTTTGTTTTACAGACTTCCGGAAGAATTCATGATCCGACTGCCATCCTGTCTCCATTTACTGTAAGACTTAAATGTTTTTACCAAGATTTATGGATCCGAAAGCTGTCTTGGAATACTGAGGTCCCTTTTGGCATTTGCGAAAAATGGACACAATGGTATTCAGAACTTTCAAAATTAAATCAAATTAAAATCCCTAGATTTGATTTCCTGTCACCTGATACAAACAATACTGAAATTCATTGTTTATCTGAGGCAAGTCAAAAGGATTATGGTGCTGTTGTTTATTTAAAAGTGCAAGATTATGACCAAGTTTCTCTCAGTTTCTTAGTATCGAAAACTAGAGTTGCACTAATAAAGATAACTTTACGATGTTTAGAATTGCTTGGGGCTTTACTCGCCGCTCGTTTGGGATCAGAAATTAAAAAGATAATTGAATCGTAAAAATGCTTTTAGAATTTTTTTGTTGGACAGACTTAAAGGTAACTTTATTCTGGATAAAGGGATCCAGTAGAAAATGGAAGTCCTTTGTTGCCAATCGTGTTCATAAAATTCAAAGATTAACTCAACCAGAAGCGTGGTTTCATTGTGCCGGTAAAGACAATCTAGCAGACCTTCTTTCACGAGGAATAAGTGCGGATTCTCTTGTGAATAATTCCAAGTGGTTTACAGGTCCAAATTTTTTGATGGATCCAGAATCTTCTCTTTGTTGTTTGCAGTCATGTTCTTCTGAAAATGACTTATTAACTGAAAGTGAAATTCAGAATTATATAACTGAAATGAAAAATTCCAAAAAGGAAAATAAATGTGTAACAACTTTATTTCTAGCTACTGAGAATTTATCTTTTTTGATAACTTTTTTATCTTAGCAATGATTATTATAGACTTCTACATATTTTTTTCTTTTGTTCTCAGATTTTTATATAATTGTAGGAATGCAGATAAAAGAAAAGGTAAATTGATTTTAGAAGAAGTCAAGGAAGATGAAAATATTTTGACTAGAGTATCACAAAAATGTTTAGTTAGTAAAAATGCTGTGGTAGTTAACCTCAATATTTTGAATCCTTTTATAGATGATATCTTACGTGTTTGCGGAAGGCTCAACAAAGCTTCCGTAACTTATGAGAAAAAACATTCGGCTATTTTGACAAAAAATTCTAAATTAAGTAAGATTTATTTTAGTACTATGCATAAGCGTCTTTTTCATGTTGGTCCCCAATGACTCTTGAATTATGTTGGATTAAAATTTTGACCTTTAGCGGGTAGAAGTTTGGCAAGGAAAACGGTACATTCTTGTGTTATTTATTTTAAGGCAAAACCAACTCCATGCTCGCAGCTAACGAGCCAGTTACCTTATGAAAGAATTAATGAGTCACTAGTATTTAATTGTACTGACTTAGATGTAGGTGGTCTATTTGATGTAACCTATAAAACTCAACGCAAGGGTTCATTGAACAACTTATTTATTTGTATTTGTATATGTTTTGTAACTCGAGCCATTTATCTTGAGCTTCTCTCAGATTTAACCTCAGATGCTCTGATTGCCACGCTTAAGCGTTTCACGGCTAGACGAGGAAAATGTTCTAAGATTTTCAGGGATAATGCTAAAAATTCGTGGGGGCAAATTCCAAACTGAAAAGGTTTTACAAAATGATAAATTTTCCAGATGAAATTTTAGAAAATTATTTAATTCTTGAAGAAATTGACTGGAAATTTATACCTCCTAAATCCCCCCATTTCGGAGTACTTTGGGAGGTAAGTGTGAAGTCAGTTAAATATCACCTTAAACGAGCAATAGGAATTTTAAGGTTTAATTATAAGGAGTTTGAAACGATAGTTATTCAGATAGAGGGTATTTTGAATTCCTGAACACTTACTCCTTTATCTAACGATTTTGATAATTTTGAAGTTTTGACTCCATGTCATTTTTTGATCGGCAGATCTATGAATGCTGTACCTGAACCAATGCTAATTGATACTAATATCAATCGATTAAACCGCTGGAAGAATACTACGAGGGTCGTCCAGACACTTTGGATAAAATGGGGGTTGAATTATTTAAATACGTTACAGCAGAGATCTGAATCGGTAGTGGAAAAAGAAAATTTATAGGTAGGAATAACGGTATTGGTAAAAGAAAATTTTTGTTTGTATGTAAATGGGCGTTATTCCGCATTAGTGAGATTGATACAAGATCGGATGGCAAGGTTAGGGTAGTCAAGGTTCGCACAAAATCTGGCGAATTAAAGCGTTCAATTACAAAAATAGCTGTTCTCCCTATTGATAACTAAAAAAAAAAAAATATTAAAATATTGTAAATTTTGTATATATTTGTTTGCTGCGTAACTTTCTGTAACTGTATTTTGTAAACTTATTTGATTGTAAAATATTGAAATTTGCATTTCAGTCCGGGGTAGAATGTTTATTGTTGGAATTTCAGAATTTGTAAGTCCCGTAAGAGGGCGTCGTGAACTGTCTTTGGTTGAAATGTGAAGTGAACTGAGTAGAGAAAATTTTTTTTGTTTAGAGTGTGTGAAAAGAATGGCGACCAGTATGTTCGCTGCTTATCGGTTGTGATTAAAATTTTAAGATACAGTCCTAACATTAATTATTTATAACTGTGTTTAGTGCGCCTTAATTATTAATATTATACACAGGTCATTATCTTATTGGAAGACCCAGCTATTTCCTTAGTCGTAAATTCTCCACTGATGAGTATAGATTTCTCTGCAGAATATTTAGATATCCAAATCAATACATTTCTACCGCCGATAAACAATAAATTACCTACCCCAGCCACTGTCATTGATCCGAAATTATCACACTCCTTCCTTCTCCCCCCCCCCCCCTGTTTAACCGTTTGTGTCAATTTTTTTTTTCGTTTTGTAGGGTTTTTTTCCGATAGATTTGCCCATGCGGATGACAGCCAAAAATATTAGATCTACTGTCATTAGTGAATAACACTGAAGAATAAATCGGATCATTGATCGGTAAATAACACTTTCCAAAACTCAATTTTCTTGTAAATTTATTTAGATGTAAAATCTATTCTTTTTAGGTTTGTTTAAAATTTAAATACGTAGCAGTTATAACCTTCGTTCAGTCCGTCTGTCCGCATATAACCTACCCAAAACTACTTGCTGAAATTCTTTTGAATTTTAAAATACATAAATGTTGCATAATTCTGTCATTTCAAATTTTATGAAAATGGGATACATAATATAATTACAGGGACAGTCAAAAGTATTCCGTTCCATTAAGGCCCAATCGGGAAAAATGTTTTCATATGCATTTTGATGATGTTACGATCTTTCGAAGATAGTAAAAATTGATATGCATCTATGAGGTATGTACTAAAATAGACATTCTGTACAATATGTGAGACAAAGAATATCTATCATTAATTTGCATGACCGCAGAAAGTATTCCATTACATAACAGTAAAATTGGAAACATTGTTTGAAATGATTTTAATAATATTGAAATAATATCAATAATATAGCTATTATTGATATAAATTCCTTAAGTTTACTACAAGTTACTTCGGCTAAGATTTTATTAAGATCGGAAGATTTCGGCTACTATATTGCATCCGAAGTATTGTATACTATTACACCAATATCTGTATATTTTTAGAACTTCGATATAGTGAGAATACACCTCATTTGATACGTTTGAAGTGAAGTTTCCGACTTTTTGTTTTGTTGGTTTGCAGATGAAATGAGAGGTTTACGGTTGGGAACTTTTTGAAATTAAGCTTAGTAGGCTATAGTATTGAAGTCTGCCGATCAAAGAAATGTAGACGTACTTTCTTGCCACTTGACATCGCAATATGCTTGGTTAATTCTGAGGCACAAATTCAGGATTTTTTTTTTAAATCTTACAGCAATTCTTTCAACACGGTTTAGTTGCACTTGAGTTAAAACAATTTTAATCCCTTTTAAATAAAAATCACAGCAATTTTATGTAAATCATGCAATATGTTTGTGTTAGGGCTAGACTGAATTAGCACAAAGTGTTTGGGTAAAATTTTGCTCAATAAACCACCTTCTATGATAACTAAACAAAAGAGGGGTGGGGGGGTGGGGGGGATATAATATTCCGATTTTTATTATTTGTACGAGCTCTGCAAAGGTACAAAACACATTTTATCCTATACAAAAAAGTTAGGTACTAAAATAACATACTTCAAGCGTCAACAAAAATATTTCGAAAAATATAAAAAATTAAAATTGTACTTCATTCCCATTGTTAAACTTTGTCCTAGAATTATCTCTTTTAGGTGAAAATATTATTTAAATTTAAAATTAGAAGTCTCAGCTAGTTGTGTAACTTACATTCCATTAACCTCATTACTTTTATTTTTCACTATCGTTAAATACGACTGTTTAATTCGTCTTATTATCATAGATACATATAAAGTTTCTCCTAAGAGAATTGACTCTTTCGTGACCAAACGAAAGAGGTCACGACACTCTCTCGTGACCTCGAAAGAGGTCACGAGAACGAGGTCTCGTGTTTTCTCTTCGAAACGTCGAGAGAAAACACGTCTTTTACGGATTTTTTAATCTTTTATTCGCCATTAAAAAAAAAAATGTAATTGAATCGGGGAAATTCGCGATTTAAATAAGGCAAAATGTACAATAAAGTGATTAGTTACAATTATTAGTGAGGATAATACAGGATTGTCAGCATTTTATGCGGCACGTTTACTGGTTGTTTGTCCGCAAGGAGTTAACGTACTTAAAAAAAAATTTTGACTTCATCAATAACCGATTCAGAAATATTAATGTGTATTATTTGTAAGAAAAGTTTTATGTACTCAGTAATATTGAATTAAATAAAATTTAACACTGAAATTTATATGAATGTTTGCGCAAGACATATGCACAGGATTTATAAATTTTTCTTGTGTAATCTTGTTAAAACATCTGTTCACCACATCCCTTAAAACTGCAGGCATAAGTTACTGCAGATCGGAGTATTCTCTATATTCAGTAATGTAAAATATCGTAGTTGATTCAAATGGAGATCCACTCAAGCTCGTGGTTAGCAAAATTGTTTAAAAATAGGCGTACGAAATCTAAATTCCACAATCTTATGAAACATGTATTAACAAAGACCTGAATGAAGGTTTTTCCTATAGCAAAATTAGAATATTGGGCAATTTTACTGGAAGCACTTCATCTAGAAGATTATCATCAATTACTCTGTAGACCTGTAGTTACTTTCTTCCTTAGGACGTCAGCTTGTACAAAAAAATATTTGTTTCCTATTTTTCATAAAATATTTGAGAAGTCTTAATTTTTTATAATGTAAACATCAAAAGGATCGTGCAACTTTACCATAGTTCTTTAAAATTTTAAATTAAAAATGTACATTTCAAATTCAGTAATTAAATAGTTTCAAATTCTGCGATTTAAAAATTTAATAGCAATACTATCAAAAAAATTCAGCGAGAACCCTTGTAAATTCATTGTAGATTAATCAAGTACATTACATTTTAACCACTTAATCGTCGCGTGATTTTGGAAAAATCCCTTCAAAAATTGTCTATTTTTTATTGTCAAATTTTATTATTCATAAAAATATGAGGTCGTTGATAAAAGAAATAGTGTATTTTTTTCATATTTAACACTTTTAGGAGCAGTAAAAGGCTTATGAAATCGTTTAATTAATACCTAGATTTCTAGTGGCCCCAAAAATTTGGTACAGAAGGTTTTTTTTCTTTTTTTTTTTTTTTTTTTTTTTATGTAGGGTAACATCCCCAGTGATTGGCATGCACCAATGATTGGCACATCCTAAAAACATGTCCTAAAATAAGATTCATATTCAGTCTTTTTAAAATGTAAGATCATATACCAGTTATATACTCATTTACTTGAAACATTATAACTTTGATTTATGCTACTATACTGGTTTCCAAAAATTAAGGAAAAATCGGAAAAATAGCGATAACTCGTTTAATAAGAAAGCAATCCGTATGAAATTTGTAATATTGTTAAATAAAAGATGCTGAACAAAAATATGAAATGCAAATTAGTGGCGCTGCAATCGCATTGTGTCATCCGTGAGGCACATAAAAATGCACGTTAGAGAGTAAGGCTGCAGTTGTCTCTGTGATAGTGATATCATAAATCTAGGGTAGCCAATTCATTACAATGACCTCGAGGTATCATTTGCCAGCATAACTGCGATTTAGAGCTAGTGAGAGATTGGAGGCAGGACAATGTCAGAAAGAGGCGGCTAGATCACTAAATGTGAGTCATTCGGTGGTTCACAGGCTTTAGCAACAATTTCAAACCACTGGTTCGGGTTCAAGAAGGTTCAGCCAAGGGTTTCGACAAGCGCCGATGACCGATATTTGCGGTTTTGTGTACGAAGGAATAGAACCGCAACCCCATCTCACCTTAGATCCTGCCTTGCTGCAACCACTGGAAGGTCGCTGTCAATGTCTACTGTCCGTAGAAGGCTTCACGAAGGTGGGCTTTACGCGACGCGACCAGCAATTTGTGTGCCTTTCACCACACGTCACGGAGGGAACGTTTGATGTGGGCACGTCAATATGTTTACTGAACGGTTGATCAATGGAGGCGTATTCTCTTCACCGATGAGTCCCGGTTTAGCCTCCAAAGCGATAGTAGGCGTTGTTTGATTTGGAGAGAACAGGGAACACTATCTTCCATCAAACATTCGTGAAAGACCGAGGAGGCAGCGTCTGCGTTTGGAGTGGTATTTCTTTGAGTGGACGCACATACCCTCATGTCTTTCCACATGAAACCGTGAATGCTCAGGTCTATAGAGATGACATCCTTGATGATTATGTTCGACCTTATGCCGGTGCAATAGGTAATGATTTCCTGTTACAGCAAATTATCTTCAGTACCAAACAATTCAGCGCATGGAATGGCCAGCTCAATCACCGGACTTGAATCCCATCGAGGATGTTTGAGGTGCTTTAGTGAGACGTGTCGTTTTTCTCAATCCCCCTCCTCTAACCCTTGCCACGCTTACAACTGCTTTGGAAGAGCAATGGCTCTTACTTCCCAGCGAACTTATCGACCGCATAACTGACAGTATGACACATCGCTGTATGTACTGTATTGCTACTAGGGGCGATCATACGGCATATTAAAGGTACTTTTTCTATACCAATCTGGCAAACTGATTTTGTTAATTTTATAATTATGCTATTTTTTGAAACAACATAATTGTGTGATAATTTCTTTTCATGTTATTTTATACCTTACTATGCGTTGTATATTGTGGCTGAGTTTCATTAAAATCTACATGTAATATTTTGAATTATCGCTATTTTTGTGATTTTTTCTTAATCTTTGGAAACCAATGTAGATGAAAATAATGCCTAGGAAAGAGAAACAATTATAGTTTCCTCAAATTAGCCATTTTTGTTGCAAATGCTTCTTTTCTGGCTTAAGAAAGGCATGCTTTTGAATGCATTATTATCTGATTTATAATGTATTTTAAATTTTAATCAACAACAGTTTTGTTTAGATGAAAAGATTTACTTTAATTGTATAAAAGTATTTTTGACACAGATATTTGGATTTCTGAATTAATGGTAGATGCCAATTAATGGTGCTTCAATTTTGCTAGTTCCAAGTAATTGGCGATTATTCCAGTTACTAGGAAATCGCAAGATATGCGATTAAACAATTTATTTTGGCAGTACTTTTAAAGTTTTAGACTAAATTTATTTATCAGTTGTTTTTATTTAAAATATGAAATATTATGAGTAATTGGAATCCATTAAAGCTTTGTATGTCAATCACTGGGGACAGCATGACAATTACTGGATATTAATATAAATATATTGTATTGTTTTAAAATGTTCACATTTCAGACTATTATGCTGAAACCTGAAATATGGCATCTTCATCCACAGTAAATTCATTTAAAGCGATTAAACCCAATCAAAATATAATTTTTTTTTATATATAAACATGTGTCAATTACTGAATTACAAGGTGTCATACATTGGTGCTCTAGGTGCCAATTACTGGTGATTACAGCTACTTTTTAAAAATGTATTTTTAAAGAAATACTTTTTCGAAAATTTTTGTTTTTAGTGTGCAAAATAGATGCACAGATATGCATTCTTTGATTTAAAAATATTTGCAAGTAAATATTCTATTTCTTGGTAATGAAAATTGAAGTAGGTTTCAAGAAAAATTCTTAATGTGCCAATTACTGGGGATGTTAACCTATGCGAAATATAATCTTTTTCTATTAAAAAAAATTTTTTTCGTACATTCCAGTGTGAATCATATTTCAACAATTTAGAAATTGAAGTGTTTTGCTCTTAAAGCGTGAAAGGACACATAATATTTTTTTAATCACAATTTAACTTACTTTATATGTCTTTTTTGTTCATACATGACACGCAAGAAAGCTTCAGTGATCTGTTAGAACTTGTGGTTTTACTTTTATTTAAAGTAAAGATCTAAAAATCAAGTAATTTGCTATATTACTACAAAGACGACATTTTCTTTACAAACTTAATTTCACAATCGACATTCAATATATTTTTCAAAATTTTATAAATTTTCAATGTATGGAAAACTTTGAAACATGGTATGCACTGTCCTACATTAGAGTCCTTACAATAATACCTAGTTTCTTTTCGAATTTTTTTTCCATTTCCATTCACATTGGATGAACAAACTTTACATTATTTGTAAAGTTTATCTTTTTTGTCCGTGGGATATATAATATCAAGAAAATGGCGTTTATGCAAACGACATGATGTTGCGTCGTCCGAAGGACAGCCTCAATTATGGAAACTTCTTCTCTATGAATTTTTTCAACGCTTTCATCTATTAAACTGACAAGGAAGGTCTCCATACGGGCATACTCAAAAAAATCTGAAAATTTACAGAATGTTCTTCTCATATAATTATATATGTTTATAAAAAAAATTTCGGCGGAACCTCCTTATAACGTCCGTAAAAAAATAATAAAAATTTCGTTTACTTGGCGATTTATCTCCGGTTGGCTAAAAAACGAAATTTTGAAAAATACGCTTTTACACTTCGAATACTTTTTAAAGAAAAAAACTTTCTATGTTCAATTTATTTAAATAAGTTTAGTTTAAGTAATTTTAGTTTTGCATTTTTACTTTACTTTAAGTGTAATTTTGTCATATACGTTTATATGTACTTATAACAAAATGAAATTAATATATTTTATCATTTAAAACACAATTTAAATTGATTAAAATTGTTCCAAATTGAAAAATACACTGTTAAAAATCTGCTGCATTTTGTTGCAACGCACTCCCTTGCTTGTATAGAAAACGGTTTCTTGGCCGTGAAATGGAGCTTTCTCATTGGTTGGAATAGAGAATTGTATACAAGCGGTGGAGTGCGTTGCAGCAAAATGCAGCAGATTTTTAACAGTGTTGCACTAGCTACAACACCGCCAAAAATCTGTACCATTTTCTGCAGCGTCACTCCACCGCTTTTATAGAAAACTGTCAATTCACCGTGCTATGGAGCATTCTCATTGGTCAGAAGAGAGATATTCTATAAAAGTAGTGGAGTGACGTTGCAGTAAATGCTGCAGATTTTTAACAGTGAAGTCAATTAAAATCAATTTTCAGATTCGTTAAAATCGTCTGCTTTTGGCGAGGAAATGCTCTGCTCGCCAAATCCCGCATCGCTTTCAGCTTTTGACGCCAGTTATTCAAACTTTTTAATTTTTTTACATATCTAATAATGTAATTCCGCCGCTAATTTTCACTGATCCTTTATTACCTACATGAGTAGCTTAATTCGTATTTTTTTCAAAAAATTCTGAGTATGCCCCCAATGGAGACCTTTTTTGTGAGTCGGAACTTTAGATGAGATCTTCTGCAATCTTCTTTCTTATAAACTTGAAAAGCATTGAAAACAGATTGGTTCAACTGACTGAAGAAAATATTTTTATAATATTTTCTTCCCACCATCACTAGCTATATGTTAGAGGTGCGTAATCGGTAGCACTTGACGAAATTTTATGCCACTGATGGTTTGAAAAAGGAATAACAGTGTCACAATCACTAACTTCGGTTTCTGATTTTTCGGAGTGAAAAACATCTGAAAAAATAGAGCCTTCTGATTCATTTCCAGATATCTCTGCGCTAAAGCGCAACATTTAGCAATAGGAGTGATGGGAATTTCTTTCAAGATGAAAAAATTCTACACCAGATTTTTATTTAAATGTTTTTAACTTATTCATTTAACTTATTTGTGTGCAATTTACATATTTAACAGTTTTTTAAAGAAATTTCTGGTTTTAATCGAATAGCATACATTTGATAGCAGTCAAATTGACTGCTTATGAAGGTTCGACTATTTCTAAAATCGCGAACGAAAAATTCAGAAAAAATTAGCTAAAGTCATTAGAGGCGCAGCCCGTGAGTGTCATTGGCGCGACGAAATTTGTTCATGCATGACTCCCGTGAGTGTCACTGGCGTGACGAAATTTGTTCATGCATGACTGCCCGTGAATGACTCGGGCGCGACGATTAAGTGGTTAAATTTTGAAGCATCCAATTGAAAGGTATAACATGTACGATATGAAATAATACGGTATTTTAATTTTTTCAGAAATTTTCATCGTTGTAACAAGCAAACATTGTTGCAAGACATCTTTGAGCTGTCATGTCTGACAAATTTCACTCAAAGCCCTTATTCCGATAGCTTTTGCAATTTTCCGTTTTCAATAAATAAACTTATTGTAAATCTTTCAGTTGTGTTTCAGTTAAATAAATAAAAAAATAACTTTTAAAATATTGTGTTTTGTAGTTCAAACTGAAAAGTATGCTACAACAAAAACCAAACCTGTCTTAAAAAAAAAAAAAAAAAAAAAAAAAAAAAAAAATAAGTAGGGGGAACTGGGGTACATTGACACAGTTTTTTTCTAAGATTTTTTTTGGTGTCAAGAAAGTAGAAAATTCAAGTTTTTTTTCCATGAGGTGACAGCAAAACTTGTGCAGTATGTTATAAAAATGTACAATCATTGTTTTATGTAGTATTTTTGCATGTAATTTTAAAAAAAATCAAAAAAAGTCATTTGTATCAATGTGCCCCATCCCCGGGGCAGATTGATACGTTTAAGAAAAATGACGACAAAATAATACCAATGCATATTTTTCATAAAAAATGAGTTAGAAAACCATTTTATATTTATTTGTAAAAATTCAAATCACCCACAATTTATTTTTAAGCAATATTAAAGCAATCAAAATTAAATATATTATGACTTGATGTTCTGTCTGTTTTTTGTCTGACTGTTGGCTGTGGTAACTTTGTCATATCTAGCACTTCAACCCCAGCATTATCTTCTTTCTTATGAAAGATGAAAAAATTACCAGTTTTTCTGTTTATAAATAGGTTCATAAACAGAAAATAAAGGATAATTATATTAAAAATTCTGTTTATAATATAAGTATCATTTTCTGTTCTGCAGTTTGTTTCTCTTACTTAACATTTCTCATGTCGAAAATACTTTTTTCTCTGGAGAATCGATATAAATTCGAGATTTGCCAGAATGCCGTCCTTTTCTTTTATTAGTTCTACTAGCACTAGATGCTGGGTAAGTTCCTACGTCTTCTGTTTTCAAAAATACTATAAAATGCTCTAATATAAAGAAATTAGAGCTATTTCACTTCAATAAAAACTAATATTAGAAATTTTTCGTGAAAAAAAGGTTGGATTAAGGAGTGTATGGTAAAAAAAAATAATAAAAAATAATGAAAATATGAATTATTAAAGGATTTAGGCTGTATCAATGTGCCCCGTCATAAACTGCATCAATGTGCCCCATACAGCGATTTTGAATAAAATGAGTCTCAAATCCAACACTTCACAATATATCTAACAATAAATAATGAGGAACTGATAAAGAGTAGCAGTACTTACCAGGGAGAGTATTCATTTTGGTTGAAAATACTGGAACAGTTGTATAATAGCATTTCAATTGTACAACTCAAATTTACTTTTGAACAACAAAAACAATAAATCACCCGTCTCATTTCATCAAACTGCTGAATCATTCCAAGATTTTCTGTATGTAGTTGAATACACTAGCATCACCTTTTGGAGCTGTTGTGAAACTTCCTGTAATGACCCTGTGAGCGGTAGAGGGGGTGTATCAATGTGCCCCATGTATCAATGTACCCCAGTTCCCCCTAATTATTTTTTTTTATTCCAGACAAAGCGACATTGCATTTAACAGGGAAAAATATGATAGAAAATATTCTTTCAATAATTCTACCAATGTTACCCTAACTCAAATTAAAATCATCTTATAAAAAAATACGGTGACTGACACTGAACTTTCCGCATATGTCATATAAGCCGTTAATTTAAACATAATATTTTCAGCTTTATATCATACTTTATACAATCACCGGTGACTGCCGCGACCCAAACTGATAATTCAGTAACAATCGCTGGTAACTGACGTAGATTTCTACGTGTTAACCATCAGTAAACACAAATTGTAATAAAAAGTCAATCTTCTAACTTGATTCAGTAAACTTTGCCTTCTTTTCAGTAAACTTTATTCGGTATTCAAACAATCATTTTCCAAATTTACTCAAATTTAAGTCAATTTTTCTTTAATTTTCTTTTAGACATTTTACTAAATATCTAGAAAGATACATGAGGAATCATCTCGAAACTCTTAGTGTATAAATATAATAGTATACGTCATACATCTCCGTGCAGATTTTTTACCGAAACTCCATAGGGGACCGTCAACAAATTAAAAAAGAATGAATATCTTTTGAATAACCCTGTCAAAACTAATGTCACAAAAGCGCTCAAACTCTAGATTATGATTGAATGTCTTATTGTAATACACTGTGTTCATTTTTATGCAAATAGCATGCATACTCGCAGAGTAATTAAGGTTTTTATAAAAATGGTCCCAAATTTTTCCAAGTTTTTCCCTTATAATTTTCAGAGTTCTTAATATAAAATAATATTTTTTTCAGAAAATATGACAAACAACATTGCACACAGTACCCTGTAATCAGAATTAAAAAATAATAAAAATTATTTGAAAAATGAGTAGGTTTACTAAATAATTTTTTACTGCGCATGCGTCAAAGATATCAAAATTTCATTTGCATATTATGTTAGCTAAATGTATAGATAAACTTTTCTAAAAGTCTCAAAATTATAGCTTGAAAATTCTGAAAGTAATCGTCTATAGAAAAAGGACAAAATCCGTTGTTTCCAAAATGAAGCAAAATTTTATATAAAAGTAGTCGTAACATCCCGTATTGTGTATTCTATATTGACACTAATCAATGAATATATGGATACAACCCCTCTTGTATAAAATGAACACAGTGTATTACAATAAGGCATTCAATCATAATCTAGAGTTTGAGCGCTTTTGCTACATTAGTTTTGACAGGGTTATTCAAAAGATATTCATTCTTTTTTAATTTGTTGACGGTCCCCTATGGAGTTTCGGTAAAAAATCTTCACGGAGATGTATGACGTATACTATTATATTTATACACTAAGAGTTTCGAGATGATTCCTCATGTATTTTTCTAGATATTTAGTAAAATGTCTAAAATCGCAAGTGTCCCATAATCAATGGCAATATAGTTTATACACTACATGGCCATGCATGAACGTTCACTGGTGATTTTAGACATTTTGTTAAATATGTAGAAAAATACATGATGAATTATCCCAAAACTCTTAATGTATAAGCATAATAGTACAAGTCATATATTTCCGTGAAGATTTTTTCCCGAAATTCCACATGGGACCGTCAACAAATTAAAAAATAATTTATATCTTTTGGATAAACCTGATAATACTAATGTAGCAAAAGCGCTCAAACTGTAGATTAAAATTGACTTATTGTAATAAACCGTGTTCATTTTCATGTCGATAGTATACTCGTAAAAAATAATCGCAATAGTTTTTTATAAAAACAGTTAAAAAAATTTTTAAGGTTTTTTGCATAGAATTAGCAGAGTTCTTAATATAAAATAATATTCTTTTCTGAAAACATGACAAACAACACTGCGTACAATATCCTACAATCAGAATAAAAAATAAAAAAAAATTGTATGAAAAATGAGAAGGTTTGTTGAATAATTTTTCACTGCGCATGCGTCAACCATATTAAAATTGCATTTGCATATTATGTTAGCTAAATGTATAGAGCAACTTTTGTGAAAGTCACAAAATCATAGTTTGAAAATTCTGAAAATAATCGTCAATAGAATAAGTTGAAAATCCGTTATTCCCAAAATGAAGCAAAACCAAGAGCGGTTGTATCCATATATTTATTGATTAGTGTCAATATAGAATACACAATATGGGACGAACTACTACATTCGGATAAAACCCCTCTTTTTTTGGCTTCACTTTGGGAACAACGTATTTTGTTCTTATTCTATAGACGATCATTTTCAGAATTTTAAAGCTATAACTTTGTGACTTTTACAAAAGTTGCTCTATACATTTCGCTAACATAATATGCAAATGAAATTTTGATATCGTTGACGCATGCGCAGTAAAAGATTATTTAGTAAACCTACTCATTTTTCATACAATTATTTTTTAATTCTGATTACAGGATGCTGTGTGCAATGTTGTTGGTAATGATTTCAGAAAAGAATATTATTTTATATTAAGAACTCTGCAAATTATAAGCAAAAACCTTTGATAAATTAGGGACTGTTTTTATAAAAACCTTAACTTTTCTGCGAGTGTAGATCCTATCGACATAAAAATTAACACAGTTAATTACAATAAGCCACTTAATCACAGTCTACAGTTTGAGCGATTTTTGTACATTAGTTTTGACAGGGTTATCCAAAAGATATTCATTTTTTTTAATTTGTTGACGGTCCCCTATGGAGTTTCAGGAAAAAATCTTCACGGAAATGTTTGGTTTGTACTATTATATTTATACAATGAGAGTTTCAGGATAATTCCTTATGTATTTTTCTTGATATTTAACAAAATGTCTAAAGTCGCAAGTGGACGTTCATCAATAGCCATGTAGTGTATAAGTTATTTATAAGATATCACGTATTCTGGAATACATGTTAAAGGGAGACATATAGTATCGTAGCTATGTAGAGGGTAGGATTATATTTCCGTAGTATCATTTGTTGTTCTAATAGTGGATAGTTCACCATTGAAAGCTTTAGTTTTGTATTTTCTTTTCTTTTTTTTTTTGAGAGCATTGAAGAGATTTCTATACCTTTAGAGATTTTTTTTATTAGCCTGAGTCTAGAAGTATCAGCGAATTTATAAAATTTATTGCGAATAAAATATAAATCATGCATCTTGCATAGATTATACAACATTTTCCAACACATCCAAAATGCAGTAACAAAGCTTCGCAGTTTATTAAAAAGAAATATCTTAAACAATTTAAGAAGAATATCGCATTTACGGTTAGCACTGTGTATTGTATATTTTAGTGATATAAATTTAATTATGATTAAAATGTAACAAAAAAAAAATTATCCAAAGACTATAATTTATAGCTAATCATTTGAACGTCTCTAATTTCACCATGAGTGGAACGACATTTACAATGCTGAACATGAAATAGTGATACCCAATAAATGTATAAATTCCATGGCAAATTTTTATATTTACAAGAGTTAGAGCAAAAATGGAAGGAAGGACAAAAATTTCGAATTCATAAGTATTCTTCAATTTTTTTTAAATCATTAGAAATACACAACTATACCTGGTAAATTTCGGTAATAATTCATGCTCAGGATAGTATAGCAAATCTGTTTTTTTTTTCATTTAATCTAAAAATAAATTTTCCTCAGAATGAAAAAAGTAAAGAAAAAAAAAAATCTTCAAAACGAAATCTAACGAAACCAAAATGGCCTAGATTAGAAAAGTTCATAAGTTAAAAAATTAAAAATTCATTGCAATTATGTAATCATATTGTTTTCTGAGTTAGCACTATTCCTGTTTTAGTAACTCCGAAATTAATAACAAAAATTTTATACAAATTTCAAAAGTAATTTTCTCATATTCTCTATTTATGGAACTTATTTTATTACGGAAAAACATGTGAAAAACATTAAATATTTAATATTTAAGCAAGCAACATGTATAATAATTTTTTTAAAAAAATGTAAAAATCAAATCTTTTTTTTCTATAGAAAATATTATGTTGATTCAGTATTTGTCATGAAAACATATTTTTATCATGCCTTCTCTTCTACTATTTCCTCTAACTATCAGAATTTTGCCAACACTTCATTTAAGTTATATTGCTTCCTTAGTTATAACACTTCCTTTACATTAACAATTTTTTCAGACTTAATTTAACTTATCGTTTTGCTCACACACTCCATTTAAGTTATCTTTGTCTTGTTCACCTTCCATCTTCAAACATTTTCGTATATTAAATTCATTTTTTCGCGAAACATTATTTGATGAACACCATTCTGGTAAATTGCGAACGGATTTATTTCTTAAATATTCTGTAATATCTTGAGTGTTTATATCATCAATAGCTTGAAGATAACTTTCATTTTATCTTAAAAATTCTTTATATTTTATTGTTGCAAATCTAATGTATTCGTAAAATCTCTTAAATTTATCAAAATTAGTACGATTCAAATTCTCGAAACCCCCTGCTGTTACGGCTTACAAAAGATCACTCATCCACATTTAAATCATCCACCTGACGAATTTCATACATGAAATTGTCCGGCACATAAAAGATTGTTTTACACCAAACAAATGTTTTTGCATTTTCTTTAAAGCACAGTAGAACCCCGCTAATTCGGACCCCGTAAATCCGGATCGGTTTGGCCTTTTTTTTTCAAGTTTCAGAAGCGATAGGTTAATTTCCATAACATTAAATTGTTTTATCATCGTATTCTGAATAAAAAAAACTTTTCCTGAAATCTTTTCGGAAGAATAATTTAATAAGCTTTCTTATTAAAACCCTTTGATGTTATCTTTTAAAGAAACAATAATGTATCACTAAGTTTGGCCGTTCCAATTTTCCCCATTTTCCGTTTAAACCACTTAAAAATGTCTTAAAAATCACTGCACAATACATTTTTACTAAGAATATTGCAAGAAAGCAAGGTAAAATAATCCCTATAAGACCCATTGTCTATTAAGGATTGCTTTCCGATGCATGACCTTACGGTTCGCAAAACGTATAGAAAACTGGCACAGCAGAAAATTATAAACACTAGCGAGCTACGCCCGCTAGCTGGGCCACTTTTTCCAAACGAACCTCGGTATTAAGCAGTATATAATAAGCAAAAAAATTCATTAAATAAGCAAGTCTTGGTGTTCGAATCCTCAAGCACAAAAAATAAATTAAAGAGCCATGGTCCCGTTAAAAATATGTGATTTCGCACTGTGGGCCACGTGCACTTGAAAAAAAAAGATTGTGGATCGGAACTATGGTCGCTTCGCGCCCATAGTCCCGTTAAAAATATTTGGTTTTGCACGGTGGGCACTACGCGCCCTTAAGACATTTTTCCGTATTTTTTAGTTCATCAGAAGCAGATTTTTACGCAGATTCTGAATATGTAATCAGTTTTTTCTACTTTAAAAACTGTCTGCATGATGGTTTAAGAAAAAACGCGCAAAAAAAACGCAATTAGCGCCGGTAGAAAAAGCGGTTTTCGGCTGTTTCTTCTTTTGGCCAAAGGGGAAAAGTTCAGGTTCTTCACCGCAAGGTGGCGCAGTGTTCTGCCTCGGAGCTCCATTTGAGCGCCGTTTGGAATTTGAGACATTTTTCGTTCCGATTCCCAAGGTGTTTTTAATTCATAACTTTTTTAATTTTGGTCCCACGGTCTCGAAAATGCCCGAAATGACTTCCCCGGAATATTTCCAATCGAAAGACACCTCTCGCGACTTCCAACTCGCCTGCGTTGCGAACTGTAATCGGCTTCAAGCAGACAGACAGACAGACAGAGGCGCACGGATTTTATTAGTATAGATTTTTATTAAAAAGTAAACGTTTTTACTGTCTGTAAATTTTAATAAACTTAACATAAATGTGATTTTCTCCAAGTATGTTTTATTTCATATTATTTTATTTATTTTATTCTCCGGATATTCCAGATTGGGTCTGGTCCCAATTATTCCGAATTATCGGGGTTTTACTATAATCCTGTATTTCGTGAAGAAGAGAACACGAAAATACACTGTTTGCGATTGCTTCCCAGATAATACCTGTCGTTATCTTCCACTCTATTCTATATTTTTCATTTAGAGTTTGCATTTACACTTTTGTAAAGCTCCGCATGTCAGATACTTCATATTTCTCCCCAATGATACAAAGTTTACATACATGAATCCACGATGTCAATTTAGTGTTAGAATAAAAAACAAATTTTTAGTAATTGGATACGCAAAATTAAAGTTTATTAAAGAAAAAGATTATTTAAAAAAATTAATTAAAATCTATATATATTTCGATGTACTTTTTGTTTCAAAATTAATAATCAAACACTAAAAAACAGACGATTTTCCAGAGATTACACAGGCAATTGGGACGCCAGTTAGATACAATGTTTTAACGGAAAAATCCGTAAATTACAGATACTTTCTTAATTTATGTGGAAATGTTTTGGAATTTATGGAAATTTTCAGTTAAAAAACGGAAAAGTGAATTGGCGTCCCGATTGCTAGCAAAATCTCCGTAAAATCGGCTGTTTTTTTTACAGTGAATGAACGTGTAACACATTTTACAATTGTGAAAAGAAATGTTAGATATTTTTTTAAACACGTTATTCTTTCAAAATTTTGTCGCATCTTGTCTAGCGGACTGGATAGAAGAACCGTTTCAATTTTCTTCCAATCAAACGGATGTTAGCCATGGGAAAAAAAAGAAACAAACAACCCTTGCTAACACCAACAAATTAGTAGAAAAAAGTTACTGGTACTGACAAATGGCGCCAAGAATATTTTCATAAAGTTTTTTTTTTTATATAACTAAGCCGTATAAAAATATACTTTATATTATGAAAAATTTCTTTGTGAATTCCGGTGTCATTTATTATTTCATCATTTTATGAACGTAATTTTTCTTCCCCTTAACCCTTTCCGGCACAGTGTGCCCGGTCTGGGATACCTAATTTAAATTCCAAACTTGCAAACGGCACCAATAATATTTTAGTAAAATTTTGCTTTTACAATAAAAGCTTAAATTAAGTAATTCAAAGTATCTAAAATATTCAATTGTGAATTCCGGTGTCAGTTGATAATTTCTTATTGTACTAACAGATTTTGTCCGTGCCGGAAAGGGTTAAGTGCTTTTTTCTTAATGATATATTTACAGAACTTATCTTATTACATGAAAATAACAAAGTGCAAAATAACATGTTAAATATTTAATATTTTAATCAACAACCAGAATGTCAACAACAAAAACATATATAGAACATTGTAAATGCTTGTAAAAGTCAAATGTACTTCTCTGAAAGAAAATATCTTCGTTCACTACTTGTCTTTACAACATAATTTTGTTCGAGTTTACTAATCCTCTTCCTTTTTTTTCGGATGAAACTGGTCTTTTAACCTTTCATCGTTTTTCTCACATTCTACATTTGCGTTACCTTTATTTTGCTGTTCATCTTTTCTGCTATTTTTTTTTATCACACTCATCAATTGACTCATTGTTTTGTTCACACATTTCATTTGAGTTATCGTTTTGCTCATATTCTATCTTCATTCTTTTTCGTAGGTTAAATTCGTTTTTTCTCCAAACATGATTTGAGGAACACCATTCTGGCAAACTACGAACAGATGTACTGTATAAGTACTCTAAAATATGACCGAAATCTTCCTCATCCAACATTTTAGGAAAACACTTTTTCAATTCTAAGAAATCATGAAAGTTTATTGCTCCGAATCTAATGTGTTTGTAGAATTTTTTGAATTTTTCAAAATTACAAGGCGTCATATTTCTGTCACTCCATTCTGTTATGGCGTGCAAAAGATCAAACTCATCCACATTTAAATCATCCATCAGCAGAATTTCATAAATGAAGTTTTTCGGCGCATTGAAGATATTTTCTGCACAAATGATTGCCTTTGCATTTTCTTTAAAGTAATCATGCATTTGGTGAAGAAGTGGGCATGAAAACACATTGTTTTCAATTGCTTCCCAGACAATATCAGTGGTTAATGTAGTTGGTGTCCTACAATTTTCAGGTAGAGTCTCCATATACTCTTCTGCAATGTTCCGAATGTCAGGTACTTGATATTTCTCTCCAATAATACATAGTTTACAAACAGGAATCCACGTTGTCAGTTTATCGTAATTTGAGTAGAAGAAACTGGAAATAACAAAGAATAAGGAGTAATTAGTTAAGCAAATTAAAATTTCAATAAAGCAAATATATTTTAAATTGTAATCTATTTTTTTTGGTTCAATACCAGTTAA
Source organism: Maratus speculifer (assembly GCA_964019185.1). Classification (NCBI taxonomy): domain Eukaryota; kingdom Metazoa; phylum Arthropoda; class Arachnida; order Araneae; family Salticidae; genus Maratus; species Maratus speculifer. The sequence goes on from OZ025295.1 coordinate 93,402,147, forward strand.
CACAAGTATGTGAACAACTATTTAAAAATATGAATAAAATGTTTTTTTGACATATTAAGCACGTTTCAAATTGAGAATTTTTTTCAAACACACGGAATTTAAAAAAATGTGTCTCCTTTTGTCAAAATTCACAAATTTTATACGATTCCTGCTTCATCTCCTTCAGTTTTAATACAATCAAAGAGGACGTATCTCTATGCCTTAAGCGGACAGAGTCAAAAATACTATAGTATGCTTATCAGGTACTTTTCTCTTAAATCCACTGTAAGAGAGTCACGAGAGAAACTTTCAAATTCACAAGGTTTAAAATTTGTGATTTACCATAACTGTTAATGTTGAAATGTGCAATTGAAGCTATAAAGACCAGAAACCAAATCATCCGACATTTCTTCACTTCAAAGTTAGCCATTGGGCCTGATGTGATTAATAGGACCCTTACATAAACAAGGTATTGCTACTAAAATATTTACATTAAAATTTTTAGATTATACATCAATTACCGATTAATATTTCACACGCATGTTGAAGTCGTGTTACTTAATGTTAATAATTGGAACCCCTTAAAATAACTAATAAGTTCCACCCTATTTTTAGAGATCCTTAATTTCAAAAGAAATGGTCTCCTGAGTTCATTTCTATTAGTATAACTTAATTGCCAAAAATGATTTTGTTTTATTTTGTGACAATTAGTTATCAGATTAAAACGTCAAAACATTACTTCGTAAATTTTCGGAATCACATCTTGGATGGATAAATTTATAATTGTAAAAAAATAATCTAATTATAGAAATGAAATGCTGCTATATGTAAACGCCTTCAGTATTCCAAAGTTATTAAATTTGGAATATTTGACTCATCTGCTAAAATGTGAAGATAGCAAAACTATTCCAAATACTAATCGTTACTAAGTGCTAAATATGCCATTCTAAGAAAGATGCATATTTTGTTGTAAACAAGTAGTAGAAGTACATTTTACAAAAAAAAAAACACATTTGCAGCTACATATAAAATACATATAATAGCGCATATTTGATCGGTGTTAATCGAACAGTTTTAGCTTGAAGTCATTCTCAAATCCAAAAAATCAACTTTATGGCATATTATTTATGTATTTTTGTTCGGAAATTCATTTAAACTAGCAGGTGTTTGGAAAATTTTAAACTTTTTTTTATATCAAATATAATATCAACAAGTAAGAAGTCATGCGTTAAGCATAGATTATGAAACACTTTTCAACATTTCCTGTAATCTTTAACAAAACTTTGTTATCTAGGGAAATAAAGTACTACTGTCCTAGCCAAATCCGTACTCCAATACTCTTGGACAGCCCTGTATTTGATCTGCCGGTTAATATATAGACTGTATAGTGGGGAAATTTAGTTTAGCAAGAAAACGCCTAACTGATTGATATTTTCCGTTCTTCAATTTATACTAATAGATACCCCAGTAGCCAAACAATTTTGGGCCAATAATGGCTACATCTTGGAGCAATATTGGCACATTGGCGTAATACTGGCAAAAAATATTACTCCAATATTGGATTGTTTACATTTTGCCCTTATTTAACCAATATGTACAGTCAATGTTATGCCAATATTGGGGATTCATAGGAAATACTGCCAATAAAACCCCAATATTGGTTAAATATTGGGGTTTCATAAAAAATATTTCCAATGTAACGTCAATATTTGTACAATATTGCGATATCATTGGATTTATTTCCAATGTAACGCCAACATTAGTACAATATTGGGAATTCGTTGGAAATATTTTCCAATGAAATGTCAATATATGATCAATATTGGCGTTTTCCTAAGAATTTTTCCAATAAATGAAATATTGGCTCAACCTTGGACCAATATTGGTTTGCAACTAGGATGGAATCATACTTGAATACTTTTGTTCAGCCCTGTTGTTTACCTAGTACCTTTAACATAAGAAAGTAGATTTCTAAAATTTTTGTTCAAACAAAAATACTCTTTAAACTACATAAATCACATTTCCAGAAATTATCATCCAAAAGTGACCATATATCCTGTTTTTTGCCTGCCCCTGTATATCATTTTAACAATATTCTACAAAAAATTCTTAGTAAATTGTATGCAGTTCAACATGAAAATGCATAACTCATTTAAAAACCATCTTTAAATAAATCACGTTCATATTCAGTAACCTTTCCAAGATCTTTTATGTAACCCTATATACATAAATTTTGTTACTATTGCAATTTAAATACATTATATAATACGCATACATTTCGTAAAACTTAAAACGTATATTAGAATTAAATATCCATTTCATCTATTCAACAGCAATTATCCATATTAAACAGTACTTCGGATGGAATATACATTTTCAATTCTTTTCTGTGTCCCTGTAAATGATATGCACTTCGTATTATGCATGAAGTAACTCATATTAAGCAGCAGCGACGTATATGAATTTGATTATTATATGAAATCACTTAACATAATTAAAATATGTCGCAAACAATACTCCCTTTATTATTATGCAGTGGGATTCTTGTGTGGCCCTGTAAACTAATAATGACAATTCTTTTGACTGCAAACTTTACAAAATGCATATTCCAGTGCATGTGTATAAATTAGAATATGTTTTGCAGGGTGTAACATCTTTAAAGTTCGTTTGAAACGATTTACCTCCAACGACCGTAATGTAATGTTAAAATTTTGACTGTCCGTATAAATAAGCTAATAATGGTAGAAACTTCATTTTCAATAGGGTTCGTGCTAGGGTAAACCCCAATAACGTCCAAAAATTTCATGGTAATCCGAATATATTTACGAGAGTTAGAGCGCGGGCAGACGGCCATCCGGCCAGACAAACCGAAAGCATAAACACACTTCAACTTTAATGTAAAATGTTAAAAAGGACGTTTTGAAACGAGATTCTACGCAAATAGAATTAACCACTCAAGAGGGGTGAAAAATGTGTTTATAACGTGATCAAAATAGCTTAAAAATTAACATCTAATCTAATATATGAAATTATCGTGTCACAGTGTTAGTTGCCATACTTAAAACACTCCGAAACGGTTTAACCGATTTTGATAAAATTTTATATGTATACTCAGTAGGTTTGAGAATAGGTTGTTATCTATTTTTTATACCCCTAAGTCATAAAGGTGACACACCCAATCGTGAAAGCAAACCGTAAACAAATGGTAGCGCATCCAATTTACATGCTATGACGTCATAAGTATTATTGTCCATGTCCAAATCATTGTTGGAGTGCTTTGCGAATCATCGTTTAATATTTTTTACCGTTCATGTGAATGAATCCCTTGCATATGTTTTTCTTATAAAGTCCGATAGTAAGTTGTCAACTTAATTTCAGTTCAAGTAATCGTAAAATATATGTTTATTAGAATGTTAATTAAAAACAATGTTTGATGTTTAAATAGAATATTTGGCAGAAATGTCATAAGCATCGGGTTTGGCGCAATAATTTTTATAACATTTTAGCAATAACTTAATATTTGAATATCTTTTTTACACATTTTTTTAAATTATTTTCTCTTATTTGAAAGAGAAAATAATAAATAAACGATATTTTATACAATGATTATATGCAGTGTTGATTTCAGGGTATGGCGCGGGGTGGGACATTCCTCCCAAAGCAATGAAATGTCCCCACCCGGAAAATTTGAGATTTTGCATAGCTGTCAACTTTTACGCATTTTTCCTATCACAAAAATTTTATAGTAAATATTGTCTTATTTAATCGTCCACAATTTATGACTAAACAAATAGAAAATCTTTGTACAATTTTAGTGGTAGCAAAAATACGTAAAAGTTGGCAGTAAAATTCGTAAAATTCTTATTTCTTTGGCTGTTTTGGTACTAATTGCCAAATATTCTAATTTTTGTTACTTAAACTCCTTCATTTTTTAAAATTTACTTGCGTCTTTACTACAACGAGAGAACACCTCTGAAAAGTCTCATGACTTTTCCACTAATATGGCCTCCTTATTTGTTGTTTTTTAATTCCCTCTGTTTTTAGTTCCCATGTATTTACTAAAATCACTATGTATTTTATAGAAATTCCTCACTAAGAGGATTTAATGGATAGTCGTACTTTTAGGACATTTCGATACATCTTTGCAGCGGTTATAGGTAAAAGCGAGAAATTCAAGATAGCAAATCTACCAAAATATAGTTAAACATTCGTATATTATGTCGTCAATATTTATTTTGAATCGGATGATCTAAGATTATACAATTAAAATAACGATTATGGCTATTTGATTAGGTATTAAGTTTTTTGCCATTGCTATATCAATTTTGTTTGATACAATATTATTTTAAAATAAACGACCAGTGTAGAGGGCGAAGGCTGCTAGTTTATTAATAAAAAAAATCAAAAACACAGCTCGATTTTAAATTGCGTCCATAATGCAACCTTACAATTTTATATTATTCCGTTAAAAAATGAATTTGCAAATGCGACGAAATTTTTGCAGTTGTGAACAGCCTTAAAATAAATTTTATTTTTAATATATATGTTACATTTGTTATAATATACAGGATTTAGCTCAATTCTGCCAAGAAAATTTATGGCTATAGTAGGCATTAAGAGGTTGAAAATTAGCATAGAACATAGTGTGTTAAACCCAGTTATTTAAATAGAAATACTGGACATTTTGCCCATATTGAATTCAGTTTCACGATAGTACTTTCAGTATAATAAAAAATATCGCTAACAAATAATTATTTTTTACATCAGTTTCTATGGAGTGTAATGGCATCACGAAAAGGTCTTGAAAAAAGTGTGCTCACGCAATAAATGATGCCAATAACGGGCAATAACAGAACAAAATGTTAAGCATCAAGTGAACTACTACAGGCGCGTATAATGGAAATTTCTACCACTTTTTATATAGTGTCAGATTTAAAAGAAAAATTATATCCATTAAAAGTTCCATCATAATGTACTTCAATTTTCAAAAGTGACCAGCAAACCAAGTTTAGTAAAGCCAGACCACTCTAAATTTTTAAATAGATGGTTTGCGACTGCAAGATCCATTACATACTTTGTTTATATTGATATCTATATTAGAGTGGGCCGAAATTTTTTTTATTATTATTTTCGAAACGCTTTAAGGCGGTTTGTTGGTTGTGTTTATGTTAGCCAATTATCTGTATGAATAATATAGGATAGGGAACGTGTGCCCTCCGTGGCTTTCTTTTTAAGGCAACCTAATTCCTTCTTTTTCACCTTAGAAAAAAATTACAAATATTTAATAATTTCCAGTTTGTAACTCTTACTTTATTTAGGTTAGAACAGAATGACCCATAACCAATCACATGGTTCTGGTTGCATGCTGAATTCTACACTTCTCTACCCAACCAAGCATCCAACTTCTAGTAAAGTACTTTTGGGTAACTTACATTATATTAAAAAGACAAAATGCAAGTCAATATACAACTCTAATTAAATGATTTAAGAGAATTCCTTATTTTGAGTTGAGTTTCATGTTTCTCTAAAGGAACTGCAAGTTGGGAGAACATTGATCTATTGACAAAGCAGCTACAACAGATCTAAATGTGAATGAAGAATTAAGATCACGATCTTCAGAGAGCACTGAGTGGTTACTAAAATGGTCCTAAAGTTCCTAAAGCAGCAGAGTACCCAGAAAGTATTGAGTACAAACAGTTTATTTAGTGACGCGAAATATGAAAAAGATCAAAATAAACCCGGTACATCGCCTAAATGGCAGATGAGAGCAATACGATTATAAACATGAGATAATTTTTGAAATTCTTTATTGAATTTAAGTACGATGCGATAATGGAAGATATTAACAGATTTTAATTTTTATGTGGTTTTTCTTCTTATTGAAAAAGGCATTTTGTCTGCACTAAAGCGTTTTGTAATTCAAAATTTTTGTTTTTTCGACCCATTCTACTTTACATTAACCACCCCCCCCCCCGCTGTACATCTTCCTTATAAGAACACCTCTAGAGGAGATTAATGACATCTTTAAGCCAGTATTAGAATCATTTGAAACAATCTTTTATACACTTATGTGAATGATATTCCTTCAGCATGCTTTTTCTGAAAAAAAGACAAAAAGTACTCGTTGATAAAAAAGTATATTTAAAACAATCATTGAAAATAAGACAAAACTGTTGAGATCCTCAATGCTCAACCTGCGACATATTGTACATTTTACTCTCTCACTGCATCCTTATTCGTTTGCCGCAAGGTCGATTTTCCTCTGATTGGCCAAGTTATAGTTTAGTTCGAAAAGATCAATTAGAAATTACTATTGATTTTTAAACTTGTAATATTCATAAATTTTTCTACATGCGATAAAAACAAACATACAGGGTGTTTATAAAGTCCCAAACCCAATTTGATGTCTAATAACTCATAAAATATTAAAGATAGATTAAAATTAATAATATAAATGGTTAGACTCAAAAAGTTTCATGACCCTTCTCAATGAACTTCCACGTGTTCCCCCTTCGTCGCACGGAGAACATCAAGTCAACAGTCAATTTCACGCCAGGTAGCGGCAAGCATGTCGGAATCCACAGAGGCTACTGCGGTTGTACCGCATTAACTTGTTATTTATTAAAAGTAATATAGAACAAACACATCAAAAATAAACATAACATTACAATAGTTGCCAAAAACAAAAGAGAGAAAAATGCAATTAATAAGCAGACTTTATTTTGAAAAGTACTGATATTTAGGCTCATGTCAGACGACCGATTTTTTTTACGCTTTGGTTTTCGAGTGGAAATAAACATCTGCGCTGCGTACATTCACACAAACGTTCCCTTTCCTTCAAAACATGCAGACGATATTGTTTCTAGACATAATAGAAAGTTTTCAATTCGACGCTTTTAATTTAAATAAGATGGATCTTTGGTAGGTAATAAAATATTCTGCAATTTTGCATAAATTATTCAAGAAATTAGAAAAAAATAGATACACAGAGGATACTGGATTTACCGTATGATAAGTGATAGATTATTTACCAGACATTTCTATTTAAAATATCCAAAATTGCAGAAATTACTTTTTAATACATCTGATGTTAAATGAAAAATCCACTATATTTTAAGATATACATGAAAGCAGGTATTATTAAATTGATGATAATGGTTATTCAACTTTCATTTCGATAATAGATCATATTTATTATTAATAATTAAATAAATAAATACAAATTAAATTCATTTAAAAAAAGCTGCTACAGCACACCATTAAAAACATCTTAGATGTATAAATGAAAAATAGGACCGACAAATTTCCAAACTGTGAAATTTTCGTTACATTAGTCAAAAAGCACGTGCTACCACTTCAAAAGTAAAAAATAGATTTTTCCTCTTTTGGAACTGCACATGCATACATAGCGTCATCATTTTTTGATAATTTTAGACCTCCTCCTCCCTTAAGATATCATACGCTATCATTTGTCGAACAATCTCTCCCTTCTTAATACTATCTTTATTAATGTCTGAAAACTCCTTTAATTTTTTGGAATTTGTTTGGAGCGGTACACAAATATGGTTACGTTTATTTTTCGCATACTTTATAGATTCAGATGAAGAGAAGCCAGTAAAATATTACTTTATATATGAACTAACTTTATATCGAACAACACTTAAAGAAAAAACATTTAAAATTATTTTAAAATAGCTTTTTTCACATATTACCTTTAACAGTAATAATGTCTTCTAAGAATTCTTTCGTACGGGGCGGAGCAGGCAGAACTTCCGAAAGCGAAAGCAAGCACAACAAAACAGGCGGGCAAAAAAAAAACATTCGTCTTCTTTTATAGGTTGCATGACACTGCGGCTCCTGGCTACGCCCATTTAGTTATGATGAATAGGACTCATCTTAAAGATTGACAAGTAAAGGAAGATAAGGATTTCTCCTACCCCTTTTGTGTAAAGGATTAAAAAAAGGGGTGAAATGTATAACTTATCCAAGGAAAAATCCTAACTACGTTTTGCTACTTTATCTTACTATTTGGCGACATTTTCTTTAAAGAGGTGTGAAGAATTTTCCAATAAAACAAAAATCACTCGAAGAAATTAATATATTTTGTAAACATCTAAATATTAACAGTTTTACATGCAATTATTAAACATGCAATTAAACAGAAAAAGTTTTCTTTTTTTTTTCTTTGTGAAAACTAAAACTTTAAACTTAAATATATTTCATCAATGCATAAAAACGAAATTGTAAAAAGACTATTATGTATGAGAAAACGAATTTATTGCAAACAAACAAATAATAATAAAAATTATTATTATGATATTGGAATAGGTGTCACGATGCTAAAAAAATCCACTTTTTTTAAGCAGTTTATTCTTTACAAAATAGAGCGCGATTCGTATCTCTTCAAACAATGAAAATTTTCAAAATAATTGCTATAAACTAGTTCCAACTCAATCTGAGTATAAATTTAGAAATGCACATTTAACATCACTCATTAAGCTTTAAGAGGATTTAAATAATTTTCGTACAATTCAATATCTTATTGTTTAAAACAAAATTGTACTTGTCAAGTACTTTTATTTTAGAAAAATTTTCCCCCATGAAAAAAGAATATGTATATAGATATATTAACTTTAAAAAGTACCAGTTAAATAAAGATGATAAACTACATTTAGTCTGGGATTTCTACATAATTTTTAATCGAATGAAATTACCCTCAATGTTAACGATAAAATTGGCAGGATCAAGAGTAAAATTAAAAGAAATGGTGTATAAATTGGAGTTTTTTCTTTTATTTTAGAACTTCTGAAAATTTCATATTATACTTTTAAATACAAAATTGCAAATAAAGATAAATTATTTTGTTGTAAATCACAAATATCTGTATAGATTATAATGAAATCTGAAAATTTTAATATCTTGGAGAAAATCTCTGCGTATGTTTCGTGGAATATGTTATTTACAGGGGAAAAAAATTTTTTTTTAGAATTTTAACTCTAATATATGTTTGAAAAGTTTTAAAAATAAAAAGGTTTAAATCATAACAAAATACTAAAATCTTTTTAATATTTTAGTGATTTTTTCTTATTTGATCTAAAAACAAAATCGCTAAATTTTCTTACATTTATGAAGTATAACGCTCATTCGTAAATGCATTTAATACTCACGATATTCTGAAAAATCAAATGACCTCCCAGGATATACCATGAAATTTAGAGACAAATAAATTAAATATTTCCAGTCAAAATATGTGTAATTATATTTTTCCATTTTCATTGACTGTGTCATTCAGTGAACAAAGAATATTTTTAATTCTGGAAATGTTTTTATAGCTTAAGAATTTTTTTTTCTTTTTTTACATGATTGATACTGAATTTTTCAATAGAGAACCTATAATTTTGTGATAGCAATATTAATTTCAGGTTTAATAAATATATTTTCGAAAATATAAAAAAATATCCGATATTTTTGGTAGTTTACTAGTTAAAAGTAGTAAACGTATTAAACATTATAAATATTTTCAGACCTAATTTAAACCAAAAAATAAATAAATAAATAAATTTAGCATGAAAACTTAACAAAACAATTTTCTAAGCGACTTTTTTTTTTTTTTTTTTTTTTTTTTTTTTACTTATGTAAGAAAATTAGTTGAAAACTGTCACAATTTGCTTTTTAAAAAAAATTAGGATTTAGTATGAAGTTTTAAGAAAATGTTACGTTTTATGCAACAAAATTTGAAATACAAATTGAAAAACATAAAAAAAATGTAAGCGTGTTTTTTTTTTCATTTTTTAATTTGTTGTGGAATTTAAATTGAACAAAACCAAAACCAGTAAAGATTATTTCCAATGAATATTTAAATAACTTATCTAATTAGTAAATATTGCATCCCCACATTATTATTGATTCAACATTTAAGAATTCAGCTTTAGAAGTAAAACGTAACTTTTTTTTGTTGGTTGGGGGGGGGGGGGGAAGACCATTTCCGTAGCAAAAGCTTTTTATCTACAGAATGACACAATTAATAATGATTTTTAAAAATTTACATTTGTTTTGATTAAAAATATAAAAAGTATTAGATAGAATATTTTGAATATAAATTAAATTATATCAAAAATATCAAACTTCTTGATATTTTGAAAATAAAAGTTGGAAATACATCATGGTATATATTATGGTAAATATATATATGCATATGTATATACACTGGTGTCCAAAAGTTAAGCATAATTCGTAATTAAGTAATTATTTTTAAGTAATAAAAGAAATATGAATCGAAATGTGGTGAAACTCCAGGTGTGTGAACAAAATAGTACGCGTCATATATTTTCAAGAAGAGTTTTCCCTGAAATCAAACAGGGGACCGTCAACAAATTGAAAAAGAACGAAGATCTTTTGGATAACCCTGTCAAAACTAATATAGCAAAAGTGTTCAAACTGCACTAAAATGGGAGCCTATAGAATCAACTCAAAATCCTTTATTCCCTAAATGAAGCAAAATGATGAGGGGCTGTATCCATATTCCAATGTTTAGTGCCTACACAATATTGCACGTACAACTATATTTAGGTAAAACCCCTGATTTTTTTGCTTCCTTTAGGAATAACGGATTTTGAGTTGATTCTATAGACTCCCATTTTCAGAATTTTCAAGCTATGTTTTTGAAACTTTTACAGAAGTTGCTCTATACATTTAGCAACACAATATGCAAATGACATTTTGATATCGTTGACGCATGCGCAATAAAAAATTATTTACTAAACATACTCATTTTTCATACAATTTTTATTATTTTTAAATTCTGATGACAGGGTATTATGTACAATGATGTTTGTCATATTTTCAGAAAAGAACATTATTTTATAACAAGAACTTTGCAAATTATAAGCAAAAAAACTTGGAAAAATTTAGGACTGTTTTTATAAAAACCTTAATTTCTCTACGAGTATACATGCTATCCTTGTAAAAATTAACACAGTACATTACAATAAGCCAATTAATCATAATGTGCAGTTTGAGCGCTTTTGCTACATTAGTTTTGACAGGGTTATCCAAAAGATCTTCGTTCTTTTTTAATTTGTTGACGGTCCCCTGTTCGATTTCGGGAAAAACTCTTCGCGAAAATATGTGACGCGTACTATTTTGTTTACACACCTGGAGTTTCAGCACATTCCGATTCATAGTTCTTTCATTACTTAAAAATAATTACTTAATTACCAATTATGCTGAACTTTTGGACACCAGTGTATATACATACATATGCATATGCTATATATATGTATATATATATATACCGAACCCTGTTAGATCGGTCATTGAAAGATAAACTGTCTAATTCAGGACAGTCCAATGCGGCGCCCGAGGAGGCCATTGCGTCCTCTGAAATTTTTTTGGCACCCTTTTGAAAGTTTCCTATTGCTAACACTTTAAGAATAAATTCCAAATTAAAGGAAGCTTTATTAAAAATCTTTGTTATTTGCTTGAGAGATATCTTCAAATTCTCTATGAGTTTGTGTTATGCCTCAAAAACGAAAAATGACTTTAAAAAATTGATCCGGTGTAAATCTTTCTTCATTAATTTACATTTATTCTTTATTAAAAAAAAAAAAAAAAAAAGTTAAGAAAATGATGGCGATGGAAAATGGGAAAATTTAGCTATTCTGCTGATGTTGTTACTCTGTTCCATTTCTATACTACAATACGAAATAAAGGATGCCATTTTCTCTTACAAATTATTTTCACTTACTATGTACACGCAAAGTTACATCCAAATCGATTCATAAATCCGCATGTTACAACGTGACAAAAATCAGATCGTTTCAAAATGAGGCATACTAGAAATTCAAAGTACTATAACTTAGTCATTTCTTAAGATATAGATGAAAAAAAGTGTTTTGGAATCGTTGTTTTAAGTTCTAACACGTAAAAGAAAAATATTTTTCAACTTGTAATCTTCTCGCACTTAATTTTAAATTTTATTGTTTTAAAAAAATTTAAATGGCCGCCATTTTAAAACAAGACGGCGTATGATGCTGGCCAACGAACTCGGTCGAAACATTTGTATGTACTATGTACATACCACGTATGTACTATGTACATACCATGTATGTACTATGTACATACCTCCCGCCCACACACACACCTTTATTTTCTTACACTTTCTCAAAAAATTGAACATTTTCAATAGCTTAGAATGCAATTTGTCAATTTCTAAGTTGGTAGAGTTTGTATTTTTAGAATTGGGCAATCTACATGCAATTATTCCATCTTATTTCATAGTTTTGTTTGCATGGCGTTATTACCCCAGGGTACCTTATATATATATATATATATATATATATATATATATATATATATATATATATGTGTCAACATTTGAACGGAGGATGGTTTTGGGGTCTGGGGGTCATGATCGGAGAAAATATACCAAAATTTTCAGGAAGTGCTTTCCTCCGGACGGCTGCAATAGGTAGCTTTTTACTTTTTGTAACGAAAGCTACCTAATAGTATTAAAATTCAAGGGAGGATTCTAAAAACTGTGCTCCTGTACTTTTAACACTGGATTCGGTGATATATATCGATGAATATATATTTTGATACGTCATAATAAATATCCGATATTTATTTTAAAAATAAAACGAAGTTTGATATTTATTTTCAATATATTGAGTATGATACTTTTGATATTTTCAAATAAAAGAAGTAAAATATTCTTTTTTAACTATTGACTGTGTTACTCTGTAGACACAGAACTTTTGCTCTAACAGTAGCCTCTTAAAACCCCTCCCCACCCCTCCGTTTAAAAAAATGAAATAAATAAATAAAGGTAAAATAATAAGAATAATTAAAAAAAAATAATAATAATATATTTCCAGCTTTACATTTGACCTTGGATATTTAAGTGTACAACCAATAATATTGTGGGATAATATTTAATTAGAATAGTCATTGGGAAAATAACTGTCTAACTTACATAAGGAATTATTGTTTCAGTTTAATAATTTTTTTTTCACCTTTCTCAGTTTAAACTTTGACTAATGAAAAAATAGATAAGCTTGCTTTTGTTTCATATTTACCCTATATATATAAAATCCTAATGAAACAAATTTATGAAACGATTTAATGAAACAACTGATTAAATGATTGATTTTGTTTGACGGCGATTTCTTCAAAAATTTCCTGTGATGTCACAATTGGTAAAATGGCTATTATTATAGCCTTGAACCAAAATGAAGAATAGGGTCTATTTCTTTATTAGTTATTAGCTGGAAATAAATGCGAAACTACATATATTCTTTTAAGTGTGCACTATTTTAAGTTTTACGCTATCCCAATGTACTGTTTTCTCTGTAGCATTCTCTCATATTGCATATGAGCCCTTTGACGATGCACTTGCAAATAAGCCGGAGATTTCTTTGCCAAAAAAGTTGAAAATCGCCAAGAAAAGGTTACCAAATTATATTTTTTCTGAAGAAACAAAATATAAAAAAAAGTTCTCTAAAAATTGTAGGAGTCCAGTTCCCCAGGCCAGTTTAAGAAGGGATTAAGGGACATGACAATGCTTGTCAATAAACAATGGGGAGCCGGAGTGACCATCTCCCTCTTTTATATACTAATAAACAAAATTGAGTTTTAAAACGTAACTTCGCATATTGTTTGTCGAACAGCGAATCAATACATAAATACACGTATGACAGTAGAAAAGTAATGCTAAAAGTTGTGGTTTTCCATCTTTTGGAAATAATTTTATGATCATTTCATGATTTTAATGACATTGCATTTGCATAAAAATAGACAAAAAATGATAAGATACTATTTTGATGTAATGATTAAATTACAAATAAAAATATTTTTTTTTTTATTGGGTCAAAAATGAAATCAAAATAGAAATCACCATTCCCCCAGGCATAGCTATCAATATCATTTGCCCGGATGCCCACACCCCCGCAAAATGATAACTTTATACGTGCATATTCCTTTTCCAGTTGCCTGACCTGCTTCTGCTTTTTCAATTATAAAGCACGTTTGAATATAGCGAAGAATGTTTCATAATTTCAATTATTTTCCATTTTTAAAAGGCATTTAAAAATTTAATAAATATCATTGTCATTAACATTGTGAAAACTTTATCAAGGCTGATAAAACATACTACATTAAAAATTAAATTGAATAAAGAAAATTCTTTCCATGTATTTACTCATAAAAAAGGTTAAAAATCGTATATTGATAATTTTGAACGATGAAACATTTTCAAATTTGTCGCTATATGTAAACAGCGTTTTAATATTTCACTTGGGAATATTTATTTTGCTATCACACAAAGTTTGAAAAAAAAAGAATGGATAATAATAAAAAAGAAAGAAGGAAAATAAAAAAAATAAAAAGAATATTGCCCAGTTAAATTGATGGCATTGATCTCACAGGCTACGCATACTAATTGTACATTACAGCCTCATATTTTCAAGGGCAAATTCCGTTCGAAAAAGAATACAGGAGTTGAAACATTTCCTTTTTTCATACTTAATAATTGAACCCTCTTAAACTAATGAAGGACATGCTTTATCATATAAAAAATCTATATCCAAAATTCAGAGCAAATCCAAAAATTCTTAATAAAAACCCATTTATATAATTTAAGAGGAGTTATTCCCCTCTTTTACTTAACTAATAATTTTCCAAAACTATTCAGAGATTCGCCTTTTCAGAAAGAACATATATCCAAAATTAAAAGCAATTTGGACAATTCTGCATAAAAACCCATTTATCAAATTTGAGGGGATGAGGTAATAGCAAGTACCCCTTAAACAAGAACTTAAAAAAAGAGCCCCTCAGCTAATTAAAGAAGCATCTTATCACTATGAACCTGTATCCAAAAATTGAAGCAAATCTGTTAATTCTGCAAGAAAAAACATTTAAATAAATTATGAGAGCAATCCCTAAAATTCCCCCATTTTTACTTACCCAATGAATACCTAAAACCAATCAGGGAAGCGCCTTACTAGAATGAACTTATATCCAAAATTTCAAGCAATTCGATATATTCGGGGGGGGGGGTGCGGTTATTTCCCATTTCCCACTTCTTAGACTTATCCAATGTACTCGCAAAACAAATCATGACGGTGTCCTCATCAAAATGATCCTAAGTCTAAAATTTGAATTAAATCTGATAAATTCTGCATGAAAAACATTTATATAAATCAAGGGGAGGGGCGTTAGCCCACCGTTCCCCCTCTTTATACTTATCCAATGAAAACCTAATACTGATCATGAGGCACCTCACCAGAAAAATCATATCTAAATTTTGAACGAAAGCTGTTAAATTCTGCATGAAAAACCCATTTATATAAATTAAAGGGAGGGGCATTAGCCCCCCGTTCCATCTGTATAAACTTGTCCAATGAACACCTAATACCAATACCTTGGAGATGCCTCATCAAAATGATCCTATATCTAAATTTTGAACGAAAATTGATAATTCTGTATGAAAAGTTCTTATGAAAAACCCATTTATACCAATTATAGAAAGGGTCATGAGCCCCCCCCCCCTTCCATGCCTCTTTTTATACATATCGAATGAAATCCAAAAACTAATCAGGGAAGCGCCTTATCAGAATATACCTATACACAAAATTTCAAGTGGATCGGATATTTTTTATCATGAGTTATCGCGTTACACACGAACGCAGGTACATACATAGAGAACGGGCGGGCACATAAGCTGTCAGGTTTTGATAACCTGTGAGCTAAAAAAGAAAAAAGACTACTTTTACCAAACGTAAATGTATTTGCTTCAAAAATATACTACCAGGGGAGACCGAGCTGAACTCGGTCAAAATTAAATTTATGTTCAACTCTATATAATATTTTTACTGCATCATTAACTCTGTATTATTACTGTAAAACATGTTATTTATAATATTACTTACAAAAACAATTAATAAGGAAACTATATTTGTATGCACATGTTCATAAATTTTACTTTATTTTAAAATTTACAACGAAAGGACGTGGATCCAAATCGCTTTTTTAGCTCGACTCTGATTGGTTTTCACCATGAGTCCCGAATCCTATTAAGGAAGTATAAAAAATTTCTTTACATTATGAAAGAATGTTTTTTTCCAGATACAGCCAAATTAGAAGACTTTCTTTCATTTGGCGCCAAATACGTGTTTTGGCTTTTGTATTCTTTATAATCGATTTTTTGGCCAAATGTCGCATATATAAATGTCAAAGATCGCCAACTTATTGTTTGTTGCCATATTCTCATGACTCTGACTCGTATTACCCAAAATTGCACACTAATCAAATTTGATCAAACATGTGACTCAGCTCAATTGTCTTCAGATAATCAAATATAGTAGAATATAAAATTGAATCAAAATCGTTTAAGCAATTTCTTAGGTGAAATTAGCTTGACAGAATTCAGCAATGAAGCAAAGTGACCCACTAATATAATTATGTTTAGCATGCGACTCAGCCCATTAGTCTCCTCGTGACAAAAGACTTCATTACAAAATTTAGGTAAAATTGATTGAGTCGTTATATATAATTAGAATGACCCTAACCCATTATGACCTAAAATTACTCACTAATTGACTTTTCACGAGCATATGTCCTATTACAATGGTTCCCTCTTGCCCGAAAACGATATAATACAAAGTAAATTCAAAATGGTGAGAGCCATTATCTACATAAAATTAGCACGATCCATCATGACCCACAAATGACCCTTATAACCGAAATCTCTCGAACATGTGACCTAGTTCATTAGTTTTTGCGTGGCGAAAAAAGTTAAATATAAAATTTAGATAAAGTCGATTGAGCCGTTTTTTAAAAATAATTAATTTGACCCTGACCTATTATGACCCGAAATGACCCACTAATCTAATTTTCTCAAACATCTGATCTAACCCAATGCTTTTCATGTGCCCGAAAACGAAAAAATACAAAATTTAGTCAAAATTGCGCGAGACATTGTCTAGATAAAATTAGAATGATCCAGAAGTGATCCACTAATCGCAATTTCTCGACCAAGTGACCTAACCTCATGATTTTCTCGTGCAAAAATACGCTGAATATAAAATTTCGTTAAAATCATCCACTCGTTCTTTAGATATAACTTGACTATGACCCAATATGACTCACAAATGAGCCTTATAATCGAAATCTCTCAAACATGTGACTTAGCCCATTAGTTTTCTCGTGTCTAAAAATTGTTACATACAAATTTTTGTTAAAATCTATCCTGCCGTTCTTTAAATATAGATAGCTTGATCCAGACACTTTATGACAAAAAATGACCAATTAATCGAAATTTTTCGAACATGTGACGTAGCCAAATGATTTTTTCGTGCCAAAAAAATGTTGTAAACAAAATTTCGTTAAAATAGATTCACCTGTTCTTTAGATATAGCTTGACATGTCCCATTATGACCCATCTTAACCCACAAATGATTCTTAAAATTGAAATCTCTCAAACATGTGACTTAGCTCATTACTTTTCTTATGTCAAGAACTTTTTACATTCAAAATTTTGTTAAAATTGATCACACTGTTCTTTAAATATAAATATCTTGACCCAGACCTTTTATGACCCATTAATCGGATTTTCTCGAACATTTGATCTAGCCCAATGTTTTTCTCGTGCCCGAAAACCATAGAATGCAATTTTTAGTCAAAATTGCGTGAGAAAATCTCTAGATAAAAATAGCATGACCCACAATGATGCATGACCCACGCACTAACTGAATTTTCTCGTACATGTTACCTAACCCAATGGTTTTCTTGTAATCCAAAACGATAAAATATAAAATTTGGTCAAAATCGTTAGAGCCGTTTTTTAGATAAAAATGGCTTGACCCATAATGACCCAAATATGACCCACTAATCGAAATTTTTTGAACATGTGACCAGCCCAATAGTTTTCTCGTGCCAAAAAAAACGATTGAATACAGAATTTCCTTAAAATCGATCCAGCCGTTCTCTAGGTATAAATAGCTTGATCCTGGTCCATTATGAACCAAAATGACCCAATAATCGAATTTTCTGGAACATGTGACCTAGCCCAATGGTCTTCTCGTGCCCGTAAAGGGTAAAACCCAAATTTTTGCGAAAATCGTTAAAACCGTTTTTGAGATAAAATTTACACAAACACAAAATTTTTGCTCGCATTATATTATAAGATATGAAGCTAGCTTTTCTTCTAATGAGGTTTCAAAGATTCTTATATTTACAAAATATTTATTTAAAAAAATTGTGTCAGTACGTTTAGTACGTGATTAGTGTAAAACAGTACACATAAAGATTTATTTTACAAGCACCAGAATTTACAGCTCAAGTATAAAATTGCTTAAAGTTTGACCAAAACCTAACCCTGAAAATTTATTTTGACGCAGTTCACGATCTGATTCAAGGAAATATCCTATGCAAATAGCAAGACACGTTTCTTTTTAAAGTTCGATTTTTAAGCCATCATTTTCCTACAATTAAAATCGTTTTGAAAAAATATATACCTGATTTTAACTTTTACGCTTTTTTCATTCCACTATTTTTAATCAGAAAAATTTGACCTCTTTAATCTTACATTTACGATGATTAAATAAGACAAATTTATAAGTTAAAAAATAGTGAAGAGAAAAAAAAAGGCATAAAATTTGCAGATATGGTACACATACTTATGCAATAATAATACTGTTAATAACAATAAATTACAGTATTATATAAAATACATGCTCGCTGTAATTAAAACCGGTCATGAATACACAGGGCCACAGATGTTCTGTTTTGTATGTCCACTTTACCATACCGGATTTTCAAAATCAGATTTAACTTGCAAAAAATTTTGTTTTCAGAGATCAATCCAGGCAAAATTTGCAGTCTTTGTAGGGCCCTCACACAGAAATCCACTTAAAAAAACAGACCCCTTCTCAAAACAGGTATGTAAAACAGGTGCTTTCACAAAATTCAATTCCATAAAAACGTTCTATGTTGATAAATTTAAAATTTTGTAATTTGAAAAGCGAAAAACTTCCCCAGAGAAGGAAAAAAATTGAAGAAGGATTTAAAGATGTTATTTTTTTAAAAAAATGGTTGTTTCGAACTTATGTAATTGGATTTCATATCGTTACAAAATGTTACTTTTCACGAACATAAACTCCCCAAAATATTAGATTTCTGAAAAATAATTTTTACTTTTCACAAAATGCTCCTCCCTCCTCAAAAAATCAGCACTGAACCATGACTACGCAATCACAACAAAAACTCATGAATCTCTGAAAGAAAATAAAAGAGTCCTTCCGGCAGTGCCGGGAGGAAGAGGTAGCTTTCATATACTTACATATTTGTTTATTTTAAATTATGTTATATTATACAAAAATACCAAGCTCAAATTAATGGAACCTGATTATGAGCTTGGTCGAAATCTTAATTCAGGTGCACATGTACACTCATATTGAAATCGATTAATATATACGAGTGCTGTAGCGGGCAAATTGATTTTTTTAAATGTCACCCACGTTAGAAATTCAAACTGCTTAGGCATTTTTTAAGTTAAAGACAAAGCAAAAAATACTCCTGAATTCATTATTAAGATAAATACTTTAAAAAGAACCTTTTTTCAATTTCTATTTTTTTTTTTTTTTTTTTTTTGGTACATCAATATACATTTAAAAGATTTTTGACAAACTTAAATGGCTTCCCTTTTGAAACAAGATGACGGAAGAAGTTAAACAGTGAACGTGGTCAAGTTATTGCTATGTACTATGTGCACACGGAGTTATATCAAAATCAGTTTATAAATACGCGTGTTATGTGACTAAAAACAGATCATTTCAAGATATGAGCAACACTAGAAATTAAAAATGCGACAACTCAGCCATTTTTTTAAGATACAAACGAAACAAAAAATGCTCTGGAATCTTTGTATCAAGTTCAAATGCATAAAAGAAAAATCCGTTTCAATTTCTCACTTTCTGTACCTAATTTTAAAATTCATAAAAAGTTCTAAATGGCCGCCATTTTGAAATAAGAGGGCGGAGGGAACCGAGTATCGAACTCGATTCAGTCCTTAGTATATACTATGTACACACCAAGTTACATCCAAATCGATTGATAAATACGCGTGTTATCACGTGACAGAAATCAGATCGTTTCATAATGTCAGCCATAAGAAAAATTCAAAGTGCAATAACTCAATCATTTTTTTAAGATATAGACAAAATAAAAAGTGTTGTGGAATCGTTGTTTTAAGTTCTAACACATAAAAGAAAAATAGTTTTCAACTTTTATTTTTTTCAAATTTAATTTTAAATTTTAAATAAAAAAAATTAAAATGGCCGCCATTTTGAAACAAAATGGCTAATGATGCTGGGCAACGAACTCGGTTGAGACATTTGTATGTACTATATACATACCAAGTTTCATTCAAATCGGTTCATAAATACGCGTGTTATGACGTGACAAAAATCAGATCGTTTCAAAATGTCAGCCATAAGAAAACTTTGTGCTATGTGCTACTAAAAAGTGCTATAACTCAATCATTTTTTAAGATATAGACAAAATAAAAAGTGTTCTGGAATCTTTGTTTTAGGTTCTAACACGTAAAAGAAAAATATTTTTCAAATTTTACTTTTTTCGCATTGAATTTTAAATTTTAAATTTTTTTAAAATTTAAAATGACCGCCATTTTGAAACAAAATGTCGGATGATGCTGGCCAACGAACTCTGTACATTTGTATGTACCGAGACATTTGAATGTACTATGTTCATACCATGTTTCATTCAAATCGGTTCTTAAATACGTTAGTTATCGCATGACAAAAATCAGAAAAAATATATATATACAGGGTGTCTCTAAACAAATGGTATATACGCTAGGGGCAAGAAGAGTAATATAAATAGGAAACCAAGGGTCCCAAACGTTTTCCAAAGGAGATAGCCGCCATTAAAGTTTGGGGTCCAAAATTTCAAATACACATAAAAAAACAGAAAAATTGGTCTATTTATTTGCAATTTTCACTAAAATTATTCTTTATGTTGGTATTTTCTTGAAAATAAATTAAGATAAATTTCGAAAAATGCCAATAGAAGGCGCTTTAGACTTTAAAGTAATGAAAACTATTTTTTCCGTCATTTTTTGCATCTCATTAAATGGCTTCGTAAGCTTAGACTTAAACTTAAATTCTGAGCTCAAAATCTTAATAATTGGAAGCGGTTAAGTAGCAGAAACTTAACTGTGTTCAGAGGGTTTAAATTTCAAATGATTATAAAAAACGGAAAAAATAGTCGATTGATTTGCGGTTTTCACTAAAACTATTCTTTATGTCGGTATTTTATTTAAAATGAATTATAAAGATAAATTTCAAAAAATGCCGAAAGAGGGCGCTTTAGACTTTGGAGTAACGAACAACTACTTTTTACGTTATTTTTTGCATCTGATTAAATGTTTTAGTAAACTTAGACTTAAATTTTGAGCTCAAAATCTGAATAGTTGGGAGTGGTTAAGTAGCAAAAACTGAACTGTGTTCAGATGGTTCAAATTTCAAATGATAATAAAAAACGGAAAAATTGGTCGATTCGTTTGCGGTTTAAAATAAAATTATTCTTTATGTCAGTATCTTTCAATCTATCAATTGATTATTATCTATCAAATCATTTTCAATAGAAAATGAATTTTAAAGATAAATTATAGAAATTCCGTTAGAGGGCGCCTAAATTTTAACCGTTGTTTTTGTATCTAATTAAATGCTTTCCAAAACTTGTTAAATGTTTTCGAAATCTTAGATTTAAACTTAAATTTTGAACTCAAATTCTGAATCATTGGGAGGGGTTAAGAAGCGCAAACTGAAGTGTGTTCAGGAGTTAAAATTTAACCCCCCCCCTCCCTCGAACACAGTTCACTTTTGCGCTACTTAAACACTCGCAACAACTCAGAATTTGATCTCAAAATTTAAATCTAAGCATTTGAAAGCATTTAATAAGATTTAAAAAAATAACGGTTAAAAATAGTTGCACGCTACTCCAATGTCTAAGGCGCCCTCTATCTGCATTTTGGGAAATTTATCTTTAAAATTTATTTTCAAGAAAACACTGATTTAAAGAGTAGTTTTAGCAAAAACCGCAAACGAATCGAATAATTTTCCGTTTTGTTTATAGTTTTCCGTTTCGTTTGAAATTTAAACCCTCTGAACACAGTTCAGTTTGTGCTGTTTAACCATTCCCAACTATTCAGATTTTGAACTCAAAATTTAAGTTTAAATCTAAGCCTACGAAACCATTTAATGAAATGCAAAAAATAATGGCAAAAAATAGTATTAGGATGGATTATTTCGGATTGGTCGTATTTAGTTAATCCAAAGTCTAAAGCGCCCTCTATCGGCATTTTTTGAAATTTATCTTTATAATTCATTTCCAATAAAATACCGACATAAAGAATAGTTTTAGTGAAAACCGCAAATCAATCGACCAATATTTCCGTTTTTTATAATCATTTGAAATTTAAACCCTCTGAACACAGTTAAGTTTGTGCTACTTAACCGCTTCCAACTATGCATTAAAATATTTAATTGCTATAAAGGACGTCAAATACTAATAAAAACATTAAAAGATCTTAATAATTTTTACATGTTTCGATTGAATTTACTCAATCATCATCAGAAAAACAAAATACAAATAAGCACAAAGATAAAAATGACAAACTATTACAAATGAAACTTATTTTTTTTAATATTATTAATAAATTTATTAGTAATTATTTATTAATAAATAATAATTTTATTAATAATTATTTATTAATAAATAATAATTTTATTAATAAATGAAATTTAAAATTAAAAAAAATATATTTTAAATTTCATTTGTAATAGTTTGTCGTCATTTTCCATCTTTGTGTTTATTTGTATTTTGTTTTTTCTGATGATGATTGAGTAAATTCAATCGAAACATCTAAAAATTAAAATCTTTTAATGTTTTTATTAGTATTTGACGTCCTTTATAGCAATTAAATATTTCAATGCATATTTTTGAAATGTTTTTAATGAACGTATAAGAAAACTTCTATTTCTAATTAATGCGCTTCCAACTATTCAGATTTTGAGCTCAAAATTTAAGTCTAAGCTTATGAAACCATTTAATGAGATCCAAAAAATCACGGTAAAAAATAGTTTTTCATTACTTCAAAGTCTAAAGCGCCCTCTATCGGCATTTTTCTAAATTTGTCTTTATAATTTACTTTCAAGAAAATACCAACATAAAGAATAATTTTAGTGAAAACCGCAAATCAATCGACCAATTTTTCCGTTTTACGTGTATTTGAAATGTTAAACCCCAAACTTTAATGGCGGCTATCTCTTTTGGAAAACGTTTCGGACCCTTGGTTTCCTATTTACTATTACTCGTCTTGATGTGTTCTATCACCCCCTAGCGTATATACCATTTGTTTAGGGACACCCTATATATATATATATGTGTGTCAACATTTGAACGGAGGGTGGTTTTGGGGTCTGGGGGTCCTGATCGGAGAAAATATACCAAAATTTTCTGGATGTGTTTTCCTCCGGACGGCTGCAATAGATAGCTTTTTACTTTTTGTAATGAAAGCTTTCTAAAATCAGCGTTTAAACCGCCTTTCGTCTGATCATCGTCTCATACGCAGAATCCGCCAGGTCGCTAGTATCTGCCAGCGTGTTGGGGGGAAACGCAAAGCTTCGACGAGAGCATTGCGCATGTTTGGACGCAACGGTAACGCGTCGCTTGTTTGGAAACAGCAGGAGTTTATTATGCTCTCAATAGAGGCCGGCTTTTTGGCTGCTTTTCAAAATCGTCCGTATGGCATTAGACTTAGACTGGAAAATGAAATTTTGTGAAATTAACCACACGCGCAAACGATATTTACAAAAGAAAAGATATTCAAACTAGGAAAGGAAAATATGAGTTATTCCATCAATAAATACCTTAAGTTTGTTTATATCTTCATTATTTTATGAGTTATTAATCATCAAAATGGGTCCGGGACTTTATAAACACCCTGTATAATTTTAAATTATTTAAAATTTTTACTTCATTAACAGCTCAAATGCTTCAGGTTCGTCATTTGTTTTTCTCTTAGATTCTGTTCCATCAGGTGCTCCGAGTAAGATTTGTTGAAACTTTTGGCTACCACTACTTAGCAATATTTTCCTGTGAACGTAAAACACTGTTTTCGACCTTCCTTTCCCTACTATAAATGTTTCATCAGTGAATTCTAAACTCTCGTCCGGCCGCCATGTTGTGTAACACCCTGTAAAAATATGAAGAGCAAGAATAGAAAATTAGTTGAAAAATAAAAATTTCTTAACTAGTTGAAATATGAAATAGGATGTGGATTACGCATTTTGAATACCATTTATAAAATATTTGTAAAATACTTAAAATTAGTTTTTAAACGTTAAAGAATTTTTATTGAATAAAACATACGTACTATCTTAGAACAGAAGAAATACTTCATTTGGCGAGTTCTCATATACTCGAATAACCCCACATACACCAATCTAAATTCATCAATCTGAAAACTGATGCGATATGTTTACTTTCTTGGAAGCAACCAGACTTCATTATTAAGTTATCCTTTTGGAATCGTGCAAAATACAACATTTATAAATAACGAAATACTAGGAAACACAAATAAGTTAATTTTTATATGAGTAAAAAACGATTAACAAAATATTATTAAAAAACGTGAAATTTTAAAATTGCAATTCTAAATCAGAATGCTGATAGAATGACTAAAATTGCCGTTTTTAAAAAACTTAATAAAAAAGAATCGCATCATTTCAATCTTTTAAAGTACGTACCTATATCAGAATAAATATTGATCAAATCAAATTTTAATTAATGCAAGTATCAATGTCTCGCATTTATGGAAATAAAACATCTCATAAAGATAGTTGTAAAACTGATATGAAGTGTTTTGCAGAAAACAAGATTTAAAAAAAAATAACAGTGCTGCGAACATTTTGATGAAAATGCAAAAAATCCTTCAAATTAATTATAATTGAGTATTGAAAGAATGGGATACATGAAATTATAGCCATAATCTTTTAATAATTACGCGTTCATGAATAAAATTTGATTTATTATTAAATTCCATTCCAGAGTCTTTATAACATTTCTGTAATGAAAGATTAACCTGACTTTTCATTTAAATTGAAAAATCAAGTTATAATCAATGAGTAGTGTAAAATGGGGAGGAATGGGACGCTTTTTATAAAAATAAGAAAATCAAGTATATGTTACACAAAAACAAAAAGTTCAATTCATAGAATAGTAGATTAAATATTTTTTTAACCTTTTTGAACAATATAGAAAAATACTATCCAAGAACAATTATTAAATTTTACTAATCTGGCCGAAATTGTAACTAGTCAGAAGCGGTATGCGAGACATCAAGATTAAAAGATGAATAAAAGTTAGGATTAACTCATTGGATTTGTACTAAACTTCTTTCTGTACAATACATATAATTAATATTCCCCTATTTAAATTTCTCTAATGATAATCGTTAAGTTCCAAATGAAACAAACTTTTGGTAGTATTTGTAGATAAACTGATAATTATAAGTTAAACTACAAAAATTGAAAAAAAGCAGTGGTCTGTGAGGCCAGTAATATTAGTTAAAAGTGAAGGAAATTGTAAAATTTAACATGCGTCCTATACCTCCCTATTAATATATGGATATATGGGACAGTTATAAATTAAGTGTAATCAGGCACAAATAGTCTAAAGTGGGTACATAAACCGTCTAACAGAGATTGTAAGTTAATAAATTTATTTGAAATGAAAATAGTAACCAGACGGTTTGACCAATCATTAATGAACTTTGCAATTTTAACAGAACATTTGTCTTCTCAAAGTAACTTAGGACTTAAATTTGTCGTTTTTATTATTTTTTCGTATGAATTGTAAATCATCGAAATTGTAAAAAATCGAAATTGTCCTCTACGGTTTCAAAGAATCCTATAAATTTATATCTGCTTTCTGTGTATAATACTTTTAAGAAACAACAAAAAAGTTCACACCTATGTCAATATTACCTTTAGAATGATTTCCTATATTCCAAATTTTAGATATTTTGCGGTAATTCGAAAAGTGAATGTCTGTTTCACAATATCTAATTCTAGTGTGTTCTTCATTAGATGTTTCAGAAAACTAAAAAGTATTACATAGCCTTCGTTTCCTTGATTAATTTATGTCTCTGGGTGAAATGCTAAAATATTTTCTATCCTATGTTTCAATTATTTGCTTTAATTTTTTAATTAAAATATTTACGCATTATTAGTAATTTACATTTATCTAATTCAAAAGCAGGAATCGAGATTGTCGAAATCCTTTCTTTGTTGTAATGTCTCATTCCCCCTCTCTACCTACATTAATTTTAAAAGACCTGTATAAACAACAGTGCTGCTTTTAAACTTAGTTTAAATTATGGATGTTTTACAGCATAATGTTTCATAAATAGGAAAACTATTAGAGCTTTATACAGTTACATAGTTTATACAGTTCACTTTCAGTTAATACTATTATATGTGACACTGTTGCATGGGAAAATAAATGAACATAAAGAGAAATACTTATCAGCTTAAGAAATACATCTGAAAATCGGTTACAGATATTTCTAAATCCCCGAAACACACAAAATGAAAAAATCTTTAAAATACTAGACTGGTTACTTTAAATGGCGGTAACCCAAAACTTTATGCATATAATAAATTACATTGGGAAAATAATGTAATCATAACAAAAGTCATCAATTACAAAATAAATTTCACTTACCATGATCGTCCGTCGTCATCCTTAAACAGATTTCGAATCAATTGAAAATTAAAAAGGCAGTTTTAGGTACTTTTGATTAGCAGTAAAACTTAACACTTATATAAAAGTGATTGCAATCATCCAAAAACAGATATTTATAGAGTATAACTGGTGAATTGGATAGCGTGTAATGGTAAATATATATCAATACGGATAATAAAATTCCATAAAATAAAAATATTTTACAAACTGTACAAAACACCTAACTTTTCTATTACCGTTGTTATGTTTAACCATTTTTTATAAAGCTTGAATAAATCAAGAATTAAAAATAACTTTCCGTCAGGTGCATTTATTTATGTAATATAGAATTTCTTTAACATATTTATTTTTAATATGAAATGGCAGATGCAAGTTCTTCTGTGCAGTAAATGGTTTATTTATTTATTTTATTGAACAACATACATATGACTTATATATCGTCAATATTAAAGGGACGACATAGCACAAGGAAATTTTACAAAACAAGAGATATACAGGCGGGATCTCCACAGAAAGAAAGTGTGCAATGAAGCCAGTGGGATTTGAACCCTCAACCTCCTACGTTCGAAGGCGATTAGCTACGTGGTCCTTTGACCCGTCGGCTACGGACGCCCCTGTAGTTGGAAAACATGTAAAGAAATGTGACTATTTTGCTTCATCGTCACTCCACCGCTTTTATAGAAAACGACTACTTCAGGCTAACATGGAGCATTCTCATTGGCCAAAAGAGTGATATTCTATAAAAACGGGAGAGTGACGATGCTGCAAAATAGTCATATTTTTTACAGTGTATGGTTTACATGCTAATAAACGATAAACATTTTGAGCGTGTTCAGCGGAGTCCCTGATCACGCACTGGTAGGATCGGTTAGTTATCAAAACATTCAGTGTTGCTAACCGAAACAGTATTAAAAACTAGAAATTTTCGCTGCATCATCACTCCATGCTTTTACAGAATATCTCTATTTTGACAAATGAGAATTCTTCATAATACACTGAAGAAATAGTTTTCTATATGTACGGTGGAGTGATGATTCAGCAGGAGTTTCACATTTTTAACAGTTTACGTAACCAATGTCGTTCAGCGAAATAATCGAAATGACTAGTAGGGGACCGAACTAACTGAGAATTTTTTTTCTACGGTCATGTGTTCGGTTATATAAACATTTATGATAACAACAAGAAAAGAATAATTATAGCAACGTTACAACTGGTTGAAAACAAGTCATTTATCGGGGCGTCATATAACCAGTCACATTGGTCAGTTTTTTTACATCTACTGAACGCGCTCTTTGAGAATATTGATAATACCAATGTATCGCATGTAAGACTATCAACAACGACTACACTGTAAAGAATTTGAACCTTTTTCTGAATCATCATTCCACCGCTTTTATAGAAATCGATTACTTCAGCATATCATGGAGCATTCTCATGGGTCAAAAGAGAGATATTCTATAACAGTGGGGGAGTAACCATGCAGCAAAAGGGCCAAATTTTTTACAGTGTAGAATTATTTCATTCACTAAATCAAAATTGTCCAGACGAATTTCACACAATTCTTCACTGTTAGAAATTTAACCCTTTTGTTGTATCGTCATTCCACTGCTTTTATAGAAAACGATTACTTCAGCCTATTATATTGCCTTTTCATGCACTGTAAAAAATATGACAATTTTGCTGCATTGTCACTCCCCCGCTTTTATGGAATATCACTCTTTTGGCCAAAGAGAATGGTCCATGATAGCCTGAAGTAGTCGTTTTCTATAAAAGCGGTGGAGTGACGATGCAGCAAAATAGTCATAATTTTTACAGTGTGGTCAAAAGTGAGATATTTTATAAAGGCGGGGGAGTGACCATGCAGCAAAAGAGTCTTTTTGTACAGTGTTCTGTTTAGGTTTACCATAGTTTGGACAAAATCGTTAATTTTGTGTTAATCTGAACGATATATGCAGATTTCGAAATTTTCATATCGAAACACTAATCTCATTTATTCAATTCAAATTCCAGTAGCAATTACCACAACTTGTGTAGATTTCGCCAGTATGACATAGAAGCAGTAGAGTCACTTATTTAATTTAAATGGAGGATATTCCATCTACGTTATGATCACGTGGTCAAGGTAAAACCTTCTAGCTTAAAGAAGAGAAAGCTTCGTTAGACTCAATTTACACTGTAAAAAATATGACTGTTTTGCTGCATCGTCACTCCACTGCTTTTATAGAAAACGACTACTTCAGGCTATCATGGAGCATTCTCATTGGCCAAAAGAGTGATATTCTATAAAAGCGGGGGAGTGACGATGCAGCAAAATAGTCATATTTTTTTACAGTGTAAATCCCCACCAGCCAATGAAACAGTTCATAGAGAAAGCAGTAGCAGCCTCCCTGCTTATCAGTTAGAAGTTCTTTGGGTAAATTACCGGTATCACGTGACCTTTTACAGCCTCAAACGCAGATTTGGAATATGCTCCATTACACACTGTAAAAAAATTGACCCTTTTTCTGCATCGTCACTCCACCGCTTTTATAGAAAACGATTACGTCTCCCTATTATAGAGCATTCTCATGGGTCAAAAGAGAGATATTCTATAAAAGCGGGGGAGTGAATATGCAGCAAAAGGATCAAATATTTTACAGTGCAGTAGCAAGTACACTGTAAAAAATTGACCCTTTTGCTGCATCGTCACATCCCCGCTTTTATAGAATATCTCTATTTTTACCTATGAGAATCCTGCATGATAGGCTGAAGTAATCTTTTTCTATAAAAGCAATGGAATGACGATGCAGCAAAAGAGTCAATTTTTTACAGTGTATTGCCACATCATAGAATTGTAGTTGCCGTAGCTTGCGGAAAACATTCAGTCAGACCATTCACCACCAGTGTCACTGAGCTCCATATAAAACAGGAGATCTCTCTTTGTATTTTCGGACATGATTTCTAAAGGTTAGAACAGTACACTGTTAAAAATGGAGGATATTCCATCTACGTCATGATCACGTGATCAAGGCAAAATCTTCTAGAGTAAAGAAGAGAAAGTTCCGTTAGACGCAGTGTAAATCCCCACTAGCCAATGAAACAGTTCATAGGGAAATCAGTCGCAGCCTCTCTGCTTATCATTTAGAATTTCTTGGGAAAAATACGGGTACCATGTGACTTTTTACAGTCTCGAACGCAGATTTGGAATATCCTCCATTTTTCCCATTTGCTGCAGCGTCACTCCACCGCTTTCATAGAAAACGGATACTTTACAGTGCTATGGGGCATTCTCATAAAAGAGATATTCTATAAAAGCTGTGGAGTGACGCTGCAGCAAATGGGTCAAATGGAGGATATTCCATCTACGTTATGATCACGTGGTCAAGGTAAAACCTTCTAGCTTAAAGAAGAGAAAGCTTCGTTAGACTCAATGTACACTGTAAAAAATATGACTGTTTTGCTGCATCGTCACTCCACTGCTTTTATGGAAAACGACTACTTCAGGCTATCATGGAGCATTCTCATTGGCCAAAAGAGCGATATTCTATAAAAGCGGGGGAGTGACGATGCAGCAAAATAGTCATATTTTTTACAGTGTTAATCCCCACCAGCCAATGAAACAGTTCATAGAGAAAGCAGTAGCAGCCTCCCTGCTTATCAGTTAGAAGTTCTTTGGGTAAATTCAAGGCAACACTAGATACCGGGCTTGCTCATTCCTTTCATGACGTCACAAAAGGTGGCTGAATGACGTCCAGCGATTGGTACAAAACGATGGGTGCGTCACTTTGAGCCCTGTTTTTACCAATCACAGATAGGGCAGCCACCTTTTGTGACGTCGTGATAAGGAATGAGCAAGCCCGGTATCTAGTGTAGCCCTGGTAAATTACCGGTATCACGTGACCTTTTACAGCCTCAAACGCAGATTTGGAATATACTGCATTTTTAACAGTGTAGGATATACACTGTAAAAAATTTGACTCTTTTGATGTATCGTCACTCTACAGCTTTTATAAAAACGATTAATTTAGTCTATCATGGAGGATAATCATGGGTCAAGAGAGAGATATCCTATAAAAGCTTGGGAGTGACGATGCAGCTAAAGAGTCAAATTTTTTACAGTGTAGTGACGATAATCTTAGTTCATTGAAAATGATGCCGTTTATCGCATTCACTTACATGATTAGTGTTTTTTTCTTAATTTGATTCATTTATTAATTCGATAAGTAGAGTTTAATTAGAAAAGAATAAAATAAGATAGTAAGTAAAGAATAACTGAAATATCAAATATCCAAATTTTATAAGTGACTTCTGTTTAGCTTTGTCTTGGAGACTTCATTTGCCTTGCAAAATTTGGCCCGATGATTGAGATGTCCTGCTATATGCAATGTTAAAAATCTGTACCTTTTGCTTCATCACCACTTCACACAGTAAAATATTTGACCCTTTTGCTGCATAGTCACTGTCCCGCTTTTATAGAATACCTCTCTTTTGAAAAATGAGAATGCTCCATAACAGGGGGAAGTAATCGTTTTCTATAAAAAGCAGTGGAGTGACGATGCAGCAAAAGGTTTAAATTTTTTTAACGTGCACTGCTTTAGAAAAATTGCTTGAGTATTTTATGAAACATTCTTATTGGTCAGAATAAAAATATTCTACAAAAGCGGTGGAATGATTATGCAGCAAACATTACATAAACAGTTAAACTATTAAAAATTTGAAATTTCGGCTGCATCGTCTCTCCACCTCTTTTATAAAATCTCTCTATTTTGACCAATGATAATGCTCCATAAAACAATGAAGTAATCGCTTTCTATAAAAGCGGTGTATTGACGATGCAGCAAAAGTTTCAAATTTTTAACAGTTTAATGATGTTTACACGATAAAAAGCTTATCGCTCAAAGTTAGTTAACATCCTGCTATAGAATGGAGGATATTCCATCTACGTTATCATCACGTGGTTAAGGCAAAACTTCTAGTGAATGAAGAGAAAGCTTCATTAGACGCAATGTAAATCCCCAACAGCCATTAAAACAGTTCATAGGGAAAGCAGTAGCAGCCTCCATGCTTATCAGTTATAAGTTATTTAGGTAAATTACTGGTAGACGTGACCTTTCACAGCTTCGAACGCAGATTTGGAATATCCTCCATTAAACCAGCGCTCCTCACTAAACTGTAAAAAAACTGACTCTTTTGCTGCATCGTCACTCCCCCGCTTTTATAAAATGTCTCTCTTTTGACCCATGAGAATGCTCCATAATAGGGTGAAATAATCGTTTTCTATAAAAGCAGTGGAGTGACAATGCAGCAAAAGGGTCGAAATTTTTACAGTGTAGGAAACGATTACACCGCTGTATTATGGAGCATTCTCATTGGTCAAAATAGATATATTCTATAAAAGCAACGGAATGACGACGCAGCAAAAGGGTCAATTTTTTACAGTGTATCACATACATCCGAAAAATACACATAGATAGTAAGTTTAGTTATGAGAGAGGCAACATACGGGTTATAATATTTGATTGGATGTATGAAATCTGGAGAAAAAACAACCACCAAACATCTTTCGAGCTTAACACATCCACCAAACTGATTGCTTATTAATGTCTCACTTATACAATAAAACTCGTCCAAGGGAGTAAGGGTAAGGTTTGATACAGAAAACGCCCAGTTTTGCTATAGTTTGGACAAACTCGTCTGTCTAACAAGGAAGGTCTCCATTGGGGGCATACTCAGAATTTTTTGAAAAAAATACGAATTAAACTATTCATGTAGGTAATAAAGGATCAGTGAAAATTAGCGGCGGAATCACATTATTAGATATGTAAAAGAAAAAAAATAGTTTGGAATAATTGGCGTGAAAAGCTGAAAGCGACGAGGGATTTGGCGAGCAGTGCATTTCCTCGCCAAAAGCAGACGATTTTAACGAATCTGAAAATTGATTTTAATTAACTTCACTTTTAAAAATCTGCAGCATTTACTGCAACGTCACTCCACTACTTTTATAGAATATCTCTCTTCTGACCAATGAGAATGCTCCATAGCACGGTGAAATGACCGTTTTCCATAAAAGCGGTGGAGTGACGCTGCAGAAAATGGTGCAGATTTTTAGCGGTGTTGTAGCTTGTGCAACACTGTTAAAAATCTGCTGTATTTTGCTGCAACGCACTCCACCGCTTGTATATAATATCTCTATTCTAACCAATGAGAAAGCTCTATTTCACGGCCAAGTAACCGTTTTCTATACAAGCAAGGGAGTGCGTTGCAACAAAATGCAGCAGATTTTTAACAGTGTATTTTTCAGTTTGGAACAATTTTAATCAATTTAAATTGTGTTTTAAATGATAAAATATATTAATTTCATTTATTATAAGTACATATAAACGTATATGACAAAATTACACTTAATGTAAAGTAAAAATGCAAAACTAAAATTACTTAAACTAAACTTATTTAAATAAATTGAACATAGAAAGTTTTTTCTTTAAAAAGTATTCGAAGCGTAAAAGCGTATTTTTCAAAATTTCGTTTTTTCGCTAACCGGAGATAAATCGCCAAATAAACGAAATTTTTATTATTTTTTTACGGACGTTATAAGGAGGTTCCGCCGATATTTTTTTATAAACATATATAACTATATGAGAAGAACATTCTGTATTTTTTTTCAGATTTTTCTGAGTATGCCCGTATGGAGACCTTCCTTGTAAGTACATTTGAACATGGCATGTTGTCACTCTTACGAGAATATGCTGCACTTTAAAAAAACTAGAGCAGAATGTTCCTAGTCACACCACCGTTTTTCTAGAAAATCCCTATTCTGACCTAAGAATTCTCTATAATATCTAAATTGAACCAGATTGATTTTTTGCGAGGCTAACGAAAAATACAGGCTACAGCAGTGCATCTCCGGTATCTTTTTTTTTTTTTTTTTTTTTTTTTTTTTTTTTTTTTTTTTTTACAGATCGCTTGAATCACGTAGTGCTCCATTCGTGCACCCCCATTGGTGTATTGAAGCATCAAGTGCCTCCGGCGGTCTGTAAAAGAATGTACGTGGAATGCAACGCGGTAATTATCTTTCTCGTCAGCCCCGATTTTTTGCTGTTAGCGAAATAATTTTCACCAATCAAGAGCCTGATGTTTTGCAAACAACAAAATGCTCACGAAAAATTCTAACTTTTCATTCGTCAATGTCGTCTCGCAAACAGCAAATAATCTATCTGGAACCTGCCATTATCAAGTAATCACTGTCCATAAAATTTTGGAGTGACTACACTGTTAAAAAAATTTTAACTTTTTCTGCATCGTCATTTCACCGCTTTTAAAGAAATCGTTTACTTTACTGTCTTATGGAGCATTCTCATTGGCCAAAATAGAGAGATTATAAAAGCGGTGGAGTGACGATGCAGTAAATGTTTCAAAGCGCTTTCAGTAGACCTAACTAAAGCCATCAATGTGATCGGTTGCATTATGTAACGGTAAGTTACCGGTTTCTAACTGGTTGACAGATTGAATGGATTCCATTGGTGTTGTTTATTAGTAGCGCCATATGTACAAATTTGCTGCAGTTCTTTTATTGTTGCCATAAATGTTCAAGTAACCTATCACGTGACCCAACTAATCTATTTTTTCTCGGTTAGTTCGGTCCCTTACAAGTCACTTAAGTTATTTTCGCTAAATGAATCGATTGTTTAAAGGTAAGCAGCACTGAAAGCTTTGTTTAGCTAACCGATCCTACTGGTACGTATGCGGCGATTCCACGGAGCTCTGTCTCCGGAAACATACAAATCCGTCAAAATCCGGAAGCCTAAAAAAAACTTGATTACAATACTTTCTTCTATTGAAGGTAGAAGAATGTAAAAATATCTTTTTTAATAAAAATGAAAATCAGACAAGGAAAGTTTCAATAAAGTAATTTCAAATAATTAAGAAAAGTATTTAAAACAAAGAAAAAAGCCTAGTTTCATTTCTGAGTTATAATTCGGCTATATATAAAGATACTAAGGCATAAATTAATACGTTTTGAGGTTGACTTGGTTCAATCATTGACGCACATTTCACATATTGCTTTTGCACATTTCACATATATTTTGTTTGATTAGTACTTTAAGCAGCAGCTTTTCTTAAAAAAAATATTTCAAAAATAAACAAATCGTATGGAAATGTTATATAAATGTGAAATATGGATAATATGACTACATCAAACACCAGAAATATGTATAAAAGTAGAAAGGAATTGTTACATGTATATATCGGTAACTTTCAATGTGTATAAAATTCAAAGAAATGCATCTACAAAAAATACAATCTGACCTCCAAAAATTAAGGTTCAACATATTTTTAGAAGCTCACCAGAAAAAATAATGTCTGTCAGGTTAAACTTTATAGTTTATATGAATGAGAATAATAAGCTTTAAAAAAGTTTATGCAAAAATTACAGCTACCAATTTTATTTCATATAAAAGAATAGGTATTTGTGAATGAAAGAAAAATATGCAATTACGAAACTTTCGTAATTTCCGGTGTAATTTTTTTTATTATTTGAACTATTGTTGTCAGTTTTGATCACAACAACCATTAGAGTCTAGAAATGTAAGAGGCCATTTGCCAGATTCATGAGAGTGGCAGGCAATAGGATGGATGGAAATGAGGTTGTCATAGACCAATGTAATGGCTCAATGTGTCTCTTAATGTAGTCCAACGACCCTGGGATCAATATGAATCCAAAGATTCTGTGTCCAGAAAGCCTGTTCAAAGTCGTCCAATTGTTACAACGCCAACAGAAGACCGGTTTCTAGCTCTTTCGGTCTGAAGGAAAAGACGCACTACGGTGCCGCAACTCATTGCAGACCAAATCGCAGTTCAGGTAGAAGAATCTTCACTACTATGGTGCGAAGATGTCTTTACAATGCAGGTCTCTATGGAAGGCGACCAGTTGTGTGTGTCACCCTCAACAGACGACAGAGAAGGGACCTCTTATGTTGGGAAAGTGAACATGTTTCCTGGATTAGACAGCAGCTGGATCTGTACACGTCACAGACGGGTCTAGATTCATGCTGGAGACGGATACAAGACGTCATCTGATCTGGAGAGAACAATGCTCTCGATACCATCAATCAAACACTATCGAAACACACAGTTACAGAAACGGTGTAGTCATGAATTGAGCTGGGATCTAACTAGGAGGTCACACTTAACTGCATGTGTTCCATGGAGGAACTCTCACTGGAGCGAGATACCGGGATGAAATCCTTGATTCATATGTGTATCCATATGCCGGTGCTTTTGGTAATGGTTTAAATCTAATGGGTAATAATGCGAGGGCACACTGAGCTGTGGTTGTTGAGGATTATCTTGAGGATCACGGATTGGAGAGAATGGAATTGCTAGCTCACTCTCCAGACTTGAATCTGATAGAACATCTTTGGCACTATCTTGAATGACAAGTTGCGGCTTTAAGTCATTCTCCAAGGTCATTAAATGAGCTGAAACAAGGCTTATTCCATATCTGATCAGCGCTACCTATTTCGGTGTCCGACAATTTAATTAAACGTATGGAAGGTCAATGCCACCAATGCATCCGGGGTGGTCATATTCCGTATTAGAACCAGTTTTTGTACTGTTTCTGTCACATTTTACTGCATAATACTGTCATGTGCGGATTTCTCTTAGAATGAAACTTTCCACCATGAGTGCTTTTTTTTGTTGCAATTTCATTTATACGTTTAAGTAAATTTCTATGTCGCATATAATAAATAACAGTTTATCGCACGTTTTCTCTAAATTTGTTGTTTCTATATTCTTTCATTTGCAAATTAGACACAAAAAACAGGTTGTACCTTAACTTTTGGAGGCCAGTATATTACACAATGTTTTCAACGTATATGTTTATCATTTTTTAAAATAAAACTGACTAAAACAGTTATATAAAATTAATTTTATTATAAGATCACTTTCTTTTAAATATAGTACTCATAATTTAAAAAATAAAACAAGAAAATATTAAAATAAGAATCTATATAAATGCTACTTTCAAAAGTGAACACAACATAACTTTTACTCAAAAATTGTGGCAATTACAAATTGCGATAATCTTCCAAGCCTTTAAATATCCTACTCTATCATAAATGTTATTGTTAAGTCCTCATGGTGGAATGATTGTCTCCTCGAAATTGGATTTGTTGAACACCAATCAGGTAATGAACGACCATATGGAGTGTATAAGTACTGCAAGATTTTCAAACTACTTTTCGATTCAATAACATCAGGGTAACGATGAATAAACCTAAAATAATCATCACATGTTATAGTAATGAACCTAATATGTTTGTAAAACTTCAGCAGACTTTCTGCGTTAACTGGTTTCAAATTTTGGTACCCCCACTCGGTTACAGATATCAACAGATCGTATTCTTTAATATTTAGTTTATCCATTTCAAGAAGCTGAAGAATAAAATTTTCTTGGGCATTTAAAAACTTTTCAGATTTAATTAGTTTTCCTGCGTTTTCTTTCAAGTAAGCATGGACTTTATCGAAAAATAGTGGGTGTGAAAATACGTCACTATCGATGACGTCCCAGAAATCATCATCATTTATTTGTATCGATGCGATATGATTCTTGGATAATTCGAGAATATTAGGCACCAGATACTTATCTCCAATGGTGTACAATTTCCAAACAGATATCAAGGTTTTTAATCTGTTGTTCTTCCCGTAGAAATGACTGTAAATAAAAAATGTATATATAAATGCTAATTAAATTTTACATTTTTCAGGCATACAGTAAAAAAAAGTATTTGAAAAAAAAATCTGAAATTACGCATGAAACGTAGCAAATGAGCTAGCTGCATTCTTACAATAACGAAGTTTTAAAAATAACCAGATGTTGGTGTAACAGTATACAGTATTTCGGCTACAGTATAGTAGATGAAATGTTTTTGGTGTCCCTCTTTAAGCATTATCTGCTTTCTAACACGTTTTAGATACTGGAGATTCCGAAAAACCATTTTTCGGAAAAAAGTTATGCCGTTCATCTGTCTGTCTGTCTGTCTGTAAATGCTCTATCTCCCGAACAAATTCAGACAGAGATTTGAAATTTTGTATCTGATGAGTATGTAAGAATGGAATGAAGCACATTTAATATCAGTAACCTCGATTATCTAGAACTATTTTTTTCGGACTCTCGAAATATTCGTTCTGATGAAAGGTACATAAAAAAATTTCAATTTTTTAAGGTGTGGATGTAAAAGGCAATAAAATAAAGTTTTCCACAAAGAACGAAATTGATCGGCTTATTAGTTGCTAAAATATTTGTAATCCTGTTTTTCCTGTTCTTCAATTTTTCATGACACTGTATTTCATTCAAATTTCAATTCAACGATTTTAATTGGAAATTAAACGCTTAATCCGACGCAGCATATTGTTAGTTGATGTGATTATTATTTTTGAAGTTATAAGGATGTTTCTTTTACGCAATTCTGTATTACTTGAGTAATTTGGCGTTTTATGTAATTTGTCGAAATGGGTTCATCATCAATTCATTAATAGAGGATTACTATATGTATATTAAAACAGTACTATATGTATATTAACTGTATATTAAAATATTTAAATACAAGTTTAAATCTGTTTTGGAATTGCAATGCATTTTATAAGCAGTTTCCGCATGTTTTATTTTCAAGTGTTATAATATGCATATCCCTGATGGGTAAGTATTACTGTGTCCCCCAACGACTAGCATTATGTTCGGAAAAATATGAAGTAAATGCACTATGTAATTAAAATGCACTTGAAACCATTTCTTTCTACTAACAGTAATGTTACTGAATACTTTTGATTGTCATTGTCATTAAACTATAACTTTCATTTTCATAATTTTTTTAAATAACTCGACAAAATTATGCAACAACTATATATTTTAAATTTCAAACAAATCGGTTGGGAACCTTTTGTTCTGTTACATGCAAACAGACGGACCGACTGAACGATGACTAAGTGCTACGTTTTTACATACATGCGAACGCACCAAAAAAAGTAGGGTTTCATTCTTTAGAAGAAACACATCAGACAGTTTTTCTCATTCCTGCTTGTTTGGCGGTTCGTCACAGTATACCTATTGCTCAATCTGTCTGATCACATGACAAATAAAATTTTGAAAAAATCTAATATTCTTTGAATTAAATGAATTGAGTTAATGACCTGCGACCATTTTAGTCATTTAGGTTTCAAAGCAATCTTAATTTCATTATTTTTCTTACAGATAGATAGTTCTGCATCTATCTATTCATCAAAACGTTTCCGGTTTAGTGCTCTAGATGTGTATTCGATAGTCTTCCCACCTCTCGGAATAGATTAAGTTATCTAATAAATTAAATTTTGCAGAATATTTTATATATTTTTATCCATTTTATGTGAAAAATTTGCTTCAAAAATTATTTTAAACTAAAAGTTTTTCTAAAAATTATGAAATTTTAAATTCAATAAATTTCACTTTGCGATGAATAATTAAAAGAAATTTCGCATTTTTACCATTTTAAGGGTTTCTTCCTTTATTCTTTTCGTAGCTGAAATTAAATCATGTAATTAAGTATGCTTTTCTGATGAAGAAACACACTATTACAATTGTCTAAAAAAATCAGTTCTTGAATATTTTTAATTTGAGTAACAAAATATCCTACAATTATAGTACATTTTAAAAACTATATTCAAGCGTTTATTTTATGTTTTAACTTTAAAAGCGTTAAGGATTTAAGTATAATATTAATGATTTGAATAATCTTTGGATATATAGGGTTTTCAATCTGAACGGTGGACAATTACTAATTCCTAAACCGTTAGTTATAGACATATAATACCAATTACAATAATGTTTTATATGAGGTACAGAAATATTTTAAAAACAATTTTGGGTTTATTAAACATTTTAAAAAAATTAAAATTTTTATTCGTTCTCCCGGTCCTATAAGTTTTATAGTTAGTAAAACTTTCCTATTACAATGATAAGTAAAAAAAAAGAAAAGTCCCATTCACATAACCCTAAAACTGACTGAGTTATGAAACTTTAAACATGCATGACCTATACTTTTCTACAAAAAATGCAAAAGAGTTTGACCAAGGTTTGAGAGGGCATATACCAAGTTAAAGATTCAAAGAGTTTATTTCATGTGTATCTGCGTTTAAAATTTTTTTTTACAAATATTACGACCGAGTTAACTTTCAATTTATATGCATGTTTTAACACTAATTAACCGAAAATTATCTACATTTTTAGCTATAATTTCTGGATTTTTAGCAAGTTATAAATTGTCAAAACTATTTATCACTGAGTCTAAAAATGACCGTCATTTTAACAATCACTCCAAATCGTAAATGTAAAAGTTAAAGTGTATGAAAAATCCAATATTACAAAACAGGTATAAAACTTAGCAAAAAAATTGAAACGGCAGTGTCAGCATTTTTCACACATCATATATTTCAAAGTTAAAAATTTTAAAGTTAAAATTGAATTCCCTCCTTCACATCATCGGACCCATAAGGCGTGTAACTGTAAAAAGCCTAGTACAAGCCAAGCATTGAATAAATTATTGAATTAACTGAACGGTGGCCAATGGCTAATTTCCTTAACCGTTAGTCATAGACATATAGCACCAACTACAAAAATGTTCTATATGAGGTACAGAAATATTTTAAAACAATTTTGGGTCTATTAAACATTTTTAAAATTTTAAATGAAGTTCACTTTTCGTAGCCAACGGTAAAATCAGCTATCACAAGCTATAAACAGGAAAGCCACATTTTTTTATAGTATTAAACTAAAAAAAAAATATAGTTTTTTCGATTTGCAAAAATCCTTAACGTGGTGGTAAAAAATGAATGCGAATTTCAGACTCAGCGATACATAGTCCAAACAACCCATTATTAGAAGCTTAAAACAATGACGCAACCCAACACGTTTGCAAACTAGTGTAATCTAATAGAATTTTAAAATTTTTATCATTTTGCAAAAAATTGAGGCTGTTAATTTTCACCATTTCATTTAACAAATTTCTATTTTTTCTGCTAAAAATTATATATTTTGCATTAACATGTCGCTATGATTTAATATTTTAATTTATATTGTATTGCTAATTTTACTCCCAACCATTTTTAAAATATCTGACGGAATTAAATTTTACTAAATTTATGAATGACCCCTAATTTGCAGCAAAAAATATGTCCCATCTTTAAACAGTAATAACTCAGTTAATAACAATGGTAGAATAACGGGACTTTGTTTTTACTTGTTTGTCAGTAACAAAAATTTTACTAAATACAACCATTGGCAAGAAGTTTCCGTTCATTAGACAAACACGTCATTTCTTGTAAGAAAGGATTATTTATTCTCACTGCGTAAAAATTAAACGATTATTAGCGATAATACATTTATATTATACATAATGAACAAAAATATGCAATACATAAAAATTATTATACATCAATTTATAAACAGAAAAATTGTGATTGAAATTTAAACATCAAAGAAAAAATTATTCAATCACGCTTTGACTTAGAAAAAAATAACTGATCACTGTAATCAATATTTAATATATCAACGTTTTACTCGGATGACAGCCGAAAATCTTCATGGGATAGGCTCAATAAGCTTTTTACACTCATGTAGAGCAATTTCATACTAGCATTCACTTGTAGATTTACGTAGTTCAATATCATTTGTGATCCTTCGAAAATCTATTTTTCTTTTTAATATATTCCACAGATTTTCGATGGGATTAAGATCTGGACTATTTGGAGGCTATGTCATGATTGTAATCGGATTATTACATACATTTTTCAGAAATTTCTTCTCTGGTTTGGTGTGATGTGGAGCTGCATTGTCATCTTGAAGTAAGAAGTCATATTGTTCCGCGAACCATTGATCGATGCTGCGAATCAAAAAATTTTCTAATAGGCCAATGCAAACTTCAAAGTTTACTCTAGGTAACAAAATATACAACTTGCTGACGCTTTGTGATGTCATGCAACTCCAAACTGTAAATGCAGGTGAAAATTTAATCCTCTTATTGATATCATTGTATACGTATCATTGTACTTTTCACCAACTCTCCTCCAAACAAATGTTCCACAGTCATCACCTGTTCCGAAAGATATCCAAGATTCATCGCTAAAAATAACTTTATTCCATTTATCAAATGGCCAGTGTACATGTTTTTTATACCATTTCAAGCGCTCTTTTCTGTGCTGCTTTTTCAAGTAAGGTTTCGCTTAACTTTACGGAATTTAAATCCTACTGCATTTAGACGATTACGTACAGTGCTGTGACATACTTTTGCCTTATACTTAAACCATTCGGAATTCAGTTGTTTTGAAGTTGCTCACCACTATCTTTTCGCTATTTCTACAAGTTTTCTGTCTTCCCTAAGTGTTGTCATTCGTGGACGTCCACTTCGATGTAAATTTTTCACGCTGTTAGTCAACTGATATTTTTTCCAAATATCGCATATCGTTCTTTGAGCACAATTTAATAAAGCAGCCAATCACCTTTGTGAATTTCCCTCTTGCAACAATTTAATCATGCGGATTTTTAAATCGCGAGACTGGTGTTTCAAACGAACCATTGTCCAGCACTTAAGAGCTGCTTTTAATCTCGTAGATGGATGATTTATTCGTTTAAAGATAATTCATATATTGTACGCATGCGCAGGCAATCTTATCTCTCTTCAATATGCAAATTTTAAACTTGTTTCCACAGTGATCGATTATTATTTTCCAATTTCCGACTTGATCGGATATTTTTTTCTCACAAGAAAACTTTTTCGTTTGCAGTATAATTACAGAGGTGTGAAAATTATTAGAATAATTGTGAATTTTACAATAAAATCTTGTTATATTAAAGAAATAATGCATTATTTAAAAAATATTTATACATTTAATATTTAGCGAGCATTTCCATGTTTTTTATTAAAGATTCGATACATCTTAGCATACTTTGTATGAGTATTTGGTAAATAATTTGTATTTCGTTGCCATGGTGCCAAATTTGGATGAGTTTTTTATCAGACTATTTATGATCGTGATGTTGCATTTCTTCAATTTTTTCTTTACAATGGCCCAAAGATGCTCTATGGGGTTCATATCTGGATTATTTCAAGGCCATGGAAGTGTTTTTATATGTTTTTCATCCATAAATTTGGCTATGGATGACGTTTTATAGTACAAAGCTCCGCCAAGTATGTATATGAAGTTTCCATTTGGAAACCAGTCTTTAAATTGTGGAATTAGTCTTTGTCTAAGCACATTTTTAGATTGATGCTGGTCCATCATGCCTTCTAAAATGTATAAATGTCTAGTATGCTTAGCAAATATCACGCTCCAGACCATTACATAAGTACGAAGTTAAACTGTTTGTGATACGCAATTTGTTGGAAACTCTTCAATGGTATTTTTCCAGACATATTGAATGCTTTCTTCAGCTATTGTAGGCATTTATTCATGAGAAAAATATACCTAAACGATAAAAAGTAGTTTAAGGTATGTAATTTGTAGAGAAATATTGTTATAAAGCAATTTTAAATCAAATTTATCAACAGTTCTGTATCTTTACTCAGTATACAAAAAACATGATTTCAGATAAAGCAATGAACTACTTGAATTCAACTATTTATTTAGAGAAAAATTGATATTTCTATTCTTGCTCCAGTCATTTCCGATTTATTCTCGCATATCTTTTGCGAAGCAAGTCTCTTCTTTGCCACAGTAAATATGATTTTATCCTTTTTTTCGAGGACGACTAGTACCGAGTCCAACTAAGATGTGCTTTATACAGATAAGAATCACATGAATTTACGTCATACTCTTGCAAAGTGATTTTTAGTTCATAACTAGTTGCTCTTCTGTTAGTTTCAGCAATTTGAATTAATTTCCTTTCTGTTCTTACAATAAGTTTCATTTTCCTTCGGCATTTCCCTATTCTAGAACTTTCATATTGACCACCTTGGTACCACATGAACCAAGGATCTTTTAATAAAAAAAAAACAGTTGATTGCACAATTTCTGCTTTTTTAGTGATTTTGTACTATATATAGTGATTTTCTTGGATAAGGCACTTTCCACAGCTAATTTTCTAGGAGAAATATCACTTGCTTTGCCCATAATCACGCAATAATCTTTTGACAATGAAAAAAGCTATCAATTAATAGAACCTAATTAAAACAACGAAAAGGTTTATCTTAAGAATAAAATAATACTGATGCCAGCTCAAGAAAAGACAGAAAATACTAGCAAGCAGACTATTTTAAAATTTTATTTTGAATTAATTTCTTAACCATGCAAACTCTTCATGCAATTGCAAACTATTTGATTATTTTGGATCAAATATTTAAAAAAAAAATTCCAACATTTAACAAATTTATATCTTCAAAACTATTCTAAAGTAATGAAAAACTGACTGCATTAACAAAAAAAATCCCCTTTCATGAAATATTGCAAGTATATACAGTATTAATCAAGAAAAACTGAAAAAATTACAATTATTCTAATAATTTTCACACCTCTGTATAAATTATACGATTGCGATAGTGAATTTACTTTTCGTTTATGTTTTAATTAGTGTTCTTTTATTTGGCATATAGAAAAACGCTCTTATGCTCATAAATCTCGAAATATATGCTTCGACATGCAAAAATCATAAACTTGATGACACTGATCGGAAACTTTTTGCCAAGGGTTGTAAAACTTAAAAGACCAGCGGACCGTATAAAAATTTAAATTTTGTAATATTTCATGAAATGTTATTGACTAAAATCGCTTTAAAAATATTTCTTTACATTATATAAATCATTTTCTTACTGTCTATTACCAACGGTTTAGGAATTATCCATTGGGCACCGTTGAGAATGGACACCCGATAAATAAAGAATATAAAATTAAACAAGTAAGAAAAATTATGCTTTAAGCATAGATTATAAAGCACTTTTCAAAACTTCATGAAATCTTTAAAAAAAACTTCGTTAATTAGGAAAATAACGGTATATAGCCAAATATGTATTCCAATACCTTTGAAAAGCCCTATATATGAGCTGTCTGTTGACAAACATATTTTAAAATGGGAAAATTTAGTTTAGCAAGAAAAAAGCTTAAATGTTCTTTTTGAGGAATTTTTACATAAAA
Organism: Maratus speculifer; assembly: GCA_964019185.1. NCBI lineage: Eukaryota > Metazoa > Arthropoda > Arachnida > Araneae > Salticidae > Maratus > Maratus speculifer. Next base: position 93,447,090 of record OZ025295.1, read on the forward strand.
TGGGAAACATACATGAAAACTTTTGTTCAGCCCTGTAGTTTACCTTGTATATTTATTACACGTCAGTAAGAAGCTAAAATTCATTTTAAACAAAAACTCTTTAAACAACTGAAATCACGTTGTTATAAATTATCATTCATAGGTGTCCATGTACACAATTCTTTACGTGGCCCTGTATATCATTTTATCTATATTCTGCAAGCATTTCTTTAAATTGAATGGAGTTCAGCGTAAAAATGTATACCTTATTTTAGAACCATCTTTAAGTAATTTACGCTCATACTCGGTAACGTTGGCGAGCTCTTTTGGAAAGCCCTATATATCAACTATAATATTTATACACACCCTTAGAATGTAAAAAAAATTAGTAAAACTTAAATGCGTATATCATAATTAAAATGTATTATATTCATCCATCAGCCATCATTGAAAACATAGTCCATCGGAAGAAATATACTATTTGAAATCTTTTGTGTGTCCTGGTAAATACAATGAACTTCATATTATGCAAGACAGTATAATTCATATTAAGCCTCAGTGAAAAAGAAAGTTTGGAATTCTTCTGTGGTCCTATAAAGGAATAATACTATATTTTCACCGCATATTTTATACAATGCATATTTTAGTGCACCTCTTAAATGCATCTAATTTTAATATGTTTGACAGGGTGCAACATCTTTAAAACGCCTTTGAAACGATTTTTCCCCATAGGCCATAATGTAATGGAAAATTTGTGACTCTCCCTGTAAATAAACTATTCACGGTAGAAACTTCATTTTCAATAGGGTTTGTGCTAGGGTGAACGTCAATAACATACAAAATTTCCAGGCCAATTCGAGTATATTTACAGGTTTTAGAGCGCGGATAGACTGACAGACGGGCAGACGGACAGACAAACCGAATGCATAAGTACTTTTCAAATTTTTGGAAAGTGTTTTAAACGTTAAAATTCATTTCAAATGATTTTTCCGGATAGGCCGTAATGTAATGGGAAACTTTTGATTATCCCTATAAATTAATTAATCACGGTAGAAACTTCATTTTCGATTGAGTTTGTGCTAGGATAAACCTAAATAACGTCCAAAAATTTCATGGCAATCCGAGTATATTTACGAGAGTTACAGCGCAGACAGACGGTCATCCGGCCTGACAAACCGAATGCATAAGCACTTTTCAACTTTGTTGGGACGTGCTAAAAGCAAAATTTGAAAGTGCATATCAAATTTTAAAACGTACTCTACAGTAATTATTACGCAAAGATAATATTGAAACTTTTTTCTTTTGTGTGTCCCTGTAAATTAAAAACAAAATGCTACGAATTCTGTTTTAACGTTCCTGTACTGAAAATCAGTGATTTATATCAGTTTCAATACATTCGAAATAGCGTAATGTCATTAAAATATTTCCCAAACGATTTTTACCCATATACCATGATGAAATCGATTTCTTTTGAATATCCCATTAAATGAAGCAATATTCGTACATACTTCATATTTAATACCAAACATGATTTGGTGGCGCGAAATAAGCTTTATTAACCTCCTGACTGCCGCCGGCTGATTTTTTCACACACTAAGCTGCAGGTTTCACTGCAACATAAGCAATATTTAAATTAGTATAATTCCACAAATAAAACCCAGTTCTGAAAAATTAAGTTAGGATTGATGCTATCAAAGATTATACACCGGATACTAATAACGTATTTTGCATCAGGTTGGAAAAAACATCTTTTTTTATATTTTTAATAAATTACAGAGAAAACAACATTACAATATTACCCTTTGGCTGGGCAGTCAGGGGGTTAATTGCATGAAAATCTGAGTATATACGGGATTATATTTGCGGATTAGAACATGGACAGACGGACAGACAAAACCGAAGGCATAAGAACTTTTCAAATATATTGAAAAGTGCTTATGCGAACTCGTATATGTTACAGTGGTGATCAGAATTATAAGAACAATTGAAAATTTCACAGAAAAAATTTATGAACGAAATAAAGTAAAATTTATACATAAAATGCATTTTTAAACTAGATATCATTGTAAATTTCAAAGCATTGAAAAATGCAAAATGCGAATGTTTTGCGATAATTAACAAAATATATCATTGATCGAAAACTGGACAAAATTATAAAGAACAGTGAATGTTTTTTGCATAAAACACACTAATAATTAATATTTTCCCTCTTCTTCTCAATTACTTTTAAAACTCTTGACGTCACGGAATTAGACAATTCCTTAAGAACATTCTTTGAAATTTTTGACCAGGCGTTTTCAATGGAGGACAAGAGCTCTTGCTTGTTTTTATATTGCGTACCGTTTTTGTATATTTCTTGTGTGAGAATACCCCACAGGATAATCAGATCTGGGCTTCTGGCCGGCCAATCAAGTAGTCTCACAAAATTAGCATCAAACCACGATTTTTAACGTTTGGGAAACATGTACTGAGGTATTGTCCTGCTGCAAAAAAAAAGTCTCCACTCCATATTAACGGTGCTTCCGGTAAAAGATTATCGCTCAATACATCAGTATAACTCTCAGATTTCATTTTACCCTACACAAAACTATTGGAGTAATTCCACCTTCTGCGAAAGCTCCCCAGACCATTACTGAGACACCCCTAAAAGCACCCTTTGAGAAAATTTCTTTTTCTCTACGGAGATCATACCAGAAGTAACGAAAACCATCTGGTCCATCCAAATAAAACTTCTTATCATCGGAAAAGACAACATCGTCCCAATTTTTGCTCATAGTATTGATTTTTTTGCAAACTCCATCCTCAGTCTCTTATGAGCTTTTGTAAGAGACGGTCGTGACATATGTTTACCATAGAGAACATTTTTTTTTCTTTTTCTAAAACACGTCGAACAGTCAGAGCACTGTATTCTAAGTTCAATTCGCGTTTTATTTCTGTTGACGTTTGTTTTTTGGAGCAAGCTTGCCTTATTATCATTCTTTTCTCCCGTATAGAGACAGAAGATGGCCTATCTGCATGTCTTTGCCGTATTTTCCGGGATTTTTAAGATAATTGTAAATAACCGTTCTTGATCTATTAAGCTTTGTCGCAATTTAGCGTGCAGAAAAACCTGAACTTTTAAATGCATTCATTTTTCCTTTTTCAAACTCCGAAAGCTTTGTACCCAACGGCATGAGTGAAAAACAGAATATCACGATCCCAAACGCGTACTACGCATTTATATCATCTTGAAATTCCGTGTGCAGAACAAAAAATATGCAAAATTTACTTTTTAGAACAAATAAATATAGTTGTTTTTATAATTTTGTCCATATCACAGGCTGTATAAATTTATAATATATTTTATAAATATGAATTTTCATCATATTTCAATGAAAACTTATAAAAATATTCTTTATTTTGCATTGGTTTCCTGCCATTAAATTTGCATAAGTTTCCAGCCAAATGTAGTCAAGATTTGGCGATTTTTTGCCTTGTTCTTATAATTTTGACCACTGTATGAGTTAAAAGTTACTTTTAAACTTTGTTGAAAAAAATGTAAAAAAATACTTCTAAAATTAAAAATATATGTAACATTAATAGTATAAAAAATGAGAATTAAAATTTTATTTAAAATGTTGCAACTCGCTACGGCAATAGAAAGCATTCGAATGCAAGGAATTATTTTTGCCAGTTTGTTATTTCTAAGTAATGGAAGAACCAGTAAAAACTTTTGTGATCTTTTAGTTAACATTTAAAAGCAAATGTCTAATTTTTAAATAGATCAGTTTCAATTATGGGACTTACGATTTCCATAAGCTATCGGAAATCGCCGATATTTTAGCAGATGTCACTCAAGCAATCAAAGTGGAGAAAAAACAGAAAGACAATATAAAGACGAACAATATGAAATCCAATTTGTCAAGTTCGTTGCTAGGTTCTGAAGTCATATGAAACCATAAACTGATCTCTCAAACGACCATTGTTAAATATGTTTGAAAGCACGAGTTTCAACTCCGTGCTGAAATTTAAAGTTTAGATGAAAAAACAGCCACTTTTGAAATATTAAAGCACTAAAATTGGTTTATTAACCTCTGTCTCAGCCTTTTAATTTAATTCTGCAAAAGTTTTATACAACCAACCGAAAGCAAGCGGAAAAAAAAAGTAAGCGACAGTAAGCGGAAGGAAAAAAGAAAAAAAAAGTGTTTTTGATGAGAGTGAGTTCCGAATTTTAAATACTCACTTAATAATTAGAATTTCGAAATTCTTATGTCAGGTACATGTGGAGAGACTTTGGGCTACACTCAGAAAAATTTCGAGCCTCGTACATGGCGTAGATTTGTCTAAACATCGCTGGCGCACACACACACGCACACAGACCGAGCGTTTTGTTCTTTTATTAGTATAGATTACTGTGCATGTTCTAAATAATTCCTTTATTGCTGATTCATTATTCATTCATTCCTTTATTGCTGCTCATTTTTTGCTTTTTTAATATGCAACTTAAAAATAGATAAGACCATGAAACATAAAAAACTATTACTGGTGCCAAAAGCACAAAAGCTCAAAATATTGTTAAAATTCATTTTAAAAATCGCATTAAAAATCGACCAAATTTGTTAAATTAGGCTAAAAGTTTGAAACAATTTTCTTTTATTCAATGTCAAAAAATAGCCACAAAATGCAAAATAAATACTAAAAATCGCAATAAAAAATTTGGTTAAAAGTTGAAAAATCCCTGAAGAAATTCCGAATATATTTCATTGAAAAAAGAACTAAATTTCTATGTTGGATGAAAAGAATGAAACCACATTTTATTCACTAATGTGAAAAAATCGCCTAGACACAAAAAATAATGTTAAAAATCGCATAAAAAAATTAAATAGAAAAAAATCTCACCAAAAAATCTAAAACTGGGCTTCGAGGTCAAAACTTTATATATCGAGGTACCTTCCCCCAAATTTTGTACCTCTACGATCGACACAGTGGTCTCTTCAGAACAGCGCTGACAGACTCACAAATTTCTCTCTTTATTATTATAGATTATAATTTTAAGTTTTATATACTTAAACTTTACTTTTACTTGTACTGAAACTTAACTAAACTTTTACTTACGTTAAAAACTCTATATTCATTTAAAAACACCCCGTGTTATTTAAAAATATACATAAGTGATATTAGATTCTGCAGAAACCTAGCAAATTTTTAAAAAGAGTATAATTCAACCCATAATCTTAAACATGATAAATTAAGCAATTCAGATACTTACTTTATTAGCATGTTAAATGCTTCAGGATCATCATCTGTTTTTATTACATTTTTCTTTTCAGGCATTGGTCCATAAAACATAGATTCAAAAACTTGGCTTCCACAGGCTAATATGGTCTTGTGAGCATTAAATACTGTTCTTGACTTCCCGTTCCCCATCACAAACTGTACATCTGTAAATTTTGCTTCGTGCCTTGCCTTATTTAGCAAAGAGACAATTCCATTGCATCCAGATCGCCAATCATCTACCATACAGATATAAAGAACGAGTAAAATAATTTTGACAAGTTAGTATAACAAAATAAATATAAAATTAAGGCATACACTTTTAAATTTCCTTATTGATTTGTTAAAAATCGCTTGTTAAATATTTTTTAATTCTGAATAAAAAAAACATTCACAATTGATGCGATCACTTTTACAAAATTACGACATGGTGTAGGAATATACTGTCGAAAGTTATACTCTAAACAGATCAGTAACAACTGATTGCCATTCACGAATATTTGGGAAAACATTTTGGCACGAGAAATGAAGATCGACAAATTCCATCAAAAATATTTTTTTTTTGGGGGGGGGAGGAGTGCCAATATAACGCGTGCAGTGATTAAACTTTTCTAATTACGTAAAAAGGGTATTGTTTGTTATGCATTTTTTTATTCAAAATTGGCGGATACAATCCGCATACTCATAAGATCATTCATTACAAAGTTGTGCTAAGTTTTATGAATATAAAGTTGAAATTTATATTGAGACTAGCGGACCCGACAGACGTTGTCCTGTCACAGACAGGCGTTGTCCTTCTTGGCACCGACTCCAGAAAATCAAATAAATGTACGTAAATATGGTAATACGCACGATAAACACTTACGCTCTTAATTTTAATTTCTTATTATAATTATGTAAGAAAATTATTTTTCACTCTGCAGTATTTTTTGAAGTCGGTTCAATTTTTGATAGAAAAGTTTATTTTTCTCTTTTTAGTTAAAAGTTAACGATTTTCTGAAGTCGGTTAATCAAAATTATTATGCAGGAAATATTATTGTAAAGCATACACGTTTGTCAGGAGTGGGGTTTGAACACGCGATCTCTTTCTTCAAGAAGCTGAGCTGAAATCTGGCGCCTTGACCGCTCGGACATTCCGTCCGCACTCTATTCATCGAACTTATTCAACACTTTTAAATAGCGAAAAATCACTAACTATTAGTTTTTGCCTAATTACTAAAAAAGTACTAATTCAATTTCGACGAAATGTGAATCTAAACCATTCTCGAATCCACTGGAAAGCACACACAAAATTTCATTAAAATCGGTCCAGTCGTTTAGGAGGAGTTCAGTGACATACACACGCACAGAAGATTTATATATGTAAAGATGGTTGCATATTATAATTAACTTGATTATCCCATCTATCAATTTTGCCAAATTGTACAAATCACCAATCTCATAGCCAAATTATTCATATTGACATAAATTTCATTTTAAATAATGAAAAAACAAATAAATAGAAAAAATATTGATAAAAATACAAATAAAAAGCCGAAATAAAAACCACTTAATGATGTTTTAAACAGGTGTATAATATGTAATGTCATTGGATGCGACATTTACGATCATCCATTATTGGCATTTAATCTTATAATTTGGCGATGTTTTTTTACTCTTTACAAATGGGGAAGAATTCCATAACCTGTTTTTTTTCCCGTCAACCATAAAATTATCGCCAAACTATAAGATTAAATGTCAATAATAGAATGTCATTAAATGATTTATTTTGTACTTTTTATTTGTATTTTTTATTAATATTCTACTAATTGTTTTTTTTTCTAATTTCAAATAAAAATTATGTCGATATGTAAAATTTGGCTATTAGTATGGCGATTTGTACAATTTGGCGAAATTAGTCGACGGAACCTAAATACCTAAGTATTTATAAATGTATAGTTGCATATTATAATTAACTTGATTATTCCATCTATCAATTTTGCCAAATTGTAATTTGGCGATGTTTTTTTTTTTTGCGCTTCGCAAATGGGAAAAAATTCCATAACCTTTTTTTTTTTTTTTTTTTTTTGCATTAAATGAACGATATTTTGATTTAATGTAAGGGTAGACATCATTAAAGGCCTTTTACAAAAAAGTCAATGACCAAATCCTAAAACCTGGAGACCTAAACTGACCGCCAGAGCGGAATACTGAACCAATTTCGATGAAATGTGAATCTAAACCATTCTCGAATCCACCGCAACACACACAAAAAATTTCATTAAAATCGGTCCAGTCGTTTAAGAGGAGTTTAGTTACATACCCACGCACAGAAGATTTTTATATCCCTTTAAGACCCGAAACATTTTCATCATTAAATATTATATTCCTCTGGTTCTTAACTCTTTACTAACCCTAATGACACCTAAAAAAATAATTAAAAAATTTTTCTCGCCCCCCTAGAGCGTGAAGTGTACCCGCACTAACGTGCGGGTTGGGCTTTTTCTGTGAAAGCCGCACCTGCATGAATGTGCGGGTTCGGCTTTTCCTCTGAAATCATTGCTTATTACATGTTAAGATTTATACATTTTCTGGCTCTAAATGGATAGAAGAGAGAAACTGAACCAAAAAAATTTTACAAATATGGTAATTATTAATGTATTATTTTTTATTTTATGGATTCGTTATTTTTTTACAGTAAAAATCTTTAAAACATTTTTTTGACATACACAAATAAACGTTGCATTTTTCACAACGTGTTTTTAAACTTTTTTCGCAGTTTTCAAACCTGCACTTGCGAAGACTTGAAATGTCACCAACACATGGGAAATGGTTCGCTCTAAAGCCTAAAAAAGAAGGAAAAAAATAATATTGGAAAAGTACTTATCGACTTAAAAAAATATTTTAATTAATTTAAAAATGTTTGTTATATTTTTAAAGTTTTTATTTATTATATCGATTTAGTTTCTTCTATAAGTCTATAACTTTTTTTTTTGTTACAATTTAAGAAATGAAAAACATACTTGCAGTTGCGTGAAATCTAATGTTCCAGGATGAGGTGCAGAAATGAACTTTTTAACAGTCCACTTGTATTCCTTTTTTTCTTTTTTCATTCTTTTAGTATTTTCCGAAAACGCCTTGGAGGTAGAACTTTGGAAAATGAATTTAGGAGACATTGAAGAGGAAGAATGATCCAAAATTGTCATTTTTTCTTCATCGAGCTCATCTGAACTTGACTGTCCTTCTAATAAATCTGCTTCAAATGTTTTGTCCGTAACATCGTCATCATCCGAGCGATCACTAAACTCAGAATCTGATTTATTCATCAATTAAAATATTTCTTCTTGAGTGAGACTTCTTTTCCGTTTAGACATCTGAAAAAATATTTTATTTTGCTTTATTAAAAGTTAACAAAGTACTGCATAAAAAATTAGAAAAAGTATTTGAAAATTTTATTAATTAAAAAGAAAAAAATTAAAAATTATTTAAAAAAAGGGAGGTTATCTATGACAACACCCAAGAAAATAATATAGTATTAATTATGTAATAGCATACTTCGTTTTATTTTGGCTGTCATCAAAATTGTTGAAACAGAAATCAAAATGAACATTGAAAAACACTTACCTTTACTGTAGCACTGACTAACTTAACGCCCAAGTTGCACGATTGTGCGGGTGACAAAATCTTGAGTCCTAAGACCAAAATAAATAGTCTATAATTAATGTTTTTTATTATATTATACTTATTTAGACATTAAAGCAAAAATATTTATCTAGGCAATTACAAATATATTGATAATTACCTTTTTACGACAGATAAAATGATGAGCTATATCCGTTGTATTTGTAAACAAAGCTAGACATGCCACCTGAAAGTAAAACATGGACTACAACCGCAATCTGTTGATAAAAAAAGATACTTTACTCTTTCTGCTAACCGGAACAATCGTTCAATTTGGGCTTATATTACATACGACTGTTTTAGAAGCAAAAATTTAAATGTATGTCTAACCCGCACGATCGTGCGAGCTGGGTCTTAAAGGGTTATATAAAGATAAGCATTGAAAATTTCAGGTTTTTGCGCCGAAGACATCGCCAAATTTGGTAAATGTGAATTATCTCACGAACTACTGGATTTAAACGAATTTGCTTAGTACCATTCGATTCAGAATGAAAAAATGCACTAAAATATGTTATCAGTTGAAAAATAACTACAAAAGCCGATTTTTATGGAATTTTTTAAAAGTTCGTTCTTTTTTCTACCAATCTTAGGGGTGGAATTTTCGAAAATCCATTTTTAGTGGCACTCGATGTTATAAGAAGTATTTTTACCCCAATTTTCAAGATTTTTGGTTCGGTAGATTTTTTTGTGCTATGATTAATACGAAATCCAGGCTTTCTTTAATATATATAGCACAATTAATTGGCCAAAAATCACTGACTATTAGTTTTTGCTTAGTTACTAAAAAAGTACTGAATCAATTTCGACGAAATGTGAGTCTAAACCATTCTCGAATCAACTGGAACGCACACACAAAATTTCATCAAAATCGGTCCAGTCGTTTAAGAGGAGTTCAATTACATACACACGCACAGAAGATTTTTATATATAAAGATATATTAATACGAGTACAAATATGTCAGATTTAAGTTCAAAATACGAAGTAATCTCATATTTATTAAATGTTCTTAAATTGTCATATTCCAAAATTAAAATAATCCCAGTCATCTAGGTTATTAAAACTGTCAAAATTTTTGTCTTTAGAATTTTTCATTCATAAAATCATGCGACTTTCTTTGTATTAATAAAATCGATCTAAACTTTGTAACGTCTGATGGTGTCAAGTTTAAAAATTATAAAATACAAGCCGTCCAATTTACCTCATTTTAAAAACTAATTCTACCTCTCCCCTCCCCCCTGATTTAAACTGACTTTTTTAAACACCTTCCACAAAAATAAATACATGACAAAACAACTTTTACTGACTAAACTGATATTCCTTTCTCGTATACTGTCTTTTCCAAACTTTAGCGAATATCTTTACTTCATCTATTACAAACTTATTTTAACTGTATATACTATGCCTTTCGAGTTCGCATTTATAAATCCTGCTTAACTTTGTAAAAACTGATCATATTGACTTGCAGATTGTTTTATTCTATTCAGAATTTAAAGTGCATAAAATATGCCCGCTTAACAACACAATACAATGAAAGGAAAATAAATCAATTATTCCCAAAATGAAGCAAAATGATAAGGAGCTGTATCTAAATATAGTAGTACGTGCAATATTGCTAATATATGGATACAGACCTTCATCTTTTTGTTTCATTTTGGGAATAACGGATTTTGATCTTATTCTTTTGACGATAATTTTCAGAATTTTCAAGCTATGATTTTAAAACTTTGATCAAAGATGCTCTATATATTTAGCTAACACAATACGTAAATGAATTTTTTTATAGAGCTGATGCATGCGCAGTGAAAATGTATTTAGTAAAACCTGTCCCCTATTGGATTTTGGGAAAAAATCTTCGCGAAAATATATGATCTGTACTATTTAGTTATACATCTGGAGTTTCAGAGTCATTCCTCATGTATATTTCTAGATATTTAACAAAACGTCTGAAATTGTAAATTTTTTTCTGACGTTGTATAAACTAATGCTAAAAGCAGTATTTTTTATATAAGAAGTTTAATGTAAAGGAAGGAAGTGTGTGTGTGTGTATGTAGTGGGGGATGGGACATGCCAGTAACGGGAAGAATATGTCCAATGCATTTTTTATTAACATGAATGGAAATTTCTAACATGCAACGATTTTTAGACATTATATTAACTATAACATTGATTATATATTTTTTTTTACTCCAAAATGTAAATAAATTGTATTAATTATTTTGTAATGTCATCTATAACTGACAATCCCGTATTTTCATTGCATTTATGAAGATACTGTATTTTTTTATTATGTCACATTATCAACCTTAATCTTTTATAGTATATCTAACCGACATTAGACTATTTGTACCGTTATAGATTTGTTTAATTGAGGGTTGGGATTTGCCGGCAGAAACAAGTGGCCGAAAGGTGTTTTAACTGGCAGAAACTGGCAATAACTGGCATAAATGCATTTCAAGACATAATCTGAGACTTTTTTAATAGTATTCAGTTGCTTATACGTTTTGTTCATGATAAATAACAAATAATTTCAATTAAACATAAAGTAAAAAACATGATTGTTCTATTGCAGCTGCTCATAAAATTTACTTAGCTTTATTTAATGATGGAAATATCATTTAAGCTCACAAATGCAAAATTCAAATCTCATTTAATGCAGTATTAGCTTTTAAGCTAGCTTATTTTTTTAACTAAATTCTTTATATATTATATACATCTGTGAATTATGAATCATTGCAGGTTAAAGTTCTTATTAGTATTACTTCTTAGTTTCTGCCAGTTTTTGCCACTTACTGGCAGAAACTTGCCAACCCTGGTTTAATTGCTCTCCCATACCTCCCTACAAATAGGGAGGTATGGGACACATTTTGAAACATTTATTTTTTCATTTATAAAATAACTTTTGTATATTATATTTCTATATTAATCAGAGAGATTTTTTAACTTGCTTATAACTTTATTTTTTAACTTTCAACTTGTATTCTATAAATTGAAATTTTTGTTTTTGGGGTCAAAGAAAGTCGATTTTTTGACTTTTGTGAAAAGTTTCCCACCCCACTCCACTCCACTCTCCCCTATATAAAAATTCGACTTAAGATCACACATATGGTACTTTTGAACAGATCATATGTGGGCAGATGTGAACAGTTCACAAGTGTATTTAAGTATGTGAATGCATTCATTTAGTTTAAAATTTAATTAATCTTGTTAAACATAGACTTATTAATTCAATGTTTTGGGAATTCTTCATAGTTTTTATTTACTCGAAGTTTGATAACAATTAAAAGTGATGGCTTTCTGTAAAAAAGAAATGTTTATTTGTTCTGCTTTAACAACTTAAAGTTTTAAACTTATTTTTTTTCTTAGCCCATATTGAAGTATTTGAAAGATATTTTATTTCATGGAAGTAATATTTAGTTGAAAAAAAATTGATTTCAATTGGATAATTGAAAAGTATGTATACCACAATTTTATCACTTTTTAGAATAATAATGCACAATTTTGTGATATCTATTGCATAATATTTAGAAAGAAGTAACAACACAACAAAAATATTGAATTACTTATATAAAAGAAAACACGGTTTTGCTATGCTTGTCTAAAAAAGAATCAATATATTACTGTGTAATTTTAATCTCTTATACGTGTGTTGAAAAATATGTTTTAATGCATCTAGAAAAAGGACATCTCACTTGTTTTTATCGCAGATTTATTCAGAAAAATATTGTTTTGATTGTGCATGTGTTCGCATGAGTTCAGGTGTGTTTACAACTACTCCTCGAATGAAGTACATGTGAATAAATTTAGAGAAATTTTAGAATGATATAAGTAAATCTTTGATAAATGCATTCAAAAGATTCACCAAAAGAACAAGGAAGTGCAAGCATTCATATAATTTTTTTTCCAAAATCGCACAGTAATTTTGAGAAATAATCAAAAATGAAAAAAGTATTCACATGTACACCCTTCTCCACTATTTAGAAAAAACATTGTGTATATCTATATGCACTTAAAGTATACAGAATAAATCTCCGATCGTCTTGCTAAGGTTAGCATAGCTTGACTTAAATACATATTTCTGTCAGAGAAAGTAATATTTGAATCCATACCTATAAACATCTTTTTATAAAAACGAAACAAAAACTGCCGTAAAAGTTCCACATTTAGAATTTTCTCACAAACTATTTTACAGATTAATTATATATTTGAGAAATATTTAAAATATTCTAGTCTTGCCGCTTAAAAATAGTGTTTATCCTGTCGGAGGTGATAATTGTTATTCTTTATTTTTCTTGCATATCATTTTTTATACAACACATAACAATCGAAAAATTAATCTTTTACTTTGAAACTCATATGATACAAATTTGAAATAAAACTTTGCAGAAGAATATTGAGAAAAACAGAATGAATATTTACTGAAAAAATAAAAAATCAAACTTGAATAGATTCATTAAAAAATTTACTGCTTTTAGTGCTATAGACACAAAAAGATTGCAGAAGTGTCATAAGTATACTAAAATTATTATATACTACAATTAAAAAATAAACATACAAATGCTATTAACACATAAAATTATGCTGTTTTAATTTAGCATATTTTTTTAACATTAGAAACTGTTTGTATACGAAATAAAACTATTCAATTTTCTGGGTGAAATAATCTCAAATACAATGTTAATAATTTTATTTCTCAATTTTTATTTATTTATTGTGATTCGCTATGAACTGAATCCATTCTAGTGGGGTAGAATGGGACAGATACTATTATTCGAAGCAGACAATGGTATTTAGTTAAAAACTGCAAAAAACTGCGAAAAAAAATCCAAAAAATTAAAAACATTATACATTCTTTTCTCCCCCGAACCAAAGCACACGAGTATTTTTTAATTCACCTTCAACTACCAGATTTTCCAGGATTAATTTTTACATTGACTTTCTTGAACAATTTCCATGTTACCTCATCATTCATAAGAGCTGTTACATAAAAGGTACACTTATTATTACTTACCATTATTAGTTGTATCCATAATATAAGATTTTAAAAATCAAATATAAATAAATGAAGGAGTGACTCTAAATAAATTTAGTCGTAAATTTAAAAGTTTTTAAAATGTGCATCAGTTGGTTGGTTGGTTGGTTGGTGGGCAAGTACTGAGACGTATGCTACTACCCGTTAGGGAGGCTTTTGTCTCGAAACTCCCGGGTAAACACAAACTTAATCAGCCAGGGTCAAATCATGTACGACACAGACAGACGAGGGAAGAAAAAACAAAACAATAATAAGCCCACACAGGCTAACAGCTAGAGCGGTCAAACAAGATGGGGAAGAGCCACACGTGAAAAGCGGATTAGGGCCGCAACACCATGAGGAGATGAGAGGGCCACAGACATGATCTCGCTATAGCTCGAGGAGGCAGGTAGCTTGAGCAACAAGAGCAGCTGTCGGCGAGGGTCTTTGAGAACCATGCAATGTAGTAGAACGTGCTCCGGGGTATCCAACTCAAAGCAATGCCTACACAGCGGGGAAAAAACTTGGTTCATGCGAAAGAGACGCTGCTGGGTGAGGATCATCCTAGCCCTCCATCGGGCAATAAGCACATCCGTTCGCCTGGAGGGGGTCCACAACGAATAAGACCGGTCAGTGGTGAGATGAGGGTAAGTAGGAGCGTAATCACTGTTGAGCCAAGAGAACTCATTTTCAATAAGCCAGCTCTTCTTGATGTGCGAGCGTAGGTCCTCCGGAGACACCCAAGGGAAGGACTGGCAGAGATAAGGACCATTTTTGGCCAGAATGTCGGCCCTCTCGTTCGGGACGATACCCTTATGGGCGGGGCACCAGATCAAAGTGACGGAGTAGCCCCTACTACTCAAAACCGAAATGCTATGGATCAGATGTAGAATGACCTTAGGAGAACGAAGTGAATAGGCCTGGAGAGCTCGCAAGACAGACAAGCTATCCGTTAAAAGGAAAATAGTCTTGTGTATCGAAGGAAGATGAGTAATGGCCAACCAGAGTGCGATCGCCTCGGCGGTGAAAATGGAATTACAATGATGGAGCAAGGCAGCCACGGCACGGTCGGAGTCGGCATCAATTGCCGCCGCCGATGTCTTTGCAGAGTCTTTGGAGGCATCGGAGGAAAAGACAGTACAGTAGCGGTGGGCCTCGCGCCAGCGGACCCATTCGCTTGCAAGGACGCGATCAGGGAGCGAGACGTCCTGAAAGGGAAGGCCCTCAGTAATTATGTGAAGAGTCAATTCCTGAGGAAGAGGAGGCCAGATGAACTGAAGTATCTTAGAACAATCAAAGCCATAAGCGGCGGACAAGGAGTCACAGAGGCGAGCCCAATTAGAGCCAAGGCCATCGGGAGGATGAGTCGACCTGAGAGAGTCACTGAGAACAAGTCCCGGGGGAAGGGCAAGCTGCCGTAGGAGAAAAGCCTTCGCCAGGAACAGAAGGCGACTGCGGATTGAGGTTGCACCAGCTTCACGTTGAAGGACCGGAATGGGGGTGCACATAGGAAGGCCAGTAGCAGTACGAAGAGCAGCATAGTAGATTCTCTCCAGAGTGATCATGGCAGATTTGTTACAATCAAAGAAAAGCGCACATCCGTATTCAAGAAGGCTTCTGATCAGAGCATTGATTATGCGCAGCAGGTGCGTGCTGGAAACACCCCTGGAGTGGCTGGCCACAGCCTTAATGTAGTTGAGACGCCGAAGAGCTTTGATACGGATCATCGAAAAGTGTGAGCGAAAGTTAAGGGAGCGACTAAACCAGATACCCAAGATCTTCACCGTGGTGCTCCAAGAGACCTCCTGCCCCGCAACAAACGGAGGGTTGCCCGGGTCACGGCTGCGTGAAAAATTTATGGCCAAGCACTTTTCAGGCGAGATCCTTAGCTTGTTGGCCGCACACCAATTACAAATCCTCTGCAGGGCACTGTTAAGCTTTTCGCGGGCACGACGCTCGTTAAGGCCAATTACGTACACGATAATGTCATCAGCGTACACTATGAGGTAGACGCCATCTTCCAAGGTCTCCACGATATCAGCCAGGTAGATTAGAAATAGAAAAGGGGATAGCACACTCCCCTGAGGCACGCCATGACGACAGGGGCCAACCCCAGAAGTTGCCGACCTCCATCTGATCTGGATCCGGCGCTCAGTTAGAAATTCAGCGATCCAACGGCCCATACGCCCACGAATTCCCAGCGAAGCCAATTTATAGATAAGGTTGTCAATCCAAACGGAGTCGTAGGCAGCCTTAATATCTAAACACACAGCGGCCACAAAGTGGTTGTTTGCCCTCGCACGACGTACATGATCAACAAGTGTGCATAGAGCCGTAGTGCAGTCTCTGAATGGGAGGAAACCAAACTGGCTGGGAGGAAAGGTGTTCCGCACACCGGTCCAGATTAGGAGGCGACGGAGGATCATTCTTTCCATCACCTTGACACAGACGGAAGTCAGGGCAATCGGTCTGTAAGAACTTGTCTGCGTAGTCGGCTTACCCGGCTTGCGAATCGGGATGATAGTGGCCAATTTCCAGGAAGCCGGAAGCGACGAACTTTCAAACGAGGCGTTGAAGATCGAGAGAAGCTTTTGCCGATTGTCGGAGTGGAGATTTTTCAAAAGGCGGGCGGAAATACCGTCAGCGCCGGGGGACGTAGGCCTGGTATGTTTGAGTGCATCTGAAAGCTCCTCCAAAGAAAACCTGGCATCCAAAGAAACGTCCCCGTCACTTAGGTCAAAAGGCAGGGGTTCGTAGGCATCTAGTTGTTGGAAATGCTGCAAGAAAACCTCGGCCTGAAGATGGGCAGAAACCACAGGGTGAGGGTTGCACAAAACATTGTCCACATGAGTGGACTCCCTGTTAGCAAGACGCTTCAGAATCTTGAATATTCTGCCACTTGAGCAGCTATCCCGACAAATCTTATCCCAGTATTGACGAGACACGAGTTTCATGTGACGCCGTAGTTTGGCAGCAAACAGCTTGTAATTTTTCCAATGATCCCTGGAACAAGTAGAGCGGGCCCACTTTAGGGACCTCCGCTTCTGGCGCAATAGAGATTGGCTGGTAGCGTCCCACCAAGGTGGGGACGGGGCCGCCTGGGAACGCCGGAACACTTGCTGAGCCTGGATAGCCCGGTGACAGAACTGTTCGAACTCTGAGTAGGTAGGATTGGAGGCGTTTAACATCTCATTGAGGCATGCGCTAGCCTTAGACCAATTGACCAAAACCCGACCCGGACCAGCCGGGGCGATCAGGCTATTATGGAACAGAAAGACCGGATGATGGTCCGAGTCAAAGTTATCAGGGTGGATGTAGAAGTGGATGTCCCTATGAAGTGAAGGGGACAACAAGGTAAGGTCTAACAACGAAGCCGACCCGTTAGGAGCAGAGCGTGTCGGCGAATGCAAGTTTAGGAAACAGATCTCATGAGAGGCTGCCCAATCTAATAGGTGACGAACCCTAGGAGGGAACGGAGGGTCATGACCCAGAAGATTGATATTGAAATCACCCAAGAGGATGATAGGAGAACACAACGAATCCAGGACCCCAGAGAGCCACTCACCCGGGAAAAGACCCGAAGGGGAATAAACATTAAGTTATAAACATTAAGAAGAAACATTAAGAAGAGCGGTTAAACCAGATCTTCACAGCTAAAGCTTCAAAATCTGGCTGCGGACAGGGAGGCAAAGGCACCAACAGAGCATCCCAAGAGGTCTTAATGGCCGTCACAAGGCCACCACCGCGAGCATCCAGGCGGTCCTTCCGAAAAACATTCATGCCCGGGAGAGAAAAACTATCCGAAGGCGTAAGGAAGGTTTCCTGCAGGCAAATGATGCGAGCCTGGGCGAAGGTGGGAGAGCGAAGCCAATGGCCATTGGCCCGGACACTTCTACAGTTCCAATGAACTAAAAAACTGACCATAAAGAAAACTCACAAATAGAGAGTTTCTGTAAAGAAACCCCATCAAATAAAGATACGAGTACCCCAACCCCCGGAACTCAGACACGGAAAGCAAGAATGGAAAAAAACTCGATTGCGAAACAAAAACCCAAAAATAACTAAATAGGACAAGACAATACCTCCACAAACTGCAGATAAACATGAAAACAAAAACCAGTAAGGAAAAGGAATATACAAAAGAAGACGCTTACCTCAACCACTCTAAGTGATGGAGGCGTTGAGCTCGGGCTTGTCTCTTATAGAGGAATGCTCGTCTAAAGTCCAATCATCCCCTGAGGAAGAGTCCATGTTCTGAGTTTGAAGATTGTTTGGATTCGACGTCCCGGTGCACAATTTTTTGACGTTGCTATTGCGTGAAATAGTGCGAGTCAATGATTGACCCGGCTTTTGCTGTTTATCAGTAGCGCTATGTGAAGGAGGGGGGTGACCTGGGGAGAGAGCGTCCCGCAGGGCCCCTACCACGGATGTGGTGACAGCAGACAACATATGTTCATAATTTTGAGCCTGGGCTGCCAGGACAGATTGCATCATAGCAGCGATATTCTCGGCAAAACCTTGTAGCATAGTCTGAAGGTCCAATCTAGTGATATAGTCCGCCGGAGGGGGGGGGAGAGGCAGAGGCGGCCTGGGCATAGGACTCGGCTTTAGCATAGCCGCTGGTCGGGAATAATTTCCGTGCTTCACTAAAACCCAGGTGGTGCTCACACTTAAATTTCAAAAATCGAGTTTCCTGTATGTATTTAGGACAAGTCCTGTCTGTGGCAAGATGGCTGCCTTTGCAGTTTGCGCAAGTGGGGGGGTCCACCGTACAGGAACCCGGATGAACATTCGCACACTGGGCACACACAAAGTCACTTCTGCAAACACCGGCACCATGAGTGAACTTCCAACATTTACGGCATTGTCTCGGCCTATCAATAAACAATGAAATGCGGAAGACTTGATACCACAGTTTAACAGTATCCGGCAAGTTGCATCCCAGCTTCGTCACCAGAACAGTCGAAGTGGGGCCAGAGTCTTTACGTATAAATCGGCGGACCTCCAAGACGGGAATTCCAGAAAATTCAAGTTCTTCAGCTATGTCTTTGCAATTAATTTGAGGGTTCATATTGCGCAGCAGAAACCTGGTGGTAATATTGTCCGTTAGCAGCTGGGCAGAAACCGGAATACCCAGGAGTGTTTTGATGTTTAATGCTTGAGTAGCCGTTACGATGTTCTGAGTAGTCAATGTGAGCTTTCCTTGTCGAGATAGCCGCAGCGAATCTATTCCCATGTGGTTTTCAACTTGTGTCGAGATGGCGTCCCGTAGAGCCTTCGGATGAGAACTCGGAATTGTTCCTGAAACAGCAGCAACCAATATCGCAACACTCGCTATGCCATCCTCATTGGCTTCATTTAAGATTTCAACTTGAGATTTACTTGACCTGTACAAAGCACTATTTTCAACCTGTTTTCCTGTATTTTCCATTTCGATATTATTATCTGGAGTAAGTACACTTGCTGGAGTAGTATCGTTGACTACTAGAGATTGGGGTGACCCCGACATGATAAACAGCTCAGCTCTGTAACAACATGAACTAGAGCCACGCAACAATACAACACGAAAAATGAGCAAAACACAAAATAAAAACCTAGTTTACAGTGTAAGTGAACTAAAAAACGAGTAATATACAACCTGAACCGAAATGGTAGAACTTTCCGACCAACAAAACAAAAAATTCAACAACGTGCACACTTCGCACACAAATACACACACCGCCCACTACGGTATAGTAAACGTCGGAGAAGTTGCCACACCGCACCAACCTCACCGAGAAAAAAAAACACAATATGTCATGTGCATCAGTACAGTAGTGACTAAAGTACACAAAACAATCCAATCTAAGGAGTTGTTCAGGAACGAAGATCGGAGCGGTCAGACTCAGGGAGATATTTCTTACGGAGTAGGTTTTAAAAAGCAATGAATTTCAATATTTCGTAATTTTATTGATCAAACAGGTGAAGTCAATGACGTTCAATGCATCCAGCAGGCTCCACAGAAAGTGACCAATCTCTCTGATGAATTGACATCACCATAAGTGACCGGTTTCTTGCCGGTCGACTGGACACATTGGTACTATTTACTAGTAGAGCTATCTGTATTATGTTGCTCTAATTATTTTATGAATTGGATGTAAATAAATGTCCATGTAACTGATCACGGGACTCAGCTAACCGGGATTTCTTCTAATTAGTTTGGTCTCGTACACAACACTGAGCGACATTGGGAACGGTATTAGTAAACGACATCATTTGCAGACCGGTTAGAAGTACTGAACACTTTACACTATTAAAAATCTGCAATTCT
The DNA here is from genome assembly GCA_964019185.1 of Maratus speculifer. Classification (NCBI taxonomy): domain Eukaryota; kingdom Metazoa; phylum Arthropoda; class Arachnida; order Araneae; family Salticidae; genus Maratus; species Maratus speculifer. The sequence goes on from OZ025295.1 coordinate 93,467,301, forward strand.
TATTGCATTATCACTGCAGTGCTTTTGAAGCCATCTCTATTCTAACAAATGGCTAGAATGTTTTATTAATGTCGTCAAGGGCGTGTTCAGCGCAACTTACCAAAGTAACCAATGTTACCGACCGATTGTAGGGCAGTACAAAAGCGAATTGTGGCACCAATGAAAACTATCCTGTTGAATTATAGCTGACGTAACACTTTGCTTTGATTTTCATTTCGTACTTGTCTACAAACGGTAAGTAACCGGTAAGTTGTGCTGAACACGCCTCAAGTAATCTCTTTATATAAAAGCAGTGGAATAACTATTCAACATAAATTTATAGCAGTGTAATTACTTACCGTTCTTTCTGGTTAGGAGCAAATGGGTACATTAGATGCGTTCAAGATCTTCTTATCTCTCAAAACAATGTATCTGGTAATACACTGTTAAAAATTTGAAATTTTTGCTGCATCACCACTCCGCTGGTTTTATAAAAAGCGATCACTTTATTGTATAATGGAGCATTCTTTTTGGTCAGAATAGAGATATTCTATAAAAGATGTGGAGTGACAATGCAGCTAATGTTTCAAATGTTTAACAGTGTAGAAAGACATGTCTACATTCTTTCAAACAAAACTCAAAACATTAATGAAAAGTATCACTGATCTTTTATAAGCGTATTTTTTTTCCGAGCACCTTCGTCGTTCTAAGCCCAAGCTCGTACTCTGATTGTTGTTGCTCTCGGCACTATTTTCATGTAACTTGGCGATAATCATACTTGGCGTAGCGATAGATGCTTCCATCAAGGAGTTTGATTTCCTTCCGAACCGAGTACAAAGTAACTTTTCCCGTTTATTAATAATTAAAGCATTAGCCATTTTATAAAGTAACACAAGAGCACAAGACCACGAGGATAAGAATGAAGGAATAATAAGAATGAGTAGGTTAGGTATTAGGTTTACTCGTTCACTTACGAGGGAAGTATTTTTCACCAAGTATGGTTATCGCCAAGTTACGTGAAAACAGTGCCGAGAGCAACAGCCAATCAGAGTGCGAGCTTGGGCTTAGTACGACGAAGGTGCTCGGAAAAAAAAACGCCTTTTATAAACAGGAAATTTTAAACCCAGCCTTTGCTCACTTGACTCCCAAATGCGTTCGAATGATATACGGTTTTTATGATCACGTGCTTGAGTTTTTTTAATGTTTTCTCTTGTTTAGGTAAACTGATTGATTCGCTGAACAGTTCGATTTCGTCCCAGTTGCGTGGTCAGTAGCGACAGCTGCTGCCAAACCGATGGGTAATGGTTGGAATCCATTTACGGACATGGATGGTGTGTTGTCCCTTTGTAGTAGTGAAATAAAATATGTAATGGATATGTGTAATAAAAGTTGTTCTGTATTGTCTCCATTTCTTCAGTATAATGGATGAATCGAGTTGGCAGCTATAGGCCTCAAAGGAGTGTCAAAATCAACTAGTTGGATGTGTCAATCCCAAAACTTTCTTCTATCTCATAAGTACAATTTAATAATAATAATAATAATAATAATAATAATAATAATAATAATAATAAAAAAACGTGGTGACCTCAAAGTTACCCACTATCGAATTTCCTCGAACATTTGACCTAGCTAATGAGATTCTGGTATCCGAAAAGCCTAAAACGCAAAATTTAATTAATATTCTGAGAAAATGAGCTTAGTAGTGCCTCATGTTGGGTAATTTACACTAAAACCTAATAAGCATCTATTTATGTCAAGACCTAACAGAATCTGAATATTGATGGAATTTCGTCCATTAGTTCTTGAGATATAGTTATAAAAAATTTGCAAAACGTAGCACAGCAACACCATATCTTGGACAATTTATGCCAAAACGTAAAAAAGCATCTAATTATGTTATGGTGCAAAAGAATCTGAAATTTGATGAAATTCTGTGCTTTAGTTCTTGAGATATAGCTAGTTTAAAAAAAACCGTGTAAAATATAGCACAGCAGCACCACCAGTTGAAGGATTTATAACAAAACGTAAACATCGTGTAATAATGTTATGTGTCATTTTGTAACAAAATCTGAAGTTTGATGAAATTCTGTGCATTGGTTGTTGAGATATAGCTATCGGAAAAATCGTGCAAAATGCAGCATAGCTGCACCACCTGTTGCAAAGTTAATACCAAAATGTAATCAGCGTCTAATTATGTTATATATTCTAGTGTAACAGAATCTAAAATTTGACGAAGTTCTCTGCATTAGTTCTTGAGATATAGATATCGCAAAAATCGTGCAAAATGTAGCATAGCAGCGCCACCTATAGGGCAGTTCACACCAAAACCTTATCAGCGACTATGTATCTCAAGGTATGACGAAATCTGAAATTTGGTGAAATTCTGTGCATTAGTTCTTGAGATATAGCTATCATGAAAATCATGAAAAAGTGGCATAGCAGCGCCACCTGCTGGCCAATTTACACCAAAACGTAATCAGCGTCTATGTATATCAAGGGGTCACAGAATCTGAAATTTGGGGAAATTCTGTGCATTAGTTCTTGAGATATAGCAAACTTGAAAATCATGAAAAACATAGTATAGCAGCGCCACCTGCAGGCCAATTTTCACCAAAAACCAATAGGGACTAATTCATATCAAGGTCTAACTGAATATAAAATTTTATTAAATTTCAAGCATTAGTTCTTGAGATAGAGCGCCCACAAATTTTTTTGTCACATACAGACAGACTGACAGACAGACAGACAGACAGACGGACAGACTCACAGACAGACATTTTCTAAAAATAGTCAAAACGTGTTCAGGACCTTCTAAAACGTATAAATCCGTCGAAAACCAGAAGTCGAAAATTTTCATGAATCCAATTTTTTCTTCTTGTAAAGATAGAAGAAAGTAAAAATCAAAGTTCAAATTAAATGATCGGATATCTAAGTGTTTAATCTTTTTTTCATAACTGACTGTTTCAAAAGTGTATTGACAAAAGAACAAAATGCACCATAAAAACGATAAACAAATAATTTTGACACTCAATATTATTTTATTATAAGCAGAGGTGGGATTCAAGTAACTTTACAACCAGTTTTATAACTAATGACATTTTTCACGTACATTACAAAATAATTTCCAACGTTATAAAATAAGGTTTAAATATTTTGTATAATTATCTTTTACTGAACGACATACATCTGATTTGTGTGCTTGACATAAAAGACTGCCTATAAGCCATCGTCCATATATAGAGACGAGATAGCTCAAGAAAATTTTACAACACGATAGAAAGCCGCGCTACATACCAGAAAGATATGCCCTAAGTGCTGCTATTCTTTCCATATCATAAGAATAAAATATCAAATGATTATTACTGCATCCTGGATTCATAATTAATCATACAAAAAATTTTGGTACCAGAGGGAAAAGCAGAGCTCGATTTAAAAAAAAATGTTGCAGTAAAAATTAGGAAATATTTTCAATCTAAAAATGTGCGTACAAAAGAAATGGAATTAGATGATCTGTAAAGCTCATGAAATAATCCAAATTTTTGTTAGCTGAAAATGAGGACTGAGCTTTACTGGTGCCTTACAGTCAATTAGGGAAAAAGAGGCATTTTTAACTCACTCCGTGTTTCAATCATCCATAACCAGTTTACAAATTCGGGTTCATAATTATATGTTACAGGCTGATGTAATGCAGTATGAGAAAAGTTCCATTCCAGAGGTTTTGATAAATGGAATATCAATGCTCCAAGTAAACTCAAAACCTTGAACAGATTAAACAAAAACATAATTTGCTGAACAAATTACAAAAAACAAAATGTATTTCCTACACTATTTAAGCCCAAGAAGGGACAGATATTAAGATAATTAATTTAGTTATTTCTATATTTAAAATTGATTTAAAAAAAATAAGTTAAGCCAAGTGAACATTAAAAAATAAAAATGAAATCCAAACAATATGATATTTAAACACCCTAGATCTTAGAATCCGCTCAAATGATATCGAAAGAAATCTAAGACTTTTTCAGAACATTTGCGTTTTAGATTGCCTATTCATTTGGTTTACACTTGCTATAAACATAATACAAAATTTATAATACAATTATTTGCAAATTGAGTTTGAAAAAAAGTCTTAGATTTATTTCGATATCATTTGAGCGGACTCTAAGATCTAGGGTGTTTAAGTATCATAATGTTTGAATTTCATTTTTATTTTTTAATGCTCACTTGGTTTAAATTATTTTTTTCAAAAAATTAATATTAAATGTAGAAATAAATAAATCAATTATCTTAATATCTGTCCCTTGTCGGGCTTAAATAGCGTAGGGTTTGTTTTTTAATTTGTTCAGCAAATTATATTTTTGTGTAATATCTCAAGTTTTTTAATAACTGCTGCATTTAGATGAACTCATTTCAAAATTAACTGAGGATACCATCATCAGGACTTCTTTTATATGGTATCGTATCACAATTACTGATGTAACTTACCCAGGGCCGTACCAAATCGAATGCCTCATTTCCAAATCGTTAGTTTTTTTACATATAGAACTGAAATCTGTACATGCTTCCTGTCTTGCTACCAAACATTTCAAAATTACTGTTTCTTTTTCAATATGACGTCATAAATGTGCGCCTTTTAATTCTTAAAATCAATTTCACTTTTTACGATGTCAAAAATCGAATGTCACTTTTCTTCTCGGCGATCTCTTTTCGTATGAATTATGACGTCATATTCGATAAAAAAACCTCTTCTCTATACAGGGATGTAGTGGATAGTATACGGAGGTATCTGCCATATACCTTCTGGATATTTTTAAGGAACACCGTATACCCTCTGTTTCTCAAGAAAGCTAATAGTATCTGCACTCTATACCCTCTGCCCTCTGTATTTTTATGACTACATCACTGCCTGTATATGACTGATATTTATATTTAACAATCAGTATTGATACACTGCGTAGAAGTACAGATCTAGACATTCGCCTCTAGACAATATAATATACCTCCAAAAATACCTCAAGACATTGTATCAATCAAATGTTTTTGTTTTATGTATGAAATCATATTTATTTATTTTCTGTATTTCTTTAGTTAGAAACTTCTTGATAAATTAATCAATGTTAAAATTGAAATTCTGCCCAAAATTGGAATTTAACTTCAACAGAATTTTAACAGTGAAAAACATTCATACCGCTATTACAGCTCTGGGCAGGTTTCGACGTAAAAATGTTAGGGACAGATGTCATAAATGCAACATGTTGGCACGATTGGAACAAAATGGCGGTAATGTGTCTTTCATGCTAACCCGGCTATCATTGTATGTTTATTAATAAATTATTTTCTTACACTTCCTTTTTCAAAATGACATAAATTGTTTTGTTCTGTTGTTTTTAATGAACTTTCTTTTTATTTATCACTATTTTTAAATAGTAGAAAATGATCTAAAAATATTTATGTGACTGGTATTTAAAAACGAAATTTTCGCCAAATTGGCGTAAAAAATTGCGCCATCGTGGTAGGTATTAGACATCTGTGCCAAAAGGCAGAGCGTGATGAATATTTCAAATGAGTCTACGTAATTTTAATTTCATACGAATAATGAATCAAAAGAGTTTTATAAAAATATTAACTTGAAATATTAAAAAAATAAAAAAGAACATTGCCCAGTTAAACTGATGGCATTGAGCTCACAGGCTACCGTACTAATTATATATTATGCATTTGTTTCAAAGAATGAGGTGAAGAAGAGTGCCGTATTATATATTAGCGTAAGAAAACCGTACTAATTATATATTATGCATTTGTTTCAAAGAATGAGGTGAAGAAGAGTACCGTATTATATATTACCGTAAGAAAACCGTACTAATTATATATTATGCATTTGTTTCAAAGAATAATACCCCTCGAAAAAATAAGAATTCAACAATAAAAATTCAATTCATAAGACATATTTTAGATATAAAGTAAATACAAGTTTAGATTTCACTCCATCCTTTTATTTTTTCAGAGTAAAAGTATGTTATAAATCTATCGCTACACAGAGCTGTTTATGAATTTGAAATAAAGATTACATTAAATATGACAAATGTAAAACTTTCATTCCAATTTTTTAACAATACAATTATTTTTGAAAAAAAAAATGATGAATCAAGTTTCATACAAACAGATTTTTTATGTAAACAGAAATAAATATAGACGTATATTTACAAAATTATTAAGATAGTTTACCCATCATTAAATAATTTTATGTTTTACTGAATATACAAATTTTTAAAAATATTCATCATTTAAGTGACAAATTTATAATATAATATGAAAAAAATCACAAAATGTAACATATCAATACCATGAAATATAACTAACGCACACGCATAAACATTATTACCTTTCTTCGAGTACAAATAAAGATGCAAAGCTTATTTTAAAAGAAAGGAAAAAAGAAAAATGAGTTTTATTGTTATAAAATAATCATTGGTTACTTTAAGCATTATCTGTGTATGAGAAGGTTCACTCCTGCTATTGTACGCCTAACATTAATTTTAAGAAAAAAAGTTCAAGTTTGACAAAGGAAAAATAATTAAATAACTCGTAGGAGAGTTTGTAAAAAAAAAAAAAAATGTTTTTAAATATCAGTCATTGCTTCCAATTGCAACTATTAGCACGCAATAATAATAAAAGAAAGTGCACTTATATTTGAATACTTTTAGGCCATACGCAGGAAATTGCTTTATGGTAACTAAAAACCGATTCGTAATACCAAAATTCGAGTTTTTTTTCATTTGTATAGCAAACGTCTATTTGTGTACTTTCATTTGTTGAAATGTCGTCTGAGGAAACCTTATTATATAAACTGTAAAAAGTTAATATTTTATTTATTTTTTGAAAATCGGCGGATTTTCTTTCAATATTGAAATCACCAGCAATGGTAAGTTTACAGTCAAACTGCATTAAATTGTCTAGAATTTCTGTCAGTAATGATTCCAGTAGTTTGATTGATGCCTTCGGAGATTTGTATCCAAAAAGAACAATCATTTGATCAAGTTTTATGGCACAGAATTCTACATGAGCTCCGCGATCATGTCTTATCCAATTATTTATAAATTGGCACTTTTGAATTATTTCACTTTTAGCAGCACACATCAAGCCAAAAGCCTTCCGTTTACCAACACAGTCTATGCGAGATACGCATGTGAATTTGCCGTCGAAATCATACACATCATCTTTCAAAGAAAAACGTTCCAGGAAACATAAAAGGTGTGCAGTCATATAATGTGGGTCTGATTTTATGTCTAAATAATGCGCATTAAGTGACTGGACGTTATGAATAACAATTTTAAGTAACTATCTGGTACCTCATATATGAATCTTAAATCGAAACGTTTTGGATGATTTTCTAGTCTAGATAACTCTTTTAGTACGGGATCATTTTTTTCAGGGGGTTTTGGTGGTTTAAAATCACCATCAATATATAAACCATCTGCGGTTGTTGCTCGACTGCATGCGACATACAGCTGAGCTCTCTCCATTTTTTTGCGATTTTCACTATTACAAAATTATGTGTGGCACTTTGACCTTTATGAATAGTTCGTCCATTGGCAGCAATCAAAGGAAACTGTGTCCGAACAACTTGTAAGTCACGTCCATGCCAACTTTTAATAACTCTAACAAGTGGAGAAATTGGAGTCCAAGTTTTATCTATTCCTTTAGATTTGAGAAGATTTTCATGCTTTTTCCTCATTTGTGTTCCTACAAGTGGATCATCAAGTTTCAAAAACACCATCGTCGGTACTCTTTTACCCGTATTTGTATTCCCATATTGGATATGTTCTAAGGTTCCTGTTGTACCATTAAAAAGCCCATCTTCTACATCTATATTGCACGTAATCATATAACTTGCAGATATTTTTAATTTAACTTCTGCGGGCAAGCCATTTGTATCTTTAATTTTAAGATTTTTAGCAGATTTTAGTATTTCTTCCTTACTAGATTTTTTACCAGATCCTTGAACTTTATCAAAAGCAAATGACACAACTTCTTTTGTCTGCAATTTACTTTGAAAAAAGCTATTGTACTTATCACATTCTGCATTTGTCGAGAAAAAACAGATTGCACTGATAGGTGGTTGATTTGCTGATGTTATTTTGCGAGATTTTATCAGTGTAATATATTTTTCCGTCATTGCACCGACTGCCATATTATTTAGTGCTTCTGCAAAAGCTCGATCGTTTTGTTGTCGCATGATTTCCGTTAATTTGTACATTGAAAACATGTGCCAAAGATAATTGTGAAACAATGGTTTTCTATCGATTTCGATTATTTCACCTTCTTCTGGATTCGTAAATACAAATTTTCCCATAACTGGTCGTAATTGCCAAAAATCACCAAAAACAATTACGCTAATACCCCCGAAAGGAAAATTATTACGGAATATCTGCCTTAACTCTTTAGATCCCAAGCTCCAAAAAACTTAATGTCCTCAGAATCCCAACGAAATAGCCGAAAATTCTCCGCGTTTTCCCCCCATTTGTTACTAGGGCAGGACAGGAAGAAACAACCCACTGCTTTCGTCACCTCGTTAAAATTTTGTCATGTGCTACATCTCTCTTTTTACCATTCTACTTTACTTACAGATAACGTAGTTAAGAAGAGAAATACAATGATGTAAAGTTTTCTTGCTGTCCTAACCGGAAATACCAACACCTCCTTATCCCATCCATCAATGAGAGTGACCACCCCTTTGACAGCTCACCTCCCACTTCAGGGGGAATGTAAATCTTTCAGCTACAGACGGCTATTATGGGATCCTGAGCACTCGGATGGTTTGGGCTATTATGGGATTCAAAAGGTTAAACGATTTTCGACAAAATAAAAATCACGTAGTTTAACCATTGAAATTTCATCAATTATAATCAATTTTAAATTTACAAGTTTTGCAGAGAGTTGATTACACATATCATCACTTAGCGGTTTTAAAGAATTTTGATTTAATGGGAGATGGAAAATGGAATGTAAAGTCATTCCTCTAATGTTGAAAGCTGCTTTTCCAGTTGGTGCACATAATAAAATCTTAATAGAAGAAGGATCTTCTCCTGGAAAGGAATTAAAATATCTTAAACCAGCTTGAACAATTGAATTAATGAGAGTACTTTTACCAACTCCTGCACCACCCAAAACAATTTCATGAAATGGAACTTTTCCATTTTTTATTTTAAACATGATATCCATAAAATATTTTCTTTGTTTGATATTTAAGCTTCGTATGAGATCGGTATATTGATATTCAGGAATTAGCTTTGGACTCAAAAATTTCTGCTGTTCCTGTGCAACATCTTGTCCCATATCGAAGAGTATGTCAGATTGAAGTTCATCATTCATTAAAATATATTCCTCATCCAGTTTCTCATCTGTTGTGTTACAAAAGTCATTTTCTTCTTGCTCGATTTCTCGCACTATACTTTCTCATTCTAGCATTTCATTAATAATAAATTTACTTTTATTCGCATTTATGGATTTATAGTTAACATTATAAATTTCTTCTACATTTTTAGATATAATATCATCTTCTTCATTCCTGAAGGGATGGAACAACATTACTTGCTCTCTAAAATAATTGTATGGATCCTGTTCACGACCATATCTTCTGTATCTTATAATTCTGGCTTTTGTCCTTTTTCTAATATAGCCTGATCTATCCAAAAGTTGTAAATATTCAGAAATTCCACTGTTTTCTTCGGTTTCAATGACTGGTTTCTTTAAATCTATTTCGTGAATTTCTTGGTCACCAAGAGATTTTTCTGTAGAAACATGTTTAGTGCCACATTTTACTTTAGAGTATGTGTACATTGCAGCGAATTCCGCAAGACATAAATAATTTAATTCACGCGGTCTTTGTACATAATGATCTAATATACATTTGACTCCGATATCTGTCGAATCATCCGATAATTGTTTTAAATCTCTGGGAGATTTTATCATAAAAACACGGGAATTCGGGTGCGAGGTCGGAATGAAAATGGAATCACGACTGCATATAGACAATGGCAGCCTCAAAACACCGTATGCTGCTTCTTGTGCTGATATTTCTGATCCATTTAGAAACACATTTGCATATTTACGGAGTTTTTGTTTTATTGTGGTGTTCCCTCTTTTCATGTCTTCGGAAGCATCTTTTAGCAGTTTTGACATTCCTCCGTATGATTTATTAATATAAGCAACACAATACTTGGCGCATGCATAAGGATCCAAAATATATTGAATGTCCATATTCGCGCGCCATGCTTCTATCATTTTGACATTATATGCATTAATGAACATTGCATTTACATTTCGTTTAAGAAAAACAGTGGGTCTTTTTATGGATGATCTGATAGCAAGTACATATTCAGATTCTGAAATGTCCAAATTCTGTAAAATTTCAGTAAAAGACATGTCACCAATGTAATTTCTACCAAGATCTTTGCCGTTTATGTATGTTTTGATTTCTTTAAACATTTTTTTGTATTTTATCAAAGTCTCTTTATCGGTATCTGAAGCCAATGGAAGGAAGATTTCAGTAGAATTCATAGGAGGATGGGGAATACCAAATCTACATGTTTTGGTACCATTTTTTGATTTTTTCAAGCATGTCTTAGAATGGCGATGATTTTGAAAATTTACAAAATCATTCAATTTTTGGTTATTCTCGTAAATTCTCTGGCATGTAATAAACTGATCAATAAATTGTGTGCAATTTGGCCAAGTTGAAGTTTCTTCCGGATCGAACACAGGGGCATTTTTCTGCCAAACGAGCATATGAACATGGGGTGATCCTCTGTTTTGGAATTCAACTCTATAATAGTAATCCAAAATAATTTTATCTTCATTGATAGGACCAGACTTGGATCTGAGTATCAAATTGAGAAACATTCTAAATCTATAATCGAAATATTCTGCACAAGTAACAGGATCATTACGGATAAGTTCTGCTATTGAATTAAAATCTAAGTTACATGCATCTTCTTGTGAAATAGTTTTCTGACGCAAATTCTTTTCCAAAATTACAATTAATTCGAGCCACTTTGTTTCAGCGGCAGAAAATGTCAAGAACAAAGAAGGTATTCCAAGCTGTCTTATCATGGCGTTTAAATTTTTTTGTTTATCTTCCCAATAAGCTGGTGATGATCTTAGATTTTTTAAAACTTTATAGCCATCATCGTGTTGAATAAGTGTGTCAACGCTCTGCGCATTCTTTAAATCGGCCGCTGTAATTTTAGACCCATATTTATTTGTTTTTTTACGCAAGCAAATGTTAATTTCTGACGCTATTCTCTTATTTTGCATTAATTTATAAGCGTATAATATCTTGTTTGGCTTGCACGCTCTTCTATCATATCTTTTCGCTTCAGAATTAGCTATATCTGAGTAACTGACATGGATAGAGTCTGAAAATACCCTCGCGGTTCCACAGTAAACAGTGGGGAATGATAATTCTTCGACTTTTTCATCGAGTAGTAAAGACACGGGGGATCTACCTTCGCCAGGCGCAAACTTGAATGTCATGTTACTATCTGCTTCTGTTATTAATGTTTCCGATAAACTTATGTTATTTGGCTGATCATCTTCAAGATCGGAATCATCGGATTTCGAAAAGTCTGGAATAGCGTCGTTTATTTCCTTTCTACTCGCTTTTATGTGATTTGCAATCTGTTCTTCCAAGATGAAATCTATTCTTTCAGTTTCTCCACGATTTGCCCACTCTTCGGAAAGAACCACACCTTCTTCTTTATACAAGTCTGTATTTGCTAAATATTTAGTGGCCGCATAAACTTTTGCTGGGCGAATTGTTTCGAACATATAAGGACGATTATATTTTAACCTTCTCATTAACATTAATTGGATAGTTGATGTTTCATTGAATTTTCTAGGTAAAACTGTGATAGTATCATTTAAGGTATTTAATATAATTATAATATTTCCATGCAGCCCAATTTGTCGGTCAATACCAAGACGTCTAATTTGCATAAATGGCAGACGTAGTGCAACCAATCTTTCTTCCAGTGGTGTTAGATCAGCTAATTCAGGTGGAATTGGTGGAAATTCAAATCCATTTCCCAGAAATAATTTGGGAATTTTGTTCAATTTTATGTGATTCCAGCAGGAGTTACAAAAACAGTATGGAGGATTGGAATTATTCAAAAAAAGAAGTTTGTTTACAATATCTTCTTTAATATTCGCTTTTAAAGTACTCAAATAACGGTACGATACTGATTGCCTAAACCATAATCTTCCACAACATGAACAAATATGAGTGGGACCTTCACTAATCATATTGTTAAATTCTTCCAATAAATTCTTCCAGCTAGATTTTATATTTTGTTTAATATTAAGCTTTCTTTTACGATCTTCTACACGTTCATTTTCCCGATATTTCTTTCCCCTTCGCAAATTCTCTAATCGATTACGATTCTGTTTCTTTTCCTTTTCGCGATATTCATCATTTTTCCTGAGATTTTGAATTCTATTACGGTTCTGTTCACTTTCATTTTCGCGATATTCATCCTTTTCCCTGAGATTTTGTATTCTATTACGAGCTTGCTCATTTTCATTTTCGCGAAATTCAAGATTTTCCCTACGTCGTCTTTTAATTGTCTCAGCTTTTTTTCTCTGGCTTTTAGATTTAGTTTTCGGCATTTCAATTTTTCATAAAATTTAATTTTGGCAGCATATTCAATTACAATTCAGTATTATATAATACATTAAAAACATTATTTCTCAAGTTAATAAAATTTAAAATTCTATTTCGTATATAAAGATGCACATAAACATGGTTGAACTAGACACACAACAATCTTAAGTGTACCAAATATATATTTTTTACTATAGCAGTCTCTGGTCTTTAAGAATAGTATGCAGTAAAAATGCACCTAGATTCTTCCACAGAAGAATTGTCTAATAAATTTACACAATTTTTTTAAAATTTAAATGAAGCATTACAGATGCTTCAACCAAAATATATGCAACATCAACATTTCAAAACTTTCTTCAATAAAATAATCACTTGAACATAATTTAGAATGCATTTTAAAAGTTTAAAATTATTTCCATGCTTAATCTATAGCATTACTTAAAGTGACAACTGGCTCTTCAGTTTGTATTTTCAAAGAAAAAAGTATTTTCATTAAAAGACTTAATAATTTTTGAAAATAATAACAATTTTTTTTTTTTTTGTATTGAAAATAGTACAGAAACTTGCAGTGTTGTACTTACGGAAATATGAAACTTGATAGAATAAGCACGAAAATTGATTAAATAAAAAGAATATCGTGCAATAATAATATTTCAAATGTCGAAAGATCGAACGAATAATAAACAAAAAGGATATTTATCTATTCTGAAACACCCGTTGCCACAAATAAAAAAGAAACACTTTGACTGATTTATAAAAGAAAAAAAAGTTGAATCGCAGACGACTTTTAAAAAGTTATTTTAGGAATAACATTCATGAATACGTCTTTCAAATTTTTCAATTTGAAATACGGCAGACGACAAAGTAATAGCTCAATCACAATTCAGTAAATGCTGCATTTCAAGAAGTTCAGATCACCTTTTATTTTTTCATCGTACAACTGACAAATATTTTAAGCATTTTCATGTCTATTATTCATAAAACAGAGCTTGTTCTTTTTGAGCAAAACAGTAAATAAATTTTAAACGAAAACTGATAATTCAGCATGAAAAACCCATTTATATAAACTAAGGGGAGGGGCTTTTCCCCGTTTCCCCTGTTTATAGTTATCCAATGAAGACCTAATACCAATCACGGAGATGCCTCATCAGAATAATACTACATCTAAATTTTAAACGAAAACTGATAATTCAGCATGAAAAACCCATTTATATAAATTGAGGGGAGGGGCTTTTCCCCGTTCCGCCTGTTTATATTTATCCAATGAAGACCTAATACCAATCACGGAGACGCCTCATGAGAATGATCCTAAATCTAAATTTTAAACGAAAACTCATAATTCTGCATGAAAAACACATTTATATAAATTAAAGAGAGGGGCTTTGCCCCCGTTCCCCCTGTGTATATTTATCCAATGAACACCTAATACCAATCACGGAGATGCCTCATGAGAAAGATCCTAAATCTAAATTTTAAACGGAAACTCATAATTCTGCATGAAAAACACATTTATATAAATTAAGGAGAGGAGCTTTGCCCCCGTTCCCGCTGTGTATATTTATCCAATGAACACCTAATACCAATCACGGAGATGCCTCATGAGAATGATCCTAAATCTAAATTTTAAACGAAAACTCATAATTCTGCATGAAAAACCCATTTATATAAATAAAGGGGAGGGGCTTTGCCCCCCTTTCCACCTGTGCATATTTATCCGATGAACACCTAATACCAATCACGGAGATGCCTCATGAGAATGATCCTAAATCTAAATTTTAAACGAAAACTCATAATTCTGCATGAAAAACCCATTTATTTAAATTAAGGGGATGGGCTTTGCTCCCCGTTCCCCCTGTGTATATTTATCCAATGAACACCTAATACAAATCACGGAGACGCCTCATGAGAATGATCCTAAATCTAAATTTTAAACGAGAACTCATAATTCTGCATGAAAAACCCATTTATATAAATTAAGGGGAGGGGCTTTGCCCCCCTGTTCCCCCTGTGTATATTTATCCGATGAATACCTAATACCAATCACGGAGATGCCTCATGCGAATGATCGTAAATCTAAATTTTGAACAAAAATCGTTAATTCTGCATGAAAATCCCGTTTATATCAATTAAGGGAGAGGCATGAGACCCCCGTTCCCCCTGTTTATACTTATTCAATGAACACCTAATAACAGCCACGGACTCGCCTCATCAGAATGATCCTATATCTAAATTTTGAACGAAAACTGTTAATTCTGCATGAAAATCCCGTTTATATCAATTAAGGGGAGGGGCATGAGCCCCCCGTTCCCCCTGTTTATATTTATTCAATGAACACCTAATAACAGCCACGGTATCGCCTCATCAGAATGATCCTATATATAAATTTTGAACGAAAACTGTTAATTCTGCATGAAAATCCCGTTTATATCAATTAAGGGGAGGGGCATGAGCCCCGCCGTTCCCCCTGTTTATACTTATTCAATGAAAACCTAATAACAGACACGGAACCGCCTCATCAGAATGATCCTATATCTAAATTTTGAACGAAAACTGTTAATTCTGCATGAAAATCCCGTTTATATGAATTAAGGGGAGGGGCATGAGCCCCCCGTTCCCCCTGTTTATATTTATTCAATGAACACCTAATAACAGCCACGGTATCGCCTCATCAGAATGATCCTATATATAAATTTTGAACGAAAACTGTTAATTCTGCATGAAAATCCCGTTTATATCAATTAAGGGGAGGGGCATGAGCCCCGCCGTTCCCCCTGTTTATACTTATTCAATGAACACCTAATAACAGACACGGAACCGCCTCATCAGAATGATCCTATATCTAAATTTTGAACGAAAACTGTTAATTCTGCATGAAAATCCCGTTTATATCAATTAAGGGGAGGGGCATGAGCCCCCCGTTCCCCCTGTTTATATTTATTCAATGAACACCTAATAACAGCCACGGTATCGCCTCATCAGAATGATCCTATATATAAATTTTGAACGAAAACTGTTAATTCTGCATGAAAATCCCGTTTATATCAATTAAGGGGAGGGGCATGAGCCCCCCCGTTCCCCCTGTTTATACTTATTCAATGAACACCTAATAACAGACACGGAACCGCCTCATCAGAATGATCCTATATCTAAATTTTGAACGAAAATTGTTAATTCTGCATGAAAATCTGGTTTATATCAATTAAGGGGAGGGGCATGAGCCCCCCGTTCCCCCTCTTATACATATCGAATGAACTCCAAAAACTAATCAGGGAAGCGCCTTATCAGGATATACCTATATACAAAATTTCAAGTGGATCCGATATTTTTATCATGAGTTATCGCGTTACGTACATACATACAGAACGGACGGGCACATAAGCTCTCAGGCTATGATAGCCTGTGAGCTAAAAACTACTTTTCAACAGAAACTCTTTGTGATGTTTTAAAAATTAAATTATAGTGTCTTATCATTTTATCAATCATCGGAATAATAATTTAATACAAGTTAATTCATAATTAAATTTTATCCAATGATTTATTATTTGTAATGTTACAAGTTTAGAAGCGATTTTAAAAAATTAGAAATTTAAAAAATACATATTTGTAATTAGGAATTTGAATAATTAGGTTGATAGAATGGGCTAATTTATTGCAGTGCCGAAAAGTCTTACACCAAGTAAATTCTTACACCTAAAAGTCTTACACCTAAAAAATTTCTAGGAATTGAGTTTGAAGGCCTAGTTCTGCAGATTTACTAATTTCATTACGTACCAAGGATGATATACTATTATTTTTTACTATTATTCTTTAATACTATTATTTTCGAAGACTTTTATTTACGTTCATTTATTTTGATTTTTTTCGAACATATGAGGTGAAAAAAAATTTAAAATGTCGTATGTGTACGGGTACATAATCCTAGCACAGATATCATATATGCACTGATTTTGGTCTCGATTTTTTTCTGATGCAACTGTGTCAGAATCCTCGCTTTCAAATACCATTTACGTGTATATTTTTAAGTTATTTTCTATTATTTTGAAGAAACGATAAATAAAAAAAATTTAATTTTTGTATTCAATTAGGTGCTTCGAAGAAAAATTGTGGCAGCTCGTACAAAATGTGGTAAAATGTCTACTAAATAATTCGTTCAATGTTAAATTCTGTATTAAATTAACAATAAGGAGTCATTCAACCATACACTAAATATTTGTGTTCAGACATATTTAGCTACATCTATTCCTCAACAACCTGATTATGTTAATGTTGTACTTTAATTATTACTTCATGGTTTATATTCGTTTAGCTTTAGCTTTGTGGAGCTTAACTGATTTGAGACATAACAACACATTCTATTGGCTACTTTCCTCAGTAATCATTTTGGTTGGATAATAGTATAATTCTGAATATAAGGCACTAGTAAAGCTCAGTCGACACTTTCAGCTAACAAAAATTTGGATTATTTCATGAGCTTTACAGATCATCTAATTCCATTTCTATTCTACGCACATTTTTAGATTAATAATATTTCCCAATTTTTACAGTAACATTTTTTTAGATAGAGCTCTACTTTTCTCTCTGGTACCACCATTTTTTATATGATTTCATATATTTTTAGATCCTTTCATTTACTTTCATCTTTATCATTCACCTTCAACTAACAAATCTAAACTATATTAGTATTAGTTTAAAGTTTATAGTAGGCATATTAGTTTGGCGAAATACCGGAGAAAACGCCAAGTTGGCTTCAAATTTGGGCGCCACATTTTGGCGATATATCACATAGTTGGCGAAAAATTTTGCGTCATTTGGCGACAGAACCGCCTCCTCCCAGATGGTAGTCCCGCTGCAGTTTCTAAGTATCTACGAAGATTTTTTTATGACTATAGGTATCTACACAGATTTTCATGGCTTCATTTTCAAAACGTTATTTTTATAGAGGATTTTTTTCTAAATTATCCCTTTTTAATTGAAATATCTGTATTGAAGTAACTGTTTTGACGTCGAAAATACTCAAATAAACGTGCGATGTTGTTTTAACACATTTAGTTACAGTTTATATATGAGGACCCCAGAAGCCAAGGTGTATAAGTGACAAAATTGAAAAAAATTGAGTTAAGTGCACAGGGTATCTGGAAATATGCTTTTTTCTTTCAGGTAAAGAAATATAGGCCATTTTCTGATTATTTGGGGAGTTATAGAGATAAACCACTTTTTTCAAAAAACAAACAATATTGATTAATTATACATTTAAAGAAAATTGTACCCTATTTTTTTAACAGTTATTGAAAAGAGAGTTCAAAGATTAGAATGCAACAAGCAGATGTTTTCTATTTCAATTTAGTCAATTGTTATTGATGTTCCAATTTAACATCAATTATCTTTAAACTCAATTTACTCCAAATCGACATTTTGTCACTTGTACCCCTTGGTTTCTGGGATCCTCATATATGTTTATGAAAAATACGTATTTCCTGCTTCGAATGATGTCAATTTGAGAAATTCAAAAATCTATCAGGAGAATCAGAATTCTGTTGATCTATGAAAAAAAAAACAAAAAAAAACAAAAGGAAAGAAAACGTGTTATCATTCCTTTTTTAAATTATTGTTTTTAGTTGGTGGCAACTCGAAAGAAATAATTGAATCAGTAATTAAAAAGGCGAGATTTCGGTAATGTTAAATTATGGAATGTATAGAGTTATATAAATTTTAAATGTGTGCTATTTCCTTAATATTGGATATTTTTTGACAAGACTTTCGAAAGGCACATACCAAAATTAAAAGCTTTCGAACAAGACATTACACGTCGGTGAATGTTTCCTGGATTGGGTAATAATTGAGTTGTTTGTTTTTTTTCTTGTTTCACGAGAAAAAAAAGTACAAAACAGGAGTTCTAGATATCCATAATTAATCTGTGGATCTGGATGAATTTTTGTAAACTTTGAGGTTTAGAGTAGAACACTTCGCCTTTTCAATTTCGTCGCGATCAGATGATTAGGTCCAAAGATATTAAGAGGCAAACTTTGTACTTTAACATTAGAGATGCGGCTGAGATGTTACTATACAGCATTGTCGTGCTGTATGATAATAAGTAAGAGACATTTGTCAATTTCTAGTTAAACTGGGTATGTATCTTTGGGATTGGGCAATTTACATGACATTATTCCATCTTACTTTATAACCTTGTATACTCACGTATCTGAGTAATAATATCCAATAGCATTAATCAAGAAATTGCGACGTTAAATTTCAGAATACATATCTGCTAGAATATTATCTCTTGTACAAATAGTCAAGAATTTTATGTATCATATTCTATAATTATTTTATAAAATAAAATAATTTAAAAAACTAAACTGTGAAAATTCGCAGAACTTTAACTTGGCGTTATTACTCCTTGACATCTTGACTGATTATATTTCTAGTGAAGAAAGCTTAACCATATTCATCAAGAAAAAGAATTGTTGTCTTATATTATACATATATATTTGTTCAACAGAACAAAATTCTTAAAGAAGTTTTTCATTAATCTACATGCAGAAATATTCATTATTTTCATTACATAATACTTCAAAACTTTCAAACGTGTCAATGTAATGAGTTAATATTATTTTACTTAAATATTTTACTAAAATGTTTTTTACTTAAATACTTTTTATCAATTTATTACTAAATGTAACATCTAGCGAATGAAATGTAGACGTATTAGATGTGAAATTGAAAAGGTCTCAGTGACTTTTATTTATGGATACTTATTTTCTATCGAAAAAATCTTTTCCATTCCCTTAACGTTTTATGGTGTTCAATGATCAGGAAGAATAACCTATAACGGAAGGGAAAACATCTATAGCATTTCCTGGTTTAGTCAAGGATAGCCTAGATGTTTACAAAAACATACTGTGTGCATAGATTGCAGCAAAAATTGTAGTTTTTCGTATTTTTGATTTTTTTAACTATGTGAGAGGAGACAAAAAGATGTATTGTATTTATGTATGTATTTAAATTATAAGTATATGTCTGGTGAATTGCAGATACACTGCTCAAAACAATTAAAGGATATTTGAAGTTTTATGTAAAATAAAGATATAAACGAATTTTTTTTGCCGAAAGTAGAAGAAGAGAATCACAAATGCAAATTTTTCTGGTTTTCAAACTGCGGAGTATGCAAATTTTGAGTTCGACGTCAAAAACGTCGCTTCAGCGGCAGCGAATGAAATTTGACTTTCAACTGGATAAAAGAGAATGAAGACAAGGATTATCGGCATTCAGTGATTGCTTTGTTTCGATGAGTAGGATGTCTCAGCGAAGTCATTTGACAGATTCAGGAGCTTGGAGAATTGTTGGTAGGTTAGAAGGGGGCCAAACTCAAGCCGAAGTAGCGCAAGCCATTGGAGTGTCGCAAAGTGTCATTTCCAGTATCTGGAACCGTTTTTTGGAGAGTGCATGTGCAGGCCGAAGACCAGGGCAAGGTCGTAGACGGGCAACGCAACGCCCAATGAAGATCGGTATTTAGCGTTAACAGCTCGGAGACACAGAAACATGAACGCTACTCTTCTCCAACAACACCTTCGCTCGGCTACAGGCATCACGATTTCAACTGAGACTGTCCGAAACCGCGATCGCAGGGAGTGGGCAACCGAGCATGTCAAGTGGAGGAGAAATGAATGGAGCAATATTCTGTTTTCTGACGAGTCCCGTTTTTCTGTGCATAAGGATAATAGGCATATTTCCATCTGGAGGGACCGTGGCAGTAGGAATAATCCTGCGTTCGTGCACGAAAGTGTCAGATTTGGCGATGGAGGAGTGTTGGTGTATGGTGGCATCTCCATTGACGGGCGCACTGACCTCTACATCATTCGAGATGGAGCTCGACTGGTCGCCGATATAGGGATGAGATCCTAAGACCTATTGTAGTCTCTTACGCTGCAGCAATCGGTGATAACTTCATTTTAATGGACGATAACTGCAGGCCACATCGTGCAAACCTGGTGGAGGATTTCCTTTTCGAGGAAGGAGTCGTTCGAATGGAATGGCCGGCGTGTTCTCCAGACATGAATCCAAACGAGCACGTTTGGGACGCTCTAGGAAGACGAGTTTCTGGCCGCCAACAACCTCCACAAACTCTCCAAGAACTGGAAAGAGCTCTTCTGGAAGAGTGGGGCAGAATACCCCAACTCGTCATTAATAGCCTCATTGAGTCCATGCCTCAAAGGTGTTCAATGGCCGCCCGTGGAAACCATACTGAAAATGATTTTCTTTGAAGAAAACACCTTTTCTTATATTTTTTTTCTCATATGCACAAATTGTGTTTTTTTCCTTTTGTACACAAATGCGCTATAAAATGCATTTTTTTCTGCCAAACATGTGTAATTTATTCTCATATAATCTGTTATGTCTGTCGACCATGTATCAATCAGGTAAAAAGTTTCCCAGATACAAAATACACCTAAAAATGCAATATCCTTTAATTGTTTTGAGCAGTGTATTAAATATCATCTGAAACGTTAAAATGTTTTTTTTAAAGCTAAAAATATTCAACGCTTTCTGTTAAATGTAATCAAATAAATTTAATTTTGGTGAAGTGAGTTCTTGAAACAATATAAAAAATTGCCCTCAGAATTCTGAATAAATAACGAATTTCTAGCAATAATTATTCAATTCGACACCAATATGAACAACAGCACAAACAATTTTAAAGCATAATAAATTAATATAAAAGAAAATAAATAAATTATAACTAAACTGTATTCCGAGATAATGAAAAACATAAACGCAAATGACATAATATTAAACAAAAATGAACATGCAGGAAGGCCATGCCCCCATCTTGATCAGTGATGAAAAAAATACCCGTTAAAAATCCACTTATTACTTTTCTTCATTTACAGCATGGGAAGCAAAGCATAAGATTTCTGCATGGAAGCTACTAAAAGAAAAACTATCTGTCCGTCAATCTGTTTCCAAAAGAAAAAATCCATTCTGCTTCAGCTACATAATTCTAAAGAATTTAATATTTTCAGGTAAAAATTACATTAACAATATTACACATATTACAATAGCACATATTTGATCTACTTTACGATTGATGCACTGATCTTGTTTTCTTTATAGATCTTAATTAAAGCATTACTCACACACGCGCACATATATATATGTGTATGCTAAGGTACCCTAAACGGCGTTTACTATACAGTTTGGTGTGTATAGAATATATCGTTCATTTACAGAGACACGTAAATGATTTAAGAGTAAAAAACACTGAAGTATTAAAACATGAGATCAATCATTGTCTGAAAGATGTTAATAAATAGATTCAATTTCTTCTGAATTCTTGTCTGCGAATAAAGACGATCAAATAATAATAAAGTCTTTCGTTTGTTTCACAAAATTTGAATTTTGAGTTAGTGCACTCATTTTTGTTTATATGTTGCATAGTTTTGCAGTTTTCGCTTATTTTTTTATTTAATTTAATTTATTTATTTTTATAAAATGTTCTAAATTCTCTTTAGCAATCCCATTATTTTTTTCACTGTCTAATAAAAACGATAAAAGTCATCTCAGAGTACGTATTTAAATAACATTGAAGAGTTTACCATTTAAGTTAAATAACATATGGTTTCTCTGTACTCAATTGCCAGGGAAGATTTATCCATTTAATACATGATCATTAAGCACAGACTTGACCAATGAGCTGTCTCTTAAAAGTAATTTGCTACCCGTTAAATAGTCGATTTAGAAGTACAGAAATCAATCATCGCATGGAAATCCTTTCGCTATGTTTATTTTATACATTATTTTATTTTTCAATTAAACCAAACATTATTTGAAACTGAAAAAAAGTATGTAAACTGAAAAAAAAAGAAGGAGAAAATATAAAATTACTGCTTGCTTTCAAAAGGGACTCAGATTGAAATATTTTTCTGTATACATTGTTTCTAAAATTTTTATTATTGCTAAACCATATATCATGAAACTGTAAAAATTTTTAGAAAAAATGTTTCGAACAAATTTTTCCGATAAAATACATATTTTTTACTAAAGTACATATTCTTTGAAAATTGTATGTTGCTAAATATGTTGTTTTTATTATTTTATAAAGATATAAAAATTATGACAACTTTTTTGCTAAAGTTAAAGGTATTTGATATATTTTTTACCTTTCTCATTTTTGTTTTTTTAAATGAATATTTTTTAGAAATACATGGTAATTAAAAATAACAAAATCTTATGGTCGTATTTATTGAATTATACATCACACAATTATACATATATGTGACAAATTACACTTCATTGCATTAAAGTTGTAGTCTGCATATATTATAAGCTAGGGGAGATCTTTTGGCAAGAGTGATCACGAAAAAAGTGGTTCGACAAAAAAGAATGGAGTGCGCGCGCAGCAACTCCAGGCAGTTTTTCAGCAGCATTAGTACAATTTAAATATGATTGTTCTGGCCGTTTTGGAGAAAGCATTGTTATTTTGTTCTGTTTTACCTGTTAATGCGAAAATTTTCGTAACTATTCTTCAGAATTTTATAGAATGTCAGTAGTATAAAATATTTTGAATTTGACTGATTTCTTATAAGCTACTTAACTAGACTAAGAATGCAAACACAAATATTCGTTTTAAAAGTGACAACGTTTACAAAATAAGGCTAAGTAACATGAATTCGAATTTTTAGGTCACAATGAAAAATATTTACAAAAAGAAATCGAAGAAAGGATTATGTGCAGAAGAATATCTAAAATCAACAATAGAGGCAGTACAAAACAACTCATTTTAAATACGTGCAGCCGGCTAGGAATTTCAGCATTCCGGGATCCATCTTGAGAAATATGATGAAGCAAAATGACTTTGAAAAGCGAACGATGGGTTGAGAATAGTAATGAGATGCGAAAGATGGAAGAAATCAGCTGTTTATTTACATAAATTTCGACCAGTGATTGGATTCAATACATGGCTTGTGGCAGGTGATGGTCTGAAATCTT
The DNA here is from genome assembly GCA_964019185.1 of Maratus speculifer. Lineage (NCBI taxonomy): Eukaryota > Metazoa > Arthropoda > Arachnida > Araneae > Salticidae > Maratus > Maratus speculifer. The sequence goes on from OZ025295.1 coordinate 93,490,924, forward strand.
CAAGATTTACAGCTACAAGAGTATGGATTGTGCACGGAGACAACTTTTGTTTTCGAACAAAAAAACATTGAAATTGTGGAAAAAATAATTAAGTAATTTTCAAGTTAAACATGTTATCAAGTAGATCATTGCTATTTTGTAATGTTATCAAGACTTGCTTTTCCTAATAATTTAATCATCTGCTTAAATTATATATCTTTAAGTGTTGTTAAATTTCTATTTTCTTTATTTCTTTAAATATTAGGTTGGAATATTTACGTCTAACATTATAATATTTACTTACAAAAATCTTACTTCAAAGCCATTTAAGTGTCGTTATTATTGTTAATAATATAATATCGGTCATTATTAAGAGCACCCATGTGCGCAATCCCATGCGTTACCCATGTGGGCAATTTCTCCTTATAAGGAGAAATTGCGCAAAATATTTTCCTTGGTTTTATTACTGCTGTTCTATTAAATTACAGAATAATAAAACAACCAGAATGGAAATACATAAAAACAAATGAAGTTAAAATTATACATGGATTATTTAGCAAAGAATTAATGTTCAGATTTTTTATTATTATTCTTTTTAAATGTGCACAGACTCTCCTAACTTTATCATATTGATGCATAGCTAGAGTTTCTTCTAATTTGGTGTTGTATTAGTCTCAAATGACCACAGTCTTAAAAATAAAAATAAAGTAATTTTTTGACAAAATTGACTGGGATCTAGAGTTGTTCACTGACGACTCCAGATATAGTCTAAACACTCATTCTACACGTGTTTTAATCTGGAAAAAATGAAGGGACACGAACTTGCCGTTTCTTGGCCGTGAAATACTCTGTTTGTGTACAGTCTTCTTAGTTCCATTGAAGATGACGACGCCGACAGCTTAAACGGGCACCCTTGGAAGTTGGATTGAGTGGGACACAAACTAATGTTTTAATTTGCATACAGTCCATCCTCGTTAAGTCTTCGTGCAGCGGTAGAATAGCTAATTAGAGTTATTGTGACAAGCTGAATGTCTGAAACCAAATCTCTTGCAGTCACTTTACGGTTTCTTCGAAATGAAAATGACAAAAAACTGTGTTCTTATGTAGTCTTATGTAGTAAACTCTCTTAACCAAGCTATTATCAATGTATCCAGTGCTTATAAAGTGGATCGACGCTCTTGATACGATACTTTGAGGAATATTCAATTCTTGAGGGACCTATGTTTGTATTTGATATCCCACGATTTTTTCAATAATTCTCCGCTCCTGACCTTTACTTAAATGATGCCTTTAACCTATTAACGTTCATTGGTTTCTCTACGAAACCAGAAAATGTTAATTCCTGTATGCAACAAAGATACCTGAATTTTAATTTAGAAAAATCCATGTTATTATGTGTGTGAAAAATCACCTTTTCTTATTTACAAATATATTCGTGCGCAGTTACCGGTGTCTAACATTTATTTCAACATGTTAGATATGAAAATGTTTCGTCTATTAAAGGGTTAAGGATTAAAAACTTAATATTGATCATTCTTGGACACCGCATTCACTTTAAATAACGCCACAGACCAGAATTCCACCATACTTCCAAGCCCATTTCATAGACAATCACCTAACTTGCATTTTTACGATGTTAAATTATGTGCGAAAGTGCAATTTTGTATTAAATTAATTTAATTAGCATAAATAATTTTCACAACTGTAAATGAGTAAGTGTAATTTTATTTGTTATAATTTAATTATAGTAACATGTGTGTTATTATAATTAAATTATTATATTATTTAATTACTATAATTAAATAATACTATAATTACTAACTAACACACAATAAAATTTAAATATTACACAATTTGTTCTGTGATATAAAGAATAATTGAACATTTTACGAGTAAATTTTCTCAAATAATTAAAGAAAACCGGGTACTACTAGGTTATCCCGTTGACCAATTTCACCAAATTATACAAACCGCCAAACTCATAACCAAATTATACACATTGACATAATTTATCAATTTAAATAACGAAAAGACAAATAATTAGTAGAAGATTAATAAAAATACAAATATGAAGTCGAAATAAATATCGCTTAAAGGCATTTTAAATACGTTTATCGTATTTAATGTCATTGAATGCGTCATCCACATATAAAGTAATTCTGTTTAAAATATTTTTCAGTTACATGATTCATAAATAAATAATTTTACGCATTTACACAATACATTGAAACTTGTGGATTTATAGAAATTACAATAAAAAAAATACAAAAGTAAAAGTGCTGACATCATATACTTCCAAGTAAAAAAGTGTGAGACAAGCATGAGACAGACACATAAAAAAATAAATGTACTTTTTGAGATTTTCCGACATTCGAAGCAATAAATTTCTTTTATTGGAGAACAATGTTGTTTTCTTCGTAGAAGCAAAAAGAAAAGAGGTGTTTGACCGTATATGTTGAGCAATATTTCATAGCAGAGAAAACATAAACTTCTAGAACAGAATTCAAAGTTTCCGTTTTCTTTTGCTCTTTATTTCTCATTTCTTAAAAACACTTTAGTGCAATTCGGAAAAGAAAAAACATATGTTGATGTTTTCTTAATTATTAACTGCTTCCCTCTTTTGCCTTTAAAAATTTCTAATCTTTAAAAATTTTTCAGGAAAATAGTGACTTAAAGAGTAGTTTTAGTGAAATCCGCAAACGAATCGACAAATTATTCCGTTTTTTTTATAATCATTTGAAATTCCAACCTCTGAACACAGTTCGGTTTGCGCTACTTAACCACTTCCAATTATTCCGATTCTAAGCTCAAATTTTAAGTCTAAGTTTCCGAAAACATTTACTGAGATGCAAAAAATAACGGCAAAAAATAGTTGTTCATTACTCTAAAGTTTAAAGCGCCCTCTATCGGCATTTTTTAAAATTTATCTTTATACTTAATTTTCAAGAAAACACTGACATAAAGAATAGTTTTAGTGAAAACCGCAAATCAAACGACCAATTTTGAATTTTTAAATGTTTATTTGAAATTTCGGACCCTAAACTTTAATGGCGCCTTTCTCCTTCCGAAAACGTTTGGGACTTTTAGTTTCCTATTTAATATTGTTTGTCTTAATGTGTACTATCACCCTTTAAAGTTTTGCCCAAGAGATTACATACACCCTGTATTTCTTTTTTTTTATTTCTGCAGTTGTTATAGTTGGTATTAACAGTTCACCACGTTTCAAAAATTTCAGATCTGGCTGAAGTCTTTCTTGGTCTTTTTGAATCGATTTTTCGTTTTAATATACTGTCATGTACTAAATAGGCCTTGCCATTTTTTGGATTTACATAGTTTTCCCTCATGCTTGTAAACCCTCATGCTAACTCTTTACAACTATTACAGAAACATTTTGTTTATATAAAGTCAAAGCCAAGGTTGTTCAACAATTGTAAGCTTTTTAGGTAGATTATGTGCACCAGGAGTGTCTTTCTGTACAAAAAAATAATTAAAAAATCTCATTTTTCAAATCGCTGCCAGAACTAAAAAATAATAATGTGTAAACTCTAAGTCTTGCTAAGCTTGATATAAACTCTTGCTATAAACTCTCATCCACCTCTTCTATTTAAAATAGGCAGAATTATAATAAAACATCCAAACATTAAGATTGTGGCCTTAAGTATCAAGATTTTTTTTACTGACGCTGGAATTATTCTGTCCTTTATGAATATTCGAAAACAGTTTGATGATTTATACAAAAGGATTAATGAATTTAATATTGCAAAACCCAAAAACTTTAAAAAAAATCGCAATATGCCAATTTTATAGCACATAGTCTACTGACTTTTCAATATCAATCTACACACAGCAATATAAAAATAATGGGGATTAAAAAGATGAATCATTGGATTGTAGCCTCCGCGATTTAAATATTAAGGCTGTCTTTTTTTTTTTTTTTTTTTTTTTTTTTTTGAGTTGTTGAGTTAAATTTAAAAACTCTATTTCAGCGTACTAATTTCTATTAAATCAACATTACAATTAATTTTTGTATTTTTATGGGGTTTTTTTAATTTTCTTATAAATTTTAAATTACTTCTCTGAAGATCACGTGAGGATTTCTGTGTTACCCCGGCTGACCCCGACTGTCAATCAGTGGTCTCATAAAAACAAATTAGAGTTAGCATTATTATTATTTTTTAATCCGTAAGTTTTCTCGGGATAGGAGCAATGTAACTCAATTATTCGACATTTATTTTTCATTTTCTTTAGACTGCGGTTCGTAATCACGCCGAAACATTTTTTGAAAAATGGAAAGTTATTGTTTATCGATATCTTGAATTAATCTATAAAAAATAATTTCGAGATATATCAACATGCTTACGTAACAAGTAATGCGGAGATCGGGATACTTACGATATTTAATATAATCAGAGATATTAATACTCCGAATCAACTGAACATAGAGGCGATTTTTTAACCATTTGGAAAATGGTTGTTGCTTTTTACTGAGAATAAATTCGTGATGCCCGTTATTTATTTACGTTACCATTTTTAACGTACGCGATCGTTTAACTTTTCTTTTCTTATTGTTATTTTATATTGGAAGCCTGGTTTATAGATTCTGACCCGCGTCCAGAATAGCCAAGTCTCTAGTGGTAAACGGTTGTGAAAAAAAAAGGTTGAAACAGAAAAATTTAAAAGGAAAATTGATTAAATAAAAAAGTGTGCTCGGGTGTCTAAAACTACCGAACGCTCAAAGCTGCTTCGAATATTTTATTATTAAACCATTAGCTGATTATTTGCATTGGATAAACTCGAATTTGAATCCTATAAACTTAAATTGGGTAAACATTTGTCATCTGATATCATCTGAATTGAACATGTCAAAATTAATTAGAATTTCTTTTTTCAAATAGATTAATGCAACTTAATAAACGTAATATACTTAATAAATAAATATAATAAATTTGTTACATTAATCTATTAAACTTAAATAAACTTAAATTAGGTGAACTTTTGTCATCTGATGTCATCTGAATTCAACATGTCAAAATTATTTAGAATTTCTTTTTCCAACTAGATTAATGTAACTTTTTAATTATATTTTTAAAATTGTTGCTGTTTTCGGCCAAGAAAAGAACTATTTATAGATTTTTTAATGTCCGTGATGCTTTAGCTTTTCTCCTATTATTGCGACTCTTTAGCAGAAACAAAGTTTAAAGATCTCGACCATGTTTAAAACTATTATATATATATAGATCGAAAGTTACTTACTTTAGTATTGTTCTTATTGTTAGTTCTAAGTATTTTCTTTTTTTCTTGTTTGCAATAAATTATTTTTCTTCACCCCAAGTTCAGAGGAAGGATCATTCATCAAATAGAGAACATCAGTTACGTATTTAACTAACGAGATGTCTCCATAGAGTGATTTTCTGCCCATTAAAAACTCGATTTGTAACTACGTGGACCATCTATCGTAAAATAGATCTTTCTCCATCAATAGAATTAAAAATCTAAAGTACAATATTTCCATTTCCAGCAGAAAATACTGAATAAAATACTCCGCCGCCCGCGAAAGAAATTGGAAATATTTCATGTTATACAGACGCGTGTCGCTATTATGCTGCATGTGAATATATCTGCTTAAAAAGACAATCATAAATACCTATTATTCTTCGTTAAAAGTCGTGGATTTTTATGATTCCATGCACAATAGATACTCGATTTCTAATTACGTTGATCATCCATCATTGAATAGATATTCCTGTAATTTTTTTGGCCTTTTATGATAGTTAATTTTTGCTTTTCTCAATATTGATGTTTAAGCTACTATTTAATTTTTGAAACAATCTTAGCTACTTTAGTTTCTATCAAAATTCATGAAACAGATAAATATGAATCCCGGTATTGCTTAAAAAGAAGCTGTTTAATGCACTTAAGAATTCGACTTCATTAATACAGTTAAATTTGATTTTTAACTTATAATATTAACTTATTTTTAACTTATTATAGAGAAAAAATCTGGTGAAAATCGATATGTAATTCAGAAAGAAATCTCTAAAAATACCATTTAAGAGATTAAAAATTCAATGCACAATTTTTTTTGTAATGGAATTTTACTTGATTAAAATTCAAAATCGGAAATATCTCTCAAAAATTAAAACACAGGGAACATTTGAAAATTTTGTTTAAAAATTTTGAATTTATTAAAAGATTTTAAAATTTTAAGAAATTTGGAATTTTTTTTAAGTTGTTTGGTATACTTATGATGAAATCGATATTTGTACAAAATTTCAACCTCTCTTAAAAAAGTAAAAGAATTTTTTTAAACCCTTGCGGCGCCTTAAGTTGTCATGTCTTGTTCTATACATTGAAAAAAAAAAACATTGTAAATTTTTATGAAAAAAGACATCGATAAAGTTAAACAAACCGCATTATTTTTCTTTTCTTTCTAACAATAGAACTAATCCAATTACCACCCTTTATAGAAAATTTTTAAGAAAACTTTTAAAATTAAATTTAAAATATATAAATGGGACTGCAGTTAGAATATATATGTATATAAAGTTAAAATTATTTTCAACGTTAGAACACCAGAATATTCGTATTCCAAGCATACGGGTTTCGGTAGCATATAGCATACCTTCCTCAGTGCTAAAATATTCTGCTGTTCTAACATTGAAAATAATTTTAACTTTATCATATTGCACCAGGCAACAACCTATTACTTATATATGTATATATATGGGATAGTGCAGACACATCTTAAAAGAAGATTTAATATAAAATAAATTATGAAATTCAGTTCATTTGAAATGTTGGAGAAAATAACATTAACAAACAAACCAAATTGTTTCTGTTTGATTTTTAAATAAGAAAGAAATCCGATTGCTATCTTTTTTGTTAGAAAATTTTAAACAAAACTTTAAACAAACTAGGTAATGTGAGCACATCTACAAAGAAAAATAATTCATAAAAAACAAAACATATTAAAAGTAGTTTAGTAGAAATTTCGGAGAAAATAATAATAATAATAACAATAAACACTTTTTAAAATACAATTTTTTTAAATAAACTAGGAAAGTGGTTCCCAACCTGTGTGTCGCGGAACATTAGGATTTTTGGAAACAAAAATGTACCTCCTATTTCAACTGCTAAATTTCTGAATATATACGGCAGATACAATATTTTACAACCGCAATCATCGTAAAAGCTTCTAGCTCAAATTAAAACTTCATTCTAACAGAATTTTTGGTTAAACAATCAGTATTATCTTAAAATCTCGTTGTGACATAGCGTCACCTGAGAATAAAAAGTTCTGTCTGTGTTCTTGAAAAAAATACTTACCGATATAGAAATGTTCTATCTGTATCTCTAAAGACATTTCAGGATTACAATAATATCATATTAAGATTGTAAGGTCATATATAAATTATAATATAACATCATTTTGATCATATTTGTATCTATAAAGGCATTTATGGATTAAAATAATGTCATATGATTGTAAGGTCATTTATAAATTATACTATAACATTATTTTGATGCAAAAATGCCTTCACAGATACAAAAATAAAACCTATCTATATCGATGTCAATTTTTAAAAAGACACAGATAGAACTTTTTTATTCTCAAGTGACGATGTGTCAATAGTCGCTCAGTCGTTATGGCAAGAATGAAAACCCCTTTAATTTCCTTCGGGATGAACTTAAGACCATGTTATCCGAAAATATCCAAATCAATTTCCAGGTGTCCTACACTCTTCTACTTTGCTGTTTTATATATAAAAAGGGTACAGATCACCAGAGATCCCCAGTGTAAAAAAATCTCATTGATTATACAGTTGCGTTCTGATAATAATTAAACGCATTTTTCATTATATTTGATATCTTATTATTATTCAATTTACATACATTGGGATTATCATTTCTTGTAGTTTTAAGATCATCCTTTGTATGAAAATTTGTTTTTATCATGGGATAAGGTAACCTTAGAGGAACCTTAGAGGAACCTTAGAGGAATCTTAGAGGTTATATGTACAAAATATATTTGCAAAGATTCCATACTGGTATTATATACTATCGCATATTAGGGTGGTCGAAAAAAAATATTTAAAGATCAGATCTGGATTTTCCCTCCTCCACTGCACACACCAGTTTTGAAATTTAATAAATTAAATTTTCTTCTTAATCTGTTTTCAAAAGCTCGGTAATTTTTTTAATTAACTTAAAATGATTAAACTTCAAAAGACAGAACATCTAAAAATAATCAGTTAATGGAATATGTGTTGAAAATTTATTTCGAACAGTTAACTTAACACAGTGAATTCATACAATGACGAACGCAGTGAAGGCATCTGGAATTATTCTCTCCCCATAGACACACACAAACACACAAATTGAAAATTTAATAAATTAAATTTTCTTCTTACCCTATTATGAAAATTTCAATAGGGAGAAGTGGGGCACATTGATACGATTTTTTTTCTAAGAATTTTTTTGGTGTCAAGAAAGCAGAAAATTCAAGATATTTTTCCATGTGGTGTCAGCAAAACTTGTGTAGTGTGTTATAAAAATGTACAATCGTTGTTTTATAGATTATTTTTGCATGTAATTTTTAAAAAATCAAAAAAGTCATTTGTATTAATGTGACCCATCTCAGGGGCAGATTGATACACCTCATGGGAACTTTGATACGTCTGGGGAAAATGGAGAAAAAAAACAACACCAATGCATATTTTTCATAGAAAAATAGTTAGCAAACCATTTTATATTTATTTATAGAAATTCAAATCACCCATAATTTATTTGTAAACAATATTAAAGCAATCAAAATGAAATGTATAATGACCTGATGTTCTGGTTGTTCCTTGTCTGATTGTTGGCTGTGGTAACTTTGTCATATCTGGCTTTTGAACCCCAGTATTATCTTCTTTTTTAGGAAAGGTGAAAAAATTACCAGGTGTTCTGTTTATAAATTGGTTTATGAACAGAAAATAAAGGATAATTACATTAAAAATTATGTTTATAACATAATTATCCTGTGCTGTTCTGCAGCTTATTTCTCTTACTTAACATTTTTCATGTCGAAAATACTTTTTTCTCTGGAGAATCGATATAAATTTGAGATTTGCCAGGCTGCCTTCGTTTTCTTTTGTTAGTTCTACTAGCACTAGATGTTGGGTAAGTTCGTACGTCTTCTATTAGCAAAAATACTATAAAATGTTCTAATATAACTAAATCAGAGCTATTTCACTTCAATAAAAACAAATAAGATGTATAATAAATAAGTGTATGATAAATAAAATAATAAAAGGTAATGAAAAAATGAACTAGAAAATGATTTAGGTTGTATCAATGTGTCCCGCGATAGACTGTATCATTGTGCCTCATACAGCCATTTTGAATAAAATGAGTCTCAAATCCAACACTTCATAATTTATCTAACAATAAAGAATGAGGAACTCATAAAAAGTAGCTTTACTTAACAGGGAGAGTATTATTTTTGGTTGAAAATACTGGAACAGTTGTATAATACCCTTTCAATTGTACTCAAATTTACTCTTGACCAACTCAAATTTACTCTTGACCTACAAAAACAATAAATCACCTGTCCCATTTCATCAAACTACTGAATCATTCCAAGACTTTCTGTACGAAGTTGAGTGCACTAGCATCACCTTTTGCAGCTGTCGTGAAACTTCCTGCAATGGCCCTGTGAGCAGTAGAGGGGGTGTATCAATGTGCCCCAGTTCCCCCTACATTTATTATTTTCAACTATCTTAAAATGATTGATTTTTAAAAGGAAGGAGAAGTAAAAATACTCAGTTAAGGACAAATTTTCCCTACTAAATTCCGAATTGAAATTGATTTTTAGCTCTATTTATTTTATGTTTAACCATTAAAAGCCCACACTACTGAATGAAAACGACCCCGATGATAATGTTAAGACTATGGGGGCGTTCTTTTCAAATATCTTGCTCAAATTTTAATATTTTTATACAATTTTTTTTTTTTTTTTTTTCATAGGATAGCTGAGGACGATCTATAACCGAGCTAGTTTTTACTTTTTCTATTTTCATTACAGATTTTTTAAAATTAATTACTTTAGCTTTCAGAACCGGTTTGAACCGGTTATGAAACTGAAACTAGCGTAATATAAAAGAAATATAACCAAAATCGGAAAAGTAAAAACTAGCCCGGTTGTGAACTGTTCTCAGCTATCCTATGCACAAAAATCAATGAAAATCAATGAAATTAATCTATGCAAAAATACTGAAATTTGAGCGAGATATTTGAAAAGAATGCCAAAATAGACTTAACATTATCATCCGGGTCTTTTTTATTCAGAAATGTAGGCTCTTAAGAATTTGTGTTTTTTGAAGTTAATGTTGAATTTTGACGTCGGAGATGTGTTTCAACTATAATGAATTAAAATATAAAAATCAAAATTTTCTTTTTTCCCATTTTGAATGACAGTTAATGTTTTCTTTTCGAGTATCTTAAAAAAACAATACACTACGTTCGGTTTTGCATTAATTTCTGCTTAGGGTAGCCTTCTTCTGTACCATAAGTCTTCGAGGGAAATTAAATTTTACATCATGCAAAATGGGATTATACAATTTCTTTTGTACATAAGAAATGCATATTTTTGTAAACATAAAATGCGTGCTTCTTTTATACAAATTACATTCAAACAATTTTAAATCATAAAAATTGCATTTTTTTAAATGCATTAAATATGCAGATAATCTGCTGGAAATGTGCATATATATGAAACATTGAAAAATATTTAATTTTTTGCCGAAAATATGTTCAATACATTGATTTGTGCAGAAAAAGTACTAACTTTTTCTGGCTGGTTTATTGAAAAGGCAAACTAGAATTTCAAAGTTACAAGGTTGTTGGCCCAAAGGCGTTTACTTTGAAGAATATATTTTTGTATAATTGTTAGTTTCTGATATTTAAAGGTAATTTCCTCTTACTTTACTTTACCACAACTTAAATAAACAATATTAAGTTCAATGTATCACATAAATAAAAGAAAGAAATTAAATTTTAAGTTCTTCTCACATACATACAAGTTCATTTAATGTAATTTCTTTGTTCCTACAATTTTAACATTGATACAAATCTCTCAAATAAGTAAATATTTCTTACTCTTTTATAGTTTAAATTGAAATTTAAAAAGCATTAATATACAGTCAGTATCGGTTATATGGCCACTCGTGCGGTCCAAAAAAATATGATCTTTTAAGCGAGGTGTTCTTAAATGCGGTGTAAACAGGAATTTAACTTTAAGCGATGAAATATTATTAGTAAGTTAGTTAAATTAGTAAAAGAATATACAAATAAGCTACGAAGATATAATTTATAACATAAGAGTTAAAAAATTGCTTTTCATTTAAATTTTCGAATTGATTAGTATACTCGTTTAGAAGTAAAAACAACCTTTTATGCAGGTTTGTTTGTTTTTATCATAATTGTTAAAACTGCCTTTTCTTATTCATGGACTGTATTAAAATGCTCCTCTGTGCGTTTTAGAATATTAAAAAGAGCTATCGAAGCTCCTACCAACATGGAAAAGTTTCAAAGGTGGACGCGTATCTATAATGCAATATTATCTCGATCTCTAAGGCTCCAATTAAAAAGGAAATGTCACCACCCCTTTCAACTGCTATAAAAATGTCAACTGGTCTTTCTTTACCATACGAAAGTTCGTACTTGTGATTTTTATCATAAGCACAGAAGATTCAGCGATTGGGAAAAGGATCGTTTAGAAGGAAAATGTTTCTCCTTTATTATGAACATTTCTAAAGCTACAAATTGCTTTTCATAAGCAATTATGAAAGCAATTTCTTTCTAAAGCTATTGAAAATGAAACATTCCGCGTGATCTATACAAAGAAGCCAACAATTGAAGACAGTTAAATGACACGTCTATTCGGCACTTTACACTTTGAGAAGGGGAAGGAAAAAGCATAAAATTATAAGATATTTTCCAATAAAATGGGAGACAAACGTTAACCATATATCCGATAGAAGCCATTAACAACTGACCATACAGGAGGTGTATTTTAACGCATAACACCTACTCTGTTAGTACGGACTTACGAAAATTGACCTTATAAGTGGGTTTATATATCCGGTATTCATTGTAGAATATTCATATAACGTAGCTTTTTGTAAAAACATGTAATTTAAAAATATTTATATTTAAGCCTAATAATGAGGATTGATTATTTTCAATAATCAATATAATTAATTTCTGAAGAAACTGAATTATCTGAAAAACAACATAAAATACGCTTTAAAAATTTGTATTGTACAATGATTTAAAAAATATGATTTTTATCACATAGAAAAATGCATTACTTTTGTTTCTGCAAAATTTTCTTTGAAATGTAATTCAAAGTGCAATAAACATGTATCCAGCAACGATAAAAATACATATTCTAAACCTATTCTAACATTAAGATATGAATCTTTACTTCAAAATCTTTTCTGTGATTTCTTGTTATCGTTAGATGTTATTTCATCCGAAAAAAAAAAATGAGCAAGGCTATTTAGATAAGATATCATTTTATAGAATCGTTTAAACAGTGAGATTCTCTAATGTATTTTTGGGAAAAAATCGATTTAATTTATTTTAAAATATTCACCAATAAAAAAAATGTAAAAATAGTATTAGAGTCTTTAATATTTCACTGAAGTGAGAAGAGAAAATATATTAGAAAAATTTTTTTGAACATAAAAAAAAAGAAAAAAAATGTGTTTGAATTTTAAAAAACTTACGTATTCCACTTAAGAATTAGAATGTGTTATATATATATATATATATATATATAACCTCTGACAATAAATTTCGGTGAATAGTCCTGTAATATTAATGTAGATGAAATATTACGAAAGTTAACATACCATTCTTCAAAACAGTCATCTCCCATAGCTATGTACCGCTGAGTCTGTTATACATGTCCTGGGAAAAGATGTCTTCTTTTGGGATGAAGTTCAAAAGCTTCGTCACGTTTCGTTGGATGTCAGCAATATGGTCAAATATCTTTCAAAGAGAGTTTGAGTGTTGAAAATAGCAAGAAGTCTGGAGAATTGAGATCTGGCAAATATGGTGGAAGTTCAATATGCACCAACCCTCATGAATTTTTTTCGGTGTCTTGCAGAGCTTAAAACCAAACTTTAAACTGACCTTTTGTTCGTTCATTTTCCTGCTCTCAATTAAGAACCAACACACTGAACAAGCACTTAGTAAAGCATGCCTTACACAGAACATAAATGATGCTCAAATGAACAAGGGTGGTGGAAGATGGTCAACACTTGACTCTATGCAGATGCAGCGTTTTGTTTCTCCAGTGTAGCGAGATTGGTCGTTCTGAATTCATTCACCGAACTTTTTTGTCAGATGTAGTATTTATATTTTGTTATAATGTCTAGAGACTCGCCAACCCCCTTTTAGATACCCAGATTCTAAAACATCCTGACCCTTCTTTCACTGCCTTTGAAAAAATTGATTTGTAAATTAAGGCTGCTGGTCACTCAATTTCCAAATTCCTACCCGTAATGTTAAGTTAATGAGCGTTTGATGCATTCTCTAATTTAAAATATCCCATTCGGGAAATTAATATGCTTAACTTCTTCTTTTGGTGCTCTCTTCTTAAAAGATGTCACTTTTTAGCTCACAGGCTATCATAGCCTAGCTTATGTGCCCGCCCGTTCTACATATGTATGTATGTTCGTTCGTGCGTAACGCGATAACTCACGATAAAAATATATGATACACTTGAAATTTTGTATATAGGCATATCCTGATAAGGCTCTTCCCTGATTAGTTTTTGGAGTTCATTCGATATGTATCAGAGGGGGAACGGGGGGCTCATGCCCCTCCCCTTAATTGATATAAACTTGTTTGTCATGCAGAATTATAAGTTTTTGTTCAAAATTTAGATACAGGATAATTCTGATGAGACCCATTCCGCGACAGTTATTAGGTGATAAAAAGTTAATTAAATCCAATTGATTTTTTAAATCACCAGATTTTAAAACATTCAGCTTTTATATAAACATTTTAATAAAAAATTTAATTTTACTTAAGAAAGGTGTTATAATAAAAATAAAAGACATTAACATGTTTCGGAACCGTCAAATAAGTTCCATAATCATAATATATTGTTTTAATAAAAATAAAAGACATTAACATGTTTCGGAACCATTCATGTATTCGGAATTATTCATGTATTCATTCATTCATTCGGAATTCATGTTCGGAGATATATTATGATTATGGAATTTATTTGACGGTTCCGAAACATGTTAATGTCTTTTATTTTTATTATAACACCTTTCTTAAGTAAAATAAAAAAAAATAAAATTATTAAGTGTTCATTGAATAAGTTTAGACAGGGGAAACGGGGGTTCTAATGCCCCTCCCTTTAATTTATATAAATTGGTTTTTCAAGCAGAATTGTCAGATTTCGCTCAAACCTCTGAATAGTTTTGGAAGTTTTATGGTTAAGTATAAAAGAGGGGAATAACCCCTCTTAATTTATATAAATGCTAAATGGGTTTTTATTAAGAATTATCCGATTTGCTGTGAGTTTTGGCTATAGTTTTTTATATGATAAAGCATGTCCTTGATAGTTTAGGAGGTTCAATGATTAAGTATAAAAAAGGGGAAAGGGCAGAGCGGTTACCCCTTCTTAGTTTTTTTTTTCGAACGGAATTAACCCTTGAAAATATAAGGCTGTAATGTACAATTAGTATGCGTAGCCTGTGAGCTCAATGCCATCAGTTTAACTGGGCAATGTTCTTTTTATTTTCTTAGTTTTTGAAATATTTCTAAAATCTATGCGGAATTTAATATATTATGCGTTAAAAACTGACGAACTGGAAGTAAAATTTTAACGCTTCATATAAAATTAAGCATAGATTTTAGAAATAGTTTAAAAGCTAAGAATAAAAAGTAACATCCTTTAAGAGGAGAACATTGAAAAAAGAACTTAAATATTAATTTTCTGAGCAGATATTTTAAGTATAACAATGCATCAAACGCCCATAGTTTTACATTAGGGAGGTGAGTTTAGAAAGTGAGTGATCAGCAACCTTAAGATAAAAATAGCGATGTTCCCCTAAATGGATAACCATTTCTTTTTACTTTGATTAGATATTTTTAAGGTCAAATCAGCCGCTGAAAAAAATATCTACATTAATCTTTGATCCTATCATTAATAAATTTAGTTAAAACTTGAAAGTAAGCTAATTTAAAATGAATTAAGTATGTAGAATCTTTGTGTCTTGGTTTTTTTAAACAATGCTAAAAGAAAGTTCTCTTAAGGGGACGATGGATGTTAATTTCTTTTATAATTTTCATCATAGCAATACAAAATTTTGTGCATAAATACATTTCACCAAAAGCATATAGGACACGTTCAAAAAAATTTCTAATCCTATTAAAATTTATTTTTTTATATATTTTAAATTTTTAAACGAAATATTAAGATGCTATTGCTTTTGCATTTTTATCACTTAAAACTCTATTATAAATAAATTTGTGTAAGATTTTTTTAATCTCTTAAATAATTAATTTTTGGCAGATTTTTTTTCTAAAATTCATATCGATTTTCATTAAAATTTTGCCTTTTAATAAGTAAAAAATCGCGTTTGACTATCTTAATAAAGACGAATTTTTAAAAGCTTACACAATTTCTTTCTAAGCAATATCAGGATATTTTCTTATCAATTTCATAAAAATTGATTAAAAAGTTACTTCGAAAGGAGCATTTAAAAAAATCTAAAAACGCTGAAAAATTAGTTTTGAGAAAAACAGATTTAAAGTACATAACTACACTTACCTTTATTATTTACTTCTTTAAGGGGTCAGGTACCCTTTGAACTAACAAAATATGTGAAAAAGTGGACTTTCACTCCGTATTTAATTGATTTTTAACTATAAAATTGAAATCGCATAATTAAAAACGATTTATTTTTTCAATTAAAGTTGTTAAAAAATGTATACACACATGCAATGTTTTTAAACTTATTTTTAAAGATAATACAATTTTTACGAATGAATCATTTTTGCTTGCCTTGCACGCACGATTTTTCCCGTTTGAATGGCTAAAACAAACTAAGATTTTTTTATGTGTAGAGGTATAATGTGTTTCCAAAATGACCTACAATGAAAAAAAAAACTTATAGATCCTGAGAAAAAAAATATTTCTTGAAGAAATTCGAAATATCGAGATCTTTTTAGTGCAAAAGTAGTCGTGAATTCTAAACTTCAAACTTGAGGAACTTAAGGTCATTTTGTGCCTGTATACGTTTAATACATCCAGCGAAATTTTTGTGAAATTCTAAGCAATCGTTTTTGAGAAATCGTGCGCGCAATGATCAATATCGCTGTTTTGAGAAAATTGACTTTAAAGATTAAATTACCCATTGATCATATAGGGAACGCTCAAAATGTTTTAGGCATAACTCTTCTTCTAATGTAAATTTTTGTATGCGATTTGTTTTTAAATGTTCCTAAAGATTCATATTTAATTATAAACTATTTTGTAAAAAAATGATTTTTGGATTCTTTAAAAGGTACCTGACCCCTTAAATCTTCATAAAGGATATTTTAATAGGAAAAAAACTGTTTTGGTTCCATTATACCACAAAAACAGACCTTTTATGCTGCGGTTTTGCTATAGACGATTTTGCTCAAATAAAGGTCCACTGTCCCCTTAAAAGAGAAATTTGACATAAGTCTGTTTTAAATCTCATGTAACATTCATGTGAAAATACTTTTGTTGTTAAAAAATATATATATGAGCTCTTTTCAAAATTCATAACAATAGATCAAAATATTATCTCAAAATATGATACTCGCGAAGATATATTCTTAACTTTAAATTGTTTGGTATTATTATTCTTTGGTCATTTCAATTTATTACTTATGTTAATTACAAAATATTATCATTCCCTATTTATTTTTTAAAATATATTAATGAATTTATTATTTTAAAGTGTTATTTCTCTTTGTAATATTCTCATGAAAACGTGTTTTTTTGCTCGAAAGAAAATGTTGTGTTTGCATTCGAACGTTTTAAGAAGTTCCGGAAAAAAGAATAAGTAATTCTTCAAGTACATTGCATCATGTGGCCGCAAAACACCCAACGACTTGAGTGACAGAGTTCATCGAATTTTTTGAACAAATACAGGGAAAATAGACAGAATAATAGAATAATTGCTTACCTGCAGAGACTTGAAAAAAAGGAACACGAAGACAATCAATAAAGATGCAGGCAGATTCTCTTCATTAAAAAAGAAATTTTATTTATTTATTTATTATTGTTGCAAAAATCTTGTTTTATTATTTTTCATGAAAGGCAGATGTAAATATAACGTGGTCTTTCATTTTTTTAGAGACCTGGAACTTTAGCATCTCTTTTAAAAATTCACACTTGGCGAATTAAGAAAAATACTATAAAAGAATTAAGTTTTCTCTTGAGGAATAAGGGGAGACATGTTCCCTTTTTGTAATCCTTATGTAAATTCTTTGAATAGAGTGAAGTGCATCTTTAAATTTAAATTATTTTTCGACCCATACTCAACGATATCTTCCATCCGTTTTGGAATAATCATTGCCGACACTGAACACTTTCTCTCTGGATTCTGCACCGTTCTTTTCTCAAAATTTTACTTTTGATTTTAAATTATTTTTCGTATCAAAAAGATGATTTCTTCCATCCGTTAGGAATAATAAACGCAGACATTAGACTAGCACACCCTCTCAGGATTCTGTACTGTTCTGCTCTCAACATTTTACTTTTGATTTTTAATTATTTTTCGTATCAAAAAAATGATTTCTTCCGTCCGTTTGGAACAATTGTCGCCGACATCCGACAAACACATTCTCACCGCGCGATTCTGTCTCGTCGCACTGCCAAAGAATACGAACGCAGCCGCCAAAGTGCGAAGGGGGTTGCCACAATCTCGTAATGCGCCAGGGGTTATAGAAGTGGCGATAAAACAAATAGGCGAACTGCTTCAACACTAATAGGGAAATTGAATTTTTAAGATTAAACTTTTATATCATCAGAAAGATGCGCAGCCAATAATGTATATAAGGAGTCACCTATTTTAAATTACGCATCAGTAGAATAGCGTCTTATTAGACGAGAGGAGGGGCGATAAAACGGAAGTACACGCCCCATCGAATATTCTAGAAAATTCAGGAACAATCCACAACCGGAAGGAACAAATTCGAAAACATTTTAACATTTTGAAATCAACAAAAATTTACGTAAGAAAATAAATTTTACAGGGGAGATTAAAAAAACGAGAACTAAAATAAATTTTTAGATTGCAAATTTTTTATCATAAGTGAATAAAGATTAATAAAATATGCGATAAATTAAATTGAATAAAAAATATGGCAGTGGTTATGAGTAACCACAACAAATGTTTTTATTTCCGCTGCTTTAGAACTGGCAACAATAGTTTAAAATATCTTCCAGAAATATGATATATCTCGTGTAAATATATTTTTAAACTGTTGTATCGTTTTAAATCAAGAATTCATCGAGATTTTCTTTCTATAATATTTACGCGGAATTACTGTTCTTGTTAAACATTAAACATTACTTAAGTTCAATTTATTTTTAAATGCTTAAAGTGATCAATTAAAAATAACCGAAAAACCTTATAGTATACCTTATAAAAATAAATTGTTATTTTAAAGTGATGTTTTATATTATATTACTTGAGTTGTCATAGAATTCAGGATAATAGTTAAACAATTATCTGAAAATATGAGATAAATGTGTCGCGAAAATGTATTTTAAAACTTAAACTATTTTGTCAACTGTTAATTATTTGGCCGTTTTAAATATCACGTAATATCCTCCATTTACAACTTTTAACACATAATAACGAATTTCCCATATAGCACAAAAGCTCCTTAATATCTCCCCAGGAGCTCCAAGTCATCCCATATTCCTCCTAATACTAAAATGACAAGATCAGGACGTCCCGGGGAAGAGTCTTTTACGGTGTCCTCAGGAGTAAGCTCCCAGAAGTGTCCCACGGAGCAACTTCCCAGGGACGCTACTCCTGAGGAAGTACCTGGGAAGTCATTCCTTGGGAAGTACCCGGTTAATGTTTCCTGGGGAAGTGCCGAGGAAGTCACAGTGCAGGCGCCATCTCGTGAGTGATTCTGAAGTACAATATTTAGTTTATTTTTATTGAAATATCAAATTCCATTTGATCGGTCTAAATTTTTAATGAGTTAATTTTATTTTATCAATCATTCGATTTCTTATTTTTTTAGCAAGTTAGATAATTGTTATTAAATTGTAATTGTTATTTTTAATTATTGCTATAACTTTTAACCTTTTTTAGTTAAATTAAAAATTTTAATTTATTATTTCAGTTAATTCCTATTTTTATATACTAATTACTATTATATATCTTTTAAACCAAATTTTGTTAACATTTATCAATATTTTATTAATTATTAATCAATAACCTGTTGCGTTTTGCTTTTTTGTTATTATTACTTTTTTATTAATTAGCAAATTAATTTAACTTGTTTAAATTAACTAAATAGTAATTATTTATAGTCTAAATTAAACTGAAATCTCTAAATAGAAGACAATTCTGGATCATATATTTTTTCTGATATTTAGAGGTAAAGGTATTTATGCAAATTAAAAAGAAAGAGATTCTTAAAGTAAGTTTGTTCATAAGTACCCGTTTAAAACTTTGAAACGAAACTAAACATTTTTATCACAGCACATAACACTAATTCAAAGATAGAACAGTTCCCTTTAAAATGGTACCTTTGGATTTAAAATATATAAATATTGAGATGACCTCTCCCCCTCACCAAATGCATACCAATACGTGGTTTATTTAAAAAGATTTTCTGTTTAAAAATTTTACATTCCTATAAAATCAGTTAAAAATTATAAATTCATGCAAATTTAATGTTTTAGGGTTTTTATCAATTACCTAGCCAATGTAATTAATTATATATGTGTTGAAGATACAAAAATGTTAGCTAAACAGAAGCATAAATTTAAGTGTCTTTCTGATCTGTGGCGCCAACTTATATGGCGCATGGGGCGCAAGCCCACAGAATAATTTGTTATCTCTATCCAGCCATTATTAATTGAGCCCACTAAATATTTATGTATTTGTTCAAAATGTTTTTGAGCACACTCAATATTTTTCAAAAGTTGGCGCCATTGTTTCTGGTTCTGATTCTTAAAACCTATTTTCTTTTATTTATCATTAATTATTTTTTTTAATTTAAGATTGTCTTATTTACAAATTATTTTTCTAATATCTTTTATAGATTAGCAAACATAATATCATTATTATTATTTAATTATGATAGATAAAATGAAATCTTTATTTTGAAAACTTCAGAAATATAAATATTTTTTGGTTCTGAAATTACAGATAAATATTTATCTATATTTCCTTAATAACAAATATTTTATCACAATTTTCAACTGAAAAAAAATCGCTTTACTTAAAACCTTCATTTAACAAACCGATTTCATATTATATTTCTTTGGATATCTATAAAGCATGGAATTTCCTGTTTTACCATGCACATATTCTTAGGTGACAATGAAAGTATTTTAAAGTAACTGCAAACAATGCTCTGAAGCAGGAATCACCGTCCCGACCTTCCATCAATTACAAGATTACTATTAGGCTCGCAATAAGCTACCCGCCCCCTCCAACCAGTTTTGCTAGCTGAGAATGTTGTAAATATCGCGGGAATCACTAAGGAGAGAAAAAGAAAAAAAAAAGAGTGTAGTTCTAAGAATTGGAAATCAGACTATTTTTTTACATAGTAAGAAAAGATGTTACAATCAAATTTGTTCTTATGTGTAATAGAAAATATATATTAGTTTGGGATTTTTAAGATCGTTGATAAAAACATCTTATATTTTAAATAAAGACATTAGTTCTTTTAGGCTTTTAAAATTGCCTAAAATCTTAGTTACTAAAAATACATTTCAAGAAATCAACAAATATATTTCCCGTCGTTGATTAAATGGAAAAAGGTGCATATTGAATTTTTTATGCACATAAAGATTTCAAATTTTTAAAGACTATTAAATGGAGATTTAACTGAAAAGTAATTTTATTTATAACAATAAGAAAATAAAATGATTTTGTTAACAGATTCAAATTTTATTAATAGTTTCTATTTTATGTGACTCAAGCAATGTTTCAATGTAATGATAGAATTTTACAAATGATTTTTACACCAAATTCTGATATAACAAAATTCTACAAATTTGTACAATGGTGTGTTATTAATGAAAATGCAGAATTTTAATATTTTTACAATGTTATAAAATAATACAGGGGTTTTACAGTATTTTTTAATCCCGCAACAATTGGTAAATCTCCAAACATCTGTAATTCGTATCGTACAATATGAAATTTTCATAAGTAACGGATATAATTATTCGTTAATAAATACTCGCCAAAATATACCTAATCACTTTAAAACGGGTTCGTTGATTGGTTGCATTTATGACGGCCAATTATCAACATGAGGGACATATCAAGGCAGGGAGGGGTTGCCCTCAATGAAGGTCTTTCTAAAGGAACCTAAGCCATATTTATGCAAGGAAATCCAAGATTCGAAGAAAACCCCGGGAAACTCCGAACAATCGAGCTGACGGGCGCGATTGGGTACAAACTGAGCTCATCCCACCTACCAGCTTCGGGAGCTGAATCTCTTGACCGCTGGTGGGGCCCAGTATGAAACTGCAACAGTGAAATATTTCAAAGAGTAAAAAGTAGGAAAGAAAAAACTAAACAAATTTATATATTTTTTTTCATAAATTCATATAATAAGAGCACCTTTAACCAAGCGTAAAAAGGAAAAAAAATCGATAAAAATTTCTGTAAAAAAAGTAAGAGCGAGAGAGAGCAAAAAAGTTTCATTTTTGAAAGGATTTACTTAGATTTTATTTGCCAATCATTAAAAAAAAGAAAAAAAAATAAGGAACTCATCAAGGGAGGAGGGTTGCCTTCCGGAGGGTCTTTCTAAAGGAACCTAACGCGTATTTACGCAAGGAAGCTTAAGATTCGAAAACAAGAGCGGAAAACTCCGAACGATTAGACCGACGGGTGCGATTGGGTACAAACTCACCGCCTCCCATCTACCAGCTTCGAGAGCAGAATCACTTGGCCGCTGGTGGGGTTCGCTATGAAACTGCAAAAATGAAATATTTCAAAGAGTAAAAATTAGGAAAGAAAAGACTAATTAAATATATATATATATACGTATATTTCATAAATTCATTTAATAAGAGCACCAAGAGAAAAATGAAAAAAAAATCTATTAAAATTTCTGTAAAAAAAAAAGTAAGAGAGAGAAAGAGCAAAAAAGTTTTATTTTTGAAAGGATTCACTTAGTCTTTATTTCTCAATCATTTAAAAAAAATTCATAATTTTAAAGAAACTATGTGTTTTAACCTCTTGCTATTTTAATCTCTGGAAATAATATTTTTACTAACTAAAATTAAATTTTATAGGGGCTATCATCAGAAACGTTTTGCATCATTCATTGTGTGCCAAAATATATAGTTCATAATCAATTTTCTAACTACAGAAAGATTTTAATGGATTTTAAGTATTAAAAGCTAAAAGGATATTTTTATCATTTAAAAATAGAATTTCATTAAAAAAAATTTTTAATTCGAAGACATTTATGTTATAACAAATAATTATTGATAATTTATTTAGGGTTATTAATTTAAATTTATGTCGAATGTATGCAAAAGGCACAAAAAACGAGGACATTTCCTAGTTTTAAGTTTCAAAAGCGGAGTAAAAATGCATGTATACCTTAGAAACCTTTATTCCTTACTGACCCTACAGCATAACGGCTAGAGTGCGCGTCCAGAATCCCAAGGTACTCAGGTTCAAATCCAGCAGGAAAAATGAAGGTAAGAAATTTGTTACTGAATAATCTCTGTATATGTAAATCCGTCTGAATAATAGAAAAAAAAACAACATTCGCGTTTTCTTCTAAAAAATTTAAATTAAATCATAGCTTTAATTTTTTTTTTTAACATATTAGTGACCTTGAAGTTTCCCAAAGTCCTCCTATATGACTTCCTCAAATCTTCCCCAGAACCTCCTGGGGAGGACCCTCAAGGATGTCCTGGGGAGCGCGCCAGGATGCTGTAAAGCGGACATTTTCGGTTCCTGAGGACCTCCTGGTGACAATTTTCTGCATCCTCAGGGATGCCTGGGGGATGACGGTCCTGGGATGTGAATCCTCCCCAGGACATCCTGGGGAGGCAAGTGTGCTATATGGGTTATTATTTAAAAATTTTCAATGTCTTTTAAAATTTACATGTAAGTATAGTTCATAATCACGTAATTTTCAATATTATCAGGCTTTTAGCATTTAATTAGTTAATTCTAATTTGATTTTTTTATGTTTATTGTAACCATAAGTATCGTGTTTTTTTTTTAATTATTTAAAGAGATGTTCTTTAGGTTCTGTTTAAAACAACAACAACTGAAAAAAAAAATCCTCTTCTAAAATATGTAAAAAATATCTCCCTCAAGCTGAAAGTTTTAATTTTAAGATGGAAATAAATCCTTAAAAAATATTTCAAATTAAAAAAAAAAAAAAAAAAATGTAATCTGTACAAAGGGAAGCTGATATCCCAATTATGATGAGAATATGAAATAGAATTTTTTAAAAAGTACTTCTGATTTATTAAAATGTTTTTTACTACCGAGTTTTTCCTTTATGTAGCTTGCCTTTAAACGTAAAATTAAGATGTTAAAAGATAACTAATAATTTTGAACCACTTATAATTCTACATATTATGAAATATTAACGAAATTTATAGATAAAGTTTTTTAGACTATACTTTAAAAAAGTAAATGTCATTTTCATAAATGTTTTATGTGTCACCAACATAATTAATAAAACACTGGAAACAGTTTGCATTGTGGCTGGATGAAGTTTGTAAGAATGTAATAACTTTGATTTAGTGAGTTATGTTAATATTTTTTTATCGTCATAAAACACCAATTATGGTATTTAAAAATATATTATCACGCAATTTAATGCTTAAAAGTTCTACACATTGTAATATAAAAAAACAACATTTTTGGTGCTATAAATTTTATTCTTCTTCATTTGAAGGTTATCAGCTGCTGTTTTAAAGAAATTATTATTTTCTAACTTTTTAAAAATGCAAATTGATATTTACTCTGTTCCCCCCCCCCCCTGACAATATGGATAACTTCTTACATTCTGTATAAAACATTTTTCAAACATTGTGCTCAAATGAATATTTTACATTCTTAATTTATACTTATGTAAATCTAATGGCATTCTTGAATAGCATAACTTTGATATTATATTATGTACAAAAAGGATGACTTTTTACTGTATTTGTTCATTTTCATAAAAAATAACTACAGTTTTTTTTTTTTTTTTTAGTTTTATTTCACAATCAAACTTTCTTTGCGATCACAGTAATGAAAGATATAAAATTATTGTGTTCAATATCATAAAATTAAAATTGGATCCTTTGAATCTTTTTGGGTATTTAATATTTCAAATATTGTCAATATTTATATATATTTTTTTTTCGTTAAAAAATGTTCTAGACAAGTAAAACTAAGCATAGAAAGGAGTTTTTTCTTTTGTGAATCTCTTCTATATTGTACAAATAGTAAACACTGTAAAAGTGTGTTGAAAAGTTAAACTAATCTATTGGTAAATATATGAATAAACTCTATCTGTAATAAATAAAAGCATGAAATCTATTATTAAGCATAAATATGAAAAATAATAACCCCTCGTTATATAGCTTTGTGTGTGTGTGTGTGTTTCTTGAAAAAAAAAGTTTTATGTATTTGTAGTAACTTTTTTTCCTTGTTCATTATGTTTCAGAGTCAAGTTATTTAAAATATAAGTTTAGATTTAGTAATTTTATCGGATATTATACTCCCCCCCCCCCCGCTTAAATATTTAGAATATCAACTCTTGTAACATTTCAGTTGCTCTTTCACATTACAAACATACAAAATTGTATATACTTATTTTATAACTATTTAATATTTAGCTTAAATGAAAGAAACTTTAATCATATAGAAATGTCTTTCTATGTTTTTCTGTGCAAAAATTTTGAGATCAAGTAATATGGGATTTTCATGCTTAATTATTTATTTATTCTAAGGCACAGTTTTAATTTTTTCTTCTACTAAACATCTTTAAAGTTACAATATTTTTTTACACTTTTTAAAAATGGGATGTATTAAACATAATTGATTTACTATAGAATTGATAAAGATTTTCTTGTACTTCTTTAACTCAGTTGAAGGGGTCCGGGACACCTAAATTTTCAAATTTTCGAAATGAAAATACATATGTATTGTATTGTAAAAAATCCTTTCTGTTTTTCTCCTTAAAATGACGTTTTAATAATGTTTCTATCTTATTTGAAAAGGAAATATTATTTTTTTTTATCTTTTGGTTTGTTTTATTTTGTTGTCATTGCTTTAAAGCAATGCTTGTTATGTAACGATTTCTTGTGAAAATGCGTTTTTCTTTATTATGGGTTTTTTCAACACATCTAATATTTGAATTGTTATTAGCCAAGAACCATGGAAGACAAATGGGTCAAACTTGCAATTTGTCTGTTATCTTTGTTTTATTTAAATTTTGATTCAGTAAATTAAAAAAAAAGTTATTTATTTTTAAAGGAATTATTTTTTTTTACATTTTTATTTTACATATTTTTAGCTTTTATTTTAAATATTATTTTTAAAAATGCTGAGTCTAAATTAAATCATAGATATCAATGTTTGTTTAAATGAAAATAAATTAGAATTCTACTAGTAATATTTCCAGTTATAACGAATTTAAATTATCCCATTTTTAATAAATTTTAAGATTTATTATTATTATTATTAAAATAGTTTAACATCACAAAAAAATCCAAATTTTAGTTTATTAAATAAAAATTACTTTAAAATATGCCCCGTCTCCCTCTTTTCCCGCCTTGAGGCAATTTACCATAGCCCTAAAGAAATAATTAGTATCCATTCATTCCTGTTACACTGGATAATTACATTGTAATAATAATCGTGACTATCCACTTTTTCTGTCAAGTATGCACACACGAAGAATTGAAAATTTAAACTTGAATATGAAAATTCTGTATGTGAGTTATGAAACTGATCGATTATTCATCTTGCTTTGTCTCTTTATAGGTATGAAAGTATGCCCTCTCTCTGCAATAATGTAACAGAATCAGCATTATATTTGAAGCGAATAATAGACACATCATCTAACATGAACTAAAATAATGGGAACATTATTCGTTCTTCTTTGTATGATGCTGACGTGACATGAAATTAAAAGTTAGAACCACTTAAGTGTTTGAAAATTACTATGAAAATTGTGCAATGAAAAATTGCTATTATGCGGCTGAAAAGTTGTATTTTGTCATTTAAAATCAAGAACTCTTCGTTAACTTTGATAACGTCACTACGTTATATATACATTTTTTCACTGAAAATCTTTTATAATTTTCTAATCTAGAGCTAAGAAGTTAGATTATAACAGAAACAGTCAAGTTGAGCAAGGAAAATACTCGAATATTAAATGTTAGTGTAAAACCATTCCGATTATTATATTATACAAATGCATTAATTCTCTTCTGAATTATCTATTCAAATGAAACTAATATTCTGCCAATTTTTAACAGCTATTTCTTATTTATTCTAATGCGCACTTTGATTTTCTCTTATACAAAATGTTTGTAAAGTAACATTGTTTCTTTTTTTCGTTATTTAAAAGTGAGAATTTATTAAAGAAAATATATATACTTTAGAATTTATAAAGATTTTCCAGTATTCCGTTTGCTCAGTTAAGGTAATTTTCTATAGCCCCATAAGAATAATAAGTAGTCATTCATATTTGTAATCATCGATTATAACTTTGTAATAATAATAGAAACTATTGACTTTTTCTTTTAAAAACCGACACATGAAGAATGGAAAATTTCAACTTCTATATGAAAATTATGCATGTGATTATGAATGCGAGAAATAGATTATTCCTCTTGCTTTGTCTCTTGAAGTGTTTCAAAGTGTGCTCTATCTCAGCAGTAATATAAATGAATCGGTGTTATATTTAAAGTAAACAATAGGCACATTATCTAACATGAATTCAAATAATGGGAACATCATTCGCTCTCCTTTTTATAAATCTGACGCTGCCTGAAATTAAAAGTTAGAGTCAGTTAAGTGTTTGAAAATTAGCATAAAAATTGTGTAATGGAAAATTATATCATGTGGTAGAAGAGTTGTAATTTGTCATTTAAAATCAATGTAGAGTAATACTACTAAAATGTTAAAACTAAATGTATTTAATATTTTATATCCAAAAAAGAATATGCACTTAATATTCTTTAATAAATAAACATGTTGAAAAAATATATAAAATTTAATTTTTACTTTGTTTTAATTACACATATATAAGAAGTAAGAGAAGAATAATAGCAGCAGTGAAAGTATATAACACATTTGTACATATAATTTTTGTATAGAAAAAACATTTCAAAATGGAGAGTTACGTGTGACGCATATGAATCTAATATATAAAGACATATATCTAAATTTTTCGTTAACATATACTCTAAATACTAAATCTATAACTGCATTTCAGAACTATTATTTTATTATGCCCGTACACTAAAGCAATTTTTAGAAGTCCCATAAGTATAATTATTATTCATTCATAAATTGTACAGTCGATAGTTACTTTGTAATAATAATTGGAACTATTGACTTTTCTTTTCAAGTATCCCCACACGAAGAATGGAAAAATTGAACTTCCATCAGAAAATTCTGGATATGAATTATAAAGCTGATAAATCGATTATTCCTCTTGCTTTGTCTCTCAATAGGTTTGAAAGTGTGTTTTCTTTCAGCTGTAATATAAAAGAATCAGTATTATATTTGAAGCGAACAATAGACACATCATCTAACAGGAATTCAAAAATGGGAACACCATTTGTACTTCTTTTTTAATGCTGACGCTACATGAAATTAAAAGTTAGAATGAGATAAAAGTTTGAAAATTACTATGAAAATTGTGTAACGGAAAATTGCTATTATATGGCTGAAGACTTTTAATTTGTCATTTAAAATCAATTTTAAAAGAAAAAAGAAAACAAAAGAAAAACAAAAACTTTTTGGTAACTTCGATAACATCACTATGTCAGCTGTACGCTTTTCAATTGAAAATATTTTATAATTTTCTAATCGGCAACTAAGAGTTTGAAACATAACATAACCAATCATGTTGAAAAAGAAAAAAAAATGGATTATTAAATCGAATCGGAACTCAATAGTTAACTCCAATCGTTAGTCTAAAATAACTCCAGTTATTTTATTACACAAATGCATTTATCCTCATCTGACAGATTCAAAAGAAACAAATATTCTCTCTATTTCATGACAACTATTTTTTCTTTATTCTAATGCACACCTTTTTTATGTTTGTAAAGTTACATTGTTCTTTTCTTTTATCATATTTAAAATTGGGATTTTATTAAACAAAATAAGTATGTTTTTGAATTTATAAAGATTTTCTTGTATTCCTTTTGTTCATTAAAGGTGGTTTTCTTCAGCCCTATAGGAATAAATAGTGTTTATTTTTCCCTGTAACATTCGATAGTTACTTTGTAATAATAATCGGAACTAACGAGTTTTTCTTTCAAGTATTCATACACGAAGAATGGAAAATTTGAACTTCAATATGAAAATTCTGAGCCTTAATGAATTAAGAACCTTATAAATCGATTATTCCTCTTGTTTTGTCTCTTGATACATTTGAAAGTGTACTTTCTCTCAGCGGTAACACAAAAGAATCAGTATTATTATTTGAAGCGAGCAACAGACACATCATCTAATATGAATTCATATAAAGCGAAAGCAATTCTTTCTTCTTTTTATAAATCTGAAACTGCATGAAATTAAAAGTAGAATCAGTTAAGTGTTTGAAAATTACTATGAGAATTGCACAATGCAAAGCTGCTATTATGTGTCTGAACCGATGCAATTTGCCACTTAAAATCAATGTAGTTTAAAACTACTAAAATGTTAAAACTAAATGCTTTTATTTTATATAACCAAAAAGGAATATACACTTAATCATAATATTCTTTAATAAATAAAACATGATGAAAAAATATATAGAATTTAATTACTACCCTGTTTTAATTACATTTGTATAACAAGTAAGAGAAAAATAATACAAGCAATAAACGCATATAACGCACTTTTTTTTTTTTTTTTTTTTTTTTTTTTTTTTTTTTTTTTTTTTTTTACAGTAAAACGTATTTCAATATCGAGTGTTACATGTGACGCATGTGAATCTAATATATAAAAACATATTTCTGAGACTTTCCGTAAAATATACTCGAAATAAAAAATCTATAACTGTTTTTTAGAACTATTATTTTTTTATTACACACACACACACACACACATATATGGGTGATTCTCAAAATAGGAGACAATTTCAAAAGTGAAATCTTAAAAAAATTACTGTTAGCAAAATTTCTGAAAAAAATAGGTGTTGTTAATATAGTATTAGGTATACTTTACATGTAGTCAGCAGAGCTAAATATTTAAAAATTAACTTAAAAAAAATAATTAGTATTTTTTGAGCCATGCTAATGACAAAACAAATTGCATGGAATAAATATATTAAGAATTTTTTATTTTCTTCCTGTTTAAATATTTTTTTCTATATTTATTAGCCTTCCTTTTCAGCAAATGGCTTCCATTTTTACATATATACATATAAGGAGAATAAAAACATTACCAAAGAGCAAACTTTGTTTACATGAGCAACATTCTGACACTAACACTCTAAGAAGCTGTTTTAGTGATTTTCTGACATATTTAATGCATATTTTAGGGATAATAAATGTAATACCTAAATTTATATGTAAAATTAAACTTTATAAAAGATACAATATAAGCAATGGTTACATTTATGCACATAGGAGTCTTTAGCATGGACAGAAAAACCATGCTAATGACACTGATATTTGTCCATGCTAATGACAAATTTTAATTTAAATAAGATTATGAGCTATAATATAATCACAATGCAATAGTCCTTTCTGGGGCTTTTTAAAACACAAAAGTCCTATGCAAATAAGTAAAATAAAAATTGTAATTGTAAAAAAAAACATGAAAATTATTATCCATTCTAATGACATACAATTGATGTACGCCCCTAATATTCAACTTCTATTCTTAAAATACAATACCTGCTTCTATTTTCAGGCTGGGATAAAATGACTACTTGTTGCCATGGAGATCCTTTATATTTCCAAACTATTGTCATATGTGAAAATGAAATTTTGATTAATAACCAGCTGTTATAGTATGACCTTGTTTTGAAAATAGAATATGGAGGACAAACTTTAATTCCTTTTTTATATACTATAATTTTATTTTTAAAAAGAAATTTATTGGATAAATCCTCTCCTTGATTAATTTAAAGAAAGAATAACATTTGTTTTATTTTATAAACATGATATTAACTCTTGAAAAAGCTTTTATATACAAGGCACAGCTGCTGTGGACATCCATGCTAATGACATTTTGAACATTTATTCTGCTATTTTAAGGTGTTTTTAACTAAAAAGGGAGTAATTCTTGAGTGCAAATAATGAATAATATTAAGACAAACATATCTAAATATAAAAACATGACAGAAAACCTCTCAAATTTTTTTGTATGCCGAAAGACATAAATTGTCCCCTATTTTGAGAATCACCCATATATACAGGGTGATTCCAATTTTTTTTACAATAAAAGAGGGGAGACAGTACACATCAAGACAAACAATATTAAATGGGAGACCAAGGGTCCAAAACGTTTTCCTAAGGAGATAGCCGCCATTAAAGTTTAGGGACCAAAATTTCAAATAAACATAAAAAACGGAAAAATCGGTCGATTGATTTGCGGTTTTCACTAAAATTATTCTTTATGTCGGCATTTTCTTGAAATTAAATTATAAAGATAAATTTCAAAAAATGCCGATAGAGGGCGCTTTAGACTTTGGAGTAACGAACAACTATTTTTTGCCGATATGTTTTGTATCTCATTAAAGGTTTTCGTAAGTTTACACTCAAACTTAAATTTTGAGCTCAAAATCTGTAGTTGGGAGTGGTTAAGTAACACAAACTTAGCTGTGTTCAGAGGGTTCAAATTTCAAATGATTTAAAAAAACGGAAAAATTGGTCGATTAATTTGCGGTTTACACAAAAACTATTCTTTATTTAGGTATTTTCGTGAAAATAAATTATAAAGATAAATTTCAAAAAATGCCGATAGAGGGCGCTTTAGACCTTGGAGTAACGAACAACTATTTTTTGCTGTTATTGTTTGCATCTCTTTAAATGATTTAGGAAGGTTAGACTTAAACTTAAATTTTGAGCTGAAAATCTTAATAGTAGAGAGTGGTTAAGTAGCACAAACTGAACTGTGTTCAAGGGGGAGGGGGAGGTTCAAATTTAAAGTAATTATAGAAAATGGAAAAATTGGTCGATTCATTTGCGGTTTAAAATAAAACTATTCTTTGAGTCAGTATCTTCTTCAAACGCAACTTCAAACTTCTTCACCGCAAATCAATCGTCCGATTTTTCCGTTGTTTATGTTCATTTGAAATTTTGGTCCCTAAACTTTAATGGCGGCTCTTTCCTTAGGAAAACGTTTTGGACCCTTGGTCTCCTGTTTAATATTGTTTGTCTTGATGTGTACTATCACCCCTCTTTTATTGTAAAAAAAATTCGGAATCACCCTGTATATACTCTATATTGCCATTGATTATGGGACACTTGCGATTTTAGACATTTTACTAAATATCTAGAAAAATACATGAGGAATCATCTCGAAATTCTTAGTGTATAAATATAATAGTATAAATCATACATCTCCGTGAAGATTTTTTCCCGAAACTAAAAAGGGGACCGTCAACAAATTAAAAAAAATGAATATCTTTTGAATAACCCTGTCAAAACTGATGTAGCAAAAACGCTCAAACTCTAGATTGTGATTGAATGCCTTATTGTAATAAGCCTTGTTCATTTTTATGCAAATAGCTTGCATACTCGCAGAGTAATTAAGGTTTTTATAAAAATGATCCCAAATTTTTCCAAGTTTTTTCCTTATAATTTTCAGAGTTCTTAATATAAAATATTGTTTTTTTTCAGAAAATATGACAAACAACATTGCACACAGTACCCTGTAATCAAAATTAAAAAATAATGAAAATTGTATAAAAAATGAGTTGGTTTACTAAATAAGTTTTTACTGCGCATGCGTCAACGATATCAAAATTTCATTTGCATATTATGTTAGCTAAATGTATAGAGCAACTTTTGTGAAAGTCACAAAATCATAACTTGAAAATTCTGAAAATAATCGTCAATTGAATAAGTCGAAAATCCGTTATTCTCAAAATGAAGCAAAAACAAGAGGGGTTGTATCCATATATTCATTGATTAGTGTCAATATAGAATACACAATATGGGATGTACTACTGCATTTGGATAAAATCCCTCATTTTTTTGCTTCATTTTGGAAACAACGGATTTTGAAATTTTCTATAGACGATTACTTTCAGAATTTACTTTCAGAATTTTCAAGCTATGATTTTGAGACTTTTACAAAAGTTGCTCTATACATTTAGCTAACATAATATGCAAATGAAATTTTGATATCTTTGACGCATGCGCAGTAAAAAAATTATACAGTAAACCTACTCATTTTTCATACAATTATTATTATTTTTTAATTCTGATTACAGGGTACTGTGTGCAATGTTGTTTGTCATATTTTCTGAAAAAAATATTTTTTTATATTAAGAACTCTGAAAATTATAATGGAAAAACTTGGAAAAATTTGGGACCATTTTTATAAATACCTTAATTACTCTGCGAGTGTGTATGCTATTTGCATAAAAATGAACACAGTGTATTACAATAAGGCATTCAATCATAATCTAGAGTTTGAGCTCTTTTGCTACATTAGTTTTGACAGGGTTATTCAAAAAATATTCATTCTTTTTTAATTTGCTGACGGTCCCCTATGGCGTTTCGGTAAAAAATCTTCTCAGAGATGCATGACGTATACTATTATATTTATACACTAAGAGTTTCGAGATGATTCCTCATGTATTTTTCTAGATATTTAGTAAAATGTCTAAAATCGCAAGTGTCCCATAATCAATGGCAATATAGTGTATATATAAACGGTACATTTTAACTTCAGGTGTATTTAAGAAACTTCCCATCGTTAAAGTTAAATCTTATATATATTTCTATTTGTTTAAATGAAAATAAATTTAAATTCTACAAATAATATTTCGATTTATAAAAGATCCCATTTTTAAAATAAATTTTAAGATTTAAATTAAAAAATATATTATGAGACGTTTTCTAATGTGATTTTGTTTACAAATTACAAGTTTAGCTTTCACAAAATATTTCAAAATTAGAACTCAATAAATAAAAATTATCTGGAAATGTGGCCCGAACACTATTGAAGAAATTTTGAAATGACCCATAAGTATAATTAGCATTCATTTTTGAGGGGGGGGGGGGTATTTTGATGAAATTTGCTATTTATTTATTTTAATTTTTTGATGAAATTTGCTATTTTTGTGATTATTTGCCAAAATTTGTGTTAATTATGGTGCCTAGAAAATGTTTGTGTTTGTTTGCGAACTTTTGATGAAATTTATAATATTCGTGATACTTGGACAAAATTTGTCATTTACTCGAGGTCATGCAAATTTGTTGTTTTCTTGCGATCTTTCGATGTAATTTGCCATTTTATCAAAATCTTTCAACGAAATTTTCCATTTTTTGGCAAACTTTTGAAGAAATCCGCGTTTTTCCCGTGATACCTGGACAAATTTTGCATTTTCCTGTGAACTCTTAATGACATTTATTGTTGTTTTTTATGATATTTTTTGAGATCCTTTGACAAAATTTGAGTGTTTTACACTACCCTTTCACAAAAATACCAAGATATATGGCAAAATTGTTGTTTTTTTTTTTGTACAATTGACAAAATTGATTTTTTTTTTACCAATTGTCAAAATGTACGATTACTTTAGTTTTATTAGTTAATTTGGAAATGATTGCCTAAATTTTTCTTAAAATTGAAAACAGAATCGTCCTTGATATATAGTTTTTATCATGATCATGTTTGTATCATGTTTATGTCAATTTAAGTTTATATCACGTTTTTCCTGAGATATATAGCGGAATTGGTGATTTTTCTTCGCACAATTGACATTTTTTTCCGAGACCATTTGTCAAATTTTATGAATTTTCAGATTTATGATGGATATTTCTTTATATGTTTAGAAATTTGCCCGAATTTCTCGGTAAATTCAAAACAGAATCGTCCTTGATTTATAGTTTTTTATTTTTATATCATATTTCATGATCATATTATGTTTATATCAATTTATAGTTTATATCATGTTTGAATACCATGGCGAATTTGGTGACTTTTCTTCGTACAATTGACAAAATTGATTTTTTTCTTTTTTTTATAGACCATTTGTCAAAATTTACGATTACTTTAGTTAGGTTACATAGTTTAGAAATGATTGCCTAAATTTTTCTGAAAATTCAAACCAGAATCGTCAGTGATTTATAGTTTATATCATGTTTTTCCCGAGCTATTGCAAGATTGGTGATTTTTCTTTGCACAATTAAAATCTGTTTTTTGGAGACCATTTGTCAAAATTTATAAATTTTCAGATCTATGACGGATTTTTTTTACTTTAGAAATGAATGCCTGAATTTTTCAAAAAATACAAAACAGAATCGTCCTTGATTTATAGTTTTTATCATGTTTATATCATAAGGTTCCCTGGGGTAATAACGCCAGACGGGGTAATAACGCCAAGTGCTAATATTTTGCATAATTATGAAATAATCTGGTAAATGACACACATGTGTTCTGCGCAGAAGGGTTTTGAGTCATATAAATCGCAAAAAACAGCTTCAAGTTAATTTGTTTCATTTTTAGGTCTTATTGTTTTTACAAGCAGCTAAAATTAACGCTTGATCTAAAAATTGCGAGATACGTTTTGTGATGTGAAGACTATTTTTTTATCCGGAAATACTTTGTTAATTACATAAATTTGTAGTACATTTCATGGTCTTTCAAAATGTTGTTGACGATTTTGGATATCTTCTCGAGATAATTTGTAATTTAAAATGTACAGCGCAATAACTATAACAGGGTAATAACGCCAATCCTTGCAATTTTTACCCCGGTTGATTCCCTACAGTGGCAGAGCTACATCCTAAATACTGATTCAAATAAACACAGTTAAAACTGTGCAATGTTTCTAATAATTCTATTTAAACGCTCCTTTTTAAGCAAAAAGAAGTTCACGGACTAATATTATTTTGCCTCATCTCACCCCCTCCCCACACCACACCTTTATTTTTCTTACACTTTCACGAAAAAATGAACATTTTCAATAGCTTAGGATGCAATTTGTCAATTTCTAGAGCTGAGAGTTTGTATTTTTAGCATTGGGCAATCTACATGCGATTAATCCAACTTATTTCATTGTTTTGTTTGCATGGCGTTATTACCCATATAGGTGGGTAATAACGCCAAATAGCATTGGTCAAGAAATCACGCCATTACATTTTATGTATTCATATCTGTTAAATTATTTTTTTATATAGATAGTCAATGAGTTGCTGTATCAAATCATATATTTGTTTGAAAAATACAAACTAAAACTGAGCCGTGAAAATTGCTAGAACCTTAACGTGGCGTTATTACCCCAGGGTGCCTTATTTATTGATTATGTTATCACGATTATATTATCATGTTTATATCAATTTACAGTTTATATCATGTTTTCTGAGATATATGGAAAAACTGGTGATTTTTTTTTAACTATTTGTCAAAATTTACGATTACTTTAGTTAGATTATTTAGTTTAGAAATGATTGCCTAAAATTTCAGAAAATTCAAAACAGAATCGTCTTTGATTTATAGTTTTTATCAGATTTATATGATGTTCATGTTCATATCAATTTATAGTTTATATCATGTTTTTCCCGAGTTATATGTGCGAAATTGGTGCTTTTTCTTTGCACAATTGACAAAATTGTTTTTTTCCCCTTTTTGCTATTTGTCAAAATTTACTATTACTTCGGAATTTTCAGATTTATGACGGTTTTTCTAACTTTAGAAATGATTGCCTAATTTTTTCGGAAAATTGAAAACAGAATCGTCCTTGATTTATAATTTAACATGAATCGGAGCTTCGTCCATCGTATGTGATCCGGATAATATTATAATGGAACATAGTAAATCATTTTTAGCATTTTTTAAAAACTTTAACTTTTTAAAAATAGTCTGCAGACTTTCTCAACTCAAATTCTGTAACATTCATTTATTGCAGGGTGAAAAGGTGTAACATTCCGCAAAAATATGCTAGATCCATAACTAAATTAGCTTAGGACTCGCTATGAAAAATAGCAAAATAACAGATAGTTCTATGCAAAATAATAGAGATCGAAATGGACATAGCAAAATAAAATAAATAATGATAAATAACAAATAACTTACTATTTTAAAATGGAAAAGCGTCAGAAGAAATTCTATGAGTGCATCTGTGAATGTAATTTGCCTGGATATAAAATGCAGGTTTTTTTTTCATTTATTAAAATTTTTAATAAAAATAAATCTTTGAAAAATTCTTTTATAGCTGGGAAAAATCTTTTTTTTTCTTTGGGGCTTTCATATTATTGCTGTCAAGTTGCGAGATATTTTTCCCGAGATATATAGCGAAATAGGGGATTTTTCTTCGCAGAACTGACAAAATCGATTTTATTTATTTATTTATTTATTTGAGACATTTGTCAAATTTTACGAATTTTCAGATTTATGATGGATTTTTCTTTTTATGTTTTTGAAATGATTGCCTGAATTTTTCGAAAAATTCTAAACAGAATCGTCCTTGATTTATATCTTTTACCGTGTTTATATCATATATCATGATCATATTATTATATTTATATCAATTTATAGTTTATATCATGTTTTTCCCGAGTTATATGTGCAAAATTGGTGCTTTTTCTTTGCACAATTGACAAATTTTTTTCCCCTTTTTTGGTAGTTGTCAAAATTTACTATTACTTCGGAATTTTCAGATTTATGACGGTTTTTTCTAACTTTAGAAATGATTGCCTAATTTTTTCGGAAAATTCAAAACAGAATCGTCCTTGATTTATAATTTAACATGAATCGGAGCTTTGTCCATCGTATGTGATCCGGATAATATTATAATGGAACATAGTAAATCATTTTTATCATTTTTTAAAAACTTTAACTTTTTAAAAAATAGTCTGCAGACTTTCTCAACTCAAATTCTGTAACATTCATTTATTGCAGGGTGAAAAGGTGTAACATTTCGCAAAAATATGCTAGATCCATAACTAAATTAGCTTAGGACTCGCTATGAAAAATAGCAAAATAACAGATAGTTCTATGCAAAATAATAGAGATCGAAATGGACATAGCAAAATAAAATAAATAATGATAAATAACAAATAACTTGCTATTTTAAAATGGAAAAGCGTCAGAAGAAATTCTATGAGTGCATCTGTGAATGTAATTTGCCTGGATATAAAATGCAGGTTTTTTTCATTTATTAAAATTTTTAATAAAAATAAATCTTTAAAAAATTCTTTTATAGCTGGGAAAAATCTTTTTTTTCTTTGGTGCTTTCATATTGTTGCTGTCAAGTTGCGAAATGTTTTTCCCGAGATATATAGCGAAATAGGGGATTTTTCTTCGCAGAATTGACAAATTTTATTTTATTTATTTATTTATTTATTTATTTGAGACATTTGTCAAATTTTACGAATTTTCAGATTTATGATGGATTTTTCTTTTTATGTTTTTGAAATGATTGCCTGAATTTTTCGGGAAATTCAAAACAGAATTGTCCTTGATTTATAGTTTTTACCGTGTTTATATCATATATCATGATCATATAATCATATTTATATCAATTTATAGTTTATATCATGTTTTTCCAGAGTTAATGGCGAAAATGTTGATTTTTCTTCTTAGAATTGACAAAATTGATTTTTTCCTCTTTTTTTTTTATAAATCTGTTAAAAATGATTGCCTGAATTTTTCGAAAAATTCTAAGCAGAATCGTCCTTGATTTATAGTTTTTACCGTGTTTAAATCATATATGATGATCATATTATCATAATTATATCAATTTATAGTTTATATCATGTTTTTCCCGAGTTATATGTGCGAAATTCGTGCTTTTTCTTTGCACAATTGACAAAATTGTTTTTTTCCCCTTTTTGATAGTTGCCAAAATTTACTATTACTTCGGAATTTTCAGATTTATGACGGTTTTTTCTAACTTTAGAAATGATTGCCTAATTTTTTCGGAAAATTCAAAACAGAATCGTCCTTGATTTATTATTTAACATGAATCGGAGCTTCGTCAATCGTATGTGATCCGGATAATATTATAATGGAACATAGTAAATCATTTTTAGCATTTTTTAAAAAACTTTAAAGGTTTCTTCAAAATAGTCTGCAGATTTTCTCAACTCAAATTCTGTAATATTCATTTATTGCAGCGGGAAAAGGTGTAACATTTCGCGAAAATATGCTAGATCCATAACTAAATTAGCTTAGGACTCGCTATGAAAAATAGCGAAAAAATAGATAGTTCTATGCAAAATAATAGAGATCGAAATGGACATAGCAAAATAAAATAAATAATGATAAATAACAAATAACTTACTATTTTAAAATGGAAAAGCATCAGAAGAAATTCTATGAGTGCATCTGTGAATGTAATTTGCCTGGATATGAAATGCAGGGTTTTTTCATTTATTAAAATTTTTAATAAAAATAAGTCTTTAAAAAATTCTTTTATAGCTGGGAAAAATCTTTTTTTTCTTTGGAACTTTCATATTGTTGCTGTCAAGTTGCGAGATATTTTTCCCGAGATATATAGCGAAATAGGAGATTTTTCTTCGCAGAATTGACAAAATTGATTTTATTTATTTATTTATTTGAGACATTTGTCAAATTTTACGAATTTTCAGATTTATGATGGATTTTTCTTTTTATGTTTTTGAAATGATTCCCTGAATTTTTCGGAAAATTCAAGACAGAATCGTCCTTGATTTATAATTTTTACCGTGTTTATATCATACATCATGATCATATTATCATATTTATATCAATTTATAGTTTATACCATGTTTTTCCAGAATTAATGGCGAAATTGTTGATTTTTCTTCGTAGAATTGACAAAATTCATTTTTTCCTCTTTTTTTTATAAATCTGTTTAGAAATGTTTGCCTGAATTTTTCAAAAAAATCAAAACAGAATCGTCCTTGATTTATAGTTTTTATCATGTTTATATCATATTTAATGATCATGTTATCATGATTATAGTATGTATATATTAATTTATAGCTTATATCATGTTTTCTGAGATATATGGCAAAAGTGGTGATTTTTTTATTGAGACTATTTGTCAAAATTTACGATTCCTTTAATTAGATTACATAGTTTAGAAAAGATTGCCTAATTTTTTTGGTAAATTCAAAGCAGAATCGTCCTTGATTTTTAGGTTTTATGTTTTTCCCGAGATATATGTGCGAAATTGGTGCTTTTTCTTCGCGCAATCCACAAAATTGTTTTTTTTTTCTTTTTTCATATTTGTCAAAATTTACTATTACTTCGGTATTTTCAGGTTTATGGCGGTTTTTTCTAAGTTTAGAAATTATTGCCGAAATTTTTTGGAAAATTCAAAAGAGAATCGTCCTTAATTTATAATTTAACGTGAATCGAAGCTTTGTCAATCGTATGTGATCCGGATAATACTACAATGGAACATGGTAAATGATTTCTACATTTTTTTAAAACTTTAACGGCTGAAAAATAGTCTGTAGACGTACTCAAGAGTCTGTGACGAGCATCGCACCAGTGCGCCGAGTCTGTACCCGGTATCATGTGATATTGGTGTTTTGTCGGTAAATGGAAAAGTGTCAGATGAGAAAAATTCTATGAGTGCATTTGTGAATGTAATTTGCCTGGATATAAAATGCAGGTTCTTTTTTTTTCATTTACTGAAATTTTTAATAAAAATTAATATTTAAAAAAATCTTTTTTAGCTGAAAAAAATATTTTTTTTCTCTTTGGTGCTTTTATATTGTTGCCGTGAAATTTTGCGGGTTCCATCTAGTTTTCTAGTATTTCTTTATACACTGATATTATATAGTATATTTTTATTTCAATCAAGGCAATTTTTAAATCCCTAAAAGAATAATTAGCATTCATTCATCCCTATAACACTCGATAATTACTTTGTAATAATAATTGGATTCATCAGATTTTTCTTTCAAGTACCAACACACGCAGAATGGAAAATTTTAACTTCAATAAGAAAATTCAGGATATGAATTAAGAAGCTGATTAATCGATTATTCCTCTTGCTTTGTCTCTTGTTAGGTTTGAAAATGTGATTTCTCTCATCTTTAACATAAAATAATCAGTTTTATATTTGAAGTATCAGTATTATATTCGAAGCGAACAATAGGCACACCATGCAACATGAATTCAAATAATTGGAACCCCATTAGTTCTTCTTTTTATGATGCTGACGTTGCATGGAATTAAAAGTCAAAGTAAGAATTAAGAGCCAGTTAAGTGTTTGAAAATTACTGCGAAAATTGTTCAGTACAAAATTGCTATCATGTGGCTGAAGAGTTGTAATTTGTCACTTAAAATCAATGTTCTTAAATACTATTAAAATGTTAAAAATAAATGAACTTTATTCTATTTATGTGAAAAGGAATGTACACTTTATATTCTTTAGTATGTCAAGTATGTAAAAAAATATATGGAATTTAATTGTCACCTTGTCTTAATCACATTTGTATAAGGCGTAAGAAAAGAATAACATCAGCAATGAACATTTATGACGCACTTTTTTATAGAAAGAAATATTTCAAATGCGTGCGTACATGTGACGCGTGTGAATTAATATAAAGATATATACGAGACTTCCGGTAAAATACACTCGAAATACAAAATCTATAACTGCTTTTTAGAACTATTTTTATTATTAGGTATATATAAGTTGCATTTTAACTTCAGGTGTATTTTTGAAACTTCCCATCTTCAAAATTGAATTTTTTTTCTGTTTGTTTAAAGGAAAATAAATTTAAATTCTATAAATAATATTTCGATTTATAAACGATCCCATTTTTAAAATAAATTTTAAGATTTAATTTAAAAAATATATTATGAGACGTTTTCTAATGTGATTTTGTTTACAATTTACAAGTTTAATCATCACAAAATATTCCAAAATTGGAACTCAATAAATAATAATTATCGGGAAATGTGGCCCGAACACTATTAAAGCAATTTTGAAAAGTCCCATAAGTATAATTAGTATTTATTCATAAATGTTACACTCGATTGCTATTTTGTGATAATAATCGGAAC
The DNA here is from genome assembly GCA_964019185.1 of Maratus speculifer. Classification (NCBI taxonomy): domain Eukaryota; kingdom Metazoa; phylum Arthropoda; class Arachnida; order Araneae; family Salticidae; genus Maratus; species Maratus speculifer. Next base: position 93,532,527 of record OZ025295.1, read on the forward strand.
TATCGACTTTTTCTTTCAAGTATCCACACAAGAAGAATGGAAATGTTGAACTTCAATAAGAAAATTCAGGATATGAATTATAAAGCTGATAAATCGATTATTCCTCTTCCTTTGTCTCTTGATAGGTTTGAAAGTGTGCTTTCTCAGCTGTATAATAAAAGAATCATTATTATATTTCAAACGAACAATAGACACATCATCTATCATGAATTCAAATAATGGAAACATCATTCGTTCTTATTTTTATAATGCTGACGCCGCATGAAATTAAAAGTTTGAGTCAGTTAAGTGTTTGAAAATTACTATGAAAACTGTGCAATTGAAAACTGCTATCATGTGCCTAGAGAGTTGTAATTTGTCATTTAAAATAAATGTAACAAGAAAAGAAGGAAATAAAAGACCTGTTCAGTAACTTTGATATGGTCACTATGTTAGCTGTACACTTTTCAATTGAAAATCTTTTATAATTTTCTTATCTTTAGTTAAGAGGTTTAAACATAATTTAAACAAACAAGTTGAACATGGAAAAAACGCAAATGTTAAACATTAGATTAAAAGCATTTTAATTATTTTCTTACATAAATGGGTCTATTCGTTTCTGACAGATACAAGTGGAACAAATATTCTGTCAATTTCTAAACAACTATTGCTCTATTTATTCTAATGAATACTTTTATTTTCTATATTACTAAATGTTAGTAAAGGTATATTTTTAGTATGTTATTTGAAAAAATAAATATATTACACAAATTATGTACATTTCGGAATTGATAAAGATTTCCAGTATTTCTTTTATACAGTTAAAGCAATTTTCCATAGCCCTATAAGAATAATGAGTATTCATTCATCCCTGTTTCACTCGATCATTAATTTGTAATAATAATAGGAACTATTGACTTTTTCTTTCAAGTATCCACACACGAATAATGGAAAATTTGAACTTCAATAAGAAAATTCTAGATATGAATTATGAAGCTGATTAATCGATTATTCCTCTTGCTTTGTCTCTTGATAGGTTTGAAAGTGTGCTTTCTCTGAGCTGCATCGTAAAAGAATCAGTATTATATTTGAAGCGATCAATAGACACATCATCTGACATGAAATCAAATAATGGGAACACCATTCATTCTTATTTTTAAAATACTGACGCTGCATGAAATTAAAAGTTAGAATCAGATAAGTGTTTGAAAATTACTATGAAAACTGTCGAACGGAAAAATAGTATTACGTGGCTGTAGAGTTGTATTTTGTCATTTTATTATGTCAAAAGAAAAAAGAAAAGAAAAGAAAAATGTTTGGTAACTTTGATAACGTCACTACGTCAGATGTTCGCTTTTCAACTAAATATCTATTATAATTTTCTAATCTGCAGCTAAGAGATTCAAACATAATATAAACAATCATGTTGAAAAAGGAAAAAAAATCCCAATTATTTAAATCAAATTGGAACTCGATCGTTAACTCCAATCTTTAGTCTAAAAGCATTTCAATTATTTCCTTACACACATGCATGCACACATGCACTCTGCTGATAGATGCTGACAGGTTTGAAAGTGTGCTTTCTCTCAGATGTAACAAAAAAGAGTCAGTATTATATTTGAAGCGAACAATAGACACATCCTCTGACATGAATTCAAATAATAGGAACAGGATTCGTTCTTCTTTTATTGTAAAATTAAGTGTTTGAAAATTGCTACGAAAATTATGCAAGGAAAAATAGCTAATATGTGGCTGAAAAATTGTAATTTGTCACCTAAAATAAATGTAGTTTAATACTACTAAAATGTTAAAATTAATGTATTTTATTCTATATATCTAAATATATCTAAAAATTCTATATATCTATATACTTAATATTCTTTAATAAATAAAACATGTTGAAATATTATATACATTTTAATTTTTACCTTGTTTTAATTACATTAGTATAAAAAGTAAGAGAGTAATAATAAAAGCAGTGAACGTATATTACGCACAGTTTTTTTAATAGGAAAATGTATTTCAAAATCGAGTGTTACGTGTGACGCATGTGAATCTAATATATAAAGATATATATCTGAGACTTACTATAAAATATACTCGAAATACAAAATCTATAACTGCTTTTTAGAACTATTATTTTTGAGCTTCCCATCATAAAAATTCAATCTTAATTATATTTCTGCTCGTTTAAAGAATAATAAATTTGAACACTATAAAAATATTTCGAATTATAAATTATCCCATTTTTTAAATAAATTTTAAAATTTAAATAAAATAAATATTATGAGACATTTTCTAATGTGATTTTGTTTATAAATGACAAATTTAACCATAACAAAATATTCCAAAATTGGAGCTCAATAAATAAAAATTATCTGGAAATGTGGCCCGAACACTATTAAAGCCATTTTTAAAAGTCCCATCAGTATAATTAGTATTCATTCATAAATGTTACACTGGATAATTACTTACTAATAATAATCGGACTCATCGACTTTTTCTTTCAAGTATGTACACACGAAGAATGGAAATTTTGAAATTCAATAAGAAAATTCCAGACATGAATTATGAAGCTGATAAATCGATTATTCCTCTTGCTTTGTCTCTTGATAGGTTTGAAAGTGTGCTTTCTCTCAGTTGTAACATAAAAGAATAAGTATTATATTCGAAGCGAACAATAGACACATAATCTAACATGAATTTAAATAATGGTAACACCATTCGTTCTTCTTTTTATGATGCTGACGCTGTATGAAATTAAAAGTTAGAGTCAGTTAAATGTTTGAAAATTACTATGTAAACTGTGCAATGGAAAATTGATATCATGTGGAAGAAGAGTTGTAACTTGTTTAAAATCAATGTTCGTAAATAATACTAAAATGTCAAATTTAAATATAGTTTTTTTTTCTTTATACAAAAAAGAATTTACTCTTAAATATTTTTAATGCGTTAAATATTTAATATGTATATGCGTATAAAATTTTACCATGTTTTAATTCCATTTTCATAACAAGTAAGAAAATAATAGTAGGAGTGGTTAAATATGTATTACGTACAGTTTTTACAAAAAAAAGTATTTCAAAATGACTGAACATGTGTCGCTTATGTATCTAATATATAAAGACATGCGTATGTGACTTGCGGTAAAATGTACTCGAAATACGAAATATATAATTGGTTTTTAGAACTATTATTTTCTTTATGCACATATTTGGTACATTTTTAACTTCAGGTGTATTTTTGAAGCTTCCCATTTTTCTTCATCATGATGTATAATGCGTGCTGTAGGTATTTAATTATTTTCCTCAACTATACTTACATAATTATTTATAATTAAATAGTGATTTATAATTCATCGTATTTATTATCAGGCAAGTTCATTGTATAATGCATTGAATCGTACAATCTTTCCTAAAACTAATGGTCAATATTTTCGTAATATGATTCGTTTTCATGTTACATCGACGTACAATCACATAATTTCCGGTTTAAAGAGTTTCTTGCTTCTAAAATTCATTTTTGTCACTTCTTCGTAGCTAAAATATTGATAAGAGAAACGCGATTTTAATACATGTAATATGTAAAATTTTAATTGAAAAATTTACTTCTGCAATATGGATGTTGTGACTTCAAACACTGTCTGATATGGCATGTTAGCTGAAACTTCCATGAACCCAGCAATTTTTCGAGTACCTTGTACGTCCTCAGGCTAGCCACCGAAGCTAAAGAAAAAGACAGGCTACCTCGGTGCATCTCACGTGTATTTTTGACATACCGCTAAAATGATGTGATGCTCTTTTCGTACAGCTTCTCGAGTGCTTGGGAATATCACATGATCTGTAAAAAAGATACTTGGAATGAAACGCGGCAGCCTGTCTTTTCGATTAGTCTCGTTAAACACAAGACTAACAAAAAAAAAAAAGGCTACCACGTTGTCTTCCACCTATATTTTTCAACACACCGCTAGAGTAACATGATGCTCTTTTCGTGCATCTACAATGATGCATTTAAGAATCACGTGACTCCAGATCATTTAAAAAGTTACGGGTAAAGCACTGTCGTAGCCTTTCTTTTTTTTCATAAGCCTCTGTGAGCCATGAAGTTCAAGTTCAAGTTCAACTAGGTGGAGATGCCTACCAATTGGCTTGAGCTAAACAAGACCCGCTTAACATTTATTAAAATAAATCAAAGAAGAAATGCCAGTGTTTGATATTGTGATTACTCGTTCTTAATATAAGTCTAGCAAGTTGGACACTCATGTCACAGGAACGTGATTTACTTCTTTAAATGGTTTGACGTATTATTGAGACGACTGAATTCGGACAAAAACAAGGAACTGTAGCGAAACGCTATTTGAGTGGCAAAAAATGTCAATGCAACACTGTGGAATAGAAAGTAATATACAGGAAATGTTAAACGTCGACTAGAGCATTGTCGGTCATGTACTACCACAGAAACTGAAGACTAATATATCCTGTTAAAGTTCTTCAAGAAGGAAAAAGTAATACTGGCGCAATTAATCGTGTAAAAACTGGTTGTTCCCAGCCAATAAGTGCAAAATAGACTTCATCACGATGATTTCTCTTAGTCCAGTGGTCTGTATTCCATTGAACTGAAGAAATTATGAAGTTCAAAGTAGGTGAGCAACTGAAGATTGATATTACAAATGAGTCTCGATACTATTTTGCATGTGACATCTTATTTTTTACTTGCCCATCATATGTATTATAGGATATGTCTTGCCATCGTTTTGAAAATCGAAAAAAAGAATTTTTTTATGGATTTACGTGTTTCAGAGACTGGACATTACGAAAAACATATTTGTAGAAAAACATTTGCCGCCCGTCTGTCTGTAACACTCTATCTTCCGAACAAATTGATATAGAGATAGCATGTAGTAATATGAAGAGGCCTTTTACTACCAGTAATCTCGATTATCCGATTATTATTAATTGATTTTTTTCGGATTCTCGAAATATTTTTATGCTGAAAGATATATAACAGTTTTCGATTTTTTAAAATTTTATTTTATAAGGAGAATGTATAAGATAATAAAATAACAGAAATTCTACATAAAGAGTGAAATTCATCGGATAACTAGCTGCCGAGATTTTGTAATTCTACTTACCACACTCTTCGATTTTTCACGACGCTGCATTTCATTCAAATTTCAATTCAAGAATATAATTTATTTCATATAAGACACTTAATCCGAAGCAGTAAGCTGTTAGTTAGTATGATTATTATTTTTTGAGTTTTAAGGATTTATTTTACGCAATTTCCTACTATTTGAGTGTTTTGGCGTTTTATATAATTTGTCGAAATCGTTTCACCAGCAATTCATTAATAGATCATTACTATGTTTTAAAAATTTTGAAATATAAAATTAAATTTTATTTTGTAACTGCGATGCATTTTATAAATAGTTTTCGCATGTTTTATTTTCATATTTTATATTTGCATATCCACGATGGGTAACTATTGCGGTGGCCCCCGAATGACTAGTTTTTGTATTAAAAGGTTTAGAAAACTCAAAATAATATTATATTTTTTCGGGAAAGATCATATTACTGACAAGCTGCGTTGGCGGTATGGATTGGAATAAGCATAAGTGAACGTACGGACCTGCCGGTCACTCTGAATGGCACTTTGACGAACCAAAGAGACATTGGCGAGATAAGGAGACCTCGTGTCGTATTTTATGCTACAACAATTCGTGATTCATTTTGTCCATCACTATCTTATAATTCCTTTATCCGATATAAATCCTATATTCTCAATACCCATCATAATTGTCACATCAATACTTATGTAGTATCCATCCCATACCTTTGAAATTTTGCGTCATATTGTTCTATTAAATTTTTCGATACGTTTCCTAATATTATTAGGCAGTGCTTTTAAAACATGAGCTGCATTAAATAGACTGTTAAAAATTTTGTTCCAGTTTTATTCAAATTTTAGTATTTAGTAGTTGTCACCTTGAGATGAAGAAATTTCATTCTATCACTTTAAGCTCAGGTTAAACCATAGTTCCAAAAAATATAACGATGGAGCTAAGGTTTGAATAGACTTTTAAATGTTCGAAAAAAAATAACAATCTTATAGTGGCCGTTACTGAGCAACTAAATTTGGTTTAAACTAGGACAATTTTTTGACAGTATAACATTATAATTTACTGCGTTCATTGGTACAAAATTTCATTTAATGCATTGTATCCATTATAGGAATGTGAAATATGTATAATATTTGAGAGATTCTTTATGGATATTTTGAAATGTAATTGTCTTTTATTTATTTTTTTTCACGGAATTTCTGTTGTTAAATATACAGAACTTTTTCATTCGGGAAATTTCGTGCTAAAATAAAGAAATCTTGAAAGTCTTATGTAGAAATAACATATATGATAATAAGGCATGTACAGAAGTTCCACAATACTATGTTTTCTTGACATTTAACAATGTAATTTTTTAACAACGGTATTGTAAAAACAAATCATAATGAAAATAATATGTTGAAATATGTTAAAAATGAAAAAAGATTTTATTAATATAAATATGCATTTTAATTAGATATTACTCATTTTGACATATTAAACTTTGCTAATAGAAATGAAACGTGCAGTATTTTTTCACAATTTTATCTAAAATAAGAGTACAATTTTAACATTTATAAAATCAAAAATCCTAATAGTATCTTTTAATTTTATGCTAACAAAATATGATCATTGTAGAATCGCGGCGAGGAAATAAATTGCACCGACTTTTATCTTTAATTATCTATGTGTAAGACATAGAAATATTGAATTTTTGCTGAAAATTCACTAAAATTTCTGTAGTGAAATATAGCGGCAATAAACCGATTATCCATACGTTCTGTCACATAGTAAGTTTGAATAGAAGCAGCCATTTAGAGATAATCTAAGGCTATTCTGAAAAGTACAATAGCATAATCTTCAGATATGATCTTTTATAATGAGAAGCTGATTTTTTGCACTTATTTAATAGCTTTTGTCACAAGAATACGATTTTAGTACTCTCTAAAATTTTAAAAATGGGATATAATTATCATAGTTTGTTTCACAAGAGAGTATATTAGAAATTGATGGTTTTTCATAGAAAAAAATCCTTGAGAATTTAAATCAAACTGAATTATTTTACGTTAAATATTTACTTACAATTTAAAGATTATAGTCTTAATAGAATGGATTCATGATTATGTTACACCGCCATATGCACAAGCTTCATATAAATCAAAATTTTATGTAAAAAAATGATTATTTAAATGTATGATAATAATAATAAATATTTACGTGTTTTAATGTGTATAGAAAATTATGCATACTGTATAGAAAATTATGCATACATGTTCTACACTACAGAAAAACACAGATGCTTTATAATCTAACTAGCAGGCTAAGCCCACTGCGCTGGTCTATTTTTCAAAACAAAGCATGAATGAAACAAAATCCTGAATTTGATTGTGTTTTTTAAAGCAGCTTCACTTTGAATGCTATTTCACATTTCTGAAGATGATACAAACGCCATTGTGTTTAAAGATATAAAACCAACGATTATAAATGTACAAATAATGCATGAAAAGATAGAAAACGGCTGTTTCAAATCTAATATCAAAATTCTTCATCAGTGCAAAACTCACTGAGCCAGAAAAAGCAAAACTGAGCCAAAAATAAAAACAACAACAATGGAATCAAGACCCCTTGACGCCAAATATATTAAAATAATATTAAAATATTATGTTGTATCAGCTTATGATTCTACAAAATTCGGGCTATTAAGAAGGAAATTTTTCAGTTGATCTTTTATAGTAGGGTTTGATAAATTAATGAGGTAATTATGAAAACAGCAATTAAAATATTGCCTATTAACCATACTTCTAAAATAGCGAGCATTATGATCGCAGAGATTGACCATTGAGTTTAAACAATTTTCAAGTGATTCATTTTCATTTGATAGCTTTTGAACTCTAAACCTCTCAACTTGACGATCTGTGGAAACCTTAATGTATCCTCACTCAATATTATATTATATTTCACAATGTACATCTGCTCGTGACAAATCTATTACAGTTTTCCGTCTTTGGAATCCAGTAGAATAAATAAAGTTAAATAAATAAAGTTTTCCTTAGAAAATTAAGTTGAATGTTTTTTGTATGTGTGAAATTAATTTTTTGGCACAGATGTCATATACGCATCACGTTGGCGCGATTGAAACAAAATTACCATTTTATGCATCATATGGTAGTCCAGCTTTGTTTTTAATTTATTAATAAACTATTTATTTACTTTCATTTGCCTTTTAAAATGATACAAATATTTATGCTTTATACTTATTAATTAAACTTTATTTATTTATAATTATTGTTTCCTGTTATAGAAAAAAATAAAAAAATAGAAATGTTACTATCATTTGAAAACGAAGTTTTTGTTAAAGTGGCGTCAAAAATATATCGCGCCAGTGTGGTGCATATATGACATTTGTCCTTCTTTCTTACAACATGGGTGTGTGCATTTGCACCGAAATTTAGTTATTTAACTCTATATTTATAATATTTACTGGTGTTAATATAAATTACGGTACTACTTGATTATTCTGTTGTGTAAAAAATTAATACCAGATAATAAGATTTAAATGCCAATAATTGATGATCGTAAGTGTCACATGCAATTGACATTACACGCGATACACGTAATTTTTACGTCATCAAGTGATTTTTAATTCGACTTTTAATTTGTATTTTTTTTATGTTTTACTGTTCTTTTGTTACTTAAAATGAATTTTTGTAAATTTCTATAATTTGGCGAATAGTTTGGTGATCTGTAGAGGTTGGCGAAACTGGCCGACGTGTTAATCATGTAGCACTCAATTTCTATTTAAAAATATCATGTTTCACAAAATACTCCGACACAAACATTATATACCCCCCGGGTTTAATGTTATAACACCGTTTTTGCGTCAGTCAGATACCTCGGTGCGTATATAACATCTGTATCAAAACTTCCATGTTTGGAAAAAAACAATAATCGTTATTTATACGGCATGTTTAAATACTGTAGTAACAGTGAAAAAAAAGGTATAGATGTCCCTACGTTGGCGCGTTTTTTTCTGATGGCATTTCGACGAAAACTTTGTTTTCAAATACCAGTTACATAAACAGTTTTCAATTATTTTCTATTATTTTAAAAAGAAAATAATAATAAATAAATAAAAGTTTAGTTAATAATTATAAAACAAAACTGTTTATATCCTTTAAAAAAATAAAATTAAATTAAATAAACAGTTTATTAATTAATAAACAACAACAGCCAGATTACCAATTGAGGCATAAAATTGCCATTTTATTGCAGTCGCGCAAATGTCGTGCATATATGACAAATGTGCCTAGAACAAAATATAGTTTATATAATTGAAAACAGGAAAATAAAAGTAAGCAAACAATTTATTAATATCCGGCTTGCCATATCAAGCAAAATAATGACACTTTGGCTTCAGTTAAATACCCATTTGTATATATGACATTGGCGTCAAAAACAAATCGCATCAATGTGATGCGTATATGACATCTGTGCAAAAAAGCATTTTAAAAGTTGCAGTTAAATTATTTTACAATATCTGTGTATGTGGAAAGACATTTACCCTAAAATTTAAATATTGTTCATTCTTGTGGTATTAACTGCTATATATGTATTTAAAATAATGTAAAAAATTTTCCTAAAGATGCTCTCATACATTAAAAAAAAGAGAAAGCGACAACATAGTTCTTCTGAACATTGCTCCGTCTTGTGCTTTTTTTTTTTTTTTTTTTTTTTTTGGTTTAGAATCGCATTGTTTGGTTACAAAAGTAGATTGAACACCCAATTGAACAAATAACATACAAATAACAATTAGAGACATTGTCTTTTAATTATTTCTGCGAGTTTTTTATGTAAAACAAATTGGAAAAATTAGATTTAAAAAACATTTAAAAAGAAAGAAAGAAAAAAATACTTTTGTTTTACCTAATGAAGTTTTTCAGAAGTTGTTTTCTTTTAATCTGACTTGAAATAAATAAATAGCCAAATATTGTGTCACTTCAAAATTTTCTTTCACATTGAATTACTTTTTAAATATTATGAATATTCTATTATTATTTTTTTTTTGTTAAACATAAATATTTTCCTTTCCTAATATTATTTTACATTAAACTGATTTTTTTTCTTTTTATCATTATTTATTTTAAATCAATGAATTAACAGGGTTTTTTTAGATGTTTATGTAATTTTCCATTAAAGAAAACCATTTTATTTCTTTTTTGAAATATATTCATCGCCAAAAAATTAGTTATTGCAGCCCTTTTGTTAAATATATCAATAAAATAAGAAATTTACTACCAAAAATCATAGTTATCCCTGTATATTTGAATCACAAACCTCCCCAAAAATATTTCTATCGAATGATGCAATCTGAAAAAAATCTATCGGGTAGTTTTTAAAAACACTCGAGCCGAAGTTTCAGAGTTTCTGCTTTATAATATACGATTTGGAACCCGTCGAAATTCGACGAAAGAAAATGTTTAAGAAGGAACTGTTTCATTGATTTATAATAAATCTGCAAAATTGCTTACAGTAAAAAATGCATCTTATATTAATCAGTCTACCTGTGAAACAATTATTATTTTAAGCTAAGATTAACAAAACACTATAAAACTCAGTTGTCCAAATTTTTAAAATTAAACTTTAATTGCATATAAAATCAGTATTATATAATAAAGATCAGCTATTATGATGAATTTATCAATTGAGACTCATATGTTTGGTATAAATGCGAATGAAAAAAAACATATTCCAAATTGATTACGATCAGAGAATTTCACGCGAAATTAAAATCCGTCATAATTTTCATCTTCTCAAAATTTAAACACGTATTTCTCATATCCGTATTCACCATGTTCAAAAAATGGTGTTTTAATTTGATCATTTTAAAATGACTTTAACTCAAAACTTGAAGTTATTTAAATTATGAATAAAAACGAAATAAAACCGAAATCACGGAATTTTATAACAGACGATATTTTTTGCAAAATATACGCATTTTTATTTCTATTTTTGTTTCTTTCGATTCTAAAAGTGCTATTACACGTGTCGTGCTGCAGTCGTCAAATTCCAGGCGTCTCCATGTTATCCTATGGAACCAGGGGAGTCGCTTGTTTAGCACGCGATTCTCTTGTGTCGGAGCGTCTTTGAAGCCTGGAACGAAGCGAGTCGCCAGTAAGAGCCAATCAAATGCTTGGAAATCCAAATGATGGTAAAAACCCTTCTCTAACAGACAATGAAATGGTAAGAAAACGGAAAAACGCAGGCGATTTTAGTCGCTTGCAATTTTTACGGGTAATAGCACTTTAAGAGAAAATGGAGTTGCCACAATTACAAAATTCGTACTATAAACTATAAAAAAATTAATATCTCAAAAACAAATTGAGATACAGCTTTCAAACGAATTGCATTTAAAAGTACATTTTTTTTTCTCTATACGACGGTTTAAAAATCGGAAATATGTAATGTTTAGAAGTATAAAATTTGCAGTAGCGAAAAATGCAAAACTGAAATTGAGGGGGAAAGTGTTGCCATTTGCAAAATGACATATGCGTTACGCACAGATACGTTTGACCTTTATAATATAGATATGATAAAATATAATATAGTTACTAAAAAACATACACAAATTTCTTCCGTATTACTAACGACTTCGAAAACGAATTATTTACTAAACGAGGTTCCTTTTATTACCTCTAATTCTCGAGAACATTTCGAAGTAGATTTCATGATGTAAATTCATTTTTTTTACAGTAATATAGGTCTTTCGTATGCTGTCAGTTTCATTGTAAAAAATTTCAAGTTCAAAATACACATTTGCAATTAAAATAATTATCATCATTTAAATGAATATGAAAAATAATCTCATTTTGTTGTTCTTGTATACATATATATATTCCATTACGTTGCCGAAAATATTTATAGTGTTTATTTTAATAAATGATTTTTTAAATCATCTTTTATTGATTCATCGAATCTCGAAAATATATTATTTTCTGAGTATTTAAGATAAATACGTTTCAAAATCATTTATAATACGGATTGGTTACAGTTCGTGGTTGTATTGCATTTTACTACTTTAAGAAACATAAATCGTTACTCTTAGTGTTTTCACATACCCATTCCTTTGATGCAAAATATTTTATGCAATAATTCTCATTATTGGAAAGTATCACTATATGTAGTAATGTTATGGTTCGTCTATATTTTATTACTTTTTAATGGCATTTAATCAAAAGTTCTATGGTTCTCCAACAATGTGATTTAAAATATTTTTTCTTTCCTCCGTGCCTAGTGCTCATGTTTACATTTTTATGCATTCCTTCCACCAATTTACCTATCTCCTTCGCCAGTAAATAATACATAACAACAATTAAGAATTGTCTCGAAATTAATAAGTGTTCATTATATTATTTTTCCTACCACGCGTTCTCTAATATTTCAATGTTTAATAGTTTCATACCGATGGATATACAAATGCATGTTATCTTATTATAGCTGAGATCCCCTTTTTAATTAATTTCCAGCTCTGTTAAAAAGAATTAAAATAGCAATAAAATATAGACGAACCATAACATTACTACATATAGTGATACTTTTCAATAATGAGAATTATTGCACAAAATATTTTGCATCAAAGAAATGGGTATGTGAAAACACTAAAAGTAATGATTTATGTTTCTTAAAGTAGTAAAATGCAATACAACCACGAACTGTAACCAATCCATATTATAAATGATTTTGAAACGTATATATACAAGAACTGTAAATAAACATATTTGCATTGAAAATGTAAAATGAAAATTGTTTCTCTTTTAAAATATATTCTTTTGTTTAAATTCTTCACACAGTTTTATCATTGTTCTCCAGAGTTTTCAAATGTAGTATCGCTAGAAACCATTCTAATGCTAAATCAATCTGATTTCTAAAAAAGAGTTTAAAGTTTATTACTTTACTACTACTACTACACTCTAAAAAATAAAAGTGTAAATTAGACAAATTTACGTATATATGTGTGTAAATTCCTAAAATTACACACCTGACGTGAAAATTACCCATTTTTTGCAACATTTTACCTGTTTTCATGTGCACTTTAGCTAAGTATGTATTTTGTTAAAACTTGAAAATCCCTAATAAATGTGTAAATGCTGAAAAACGCCTGAATTTACACACATTCGTACGTTATTTTAATTTATACATAATAATATATACATAGGTAAGTGTGTAAATTTGTAAAAACACCCACTTGTCATAAACAATACACTTTTCCTACAAAAAATACTTATTTTAATGTGTGTTAAGTTTATGGCATTAAGTTTATAAGTTGTTATCAGTTCATAAACTCAGAAAAATGTGTAAATGTAGATAACACCTGAAATTACACTAATTAGTGTGTTACAAAAATTATAAATGCGTCAATTTTAAAGTAGACATTACGACAGGGATAGGAGGCTTACATATTATTCAGAACTACACTTTTTATTTCAGTAATCCCATTCCATAAACAACATGATATCATTACATTGCTGTAACAGCATTTTTAAATAATAAACTAATATATTTATTTATTTTTATAAGATACTCTAACCACTTCTCTCACAATCCCCATTTCAGCAGCAAGTGAACATTTGAAACAAGTTAAAAAAAATTAAACTCGACGAAAGTAACAATATTATGTTACATGTAACGTAAAATTTTATTCATTTAAGTAATTAATTATAATTTCTTTTTCCGAATTACCCTTTGAAATTTGTACATCAAATATAAGAATGCTTGTTTTTTAATTCTAGGTTTTGATTAAATCGTAATTTCTTTCTGCCGTCTCGCAAACCACTGTTTTTTCACAATTTTACTTGTAATTTTCAGTAATAGTGTTAGATTTCATTCTTAAAGCAAAATTAGGAATTCTTCCTAAAGAGGCATTATAATTAGAGATATAATAGCACTTTATGCTTAATCATAAATTTAAATTATATTTTTTGTACTGTTGGTAATTTTTCTGCTGCCTCCCCCTTGATTTAAAGGACAGTAGTTTAACCTTCATTAGAATCTAAAAACTATTTCGAATTCATTTAATATGTAACATAAAATATAATTCATGTAATTAAAATAATTCTAAATTCGTATTCTGAGTTCTTTCTACATTTTGCTCATCGAATTTAAGCATGCTTGATTTTACGCTAAATTATTTTAGCCGTCTCATAGCTTGTAATCTTTTTACCATTTCAATGTTTAACTTGTAATTTTAATCTAACTTCAGTTCGCAGTACAATTTATGGTTTTATTAGCGAACTACTTCGACCCCGAGATAGACGCGAATCTAGCATCCAAACCTAAAATTATAATCATCGTTGACTTGGCTTCATCAGGTTTAAGTTGAAAACGGTGGGTCCATTTGAATTCTAGTGCTTGCTTTGAGAAAAATATAGAAGTTATTCTTCTATAAAATATAAGGTATGTAATCTCATACGTTCGTATTACCTTCAATTCTTTTTATCTAATTTGTTTATATTTATGCATAAATGTATATGCTATACGTTGGATTGTTTTTTTACATATAAGAATTTTTTCACGAATAATTTACTTGCCTTAAAAAATGTCAACATAACCTAACTCCTGATAAATGTCTATTAAAATAACAACTGTTGTATATAAGGTTATTTATTTCCTGAAAAATTTTCATCTTAAAAGAGTTCATTAATGTATTTTAACAGTAGCAAAATAAATGTTAGCACCCTTTTTTTTTGGGGGGGGGGGTGCGGTATTAAATTTTGGTCGGTTGTGTGAAAGATATTATAGTTTATTAATAAACTATTAAGCAAATGTTTATCATATCTATAAATTATATATTTTGATTTATAAGATAAACAGTTCATCGGAGTTTTATTTATTTATTGAAATTTATTTGTAAGTCTTTTTTTTTAGTTATGCAACTTATAATGTTAACTAAGTTTATCATCAATTAAAACTATAGCGTTGTTTTTGATTTTCTACATTTTCCAATTTTGAGAAATTTGGAATATTTATTTATCTTTATTACATTTATTTTCAGCTGTGTTTCAATTTGAAATTATTACATCAGAAGAACTATGTTCTATTAAAATAATCATACTAAAGAGCACACAATTTTTGCTTGTTAATTATAGATTTAATAAAAATACACAGAAGTAAATTGCAAAAGAACACAAATACGTTGATTTAAAATAACCTGAGACCAAAAATTCTGAAGAAAATTTATATTAAAGTAATGCCTTTTTCTTCAAACATTTTTTCAGTGCAATTTTGCCTATTATTACAGAATTTATATGACCTAAAACATATGATTGTATGTATAGATAAAAAAAATATAACAGTTGTTTCATAATGGATACTCAAAATGGAACTTATAAGTCCCCCCTACATAAATATCCCCCGCCGGGTGAGTTTTAAACACTTAAGACACAAATGTAATTGTCAAACAAATTCTACCAGCATTAATTTCGAAAATTTATAAGAGTCAATTGATATTTGGATATAATCAGAGTATTTCGTATTTTATTTTTTACTATAGCTGATAAATAAAGATACTCATTAGTTTGATATCTAAAATTTTAATTAAAATATCTGAAATTTTTATTTATGAAAATACGAGTCATTTCACAATGTTAAAATATATTTGTATTTTTATTTTATTTTTTATTTGTTTTTTTAAAGACACAAATTTCGTAATATAATCTTAAATGCAACAGATGTTATTTTAATGATTCAACAGCCTTTTTGATAATCTCTTTTTTCTAAAATGATAATACTTATAAAAAGAAAACAATTCAACACATAACATAGGTGATTTATGTATATATAATCAAATCAGCTAAAATTTTTGCAGTTAATGTGTGTATGTGTGTGTGAGATGAAGATTACATACATTTTTTTTAATAGTATTTTAAATTTTACTTTTATAACTGTATGTAACACAGTATCTTGAGTCTGAAAAATAAAAAATGAAAAATCGAGTCTAAACTCTAAAAATAAAAAGTGTGGAGATTGCAAGTTTACCAACTATCATTATTCTATCCGACTTGTCTAAAATCTATCATCAATTAATTGTTGTTTTACCTTTATCTTAATTTTTAATTGCATATCTAAATGAGGGGAAAATATAAATTTAATGAGCAAGGAAGAATATAGAAAATATAACAGCAGTTTTTATGTGTATATTTAGAGGAGAGTGGGGAGGAATGGGACACTTTTTACAAAAATGATAAAATTAACTTTATTTGACACAAATATAAAAGTTTGGATTTACCGAATACAAAATGAAACACTTCCTAATGTCCTAGAACAATATAGAGACATAATTTGAAGAATTAATTTTATAATTAAAGAAATTGTAAATTTCAAAATGTGTCCCATACTTCCCCATTAACAGAGAAGTAATATTTGTGCAACGATGGTTGAAGAGGAATATTGAAAACTAATGTCTTAAATGGCAATATGCTGAATTTAAAACCGTAGCTGCTATAGTAACATAGTTTTAGAGGGAGGGGTGAAGTTCTAAAAACCTATTTAGACGGAGTTTTTAAGAAGGGGGGGGGGTGAGTGTGATAGGCTGATTTAAAGCTTATGAGGCTACACTTGTGATATTGGATGAGAAGTGGGTACATCACTATGATCCCGAGTCCAAAAAACAGTACTTTTATCTTATCCGCTGTCACAAAACTAACCTCATAAGCTAAACATCAAGCTTTTAACTACATCCCCCCCCTTATTTCACTCCTTCATCCAAAACTATATGAATATTGTAGCTACGGTACTGAAACTAAGCATAAAATCAGCTAAGACATTTGACTTCGATATTATGCATCAACCCATTGCAGTACAAATATTCTATACACACTAGACACAATAGTTATTGAACCTCCATCGAATATGCGTATTTTACATATTACGCAAAGAACTCTGTAAATTACAATAACACAATAATGTGTGTTTTTTGCATAATACACATTTATCCGTATAATAACAGAAGATTACACAATTAAATGAGAAAGAATATTACACAGATATATGTGTATTCTTGCGCAATTTACACATTAATGTGGGTATTTCATGAGGGATCATTATAACTTTTACACACTTAGTGTTATCCTCAAATCACGCACCGAAATGCGTATTTTGAAATTTACACATTAGGTGTATATTTTGGCAATTTACACACAAATTTACACATATAAACAAATCGCTTTTGTATCATCGATTTACACATTTTTGTATGTTAATTTACACTTTTATTTTTTAGAGTGTACTAAACAGTACTTTAACCAAATTAGGACAAACAAAATGGTATTTTGGCTTTAGAAACAATATTTGCATAAAAGGCCCTACTTATTATATTTTTAAAAATAGACACTGTCAGCGTTATATTGCTAAGATTGCTATTTATGTACCAGGAACAATGAATAAAAACTATATTTATAATTGAAAATGTTTTTATGATTTTTCAAAATAATCTCTTCGATGATCGATAAACATTTGATTATATTTAAAATAGTTTTCATAGCAACTTTTCCATTGCGATTTAGATATCTCTAATATATGCATTTTAAATCCATCAATCGCCAATTTTTGCTTCAAAAACCATTCACTATAAAGATTATTCTTCACGGACGCAAACAAAACAAACAAACAAACATTGCATTATGTGTCGAATCTGACAGAGGATTGTCGATGTTTTGAGTGGTCAAATATTGAGTTGTTTGGTCTGAAGTGTGGAAGCACACATTGTTATACTGAAGAATAATCCGGCATCACTGGTTGTTTTTATTCTTATTTTTTAAAGACTTCGGGTTAACAAATGGTTGTACCATTTAGAATATTTGCTCTGTGATTCTCTATAGACACTGTAGCTTCATGCCCATTAATCACGACCCCTTGCCCGAAAAAAAAAAGTGCACTTTTGAATCGAAGTCTTTCTTGTGCGAACAACTTTCGTAGGATTTGGACCCGTACAGTTGAATACTGATTTCATTCAGGCATATAAAATGGATTCAAGATTCGTCACCTGTGCTTATAAAAATAGTCCTTCCGGCAGCGCCAGGAGGAAGAGGTAGCTTTCATATACTTATATATTTGTTTATTTATTTTAAATTAAGTTATATTATTCAAAAATACTAAGCTCAAATTAGTGGAACCTAATTATGAGCTTGGTCGAAATCTTAATTCAGGTGCACATGCACACTGATATTGAAATCGATTAATATATACGAGGGCTGTCGCGGGCAAATTGATTTCTTTTAAATGCCACACACGTTAGAAATTCAAACTGCTTAGACGTTTTTATGTTAAAGACAAAGCAAAAAATACTCCTGAATTTATTGTTAAAATAAATACTTTAAAAAGAACCTTTTTTCAATTTCTATATTTTTTGTTTGTACATTATACATTTAAAAGCTGTTTGACAAACTTAAATGTCTTCCATTTTGAAACAAGAGGACGGAAGATGTTGGACAGTGAACGTGGTCAAGGCATTGCTATGTACTATGTGCGCACGGAGTTATATCCAAATCAGTTTATAAATACGCGTGTTATCACATGACGAAAATCAGATCATTTCAAGATATGAGTAACGCTAGAAATTAAAAATGCGATAACTCAGCCATTTTTTAAGATACAGACGAAACAAAAAATGCCCTAGAAACTTTGTATCAAGTTCAAATGCATAAAAGAAAAATTTGTTTCAACTTCTCACTTTCTTGTACCTAATTTTAAATTTTTAAATTTTTAAAATTTTTAAATGGCCGCCATTTTGAAATAAGATGGCGTATGCAACTGAGTATCGAACTCGATTCAGGTCTTAGTATATACTATGTACACACCAAGTTACATCCAAATCGATTCATAAATACGCGTGTTATCAGGTGACAAAAATCAGATCGTTTCAAAATGTCAGCCATAAGAAAAATTCAAAGTGCTATAACTCAATCATTTTTTAAAATATAGACAAAACAAAAAGTGTTCTGGAATCATTGTTTTGTGTTCTAACACGTAAAATGAAAATAGTTTTCAACTTTTAATTTTTTCAGATTTTATTTTAAATTTTAAATTAAAAAAAAATTAAAATGGCCGTCATTTTGAAACAAAATGGTGGATGATGCTGGGCAACGAACTCTGTCGAAACGTAGGTATGTACTATATACATACCAACTTTCATTGAAACAGGTTCATAAATACGCGTGTTATGACGTGACAAAAATCAGATCGTTTCAAAATATCAGCCATAAGAAAAATTGCTGTGCTATAATTAAACCATTTTTTAAGATATAGACAAAAAAAGTGTTCTGGAATCCTTGTTTTAAGTTCTAACACGTAAAAGAAAAATATTTTTCAACTTTTAAATTTTTCGCATTAAATTTTAAATTATTTTTTTTAATTTAAAATGACCGCCATTTTGAAACAAAACCTCGGATGATGCTGGCCTACGAACTCGGTCGAGACATTTGTATGTACTATATACATACCAATTTTCATTCAAATCGGTTCATAAATACGTTAGTTATCGCATGACAAAAATCAGATATATATATATATATATATATATATATATATATATATATATATATATATATATATATATATGTCAACATTTGAACGGAGGGTGGTTTTGGGGTCGGGGGTCATGATCGTTGAAAATATACAAAAATTTTCTGGAAGTGCTTTCCTCCGGACGGCTGCAATAGGTAGCTTTATACTTTTTGTAATGAAAGCTACCTAAAAATCCCGTCTGCTTATAAAAACAATTCCAAATTTCACTATCAGTTTTACTTATAATTTGCAGACTCTTGATATTTGTTTTTCAGAAACCATGGCAAAAAATATTGAACAATGAACACTGCGTTCAAACTTAAAAGTATAAAAATTGTATGAAAATGTATAGATTTAATAATCAATGTTTCTCTGCCCACGCGCAAAGGAAATCAAAATATGATATGCATAATATACATTGCTCTAATAATGTATTGCTCTATACATTTACTTAATACATATGTAGTTTATTTTTTCTTGCATTCGCGCATGAGCAGTGAAACATTATTCAGTGAACTTGCTCATTTTTCATCTGATATTTATTAATTATTAATTCTAACTGCAGTGTATTAAATGTGGTTTATTCTGTTAATATGAAACCTTCTTTATGTTATGTAAACATTTTTCTATGTAAAGAGCTCCCCAACATAATTGAAAAGTGTTTATGAATTTTCAGGACGTCTGTCCGCTCTCTTACTCTCTCTAATATACTCGCTTTGCAATTTTGATTGTTATTGATGTTTAACATAGCACAATCTTTGTTTAAAATGTAGTCTGTGGCACGCACAGTTCATTTACAAGGATAGTATTCTGAAATTTTACAGTAAAAGTGAAAAAATCTTTTTTAACGTTTTTTTATGATGTTACACGATTTCAAACGCAAAAAAAATTATATGCATTTTTGAAATACACTAAAATATGCATTCTTCAGAATATATGGTAAAAAGAAAATTTTTTATTTGTGTACAGTTTCACGCAAAAGAATTCCGTTACATATTTCTCAAGGGGTTAACATTGTTATCCTGCTTTAAGCAGTCATTTCCGGTTTCAGAAAGTTCATTTCTGGGATATATGTTTGGTTATAACTTTTCTTCTTATTATTGCTGAACTAAAAGTAAAGTATTTTTGGAATCCTATACGTTTGACAAAATTTTATTTCAATATTTAAAAAATTTATTACATATATCGAAATTAATTACTTTATTTTTATATGTATATAGTTCTTTGCGATATTTTAAAAGTTAATTTCAGATAAAGGTTGTTAGATTTTTAAAGAAACACATTTAAGTTGTAAATAAATGCACTGGGGCGTCTTCTTTCAAAACGTAGAAGCATCTGTTAATTCATATTCCCATATGATATATAACTAACTTTACTTTGCTGCTATCAAATATTAAATTATATTTTATTACAAAAAATTGTTGGTCACGTAAATTGGTTTATCCTGATTAACAATGTCCCAAAGTTCTACTTTTAGAGCTCATTTACATCTATCTAAAAACGTAAAAATCGACTTGTTCAGTAAAACTTATTATTCTCTATAATAAAGTGTAATCCATCATTTTACGGCAGAAATAAATAGGGTAAAACTTTTATCAATTTGCGTTGAGAAGAAACACTCAAATTTATAGATGACAGAATTTATGATGGATCTATCAAAAGAAACAAATGATTGCAATCCACATAAAATTGTTTCATTTTTGAGATTGAAAAATGTTATTGATGAGAGTATTTTTTCTTTTTTTGTAACAAATAGTTGTTTCAAGTTCATTAGTTGATTCCTTGTGGTGCTTTAAAAATGAATTTTTACTTTCTTATATCTTAAAAAAAAATATTAGATATGTTAAAATTTTCAAATGTCTGTTTTTGACGGATTTACATGTTTTAGGAGGCAGAGATGCTTAAAGCTATTTTATTAGAAATATCTGTGTGTGTGTCTGTCTCTGTCTATATGTGACACAAATTTTTGGAAGTAGTAGCTCAAGAACTAATGCACTGAATTCAATAAAAAGTTAAATTCTGTTAGATCTGGATATAAATTTATGCTGATCATTTTTCGTGTATATCCTCCAACAGGTTGCACTGCTATTCTGCATTTTTCACAGTTTTTGTTATAGCCCTGTATCACGCATCTGGCCAAAAATGGCGTTATTCCAACTCACATTGTACCCTGAAAATTGCTGTTAATCTGCTAATATATATATATATATATATATATATTTACTTTTATTTTCTTTCTTAATAGAATACAACTGTAAAGTTTATAACGTAAAGGTATGTATTTATAAAAATTAAAAAAAAAAATGTTTTTCTGGCATCTTGAAAAAATTGGCAAGATGATAAAACGGTGTTTTGGATTTCTTCGCTCATCATGCAACTAGAACTCGATCCCTTATTTTAATTTAGAACTCTTCCCTTATTTTAATTTAGAACGGGAAAAGTTAATTCAAAATTGAAAAAAATTCGGACCAGAAAGGATTAATATTTCTTTAATACTTATGATTTTATTGAAACAGCCCATAAAAAATATATTGATTAAAATCATAATATATATTAAATAAATCGCTTCCTAATAATGCACAGAATTTTTGCAAAGAATAATCCCAGACAGGAGGACGGCTGCAGGACATTTCTCGTCCCCGTATTTTGAAATTTATTTAATTACATTTTCTTTAGATTAAATATATATATACAGGGTGATTATAATTGAAGTCCGAGTTTCAAAATGCTCTAAAGCGAACCATTTGTTAGAATGGCGTCAAAATGTAACAGCGTATTATTGATGAAAGGGAAAAGAACATGAACCAAAAAAAGTTCAAAATTTTAGCGACAGATGGCGCTGTAAGCGTCAGAATTTCGACTACAAAGGACAAATCGTAAAACAACGGCTAAGGCGTAAGTTACGCGATATAAACCAACTGTATTGTTCAGTGTGCATGACTGTACGCATGTGATATTGTTAGTTACGTAAACCCGTCCACCACGGCTAGGTTGTACCACATCGGATGGGAAAAATCGGTTTTTAATTGTCCTGAGTCCAAAAACTACATAAAAAGCATCACTCCAATCGGTTTTTAATTGTCTTGAGGCCAAAAACCGCGTAAAAAGCATTCATTTAACCGGTTTTTAATCGTCCTGGGGCCAAATCCGCATAAAAACCATCCATACAATCGGTTTTTAAGTTTGGCGGGACCTGCGCAAAACATGTTCGTTATGCTGCCCGCCATTGTGGGCAACAAGATTAAATCGGGAAACAGCATGTTCCACAACTGACCGAAGAGTATCCGGGGTCAAGTTCAGAATGTGTTGCGCAATGCGTGTCTTTAATTCAGCTACGTTGGCAATCGAAGTACTGAACACAGTATCTTTCAGATAACCCCACAGCCAGAAATCACGCGGATTTAGATCAGGTGATCGGGTCGGCCAGGCTGTAGGGAATGATGACTGATAATTCTAGCATTTCCGAAATGCCGCCTCAACAACTGCTTTACTCGATTTGCAATGTGCGGAGGAGCGCCATCTTGCATAAAAATGATACTATCCAGACATTCACGCTGTTGCAAAGCTGGAATGACGTCATTACGCATAAGAGACTCATAGCGCTGACCATTGACAGTAACGGTAACAGGACCTAAAGCACCCATTTCCTCGAAAAAATACGGCCCTATGATAAATGATGCCGTAAATCCGCACCACACAGTGACCTTTGCAGGATGAAGTGGTACTGGGTTCGTTGCGAGTGGATTTTCTATTGCCAATATTCGGCAATTCTGTGTATTGACATATCCCGTCAGGCGGAAATGGGCTTCGTCTGTCCACAAAATTTTCCACGGCCAATCATTGTTCACTTCCATGCGAGCGAGAAATTCCAAAGCAAAACGCTCTCTTACTGGCAGGTCAGAGAAGAACTTTTATACGGACAGCATTGCAGGATGTTTCGTAGAATGTTATGTACCGTGCTCACAGGCCTGTTCAATGTTCGGGCAATTCTCCGTGCGCTGCATGGTTGTTCACCACCGCTAGACTCTTCCTGAACTGCTGTGGCCACTTCTTCAACTACCGCCGAATCACATCTTTTCCTTCCTCTACCAGACTGCACATCAAACGAACCTGTATTTTTGAATTTTTGCATATTTTCACCAGACCTCTGACAGTCATCGGTCCAGCGCCTTTTTTCATTCCCTTGAGAGTTCTGAACTTCTGCAGAGCCACTGGTGCAGAATCATCGTTTTTGTAATAAAGCTTTACAAGCAGAGCACGATCCTTCAGTGAGACACTCATGGCCAACGTCTGAGAAGCGAAATGAGGAAACGCCGTTTACCCAACGCTTTTATAATACCTGAAATTGTCGTGCGCATGCCAGGTATTTTAATTTACATGTACTGACGCTTACTGCACCATCTGTCATTCAAATTTGGAACTTTTTTTGGTTCATGTTCTTCACCCTTCTTCAATAATACGCTGTTAAATTTTGACGCCATTCTAACGAGAGGTTCGCTTTTTAGAGCGTTTTGAAACTCGGACTTTAATTATAATCACCCTGTATAATTCTTTCTTCCAAGTGAATACACAGTTGTATACTAAGAGTGAAAGGAACTAATTTTGGCAGCATTTTTATATCATGTACAATGATATGTAAAACTTTTCTTGGAGATCATGATGTGCAATCGGTACTCGTACGCTCAAAAATGTATAAATCGAATCCTCGCTTAGTTTGAAAGAAACATTATGTTCTGAGATTTTCAATAACAGAATAAAATTAAAATATTTCATTTATTCCAATTCATTTTCTCTAAACATCCTTTAAATCGAACTAACGAAAATGTATATTTTTCATTTTTCCTTAGCTTCTTACGGATTTCAGATCCTTGAAATGACTTTTTTTCTTTCATTTTTGTCATAATTGCTCTGAAATAGTATATAGATAATCTCATGCATTTGATATCCGATTTCTTAGTGCCCCGCATGCTCATCGATGACACCTCCACTCTTTCTTCCATTATGCTTGTACCTAATCCCTTAATAAGTTTGTGTATTTGTATCTTTTAACTTAATATTAAGCCATATTCTAATGATAACAACTGAAATAAATTTAAAAAACACTATAGCATTTATTTCTTTGCAATAACATGCTTTAAATATATTTTTTCTCATAATTTTTATAATGCACATTTCTTGTTGTCCCTAAGAGTTCGAATGAACAAGAGCCGACTGTTTTCTTATACTAAACTTTTACTGTAAAATTGGGGAACATAGATCTGAAATTAGTTTTTGAAGGAGTGTGTTAACATAACAAAAGACTAATTATTTGAATAATACTTTTTTAATATTAAAATGTCTCTTTTTCATTTCATTAAGACTATGTTCCAAAACAGTCTTGAGATTGTAACATCACCTAATATAATAAAATTACATTTATAAAGAAATAGAATGAAATACATCATTTTATTGCGCATTTATTTTTTAATCCAACATACAAAATTAAATTTTGAACAGCTAAAGTTATTTAAATGTTTTTTTTTTTTTTATTGTCCGCACATGTTATTATAGTTATATGCTAAAATTTTCAAACTTGATTTTTATAACGGTATTAAAAGCAGTTTTCATTTTTAAAATGTAAATCATAGAAGACGGTAGTATTCCTGTGACGCAGCCTTAAGCCTAAAATCGTATCGTAGAATTGTCGAAAATGGCGGAACATATACAGCTAGTTTGAGATCAAAGAAAATGCGGAAAGCCGCCTTTTAATAACTCAGCAAATATAGCTCACATTGTTCTGATTTTTTAAAAAGAGTCTTATATCTGCCGTCTAATTCTATTTTGAATTTTTTACATTTCTACGTGTTTTATCTTTTAAGATCTCGATACCCATTTTTAAACCGAAATCTATAGTGTTTGTTCCTGATAATGAGATCTAGAAAACTGCCTGGGAGATTTTATTAAAACTTATATATTATAGGAATCTCTTTAAGATAGAGTGAATAAGACTTGCCTAGTTTCTAGGAAAACTCTTGTTTGTTATATATTGGTCTTGAAAAATTGGACTATATTTTCTGCATTTCTATGGGAATCTCAATGCAAATGCTCGATAAACCATTTATTGTATTCATACGTGTGTTTCCTTTTTCTTTACCTATCTTTTTCTCCGCGTTACTGCATACTTGCTTGCACAATCGGTATGTCGTTGGGTTTGAGAACTGAACATCGCAAGTTCTGCCCCGATCGAGACGTTTCGTTTTATTTTAGTTTTGAGCTTTTTTAAGTCAGTTAATAAAATAAAGTTGACTTTTATTATCCATTCCTTTATATTTTTTTATTGTCAATGAGACCATTAAATGAAATTTTAATTAAAAAAAAATTGTAATAAGTTAAATAAAATTACATTACAATTGCAACTAATTTAAATGAAATAAAAATTCACTTTAAATAAATTTCAATAATTCACTTTTAAAATTAAATTTAAGTAAGATATTTTTTTATTGTTAAAATGGACATTTATTTTAAATTATAAAATGAAATAAATATTTCCTCTTACAAAATCAAATATTTTATTATGAATGCGTCTAACGAAGCATAAATTTCTGGATTTTGACGGCACTCAGATTAGAACTTCAAGCTTACCAATCTTCAGATACAAAATTTTAGCTGACAAACATCGATTTTGGGACCACATTTATCAATAATATATGGTTTAAAAATATTTTAAAAATACAAAATATGAATGCGAAAGTATGCGACATTATAAATGACACTGTTTTTTGGTTTTGTTGGGGGAAAAATATGATTATGTCCAGTAGCACAGTTTAATTTTTTATTACGTAATCCAAAAACTTCATAATTTCTATTCTAAATTGGATGTCATTAAGATTCAATGTACTGGGAAAAAAATGTAAATTTTCAAAAATTTGAAAAGTTGAAACTAATCTTTAGTTGTAAATTGTAGTTTAAGCCCTTTTTTTCCACAGATATTATGTCGAAATTCCGTACAGATTTTTTTTTTTTTTTTTTTTTTTTTTTTTTTTTGCAAATGAATTGACAGTAAACAAGAAATACTTAGTAGGTCTTAAAGCCAATAGATGGCAGAACTAAAGCTCTGTGTCAGAGGGAATTTTTAATTTTGATTGCAGTCATCCGTTGTTGCATTTCATTCCCAGAAGGTTCCCTTGCTGGAGTTGAATCATGCATTGTCAGAATTGAGATTTGTTTTCAAATTTTTTTCTAGGCGAAATTTATTTTCGATCTTACTGCCAATATCCCTCTGACGCATCGTACGCACGTTGTTGTCGGTAGATTGTAAGTGCAAAATGGCAGAAGATTTGGAAATGTTAGAAATTTTAATTTTTCTATTATCATTTAAATTGTAGAGAAAAATATTTGAATAAAAAGATTTTAGTTTTAAAAATTAAATTGGAAAAAATCCCTTTAATAAAAAAAAGCATCGTAATTTTAAAATATTTTTTATAATCGTTGAGCATTCACAGTAATAACAAACATGATTTACATTTTGAATAAACATTTTTTTCAATTGCAAAGAATAATTTGAATGAACAAATACAAAGATTGTATTTTTTAAATTTTAATTTAGTTTAAAAAATCATTTTAGTGATTAAAATCTTAAAAAATCATTGTACAATGATAATAATTATTAATAAGTCACTTTTTTATATTGCAAAAAATAAATTTAAAAAAAAGAGAGAGAGCCCTTAAAGATTTTTTTTTAATCTGTTAAAAAAGGTCATTTTAATTTTTAAAAATATTTAAAAAAGAAAACTGAGTTCAGAAGTATCGTGCCTTCTAGCAATATAATCCGAAGATTTGGATGAGCGAGGAAATTTGTTGCAGATGATATATATATATTTTTATCAATTCCTATTAACAAATGAAATAATCTAATGCATAATTTCTGTTCAAAGAAATATATGTGTGAGAAAAGAAATATATGTGTTCCAATATTTATGCTAGAATCATATTTTGTAATGATTTAAAACATAAATGATGCAAAATTATTTTTTAATAATAATAATAATTCAAGTATAAACATTAATACAAAAACATTCTGCTGTGATTTAAAAACATAAAAAATAAATGAAAAGTACAAATTATTTTTTAATATAGCCTTTTGATTCCAATTATTATATGGCATTAAAAATTGAATTTAATAGAATATTTTAGTAAGTTCTTATAAAATAATATGCAAAAAAATGAATTCCGTAAAAAGATATCTCCACTTCTGCACATCACCCCAATTAAAAACAACTTTCTCACTTTTCTTCTTTCCATAGGGATCCATCTAGAAATGAGGTGCTAATTTGTGACTAGGGAAGAGTATTAAGGGATGGGTCACCTGCAATAATTCTT
The DNA here is from genome assembly GCA_964019185.1 of Maratus speculifer. Taxonomy (NCBI): domain Eukaryota; kingdom Metazoa; phylum Arthropoda; class Arachnida; order Araneae; family Salticidae; genus Maratus; species Maratus speculifer. The sequence goes on from OZ025295.1 coordinate 93,560,518, forward strand.
AAAATATGTTTTATTTTTTTATGACTTTTCCACCACATGGAATAATCATTGTCTTATACTTGTTGCTATAAGTCTTTTTATAGTTGCAACTATTAGTTTGAGACTTAAAAAGGCCATTTTACAATACCTAAAAATAAGAATTACTCGAATGTTTAATGTATATTTTCAATCTCATTTTTATTGCTAACTTAATTATTTTTAATATTTTGTAAATTCAACAATATGCCTTTTATAAATAAACGGTTAAGTTAAATATAAAAATCCTATGCTTGTTGAAAAAAAAATGATTACTTTAATTTTGCTCTAAGGTAAGGACAGGACACTATGACTCAGGAGGGATGGGGCATGTCCCATCCGTGCCAAATGATATATCTATTAAAATAATTATGCTTAATAACATACAATTTTTTGGTATTTTATATCTATATTTTATGTTTAGGATACAAATGTTTCTAATTATGTTATATAAAGAATGTTATATTTGTTTTCTGAAGTAAAGCCTTTTTTTGTTTTGTATCTTTAAAACAAATATAAAATGAAGTAAAATACATAATTAAAAAAATAAAAATTGAAACAAACTAATATTTATAGCTCTAAATAATCAATTTTTATGCATTTAGATCTTAAATAAATTTCCAATTTTAAAGAAATTACTTTGTTAACATTTTCGTTTCATACTTATGAATCAGAAACTGCGAATTTTGCTTTCAGTATCCATATCAATGTAAATTTTCAGAATATGATGTAATTTTTTTTAAATCTTTAATTTATGTATATATACGTGTTTGTTTAAAAAGAAAAGATTAACTCATATTTATTTTAAGGATAAGTTTCAAAAATAAGAAACATAGAAAAATTAAATTTATTACATTATTACATTCGCCGACTAGAAATGTGGTTCAAAACGCTAACTTTAAGAACATTTTTTGGAAAATCTTTTTTTTCTGAAAAAGCTTTTAACAAATAATGGAACAAATTTTTCGATTGTGCAATTTCTGCATTAAATACTTGACAATTTTTTCGAATAAAATGAATTAAAAATGTGTCATAAAGTTGGTAACTTAGGATATGAAATAGACTTAAAAGTAAAGTTGTATTTAGATTAATAAATAAGGAAATTTTTTGTTGAAATTGCTTCAGAGTAGCATCCTCTGCTTTTCTTTTTAGTTACATCTGTTTTGGGATTAAAATCTGACAAATACAACATATTTCTTATTCAAAAAATGTAAAGGAAACATTAATTTTTCGATTTTATCTTCTTAAATTCTGCATTAAATCTCATAAATGTATATTATACTAATACAATGATCACTAACCTAAAAAAAGTAATGGTATCAATACAAAAACCCTTAATGGGTTAAAAGTTTTGACGCAGCTGTTTATTTTATGGCTCTAAGAATTTTGAATATGAATTTTAAAAAATAATGCTATCAAATTCTGAGTGACGCCATGTTATTAATTGAAAAATGCATTTTTGTACTATTTCATTAATCATTTTATTTTATTTTCTATTTATAATACCATGTGCAAAAGTTATTTTCAACATGAAAAGATATATAAAACTTTATTCACCTATGCTTTTTCACACACATCTCCCATAAATTCAAAATATGTGTTTTAAAAGATATGATATAAAATTTAAGTGACGCCTTTATGTGCCTTTAAAAAGTTTGTTTTAAAATTCAGTTTTTTTTTCATTTTGATTTGGTAACATATATTTACACATCTAAAAAACTGTTTTAAATTTACATTTCGTTGTTAAATATATAATTTTCAATTAATCTATACTATGCATTGGAATGCATTTATCTCAATAAACTGATTTATCATTTGTGTCACGTTATTCAAAATTGTAAGCAATATTTATGTAAATGGTTTCTTTGCGTCAGATTATCCATTTACATGTGTTTCACTTAGTTTGGATAATTTAGAGCAAAGAAACCATTTACATAAATATTGCTTACAATTTTGAATAACGTAACACAAATGATAAATCAGTTTATTGAGATAAATGCATTCCAATGCATAGTATAGATTCAATAAAAATTATATATTTAACAACGAAATGTAAATTTAAAACAGTTTTTTAGATGTGTAAATATATTTTAACAAATCAAAATAAAAAAAAAAACTGAATTTTAAAACAAACTTTTTAAAGGCACATAAAGGCGTCACTTAAATTTTATATCATATCTTTTAAAACACATATTTTGAATTTATGGGAGATGTGTGTGAAAAAGCATAGGTGAATAAAGTTTTATATATCTTTTTATGTTGAAAATAACTTTTGCACATGGTATTATAAATAGAAAAAAAATAAAATGATTAATGAAATAGTACAAAAATGCATTTTTCAATTAATAACATGGCTTCACTCAAAATTTGATATCATGATTTTTAAAATTCATATTCAAAATTCTTAGAGCCATAAAATTAACAGCTGCGTCAAAACTTTTAACCCACTAAGGGTTTTTGTATTGATATATTTTACATACAAAAAAAATAATTTACTGATAATTGTATTTTTCTTTAAAAACATATACTGTGTTTCCTAATTATGTGAAAACTACTTATTTAACTATTCATCAGCCGAATTCAAGCCTGCTAATTAATATTTTATGAGGATATCCTTTAACATTTTTTATGTATATTTAATTTAATTTCAATGAAATTCTTTTATAAGATGCTGCAATCACTTAATTTAACAAATTTTATTAAATGTAAACTTTTCAAAAGTGTAGCTGGGTAATTAAAAATCTAAATTTGTTTAAAAATCTAGTGTTCGGGCCAATTAAACGCACAGTTACACTTTGACATTTTGTTTTTAAAAGAGGCATAAAATTACTTTTATATAAATGCATTTTCGATTTCGTCAGATAGATTTTAATATTTTAATTAATAATGTGGATTGTTGTTTTTACCTAATTTAAAGATAAGTTAATTAAATATACGATTTATCATTAATTAATGAAAAAGGATTATTTTTATTTCAAATGTTAATTTTCGTTGCATTAAAAAACTACCAATCAATTGAGATTCTCTATTAAAAAATCAATTTTGATATTGACGTAAAAAGTACTTAAAATACAGCAAATGTGCACGGAGAGATCAATGTTGTAACGTAACAATTCTACAATACCTTCTGAATGTATATTATTGTTCGTTTATTTGAAATAAATTATCTTTGTGCAGTTATTATTTTTACTATTAATAATAAATATTTTTTTTATAATTACGATTTTTAGTTAATAATTACGAACGAATAATCAATTGCGAATTTTAGTATTGAAAGCAATTTGTTCTGTTGCATTTAACATTGGAGATAAATTTATATGCATATGTATATATGTGTATTTATATACCTAATACACATATGGATATATAAACAAAACAGCTCATAATTAATGAAACAATAGGTTGTCTCCTTAAATATTGCCCCTAGGCTCATACATCCAGTTTAAAAAAAAGTGCAACATTTAATAAGATGAGTTTCAACTCCATTGGGGATCTATTGGAAAAAAATACGAAAATTAAATTTTTATACGGCATCCGTCACCTAACAATTCCAATTCGGAAAATTTCCCTTATCTAGTCCTGAACTAAACACATAAAATTGATGTCTTCAGATCAGTAAAACTCTCAGAGTTATAGTTATTTAAATAATTCATGAAGCTTTAAGGGATTATTCGCAAATTGAAATGCGCGAAATTCAAAGAACAATGTTACTTTAACATTTCTAGGAATCATGTAAAATTTGAAGTAAAAGTATTGAGTTAGATTTGTGTGTGTGTGTGTGATGTTTAACTATATAATTTTCAAACAAAATCACATTCTAAAATTTATCATAATGTTTATAAAAAATACAAATGGTTACTGTTGTATAAAATCTGATAATTTAAAATCATCATAACTCAAAACATATTCATTGGATGTTATTTTTTTCACTTAATTAAATAGGAAAATCTAATTTTAGTTTTGTTTCAGTGGTTTTCTTTCAATATTAAATTTAAAACTTTTAAAAATATATTTGTTTAAATGATGACATTTATTTTTGTAAAAATCCTATTTTCAAAAGAAAATATTTTTTTCAAATTTGTTGAAACTGTTAATTATTTTCGTAATATTTAGATAAAATTATAATACTTTTCAAGATAAATATAACTTCTTCTATGAATACAGAAAACTTTTATTAGACGTTCACATCACAGTACATATAGAAAAAAAACATATCGAAAAAACAAAGAATAATAATGATAACAAAACATATCAGCATCATCTCACGTTCATCGTCTGAAAAAAAACTTAATACATGGAGTAAGGAAAAAATGTCTATTGTCCAAAGTTCTTTTAAACAAAAACAATTTAATTATAGCCACGCGATTTCAAAAAAAAAATCATAAAAGGCATGGTTCAAGTTGCACTTTTTTCTTTACCAATTCTTGACTTTTAATAATGAAGAAAAAATGGTGCAGAAAAAAATCCCATCATGCACAAAAACTCATTTAAAATTTTAAACAAAGATTGGCTCATAATAAAATGTTTAAATGCATTTTAAAACATTGAAAGTGAAAAGTAATTTTTTTTGTAGCTTAAACTCCGATTCAATTTAATTTGTCATTTCCACCTACTATTTAAATGTCCGTCAGTTAATTAAATTTGTATTTACGTTGGCAGATTATCTACACTGTGGGATATAGGCCCTAAGGGGTGGGATGCCCTCCGTGAGGGTCTTTCTAAGGGAACCTAACCCGTATTTAAAAAAGGTTCGAAGAAAACCACTGAAAACTCCGAACGGTTAGACCGACGGTCGCGACTGGGTTCGAACCCAGAACCTACCGTCTACCAGTTTGGAGGTGAGAACCTCGCAGTTAATTAAAGTAATGTTTTTTCTTACATGCGGATTAATATCTTTTCATAGTTTTAGATCTCACAACTTCAGGTTTTTTATCATCCTGACGAGGCTGTTAGAAAAGTCTGTACTCTGAGACCATTCTAGGCCTGACCAGATTCCGGACGTTAATTTTTCCTGATGACTCATCAAACTGGGCCTGACTTTTTTTTTCATAACGTATGACACTGGATTCCTTCTTCGAAGGTCAGCCTGGGACGAAATTTTCAATCCCAGTCACAGCATAATCCGTATAAAACTCATTGTATCTGACTAACCACAAACTTACATAAAATAAGCAAAATTTTAAGTTTTCTTACAGTTTGCAGAGTTTTTAATATAGAACAATATTCTTTTCAGAAAATACGACGAACAATATTGTCCATGATTATTTGTAGTCAGAATAATCTTATACTATAATGCGAGCAAAAATTGTGTACGTGTGTCTGTGTGTGTATATGTAAATTTTATCTCAAAACCGGCTCTAGCGATTTTCGCAAAAATTTGGATTTTATTATTTTCGGAAACGAAAAGACCATTGGGCAAGGTCCCATGTTCGACAAAATTCGATTATTGGGTCATTTGGGGTAATAATTGGTCAGGATCAAGCTATTATATCTAGAGAACGGCTGGATCGATTTTAAGAAAATGTTGTATCCAATCGTTTTTTGGCGCGAGAAAACTATTGGGCTGGGTCACATGTTCGAAAAGTTTGATTAGTGGGTGATTTTTGGGGCATTATGGGTCAAGCCATTTTTATCTAAAAAACGGCTCTAACGATTTTGACCAAATTTCATATTTTATCGTTTTGGAATACAAGAAGACCATTGGGTTAGGTAACATGTTCGAGAAAATTTGGTTAGTAGGTCATTTTTGGGGTCATTGTGGGTCATGCTATTTTTATCTAGAGATTTTCTCACACAATTTTGACTAAAAATTGCATTCTATGGTTTTCGGGCACGAGAAAAACATTGGGCTAGGTTACATGTTCGAGAAAAAATTTAATGGGTCATATTGTGTCATTAAGGTTCTGGGTCAAGCTATTTATATTTAAAGAATGGCAGAATCAATTTCATCGAAATTTTGCCTGTAACAGTTTTTTGACACGAGAAAGCTAATGGGCTAAGTCAAACGATTGAGAGATTTCGATTATAAGAGTCATTTGTGGATCATGATGAGTCATAATGGGTATGTCAAGCTACATCTAAAGAACAGGTGGATCGAAATTTTTATATACAACTTTTTTGGCACGAGAAAATTATTTGGCTAGGTCACATGTTCGACAAGTTTCGATTAATGGGTCATTTTGGGTCATAAAGAATCTGGGTCAAGCTATTTATATTTAAAGAACGGCAGGATCGATTTTAACGAAAGTTTGTATGTAACAATTTTTAGACACGAGAAAACTAATGAGCTAAGTTACATGTTCGAGAGATTTCGATTAAAAGAGTCATTTGTGGGTCATGATAGATCATGATCAAACTGTATCTAAAGAACTAGTGGATCGATTTTAACGAAATTTTGTGTACAAAATATTTTGAAAACTATTGGGCTAGGTCACATGTTCGAGAAATTCCGATTAGTGGGTCACTTTGGGTCATTCTAAATTTATCTAGACAATGTCTAGTGCAATTTTCACTAAATTTTATATTCTAATCGTTTTCAGGCACAAGTAAATCATTGGGTTAAGTGTTAGGTCAGATATTTGAGAAATTTCGATTAATGGGTCATTTTGGGTCATAATGGGGCAATATTGCACTAATTATATCTAAAAAACGGCTCAATAGATTTCACCTAAATTTTGCATTTAACGTTTTTCGACATGTAAAAACTAAAGAGCTAGGTCACATGATCGAGTGATTTAGATTATAAGGGTCATAATGGGTCATGCTAATTTTATCTAGAAAATGACTCTCACCATTTTGACTATACTTTGTATTATATCGTTTTCGGGCAAGAGAAAACAATTGGCCTAGGACACATGCTCGCAAAAACTCGATTAGTGGATCATTTTGGATCATACTGGGTGAGGTTCATTTTAATTATATGTAAAAACGACTCAATCAATTTTACATAAATTTTGTAACGAAACGTCTTTTGTCACGAGAAGCTTGTTGGGCTGAGTCGCATGTTAAAAAAATTTTATTAGTGGGTCATTTCGCTTCATTGCTGAATGCTGTCAAGCTAATTTTACCTAAGAAATGGCTTAAACGATTTTGATTCAATTTTATATTCTACTATTTTGCTTGTCAAACTAATTTAAGAAATGACTTAAACGATTTCGATTCAATTTTATTTTCTGCTGTTTTTACTTGTCAAGCTAATTTGACCTAAAAAATGGCTTAAACGATTTTTATTCAATTTGATATTTTGCTGTTTTTGATTACTTGAAGACCATTGAGCTAAATCACATGTTTGATCAAATTTGATTTGTGGACCATTTTGTGTAATACGGGTCAGGGTCACAAGAATATGGCAACAGCCAATAAGTTGGAGATATTTGACAAAATATTGGTGACATTTAGCCGATAAATCTTCTATCAAGATTACGAAAGACAAAACAGATATTTGGCGCCAAATAAAAGAATGTCTCCAATGCCTTTTAGAATGTGAAGAAGTTTTTTATACATTCTTAATAGGATTTGATTTGCATGGTTAAACCAGTCAGAGTCGAGCTATAAAAGGGATTTGGAAAAATTTCCTTTCGTTGTAAATTTTAAAATAATGTAAAATTTATGAGCGCGTGCATACAAACATAGTTTTCTTAGTGATTGTCTTCGTAAGTCATACTACCATAAATACCATGTTTTACAGAAATAATACAGAGTGAATGATACTGTGAAAATACTATATCGAGTTGAACACAAAGTTAATTTTAACCGAGCTTAGCTCGGTCGTCACTTGTAGTAATAAATAAACGATAAAAATTGAATGAAAATAATGATGATTTACGAAATAACTTTTATTTTGCATGCGTGAACACAATCAAAATATATTTGGCATAATTTTTTAGCTAAATATATAGAGCAACTTTTGTGAAAGTCTCAAAATTATAGCTTAGAATTCTGTAAATAACTGTCTATAAAATAAACTCAAAATCCGTTTCTCTCAAAATGAATTAAAAAGATTTCAGGCTGTATCCAGATCTATGTGCAATATTGTACTCTGGCAATAGTCTGTAACATATACTATATTTGGATAGAGTCCCTCATCTTTTTGTTTCGTTTTCCGAAGAACGGACTTTGAGCTTGTTCTATCAACGATAATTTTCAGGATTTTCAAATTACATTTTTAGATGCAATTCATATGCTTATATCACTAATTGCTTGAAATTTTAAATTTTTTATAAACCGTCTTCTTAGTACACTTTTAAACCTCAAAACGTCTGAAGTACCTCAAAACGCAAAGCTTCTTATCTAACGGTTTGCCATCTCTGTAAGAGCAGTGGCATCAACATAAAATGTCTATGTTGAAATAGGGAATATCACTATTAATTTGTTAACAATAATTTAGAAAATGCTTTCAAATCAGTGAGGCAAAGAAAATAAGAAATTTTCATAATTATGAACTTTGAACAATATTTCAATAAAATAATTTGAGAATTCGTCACACCATTTACTTATTTTAATCATTATTATATTATAGGACTTTAGAAGCCAATGGATATAAGTGACAAAATAAAATAAAATGAACTAAGAGCACAGACAACGTGGAAATATGCTTTCTTTTCAGATAAAGAAATGTAGTTTATTTTCTAATTATGTGCCGTGTTCTAGAGGTAAACCACTTTTTTCGACTAATATAAATCAGTATTGATTAATTAAATTTAAAGAAAATCGTGCTCTACTTCTTTTACAGTTAGTAACAGGTAAACCGAGCTTCGCTCGGTAGTTCATTAAACTTTTTTATTTAATGGATTTTGTGTGTAACGATGGATCGATTTTAATCGATTTTTAACCCACATCATGTTATGCCAGAATTGTACAATTTTTATATTCAGGTGCGTTTCGGATGACAGTAAAAAATTTTAGAATTTGGAGAATTTAATAAATAATTAATACATTACATTTTAGGCATTTTCGAATTAGCCCGCCACAGGTGATAAATCGCCAAAAATTTTCTGTAACTTGTACAGCAGTACGGGAATTTAAAAAACAATTAATTTAATCAAACGACAATAGGACAATAAATGCTCACCAAAATATGCCAAATCGATATAAAACTGCTTGAATAAAACATTTTAAAGACTTAAAAGAAGAACTTAAATATCATTGATAAAAAATGAAAACTTTAATATTAAAATATAGCTTTTATCAATAATTTACGATTGTTTACGTTTAGAAATCAATTTGGAAATTCATGAAAAATAGGTTAAAATAGTTTTATGTTTTTTTTTTTCTGTTCCATTTCTTAAAGAAATACACAGAACCAAAATTATAGATTTTTAAAATAAATTAATTTTCTATCAAGCGTTAAAAAAATAGTGAGTTTTTCAAAATTTGTTTACTGGCGGCACCAGGAATTTTTGGAAGAAAATAAAACACGAATTGAAGTAAAAGCTTTAGATGATATTTTCAAATTGATCACTGAAAGCTTATAAAGGAGTATTTTTAGAAAAAAAACTATTTTTTCTTTTTACTGATTCTGTATTTTTACAGACAACATTTCAACTGTCGTCAAGAAAAAAAATTACAGCTAACCATAAACCACCCGCAAAACAAAGCAGGTCTATCATGCTCGGATAAATACTGATAATCTACTGAAATTTGTGAGATTGTTAATGTAACAAATGAAAGAATTTGAATTATTAGATAATCGATTTTTTTTTAGTTTCCTGACCGATGACATTGTATTTTGATGGATTTATGAATTATTTCTGCAATGATGAAGTCATATGCACAATTTCCTATATATGTTCTTTAAGAATGGATCGTAAATTTGGAAAGTTTCAACGGATGCAAATGACATCATTTTTTCCAAAATAAAAGTGTGTATTTTAAGACTTAAAACTAAAAAATGTTTTGGTTGACGCTTCTGGTCACGCGTTGCTAAGCAATTCTCTGTCCTTAATATATACTTTACCTCTCCTAAAAGTTTGTCGCAATATTTTTCAGACAATCTGTATTTATATTTTTTCATCGGTGGCGACACTTAATTTTGAAAATGCAGAATTCTTGCTTTCCGATTGTATTCAACATTTTTTTCTTGTCAACAAACATAGGAAAGTGAACGTTACTATGCACAAAGCGTCAATAAGTTATGTAGTATATATATTACTTCTACGGCTCATAGTCTGATCAAAATCGAATGTGAAAAGTCAGTAAAATGATGTCAGGTACATATACAAAAGGATACATGTTTCACTTTTAATTTTAAAAAATGCTTGTTTACTTTTTCTTAAAAAATCATTTTTTTCTGAAGGAAAATGCAAAACTTTTTTTTATTCGAAAGCTTTTTTTAGGTATATAAAAACATACTTAAATTAGTCTTCATTATAAAGCAAGAAATATGGAGTATCAAAAATAAAAATAACGCTTTTATGTGAATACAATTACGTGTGCAGCAAATTTTACTATTCTCCATACATGTTTTGTAAAAAATAAAATTATCATTCTTCAACAATTGTTATCCAATTAAGTAGTTGGCAAAAGCATGAATTAGTTTGGCTCGATTTGTTTTTTAACGTCAATTTATCGGAAGCCTTGTTTGTGAATGACAGTTAATCTATGTATTTTAATATTATTTTCTATGATTTTAAAAAGGAAATAATAATAAATTAACATTAGTTAAATTAAAAAACTATAGAGCCAAACAATTTATATAGATAAGAAAAAAGAAAATGTAAGTAAATATACAATTTATTAAATCGTATTAATGCCAATATCGCTCAGAGTAGTAATTTAATGTTATCAAATAGTATATGACATCGTTAAAATTGTTAATTCACAACAAATACACGGTAATTAATAAATATGGTACTACTTGGTTATCCCGTCGACCAAAAAATTACCGCCAAATTGTAAGATTAAAAGCCAATAACGAATGATCATGAATGTCACATTAAATGACATTAAATACGATACATGTGTTTAAAACGTTATTATCTGATTTTTATTTCGACTTTTTATTTGTATTTTTATTAATATTCTACGAATTATTTGTTTTTTTGTTATTTAAAATAAAAATTATGTCAACATGTATAATTTGGATATTAGTTTGGCAATCTGTATAATTTGGCGAAATTGCTCTACGGGATAACCAAGTCGTACCATAAATAATAAAAGTATAAATAATAATAAAAATGAACCATAAACTATAATTAATATATAAACTATGAACAATAATCACTGAATAAACAAACTATATTCTTGCCAAAAAATAAAGCTTAGTGTAAGAAGTATTATTGGCGTCATGCTTGGTGAAGTTCTATCAGACATGGCCCGAATAATAAAGGAGTGCCATTTTAATCCTAAAAAACGAATTTTCCTGAGTTAGCGACCTAGAAAGTTCTATTTCTTTTGCTCGAATTAATATAGAAATAAAAATTTATGAAAATCGTTAGAGCCGTTTTCGAAATATATCATCATTTTCGGAGCTGAGTTTGTTTTAATCGGTCAAAACGAAATTTCTCGAGTTCGAATCGTTGCCAGTCGAGTTCCTTGTGCTTGAATTAGTATAGAAAACATGTTTAATGGAAATCGCGTGATTTTTTTTATCTAAAGGAGAGCTTTCAGCACAGTGTTTCATTTACCCTGCAAACAAAAATTTCTTGAAATCCCGACCTAGCCAGATCTTATTTTTGTGCTTGACTTAGTATAAGACGCAAGTTTCTTTTAGTTCGTTCCAGTAGTTTATAATGCCATCTGTAATCGGAAAAATGCTTGCGCGTTTAATATATGTGATTAAAATGAGAGTTTACAGTTCACAGTGAAAGAAGTTGGAATTTCCTAATTGAATTCTGTCAATTATTATTGATATTCAAATTTAACGACAATTATCTTTACATTAGATTAATTTTTAAACACGATTATTAAACCGGTAAATTAATTATAACAGATGCAAATTTTCCATTTTTCAGTTTTGGGTGAAAAAAGTCCAGGTCAGGATTCGAACCAGGGATGTATTGGCTGAAGCCGCGAATGGTCTTCCAACTGAGCAATCCCGGACACGAAAACTGGAGGACTATTTCACCAAATTAACTTCAACGATCACTTTATCTGATCTGATACTCTGGATCAGCTCAACAGAATAAAAGGAAGGTCAAAATATGGAACTGCAAAAAAACGCTGCATACGAAATTACATTAGATTAATTTTTAAACATGATTATTAAATCGGTAAATTAATTATAACAGATGTAAATCTTTTCATTTTTCAATTTTGGGTGAAAAATGTCCGGGCCAGGATTTGAACCAGGGATGTATTGGCTGAATACATCCTTCGATTTATTCCTTTGATATATTCCTGAATACATCCTTCGAAGACCTCCGATTTATTCTGTTGAGCTGATCCAGAGTATCATACCAGATAAAGTGATCGTTGAGGTTAATTGTGTGAAATAGTTCTCCAGTTTTCGTGTCCGGGATGGCTCAGTTGAAAGAGCATTGATGGCTTCAGCCAATACATCCCTCGTTCGAATCCTGGCCCGGTCTTTTTTCACTCAAAATTGAAAAATGGAAAATTTACATTTGTTATAATTATCTTTATACTCAATTTACCCGAAATATTTTTTTTTACTTATACTTTTTGACTTCTGAGGTCGACATTTGTACTTGCCAGAATATAGGTTACTAATGACTAACTGATATTTTATTTCGAAAATAATCCCTATTTATGAATCTAAATTACCGGTCGCCTAAACTTTGAAATTCAGAAAGCCAATCTTTTCCTGTCATTTACGGTGTCATTTGTTTATGAAAACTGAGTGCTTGTGTACCTCTAGTGATATTTTAACTTCATGTCCTCAAACATCATCTTAACATTCAAATTTATACGCGTGTTTCTCCGTTTAACTCCAGTAGATAAATACAAATGTAGTTTTATATATATTTTTAGAAAATATACAGATCAGCACGTTTAATATTGAAGATATTGTTCAGCTAAAAAAATTAATAAAAATTCTAATTAAAAATACCTCATAAAATGCATTTATAATTACTCTTCTCCCCATTACTCTTTCTCCTTTTTCTCTATTATTAATAATACTCTATTATTAACGTACATAAAGCATCTAAAAAACATTTCCGATGTCGATGCTGCTTATTATTCTTTAAAAAATTATCTTAAGCCACCATTATAATGCTTTTAATGTAAGAACAATTATCTTTTGTTTATCGCTAAACACTATTAATATTTAAAGCATTTTTTTCTTATATAGAAAAAACACGAGAAAACACGTAAGATATATCCAATTAATATTTATTAAGTCTGAAATAAATAATTTTTAAAGTCTTTTTTAATTATATCCATTAATTTTTCTTTTAGAAAATTATGAGCGCCACAAAATAAAAATAAAATTGTTTGTCATGCATTATTTGTATATATATATATATATATATATATATATATATATATATATATATATATATTCATGTGGGTCTATTAAAAATCAAATTAAGTACTTAATTTAAAATTGTCAAATCTTTATTTACTGTTTTATGAATTGTTATGCAAAATTTAAGTAATCTGAGCTTTAATTGTTTTAATTGGAAATCTTTTAAATGATTATGATCAGAAAATATTTTTATGTATGTTTTCAAGTGCTTTTTAAGTGTTTTTATTATTTATTTACTTTAATAAATCAAAAATATAGTTATTTATGTTTATAAAACACTTTTTTTTAAATTACAACATAATTTATGCTTTGCCAAAATTATTTTCAATTCGAAATCTAGTAGATGCTAATACTTTTCCAAATTAAATATTTTTTATTATTGTAATTATTTAATTGTTAATTGTAAGTAAAAACAAAATTTTCATAAATTTTGTATGTTTTATTAAATTTCAAACATATTATAACAATATTTTAAACTGTAGTATAAATTCCTTATTTCTTATAAGTTTCCATGAAACATTAATCTGCATACATTATATTATTTTCCTTTTCAAAGAGAAAATGCTTTATCAAATGACTCCGAACATGACATAGTTTTCAATTATTTTTTTTATCTCGTTTTTAATTCAATACATAGCTCTTAAATACTAATATAAAGGGTGTTTATAAAGCCGCGGACCCATTTTGATGTTTAATAACTCATAAAATAATAAAGATAGATTAAAATTAATAACATAAATGGTTAGATAGACTCAAAAAGTTTCATGACCCTTGTCAAAGAACTTCCAAGTGTCAAAGAATTCCTTCGTCGCATGGAGAATATCAAGTCGATAGTCAATGGATACCGACATGCTTGCCGTTACCTGGCGTGAAATTGACTATCGAATTGATATTCTCCGTGCGACGAAGGTGGCAAACGTGGAAATTCATTGACAAGGGTAATGAAACTTTTTGAGTCTATCTAATCATTTATGTTATTAATTTTAATATATCTTTATTATTTTATGAGTTATTAAACATCAAAATGGGTCCGGGACTTTATAAACACCCTTGATTTCGCGTATAATGAATCACAATTTTAAGTAAAAAAAGTTACTTTTTTTAAGGTATATTTTCAGATTTTCCTTCAATTTTAGGATTTAGTTCATCCGACAAAACCTTATAAATCTAAAAGTCCATTTTAGAGTTTGTTTTCAGAATATATGTAACATAGAAGCTTAAAATTTTTAATACTTTTAGCTGAATACCTCCGATTACACAAGAAATTAAAAAATCTTGAAAGAACAATGTGTGATATTATTTTAATGAACTGAATTCATTTAGAATTCTAGACTTGAAACAATATTTGGGATTTAGTGTTTAGAACAAAACAGTAACTTTAGTCTTTTCACGCTGGCTTGATATCTCTATGGTAGATTGTCTGCCTGATTACCAAAAAGTTAATGCATGATTTAGAAAGGCTGATTACCTACACGACAGACCCTTTGCCGGGTGTTTTTCTATGGGAACTAACTCGTGTTTACGCAAGAAAATCCTAGTTTAGAAGTAAACAGCGAAAAACTCCGAACTATTAGGCAGACGGACGCGATTGAATTCGAACCCAGCACCTCAAGTCTACAAGCTTCCAGAGAGGGCCTCTCAGTCAATGATGGTATATAATCAAATCTACCCAGTTCCGATGTTCCGCATTGTAGCTTAAATATTTTTTTATTTGAATAGATTTTAGAAACTAATAGATTAAATGTTGCAGTTTTTTTTCATTGACTATAGAACATAAGTTTTTGTAAGCTACTTTATCAGTTATTTTTTTTTTTTATTCAAAAGTTCTTTATATCTGAACCTGCAGTATTTTATATTGATTACATTTAATTGATCATAGGATTTAATTAAGATAATTTTAGTGTATTTTTTATTTAAAAGTTCCGTTTTTATAGCTGAAATGAAATAACGTAATGAAATGTGCTTCACAGATACACAAACATGTACTGTTTGAAATGTATGAAAAGTAGTTGTTGAATATTTTTATTATGATTATAATAACACTGTTAAAAGTGGAAACATACACTCTAAAAAATAAAAGCGTAAAATTACACAAAAAATGTGTAAATAGATGATACAAAAACGATTTGTTTATATGTGTAAATATCTGTGTAAATTGCCAAAATACATGCCTGATTTGTAAATTTAGAAATACATATTTCAATGTGTAACTTGATGGAAACACTAAGTGGGTAAAAGTTATAACGATCACTCATGAAATACCCACACTAATGCGTAAATTGCGCTAGAATACCCATATATCTATATAATATTCTTACTCATTTATCTGTGAAATCTTCAGTGATTACACGGATTAATGTATATTAGGCGAAAATCACACATTATTGTGTTATTGTCATTTACACAGTTCTTTGCGTAATATGTAAAATACGCATATTCGATGGAGGTTCAATAACTATTTTCTCTAGTGTATATGGAATATCTGTACTGCAATGGGTTGATGTATGATATCGAAATCTAATGTCTTAGTTGATTTTATGCTTAATTTCAGAACCGTAGCCGCAATATTCATATAGTTTTGGATGGAGGAGTAAAATGGGGAGGTGGGTGTAGTTGAAAGCCTGATTTTTAGCTTATGGGGCTAGATTTGTGACAGTGGATGAGATAAAAGTACTGTAATTTGGACTCAGGATCATAGTGATGTACCCACTTCTCATCCTCTGTCACAAGTGTAGCCTCATAAGCTAAACATCAGGCTTTCAACTGCACCCCCCACTCCCCATTTTACTCCTCCATCCAAAATTATATGAATATTGCAGCTACGGTTCTGAAACTAAGGATAAAATCAACTAAGACATTAGATTTCGATATTATACATCAACCCATTGCAGTACAGATATTCTATATACACTAGATAAAATAGTTATTGAACCTCCATCGAATATGCGTATTTTACATATTACGCAAAGAACTGTGTAAATTACAACTCACTCCCACACTCATCCCCCCTCCTCTAAATAAGTTTTTAGAATTTCATCCCTTCCTCTAAAACTATGTTACTATAGCAGCTACGGTTCTAAAATTCAGCATATTGCCATTTAAGACATTAGTTTTCGATATTCCTCATCAATCATCGTAGTACAAATATTACTTTTCTGTTAATAGGGTAGTATGGTACACATTTTGAAATTTACAATTTCTTTAATTATAAAATTGATTCTTCAAATTATGTTTCTATATTGTTCAAGGACATTAGAAAGTGTTTCATTTTGTATTATATAAATCAAAATGTTTGTATTTTTGTCAAATAAAGTTGATTTTATTATTTTTGTAAAAAGTGTCCCATTCCTCCTTACTCTCCTCTAAATATACACATAAAAAATGCTGTTTTTTCTATATTCTTCCTTGCTTTTTTAATTTTATATTTCCCCTCATTTGCATATTATTTAGTACATGCAATTAAAAATTAAGATAAAGAAAAAAATTAATTAATTAATGATAGATATCTAGTCAGATGGAATAATGATAGTTCGTAGACTTGCAATCTCCACACTTTTTATTTTCAGAGTTCAGACTCAATTTTTCATTTTTTATTTTTCAGACTCAAAATACAAAGTCAAATATACTCAAGATACTGTGTTACATGCAGTTATAAAACTAAAATTTAAAATGCTATAAAAAATAGAAAAAGGTATGTAATCTTCATCTCACACACACATACACATATTACCTGCAAAAAATTTAGCTGATTTGTTTATATATACATAAATCACCTATATTATATGTTGAACTGTTTTCTTTTTTAAAATATTCATCATTACAAAGAATTTACCTTTAAAAATTATCAAGATTATCAAAAAGACTGTTGAATCATTAAAATAACATCTTTTGCATTTAAAATTATATTTAGAAATTTGTGTCTTTAAAAAAAAAAAAAAAAATACAAATATATTTTAACATTAATGAAATGATTTCAGATATTCTAATTAAAATTTTAGATATCAAACTAATGAGTATTTTTATTTATCAGCTATAGTAAAAATACGAAATACTGTGATTATATCCAAATCTCAATTGACTCTTATAAATTTTCTTTTTTGGTGGGGGGGCACGAAAAAAAAAGAAAAATGGTGTTAAGGTTTATTTTGCTACTGTTAAAATACATTCATAAATTCCTTTTAATATGATAAATTTTCAAGAAATAAATAACCTTAGATACAACAGTTATTATTTTAATAGACATTTATCAGGAGTTGGGTAATGTTGACATTTTTTAAGGCAAGTAAATTATTCGTGTAAAAAATTCTTATATCTAAAAAAAAACAATTCAACATATAGCATATACATTTATACATAAATATAAATAAATAAGATAAAAATAATTGAAGGTAATACGAACGTATGAGATTACATATCTTACATTTTATAAACGAACAACTTCTATATTTTAGGTAGATTTCGTAAGAAATACTACCTATTGCAATCGCACAAGTTTATATAAATATCTATCTATCTATCTATCTATCTATATATATATATATATAAATATATATATATATATATATATCACTTTTTTATGGACACGATAACTTCTATAATTCTTCACCAATCTCCACCAAACTTGTACATAAAATCAAAGGGGAACAAATCTTGGCTAAGTTCGTTAATGGGCAAAATCGGACCAAGGGGGTCGGAATAGGGGGGCGTTTTTGTGAAAACCGAAAAAACGCCATAACTTCTTAATTAAAGTAGATATCGAATCTGTTTAAAGTTTATATTACTTCTTAAAAATGGGCCAAAAGTATATGCATGACAGATTTTTGATAAAATTAGAAGTGGGCTCAAGGGGCGAAAAAAACAGGGATTTTGAGAGAAAAAAATTCATAACTTCGTCAATTTTCAAGATATCAAGTCCACTAAATTTTTTGTAAATTTTCTTAAAATTATCTAAAACTTTTGTATTTACAAGTTTTTGATAGGACCAACTTTTACCGATGAAAAAAAATAAAAACGAAAAGAAAAAGGGCGCTGAAAAAAGAGAAAAATCCATAACTCCGTCAATTTTTAAGATATCAAATCTGATTAAATTTATTTTACATCTTCTCAAAAATATCTGCAACTTTTATATTGACAAGTTTTTCATAGGACCAATTCGTATAGCAAAAACAAATTAAACAAACATAGGAGTTGGAGAAAAAACCTCAAATCCAAACTGCTTATATTCTGACTCATTTTTAAATTCATTTTTGATTTTAAACGCATCCAAATTGTAGATCCTCTTATTTAGAAACTGTATAAAGTGATGCATTGGTAATTTTCTGGTAAAGACAGAACATATTTCAAAAAAGGCTACCAAAAAGGGTATTTTGAACAGAATTTCCGAAAGTCATCGGCACTGAAAATTGAAGGAAGTATTCAAATAAGAATTTGCGTTTTTTTCTAACTCGTTTTTAAATCCATTTTTGTTCTCAAACGCATCCAATTTACAGATCCTCTTATATAGGAACTATATAATATGATGCATTGGTCAGTTTTTTGATAAAAACGGAATATATTTCAAAAAAGGCTGCTAAAAAGAGTATTTTGAACGGAATTTTCTGAAATCATCGTAACTGAAAATTTAAGGATGTGTTCAAATAAGAAATTGCGTTTTTTTCTGACTCGTTTTTAAATCCATTTTTGCTCTCAAATGCATCCAATTTACAGATCCTCTTAATTAGGAACTATATAATTTGATGCATTAATCGGTTTTTTGATAAAGACAGAATATATTTTGAAAAAGGCTACCAAAAAGAGTATTTTGAACAGAATTTCCCGAAGTCTTTGTGATTGGAAAATTTAAGGAAGATTTCACATAGCAAATTGCGTTTTTTATGACTCGTTTTAAAATCCATTTTCGCCCTCAAACGCATCCAGTTTGCAGATCCTCTTATTTAGGAACTATATACTGTGACGTATTGGCCAGTTTTTTGATAAAGATAGAATATATTTTTTAAAATGCTGTCAAAGTGAGTATTTCGCACAAAATTTTCCGAAGCAATCATGATTATAGAATTAAGGATGTATTCAAACAACAAATCGTTATTTTATGACTCATTTTTAAATTCAATTTTTTTCTCAAATGCTATCAACTGACAGTTTTAGGTAGATTTCGTAAGAAATACTACCAATTGCAATCGCACCAGTTTATATATCTATATATACAGGGTGATTCAGCTCGTCGGTGACAAACTTTAAGGATCGATAGAGCACACCTAGACGAACATTTTTGAATAGGGAATGTAGGGTCCCTGACGCGATGGTAAGGCGCTAGGCGCTTTCGAAAATTTGGGTGCCGAAATTCGAAACGTCATAAAAACTAGGGAAATGGTTAGATTTTCTTGCTTGTTGCGTCGAAATGATTCTGTTTGTTTAGACTTTCTTCAGTACCAATTTGATAAGCGTATCTCTTAAAACATGGATAGGGGGCGCTGCAGACTTTGGAGAGCTAGACAACAACTTTAAGCCCGTTATTTTGATAATTTAACACATGCTCGCCAAAGTTTATATTCTAACTTAAAGTTTGAACCCAAAAGTAGAGCCCTGCAAAAAGCGTAAGAGCCGGAATAAAATGTCAAAGTACAGGGTGGTCGAAACTCGAAGGCTCCTAAGAGATAAATAAACAGATTTCTTGACTTATGGCATGCATTTTCATGATTCTGTTTGCTGGGGCTCTCTGAAACTCAGTTGAACGGTACAAAAAGAAACATCGATAGGGGGCGCTTTGGGCAAAAAACATAATTCGTTGACATTTCGGACGCTAACTGGAAACGGGGCGCTACGATCAGTTAGAAACAAAACAAGAGAGTAATTTACTTATCATAAGAAGCTATTAAAACTGCAGTTTTTTTTTTTTTTTTTAAACAAACATAGCTGGTTTCAATCATGCACAATGCGCGCAATAAAATTTACATAAGGTGCTTTTTGCTGATTTATGCAAAAGATATCGTAACATATCGATATGCAAAAGATACGTAATGCGTAGACGACAACGCGAGATGACGCAGTTGTATGCGCAGACACGTCTTTTGAACGTGCGGTACCTACTTAAGCTTCGGGTTACTTGTCTGCAGATCGGTAGTAGGATGGAACGGTACACAAACTCTGAATTGGCTGACATGCATTTGGCGTATGGCGCTGCTGGTTGTAATGGACGAGCCGCTCAGCGGTTGTACGCCGAGCGTTACCCCAACAGGCAAATCCCCTGCCATGCCTTCTTCACTCGACTACACCAGAGGTTGTCCACAACGGGATCTTTCGACGGAGGCAGGCCTGAAAGGGAGCGATCAGTGAGCACCCCTGACAACGAAGAGGCTGTGCTTAACCTGGTTGAGGACAACCCAGGTCTTAGCACGAGAGATATCGCCAGACATGTTGGCATTTCGCAAGCAACTGCGTGGCGCATCTTACGTTCCCGGAATCTGCACCCCTACCACATCCAGCGGGTGCAGTTGCTCAGAGAGCAGGATTTTGGCCCTCGAGTGGAATTCTCAAGATGGTACTTGGCGATGAGATCCAGGGATCCCCGTTTTGTAAACAGCATTTTGTTTACGGACGAGTCCACCTTCAGCCGGGAGGGAATGTGGAACGCCCACAACAGTCATGTGTGGTGTGATGAAAATCCACATGAAACCAGAAGCCGAGCAGCCCAGGAGCGTTTCTCAGTAAATGTGTGGGCCAGCATTCTGGGGGATTGCCTCATTGGCCCGTATTTGTTACCTGAACGGCTGACAGGTGGAAATTACCTGATTTTCCTGGATCAAGTGCTGCCGCAGCTTCTGGAGGAGGCGCACGTACCCGAAGGTTCGCGTCGCCAGATGTGGTTCCAGCACGATGGAGCTCCGGCCCATTACACGAACGACGTGCGTCTCCATCTAAACGCAAGGTATGGCCAGCGGTGGATCGGGCGTGGGGGTCCAGTTCACTGGCCTGCCCGATCACCAGACCTCACCTGCTTGGATTTCTTCCTTTGGGGTTACCTGAAGGCCGAGGTATACCATACACCTGTCAGCAGTGCTGAAGAACTTGTGGCGCGCATTGTGGCAGCTGCAGGGCAGATCAGAGATACTCCTGGCATTGTTGGAAACACACACTCCTCAATGCGACGGAGGTGCGAAGCCTGCATCATGGCCCAAGGTCGAAATTTCGAGCATCTTCTGTAGTGTTATTTTTTGTAAATAAATTTCCAGTATCATTGATGTTTTTGGTCTAAATTTATTCAGAAGTGTTGAGCAGAGGTAGAAAATGTGTTTTCATTATTACTAACTGATCGTAGCGCCCCGTTTCCAGTTAGCGTCCGAAATGTCAACGAATTATGTTTTTTGCCCAAAGCGCCCCCTATCGATGTTTCTTTTTGTACCGTTCAACTGAGTTTCAGAGAGCCCCAGCAAACAGAATCATGAAAATGCATGCCATAAGTCAAGAAATCTGTTTGTTTATCTCTTAGGAGCCTTCGAGTTTCGACCACCCTGTACTTTGACATTTTATTCCGGCTCTTACGCTTTTTGCAGGGCTCTACTTTTGGGTTCAAACTTTAAGTTAGAGTATAAACTTTGGCGAGCATGTGTTAAATTATCAAAATAACGGGCTTAAAGTTGTTGTCTAGCTCTCCAAAGTCTGCAGCGCCCCCTATCCATGTTTTAAGAGATACGCTTATCAAATTGGTACTGAAGAAAGTCTAAACAAACAGAATCATTTCGACGCAACAAGCAAGAAAATCTAACCATTTCCCTAGTTTTTATGACGTTTCGAATTTCGGCACCCAAATTTTCGAAAGCGCCTAGCGCGTTACCATCGCGTCAGGGACCCTACATTCCCTATTCAAAAATGTTCGTCTAGGTGTGCTCTATCGATCCTTAAAGTTTGTCATCGACGAGCTGAATCACCCTGTATATTTATATACATATGTATATATATATATATCACTTTTTTATGGACACGATAACTTCTATAATTCTTTACCAAACTCCACCAAACTTGTACATAAAATCAAAGGGGATAAGATCTTGGCTAAGTTCGTTAATGGGCAAAATCGGACCAAGGAGGTCGGAATAGGGGGCGTTTTTGTAAAAACCGAAAAATCGCCATAACTTCTTAATTAAAGTAGATATCGAATCGGTTTAAAGTTTATATTACTTCTTAAAAATGGGCCAAAAGTATATGCATGACAGATTTTTGATAAATTTAGAAGTGGGCTCAAGGGGCGAAAAAAACAGGGATTTTGAGAGAAAAAAATTCATAACTTCGTCAATTTTCAAGATATCAAGTCAAACTAAATTTTTTGTAAATGTTCTTAAAATTATCTAAAACTTTTGTACTTACAAGTTTTTAATAGGACCAAGTTTTACCGAATAAAAAATTAAAAACGAAAAGAAAAAGAAAAAGAGCGCTGAAAAAAGGGAAAAATCCATAACTCCGTCAATTTTTAAGATAGCAAATCTGATTAAATTTATTTTAAATCTTCTCAAAAATATCTACAACTTTTATATTGACAAGTTTTTCATGGAACCAATTCGTATAGCAAAAACAAATTAAACAAAAATAGGAGTTGGAGAAAAAACCTCAAATCCAAACTGCTTATATTCTGACTCATTTTTAAATTCATTTTTGATTTTAAACGCATCCAAACTGTAGATCCTCTTATTTAGAAACTGCGTAAAGTGATGCATTGGTCAATTTTCTGATAAAGACGGAATATATTTCAAAAAAGGCTACCAAAAAGAGTATTTTGAACAGAATTTCCGAAAGTCATCGGTACTGAAAATTGAAGGAAGTGTTCAAATAAGAAATTGCGTTTTTTTCTGACTCGTTTTTAAATCCATTTTTGCTCTCAAATGCATCCAATTTACAGATCCTCTTATTTAGGAACTATATACTGTGACGTATTGGCCAGTTTTTTGATAAAGATAGAATATATTTTTAAAAATGCTGTCAAAGTGAGTATTTCGCACAAAATTTTCCGAAACAATCATGATTATAGAATTAAGGATGTATTCAAACAACAAATCGGTTATTTAATGACTCATTTTTAAATTCAATTTTTTTCTCAAATGCATTCAACTGACAGTTTTTTGTTATTTAGGAGCAGTATAATGTACAGTTTTGGTCGATTTTTTTTTAAATAAATTCAGAATCTATTTCAAAATATGGTGTCAAAATGGGCATTTGAGCTGAATTTTTCTTAAGATGATTCTGATAAAACCAGTTTTTTTCAGAAAAATGAAATTAAAAATTTTTCATAAACGGCCAAATGAAGTTATTAAACTGGGTTTATCTCTAATCATGTATATATATACACTGGTGTCCAAAAGTTAAGCATAATTGGTAATTAAGTAATTATTTTTAAGTAATGAAAGAAATATGAATCGGAATGTGCTGAAACTCCAGGTGTGTAAACAAAATAGTACGCGTCACATATTTTCGCGAAGAGTTTTCCCCGAAATCGAACAGGGGACCGTCAACAAATTGAAAAAGAACGAAGATCTTTTGGATAACCCTGTCAAAACTAATGTAGCAAAAGCGTTCAAACTGCACATTATGATTAATTGGCTTATTGTAATGTACTGTGTTAATTTTTACAAGGATAGCATGTATACTCGTAGAGAAATTAAGGTTTTTATAAAAACAGTCCTAAATTTTTCCAAGTTTTTTGCTTATAATTTGCAGAGTTCTTATTATAAAATAATGTTCTTTTCTGAAAATATGACAAACATCATTGTACACAATACCCTGTCATCAGAATTTAAAAATAATAAAAATTGTATGAAAAATGAGTATGTTTAGTAAATAATTTTTCATTGCGCATGCGTCAACGATATCAAAATGTCATTTGCATATTGTGTTAGCTAAATGTATAGAGCAACTTCTGTAAAAGTTTCAAAAACATAGCTTGAAAATTCTGAAAATGGGAGCCTATAGAATCAACTCAAAATCCTTTATTCCCTAAATGAAGCAAAAAGATGAGGGGCTATATCCATATTCCATTGTTTAGTGCCTACACAATATTGCACGTACAACTATATTTAGGTAAAACCCCTGATTTTTTTGCTTCCTTTAGGAATAATGGATTTTGAGTTAATTCTATAGGCTCCCATTTTCAGAATTTTCAAGCTATGTTTTCGAAACTTTTACAGAAGTTGCTCTATACATTTAACTAACACAATATGCAAATAACATTTTGATATCGTTGACGCATGCGCAATGAAAAAATATTTACTAAACATACTCATTTTTCATACAATTTTTATTATTTTTAAATTCTGATGACAGGGTATTGTGTACAATGATGTTTGTTATATTTTCAGAAAAGAACATTATTTTATAATAAGAACTCTGCAAATTATAAGCAAAAAACTTGGAAAAATTTAGGACTGTTTTTATAAAAACCTTAATTTCTCTACGAGTATGCATGCTATCCTTGTAAAAATTAACACAGTACATTACAATAAGCCAATTAATCATAATGTGCAGTTTGAACGCTTTTGCTACATTAGTTTTGACAGGGTTATCCAAAAGATCTTCGTTCTTTTTCAATTTGTTGACGGTCCCCTGCTCGATTTCGGGGAAAACTCTTCGCGAAAATATGTGACGCTTACTATTTTGCTTACACACCTGAAGTTTCAGCACATTCCGATTCATATTTCTTTCATTACTTAAAAATAATTACTTAATTACCAATTATGCTTAACTTTTGGACACCAGTGTATATATATATTTGTTGAAATGAGCACTCTTCGAAATCTACCTCCGCCTATAGGCCCAGCCGACAGGGATTTTTTTCTCAAGGCGAGCGTTAGCATTCAGCTTGACCCACCATTAGTTTTCAACTTAAACCTGATGAAGCTAAGTCAACCATGATTGCGATTTTAAGTTTCGTTGATAGATTCACGTCTAACTCGGGATCGAAGTAATTCGTGAAATGGGCCATAAATTGTACTGCGAACTAAAGTTAAACTAAAATTACAAGTTAAACTTTGAAATGGATAAAATGTTACAAGCGATGAAACGGCTAAAATAATTTAGGGTAAAATAAGCATATTACCCTAAAAATCATAACCCTATTAATCATATATATATATATATATATATTTGTTGAAATGAGCACTCTTCGAAATCTACCTCCGCCTATAGGCCCAGCCGACAGGGATTTTTTTCTCAAGGCGAGCGTTAGCATTCAGCTTGACCCACCATTAGTTTTCAACTTAAACCTGATGAAGCTAAGTCAACCATGATTGCGATTTTAAGTTTCGTTGATAGATTCACGTCTAACTCGGGATCGAAGTAATTCGTGAAATGGGCCATAAATTGTACTGCGAACTAAAGTTAAACTAAAATTACAAGTTAAACTTTGAAATGGATAAAATGTTACAAGCGATGAAACGGCTAAAATAATTTAGGGTAAAATAAGGCATACTTATATTCGATGTGCAAAATATAAAAATAACTCAGGATACGAATTTAGAATTATATTAATTACATGCATTATATTCTATGTTACGTATTAAATGAATTTGAAATAGTTTTTAGATTCGACTGAAAATTAAACTACTGTTCTTTAAATTAAGGGGAGGGCGTGGGCAGCAGAAAAATTAACAACAGTACAAGAAATATAATTTAAATTTATGAATAAGTATAAAGTGGGATTATATCTCTATTATAAAGCCTCTTTATGAAGTCATCCTAATTTCGCTTTAAGAATGATATTTGATCACTGAAAATTACAAGTAAAATTGTGAAAAAACAGCGGTCTGTGAGACGGCTGAAAGAAATTACGATTTAATTAAAACTTAGCATTATAAAAAAAAATACATACGCGTCGAATTGATAACCTTCTCTCCTTTTCGGAAGTCGGTTAAAAATCAAGCATTCTTATATTTGATATACAAATTTCAATTGGTAATTCGGAAAACGAAATTAAAATTAACTTATTAAATGAATAAAATTTTACGTTACATGTAAAGAAATATTGTTAAATGTTGTCGAGATTAATTTTCGATAAAAATCGAATAATTTCTTCATAAAATGCTTTTTTTTCATTAAGTCTTTTATAAAGCTATCAAAAATGCACATTTAAATGCTTAAATTTGCTTTCGAGTACCCTTAAAATATATAATAAATTTATACATCTAAAATAAATGTATACACATAAACATGTATAAATAAAATTATGAATGTTAGTTTAGACTATCTGTTAATGGCCATTGCTATTATTTTTATTGTTACTAAGGAAAAAAAATCACATAAAGAAGTATGCAGTATTCCGTTTTGTTTTCCATTCAACCAGCTTTTCATAAAATACTAATTTATAAAATTGCTTATACCTTAAATCAGGAATAGATATACTTATGCATTATATAAAGTTAATTAAATATTTTATATTTTAATCAAGATTCTTCACCCTATTCCTTAAGAAATCCTTTCCAAAGATTGAAGACATTTTTAGTATCCTTTTATGAATATTTTAGAGTTTCCTCAAAAGAACGTACTTCAGATATTCTATGAGATATCATTTCGCAAGAAAACTATTTAATACTTCTTTTACGTGCGAGAACAAATTATTTTTTGTCAAGAGGTTTTACGGCATTAAACAATTACTTTTCAATTCTTATGATACCAATGTATTTTTTAAGTAGTTGAATAATACTTATAATTACAGATGCGATTTAATTTAAAGGATATAAAAATGGAATGCAAGCGAAATATTTTTTAAAGCGTTTTCTAATTCTCCTTTAAATATTTTTCTTCTATACCGATTGTCTTTGCATTTTACTAGAAAACTGCATTTCTGTAAAATTTATCAGTTTATATAAACCACTCTATTATTTGTAGGATGTATTATTAAGAGGAATGGAAATATAATATATTGTCCGTGCTTAATTTAACCCGTGAAGTCATGCAGTTTTTAATTATAAAAAAATGGATGAAGCATTATTCATCTAAGTGAAGACGAAATATTCTAGGCATTAAGTCATTAAGAAATAAAATTCAGCTAAAGTATTATGTAAGATTCAGTTTTGTTTTGCATTCAACGAGCTTTTCTTTAAAAAAAAATCTATCTATAAAATTTCTCATACCTTAAATCATGAATACGTTAACTGTGAACTATTATATAAAAATTAATGAAATATTTTATGTTTTAATCAAGTTTCTTCGCCCCATTTCTTAAGAAAGGTTCTTCAGCGATTAAAGATATTTTCAGTATCCCTTTATGAATACTTTAAAGTCCCTTCAAAAGAAACTGAATAGCTTTTGATTTTTTATAAGATATGAATTCGCAAGAAAACTATTTAATACTTCCTTTACGTGCCAGAACAAGTTCCTCTTTGTCAAGAAGTTTTAGTGCATTAAACAATTACTTTTCAATTCTTATGATACCAATCTGTTTTTTAAAAAGTTGGAAAATGCTCATTATTACATATGTGATTTAGTTTAATGGTTATAAAAATGCAATGCAGGCAAAAAATGTTATTAGAGAAGCGTTTTCTAATTCTGCTTTGAATATTTTTATTCTATGCCGATTATCTCTAGATTTTTCTCAAAAACTGCATTTGTGTAAAACAAATCAGTTGACATAAATAACACAATTATTTGTAGGATGTATTATTGAGTGGGATTGAAATATAATATAGTGTTCGTGTTTAATTTAATCCATGCGATCATGCAGTCTTTAATTACAAGAAAAAAATTGGATGAAGCATTCTTCATCTAACAAGGGGAACACCAAACATGGAGCGCACAGATTTTGATGAATTCAAAGTATGTTTTAGGGGTCATACCATTAGTTATTCGGCTGAGAGGGTTCCTTCAAATGGGCCTTAGTTTTTGAGAAATTGGGGTTCAAAGTTTAGCGTTTATTTCAAATAAATATTAGTGTATCTGTTGGTCAGCAGCTTCGTTGCGCCGCGGTAACGTGCGAGAGTCCAGACTCGGATGTTGCGGGCTCAAATCCAAGTTGGAGGTTTTTTTTCTTTCTTTATGTACTTTTTACATGTTACATATTTTAAGCAGAATTGGGAATTCTACAGCTTTGAATTTTTTTATATTATCCTAATAAAGTAAATATATATTTTTGAATTTATTTCATGAAAATTTCTTTTTATATGCAATATTTAAACTAATATTCTTATTGACAAAATTGCATAACTAATTTATGCCTTGAACATTTTTTTATTAATTATTATTTAATTTCTTTTTTCATTAAGCACAATTCTGAAATAATAATTTTTCTTTTTCTTTCTTTTTTTTGTGGAATTTTTTAAATGAAAATTTATTCTTTTTTGTATAAATTATACAAAATAATTTCCAGGTGCAATTTCTCAAACATTTATAGGATTAGTTAATTCAAATAATGCATACCTTCGGAAGTGTAATAAAATATTAATGCAGTAGTGCTAAAATATTATCCAAATTTTTACTGAACTTTAAATACATTTATCTCTAAAGTTTAACCTCAACATTATTTATCGTTTGCACAGATAAGAAATGACAGATTACATTTAAAAGAATATATATATATATCCATTTTATTTTAACAAATTAAAACACTACTCATAAAAAAATCAACAAGATTGGAAAAGTCATATGTTAATGAAATAAAATGTACGATACATAAAAAGTATATATGTTTATTTTATTCGTCTGCTTTAATTTTCTTGGTAAAATAACACAAAAATAGAAATGCTTTTTGCTGATGCCATTTAGTTTTTTTTTTCAGACAAATAAAAGATTAAAAATATACGTATATATATATGTATAGATAAAAATACGGTATAAAAATTAAGCCAAGAAAGATTTATGTCGAGCAAAGGTTGAATGCTAAAAATACTGTAATGGAAGGAGCCAGTACTATTTTCGTTTGGAAAAGGAACAAAAAGGCGAAATTACGAATGCATTACAATATTGCGAGATGTTGTTACAAAATGATAATCTGCTTACAAATTCTCCATCGGATATTTCCTGTTCTTCTATTGCTATAGCTGAAGGATTTCATAATTCAGTATTAGAAATATGAGATAATCGACAATTTATTGAGGCAGATGAACCGATAGTGAAAGAAGAATGTTAATTTAACGAATTTGCAAAGGTAGATTTTTTTACTTAACACTATATATAAATGTAATTCAGCAAAGTTATTAATATTTAAAGTAGAAGGGATTTTAAAATACTCAAAATTTTTATACTTTTTGAAAATTTTAATTATATATGCATTTTTATTTATTTTTATTTGTTTTATGAATTTTGAAATGCAATTAGTTTATCATTTGAACCATATATTTTTAAGTAAGAAAAAAATTCCCATAACTATCCAAATAAGAAAATATTAATGAGTTCAAAGCTTTAGAATTCCCAATTCTGCTTAAATTATGTCATATGTAAAAAAAATATATTTAAAAAAGATGCTCCAACTTGGAGTTGAACCCGCCACGTCCGAGTCTGGAATCTCGCACGTTACCACGGCACCACAAAGCTGCTGACTAGCAGCGATACTAAGAGGTATTTGAAATAAACGTTAAACATTGACCCCGAATTTCTCAAAAACTAAGGCCCATTTGAATAAACCCTTTTAGCCGAATTATTAATGGTATGACCCCTACAACATACTTTGTAATCATTAAAATCTGTGCACACCATGTTTGGTGATCCCCTTGTAAGTGAAGACGAATTGCACATGTGACTAATGCATTAAGAAAAAAAATCATTTAAAGCGTTTTGTAAGACTTATTTTTTTCCCATACAACAAGCTTTTTCTTTAAAAATAAATATCTGTTTACAGAATTGTTTTACCTTAAATGATGAATACCGTACACTTAAGCATCATAAAAAAGTTAATTAAATTTTATATTTTAATCAAGTTTCATCGCTTTTTGTTCTTAAGAAATGCTTTTCATAGATTCAATGCATTTTTAGTATCCTTTTATGAATACTTTAGAATCCTTTCAAAAGAACGTGCTTCTGATTTTCTATGAGATGTCAGTTTGCAAGAAAACTACTTAATACTTCTTTTATTCGCCAGAACAAGTTCTTTTTTGTCAAGAAGTTTTACTGCATTAAATAATTATTTTTCAATTTTTGTGATACCAATTTTTTAAAAAAAAGTTGAATAATACTGATAATTTCAGATGCGATTTAGTTTAAAGGATATAAAAATGGAATGCAGGCGAAAAATATTATTACAGAAACGTTTTCTAATTCAACTTTTGAACATTTTACTTCTACGCCGATTATCTCTATATTTTACTACAAAGCTAAAAACTGCATTTGTGGGAAATACATAAGTTGAGATAAATAACACCATTATTTGTTGGATGCATTACTAATATATATGGAAATATAATACATTGACTGTGTTTCATTTTACTCGTGAACCCACGCATTTTTTTAATTACTACAAAACAAGTCGTCGACTGTACGTCAAATGTAGCAAATGTGGTACGTTCGCACTATAACGAAGTTTTTATAAGTTAAAGCACTTCGGATACAGTACAGTATCAGAAATCTTTTGTGTGTCCCAGTAAATACAATCTGTTTTCTTCTATACACGAATTAACTTGTAGTAGAACTCAGCAACATACATCAATTTCATAAAATGAGTTTAACCAGTTTAATGTAATTAAAAGGCAACCCAAACCATCCCCCCTGTACCATTATGCAATAGAATACATTTTCCCCTCTGTAAATGAATAACAAATACTTTTTGCACCACAAATTGTACAGAATGTAATGTTGTTGTACATACTTTATAGATGCATGTCAATTTTATTATGTACGAAAGAGAGTAACATAATTAATATGCACTTGAAACTAATGTTTCCCAATGATTGTAATGTAATGGAATACTTTTGATTGTCTCTGTAATTAAATTAGGCATCCAATTTTCACAAAATTTGAAATAACTCGACAAAATTATGTAATAATTAAATATTTTATGTTTCAATTGATAGGGTAGGATAACTTTTGCTCTGTTATATGCGGACAGGCGGACAGAATGAGTGACGTCTATAGGTCTTCGTATTTGAACTGAAAACGATTCCACTTCAGTTAAGCAGTTTTTGTGCTGTTATATGCGGGCGGACAAAGAGACATATTATTTAGACATATATTATATATCTTAAACAGACGGACAGACCGATGACTGAAAGATGACTATAGGTTCTACGTATTTGCATAATTACGAATACACATTAAAAGTGAGGAAGCATAGCATTGTTCATCTAAGCGAAGATGAAATGCACCAAAGACAATCTTCTTAAATGCACAAAATTAAGTCAATGCAGAATTTTAAATTCTCTTTTTATATAGGGGTGCTCCAATGCATAAGTTTAAGAATATGAAACAGCAAGTTTTGAAAGTTACGGCATTTATAAGAATGAATTAGGATTTTTTAATAATAAATAAATTATAAACTAAGTATTAAACTATGTTTTAAAACTTTAATTATATTTTGATCACACAATTTTGACGAGGAATTTACTGTAATCTTTAATGCTACTGATAAATATTTTCATTTTCAAAGTGTTAAAAAATTGGATAATATTTTATGAGTCCTAATTTGACAATAAAACAATGGCAAAATATACTAATTGAAAATAAAATTCTTTCGTTATTTCATGTAAAATTTTGAAAGATTATAACTTTTTCATTAAGTACGGAAATTCAAAAGTGATTTTCTTGAGAAGTATGTCATTCCTAAAAATAGTTTAATTTTAAATTTATTAAAAAGAAGAATTGCAGGAGGAATTTTTAAACTGCTAAATTAAGCTAAGCAACGAGTAAACATAATTTTCACTGATTAAAAAATATACCAATTGCTTATTTTAGGCAAATTGAAGCTGTTATACAAATTTACATTTCTTTCGTATTATAAAATTGTGAATAATTAAACTTAGATTATGTTATTCCTATTTTATATCCATGACATTAAAGAAATGAATTGGACTTGCACGAACGAAATCCTTTTTATGTAAGAATTTTAATGTAACGCACAATTAAAGTTTAAAAAAAGTTTTAATAA
Source organism: Maratus speculifer (assembly GCA_964019185.1). Classification (NCBI taxonomy): domain Eukaryota; kingdom Metazoa; phylum Arthropoda; class Arachnida; order Araneae; family Salticidae; genus Maratus; species Maratus speculifer. The sequence goes on from OZ025295.1 coordinate 93,593,007, forward strand.
AATGCGTTTTAAATTACAATTTTTAATCATGATCAAAATATATAAAATTTATTCATAAAGATGGAGATAATGGCCTATTTCATTAAACATCTCCTAGTCAAATACTTATGATCAGTGTCCTAAGCATGACAATTTGCATCCGACCTGAACTAGAAAATTCCATTTTAAGTCAGACCGCAACTTCATCCAAACTCTATACACACATACAATAAATAAATAAATAAATAAATAAAAATAAACCTTATTTTGCGACCCTACTTGAATCTGCAAATATAGTTTTATGCAACCCACAGTCCGGACCGAGTCCCAGGTATATCAACCCGCACCCGATCTGATCCAGCAATATATACCCTTGATAAAAAGATGTAAATCAATAAAGTAATATGTTTAATGTTTTATACGATGTTAAAATCTTATTCACAGTTCGTCAACTTTTAAAACATAAAATATTAAATTAAGCATATATTTTAGCAGTATTTTGAGAAATAAGAAAAAAAGAGCCATCCTTTAAGAAGAGTACACAGAAAAAAGGAATTAAAAATATCGATTTCTCGAGGAAATATTTGAAATATACGAATGCATCAAGCATTCACAGAATAGGAATTCGGAAATTGACAGACCAACACACTTAAATAGGGGAGAGTGGTGTACCTTGGACATATGTGTACCTCGAACCTATGCTAATTATAGCTTTACTTGCTTAGATCATTAAATGAGAACATTTGTATATTAAATATTTGCCACCAGAGGTCTAATTTAAGTTCTTGACATTTGTTTAAAAGCTCAACTAATTGTACAATTAAAAAAAAAATAAATTCACCTTTCAGAAATAAATTTTTCTTAGATAATTTTACGTTATTTTTATACTAAAACATATCTAAATTTTTTAATGAGGGTTATGCATAATAAAGCAATGCTCTAGCTACTACACCATGTGCATTAAATAAAGTTAGGCCTACATTTAACATCAGGATCGGTAGTTTTGTTTTTAATTGTCTAGTGGTGTACCTTGAACCTAATAAAAGTGGTGTACCTTGGACTGGGTCCAAAGTACACTAGATATTGTCTAATGGATCCGAAAGTCAGCCCAAGAAGTTAACATTTGGAATTGCCTTATCTAATTACAATCTTGGCTAAAAGTAAATATAATTACTAATATAAATATGTTTTAATGTTTTTTGTGAATATAGAAAGCATAAATGTTCAGAAGATGTTCTATTTAAACTTTCTTATTTTTAAAACCTAATAAACAATTAAATGTATCAAAAATTTATATATGTAGTTTCTTTATTAATAAATATTGATTTTATTCGCTAAAAACAAGTTTTTTTTTCCATTCCTAGTAATGGGAACAAGGTACACCACTAGCGGTGTACTTTGGTCCTATTTTCATTTTTTTAATTCAAAAATTTTCATGAAAATTATTTATATATAAAAATTTAAGACAAATATATGCAGTGTATAACACCATAAAGTTTTATAAGATCTTTTCTTTCTTTAGTTTTGGCAATTTTTTTTAATTAAAAATCAAAAAGTCAAAATAGATCCGAGGTACACAACCTTCCTTTATTATATTTAAATCAATACGCAAGGAAATCGTAAATGATTTTTAATCAGTTAGGCAATCTCTATTTTATATTATCCCCTGTGTCATTTCCGTATTTTGGAATAAAAAATTGAGAAAGTTTGGGGAAAAAAGCCAAACCCGGACATTTTTTTCGTTTGAAAAAAGTTGATTTGTAAGTTTAAAATGTGGCGCTGTATCCCAGAGAGTTAAAAATAGATAGTCTTTCTTATTTCCTTGAGTTACTTCAGTTCTTGTTGTTGCAACGCGGGTGATTCCGATGGAAGAAGTATACGTCTGATAATGAAGGGCACAGTATTGAAGTGATCGGTGATTTTCTCATTTTTTTATTAGGTGAAATTCCTAAAAAAAAAAATTTCTGTTACGAAGAGCAAGATTGCCATGCGTTTCTATGCATATGATAGTTTCCGTTGTCAGTAAATCCGCTGTTGATGCTTCAGTCCTGGTGGTTTCAGATGCGAACTCTTAGCGAATTTATAAGAACTCCTGCTGCAATTTTATGGCAGATTTATTTGACTAATTTGAGGCGTATTTGTTAGGCAAGTTTTCTAAGGTAAATTTCGGTGGTGGATTTCTGAATTGGTCCTACCTGACTTGCGAAGGTGTTAAAATATTAAGAAACTGGTGACTATTGCCATATACGTTTTAGTGGGAGTATTTAGATAAATGCGTACATCCTCTTCAGACCATAGGTATACAAATGTGTGCCTCCATTTTTTCTCATAAAAACTAAACTGTTCATTTTTTTTTTGCATTTTTACTTTATTTTTATACAGCTGCATGTTTTTTGCTTTAAAACCAAACCAGAAAATGTCAGCATTGATGAATATTTCCTCATAAAATAAATATTATTTTCAACCGAGTTTCGAAAATACCTTTAAGACATTGTGGCCAAGAAAATGAGAAATATTCATGTTTATTCAACTTAAATAGTTTACAAAAAAGAGGATTTGTTGATTATCTACTTGTTTAAAGAAATTAATTTTGTTATTGCGTAAATTTATATTACTGATCGTTAAACTGATGTTTTAAGAGGATTACTACTTTTATGTCCATCTTTGTAAACCAAAATTACCAGTCCCCTAAAGTACTGGTATCATAAAATTAACACTTTCTGTCATATATGGTGTCATTTCGATTGTGCAAAAGCAACAAATATATAATTGTAGAGTTATTTTATGCTCAGGTATGAAGAGGTTAGGGTGAGAATTTATGATATGATTGCATACTGGATACGTGCTTATTAACAGCAATAAGTTGCTTAGGTCTGTGTAAATCAGTTTATACTGTTTTGTTTGTAAACATTTTTGAAAATTATGTTTAAATAACAGTTTCAAATCTAAATAATTATTTAAATTAACCTCAAGAGTTAACGGAACCAATTGTTAATACTGAAATTTTTAATGATTAAAACTGCTAAAATACTTTTCTTTTATGCTAATTGTTAACTTAGGCAATTTTATTTATATTAATATTACTGTAATATATTGATTTTATATTGATTAAAAGAGAAAAACGTTATAAAAGGCAAATTAATCTTGTTGAATTCGATGAATAACAATCTGCATAAAATATACAATAGCAGGTATGCCGGTATGGGAATGAAGATCCATTACAGATCTCAATGAAGCTCTGATGCTAAAGTTTGTCTACATTCATATGTAGCGTAAACTAGATTTTAGAGTATAACTTGCAGACGTAAGTCTATATATCAGCATTAAAACTTTGATAAGAATCAGCATATATTTACAGATATGTATTATTTTCAAAAGTGTTACATTTACGTAAAAATAATTAGAAATAGTGATTTTCATTTTTCGTAAAATAAATTTAATCAGTTTTGAAGGAAAGTATATATATATAGAAAAAGAGACAGGTGTTTTACAACGTATGTGTTTGTTGATTTTTTTGACGCGCTGTTCGTAGCATTACAATTTCTTTAAGAGAAGAAAAATCAAGTAAAAGTATCCTATCTCACATTTTGCTGCAAATAAAGTTTTATTTAGTAATAATTACACTAATTATTTTTTATAGAAATCTTCTTTAAAAGCTTTTAAAACATTCCCGTGGAGGAATTATTCGTAATTTTTTTATTTTACCGTTTTATAATACATACCAAAAAACGAAGTTTTTAAATGAAGTCGATTTCTCTTATTACTCTTTTGATTAACGTTAATCTTGTAGCATTATGAAATAACAATAATGGAAATAAAAAAAAAGAAAAAAATGTACATTTAGATTTTATGTAACATTTCCAATAGAAATGAATGCGTTTAATCTAAATTCTAAGATTGAGCAGAGATTTATCTCAGATAAATGTATTGATTGCAAAAAGAAATCTGCATTAAAAAAAGTACTAACTCGATGTAAAATTTAGTAATGATTAAAATGTAATAGCATCGCGATTTCTCTTTACCGACCTCGGTTTGTATCGTAAAATTTGTTGAATTGCAAAAAATAATTATTTCTTCAACATAGTTCTAAATTATAATGAAAGTACAGAAATTGCAATTCCAAATTTTTATTGAAAGAAAATTATTTTTGTCTTTATTCACCTGTTAATGTTAGATTCAAAGTAATGGAATGACTTTCTTTTTAAAAAATGTTATGTTTAAGGAAAGATAATTGAAAATATTAATCTCCGTTTATTTTTCTTTAATTTTTTTTTCATTTTGAAAGAATATATGCATTTTATGTATCCACACGTTATATATTGAGAGAAGGGAACAGGTGTTTCCAAATGATAAAATAATGTCCAAAAATATATGAATAAGTAAATAAAGAAAACAAAATATTTATTCACGTTCATTTTAGAATTCACCAATTTTTGTCTAGATTGTTTTTATTTCTTTACTAACAGAAATTACTGGATTCGTGAAAAAGTTTAATTCCTATTTTCGGCGGATTTATACATTTAAGATGGAAAAGATCCCACAAAACATGTGTAAAAAAATGTTTGTATGTGAATCTATGTGACACGCATTTCGTGGTCGCTCCACCTCGAGAATGCATGGAATTTCATAAAATTTTAGATTCTGTTACACCATAATGTAAGTTGTTGGTGATTTCATTTTAGTGTAAATTGTTCAAGAGGTGGCGTTGCATTGTAGAATGTTTTTAATATAAACAATAAGTAAACAAAAAATCTGACTCTTCAGTGTATATAATAGATGTTAAAAGCTTAAATTAAAATTACATACTACTCATAATGTAAGGTAGAATAATTTCCCAGCAGTTTCAAACAATACTATTTGTTCGTTATAAGAAAAAACACTAAAAGATTAAAAAAAGAAAACACAACAATATTTGCATTGTGCAATATTAAAAGCAATTCCCGCCTTTCTTTAGAAGGAGCTTTACCAAATTAACTTATGAACACGGTTTTGGTGCTATATCTGCAGTCTAAAATTTTACATGAATTTTATTTAAACGTAATTTCAGTTCTAATAAAATCTATCCAAGCTCTTGGCATAATATAGGATGTATTATCGATACAGACCACTTTAGTCTGCATTATTATTTCTATTGATTCTCGTATTTTAGCTTTATAAAGGTTATGGACGTTATTTTTGTTAATGTTTACGTGTAGTAATATTAATATGTTTGTAAATATAGTGAAGTCTATATGACTTCATTAGAGTTTAGGCATTTAGTAAAAATAATATTAATAATGCCATCCTTATGCCAAGCTCTACAAAATTTAATAATTTTAAATGGAAACTCAACTCTGTTATTTTCCAATAGAAAATAAATGTACCTTGTTAAATTTTGAATTGTTTTTCATGAATAATTTCAATACCTCAAGTAATCAACATTTCATATTTTATGATATTCACCTGTAAGTTTTTAAAATTGTTTTTAATGTATCTTAAGATATTTTAAATGTATCTTAAATTAATTTATATTTCATTATGTAACTGAAAGTAATTTAGCATATTTACTTGTCTTTTATCTGAATTTTAATAATTTACTAATACTGAAAGTAAAATCTAAAATATTTTTTTTTTAAATTTTTTAGAGAAAATTCAGTGCATTCAAATATATGTCATACAGTATTTCTATAATAGAGAAATTTCTTTTGGTAATTTTAAATAATAAACAGGCTTCTTCAATTACTTTCTCGATTTTACAATTTGAATTAGATACTTATTAGTAAAGCTTCTTAATATTTAAATTAGTTTCAAAACATATTCAGAATTAGACAAAATTCTATATCTTCGTCAATGTGACTGTTTAGCATTTCTATTATTTTAAATATTATTTGTGGACTACTTAGTAACTTTACAAATATGGGGGTTGTTAAATTTTAATAATTAATTGGGAAAATTCCTTTCTTTATGGATGCATATAAGTAGAAATAGAATAAATGTATCTCTCAGTGTTGATTAGTTAAATTTGAATTTGAAATTCTTATAGTAATACAGTTTGACATGTTTATAGTAATTAATTTAATTTCGAAAATACTAATTTTAAGAATTTCATACGATAAATAAAAAGTTAAACATTTTTATGTTTTGCAACGTAGCTTGCTGTTCTGATTGTATGTGAAATATAATTATGCATTTCTATTTTTAAAAATATTTCAGCTGTTGTTAACCGGCTACACTGTAAGAAGAAAAATTCTCTTACATTTACGGTAAAACTGCTGGCAATAATTACAATGTCAGTGTAAAAATATACATATATATATATATATTAAAAAAACAGATTATTTTTCAAGCATTTTTTTAATTACATCGCATTGTTGAATAAGCTTTAAATAATCGTTTTTTTAATAAGCTTTATAGAGTTCATTATGCAATAAACAAAGTCAAACTGAAAGTAGTTTTCATTTATTATATTGAAACATATGTAATATTATTTAAAAAATAACAATAATAATTCTTCCGGGGGGGGGGGGTTCTTCGATTAATACTAAGTAATCTACTGATTACAAAAATATGAAAGTAGGCAGTATTATAGAGAAACGATGAATTAACGTACTCATGTAGATACAGTACCCTCTCGTTATATCACGCCTCGATATATCGCGCATTCGGATATATCGTGCATGTTCTATGTCTCCCAAGTTTTTTTTTTTTTTTTTTTTTTTGCTTCGAAAATTCTGCTTTAACGTGTTAAATAATAAATCATGCAAAGTGGAAAAAAGCCTGAAATAAAATAATAAGAGACAGGGGTGGGGGGAAAGAGGTAGAGGGTGAAAAGAAAGCAGATGGATAAATCGCATCCCATTGGCTGGGCCATAATGTAATTTCTTATTTTTGCTGTCACTTCAATGAGAGGAATTTGGATAAGTGTTGCGAAATTAGGGGTTTTGTCCGCATTTTGGGGAAAAGCCTGGGGGCACTGATCTCGACGTAAGTTCAGAGCCCTTCTCGAATTATCATGTATGCTAAACGAGTCGGTCTGCCTATAAAAGTAAAAATGGACGCGATTGAAAGAATTAAAAAAGGTGCAACTCAAATTTCGATTGCTAATGAGCTAGGCGTTGGAGCTTCTACTTTAAGAGGGTGGTTAAAACAAGAATCCAAATTAAAAAAAAATTGTAGAAAACGTGGATCAAACTGAAGGACTAAATAGAAAAAGAACTCGAATGGCAAATGGCGATGAGCTAGACAAGGCATTAATCTTATGGTTCAAAGAACAACGTGCATTGGGGGTTCCTTTATCAGGTCCCATCATAAAAGAGAAAGCGAAAATCTTGGCGAAAAAACTAAAGCCATATGAAGAAATTGATTTTAAAGCGAGCGATGGATGGTTTTGGCGGTGGCAAAAGCGGCATGGCATTGGACAGAGTGTAATTCACGGAGAAAAGTGATCAGCTGACGAAGAAGCTGCTTTGAAATTTCCTGCTGAACTGAAGAAAAAACTGGATGATTTAGGTTTAAAAAACGAATAGATATACAATGCCGACAAAGCTGCACTTTACTGGAAGTTGTAGCCAAATAGAACACAAGATTATAAGAACAGTTCGAGGAATTGTGAATACAAAAAACAAAAGGACAGAGTGACACTCCTTTTTGCAGCAATAAAGAGGGAAGTCATAAATTAAAGCCGTTCCTTGTGGGTAAGAGCAAAAATCCTAGAGTTTTGAAGAATGTAAATAGGATAAATCTGCCACTGATATACGAAAGCTCCAGAAATGCTTGGATGACACATCTCTGAAAAAGCGTGGTCCGCTGTTAGATCCGAAAACATTTCCAAATGATGATCGAAATTTTTAATCAATGTCGAACTCGATCCTAATGAAGAAGATTCTATAGATATTCTAGTTCAACAATCCAAGTCACTAGGTTTGAATGTAAACGAAGATGATTTGAAAACTTGGATAAATGTAGAAAATGTAGTAAATCGATTTATGAAACTCTTACAGATGAGCAGATCATAGCTGATGTACGAGCGGACGAAGATCCTAAAGACGCAGACAGTCATGATGAAGAAGAAACGACACCTGTTTCCATGAAGAAAGCCGTTGTTATGCTTGAGAAAGCATACATTGCATTTGAAAGATTCAACTCCACTCATATAAATGAAATGCAATTGATTAATTTTCGCTCACTGATATTTTCTGGAAAACAAGTTGTTTCAGAAAAATCTAAGCAGACGACTTTAGATTCCTTCTTCAGCAGAAAATGAAAAATGTGAATATACATGTGTAATCGTACATAAAATGAAACAAGTTGGAAATTGCACGTGAACGTAGCAAATGAGGTGCGTTCGTACGATAACGAAGTTTTAAAAATATTCAGATCTTGATGATATAGTAGAGCGTACTCCGGATACAGTATAGTAGTCGAAATCTTTACGTTTCTGCAAATATGCAGGAAGTAATTTTTATTACACCTCAGCAACGTATATCTTATTCAAAAAATGTGAAATAGTTGAATATAATTAAAACACGTCCCAAACAATGTTTCCCCGTATAGCATTATATAGTGGAATACTTTTGTGTGGCCCTGTAATTTAATAATAAAAATTCTTTGCATCACAGATTGTACAGAATGCATATTTTAGTATATATTTCATAGATTCATGCCAATTCTTTTATGTTCGAATGAGTGTAACATCATTAAAATGCATTTGAAACTTTTTCCCCATTGACCGTAAAGTAACGGAATCCCTTTGATTGTCCCTGTAATTGATCTATGCATCCGATTTTCATAACATTTGAAATGACTCGACAAAATTATGCAATAATTATATGTTTTAAATTTCAAACGATCAAAATGCATTTAAAACTTTTTTCCTATTGACCGTAATGTAACGGAATCCTTTTGAATGTCCCTGTAATTGATCTATCCATCCGAATTTCATAAAATTTGAAATGACTCGACAAAATTACGCAATAATTATATGTTTTAAATTTCAAACGATTAAAATGCATTTAAAACTTTTTTCCCTATTGATCGTAAAGTAACGGAATCCTTTTGAATGTCCCTGTAATTGATCTATCCATCCGATTTTCATAAAATTTGAAATGACTCGACAAAATTATGTTATAATTATGTATTTTAAATTTCAAACGATTCGGTTGGGTAGTTTTTGCGTTGTTATATGCGGACAGACGGACGGACAGACAGACGGACAGTCGGACAGACAGACGGACAGACGGACAGACAGACGGACGGACTGAGCGACAACAATAGGTGCTACGTATTTACATAATTACGAACGCACCTAAAAAAGGTAAATGAAAATTTTCAGTCTTCATTATAAGATATATTTTACTTGCTATTATTTTACTTACTATTACTCTACTTACTATTTTTATTACTGTACTTAAATTACTAATTTTATTTTTAAGACTTATGCTAGTAAAAGATGTAAAATTTGTACTAAATCACCCGCTCCCCCGGATATATCGCGCATTTTTCTTGTCTCCCGAAAAGCGCGATATAACGAGGGGCTACTGTATTATTTAAATAGAATTGTTATATTGAGAGATATTTATTGTTAAATTTGGACAAAATCCATTGGTTATTTTAAATCGGATGTAATTTCTCCTATTTACTTCTTTTAACGCATATCAAAGATTTTAATTATTTTTATGTTTTTATTTCATTTTGAATATTTATGAGAAAAAAAAACCTTTATCTTCCAGTATTGATAAATCAGATTTCAAGTTAAAATTTTTGCAGCAATACAATTTAACATGCTTAATGGAAGATTGGGTACATACAACGCCCTCTACTTATGTATGCAAACATTTGCGTACATATTTTCCTATGCAGCACGGGTTTTCTGACATTTTCCCTACCTCCCCACGAAATTAGAATGATAAGTTTTGAATCACTCTGTCTGGATATATTTTTAAAGGTCATATACATTTTTATGAGAACAGTAACATACAGTCGATATAATTTGTCTCCAGAAAAAAAAAGAAATTTCATCTAAACATGCTTCAAAAGATTCCAATAATATATGTATTAATTTAAATATCGCATTTCCTGTTTAACACGTGAAATTTTTCACATTGTTAACTAAGCGAAAAAATTTACGTATTTGTTATTTAATAAATCAAGGCGGAATTTATCTGCTAAAAATTAATTAAATAAAAAATTGTATTTATTTATGGCATTGATAAAAGTTTTTATTGAATCAGAATCTACCGATGTTTTATATAAATGTTCAAACATACAAAAGTGATGCAAAACATTGCAAACCATTCTTATAATAAAACAGTTCAATTGTACGACACTCAATTTGTATTGCTATTTAGTGGATATAGCATATAAAATTGGTGCTATCTTTTTAGCATTTTTGCTTTTATTAAATTAAATCTATGTTCTCTTTTATTTTTATTTTTTTATGATGGATTTTCCACCATTAGCACTTTTTGCGTACCTTTATTGGATCTAAAAGAATTTTTTTTATACATTTTTTTAAATTTTTATTCTCTACTCTTATATTTTGTTAAATTATAAAGAATTGCATTTACGTTCACATTTACTTTATTCATTAAAGTAATATATATTAATTCTTTTTAATGTGAATAAAAAAAATAAAAAAATTATTAAAACTTTTTTTTTATGGGCCCAAATTCGAACTTTAAAGAATTGCATTTACACTGAAATTTACTTTAAACATTGAAATAATATATATTTTTTCTTTTCAAATTGAATTAACTCATTTAAATTTTTCCTCTTATGGTCCCCTATTCGAATTTTAAAGAATTTTATTTACTCACACATTTACTTTATCCATTGAAATAATATATATTTTTCTTTTTCATATGAATTTTTCATAACAACTAATTTTGTCTGCATACCATCTACATTGTTTCATTCTTAATTTTTTTCCAAAAACGATTTTTAAATATTTTATCAGTGAGTTTCATAGACATACATTTCATTGAACGTAATAACATAAAGAATCTTCTTTTTTTCATCGCATTTTAAAAATACTATACTTTTTTAAAAATGCATATGAATATTTTCGTATATTATTCTCTATTATTTTTTTCTATTATTATTCTCCATTTTAATGTATTCTTAAATTTTTTAAAGAATATCCTTTACTCTGACATTTCGTTTAGTCACTGGAGTAATGTGCTTCTTTTTTCTCTCCAATGTGGATAACACATTTAAACATTTTTCACTAATGTGTCCCTATGCCTCACCTAGTCGAATCACCTGTAAAATGAATGTTAAATTGTTCAGCATTTAGTTATATTTTCAAACCATTTATATTATTTTATTCTTCACTTTTTTTCTCCAAAAACTACCTTTAAATATCTTACCAGTTAGTTTCTTAGACACATTTTTCATCGAAAGTAATGCTATAATGTGCTTTTTTTTCTCATCGCGTTGTAAAAATATTATACATTTTTAAAAATGCATATGAAAATCTCCGTTTAAAAAATATTTAATAACTTCTTTCTAACGTATATCACAAATCATGCTTTTAGTATCATCAATCTCTTTTATATATATACCATAGAGCTGCGCTAAGAGTATTTTTGAAAGAAATGCATACGCATACTTCCATAAATTGACATTAATGTGAAATATAGTGCTGTTTCGGAAATAACTTTCTAAATTTAATGAAAAAGAGATTTTAAAACGCGATTACAATTCTCTTGAGACTAATTTTACGTATATTTTAAAAGAGGAAAGAAATTATTTTCAGTACATTAAAATTGCAGAATTTAGATAAGAATATAAAATGATAAAGCAAAAGAACGATAAAAAAATGTTAATCTACATAATTTGACATTTAGATATTTAGATATACATTTTATTTATATATTTTATTTACAGAAACCTAACTGGGTTTTTTAAATGACAAATAAATATAAAAAATAAATAAATGAACGTTGTTTAATTAGTGGTCTTACATACTAAATTATTTCTTTTTATAGCAAAAGATGTTTTCATATTATAATTTAAAATTCAATTGTATAACAGAATTATTTATGTGTATCGGCAATTTATAAAGTGTTAATACTTACTATAAAAAAAAACATTTTCTTGGATTCGGCATATATATGTATATGTATATTTACTTTACTCGATGCCTTAGTAGATATCGAAGCGGTTTTATTTCTCCTTAAAAACAGAGGTTTTTGTTTCTGCACTTGTGCGAAGATTTCTCTATATTTTCAATACGAAAAGTTTTCAATACAAAAGTATACTTTAAAATAATAACTGTAGCTGGTCAATCGTTGGCAGTTTATAGCAGATTGCGGGTCGTTGCACAAACTGAGAGTTACAAATTTGACGCATGCGTATTTGAGCTTTAGTTTGTCGTTTGTTCGAAAATCACAATAGAGCGAAAGATTGATATAATGTCAATCAGTTTTATTAGTTAGAAAGAAAATTTCATCAATCATTTTTGAATTACAATTGAACAAATATTTATGATAACTGATTTTTACAAAGAGTATATATATATATATATGTACCCTACTGACAATGCTACAGAGCCGCTTGGAAAGGAGAAAAATTTATCCGTTTTCTCTGTTTAGATTCAATCTCGCTTCTCGAGCATACGAGAAAATAGAGCTGAAATATGCGTGTGCCAATTTTTTGACACCCTGTTGCTGCAACGACCGTTTCAAATTATGACATTGGTTTCCAAAGCGCTAGGAAATTTTAAACACCACTTTTATTTGGAAGAAATATTCTGAACAACTAACTTTTGGCCACTATTAAGCTGTGTAAATTGTTCGTTAGCCAATGATACAACAAGGTTTTTTAATTTTAACTACAGTGGGAAACCTTTCAGTCAACAATAAGCTAAAATTGGCCCAATCATTTACTGCTGATTGAGAAGATATCATTTCACGTTTAAAAATTGAGAGGAGCTTAGGAACATTTATATTATTCACATTTTTCAAGAACTGGTTTGTGTGAATTGAAACTTTATTATATTCAAACATTAGAAATTAAATTGGCAATCAATAAAATAATTATTAGCAAACAGATGAAAAAAAAACTGTTTGGGGAGATAATTTTTTTTGAGATGGTGTGATATTCAACGACCTTAGAGAAAGTAATGCAAATCTGATAATGGATGAAAATGTATTTTGTAAATACTTTTTTTAGTCATCTAAAATCCTTTTAATTTTTTAAATAGTAGAATTCGAGGTCTTTTTTTGGCATCCTTGGAGCTATAACGTTATCAACATTTTGCCAATATTGAGTTTCCTCCCCCCCCCCTTACGCTATCATACGTTATCATTCTTCAATTCCCCCACTGCCCGATGATATCATTCAAAGTATATATCTATATACACTCAAGAGACAAAACATTATGACCACTCCCACATTTTCAATGAAGTGGAAGGCCCATACTCCGTTGCGAATGGTATATAAATGCTACTAAAGAGACTCAGGAATCATTTTTTCACTTGCGTCTGCTTGTGAGGGTAAAGGATACTGATCTAAGCTATTTTAATAGAAGGCAAAATTCAGTCCCCGACGACTCAGAACGAGTAACTTTAAAACTGCACATCTCAGGGTAGTTCGAAACATATCGTTGTTAATACTTGTACTAAGTGGATGACTGATAATGAAACCACAAAGGACAGCTCGTTGGACGTCCAAGCGTTATCAAATAAAAAGGACGTCGGAGATTTCCTCTTTTCGTATAGTAAAATCTGCATCAGAGACAGGCTCCATTTACATGTCAAAACAATACATTTCCAAGTGAAATTCCTTCCGAGCATACAGTTCAGGTAACACCGTTGAATGAAATGTTACGTCGCACTCATGTGCTTCTGATGACCAAACATCATTGCGAAATACTCCTGCACTAATCCTTAAATCGATAGTCGTAATTGGACACCTCGTCATCTATGTGGATTGTTATTCCCGCGTATACAGCGAATTATACGCAGGCCAGCTCTGGCGATATTAAGCTTTGGAGAATGTTATCATGGTCTTGCCTGGGATCTGTAGTTGTTGTACAATAGACCATGAATACCATAGACAATCTGAACAGCAGTGCGGAACATTTGCACCATTATATGGTATTTTTCTTCGAAAATGGAAATGGACTCTTCGTGCAAGACAATGCTCCGTGTCATATGAATCGAATTTACTCGATTGATTCCAGCAGAAAATAATGTCGATTATTAAGTGATGTATGTAAAACTTACCTGGTAGACCATCTACATATTAAAGCGATAACTAACTTTGTTTCTTTTAATAGCAGTATGCAATTCTGACAGCGTAAAAGAACTTTAAACCATCCAAATACACTAAAATCAAATTTTAATGCGATTCCTATGATACATTTGTCGAAAAACTAATTATTTTAAAACGAGCGTACTTTAGGGGCTGTATCCAAATTGAGGTTCGGTACTTGATTGTAAACTCTCTTGATCAAAGCATCTTAAGCGCTACTCAAGCGCTACTCAAGCAGTCTATGATGTCTGTTAGATTGTAGAATACCATAAGAAGTTTCAAAATATCTAGCCACTTCTACCGCAGACATCCCCTTAAACGATTATTTTGCCGTTTTCAAGCATAATTTGAAAACTACTTGGAAGAAAAAATTTAAATGTTGGATTTCCATTCAAAAGGACTAAATAAATTTAAATTCATGCAATAAATTTGTAGGTCGCAAATCATAATCTTTTATGAATATTAATTTCATAATTAATAATTTAAAGAATAATAAAAAGTGAAAATTCAGCAAATTTATATTTGGGTATTTTATTATTATTATTGCTACATAAAAAAGTTAGCACATTAAAAGTATAATTTCAAAAGGTATCAATAAATATGTAAAAATGTCATTTAACATTAGAACCACGAAATTTTGAATGTTTATAATTCAAAAATAAAAGATAAAATAAAGATAAATTTGTGCATTATCTTTTCTCCCCTAAAGCATACTACCAGAAATTAAGTGCACAAATACAAGATCCATTAGTTCCACTTTCCAAGCCAAAGGGTAATTTCAGTTCAAGGGGTGAACAGCTACCACACGAGCAAATCTACGACACGTGTCCCCGCTGACTACGGTAATACAACTAATTTGAAAACCATATATGTATAGATCTTTATCTTAAGGTTACTATTGGCATTAATCTCAAACATAAGTCAAACTTTAAGTGGGATTAGTCATTCAGTGTCTTAACTAATTTATTCAAAAACTATCCTTTTGAAATATGAAACGCTACATCTTTAAATTCATGTATATTCATCACGCAAAAATATTTAAATTCTATTCAAAACAATTGGTTTCACAACTTAAATTTAGCTTCGAAAGCAAGTATTATTTCTTTGTATAAAGTAAGTTTAGTTTTTGTTTGAAAAATTCATATAAATAATGATAGATTATATTTTAAATCTAGGTACACTGGGGTATTAACGCTATGTTTAGGTTCTACCAATTCTCTTGGTTGAGTTTTAGATATTTGTATTCAAACAAAAATCGGATTTGATGAAACGCATTATGGGATATGTATACAAGAAACAATATTTTATCAGATACATATTTATCAAATATAATACTGTGATTTCATGAACTAATTTTCCTTTTTTACCAAAGTTTTAGGGGATAATAATGTCATGCAAACAAAACTGTAAAATAAGGTGAAATAATGACATACAAATTGGCTTATTTTAAATATAAAAATTCTATAGCTGTAAAAATTGATAAATTTCTTTTACTTATCATTAATTATTACCGTTGCAATAAGAGGATTTCGTAAACTTCATTTCATATTTCATTCTTCTGATATAAAAAAATGTTCTCTTCTTCAGCTACATAAATTTCTCTTTATCTCTTTTGGTCTTCAACAATTGCAACACTATTCATTCGTGCATAAAAATGTATTTAACCCTTCTTCGGATATAGTTTCAACATTGACAATAATGAACATGGGTACCCAGAATACAATACTTGTAGCGTAATATATTTTAAACTACAAAGTATCGCTGATAACACATCCAAAATCTTCCACAAGAGATTGAAAATACATTAAATACACCATACGCATTTATGTAACAAATAAATTATTTTCTAATATATATATATAGGCTTCAGATAGCAGAATTTACCACTCAAAGTTTAGATCAGGCGTTCATTCTTATGTGCTTCTTCCAGCGATAAAGTATATAATAGGAACAAATTAACTTTTAGCGCTTGTCTGTAATTCATATGACTCATACGCTTTCTGAGCAGAAGATGTACTTATACAGAAGTTTCATAGATTCCTTAGTATATTAGAACTTATATAACGCGAGATATTAGAACTTATATCAAAATTCAATAAATATATATATTTTTAACTATTAATGAAAATTAGGTGCATGAAATTTGATCATTATAGTATTTTAAATTGAAAACCTAAAAACAGAAATACATTAAATGAAATTTCATCGGAGGGGGAAATAATACTTTTATTTAGTAATACATTTTAAAGTATTTAGACTGGAAATTAGTGAAACTAACATGCTTTTCGAATAATATGTATTTCTTTGTTATAAACTTTACACAGTTACATTAATTGAAAAATAGCACTTCTTATTTAGCACATTAATAAAAAAAAGAGTTAAGGTTTTTTGAAAATAGTAAAAGTTTAAAAAAATTTAGTTAGTAATTTAATAACATTAATTAAAAAAACACAGTGTGCGTGAAACGATAAAATAGATATTATTTTACATTTAAAAAAATATTTAATTACACATGCTTATCTTTTAACAAATTCATATATTATTTTTCTCTGATTAAAAAATTCGATTACTTTGTGCACGCATAATATTTGTGACACACATTATACTTTGCATAGTAAATTATTTGAATAGTGCATAATAAATCAGCCGGCACTAGTAATTTCGTAACATAGTTGGTTACAGCTTAAATAAATGTATAAAACCAAATACGTATTACTGAAAATGGGAATTAGTATGTAAGTATTGTTCAGTAAAAGTATTTATGCCAAAATATAACTGTGCTTGATAGATATGATGAGTTTACTTGACCTTGTTATGATAGTTCAGTTAGTAATAACAAACTTCTCGTTTCAGAAAGCTGTGCTTCATTCTTCATATTCAACAGTTAACCATGTTCTGTTGCCGTTCTATAAATTCTAGAAAGTTAGAATTTCCAAATTCATTTCATTAGTTCTGCGGCCAAAAAACCACTGGTGTCGCTAAAATTTAAAAAGAAAAAAATACATAATCGGTTTAATTGACTAAAAATTCTTATTCATCTGAAAGAAAATAAGAATATTTACATTTATAAACTAATAGAATTTACATTAAAATTTGAATTAAATCTTAATTATTGAAATTTAAATTATAATTACTTACTTAATTTAAAACATTCCATACATTCTTTAATTTCCTAATAGATCAGTATACGCATTTCATATGGAATTTTAGCATATAGTCAAATTTTCATTGCTATGCAGTAATTTTAATATTCAAATTTTAAAATGTACTTAATATTTATGTATGTGTTAGCATCTACTCATGTTACGGACAAAAAATGTCTTACTCAAACATTTGTACTCAATTAAACATTCTTTAATTGTGAAAAACAAATATTATGCTTTTGTGTTAATTAATAGGTTCATAATAGTTAATTAATAGGCATACATTAATGGTCACATGGAAAGTTTCAAATTTAATGTTGATTAATAAGCATAAATTGATGGGCACAGTTATTTCTTTAAATGAAACTAGGGATTATAATTTAAATTTTAAGAGCTTATTCAAAATTTTGTTGTCTTTTAAATTATTCAAAATGGGTCATTAGTGTATATTGTCTATGAAAAAAATTATGCCACAAATTAACATTGGCTATTATTTAAATGTACGTTTTCAAAAATAAATCCATGATTTTTAAGTTATTCCTTTTTTGTATATGTGCTTGAAATAACAATAAGAATAATCATGATTATTATATTGATAGTTAGGAAACAAATGTTTACTTCAAAAATGTGTATGTGTGTGATTTATGTATTACAAACATTACTTAACTTATGCCTTAAACTTGGTGATAAAGATAAATTAATATTTACGCCATTCAGTTTAATAAATTAGTAATTTGCTTGTGACAAAGTTTTTTCGTTTTTTATAGGTAAAATCAATACTTCAGTAACTTTCCCGTTTTTAAATAAAAAAAAAGGTGGATATTGAAATGCGTTTTGCTTTAATAAATATTTAATAAAGAATACAAAAAAAATATTAGAAATTACTGGATTTATTTAGAAACTGAACTCGGAGTTACACTCTCTCTTAAAACGAAAAAGCTGAATTAACTCAAGTTGAGCTGAAATCCACTCTTTTCCCATGTTGAAAGGAACCTTCTCAAGAAGAGCTAAAACAACTCAAGTGAATGAGCTGTTTTTAATCAACTCATGATTGAGTGATCTCTATTTTACTCATACTTGAGTGAAATCAAATCAATAAAAGTTAAATACAGTAGTACTTGAGTGATTTGTAATCAAGTCATACTTGAGTGAAATGAAGTCATTTAAGACTGAATCTCGTAGCACTTGAGCGATTAGTAACCAAATCATACTTGAGTGAAATGAAGTCTTTAGAATTAAATCGAGTAGCACTTGAGTTAGCTGCAGCCAACTCGTATTTGAGTGAAGTGAAATAATTTAAGGCAAATCCAGTAGCACTTGAGCGATTTGTTATCAATTCAAGTTGGAGTGAAATGTTGTCATTTTTTATTTAATCCAGTAGCACTTAGGTGATTTGTAACCAATTCATACATGAATGAAATCAACTCATTTAAGAGTTAATCCAAAACTCCTTGAATTTGTAGAATTGAATAAATTCACTCTTAAGAAAAGCAAAATTGCTTAAAATTACAAAAATCTTCAAGCGATTTCTAAATCGTCTAAATAAAATCACATCATTTAAAACTAAATTCAGTAATCCTCGATTAATTTTTATCAATGAAATTCAATATAACATGGAATTATTGCCACATTTTAAAGTGTTGCAATTAAATTCTCATTTCGGATTTAAATTTCTGTTTATTGACATTACAAGGGTATATATATATATATAAAGAGAGAGAGAGAGAGAGATTGGAAAGCTGTAACATGGATTCTCCAATATTTCTTCCAAGTCTTTAATTAACAAGACTTAAAACGTTCTAATTTATATGACTGAAAGTTCTCTAATGAATCATAAAAACATTTTTTTTTCTTTCTAATTCAATGAAACTGTTTCCTATGTCAATTTAGGGGAAAAGGCAATTGAATCGTTATACAAAATTAAATAGAGCTTACATGAATTTTTTATTATTCTGTCAAATCAGAAATTTTAAACATCAATATTTTCTTTTGTTAAATTTAAAAGTACATATATTCATTAAATTGAAAATACTGGTGATCTCAAAATTGCAAATTTGAAAACACTTATTCATGCAAACTGCCTAAATTTGCATAACTGTACAACAGCACCCGAACAACATTAAACAGAATATCAGCTTCTGATGCTGTGGTGCTAATGGGATTTTTCCTTTCTTTTCTTGGGCAATTTCAAGTTTACATATTTTCCAATGATACTTACAGCTTCAGACATGCTTATATACAATTTTAATTTTTTCATTAGCTTCTGATTTAATTGCAAATAACAATTATTTTTTTATTAAAAATTTACGATTTC
Organism: Maratus speculifer; assembly: GCA_964019185.1. Taxonomy (NCBI): domain Eukaryota; kingdom Metazoa; phylum Arthropoda; class Arachnida; order Araneae; family Salticidae; genus Maratus; species Maratus speculifer. The sequence goes on from OZ025295.1 coordinate 93,612,678, forward strand.
AATCAAATAAACCAATCTTAGGCATCTTACTAAAAAAAATATTGAAAAAATAAACTTGATATCAGCCCAACGACTCAACTTCAGCACCACAATGTCAGAAGCTGATTGTTCCCCTTAAGAGTTTAGATAATCCTATGCAGAAGTTATTTTCAAATATCTTGTTTGGATTTTAAAATTTTTACTTTTTTTTGGGGGGGGGGGCATAGAATATTTGAGGATGATCTGTAAGTGGGTTAGTTTTTACTTTTGCAATTTTGGTTAGTTTTTTTTTATATTAATAGGAGTTTCAGAACCAGTTTTGAAAAAGAAAGTATTAAAAAACATAAAACCTACATTTAAAAAAGTATTCCCCCCCCACACACACACACACGCATGGCCAGTGCAGTGTTTAAATAAATGAAATTGAAAATGTTTTAAATGGATAAACATCAACCCATGATACCTTGTTGTAATTATTCCTCGATTTAAATCTCAATCAAAATCTTATATTTCTTAAACTGACTAAATTTAAAAAAAATATTTTAATTCTTTAGTTTGAAATCTGAAATGGCTTTGAAATCTTAGATAAAATAATTTTTACCCATAGCATTAATATAAGCACATTGCAATTGGGAAATGTGGAGGAATGCCATTAAAAAACTTGTATAGCTAAAATTTGGATTATGGACAATTATTTTATTGTAGTACAAAAATTAAATGCAGAAATAACTGAGAAATGGATTTATTGACCATGTGCAATTGTTCTTTATATCATTTAAAACATTTGTTAAAACTTGAATTTATATTCAAGAACAACTTATTTCTTCTTAATTAATCTTTTAATTTTTATTTTATTCAATGTTACTTAAATCAACTAACTTTTAAATAAATATAAAAGCATAAGACTGCAGCATTTTATGTCAAAAGTTAGAGCCAAATGTGCAATTTAGAATGTTGCAAGAAAGAAAAAAAAACTAATTTTATTTAACAACAAAAACATTTTATTTAGCAAGAACAAAATAAACCTAACATTAATTGATAACAATTCTTTCCAACATCAGATAAACAAGTTTCAATAATATCTTTAACAGGACCTTTATAAATATAACAGTCCATTTGCATTAAACATTAAATACATAAAGAGCATATTGTAATCTGTCCACTGGTTTGTCCAACTTTTAAAATCTTAGGCAAAATAGACGCTTTCTTGAAAATCCTTGAGATTAAATAAGATTGTTGAATTTGACTCCTCACAGTAGAATTTTACTGCTCCATGAAATCATCTTCCTGTGTTAAAAGAAAATATTGAAATTAAGTTCAATAGCAATAAATATAATGTTAAGGAATGATTATGTACATATTAAAATATTTTGCAGTTTTCAGATTAAATGTTTTATAAAATTTCCCATCCATAGTCTAAACAAAAAATGAACCATACACTAAAAATTTTAGCTTTATAAATATTACACTACTGAAAATTTAGCCAACCATGAATAAAATGGAAATTGAATAAATAAATCCTGTGCGATTACACTTATCTGCTTGTTTAAATCATGGTGTTACTTCTGATAAAATCTTAAAATAAATCACCATTTTAAAAACAAATTTAAAATGAAAGTTCTTAAAGCAACATTATAAAATATTGTTAAAAATTCACCTTTGTTGCTACTTTCAAAATGTATCAGCGTTGGCAAATACCCAACCAATACAGGTTTTTGTGGATTTTTAGTTGTTTTTCTATATATTTGCATATTTATATAATACAAGATAGAACCTACAACAATTAGACCAGGGTTGGCACGGTTTAAACCAATTGGTTTTAACTATGGTTTAAACAACTGTTTACTCCTTTTGGTTTAAACAACGGTTTAGTTTAAACCAACTGGTTTTTTTTCGAAAAAAAGAAAATTGTTTTTTTTTTTCAGAAGAAATCTAATGACATTTTCTCTTTTTCTTAATAATTTATGTATGTCAGATTATTGAATATAAATAACTTCTATTTTTAACATTTTATATCAGCAATAAGCATTGGATGTAGCAGGTTTAGATCATTTTTTGGGTATAGGATTAAAATCAGTCTGCATTGGTGAATATATTTATTTCTCTTTAGAAAAAGCTTCGAACATGTGAATTGATCTAATATAAGATAGATTAAAAATATTCAATATTTAATAGAAAATATCTTAATTTTTTTAAAACTGCAGATTATTTAACGCAATAACATAATACAATTTATAAGATTTCAAGCTGTAAAAGAAATCCCCAATCTTAATTGGGGAGGTTATCTTAAGCATTAAAATCAAAATATGAAGTCGAATAAGAGAGTTTTCAAAGATTGGATGCTACTTATAGCATTTTAATAATAGTGATTTTTTCCCCCCTGTTAGTTATCTACTAAATCTATGACCAAAAATGTTGACTTCAAATTGTCATTCAAGAAACAAAATCTCAAGAAGTATTTGAAATTTATTATTTGGATAGCTATGGAGAAGAATATTTTATTTATCAGACTACTTTCAATTTACATTAAATACATAAAGAACATATTGTAATCTGTAATTAAAAGATTAGTTATAAAGATTTTCAGAGTATCAATTCTTCACTGTATACAGCACTTTATTCTTAGAACATAAGACAGTTTGCTAATACTGTTTAAATTAAATTTTAATTTCTTTTATTTTTTACATAAATTTATTGTAAATATTTAATTTAAATCATTTTAAAATGAAGTTACAGTTTATAATCCAATGTTTATTTTTATCAATAAAGATGCATGTATATATGTAATGGTGATTTTGAATATAGAGACACATAACTCATTGATCTTTAAGATTTTAGTCAAGCTGTAAAAGAAATTCTTCTTGATTAGGAAAATTACCCGGGTGCAGGGGCCTCGCTAAGGGGGGGGAGGCAGGGGGGAGCCTCCTCCCCCAAATATTCGTAAATGCTGTTACACTTGGCAAATTTAATTAAAATTTTAATAAAAATTGTAGTACATTTTCTATTTTTGATAGAATTTGCAAAAGTTACAACTCTAATTGGAAATATTAAACTTTTTACAAATAAGAACTGTATTACATTTTCTAAGTGTGGTAACTTGGCAAAATTATAAAACGAGTTGGCAAATATGAAAATTTGACTTGGCAATTTAAAGTCTTCTTCCCCACCAATTAAAAGTCTTAGCGATTGCCCTGCCCGGGTGTCATCCTCTAAAGGGTGACACCAAATCTTTATTTGCAAATAAAAAATACAATTTTATAAGATTTTGGAGTCTAATTAGGAAATAAAATGAGATTTTTAGCTCACGATGCAATACAGCTAGTTTTTTTTTTCTTTGCTAAAGTGAAGTTTTATACAGAATGGTGTGTCTAAATAAGATATGCACCAGGGAACAAAAACCAACCGATTCAACGAGTGGGTAACAAAAGTAAACTTTAAAAGAAAGAATTTTCTTCTACGTATAGACACGACATTGACTTATGCAGACTATGGGTCGAGTGATGATTCACTGCTGCGGTTTTTTTATGCAGAAGGACAAAAGGTAAATAAGGAATGGTAAGGTTATTTTTTATAAGAATGTAGAATTGTGATTGAAAAAATGTGACAGATTGGAAAGGAGGAGGAAGAGGGGGGGGGGGGGGCTTGACACCTTTTACATCTGTCCCGGGATGTCACCCATCCTAGCTACTCCACTGCACACCCACTTCATCTCTGACAAGTAAATAAATTTTCCTGCCTGAGAAAACCGTACCAAACACAAATCATAAAATATTACTTGAAAAAATAATTATAAGAAAATATTGCATTAATCCTTACTATCTGTTAAATAAATTATCGGAAATAAAATACGCAATTTTATAGTTTTAGTTTACATACTACATACTTTTTTATAAAATAGTAATTTTCCATTTTATTATGCCAAAAATTTTGTATAACTGCAAAGGAAGTTTGGTTTACTTTACATTCTAGTAGGAGTGTGTGTGTGAAGAGGGGGGGGGGGATGGTTAAAAGTATTTTATAGAATTTTATGTAGCAGGCTACTGATGACTATTTCTGACCAGTAAACTTTCATGCGTACTGGTCTTTGGGACCAGTAACTTTTTTTAAAATCAATTCTACCACTGGGCTATGCATAAAAAATGTTAAGGGAAAGGGAAAGCAATGATAATGCAAGGTATTTTCTAAAGAGAAAGAGGATTTGCTTTTTGGTTATCGTTGCATAATATTTAGGAAATAATACTTGCATTTACCAGTATAGAAAGACAAACTTTTGTCCACTGTTTTCGTTTTATTTATAAATTCTCATTTAGATTTAAAGCTACCTGGGAAGCAGGCACAAGAAACTATTATTTCTGCATGCATTATGTAACAACTTATAAATATTAAGCAGATTATTATAATACAGACCATGCATGCAATAATTTTGTCCAATAATAGTATGAAACTTTGCCAAACAAAACAGTAACACAAGTTCAACATTAAGAATGAAAAAAAAATCTTGGAAATGTGTTCAAAAACTACATATTATGCCATATATGTAGCCTCTCTATATAAATATATATGTAATCCGGAGCACGTTTTTACTAAGACACTGCAAACAAGAAATAAATACAATGTTTTGATAAATTTATATGAATAAAGATATAATAATTACAAAACTTTAATACAAGGCAATTAAATAACGAGATATTTACATTGCATCAACATTTTTTACTCTGATTAAATATACTAATTTATTTTATTAAAGCACGAAAGTTTTGTAGCAGCACTGTAACACCAATTATTAATATAGAAATGCATTAAACACATCCCCAATACGACATTTTAATTTTGACATGACACGACATTTTAATTTCAAGGTATGATACTGTTATGAATTTTAGTCTGTTAAAAAGAGAAGGGAAATTTATTAAAAGAAAGCATAATTAAAGTAAAATACTTATATAAAACTTACTTACTTCGTAAAAAAGGCATTTTCAGCAAATTGTTTAGCGAACGGCGGCGGAAGAAGTCTCCATCTTATCTTGCAAGGTCACGTGACGAGTCAGCGGCGAAAATCAGAGCGGGAAAAGAGCTGTTTCATTATTGAGTTGAGTTGTTTAGTTTTAAAGCTGTATGAGTGGATTAGAAAGAGAAAAAATCAAACCAAGATGACTGAATCGGTTAGAAATCAACTCATTCACGATCCAATAACCTAGAACTCTTTCTTGAGCAGCCAAATCCACTCTTTCGTTTTAAGAGAGCTGAGTTATAAATGTCTCTGTATATTTATCGATACATATTTCTTATGAAATATTAACTATATTGTAATTATCTATTTATATACAGGGTGCCCGAAAAGTCTGGAAACAGTCTAATAACTCGAGAAATACACACGAGATTGAAAAACGAAAATATACGTGTTAAATATTTTTAAATAAATTACTCAGTGATACCAAATTTGACCGTCGCAACCGACCCCCTGGGAGTCAGAGGGGGTCCAACTTCGAAATCTTAAATAATAACCCCCATTTTTTTTATTGCAGATTTGGATTCTACGGACAAAAATACGTAAATTTTGTATTTGATGTTTATTTCGAATCCTCGTTTATCACGCTGTAACTGAGCATATTAAATCGATACATATTTCGGTTTTCCCAACCAGGTTCTGCCTGATTGGCCAGAATTTTGACGTCAAATTCCTCGTCTTTTGCAGGAATAGTGGTTTCTTGAAAATCACCCGTGGCGATCATTTCTATAATGCTGCACTGTTAAAAAATTTGACCCATCTGCTGTAGCGTCACTGCACAGCTTTTATAGAATATCTCTTTTATGACCATCTAAAGAAAATATCCCATATCCAGAAGCAAGAAAAATAGTAGAAGCCATAACACCCAAAGGTTGTGTATGTTATTCCGCTGCTCTATGCAAAACAGCACAAAAAACTTACCATACCATTGCTACTCAAACTGAAGTCTTTATTGAAACCGACTGCCAAACAAAGTAAAAAGATAATAGCTTATCTAACTATTCTGGCAAAACTACAATATCAACACAATCTCTTTCAAATAAATCTATAAATCCTATTCCTCCTAACGCGCAGCGAAATGCTTCGTCAAAGTCATCACAATCATTATTTCTTAAAATCCCACTCCATAGATGAAGCTCCCAGAATACACCTCTAAAACAAACCCGTAGATCTGAAGCAGAGAAACATAAAATACCGATAATTAAACCCACAATACCACCTGAAAATAATGCCAAAAAGAAAAAGAATAATAAAATATCCAAAATTGAAACCAATCTAAAACAGTGTAAAGAAAAATCATGTATGCAGGATGACGATGCTGTCACTCTTCATCCAGAACCGGAAGTAGAATTAGACGAGGGAGATAGTATGTCTACAGTCTCTGAAGAAAATGACATAGATACCTTTAACTAACCCATTCATGAATAATATCATCTCTTGGAACTGCCGTGGCTATCATAATAACTATGACAAAATCCGTAACCTTCTCTCTGATCATCCGTCTTTTTGTTTAGAATTACAGGAAACCCATTTAAAACCCAGTAACAAAGCCAAATTACGCAGCTATTCAACTTACAGAAAAGATTTTATAGGTAGTAACAGAGCCATAGTGACCATAGATACCTTTATCTAACCCATTCATTAATAATATCATCTCTTGGAACTGCCGTGGCTATCATAATAACTATGACAAAATCCGTAACCTTCTCTCTGATCATCAGTCTTCTTGTTTAACCTTATAGGAAACCCATTTAAAACCCAGTAACAAAGCCAAATTACGCAGCTATTCAACTTACAGAAAAGATTTTATAGGTAGTAACAGAGCCACTGATGGAGTGGCTCTTTTTATCTCTCACACTTTGCCCCATTCTCATATTACTTTAAATACTAGCCTACAAGCTGTTGCATTCCGTGTGCATATTGACTATCTCATTACAATATGTACTATCTACTTACCTCCAATCCAAACTATTCAGTTAACAGATCTTAATAATCTTCTTCTCCAACTCCCCACTCCATGCATCATTATTGGAGATTTTAATGCCCACAGCTAGCTATGGGGGAACAGTGATTCTAATCATCGTGGTGACACTATAGAAAAACTTATTTCTGACAATGGCTTATGCCTGCTCAATAATGGCGATCATACTTCTTTTCACGAACCTACCAGTACTTTTAATGCTATAGACCTGGCAATTTGCTCCCCATTCATCTATCCCTTTTGGAATTTTTGGATTTCTAATTATTTGCATGGCACTGAACATTTCCCAGCATTTATCACAAAGACTACTCCTAAAAGGGACTCTAGTAATTATTTTAAGCGTTACATCTATGACAGAGCCAACTAGCCAACTTTCATGAGTCATGCTAAAATTACAAATGATATGATTGAGTGTGATATTGATGATACACTTGATAATATTACCAGGTATGTCATTAATTCTGCAGATTTAAGCATTCCTAAGTCCTGTACCATATACAAGCACAAAAAGCCTTGGTGAAACAGTAACTGTCAGAATGCAAAAAAGAACCAACAGAAGGCTTGGGGCATCTTCAGGAGATGCCCCATTAATAGTAATTTATTGCTTTTAAAAAAGCAAAGGCAGAAGCTAGGAGAGTGCTCCGCAATAGCCAACGCGAATCCTGGATGCAGTACATATCTAACATTAACTCTAGTACCTCCGGTAAAATCCTGTGGAAAAAGATCAGAAATTGTATGGGTCTTTATTCTGAAATCCATATCTCTATTCTAAATCACAATGGACATACAGTAGCATCACCCTAATATTGCTGAAACCATAGCAAATGCACTTGCATCCAATCCAGCTCTGACTCTTACCCTGACCCTTTCTTGTCCTATAAAAGGCAAATGGAAACTACCACCATCAATTCAACACTCGCCAAACTTATGACTACAATGTTCCTTTCACTGTCTCAGAACTACATAGCTGTTTACGAAATAGCCATCCCTCTGATCCAAGGCACGGTGGTATTACTTATACCATGCTGAAACATCTCTGCACAACTTCCATCAATAATCGCCTCAAGTTTTATAACCGTATTTGGATGGAAGACATCTTTCCTGACGCATGGTGTAAAGCCATTATTATTCCCTTTCCTAAACCAGGAAAAGATTCCAGTGACCCAAATAATTACAGACGTATCGCACTCACTAGCAGCCTTTGCAAACGCCTGGAAAAATGATTAATTTCCGTCTTATGCATGTTTCAGAATCTAACAATTGCATTGCCGCATTTCAAAGTGGTAAGTCTACAATTGATAACCTTATTCACCTTGAAAATTACATACGGACTGCCTTTCTAAAACGCAACCATTTGGTGTCAGTATTCTTTGACATGGCGAAAGCCTATGATAGAACCTGGCGTTATGGGATCCTTAATGATCTTTTTAACTTGGACTTTCGTAAAAATTTGCCAAACTTTATCAAAAATTTCCTGGCTGTTCGACTTTTTCAAGTAGCGAATAGGTGGAACTCTTTCTAATTTTTATGTACAAGAAGGGGGTGTACCTCATGGCAGTGTCCTGAGTGTTACCCTCTTTGCTATCAAAATAAATGGTGTACTTAGTCAACTTCCACCCTTCTGTGAAAGGAGATTTATATGTTGACGACTTTCGCATCATGTGTATGGGACAGGATATTCGTTTTATTGGGAGACAGCTGCAAATTGCCCTCACCCGCATTCTTAATTGGACAAATAAAAATGGTTTTATTATTTCTCAAGACAAAACTTCATGTGTGCATTTCTGTAGACGTAGGGATCTACATCCAGATCCTGAAATTTTCATTGGTTCTATCCAAATTCTTGTTGTGGACAATGTTCGTTACACCGGCGTTTACTTTGACAAGAAACAGACGTTTTTACCACATGTTTTACAATTACTGACAAAATGTGAAAAATTGCTAAATTTAATAAAAGTACTGTCAAATACTTCTTGGGGAGCAGACAGCACTTCGCTTCTTAAAATTTATCTTGCTGTTATCCGTTCTAAAATTGACTATGCTTGCCAGACCTACGGTTGTGCTCGTAGTTATGTTCTTAAAAAACTTGCGTGTTTGTACTGTACTTTTGTGTTTGTACTGTGCACCATAGCGCATTTCGTGTTTGCTCTGACGCATTTCGTACTTCTCCTGTTCTAATCTTGTATTTTGACTGCAATGAGCCCTCCTTACATCATACTAGTGAAAATTTGTCATTAAATTTCTTTTACCGTCTTCTTTCACATCACGGTCATCCACTTCGTTCATACATTTTAAATACAGACAATGACATTCTATATCAGCATCGTCCATCATGCATTCCATCTTTTGGTGTCAGAATCAGGAATGCAATTGACAATAGCATTCTCGGGAATATTGACGTGAGTCCATGTTCCTTGCACGTGTTTCCCCCGTGGAAGCCTCCTAATATTACCACTCTCCATCCATTCAAAGGATTTGATAAAAGAAATTTGCCTCCTGCTGTTTTCCAACAATTATTTGCTATTCATCAAGCAAAGTACAGTTCTTATACTGATATATACACAGATGACTCCAAAAGAGGAGATAATTTTGGATGTGGGTTTTTTTGTGATAACACTTCTCTGAGTTATCGTATTCATCCATCCACTTCTATATTTGCTGCTGAATTGATTGCAATACACAGAGCAATGTTGCACATCTCTAATCATCGTAACAGATCCTTCATTTTATATACTGACTCTATTAGTTCTGTTGAGGCCAATCATTTAATAAGCATCCATTTATCACTTCCATCCTTGAGCTTTATAATAATTTGGCAACGCGTGGCTAGAGTATTTTATTCTGCTGAGTACCGGGACATATGGTATTCCTGGAAACGAAAAAGCTGATGAAGCAGCGAAACATGCTCTTATTCCATTAAACTATAAAATTCCATTCTCAGACGTCAAACTACTCATAAAATACTTCATCTATAATAATAAAGAGAGAAGGATGTTTGTCTGTGAGCGCTGTTCTGAAGAGACTGCTGCACGTAGAGTTACAAAATTTGGAGGGAAGGTACTTTTTTACATGTATTTTTGCACCTCGAAGCCCGATTTTCGATTTTTTGTTTAGATTTTTTTAAATAATTTTTAGGCGATTTTTAGCGTTATTTTTGCGGTTTTATCCCATCAGTGAAAGGAATACGGTTACATTCTTTTAACCCAAAATAGCAATTTTTTTTTTCTCTTTTCAAAAAAGTTTATTCGGAATTTGTACAGCGATTTTTGAATTTTTAACGAATTTTTAATGCGATTTTTAGTGTTTTTTCTCATTTTGCGGCTATTTTTTGAGATTGATAAAAAAAAATCGTTTTAAACTTTTAGCCTAATGCCCTAAATTTTGTGTTTGTTAAGATTTTTTGATTTTAACGATTTTTAATGCGATTTTTAACGTTTCTTAAAGATTTTTGCGTTTAGCATCTATTTTTTTCATAGTTGTTCTATCAAAAATTTGAGCTGTTGAGAATGCAATAAGTAGTATTTTTTGTGAAATCTACCTAAAATGTCAAAAATTTAGGTACCACTATTTTCGAATAGCAATTTCATAAACTATCTTAAATTCTTGCTTAAGACCGCTACCCCCTCGAGTTATCTATCACCTGATAGGTTATTTAACAGAGTATGGTTTTGATAAAGTTTTTGAAGAATAGAGTGCTCTACCTGGTGGCGGAAAATGGAACTAATAGAACGCTATTTTTTAAAATCTATAATAATAAAGAGACAAGTTTGTGAGTGTGTCAGCGCTGTTCTGAAGAGACTGCTGCACGTAGAGTTACAAAATGCGGAGGGAAGGTACTTTTATACATGTAGTTTTGCACCTCGAAGCCCGATTTTCAATTTTTTTATTAGATTTTTTGAGGCGATTTTTAGCGTTCTTTTTGCAGTTTTATCCCATTAAAGAAATACGGTTTCATTCTTTTAACCCAATATAGCAATTTTTTTTCTCTTTTCAACAAAGTTTATTCGGAATTTGTACAGCGATTTTTGAATTTTTAACGAATTTTTAATGCCATTTTTAATGGTTTTCTCATTTTGCTTTTTTTTTTTTTTTTTTTTTTTTTTTTTTTTTTGAGATTGATAAAAAGAAAACCGTTTCAAACTTTTAGCCCTAAATTTTGTGTTTGTTACGAATTTTAGATTTTAACAATTTATAATACGATTTTCAATGTGATTTGTAACGCTTTTTCAAGATTTTTTGCGTTTAGCATCTATTTTTTACATAGTTGTTCTATCAAAATTTTGAGCTGTTGAGAATGCAATAAGTAGCATTTTTTTGCGAAATTTGTTTAAAATGTCAAAAATTTAGTTACCACTATTTTCGAATAGCAATTTTATAAAATATCTTAAATTCTTGCTTAAAACCGCTACCCCCTCGAGTAATATATCACCTGATAGGTTGTTTAACAGAGTATCGTTTTGATAAAGTTTTTGAAGAATAGATTGCGTTAGGTGATGGTGAAAAATGGAACTAACAGAACGCGATTTTGTTAAAATTTGAAAATATAACAATGTGATTTATTTTAAATTTTAAAATGGTTTATAATACATGATAAAAAATGTAAACAAAGAATGGTGTGACACATTTCAGGGTGCGTGAAAGGAGAGGCGCGAACAAAATTAGGAAATGTAATAAGGAGATCTGTTTTACACTTTAAGGTAGTTTATAACGCATGTTAAAATTTTTAAAGTACTGGCGATGCTCTGGAGAGACCGCTGCACGAAGTTATGTATGGAGTTTTACACCTTGAAGGCCGATTTTTAGTTTTTTTAATTTAATTCATATGCGAATTTTAGTGGGTTTCGAGGCGATTTTTCCACATTAGCGAAAAGGAAAGCGGTTTCATTCTTTCGACCTAAATTAGTGAATTTTTCTTTTCAATATAATTTATTTGGATTTCGTGCAACGATGTTTGGATTTTTAGTGAATTATTTAATGTAAATTTTGCCGTTATTATTCGACATTAGTAAAAGGAATTTTGCTTAAAACATTCAGGCTGATGTATTAAATTTTAGCTGTTAAGATTTATGAATTTCAGCTAATTTTAATGCGATTTGATGCCGTATTTTTGTCATTCATGAGATATTTCCAGTTACAACGTTTTACCCAATTAGAGTAAATTTTGACCCCTGTGATTTTTTAATACAGCTCATATTCAAAATATTAGAATAATTACCTTTTTTTAGAAATTGAAAATATCGTTTGGTAATTTAATGTCTTTTAATGAAAATATGCAAACGATATTTTTATTAAGAACTTATTGTTGATTAAACTTACTTGTTATCTTAAATTTAATATCATTTTTGAAAAGATTAATTGCAAAAAAATTATTTTGAAAAGTCAAAATATTAGAATATTTATTCAAGTGGTTCAAAATATTAGAATATTTATTCAAGTGGTTCAAAATATTAGAATATTTCACATTAATTCTCCTTTAATTATTACCAATTCTTAACTGGTGGCATCATTGATTAAATTCAGACTATTTTATTTAAAATCAGTATTCTTTTTTGCAGTTTGTTTCTTTTTTGTCTTAAAATGGGCCGTGTGAGTGATATTCTTGAATCTACTAAACTTTGTATGGTTGATTTGTATCGGCACGGTAAAAATCAATGTTTTATAGCGAATTATTTACATTGTTCGCAATAGAGCGTTAGTAAAATACTAACACAATGTTGAAAAATTGGAAAATTTCAAAATAATCGCCGAAATGGTGGCCGAAAACCAAAAACATCTGCTAGAGATGACAGGAAACTGAAGCGTATAGTTAAGAAAAACCGTTTTAAAAGTGTGCGATTCTTGCACCGAAAATGGAAAGAAGAAGGAGTTGAAGTTTCTACATCGACAACATTAAGACGTCTCCATAAATTTAAATTTGAATCTCGTGTACCGAAAACAAAACCTCTCATGACTGCAAGACAAAAGCGTATAAGATTGAATTGGTGTAAATCAAGACGTTTATGGAGCAATGAAGATTGGAAAAATATATTATTTAGTGATGAAAGTATGTTTTGTGTTTCATATGGTAATCAAGGTATTCGAGTTTGGAGAATGAAGCAAGAAGCATTTGATAAAGAATGCCTTAAACGTTCCGTAAAATTTGCTGCTAGTGTCATGGTTTGGGGTTGTATGAGTGCAGAAGGACCTGGAAAGTTATGCATCATCTACGAAAAGGTTAACTCTCTGATATATCAAGAAATTTTAGAATATTACATGATTCCATCATCAGAAGATTTATTTGAAGATGATTTCATCTTTCAACAAGATTTAGCGTCCCCGCATACCTCGGTGTCAACTAAGAATTGGTTCCGCCAACGCAACATTAAGGCACTTCCTTGGCCACCAAATTCACCAGATCTTAATCCCATCGAAAACTTATGGTGCATAATGAAGAAAAAACTTCAAGAAAATCCTCCTTCAAGTAAAACTGAGTTAGTGGCACGTATAAAGTCTATTTGGGCTAGTATTGATAGAAATGTTTGTAAACACCTTGTATATAGTATGCAAGATCGATTGTACGCTGTTATGAAAGCTAAAGGGGATGCTACAAAATATTATCTACCATTTACTTCATATTCATAAGGTAATATTGTTGCGTAAAATAAAATATTCTAATATTTTGAACCAATCTAAATTTTATTCTAATATTCTGGTGTGTTTAAGGAAGCTGTATACCTAATTTATTGTGCTGTATTTTATATTTTATAAATGTTAAAATCTTATCTAAACATTCCAGATTTAATTTATAAGAAATTTAATTGCATTTACTTAGTATAAAAAATTAATAAATGACAAATAATTTTTTCTTATTACTTTTTCTCAATTATTCTAATATTTTGAATATGAGCTGTATTAGTGATTTTTAATGCACTTTTCAATGCAATTTTTAGAGATTTTTCGAGTTTTATGGTGATTTTTTGATTTTCGGAAGTAAAAATTGATTTCAAACTTTTAATCTAATATTATTTTAGTGATTTTTAACGTGATTTTTCAAGAATTGTTGTGTTCCGTGTCGATTTTTTATTATTTATAAAGGATTTCCTTTTATTACGTGATTATCCTGTCGACCAATTTCGCCAAATTATATCAATCGTGAAACAAGCCAAATTATGCAAATAGATGTAATTTTTATGTGAGACAATGAAAGAAGACATAATTTAGAAAAACATTAACACAAATACATATAAAAATAAGAAGTAAAAACCACTTGATGTCGTAACAAACATATGTAACATGTTTAATGTCAAGTGAATATGGAATTTACGATCCGCCATTATTGTAGTTTAATCTTATGGTTTGACCCAGATAGTTTCTTGGTCAACCGGATAATAAAATAGTTCAGATATCCGATTAGAATGTTTTATCCGTTTGATAAAATTCTGATTACTGCGATTTAAAAAATAACTAGCGATATTTAGTGCATTTTTCAATGCGTTTTTAATGAACTTTTTAATGCGATTTAGTACTATTTTTTTCGATCCCCACCACAGTGGTGTTTTAACAATTAAAAAATTATTTTGGTTTCAAACTTTTAGCCTAATATAGTAAATTTTACCATTTACCTTTTTTTAATTTTGTCGATTTTCAATGTGATTTTTGATATATTTTGTGTTCTGCATCGATTTTTTTGTAATTCATGTAAAAAAGAATGGTTGCTACGTTTTACACGACTAGAATATTTTTTTATTCACGGGATGTATTTACATTTAGCGATTTTTAATGAATTTTTCAATGGTTTTGTATTGTTTTTTTGAATCTCACGGCTATTTTTTGAAATTTCGAAAAGGAAATTAATTTCAAACATTTACACTTCAATTACGAATTTTGAAATTTTGTGATTTTTTAATGCAATTTTTAGCAATGTTTTCATTATTTCTCACGCTTTGCGCCGATTTTTTCATTCGTATTTAAGAAATAATTCAGGTTACACTATTTTACTCTATTAATGTAAATGTTGCCCCCGCTATTTTTATATTTGAAACGATTTGTAATGAATTTTTGAATACAATTTTTAGATGCTTTCGAGTCCACGGCGATTTTTTGACAATTGGAAAAGAATTTTTTAAATAATTTGTTGCTTAATGTAGTAAATTTTGACATCAATGATTCAGATTTTTTCTGTATTTTCATAAAATGTTTAGCAAGTTTTGTGTCGACATTTTTTAACTAATGGAAGAGTTCAGATTTCAATGTTTTGTCCTATTATGGTAAATTATGTCCGAAGGAATTTAATATAAATGTTTATCTTATTATGGCAAATTTTGTCCGGATGTTTGAATTTTACTGATTTTTAATCTGTTTTATAGTGATTTTTCAAGTTCTGTGACAGTTGTTGACATCGGTAAAAGAATTTCGGTTTCTAACTTTTAGCATAAATAGTACAATTTGTTCTTCACGCTTTTATGAATTTTGCCAATTTCTCATGCGATATTCAATGTATTTTTTAGTTAGTTTGGGGGATTTTAGGTGTTTCGTGTTGACTTTTCCTTATTCATGAACGATTTCTGATTACAATATTTTCGACTGAATGTTAAATTTTTACAGCCATGACTTTTAAATATTGAGCAATTTTTAATATAGATTTCGATACGATTTTCAGCCATTTTTTAAAGTTTCTTGGCGATTTTCTGCCATTCAGAAACCAATTTTGATATCAAACATTTTGTTTAATGTAGTTATGTTTCGAATGCAATGTTTTATCTCTTAATATGATTTTGGCGTTCCATGCCTACATTTTGTAATTTATGAATGGTTTCGATCATAACCCCCCCCCCCCCGCCCTGCCTTAATATTATTTTTTTAAGCATTGACTTCCAAATATTTGGCTATTTTTAATGCAATTTTCAATGTAATTTTTAGCCATTTTACAAGTTCCGTGGCAATTTTTTTACATTCGGAAAATTATTTCGATTTCAAACTTTTTGGTTAATATGGTTAATTTCTTGATTACAACATCTTATATTTTATATTATAACAGTGAATTTTTACCCTAAGGATTTTTTTTAATGTTTTACGACTTTCATTACAAATTTCAATGCAATTTTTGGGCTTTCTCAGTCTTTAACATTTTTCAAAGGAATTCGATTTTAAATTTCTAGACTAATAAGAGTTTGGTTTCAAGCTTTTTTCTTTTACGGTAATTGTTTTGCTCTCTTATTTTGATCTACAGCAATTTTTAATGCAGTATGCTTTTTTTCTTTTTTTTTTTTTTTTTTTTGATTTCACGGCGATTTTTTTCAGATACGGGTAAGGAATTCGGTTTTTAGCTCACAGGCTATCATAGCCTGAGAGCTTATGTGCCCGTCCGTTCTGTATGTATGTTGGTATGTACGTAACGCGATAACTCATGATAAAAATATCCGATCCACTTGAAATTTTGTATGTAGGTATATCCTGACAAGGCGCTTCCCTGATTAGTTTTTGGAGTTCATTCGATATGTATAAGAGGGGGAACGGGGGGCTCATGCCCCCCGTTAGTTGATATAGATGGGATTTTCATGCAGAATTAAGTTTTCAAAATTTAGATTAGGATCATTCTGATGAGGCGATTCCGTGACTGTTATTAGGTGTTCATTGAATAAGTATAAATAGGGGGAACAGGGGTTCTAATGCCCCCCCCCGTTAGTTGATATAGATGGGATTTTCATGCAGAATTAAGTTTTCAAAATTTAGATTAGGATCATTCTGATGAGGCGATTCCGTGACTGTTATTAGGTGTTCATTGATTAAATATAAATAGGGGGAACAGGGGTTCTAATGCCCCCCCCCGTTAGTTGATATAAATGGGATTTTCATGCAGAATTAAGTTTTCAAAATTTAGATTAGGATCATTCGGATGAGGCGATTCCGTGACTGTTATTAGGTGTTCATTGAATAAGTATAAATAGGGGGAACAGGGGTTCTAATGCCCCCCCCCCGTTAGTTGATATAAATGGGATTTTCATGCAGAATTAAGTTTTCGTTCAAAATTTAGATTAGGATCATTCTGATGAGGCGATTCAGTGACTGTTATTAGTTGTTCATTGAATAAGTATAAATAGGGGGAACAGGGGTTCTAATGCCCCCCCCCCCCGTTAGTTGATATAAATGGGATTTTAATGCAGAATTAAGTTTTCGTTCAAAATTTAGATTAGGATCATTCTGATGAGGCGATTCCGTGACTGTTATTAGGTGTTCATTGAATAAGTATAAATAGGGGGAACAGGGGTTCTAATGCCCCCCCCGTTAGTTGATATAAATGGGATTTTCATGCAGAATTAAGTTTTCGTTCAAAATTTAGATTAGGATCATTCTGATGAGGCGATTCCGTGACTGTTATTAGGTGTTCATTGAATAAGTATAAATAGGGGGAACAGGGGCTCTAATGCCCCGCCCCCCGTTAGTTGATATAAATGGGATTTTCATGCAGAATTAATTTTCGTTCAAAATTTAGATTAGGATCATTCTGATGAGGCGATTCCGTGACTGTTATTAGGTGTTCATTGAATAAGTATAAATAAGGGGAACAGGGGTTCTAATGCCCCCCCCCTTAATTTATATAAATGGGTTTTTCAAGCAGAATTGTCAGATTTCGTTCAAATCTCTGAATAGTTTTGGAAGTTTAATGGTTAAGTATAAAAGAGGGGGATAACTCCTTTTAAATTATATAAATGCTAAATGGGTTTTTATTAAGAATTATCTCATTTGCTCTGAATTTTGGATATAGATTTTTTATATGATAAAGCATATCTTTGATAGTATAGGAGTTTCAATGATTAAGTATAAAAAAAGAGGAAAGGGGAGAGCTGTTTCCCCTTCTTAATTTTTTTTCGAACGGAATTAACCCTTGAAAATATAAGGCTTTAATGTACAATTAGTATTTGTAGCCTGTGAGCTCAATGCCATCAGTTTAACTGGGCAGTATTCTTTATTAATTTCTTCGCTAATATGATAAAGTTTCTCCTGTGCGATTAAAGATTTTTATTGCGATTTTTTTGCAGTTTTTTTTTCGTATTTCAACGCTTTTTACATTACCAAATTAATTAGATTCAAAACATTTATCCAAGTAGAGTAAATTTTGAGTTCTGTGATTTTTGAAAATTTTGCCATTTTTAAAGCGACGTTTACGTTTTTTCGCGACCCGCTTCGATTTTTTAGAGGTTCAATTTTTGGCCGAATTTATTAAATTCTGATCTCTTTTCTTCAAAGTTTATTTGAATTTTGAAACACAATTTTTGAATTTTGTTTTATATTTTTATGAGATTTTTAATGTTTTTTGCGATTTGTAAGATTTTTCCACATTAGTAAAAATAATCCAACTTCAGTTTTCTAGCCCACCTCTTTTCAACGAAGTTTAGACGAAATTCGTGCAGCATTTTTAAAATTTTTCAAGGTTTTTATTATGATTTTTAAAGTTTTTTCGCAATTCTTGCTATTTTTTGATGAATCCGGGCAACGCCGGGCAGAACAGCTAGTTTATAATAAATGGCAAGATAGTTGGAATATGTAACACAATAATAAACTACACCATGTTAATTCAATCATCACGACCTGGCTTCCGAACTATCCAAGGAAAACAGATGTCTTTTAACTCGTCTGAGAATTGGACATTCCAGGATCACCCATAAACATCTTTTACTTCGAAAGGACGCACCTATGTGCTGACATTGTCATTTTCTGCACTTAACCATTCATCACATTTTAACTGACTGTCCTGGTTTGCGACATTTATATAGAATCTATTTTAAGACTTCTTCACCTAGTTTGATAAACCTCATTGAGGATACACATCATGGGGCACTCTTCACTTTTTTAAAACATGCCGGATTTTATTTTGAAATATAGTTTCTTTCGTTTGTTTACAAATTTTATTTATATATTCTTTGACATTTGGATGCGATTCCTACCCTGACATTGTTTTTTACTGATTTAGAACTTAAACTTTACCTTTCATGACTTTGACTAGATCTGGATGGGGAACCCCATAGAGATTGCTTTTATACATTATTTATTTTCACTTTATTATTTTTCTAGTTAACTTGTTTTTGGCGCAGCATGTCCCTTAAGAGATTTTGCGCCATAAAATCCTATATAACCAACCAACCAACCTCTTTTATGACTAATGAGAATGCTCCATAACACAGTAAAGTAACCGTTTTCTATAAAAGCGATGGAATGACGCTGTAGCAAATGAGTTAAATTTTTTACAGTGTATAGGGTTTTTCTCTACAAAAATTCATTGAAATATATTAATTTAGTTTTCTATTTGGATTTTTATTTTATCCAGTAAAGGGTTTCTAAATACAACTGATGTGTGTGTGTGTTTTTTTTTAATTAGTTGCTGTGGCGTCACTCCACCGCTTTTATAGAAAACGGTTACTTTACTGTGTTATGGAGCATTCTCATTGGTCATAAAATAGATATTTTATAAAAGCTGTGGAGTGACGCTACAGCAAATGGATCAAATTTTGAACAGCATAGCATTATCGAAATAATCACCACGGGCGATTTTCAAGAAACGCTATTCCTGCAAAAGACGAGGAATTTAACGTCAAAAATTCTGGCCAATCAAGTAAAACCTGGTTGGGAAAACCAAAATATGTATCGATTTAATATGCTCAATTACACCGTGATAAACGAGGATTCGAAATAAACATCAAATACAAAAGTTACGTATTTTTGTCTGTAGAATCCGAATCTGCAATAAAAAATGGGGGCTTATAATTTAAGATTTCAAGTTGGACCTCCTCTGACCTCCAGGGGGTCGGTTGCGAAGGTTAAATTTGGTATCACTGAGTAGCTTATTTAAAAATATTTAACACGTATATTTTCGTTTTTCAATCTCATATGTATTTCTCGAGTTATTCGACGTTTCCAGACTTTTCGGACACCCTGTATATATTTAACAATTATTAGTTTTAAACATTTAACAGATAGAGATTATTTTATTCTAATGTATCTATTTATTTACATATTTATTAAACATGCTTAATTGGTTTTCTTATGTTTGTTACGAATGCATTCGAGAAATTACAAATTTATGTTTGTCACGAAAGTGTGCTAATCTGTTCTTGAGCATGAATTGCGTAGCGCACAGTAACACAACACAAATTCATAATTCATATTAACCATTAGCGTAGGTCGTTAGATAGATGAAAATCGTGAAAGTCATACAAAATGTTTACATACTTTAATTTAATATATCTATTTGAAATAAAAAACTTGATTCCTTTTGTAAATGTTTATATTTTTGTCAAATAGAAATTCATCTTTAAGATCTACCATCTGTGTGGGATTTAAAAACATATAACTTAATGAACTGTTCAAAAAATACTTAATTTTTGCATATAACAACTATGACTACGTTATAAAAAAACTACATACTGCTTACTAAATTATGCATAATGTAGTAAACATCAACAATAACTATTTGAGTATATAAGTTTGAAGTGGTGTAAATCACTTTCTAAGATCCACCATCTATATGCCAATTAAAAACATATAACTTAATTAATGGTTCAAAAACCGATTTAATTCTTGCATGTAACAACTACGACTACATTATAAAAATACTATATACTGCTCACTAAATTATGCATAATGTAGTAAACAACAACAATAACTAGTTCACTAAATAAGTTTGAACTAGTGTAAATAAGTTCGTAAGATCCACCATCTGTGTGCCAATTAAAAACATATAACTTAAACAATGGTTCAAAAAATGACTTAATTCTTGCATTTAACAACTACGACTACATTATAAAAAAAACTACATACTGCCTACTGAATTATGCATAATATAGTAACCAAAAACAATAACTATTTGAGTAAATAAGTTTGAACTGGTGTAAATAAGTTCGTAAGATCAACCATCTGTGTGCCAATAAAAACATATAACATAAGTAATGTTTCAAAAAAGACTTAATTCTTGCATGTAACAACTATGATTACATTATAAAAAATTCTACATGCTGCTTATTAAATTATGCATAATGTAGTAAACAACAACCATAATTATTTGAGTAAATGCGTTTGAACTGGCGTAAATCAATTCGTGAGATCCACCATCTGTATGCCGATTAAAAACACATACATTAATCAATGATTCAAAAAATGACTTATTTCTTGCATGTAACAACTATTACTACATTATAAAAAAACTACATACTGCTTACTAAATTATGCATAATGTAGTAAACAACAACAACAATTATAGTAAATAAGTTTGAACTGGTGTAAATCAACCTAACTGTAATAGAAACTTTTTAAAAACACAAAAAATATACTAAAATACGCTAGGCTTTTCGAAACAACTGTGTCTTTATCAGGCGCATAGAAGGAGTCCATCTACTATGAACGCCTACTATGGATCGTGCCTGCCTCTGCTTTCATAGTGCATGGACATCATCTTAGTTCTTTCGAAAGGCCTAACGTATTTTGTCATATTTTATAGTGTTTTTAAGAAGTATTTATAGCAGTTCGAATAACTGTTTGATCAAAAATAACTTATCATTTTTTGCATTATAATACGAATTGAATATTTCGAACTGAGCAAAAAATTGCCCAATCCGGGAATCAAACACAGATATGTGGCTTACAAGTGCAATGCATTACCGTTTGAGCTAACTGGGTACGATAACCGGTGAACATTGTTCGCTCAAATAACCTTGTAGGTCATAACATGTGGTCTGTTATTTAGAGATCACAACAGAATAGAGCGCATGTAAAGGAACTACATAGGACGATGGATACGTTGATAAAATGCATATTTAACACAATCAAACTGATTGATAAAGTTATCGTACGAATTAAATAATTCCAGCAGAGCGAAAAATAAGATTGTGTTAAATGTAAGATTGTAATGTGTTTGATTGTGTTAAATGTATGATTGTAATGTGTATAATTGTGTTAAATATGCAGTTTACCTACGTATCCATCGTTCTCCACTAGTTTTGAGTATGGCTATTGCGGAAATTAAAAATAACGCAGCATGAAAGCAATACCTGTCGAGCGATATACGCCATAAACTAAACAGATCTAGTTTATAACATCTCACACAATCTAAAATTTTGTGAAATTATATGCACTAGTTGTTGAGATACAGGTATCGCAATATCATCAATAATGCACCATGGCAGCGCCACGTGCTGAGTGATTTACAGCAAAACGTAATCAGATCTAGATTATATCATGGTCCAACATAATCAAAGGTTTTGTAAAATTCTGTGCATTAATATCCGAGATAGAACACCCACAAAGTTTTGTCATACACAGATAGACTCAAGGGTTACATAATCATAGTCTCACAGAGAGACATTTTGTAAAAACATGTTTTTCGTTGACTTTTACCACTAAAAATGTAAATCTGTCAAAACCGGAATTCGAAAATTTTTACGAATCGAATACTTCCTTCTTGTAAAGATAGAAGAAACTAAAATTAGAAAATGTGCTATAGAAAACAGTAAAGCATATACTAAAATTATTTTACTTATCATAAACATTAGTTTACATATACAAAATAATCTTAAAAATTGTCTCTAAATACGCATTGTGTGAATTATTGAATATGGATGTTCCTGCAAAAAGAGCGTTGTTACTTAATGAGAATGCAATTCCAAATGTGTATACTTATAAAAATAAAAGAAATATATATATATATATATATATATTAATTAAATACTGCTCGTTTGTTGAATTAATTTAAAAAGGGAACATTTTAATTTAGTAAAATGGATCATTATGCATTCCATTGAAATGTATCTTTAAGGTAAACATTTGCATATTCAAAGGATTTATGTTTCATATTTCAAACGTATTGTATTCAGAGAAATCTGTAAATGTTCGTATGCTGCGTAATTCTAAACTTGGTACATAAATAATATTTCATGTTAATAGATAACTTAAGCTACGTGAGTAAGCATTGTGATTCTCTATTCGTGTGCACGAATTTTGCCATCAGTTAAATCTATTCTTAACTGCTTGTTTGTTGAATTGATTTGAAAAGGGAACATAATATTTCAGTTAAATCAATCGTTATGAAGCTCCTTTAAATGTATCTTTAAAGTAAACCTGTGTGGTTTAAACCATAATGTAGGCAGCAGCAACTTATGTCAACTGATAACTGAATTTGAAGTTTGATGAAAATCCGTGCATATGTTTTAGAGATAGAACTATTGTAAAAACATTAAAAAAAATCTGCATAATAGCGCCACAGGTTGGGTGATGTAAAGCAAATCTAATCAGGGTCAATTTGTTATCAGGTGCTAAATGAATCTGAATTTTGAGGAAAATTCATGCATTATTACTTGAGATACCTTTTTTGAGAGATCGTGAAAAAATGCAGCATAACAGCGGCATCTGTAAGGAAATTTATATCAAAAGCTAAACAACACTAATTTAATATGAAGTTTTAGAAAATTTTGCGCATTTGTTCTTGAAATGCAGATACTGTGATTATAACAAATGCACCATGACAGCACCACCTGTGGAGCAATTTGCACAAAAACATAATCAGATCTCGATTATATAAAGGTCTAACATAATCTAAAGTTTTGTGAAATTTTGTACATCAGTTCTTGAGAATAGATGTGCATTAGTTATTAACTAATCTATACACAAAACTAATCAAGGCAGGAAGTACATTATCAGAGCACCCACAAAACTTTTGTAACGTACTGACAGACAGGCTCGCAGACTCACAGACTTACAGACAGACATTTTAATGGCATATTTTTCGGGCTCTCTGACCCCTATAAATGTAAATTCGTCAAAACCGGAATTCAAAAATTTTAACGAATCCAATCCTTTTTTTCTTGTAAAGATAGTTGAAAATAATAAAGGAGAATCTGCTAGGAAACAGAAACATCATGTCCTAAAATTATTTTACTTATCTGAGACATTAGTTTTCATATGCAAAATATTCTTAACCTTCCCACTGCTGCGACCAGATATATCCTTTCATTAGGCTGCAGGTTTCACTACAGTAGAAGCTTTATTTAAATTAATATAACTCTACAAATATAATCCAGTTTAGAGAAATTAATATATGATTGATACTTTCAAGGCTTATAAGCATATACGTAACAAAAAATTACAGCATGATACAAAATCCATCTTTTCTTAGCATTTAAAATAAATTGCAGAGAAAAAAGCATTACAATTTTGCCCTTTTGCTCGGCATTCAGGGGGAATCATTGTCTCTAAAAATGCATTGTGTGAAATATTGAATATGGATGTTCCTGCACCGAGACTTAATGAGAATGCAATTCTAAATGTGTACGCTTCTAAAAATAAAAGAAATTAATATAAAAGTAACAGAATTCATACTGCTCGGTTGTTAAATTTATTTTAAAAAGGGGACTTTATAATTTAGTAAAATGGATCATTATGTATCCCATTCAAATGTATCTTTAAAGTAAAGATTTGCATATTTAAAGGATGTATGTTTCATATTTCAAACGTATTGTATTCAGAGAAATCTGTTAATGTTCATGTGCTGCGTAATTCAAAACTTGGTACATAAGTAATAGTTCATGTTAATAGACAACATAAACTACGGGAGTAAGCTTTGTGATTCTCTATTCTCGTGCACGAATTTTGTCGACAGGTAAATCCATTCTTGACTGGTACAATTCCGAATTATTATAGTAAAGATATCTATACTAATAAAAGAACAAAACGCTCTGTCTGTCTGCGTGTGTGTGTGTGTGTGTCTGCGATGGCTAGCAAAATCTACAGCACGCACAAGCCTCAAAATTGTTTTGAGAGTAGCCCCAAATCTCTCCTGATGCACCTGAGCTTCAGAATTTCGAAATTCTATTATTAACCGAGTAATTAATTAAATTCCAAAGATCACTCTCATAAAAAATCGCCTTTTTTCTTCTTTTTTTCCCTTCATTTAGTTATGGTTGGTTGGTTGCATAAAATTTTCGCATGAATAATTAAAAAAGCTGGAACAGACTTTTAAAATTCATAGACTGGCAAACTGTCAGTTTAAATGACAATTTTTTATCACAGCGGTTGTAAACCATGGAGGAAAAAGATAGATGGTGGTAAAGTAAACGGAATAAAGGGTTGCAATATTAAACCATTTATCGCTCAAATTTTATTGCCCCAAACAAAAGCATGTGGAAGGGATTTTGTATTAATAAGACGAATTGAAAGAAATGAATTACAGCTGAAGCATATTTTACGAAGAAATAGTAATTTTTTAAAATGGTCTTTTTTATATTATATTATTTATTTAAAAAAATGTTTGCTTTTAAAATAATTTAAATTGATAAATTCGAAATAATTAAATGTCAAAATAAAATTAAATTAAATATTGAAAACATTTGATTTGAATTAAAAATTGTATTACTAAAAGTTTTCTTTTTTTTCAGAACTTTGTAATACTTTATAAGGTAGATGAAAAATGTTTATGATTTAACAACATATTAATAATTCTATGTCATTATATAAAATATATTTATGAAAACATTCTTTTAAAAATCATGCGCGAAAACTTAAATAAGAAATATTAGTCTAAAATCTAGATTTCAGAGTGCAGACGATTTTAAGACATTAACGAAAGAATGTTAACTTTTCAAGCAAAATCTTAAATGATGCTTCTATATTGATATTTTAAAGTCATATGATAAAAATAATCACATAATTCTTGCCTATGATTGGTATATTTGTATCTTTTATGCATTCCGATCGTGTATTACAGTCAATAATGGCACAAAACGTTATTTTTTAAACGAAATTTTAGCCATCTATTCAATAACAGTTTAAAAGGTAAAAAAAAAAGAAATACGATTTAAACCAGTTTGAATTGATCGGCGTGTCAAAGCACATGGTTTTGTTGGTGCTTATTTGGACTTAATGTAGCGGATTTTAGGGTTAAATTTTTGGCGTCAGCCCAAGACATTATACTTCCACTCAATTTCTTTTTACTGTGTGGTTGTACGCAGATCTTTGGCATATCGAACAATAGAATGTATGAGTCATTAGCTATGTTGCAGTAAAAAAAATCACACAACACTTTTCAGGAGTTTATTTTTTTTTATCATAAATAAAATTTAAATGTATTCTATTCGTTTTAAAATTAAATTATGGCTTTAATTTGATTTTAAAACAAAAATAAAATATAGCTGTTTGGCGTACAATTGTTCGAATCCGCAAACGATTCATAAACCATGATAAATTATCAAATAGTAAAGTAAATTATTTATCAGAAATAGCCATAAAAAGAATAGTAGCAAAACTGATTATAACCTTAATGTTTAGACTAATTATCACATAACCCGATCCCAACCAGAAAAAAACAGACCACACTCCGATCCGTGATAGACAAAATTTCCGTGAGTATAAACCCGACCCGAACCTAAAAATTCTGTTTAAAAAAAAACTATAGATTAGATAACTGACCCGAACCAAATCTCAATCCCATAAAAATGTTCTAATGAAGCATAACCCGATCCAAACAAGGAAAAATAATTTTAGTGGGCATGAAACCTGACTCGAACCAAAATATTGTCTTTAAAAAAAACTCGAAATATGACCCGAACAAAATCTAAAACCGATAAAAATATTCCAGAGAACTATAACCCGATCCCAGCAAGGCAAAATACTTTCTGTGGTCATAAACCCGACTCAAACCTAAAAAATTCCATTTGAAAAATTCTAAAATTTGACCCAAACCACATCTAAATCCGACCAAAATATTCGAAAGAACCATAACCAGATTAGAGTAAGACTAAATAATTTCCGTGGACATGAACCCTATACGAACCTAAAACTTCCATTCGAAAAAATACCTGAAATTTGAATCGAACCAAATCTGAATATCACAAAACTATTTCAAAGAGCCGCAACCGGATCCGAACAAGACAAAATATTTTCATGGACATGAACCCAATCAGAACCCGAAAAATTTCTTTGAAAAAATCGCGAAATCTGAACTGAACCAAATCTGAACTTGGCAAAAATATTCCAGTGAAGCATCTCATTATTCGAACAATACAGAACAATTTTCGTGAACACGCAAGAAGACCCGAACCCAAAATTTCCATTTGAAAAAATACCCGAAATCTGAATTGAACCAAATCTGAACCCGATAAAAGTATTCCAAAGAACCATAACCCGATCCGAGCAGGACGAAATAATTTCATGGACGTAAATCCGACTCGAACCTAAAAAATCCGATTTGAAAAAAACCTGAAATTTGACTCAAATCATATCTGAATCCGATCAAAATGTTAGAAAGAATCATAACCGGACTCGAGTATGATAAAATAATTTCCTTGGACATGAACGAGATTCGAAACTAAAAATTCTATTTGAAAAAATACCTGAAATTTGAATCGAACCAAATCTGAACATGACAAAAATATTCCAAAGAACCGTAACAGGATCCGAATAAGACAAAATTTCCATGCACATGAACCGAATCTGAACCTAAAAAATTTCTTCGAAAAACTCTCGAAATCTGAAATGAACTTTATAAAAATATTCCAGTGAAGCATGTATTTATTTGAACAATGCAGAATAATGTCCGTGAACACGCTAGAAAACCCGAATCCAAAAATTACATTTGAAAAAAAAGCCGAAATCTAAATTAAACCAAGTCTGAATTTGAGAAAAATATTCCAGTGAAGCATGTCTTTATTCGAATTAGACAGAATAATTTCCGTGGACACGCAGGAAGACCTGAACCCAAAAATTCCATTTGAAGAAAACGCCGAAATCTGAATTCAACCTAATCCTATCCCGACAAAATTATTTCACAGAAACATAACTGGATCCGAGCAAGGCAAAATAATTTCCATGGACATGAATCTAACCCGAACATTTAAATTGAATTTCAAAAAATACCTGAAACCTGAATCGAACCAAATCTGAACCCGACGAAAATATTCTAATGAATCATAACCAAATCCGAACAAGACAAAATTATTTCCATGGACATGAACTCCATGGTTAGGTAACATTTGGGTTGCGATTAGATTACAATTACATTACGGTAAGTCTTTGATTTTATTTAATTTCACGTTAGGTTACAGTTAGATCACGATTAATTTAAAGTTAGGTTAAAGTTAAATTGCATTTATGTGATAGTTAGAATAGGTTACAATAAAGTGACGGCTAGGTTACATTTATGTTATATTTAAGTTACAGTAGGGTACTGTTAAGTCGCAGTTAGGTTACAGACAGATTATTGTGTTTTGGTACAAAAGTTTACGGTTAGGAATTTGTCCACAGAGTCAACATTACGCATGCTTTGATTAAAAATATACACTTTTGTTAAATGGCTATGAAATTATAATACTATATACCAATCTTTTATCATCGCTTATCGATTTCATTCACGGTATAGTCGGATTTAAGAGTGATATAATTAGTTTGAAATTTAAAATATCTCACTTGGGATTTCTATGCGAAAAAAATAATTAGTTACGTGATTTAACAGGGATTTTTACGGGTAAATATCAACACTTTAACACGAAACTAACGCAATCGTTGGATACATGTTCCCTCCCGTGTTTCTCATTGCTCATTTTAAGTATTTTTAGAGCTTAATATTAGTTGTTGTTTCTAAAATCAATTTTTCAGAAAGTCAGCTGCGACGTATTTCAGACAATGCATTTCTGCACGCTTCCAGTTAATGATAAAATCATACAAATTTCAAGTTCGTTTAATATTGCTAATACGTAACCGGGCAACGCCGGGCGGGTCAGCTTGTGGAATGAATAAAAATATTCATTTGAATACTGCAGTCTATACTTCATTTATGTGAAATTCCAGGATGGTGGATTTAAAAAATTAAAATTGAACGTACATTACATAAATTTTCTATTATAACTACTACATGTATAGTATTTTTTTTCTGATATGGAAACATGTTGATACAGATTAAATTTATTTTTACTACTGTGAATGCTATAGTTTTAAAAATTATCTTTATAAAGTTCAACTTAATTTTCCACATTTCAGCCGTCATTAGTGTAAACAAATAATATTATTTACCTTATATACTTGAGATTGAAACGATTCACATTGAAGATGAATAAATAATAACAACTAGCACGTTTAGCGATATAAATTGCGCTGAAGCATATTTTATGTCAGACGTTGACAAATCTATTTTCATTCTTTATCCAGATTTTTTATAATTTCCTATCTGAATATTATGGGTTAAATTATACAAAATGTTGTACAAATTTAAAATTATCAATGCCAGATTTTAGTGAAATTTACAAGTTGAATACGTAATTGAAATCGCTGAACAAACTTAGATAAGGTGGTAGGTGTTTTTTTTCTTTTTATTGCATGATATAAATTTATTTGTAATCCTCTTACATGCTAATATCTTCTTTTCAATAAAAATATTTATGGTATCTACACTGTTAAAAATTTTGTGCTACTTTGAACCGAAATTTGGTGCTTAGTAGCTGCCACCATAAGATGGTGAAATCTTGTTCCAAGATTTAGAACTTCGGTTGAACCATAGTACCATTTTTTCAAATAATACGGTGTAAACTCATTCCAAGATCTGGAGCTTCGATTGAACCATCCTATGGTGGCAGCTGGTAATAGCTGCGAGCACCAAATATTGGTTCAAAGTAGCACGAAATTTTTAACAGTGTATACAAAAACATAATTAGATCTACGTTGGCAAGGAAAGCTTCATTCTGAGGATCCTCTCTATTTAGCTTTGAAGTTTGTTTATAAAATATGCTGAAGTTAATAGTACCAAAATTCAAACAAATTGCATGCATACATAAATTCTATAGCAGGTAATGCTCATATCTGAATACATAGTATCACATGAAAGTGTCACATAACTTTCAGGAAAAAATGCTCTTAAAATACCTATCTAGTTATAAAACTAGAAAAAAGATAGCATAAAAACATAAACTGGTTGACAGCAGTATTTATTTGAAAACTTTCCTTTGTTTATTTAATTGTAAAAAAAATAACGAATTGGTCATTATTAATGATTTCCACTTGGCCTATTATAAGGGAACATTCTTAAGGAGTCCCTCGTGTAAACAATTGTTGCGATGAACGGGGTACCGATATCACAAATGGAAAGGGGGCACCACATTCCATTCCTACATCTTTATACTGTAAGAATTTTTTTCATTTTTACCGAATTTTAACCACTTGGAACCCTTTTAACAAAGAAATTTATTACCTCCTAAAGCCTTCTCTAATCCAGAATTGTTTTCATTTTTACCGTACTTTAACCATTTGGAAACCTTTTTAACAAAGATCTTTATTACCCCTGCAATCTTTTCTACTCAACGAGATTAGTCGGACCCTGTGTATGAGTTCGTATAACAAAAAATATTTTTTTTCCATTTTTCCTTTTTGGGTGAAAAAAGTCCGGTCCACGAATCGAACCAGGGATGTGTTGGCTGAAGCCGCCAATGCTCTACTAACTGCGCCATCCCGGACACGAACACTGGAGAACTATTTCACCCAATTAACCTCAACGATCACTTTATCTGGTTTGATATTCTGGATCAGCTCAACAGAATAAATCGGAGGTCGATATATGGAACTGCAGAAAATCGCTGCATACGAAATTACATTAGATTAATTTTAAACACGATTGTTCAATCGGTAAATTAATTATAACAGAAAAATAATTTTTCCATTTTTCATTTTTGGGTGAGAAAAGTCCGGGCCAGGATTCGAACCAGGGATGTATTGGACAATACATCCTTTTTCAATCATTCCTATTCAATCAATCCTTTTTCGCAATCAAAAGTTTACTGTTGATTGCGATTATATGTAATTTGTTTTTCAATGTGGCGTTATTGGACATTATAGAGTTCCGGGCGCGGAAGGGGGCTTGTACTTTTAGATAAATGCTATAAAATCTCAAAATCTTGCTGGAAGATATTTGAATACTCTGAGAAATGTCCGTCTCGGGCAACCCCTTGAATTCAACATTGAACAGGGGGTGAGGATTTCCCCAACCCACCTTCTACTTTTATATATCATAACAAAATTTGTAACGCATTGCTCTTATAAATTTAGAGGCCCATTTACTGTATTTTCTCACATTTAAAATACTTTTGCATCCATTATCACAGAAAAAGTGTCCGCTATTCGGGATGCCTGTTATTCAGAGGTTAAACATGCAAAAAGTTTGATTTTGGGAGTGCGGATTGGAAAAATGTCCGTTAAATAGAGGTGTCGCTATTCGAGACTGTCCGTTATGGAGATTTTACTATATAAGCATACTTTGCTAGTTTTGTTGAAAAGGTTTTAAACGGTAGAATTTCTGCTGTAATGTCATTTAAAAAAAGTAATATATTTCTTTCTATGCCTTTTGTTAAAAGTTTGAACATGCATGGGTCTAAAAGGAAGCTGGAGTGCAGAAAGTCCACATTTTGGGATAGTAGCTCACGGGAAAATCGTTAATATTTCCCTGACATACTTGGCTTGGTCTTACCTTTTTCGGAAGGTTCGTGCCGGATCAGATCGGCAATGTTCACGGAACCTACAATTTTTAACATTCTTCAACTACTATATCATTTATGTACATGTGCAGAAGTTCCTCAAAAGATCTTTCGTCAGCTGTAATGGACACTTTACATCTGCGGGATAGCGATTGCTGCAAATTTACGAAGATGCCAGGTATTTCTCGAATGTCGTCGGAGCAACGGCAATTCTCGTGGCTAATCACAGGTCGGTTTCAATGGGGTACTGTAGGATTAAGCTTTTTATATGGTCTCATACATACAAATCAAAACAAGAGGCATTTGGCGATCTTGGTGGCCAAGCAATGGCACTCCCTTGAATAATCCATTGCCCTGGAACAGTGGTAAACTACCTTTTAACTTCTCGCCGCTTACGTTACGACCATAAATTCTATGAATAAACTTGCTCGTACAGCTGTGTTCTGTTATCACGTAAAGTTTTGCACTTTTTTTCAGATACATATATATATGCGTATATAATTAAACTGAGCATTCTGTAACAAGATTCGTAATATTCTTTTGAAGCAATAAGTACTATTTTAAAATTGATTTTTCTGCAAAGCCTCTTTAGATCGAGCATTACAATTTACTGTACTCAATCTATAATTATAATTTTTCGTTTTCGCTTGTTTGATCATTTTTTACAATTTTTCACCACTGTCATTCATATTTAAAAGAATGAGTGTAGTACTTCCAGCCCAATGGCAAATTTCGTTTTTAATATTGACAATTTGGAAATTAAAATGCATCAGCTGTTTTTGTTTTATGTGTTATTAGCACACTATTAATTTATGTATTCTAATAGTCAACGGTTAAATATCTGATTAAATACAAAATTTACCACGTGAGTTATTGCTGTAGATTTATGGCGATATTGTGTCGCAACTGTTTTTCCAATAACTCTTTAACCTCGTCAGTCCCTGAGTACCCAAATGGGTACATCAGTTTTGTCCCATTTTATTAATGATACTCAAATACAAATGAAATTTGGATATAAGAATAATATGTTTCGAATTCTAAGATTCGAGCTAATGAAAATAAAACAAAAATCTCGCTCTGAAGTAAAACGAGAGAAGAAATAATTCAATAATAATTAAAAATACTGTAATAATCGCCAGTAGCGAATAGGTTAACAAATTATATAAATAGAAGCCGGTAAGTGCTAAATGATGCCAAACGATAAATGGCAATCGATGCAACATTGAGTAGTTCAAATGTAAACCTTGAATCGTATACCGTCTATAAAGTAGTTATACAGTGTTTATGTTTAAACTACCAGATCGCCTCGATTGGCATTTATAATTCATTACCATTCACATAATCGGCTTCAATTTTCAGCCTTTATTAAAATCAGAATTGGAACAGCTGGCCAATATATGTTCAGAATGACGTTGAATTGCTATACAATTATAAAAAATGAAATTGATAGAATAAGAAAATAATGGCGTAAAGCCAAAACAAAAGTATTCATATCACTCTGAGTTGAATGCCAGATTTTTAGTGGAAAATATATACATGTTTAAAAATAATTTATACTTCTTAATATACACATTGTTCTTCACATTTTATTATCTAATAATTTCTTCACAATCATAAAAAATCAGCTATTTAGTTAACAGCTATTAAAATTAACAGTTTTATCAGCTATTTAAAATACAGCTATTTATTTAACTCATCTAGCTTAACAATCATTGAAAACACTTTTCATTTCAATTATTTGTTACAGGCGATGAAAATGTCGACAATATTTTCCAATATATAACAGCACTTACTCATTAAAAAAATTTTGCAATCAATTATCGTATATTATTTAGAAACTATGCTAACACGGCGCTGCATGTAAAAAATATTCACGTTTCCAATTAACGTTTTCGATATATTTCCACGTTTTTGATTATAATACTTTTAATGTTTATTATCAAATGAACCAGACTTTCATTTTCATATGATTGCGAAAACACGTTCATTAAAATAATGCAGTATTAAAACCAGACAGTCTGGAAAATGTCTCAAAATCCCAATTCTAATGGCATTATATAAATATAGCTTGAGGGAATTTAGATCATTTGATAGATGCAAATATAGATGAATATAAATAAAATATAATAAAATATAAATAAAATTTCTCTCTCTCTCTCTGTCTCTCTCTCTCTCTGTCTCTCTGTCTCTCTCTCTCTCTCTCTCTCTCTCTCTCTCTCTCTATATATATATATATATATATATATATATATATATATATATATATATGTATGTATATGTGTACATGTGTATATAAACACATTTAATTACCGAATGTTTCCTCTTTAGTTTTAATCTGTTAATATGCAATTTCGCAAGAAAATGATGCAATTAGTCAAACATGAAATAATAGTAAAAAAAAATTTATCTACTTTTCGAAATAGTGATTTAAATCACTAATGGACATAACAAAGTATAATATAGTTCTAAAAGGAGTTTTATTATATAAATATCATATTAAGATGAAGTTAAATACGTTAAATTAATGAGAAATACTAGTTCATGTGGACTAACTAGGCGTATTAAAAAAATCGACTACTCAGTTGATGGTTTGCATAAACTGAAAATAATTAAACAAACAGGCGCATAAAATAATTAAACAAACAAACAATGAATAAATAAAAAAAACAAATAAATGAACTGATAAGAAATGAAACAAAAAATATCAATAATAAATAAGAAACCTGTTTTTTTTTCTGTAAAACAAAACAAAAATATGTTTTGGTTAATATCAACATTTAGTAGTATATACACTTTTGGTGTTACTCTCATCTAGTATCCAGACCTGGTGCATTTTGTGGCCCTGAACATAAATGTTATAGAACCGGTAAAAATTATCCGATAAAATCATATTTTATGAATGTTTTTATATATATATTTTTTGTTGGATTTTTTATTGGTTTATTTCACGCACAAAGTGAAATGAGTTGTCAAATATGGAGCTAAGAAGTCTTCATTTGCCTTATTTTGTGGCTACGATACGCGGCTAAATTTCCCGGAAAACTCTACTTTTGAAAATACGCCAACTTTTCCCGAGCCAAAAATATGAATATAAAATCGCAATTTGCTAAATCAAATAAAACCATATTTGTAGGTTTTTGAAGTAACTTTTAAACTTTTTTCAATGTGTAATACTTATTAATAACTAATTTGTATTTTTAAATGCTTCTTATACAAAAAAAAAAATATCTAAGCTAATAGTTTGTTAAGTGGTCTTGAAAGTAGTATCTTTAGAGATTTGTGGTGCTGCGAAATCAAAAAGTATGACTTTCAAAAAAAAAATTTCGATTCTTAAACTTCCTAGTATATAGCTTTAAAATGTACCAAGTCTCAATGGTGTACTGGTGGTAATGGTCAAAACTTTGTGTGATCCAAAAGTGGTTCTTTTGTTAGTGACACATACATGAAAGAAGGTATCCTAATTCATTCAAGTGGCAGGCTGAAACCGATGGGCTATTGTAGTAAATATGCTAAAATAATCACTTTTTCTTAATATTTCTAAACTTGGAGAATAAATCCGTACAAAGACATTCTGAATTTTATAGAGGCTTTATTAAAACTTAAATAAACGGTCAATGTGAGTATTATTCGCGCTCAGAAGATTCCGTACAATAAACATATGTTTTATTAACACCTTGGGCGCCTGCTGTATGTGCCATTTAAAATTCACATAATTTTTTCATTATTCCCACTAGATAATTTTTATTGTAAAGTTTATCTTATTTAATTGCAGCATTTTTGTTATTCAAGTATAGAAAATTTTCTGCTTAGAAAAAAATCTGTTAGATTAAAAATTAAGCGAAATTCACCCTCTCGAAGGAGTAACTATGTTATTAAAATAAAATCGTGCTGAAAGAATAATAAGACATTGTAAAAACTATACAAAATAGGGTTAGTTAGTTATAGCTGAATATATGACAAAAGTATGAATGTGTATGCTGTATAAGTTCAAAAAGATATAAAGCCTAAGTAATATCAATTATTGCTATTTTGTATGACTCATTTTTTTAATCTTATC
Organism: Maratus speculifer; assembly: GCA_964019185.1. Lineage (NCBI taxonomy): Eukaryota > Metazoa > Arthropoda > Arachnida > Araneae > Salticidae > Maratus > Maratus speculifer. Next base: position 93,648,176 of record OZ025295.1, read on the forward strand.
CTTATGTATTTATACGGAATATAACTTGGTACTGAGGATAAAAGGTAGCACATTTTTAAACTTCATTTGGTATTCCATAAAACTAAATTTGGCGTAGTAATATCCTTTTTTCCCGGTTAAGCTAACATAAAATCCTTCTTATATATTTAAATGTAGCATTGCGAAAAAGAAGCTTGTGTAGAAAGGAACTCGAAAATTTGCAAATGGGTTTTGTTCCGTGAACACGTTTTTCAAAATAGGTTTTTATGTAAAGAGTCGTAACGAAAGACCACTGAATGCAAATTAGTCGCAAACTCCATGGAGTTTATAAATTATTCGCATGCATAAAGATTTTAAAAAAATTATAATCCAAAAATAATGGCCGTAACATAGTGGTCGCTATATCCAAATAAAGAAAGTTTTGGATTAAAAAAGGAAAATAATACTTTTAAAAAATCTAGTAGTAAAATGCATATTTTTTTTTATTTTCTTATAAGTACGAACCCTAATTTATGTGGTTGATTCTAATTAATTTAGTATGTTTGCAACTGTTGTGTTTACTTTAGTGGGTGAGAAGAAGAGATGGGAGGAGAAACACTTTTTATTTGTTTCTACCCACAACTAGGCCAAAAAATGATCGTGATAGTGACTGGTACATTACGAAGAATGGAGGCCAGCAAACGACCCAAAAGTGACCATCCTTACTTCACTTAAAATAATAAAAATATTCTTTTAATCTTGAAGATGATAAACTAAATACAAAATTATAAAATATAAATTTGAAGAAAAGGTAAAGTTACCTGTGAAGTCCTTGGCAGATGATGAGTAGTAAATCCAGACACATATACAGGAATTAATACACAAATTTGTTGAAGATTAATATTTATTTATTTATGAAATACTTGTATTTCTTTCATGAAAAAAATCGAATATCTTCTTTATAGAAAACATTTTTGTTTCTCATAAAAAATTAAACATTTGTTTTATAGTAAAAACTTTACAAATGAAGATATATTTTTAAATTGATATATTCCAAACACAACCAACATTCTTCATCATAACACATTTTTTTTTATATATCTTGACAGTATGAACTTGAAAAATTTTTCATAACACACAAAAGGAAAATAACATCATTTTCTTCAAAAAGAAACATCACTTAAATATATGTATGTTTTAAATATGTATATATTATCAGACGAGAATTTTATATAGATATGCACCAATATTTTCGATGGAACGCCCCGTGAATATTCAAATTTATTTGTATGAAGATGGGCCAAATAGCAAATTAAAATGACGAAAGAAATTATGAAGTCAATACGTTATGTAAATATGTAAGATCACTTCTTGAAAGAACATTCTTCAACTCACGAAAGAAAATCTTCACCTCTGCATGCTTTTCAGAGTACGGAGATCACATGAAAAGATTATTGAAGAAACTTGAGCACAAAAAGCAGTTGAAGAAAATTATTAATGATGAGATGATAAAAATAAAATAAATATTTAGAAGACACATGACGACATTCTTCTTTAGTTATAAAGCTAACACGAGATCAACGAACAGAAGATCCATGGTGTGCCCTTATTTACACAATAATTTCGGGATGCCTTTGAAGGGGCCTTGCTCCTGGCGGCCTTAAAAAATCAACCTTTCCTGAAACCATGGCGTGATCATAGCAGCCTGAAATGTTGCCCGTATACAACGGTCTGGAGGGGAGCACGCACACATGCCCCGAAAAATTCCACCCAAAACTTCCAATCATCCGACCGCATCCATTACGGCAGGTGTCTAACAGCGCAACTCCCGCAGGTGGCCGAGAGCCCAGGGGAAAAAGAGAAAAGGTTACTGGAATCCCAAAATACGCCAATTTGGCAGCGAGCGAAAGAGGGGGGGGGGGGTGACAAAATAAGCCAAGTTGCGATGTAAAGTATGGAGAAATATGAATTTAATAAAAAGAGAATTGATAAATACTTAAAGAGGGGAGGCCAAAGCAGGTGGCCCTGTGCTGAATGACTTAAAATACGTCACCTGCGGAAACGAATTTGATAGGCTAGGGGTGTGTCCGAATAAACGGAAGTTCCACCCAAAGAACAAGCGAGAATGTTCTCGAACGATCTCCAAAACTGGAAGGAATGATTTCGAACAGGATTTTACCGGCTTGGAACATTCGAAAGCTAAGTAAGAAAGAAAACATTACAGGCGACGAAATGAAAATACACGAAACCGAAATAAAATTTAAATTGAGAACATTAATAAAAAGGAAGGTGAAATGAAATAAAATGGCTAATAAAATTGAATTATACTAAACATATGGGGGGTTATCGAGTAACCACCACATATTACCCAGGGTCCCCCAAAAGAAAATATTGGTGAGATGACAAAAATGACAATTTTCATCGAGACAATATTTTCTAACACATGTACAAATATACTAAATAATTACACAAAATAAATGTATCAGAAATAGTTATAGGAATATAAATAACTGTTTTACATGATGTTCAAATACTAAAAGAAAAATACTTATTGTTATGATAGTAATCCTTATATGTTAAAGTGGAAGGTATACAAAATTTCTTCCAGAAGTATCTATCATATATTAAAAAAAAATTTAAAGTCTATGTGCAAAACAACAGTCCTTAACTTTGACGAGTCTCTTGTTAGGCTGTGCAAAATGCACTATAACAGTAGAATGCTTTAGCATATGTCAAAATATTTGATTATACAATAATATGTATATCTATATTCTTAGTTGTCAACAAAATGAAACATATTGTAACTGTATATGAATCATACAATAACTATATATAAAATATATGGTTTCAAATAACACATGATAACTTGAATGAATTTGTAAGTTGAAAATTGAACAATAAAAAATATATATATAAATGGTGCAGAGAGATTAGTTAGGCTCTCATAAAAAAATATTTACTTATATCACCACATAGCCTTTTAAGCTTTCAATAAATCTTAAATGAATAACTTTAGTATTATTCAATAACACATTTTCGCAAAAAAATAAAATAATAAGTTGCAAAAAGAATGGCAACAAAAGCATGATATTATTTTTCAATAAAAATATCTTCAAAATGAATATAATAACTTTCAAAGAGAGAATCCTTACACTCTCATAAAGGAATATTCTTGAACATTTTCAATATAAATTGACAATAATTGCATAAATACCTTTAATACTATACTTCATTCAAAATAAACATAAAACATAAGATGTTTAATATTCTGAAAAAGGAAGGAACTTATATGAACATGTCAATCTTATATATGACTTGATAATGTCAACTTACAAAGAAAAATCAATTATGTCAAAATTTTATATAGAAGATATCTAGAACATATTTATTTGTAATTTTCAAACATTTTTTTAAAAAAAATTAAGTAAGTGATCACTTTTGCATTTGTCATAAATCAAGAATTTGCTTTATATAAATATATATAATGACTCATTCAACATCTTTGGATCCAAAGTATAAACACACAAAAGTATACAAAAAAAAATATATATACTACTTATGGTGAGTCATACACTTTCTATACTTCAACAAGAAGAGAAGAAATATTAGTATGAATAAGTTTATCATGCATTTTCTTTTCTTTTTTTTTTATCAAACGAGGTTAAATGTTAAAGCATGCATGCATTGTAAAGAGAAGTCACAATAGAGAAAATAATTTGATGAGTACTCATCTTTATGTTTACCTTATATCAATTACAATTTCACCTTTCTTATTAGAATAAAACATTTGTCAAAAATCACTTTAAATGATGACATAATATTATAACAAGAATATAAAAAGACAAATTCTTTCTCCATTTTTTGCATCAACTATTGTAATTAAAGACTTTATAAGATTTAACAGTAGTAGAGTATAGCATACATGAGATTATATGTATGTATTGTAATAATTATGACTTATAGATAGATACAGTAAATAATAAAACTATTGAAAATCATACATACATCAAGAGGATGACTGCTGAATTGTATCAGGGAGAAGAAGACTTAAATAATGAAGAGAAAAAAAAATAACAACAGCTGCCTGCAGCTTGGAGAAAAGAAAAAAAAATTACATAGTGATTCTTCTTACTGGAGTATCAGTCTGGCTAGCTTAGACTGATTATACTACAAAGCAATAGTCATCCTGAAAAAGGAAAAAGAAAGTTAGTCTATTTCTTATACAGTTTATGATTGCGAGGGCGAAGATCATAATTTTTATATTGAGTGGACTTGTTTTTAACACCAGTATGAGTGCTATCAGGAGGAGCTTGTGACAGTACTGATTTACTTGAACAAGAAGATGTTTGTTGACACTTAGAAGAAGAAAGAATTGTAGGAGATGTGCTACATGCAGCATCATGATTTGAAACTTGAATAGAAGAGTGTTGTCTGACAGGAGTGGAGGATGCATTATCAACAGCTGATTGATCATGTGATGCATTTTCAGAAGAAACTGAAGGATGTTGCAGTGCTTCATTTCTCTTTTGAAGCTTCAAGATTCGATTAGTGTGAATCAACATAGGGGAAGCATGACTATTATTGGAATCTTGAATTTGAATGAGCACAGGAGAAATTATTTTCTTCACCACATATGGGCCTTGTATTTTCTTGTTAAACACATTGGGAAATTTTACGTAAACAATGTCATTAACATTGATGTTGGAAAACTTTAATTTTTCTCTGGATTTTTGGTACACCTTTTGTCTAGATGATTCGTTATTCTTGTAAGCTTGATAGTATATTTTTTCAATAACATCCATCAATTTATGAATTTCATATGCAGTATTGAGAATTTTCCATGAAACTTGAGTTTTATAATTGGAATAAATGTCGTTTATCTCTCTTCCAAAATGAAGAAGATTTGGAGAGAATTTTGTAGCTGGATGAGGTGTAGCATTATATATGGATTGGTGAATTTTTAGAGCAGTTGGTATATCACATCCTTGTGAAGCCATTGTGTTCACAGACGATTTTATTTGAGAATTGACTCGTTCGCTTAAACCGTTAGCTTGGGGATGGGCTACAGAACTATGCTCCAATTTAATGCCAAGCTTTTTGTTAAAATATGAAAACATATCACTCGTAAATTGAGAGCCATGATCAGTGAGAGTTAATTCGGGTTTTCCATGAGTGGAAATATAATGCAATAAGGCTTTTGTAACTGACTCAGCACTGATATTATTCAAGGCATATAATTCTAAATGATGAGAGAAATGGTCTATCATGGTCAACACATATTGACGATTTCTCAATGGGCCGAGTAAATCCATAGAGACCTTTTGATTGGGAGCAGTTGGGAGTGGTGCAGGTAGGTATGGAGCAGTGTTTTTTTTATGATTCTTATTTACTAAACAAATTTCACAAGAGTTGACATAATTAATGGTATCAGAAACAAGGGTTTTCCAGGTAAATCTTTTCTTTAAATTAACAATGGTTTTATGAATTCCAGTATGAGTAATATGAGCAATTCTTAAGGCTTTTGCTCTAAGTGACACAGGTAAAACAGCTTTGTGTAGCTCGATATCTTCTGAAGAGAAATGACCATTATAGCAAAGTAACTCATTACTTGGATTAATATAGTAGCCATTTAAACTTTTAGATTTTTTTTTATTTTTAAGATCTTCATAAATTTGTTTAATTTTTGGGTCCTTTTGTTGTTCAGAGAAGATGGTGTGATCAAGAATTTCTAATAATGGATCTTGATTATTATCATTATTAGGAGGTGAAGAATCACTCAGAAGATGACATGTGTGGTGTATTTTGTCAACTAAACCACATGGAAAGTGAGGAATGTCATTAAGTAAATCATTTTGATTATCAACAATAGGTAAAGGTTCTTGTGAAGTAATAAGATCTGGATTATTATTGAGATCTTCAGTAGGAATGTGAGGTGTTCTACTCAGAAAATCTGCTAACACATTCTCTTTGCCTGGTACATGCTGGAATGTGTACGAATATTCTGACAGTTCTAACATCCAACGAGTAGTAATATCAGCAGGTGATGTAGCTTTTTTATAATTATTAAGTGGCTTTGCATCAGACAATAGAATAAAGGGTCGACCAAAAATATAGTATTTAAAAGCAGTTATGCCTTTGTAAATGGCATAGAGTTCCAGTTTGATGGCAGGGTAGTGCCTTTCTGATTGAGATAGAGTTTTGGAATAATAGGAGATGGGTTTAAGTTCACCATCAAATTTTTGCATAAGAACAGCTGAAATTGCTGTCTTTGATGCATCTGTATTAACATAGAACGTTTCATTCCAGTTTGGGAGATTGAGCATAGGTTTATGGAAGAAAATGTCTTGTAATTTTTTAAATGCATTTTCTTGTTCAGATTTCCAAGAAAACTTATTTTTAGGTTTGGTGACTTCAATGAGAGGAGTAATCAATTTAGAAAAATTAGGTATAATTGATCTATAAAATGAACACAAACCGATAAAACTCTTTGTTTGCCTCTTGGTTTTAGGCGTTGGAAAATAAGTGATTTTTAAAATATTACTTGTAATAGGAAGAATTTTATGATCTGTGAGTTGGAAACCCAAAAAGTTAATGCTTGTTTGCATGAATGCACATTTTTCAGGAGACAGAGTAATGTTATTAGCAATGAGAGTGTCTAATAGTTTTGTGAGTTTCATGGACATTTCTTCAAATGAATTAGCACCCACTACAATATCGTCTTGATATGCATAACAGGAATCAATTTGAGATAATTGAATAACAGAGTCGATTAATTGTTGGAAAGTGCTGGCGGCCGTCTTCAGGCCAAATACTAGACGTAAATAGGTAAAAATTCCCCATGGAGTAGTAAAACTAAGTTTATCTTGCATATCTTTAGGTACAGCAATTTGCCAATATGCAGAGGGTAAGTCAAGAGTGGTATAATATTTAAATTTTGACAACTGCACCAATAGATTTTGAATTCTAGGAAGAGGATATGATGATGGGATTATAATCGAATTTAACAATCTTAAATCAAGAGCCAAACGATACTTTTGAGGCTTAGACATATCAGTTCTCTTCTTTTTAACAAGAAGCATGGGACACGCCCAAGATGAATTTGATCTCTCAATAATACCGGCGTTCAACATTTGATTAATTTGGTCAAGAGCTTCTTGCTCGAGTGCTTGTGGTACAGGAAAAGGTAATGTTTTTACTGGATGAGAATTTAACATGGTAAACTGAGGATTGACCAGGTCAGTATGACCTAAAGTGTCAAGAGATTTCGAAAAGGCAAGCGCTTTACTACATAATAATTTTGTTAAAGCTTCCCTTTCATGAGGAGGTAAATGTTTAAGATCAAAGTCATTTGGAGATAATTCTTGAATACGTTTTCTTTTAATCTCTTCAGATGGCAAAATTAAATTACAGTATTCGTTTTCAAATTCTAAATCAAAAGAGTATTCTTCAATATCTTTTTCATCTACATTGATACATTCACCAATAATTGAATTTTTATTTAAATGAATATCGAGCTTTGATATATTCTGACATACAACCAAAAATAAATCATTTTGAATTGAAGATTTTGAGTGCAATGATTGATGTAACACAAGACCTTTATTTTTTAAATTGGGTTTGAAAACAAAATATTCAGATGGAGGATTGAGATACTTAACATGTAAATAAACAAACGAATTAGGAGGTATTAATTCTCTATTAAGTAATTGTACCATGTTGGAATTCACCAAGACCTTATTACCATAATTTAAATGAGTTTGCTTTTCACCAACATAGCTATCATCATTAGTATTCTCAGATGAGAAATTCTTGCTAGGAATATTATTATCATTATTAGACACATAATTCACCATATTACCATAATCAGTTGGAAAATAATCAGGAAAATAAGTAAAATTACCATCAATATAAGGATTATGAAAATTCATAGCAGAATGAGCCATATTATTTGTACACAAACCATTATTTTGAACATTATAATTATAAGGATAGGTTGTATAATTGTTGGACAACTGTAAATTTGAATTATCATACCTTGCACAAGTATTATCAATGTAAGTATCACTCGTTAGATTATTTGACATAGATTCTTCATAATAAGGCATTTTGTGTGCATCGAGAGAATATGGTACATTTGAATTCACATAATTATATTCAGAATTCATAAAATAGCAAGTAGGAGATTCATTATAACTTTGAAAAGGAATGTGTTTGTCCTTAATTAGGATAGACTTAAAACTTGGAGAAATAGTAATAGAATGCTTGTTAATAAACTCAAAGCCAAGTATGGCTTGAAAGTGAACATTTTGAATTTTTGTAAGGTAAAATACATGATGAAAAAAATATTTATCAATTTTAAATGCTATCTCTATGCATCCTTTGAAGAAAACCTTAGAATTTATGGTTGACACGGATACATTCCTGGATAAAAATTTGTAATGAAGCCTGGATTTAATGCTATTAAAGCATTCTTCATCCAAGAGAGATAAACTTGATCCAGTATCTATTAATGTGGAGATTTCATTATGTTGAACATTTATTAGGATGCATGGAAGAACATAAGAGTTGTTAAAAGAACTGCATATGACATGATTTTCTTGTATGTCATCGTTGATTTGAAAATTTTGTTTGGAAGGCAAAGAATTATATGAAGAAGAAGATTTGTTAAATTTAGATGTCATAGGAGAAGTTTGGACAGCTGTGGATGACACTAAAGTGACTGACGAGCGTTTGTCCAATTGTTGATGTTTGTTGTTGTTGTCAAAGTGTACTGACCCTGAATGAGAATTACGGGAGAGAAGGCGGTCAGTAGAACCAGTCTCCCTTATTTGTTTAAATGATAAACATTGTTGTTATTTTCAGAAGAAGAAGAGGTGTGGCCTTTCTTTCTGTAAGGGTGAGACGAAATATGAGTTGAAGAGTTTTGATTAGAATTACTAATAATGTTTTTGAATTTGTAGCATGAGTCCATACGATGATTAAATTTCCCACAGAACGCACACTGCACAACATCTCGTCTGTGATAAAAGGATGTAGAATTTTTTTTGTGAGAAAACTTATCAAAGGTGGGTTGATAAGGACGATTCCGGTAAAAATTACGTTGATGAAAATTATTGTTACGTTTATTTGTAGCCTCTTGTCTCGGTGGAGAAGGCGAAAATGTCCTAGGTCTTCTTTGAAAATTACGAGAAGTATGAGAACTGTCCTTTTGAGTTTGTAAAGGAGAGTAGTTGGTTTGAGAATTGTGATAAATTTTATCCTTCGTATGCTTTATAGGAGTTTTATGAAGAGTATTACTAGAATTATCGTGGATATTTTCAGAATCGATACAATAGGCTTGATTAAAATTCTCATAAGATTTTTTAGGGGGAGAGTCATATATATTTTGAAGAAAAGTTGCTCGTTCAAGAGCTAATTCGAAGGACGTAATATTTTCTTCTAAGATTTTACGTTTGATTTGTTTAGGCAAAGCCTCAAGAAAATGAGTAAACTTTAATGAATTAAGAGCAGAAAGATCCAATTTTGGATAAGCAAGTCGAAGTTGTTTATCCAACCGAAAAGCAAAATTTTTAACTGATTCATTTGAATCTAAGGTCAAGTTCTGTAAAGATTTTAGAGAAACAGATTTTTTTGTGGGTAAGAAATAGTCTATAAATGCCTTTCGAATTTCACTAAAATTAGAGTTCTTGAGCTGTGACTGAGTTTCAAGAAAGAAGAGTAAGGCGGTGCCCTCAAGTTTTGATTTAAAGAGAACAAAAAGTTCCTTGTCTGTAAAGTTATTTAGTTCCTGTAAGTCAGATAATTGATCGAAGAAAAATTCTACAGTCTGAGGGTTACCGTCGAAAGGTTGGATTGCAATATTTAGTTTGGCTTTTGGTGGCATGATGAAAAATTTAATATAAGAGCTCAATATATGACATGATAAATTTGGTTATTGACTGGTCTTGTGATGAATAATATATATATAAATTGACCCGTTATTTAAAATATTGATGACTTTCATATACGTCATAAACCATTTTTATATATTAAAAAAAAAGAAGAAAAATATATACTAACATATTAGTATCATATGAAGAATAAAAGACCTAAATATTTTATGTAAATATTTATATATAATATGGCTCAAAACATAAATTATTATATGTATGACAAGAAGAATAATTTATCTTAGCATGAACAATAATTTTTACCAGTACCTCCGTTAAATAATGCATATATATATTAGTTGCAAAATATAGCAAGACAAGAAAAAATATATATGGAAAAATTATGCTATATATATATCATGCACTGCTCCAGAAAAATATTATTTCAGTATAGAATCAATATGTTGCAATTAATTACTGCACCACTCTCAATAAAATATAATTAATAATATTAATGTATGAAGAAAATAACTTGAAAAATAATGAAGAATTAACTGAAGATAAGGACGACAATATGTATAAATGTAACAAAAATACGATGGTGGCAAAGGAAAAATGGATGGTCATGGAATGTTGGACACGCTTTGGTCAGTGCACCAAAGAAAATAAGAGATGTTGTGTTTACTTTAGTGGGTGAGAAGAAGAGATGGGAGGAGAAACACTTTTTATTTGTTTCTACCCACAACTAGGCCAAAAAATGATCGTGATAGTGACTGGTACATTTCGAAGAATGGAGGCCAGCAAACGACCCAAAAGTGACCATCCTTACTTCACTTAAAATAATAAAAATATTCTTTTAATCTTGAAGATGATAAACTAAATACAAAATTATAAAATATAAATTTGAAGAAAAGGTAAAGTTACCTGTGAAGTCCTTGGCAGATGATGAGTAGTAAATCCAGACACATATACAGGAATTAATACACAAATTTGTTGAAGATTAATATTTATTTATTTATGAAATACTTGTATTTCTTTCATGAAAAAAATCGAATATCTTCTTTATAGAAAACATTTTTGTTTCTCATAAAAAATTAAACATTTGTTTTATAGTAAAAACTTTACAAATGAAGATATATTTTTAAATTGATATATTCCAAACACAACCAACATTCTTCATCATAACACATTTTTTTTTGATATATCTTGACAGTATGAACTTGAAAAATTTTTCATAACACACAAAAGGAAAATAACATCATTTTCTTCAAAAAGAAACATCACTTAAATATATGTATGTTTTAAATATGTATATATTATCAGACGAGAATTTTATATAGATATGCACCAATATTTTCGATGGAACGCCCCGTGAATATTCAAATTTATTTGTATGAAGATGGGTCAAATAGCAAATTAAAATGACGAAAGAAATTATGAAGTCAATACGTTATGTAAATATGTAAGATCACTTCTTGAAAGAACATTCTTCAACTCACGAAAGAAAATCTTCACCTCTGCATGCTTTTCAGAGTACGGAGATCACATGAAAAGATTATTGAAGAAACTTGAGCACAAAAAGCAGTTGAAGAAAATTATTAATGATGAGATGATAAAAATAAAATAAATATTTAGAAGACACATGACGACATTCTTCTTTAGTTATAAAGCTAACACGAGATCAACGAACAGAAGATCCATGGTGTGCCCTTATTTACACAATAATTTCGGGATGCCTTTGAAGGGGCCTTGCTCCTGGCGGCCTTAAAAAATCAACCTTTCCTGAAACCATGGCGTGATCATAGCAGCCTGAAATGTTGCCCGTATACAACGGTCTGGAGGGGAGCACGCACACATGCCCCGAAAAATTCCACCCAAAACTTCCAATCATCCGACCGCATCCATTACGGCAGGTGTCTAACAGCGCAACTCCCGCAGGTGGCCGAGAGCCCAGGGGAAAAAGAGAAAAGGTTACTGGAATCCCAAAATACGCCAATTTGGCAGCGAGCGAAAGAGGGGGGGGTGACAAAATAAGCCAAGTTACGATGTAAAGTATGGAGAAATATGAATTTAATAAAAAGAGAATTGATAAATACTTAAAGAGGGGAGGCCAAAGCAGGTGGCCCTGTGCTGAATGACTTAAAATACGTCACCTGCGGAAACGAATTTGATAGGCTAGGGGTGTGTCCGAATAAACGGAAGTTCCACCCAAAGAACAAGCGAGAATGTTCTCGAACGATCTCCAAAACCGGAAGGAATGATTTCGAACAGGATTTTACCGGCTTGGAACATTCGAAAGCTAAGTAAGAAAGAAAACATTACAGGCGACGAAATGAAAATACACGAAACCGAAATAAAATTTAAATTGAGAACATTAATAAAAAGGAAGGTGAAATGAAATAAAATGGCTAATAAAATTGAATTATACTAAACATATGGGGGGTTATCGAGTAACCACCACAGCAACAATAGGAAATTTATTACTTTTATAGTGCTACTAGTTATTGCATTACACAAACATATTTTTAAAAGTTTTTATCTAGGTTTTAAAACCCTTTGATATACAGAGTAAGTCCCCCCCCCGTTATTATTTATGTCCAAACCTTTCCTATCTTTAAGATTTATAATATCGGCGAATTACCGAAGGTTTTTTTCGAAAATAATTATCAACAAGGTTTTTGTACTTTTGCTACGATAAATATCCCTAAAAACTCCTCAACATATTTTCTCAAAGCACTTTCTCTCTCGAGCACTTTCATTAGATATCCCATAATATATGCAAAGAGAAGATTTTACTTTCTTCAAGTAACTTAATTAGCCCCCTACCCCTCTCTTAAATACATTTATTTATGTTTAATAATCTGTAAATATTTGGGTAAATAGTTTTTTAAACTTTCCCAAATTTAAACTTTTCACGTTTCATAATTTATGAGTAAAATGGCTGTAATAGACGAACAGACAGACACTGGAGTGATATTATAATGATTTCGTTTCCATTTTATAAATACGAAAGCGTAAAATTATGCACTTTTAATTTTATATTAAAATAGAATGTTATACAAATTGTGTAACTTTATGTCTAAATTCACGTACGTTTAATCTCGTAAGGTAGTTTGGTTTATGAATATGTAACATCCAAAACTGAACGTGAATTTTTCTACTAAAGAAAACGCAACATAAAGTAAAGGCAATTATATTTTAAATGATAAAACAATGAAATCTGTTTATTCCGTAAATTAGATTACAACTTAAGCCCAATAAATGTAAATAAGGATGTAATTGGTGTCATAGAAAGAAGGCGCCAATTCTCTTTAGGGGAAGAAATCTTTAATAAAGAATTTTAGTCACGTAACATATCAGACACGCCGAAGTCTCTATTGAGTAAATACTCATGACAATGTATTATTGTTCGGGGAACTGTGAAATTACGTTTGTTCCCAATGTTCAAGAATATCCCCTTAATATGTGTTCAAAGATAAAAGATACCAGTAATGATAGATATATTTCCGTAAAAAATCTGTCCAATATTCCTTTTTTTACATTGAATATTTTTTCAAGGTTAAAAACAGATATTTTTAAATCTAAATTTTCATGTTTGATGCTGTAATATCCATAAGGAATGCAATAATCTCCTTCACACGACACTTTAGATTTGGAACCCCTAATCGCTGTTATATGGACTTTGTTAACGAATAAAATTCAGTTATCGAAGATTAGTTGTTATTATTGGTAAACATACTCTAATTGGATGGAAATTGTATTTTGAGTAATGAATAAGATACTGGTATTAATTATCTTCCTTATCAGAGGGATGAATGTTTTACTTAAAAATGATATCTTAATTTATTAATTACAATTTATAAATTATGAAAAAAAACCTTATTTCACGTTAAATCAGATAGAGAAAAAATTCATTTTTCAGAAAAATATTTGAAAATAATAAATTTCTATAAAATTCGATAAGTTAAATAACAAATATGAAAATGACAAATATAGTAGTTGATGACAATTAATATAAATGAATATTAAAATAGATTGTTATACAGTTTGCATATTTTGATGTCTAGATTCACATAAATTTAGTCTCGTAATGTAGTCTGGTTCATGAATATGTAACATCCAAAAGTGAATGTGTATTTTTCTATCAATAAAATAGCAACATAAAATAAAGGTAATTATGTTTAAAAAGATAAAACAATGGAATTCATTTATCTGCAAAAATAGATGACACCGTCCGCCCAATATATGTAAATAAGGGTGTATTTGTTGTCATAGGAAGAAGCCGAAAATTCTCTTTAGGGGAAGAAATATTTAATAAAGAATTTAAGTCACGTATCATATCAAACACGCTGAAGTCTCTATTGAGTAAATATTCATGACAATGTATTATTGTTCGGAGAACTGTGAAATTAAGTTTGTTCCCAATGTTCAAAATTTTCGGTTTAATACGTATTCAAAGATAAAAGATACCAGTACTGAGATAAATAGTTGGGTAATATCTATTTCTATATGTATATTAAGCTATCGTATGTGGCACAAAAATCGCAATTACTTTTTAACTGTTCAGTAGCAACATCTGAATGAAACGCATTCATTGGTTATTGTGGAAAATTGATTTAGAAGGATTTAGACCGAGGTGAATCGGATTTATTTACACTTTTCGCTTTCGCTTTAATTACAGAGTTTTAAACTATTATTATTTTGTTTTATTATTAATTTTTTTAAATATAAGTCATGAATTTTATACGTTTATTTTGAAATTAAAGTTATGCATTATAAATTTAATGCGTGAAAGGATTATATTTTAAATGAAATTAATGAAATACTGAAATATTCCACAGGAACATTATTTAGAGAATTATCATTTGCGCCGGTTACCATAAAAATACCGAGTTTTTGATTTTCCTAGCAGAATTTTCTGATTTGGCACACAATTGAGAAGATAAAATTAAAATGTGAATAAACGTATTATGATGCAATGTTTAGTATAAATTTAAGGGAGGCCAAACTGGTCACAAAGAGCAGCTAGTATCTAATTAATATTCCTTTCAAAATTGATAACAGAAATGCTTAAAAGACCATTTTATTAAACATATTATATTACTTCAGAGAGTTGCTACAAAAAAATTAAAAACAAATAACATTCAGATGTTTCCGTGCCCATCTGATAAGAATCATAATCACAATAACAACTAGTCGTTAGGGGACACTGTAATACATAACCATCATGGATATGTATAATATAATATATAAAAATAAAACATGTGTAGAATGTTTATAAAATACTTTGCTAATAAAAAAATTAAATGTAAATTTAATTATTTTTATAATACATAATGATGCTCTATTAATGAATTGTTGATGAACCAATTTCGACAAATTTTGTAAGACGAGTAGTACCGAATAGTGTGAAAGAATCATCCTTATAACTCTAAAAATAATAATCATATTAACTAATATTTTACTGCATCAGATGAAGAGTCTCATGTCCAATTAAAATATATTTTTCAATTGACAATTGAATAAAATACAGAGACATGAAAAATCGAAGAATGTGAAAAATTGGATTCCACATATCTCGGCAATTAATAATCCGGTCGACTTCATTCTTTATGCAAAATTTGTGTTATTTTAGTGTATTTTATGTACATTCCTTAAAATAAGAATATTCGAATTTTTTTATGTACCTTTCATCAGAACGAATTTTTCGAGAGAAAAAAATAGTACCGTATAATCTAGATTACCGATATTAAATAGGCTTCGTCCCATTTTTACATACTAATTACATACAAAATTTCAAGTCTCTATCTCAATTTGTTCGGGAGCGCCACACTACAGACACACTAACAGACGGAATGCAATTTCGGAATCTCCAGTATCTGAAACGTGTAAATCTGTCAAAAAGTTTTGTTTTCGATTTTCAAAACGATTGCATGACTTATCCTATACTAACTATTTACACACACACTAACAGACACACTGACAGACGGACAGCAATTTCGGAATCTCCAGTATCTGAAACGTGTAAATCTGTCAAAAAGTTTTGTTTTCGATTTTCAAAACGATTGCATGACTTATCCTATACTAACTATTTACACACACACTAACAGACACACTGACAGACGGACAGCAATTTCGGAATCTCCAGTATCTGAAACGTGTAAATCTGTCAAAAAGTTTTGTTTTCGATTTTCAAAACGATTGCATGACTTATCCTATACTAAGGTAAGTGTACAAGTAGTGGGCCACGTACCAATATTGGGCCACCAGTTTTCAAAGTTGGAAAACAAGTTTTCTAGTCTCTCCTGTCTGATAACAACTAATTGCTGACTGGCTGGAACCCTTATCTGTTATCAGGCAAAGGGATAACTTCAGTATTCTCATAGTTTTTGAGCTGGGATGGTGTTTTTACAGACTATACGGAAAAACTAAAGAGATGTTAAAATTATTTTACGTATTTATCAAAACTTCTAAATATGATTTCATTATTGTATTTATGTTATTAATGTATCATTATAGTATATTTAAATGTAGAAATGTAGAAATATAAATAAAAAAATATTATAAATTCTGCACAGAGTATGTATTAAAATCAAGAATGGAGTAACCCATTTCTAAGGGGCCCTAATGAAGCATCAGAAAGTTACTATGGCCCACTACTGGAGCATAGAGAAGGTAACATATTTTATTTTTCATTTTTTCTACAGAATATCTTTTAAAAATTTGAATTTTTATTCTTATACATAAAGGTAAGGACTAGGTTTAAAAAATATGTTTTTTTTTTAAATTCACTAATACTTTAAAAATAATTAGATAAATGTCCTTAAGTGGCCCACTAGTGGTACATTTACCATACGTATGATGGGTAAGCAATAAAAGTACAAATCGTCTCAAGTTGCATACAATTAACACGCGACGATTTTTAAACGAAAACCACGTACTCTATTGTTAAAAAATAAATAAAATAAAATAAAAATAAAGATAAATAAATAAAATTAGAACACGATATACAATTATTTTCCAACTTTGTTCATCCCATTCAAGCTTTCAAGAGAAATTTATTCATTTACTCCAACTATGTCAATGAAATTTGTCAATGTTATTTGTTTTTAATTTTTATAACACCTCTCTCAAGAAATAGAAATTATTCCGTAAAATTTTTATTATAAAAGTTGAAAGTCTCAAAATCTTGTGATTTAAGAAGCTACTTCACTCAAATGAAAAGACCCGTTCGCTAATGCTAATCCTATGGGAGAAATTTATAAAGATATCTCGGTTGCATTTTAATATTTTTCGATGATTCTTTTTGCATTGGATAACTGAGACTGATCTGAATGAAGGTCGTTTTTTAGTTTTTCGATTTTGGTTGCAGATATTTTTAAGGGGTTGCTTTCGCTTTCCAAACCGGTTCCGAAAAATGAAAGCGTCCTCGTAAAAAAATAACTGTAAACAAAATGAATGAAAACCTAACGGCATGCATACATATCGATCTCAGATATGCAAAGCCAAAACATCATTTAAAAATATTGAAATACAACCGAGATATCTGTATAAATTTCTTCCATAGGATTAGCATTAGTGAATGGGTCTTTTCATTTGACTGAAGTAGTTCCTTAAAGGGACAGTGGACCTTTATTTGAGCAAAATCGTCGCAGAAAAGGTCTATTTATGTGGTATAATAGTACATAAACAGTTTTCAAATTATACAAAATAAATACGTAAAAGGTGCTGCAAAAATATAGATATTATTTATTTATTTTACCTGAGATCTTCCGAATGCCACCGCATTCATTTTCAAAGGAATATAAATAAAGATAATTGATTAGAAATATTTCTAATCAATTATATTCTTTTAATAATTATCTGTTAATAATTATCTTCTTTAAATAATATCTATTTTTTGCAACAGCTTTTAAGTATTTATTTTGTATAATTTGATTTAATAACAAGGTGTAAATTTCCATCAAAGACACTAGTATTAATACAGTCGTTTTGACTCATTGACTAAACAGTTTTTTCTTTCTTAAAATATCATTTATGAAGATTTTAAGAATTAAAGAATAAAAATAAGTGTATTTATATACTTTAAATCCGTTTTTTTTCAAAACTAATTTTTCAGCGTTTTTACATTTTAGAAATGCTTCTCGCGACGTAATTTGTTATCACTATTTATGAAATTGATAAGGAAGTATCCTGATATTGTTTAAAAAGAAATTGTGCAATCTTTTCAAAACTCGTCTTCATTAAGACAGTCAAATTTGATTTTTTTTTAAGACAAAATTTTGATGTAAATCGATATAGAATTTAGAAAAGAAATATTAACTATGCAAGACATAAAAAAAATGCGCAAATTTGTTAATAATAGAGTTTTAAGTGATAAAAATGCAAAAGCAAGAAAATATCTCAAAAATTAAAACACAAGGAGCATTTTAAAATTTCGTTTAAAAATTTAAAATAAAAAAATAAAAATTTTAATAAGATTGGAAAATTTTTTCAAGGTGCTTCAAAATACGCTCAATATGCTTTTGGTGAAATGTATATGTGCACAAAATTTCATATTGCTATGATAAAAATTAAAAAAAAATTAACGTCCACTGTCCCCTTCAAAATCTAACGGATTTAATAAACGTGTAATCAAAATTTTGATACTTTAATATTTAACAAGCATAAGGAATTCGATAATCATTCCTTATGAAACTCTTTAGATTTCGAAGGCATTTTCGCTGTTAAATGGACTTAAACGAATTAAATTGGGTCAACGAATGTTAGTTCTTATAACTGCTAAACATTTTAATTGGATGGAAATCGTATTTTCATTCGTTAATAAGATACTGAAATAAATTATCTTCGTCGTGAGAGGCATGATCGTTTTAATTAAAATCATCTTAATTTGTAAATCACAATATAAAAACTTTTAAAGATATTTCTTTGTTTAATGTTTAGTTTCAAAACAGCTAAAAGGAAAATAAATATTTTTCATGGAAATCTGAAATTATTGAATTTCTGTAAAAGACGACAGATTAATTATAATATACAAGTTGTGGTTTTTGCTACTATCCTTAGTCTTATTCTTATTACGTCTACAATATTTAGAATGAGAACTTGTGTGATAAAATGCGAAATCTAAATTTGACAAATATATAAGTTTTTTTTGGAAAATTCTCTATTGAGTAAACAATCAAAGGAAATCGATATTGTTCCAGGAAGTGTAAAATTCTGTTTCTTTGGAAGTCTGACCAATTTTCTTGGCATGTGCAAAAAGAAAAAAAATCCCTGTCGGCTGGGCCTATAGGCGGAGGTAGATTTCGAAGAGTGCTCATTTCAACATCAATATATGTATATATATATATACAGGGTGTCCCTAAACAAATGGTATATACGCTAGGGGGTGATAGAACAGATCAAGACGAGTAATAGTAAATAGGAAACCAAGGGTCCCAAACGTTTTTCAAAGGAGATAGCCGCCATTAAAGTTTAGGGTCCAAAAATTAAATTACACATAAAAAACGGAAAAATTGGTCGATTGATTTGCGGTTTTCACTAAAACTATTCTTTATGTTGGTATTTTCTTGAAAATAAATTATAAAGATAAATTTCGAAAAATGCCGATAGAGGGCGCTTTAAACTTTGGAGTAACTAACAACTACTTTTTACGCTATTTTTTGCATCTGATTAAATGTTTTCGTAAACTTAGACTTAAACTTAAACTTTGAGCTCAAAATCTGAATAGTTCGGAGTGGTTAAGTAGCACAAACTGAACAGGGTTAAGAGGGTTCAAAATTCAAATGATAATAGAAAACAGAAAAAATGGTCGATTCGTTTGCGGTTTAAAATAAAACTATTCTTTAAGTCAGTATCTTCTTGAAAATGAATTTTAAAGATAAAGTTCAAAAAATTCCGTTAGAGGGCGCCTTAAAATTCAGAGTAACCAAAACAAATTTTAACCGTTACTTTTTGTATCTAATTAAATGCTTTCTAAAACTTGTTAAATGTTTTCGAAATGTTAGATTTAAACTTAAATTTTGAACTCAAATTCTGAATCGTTGGGAGGGGTTAAGAAGCGCAAACTGAAATGTGTTCAGGAGTTGAAATTTAACCCCCCCCCCCCTCGAACACAGTTCACTTTTGTGTTACTTAAACACTCGCAACGACTCAGAATTTGATCTCAAAATTTAAATCTAAGCATTTGAAAGCATTTAATGAGATTTTAAAAAATAACGGTTAAAAATAGTTGTACACTACTCCAATGTCTAAGGCGCCCTCTATCGGCATTTTGTGAAATTTAACTTTAAAATTTATTTTCAAGAAAACCCTGTTTTAAAGAGTAGTTTTAGCAAAAACCGCAAACGAATCGACTATTTTTTCCGGTTTTTTATAGTTTTCCGTTTCGTTTGAAATTTAAGCTCTCTGAACACAGTTCCGTTTGTGCTGCTTAACCATTCCTAACTATTAAGATTTCGAGTTCAAAATTTAAGTTTAAATCTAAGCTTACGAAACCATTTAATGCGATGCAAAAAATAACGGCAAAAAATAGTATTATGATGGATTATTTCGTTAATCCAAAGTCTAAAGCGCCCTCTATCAGCATTTTTTGAAATTTATCTTTATAATTTATTTTCAATAAAATACCAACATAAAGAATAGTTTTAGTGAAAACCGCAAATCAATCGACCAATTTTTGCGTTTTTTATAATCATTTGAAATTTAAACCCTCTGAACACAGTTTAGTTTGTGCTACTTAAGCGCTTCCAACTATTCAGATTTTGAGCTCAAAATTTAAGTCTAAACTTAGGAAACCATTTAATGAGATGCAAAAAATCACGACAAAAAATAGTTTTTCATTACTTCAAAGTCTAAAGCGCCCTCTATCGACATTTTTCGAAATTTATCTTTATAATTTATTTTCAAGAAAATTCCAACATAAAGAATAGTTTTAGTGAAAACCGCAAATCAATCGACCAATTTTTCCGTTTTTTATGTGTATTTGAAATTTTGGACCCCAAACTTTAATGGCGGCTATCTCCTTTGAAAAACGTTTGGGACCCTTGGTTTCCTATTTACTATTACTCGTCTTGATGTGTTTTATCACCCCCTAGCGTACATACCATTTGTTTAGGGACACCCTGCATATATGATTAGAGATAAACCCAGTTTAATAACTCATTTGGCCGTTTATGAAAAATTCTTAATTTCATTTTTCTCCAAAAACTGGTTTTATCAGAATCATCTTAAGAAAAATTGAGCTCAAATGCTCATTTTGACAACATATTTTAAAATAAATTCTGAATTTATTAAAAAATTGACCAAAACTGTACATTATACAGTTCCTAAATAACAAAAAACTGTCAGTTGAATGCATTTGAGAAAAAAATTGAATTTAAAAATGAGTCATAAAATAACCTATTTGTTGTTTGAATACATCCTTAATTCTTTAATCATGATTGCTTCGGAAAATTTTGTGCGAAATACTCACTTTGACAGCATTTTAAAAAATGTATTCTATCTTTATCAAAAAAATGGCCAATGAGTCACAGTATATAGTTCCTAAATAAGAGGATCTGTAAATTGGATGCGTTTGAGAGCGAAAATGGATTTTAAAACGAGTCATAAAGAACGCAATTTGCTATGTGAAAACTTCCTTAAATTTTCAAATCGCAAAGACTTCGAGAAATTCTGTTCAAAATACCCTTTTTGGTAGCCTTTTTCAAAATATATTCTGTCTTTATCAAAAAACCGATCAATGCATCACATTATATAATTCCTAAATAAAAGGATCTGTAAATTGGATGCGTTTGAGAGCAAAAATGGATTTAAAAACGAGTCAGAAAAAAACGCAAGTTCTTATTTGAACACTTCCTTAAATTTCCAGTCACGATGATTTCGGAAAATTCTGTTCAAAATACCCTTTTTGGTAGCCTTTTTTGAAATATATTCTATCTTTATCAGAAAATTGACCAATGCGTCACTTTATACAGTTTCTAAATAAGAGTATCTACCATTTGGATGCGTTTAAAATCAAAAATGAATTTAAAAATGAGTCAGAATATAGATAGTTTGGATTTGAGGGTTTTTTTCTCCAACTCCAATTTTTGTTTAATTTCTTTTTGCTATACGAATTTGTCCTATAAAAAACTTGTCAATATAAAAGTTGTAGATATTTTTGAGAAGATGTAAAATAAATTTAATCAGGTTTGATATCTTAAAAATTTACGGAGTTAGGGATTTTTCTCTTCTTTCACCGCCCTTTTTCTTTTCGTTTTTAATTTTTTTCATCGGTAAATGTTGGTTCTATCAAAAACTTGTAGGTACATAAATTTTAGATAATTTTAAGAACATTTACAAAAAATTTAGTCGGACTTGATATATTGAAAATTGACGAAGTTATGAATTTTTTCTCTCAAAATCCCTGTTTTTTTCGCCCCTTGAACCCACTTCTAAATTTATCAAAAATCTGTCATGCATAAACTTTTGGCCCATTTTTAAGAAGTAATATAAACTTTAAACCGATTCGATATCTACTTTAATTAAGAAGTTATGGCGTTTTTTCGGTTTTCACAAAAACGCCCCCTATTCCGACCCCCTTGGTCCGATTTTGCCCATTAACGAACTTAGCCGAGATTTGAACCCCTTTGATTTTATGTACCAGTTTGGTGGAGATTGGAGAAGAATTATAGAAGTTATCGTGTCCATAAAAAAGTGATATATATATATATATAGATAGATAGATAGATAGATAAACTGGTGAGATTGCAATAGGGAGTATTTCATACGAAAGCTACCTAAAATGTAGCAGAAATTATCGAAATAGAATACATAAATAAAATTAAAGAAACGTTCTAAAATAGAACACCATTAAAATAAGAAAAAAAATACGAAAATGATATTTCTTCATATATATGAGACAGTATTAGTGAAAAAAAATTGTATTAAGAAAATAGCATTTTATTGTTATGTGAGTATTATTACTAAAATTAATCATATTTTGGAATACAATTTTTTATATACTAGTAAGCAATGAACTGGGAGAGATGTACGGAAAATGTAAATTATAAAATCTGAAATAAGTATTCACGCACGACTGTAAAAAGCAAAAGACTGCATAAACCACAGCTTTACATAATAAAATTTAATTATATTAAAACAGTTTCAACTGTTTACTACTTTAATTCCTTAATTGAATAAATGAGTATAATCATGTATCTATTTTTTTTTAATGTAGCAGAAAGTCTGAAATGTATTCTCACGCAATAGAGCTTGAAAAGAGAAATATATTATTAAAATAAAAATACTTTTATCTAACAAATAATCGAGCAAAGAAATATTTCATTTTTAAAAATAATACATTATGCAGCCATATGTCTGCAGAAGCAAATGATATATTTTCAAAATATAAAACAACATATTATCTTGTGTCATATAACGCCACCACGAAATGCTCCAGAAATGAACATAATAGTTTTAATACAAATTTCAGTCACGTATCATCTTACAATTGAAAAATTCTCTATTGAATAAACAATCAAGGGAAACTGATATTGTTTCGGAAAGTGTAAAATTGTGTTTGTTTCGAAATCTTACCATTTTTACTTGGCATGTGCAAAAAAGAAGAAAATAATAATAATAGAAATACAATATATAAAGGACACTAAAGGAATGTAAGTCTTAAATTAAAAGGCTATTAGAAAAAGAAAAAAATATGAAAATAACATGATAAAAATATGGCATGATTCTTTTCATATTTATGAAACATCATTAGTAAAAAATATTTTTATTATGGGATACAAACATCTTCATTAAAAAAATAGTAATGCCTTTATTTTCTTTTTTTCTTTTTTTTTTTTTTTTTTTGCTAAAAATGATAGTTAAATCATGTTTCTAACTCAATAAGGACATGAAATATTAATTTTATGTTTTATTTTGTTTTCAAAATCTAGCTTTCTAGCAATGGTTGTTATGGAAACGACTTGTTATGAAAATGCGTTTATCTTCATAATGGGTTTTTTCATTATTTCTCCTATTTAAATTGTCTCAAGAACTGCTTAAGGAACACGTCTTTTTTATTTTTTTTATTTGATTCAGAAAAAAGTATTTTTAAAATTATATGCTGAATGGATATCAAAACTTTTTGTTCATTTATATGAAAAAAATATTGAAATTTTAGAGATAGTATTTCAAGTTATAACGAATATAATTTCCCACTTTTTTAAAGATAATAGAAATTAATAAATAAAATAAAATATTTTTAAAAATGTTATCATGTAATTTTGTTTACTAATAATATAATCAACTATCACAAAAATTTAAAGATTATAACTAATCAAATTAAAAAAATATATATATATCTAAATCCGCCCCGGATTCCTCTAGCAAAAGTGTATTATAATTATAATAAGAGTTTTATAACTAAAATTAGTCATATTTTGGATTTTTTTTGTTTTTGCTGTTAAGCAAAGAATGGGGAGAACTGTAAAGAAAATACAATCAAAAAGTTTAAAATTAATCATTTACAAACAAATGTGAATAGCAAAAAATATTTTTTAATCCGTGACTCGGAAATAAATCAACAGTATTCCGTAATAATATTCCATGAATATAATGATAATTGAAAATAGCTTCAAAGTTATTTCAACACTAAATAAAATTTGCAGTAATTTCTTCTTTTAATTCCTTAATTGAATTAAATGAATATAATGAATTCATTGAATTCATTGAATAAATCGAAACTTTTAGATGGCCCCTTATAAGCAGCTGATCGCTATAAAAATGACTCATCTTTACATATCAAGCATATATTATTTTTATACTTCTTACATTTATAATTCATGCAATATTATGCAACGGCGCATACTATAATTTATATATAGATGTATAAAATTTAATCAATTACCTGAAAACGTAGTAATCGAAAATTGCTTTTAAGGATGAAATAAATAACTAGTATACTTTGCTACTGCAACAAACAATATATTTCAAAAACTTATTTTTTAAAAAAATACCCATTTCGTGGTATTTCATGACACAGAGACTGATATACCGAAAGCTTTGAGAAATATTAAGGAAAATATAAAATTTAATATAACAGTTTCTTTTGAAAATTAAAAGCTTTCTAAGGAACTTTGTACAGTCTTTCAAACTTTACACCGATGAAATAAGAGTAGAGTATTTAAAAATCATTATTACAATTGCTCTGAAATTAATCGAGGATAGAAAATTCAGATTTGGATTCCAGGTTTCTATTAGGCGTGATGTTTCTATAGTAAATACTTAAAAGATATATATCAATTTCAAACATTTAAAATTCGAGAAAAAGGAATGGATTAGAAATCCTACTGTAAATTTGTTCATATTTTCAGTATGATTTCTTTGAAACTGACAGTTTCAAAAACTTTGAAATTTGCTTAGAGATACCTTCTAAGAGGTTACTAAGAGTCAATGGTTTTTGTTTAATCTAAATATTGAATATATATATATACATGTGACATTTTAAAGTTAGGAGCCAGAAACATCGTCGCCAGGGTCCCCGTTCTCCGCACAGAAGTCATGGCCAGCGGGGAAAAAAATAAATAAATGTAGAAGATCCAATAAATCACTCCATGGCTGCTGCAAATTCATTTATTAAACTATAGTCATCATAGAGAGAAAAGCTCTTCTTGAAAACGATCTCTAACCGAAATATCAAAAAAAAAATATATATATTCCATCATTTACTTCAACCACCCGTACTCATCGAAGGAAGAACCCAAGAATCTTTCTTCTCACCTCGAGTTTCCCCTCTTAAAACTAAAAAGAAAGTTCTAGCAAATTCTCTACTCTCGAACCATCATCTTTTCATGTAAACATAACTCATGCCCAGAGTCGAGAATAATATTCGACAGACGACAATTTTATTTAAAAAAATACTATTTAACCGATTTGTAATCGACTCAGAATTTTCAAATATCCGTGCAAACGATATAGTTTTGCAGACGATTAATTTTAAGAGAAAAAAAAATTAAATGAATTTATTGTTATGCACACATCAAATGTTGAAGGGGGGGGGGGAAATAAACTAATAGATAAATAAAAATAATGATATTTTTTGAAAGGTATGGTTTTGGAATAATTTTAATAAGACTTTCTTAAAAAGGGTTGATATAAACATAGAAAAAATGAGTTTTATTTGGAAAATTAAGAAATAAAGTTAGTTAAGAATATTTTTAATTTCGAGCCATCTTTTTTAAATTTACGCATACTGGAATAAATGTTTTTAAGGCGAATTAAGAATTTATATCGCTTCCATAAAGATTAACAGATTAGAGCTAGAAACAAGATTTTAATTTATTAGCTGGAGTAAGTTCGGAATATTGTTATAAGTAAATCAACATAGTACAAAGGTTAATTTTGGCGAAAAAAATAAAATAGTGTCTTGTTAGACACAAATTTTCCTAGAAATTAGGTAAAATAAAAGCAACCGTAACAACGACAATCATTTAAAAAGACCGTAAAAAACAGACATAAAAGAGGCTCAAGATTACAAAACACATTACACAGTTGAAATATACATTATTCTAATCTATAAATAATTTTATTTAATGTATATGTTTTATAATTATTATGATATTTATTATTTTTTGAAAAAAAACTTTTGCTTTAAACTTTTAATGCGTTATCTTAATGAATAAAAATTCCGTTTCCCGTAATATAGCACCAGTCAGAAGTATTTTATTGCCATATTCCTGAAGAAAATGCAATGTATTCCTGTAATATATTTAAATATCAATCAATTCATATTTCTCGGATTCGATGTAAACGCTGCTATACAGTGATTAGTATGAAAATCAAGTGCATAGGAAAGTCCCTTTAAACAGGAAATACTTGCGATCGTAGAGAGCTAAAGATATGAAAGTGAGGTAACGTTATATAGCAAACTCATTACGCCCGAAGTAATGCAAATGACAACACCTACCCCAGTGGCGAAATTTGGAAGATAGCTATTACAAAATGAAAAATTTGAGTCGGCTTGGCCTATAAGCGGAGGTAGATTTCGACGAGTACTCATTTCAACAACAAAAAATAAAACATCCTTAGAGGTAAACCCAGTTTAACAACTTTATTTGGCCGCTTTTGGACAATTTTTAATTTCATTTTTCGATGAGAACTGGTTTTATCAGAATGATCTTAAGCGAAATTCGGCAGAAGTATTTATTTTGACGACTTATTTTGAAATATATTCTGACTTTATTAAATAAAATAGACCATTACATCACATTATATTGTTCCTAAATAAGAAAAAAAAACTGTCAATTGAATCCGTTTAAGAGCAAAATTGAATTTAAAAATGAGTCATAAAATAACCAATTTGTTATTTGAATACCTCCTCAATTCTTTAATTATGATCGCTTCGGAAAACTCTGTGCTAAGTGCCCGATTTGACAGCTTTTTTTATTATATTCAACAATTATCTTAAAATTGACCAATACGGCACATTATACAGTTCCTAAATAATAGAACCTGTCAATTGAATGGGTTTGAAAACAAAACTGAATTTAAAAATGATATTCAGAAAAAACGCAATTTATTATTTCAATACTTGTATTTTTCAATCCCGATAATTTCGGGAAATTCAGTTCAAAATACTTATTTTGGCAGCCTTTTTTTAAAAATAGATTCTGCCTGTATCAAAAAACTGGCCAATATATCACATTATGTAGTTCCTAAATAACAGGACCCGTAAAATCAATGCATTTGAGAGCAAAAATAGATTTAAAAGTGAGTCAGAAAAAACGTAATTTGTTATTTGAATAATTTTCCAATCACGATCAATTCGGAAAATTCTGATCAAAATACACTTTTCGGTATCTTTATTTTGAAAAATATTCTGCCTTTATAAAAAAAAATCTGGCCAATACGACACATTATATAGTTCCTAAAAAAGAGGATCTGTCATTTGGATGCGTTTGAAATTAAAAATGAGTCAGAATATAAGCAATTTGGATTTGAGGGTTTTTTTCCCTACTATTTAGTATATTTTTGCTAAAAGAATTGGTACTATGTAAAACTTGTCAATGTAAAAGTTTTAGGCATTATTAATAAGATGTAAAGTAAATTGAATTAAATTTTATAGTTTAAGAATTGACGAAATTGTGGATTTTTTTTTTTTCACCCTTCCCCTTTTTTTGTTTCCGTTTTTATTTTATTATTTTATCGGTAAGAAATAATCCTATTAAACATTTGTAAACACAAAAGTTTTTAATAATTTTGAGAACAATTAGGGCAAAATTAGTTGGATTTGGTATCTTTAGATTTAACGAAGTTATGTTTTTTTGCAAAAGACCTGTTTTTTTCACCTGTTGAGCCCATTTTTAACTTTATCAAAAATCTGTCATAGACAAACTTTTATTTAATGTTTTAGAAATAATATAAACTTTAAATTGATTCGATAAACATTTTAATTAGGAAGCTATGTCGTTTTTTCGGGTTTCACAAAATCCCTTTCTATTTCCAACTCCTTGGCCCAATTTTGCCCATTAACGAACTTTACTGTGATTTTATACCCCTTGATTTTATGTATCAGTTTGGAGGAGATTTGAACAGAATTATAGAAGATGTCGTGTCCAGAAGAAAGTTATATTATGACAGTTTTGGGGTTTAGAGCTCGTGGTTGGCGTAGATCTGCAAATTGTTTTCGGAAATTCCAACATAAGAGTGACCGCAATAGGTAGTATTTCATAAGAAATTTGCCTAAAAAGAAAAGAGATGGAGCAAATTTTCCAGTTAGAAAATTATAGAGCATCATTTAGTTAGTCCGAAACGACATTTGATTCAGACAAATAAAATAAATCATTGTCTCGATAACCAAAAATTTCTGAAATCAATGAAATCCCTTTTGTGTAAATGTTTGAAAAAATGCCCGGAAGTATTAAGCAGTACGTATTTTTTATAGTATAAATACGTGCTTACATGAATAAATTTAGATAACATCGCCCCCAAAACATGAAAAAGAAATTTTAAAATAAAAACTCTCGCATATTCGAATTAAAATTATCGACTACCATTTAATAGTTTATGAGATTAGGGTGTTTGTATCAGGTGAGAGCTAACACCTTTTAAAATAAATTTTAAATGTAATGGAAAAGAATGTTTTACAGACGTTTAATTACAAGACCATGTCGCAAATTGCAATTGTTTTCTGCTACATTTCCAAAATGCTAATATGCAGAGTAGAATCATCAATTAGAATCATCAATAGTAGCGCATCAATTTCGAAGGTTTTTGGGTGTACACATGACGATTATCTTATCCTTGTGAACCAAATGGTGTTTCGTATTAATTAATTGATTCGCTAAATCTTTCTTATTTGAAATTTTGCTTTCTTTTCGTTTTTGATTTGCAGTGGTTAGTTTCCAAAATTCGCCAGTAGGCGGCGCATCCGCTGTTTGTATTAGGTCGGGCATAGTCACTGTACTACACTTAGGTAATATGGAAATGAATATTCGAAATCTCAATTGCTGAGAAAATATGTGTGTAAAATAGATTTGATTTTGCATATAATTTGTTTTGAAATTATGTCTGTTTTTATGCAAATCTATCTCGATTAAGATTTTAAAAACTATTCTAAATTCGTGAATAAACCTGAGGTATAGTGACCTAAATAACTGATTGTTGGAAATACGTCATTTCAACCTGAGAAATGGCAATAATTAGTTAACAGAGCAGAAATTTGACCCAATAGTAAAACATTTTGAATAATACCGTGGGTAGCTCAGAAATCACTGACGTTTATTAAACAGCGTAATATCTTTTATGAAAGAATAACATTCCTTTTAGAGTTCTTAACCATATTCTTTTTTTATTAATAAAATTTATATGTATTATTATTAATGGAATAAAAATATGACATCTATTTACTGATTCACAAACAGAAGTTTTATAAATATCTTTAAATTTGCATACTAAGAGTATTTTTTATTATAGGTTTGCAATAAAGTATGCTAAAAATTTTAAAAATGTACATAATTTTATGCATGCGGCTGTCTAAGAGAAATGTGCATAACAGTTAATTATATAAATATACAGAAAAATATTCATGTGAAATTATATTTATGAATGCATGTATTTATATGCGTAATATACACTATATGGCCATTGATTATTGGACACTTGCGATTTTAGACATTTTGTTAAATATTTAGAAAAATACATTAGGAATCATCTCGAAACTCTTAGTGTATAAATATAATAGTATAAGTCAAACATCTCCGTGAAGAGTTTTTCCTGAAACTCCTAGGGGACCGTCAACAAATTAAAAAAGAATGAATATCTTTTGAATAACCCTGTCAAAACTAATGTAGCAAAAGCGCTCAAACTCTAGATTGTGATTGAATGCCTTATTGTAATACGCCTTGTTCATTTTTATGCAAATAGCATGCATACTCGCAGAGTAATTAAGGTTTTTATAAAAATGTTCCCAAATTTTTCCAAGTTTTTTCCTTATAATTTTCAGAGTTCTTAATATAAAATAATATGTTTTTCAGGAAATATGACAAACAACATTGCACACAGTACCCTGTAATCAGAATTAAAAAATAATGAAAATTGTATACAAAATGAGTTTGTTTACTAAATAATTTTTTACTGCGCATGCGTCAACGATATCAAATTTTCATTTGCATATTATGTTAGCTAAATGTATAGAGCAACCTTTGTTAAAGTCAAAAAATCATAACTTGAAAATTCTGAAAATAAACTTCAATTGAATAAGTTGAAAATCCGTTATTCTCAAAATGAAGCAAAATCAAGAGGGGTTGTATCCATATATTTATTGATTAGTGTCAATATAGAATACACAATACGGGATGTACTACTACATTTGGATAAAGTCCCTCATTTTTTTGCTTCGTTTTGGAAACAACTGATTTTGTCCTTTTTCTATAGACGATTACTTTCAGAATTTTCAAGCTATGATTTGGAAACTTTTACAGAAGATTCTCTATACATTTAGCTAACATAATATGCAAATGAAATTTTGATATCTTTGACGCATGCGCAGTAAAAAATTATTTAGTAAACCTACTCATTTTTCATACAATTTTTATTATTTTTTAATTCTGATTACAGGGTACTGTGTGCAATGTTGTTTGTCATATTTTCTGAAAAAAATGTTATTTTATATTAAGAACTCTGAAAATTGTAAGGGAAAAACTTGGTAAAATTTGGGACCATTTTTATAAAAACATTAATTACTCTGCGAGTATGCATGCTATTTTCATACAAATGAACACAGTGTATTACAATAAGGCATTCAATCATTATCTAGAGTTTCAGTGCTTTTGCTACATTAGTTTTGACAGGGTTAATCAAAATACATTCATTTTTTTTAATTTGTTGACGGTCCCCTATGGCGTTTCGGTAAAAAATCTTCACCGAGATGTATGACGTATACTATTATATTTATACACTAAGAGTTTCGGGATGATTCCTCATGTATTTTTCTAGATATTTAGTAAAATGTTTAAAATCGCAAGTGTCCAATAATCAATGGCCATATAGTGTATATTTAACTTATGTTTTGATTATATTTTTATCAAAAAATATGTACTACTCTGAATTTGACATTTATTTAATTACGAATCGTAAAAATATAAATGCTTTGTTTCTATATATCTATACAATATGTGTAAGTAATAAACAGAACACATGGCTCATGTTAATTTTTAAATCTCTCAAAGTATGATTACTAAATCATCACACCTTAGCTTTTTTTTATATGCTTGATCTCCATCTTGAATATACACTATTATCGTGAAACTATTAAAGCATTTATATGAAAACATTATACAAATTTTGGTTTTGCATTAATTAAAATGTTTAACTGCAAAAATTATGGATGAGAATTTGATTTTTGTGGTACATGTATTTAGCTTAAAAATAAAGCAACCCTGATGTTTTCCGAATACTAGAAATTTTATTTTTAAATGCAGTTTATCAATGATGGAAACAATAAAGACTGTAGGGAGCAAAACACTCGTTAAATTTGTGATAATGCAAAAATATACACTTTTTTATTTTAGGAAAATCTGGATTTACATGTGAGATTACATTTAAATTATGCCTTTTTTATGTTTGTATCAAAAAATTATCTAAACTTCAACTTTATGGAATTATGAACAGTAAGTACACTAGCAAAAGCCATGCTTTGTTTGGATTCGCGAAGCAATATAAGGTACCCTGGGGTAATAACGCCAGGCGGGGTAATAACGCCAAGTGCTTATATTTTGCATAATTATGAAATAATCAGGTAAATGACACCCATGTGCTCTGCGCAGAAGGGTTTTGAGTCATATAAATCGCAAAAAACAGCTTCACGTTAATTTGTTTCATTTTTAGGTCTTATTGTTTTTACAAACAACTAAAATTAACGCTTGATCTAAAATTTGCGAGATACGTTTTTTAAATGTGAAGACTACCTTTTTATCCGGAAATACTTTGTTACTTACATAAATTTGTAGTGCATTTCATGTACTTTTAAAGTGTTGTTGAAGATTTTGGATATCTTCTCGAGATAATTTGTAATTTAAAATGTACTGCGCAATAACTATACCGGGGTAATAACGCCAATCCTTGACATTAATACCCCGGTTGATTGCCTACAGTGTCCGAGCTACATCTTAAATACTGATTCAAATAAACACAGTTAAAACTGTGCAGAGTGGTTCTCATATTTCTATTTAAACGGTCCTTTTTAAGCAAAAAGAAACTCACTGTCTGATATTCATTTGCCTCATCCCCCCCTCCCACATCACACCTTTATATTTCTTACACTTTCACAAAAATTGAACATTTTCAATATCTTAGAATGCAATTTGTCAATTTCTAAGTTTGTAGAGTTTGTATTTTTAGAATTGGGCTATCTACATGCAATTATTCCATCTTATTTCACAGTTTTATTTGCATGGCGTTATTACCCATATAGGTGGGTAATAACGCCAAATAGCATGGGTCAAGAAAAAACGCCATTACATTTTATGAATACATATCTGTTAAATTATTTTATTTTATATAGATAGTCAATGAATTGTTGTATCAGATCCTATATTTGCTTGAAAAATACAATCTAAACTTAAGCCGTGAAAATTCGTAGAACCTTAACGTGGCGTTATTCCCCCTGGGTACCTTATTAAATATTTATTTCATACGATAGATATTTGACAAGTAACAATATTTTTAAAGAATACTTTTGCATTTTTATTAAGCAAAAGTGTTATTTTATGTTTTGGCACATTTCAATTTCTGAAATGTAAATTCAGCCAAATAATTAGGAATTTCCTCAGAATTTTTTATTTATTAATTTTATTTGTTTACAATTCCATTATATTGCTACTTTACCAAAAAATGCCGATCCAGTGGCGTGGTCGGTAGCGTGAGCTCTTCCCACACCGCTGGACCCTGGTTCGAGTCCAGCTAGCGGCATGGGTGTGCGGGTGTTGTCCCTGTGATATGTATTAAAATGTATGTGCTGGATTTCTTGTAATAATAAAGTGTTTTGTATTTGTTTCTGTGGTTTATGGATCATTCGAGGTAACAGCCATTTGTAGCGATAGACCTCAAATCATTGTTCACTCAAAAAAAAAAAAAAAAAAAAAAAAAAAATTACCAAAAAATCATTATACAATTCTTTTAAAATTTTAATACAATGATAATATTTTACATACTTATTCATTCATAACTTTATTCATTTCTATTGACTCAATGCTTTTTATTTACTGCAAGAAATACGAAATTTCCTTATAATGGAAAAATATAACCAAGAAAAAAAATATTCGATAAGAAAATAATATTGTCACAATATATAGATTATATTTTATTTTTATCAAGTACAAAAATATTTATTTTCTTAATTAAAATTTAAAAAATGGTTTATGAGATATTTTGGCTGAAAAATGAAATTGTACTTTATTTAATTAATTAATCCTGATTCTATTTATAATAACTAACTCCATGATAATTTTTTTTCTTCAGAAATCATACGCGTTTCATTTTTTATTGTAAAAGTGCAACCGTAATTAAAAGACATTTAAAATAAATTAATCAAAAGAAATAAAATGTTTAAGGTTATTCTGTAAAAAAATAATGTTCACAAATCTACAGATCGTAATTTTTTTCTGTGTCAAAATACTGAAAGTAATTCAAGTCAAAGTACTGAATAATTTTTTTTCTTAAAGTGTACGAAAAAATGGAATTTGTGTAGCCTAGTAGAAGATTCGCTTCACTCATCCTAATAATCACCTTCTTTCAAGATACATGTGATACTTCTTTAAATAATCATCAAAGCATATAGCTCGCATTAGGCGGTAAACCTCACAGACGATGTTTAATAAATTGCATCATGCTTTAGCTGCTAAGTTCATACGTCTGATTATCATCATGCATTATTTTCAAAAATATATTTAAGCATTTAAATAAAAATATTATACGAATTTTGGACTTGCATTAATGAAGATATATAACTGCAACAAGTATGTTCAGAGTTTAATTTTGGCATTACATGTGCCTCGTTTAAAATTATTTTTTTTTATTAAAATTAAAATACTTTAAAATTAAATTTATTATTTTTAAAAAAAATAGAAATTTTATTTTAAAAGTAACTTAAGCAATGATGCAAACAATAAGTATTTGGGTGGTTTTCAAATGTATTGCCGTATTAGGTGAAACAAAATTTGAAAAAATAATTTGGTTTAAATATAAAAAATTACTCAGGTATCAGTTGCTTATAGTTTACAACATTCTAAGCAGTAGATTATTTGCGAGTTTTTTCATTTATATTTCAGAAATTTCAAGAAATGTCTTCCCCAGTCACTATTTTTTTCATAAGTGTGATTTCTATAAAACATTCTGATTTTTTTTTGTATCAATAATTAATTAAAAAATTGCTTAAGGTTCTTACATACGTATTAATAAATCAAAAATGTATTAGTATTTATTTATTTCTTAAATTTAAAGCATTTTAATAGTTGTTTATGCCATGAGTGTTACTTTGCTTCTTAAATAAAAGGTATAACTTCTGATTAAAAACAAATTTAATTAAAAATTAATTATTTTCATTGCAGTTATAGTAAAGAATTAGAAAGTTCTAATAGACAAAACAATTAATTTAAGTGAAGTAACAAATGCATTAATAAAATTCTGATTCTTAGTTACAGTAATGTTCATGAAAAGTGGTAACACTCATGACAAGCGATAAGACTCATCTTGCAGCAAACAGCTTTTTTGTAACAATATATATAAAAAATGATTTTTAAAAGTTTAAACTATGATTTGTGTAAAATAGATAGTCCTTCGAAAATTATTTATTAAGAATTAAAATTTTGAATCTTAAATAGCACTTACACAACACGTGTGCAGACATGAAAATCCTGTTACAATTTTTAAATAATTATAAATATATATAATATGACAAAATATATCCCTGAATCATGAATATATTATAATAATAACTTAAATCTTTTACATGATTTATAGTTTTAGAATTACTTAACTTCTTTTCTCATGAGTGTTACTTTTTCCAAGTAACACTCATGTAAGGTAACACTCATGTACGGTAACACTCATGACATTTATTAAGGAATTCTTCACTAAAATAAATTCTAATTGTTTTATTGAAATTTTAGTTGGGCCTATTGATTCCTGAA
Organism: Maratus speculifer; assembly: GCA_964019185.1. Taxonomy (NCBI): domain Eukaryota; kingdom Metazoa; phylum Arthropoda; class Arachnida; order Araneae; family Salticidae; genus Maratus; species Maratus speculifer. The sequence goes on from OZ025295.1 coordinate 93,683,670, forward strand.
CAAAAAATACAGCATTCCCTATCTTAACATTTTTATACGTTAAAAAATAATAATAAATGAATGGGTAACACTCCTGTAAGAAAATAAAAATACTCACCATGTTGAAATGAACATTCTGATAAATAGCAGTTATAAAACAAAATTATCGCTTTCTAAATAAGCGCACTGTAGAGAAGAAACAACATCGTTTTCTCACTACCGTTGCCAACTGCAATAAACAAATATTTTGAAAACAAATAATATTAACTTCCCTAAAGTAACACTCATGTTCTGCATATGCGGACACAAAATACATTTAAATTTTTAACTCTTAGATACTAATTTTAAATATATAAACTATCTATTTGTTTAATTAACACAGGATATTTTACTTTTAATCTATATATAAAAATTTTAAAATGTTTGGAAGCATTAAAAAAGATTGAAATTTTGCGAGTTTTTTATTCAGGACAAGTAAATTCCCATTACTTGCTTACTAAAGTACAAAAAAAAGATCACTATTTCACAACTCTGAAAAAATCTAATGAATGCATTGAATTAAGCATAAAAAGATGTGCTAACACCTGATTTTAGAATATCAAAAAATAAATTTATTAATATGAAATTTAGATTTAAATGCCAGGACATCAAACTGGCAGTTCATGTGAAATTCACCCATTTAAGAAAACAAACGGGCGAAACTTCGGCGAAAATCGAAACTTTGAATTAATTTTTAGCGTTGTCTCTATCGCTGACTCTACATAAAAGAATTTAGTATATTGAGTGCGAAGTCTATGTTGTCTGCCTTTCTGTCCGGGCCGAGAAACAAGATTTTCGTTATACAGTAGGAAAAAAAAAACAAGTTGGAAATTGCACATGAAGCCTTAGCAAATGAGGTGCTTTCTAAGGATAACGAAGTTCTAAAAATATTCAGATTTTACTGTTATAGTAGACAGTTCTTCGGATATAGTATATTAGCTAAAATCTTTCGTATGTTCTCGTACACATTATCTGCTTTCTTTTATACAGGAAATAACTTATAGTATTCCTCAGCAACATATTCCAATCTCATAAAATATTAAATAGTTAATTACAATTAAATCGCGCACCAATGTTCTCCCTATAGCATCATGTAATGAAATACTTTTTTGTACCCTTGTAAATCAGTAGCAAATGTTCTTTACACAAAATTGCACAATATATTGTGCAGAATGTATATTAAAATATATACTTCACAGATGCATATACATTTTATTATGTTCCAGTGAGTGTAACACGATTAAAATACATTTGAAACATTTTTCCCCATTGACCTTAATGTAACGGAATACTTTTGATTGTCTCTGTAATATCTATGCATCAGATTTTCATAAAATTTGTAATGACTCGACAGAATTATGTAATAATTATATATTTTAAATTTCAAACGATTAAATTGCATTTCAGACTTTTTCCCCATTGACCGTAAAGTAAAGGAATTGTTTTGATTGTTCCTGTAATTGATCTAGACATCCGATTTTCGTAAAATTTAAAATAATTCGAGAAATTTATGTAATAATTATACATTTTCAATTTCAAACGATTTGATTGGATAGATTTTCCGTTGTTATATGCGGATTGACGGACTGAACGACAACTACACGGTGCTGCGTATTTATATAACTTTGAACGTACCTAAAATCTGATTGCAAAATTTTTTTAAGTACGTCGGTATTGTAAACTATGCTTTAAAAAAATAACGCACAACCTGGAAGAGAAATGCTAGAAAATAACTCAGCCATTTGCCCATTTTGTGATAAAAGCAAAAAAACAACAGTTTTGAGGTGCGTTTGTAGTTATGTAAATACATAGCATCTATAGTTGTCATTCATTCTGTCCGTCCATCTATCCATCCGTCCGTCCGTCTGACTGTCCGTCTGTCTTCAATTCACAACGCAAAAACTACCCAACCGAATCGCTTGAAATTTCAAATATATAATTACTACATAATTTTGACAAGTCATTTCAAATTTTATGAAAATTGGATCCATAGATCAATAACAGGAACATTTAAAAGTGTTCCGTTACATTATGGTTAATAGGGGAAAATGTTTCAAATGCATTTTAATCGTTTGAAATTTCAAATATATAATTATTACATAATTTTGACAAGTCATTTCAAATTTTATGAAAATTGGATCCATAGATCAATAACAGGGACATTTAAAAATGTTCTGTTAAATTATAATTAATAGGGGAAAACGTTTCAAATGCATTTTAATCGTTTGAAATTTAAAATAGATAATTATTGTTATTGATTTACAAGGCCACACAAACGAATTCTAATACATAATGGTTTAAGGAGAAAATTGTTTGGTGCATATATTAATTATAATGAACTATTTAAAATTTTATGACATTGATATATGTTGCTGAGAAATACTACAAGTTATTTCCTGTATAAAAGAAAGCGAACAGTATTTAGAGGGAAACACAAAAGATTTTGGCTACTATACTGTATCCGAAATGTTGTGTACTATTACATGAAGATCTGAATAATTCTATGTGCGTCCGTAATTATATAAATAGTGAGCACCTATATTCGTCGTTCAGTTTGTTAGTCCGTCTGTCTGCCCGTTATAACAAAGCAAAAACTGCCTAGCGAAATAGCATGATATTTAAAATACATCATTTTAGCGTAATTTTGTCGCGTCATTTTAGGTTTTATGAAATTCGGATGTGTAGTTCAATTAGAGCGACAATAAATAGTATTCCATTTCATTACGATCAATAGGTAAAATAGTTTCAAGTGCATTTTAATGATGTTAAACTCTTTCGAATGTAATAGAATTGACATGAATCTATGAAGTATATTAAAATATACATTCTATACAATCTGTGATGCAAAAAATAGTTATTATTAAATTACAGGGCCACACAAAAGTTTTCCACCACATAATGCTATACGGGAAAAGATTGTTTGGGGCGTGTGTTAATTATACTAAACTATTTCACATTTTATGAATATGATATATCTTGCTGAGGTGTAATAAAAGTTTCTTCCTGTATATTTAAAGGAATACAAAAAAAATTTCGAACACTGTACTATATCCGAAGTACTGTCTACTATAGGAGCAAGGTCTAAATATTTTTAAAACTTCTTTATCGAAACGAACGCACCTCATTTGCTATACTTCACGTGCAATTTCCAATTTATTATGTTAGTTATGCTTTAATAAAACCCATTAAAACGTTTTGATAAGAAATATATAGTGTGTTCATGATATAACCCGGAAATTATGTAAAATTTATTTACAATATAAGATTTTACATTTGATATCGTATTCAATGCTGTCAGCCATCGGTTACTGATGCGGCCTAATAGAGGATTCTGTGTCAATCTGTTTTGACTGATGTTGTAATCAACGTATTAATGAAAGCATGCATTAATTATATTATACTAAAGATCATACCTTTGAGTATAAATAAAGCAATGTAAACAATTTAAATTATTATATTTTTAATATAAATAAATAAATAAATGTATATTATTACATAAGAAAAACATATAATTTATGATTATAGCTGTTCAAATCAATTGGGAGAAACCAATTTCGGTTATTTAACCCAATAAATGATGCAGAATTCATTTTTTTTTCATAAATGAGAAAATCGAAACAGCGTATTGATTGGGTTTCATATGTTTTCGTTTATTTAAATGTTTCTGTAGTAATACAATACGTGTATTACTATTTAATTGTTGAATCAGAATCGACGAAAATATTTTTTTAAATGAAAAAAAAATTGAGAATTTTTTTTTGTTCGGTTCTTATGCATTAAGCTATCAGACTTGAGGGTATATCATAATTAATAATATGTTATTTTTACTTTTCGGGCAATATTTCTGAATATCATTTCATCAGTGAAATAAACCTTATATTTATTTCATGTATTATTCTCATTTATACAGGTCTAAATATACTTATAAATCAATTCAATACTCTGAGCATATACATCTCTCATATATACCAAATCCTTACAAATGATTAATAAATTCCGCCAAGGCTTGCATTATTCATCTCTATGGTGAGCTTGTTAATGATTTATATGGAAATGCGTGAATACGGCTTCTGCTAAAGAAGATTTGAATTTATAAATTGAAAAATGCAAATAATTGTGATTTGTCTGATTATGTGTTTGTATAAAATGCTGAATTAAATACGAAATATATTTTTTTTAAAATAGAAATAGTTGCAAACATATCGTATTTGGGTTCAGATTATTAATAAACACAGATATCTCAATGTTGTTGTCAATAGATAATTAGGCTACGTTTAAAATCAAGTTGAAAATAACACGTGAAGCGTAGCAAATGAAGTACATTCCTATTATAAGGAACTTTTAAAAATATTCCGATCATTGTTTTATTATAGTATACAATAATTTGGATACAGTAAAGTATCCGAAATCTTTTGTGTATCCCAGTAAATACTCTCTGCTTTCTATTATACAGGAAGTAACTTGTAGTAAACCTCAGCAACATATATCAATTTCATAAATTGGGAAATAGGTTAATATTATTAAAACGTGCCCCAAATCAGCATTTCCTCCTATGCCATTATGTAATGGAATACTTTTATGCAACTTAATAGCAATTTCTTGTAACTTAATAACAATTATTCTTTGCTTCACAGATTGTACAGAATGTATATTTTAGTATATACTTCATAGATGCATATTTATACTTCATAGAGGGTTATTCTTCATAGATGCATATACTTCTTAGATGCATATTTATTATTTTCAAAAGAATGTAACACCATTTAAATGCACTTAAAACTATTTTTCTCCATTATGAATTATGCATTATGCAACTCAATATTTTTTATTGTCCCTGTAATTAAACTATGTATCCGATTTTTATAAAATTTCATATGACTCGGCAAAATTATGCACCAATTATATGTTTTAAATTTAAATGATTCCATTGGGTAGTTTTTGCTCTGTTACATGGATGTATACGGACGGACTACTATAGGTGGTACTTATTTAAATAATTACGAAAGCACATAAAATAACAAATGTTCCTTAAAGAACGAAAAGGAGATGGGTCAATAAGGGCCATTTTCCGCCCAACAGCACCTAGACGTGACATACATTTTTTTCATTAGTGTATATCATAACAAGTAAGAAAATAATAATATCTTGAATGAAAGTTTAATAATTGATGGAAAAATAAAATATAGATTTAAGTAAATATTATGTGTATTAATGAGTATAAACACAATTGTCATTAGTTTTAATCCATATAATCAAAAGTTAATACAACAATAAGTGTAAAATTAAGATAAATGGAGCTTACTAAGATTAATATTTCAATACATGAAATATCGGAAATAATAAATAACAAATAATAATAATAATAACAATCATACAGTTTCAGACTTTTTGGACAATGTGTTTTAGATTATTTTCGTTATCGATTGCTTCGCCAGAATTACTAATGGACCATCCAGCGGCAGCGTCTTGTACAGTATATGAACATATTCGATATTTGGTTTTTTTAATTTTGATTGAGCGATTACAGTAGTTTTGTAAGCCAGAAACCATAATATGAAAACAACATGCACCCACCACTCTACGGCACTTTCGCGTACTTTAAACTGACAGTACTATTATGTTTATAATGTTTCGCTGTGTTTCTATCCAAATTATATAGATTTTAGAAATTGTGCGCTGAAAAATCAAATTTGGGTTACGAGAGGTGTCTCTTTGCATAATCTGTTGAAAACTTGCTGCTTAATTAAGAATCCTAGCATTTTATGTTCAATATCAATATCGTGCAGAAATTTTAAACAATCCCGGTAAAATCTACCAATACTCTGAACATCATTTGGCTTCAGCCACTTTCTGATATTATATGAATATTTTTTTAATTTCTTTGTAAGTATGTTAGCGTAATTGTTCTTTGTTTCCGCGAAGTAAGGAACGAAGACATCCAAAATGTAATTTGAAGTAATGGCGAATACCATATGCTTAACAAAACGTCTTCCTTTATATAGCCAGAAGGAATGTCTCTGAAAGGAATAGTTCATACTCTTCTGGATATAAATGTACGTGCTATCGAAAGCAGTCATCACAGTATCATTGTTGTCATCCGGAGTAAATAATCTTCCTGCTGAACGCCTCGTATTTTTTTCAATAAATTGTGTTCTGGTGATGTGTTCCATTCTACGGTGTTTTTGAACAACTTTCCCAATCAAAGCCTGGTTTTCATATTTTACAGAAAATATTATTATTTTTCTTATATCAAATAATGTAGACAGAACACCATGATAGAGGCAAGTTCTAAGTTTTACAAGTAATATTGCAAAGTAAGTACGAGATGACCTCTTTATTGAGGAATGTATTTTGGACTTTACAAGTTTAAAGATATCGTTAAAATCTGACATAAATATACCCATGAGAATATAATAATGGATTTCAGAAAAGTGTCCCGGTGTATCAAATTCGAGACCTTCTTTGCTACTTTTCTGATATTGGTTTAATTTTTTTCATGAATCGCATTTCATACATCGATGTATTCTCATTTACAGGACTTAAATCTTGCAGAATCAATTTACAGATCAAATAATATCAGTTTTACAGCATCGCTTTCGCGACAAAATATAGATATTAGTTTCTATAAAGGCTTGAGTTTCAATAGCTTTTGCTCCAATAACGAGGCATTTCTTACCTTTACATATTATACAACAAGTTTTAGAGTTGTGGAAATAAGATATTGATTTTAAATGTATACTAGCAGACTTCGCCCACTTCGCTGGTCAGTTTTTCTAAACAAACTTTGAATGAAACGAAATTTTTATATCATATTAATTTTTAGTGTTATATCATATTTTAGAATGTCTGTCATGGGTGAAAAGTCAATCATCTAAACGGAAAGTCCAAAGATTATCACCGATGAATATCGTTACGTCCAACGTGTTAACACTTTTAATCACATAAAATTAAATTCAGGGGAACCTTTAAAATAAAGCCAACCATTTGTGATTGGGTTCATCTGATTTAAAATATCTCCATAACTAAAATATGTTATCAGATGAAAAAATAAGTACAAAATCCGATTTTTAAGGAATTTTTTTAAAGTTCGTTCTTTTTTTTTACCCCACTTAGAGGTGGAATTTTCGAAAATCCCTTCTTAGCGGCACTCAGTGTCATAAGAAGTATTTTAACCCCAATTTTCAAGATTTTTGGTTCGGTGGATTTTTTTCTACTGTGATTAATACGAAATCCAGACTTTCTTTTATATATATGGACTAGGGGGGGCCCCGCCCCCCTGCTCGCTATGCTCGCCAACCCCCCGCGTAATCGCTTCGCGATTCCAAATTATTGGCTACCCCTGCTTGCTGCGCTCGCCAATACCCCATGGTATGAATAAGCAGTTGCAGACCTTTCAAATGATGTGTCACACGACTGGTGTTGTAAAGAAATTAAAAATGTGCCCCCCCTGGGGGGCAGAGTGGGAGGCGACACAAAAGACATCCATAACATGAATAAGCAGCTGCAGACCTCTCAAATGATGTGTCACACGACTGGTGTTGTAAAGAAATTAAAAATGTGCCCCCCTGGGGGGCAGAGTGGGGGGTGACACACAAGACATCCATAAATTGAATAAACAGTTGCAGACCTTTCAAATGATGTGTCACACAATTTGTGTTGTAAAGAAATTACAAAATGCGCCCCCTCTGAGGGCAGAGGGGGGGGGTTACACCCAAGATATCCATAATATGAAAAAGCAGCTGCAGACCTCTCAAATGATGTGTCACACAATTGGTGTTGTAAAGAAATTAAAAATGTGCCAACCCGGGGGGCAGAGTGGGGGATGACACACAACAAAGCAGTTGCAGACCTTTCAAATGATGTGTCACACAACTGGTGTTGTAAAGAAATTAAAAATGTGTCCCCCCTGGGGAGCAGAATGGGGGATAACACACAAGACATCCATTATATGAATAAGCAGTTGCAAACCTCTCAAATGATGTATCAAACGACTGGTGTTGTAAAGAAATAAAAAATTTGGCGAAATATTACAGTTATCGCCAAGTTGGCGTCAATTTTGAAAACTAATTTTGGTCGCCAAATTTGGCGATATATCGCCAATTTGGCGACAAACTTGGCGATTGTTGGCGATGGTAACCTTCCCTCTCTTTATGGTAACTCATACGGCGATGCATAGACGGAGTCCTTTCCTGATTGGTCTATTCGACTCATGGAAGGAGTGGACAACCCGGATTCGTTAGTTCCGGAAATCTTCCACATCAGCATCATTCCAGGAGTCATTCCTTTTAAGGCTAGTTTTTTTTTACTATAGAAGGATAAGGATTGAAAATTTCAGGTTTTTGCGCCGAAGGAATCGCCAAATTAGGAAAATGTAAAGTATCTCACGAACTACTGGATTTAAAAGAATTTGCTTGGTACCATTCGATTCAGCATGAAAAAATACACTAAAATATGTTATCAGTTGAAAAATAACAACAAAAGCCGATTTTTAAGGAATTTTTTAAAAGTTAGTTCTTTTTTTTACCCCACTTAGAGGTGGAATTTTCGAAAATCCCTTCTTAGCGGCACTTGGTGTTATAAGAAGTATTTTTATCCCAATTTTCAAGAACTTTTGGTTCGGTGGTTTTTTTACTACTGTGATTAATACGAAATCCAGACTTTCTTTTATATATATAGATTAGGTTTCTTATTTGTGGTCTTATCGACAGCAATCGTTGACGCATAATCTCTTATTGTTACATCAGAAGAAGAAATAGAAGTATTTAGATCCTGGAGAGCACGAAATACATATTATTTGCATTTAGAGCATTAGTATTTAGAACCACTCTGTAAATCTCAGTTTTTCGAACATCTAAGTATCAATATAACTTTTCTGTTAGAACAGATACGAAAAGTTTTCTGCGAGACTTTACAATAACGACATTGATATCCAATCACTATTTATTCGTAATTTTTTTAATAAATATTTACGAAAACAATTTTAGAAAACAACATTCACGTCTGAACAACGTTAATACTTACGTATGGCGAAAGAAGTCTGAACGCGCTCCGATAGTACTGCATTTGATTTTCTCACATGATACATTTTTTTCTTTTACAGGTAGAAGAGCACACTAAACCCAAATAAAATAATGCTAATATAAAAGATTATAAAGAGTATAATCAGTGCATGTATAAATTAATTGGGTTCATCGAGCGCTTCTTATTAAAAAATTAATTGAAAGACACAAAAAGTCAAAAATGCAGAAAAAAGCCAAAACACTCTACTTTCGGGCTATAATTTCCATGACTTACTCTTTTATTTATCACGTAAAACTTATTGTGGTGGTTACTTGATAACCCCCCCATATTTTTTAGTTTAATTCAATTTTATTAACTATTTTATTTCATATCATCTCTTTTTTTATTCATGTTCTTAATTTAAATATTATTTCGATTTCGTTTCTTTTGATATTTTCGCCTGTAATGTTTTCTTCTTTACCTAGCTTTCGAATGTTCCAAACCGGTAAAATCCTGTTTGAATTCATTCCTTCCGGTTTAGAAAACCTTCTAGAACAATCTAGTTCGTTCTATGGGTGGTATTTAAGGTTAATCTGGCCCGCCCCTTGGCCTATCAAATTAAAATCCGCAGGTGACGTGATTTAACCAGCAAAGTGCCTGGCCACCTGCTTTGGCCTTTCTTCTTTAAGTTTTTATCAATTTTTTTCCTTATTAAATCCATATTTCACTATACTTTGAATCGTAACTTGGCTTATTTTTCCTCGCTCCCCTCATTCGAACCTTGCCAACTTGGCGTATCCCGGGTTTACAGTAACCCTTGTTCTTTTTACCTCCTGACTCCGCGCCACCAGTGAAGTTGCGCAGTTAGAGCTCAGCCGAGATGGATGCATTTTGGGTGAACGATGTGCCAAAGAAATTTAGCGGACACCGGGGCAAGTGTGCGCCCCCCGAGGCCGTTGAGCGTAACCGTTTAGTTCTACACTTACCACACAAGGGCTTCTCAGGGATGATTTTTTAAGGCTGCGAGGAGTTAAGCTCCTCTTCCACCACATCCTGAATCCTTTGGTTTTTACTTCTTTCTGGCTACTCAAGATGGTTTAAGTGAGGTCATAGTTATTCTCAAAGAGATTATTCGTCAATCTATCATCATATTTTCTCCAACCGATTTTTCATATTCTTCAAATGTTTTTTTTAGTGAATTCCCTTTTCCTCTGAGAAAAATGCTGAGGTGGTGATTCTTACTCAAGAATTGAAGATGTCTCATACATAATTTTTATTACAAATTCAATCCCTCTTCATCTTGTGTTATTCGGCCATAAATATATATTTTTATTCGAAATATGGAACGGCGTTCCCAAAGGCAAGTATTGAAACATTTCTGTGTGATTTGTCCAGGCATACTTTTGAAATAACATCTAATTAATATTCTGAAAATGATGTTATCCTGGTTTCGATCAAGAAAAATGTTTATTCATGTTATGAAAATGTATACAAAAAAAATATATTGTGAAGAAGAATTGTTTTAGAAAAATGTCAACTCATAATACATCACCTTTGTGAAAGTTTGCAACAAAATAAATAATAATTTCTATTTATATGAGAATGCGTATGAAACAAAGTATATACATATATATATATGGAATATTCAATGCTTAAAGAAGTTCTCATATGATATTAAATAAAATATTTGTCCTCTTCAAAAAATATTCTCTTCATTTTTGTCTTCATACATGTGTATTTATCCACCTGAGTTTGATCCTCAGCACCCAAGAAATTACAGGTAACTTTTATCTTTTATCATTTTATATTTTTTACAACTTTGCTTTGAATTTTTTTATCATCATGATTAAAGATTTTTCACTATTTTCAGAAAAACTATAATGGTAGCCCCTTTTTTTGGGGTCGTTTGCTGGCCTTCATCCAGCGCAATGTATTTCATCCATTTATACGATCACTTAGCCTACTTCTGAGATGAAACAATAAATAAGTGTTTCTCTTATCTCTCCAAACACAACACTTATATTAAACAAAAATAAATATATTTAACTATACAAAGCCACAGAACAATCATTTGAATTCGAAACTTTTTTCCGGGTATATGATGGGCGAAAAATAGCCCTTATTGACCCACCTCCTTTACTAAAATCACGAATGAAAATATTCGAAAACCGCTGCCATGCCACCAAACATTCGGAAAAGCGTTCGTTTATCATTAGAATCTTCACACAATAATTTATTTTTGAAATCTAAAGAAGAATTTAAAAAATATATCAAATGCATGTAGTTTTCGGAAATGTTTTTGAGTAGCAATTTCAATGCATTAATAAGTGCTTTCTTCTTGGAAAATAAGCTGTTCGAATTTTATTACATCTCAACTATATATTTTCAGAGGCATAAAAATATGTTGATATTACAATAGTTATATTATGATAATCATATTCTGTTGGATGAAAGTTATTTAAAGCTTTTTTTCCAGCGTGTAACTTTTATACCCTTTATAGAGATTATCAACTATATTTTCCAGCGGATCGCAATTGTTTTTCTTACTTATATCTATAAAGATTCTGTTTTTGGAAACATTCAAACTATATTTTTATTTCAATACACACGACAGTTATATTCTCAATCTACATGAAGATACTACTATGTTAAATTCGAAGAAAATCAAAAGCACTGTATGAGTTAAAAAATTCAGCGGAAAATTTAACTCATAATTTACTCAAATTAAATGCATAAAAATACACATTGTTTAAAAAATGAATTATTGCAAGACTGCTAATGCTTAAATATTGGATTTTTTTTAACTCCTATTGTATTTGAAATAGATGCTGGATAATATGAAGGGCCAAACTATAGGAAAACATTATAAATATGAGCCTCTGGGGGTTAACCAAAATTTATATAGTTTATATTTCTTAAAAAGAAGTAAGCAGTTAGGTATTATCGCAAGATTCATCGCATGTTAAAATAGCTTTACTAGTAGATATTTTATCATAAATTCTGAATCATAAATTTCAAATTGAATGTTAAAAACATTGCATTAGAAATAAATAAAAATTTATTGGCCGGATTTCTGAGCGGGTTTATCGTTTGTATAATTTATTAGCACAGACTCTGTCAGACTCTGTTTTCGATCTTAACCACAGTTACAAAATCACCGGCTTTTATACGCCGCTAAGATTTTAGAGAAAATATCGTTCTTTTTATTCGCCCAAATGTTCAAATTTAATAAAACAACTTTTTCTGTATTCTACAAATATATTCGGGATGAAGGCAGGAAGCATCGCTAGTTTCAGAGCTCCACCGATTTATTAACCATTTTAAAACATCATTATTTTGTATATTTTTTTGTTAAATTTGTCCGGTTTCATTTTTTCTTTTTTCTTCCTTTTCTATTTAGAGTCCAATACATTTGGGTCGTAAGTAAAGGATTTTCCGTGGTATCAATATTCATGGTATCCAGAACTGGTATCCAAAAAGCGAGACTTAGCAGCTCTGTCTTAACTTAAATGTTATTGAAAAATACAAAGCATTTCAACGTAGAATTAAATTTGTTACATTAAAGAAGAAAATTGCTAATCTCAAACCTACTAAAACTAACCGTACAGATCCGAAATCAGATACATTTATTAATATTTCAAATAAACAGTTATCGAAAAAGAAAAATAAGTCCTTAATCTGGGCCTGATATTTGTGTCTGATTCGAATTCGAATAACATGGTAATCATTAATGATTATGAGAAAACCATGCAAGATGCAAATCCAATGCAAAGAGATGTCGATAAGAGTATCTTAAATAATAAAATGGGATCACAGAATAATAAAATGGGATCACAGAATAATAAAATGGGATCATTTGTTTACAGACGAAAACCTACATGAAGAGATTAAGAGAGTAGCAGGTAAATTACCCGTAAAGCATGATGACGTCACTGTAACGTCGTTGTGAAGTCACATTGTGACTTTGTGACCATCGATTGTCGATGTGACGTCACGTGACGTCGATGTGAAGTCACAGTGACTAAAATATGAAGTCGTTATGGCCGTTTTAGAGCTCTTTTGTGAGGTTTCACAAAGTGGTCACAATGTGACAAATTTGTGAAAAATGTGTCATTTGTGACTACTTTGACAATAGCATTGTGACAAAACTGTGAGAAAAGCGACGATATTTAAATTGCAGGAAACATGTTTTTAAAAGTAAATAACATGTTTTGAAGAATATTTGTAATTTTCTAAAGATTTTTAAGAAAGTCACATTTCAATCACAATGTGACGTCACTGAGTGGTGGCATTTTGGTCACAGATGTAATGTGATCAAAGTGACTCACAGTGACGTCATTGTGACGTCACTGTGACCATGCATGCTATGAGGGTAAGGACATTATCCGTAAGGCATGGCGACGTCACTGCGAAGTCGTTGTGAAGTCACACTGTGACTGTGACCATCAATCGTCGATATGACGTCACGTGACGTCTATGTGAAGTCACAGTGACTAAATTGTGAAGTCGTTATGGCCGTTTTAGAGTTTGTTTGTGATATCACATTGTGACCACTTTGTGAAGTCACGTTGTGACAAAATTGTGAAAAATGTGACATTTGTGACTACTTTGACATTAACATCCTGAAGAAATTGTGACAAAAGTGTTTTTTAAAGTAAATAAAATGTTTGTAAAATTTTTTGTAATTTTCTAAATATTTTTAAGAAAGTCCATATCTCAGTCACTATGGACGTCACTGAGTGGTGGCATTTTGGTCACAGATGTGTCGTGACCCCAGTGATTCACAGTGACGTCATTGTGACTATGCATACTATGATGGTATTATTATTATCTAAGCTTATAAAACAAACCGCATCGCTATTTTAAACAGACAAGATTATATCGACAATATGAAAGTTTGCCATGATAATATGGATTGTGTCCCATTAAATAAAGATCCCAATTTGGAAGTAAAGAATAAAGTTAACAAAATATTTAGAAAATAATTTTAACGAAATATAAAAAGCAGTCCCTCCCCCCTAAGTGAAAAGTTTTGTTGAAGATGAAAATCGACCCAATTGAAGACATCAGTATATCAGGAGTATATAGCACCGTTTCCAGAGAGATAATAAATATTCTATGTACATAGTTATGATGTTAAGGAAAGTTCAAAATATATTAAATGAACATGGTGCACATTTAGCATGCGGTAGACCATACACCGCTGCTACTAGATTAGCAAAAACTCACCCTATGGAAGTATATTTCAATAGATCTAAAACAATCGTTCATACAACTAATCAAATCGAAGCCTATCATAAGAGAATCCATTGTAATAATATTCAATAATGTTTGTAATGATGCACTGTCCTACAATATTCAAGCAATCTGGAAAGATTTTTTAAATTTGTTTCTGTATGTTTTTATACACCTTTTAACCCTTTATCTACCGACGGTACTTATAAGTATCATTAAAATAACTTAATATAAAATTCTTTTACTACCTTAGTTAGTTGTAATACTATTTAGAATGAGTTACAGATATATTACTTTATCTTGTTCCAAAAGAATTATTGGTTACATAAAACAAAAATATTTTTTAAAGCATGATTACTTTCATTAGCCTTTGCATCTTTTCAGCTTTCTTGGTGCTGAGGTAGGGGAATGGGGATTTTTCAATACGAAAATATTTCTATATTTATATTGTAAGAATATCATATTTGCACATTTTATAATTCTACAAAATACTAGAAAATAATTAAAAATAAAAGATTTGAGTGGGGTTATAAAAATTGCACAAAATCCCTGTAAATTCAAATTCAATTAATCCTTTTAAATCCTTCAGTCCTTCTAAAATCCTTAAAATATTTACTAAATGATTATGGGAATATTTTAATTTAGCTTAAACAAAGAATTAAAAAGAATGTAAGTTAGAACTTAGTACTTTAGAAAATGTACTTTCGTAAATTAGTACTTTAGAATGTAAAATTTTCATGAATTCATAATGCAGTCGATAAAGGGATAAACAATAAATAAGCATTGACAGGTATTTTTATGAATTCGAAGGAAAAAGAATAATGAACCTTTTCTTTCTTCTCTTTCTTAATTTTTGTTGGCACTTTTCTTAAATTTTAATGATATTGAATTATTTTTATTTTTTCTGTTGATCTTTCATTAACAAATTAGTATTATCCTTACTCCGATAATACTGTGATTAATTTAATAATAAAGCATTGAATTTTCTGATCTTTTCACAAAAATATTAATGTAATGAATAAGAAATTTTATTTAATATATTTACATTAATGAAAGGTGATTAATTAGTCTAATGCTATGATATTAGGACTTATTATACAACTCATTACTTACATCCTGTTTCCTTTGTAGTTTCTTAAAGTTAATTATATGATATAATTTATCAAGTGCATTTTGATTTTTTGGAGATTCTACCAATGATGAATCGCGTATTAATAATTCATTTGAAACTTAAATCTCATTTAATAAAGTCATTAATCTTCTCTCTCAAAACGTTACTTTAAAAGTACATTTTAGAACAAGCGTACGCAAATATATGTATTCAGAATATTGTCATCGAAATAAAATATAATGCCCAGTGGGAAATACGCAGATAAACTTAATGAAGGAGAGAGTTTCAAGAAAACCTGTATTTCCTTTGAGAATTGATTTAAATACTAAACAAAGCGATGAAGTTATCCAAAACATTCTTGACAATCTAAACTATGACGCATTATTTATGGTTCGGAAAGAATAAAAAGCATAATAGTATATCAAATTTTATCACATGTATATTGAAAGTGTACCTTTAATTATTAAAATATCGTTAATTTTGCTCACATATATATCAAAAGTGTATCATTAATTATTAAATGTATAAAATATCCACTTAATGAATATTAAGCAAAATAAATTATTAATGTTTTGCAACATGCAGAAAAAAACTTTAAACTTTTTTGTATTTATATGAGAGCGATATTGAGTCACATTTTAATGATTTAAATAATATTTAAGTTACACGTGGTGTAACAAAGATGCTGAAACTTTATAATTTTCGTTTTTATGAATAATTTACATGATTTTACTACAATATTTTGTATGTGTCATTAATCTAAATTTATCTTTGGTCAATAAATGCTTTCTTGTAAGTAATGATTAAGTATAGAACAGTCTGAGAAACTTTATGATAAGGTATAAACAGACGATCAAATATTGATTCGTTGCAAACTGGTAGGAAATGCAAATAACTGGAATTATAACGAATATTACTTAGAAGAGACTGTGGATGTTAAGTCTGCAACTCTGAGTTCCAACCTACAGTATGTTATGATACACATGTATCATATTTTGAGGAAATCTCATTTTTAGAGGAAATCTTTCCTACTAGCAATATTTTAACACAACAGTCAAGAAAAAATCTATTAGATATCGTATATGAAAAAAAGAGCAGCTATCGAGGCAAGCCAAACAGAATTCCTTTCTCATTAGTATGCTCTTCTGAACTAGTAATTTGCAATAATACACTCATTACAATGAGCAATAGGGGAGAGAGGCAAAGAGTAATAGTCCAAGAACCGAAATCACAATACCCTAAGTCATCGATCACAAGAAAAAATCCTTCAGATTATGAAAAAATAGTCATAGCGGAATCTAATAATCCATGTCTGTCGGAAGTAAAATGGTGCATAAGCCAAAACTTTATACCACTACTCGTTGACACGTAGACTTAGCATTATGTTTTCCTGCACCCAGTTTTCCGCATTTTCAAACTTTTCATTGAACAGCAAACACAATGATAGACCTACGAGTGGTTTCAATTTTCGGCATATCCACCACTTCACTTCCGGCATACATGGATCGTTTCATTCCCCTATTACTAGTTTTCCATAATATAAGGGTTTTTTTGTGCTAGATGACTTATGGTTTTGTGCGGTTGACTCTTAGATTATAAAGGCGAATATTATCCTAACTGATGCTCCGAAAATTTATTGGGCTGGTAACTAACTTCCCACTATTTTAAGTAATCTCTTTCTACTGGAATCAATTTTTACTGTCGATTCTGTTAATAAACTAAGTTGATAAAAAAAAAAAAAAAAAAAAAAAAAACAAGAAATAGATTCCGGCAAAAATGATTAAATAAGTGAAAGTAAATAAACAGGAGGGAATTTAGTTGCCGATCAAATATTTATGTATAAAAATACACAAAAATTATGACTGATGATTCACTTCATCTGACAATTTTGTTGTGATCATCCATGCCTCTTATTTTCAAGGTGTGTTTTTCTTACTTAACTTTAGGGTTTTAATAGAAAATTTTAATAATAATATTATAATAAAACATAATTATTATAATATAAAAATAAAGAAATAAATTCCGGAAAAACAGTCAGGAGTTCAGCTACAGATCCAATATTTGTATACAAAAATACATAAGTCTTAAGATAGACGACTCACTTTATCTGACAATTTTACTGTTTGAATCAATGTTTCTTATTCGCAAGTAAGTATGTTTTTCTTATTTAACTCTAGAGTTTTATATGAATAACTTTATAATACATATTATAAGAAATGCATACTAAAATAAATATATTATTCATCTTAATTCACTATTCCATTTTATATTATTCTGTAACAACACTGTGGAACGTAAAACTGTAAAAATGTTAAATTGCATTAAACATTGCATTGAAATGCTATATAATTACACTCGCTTAAGTATGCAGTTTCTTTTTTTTGTTAGTTATGTATAAACTTCAAATTTGTGTGCATGGAAATTTTGTAATTAGTAATTGAAAACTGTTGCATCGCTATATGTGGTAAAACACGATCAATACAATTCAAGTTCATAAAAAATAAGATATAGGTTATCTATGATCATTCAGAATTTGCAAAGTAATGCTAAATAAAACCTGTTTCAATTGAATTTAAAATTAAAAAAAATGATGAGAAAAGTCAATAAAATATCATTATTTATGCATTTAATAGCACTATATCAAATTACATCTAGGAACCGTAATTTTAACCATATTTTTATGTCATTTAAACATAGTAATTGAATAGTATATATTTGCCACATAATGCATTAAATAATATTGATTCGTGTATATTCCTCCTGCACGAAGAGAAAACAAACGAATCTCTTTATCTACAAAACACGTGTACAACCTTTTTTCTACTAGTTTTTTTTTACTAGTACTACGGGTCTCCGCCCCCCCCTGTTCGCTACGCTCGCCAACCCCCCACGTAATCGCTTCGCGATTCCAAGTTGCAGGCTACCTCTGGTTGCTGTGCTCGCCAATACCCCATGGAATCGCTTCGCGATACCTTATTTTCCATATACACTCAATTTTGGAATTCATCCTTCTCCTCATTGGTCGAAGCATAGACGGAGCCCTTTCCTAATTGGTCTATTCGACTCACTGAAGGTGTGATTCACCCGGACGCGTTATTTCTGGAAACCTTTATCATCAGCATCATTACAGGAGTCATTCCTGGAGATTTGTTTAAGGCTAGTTCTTTTTTTACTATAGAAGAAAAACACAAGTATCATATCAAACATACCTTACAACTTGTAAGTAATATGCGCGTATGGCCAACGAATAGGAAAGCTAAATGTTGAGGTATTTCGTATTTTGGAATGACATGATTTCCTAATCACTTAATAGTCTTAACAATAACTTTTTGATTTCATAAATAAAAAAAATAAGATACTATGCTATTTTTAAGAAAGGAAAAGTTTTAATAACAAGATAATTTTGCTGCATCAAAAATTATAACGATATCAAAAGACATCTCTCTGCAATTAGAGATGTCTTACTATATCCAAATGTCATCTTCCACCCCTTTAAATTGTTAACGTTAAATATGAACAGCACTTTACTACTGCATAAAATCCCCTATAGGAATCACACAACATAATACTTCATCAATTATTAATTTATATAAAATCCATAATCATCAATCATCAATCATAAAACATCCAATAATTATTTTATATAAAAGAAACAAATCGCAATTTCAAACATTTTTCTAATAGAACATTCCAGTTGTTAATGTCAAAATTTGACAGGTATTATCTAGTACATAACATAAAACATATTACACTTTAAATTGAAACATGCAACAATAATCTGATTTCTGAAGCATTTCATTCATTCATAGTTTCATTTGAGATTGGTTTGTTAAATTGCTATGTTGCACAAAATTTCTCACTCTAAAGAGCTGCCCAAATTTGTTGGATTGATGAAAGTCATTTGCGTGTAATGTGATGAATGTGATCAAATTTGTAGTAAATTGTTTCATAACTGAATACTCATGGTCTTCATATAAATTCTCAAATGACTAGTAGTATGATGTGTAGAATATTTAATCAGTCACATTAATTATAGTCCGATTTTCCAGATTATAACTACAGTGTCATATTTGTTTATTTTATCATGCAACATAATGCTGTAGAAGGCAAAATTAAACGAGAAAATATCATAAAGATAAAAAACCTACCCATTTATATCATCCCATAACTGATATTTATTTTCCTTTATATTGAATTGAAACAACTTTGTTTATGATCTACTGTGTGCCGCCAAAATATTAATTTCGGCTTTTATTCCTTAAATATTGATTATAGACATATTATTAACCACAAAGCAGCTTAAAAAGGAATTGAGATTTATAAAATTGGTTAAATATTTTTTAGAGAATTAAATTTCGGGAAACACAAAATTTATTTTTTATATGGCCCTCGTGCAAAATATTTTCCAATGAATAAAATGTGCCCCATAAGTGCGTACACGTGACTTCAGTATTGACACTTGGATCCCGCATATTCGATCCTGGCGTTTCTGAGCCAAGACAATTCGGTCTCTGGCCTTTTCGTTCCCGAGATATTTTCGTCCGTGCCCATTTCAGTCCCGGGCTATTTCGATTCCTTGTCATTTCGGCTTACAGCCATTTCGATCGCGTTCTATTTCGGTATTCACCAACATATAACTCGGAAAGTCGTAGGCTCTTCAAAACTGTACTGTCATGTATTAAGTATAGATTATGAACCCTTTTGATCATACCCATATTAACCTATAAAATATTCATAGCTTAATATACAAAAATTAAGGAAGATGTCTCAGCAAATAATCTGAAAAACACATAAATTACTGAAAAACATAATTAAATAAAGCACCCTTTGTAATTTAAAGAATCATTTTGTGGAATCCTATAGACTTTTATTAGCAATATTTAATTATGTTAGAAATCGAGTAAAACAGTTAACAAGTCATATTCAATACTTTCCACTAACAAGTGCAAATGTACATTTTGTTTTTCATATATTTTGTTATGGATACTTTGTTCCACTCTGCTAATAATCTTAAGATTTTATGCATACCATAAAATGTACTAATTGAACATGTAAACGCGGATAACAATTTAAAACACTCTTGAAGCGTTTATAGCACGCTCATAGAGAAACTGTGACCAAAATCTTTTTTGTGACCCTTCAAATGCTAATTATATCAACATCTATATTATGCATCTTGTAGGTCACTCCAGTGATTTCTTTAAATTTCAATAAAGAAGCATTGATAGATTACATCGAAAACTATATTTCTCCATACTCAATAAAAAAAATTATTTTTTAAGCTCCTATTAACGAATTGTAAATGCTTCATTTTTAATGTCAATCTCTTTATATAAAAGGTGGTTATAATTAAACTTCCCCTATAAACACCATCCCACAGAGCAAACGGATGAATGGGATGCAACGAAATTTTGTATATGGGCTTTACACGAGATGCGCTCAGGGAATTTTGAAAAAAAAATTTTAGTTCCAAAATGTCCACCAGAGGGCGCTTTTTTCGTAAAAATATGAAATTTAACTCAGTAAAAAGCCGAAACGGAATACAGAAACAATATTAACAAACCAGAACAAGAATTATGAGTAATAAAATGCAAAACCGGGAAAACCCGTCAGTTGTAGGAGAAAAATGCCGAGATTTGCATGCTTGGGAAGAAGAGGGAGCTTTATGCAAAACAGGTTTGGGTATAAAACGTTTGCAGCCGTTCGCATGTTTAAGTCGATGTTTCCGGCTGTATTTATGGCGGTCTCTTTAGTTGAACGTGCGTTATTGGTGAAGCTGGTTTACGAAAACAAGGGGAATGCTTCTGCTGCAGTTCGTGAATTTCGTCATAGAAAGAACCTACGGCGTGGACCAATGTCAACTAAAGGTATCCGGGCCATGATCAAGGGATTTGAAGAGACGGGGAATTTAGGAGTTCAACCTGGAAGAGGCCGCAAACGTGTCACACCGGTACTTGTTGATGCCGTAAAGACAGCTGTTGACGCACAGTCAGAGACATCAGAGTTTGGGGGCAGTAGCGAACGTGCAGTTTCTCGACAGACTGGCTATGCTTACAGCACCGTCCGAAAAGTGCTCAGAAACATAATGCACTACTTCCCATACAAGATCCGTCCTACCCACGAGCTGCTTGATAGGGACAAAGCACAACGTCTCTCATTTGCAGTCAATTTCCTCAACAGAATGACTGTTGATCTGTCATGGCCTTGGAATATTCTGTGGAGCGATGAGGCTCATTTCTACCTCAACGGGATTGTCAACTCACAGAATTGCCGCATTTGGGCTAAGGAACATCCTCGGATGCATACTGAAAGTCCTCTACATTCTCCAAAGGTGACTGTCTGGTGTGGATTCACGGCGACTTTCATCCTTAGGCCATTCTTCTTTGAGGAAATCACTGAACGTGGGCCTGTCACATGTTCCGTTACGGGCCGTCGGTACCATGACATGCTGCAGACGTTTGTTGTGCCGCAACTACAGCAAAGGCGGGTACTTACATCGACCATTTTCATGCAGGATGGTGCACCCCCACATATCCATGAGTCCGTGAAGGCGCTATTGCTCCAACACTTCACAGAGGAGCGTGTTATTAGTCGCTCCTTTCGTAGTCCATGGCCACCACGTTCGCCGGATCTAACTCCGTGCGATTTCTGGTTATGGGGTTATTTAAAAAGTCTGGTGTATCGTGGAGGTGTTACGACGTTGAATGACTTAAAGAATTCCATAACGCTTCATGTGCGAAACCTCACAACGGATCAGTTACGATCTGCTGTTGAATACACTGTGCATCGACTTGAAATTTTGAAGGTGAATGAGGGTGGTCACGTGGAGCACCTTTTCTTACATCGTCCTGGACACTATTAACAACTGCTCCGCTTGTGAAATTTCTTCCTAATGTGTTTTTGTTTCGGCAAACTGAACTGTTTTTTTGTTTCTCAAATAGCGTACTGTTCTTTTTTCCTTACCTTTACTTAATGTGGTTCGATGACAGGGTGATAAGACATATTAATAAATGTTAATTGTTTCTGTATTCCGTTTTGGTCGTTTATTGTGTCACATTTCATGTTTTTCCCGAAAAGACGCCCTCTGGTGGACATTTTGGAACTAAAAAATTTTTTTCGAAATTCCGTGAGCGCATCTCGTGTAAAGCCCATATACAAAATTTCGTTGCATTCCGTTCATCCGTTTGTTCTGTGGGATGGTGTTTATAGGGGAAGTTTAATTATAACCACCTTGTATATAAATCTTCTGTGTGTGTATATGTCACTGAACTCCTCCTAAACGACTGGACTGATTTTAATGAAATTTTGTGTGTGTGTTCCAGTGAATTCGAGAATGGTTTAGATTCACATTTCATCGAAATTGATTCAGTACTTTTTAGTAATTAGGCAAAATGTAAAAGTTACTGATTTTTTGCTAATTAAAAGTGCTATATATATATAAAAGTCTGGATTTCGTATTAATCACAGCACAAAAAAATCTACCGAACCAAAAATCTTGAAAATTGGGGTAAAAATACTTCTTATAACATCGAGTGCCGCTAAAAAGGGATTTTCGAAAATTCCACCCCTAAAATGAGTAGAAAAAAGAACGAACTTTTAAAAAATTCCTCAAAAATCGGCTTTTGTACTTAGTTTTCAAATGATAACATATTTAGTGCATTTTTTCATTCTGAATCGAATGGCACTAAGCAAATTCGTTTAAATCCAGTAGTTCGTGAGATAATTCACATTTTCCTAATTTGGCGATGTCTTCGGCGCAAAAACCTGAAATTTTCAAGTGTTTATCGTGTGTATTACCATATTTACGTGCATTTATTTGATTTTCTGGAGTCAGTGCCAAGAAGGACAGCGTCTGTCGGGTCCGCTAGTACTATTGTAAAAGTCAAAGTTAAAAAGTATTAGAAATAAAAAATAGAAAGTAGTTTTACATAAAATCTGCTTTATTATTATTATTTATTACTTTTTCATGAAATTCAACATCTATTTTCGTGTATCAAAATTGAAAATTGCACTTTTGAACATTAATATATGCATGTGAGTAGAATTAAACATGTTTTCAATAATTTATACCATTAATACGTTTACACAGCTTTTACGTCTGCAACAGAAATGTAAAATATTATTTTTTATTACTTACCCATCATACGTAGTACAGGGTAAGTCTTGCAATCGTTTTGAAAATCGAAAAAAAAAATTTGACGGATTTACACGTTTTAGATAGTGGAGATTCCGAAAAACATATTTTTAGAAAAAAAAAATTTCCGTCCGTCTGTCTGTCTGTAAACGCTCTATCTCCCGAACAAATCGAGATAGAGACTTGAAATTTTGTATGTAGTTAGTATGTAAGAATGGAACGAACCCTATTTAATATCAGCAACCTCGATTATCTGGAACAATTTTTTTCGGAATCTCGAAAAATTCGTTCTGATGAAAGGTATATACAAATGTTCAAATTTTTTTGTTCTAAGAAATGGAAGTAAAAGGCAATAAAATAACACATATTTTGCATATAAAACGAAGTCGATCGGATTATTAGTTGCCGAGATATTTGTAATCTTATTTTCCACATTCTTCGATTTTTCATGACACTGTATTTCATTCAAATTTCAATACAGAAGTAAATTTTAATTGTAAATGCGACGCTTAATCCGACGCAGTTAATTGTTAGTTAATAGAATTTTTATTTTTGGAGTTATAAGGATGTTTCTTTTACGCAGCTCGGTACTACTTGAGTAGTTTGGCGTTTTATATAATTTGTCGAAATTGGTACATCAGTAGTTCTTTAATATAGCATTACTATGTATATTAACAATATTTAAATTTTGTTTATGAATTGCAATGCGTTGTATAAATAGTTTCACATGTAATATGTTCATATACATATCCATGATGTGTAAGTATTACGGTGGCCTCCAACGACTAGTTGTTTTCTTTAATGGTTGAGTTGCATTAACGCTATTAGCTAAATCGCCGTCTTTCTAAAAAGAACAAACGCATTTGAAAGGAATAGTTCATTATGCAATTATCTTAGTGAAGTAAACGAAAAATTTCATCATTATTAAGAAATAAACACATAGAAATAAAGTATGAAAATTCAGGAGAATATGAATATTTTATGTTTCTTTAAACCATCTCTATTATTTCTGATAACCAAAGGCATAATTTTTAACAGCAAATTCGTGAATCAAGTGAAAGTAATTTTTTAATAGTATGTATCTTAAAGCTATCAAAAATTAGATATTTGTATATTTATATAAGCTCACTGAGCCTAAATGCTAATCGATTTTACTATTTTGCCACATTAAAGGCAGTTTTTGAGTTTTATTAAAATTACAATGCCAATCATAAGCAAAATAAAATAAAATAACATACTTAAAATTATAAAGTACTATGTTCCGAAAAAGAAAATTTAATATTAACACAAGTATATTCTTCTCATACTCAGGTTACTTTTGTAATATTTACAGCAATAAAAAAATTAATCATATGCCCACATTACCTAAACAAGACATTTCATTAAATGCGACAAAAGCTGGTACATTAATTTTCCCATTCTTAAAAAAAATATATCCCAATTGACCTTACTACAAAAATATTACTTGCATTACAAAATAGATTAAGAATTTAAAACAGATGGATAATAAATTGTAAACGAGAAAAAGATTTATTACAAAGTGGTAATTGTAAAAAAATTACCGCAAGAAAAAATTGATTTTATTAAAAATAATAAAGGTATATTAGTTTATCAAATACTAAGTTGTTTTGGAGACTACTGAAACCATATTTAGGGGGAGTAACCAAATTTGTACAATTTTTTTTATTTTCTAATGTAACTCATTTAATTTTTGGAATATCTGCAAAATATCACTAGACATGGCTAATCTATTCATCTGCTAATTAAATAAATCTTTAGATTATTCTGTATTTGAAAATCATAAGTTTTTTTTTAATTACAAAAAAAATCATAAAAAAGTAGTTCAAATTCAGCAACTGAGTTCGATTTCCAATAAATTAAGATTGTAACTAAGGATTACCGTCTAAAACTTTTAATTTTTTGAAAAAATAGAGAAGAAAATTACGTTAATTTAAAAAAAAAAAAAAAGATTTACTTTAAACTTTTTCTCGAAAAAATATAAAAAGTTCAATTTTTCACTAAATGTATCAGTTGACATGTTTATCCGTAGTCCACCGCAAATTTTATCGAGAATTATTGAAAATTGTTTACATTACTATGCTGCCAATATAAAAAAATTTAGCAAAGTTTTGGATCAGTTTTGCTTTGTCTAGCTCGCTGAGTTTTTGCACTGAAGAAGAATCTCGTTAGTATATTCGAAACAGGTGTTTGCTCCTCTTTTCTTACTTTGTGCATTTATAATCGTTGGTTTTCTACCTTTAATTCATATATAATTATAGTCTTCATATATAATTATATTTAAAATGTATACATTGTATTATCTCTTTGATAATATTTCATTTTTAAATTAATTATGTAAAACATGCTAATGCTTATCTGATTATTTATTTCTTCACTAATTAATTATTTTGTTTACTTAATTAGTAATTTTCTGCCCTTAAAATAAAATAACTGCGGAGATAAATTGTTAATACAGAAATAGTTCAATTATTACGTATTTAAAAGAAAATCTTAAAAGCATTTCCATGTATCAGAACGTTCGATTTTTTCACGAGGAAGGTTTTAAGCGTTGTTTCTCCTCCTTCCGCCGTACATTCTTTTATAAGAAACTATATACGAAACATGATTTTGTAAATAAAAGACTGTTTTTATAAACATTCTTTTTTATACAATTGAATGCATGAACAACATTTACAAATTGTTGAACCGAGATTAAATAAGAGCAAGTACGAAAAATCATGCGTTAAACATAGATTATCAAAAACTTTTCAATTTTTCCTAAAATCTTTAACAAAACTTCGTTGTTTAGGGAAATAAGTTTACTGTCTGTAGCGAAATGTGCATTTTAATACTTTTGAACAGCACTGTATTTGTTCTGTCGGTATATATATATATATATATATATATATATATATATATATACATATATATATATATATATAGTCCAAAAAGTTTTTAAACTTTTAAGTGAACTTAAAGTTCACAAAAAATCCACATGATCAGAGCTATAGCTACAATAGTCACGTAAATTATATATATAGCACTTAAGGAATAATGTGTATCGGCAGATCCAGAGTCCCGCGCCATAATGAAAAGTGAAAAAAGTGTGGCAACGACATGGAAACGAATACGGATTGATTTTGGATGCTGGATTTTAGATGTTTTGTGTGGCTGTGTCTCTGAAGTTTGGGTAATACAACTTTATTACTGTTTTAATTTATATTACATACTTGTTTATTTCGTCAATATACTTTTTAAATGTGTTATATGCTGTTTTTTGTGGCGTTTGGGTCCGGTGGGGTAGTGTTATGATATCAAATGATTGATATCATTTGATTTTTTAAATTGTAACACTCTGATCGAAACCCACTGCCACTACATTATAATAGTCCTTTTCCATATCCATTCATATGTATTAGATGTGTTTTAAAACTGCCCACCGCTGATGAGATCACAGCCTCTTTATATTGTCTTTATATTGTATTTATTTTGTTTTTCTTGCTCGAATTTTATTTCCTTTAAAGTTTAATAGTTTGATTTCATTTTTCATTATGGCACGGGACTCTGGATCTGCCGATACACATTGTTCTTTAAGTGATATATATATATATATATATATATGTGTGTGTATATAAACATTATAAAGTTTGAAATCCAGCTTAGAAAGAAAATGCCTAGCAGGTTGAAATTTCTCATTCAGCAATTTATTCTAATAGATAGATGCATATTTGAATACTTTTGTTTAGCCCTGTAATTTACTTAGTACCATTATTACACGGCAGTATTTAGCTAACATTTATTTAAACTAAAACGTCCTTAAAACTACTGAAATTAGATTCTCAAAAAATGTCATTCATAGGCATCCATGTATCCAATTCTTTGCGTGGTCCAGTATATAATTTTATCTATATTCTCCAAACATTTCTTAGTAAACTAAATGCAGTTCAACATAAAAGTGCTTAACTTACTTAAAAATTGCCTTTTAGTTATTTAAGCTCATATGTAATAAAGTATGCTAAAGTTTTTGCGTAACTCTGTATATCAACTACAGCATTTATACACACCATATCATATGCATAGATTTAGTAAAACTTAAAAGCATATTTAATAATTAAAATGCCTTCATCCTTCCATCAGCCATCATCGGATATATGTACAATAATTCGGAAAGTATACACTATTTAAGATCTTTAGTGTCCCTGTAAATGCTATGCACTTCGTATTTTGCATGACTATATCGTAGAACTTATGATTAGCTCCAGCAAAATATATCAATTTTATTATCAATATAATCTGTCATATAACATTATCAATATATACGTTAAAATATTTTACACACAATTCCTTCCCCTCTACCATTATTTAATGGAATTCTTTTGTATAACTCTGTAAATGAATAATAGCTATTTTTTAATTGCATGTTTTATAAAAAGCAGGTTTTAATGCAGTTCGTAAATGCATATAAAGTTTAATATGTTTGACAGAGTCTTACATCTTTAAAAATCATTTCAAACGATTTTTTCTTAGAGGCTGCAATGTGAAGTTAATTATTGGCTTGTCTTGACAATAAACTTATCATGCAAGAAACGTCCTTTGAAATAGGGATCCTCTTAGGGTAAGCGTCAAGAACGTAAAAAAATATCAGGTCAATCCGAGTATATTTACGGAAGTTTGCGTGCGGACAGTCGGACAGAAAAACCGAATTCATGAAGACTTTTAAACTTTGTTGGAAAGTGTTAAAAAAATTTTTTTTCATGAATTAATACAATTGTATAATTAGGCTTATCTCATTGCGTAATTTGATCGACTATTTTTATGGCTATTTTGCGCATACAAACAAATAAACCTCTAAATTATTCATATCAACAATTTTAATAAAATTCATTTGTAATAACAACCCAAAATTACGAATTCCAAATAAAAGATATAGTTAGGTATTCTATCTTTATCAGTTGCACATTAGATTAACACTAGAACCGCGGGACTTTCGGTATACCTAGAACCGCGGAGCGGGTCAATTTGACCCGGGATGGAAAAGGATTTATAAATATGCCCAAATACTTAATTTGACTAGTTTAAAAGATTATATTTTATTACAATAATCAATATTCTTTAATATTTACATTGTATTTTACACAGAGTCAGCAGAAATATCCTACATTTCAGAAAATGCTATTATTCAAGATTACATTTCATTCAGTATGATGAAAATATATTGAATAAATATTGAACATATATTTTAAACATAAATAAACTTAGACTTAGTAAATATTAAAAATAGACTATTCCATTCAAATGAATTTAGATATAAAATCTAAGAACAATTTTTAAAAATATAAAATATACAATTTACTTACTGATTTATCTAATCCAATTTATTGTATGCATTGCTTGAAAAACATGGTTAAAGATTTCGCACGTTTACCAAAAACGCGTGGGTACATTATATTTTGAACAGTTATATTTAATTTAATTTTCATTATTTTTAGCTATGATAACAAACCCTTTTATGCTTAGTTTGTGTTTTTCACAGTTTTTAGTTTTTCTTCTTACGCAAATGATTTATTTATTTATTTTATTTATTATTTTTCAGGGGGGTGGGGTATGTAGAGGAGAAGAAGTTCGCAAGATGTAACAAACTATTTTTGTACGTCTTCAACTAAGTTTTGAAGAAATTGACGTATACTAATAGATTTTGAGGTTACAGGTTTGCATAAGATCCAAGCATTGATAACAGCAAAATACAAAATATTATAAAATGCATTCATTGGCTTCCTGTAAGAAATAGTCTTGACATAAGGAGACTTCATGTCATCATTGTAATCTTAAAGTTACATTGAATTTAATTGCATTGTTGTAAAAAAGTGCCTTAAGTATTTTTTTGAATTATTTAAAATTTCAATAGTTAGATGTAGACTGCAAAGCAAGAAAACAATTTTACACTTTTCTCCTTGGTAAATAGTTCTGCTGATGTATAAATGAGATAGAAGAATCCTCGTATGCAATTTCGATTTTGACATTTTGTATTTCTCGTCTTCGGCGATTTACAGTTTCTGTGTTATTTGCAATTTATCTGGTATTGATATACATATAATGAATAAACCTAGTAGCAGATTTTGAAAGAAATAAGTGCTCGTCTACGCTTATGTTAGGCCCTTTTAAATAGTTAGTCTTGCAGTTTTTTGTCATCTTTTTTATTTACAGGTGTGAATGTGCAAGTTATTGTTTATTTATTTTTCAAATTTTCATCAGTATAAAATTTAAATTTTGTCAACTTTGTTTTTCAAATTATTAATTCGGTTTTTTATATCCGAATTTTTTCTGATAAATATCACAAACTTTCGTTCAATACTGATAAATTTTCATTTATACTCCAATGAAAAAGTCCAACAATGTTAATAGTATAAGCAGAATCATCGTCACTTTCATTTTCATCACTAGAATTTATTTTTCATCTTTTATAGGCAGATATGCATCCTCAACAATTTGCATTCTCAATAATTTTCAAATAATAGTTGCTAACATTCCAAAGCTTCTTTGGCGGTAATATAAAAACATCGACATCTTATTTTAACTTTTAATAAATGCTTTATAAAAGTAAATTCAATTCTACTTCTAATTATTTGTTGTAATTTTTTTCTGCAATCACCCATTCTTCACATCAATAATATAAAATCTTGATTGAAAATTTTCCCATTCCCCCACTTCCGATTCTGTCGAAAATCGCGACTACTCGCGGTTTAACACGTTCGTTGCCGCTTACGTGAAGATGTGATTATAGTTAATGCCGCACTGAAGAAGTGTGTTTTTCCCAGAAGCCGGTTTACTTTTTATAACAAAGAATCAGTGACAGAATTTCCCGCGCCAGCGCGTGACTGGCTATTGGACGTCACCCCACATCACGCACTGGCGCGTGAGTGGCACCTTAACGTTATTAGAAGTGCGACAGATATTATTTATCATTACTTCTGAAAAAATGCATCTCTATTTTGTCATTTATGTGTAAAAACTTATTACGGGTCAAATTGACCCGCTTCGCGGTTCTAGGTATACATGGTTATAACTCAAAAATTATTTATGCTATTCGCTATTAAATACAAAAAGTTGTTGCTTACCTTAAAATATTAAAAGTCAGAAAAGGAATCGTTTTTTCGATGAATACTTTTCGCGCGGCGAGAAATTAAATATCGATTTGGGTCAAATTGACCCGCTCCGCGGTTCTAGTGTTAAATTAGGTATTTAACTAGGTATTTTAAAGAGAATCTGTATTTTTTTAATTTTTATAAACATGCTTCGACTTAATAAAGAAAACTGTATATCATGTTAGACAACACTTGAATATGCCATTCTATATACACTTCCCTGCAAAACTTAAGGATGGAGCAGATAAATCAGCAAAAAAGCTGAAAAATACAACAAAACGAAATGAAAAACTAATCAGGAAATAGACCTGAAACAACTACAGTAGAACATACTTACAGGGTGTCCAGCAAATAACACCCTGATTTCAAAATTAAATTTATCAAAAACAAAGATCGATAGTAATATGCGGTTAACGGTTTTTTCATTAGGTAAGCTATAAAAATCTTATACAGAAATTTCAAACAGTGAATATTCGGAAAAAATTGCTTGTGATTGCATAGAATGCTTTGATTTGACATATTTCTTGTTTTAGATTGCCTGCAGAGAAATAATTTTTCTGCTTACAGTGCAATATTTTAAAGATTTTTCGAATTAAATTTTTAGAATTTCAAAATTTCAAAAATTTAATTTAAAAAAACTATGAAATATGGCAGTTTACACCGAAAAACAAATTCTCTGGCAGCAATCTAAAGCAAGAAAAATGTCAAATCAAAGCATTTTTTGCAATCAGAACACAATCTTTTCAAAATATTTACCGTTCGAAATTTTTGTATAAGATTTTTAGAGCTCACCTGATAAACAAACTGTTTACTGCATAATTCTATTGATCTTTGTTTTTGAGAAATTTAATTTTGAAATCAGGTTGTTATTTGCTGGACACCCTGTAAGTATGTTCTACTGTAGTTGTTTCAGGTCTATTTCCTGATTAGTTTTTCATTTCGTTTTGTTGTATTTTTCAGCTTTTTTGCTGATTTATCTGCTCCATCCTTAAGTTTTGCAGGGAAGTGTTGATAGAATGGCATATTCAAGTGTTGTCTAACATGATATACAGTTTTCTTTATTAAGTCGAAGCATGTTTATAAAAATTAAAAAAATGCAGATTCTCTTTAAAATACCTAGTTAAATATCTAATTTAATCTAATGTGCAACTGATAAAGATAGAATACCTAACTATATCTTTTTCTATGATCCCTAGCACTATTTGGAATTCGTAATTTTGGGTTGTTATTACAAATGAATTTTATTAAAATTGTTGATATGAATAATTTAGAGGTTTATTTGTTTGTATGCGCAAAATAGCCATAAAAATAGTCGATCAAATTACGCAATGAGATAAGCCTAATTATACAATTGTATTAATGCATGAAAAAAAATGTTTTTAACACTTTCCAACAAAGTTTAAAAGTCTTCATGAATTCGGTTTGTCTGTCCGACTGTCCGCACGCAAACTTCCGTAAATATACTCGGATTGACCTGATATTTTTTTACGTTCTTGACGCTTACCCTAAGAGGATCCCTATTTCAAAGGACGTTTCTTGCATGATAAGTTTATTGTCAAGACAAGCCAATAATTAACTTCACATTGCAGCCTCTAAGAAAAAATCGTTTGAAATGATTTTTAAAGATGTTAGACTCTGTCAAACATATTAAACTTTATATCCATTTACGAACTGCATTAAAACCTGCTTTTTATAAAACATGCAATTAAAAAATAGCTATACGAAAGTATAGGGGAAAATATTTTCTTTTGAAAATAATTTTGTAATAGCAATTAAATGTTGCCTTTGTATGTTAACAATAAAACTACGAAGTTTTTTCGTTCGTAATTTATATCTTGAGGTGCCGCAAGAGCCTTAAAAATAGAAATTTTTGTTAAAAAATCTAAATTTAGCATAATATTATAATTTTATTTTCACTGTTTTAATTTTACATTTTAAAAATCAAATATTCTTTTTAATAGCAATCTATACATGCTTCTTTACTATAACAATAATAATATTAAGTTCAATTGAGGTAAATTTATGCATTAAGTTTTTGAAAAAGTCAAATAAATTAGCTTTTTTCAAAAAGAATCAAGATGTAATATCAGTTTGAATTTAGCAGTTGTAATTACTTTTTTTGCTTACAAATAGTTGTTTAAACACTGTTTTTTGATAATATGTAAAACTTTTTAAAAACCCCTTCAAATTCATCAGGACGCTTTGTTTTTCTGTCCAATTGACGAAACAGGTAGTGCAAAGACAATTCATTTAAGTGAAACAAACAAATCAGCCACTGCAGTCGTCTGTTCAGATCTTTTGCCGTTAAAGCAATTATAACGTTATTAACTCCAATGTTTTTGGGTGTCCCATCGCACTGAAAAGCAGTTACAGTTGATATGTTCAAATGATTGTTACAATTAAAGTACTCTATTATGCTATTTTTTATATCTTCGCCTGTTCCCAATGCAGGGGTTACATGCCCTAGAAAGGATGAATTGGGCTCTTTTACTAAAGAAATATGTTCTTCTATGACCGTCTTTTTTGTAAAATTTGTTCACTTTTTTATCTTTCACAATTGCTTTATCCTTTCTTCCATCGAAAAACAAACCTATATTTTCTCCAACTTGGTTAAGGCTTCTTACTATCTTTTTGTCCGATTCTTGGCTCTCTCTCTTCGAATTTTCATCCTATCAATTACTTTACCTTTGTTCTCCTCTGTAATCATTCCAACATCTTTAAGAGCAGCACTTGCGATAGTTGCAGCAACTCTGTTTGAAACTCCAGATCGGTTACAGACACTTGCTACTGTAGGAAGTACTACTCGCTTGCAGCATCCAAAAAAGTGGTAAAGTAATTTTTCGGACTGCATGTTAAGTTTCCTTTAGATGTTTTCTCAGGATCTGATTGAAGGGCATCATTTTCAGCTTTTCTAGCAGCCTTAACTACTAATTTCTGATTGTACTTGTACTTTAATTGTTTCTGTTTGACCTGTTGTTTCTTCTATTTTTTTTTTTTTTTTTTTGTGTGTTAAAATCTTGGAAATAACTTTATGACTCCACTTTTAATCATTTTTCTCACAGTTCTTTGGTCAATTAAAAAATCTTGTTCAAGTTTAGGTACTTTTTTCTTTTTTCGCACTTACAGACAGAAAATACTTTGCACTTACAGGTTGCTACATCAAAAAGACGTTTGTTTTCATTTAAAAACTTTGCTGCAATTAAATCACATTTTTATGTACTTTTCTACTTTTTGATATTAAAATACTTCTTTATTTATCGTGATAGGTTTTTACCATTTTTAACATGCGGATATGATATACTATAAATTATCGGAATAGATGCTTTCGACCAAATAGATTCAACTTTCTTAATAAGAATATCAAGTATTTCATTCGAAGTTGGTTCTTTTGATGTTTTTTCTGGTTTCAGCTCATGTCAAATATAAAGATATTTCATAATGTCATAATAAGCTGGAAGATTTAAATCGCTTAATTCTTTAGGGGATCCGAAAATTGGGCATTCTAACTTTTGTCTCGTCTGAACTGCCATCACATTAAAATTAAAATATTAACTAATAAATTTAATACTTTTACTAATATTCAAGTTTACATATTCATAAACAAAACAAAATCCAAAAAGAACAGCATAATAAGATTTGTTACTCAAACAATTCATTTGCTTGCGCGGACTTACGAGAGAAACATGTGACCAGACCATTGCTACAACTACATGCATCCCTTACTCTTTTGCCACTCTACACCAGCCATTAATATACCGCGTGAATCAAGGTTACTCCAAACTATATACTATTCTCCTGTTGACTATTAATTTTCGGAATTAAAAAATGTTTTGCTGCGTTTTTAAGTTAAAAGTAAGGTTAATCTTTTTTATTATGAAATACTGTTAAAATCTAAAGAAATGGAAGTTAAAAAGTGCAGATTTAGTAGCATAAATAATAAAGGCATGCAGTATAAAACTATAATATCTACTGTAAAGTAGTTTAAGTGTGTTATTTAAAAATTGAAAAAAAACATTTGATATTAATTTTTTTTTTTTTTTTTTTTTTTTTTTTTTTTTTACAAAACCAAATTTATTAAAATTCGTAAAATCTGCTTAAAAATCATATATTCAAGTCCTTTGCGGCACCTCTAAATATATTATGTTTGTTAAAATATTTTAATAGTGTCTTAACAAAGGCATTAGACAACTTTTTATCGCTTATACATATTGAAATAAAAAAATATTTTTTTTCGTTCCACCCTATGGCATATGTAGAAGGTGCTAAGTGGATATAACACTTTTTTCAGACTTTAACACTTTGTTCATAAATTTCGTGACATTAATCCACTGAGAAAAGGGATTTCAACAACGTTATTTTGCTATTATTGCGTGATATAGCCAAAAAGCAATCCAGGAAATGCCATCTGGAAGCATTAGAAAGTTGGAAGAAGATCGACGGTTAAACAAGTGTGTTATAAGAGTTTGGTATCACTCACAGCATCGTTTGATGATCCTGGAGTGCATTCAAACGATGGGTACAATTATCCGAGCAATCAGCAATATTCTCCTACGAACAACAACAACAGGAGGGGATCGTTATATTGTTATACTGGCGAAAATTAACAAGCGGCAAACAGCTTGAGAAATCATAAGACAGATAGAGCACATTACTTGACGTCGAATATCACGTTTTATCAGGGCTAGGAGGCTGCACAAAGGTGGCGTATATGTACAATGACCAGTACGGTGTGTATCATTTACGCCTGTCCATCTCAGACACCTGTTTCTGTGATTCAGGGAATACAAGAAGTAGAAACAACAGGATTGGGATAGAATACTCTTTACAGAAAGGAGCCGATTTAATATGACAAGCTATCTACACAAACAAATATTTTTTTTTTGTTTCATCAGCATACACTGTAAAAAAAAGGGGTCGATCTACTAAAAAAACTTTAGTGATCCTTGTAATTACTAAAAAATTTTTAGTAATCTTAGTCGGTTACTAGAAAATCTGTAAGAATTACTAGAAAAAAGCTAGCAATGGATAGATTTAATAGTTTTACATTTTTAATAGCTATTACTAAAACTCACTTGGTGTGGCCTTGATAGCATAGTGGTTATAGTACCGGATTCCAGGCTAAGAGGTCCCGGGTTCGACACCGTCAAATACGTCCCGAATGTATGTAGTGTAAGTACTCGTTAATAAAGGGATTATGAAAATCCTGTCAGAGCAGGTAGCATTTTTGGTGCTGCCATCTATTGCGGTTTTGCCGAAAATCGATCGCTTCAGAAGTTTGGATGCAGCTCCTGTCCTTCGGGCGCACGTAAAGGTTATTAAAAACAATTTTGGAGCTATTACTAAAATTTTCTTGGTGGCTCATACTAAAAATTTTTAAGTTAGTTATACAAAAAATTATTTTGTTCAGTTTACAAAAGAAATGCTTGTTTCACTTGCAAAAAAAAAGTTTGTAATGGTTACTAAAAAATACTGTGGAATACAAATTTACTAAAGAATTTTTAGTAACCTCTTGATTTTTTTTTTTAGAGTGTACATTCTAAAATACAAATTTACGAATTTATTTATAAAGTGCACTTACAAAGCTATAAATGTAAATATATAGCTATTTATGAAGCTTTTTGTGCAGCAAAACGCAGGTATGACAGACATATTAATTGAATTAAGCGTAAAATGATTTTTTATTTCGATGTGACACTTTTATTGAATCTGTGCTTATGTTACAAGAGGCACAAGTGATTTTCAGATACAAAACATATTTGAAATAATATCCGCATATAAATGAAAAAAGGTATATTATTTTTCCTGCAGAAATTGGAAAATATTGCATAACATTAAACAGTACTTTAAGGAACGGCCTTATCTAAAGATGGCGTTTTGACAAATATAAATGTAAATTTTATTTGTTTATCATACATATTGTTTGATAGAAACACATAACATTAAATTTATAAAAAATAATACCCCTTATTTATTAAATTTCAGAAAATTATGAGTAGTGATTTTACTTATGTTTCTTAAAAAAATATACACATAATAATTTTCGATATTGATACTTAGATTTTGTAAATCATCTTGACATAGTCGCATTTTTATGCTTAAAGTGATGCATGATTTAAATAAACAAAGAGTTCTGCATTCATTTAAATAAATCATATATACAAAGACTGTTACGAAAATTCAATTTAAGTAAGTACAGTCCATCAAGCAATCATCCTTGTCATCACAGTGTACATTAGAAAGACAGAAACACGTAAATTGCTCACAAAGCATTCAAAGAGAATGGACTATTTCCTTTTACAAATAGATTTAGCTTTATTGTAAACTCCATTAATTTTCCAAAAGACTAGAGAGATATTTTTAAATAAAAGACGATTTTAATGTAAAACAGTAGGTAGCATCATTATTATAATTATTATTTTAATTGATTTATTTTATTTTATTTTGTTTTGTTTTTATATTGCAGCGCAAGAAATACACGGAAAAAAACCCTGTAATTCTACAAATGTAAAGGTAGAGGTATCTGTATGCTAACTAAAATTTAATTTGTATGCTGTACAAAAAATATGTAAATTTATTAAACTTTTCTTAATCAACCATAATTATTTTTATCTATAAACACGGTTGCAGTAAGATGAAAATTTCTAGGCATTCCAGTTTCCTAAAAGTTCATTTTTAACCTTATCGTTTTTTTTATTTACAGTGAAAATGTTTATCTGATGTGTCAATGCGTATCTGTTGCATATATTTTTCTTATCACCGTTACATAAAATGTTTTAGAAATCCCAGTTTTCTAGAAACATTTAAGTAACTTTACAGAGTATTAGGTAGCGCAAAATGTTTTTTTCTTTTTTTTAACGAAGGAATTAAGTTAATTTTATTTATCAGTATAGTAAAATGCGTATTCAAATGAATAGGGAAACACGTATACGGTTGTTCCGATACATTTAAATTATATTTATAAGAGATCATTGTAATAATTTTAAATTTTAAATGATAATAATAATTTGGCGCATAACTCTTGCCAAGTTTTTGCCCTAAGTTTTCGAATTCCGTCATTTGCGATTTTTTGACTTACTTGTACTATTCTATAAAAATAAACTAATAACTGGTTATAATTAAAAAATAATACTAAAAAATACTAACAAAAAAAATTTGAAAATACATCTACTTGAAAATGGGCAACTGAAGTCGAACACGTAAAAAATAACCCTACTAGAGATCGACCTCTGTTATCGTATGCGAAAAAAAATTCGTTTAAAAATATTTAAATTTAAATGATTAGAAAACAACCTGTTTATGGATGATTTAAAATTAGCAAATGGGTGTTTCCGAATAAAGATTCCCATTAAAACTATTTTCACTATCAAAGTTTGGGTTGTTTTGAACAATCAGTTCATCATTTTTTAATATATTGACTAAAAAAAGATCAATATGACATTTTAGTATCTTATATCCAACTGCAGAATGTTATCGGTACAGTTATACAGTATCGAAACAGTTATCGGTAACTTCATATGACTTATCGAAACTGCTGCTTTATATGGTAAATTTTTGGTAACCGTTGCTTTAGATTCGTGATTCGTTTGAATTTTGGTGGGAAATGAGTAAACCAAAGGATTTATGAAAATAATGTATGGGAAAATCCTATTAATTCACAGATTGTTTGAGATTGTACTCACTCATATACCGATCCAGTCTATCGCATAGTATACAAGGGCCTATCCCTCTTCACGAAATTTCCCAGCTTGAAAATTTCGAATTTCACAGAACTTTGCACAGATTTTTTTCTAATTTTATCTAAATTTCTATTATGAAAATCATAATTAGGAAACAAATGTGATATTAGTGATATTAATACGATGGAATGACTATAATATGTCTCAATATATGTTTAAGTCACATTTCAATTAATAATAGACCTTTTTTTCTAGAATCGTTTTCCAGTTTTCCAGGTAATTTAATTTTTTTCATTGGCACTTTTCAAATAAGTGCATAAATGTAAAAGAAAAAAGTATCAAAAAATTAATTAATCTAAGAGGGCACTAAATGTTGAGAACGTTACCTGAGCACAGAAACTTGCTAGTCGGTCTATGCACACACACACGCATATGTACATATATGTGCATTATAATCAAGTTAAAACGCCTTTAAATTAATGCTGGAAAAATATTTCTGAAAACATTTAAATGATAAATATGTTATATAACTTCAACCACGTGCGTAAAAGGATAAATAATTTAGTGCGTTTAAACTTGAATATGGACTACATGCAAATTATAAATCTTTGAGATTCTGTTACCGTAAAGCTGTCGCATATATTGCGTTTTAAACATAAACTCAGCGAAATATGCTAGAATAAATTTATCAAACTAAGTGAATTTCACTGAAAACAAATTAGTTAATAGTATTTAACAAATACAGAAAATGTTTTCGTTTCATTATTTTGGAAAATAATAGCCTTAGGTAGAATCATATTTATGACACGAAATTTAAAATAATAGGCTTTAATAAATTTCCATTTAAAAATAAAGAGTGATAAAACTGTTTCTTGAATAAAATTCATATAAAGTGTATTTATGGATAGTTAATAATCATTTTAAGAGGGTTCAGATAGATATGAAACAAATAATTGTTATATACTGCGCCAAGATCGGAATTAGATTTATCTGTCACAAAAATTGGAGTTACATATAGAATAAGGTATATTACACACTGAACGACATATATATTTTGAAAACAAAATTTGTGATTGCGTTTACATGTGCTTTATGGTAAAAGGTAACCGACTATTTGTGACGTTAGACTCTTTGTTAAATATGTAGAAAAATTCACAAAGATTTACCCTAAATCCCCAGTATAAACGTAATAGTAGTATAAACATAATAATGTATAAACGTAATAGTACAGTTTGTGTATCACGTAAAGATTTTTTCCCGAAACTCCATAGGCGATGGTCAACAAATTGAAAAAGAACGAATATCTTTTGAATAACCCTGTCGAAACTAATGAAACAAATTTGTTTGAACTACAGACTATGATTAATCATCTTATTTTAATAAATTGTAATCATTTGTATGAAAACAGCATGTTATTCGTAGAGAAATTATGGTTTTTATAGAAACAAGGTAGAACCCGTCGATTTCCGACGAAAGTAAATATTTAAGAAAAAATTGTTTCACTAATTTATAATAAGCCTACAAAATTAGTTACAATAAAAATGCACTTATACTGGTAAGTCCAACTCTTAAAAAATTGATATAGAAACTAAAGTTAACAAAATACTATTTCCATAAAACTCAGTTTTAGAAATTATTAAAATTAAACTTTAATCGTAATGTAAGCAGTTAAATATTATAAAGATTTGTTATTATGATAAGGTTATAATTTAAGGCTCTTACGCTTGGTACTTCAAAACGAAAAACTACAAAATTTATTCCACTTTGATTGTTTTATGGAATTTCTCTCCGAGAAATCTAAATCCAATATAATTTTCACCTTTTCAAAATTTACATATGTACTTTTCTTAATCGGATTTCCTTATTAATAGTATTCTATTTTTTAAAATCATTTAATTTTAAAACTTGATTGCTACTACCATGAAACAGATATTAAACTGTTTATATTATTTTAAGTGTAAATGAATATTTCTGAAATAATCTGATGCAATTAATACTATAGATAATATTCCTGTGACATCACATAAGGTAAAATGTCGATTTTCATAGTCTCGAAGTCTAATTATTTTCAAGAACTTCTTTGTTTGCTTGTCTAACCACGCGAATTACGAGAATCATCAAGTCCTATAACATTAATCGCTACTTTTTGGACAAAGACTTCCGACCACATCATGCACACCGTTTTTCACGGCTCTTTTATAAAGACACTCTAAATTTCTGTAAAGGATTGCGTTTTCTCAGTGTGTAATTTCGATGACGTTACTTTCGAAAGTGAAATGTTTTCATCTGAGACGTATGCAGATGGGGTCAAAATGACGCACTTCTATAAAACATATTTCAGTCTCTAAAATTAAAAGACACACTTTTCTATATTAAAATAACATTATTTGCATCCGCTAAGGAATTCATGTTTTACAATCTATTTTTAAGCTGCTTTAAATTCTAAAAGTCTACATCTGACGTTATTATCACTGAATAATACACAAACCCAGAAAAAAATATCGTTATTCTAAAAGAAAATTCGGTATCCAATGATTCATGTGCCTTCATTTGCTTGTTTTTAATAGCTCCATGTTTTATCAGAAATCATTCATTGATATTCCTTTAAATTTAGGAAAATATCTCACAAGCGAATTAATAAATTTGCATTCTTTCAGCTGTTTGATTCGAATTATAAAAGTTAGGAGATAAGTTAGAAATTGCACGTGAAGCGTAGCAAAAGAAGTGCGTTTGTACGATAACGAAGTTTTTAAAATATTCAGATCTTGTTGTTATAGTAGGCAATACTCCGCATACCGTATAGTGATGGAAATATTTTTTTGTGTTCCAGAAAATATACAAGAAGTAACTTTTATTACACCTCAACAACGTATATCATATTCATAAAATATGAAATAATTTAATTTAATTAAAACACGCCCCAAATTATGCCTCTCCGTATAGCATTATGTAGTGGACTACTATTGTGTGGTCCTGTAATTTAATAATAAGTATTCATTACATCACAGATTGTGCAGAATGTATATTTTAGTATGTATAAATTTTATAGGTTCATGTCATTTCTATTATATTAGAAAGAGTTTAACATCATTTAAGTGTACTTGGAACTATTTTTCCCTATTGATTGTACTATAATGGAACACTTTTCAATGTCTTTCTAATAAAACTATTCATCCGATTTTCATAAAATTTAAAATGACTCGACAAAATTACGCTAAAATTATACATTTTAAATATCATGCGATTTGATTGGGCAGTTTTTGCTTTGTTAAATGCGAACAGACGGACGGCAGACTGAAAGACTGAACTACGAATACAGGTGCTCGCTATTTATATAATTACGGACACACCTAAAATTGTTGAGATATTGATGTAATATTACACAGTATTTCGGTACAATATAGTAACCAAAATCTTTTGTAGGTCCCCGTAAATACTGTCTGCGTTCTTTTATGTAGGAAATAACTTGTAGTATTCCTCAGCAACGTATATCAACTTCATAAAATGTTAAGTAGTTAATTACACTTAAAACGCGCACCAAACAATGCTCTCCCTATAACATTATTTAATGGAATAGTTTTGTGCGGCTTTGTAAATCAATAACAAATTTTCTTTGCACCTCAGATTGTACAAAATGTATATTATAATATGTACTTATATGCATGTACTTATATGCATGTACTTATAATACAATATGCATATCAGAACTTTTAAGTTAACTTAATTTTAAAATGCATTTGAAACTTTTTCCCCATTGACCGTAATGTAAAGGAATACTTTAGATTGTCCCTGTAATTGATCCATGCATCCGAATTTCATAAAATTTGAAATAACTCAACAAAATTATGTAATAATTATATATTTTAAGTTTCAAACGATTAAAATGCATTTTAAACTTATTTCCCAAAAACCGTATTGTAAAGGTATAATTTTGATTATTCCTGTAATTGATCTATACATTCGATTTTCATAAAATTTGAAATGACAAGACAAACTTATGTAATAATTATATATTTTTAATTTCGAATGATTCGATTGGGAAATTTTTGCGTTGTTATATGCGGCCAGACTGACAGGCGGACAAATGGACGGACGGACTGAACGACAACTATAGGTGCTACGTATTTAAATTATTACGAGCATATCTAAAAATGGAGAAAAAAAAACACAACTGTTCTTTAAAATACATTTTTGTACAGTGAAAGTGTTTTAGCCGATGTAAGTTAAATCTGTAATAAACTAAAAATCATTTAATCTCCGGTTTCTCCGGGTTTTATAACAGAAGATATTTTTGCAGAGCACTCATTTTAATTATTTTTTTTAATTTTATAAGAAAATGGTAATGAAAAGATACAGTTCTATGCTTTTTATTTTTTTATTTTTTTAGGAATGAAGTTCTTTTGTTGTCTCGATCAAAAGCTGTATTAAAAACTGCATAAAAAAATAATAATAATGTCTCAAAAATAACAGTTTTTGCAAAAAAGAGACACAAAAAGATACAGTTTTCAAACTAATTGCTTGCAAAACACATTTTTTCCCATACGGCGGTGTTAAAACTAAAAACGTGGGACGTTTAGACGTTTACAAATTTTTAGTAGCAGTAACTGCAAAACGAAAATTTTATTTCGAATTTGAAAGTGTTGCCATTCGCAAAATGATGTACGCGTAACGTAGAGATTCGTTTGGTCTTTATAATATAGATAGACAGTCCCAAAATTTTCCAAATTCTTTGCTTATAAATTGCAGATTTCTTAACATAAAAAAATTTCTGGTTAGGAAACATTCCAAACACCATCGTACACAATGTCCAGTAATCAGACTTCAAAAATAATAAAAACTGTATAGAAAATAAGCATGACTGAAAACTTTTTTACAGCGCATGCGTGAATACTATTAAAATATAATTAGCATAATGTGTTTGCAAAATATATAGAGCAGCTTTTCTGAAACTCTCAAAAGAATAGCTTGATAATTCTGAAAATTTTTGTCGGAAGGATAAACTTAAAATTCGTTGTTTCCAAAATGAAACAAAAGATAAGGGGCTGCATCCGAATATAATAGTACGTACAATATTGTGAATTCTACATTGACACTGATCATTGAATATGGCCATGTATGGATCAATGGATATGGACACTAATCAATGATTAAAAGTATTGATATTCATATTTGGCATGTGGAAAGTAATGGCTAAAATAAGATTTTCAGAATGCTTCATCTATTTTCTAAAATGTTTTCTTAGTTATCTTATTTAACTTATTTCCCTAGATAATTTTTGGATGTTTTTTTTTCTATTTACCCTATCATGTACCCTATTTCAAATGAATTTTGTAGCATGCTATGTTTATTTGCAGGGGCAGTCAAAATTTTCCATCACATTACGGTCAATGGGAAAACATTGTTCGAAATGAATTTTAAAGACATTATACCCTTTTAAATATAATAAAATTTCTATGTATTTATGGAATTCATTAAAATATGTGTTATGTAGAATAAGAGGTTCAAAAAATAGTTACTATTCTTTTAAAGGGCCACACAAAGGAAATCCTTTGCATGATGATTAAGGGAAAATTGTTTGCGGTTTCTTTTAATTATGTTAAAGTATATCATACATAATGCAATTGTTATGCGGATATGATGCTCAATATAAGTTGTAGAACGTATAATATAAAGTCCGTAGCAATTACATTGATACGCAAGATTTCAGATAGTATATTGTATACGCAATGTCCGGTACTGACTGCGAACATATTCGTTATTATGATATGTGTTTTTAAGTTTTGAATTATTTACGCATACTGTATGGTGTGTTTAAATGCTATATTTGATACATAGGGTCACAAAAACTGTTACTGAGTAAGAGCGTAAATTGCTTAAAAGTGGTTTTTAAATATGCTATACATTTTTAAGCTGAACTGCAATTAGTTTGCTAAGAAATGTTTGTAGAATGTAGATACAGAACAATGTAAAAGATTTAACACAAAGCCGTTTGATTGTTTCTGGAAATGTGATTTCAGTATTTTGAAGGGTGTTTTGATTTTTATTAATTTTTAAGCTAAATATTGGTGTGTTATTAAGATACTAGTAGGTGTGCTGAACGAGAGTATTT
This sequence comes from Maratus speculifer, assembly GCA_964019185.1. Lineage (NCBI taxonomy): Eukaryota > Metazoa > Arthropoda > Arachnida > Araneae > Salticidae > Maratus > Maratus speculifer. The sequence goes on from OZ025295.1 coordinate 93,728,095, forward strand.
AAGTATGTTTTCATCTATTATTATAGATTACTGAAACAGAAAATCCAACCTGTTATGCGTTTCCTTGCTAAAATATTTTTTCTTATTATATAGTATACAGATTACAGATTACAAGACTGCTCAAAATAATTGGAATACGTATTCCGCTATTGAATGTAATTGCTGAAGTCGGATTTTTAAATGTTTTTTTCTGTTTTCTAAAAGGTTTTTTAAGTTATCTTATTTACCTTATTTCCTTAAATAACTAAGTTGTCATAAATATAACAGGAAGTGTTGGAAAAGGCTTCATAATCTATGATTTTTTTTTCTTGTTTTATAACAGGAAGCTACAATCATTATTATTAAATTTTTAAATGAAATGTTGCGAATAGAAAGAAAATCCTTAATTTCGAGTTTTTTTAATGTATTAAAAATTAACAACATAATGATTAGGGGGGAAATTACAAGGCATAACACAGGGAGTAAAACAGGTCAGAAATTAGAAATAGTTTAATTTTTGGATATTAATAAAATTTATAAAAAAATAGTCTATGAAAAGTTTCCTATTTTTAGCAGTTCAGAGTTATTATATTCATAGCTTGACATCAATCGTTTGTAAAATTACCTTTTTAAAACTATTTTTCAATATTTTGTACACATTAAATAGCTTACATTCAAACATCTGTTTGTAGACTATATGGCCAAATGTGACCGGCTACTTGCAATTGTAGACATTTTGTTAAATATCTAGAAAAATACATGAGGAATTATCCTGAAACTTTTAAATGCGTAAACATAATAGCACAGGTCATACATTTCCGTAATGACTTTCCAGAAAATCCACAGAGGACCATCAAAAAATTGAAAAAAAACTGACATCTTTTGCGTAACCTTGTCAAAAGTGATGAAGCAATAGTGTTCTAACTTGTAGATATGATTACGTAACTTACTGCAAATTAACTGTGCTTACTTTTATAAGGATAGCATGTATAGTAATTGAAAAATTAATGTTTTTATAAAAAAAGTCCGAAAATTTTCCAAGTTTTTTCCAGAATTCTTAATATAAATTATTATTCTTTTCCGAAAATATGATAAATAATATTCTACACAATACCCTTTAAACAAAATTCAAAAATATTAAAAATTGCATGTAAATTACAGGTTTACTAAATGTTTTTTCATTGCGCATGCGTAAACACTATCGACATATCATTTGCATATTATCTTACCTAAATGTTTAGAGCAACTTTTGTGAAAGTGTCAGAAACACAATTTGAAAATTCTGAAAGTATTCGTCAACAGAATGAGCTCAAAATCCGTTATTTCCAAAATGAAGCAAAACATTGAGGGATTATATCCAAATATACAGTACGTGACGTACTGTGTATCTATAGTGACACTCTTCAATTGTTAAATGGGTACAACCCCTCATGTTTTTGCTTCATTTTAGAAATAACGAATTTTCACCTTATTATATCGTTGAACACTTTAAGAATTTCCAAGTTATATTTTTGAGATTTTCACAAAAGTTGCTCTGTATATTTAGCTAATATAATATGCAAATGAAATTTTGATAGCGGCCACGCATGCACAATGAAATATTATTTAGTAAACCTGCTCATTTTTCATACAACTTTTACTGTTTTTTTAATTTTGAGTACAGGGTATTATGTATAATGTTTTTTGTCATATTTTGAAAACGAAAAAAAAAAAAAAAAACATTAATTTATATTAAAAATTCGACTAATTATAAGCAAAAAACTTGAAAACATTAGTCCTGTTTTTATAAAAATCTTAATTTCTGTATGAGTACACGTGCTATCCGCATAGAATAAATACATTTAATTACAATAAGCGACTTAATCACAATCTACAGTTTGAACGCTTTTGTTTCATTAATTTTGATAGGGTTATCCAAAAGATATTTGTTCTTTTTCTATTTGTTGACGGTCCCCTATGCAGATTCGGGAAAAAATCATCATGGAAATGTATGATTTACACATAGGTTTACACTATTAGGTTTACATATCTAAAGTTTCTTGGTAATTTCTCTTGTTTTTTTTTTTTTTTTCTAGATATTTAACAAAATGTCTGTAATTGCAAGTGTCCGGCCACCTTTAGCCATGTAGTGCATTCGAATAAGAAATAGCATACCGTAAATATAATGCTGGTGATATGATATAAGCACTTCTATTTATATAAGTGATAAATGACAAATAAAATCAAAGTGTTATAATATAAGATTTAAGAAGTAACTTATCATGTGTTATTTCAGAATGAGTTATTTCAGAGTTATTCATGAGTTATTTCAGTCATAAACTTATTAACACGAAAAGTATGTAGAAGCCGAATGTAGCTTTTATTAAAGCTTTATGCTAGAAAATGAAGATTTCAAATTGATTATAAACCATCATCCTTAAATATATAAATCTTTCTTGAATGAGGTTTAACGTTGTGTAGTTTCTTAGACTTAATAAACATGCTTAAAAGAACATTTTTCTTCCAGAAACTGAGTTTATAAGAAACCTATTTTACTCCTGAAGAAATTATCAAATAGTATCTTTAGGAATATGAAAAAAAATCTTAATTCAGAGATTCTATGTATGAGATATATAAAAAATTGTGAGCAGTTTTTATAAAAATTTAAAATAAATAAATAAATAAACATTTGCTTTAAAATTGCATATGTTTGTCACTAAGTAAATTTTCATCATAAATTTACCTAATGTCAGATGTTAAACTCTTTATGATAATTATTTCAGAAGATTCGCTTAATTTTTTGAAAACACACGATAAGCTTTAAGAATGCTAAGCGGATTGTGTATCGTAAAATGATTTTTTGGGGACTGCTAAAAATTTTTCTGGCCCAGAATTTAATATTTAATAAACAAAACAAAAATAAATAAATTATAAAAAATAGGTTCAAATAACAATTGCATTTAGACAATAACAACATATTTTTACGCTTTTATTGCCATAAAAGGTTAAAAAGACTTGAAATTCTAAGTATCTTCAATAATGATGCATATTGTATTTACTGCTTTTCTACTAAGTTATAAAGTACGCAGAAAATGTTTCTATATATTCATTCAGCAAATAGCAGAAGTGGCATTGCCTGAAAAATATAATTTTGTATTTTGTAAATAATTTTAATTTAGTATTTTATAAATATTTACTGTTATAAATAATAACTGTTAAATTGATCTGGAATTGATAAAAAAAATCTTCAGTTCATGATGCACTGTAAAAGAAATTTAAAGCAGAAACTGCTAGCAGCAATGTTGCCAGCAGTTTTTGTCTCAAAAATTGCAATAAAATTAAAAGAAAATTTTTTATTACATCTAATTTTACTAAAATTTTTAAGGTAAAAACTGTTTCCAGCAGTTTTTGCCGTAAGTTTAACGCTTCTTTTTTTAATCTGTTGTATTGAACCTTTTGGAAGACTGGGGTTTGGCTGTACAAATCGATTATCTGAAACAGACAGCTTATCATGGTTTAACATTTGAAAATTCAGCTTTAAACACAAAACTTATTTATTTATTTATTTATTTATTTATTAAGGAGAGCGTGGAATAGGAGTAATGTTCGCTTTGAGGGTTACACTAAGGGACGCCTCTATAAAACATATACAGGGGTTGCATCACATAGATAAACTTTTATTGTTCCTATCATTATTTTAAAAATAATGGGTTCATCATCTCTTTATATAGTCTATTTTAAGTACAATGACCATGTAGATTACTTATTAAAAGTTATGGTAGGAGTCCCTGTACATTGTGATACCTGCATATACAAAAACCTTGAAGTACGATAATCAAGTATAAACTGTCTATACTTGGATGCGTAAAATAATTTAGAAATGCACCAGACTATGAAATCCCTTCTCTCAACATCATGTTACAAAAGAATATCAGAACAGCATCATACCACTCCTCATTATTTCCCCAATGCATTAGTTATTAAATTATATTCTCCGTCAGCAAATTTCCAAATCGCAAATCTTTTGCTGCCTAATTTACAAACTCATGGTTACAATTGATGTAGTTCAACACATTTAATTAGTGAGCTGGAAAAAATAAATTTACACACACACACAAGCAAACAAACAAAAAAGCGCTAAAGTTAGTAAACCAAAAATTTTTACATAGCCAAGTGGGAAAAAGAAGTGTTTAGTAAAATTTTATTTGTTTGAGGAGTCTAAAATTTCGTTTTAAATGTATCCATTTAAAAAAAAAAAACGTAATTTTATTCGTATTTTAAAAATAATTGTCAAATTTAAAAAGCTAAATTTGACAGACATTTCAAAACTGTGATCAAATTTTTAAAATCACACTTTAAAACCCATTAACAAGTCAGAAAAAACCCAGCTAAAAATAAAATGAAATTGACCGAAATCTAATTTTTTTTTTCACTTTTTTGTTTCGCGGATCCTATATGTAAATTAGTATACTTATGAGGGAAATTTAACAATACATCATAATTCACATTAATTATGATGAATATTAATTACATAAATAATTATTCCTCATAGTATAATAATTACTCCTTATATCCATGGCATAAAAAATAATTCCTCATTTCCCTGACTGATGCATAAAACATTTCAATATTAAACTTCAGATGAAAAAATATAAAAGTCCTTCCGACAATGCCGGGAGGAAGAGGTAGCTATCATATGTCTAATGTATGTATTTATTTATTTTGATTAAGTTATTTTATTCAAACATACGAAGCTCAATATAGTGAATACGGATTATATCAGATTGAATACCAGTTTTTGTCAATGCTGAATATTAATGGGAATTTTAAGAAATTAGTCACCTTTTTTACAAGCTGGTTTTATTTTATGCAATTTATAGGGTCGCCACGATATGAATTGCCCGATACCAAAAAGTGTATGCCATTTTAAAACAACGTGATGGATAAAAGAAACCAATGAAGTTGGTCGAAATCATAATTTATGTGTGCATGCACCCACATAGAAATCGCTTAATATATACGAGTGCTGTCGCGGGCAAATTGATTTTTTTTTTTAAAAGTCCCCACATTAGAAATTCACACTACTATATTTCAGGCGTTTTTTAAGGTAAAAAGAAAGCAAAAAATACTCCGGAATTCATTATTAAGATTAAACACTTTAAAAAGAATCTTTTTGCAATTTCTAATATTTTGTTTGTACATCATTATACATTTAAAAGACTTTTGACAAACTTAAATGGCCGCCAATTTGAAACAAGAAGGCGAAAAAAGTTGGCTAGTGAACTCGGTCAAGATATTAGTCATATGTGTACTAGGGTGGATCGATTGTCTATAGCGAAAAAAAAATACCATTCAACAAAATCTACCTATGCGGAAAAGATGTTCTATTGTATGGAGATTAAGGGAAAAATAATAAAAAAAATTAATTTTAAAATTTAATACTGCCACAAAAGGGTTGAATTTTCAAAAAAATTTGAAAAAAGACCGAATTTTGGTTAGGTTATTTTTTTCAAAAACTAATTATTTTAATAATTTTTAAAATCCAACAGTGCGGAAAAGATGTTATATCGCATGGAGGTTAAGCAAAAAACAATAATAAGTAATAAATTTGAAATTTAATACTGCCACAAAAAAGTTGAAAATTCGATAAAATATTGAAAAAATGGGAAAAGATCTAATTTTGGTTAGATTTATTTTTGACGCAAAATAATCATTTTAATATCAATCAAAACCTACCTTTGCGTAAGAAATATTATATTGCATGGATATTAAGTAAAAAAAAAATAATTTTAAAATTTCATACTGCTGCAAGTGATTTAAAGTTTCAAAAAACTGGCAGTTCCAGTTTTTTCAGTTAGGATTTGTCTGCTTGTGTATTGTGTAGCTTAGTGTACCTTGAATATTACTGTACCATGACGTTGTTAAAAAAAATAAAAATAAAGAGAGAGAGAGATATGAATTACCCTATTTTGGTCTGGCTTTTATATGCCAGTAAATATGCTCCCTATTACAAAAAGTTATAAAATTTATATATTGGTATTTAAAAAGTAACCGAAGAAAGGAAACGGTCAACATCTATTTATTTCCTGCCAGTGAGAAGGAGTTGCTAATAAGTTATAAGTGACCTGTAAATGAGATTCAATCTCAATAATTTACCACAGCAGCATTTTAAGAAAAATTAAACTATTCAACGACAAATATTGCGCTCTTTTTAAAGCTACTAGAGTCTTTTCGACCATTTCCGAAAATACTGCCTATTTTTTTAAATTCAATAGATTTGAATATGAATATGAATATTGGGTGTAAACTAAACCGACGTATTGAGAGCAAACTCCCTTTTCTGCATCATCAGGTATCATTGAAAAGCCAAAATTCTGCCGAGCTAGGTGTCACATCACTTGTAGTGACGAAGATTGGCATCAGCCAGAATATTGGACAGTTTGGGCATTTCCGACCAAGCAGGTGCTGCCATCGTCTCTGGTGCACTTCAAGATGTGGGCATTATATCACAAAACTATGAATCGAATGCTATTGACAGAAAAAAATCGGCATGACAAAACAAACCAAAAACCACTCCATCGTTTTAGTTATTCTCTTTAGTCATTTGTAAAAGATTATGATCATGGCCATTTTCTTTAAACTTTAATGGGTGTAAAGACAGACTACATCACTAGAAAACAACAGAAGAAAAATCATAATAGGAGCAGACTTGAGCTTGAAAAAAGAACTGGGTTCCGAATACATCGGACATATATATGTAAATTCTGGGATAGTACCAAACAATTTGAAAACACGATGTACATTTTTTGTCATGCGTTAACAATAATATACATGTAACAAAGTTGGTTGCGATCGGTTGTGACGGAATATCTGCTAATATAGATGTTAAAGGATGTGTTATTCGAAATATGGAACTGATCTTCAAGCGTCCACCACAATGGTTTTTGTGCTAGTTACATACCAATGAGGTTCCACTATGTCATCTTTTTGCAGCGTGGATGGAACCGCGGCTGGGCACAAATGTTTCACTGGTGAAATAGAAAGATTATTCGCAGCATGTTAGAAGCTTTTTGTATTTTCATTTATGTCTGTAAATGAATTCTAAAAGCGCGCGAGTGAAATCAAACGGTCGGCTGTAATCCTAATCATTACATTAAAAAATATCTACATTTTCCATTTACCAGCTTTTTGACCTTTTGCGACGAATTACATAGATTTAATTAAATGCGAAAATGTGTGGAACCTCCACTAACTGACGGATTTAGTAACGACATGATTTCAGAAGCAATAGGTAAATCCAGCAATCATTCCGGTGGCAATAACATCTACTATCAATAATATCTATTCCCGCGACGCTCATTCTACAAAACTAATAATCAAAAGAGTCACGGAAGTATTTCTGCTGTGTATGGACCATACATAAGAGACGGTTTTATAAAAATCGAATTGAATTACAAAATTTTATGTCGATTTTCAATACCGAACGTCATTATCGCCAATGGCAATGTTGACCATTTTTCTTGATTTAATACTAATGATGCTGTTAAATAATTTTTTATCTTGTAATCAATTAAATATCCCCTCATTGCAATAAATGTTAAAAATTCTAAAATTTATATTTTATTTTACAAAAAAAAAAAAAAAAAAAAAAAAAAAAAAAAACGTAAAAACGTTCAAATGCATAAATTTGAGCCACATTGCGGCAGATTTAAATTTTGAAATTAATTTTTTTAATTATTTTTCTCATACTTAAGCATATAATATAACATCTTTTACGCATAGGTAGGTTTCGGATAATTTTTTAAATTATTATTTTGAATCAAAAATCATATAGCCAAAATTAGGTCTTTTTTCACTTTTTTTCGAAATTCAACCTTATTGTGGCAGTATTAAAATTTAAAATTAATTTTTTTAATTATTTTTCCCTTAATCTCCATCCAAGAGAACATCTTTTCCGCATAGGTAGGTTTTGACACTGTGAAAAAATAATTTTCGATCCACCCTAATGTGTACACGGAGTTATATACAAATCAGTGAATAAATATGCGTATTATCGCGTGACAAATTTCAGACCGTTTCAAAATGTCAACCACACTGGAAATTGAAAGTGATGTAATACAGCCATTTTTCAAGTTACAGAGGAAATCAAAAAATGCTCTGGAATATCTGAATTCAGATCAAATACACACACACAAAAAAAATCTTTTTTAATTTATTATTTCTTTGCGCCTAATTTTAAAATTTAAAATATTTAAAAAAAATTAATATTCCGCAATTTTGAAAGAAGATGGTGCATAGAGCTGGCCAACGAACTCGGCGCACACATCAGTATTTATATCTACACACCAAGTTACATCCAAATCGGTTTATAAATACCCATATTTTCACGTGACGAAAATCAGTCGATTTCAAAATGTGAGCGAAACTAGAAAATAAAAAACCTATAACTCAGCAATTTTTAAAGATACAGACGAAACAAAAAAGATTCTGGAATCTTTGCATGATAGTCAAATGCATAAAAGAAAAATCTTTTTCAGTTTCTCATTTTTTGGAACATAATTTTAAATTTTAAATTAAAAAAATTGAAATGGCTGTCATTGTGAAACAAGCGGGCGGATGAAACTGGCTAACAAACTCGATCCAGGCCTCCGTACCTACTATGCACACACCATGTTACATCGAAATCGATTCATAAATACGCTGTTATCACGTGACAAAAATCAGATCGTTTCAAACTGTTAGCCATATTAGATATTCAAAGTGCTGTAACTCAGTCATTTTTTAAGATATAGACAAAATAAAAAGTGTTCTGGAATCGTTGTTTTAAGTTATATCACATAAAATAAAAGTATTTTTCAACTTTTAATTTTTTCGAACTAAATTTTATTTTATTTTTTAAATTTAAATGGTTGCCATTTTAAAACAAGATGGCGGATGATGCTGGCCAACGAACTCGGTCGAGACATTTGTATGTGCTATGTATATACCAAATTTCATTCAAATCGGTTCATAAATACGATAGCTACAGCATGACAAAAATCAGTTATATATGTCAACATTTGAACTGGGGATGGTTTTTGGGTCTGGAGGTCATGATCGTTGAAAATATACCAAAACTTCCGGAAGTGCATTCCTCCGGACGGCTGCGATAGGTAGCATTTTTACTTTTTGTAATGAAAGCTACCTAATAATAAAAAAATATCTCTTTCTTACTTTCTGTTCACTTTTCTATAAAATAATAGTTTCAATGGAAAATGTAGTATACGTGTTTTCTGATAGAATATTACTTTCTCCATATATTTCCCAGAATCTGAAAATCATTCTTCTGTTAGTGACGAAAAAGGCAAAAGCCAATCTATAGTAGAAGCATTTTCTATTCCTATTCTTATCTGATGTAATACTTTATTTCGAAAATATCTTCTTTTCCTAATTTATAAAGTCTTATATAAATGACTTTTGGTCCTGTAAAACCATTGGTATGTAAAAAAAAAAAAGTAGATATTCATGAATAATATAGGAAACAGTGAGTTTTACTGTATAACGAAACACTTTTATTTAAGTCGTAAGTTCTTCGTTTTAAAGAATGTTAAGAAAAGTTTCCTATATTTCTTGTGTTTTAAAAGAAAATGAAACTGTTACAAATTTCTTAAATTATAAGGAAATATGTCTTTTATTTGATCTTGCAAGAGGACTTTATTTGTTGAGTTTTTATTCACCGGAGCTGTGAGGAAATCGTAACATGTAGTACGCGCAGCTGCTCAATTGCCGTCTTGAAACTGATGCACTGAGTGAAAGTAGATTGCACGTTTTTAAAAATGATAATTCAGAGTTTATTAAACAATCTATCGTAGCATTGCAGACATATGTCTGAACCAGTACGGGAATTACTTTGTTATCCGGGATACCATTTCTCGTATCCTTTGTACAAATCTGGTGCAATCAACAATATGACAGACATTAATTTATCGTTAAAACTACCAGTTCATTTTCCAAATTTATATTTTTATCTTCATCATATTTCTGATTCATACTTTTGCAAATTTTGTAAAAGCTGTTCTGTTTGGAACTGATTTCTTTATGTTATTTTCGACTCAAGAATTCATGTACTTATGCGTACCCTAAGTCAGGTAGATAAGCACAAACATTTGTACTATGTTGTGTGTTGAAATATTTTCCTACAATTACCTTCAATTAAATCTGATTTAAAAACAATTTTTTCACGAATGTATAAGAGCTTTATAAACATCCTGTATCTATCTATCTATCTATATATATATATATATATATATATATTTTATAAAATATGTTCGTATTATATTCAATATTTGTATATAAAATTCTAAAAAAGCATGTTTTTAAACTAATGGAATCGATATATCAATTACATTTATTTTTCAGAAAAATGTATTTATTTATCGTAAACTAATATATATTCCTACATGTTATTAACCGATGCATAGAATATTTTAATATTAATCCTAAAATAGAAAAATAAAATAAATATCTTTCTTACTTTCTTTTCATTTTACTAGAAAATAGAACTTTCAGTTGAAAATGCAATATCTGTGTTTTCTGATGGAATATTACTTTCTCTATATTTTCCAGAATACGAAAATCATTATTTTGCTTGTAACAAAAAAGAGGAAAAAAGTCTTTCAGTGGTAGAGTCATTCTCCTTTTCCCTTTCTTATCTCATATAATACGTTTTTTCGATAGTATATTCTTCTCCAAATTTGTAAATTCTTATATAACTGACTTCTACTCTTGAAAAAGCATTGTAATGTATAAATTTAGTAGAATGAGTTTCATGAGTAATATAAGAAACAGTGAATTTTACTATTTAAAGAAACGCTCTTATTTAAGCAGTAAGTGCTTCATTTTAAAGAATGAGAAGAAAAATTTTCTATAATTCTTAAATATTAAAAAATGATGCTTTTTCACAAATTTTTTAAATCATAAGAAAATATAAGGAACGGAATAAGATTTAGTATTTTCGAAACATTTGTTATAAAATTTCTTAAGTTACAAATGCTTTCTCGTAAAAAAAAAAAAAAAAAAAAAAAAAAAAAAAAAAAAAAAAAATATATATATATATACGTTTATTTGAGCCTTTACGTGAATTACTTCGGTATACATGATACGTTTTCTCATATTCTTTGCACATATCTTTTGCAAAGAATCTCACGGACAATCTCACGGACGTTAAATTATCTTTAAAGCTACTAGTTCGTTTTCCAAATTTATCTATTTCATATTTCACATACGTAAAATCTTAAGTTCTTGAAATCTTAAATAAACTGAGAGACATAAAGTCGATTCTGACACCGTTAAAATTTTAGAACTTCTATTACTATTAAATATTTACAAAAAGAATATTTTTTACACTAGATGGAACCCGTCAAAACTTGACTGCACCACAGAAATAAAAGGTATTTTCCAGATATTAAAGGATTTTTTAACGACTAATCTTCAGCAAAAATTTCAATAAATAAAAGAAAAACCTGCATTTTACATCCAGGCAAATGACCCGCAATTGGCAGAGTTACATTCAAACATGCTGCTATAGAATTAGAATCTCTCTCATTTGATAATTTTCCATTTACAAATACAACACCAATAAATTGTACATGACATGAATAAATCATAAATTACCATCATTTCTCATTTCATACAAAATATACATACTTTACTTACTTCGCAGCAAAATAATACTGAATTTATAGTTTGCCATTTAGCAACAACTGTAACAATGATCCTCTCAGTGGTTAATTTGTTTTTACATTACCCACCCCATTCAACAAATAAACATTTGCATTTTCAACTAGCTTTTCTATTACATTTTCACGAATCAAAAATACATGTCGATTTCACATATTAAAAAAATTAATGATATTTATTCTGGCTAGGTGAAACCCGTCAAAACTTGACGGCAACAATATGAAAGAACCAAAGAAAAAAAAGTATTTTGCCGCTACAAAAAAATTAATATTTCTTAAAAATTTCAATATGCTTTTCCATTTTTTTCCATGTTGTAACACCAACATGACATGATCCCGGGTGCAGAATCGGTGCAACGCTGCGACACACGTCACAAACTCTTGAAAATGTTTGAAGATTATTTTTCTACTGTTAAAGGTTTTTAAAAAAAAATGCTAGAAATCATTTACTATGTACAAAAATTTGTCTAGGTACCAAAAAAATGCAAATTTTGGCAAATAATCACAAAAATAGCTATTTTCGTGAAAATACACCCCCCCCCCCTCCCCCCAAAAAACATCACCCGGAAATTTTGTAAATGGATGTGAAAAAAAAAACAGCAAATTTCGTCAACAGATTGCAAAAAACAAGAAATTTTATGAAAAGATCTCTAAAAAATTTGTCAAAAAAATGCAAAAAAAAAAAAAAAAATGTCTAGGTATCCCAAATAAAACAAATTTCGTGAAAGTATTGCAAAAAATCAAAATTTTGCCAAAACGTCTAAAAAAATTGGCAATTTACATGAAAAAATTTCGAAAAATAAAGCCAAATTTGACAAAAAAAATCCCTAAAAAATGGCAAATTTGTAAACATATTGTGAAAAAAAAATTCAAAATATTGTAAGAAAACAAAAAATTTTGACAAATGATTGTGAGTAAACAACAAATTTTGTCAAAGTATTGAAAAAAAGCAAATTTCATCAAATAATCACAAAAAAGCATATTTCGCAAAAAACCCCAAAAAATTTTGCAAAAAGATCTTCAATAAAACGGCAAATTACATCGAAAGATCGTGACAAAGCGACAATTTCATCGAAAGAACTCGAGAAAAACAATAAACTTCTCCGAAACTGTCCAGGTATCATAAAAGACACGAATTTCGTCCAAAGATGCAGCATTTCTTTATTCATTAGAAAAAAAAATCACAAAATTTCTCAATCCATCACATAAAAAATAGAAAATTTGTCAATCAGTTGAAGAAAAATACAAAAATCGACAGTTGGTCATGTGGGGTAAAAATTATAAAATTCATTAATGAATCATGGATAAAAAGTCATTTAGCTATGTAAAAAAGCCCACAAAAATGTTGTGATTGATCGAGGCATTTCAGAATGTTTTTTCTAGGTAATCTTACGATGGGAATACTGCAGTTCAGTGTTCCCATTGAACTGTGTGCTGAGTGACATATGTTTATTCCCTCATTCTGTAGGCAATTAAATATATGTATGGAATTTTTTATCGTAATAAGTATATTTTTAACATAGGATCAGAGTAAATTAGTCTTTTCAACAAATAACCTGGTAAGTGAGAACTAACTTTTTTATTGATAGGCAATGTAACATTGGGTCGATCGAGTTTATTTTGATTTTGCCCTTGTTTTTGAAGGACATAATTTAACCGTTTTTTCTATTGCATAACACTTCTTATTTTGTTTTCAATCTTTTTTTTGTAATTTCTTATAGTGATCTTCATTTCTGTCATATGAAAAATTCATTTCTATTTTGCCTATAGCATTTACATAATGTTGACAAATTTCTGAAAAAAAAAACGAAAAAAAACAACAAATTTCCAAAAAAAGGGATAAATTCGATAAAACGGCAAATTATATCGAAAGATGGCAAGAAAATACGACAAATTTCACCGAAAATGCCTGAGAAAACAAATAATTATTTCCTGGTATCATAAAAAATGTGAATTTCGTCAAAAAATCGTGAAAATACTTTAAATTTGTCTAGATACTTCAAAAAATGCAAATATTGGTAAACAGATTGTGAGAAAACAACATATTTTGTCAAAAGATGAAAAGAAGAGGCACATTTCATCAAAAGATCACAAAAAAGGTAAATTTTGAAAAAAAAGTGAAAAAAATGATAAATTTCTGAAAATAACAAAAAAAACCCAACAAATTTCACAAAAAAATCACGAAAAAAGGAATAATTTGATAAAACGGCAAATTACATTGAAAGATGGCAAGAAAAAACAACAAATTTCACCGAAAATCCCTGAGAAAACAAATAATTATTTCCTGGTATAACAAAAGACGTGAATTTCGTCAAAAGATCGTGAAAATACTTTAAATTTGTCTAGGTACTTCAAAAAATGCAAATATTGGCAAACAGATTGTGAGAAAACAACACATTTTGTCAAAAGATGAAAAAAGAGGTACATTTCCTTAAAAGATTACAAAAAAGGTAAATTTTGCAAAAAAAGGTGAAAAAAAAGACAAATTTCTGAAAATAACAAAAAAATGAAAAATTTCACAAAAAAAGATAATTTCAATAAAACAGCAAATTACATCGAAAGATCGAGAGAAAATGACAAATTTCACCGAAAATCCCTGAGAAAACAAATAATTTTATCCAAGTATAAAAAAAAAACCATGAATTTTGGCAAATAAACACAAAAAATAACAAATTTCGTCAAAATATCCCCCCCCAAAAAAAAAGAAGACCTGGAAATTTTCTAAATAGATGTGAAAAAAAAAACCAGCCAATTTCGTCAACAGATTGCAAAAAACAACAAATTTCTTCAAAAGATCTCTAAAAAATTTGTCAAAAAACTGCAGAAAAAAAATTGTCCAGGTATCTCAAATAAAACAAATTTCGTGAAAATATTGCAAAAAATCAAAATTTTGCCAAAACGTTTAAAAAAATTTCGAAAAAAAAACAAATTTTGACAAAAAAAATCTCTAAAAAATGGCAAATTAAACATATTGTGAAAAAAAATTCAAAATATTGTGAGAAAACAACAAATTTTGACAAATGATTGTGAGTAAACAGCAAATTTTGTCAAAGGATTGAAAAAAAAGCAAATTTCATCAAACAATCACAAAAAAGGTAATTTCGCAGAAAAAAACAACAAATTTTGCAAAAAGATCTTCAATAAAACGGGAAATTACATCGAAAGATCATGACAAAACGACAATTTCATCGAAAGAACTCGAGAAAAATGATAAACTTCATCGAAATTGTCCAGGTATCATAAAAGACACAGATTTCGTCCAAAGATCTCAAAAGCACAGAAATTTTGTCTAGGTAATCGCAAAAAAATGTAAATTTTCCAAAAAATAGCAAAAAAAAGTCAAATTTCTCAAAAGGATAACAAAAAACGACATTTTCTCAAAAAAAAAAAAAAATTAAGAAAGAAGTATAAGTTCAATAAAACGGCAAATTACATCAAAAGATTGCAAGAAAAAAAACAACAAATTTCAAAAAACAACTTCCATTAATTGCAGGAAGAAAAGATGCAATATTTCTTTGTTCATCAGAAAAAAAAAATCACAAAAATTTCTCGATCCATCACATGAATAATAGAAAATTTGTCAATCAGTTTAACAGTTGGTCATGTGGGGTAAAAATTATAAAATTCATTAATCAATCATGGAAAAAAAGTCATTCAGTTATGTAAAAACCCCACAAAAATTATCAATCAGTAGAAGTCCCCACAAAAGTCTTGTGATTGATTAAGACATTTCAGAATGTTTTTTGTATGTCCAAATTAAAAATATAAATATATATATTTTGTAACTGTAGATTTAAAAAAGTAAGTTATTTACTGTGTTAGTTATTTACTGTTATAAGGCATCTATTTTGATGTCTTATTATTTTGTTTATTTTTTGCAAGACCTACGTTTATTTAGTTGAGTAATACGAATTTAGAATTTGCAATGTTTTGTCTTTTGTTATTTTTTATGAATTTTCAAAATGATAATGCAACAAATGTAAATGCTATAGGCAAAATAGAAATGAAATTTTCATATGACAGAAATGAAGATCACAATAAGGAATTACTTTAGAAAAAAGAAAAAGATTGAAAACAAAATAAGACGTGTTACGCAATAGAAAAAAAACGGTTAAATTATGTCCTTCAATAAAAGCGGGCAAAATCAAAATAAATAATATTATGAAATATAAAGTTAAGCATCGATCGAAAAAATACTATCCGAGAAAAGTTTTCGCGAACATCGTAAGTGGGATATTTTACTTCAGTGTACCCATGGCAAAATAGAAATGTATTTTTCATATGATAGAAATGAAGATCACAATAACGAATTACTTAAAAAAAAGATTGAAAACAAAATAAGAAGTGTTATGCAATAGAAAAAAACGGTTAAATTATGTCCTTCAATAAAAACGGGCAAAATCAAAATAAATAAGCTCGATCGACCCGATGTTACATTGCCATTCAAAAAAAAGTTCTCACTTACCAGGTTATATTGTTGAAAAGACTAATTTAAGGTGTAATAGATTACTCTGATCCTATGTTAAAAATATACTAATTACGTTGCGATAAAAAATCCATACAGATATTTAATTGCACATTTTAAATATATGCCACTCAGCACACAGTACATCCATTGGCTCTGCTACAACGAACACGGGCATACCACACTAACATTTAGAGACAGTAACTATCTCTTCTCTCATTGGATCTGTTGTCGGATCTGCGCAAGCGCGAATACGCAGAGTGCAGTTTGAGTGTGCTGAATAAAAAAGGCTATTGCTTTAATATATAAGATAAGTCTATTTATAAATAAATTGCAGACATTTCAAACATCGTAGTTCAACATTCCATTATATCTGAATTCGTCATTCCGCTTCATTCTCTCCAAATGACAACCATCGTTCTACTCAGGCTGCTCTCAGTTCAGATCTTAAGTGTTAGCCCTTAGTCACGGCTTTCATCTATTTGCGCAGAATATATAGCAGCCGTGCTATAGGACCTTGTCTTTATCGTCGGAGATTCGAAACGGGACATATAGCACCCGCGCTGTTGGAGTAACAAGATCGATCCCACACATATTTCTTATTCATATTTTAACAAAATTTTTAAAAGCTATTCTTTTTTTTGACTGATCTTTTTATATTATTTTCGACTCAAGAATTCATGTATTTATTTGTATCTTAATCCATGTAGATTAACACAAAATTTGTATCATGTTGTGTATTGAAGTAGTCCTGCTTCATAACATTCAGATAAATTTGGTTTAGAAACAATTTTTTTAACGAATGTACAACACTTTTTTTTTCTTTGGTACATTTTCTTTAAAAGTTTTGATTAAAAATGTTGTATAACAGTAAATATTTTTATGCAAAATAAGGAAAAAATGCTTTTTAACACATGGAATAATCATATAAATTACACGCATTTTTCAAGAAAATGTAATTACCTCCATATTAATGATAAAAACTCCTATATTAAATTACCTATGCATAGAATGTTTCGATTTTAAACTTAAAATGCAAAAATAAAATAAAAGAACTTTTATTATTTTCGATTCACTTTACTAGAAAATAGTAATTTCTGTTGAAAATGTAATATACGTGTTTTCTGATGGTTTATTACTTTCTCTATATATCCCAAAATCCCCAAATCATTCTTCTGTTAGTAGCAAAAAAAAATAAATAAATAAATAAAAAATAAATAAATAAAAAAAGCCTTTACATGGTAGATGCACTTTTCTTTTCTTATTTTTATCTGATATAATACGTTGTTTTGAATGTATATTCGTCTACTAAATTATAAAGTCTTATATAAGTGACTCTTAGTCTTGGAAATCGTTGGCATGTATAAATAGTAGAATGAGTCTCATGTGTAATATAAGAAACAGTTAATTTTATTATTGAAAGAAACATTCTTAAGTAGTATTTTCTTTACTTTAAAGAATGAATTGAGAAGTTTTTTTATGATTTAAATTAAATTTAATTAAATTTTTATGATTTCTATGTTAAAAAATGACATTTTTTACAAATATCTTAAATCTCAAAGAAATGTATGAAATGAAATAAGTTTAAGGTGCAAGTATTTTAAAGATATTTATTATTAATTTTCTGAAATTACAAGCAATTTGTTGTAAAGAAAAATGTGAATACGTGTTAATTAATTTCGTTTAATGTACAGAATATTAATAATGATGCTCATTTATACTCAAAAAATTTTGTTTTGGAACAATAATATTTTTTTAGAACAAAATTGTTAAGTCTATGTTGTATGCTATATAACATTGAATAAATTTTATATTTATAGTATATACGTATTAGAACAAAACATGTCTTGCTAGAAAAGTAAAGCTGCCCTCCTGAAATGAAATGAAAGATTGTATTCCACCTAAGTGTATAATGTATGACATGTTTTATGAAGGGTATTTCAAATTACACAGTAAATAATCTTCACCAAAGATACAGAACAAATAAACGAACAGAAAATTCCAACATATTGCATGCAGTGTTGCCAGATGGGCTACTTTATTTTAATTGAGATTCTTGATTGGCACCACTTTCTAACAAATGATCAAACGTGTCTTATTCAACGATATGATAATCACGGCGAAAACAAAAGGTAATTTACCGTTTCAAAAAAGTGGTGCCAATCAAGAAATCTGAATTTTAAAAAAGGAACCCACTGGCAACACTCCATGCAATGTGCATATTTTCATCAGCGAAGAATTTTTGAGAGAGATCTACGCTGATGCAAACATGAAAGAAAAATTTATACGTTAAGTACAGATTACGAAAAACGTTCCAGCACCTTCAAAATAATGAAATAAAACTGCAAGTTTAATAAGTTACAATATTATGTATAATTCAACTATACGGAAATGCATAACATATTTGAAAATTAATTTTCAGTTGTCCTTATCTATTATCGGAAAAGTATCCGAATTCTGAAAACATCCCAGTGTATAGTGTACAGATTCGTATCTAGTCAGTATGTGCATGCAAACATTTAGTTCAGTAAAGAAATACATATCTTTGTTAAAAATACCTCTTCCGCTAATAAAGAGATTGGTACGCGAATTAATCTGTGTAGCCCTGTATATGAGGTATACAAACTATACTCAGTGACTACCATGTAAAAAAGTTTTTAAATTTTAGAGCGCATACCGATCACACATTTAAAATGCGTATTCAATAAATGTTACTCAAAGATAGTAAGTAATATAACAGATTTCACCTGTGCGCTCCTGTAAATAAACGATAAATGCTATTTATGCCTTATTCTAACGTAATCATCTTATAATGAAATTTAGTAATTTATATCAGTTTGAAAATATTTCAAATACCTTAATCACATTAAAGTAATCTGCAAACGATTTTCCCCACATACTATAATATAATGGGATTCCTTTGACCATCCCTGTATATGAACCATTACTCCCAAATACCTCATAAAAACATGAATTTTGATCCTAAATAACGTTTATCAATTGCACGGGAATTCAAGTATTTTTACAGGAATTAGAGCGTCGTGAAACGGACAAAGGATATGAAAATGTTAAGTTTTAAAGGACTCCTATAACTGAAAACGCAGTTCAAACAGGTAGACAGTGTTTTATTATTCTTTTCTGCGATCCTATAATTTAACAGTCTTGACAAAAAATGGATTCTCAAAATTGAGTAAAATGTACTCAATTTTAAGTACTTCACATACTCAAAATAGCTCTGATCAAAATGTACTGAAAACTGAGAAACAAATGTACTCGTTTTCCATTGTATGGTTGCGTTTAAATATAAATCGCTATGAACTGCCCCTTGAACTTACAACTTAAAATATACTGGCATTTATTTATTGCTCAAAATTACTAATAATAAACGTTCTATAGATCATTTATTAAGAAAAATAGCAAAACTATTAGCAAAATACCCAAATCGAAATTTTTATGACTAGAACAATATTTTCAAGCATTTTTCAATTATTTTAAAATACCATGCATAATTTAATATTTCATTAATAATCATATTTTATGCTGACATGAATTAAAAAAAAAACATTACAGGGTACAAAATTATCGTTTGTTTGGATTTAATAACATGTGATGTATCAAAATTGAGAAAGCAATGTGTTAATTTTTTATCCAAACGTACTCAATTTCGAATGAGTACATATTCTAAAATAAATACCTTACTGTGAATGACTAGAACAATATTTTCTAGCATTTTCAGTTCTTTTAAAATACCATGCATAATTTAATATTAGCATTAATAAGCATCTTTTATGCTGTCATGAATTAAAAAAACCATTACAGGGTACAAAATTATCGTTTCTTTGGATTTAATAACATGTGATGTATCAAAATTGAGAAAGCAATGTGTTCATTTTTTATCCAAACGTACTCAATTTCGTATGAGTACATATTCTAAAATAAATACCTTACTGTGAATGACTAGAACAATATTTTCTAGCATTTTTCAATTCTTTTAAAATACCATGCATAATTTAATATTTACATTAATAAGCATCTTTTATGCTGTCATGAATTAAAAAAAACCATTACAGGGTACAAAATTATCGTTTGTTTGGATTTAGTACCATGTGATGTATCAAAATTGAGAAAGCAATGTGTTCTTTTTTTATCCAAACGTACTCAATTTCGTATGAGTACATATTCTAAACCAAATACCTTACTGTGAATCTGAGTGGCCTACACTGTTAAAAATTTCTGCGAAATTCCATAGAATCTAAAAATAATGTATTATTTTAAATCTTAAAATAACACACATATTTTGTTAAAGAGGAGAGGAGCTAGTTGGTAAATGTATAAATTTACCTTTGTAAATTATCTGCGTTGAAAATACACCAAGACTCTGCAAATTTATTTTAAACGATAATAATTTAATTTAGCTTTCGAAAATAGTGAATAATAAAATCTTTTGTTATCTTAAAGAATTTTAATTTGTCGAGCACATTAGAAATGCTATATCATTTTCTTTTTATGCAATTTGTTCCTAGCCGTCCTGGGATTTGAACCCGAGGTCTGTTAAAAGCCGGAGAATACCGACTGTCTAAGCTATAAAAGTTCCTGTTTTTGTGTACAAAGATGTCTTGTATGATTCAGCAGGCAAGTGATAATTGAATTACCAATTAATTGTCAATAAAAATCTCCACTAACTCCAAGCCAAAACTCATTTTCTAAATAATTCTAAGTTAAAAAAAAATTTAGAATTAAATTTTCTTCTTTAATATGTCTAAAAATATTGCAAAAGAATTTTAAAAATGTGTAGTTTGAATTATAATTTTTAACAAGGATAAAAATATTTTTAAATAAGTATATGAAACTTCTTCGAGGGATTAGATATAAGATTAGGAAAATGTCTGTAAAATGATGACTCGGAAAATAGATCGAATGCATTTAACCAAGAACTAGTGTAACTTTGTTGAGAGTATCGCTTTTTTAGCTCACAGGCTATCAAAGCCTGTATGTATGTACGTTCGTTCGTTCGTGCGTACGTGCGTGCGTAACGCGATAACTCTTGATAAAAATATCCCATCCACTTGAAATTTTGTATATAGGTATATTCTGATAAGGCGCGCGCTTTCCTGATTAATTTTTGGAGTTCATTTGATATGTATAAAAGGGAGAACGGGGGCTCATGCCCTTCCCCTTAGTTAATATAAATGGGATTTTCAAACAGAATTATCAGTTTTGGTTCAAAATTTTTTATATAGGATCACTCTGATGAAGTGTCTCCATGATTGGTATTAGGTGTTCATTAGATAAGTATAAACAGGGGGAACGGGGGTTCTATACGCCCTCCCTTTAATTTATATAAATGAATTTTTTCATGCAGAATTATAAGATTTCATTCAAATCTCTGAACAGTTTTAGGTGTTTAATGGTTAAGTATAAAAGAGGGGGATAACTCCTCTTAAATTATATAAATGCGTTTTTATTAAGAATTTTCCGATTTGCTTTGAATTTTGGATAAAGATTTTTTATATGATAAAGCATATCCCTGATTAGTTCAGGGGATTCAATGATTAAGTATAAAAAGAGAGAAGTGGGATGAGCTGTTTCTTTTCCTTAAAATTGTTTTTCGATTAGAATTAACACCTGGAAATATAAGGCTGTACTGTACAATTAGTATGCGTAGCCTGTGAACTCAATGCCATGTTTAACTGGGCAATAAAATGTTTTTTCAGAAATTTAACAACTGTGTAAAATTATCAAAATGCATTAAAACTGGTTTTCACATAATCTATAAGCAATGAAAAAATTTAGTGCACTTGTAAACGAACAAGGATACTTCTAAATACGACATACGTACACAAAAATATAAAGTTACAAGTTATATTTGCGAAAAAAACTATTAGTCATATGGAAATCTTTGTACATCGACTTATACGCTGTAAAAAATCAATAGGCCAGATTACAACACAACGTGCGGGTAAAAAAATCGCCATCAACTTGTGTTGTAAATTTCAAGTATGCTGTAAATGAACGCGTGCTTGAATTTTCAAGAACGTTTATGTAATTTTACAACACAGAGTGTTGTAAATTTCAAGTATGTTGTAAATGAATGTGTGCTTGAATTTGTCAAGAGAGATATATAATTTTACAACACAGTGTGTTGTAAATTTCAAGAGTGCTGTAAATGAAGATGTGCTTGAATTTTCAAGTACGGTGATGTAATTTTACAACACAATGTGTTGTAATTTTCAAGTATGGTGTAAATGAAAGCGTGCTTGAATTTTTAAGTACGGTGATGTAATTTTACGACACAGTGTGTTGTAATTTTCAAGTACGGTGTAAATGAAACCGTGCTTGAATTTTCAAGTATGGTGATGTAATTTTACAACATTGTGTGTTGTAAATTTCACGTTTGTTGTAAATGTATGCGTGCTTGAAAATTCTCGCACGGAAATGTAAATTTACAAAATAATATGTTGTAAATGAATATGTGCTTGGATTTTCAAGCACGATGATGTATTTTTACAGCACTATGTCTTTTAATTTTTAAAATTTGTCTTAAATGAATTTTCAATCACAGCGATGTAATTTTACAGTATTGTATTTGTAGATTAAATGCATCTCCGAGTTAAATAATATTTAATACATTATAAAAATTTCAGAGAGGGGGGGGGAGAGAGTTTCGGTGGATTTTGAGGAAGAGCAATCTTCAAGTTTTTCCGAGCCGCTCACGCAGATACATCATAGAAAAATTATTTTTTATATTATGAATATTTTCCCTCCTCCCCCCCCCCGATTTCGGCAAATTGGAAGGGCACTTTATGAACTTTTTTGAAATCGTATAGCATTTTCATCATTTTACACCAGACTTCTTTACTAAGTGTTCCGATGAGTAGTATTTATAATGTATTAAAATTTCAGAGGGGGGGGGGTATTCTGGAGGTCGCGATTGTAATTTTCCATATTTCTTCACTTCATTTCAATTTTTAAAAGGCTATAACTTTGCTTCTATAGGAGCTACAGCAGGGGGGGGGAATTCTAGCATATCTTACTTTTCCTCGGCGTTCTTTTTGCTATTTCAGTTTTCAAGTGTTTCTCATAGGACCGTTTTGGGGTGTGGGATAAGGGGGCATTCTCATTTTTTGATGTAATATGTCTACTGAAAGCTTATGATTCATACATTACAAATCTAGCACAAGAAAAAAAAAATCTGCCGTCATTCTGGGTCGCGATTTATAATGAGTTAAAATTTAAATTTCTCAAACCTCTTCAAGGTTTTCGCTAAATCGGCACATGAAAGAAATCGTGCCAAAGTGGTGTATGTATGACATCTGTACTATATAAATATCATTCAGTATTTTTTATTGCAATTTTTGTATGTAAAATAATTTGCATTATTTTTCATGTACAATAGCGCATTAAATGAAAATTATAATTTTTGTTGTAGTAGTTTATAATAATGAATAAAAAACACTTTATTTAAAAATATTTCATACATATACATGACGTCATTTCCTTTGTCGCCGCTCTCATGGAGCTAATAAGAATTCCTTGCTTCTCAACAATCAACTAATCAAAACTACTCGCGAAAAATGCTCAGTTGCCTACATAGTACATAGTTAGATAGCTACATAGTACTTAGTGTTTTTCTTTTGTGTATAACATCATGAAGAAGCTTTGCATGCGAAATTAAATGACGCTAAAAAACAAGTACCGTCGTTTCTTTCTTTCTTTCTTTTTTTTTTCGTTTGTTTAGAAATCAATTAAGTGTTTATTTTTTATGGATTAGACAGAGCAATATAACTTCTATTTTAGTGTATGGGAATCGCGTACTGTAAATATTGAGTTGGATGTAACTGATTTTCCTACAAACATTTTATCTTCTAGTTATAATTTGAGAATTTCGTACCAGGCCAATATTTTAAACATACAGAAGAACAGCTGGTGGATTCTCTCTTGATAAATACTTTGCAAATATTAAATATTGTATAAAATGTGTACAAGTTACATTTTAGATTTATGTTCTTTTTTGCTTTTTTACATTATTCTTAAATTGTGAAATATAATTGAATGGTAAAAAAAAATATTCTAATATTTTTATTTTATCTAAAAAAAGAGTGAAAAACTCCAGAGAGATAGTACTTATCTTTAGGGGAATTCTCGGTTTTGTACTCATAGAGTTTTAAAAACCCATAAATGAATAGATATCCTATTGATGCAAATTAAATATGGTAATGGTTAGACAGAAAGAGTGTAAAAATTGGTCCACATTTTTATAAGTTATATCTATTTGTAATTAATTTAATAAATCACAACCAAACAAAAAATTTTGTTAGAAATGTTGAAAAAAATTATCTACATCTTATTTTATGTACAAAAAATATTACTATTTGAAATTAACATAATCAAAATGTCTTTTATTATTTTCTAATATTTAATATAATATCTAAATGCTTGCTCTGTAAGTAATAAAACATTAAATTCTAAAAAAGCTTATTCAACTAGCAAAATCCATTTTTAAACACTGGTATAATTCTGACAGCAATAATAACATTGTTCAACAAATTTTAATGAGCTTTCTTTCTCTTGATGTATGTTAAGCAAAATTTTTTACCACCTTCTATAATTTTGCAAAAATGTAATTTCAATTTTTTAATTACGCTTTCATTTTATTGATAATAACATCAAATAAACATGTTATTTGTGTTTAGCATGTTGAGTGCCACAACAATCACTGGTGACAGATATTGAACTTTCCGTTTAGTCACCCCAATGTTTGACAGTGGTATGGAATATCATATAAAACAATATATATATATATATATATATATATATATATTGTTTTAAGTAATTGTTTAAAATTTATTTAACTTATTTATTAGAGGATTATTATCCTTACTAGAAGACAGCCCGTCAAAATGACGTGTTTGCATTTTTAAAAGGATGATAAAAAATTACAACTGTGGTCAATCAGCCACTTTAGGCTTAAACAATTTAAAAAAATACAGCGAATTAAACATGGAGAAAAAAATCTATTTTAAAAAAAGAAAATTTTAACAGAAATTTGCATTTAAAACTATAACAAAACTGTCTGGTGGATGATGGGGTTTGTAAAGAACAAATCGTAAATACATAAATTTTAAAAGAATAAAGTAAGGCAAAAAAATCAATTATAAAAGATTATATTCTGAAACTGCAGCCAAAAAATATCGAAAAATACTGAGAGAAAATAATAAAAATATCTAAAATGTATAAAAAAATTTCCTATTTTGGCCCATTTTTTAGCTAATACTTAAAAGAAAACACTCTATAAGATCGAAAGCAAATGTCAACAATAAAGAGTAAACAATGAACGTGTTCGGGAGATACACGTTCTTCGCGCGCAAGCTCAGGTGTTTTACCGAGTACTACTCCGCTGTAAGGTTCACTCCCTGTACCTGACTCCTGAGCGTGCGCGCTCAGCGCGCATAGATCCCGAACGCGCCCGATCATTCCTGAGTGGTGATGTTACAAAGGAGTCACTCTAAAGATTCAATCACGGAATTTGTCATTCTTGAATGGCAACAGTATTGATTTGCTTACATTGTTTGTTTGGTTTCTTTTTTCCGTAATTGCTGGTTGTTTTATTTAGAACTTAAACATTATAATTAAAAAGTTTTTGTAGGTTTTAAAGAAAGTGAGTAATGAATAAATCTTTCACATGTATATTTTCATAAGTTGAACAATTAGAATATTTGTGAACAGCTCGGAATAGTTAAGCCTAACGTGGACGCAGTTGCAATAAGTTTCTTTTTCTCGTGGATGGGTTGTCCCCGGAATCGTCGTACACGGAGGGGTTTTATATATCTTTCACATGTATATTTTCATAAGTTGAACAATTAGAATATTTGTGAACAGCTCGGAATAGTTAAGCCTAACGTGGACGCAGTTGCAATAAGTTTCTTTTTCTCGTGGATGGGTTGTCCCCGGAATCGTCGTACACGGAGGGGTTTTATATATATAATATATAAGGCAGCTTAAACGGAAACTTCAGAGTTAGTCATCGATGACTGAATTGACACTCAGTGTAGCCCCTGTCCCTGCCAGCGAAGACACTCGCGAGCTAATGTGATCTCTATGGGGAGGCATTTTTCTAAAAAACCTTCGCCTTTTGCCATTTTAAAATTATTTTTATTGCATTGGATAGCTGAAGTCAGTCTCAAGATGGCTACTTGATGACTTTTCCAATTTTGGTCGCAGGTATTTTTTATAAAGTTACTTTCACTTTTGAAACCGGTTTTGACACTCGCGAGCTAATGGGATTCCTGTGGCGAGGCATTTTTCTAAAAAACCTTCGCCTTTCGACATTTTAAAATTATTTTTATTTCACTGGATAGCTGAAGTCAGTCTCAAGATGGCTACTTGATTATTTTTTCAATTTTGGTCGCAGGTGTTTTTTAGAAAGTTACTTTCACTTTTGGAACCGGTTTTGGAAGCAAAAGTAACTAAATAGAAAATGTCTGCAATCAAAAAAAAAAAAAAAAAAAAAATTAGAAAATGTCAAAATGCAAGATAGTTTTTAGAAAAATGTTTGTTTACTTCAGCTGACTGTGAGGATTAACACAATTTTTTTCACATTATTTTTTCTAATAAAATAAAATTTTGTGTTTGGTTCAGTTTTCTTAACAATGCGAAAATTTAGGTTTACTTGTCAGAGAAATAGGGGGAAGAGGGAAAGTTACTGGTCCTGCAGAGCACTAATTTTTTTAAATTAGTGGTCTCATTGAATTTTTGATGGTCTCGGACCAGCAGAACCAACAAGGGTTTTGAATGCTTTGTATATATAGTCACCTTTGTGATATCTGCATACTTTAGGGACAGATAGGATTAGGCAGATAATAGATCATTGCGGATTATAGATCAGCAGATTTCACAGAGTTGACTGCATATTGTATATATATACACTACATGGTCATTGATGAGCGTCTACTTGCGATTTTTGGCATTTTGTTAAACATCTAGAAAAATACATAAAGGAATTATCCCGAAACTCTTAGTGTATAAATATAATACTACAAGTCATACATTTCTGTGAAGATTTTTTTGCCTTATTGTAATAAACTGTGTTCATTTTTATGCGAATAGCATGTATACTCGTAGAGAAATTAAGGTTTTTATAAAAATGGTCCCAAATTTTGCCAAGTTTTTTGCTTATAATTTGCAGCGTTCTTAAGGGGGCTCAGGGGTTGAAAACTTTTCGAAAAATCGATTTTTTTATGATCTAGTTTGATTATTAAATTAATTCTTAACTCAATGCAAAAAACCGCATAAAAATATCTGCATTTTTAACGGAGTTATACGCATTTATGTATCAACACTTTCATAGCCGCACCCACACTGTAAGAAAAAGTACTGTAATTTTACAGCAAAAAGTGCTGGCAATTTGGTTTTCACAATAATCATATCTCAAGAACTAGCGCATGGATTTTCATAAAACTTTAGATTCAGTTAGTGCATTATATAAAATGGTACTGGTTTCGTTTTGGCGTATATCGCTCTACAGGTGACGCCGCTATGCTGCACTATTCACAATTTTTACAATAGCCATATTTCAAAAACTACACCATGGGTCTTCATAAAACTTTAGATTTAGTTAGTACTTGATATAACATAGTACTGGTTACGTTTTGGTGTAAATCGCTCAACAGGTGGCGCTGCCATGGTGCATTATTCGTGATTATCTCAATAGCTCTACCTCAAGAACTAATGCACGGATTTTTCTAAAACTTCAGATTCAGTCAGTCCCTGATATAGATTAGTGTTGTTTAGTTTTTGGTGTAAATCGCCTTACAGATGGCGCTGCTATGCTCTATTTTTCACGATATCGTAACAAATGTATCTCAAGGACTAATGCGTGGATTTTCATGA
Organism: Maratus speculifer; assembly: GCA_964019185.1. Classification (NCBI taxonomy): domain Eukaryota; kingdom Metazoa; phylum Arthropoda; class Arachnida; order Araneae; family Salticidae; genus Maratus; species Maratus speculifer. The sequence continues at coordinate 93,756,124 of OZ025295.1, forward strand.
AACTTCAGATTCAGTTAATACCTGATAAAAAAAATTATCCTGATTAGTTTGTGGTGTACATCACCCTACAGGTGGCCTGTTATTCAGATTCTCTCCCAAGGTTAATGTATTCTCACCGCTCATATCATTTAAGCCTTGGTACGGCTTTTTTTTCACCGATCGCTAATTTTTTCTTAGCGATAGATGAATAAAGCACGTACGGCATGATACTTACGTTGAGATCAGCTAAAATAAAACACAAAACACTATAAAAATACAATTATTTCACAAAAAACACAATTTTAATTTGATGTATGTCCTTTAAAAGTACAATTCACACAACACTTACAATATAATATAATATCAAATGGAAATTTACCGCCAACTTTTAATGCATCAATATTATCTAATATTTGGTCAATAGTTCCATTAAACCAACCAGGATATCTCCATTCACCTTTTTCAAATTTATCAAAACAGTCTTTTATACTGTCCGTATCCCACGGTTTACCTTTTATAGTATCAGATGGAAAATATCTTCGCAGTCCATTAGGCAATGTCCTCTTAAACACAGCAGGTTTCTTTCCTCCAAAATACAAAGTTCTTGTATGAATGTCATCTTCACCTCGTTCAGTATTCATTTTAGATTGGTAATGGCCATCTAAGTCCCAAGTTAAGTAAAAAGGTACTCTATCCATTATATTAAATACACTAGCTTCAGCAGGATATACAATTTCAGTATTATTTGGTTGTTTAATTTTAGTATTATAACCAATATTATACATAACAATAAAACCATACCAATAATAAGATACATGATTAATTTTACACCATTTATACTGAGCAAAATAATTCTGAGCAGATGAATTCTTTAATGGATGCATTTTTGGCCCATCACGAAATAAGCGTACATTTGAAACACTAGCATTCTGATCATCAGGTTTAACTTCTAAACGATAAATAGCAATATCTTTAAAGGATACATTTGTATTATCGTATTTTCTTCGTTGGCGACGTGCATAAATCATCCTCCGAGTCTTCCTGCTGCAGTAATATCTCCTCCTCCGCAGCTGACGGCTTTTTCGAAGGCCCCGGTACCATCTCCGCCGGTACATCCAGTAACTCCGCCTGCGGTACATCATTATTCAGATTTAAAAGATCACGTAAATATCTAACATACTGACCAGAAGGCTGGTGCTTTTCTCTTTTATAAACTGTTATCTTATCGATTAGAAGTTAAACCTGATGATCAGAATGCTAGTGTTTTAAATGCACGCTTTTTTCACGATGGGCCAAAAATGCATCCATTGAAGAATTCATCTGCTCAGAATTATTTTGCACATTATAAATGGTGTAAAATTAATCATGTTATCCGGAATCTCCGGGTACGTGGCGATTCCGGATTTTGAAGGTTTGTCAAAAAATATTTTGGCCAAACAAAATGCTATTTTTTTCACATAATGCAAATAAACAATGTTCTAATTGACGAATTAAGTAACAAAATAAAAATAATACACTAAAAGATAACACTTATGCGGAAATTAAATTTTAAATATGCATACTAAAACACAATACATTAAAATATAGGTCGCAATAGATAATACATAAGTTATTTTATTCCAAATTAAAAAAAAAGTAATTAGGTTTCGAAAATCTCTAAGGGGAGGGGGGGGTGTCTTTTGATATCAATATCATTTTTGATCCAACAAAAATATTCTCTTTTTATTTGTAATATGGTCTTTGATTCAAAATAATATGTTATTTTTTTTTTTAGTCTGTTACCTTTTTTAATAAAAATACAAAGTTACTATTAAAATGATTAAATTATTATAAAATTATCTAATTCGGAAATATGGAATACTTCAACGTTTGGCATTCCTATTCTCCTGGCATATGTGTATGCATATATAATCACTGTTCGAGAAATTATATGTGAAGTATATTTGCACTGAAGTTTGTGTTTTCTTATAAATAAAGAGAAAGAGAAAGAATGTTGTCCATGTATTTTGTTGATAAGAGTTTACATCTAGCCCCCCCCCCTTTCCCCAAGCAGGGCAAGTGCAAAAAGACAGAAGCTATTATAAAATACCTTTAAGTCGTAACCGTTTCTTTAAAGCATTATTTAATATAAATAAATTGATATTTTATTGACTCCTCTTCATTTGAATCAATAAAATATGTTAAAAATAAATGTAACCAGTTTTGCACATCATCCAAAAAACAAATAATAATAATAATAAATAAATTAATTAATAAATTCTAAAGTAAGGGGAAAAAATCGACATTGCTAACGATATTATTACTGGAGGGGGGGGGGGGGTTCGAGAGATAATAACGTATGATATCGGAAGGAGGAGGGGAGGGGATCTAAAATTGCCAAAAAGGTTGATAATGTCATATGTGCACAGCCCCTTATCCTTTAATTCAATCAAAAGAAAACTAAATTACATGCTTGTTTCTTTAGTTACAAACACGCACTTGGGGGCTGTCCTTAAATGATACCATACGGTTTTTCAACATTTTTGACCTCCCCCCTTTGTCACAAAATGTCACACTTCACCTTACCCCCTCCTCCACTCTTGTCACATCTCATTCTGTATTACATAAGCATGTACTTTTTCAGAAAGAAAGTATTTTTTTATAGATCATATTTAAAACTTTTTTTAAAACTTTAATTATGTGTTTTAATAATGTAGGCATAACAATAAAAATTATTCATGTGCTTTTTATGTATGAAATAATGTTAAGATTTACACCAAAAAACACAAATAGTATAGAATACTAATAAAATATTAATAGCAAAGAGTGACTGAAAACAGTAATATTTTGAAATTTGAAATAGAATTTAATATATTAGTCTTTTTAAATCTTATCTTTACTTTATAAACACAAAATACTTTAATTTTAAAATAACTTCAAAACTTAATTGTCTTTTATTTTATCAAAAATGTGTGACATCACATTTTTTCTTACCATCCCCCCCCCATCCTGTCACAATTTCACCAACTCCCCTCTCCTCCTTCAAGCATGACATTATTTGTGGAGAACCCCTTGAGTGATTTTATTAGAATTAAACTACATAAATTTTCGTCATAATTATATCAAGTTAAATCTTTCTTTTATTATGTCTCAAAAGTTCTTTTTTTTTAATTTTTCAGTTTATGTAATAATTAGAGTCTTTAATTAAAGGTTAATTGTCATAAAATATACCAGAATGTATTTGCATTTGATGGGAAATATGAAAATTATGAATAAAATTGAAATTTGAAAAATGTTCGGATTTTAGAGATTTCCGTATTTTTGAGGTTAAAGTGTAGTAGGATAATAGTAGAAAAATGATGGATTTGTTGACATGACTTATGCTTATAATACTCCAATTTTTTATTCTAAAGTTCCATTGGATTACTATAAACATCAGGAGTGATTAAACAAGGAATATTATTTTTTTTTTCTCCAAAAACCGTGTCGGATTATCCGGTATGCCTGATTAGAGGATGTTTATTGTACTACTGAATTCTTATAACTTACATTTATTTAACACGCATGTATTTATTTTCCGTTTTTATCAGGATTTCGGGTAATCGAATCGAGTTTTCTTAATCCAAACAAGCGCTGGATTTGCAAAGATCTAATGTACAGCTCATATTCAAAATATTAGAATAATTACCTTTTTTTTAGAAATTGAAAATATCATTTGGTAATTTAATGTCTTTTAATGAAAATATGCAAACGATATTTTTATTAAGAACTTATTGCTGATTAAACTTACTTGTTATCTTAAATTTAATATCATTTTTGAAAAGATTAATTGCAAAAAAAATTATTTTGAAAAGTCAAAATATTAGAATATTTATTCAAGTGGTTCAAAATATTAGAATATTTCACATTAATCCTCCTTTAATTATTACCAATTCTTAACTGGTGGCATCATTGATTAAATTCAGACTATTTTATTTAAAATCAGTATTCTTTTTTGCAGTTTGTTTCTTTTTCGTCTTAAAATGGGCCGTGTGAGTGATATTCCTGAATCTACTAAACTTCGTATGGTTGATTTGTATCGGCACGGTAAAAATCAATGTTTTATAGCGAATTATTTACATTGTTCGCAATCGAGCGTTAGTAAAATACTAACACAATATTCAAAAATTGGAAAATTTCAAAATAATCGCCGAAATGGGGGACGAAAACCAAAAACATCTGCTAGAGATGACAGGAAACTGAAGCGTATAGTTAAGAAAAACCGTTTTAAAAGTGTGCGATTCTTGCACCGGAAATGGAAAGAAGAAGGAGTTGGAGTTTCTACATCGACAACATTAAGACGTCTCCATAAATTTAAATTTGAATCCCGTGTACCGAAAACAAAACCTCTCATTACTGCAAGACAAAAGCGTATAAGATTGAATTGGTGTAAATCAAGACGTTTATGGAGCAATGAAGATTGGAAAAATATATTATTTAGTGATGAAAGTATGTTTTGTGTTTCATAAGGTAATCAAGGTATTCGAGTTTGGAGAATGAAGCAAGAAGCATTTGATAAAGAATGCCTTAAACGTTCCGTAAAATTTGCTGCTAGTGTCATGGTTTGGGGTTGTATGAGTGCAGAAGGAGCTGGAAAGTTATGTATCGTCTACGAAAAGGTTAACTCTCAGATATATCAAGAAATTTTAGAATATTACATGATTCCATTATCAGAAGATTTATTTGAAGATGATTTCATCTTTCAACAAGATTTAGCGTCCCCGAATACCTCGGTGTCAACTAAGAATTGTTTCCGCCAACGCAACATTAATATACTTCCTTGGCCACCAAATTCACCAGATCTTAATCCCATCGAAAACTTATTTTGTATAATAAAGAAAAAACTTCAAGAACATCCTCCTTCAAGTAAAACTGAGTTAGTGGCACGTATAAAGTCTATTTGGGCTAATATTGATAGAAATGTTTGTAAATACCTTGTATATAGTATGCAAGATCGATTGTACGCTGTTATGAAAGCTAAAGGGGATGCTACAAAATATTAACTACCATTTACTTCATATTCATAAGGTAATATTGTTGCGTAAAATAAAATATTCTAATATTTTGAACCAATCTAAATTTTATTCTAATATTCTGGTGTGTTTAAGGAAGCTGTATACCTAATTTATTGTGCTGTATTTTATATTTTATAAATGTTAAAATCTTATCTAAACATTCCAGATTTAATTTATAAGAAATTTAATTGCATTTACTTAGTATAAAAAATAAATAAATAACAAATAATTTTTTCTTATTACTTTTTCTCAATTATTCTAATATTTTGAATATGAGCTGTATATCAATATAATTTACATTTTTAAAATAATCAAATTACTTAAGAGATTTTGTATCTCGTAAAAAAATAACAACTAGCTAGAAATGAATTTATAAAAATGTTATTGCGTTTTAATAATGCTTATTTACAAAAAAGTACCGTATCAAGAATACAACTGACTTCTAAAAAGAAATCTCCTTTGGAAAAAAAAAAAAAAAAAACATTTATTAAATCTACGTAATGAATATTACCTAAAATCTCAGTTACAGTTGGCCAAGAAATTAAGTTTAAAATAAGCATTAATGAGCCATAATATGTCAAACATTTAAAAACGTCAAATTACGTATAAAATTTGTATATGAATTACAAAATAGAAAATAATGATATCAGTAACATACATAATATTTTTAATCATATAAGTCATAATCAAATCCAAATTTTAATAATAATTAAAAGAAAATAACTATTAAAAAAATGTGACAGAACTTCAAGTTTTTTTTTATAATCTTCATTTTTTTGCGGGGGGGGGGATTTATTTATTATAATATCGAAACCAATATTAAAAATTACACACTTTTAGGCCAAAAAAAGATCACACACACACACAAAAAAAAAAAAAAAAAAAAAAAAAAATACACATGAAATTTTTGTTTAATTTAGAAATTACGATGCGATGAGACGTATGAAATATGATTTCATGTTAGTGATATTTACACAAAACACAACTATCAAAAATGAAATAAATACGATACACTACAATAAGCTTTTTTTCAAAATAGTATATTTCTAATTAAAATAATTGCATTTTCATCTGCTAAAATAATTCAAATTCAATAGCAGTTTTCGATCCAAAAATAATTGAAACAAGAAAGAAAAAAAAATCATGCGTCAAGCATATATGTTGCACTTTCCACCAAATTTAGAAATATGTATTAAAACTGCACCTTTTGAAAAGTGATTTGTACACAGTAATTAAATACATTTTTTTTCATTTTCCGATAAATTAATTACAGTTATAAGCGATTGTTGCCCCCTTCTGGCATTTCTTTATTTTCCTATGCTGTTGCGTCTAGAAAGTCGGTTCAAGACGCCAACTTTGACAACGTTTTCTAAAAAATCTTTTGCCTTTAGTTGAAAATAGGAAAAAAGTTATATTACACAGTTTCCGAAAATAAACATTTGATACATTTGAGAATAAAGATAAAATTTAAAGTATGTCTGAAAGTTGCCAGCTTGGATTCGAATACAGCTTTAAATATAAGCAATAAATTACAGAAAGTAAACAAAGTTGCAAGTTGAATGCTTCGTTTTATCAGAAGCTCATGTTTTTTATGAATGGTGGTTTATTAAGCTATTTTACAATTATTCTCTTATTTGGATAAAGATTCAGATAATTGAAAAATTAATGATCTACGCGGAATAATTTTTAAGCAAGTGACGGCAACATAACACATTGTTTTATTATTACTTAACAGAATTTGCGAAAACGAAGTAAAGTATAAAATAGAGTCACTGTGTCATTCTTAACAGATCCCAGCGCCTACTAATTACAACGATAGACATAATACGAATCATTGAATTTCAAACCGGAATAAAAGAAAGAACCTCTAATACGCAATGTGTAGCCGCCGATCTATAAACAAAATTTTCCCAATTCAAAAATAAGTAAAAAAAAAAAAGAGAGAGAGAGAGAGTGAGTGATAAGAAAACACGCATTAATTAGACTCTTAAACACTCGCACTCCCAATAATTGACATATTTATTATATGTTTCAGCTCACCCCACCTACTCTTTCATCCTGCTAACTACAGCAGGAAAATTTGTGATAAATAAAAAATAAAGTTTTATTTGACAGACAAACGATTTACGGTTGAAAATATATTCCTTTTCAGAAGCTCATCAATCAGAAACATAAGTTGAAAATGAAGTAAACACATTTTCTTTTCATTAAAGCATTTTTTTTAAACTAAATTAAAATATATGAAAAAAATCTTGATTCCATTTTACATTCTAGTTAGAATAGAATGTGTTCTACTCATATATAAATTCGAATACGATCAATATAAATACTTTGTATGCTATGTAATTTAAATTATACATTATACAATTCGTCCCAATCCAGTGGCATGAATACGAGTCGCTCAGGATCTGAGTAAATTACACATGATTCACAATAATAATTTAAGTCGTTCATATAATAAATAACTACGCCAAGAGTGAGATAGAAAAAATGGTTATTTGTTATTCAATCGTTCATTCAATCAAATAGAACAATTAGCAAGCAATTTAATTTTATAAATTAAAATACAATAAAAATATATATCTTGCATTCATACAATGAATAAAAATAATAAATATAAGATTAAAACTTAATTTTACTTACCTTGAATATTGATTATCCACATCTAATGTGTATGTAACATCCCATAAAATGGCGGCTTGAAAACAAAAGCTGTGAATTTTAATTCTCTTTTTATCTCATTGGCTCATTGATGTCATGTGATGCGTAAGTATTAGGTTAAAGTGCAAAATACTACACGGTTTGCTTGAAAATATTTTACTACGCGTGTGCTGTATTTTTTCACAGCAAGACTTGCTTGATTTTGGCTGTAATTTTACAACATTTTTTTACAGTGTAGCACTGATACAAGGTATATGAAATACATTGAAAAGTGCCCATATAAAAGAAATTTAAAGCAAAAAAATATATACACAAGCTTCCTTTGTTGATTTTACGCATTATTATTTATGTAAAACACATTATGTAAAACTAGCCATGATTTCATACGGTAAGCACAGCGAGAATAATAAAATGATTCCGAATAGGAATTTTCATTATATATTTCGCACGGCAAAACATAACAAACTTAACTAGTTTCAAAAACAAAAAGGCATTTTTAACACTTTCCAACCTAATCAATTTTTTTCCTTTTTGATTTCGGTATTCCTGTGTGACTGTAGAGCTATTCCATGTCAATTCAGGCAGACAGTACTGATATGCGTCAATTCACCATCACAGATTTTTTTCAAAAAAATTCAGTAGTTAGAACTAAGTGATATATAAAATTTCCTTAAAGGATTTTTCCCTAAAAAATTTATTTCTCTGATTACAGTACTTTAAAGTTCATGATAAAATTGACAGTTTTCAGAAAAACTGAAAAACGCTTCATTTTGAAATGAACACAATACCAAACATATTCAACATATACAGTCATTTATTTTTTATAAACAGTTATTAAACTGAATTTTACTTTAGTATAGTTTTAAAAAATATAGTGACATTGTTACTTAATTAAAAAAATTAGTTTTTAAGTACAAAAAATATAACTTTTAGTGAAATTAAGATTTTTTTTCAGAATGAAAAAAATAGTTTAAAGCTAAACATTGATGGCAATCCAAAGACCTTTAATGGGAGTTTTACAGCAAATTTTATTTTAACTCTAAGGTGCTTACAACTTTTGTAATTACATTTTAAATTATGCAAAATTTTGTAAAATCACTACTTTTGAAATGCAATTTCTCAAAAACACCATTTTTTAAAAATCTGATAATATGCTCAATTGATACCTTATTAGTCTCTAATAAATACCTTACAAGCAAATCGAGTGTTTTTGCTTAGAAAATGTTATATGATTTTTTGAAAGTAACAAGTTGTGTGTATATTTCAACAGACCACAAAATCAAGCTCTTCCTTATTTAACCGAACTTGTAATGTAATTAATATTTCAAACTAAAAAATACATCACTAGTACATAATTATTACTGTTAAATTATAGCTAATCATTTTCTTAAATTTAAAATTGCGTAAAATACAGCCAATAATAAAATTAGTATTGATCATATGTCATTTCATTCTATACTCATAAATGTGTTAAATTCATCTACAGCGTGTTAAATATTTTGTTATATAGTATGGATATAATATATTAATATGCAAATACATACATTACAGCTGAATTAGGTAGTGAAGGTTTCTTAAATTAACTTCAACTCCTTATCGTTGAAGGTAATGAAGTCGCTCAGATTGTCCTATTGTAACTGGTTTTTCTGTTTCTAGAAGCATATTTTCCAATGGTAATGCACATTCATATTTTTTTTTCTTTCCAGATTCTTTTGGCCACTGAAATGCTTTAGCTATGGACCATGTTGGGTACACGAATGATACTTTAATGTCATTTAGTTCTTGTGATTGATATACCATTGATTTGTCCTATCCACCAATTATTTTCATAAATGCATCCAATGAAATCACCGATTTGGAAACTATGTATTGAATATTGTCTTTTCATTTGGCTGAAGGTTTCAACTTTTTGTCGATTCATTTTTACTTGCTCGTTCCATATAATTTTCATTATTTACAATCACCCCATAATGTTTAGATCTAATACCAACAACAGATTTTGCATTAGCATATTCTTTCTCATTATTAGCTCTATAGGATTGAATAATATTTCTGTCTGGATGGACTAGAATGATATTTTTTAGCAGAGAAGATAGTTCAACAACAAATGAGACAGAATCTTGGATAGCTTTTATTGGCTCCTTTTGGAGATTACATTTTGTTGCATAGTGCTTGTATCACTCCCCAATAGCATCACATGCACCTCTAACATGGCCAGTACCTGAAAATATCCACTTCTTCAGTACAATTTTATTTTTGTGCAATTCATAAAACTGATACTTGTTTTTAAAATGTGCTCCAGCTCCATCTGATATATACACAGGGATTCCAGTGATTGTAATTGGTACAACTTAAATAATTCTTTTTTTACTTTTTCTATGTCACAAACAGCATGAGCTCTATCATGAGTTAATCATCAGAAACTATGATAAAACTCCTTTTTTCTTCTCTAAAATATGCTGTGCAGGTAAATAACGATATCTGAGTATTCTGCCAGTGGAAGCTTTGTACTTCATTTGGCCGTATTTGTGAGTAATTTTCAGCAAAGTCAAAATGCATCACAAGCGCAGATTTTTTTAAAAAGGGGTTTGGCTTATTTCATTTTATGAATAGGAATTGTTGAAGATAAGCTTATATTTATCTGCCATAATAATGTGCATATTATTATTTTTTCATTAAAAAATAATATTATAAATTCAGAGAAATAAGAAAAAGCTTAATCTTCTGGTTTTCTAGAGAAAAAAAAAAAACCCAATTGGAAAAAAAATCTAAACTTGAAAAAAAATCTAATTGAGCTGTAATGTATGTATTAGTGATGTATTTTTTAGTTTGAAATATTAATTACATTACAAGTTCGGTTAAATAAGGAAGAGCTTGATTTTGTTTTCTGTTGAAAAATACACACAACATGTTATTTTCAAAAAATCATATAAAATTTTCTAAGCAAAAACACACGATTTGCTTGTAAGGTATTTATTAGAGACTAATAAGGTATCAATTGAGCATATTATCAGATTTTTTAAAAATGGTGTTTTTGAGAAATTGAATTTCAAAAGTAGTGATTTTACAAAATTTTGCATAATTTAAAATTGAATTACAAAAGTTGTAAGCAACTTAGAGTTAAAATAAAATTTGCTGTAAAACTCCCATTAAAGGTCTTTGGATTGCCATCAATGTTTAGCTTTAAAATATTTTTTTCCATTCTGAAAAAATATCTTAAATTCTCTAATAATTATATTTTTTGTACTTAAAATCTAATTTTTTTTAATTAAGTAAAATTGTTACTATATTTTTTAAAACTATATCAAAGTAAAATTCAGTTTAATAACTGTTTGTAAAAAATAAATTGACTGAATATGTTGAATATGTTTGGTATTGTGTTCATTTCAAAATGAAGCGTTTATCAGTTTTTTCTGAAAACTGTCAATTTTATCATGGATTTTGAAGTGTTGAAATCAGAGAAATAAATTTTTTAGGGAAAAATCCTTTTAGGAAATTTTATAAATCACTTAGTTCTAACTACTGAATTTTTTGAAAAAAATCTGTGATGGTGAATTGACATGCCCTGCCTGAGCTGAGATGGAATTGCTCTGTACGTGTTCTAAGCCACATAAATATTGCCCTATTCCCAGACATTGATGTATATTATTTGGTATCACCATGTTATGTTCGGTATTGAAAAAGAATTGATAACGTTAACGGCCCATTTAATAGGATACTGAAAAGAATTGCGTTACATTGCGGTCTTTGAAATAAAGTTGTTTGCCTTGTGTTTTAATGATGTTTCATCATTTTAAACGTGTCGAAATTCATATTTATCAATAAAGTGTACTTATTACAAGGTCCTCACTATAGAACAAGGTACGTGCAAAATTTATCGTTGAATTGCAGGGACGCTAAAATAATTTTTCAGTGGCAGAAAATAAACAAACTGTTTATTAAAGTACTCAAGTCTGCGAACAATAATATGTATGGGGAAAAGTTTTTTGACTTTCATTTTCATAATCTTTTACTTTTTTAACTTATTGAAATTGATATTTCTTATTAAAATGTACTTATTACAAAATTTCCACTAAACAGCACGGTGCGTATAGAATTTACTGTTGATTTACATGGACATCAAAAGATTTAACAACGGAAGTAAGTAAACAACATTTAAAGCACTCAAGCCTCAGAAAAACAATTGCTGGAAGTGCGTTTTCATTAACGATTGTTGCGCTGTAAATTTAATTATTTTGTAAGCATTACTTGACGAGTTTAAATTTCGTGGATTATGTAGAGGATACCACAAAAGTTTTAACAAAACCAGTTTATTGGCGGAAATTGATAGATGTAATTCTTCAACTGTGCGTATGCGTTTAAAAGAATTATTTTTTAGCATACTATGTAGTATACATACATGTTATATTATTGATTTTTTTCTTCGCGATTATCTCCTTTTATATTCTTTTTATTATGCTGAATTACCAACATATTCACAAATTTTTTATTCTTTAACAATGTCTATAATTAATTCTATTTAATTCCCCTTGAAATTTTTATTAAGTTTATTTAAATATAAAACTTTTAGTTTATTGCTAAATTGTTTTATCATTTTTGATGAATTTATCTTATTTAGTAAAAAATAATAATGTTTTTCAAAGAGCCATTTTTTTCTTTTTCTTTATTTTTATTCCAAGATTTTTTGCGCTCTGAGACATTTGTTTATTTCACATATCATCTTCTGAGAATAAGGTGGTTTTACCTGGCAAAAAATCATTTTGCAGTTAAAACACTTTAAAAATTAGCATGCTCTGTGTGTGCAGCTACTGAAGTTTGCAAAACATTTTTGGCATTAATACGTTTGTAATTGTATAGGAAGGAATTCTACAAAATCAAAGTTCAGAAATAATGTTTTCGTGGATTTTTTTTTTTTTTTTACATTAAAAAAAGTTGACAGAAACATATTGTTCTATAACGTCGTGTCTTGTTTAGAATGGCAGGGTTCCATCCTAAAAGAACCATGTTGTTTTTAATTTATGTAGCTTTTAATAGCTTGACAATGTGAAATTTTGTTCATTAAATCGAATAAACATCAGTGGGTGGTAAAATACTCATTACTAACTATATATAAATTGAATAACATCAAACTGTTTCGTTCACGTATTGAAACTAATTAATAGCATCTTCAGAAAATTAATGAATTTACATAATTTGAATATATTATTTAAAGGATACAAACTATATTTAATATTCAATTATGTTAAATGTGAAAAACTTTCCCTTTTCAGTGTACTATTTCAATGGGGAGGGGGGGATGAAAGGGAGAGTATGAAAATTATAAAACAAAAATTAGTCATACTGAAGTTAAATGATGTTTTTCACAGTCTCTTCATTGTTTTCTCTGCTTTTCTTCATGTAGAATTTTTGCATTATTTTTAAGTTAAAGCCTAGTTCTAAGTATTTTTTGTGTTTTCTGTGTTGTAATGAGACATCATATTAGTAAAATAAATTTTCAGTATCTATTAGTGTTAGTTTTACCATGACATCCTATGAAAAGGCCCTACTTGAAGTTTTAATTTGCTCATCACCAGTTAGGGTACCCGACTTTGATGCACTGTATAAAATAGTTTCTAACAAATGGACAATGTTTCGAGTAAAATTGTTTGTTGCCTCTAAGCTTGTTTGTTACTCATTGTAAACAAATAATAATAAAAGGAGTGCTATTCATGGGAATTTGTGTTACCGCTTAGTGTCTTTTGTTTACCTAGTCACTCAGCCGTTTCTTCAATGAAGTAATATTTCTCATTTTGTGAAAGTCTATAAAATTCATTGAATAGAAACTGTTTGTATTCTTCCAAGACGTGTTTTGAGCAGTAACATTTTAAAGAACTTAATCAGGTTTTAAATGTTATAATTGGTATTGACGCAATAATATTTCCTTGAGCATTAACACACTCTTTCGATTTTGTATAGAGTTCGGGATGAGGGTTTGGCAAGATAATTTACGTAACGACGTAAAGGCACTTTTAATTTTTGATAAACTCTTTTTTACCCATCAATTTGATTTTAGGAATTATTTTTACCAGTTATTTTTGAAATTAATTAGAAGAATGAATTTATAAAACTGGTATTTCAGCAAAACTGCCATCCATTTTCCCCACAGGGTTTTGAAAATCTGAATCATTTAAGTACTTCCTCCTTGCTCGAATCACGTCCATTAATCAAACGGAATTAAACATAATTCATTATGCTTGTCAAATATCCAAAAAAATATTTAAAATATTTTTTACATATAAAAATTTCTTCTATATTTTCCTGAAATAATTTTTTCTTGCAAATAAGGAATAAAAGATTGCAGGTTTCATAACATATTATAAAATATCAATTTATCATATCACATGCTGTCTGCGATTACTTTGCACATAGAACTGTATTATTGAAGCTGCTTTCAAGAATTTCTGGTAGAACCATTTTATTTTATATTGCAAACGGAAGTAAATTATACATAACGAAATTTTAATGAAGAAATGCATTCATGTATACAAATAAAACATTCCCATGCCGAAAAGCTATTTAAAAGAAAACGGTAGTTGGAATTTTATTATTGTCAGGTGAGGATATTTTTAGCTTATTGTGCACTTTGACAGAACGATTCGCAGAATATTTATCGTTGGACCTTTTCTTGTTCTTTACCAATCACAAGTGCTTGACGTCATGATTTATGTCATTGGGAGTTTTATCAAAAAGCAGTAGTAATCGCTGAAAACTGATAATTTGTGCTATTTTCAACTTGTAAAGTCTTACTAGAATTTCCTCTATGACCTCTTTTTTTCTAAAATCCACTATGATTTTCACAGCAAGACTTGCGTTTTAACACTAATGTGGAAACTGTTTCAGCTCGTGTGTTGTTAATAAAGATTAATAAGTTCAATGATGCCTTATTTATTGCATGGAGAAACTCCGAGACAGAATTATTCTTTTGACAATTCACTCATTTTACGACCAACACAGGCGTCGGCGTTCATCGAATGAGATCATACATCATTTAATGGAATTAGCATGCATTCTATTAAATATTTACCACAAGATTTTTTACAATATCACATAAGTATCCTTCAATAGATCTCATAAAGGGCTACTGAAAATAGTGTGTATTTTCTCAAATATTCATGGTAATAGCAGAAATTGGTTTTCAATGCTTTAAATTTTTTTCAAGTTATAAAATTAGACATAATTTTAAGTATTAGTAAATTATAAAGTTTTCGTTTAGTACTTTGTAGGTGATAAAAAAAAGTTTATAATATATGCCGGGCGCAAGATTTTTCTTTTTTTCTTCTAGATTATGAAACTTTAAATTGCTGATATTAAATTGATATTGCTCATATCACAAGTGTTTATAAAAATCACCCTTTAATTCATTTTGAAATTTTAAAACATTGCAAATTTATGTAACATAAATATAACCCTAATGTAATTTGTAATTTCTGTTTTTTTTTTAAACTTAGTATTCTCTATATTATTAACGCTGAGAAACATTTATATTGCCAAAATGAGCCGCAACTTATATGTTAGTCTCTAGTTTACTTTTCTATCACGCTTATTTTTCATTGCCTTTAAAGGCACGTCGGCCTTTTAACTGCTGGCATGTTTTCAACAAATATTCTATAAATAATTACGCAAAATACAAATCCTTCTATAATATATCTGGCGTTACAGATTATCAAAATTATATCAGAAGCCAGGGTATTATTTACAACGGTACTAAAAATGAGTTGTATTTTTCTTCACGGAATTGTAACAATCTCATAAAACAGGGATTTTTGGCAGCAAACTTAGATTTCACTTGATGCTCATTGTATTGTTTTGCTAGAGGTAATGTGGTAGAAATAGTTAATGTAAGAAATTCATTCTCAATAACAGTAAAAGAAATCAAAACATATTTTGTTATTAAGTATGAGCTTTATATAGATACGGATTTGGCAAAAGTTTATAATTAACATAAGTCATGAAAAGTTTTCAGTTTTGTTTTTTGCCTTTTATGTAACTTAACATATGTTTGTTTTTTAGACGCAAATTTTAAAATTTTTATTCCCTTTTTTGTTTCTTTGATTATCTCTGTAACAAACAAAAGTTATTTATAATAAACATAAATCATGATAATATTTCAGTTTTATTTTTTGTCCAATATGTTACTTTTTATATCTTTATATTTTACACATGCCGAAATTTTAAATACAGTATGATTAAAATAACGTCGACAAACTGATATGACAAAATCAGACATACAACAAAAAAAATCACATAGAAACATAGGGCCCCAAACTACGTATTGAGTCACAAATACAGGGTGCTCCATTCTAACCCGGTTTGAAAGTAATAATTTCGAAGACAATAAAAATATCGTAATGAAAATGCAACGATATGTAACTTATTTTGTGTGAAATGTGATAACGTTACGAAAAGATCAGGAAAAACATATTGTTCAAGCAATCTATAATACCGTATAAACTGGTTATCACAGTCCAGAGGTGCCAAGTGAATATTGCCGGTGCGCATAATGCAAAACTTCTGCCACTTTTTTGGTGTTATCACATTTAAAACAAAGGTGAGAATGTCTGTTAAATGTTTTATTATAAACTACTTCAGTTTTCTTAAATTTAATACCGTCAACCCAAATTGAGTTAGGATGAAACACCCAGCATTTGTGACTGGATAAATGGTTTTCGGCAATATGTTCCCATGTGATTTTTTATTCTTGTCGTATGCCTGATTTGTCATATCAATATGTCCATGTTTTTTTAATCACCCTGTGTTTAATTGGCATTTTTGTTTTGTTTTTTAGTATTTCTGGGAGTCAATATTTGTTTTTAATTGAAATATACTATTTAGAAGATGAGTATTCAGTCGTATATTTATTGGATTTAAGTTTAGATAGCATATCTGTAGCTTTTACTTTGGTTTCATAATAAGTTTATGAAACTGTTGTACAACCTTTCTTTAAATAAAGCATTACTTTTCTTTAAAATTCGGCAATTACCAGTTTCCTGATTTTTTATTTCCAAACTCATATTTAATGTTGAAAAAAAAATTATGTAAAAGTAATACCAAAAAATTTCTGATAAGTAACAATTAAACTAATAAAATTTTGTAAGATATCTCTAAAAACCAAAGATAAAATTGAAAATAATTAATAAAAGAAATTTCAAGCATTAAAGTTATTATGCTAATGGATAATCAGTACTACAAATAATGGGGATCTTAGTTCATCTTATTTTTTAACACTTTCCCACAAAGTTGAAAAGTGCTTATGTATTCGGTTTTTCTGTTCGTCTGTCCGTATGGCCGTCTGGCCGTCTGTCTGCGCTCTAACTCCCGTAACTATACTCGGATTGCTATGAAATTTTAGGACGTTATTGACGTTTACCCTGGCACAAGTCCTATCGAAAATGAAGTTTCTACCATGATTAGTTTATCTACAGGGCGAATCAAAAGTTTCCCATTACATTACGGCCTATGGGGAAAAATCGTTAATATACTCGGATTACCATGAAATTTTAGGACGTTATTAACGTTTATCCTAGCACAAACCCTACTGAAAATGAAGTTTCTACCATGATTAGTTTATCTACAGAGAGAATCAAAAGTTTTCCACTACATTATGGCCCATGGGGAAAATCGTTAATATACTCGTATTGCCATGAAATTTTAGGACGTTATTGACGTTTACCCTAGCACAAGTCCTATTGAAAATGAAGTTTCTACTATGATTAGTTTATCTACAGGGCGAATCAAAAGTTTCCCATTATATTACGGCCTATGGGGAAAAATCGTTTCAAAGGAATTTTAAAGATGTTATACCCTGTCAAACATATTAAACTATGCATTCTATAAAATATAAGGTGAAAATGTAGCTATTATTCATTTACAGGGCCACACAAAAGAATTCCATTAGATAATGGCAAAAGGGGAATTGTATGTGATATATTTTAAATATATTAAGCTGTTCCATGTATAATAAAATTAATATATGTCATTGAAGCTTAATATAAATTATACGCTACTGTCTTGCATAATAGGAAGTACATAGCATTTACAGGGCTATACAAAAGATTTCAAATAGTATATTCTTTCCGAAGTACCGTATATGTGTCCAATGATGGCTGATGAAGGGATGAAATGCATTTTAATTATGATATGCTTGTTTATATTTCGCTAAATCTATGCACATTATATGGTGTGTATAAATGTTATAATTGATATACAGGGCTACCCAAAAGTGCTCACCAACGTTACTGAATATGAGCGTAAATTATTTAAAGTGGTTCTCTAATAAACTATATATTTTTACGCTGAGCTCCATTTAATTTACTGAGAAATGTTTGCAGAATATAAACAAAAAGATATACAGGAACACGCAAAAAATTCGGTACATGGACGTCTATGAATGAAAATTTATGAGAATGTGATTTCAGTTGTTTTAAAATTGTTTTAGTTTACAATAAATTTTAGCCTAATGCTGATGTATAATAAATTTACAATGTAAACTATAGGGCTGAACAAAAGTATTCAAGTATGTTTCCGTCTAATAGTATGAATTGCTGAAAGAGAAATTTCAAACTAGTGGGTATTTTCTTGCTAAACTAAATTTTCCCATTACATCAACTGAAATATGAAATACAGGGCTGGTCAAAAGTACTGGAATACATATTTGGGTATATTTGGCTATACACTATTATTTTCCTAAATAACAAAGTTTTGTTAAAGATTTCATTATGTGTTGAAAAGTACTTCATAATCTATGCTTAACGCATGATTTTTCTTACTTGTTTTTATATATAAACATTCTGAAATAAGTCAGGAAACAGGAAATAGGTACCAAGTACACGTTTATTGACATATGGGTCAACATGTGTATAGTCTATTATAACATGAGCATTATTAAAGCATATTTTAATTAATTTTTTTAGAAATAAAATCACACCACGAAATATTCTGTTTTTTTTTTTTTTTTTTTTTTTTTTGTTATTATGTACAATAAATTTCTAAGAGTTTTATTTGTGTAAAAAAAATACAATTATAAAAAGAATATTCTTTTTTCTTTCTGTTAGTCCATAATTTATTATAAAAAACATTTTTCCCGTAACTGAAAAATTAGCGATATAAATGTACTTTAAAAGTCTTTATTTGCAACACATTCGTTCTACTAATGTTCAAATCAATTAAAGTTATAATTAATTTGGATTATAATTACGTTTATTGATAAAAAATGAGTAAAAAATATGTGTTTGAATCGAAAAATATCCTGGAATATAACTGGATCTCGATTAAAAATAAAATATTTAATTTGTATATTATTTGAAATATACAAATTAATGTTTGTCCCGTTGGTTCAAAATTACCATTCTCACTTGACTGATCTCTCTCAATCTTGACGTCATTTAATTTTATCAGGATTCAAAAATAGGTACCAGTAAATCATCGAAAATGTATGTTTTTCAGGCTGAATTATTTTAAAAGACACAAAATGTCAAAATCGAGTTTTTTTTCTTTTTTTTTACCATGAAAATTATCATTGTTTTTTATATAGAATCGATGGATCTAAATCCTTAAGGCGTCGTCATGATGTTATTTTCTTGATTGGTCCAGGAATACTGATGTTTAATCCATGACGTAAGTAAAATTTGTCTCTGTCAATGCGTAAGCCACGTTTTGATCATCATAAAAATTGTATTTTTACTGATTTCTACTGATTCAATGGAAAACACTTAAACATTACGCTTTTGGCAATGGGTGCCAGTATTTTATATTTTTTACGGAATTCTTTACATTTAGAAGAATTTTTATTCGGATAAGAAATCAAAATGTCGTTATTAATGAGGAAGAAAGTAAAATATTTCAAAATGTGTGGACGCAATAATAAGATATGAAAAAAATCAAATCGAAAGAAACACGTCGTATAAAAGATCATCTTTAAAAAAAATCAATTTAGCGTATTGAGAAATGTGCCACTATCACAAAAAGGAAACAATCTAATGATAACAGATTAATTGTTAAACAATTAATCAGCTAACATTAGATTGTTAACAGTCAGATAACAATCGGATGTTAACAATTATTAAAAACCATTTTTTATGCAGAATTTATTTATGTCTAAAATTTTTGTTTTTGAAAAAATTATTTTTCAAATGGTTATTGTATTTATTTATTTACTTATTTTTGAGGAATGATAGATTGTAACTTCTTTTATTTTCCAGGCAAATTGCGTTTTAATTCCGAACATCGACATAATTCTTAGTCTCGTGGTACCTGCTCACTCTCTGTCACAATTTATTGATAACTAACATGAGTCACTACATTTTTCTTATAATTGTACATAAATTTTTATCTTCCTTCATTTTATAACTGTGCGTGACTTTAAAGATTGTAATGTGATATACAACGGCATTGTTTATCGGCAAGGTCTTATAACATCATTGCGTACAATATTAGATTAGAATAATTCCTTAATTTTTTAATTATATTCACAAAGTAGAATTAAAAATATAAAGAAAACCTTATATATATATACATATACATATATATATATATATATATATATATATATACAAACTTGCGCCTGGAAAACAAATGAGTTCCCTGTACCGTTAATTTTAGAATAAAAAGAATATAATAATAAAATGTGATTATCATAATTAATAATTAACAAGTTCATTTCATTAAAAAACTAGAAAACTATTAAAAGATAGATGTTTAATTAAACTTATTGATTCTGTTTTAACTAAAATTCAATTAGGCTAGTGTTACATATGAAAAATAATAATTACTGGAAAGTAATAAAATTTAATTATAGTCATTTATGAACATAAACTAAAGGCTCTGGATTTTTAGTTGCGTGACACCAAACTTCGTAAATAATTGCTCACTTGATTTTATAATAGCGATGTGTTAGAGCTTCATCGAGTGTTGTAACATATTATTCTATTTCATTTTTTTTAGACATCATTAAAGTAATGGGTCAAGAGGGAAAGAAATTTTCAAATATGTTTTGACAGTTTAATAGAACAAATTTCTTTCTACCTCCTATTGCAGATAGACGAGACAAATCATGTTTTTGCCATGATAAAGGAATTTTATGAAAACTTAAAAATTTCTGTAAAATTAATAAAATATTATTTTAACTCAAATAAAATAATGTAGGAAATGAAATCATTTACTAGTACATTTACTTTATTTTCCAAAGGATATATATTGAAAATAATTTAAATTCAGTGTTAAAATTGAAAATCAGATACTTTCTTGTTTTGTGTTGCATTGCTTATACGACAAGAGAATTTTAATTTGACATTGATGTATTGCTCTCTTTATGTATGTTTAGTATAAAATGAGTTAACAGTAAATTGTTTTATAAAAAGGAAAAATGATATGTAAAATATTTCAAAATTACACCAGAGCAAATGAAAACTTTAAATGTTTTTTACAAAATATTTCAATTTTAAAATCTTTAATTGCTGAAATGTTATGAAGACTTAGTGGGAGACACGGTAATATTTTATAGTTGTTGGCTTGTTAGTCTTTTTTAGCCTGTTCGCAAAAAGCATTCTATTACCTTTTAAGTAAAATTTCATGTTGCTAGGTACGTACATTTAGCTGTACAGTTTTTGATTATATTTGATTCATTCGATCAAAAAATACAAAATATCTTCTTTTGAGGAATAATGCTTTTTTATGGCCATTCTAATTATTTTAAAATTTCCATTTGTTGAAATATGAAGCATTTATGAATGTTAAAATTTTCCAATACGCGTCTTTAATTATTTAATTTACTTTAATTTTTTCAATTTATTTTCAGCTTTTTTTATTGGTGTTTTATCTTTTCGTGAAATCTTATACACGTGTTCCAATAGCATAGAAGATTCGTTGTATGAATTTACTTATTTTTCATGATGCAATAATACATATATACATATTTCAACTTTTCCTTTAAACTACTCTATTTCATAACCTATAAAAAATCATTTTAAAAATTTCGATTACGAAAGATAAAGCAGAAAGACAGGCTAGTAAAAATAAAAAAAAAGTTAATGTATCATTCATCTGGTTTGCAACATAGGTTACATTTAAATATAAATTATTTTGAAATATTATCTTTATAAACTTAATGTATATACAACTGAAAAACTGCCAGAAAAAATATTTTACCGCGCCAAATTTCGTTTACTATTTATTGGCAATTAAAAAGATGATGCTGATCTAAATCTCTCCAAATATTTTAATTTTAGCGGATTTTTGTAAGTATACTTCTGCTAAAGCTATAGGATGTTTTTTCATAAGATGTTATAGAATCTAAATGTTATAGAATGATAGCCATAATTGTGTTTCGGAAACAAAAGTTGCAAAAGCATTTTCAAGCCGTTGCTTATCACAGTACAAAACGAAATCTGAGATATACTAAAACCATTTGCGCGATTAACAGGGAATTAAAAATGTAAAATTAGTTAGATAATGAAATGGGGTTGCCAGTGAGTAGGGCCCTCGGTAGAATTGTTCTTTTCGAGGTAGAAAAATACGAGAATAAACAGTTTATAAAAAAATAAGACTGTCATTGCATATTGCATGCTGCCATGTTTAATATAATGATTCTGATTTGAAAAACCTTCCAAGAATTTTTAAAAAGATTAAGAAAATACGGTTTGTACAATATTGAATATTATGGAATGCTGAAATAAAAGACATTGACTTTCAGAACTGATGTGTTGCTCTTAAGCTGCAGATTTACTAATTTTATGCGCCTATTTTGAAATCAATAATAAAGGCATGGTCGCAGGTAAATAAACAAAAAAATAATAAT
Source organism: Maratus speculifer (assembly GCA_964019185.1). NCBI lineage: Eukaryota > Metazoa > Arthropoda > Arachnida > Araneae > Salticidae > Maratus > Maratus speculifer. The sequence goes on from OZ025295.1 coordinate 93,778,627, forward strand.
AAAATGTTTTCACAACCATAGACTACCATAAATATTGTTATTTTAATAACAATAATATTGTTAATATTGTTATTTTAATAACAAATATTGCTATTTTAAAATTCTGGTAGGAATTTAGAATATTTGAATTAAAAAATCCTCTAAATTTGGAAACACTGATAGCATCATATATGATATCATAGATATTAGAGAATTCATTGCTTTTTATAAAAATATCATTTTCGTAATACATTCTGTACAGTATGTAGAAAAAAATATCTAACAATATTCAGCTTTGTCAATTTCTCGAAATTATATTTCATGTTTGTTGGAAAAATAAATCAGATTATATTTCAATTTTTGTTATTCTGTTTTCGCTAATTTATACACCTGGAGTTTAAAGAGTTACTAATAAGAGCTTTTAATTTTTCGCGAATATGAAGCCTTTATCGGTTTTAATAAAAATGTTTCTTTACATTTCATTGCGTGTTGTAGTGCATTAGGCTAATTTCTAACTTTTCAAAATTCATTATATAAAAAGTCTTTAATTTTAGCTATTCAATAAACTTCGCTTGTGTGACGGAATCAATTACATATTTTGCACCTTATTATATATTTCGTAGAATTTTATTATATTTTAATATATTGTTCCTTGTAATTAAACCTAAAAAACTGTGCAATTTGGAAATTGAAAAAAAATGTGTTCTTTAACCTTTTCGGGTCTGGTGAACTATTAATAATATGTGTCTTTTAACAAAGTATTTTTTTTACCTAAGAAATACTTTTGCTACTGTTTACTTGTAGTATTGTCAGTATTTGTCTATGCATTTACTATATGACTTCATTTATGTTTTGTTATTTAGTAATAATAAATATTATTAATATTTGCTTAATTTTTTTGTGCTGTTTATGTTTCTTTTAATTGAAACATACAGTGTGATTATAAAAAAAACTATCCCGACATTTGGGCTCCTAACTATCATACCATCCACAGAAACTGAATGCAATTTTGGGAAAAGATATTTTGAGGTATGCGTTCAAGAAAGATATGGAAAACAACAGTGCCAGTTAAACAGTTACGGTTACAGTGAGAAAATTTCGAAAAAAATCAAATGGCAACACCCAGTTTTTTTCTATTGGAATGTAATCTCCATTGTGAAAAACCCCAAATAGCATTGGAATGGCAACTGCAGCATGAAAATCAGCGGCTGTAGATAGGCTAAAAGTGAGGACAACCGATAAGGACAGACAAGCAGCATAAACTAAAGCATTTTATTGTGGTTCACAAATTTTACACATGATCTCCTTCACACACGATGAGACTTTGCGTGCGGAAGAAGGTGGATAGCACAATAGTACGTACCATAGTAGTAGGAAACTCTTGAATCGCAGTTCTGATACCATCTTTCAAATCAGATGCAGTTTGAGGACGAAACTGATACACTTTGGATTTCAGATATCCCCACAGCTAGAAATCCATTGGTTTCCGATCAGGAGTCCTTGGTGGCAACGGAAACGGGAAATGACGGGAGATAACTCTGTCACCAAACTGTTGACTTAAGACACGTTTGACAGAAAACTAGATATGCGGAGGAGCACCATCTTGCATCCATACAACTTCAGACATAGCATTTTGCCGTTGCAATGCGGGAATCGCGCAACGAGTTAACATGTCCAGATAGCGATCACTCGTTACTGTACACGTTTGCAGATTACCGACAATAACCTCTTCAAAAAAGTAAGGGCCGAGGATGAACTTATCCGTTATGCCCCACCTAACGATCACTTTTTCCTAGTGTAATGTACGGGCAACCACATTATGTGAATTATTCTCTGCTCAGTGAACGAAATTTTTTGAATTCACATTACCAGTTAACGAAAAATGCTCCTCATCTGTCCACAGAATGCGTAAAGGCCAGCTGCTATCTTCATCGTACCGTATAAGGAATTGATTTGCAAAATCTAGCCGTATTTGATAGTCTCCTGCTTCCAACATCTGGACACGCTGGAATCGATACGGAAACATGCTTAGAAAAGAGCGCAGAATCTTGTGTACAGTTGAATTCGGCATATTCAGAACACGCGACATACCGCGTGCAGTTGCGGGACGAACTGTGCTTATCGTTTGATGAACTTATGCAACAGCTTCCACAGGAACGGAAGGTAGTCTAGACCGAGGTCGATCGCATGTGCAACCAGTTTCTTCCAATTTATGAATCAAGCAACTTTGACAGTGCACGGGCCTCGCCGTAATCCATGGTTGCGGCGGTAAACACGCAATGTCTCTGCGGCATTTTGTCCATTCAGGAAATAAATCTTTACGATTTTCCAACGTTCTTTCCCTGAAAGCGCCATCTTGTTTGAAATGGCAGAAGGCAACATACGCGGCTTGCATTTCGCAGTGCCTTTTCTTTCATCTAGCGTAACGACGTCAGTCATGACTGTATCTTATGTAAACTCGAAATTTGGGTTCCTTGGTTTCTTCTTCTTGGTTTGTGGAAAACAAATCAGGCTGGGATATCAGTCGAAGAAACAGTGTGACGTGTGACGTAAATGAAACGATCAGTAATGTTCTGATGCAAAGTCCTTTTTAATTTCCCCTTGCCTAGTTCCGGTAATTTTCATGCTACAGTTGCCATTCCAGCGCTATTTAGGGTTCTTCACAATGGAGATCACATTCCAATACAAAAAACTGGATTATTCCCTTTGTTTTTTTCGAAATTTTCTCACTGTAACCATAACTGTTTGAGTGACACTGATGTTTTCCATATCATTTTTGAGCGCATAACCTAAAAATAACTTTTGCCAAAACTTTAGTCGTTTCTGTGAATGGTATAATAGTTAGGGCCCAAATTCCGGGATAGTTTTTTTTATAATCACCCTGTATATTTCACTTAATAAATTTAAAAGAAAAGTTACTTTTCTGAAATAATCATGTGTAACAAAGCACAAAGCGTATTGGAAAGCTGTAACGTAAGTTCAATTTTATTATAATATAATATTTTATAAATATCTCCAAACTCTCTTATTTAGCCTATTGTCACGTGAATATTAGTAGAATAATACGCAAAACAACAACATTCGTTATCTTTCAGACAATGAAATATTCGTTAAACACTAACTAATCTATGTGGATAGTTAGTCGGAATCTTCTTGACTTATTTTTATAAAATTTAAAAACCTTTTTTTTTTTTTTTTTTTTTTTTTTTTTTTTTTTTTGCTTTGTTGTTTAGAGCAATGGGAACTTTTCAGAAATTTTCTATTGATCAGATTTTTTTTCTGAAACCGATTAAAAATTTTTTTAACTATTTGCAACAAATGATTTAATATTTATGCTCTATAACATAATATTTTTTAGTCGAAATCGCTCTAATATTTGGGGGTTTTAGCTGAAAAGTACAATTTTACTGCTAAAATAGTGCTAAAGAACTTATATTTTCTTATTGCATGGAATTTTTGCAGAGTTCATTAAACACATAAATTAAAGTATATATAAACATTTGGAAAAAATAATTACATACATAACTACATAAATGAAAAAAATTATTAAGGTAAAACTATTGCAAATAAAAGTGGCGTGGCAGTCTTATCTTCCTTTAAGGTAATTTTTTATTCATCGAAATCTATTAAGTGAAAAAAAAAATATTTATTTAAAACTATTTTAATAGTTTTTTTCAAAGGCATAAATATTTTAAGGTAAGACTTAGTGTGTCTTATTTTGATAATAATAAATATAATAATAACAAGTATTATAACAAAAATAATAATAGTATTGCGATAGACAGATTTTAACTGTTTATATGATATTCCACATGCCTCAATGTTGTTTGTTCCTTTTGTAAGAAATATAGCAAGGTTTCAGTCGTGCTATAATCATTGTTAAAAAATGAAAAAAAAATATATTTAACTACAGTAGTAAAAGTGTATTTCGAATTTTAGCTACAGTATGAATTAGAAAAGAAAGTTTTTTAACGTCAGTTCTATGCATATTTTTTAATAGTATAGCGGAATGCTCATACCTTTTTTTCCCTAATGAATTTAAATTACCATATGGAAATTTATCTTCGTTTCTGCTAGGCCTACGTAAAAATACTTGTATTTATTTTTTGTTTAAATTTATAAGAATATGGAAGACAGAAGATTTACCCCCTTTCACATTTCACTAAATTTTCTTTTGTAAATTGATAGGAAATATCATTTATTTTGAACACCATAATTCTACACACTGAAGAGCATTCTAATAAAACACACATATGATTTTACTTAAAAAAATAAAATTATTTTGAAACTATTTAGGAATGATCAATTTTAGTAAAAAAATATGTTAAAACGTTTATATTTATAGGTTACTGTAGCGAAAAAAATAACGATGCAGTGTTAAATTGTAGCAAATCGTATAATTCAGCTTGAAAAAGCCGTTTAGGTATATTTTTACTAGGGATTAGATCTTTCACCCCCCCCCTTTATACTTGAAAAAATGAACCTCCAAATATAAAAAAGGAAGCACATTATCAGAATAAATTCGCATGTCAAATATGAAGAAAATCGGCTAATTCTCCTTGAACAACCTTTTATTTAAATTAAGACGGATTATTGCCTCTCATCAATGATTTATGCTTAAGAATGAATCCACAAAACTAATAAGGGAAGCGACTTATCAGAATAAACCAGTGTCTCAAATATGAAGCAAATTGGAAAATTCGGCATTGCGAACACATTTATCTAAACTAAGAGGTGGTATTAGCCCCGAGCTTCTTGTTTATACCAAAGAAATGAATCTCTTAATGTAATTAAGGAAGTTGCTTATCAAAAACTACCGAGATATCAAAGTTGAAACAGAGTGGATAACTCTAAATGAAAAATCCATTTATCTAAATTAAAAGGCTCTATTACTCTCCATTGTTGTTTGTATAATTAACTAAAAAACTTTCAAAACTAATCAAAAAAGCGCTTTATCAGAACGAACTTGTTTCAAAAATTTTAAAGAAATCGGACATTTATCTCAAGAACCATAGCGTTAAGTACATCCATATAGTACTTGCGGGCTTGTAGCTTCAGCCTTTGACAGTCAATTAAAAGTTATAGAAAAAAAATCCAGCTTATATTTTTAATATTTATCCGCTTTTATTAGAATGGATAAATTATAAAATTTTAATTGAATGTAAATTAAAAAGAATTATATGGCAATGTCTTACGGTATCATTAAATTAAAATAATTTGAAAAAAATGCGTGTCTTTTATAAGAAAAAAAAAATAATATTCTTAAAAATATCTATACTCAAAACGAAACTCTCTCACAACTCTCTTACAGCTTCACAAGTTACCATTAAACATTACATTGCTATTTAAAAACCGTTTGACTATTTTTATGCGAGTAAATGATCATTTCAGCTAAAAGACATTTGTATCGAAAACGGAGATTTCACTATCCGGATAACCTATTGCAGAGGATATCGAAAGAAAAAAGAAAATAATTTTGCTGTGCAGTGCCATTTATCTGTTGAAAGAAGCAATAGATTTATAGAAGCTGGACTTAAAAAAAAGTATTGCATCCGTTTAACATAGTCTATGTTTTTGTTCTGCTCTACAATATATATATATTACTATTAAAAAATAATGCGGATTCCATTTACTATGTATATCGATAGCAAGAATATTTAAATTACTAAATCTTTTTTTTATGTAGAAAACATTATTTACATATTTTTAAGCATGTTTTTTATATTTATCTGCTTTCGCTAGAATGATTAAAATATTTAATGTTATTTTAATATAAATTAAGAAGAATAACATGGAGATATTTTATTCAATGATTATATTAAAATAATTTAAAAAATATTTGACTTTAATAAAAAAAAAATTTTGATAATCTTAAAAAATCTATACTCCAAAATGAAACCCTCTCATTAAAAGTTACAGCTTCGAAACTTACCATTAAACATAAGATTATTTACACACACCGTAAGATTATTTTTATGCCAGTAAATATTCATTTCAGCTAAAAGACATTTGTATGCAAAGTGCGGATTTTACTATCCGTATAACCTATTTCAAAGAATATCGAAAGGAAAAAGAAAATACTTCTTTTCATGCAGTGCCATTTTTTCTTTTGGAAGAAGCAATAGTTTAAAGTAGGTGGAGTTAATAAATAGAAGTTTGCATCCGTTTAACATATTCTATGCTTTTGTTCAGCTCTACAAGAAGTATATTACTATTAAAAAAGTAATGTGGATTTACATTTATAGTGCAAATTTAAACGATATGCGAAGAATACTTTAGTTGCTAAATATTTTTTATATAAAAATATTCATAACGGCATGTTTAACAAAAGTATGATCCTTAATATGTTAGATGCTTCAAGTTTTGTCCAGCCATATCATTAAAAATAAATTCATATAATCTTTTACTGGGCATATTAATGAAAGAAGAATGAAGCTATAAATATTTCATGACAAGGAGAATTTCTAAACATTTTCTGTTTTTTTTTTTTTTTTTCGTATACATTTTATTATTTATTATTTTGATATTTAAATGCTTCATAGAAACATTAAAAAAGGATAAGCATAAATAGTTATCTAATATATATTTTCTCGTTATAAGCTATGGTTTCAAAATTTACCATTAAACATTACATTACTCTTTAAAAGAGGTGCGACTATTTTTATGCGAGTAAATGTTTATTTCAGGTAAAAGACATATTGGTATTGTAACTGGAGATTTTACTATCCGTATAACCTATTGCAGAAGATAGCGAAAGGAAAAAAATAATTCTTCCGGTGCTGTGCCATTTTATCTGTTGAAAGAAGCAATAGTTTTAAAGTAGCTGGTGTTAAAAAAAAGAAATATTACATCCGTTTAACGTATTTTATGTTTTTGTTCTGCTCTGTGAAATACATGTTACTATTAAAAAGTAATGCGGATTTCCATTTATAATTAAATTTTGAGCGATATACGAAGAATATTTTAATTGCTGAATCTTTTTTTATATAAAAAATATTTATTACAGAATGTTTAACAAAAGTATGAGCCTTAATATTAGATGCTTAAAATTTGGTCCAGCCATATCATTAAAAATAATTTTCTGTAATCTTTTATATACATAAAGGGACTGCTGGCACAGTAGCTCTCAGCCTTTTATAGCGTGGCAGTTAAAAATAATTGAAAAAATGCACTTTATACTTTTAATAGTTATCCGGTTTCGTTAGAATGATTATATAATTTTAATGTTACTTTGATGTAAATTAGCAAAAATTATATGACGATTGCTTACAGAATCGTTAAATGAAAAAAATTTGTAAAAAAAGAATGCTTGTCTTATAATTTTTTTTTAAATATTATTCAAAATATCTATACTTCAAAATGTTACTCTAGAGAAAAAGTCTCTACATATAAATAAACAAGTGTCAAAAACTCACGAAATTAATGGGCAGAGCAAACGCATTAAAAAAATAAACAAGACTTTATTTCTCCCACAGCCAGTACGCAATACGCAAGAGGGAGAAAACACTTGTATTCCACTCCAGTATGCGAAGGGAGAGAAAAGAAGCAGTCACAGAAGAAAATCACTTTTTCTCCCTCAGTTCTTCTCAACGTTTTTGGCAACGGTGGTTGAGCGGGAAGTAAGGGCGTGTTCAGCAATGTCACCGGTAAGTAACGGGATAGTTGCAGGGATACATATGTGATAAATCTCTTCTGTCAAGATGTGTGCCTGGAGATCATTAAGAGGGGGAATTACAAGGGATTATATAGCAGTTGCATACAGTCAACGTTCAGTTCTGAATTTCAGTGAGGCACGTGTTTTGAAAGACCCACGTGTAGAAAGCTATATCTTTTAATGTTACTTTATTTCTTTTAATTATCATTAAATTTAGATCTAATCTTAAGTTGTAGATAATCTGTAAATTCGTAAAGATTGTATGTTTGTAAAATTATTAACTAATGAAAAATAAATCTTGTTCATAATTAGCCCAAATAAAAAAAAATCTATACAGGAAAACAGTCAGTACTTTAAAAATAAAATACATTTAAAATAAGTGATTGAATTCATTTTTAACACTTTCTAACAAAGTTGAAAGGTGTTTATGCATTCGATTTGTCTGTCCATCTGTCCACGCTCTAATTCTCGTAAATATACTCGGATTTGTAAATCTCATTTAGTGTCCTTCAAGCATGTTTGGTATTGTACATGAAGTATGTAGGATTAATCATTTATTTATAGGGGCACCCAAAAGAATTTCATTACATTACTGTGTATGGGGGCAAATCGTTTGCAGAGTATTTTGATGACATAACGCTATTACAAATGTATTGAAACTGATATAAATCACTGAATTTAACTACGATTAAATTATAATTGGACATTCATAATAGTTTTAATTCATTTGCAGAGACATGCAAAAGAAATCGTTACAATACTGTATTAGATTAATACCTGTTGGAAATGAGTTTTCAACTTCGGCATGCGTTTTTAAATTTAACTCTTTTTTTATGTACGTTTGTAGTTATATAAATAAGTAGCGCCTATAGTTGTCGTCAGGTCTGTCTGTCTGTTTGTCCATCTGTCAGCCCGCATATAACAGCATAAAAACTACCAAGCGAATTGTTTGAATTTTTAATTATAGATTTGTTGCAGAATTTTGATGAGTCATTTCAAATTTATTAAAAACGGATATATAGTTCAAATACAGGGACAGTCAAAAGTATTCTGTTACATTACGCCGGTAAGATAAAATAGTTTCAAATTTTTTTAAAGAATGTTACACCCGTCGAAACATATTTTAATTGATATGCATACTTATTTGCAGTTTTTATTATTTTTGTAATTATATTAACTATAACTTTATTAATCAAAACATAAAAAGTATAGTGTTTTAACTAGAGAATTAATTGTTTAATAACTGCTAATTTAAATTGCATTAATAATAATATTAAATGCAATTATTAATAATTTTAATAAATATAAATTTCTGTTGTATTTCATACAGGTATTATGATAATTATTACAAAATAAAAAATAATAGTATTCCTTACTTATAAAATAACTAATTTGCTGGTTTAATAGCTTTTATTATTGAGGATAGTTTTATTAATTAAAGAATAAAAACATAGATTATAGTATTGTAACTCAAAAGCAGATTTTTTTTTTTTTTTTTTTTTTTTTTTTAAACTTAGAATTTTTGATACAGTTATAATTCAATTTTAATTACTACAGTGAAACCTCTAAATAAGGGACACCTCTATTTAAGGGACAAAAATTATGGTCCCAGTCCCTTGGTAAAGTACGTGTAATGTACTTACCTCTGAATAAGGGACACTCGATTTAGGGACCGTTGAAAATGAGATCAAAGGGACTGGTTTTTGCATTTCAGGTAATGAAATATGTCTGTGATGAAAATGAAAATACAGATTTTTGTAAATTTAGCAAACTGACAGACAGTCATGTGGATACAGCGGCATACGACACAAGTGACGATTATTTATTTACCCACAATTCTGATTTGATATCAGTGCGTTTATCCACATTGAAAGTAATGTTGGAAATTTTCAGGATGGTTCTGAAAGTAGAGAATAAAAGTAAAGTATGAAACATAGAACTTTATAGATGCCATTGGGCTGTTCTCAAATCCAAGAGGGCAACTTTTATGACATAAGTTTTCATTTATTTTTATTTGGAAATGTACGAAACTAGCAGGCGTTGTTGTTCAGAAATATGTAATCGAACTGTTTTTTTTTTTCATTTTTTAGGGCGATCGCAATAGACCTTATAGAAAATATTGTCAAAGTGAACGTTTTGAACCGAATTTCTACACGAAAGAAGAATAACTATTCAGGAAGGGTGATAAACGTATTTTTCACGTGATCAAAATCGCTTATACCTCAGTAGGTAATTTATTTACCAAAAAAGTGAAAACTCAGTTCGATTACAAATCGCTTCCACAGTCAGGCATTCCAGTTTTATGCCTTTCCGTTAAAAAATGAATTTGTAAATCTGTCAAAACCTTTCACACTAGCTGAGCACAGTAGTTGAATACTTTTTTGTAAATGCTCCTGATAATGAAGAACTAAAATTTATGAGTATTGTAAATGAACACTTGAAAGTTTTGTAGTGAAAAATTGACATTTGCAAAACAATTATTTTTGATTGATTACTTCAAGATATTTTTTTAAATGTTTTAATCCTTTAGCATATACAGAATTTGTATATAAGATAAAAAACAATAATTCTACAAATAATTTAATGATTTAGTAATCAATTAAAAATTTTAATTTTTTAATTCCCTAAATTCCTTTTATCTCACTAATGTAATTCATACACATTAGGTACATTTTAATTTCACCTTTAATCATTTGTTATTTTTATATCCTTCTGAACGATTAATCAAAAATAACAATCAAAACTCTGAATAAGGGACACCTCTATTTAAGGGACAAAAGTTCCGGTCCCACAGTTGTCCCTTATTCAGTGGTTACACTGTACTTGTCATCTTTCGGTTATAGTTTATTTGAAGTCTTCACTTTTCATGGATTGAACGTGTGTAAACTGAATAAATAGTACAGATCGACCGAAAATTAATTTTCGCCAAAAATACATTCCGCCGATCCGAAACTCGACCTAAATTGCCTGTATTCCAAAAATTTCGTTTCTTATTTTGGAAATTTTCATTATTACTCACTCATTAATTTTAGCTCTATTAGTTCAAAGAGACACTCTTTATTGATTGCTATAAAATGTGCAGTTTATAATTACCTGTCATGCTTGACTGAACATGTGAGTGCAATTCTTAAAGCAAGCAGTGCATATTGGACTAATCTTTGAAGACGTTTTTCAGGTACTCATTAAATGTTCCAAGCTTAACATTAAGGAAAATGTTTAATTTGAAACCGCGGAAATGTTTCTTATATGTTTCGAGAAAATTCTGGTATATCAGACAATAGTTATAAAAGATAAATCGAGATATGTACAGCTTAAATATTTTTTAATTAGACTAAATTCACATAATTAAAATTTTGTTCCGTGTTGGTGACGAATTAATTACAATTTGATATGAAAATAAAAAGTTTTGGCTAGAGATTAATAATTATGTATACTTAATAAAAACGTATAATTAAGTGTTACGAATATTTATGGATCTATAAACTACTTAAGGGTGTTCTTAAATCAAAAAGGGCAACTTTGTGACACATGCATTAATTTATTTTTGTTCGGAAATGCATGAAAGTAGCGGATGTTATTATTCAGAAATTGTCTAATTGCACTCATTCTTTTGTTTTTTAAAAAACACAATAGATTTTTCATAACAAGCCTTCAAAGTTGACACTTTTGAGCATATTTCCCGACGAAAGCAGAAAAACCGGTCGAAAAAGAGGAGAAAAACGGGTGATTGCGTCATCGAAATAGCTTATATCTCGATAAATAATTTAATTATCATAAAATGGAAAAATAAGTTCAATTCGAAATCACTTTCATAGTCAGGCATTAAAATTTTATAACTCTGTTAAAAAATGAATTTGTAAATGTGTCAAAACGTTTTTCGCTTGTTGAGCGGATCAGTTGAGAACACCCTTAACAAATTTTGGGAGACATTTTCGTTTTCAGCCGAAAATAAAAAGATAATCAAAATTCAGTTTCAGTTTCGTTTTTGGTCTTAAAAATTTGTTTCGGTCGATCCTTAATAAATATCCACATGGATTATGGCGATTGTCTGCCGAATTAAAGTTAAAAAGATAAGTTCCTCCTGGCACCTCACTCACCTCCCCCCCCCCATCCTCAAATGTAATAGCTCATGTTATTTTTAATTTTTTGGAGACTATCTTCTTTTGAAAATATTTATGTATGTGTCCCTTTGTATGCTTAAAATTGACTAGCTTTAAGTGCATTTATAAGTGGCACAAAATATTGTTTAAGGATAGAAGTTTTTTCAGAACCTTGTGGCAGAAACACGGTGTGGTGTCGAAGCCGTTGTTTCCACCCTTTTACCATATATATAAAAGAAATAAATCATTATATTAAATTTCATTCCTAAGTTCTTTATTAGAACTGCTAATTACAAAATAAAAATACAGTCAACATCATATTCATAAGTGAGGTAGATTCCATTCGTACACTTTGTTACATTCTTTATCATCGCCTCTCCCAGAAACACTCAGAGAGTCAATACCTCACTTCCACTATATCTGAGAGAATTCAACCTCTTTCTTCGACGACTACACAGAGAATGTCATTGCTTTTTCTTCTCTGCACACCTGTTCTGTTCGATTCCTTTCATTTCTCAGAATCTTAGCTCTTTCCCGTCTTCAAGCAACTGTCCTGATCCACAATAGAACAGCCCCACTGAAATACCATTCCATTTCCTCTCTCATTATACAAAGGATTATAGTAATGACTCACGGAGATAGGAAAACTGTTTGTATCATCAGCTGAGATCACAACAGCTACATTGACGCAGAAACGAAATGGCACCTTGCCGGAAATTTTCATCTTCGAATCGCTAAACATAGCTGATAGAAATACTAATTTTTAGAACTGTTATTTTTATTTCAAATAAAAAGGGTTAAACTTAATTGTCTAATGTCACTTCCCATGCAATATTAGAATCTTCATTCTTGCGCAAATTTTTTTTCGATTAACACCAATTTTTTTTATAAAATATTTATTAATACTTTGACAGATTATGCAAGAAATACTATAGAAAACTTTAAGAAATACCAGAAAATTTATTCTCAAAATATATTGGTTAGAATATAAATATAGAATCATCTATAAAAAGCTAGCTTCGGATGAGGATTAAAGTTGGTAAAGCATGTTAGAGAAGAAGTTTCTAGAAGACTAAAGTCTTTATGCGACTAAACAACTCCCTATTTAGTTATGTACAAAACATAAGACGCATTTTTTGTAAAAGTAGCTTTAAATTCACTAGGTTAAAAAAGATAAATTTATTACTTTTATTATTATAAAGAAAAAGAATGGCCTTGCCCTCAACTTCTAGTAAAAAAAAAAAAAAAAAAAAAAAAAAAAAAAGAAAGATATGCATGTACACATATTAGTTTATATTTTAATTATTAATAAGAATTAAGCTTATTTAAAAAAAAAAAAAAAAAAAAAAAAAAAAAAAAATTATAGTTTTTATAGCTATGGTGCAATACTGCAAATTGCAACAATTCAATCTCGCACTCAGCAACAAATATTTAAAAAAAAAAAAAAACAGTATTATTTAAAAAATCTGATTTTTTTTAGAACTAGTAGAGCTTGTGTGTGTCGGACCAGAACGGGCCGGACCTGGAAATTCCGGCCCATGCTGACCTCTAATATAAATTTGCTCTCATTTCTACTGTTTAAAAGTATTACTTTGCAGAATTTTTTTTTGCTGTTAGTTTGACTTGTCGCAGATAGCTTTGATAAATTTTACCATTAGGGTTCAGAAATAATCGAGAATTTTGCTACATTTTATAGAAAAATTTTTGAAGCTTGATTCTACAGCAAATATCTCTAAAAATGAAATAATTTCTAACAATTAATGTATTTTTTTTCGGCAGTATACCTAATTTAAGCTGCTTCAGACAAACAGACTATTACCGAAAAATTAAGTAAAGACAAAATACAGGAAAATATAGGAAAACTGCTTACAGAAATATTTATACAGACATATATACAAAAAGAACGGTGCGGGCGGTCCTCCTGCTCTATTTCATACTAATGTGTTTAGAAACAACGAAAAAAAAAGTAAACAATACTTAAATATGATAAATATAAAATCCTTAACTTTCAATACTTCCACAAAATAAAAATTGAAAAATAGAATTAAATAACATGCTTTAATTATATTCTGTTTTTTCTAATGAGTTAAAGTTCTATCTTGTCTTGAGTACATATATTTACTACATATATGTACATATATGTACTTATAAAGTCTTCAGTACATATATTTAAAAATACTGCGGTATGGAGAGGTTTTTTACAAAAAATTTCTGCCAACAACTACCGGTAAATTTCACTATTTTTTTAAAAATGGGGGGGGGGGAGGCATTTTGTAAATTTCAAAAAGGGCAAGGAATGGCACACTTAAAAAATAGCCGAAAGGAAACAGAAATTAATAACAGAAATAATAAAAACTGCAAAAGACTGCTATTAAAAAAAATAAGTAATTTTGATTAATATCACAAACAACATAACTAACAAATAATTTTGGCAGCTCGATTTCCATTTGTACTAACAGAAATTAGTACTAATCGCGTAAATCTTAGCTTACACAATATTCGTGTATGCTACCAAAAAGAAAAAGTATGAAAATGAGCTACATCGATTAATACTCATATACAGAATAAATATATGAATAGCCAGTTATATCTGAAATCCTCAAAATATTAATTAGCAACACTATTACCTCTTAGTGAACATATTTTGCTGTGCTTAAATAGTTGTACTTATTATATTAATTAAACCGTGTTTAACATTTTTTACCAATTAGTTCTTTTTCTCTTATACATTCTTCGACAACAGCTGTAGAGCAGTTGTTATTATTCAATTATTCTTTAGCACCAATATTCGGTAGAAGTTTATTACTGCAAAAGTAGAATGAGAAAATAAGATTCTTCTTCTTTATTTTCTTATTTTGCAGAAATTTACTATACTTGCCTTGCTTATTTTACATAAAAGAATAAATATTTAATTACTTAAAGGAAATTATGACATCACAAATAATATTTAATTTTTAAATGATATATTTTTTATGCTTTTACAAATTTACTATACTGAATGTTTTACAAGACTCAGAAATTAAACCTAGAAGCAACTTTTTAAAGCTTTTTTTGTGTGTGTATTCATAAGTCAAAATATCTATAAAAACTTTTCGAATTATATTAATCTTAGATCTTAATACACTTTAATACTGTCATTCTAAACATTTAAAATTTTTTTGATTTAAATCAATGACTTCAAGAAAAAATCAGTTGCTTAAAATCAGGGTTTAATTAGTGACATCCTATACGCAATTATTTACAAAGAAAATTAACAAGGTTTTTCGCAGCAGGCGCCAAATAATGTTGCTGCGGCGCTGCTGCGGCGAAATACATTCTGAAATACACTGTTTTGTTGCCTTAGAAATAAAAGAAAGAACAAACTCATCGACCATATGAGTTTTTTTATGCAATTTTGTTTTGTGATCATAAAAACATTTAATTCAAAATTTACACAAAAAAAAAATTATAAATAAAGCTATGTACACTAAAATAAGCTTTTTTAAAAATATTACAATTAAATGTTTTAATATTACAATAAAGATTTGTATATGAAGAAGAAATGTGTGTAAGAATAGAATGTCACACAAAATCTGTGTATTTTGCAGACTACACAAAAATAAGTATATATTACATATTACATAAAATCTGTATAATTTTACATGTTACATAAAAATATAAGTATTTTTAATATTGCATAAAAATATGTGTATTTTACGTGCTATATAAAAATATATGTATGAAAAGAATATTGCACAGATATATAAGTGTAAGAAAATTACGTAGGCTTAAGTGCTTTATTCTTATGCAATTTACGGATCCATATGTATATTTTAAGAGATCAGAGAACTTTTACACACTTGGTGCTGCCATGAAATTACACACTCAGATGCTTATTTTGAAATCTCTGCATTAGATGCGCATTTTGGCAATTTACATACTTTTTACACATGTGGACAAATCTTTTTTGTGTTATCGCTATACCCGATTTTAAATGTAAATTTGCACATTTGTTTTTTTAGAGTTTGCTATTTTTTTTTTCATCCAGTCTTGTCTTTTTTTAACCCTTTCGAATCTTTTTTAGTTTTTAGAAAAAATTATTTTTACGCTAATAACTTTAACACCAGCTATTTAAATAAAGTAATTAGTGTTTAACGTATATTTTATTGTCTGAAAGAAAAACGAATGTTGTTGTTTTGAGTACTATTCGTATAATATTCATATGACAATAGGCTAAGGAAGAATTTTTAGATGTTTAGAAAATGTTGTATTATTACAATAAGATTTAACTGATATTACAACTTTCTAATACTTTTTGCGCTTTATTGCACATGATACTTTCAGAGAAGTAACTTTTATTTTAAATTTAAATTAGTGAAATATATGTTTAATATAAAAGAATCGCAAACGGAGTAGAGAGAATTAAGCAAATAATAATAATCATTATTATTACTAAATGCCTAAACATAAATGAAGCCATTCATTAAATGCATAGACATACTCTAACATTACTACATGTAGATAGTAGTAAAAGTATTTCTTGAAACAAAATAATACTCCATTGCAAGCCATGTACTACTAATAGAACACCAGACCAGAAAGGGTTAATTAATCTATATATGCTTTATTTATTTCACCATTTTATTCTTGTTCTCTTTATAATTACATCTCGCAAATATTTATATATCTCAAATTCCAAATTTGACTTTCAAAAGGTGTAATATTAAAATTCGAATGACGTACTGATGTGACTTTAATAAATTATTTTTTAGATTCAATTTAAGTTATTTTTAGTTTGTCTCCTAAAATATATTTACACAATCAACTACACTTTTAATTTTCCATTATAATGCCAAGTATATCAATCTTACTGAACCTATATATATATATATATATATATTAAGAGTTGAAATGTAATTATTTATTAATTCATTTATCTTTTGCTTTATGCTATTAAAAAATTTATGTTAATGATTTCTTTGCGTCATATAATCTATTTGTATATATTCCACTTAGTTCAGATATTATGATGCAAAATAATCGTTTAAATACTAAACATATTCATGTATTAATTTTGTTTAAAAAAAATCTTTATTTAAAAAATATATATCAAACGAAATAATTCTTTTGACCAAGTTAGAAGCTCAATGAAGTTAGATATTTGAGATCCCCCCCCCCACACACACACACATACACACACACTTCCACCTTTCTACATGAAAAAAAATAAAACCAAATACATATTACCGGTTGCAATAAATTATTGGTTATTTGAAACATTAATTAATCATATTAGCAACTTTTATTAATCAAATCTAAAATCAATAATAGTGTACTGCTTTATTGAATCATATTCCACTCAATAAACATGGTTTTTATAATAATAATTATTATTATTGTTTTATGGCTATTACGATACTTTAAAACAGAAAAACAAAAGCAGAAAAAACAAATAATGGGTATCTGGGATAGGTGAAATTCGTCCACTAATTTCGAAAAAAGGAAAACGGTTGAAAAATTGCAAAGTTAAACTAAAGATCTATGAATGGCCATATAGTATTAAATGAATGTTAAAAGTTTAAATTAATATCTTTTTTACGCATTGTATTCACATACAAAAATATATAATAGGCAGGTTTTTAGAATTAAATTATTTTTATGACGCGTTATTAAGCAGTTATTTTTTGTTGCGACTTCTTATCTCTGCTCGGTATTTCAATTTTTAACAGTCCCCTCTTTTTTCCGGGCTCGTTGCTCAGATATCTTATCTATTGTATCTTCCGATTGTTTCCTCCCCTATATGTAGGATCGGTACTGAGCCGTAAGTAACCGGTAAGATTGGTTAGTTACCAATGCGTTCAGTGCTGTAACCGGTAAGCAACCAATGTCGTTCAGCACAAGTGACCGATGTGACCGGTAAGTGACCGAAATAACCGGGGAAAAAATCTTGGTTAGTTGGGTCACGTGATCGGTTACATGTTATTTAGTTAAAAATAAATGGCAACTTCAAATCAACAGGCGGCAGATTCGGTTTCGAATCTACCGAAAAATTAATTAATTCGAAGTTATTTTAATAAAAATTTTAATTTTACTTAAGAAAGGTGTATAATAAAAATAAAATACATTGACATGTTTCGGAACCGTCAAATAAGTTCCCGGTCAATACAAATGACACGCGACAATGAGATATAAATAACAAAAACACACGCTCTATTGCAAAAAATTAAATTAAAATATAGACCATGATCTAAAATATAAATAAAATGTTTATATAAAAGGTGAATATTTTAAAATCTGATGATTTAAAAAATCAATTGGATTTAATTACCTTTTTATCATAATTCGAAATAGTTTGTAAATAAAACAATAATTACAGCAATGGAATATAGATGGCGCTACATGACATAACTAACCAGTGCGCCCAGAGAATCGGTCAATTGGTTAGCTACCGGTTATTTACCATTCCGGTAAGTTACCGGTTACTTATCATTCCGGTAAGTTACCGGTTACATTGGTCACTTAGGTAAGTTCGCTGAACTCGCCCTAAGAAGGGAGATGTTGGTTTGTTCGACGCGCAACTTTTCTCAAGAATTTTTCTATAAAAAATGTAATGATGAAGTGATTTAGAAAAATGTTAGTGATCCAACACCAGTGTTTCAAGAAGTGTTAATATTGTGCCATTAGGAAGAATTTTGTGAAAGAATGTTCGTTATTTTTTGATACCTCAACTACGTGCGATATGCAGAAACATGCTCGTGTTTTTTTATACCTCCACTGTGCGCGATAGGCCGAAATCATCGTTAATGGTTTGTGAAATTTAAGTGCCCAGAATGGTTTATCTTTGTGATAAAATATTTGTGATTTTTGTGATTTTTTTTATACAGCGTCTACATGCAGAATATAGGAGTTATCGATTTTAGTGTAATTAAGTGAACAGAAGTGGTTAAATAATTCTCATCGATTTGTGTGAAATTAAGAGAAAATGTGTGGTGTTTCGAAAAATTCATTGCAATTTTCCATTTACTAGTAGCCGAAATTATGGCTACCTATTGAATAAGGCTCGATTTAAACAGATAGCCCTTTTCTACATTCATTTAAAAATATTTGATCACAGGGTTGAGAAGCCCCAACTGTCCATGATTGTTTCACGATGAAATATTACATTTGTTTACTGATTTACCATTTCTTTTTCTATTTGTAATCAAGACAAGTCTTTCAATTTATTTTATTTCAATGTGTTTTTATTTTAATATATATATATACACATATATATATATTTCTTATGTCTCTAATAATATTTGAATAGTCCAGCAAAATGTCATCTTTGATTGGGTAAAAAATATATATTCCAATATTTATTACAATAATTAAATTTTAAAATCTCCATCTATTCTATAGTTACTCTCTTATTAAAAGCCAAAATTTCAAAATTCACCATTAAACAATACGTTTTTTTAAAGCTGTCTCACTATCTTTATGCGAGTTCATTTTAGCTAAAAGACATTTGTATTGTAAACGGGATTTATACTAGCCGATAACCTATGACAGAGGATATCGAATTGGCCTGTCTTTTGGTCTATATCGGAATGATTTCGTATTTTAAAAGTCTTAAGAAGCAATCGAAACTCCAAGTACCTTTAAAAAATATGTAGCTTGCGGTGAAATCTGTAATTAATTAGATTTTTACTTATACATTTTTTTCCAGTTTCGATGCAAATGTTTTACACATCTAAAACGGTATTTTTAGCAATAATTTTTAGCATTCTATCATTTCTCTGAGAACTTTTTGCCTTTTAGTCGCTATTCAGGTGCTTGTTATCATGTCTGTTGTTAACCCTTATTCGGGGGCTCGGACAGCATCTGTCCTCCAATACATGCAAAACATGCCTTTTACAAACGGACAGATAATGTCCGAGTCCCCGTATAAAGGGTAAATACTGCTTTGTTTAAAGATAGAAAACTAACTATTGTAAATGCACAAATAAAGTATGAAAATGTAGCAAATAGTGGTTTCCAATCTACTATCAAGATTCTTCATCAGTGCAAAACACAGTGAGGTAGAAAAAGCAAAACTGAGCAAAGAGATAGGGAAACGCAGGCTTATATACCCGCTTTAGGAGTGATCCCGTCTAAAAAAGTAACTAATCAGAAGAAAGCAGCCTGAACAACTGGGTGGTTTTGTCCATCCAGCCTGCGCAAATAACCTTTCGTTTCCCTGTCTCTTTGCTTAGTTTTGTTTTTTCTAGCTTCCTGAGTTTTGCACTGATGAAGAATCTGGATAGTTTTGATGAAGTACTGATGTATTGATAGTACTGATAAAGAATCCCGATAGTAAATATTTTACTGCTTTGTTGGTGTGCTGACACTTGGTTGAGAACAAATTTAAGTTACTGGCATTGTATAGCTGATTAAGACTTCTTTATACAAATAAATAATACAATGCTTTGTAAGATTTTTTATGTTGGAAGATCGATTTTTCAAAGAAAGTGAAAATTATGATTACTCAAAGCTTTTTTTATAAGTTAAGAAGTCCCGCAGATGCTAATTCCATGATTATATAAAACTTCTGAATTAATCAGAGAAAAAAAAAATATATGTATTCCAATATTTTTAACCACGTATTTTAGTATTTTAATATTTTGAACAATGAAAATAATTTTACAAAACAAATATTCGCTAAAAATTTAATCTTTTATATTTTTCAAGTTTTTTAATAACAAGCATATTTATTAAAACATCAACCAAAGTAACAGAGACTTTTTTAAAGCATTTAATAATAAAGATGACAAAGACATTATTGCAGTTAACAAAATGGTAATTATGCTTTAACTATAAAATAAAATACATTTCATTTTAATTTACTTAAATTCATTCAATAATTCATATTACAAATATGAACGAAAATAATTATTTTATTTCTTTTGCAATGTATGAACCATTTTAAAAAGAGATCTTTTTCTGAAAGACTGTTAATTTTATCTCCCCAAAATCAAGAAAAAAATGATTTAGTTTATTTTTGGAATTTATTTAAATATATGTCTCGCCTCACAAAATGCTTCGATAGCATTTTTATCACTAGATCGTCTTGTTAATGGGATTTTTAAGATGTTCGAAATCCGTGAAGATTTAAATATTCCTGCATTCATTATAAGAAGGAGTAAGGAATTCCTGTTCTTTTCCTAGTGCTCTTTATCTGGATAACTCAAGAATCATTTGAAGTTTTTAGAAATATTCCAACCTATTAAAAATATCGCTATTACATTTAATGAAATTCTTCTTGTGCGTGAAATAATGAAATGGTATTCAGTAGTATTCGCTTGTATGTTATGATAATCTCATCTCATATTTAATAAAGTTTTCGCAGAATTTTATGAAAAAAATATTTATCGCGTAAGGAAAGGCTTAGATCAATAAAGGTACACTTATCTCTGTATCATGTATTGCGATGTAATAAGTTCAGTAATGAATGTAAACTAGATTGTACAAAAACAGTCATATGTAAAAATTAGTTAAAATCGAAATGTATAACATTTACGCTATATTATAATGTAATAACTAGAAAACAAAAATTCTGTTTTTACAGAATTTACTTTCGCCTTTGATAAAAGAAAATTACGTATATAAATATATACAGTGCAAAAAATATATTTCAGTTTTAAGATTTGAAACACTTTCTTTTATTTGATATAAAATGGCGCTATTCTGCCTACTGAAGAATATCGTCGATTTTGATCCAGTCTTAAACAACAACTGCAGAAAAGTATGCAAATGGCTTCATCATCGCAGAATTATACAAAAATACAACAAACAGCAATGTCGTCATTCAGGTAATTTGACACAAATGTCGGCTATCTGATGATTCATATGCTTTCTTATGTTTGTAACATTAATATATATACGTAAAATTACATATAGTTTATAATAGCTCCCTGTTTTATAAAAAATCATTCTTTTTTTTCGAAAAAGCACTCATTTAATCACTTTTTTCAAATATCATGAGAAAAATGCTAAAAAATGATATTATAGTCTATTATTTTCCAATTTTTTTCATGTATTTTCTTTAGTTTCTAGAGAAATGAAGTACCTCAGATTGTAAAATTATACATACATACATATATATATATATATATATATATATATATATATATATATATATATATATACATATATATCATATATATCATATATATTATACATAGATACATATACATATATACATATATACATATATATGATATTATAGTCTATTATTTTCCAATTTTTTTCATGTATTTTCTTTAGTTTCTAGAGAAATGGAGTACCTCAGATTGTAAAATTATATATATATATATATATATATATATATATATATATATATACATATATATCACTGAAATAAACTGAGAGGCAGTTTTCAAACAAATAGCTTTTAAAAGTGATTTTTTCTGCTATACAAAGAACAGTATGAAAATTAAAAATATGCGATGTTTCGAAATTTTTAAAAATTCAGTAGAGATTATTTACCGTACAATGATAATTTAATTTATGATACATCCTTTCATTTATGCTGGCTTATATAGAAAAATTTTATTTTTAGAGACAACATATTAATTTGCTCTTCAAAAGAAATCGCATATTGGGAGCAAATATATAATATAAAAAACTACTCGGATATGATAATTCCAAAACTTTCTTCCATCTCATACTTGTTAATACTTCCAGAAAAATGAAGCATAACAGAATTACCCATTAAGTGATTTACATCAAAAGGTGATCAGTACCATAGTTTATCAAAGACTAACGGAATGTGAAGTGTTATGAAAATCTGCCCATTAATACTTGCGATATACCTATTGGTTGGTTGGTTGATTTGGGTTTTATGGCACAAGGTCATACAGCTATTGGAGAAATCATGAAAATACAGCATAGCAGCACCACTTTATGGAAGGTATGCACCAAAAACTAATCCGCTTCAGTTTACATCATGATCTGACTGAATCAAACCAATTGAACCAATGCAGTTGGATTAGAAGTGCCTACTGGAGTCGTCTTGCTTTAGTTTACCTTCCATCGAAGTCGATGAATCGAATATCAGATTGCATAGATGTTGAGCAAGACTGAATCAAAAGTTTATGAAATTTCATGCATTAGTTCTTGAGATGGAGGGCCCACAAATTTTTTGTCAGATACAAAGTAAGAGAGTGACACACAGACTCACAAACAGACATTTTGTAAAAACATGTTTTTCAGGTTCTCTGCCCCCTAAAATGTGTAAATCCGACGAAAATTGGAATTCGAAAATTTCCAAGAATCCAATATTTTCTTCTTGTAAATATAGAAGAAATTTATAAATAAATATATTTAATGTATTGTTTATTATTGCTATAATAATAGTATAAAAAAGGACAAACTTACCTGTCCATGGCATTGATATCATTTTGTAGCTGGCAACAGTAGGCTATTAATTTTTCTTTTTATTGCAACTCTTAAAATTGTTTAAAAATCGCACATTTTTCATTTTAACACTTTCAAAGAGTAAAAATATCTATACTAATAAAAGAACAAATCGCTCTGTTTGTCTGTGTGTGTGTGTATGTGTGTGTCTGCGATATCTAGCAAAATCTGGAGGACGTACGAGGCTCAAAATTTTTATAAGAATAGCCCAATATCTTTCCTGAAGCACCTGAAGTTCTGAATTTTAATATTTTGATCAATTCCAGATATATTGTTTACGAAGTGGAACTCACTTTCTTCAAAAAGTCATTTTTTTAATGTTCGGAGAAAGAAATCGTTGCACATGCACACATACTCTTTTACGCACCTAAACGAAAGAAGAAACATTTATCAACATTTGTTTCTGTTTTTGGATCATTTTGTTTAAATCCAAATCAAACGAACAGTTCGGCGCAGTTAAACTTAACAGACATATTTCAAAAGATCATACTTTTAGCTCTCAAATGCTATAATCAATTCGAAATAATGTTGCAGTTAACGATTTAAAAAAAATATTCAAAAAGAGCCATTTTTTTCAAAACTATTTTTCTCCCTTTTGTCAATGCTCTTCCAGGATGTATTTTTTAAACTGTAAGCAAACAAAATAAAATATATTAAAGTTGAAACTTTTTTCTAATAGATGGTGCAATTGGTTTTGAAATATTTGGATTTTAACCCTTTCAAATAGAGGATATTTTTTCTATGCTAAAATCATTTTAACGTACATATTTCAACTCAATCTTTAAATTCTTCTCAATATAACAAATGTATACGCCCTACAAAAAATTCGAAACTTTCGGACCGATAAAAATACTTTTTACAAAATAAAATGTGCGAAAAATTTGATGAAATCAATAAAAACAGATCGTTTTCATTGCGGTTTTGCTTTACCGGCAAACAAAAAACATATTCTTAAAGCTTAAAAACATTCTTATAATCTATGATGCAATCGGTTTTTAAAATATAAGATTTAACCCTTTCAAATACACCGGCAAAAGGAGGTCATTTTGCAACTCACAAATAGAATATTTTTTCTACGCTAAAAGTATCTAAGCGTACATATTTCAGCACAATCTTTTAAAAGAATCTCAATAGACCAAATTTACGCACTCTTAAAAAATTTTAAAACATACGGACGAGTAGAAATATTTTTTACAAAATAGAAAGTGCGAAAATTTTAACGAAATCAATAAAAACCAGATCGTTTCATTGCGGCTTTGCCTTTGCATGGCGCAATTGTATATGTCCTGAAAAAACAAAAATATTTTCTTATAGCTAAAACACTTTTATAATCTATGGTGCAATTTGTTCAAATAAAATACGAGATTTAACCCGTTCAAAGACATCGCAAACACGAATCACATCCTGGCTCACTCAATTTTTCCCTACACTAAAAGTAACTAAATGTCTGTATTTTAGCACAATCATTTTAGACGTTTTCAACAAACCAGATTTCCATTACTTACAAAAATTTTGGAACTTTTGTATGGATATTTTTTTTTATTTTAAAATAAAATATGTGAAAATTTTTATGAAAAACCTTATATTCCGTTCGCTTTCGGTAAGCATAGATTTCAAATAATCAAATTACACAGAGAATAAAATACAACAGCATGTTCTTTAAATTCAATAAATTTTTGCGATTTTTCCATTTAAAAATATAAATTTTGACAAAATGGACTTAAAGATATAAAATTATAGAAATTTGAGATTCACTTAAGGGTCATTCAGAAAACAAATAACACATTTGAAAACTGAATAACATCACGGGCCCGGACAACGCCGGGCAGTTCAGCTAGTGTACACACACACATATATATATATATATATAGATAGATAATTTATTATGAAATTTCTTTTAAGTTTGCATTTCAATTTAAGTTTATATCTTTACTAAAGTGTGTTATACATATATATATACAGGGTGTACGAAAAGTCTGGAAACGGCCGAATAAATTGAGAAATACATATGAGATTGAAAAACGTACATATACGTGTTAAATGTTTTTAAATAAGCTACTCAGTGATACCAAATTTGACCTTCGCAACCGTCCCCCTGGGGGTCAGAGGGGGTCCAACTTTGAAATCTTAAATTATAACCCCCCATTTTTTATTGCAGATTCGGATTCTACGGACAAAAATACGTAACTTTTGTATTTGATGTTTATTTCGAATCCTCGTTTATCACGGTGTAATTGAGCATATTAAATCCATACATATTTCGGCTTTTCCAACGAGATTTTTCCTAATCGAAACTGATTGGGCAGAATTTTTGATGTCAAATTCTTCGTTTTTTCCACGAATAGCGTTTCCTGAAAATCACACGTGGCGATTATTTCGATAGTGCTAAACTGTTAAAAATTTGACCCATTTGCTGCAGCGGCACTCCACAGCTTTTATAGAAAATGGTTACTTTACTGTGTTATGGAGCATTCTCTTTGGTCATAAAAGAGATATTCTATAAAACCTGTGGGGTGATGAATGAGTGAGTATCAAGAATTCGGCACGCCTTTAGGGGATTCGAACTTAATATTCCTCACGGCCAACACACTTTTACCGACCATCGCAGTGCTCATGTGTGTTTTCCTTGAGCTCCCTTCGCTTTTCTGTTCTTATTCTGACTCAAGAATTGGCAAGTCTATTGAACTAGCCTTAGAAATTCATCGAGCTTAAAATTTGCAATATAATACATAGAAAAAATATTCACATTGCCAAAATAAATAAAAGTATTAATATATAGAGGGTAAATATTAGTCAAAATTTGAAGTGATTTGGATTTTTTTTTCTATATATCATTATCATCAACTTTTAAAACATGGTCAAAAGTGCATGTTGCATTTATGCAGTGTATTAAACATGTGTAAATTTCTTAATTTTATCAGATTCACTAGAAAATATATATGCATATTTTAAGTGTATATGCATATGCATTTCTTTAACTCACATTAAAGAAAATGCAATAAAAAATTTATTTATTTCGTCTACGAATAAATGTAGTAAGAAAATACTTTGTCTAATCCCATTCAGTAAGCACAGCAAAACATTTGAAGTTCAACATTTCTTAATGTGGTTGTTTTATCATAGATTTACTTGGATTTGCATTTTTTTAATTAAAAATTGTTTTACGAAACATTTGCAACTACAAAACACATTTTAGTTACATATTTTAGTTACACTGCACATTTATTTCCATTTTTCTTTTAAGAAATGTGAGGTTTTCATAACAGTCTTTTTGTTAATTATTCTTGTGAAAATTTTACAAATAAAACTTTGGTTACCGATTTATTAACTTCGTTTTTTTAAAATCCATCAAGAAATCAAATTGTTATTTAATGAATTGCTCATGATATTTTGAGACAACAAATATAATTAATGAAGAGGAGCAAATTCGTGATTTATAATTAAGGACAAAGTTAAGTCAGTTTATCACATCATCCTTATTTGAAATCTAATACGAGAGAGTTGAATTCTTTTACTTTCATTTTTTAAGCAGAATATTTCAAAATATATATATTATATTTAGCTTTTTAGAAGAGAATTTTTATCTGCTATTCTTTACAAAGGATAACATGATTTTTTATTTATTTTTTATTTTTTGCTTGAATCAATTTTTCGGAAATCTCATGAAAACTGGCTATTGAAGATAGAATGTAATATCATGGGATACACAAATCACTTACGAAAGGGAATTGAGTTTCAGTTGCCTTCAAGGGAAAATCTAAAAGTAGTTGTGATAAATATGCATCAGAGACACGTCGTTTTAAGTTTTTTGCGCGTCATATTCAAAAACATACACAAAAATTCAAATACAAAGGAAAAAAAAATGTGTTTTATAAAAAATCAGTGATACACATATTATAGAATTTAGTTATTTTTGCCGCTTTTCTCTCTCTTACCTTTCCGGATTATGTATTACATTATAGCAGTTGTGATATTTTGTGATGTTATAATAATTAAGAAATCTAAGCAAGATTTCTCGGGTCACAGATTAAAAGGATAAAAAAAATATTAATACATTTTTGCTTTCTTCTGTCTTTACATGAAGACAGTAACGGATTCGTGAAAAATATCTACTCCCGATTTTTGATGGATTAATACATATTTAAAAAAGTTCTAAACACGATTTTAAGGCCTTTAGAAAATCTCTGCCTGTCACTCTGTTTTTGAGTCTATGGGGAGGGGAGGAATTTTGAGCTACTATTGCACGGAATGTTACAAAATTTTAGATTCAGTTAGATATTTATATAAGTTGGTGCTGATTAGTTTTTGGTCTATATCGCTCAACAGATGGTATTGTGCTCAATGTTTTTCGCTTTTTGCAATACTTCTATCACAAGTACTAAATACGGATTTTCATCAAATTTCAGATTCAGTTACATGTTCACTTAAGTTGTTGCTTATTATGTTTTGGTATGTGTTGCGCAATACATGGCACTGCTATGTTGCATTTTTAACAAGTTAAGTTATAACTTAATCACGAGAACTAATGTGCGGAAATTTATGAAGCTTCAGGTTCAGTTAGATCTTGATTTAAATTAGTACTAATTGTTGGGTGTACAATGCCCAACAAGTGGCATTTTTTCTCACATTTTTCACGATCACTGGAATAGCTTCATCTTAAAAACGAATGAATAGATTTTTATCAATCTTCCGATTCAATGAGACATTGACGTACGTGTGATCATTTCAGATTTTTAGCCCGTAAGTGCTGGAGTAGTTTTCACCCTAATTGCATCTTCTCCACAAAAAGTATATTTTTTATGACACTTCTGATCATCCATGTAGATTTCAAGCTCACTATCGAAAAGTGTAGGTGAAGGAATGTATTTTCTACGTTCGTTAGAAGGTGAGAAAGAATCTTGCGATGTTTCATTTTAATACGTCCATTAATTATGCGGTAGCACAAACAATTATTACAAGTATAACAAAGACAGTATTTTAAGGAAAGAATAATATAAAATATACTTGTATACGGAGTGTTCAGGAAATTCGACCTATAAATTAATTATGGTGACAGAAGGCATTAAACGCAGGAAAATATACACTTAAAGCAGAAAGGAAGACGATGGAAATCCAGTATAGAACATCTGATCGCGAACTATTTATTTAATCACAAATACAGTGTGTTACACACTACATTGTCGTTAATACTTAGACCGCTTGACGCTAATAATTTTGCGAAAATTAAAACTATTGCAACACAAATGTAACCTTCACTGTTAAAACTAAAAGTTGCATATGGCACTCCTAGGGATGAAACGCTTGTACCGCCAGCAACTCTCCTAAGGGAGCCATAATTGCACCACTAGGGGTGCGCTAAAGCACCCCAAGGCACAACACGGCACCACAAGGCACCCCCATGGCACATATAGGGGTGCAATTCTGGCTCCCTTAGATGTGTTGCTCACGGGACAAGCGTTTCTTCCCTGGGAGTGCCATGTGCAACCATTAGTTTTAACAGTGTTGCTGTAAATGAAATTTGATAATATCGCAAAAATGTTTGGAAAACTAGCCGTTGATGACTGATTGATTGCAGTGACTGATTCCGTATAAACAGATAATCGCATTCAAAAATGGTTAACAACAAAATAAACTCCTAGCGCGTATAATGGAAACTTCTACCACTGTTTTGGTTTTATCATATTTACAATAAAATTCAGCATGTGTGTCCATTGTAATATATTTCAGTTTTCTGAAAGTTAATTCGGTCAACGCAAATTGAGTTAAGGTAAAACACTCTCTATTTTTTTAATCAAATATGTGTTTTGTGACCTCATGTTCTACGGAAAATTCGCATCATTTTGATACCTTCTATTACTCCTCTTAATTTGTCTGCCAAATTTTGAAACACTGTATATAAGTGGGAATGGTCGAGCATCAACCAGGAGTTTGTGCCAAGTCAATGACTTAACAAAAGAAATAGCAGTCACAAGCGCATGCAATCAGTATTATGAGTTTACCATACGTATGCGAAAAGCACAGGTTGGATAAGTGAGCAGTTTTATATTGATGAATATTGAACAGAAATACGAAGAACATCCTTGTTTGGGCTCTTCTTTATTTCTCTCAAATGACGTGCGTTTTTATGGCTTAAACTTTTTTCTCGAAAATGATTTGGAAAAAATCTAGTGTGACATTTGTCAAAAAATATTCAAATTTCCTGCAAAACATGCATTATGATGCTGCATAAAAACGTTATTAGTCTATTATGTAAAACTAGTCGTTCGGGGCCATCGTAATACTTACCTAACATGGATATGTATATGAAAATAAAACACGTGAAAACTATTTATACAATGCATTGCAATTCATAAACAAAATTTAAATATTGTTACTATACATAGTAATGCTATATTAAAGAACTGCTGATGTACCAATTTCGACAAATTATATAAAATGCCAAACTACTCAAATAGTACCGAACTGCGTAAAAGAAACATCCTTATAACTCCAAAAATAATATTTCAATTAACTAACAATTAAATGCTTCGGATTAAGCGTCTCATTTCCAATTAAAATGTACCTCTGAATTGAGATTTGAATGAAATACAGGGTCATGAAAAATGTGGAAATAAGAAGATACGTAATGAAAATACTCATGAAAAGGTAGACTTTTTTATTTTATTATAAATGTAGATGTTTATAATAATTGTAGATGTAATTTATCCAAATTCTATCTTTTTATGCATATATAAAATAGATTTTCCTGACTAAATGTATATCAACGTACAGGCCAAAGTACTGAACCTAGAAGCATGAAAATTTGGGAGAAAATACTATTTATTACGTAAGGGTGCACTAAGACGGGATATTTGAAAATTCCCTTTCTAAGGGGGGCTAACGGGGATGTCTAAAATGTTGTAACATATTTTTGTATCTCAGCAGCCTTTTAAAGTAGAAGTATGAAATTCCGAAAAATAAATCTATTAAAAAGATAATTAAACATGTATTTCAGCGTTTTTAGAAATTTCTCTCCTAAGGGAGTTAAAAGAGGGATCGAACAGTTTAGAAGGTTTGACGCATTTCAGCAGTCGCTTTAAGTAGGAGCGTGAAACGATAAAAAATTGATCTATTAAAGAAACAATTAAACACATGTTTCAGCGATTTTAAAATTTCCACTCCCGAAGGGATTAAAGTCGGGATCGAAAAATTCCAAACTTTTTTTGGACCCGTCAAGTGACATATCATCTAAAAGCCCTCAGGCTTTCATAATATGAACCTTTTTTCTCGACGTCTTTTCCGGGAGCAGTTTTCGGATTTTTTTGAAATCGTAGCGTTTTATCATTTTTGACGGATACTTTTACAGGCCTTCTCATAAATATTATTTATAATATATGAAAATTTCAAAGAAAGACGAAGGGTTTATTCCATGGAGTGGCGGGATAGTTGGAACTCTGGGGGATATTTTTCTAAATTTGGCCTACATCTCTCATGTGATATACCATTGGAAAGCTCTTTGATAGTTATTTCATGTTATATAGCTCCTGCACCTCTCCCCTAACTTTGCCCTTGGGGGGAGTACTTTTCTAAGTTTAACCGATACCCGCATCATATGATACATCGTTGGAAAGCTCTGTGACCACTTATTTATGTTATGCACTTCCCATATTCTTCCAATCCACTTCGCTCCTCTCGGGAGGAGCGGTTTCTCGCATTCCATCAGTAAGTTTTCTAATAATGGGAAGATTATAGAATTGTTAATCCCATAATCCATTTAGTTCTTGTTTTTGCCAACTATTGCTTTTAATACTATTTTATTAGCTATTTTGATGCTAATTGCCGAAAAATTCTAATTTTTTATATTTAAACTTCTTTATTAATTTCTTTAATACTTAATTAAAATACTTCAATACTTATACACGCCTTTTCAACTTATTGCAACCAGGAGATACCGTCACATGGCTTTTCGACTATTGTGGTCCCTTTTGATGTGTTCTTTTAATTCCATCCATTTTTAGTTGTATATTTACTAAAATCATTTATAAGCACGAAGAAACAATTATTTTAATGAATGATTCTTTATATCTTGTTTGTAGATTCTCGGAAGTAATTGATTCATTGCATTCATTCATTTAGAGGTGACTGGGGCACGTTGGCCCAGTTTTTTATGTTATTTTTTTCAATACCTAGATTTTATTTATTTTCAGATGTAGTGTTTTTTTACAATACTTAGTACATTTAACTAGTGACGAAAATATTTATTTTTAGTTAATATGAAATTTTAAGAACTTTATGTATTTAGTTATGGTGTAATGTCATGTGGGCCAACCTACCCCGTGCACGGGGTAGGTTGTCCCATTGAATGGGGCACGTTGGCCCACTGTGCATGTTTGATGTGTGACGAGGGCTTATAATCATGCACGAGGGCTTATAATCCCTGAGAACGTACTAGTATTTCCAATTGTGTGAATAGAATAAGATTGAATGGGCCGATGCGATATGTTGTATTGAAAAATTCGTGGAAAATATGGAAGATGTTAAGTGAATCAATGAAGATTGCATCCGAAAAGAAAGCGATGAAGATAATCGAGTAAAACTAGAAACCAATATCATAAAAGATATAGAAAAAGGGCTGAGAAGCCGTGGTCAGCATCAGAATAGATATGGGCATGTTCAAATTTAAATTTTGCAAGTGTCTAAGTTCTTCAAAAATTATGATTTAAGATTTTTTTTAAATAGAATTTAAGAAAACTAAACAAGTACTTTTTTAAATTATTTTAAGTCGAGTAGCTTTTTTTATTTGAATTAAATACTAATATTTTTTTTTTAATTTGATTATTACTGTCAAGTGCGGAGCTTGTAATTTGCTTACGTATTTATTATGGGGGGGGGTAGCGATTTGCTTATTTTTGCTGACAAAGCGGAGTGGTGTCAAAAATTGCCAAAAACATGCTTTCATATACATGCTATATTTGAACAGCCTCTTTTAAATTATACAAAATTATTGAAACGGAATTACTGATCATAAATATAACAATGATGCAGCACTTAACAAAATAAAAATTTAATGTAAGGCTTCAGAAATAAGCACATTCAAAAGTAGGCCTAGAAACTCAAAAGTTTAACCTTGTAGCTCCTTTTTTAACGTATTTATAAG
This sequence comes from Maratus speculifer, assembly GCA_964019185.1. Lineage (NCBI taxonomy): Eukaryota > Metazoa > Arthropoda > Arachnida > Araneae > Salticidae > Maratus > Maratus speculifer. The sequence continues at coordinate 93,810,908 of OZ025295.1, forward strand.
TGACATAACATTTTGTTTTATATTTTATAATTTTATACATTTTTTTATATCGCATCTACTTATATTGTATCTATTTATTGTATCAATCATCTGCCATTAACTATAGATTGCGCTTAGTTAATTGCATGTAATAATACTATAAAATCTATACCGAAAAAAAAGTAAAATACCTAGTAGGCCTAATACTGGGATGGTATACAATCGAACTAGTGACCTCTAATTTATATCATAGCGTCAAAGGCTATAACTCTTGTGTTGTTTCTTCACAGTGAGGCTTATGGCACCTTCTTACGAGAATAGTGGTAATTTTCAGTAGGCCTACTTTCTAATTAGGTTACAAACCGCTTAAGAAAAATTTTGCGCAAACAACATAACAATAATTATTTTCCAATAAAACACCGGGACACGGTGACCCACCGGGCCAATGTGCCCCAATGTAAGTGGGCCAACTGGCCTCCTCGTCATGTTTCAAATACTTTTGCTATTCTACCCATAGCTTATCAACATTTAATATTTATTGTTACATCAAAAGAGTTCTTATAAATTGAACTTTTAAAATATTACTCACATTTATTCTTGTGAAGTATCTCTTGAGACCATTAAAACTTTCTGCACACTTACGGAAATTTGCTTCGAGATCGAAGAAAGTGAAAAATCAACGTTGTTCTTTGTTTGCTTTTGTTAAGAGAACTGAAACTCTTGGAAGGGTAGAGGAACAGGTTTTCTAATATGTTTCTGGACTTGTGGCGACATTTGGTGACTGGTTTGTGAATTAAAGCAAATTGTCCAACCTACCTTTATGGCCAACGTTCCTTGATCACCCCTACAATGGCGATTTTTTTTAATACGAACATTTTAGAGAGTTGCCTATCACTATCAGTATTCTAGCATCAGATCTAGGCTAAAGCGTGGATTTCAAATAATAATACCATTAAAATATTATAAAATATTTATTTCAGTGATTTTAGAACCCCCCCCCCCCCTACACTCCTCGCCGTCTATGAGAATTAACAGGAAGTTCAAAAATTTAGGTCATTTCGCGCCATACCTCAGCAGATATTTTAGATAAAGGCATTAATTTGAGGTTTTATAATCTATTAAAACAAAATTAAACATGCATTTTATATATTTAAAAATTCCAACATAAGCGGGTTTAATGGGATGATCGCACTTTTAAGATATTTCGCCATGTATTAGCAGCACGTTTAGGTAGAAAGATAATTGAAGATATTCCAGAGACTTTAGAAAAATTCAAGATAACACACCTACTAAAAAATAGTTAAACTTAGGTGCTTCAGTCATTTTATAGGTTTTTTTGCCTATTATATCGTCAACATTGCTTTGGAAACGGATAATACAAAATTATATCAATAGGATAACAAGTATGGATGTTTAATTAGATATTAAGATGATTACTATCATTATTATTATCTTTACGGTATGTATTTCTTTTGATTCAAGATTCCTTTAGAGAAACCGACCAGCATATCGAGCAAGGGCTGGTAGTTTTTCATTAAATGCCTGTTTCAGAAGGATGTAGTCCTTTGTATTTCTAGAGAATTTTAAAATAACTGTTTACTACAGGGAGATTAAATTTATTTTGTAAAAAAAAAGAAAAAAAACTATTAATCGCTATTTCGGGACAGACTATTTATCATAAACAATTAAGTTTTTTTCGGAAGTACTTTAAGAGCACCCTGTTCATTAAGAAAATCATTAATTCCATTAAAAATATTCGGTTAATATATATAGCGGCGCATAATAGCTTAATAATTTATTTAAAGATTTTTGCTAAAAATGTGTTCATATTATATGAATATACAATTAAATTTACGATATAGAAAGGTGAACGCTTTACTATTTGAAGGTTTTAAGTGAGATATTATACGTGTTATGAAAATACTGCTTTATAAAGGACCGTGTAATTCACCCATTGGTGAATCAAAATTACGATTAGAATAACTGTAGTGTAATACTTAATGGCTAAACAGAATAATTTAATTCAGTAGTATTATACACAGAGAGAAATTCCGCTTTCAAGTAAAATTTAATTGCAAAACATTCACAACTCTCTCCTTTCTGACTATTTGGCTAGACATTTTATGCAAATATGGTTTTATTATAAACACTATTCTGACCGAAAACCTATAGACAACTTTAATTCGTATGCATGGCTAGTGTTTTTGTATTAATCATTAATTTGATTTTCTTTATAAATTATACTTTTAAATGTTATTAGGTTTTTTTTGGCCTATTTCTTATCATTTCTATATATAGTGAATAATTTAACCCTATGTGACCCGATGGTGCTTTTAAACACCATTAAAATATCTTGTTACACAATTCATTCAATACATTAAACAGTAGTAATATAAATAAAAGTGATGTACACCGGCTGATTAAAAAGTTCAAAGCATCAAGTTGTTTTCAGGGGAAACAGAACATTTGAACAATTTTGAATAATATTCTAATATAATACTTACATAAAATAAAATTAAATTTTTAAAAATATTTTACAGAAGCCTATTTTACTATAATTTAATTAAAAAAAATAATTCTTAAAAATTCCCTATTATGTTTTTTTAAATGAAAATTTTTAGTTCGATTTTTTTTCACATTCATCAGACTATACAATTTAAAACTGTATATGAATTTATATATAGAGAGAATTATACATTTAATATATTTTATTTCTCTCGAGTATATTAAACACGTAGGTAAGTGTAATCGCTGATTGCATAAAGGATTTCGTCTAATATCCCCTTCAAAACACTTTATCGTTAAATTAACAAACGAAAAGCGGTTTTTGGCACTACTTTCGGATTTTTTCGCCAATCGCGCCAACGAGAACAGAATTTTGAATTAATGCCTTAAATGCGGCCTTGATCGCGTAGATTTGTTGATTTCTCTATCAGAATCTGCAGATTTAGTAAAGGTATGCCATTAAATAAAATTATAAATGAAAGTAAAATATTTCAAAGCTTAGCATAAATTTAAGGGAAAACAAATTAGTCACCAGAGGCGGCTAGTAATTTAAATGAGATATTTACCTATAAACCCATCAGCACTCACACTTGCATTAGTATCGTTAGAATGCGCGTAAAGTAAACCTCAGCTCATTTCGTCCACCATTGTAAATTTCGCTAATTACATTTGAAAAGGAATCTACTGTTTAAATTATAAAACTAGCAGGTATTGTCTGCTATGCTTGTCCTCTCTTCCAGACGAACCTTTGATATTTTTTACAATAAGTTTTATTATAGATCGACACAATCATATGCAATTTAGAGAAACTGTTACTGAAAATTCATCTACCTAATAATGTAAGTCTCATCAAAATCCGTCCATTAGTAGTTTTTAAAAAGATAATCTTCCATAATCATTTTCGGTGATTATAGAAATTTATCCTAAAATAACTGTCTAACATCATAATTGAGCATTAAAGAGCAATAAGAAATATACTACAAATTATCTAACCTACAATGCAAGTTTCATCAAATTATTGTTTCTAGAACTTTTACAAATGTATAATATCTCGTAAATGAGTTACATAAGTAACATAAAACGATGTGAAACATGTTAAATGCTTCCCCATAAAACTATTTGGCTGTGCAAATTCCATGAAAATGTTTTCAGCGGGACTAAGGTTATAAACGGTTGGAACTAAATACGTATTTGCATTTTATGTGTATAGTAGAAGTAGATAGATGTAATGTCATAATAATATTAATCAACAAAATTTACAAAATTGCATGTTATTTTTCGTTATTCTTGCTAAATAAATACCATAATTATGTAAAATGACGAAAATTTAAAGAGTTTTCAATGGACAAATATTGGTACATTACGGTCATCGTTACAACAACTATATTTAGTTTTGTACCAAAGCAATCTCTCTAAACTGAAATAATTGAATTTGTATTTCGATCACAGAATTATCCTAATCTTAATTTTTTAATCATTTAAATAAAAGACATTGTAGCGTCCCAGTGCTAATTTCAAGTTACATACTAATTGATTTATTGTGTATTATTTGCGCCGCTGCTATGAATGAAAATATGTATACTGCAATCTAAATGTTCGGTACGGTTGCGTTATACCACTCCGTTGTGGCCAAGCAAGAAACTTGTAAGCAATTTGTTTGCCAACTTTTAAATTTATTGTACTCACATACATAAAAAATGGTTTAAAAGGTTTAGATTGATTTAAAATAAATTTGAAAATTCAAAAGTTACATGTAAATACAGTATAATAAATCATAAAACATCTATCCAGTAAAAGGAATTGAATAGCAATAAGTAATATCAAGTAAAATATAATTAAACTTTAAAATGTACGTTTCTAAAAAGTGGCTGAATTAAAAAAAAATATGTAGTAATGTACAATTGAAATAAAATATTAAAGAAAGAGTATTTGATAACAATAAGCTTGAATGCTAATTTAAAATACATATTTTAAAAAAAATTCTTGGTATTAAAATTTCTTTATTTATATCTTATATACATATAATTCTTTAAAAAATTTCTGTTGTTAAAATATCTTTATTTATATCTTATATATTTGTAATAAAATAAAAAAAATGCGCCATTTTGCCCTCTCTGAGCTATTAATTCTAAATTTGCGGAACGTATTTTTAATCTTAGTTTCGTAATGTATTAATATTTTAACAGCTAAAATTCTTTTTCTTATTTTATTTAACTTATTAATTATCTATTGCTTGTTTTTCAAAAAGCGCGGGAAACGATTTCGTAATATTTTTCCTTTTTAGAATATTATCGAAATTTTAATTTATTTTTTATTACGATCGTCTGCTCTGTGTTAATGCGCGGATATTAGCAGGTTAGTCGATTTGCGAGACAGTATGGAGTTCTTACGGGAAGGCCACGCCTCGTATGCCAATCAGAGGTGATGATTTTCTGACGCTTAGCCTCGAAGTTAATCCTAATTGGATTTTTAATTTACTGACGCAGACTGAGGAGGGGCTAGTTTTTTCGTGTGAGTGGTTGGAGTTTCATTCTAGGTTTTCGGAGCATTCAGAATGCATCTGTGTCTTGAACTGCTAGGACGCGCGTTAAATTTTTCCCGAAAAATTGTAAGATGGAATGAGGTTGCTTAGCTCACGAAGTTTGGAGTATTTGATCTGTGCCAAGGTAACTGCTGGTATAACTTCACGTATTTTATATGTTCCTATAACTATGAATTCGAGATTCAGTGTTTTAATTTTTTACAGGGGAATTCTCAAAGACCGAAATCCATTGCTTGGAAAGTTACACTACGGCTGTTGAACCTGCTGTTGATCTTCTAGATGGAATGCCGAAAAAAATATTATTTTAATTTTTATGTTACATATGCAAATCCGGTAGGATATATAAAATGAGCCGACGTGCATCTCTGTAGAAATAATTAGGTTCTCATGGCTTGCCAACTGCAGACTGATCTTGTTTGAGAAACTGTTTGGTCACAGCGATGATTATGTGCTCGCCATATTCGATGAAAAATTTGATGAACGCCATGATCGCCATGTTCGATGAACGATTGCTCGCTGAAACATCTGCTGTGTGTGTTTTGTTCTTAGACGCACCTAAGTCATCAAAGTAATGCCGATGATTTTGCAAGGAATGTCGTAAGAAAAAAGGAGCCCAGTTACATCCAAATTTATTTGTGAAATAAGTCTCCGGTATTTTTTTTAATATAATTAACCTCTACAAAAATATTTGATGATTATCCAGCTAAAGACCATCTGTAAAGCCCGCGAAAAATAAATGAACACCAGAAAAAAAAAATTCTTCCTATTTCCTCCCAAATAAAGTGTGGGTTCCGTTATTCTTTTTTAGAGAACAAAATTGTAAGTTATTATTTATTATTTATCTTATTTTGTTATTGTTTACGAAATTTTAATAATAGTTTCTTTATTTAAATTGTTTATTTTATTATTCTTATTACAGCTATTAAAAAATAATTTTGTTCTTAATTTATTAATTGAAATTTTCTGCTCATAGAAATTTTACTTAAGTTAAGTGTTCTTAGTACTAAAGAGGAAATTATTTGTGTTTTTAAAAAATATTTGTTGTGAATTTACCTTGTTATTGAAACTGTGATATTTATTTACTTATTACTTATTTATTTATTTATTCCACGTGAATTCAAAGAAAGAGTTGATTTATTTATTTATTATTTTTATTGTTATTTATCGTAATTCAATTACAGCATTTAAATATTTTCCCGTATGAATTATCCCTCTTTTATGCCGTTAAGATCGGGATTAGTAAAAGAGGAAAAATGACTGAAAATATACTTGATATAGTCCCTTTTGATTTTGAGTCGGGCATAAATATTTTTTCATGTTTCAAGCATTTTCATAAAGAATGTCCTGTAGAAAAGAAAGATGATGATTGGAAAAAAACTTAACATCTCGAAATATTTAAAGGGGAAGATCTAAAATTTTTATAAATGCTTGTTTGGAATGTGCTACTTATGATGAGATTGTTGAGATTTTAACAGAAAAATTTATCCAGATTAGAGTCCCAAAATTTTCTGAGTTTACTTCCTTAAAGTTAAATGATCTAAGTGATTTAGATACTTATTTTAGAAAGAAAGTTTAAATTGTAAGACAACTTCAGCTTGGAGAAAATATAATTATTCTGAGATTAACTGACGGACTTAACCCTGAGTATCAAAATTGTTCAATTGTAAACCCTCCGTCTAATACTCGTGAATGGTTTTGCATTGCTAAACAATTACGACCGATTCCAACTCATACCCCTAATAACAACAATAGAAATTTTCAACAAACTAGACCTTTGCACAATCCTAATCCTCATCCTATACATTAGACTCGACCCATTCTAAACAACCCAACACAAAATTTTAATCCTAGATTTTATACTTCTAGAATGCCTACGACGCATTATCAAAATAATTATTCAAATCGTCCGTGCAGAGTATGTTTAAACAAAGGTATAGAAAATGCTTATCATTGGGAGAGGAGGTGTATATTTAACACAAATTCATCGCAATCCCAAACTCTTGCTCATATACAACCACCCCCTACTAATAATGTTTGACAATTAATTATTCCTGGATATGTGGACAATAAAAAAGTGTGTTGTGTTGTAGACAATGGATCAACTGTCTCAATATTACCTCTCAAATTTGTTCGATATTTAAATGCTAATTTAAATAATGTTTCCCCTATTACTGTTAGACAGGCCCAAGGAACTCTTACAATTAATAAATCTTGTCGATTATGTATTAAATTTGGTAATATAAAGATGTATGTTAATTTTTTAGTAATTAAGATAGATTTCGACTATGCTATTTTAGGTTTACCTGACTGTGCCAAATTTAAATTGAAAATTGATTGTGCAAAAACCCAGGTGCTACATTGCAATATTACGTTAAATCAACATGTCAACATATACAGTGAAAATTTAGAGTTACTTCATTTTGATATAAAAAATGATACCAATGTGCAACCCGATTATTAAAATACCATAACTCTTCAATCCTTGCCGCGAACTAATAATGATGATTATAATCTATTGGGGGATCTAAATGCTATTCAAAATAAAAATGTAAGGGAACATTTAAGGGATTATTTAGATATTTTTGCCAAAAATAAATATGATGTAGGGAGAATTAATATTGAACCTCAGCGTATCTTTCTTAAATCTGACCTACCAATATCTTTGAGGCCTTATCATACATCCATTGCTGATGAAAAAGAAATCTCCCAGCAAATTCAATCCTTATTAGCTGCTGGATTAATTAAAGAAAGTTATAGCACATATTCTTCCCCTGTTACTTTAGTAAATAAACGAGATTAAGGCAAAAAAAAAAAAAAAAAAACCGAATGTGTGTTGATTTCCGAAAATTAAATTCTATTATGAAAAATGACGTCGAACCTTTGCCCCGAATTGATGAAATTTAGACAATGGAATGATGAATTTAAACAAATTAAGTGGTGCCCAATATTTCTCTACACTGGATTTAGCCTCAGGCTATTGGCATATACCTATTCACCCAGCAGATTCAGAAAAGTTAGCCTTTACTATTAATTGTGGGCTCTGGGAATGGAATGTCCTCCCATTCGGTGTAAAGGTAGGCCCCCCAATTTTCAATAGGACAATTAGAAGAATTCATACAAAATATAAAATAGACTAACACGCTATCATCCGCGCATTAACACAGAGCAGACGATCTTAATAAAAAAAATTAAAATCTTGATAATATTCTAAAAAGGAAAAATATTACGAAATCGTTTCCCGCATTTTTTGAGAAACAAGCAATAGATTATTAATAAATTAAATAAAATGAGAAAAAGAACTTTAGCTGTTAAAATATTAATACATTACGAAACTAAGATTAAAAATACGTTCCGCAAATTTAGAATTAACAGCTCAGAGAGGGCAAAATGGCGCAATTTTTTTTATTTTATTACAAATATATAAGATATAAATAAAGATATTTTAACAACAGAAATTTTTTAAAGAATTATATGTATATAAGATATAAATAAAGATATTTAATACCAAGAATTTTTTTCAAAAGGGCAATATGGCGCAAAATTTTTTTAATTTATTACATGCACATATATATATATATATATATATATATATATATATATATATATATATATATATATATATATATATATATATATATATACATTTCGTAAACATACTATTTATCACAAATAATCAAGGTGATTTTTTTTCTGAAGTACTATAATGGCATCCTGTTCATTAAGAAAAAACATTAATTCATTAAAAAATTGGTTAATATACTATATTGCGGCGCACAATGGGTTAATGGTTTATCTAAAGATTTTAGTTAAAAAATGTTTATATTATATGGGTATGCAATTCAATTTATGGTAATAGAAAGACGAACGCTTTACCATTTGAATGTTTTAAGTGAAATATTATATGTGTTATTTTGAAATATACTATTTTATGAAAGACCGTGTGATTCACTCGTTGGTTAATCAAAATAACTATTAGAATAACTGTAGTGCAGCACTTAATGGCTAAACAGAATAATTTAATAGAGTAGTATTATACACAGAGAGAAAATCCGCTTTCTAGTAAAATTTAATTGCAAAACATTCTTAATTCTCGCCCTTCTGACTATTTGGCTAGACATTCTATGCAAATATGGCTTGATTATACACACTAATCTGACCGAAAACACAAAGACAAATTTTATTCGTGTGTATGGCAAGTGTTTTTGCATTAACCATTAATTTTATTTACTTTATAAATTGAACTTTAAAATATTATTAAGTTATTATCGGCTTATTTCTTATTTTCTTTATTTATACAGGGTGATTCCAAAATTTTTTTACAATAAAAGAGAGGTGATAGTACACATCAAGACAAACAGTATTAAATAGGAGACCAAGGGTCCCAAACGTTTTCCAAAGGAGATAGCCGCCATTAAAGTTTAGGGACCAAAATTTCAAATAAACATAAAAAACGGAAAAATCGGTAGATTGATTTGCGGTTTTCACTAAAATTATTCTTTATGTCGGCATTTTCTTGAAATTAAATTATAAAGATAAATTTCAAAAAATGCCGATAGAGAGCGCTTTAGACTTTGGAGTAACGAACAAGTATTTTTTGCCGGTATTTTTTGCATCTTATTAAATGCTTTCGTCAGCTTAGACTCAAACTTAAATTTTGAGCTCAAAATCTGAATTTGGGATTGGTTAAGTAGCACAAACTGAGCTGTGTTCAGAGGGTTCAAATTTCAAATGATTATAAAAAACGGAAAATAATGGTTAAAATTAATTATTGATTACTCTGAAGTTTAAGTCTCCCTCTAACGGTAGTTTTTTGAAATTCATCTTTAAAATTATTTTTCCAAGAAGATACTGACTTGGAGAATAGTTTTATTTTAAACCGCAAACGAATCGGCCATTTTTTCCCATTTTCTATATATTTTTTTAATTTGAACACCCCCCCGCCACCCCTTAAACACAGTTCAGTTTGTGCTAGTTAACCACTCCCTACTATTCATATTTTGAGCTCAAAATTTAAGTCTAAGCTTCCGAAAACATTTAATGAGATGCAAAAAATAACGGCAAAAATAGTTTTTCCGCTACTCCAAAGTCTAAAGCGCTAGATACATAAAATAACGGTTAAAATTTGTTGTTGGTTACTCTGAAGTTTAAGGCGCCCTGTAACGGAATTTTTTGAAATTAATCTTTATAATTTATTTTAACGAATATACCTTCATAAAGAATAGTTTTGGGGAAAAACTCAATTCAATCGACCGATTTTTCCGTTTTATATAATCATTTGAAATTTGAACCATCTGAACATAGCTCAGTTTGTGCTACTTAACCACTCCCAAATTCAGATTGGAGCTCAAAATTTAAGTTTGAGTCTAAGCTTACGAAAACATTATTTGAGATGCAAAAAATATTGGCAAAAAATAGTTGTTCGTTACTCCAAAGTCTAAAGCTCCCTCTATCGGTATTTTTTTTTAATTTTTCTTTGTAATTTAATTTCAAGAACATTCCGACATAAAGAATAATCTTAGTGAAAACCGCAAATCAAATGACCGAATTTTCCGTTTTTTATGTTTATTTGAAATTTTGGTCCCTACACATTAATGGCGGCTATGTCCTTTGGAAAACGTTTGGGACCCTTGGTCTCCTATTTAAAATTGTTTGTCTTTATGTGTATTATCACCCCTCTTTTATTGTAAAAAAAGTTTGGAATCACCCTGTATAGTAAAAAAATTTACCTTATGTGACCTTTCGGTGCTTTGAAACACCATTAAAACAGGCTATTTTTTTAAGGGGACAAAGCACATTTGAAACCACCTCTTCAATTTTGAATAATATTCTAATATATATGGTGGTTCAATACTTAAATGAAAATTAAATTAAAGTTTTTAAAATATTTTCCAGAAGCCTATTTTACTATAATTTAATTTAAAAAAATAACTCTTTAAAATTTCCTGCTATTTTTTAAAAAAATGACTATTTTTAGTTCGAGTTTTTTCCACATTCACGAGATAATACAATTTAAAACTGTATGTGGATTTATATGTAGAGAAAATTATACATTTAATATATTTTTTTCTGCCGTGTATATTAAACATGTGGGTAAGTGTGATCGCAGATCGCATAAAGGTTTTCGTCTAATATCTCCTTCAAAACACTTTATCGTTAAATTAACAAATGGAAATCGGTTTTTGGCGCTATTTTGGAATTTCTTCGCCGATCGCGCCAACAAGAGCAGAATTTTGAATTAATCCCCTAAATGTTCCCATGATCGCGTAGATTTGTTGATTTCTCTATCAGAATCTACAGATTTAGTAAAGGTACGCACGTAAATAAAATCGTAAGTGAAAGTAAAATATTTTAATGCGTAGCATAAATTTAAGGGAAAACAAACTGGTCACCAGAGGCGGCTAGTAATTTAAATGAGATATTTACCTATAAACCCATCAGCATTCACACTTGCATTAGTATCGTTACAATGCGCTTAAATTAAACCTCAGTTCATTTTGTCCACCATTATAAATTTTGCTAACTACATTTTAAAAGGAATCTACTGTTTAAATTATAAAACTAGCAGGTATTGTCTGCTATGCTTGTCCTCTCTTCCAGACAAACCATTGTTTTTTTACAATAAGTTTTATTATAGATCGACACAATCATATGCAATTTACAGAAACTGTTCCTGAAAATTCATCTACCTAATAATGTAAGTCTCATTAAAATCCGTCCATTAGTAGTTTTTAAAAAGACTAATCTTCCATAATCCTTTTCGGATGATTATAGAAATTTATCCTAAAATAACTGTCTAACATCATAATTGAGCATTGTAGAGGAAGAAGAAATATACTAAAAATTATCTAACTTATAATGCAAGATTCGTCGAAATGCTGCTTGTATAACTTTTTAAAATGAATAATATTCCATAATTGGGTTACATAAAACGATGTGAAACTTGTCAAATATTCCCCCAAAAAATCATCTAGCTGTGCAAATTCCATTAAAATCTTTTCAGCAGGACTCAGGCTATCAACGGCCGGAACTAAATATGAATTTGCGTTTTAGGTGTAAAGTAGAAGTATAAAGATGTAATGTCATAATAATATTGATAATGAAAATCTAAAAAATCACATGTTATTTTCCGTTATTTCTGATGAATAAATGAAATAATTACATAAAATGACGTAATTCTAAAGATTTTTCAATGCAAAAATAATGTTTATAATTCTATCATGGTCACAGCAATTGTATTTAGTTTTGTACCAATGTAATTTCGCTAAATTGAACTAATTGGATTCGTATTTCGATCACAGAATTTTCCTCATCTTATTTTTTAAATTATTTAAAGGAAAGGCATTTTACCGTCTCTGTACTAATTTGAAATTCTGTGCTAGTTGTTTTATTGTATATTATCCGTTCCACTGCCATGAATGAAAATATATATACTGCCATCTAGAATTTCGGTACTGTTGCGTGACATCACTCGTTGCGTTATATCACGCCGTAACGCATATAACGAGTAATATAACGGTGTATAACGAGCCGTTTGCGTTGTGGCCAAGCATAAAACTTGCAAGCAATTTGTTTGCTACTTTTTAAATTTATTATTCAGACCTACATGAAAATGGTTTGAAAATGTTTAGATGAATTTGAAATAAATTTGAAAATTCAAAAGTTACATGTAAATATAGTTTAATCAATCATATTTTTTTCTTTTTTTCTATTAAATATTCTTACCTATCTCCGCTATTTCAACATCAGCTTGCATTTTTAGAGGTTTTAATGAGTTTCTAAAATAAAATACATAAATATAAATAATTCAAGTGAAGTAATTTTAAACAGTATACAAAAATCTTTAAGAAAGAAAAAACAAAAGTAAAAAATAAGGAAAAGTGCATTAAAGTCTTTTTGACTTTACAGTGCCGAAAAGATCTTACGGTACCCACCCGAAATAAGTATGAATATGTACAGCCATATATTTAAACTGCGTAGTAGTTTTTATCGCAACAGAATAAAAGTAAAAAATACACCCTGCCCACTTTTATTTCCAAAGAACAAAAATCTGAAGCTATTAATCACTACGAAGTACAAATAAACTATTTCCAGTCAACATAAAAGAAAAAGAAAGTAATTGAAAACCATGAACTAGGAGTCTAGTCTTTTATAAACCTGAAGCATACCTCATATGTTTTCATTGGATCAGATGACCCAAACATTCATCTTTTCAAGTGCGGTAGGAGAATTTCCGAGTAATACAATAATAAATAAAAATCTATTTGACGCATTAAAGTTTTAGGGCAAAAACTTAATCACATTTCCGAAACATAAACTTATGTAAAATAAACAGTCATTTTTGAAAAAGCATAAATTGACAGAGATTGAAAAAATATTAATTGTTTCCGTTTGCTTTCATAGTTAGAAGGAAATGTTTTCTTCCCTAATGTAAATTCGAAAATTGGTTACGATAATTTTATTATAATTTAATCTTTTTGAAATATAATGTTCCTAGCTGTTAGCATATTTAAGTGTCAAAAACGCTGGCACGTACACTCGCCCTGAGTGAAAAACATTGCTGCCAAGTATACTGGTCGCTTATCTCGAAGGAGATAATTTTTTTAATTAAAATAAATAATTACATGTCCACCATTTCGAAACAAGATTTTCTGATAAATCTGGACAATAAACTCGATCTAGCGATTGGTATGTACTACGGAAGTTCTGAGTTGCATAAAATATGTTTGTAATTACCACATTTACAAAATGAGAAAGTTCAGATCTGTATATATCAATTAAGATATATGTATCTCTATATATCAATATCAATAAAGACATATATATACACTCCTGTACAAAAATTAAGGACGAGAGGGTTTTTCGAATATAACGTCGCCCAGAAATTTTCCATATTGTCCAAAATTATAGCATAAGATCTTCAAGATGTGAAAATATAGGACATAGGATCAAAATCATACATGTGCAATGAACACTTTATTGCAAAGGTCACTTGGAGCTCAAATGCAGAGAAGACAGAAGCGGCCTTCTTACAGGCACCTGGCAGGAAAAATTTTGTTTCTCTATTTTCTACATTTCACATCTTAACATATTAAGTTATTGCCAATGTTTACCAATTTCCATCGCCATAATTTTCATAACAGTTTTCATAAAGAATAACTGTAAATTAGCGAAGAAAAGCAATAACATATCGTTAAATTATTAACCTTCTCACTGCCGCTGGTTGATTTTTTCGCACACTAACCTGCAGGTTTCACTGCAGCATAAGCAATATTTAAATTAATATAATTCTACAACTAAAACCCAGTTTTGAAAAATTAAGTTAGGATTAATACTCTCAAAGATTATACACCTATACATAATAACATATTTTGTATCAGGTTGGAGAAAAAATCTTTTTTTTAATATTTTTAATAAATTAAAGAGAAAATAACATTACAATTTTACCCTTTTGCCGGACAGTCAGGGGGTTAAAACACATTTTAATTTTTTATACATGTAACATAGTTGCAAATATTTTTAAAATATTTCTGAAGCAAATATTAAGGATTTAAAATAAAGCATTTCTTAAATGGAATTTTGCTTTAAAAAACATTAGTAACGGGAAACCTTCAAAAGGGCGTCAAAAATCTGGTACAGGGGGCCGCGTTGGACAGCGCTGATCTATACGATTAAAATTAAATTCTTTTTAATTTTTAAGAAAAAATATAGTAAAAATGTATATCAATTAGTTTTATTTTTCAAATTCTCCAACCAAAAATGTCTTTCTCTAATAATTATGAATTTTTAATGAAATTTGTATTAGTACGTAACTCATAACTTGTTTTTTAGCATTATTAAAAAACATTTCTCATTCATTTTAAATGTGACATCATTATTTATCTAGCTCCAATAATTACTGATATCCATGCCTATTGTTTTTTTAACGACTACTATAAAATATCTCTTTTATTTCAATAACGACGTCATATTTTTTTAATTGAAGTATTTTCTTAAAAAAATGTTTTTTTTTTTCAGTTTTATTTTAAATTTCTAATTAAATCGCCATTTTTGACAGAAAAATTTTCATTAATGAAACAAATATTCATCTTATATTTCAAAAAAAAAAAAAAAAGCTCTCTTTATTTTTATTTCACGCATTACGTCATGTATATTTTCGTTTATTTATTTTTATTTTCCATTTTTGACATGGAAATAGCTCAATTGAAAATTTGTTGTGGCTGAAAAATTATTCTTCCAAATTTTAATATTTTTGGCAACGGGAAAGGAAATTAATTGAATTTTATCTAAAAAAATTCCTATTGATTCTGTATGAAATAAAATTATATTTTGAATTACTAATAAAAAGTATTTGAATAGAACAATTCAAAATTAGAATACCTTCCTTTCCGGGCTATAACTTATCTATAGGCAAATTTCAAAGACATTAATCCATTCGTTTTGAAATCAACTTCGTTTAAACTTTCGGACTCACTTTCACATGTATAATATTATAAAGATATACAGGATGTTCCAGAAGTAATGAGACAAACTTGGAGGGGAGGTAGGGGACATCACAAGGATTCAGAATTGCATTGTAACCCATGTTTTGAAACGTTTTCGTTCGTCCTTTAGATTGTGTTGTTCACAAGAGCATTGGAGAAAAACAGCTTTCTCAGATTCGGTTTCCTGGCCACCACGCTATCCTAAATTAAGCAGCATCGATCTCTTTCTTTGGCGTGCACTGAAAAACGCTGGGTACGGAATGTCTGTGGAATTTGAAATGGATCTGATTGCAACACTCACCTGTGCTACTGCGGATATCCAACAAAATATAGGTGTATTTGAGCGAGTCCGCCAATCCATGGTTCGACGGTGTAATGCATGCATCGCTAGCAGTGGTGGAAACTTTGAACATATTTTGTAACATTTTCACAATTTTCACAACAGTCATTCTAAAATCTACCACAGCAAATGTAATATCGTGGACCAATAAATTATTTCAGATGATCTCAGTCTTGTGTCTCTTTGTCCCTTGTACCTGTCATATTACCTTCCCATACAGTTTCTGACCATGGGTAGCTATGCAATTCTGAATCCTTGTGATGTGCTCTACCTCCCCTTAAAGTTTGTCTCATTACTTCTGGGACACCCGGTATATCAACATTTGAAATACTGTTTGTGTGTGTGAGGGGGGGAGGAGAGTGATGATCGATGAAAATACAGCAAAAGTTTCCGGAATTTCTTTTGCCTCCGAACAAGTTAAATAGGTAGTTTTTTTTCTTTTTGTTAATATAACATATCTAAAGTAAACAATGTAGGATTCTTGATGAAATAAACATCTCAATCTCTATCGAATATGCAGAGATTTTCTTTAAAGAATAACGTTAATAAATATGTTAATAAACGTGTAATCAAAATACATTAATTAAACTTTGCTGCTTATTAAATGAGTAAATTATCATAATTTTTATCAAATAAATATTATTATAATGCAAAGATAATTATTTTCGAATCTATTTGCATGATTTTTTTTTTCTTTATAATGCATATTATTTATTTTTTATAACGAGTTAATTTTTTCAATTCTTGATATAATAGACTAATTAATATTATGCACAAAAGTGTATTTTTGAAGGCAATACAATTTATTAATATTGTTAGATTATAATTAAATATTAATAAAGGATTTTAGGGCGGTTTTCTATTTGTCGGCCAAAGTGATAAAATGCCAAATACTTGTTATGAGTATAAATATAAGCTGATTTTAAGAATACATTTTTTCTTATAAAATGTAATTATTACAATGCAGTTGCTTAAATAATTCTTTTATTTCGTCGCAACACTACATTTACATGGTACAATACATAATTCATAAATAACATTTTAAATTCTCATTTAGATATGTGCCTCTAATTAGCACGGGTACTGCGGCGATTTGCTTAAAGATCAAATTAGATGCTTATTTTATTTATAAAAGTCAAATTTTGCGAATGTAATGGGGAGAATAAATATTTGTTTTAAATTAAGTCTCATTAAATCGTTCCAGTTCCTTGCTACGCAATACTAAATTTTTTTCGATTGGTATGAATTTTCAATTACGATTTGTTTATTTAACGAAACGCGAGTTACAACGTTTGGACAAGCCGCGTTACATTATTTTTGTCTGATTAAACAATAAAATATGTTATCTTTTTTTTTTTTTTTTTTTTTGACATGAAATGAATGATGTTATAATTATTGTTATAAATTCCTTCTAACAATACATAGATTCGAAAACAAACTATACTAATAAAATAACAAAACGCTCTGTCTGTCTGTGTGTGTGTGTGTGTGCGATGGCTAGCGACATTTGCGGCACGTACGGGGCTCAAATTTCTTTTTATAGTAGCGCAATATCTCTCCAGATGTACCTGATGTTCGGAATTTTAAAATTATATTTATTAACTGAGTAATTAATTAAATTCCAAAGATAACTCTCATAAAAAATCGCTTTTTTCCGCTTTCCCCTTTATTTGCTTAGGGTTGGTTGGTTGCACAAAATTTTCGCATAAATAATTAAAAATGCTGGGCCAGATTTAAAGAAACCAATTTGAGATTTTAACATTTCCAAAGCAAGTGTTTTTTTTTTTTTTTTTTTTTTTTTTTTTTTTTTTTTTTTTTAAGATTTTTGAAATTCATAGACTGGCAAACTGTCAGTTTAACTGAGGATTTTTTTAATCTGAATTGTTGTACGCCATGGAGGAAAAAGATAGATGAGATGAAGTAATCTGCAAAAAAGGTTTGCAATATGAAACCATTTATCGCTCAAATTTTAATATCCCAAACAAAAGCATTTGGAAGAGATTTTGTATTAATAAGACGAATTGAAAGAAATGAATTATAGCTGAAACATATTTTACAAAGAAATAGTAATTTTTTAAAATGGTCTTTTTTCTATCATATTTTTTATTAAAATAAATGTTTGCTTTTTAAATAATTGAAATTTAAAAATTAGAAATAATTAGATATCAAAATAAAATTAAATAAAACATTCAACACATTTGATTTGAAATAAAAATTGTATTACTAAAAGTTTTCTTTTTTTCAGAACTTTTAAATACTTTATAATGTAAATAAACTAAAACACTTTGTAAAACCACCATAAAAGCAATGGTGATTATATGGTGATTTCACAAATTTCATCACATCATTTTATGGTGATTTTACAAAGTGTTTTAGTTTATCAGTTATCCCCAGTTATTACGGTGTTTTTTCACTACTTTATAATGTAGATGAAAAATGTTTATGACTTAACAACATATTAATAATTGCATGTCAATATATAAAATATATTATTAAAATACAACATTTCACAACAACAACGTCTCGCAAAAGTATTCTATTACATAATAATATAGGAGGAAGCATTATTTCTGCGTATTTTATTTACAATGAAATATTTTATGAAACTGATACGTTATGCTGAGGTTTACTACAAGTTACTTTTTGTACTTTTTGTATATTAGAAATCAGATAGTATTTACAGTAACACGCAAAAGGTTTTGGATACTTTCTTATGCCCGAAGTGCCGTATAATATATTTCAATAATATAAATATTTTTAAAAGTTCCTTATAGTACGAACGCACTTAATTTGCGACACTTAAAGTGCAATTTCCGACTTTTTATCATCACAGAAGGTAAGAATGCATCCATATACGAGTACTTTTATCTTTATCGAATTCCATTTAAAAATAAAGTCTTTTTACAGTAAAGACTTACACGACATTTTTTTGAAATCCGAAAAGTCCAGGTACTCTGAAATTATTTTTATATCCACTATAACACAAACGGAAAATCTCTAAATGTAGGATCAGTGTTATGATGCAATATTTTATTTTCTCTTAATGCTTTTGAATCATTTATACTACTTGTTTCAAACACATAAAATGAAATTTTGAGTCTTTTAAAGGAACGTTTTAGTAAACTTCTAACTGGTTTAAATCGTTTTCTCTAAAATAAGAAAACTGAGAACAGAAATGTAAGATCATGCTATTTAATGTAATAATCTATCTTATTCGTTCTACAGCAGTGATTCTACGATACTTATCCCACACTTTTTATAACTAGATTTAAATGTCAGAATTTAGAATTGCACCATTCTAAAATGCATACAAAAATCTTTAAAGTGTTTTCAAACGATATAGACAGTATCGGAACTGCATGTATTTGAAATGCGTTGCCAAGACACGCCCTATCTTGTACTTTAAACAAATAAAACCAAAGTAGTTTTTAAATATGTTTTCTAAGGATTTTATCAAACATATTGTATTATGAAAATGCTTCAAATACATTTTACTACTTTTAAATCGCTGAAAATATTTGAGATTCGGAGAAAAGAAATAAATATGTGTCCACTTTGTATAGTTTGCAAATAACTTTCTAAAAAATAATATAAATAATTATTAAATGTATTAATAATTATCTAATATTATTTCTAGCAAATATTTGTCAATAATGGAGTTGCATGCATTTGAATTACATTATCAAAACACGTTCGATATTGCATTTTGAACAAATAAAATCAAAGTATTTTTTTAAATATATTTAAAAAAATATTTCTAATTCTAATCTGTTTTGTAAATAATTTTTAAATATATTTCTAAGTGCATTCTTTAAAATATATAATTAATGCATAATTTTATCAAGTCAATTCAAATATAATGAAAATTGGACATATAGTTTACCTACAGGAACAATCAATCCGTTACATTACGGCAGTAGGAAAAATTTAGTTTCAATGACATTTTAATGATGTTAGACTCTTTTGAACACAGTAACTTTCATATGTATATCTGAAGTAAAAACTAAAATATACTTTCTTTGCAATCTGTGGCGTTATGAATGTTTGTTATCATTTTACAGGACCACGCAAAAGTATTCCGTTACATAATGTTACAGGGAATAAGGGTGCGTTTTAATTATATAAAACAGTTTCACATTTTACGAAATTGATATACGTTGTTGAGGTTTACTACAAGTTATTTTTTGTATGATTAAAAGGAGTCAGTATTTACAGAGACGCACATAAAATTTCAATTACTGTACTGTAGTATTAGTACTGCATATAATTTCACCAAGTTTTAAATATTTTTTAAAACTTCGTTACCCTACGATCACACCACATTTGCGACGCTTAAAGTGAAGTTTCCATTTGTTTTACCAAACCACACTTTAACATAAATGAATGTTACAATGAAAAACCCATAAAATAACACAGTATATCTGTTCTTACTATGAAATAAAAAATATGTTAAAAAAAATGATTCTGTGTAACTTTTAATATATTTTCAGTACTATATAGGGTAATGTATCCATACATAAGTACTTTTATGCTTGCCGAATTTTATTTAAAAATAAGGCCATTTTACTTTCTTTGAAATCCGAAAAGTTCATTTACTCTGAAATTATTTTATAGCCACTCTTTATTATAACACAAACTGAAAATCTTTAAATGGAGGATCAGTGTTATGATGCAATATTTTTTTTTCTTTATGCTTTTGAATCTGTTATACTTCCTGCTTCAAACATATGAATAAAGGGACAATAATTAACCATCATAGCAGGCATGGTCACAGTAACGTCAAAATGATGTCACTGTGAGTCATTTTGCCCACACCACATCTGTGACCAAAATGCCACCACTCAGTGATGTTACATTGTCACTGAGATGTGCCTTTCTTAAAAGTCTTTAGAAAATTACAAAAATTCTTCAAAACTTGTTATTTACTTTAAAAAACATATTTCTGCCAATTTAAATATCGTCGCTTTTATCACAGTTTCGTCACAATTTTAATATCAAAGTAGTCACAAAAGACACATTTTTCACAAATTTGTCACACCGTGACTTCACAAAATGGTCACAATGTTATGTCACAAACGAGCTCTAAAACGGCCCTCACGACTTCACATTTTAGTCACTGTGACTTCATATCGACGTCACGTGACGTCACATCGACGATCGATGGTCACAAAGTTACAATGTGATAATAATTCTTATTAGACATTTAGGAAGTCTATGCAGAAGAAGGAAATGTCAAACATTGAGTAGAAATAACCGGGAGAAAATATCATCGAGTAACTTTTTCATTTACTACAAAATAAATAAAGAATAATGCCCAGTTAAACTGATGGCATTGAGCTCACAGGCTACAAATACTAATTGTACTTTAAAGCTTTATATTTTCAAGGGTTAATTCCGTTCGAAAAAAAAATTAAGAAGGGGAAACAGCTCTCCCCTTTCCTCTTTTTTTATACTTAATCATTGAACCTCCTATACTATGAAAGAAATGCTTTATCATATAAAAAATCTATATCAAAAATTCAGAGCAAATTAGATAATTCTTAATAAAAACCCATTTAGCATTTATATAATTTAAAAGGAGTTATCCCCTTCTTTTATACTTAATCATTAAACTTCCAAAACTATTCAGAGATTTGAACGAAATCTGAAAATTCTGCTTGAAAAACCTATTTATATAAATTAAGAGAAAGGGGGAGGCATTAGAACCCCTGTTGCCCCTATTTATACTTATTCAATGAACACCTAATAGCAGTCACGGAATCGCCTCGTCAGAGTGATCCTAATCTAAATTTTGAACGAAACCTTAATTCTGCATGAAAATCCCATTTATATCAACTAACGGGGGGGGGGTGCATTAGAACCCCTGTTCCCCCTATTTATACTTATTTAATGAACACCTAATAACAGTCACGGAATCGCCTCATCAGAATGATCCTAATCTAAATTTTGAACGAAAACTTAATTCTGCATGAAAATCCCATTTATATCAACTAACGGGGGGGGGGCATTAGAACCCCTGTTCCCCCTATTTATACTTATTCAATGAACACCTAATAACAGTCACGAAATCGCCTCATCAGAATGATCCTAATCTAAATTTTGAACGAAAACTTAATTCTGCATGAAAATCCCATTTATATCAACTAACGGGGGGGGGGATTAGAACCCCTGTTCCCCCTATTTATACTTATTCAATGAACACCTAATAACAGTCACGGAATCGCCTCATCAGAATGATCCTAATCTAAATTTTGAAAACTTAATTCTGCATGAAAATCCCATTTATATCAACTAACGGGGGGCATGAGCCCCCCGTTCCCCCTCTTATACATATCGAATGAACTTCAAAAACTAATCAGGGAAGCGCCTTGTCAGGATATACCTACATACAAAATTTTAAGAGGATCGGATATTTTTATCATGAGTTATCGCGTTACGCACATACGAACGAACATACAGAACGGGCGGGCACATAAGCTCTCAGGCTATGATAGCCTGTGAGCTAATAAAAAATATTCCATTATTTTATGGACAATAGGAGAAAATAGTTTCAAGGGCACTTCAATGATTTTAGACATTTTTTTATTTAATGAAATGGATATGTATATACACTGTAAAAAAAAAGGGTCGATCTACTAAAAAACTTTAGTGATCCTTGTAATTACTAAAAAAATTTTTAGTAATCTCAGTCGGTTACAAAAAAATCTGTAAGAATTACTAGAAAAAAGTTAGCAACGAATAGAGTTATAGTAATAGTTTTATATTTTTAATAGCTCCTACTAAAACTCACTTGGTGTGTCCTTGATAGCATAGTGGTTATAGTAACGGACTCCAGGCTAAAAGGTCCCGGGTTCGAAACTTGCCACCGCCAAATACGCTCCGAATGTATGTAGTGTATCGTTAATAAAGGGATTATGAAAATCCCGTCGGAGCAAGTAGGAAAGTTTGGTGCTGCCATCTATTGTGGTTTTGCCGAAAATCTTCCACTTCAGAAGTCTTGATGCAGCTCGAAGGAAGCTCCTGCCCTTCGGGTGCACATAATGGTTATTAAAAATAATTTTGGAGCTATTACTAAAATTTTCTTGGTGGCTCATAATAAAAATTTTTAAGTTAGTTATACAAAAAATTCTTTTGTTCAGTTTACAAAAGAAATGCTTGTTTCACTTGCAAAAAAAAGTTTGTAATGGTTACTAAAAAATTCTGTGAAATACAAATTTACTAAGAAATTTTTAGTAACCTCTTGAATTTTTTTTTTACAGTGTATGTAATGTATCGTTAATAAAGGGATTATGAAAATCCTGTCGGAGCAAGTAGGAATGTTTGGTGCTGCCATCTATTGTGGTTTTGCCGAAAATCTTTCACTTCAGAAGTCTGGATGCAGCTCGAAGGAAGCTCCTGCCCTTCGGGTGCACATAATGGTTATTAAAAATAATTTTTGAGCTATTACTAAAATTCTGTTGGTGGAACATACTAAAAACTTTTAAGTTAGTTAAATAAAAAATTCTTTTGTTCAGTTTACAAAAGAAATGCTTGTTTCACTTGCAAAAAAAAAAAAAAGTTTGTAATGGTTACTAAAAAATTCTGTGAAATACAAATTTACTAAGAAATTTTTAGTAACCTCTTGAATTTTTTTTTTTTTACAGTGTATGAAGTACATATTGAAAATATACTTTCTGTGCAATCAGAGATTCTATGGATATTTCTTATTAATTTACAACGTTATACGTAAGTATTCAATTACAAAATGGTATAGGGAGGGAGGGACATTGTTTGGGTCGCGTTTAAATTACATTAAAATATTATACATTTTATGAAACGGATATACATAGCTGAGGTTTACTTCAAGTTACTTTTTGTATATTAGAAATCTGATAGTATTTACAGGAATACACAAAAATTATGGATGCTATGCTGTGACTGAATACTGTACACTAAATATCAATAGATAAATATTTTTGAAACTTCTTTATTGTAAGAAAGCCTCTTATTTGCTAAGCTTAAAGTGCATTTTCTATTTTTTTTATTACAATAGATAGGAATGTATCCATACATGAGTACGGTTATTGTTATCGAATTTTATTTAAAACTAATATTACTTTACAATAAATGGTACGAAAGACTTACACAACATTTCTTTGAAATCCCAAAAGTCCAGTTACTCTGATTTTTTAGCCGCTCTTTACTATAACATAAACTGAAAATCTCTAAATGTAGGATCAGTGTTATGATGCAATATTTCTCTTCTCTATATACTTTAGAATATTTTTATGCTTTCTGTTTCAAGCACATAAAATGCAATTTAAATTCTTTGAAGAAACATTTTTGTAAATTTTCTACTGTCTTAAATCGTTTTCTCCAAAATAAGAAAAATGAAAGTAGAAATTGTAATATCGTGCTTTTTTAATGTAATGATCTATCTCATTCGTGCTCTCTGCAGTGATTCTAAAATGCTTATCTTACACTTGTTTATAACCAGTAGAATTTAGAAGTATATTATTCTAAAATACAATAAAAAATCTTTAAAGTCTTTTCAAAAGATATGGGAAGTATTGAAACTACTTGCATTTGAAATATTTTGTCAAAACACGTACTATCTTTTACTTTAAACAAATAAAATAAACTAGTCTTTTAAATGTATTTTCTAAGGTTTTTATAATGTATATTGTATTTTTAAAATGCTAGACATACATTTTACAAGATTAAAAATCATTGAAGCTATCTCTGATTTAAAAAAATGAATAAATATCTGTCCACTTTGAATAGTTTTTCAAATAATTTTACGAGAGTTAATGTAAATACATATTTCGTGGATGTTAGTATATGGTTGATTCATTTTATGAAACATATATTTGTTCATTGATTACACAAATGAATTTTATGAATCTTATAGATCGGGTAGTAACCACACAAACAATCAATTTATGAAATTCGCGGCTGAAATTCAAGAAATAGTTATATCTCTATTCGTATATTAAAATGAAATTTATCTGTTAAGCAATATTTTAGTTAAAATCATCTGAAAATCGGATTTTAGCTTTTAAATGGTTAGCTTTAGCTTTACCAATATTTTCCTGTACCCACAGTTATGAAAATATGGTTGACTGGCAGAATGAAAACACAAGGGTAAGCCTAGAAGTCAACAGCTAAAATCGAGTTTTAAGAATCCACTCGATTCGTTAAAAAAAACTCGCATGATATCATTGAGTTTATGGTGGCGTTATTTTGAAATATTTTGCTCAAATTTTAATATTTTCACATGATTTATTTTGGATAGCATAGCTGAAGACGATCAACAACTGGGCTAGTTTTTGTAGCTTTTTAGATTTTGGTTTCGGATTTTTTTTTATTACTTTAATTCTGAGAACCGATTGAAACAGTTTCTGAAATTGAAAGTATCATAATATTAAAAAAAGTAACCAAAATGGAAAAACTTTTATATTGTCTCCAACTATCTTATGCAAAAAAATCGAGATATTTGAAAATAGCGCCTCTATAGAATTAACATTATCATCCTGTTATTTTTTTAGGGAGTCGAGTAGCCTCTTAATGTGTTTTACACCAAGAAATGACTTGGCAGACCGAATGCGTTTTATCTGCGAATCGATTTTAAACTAATTTCAGAATTTGGAGTTGGTCTTTAAATTTCGAAGCTCCAAAAACTTAGTTCGAACCATCGTTTAAAATATGACCCAGTACGCCGGAGAAGTCGTTTTCAGCAAGCAATCTGAAATAAGAAAAATGTCAAGTCAAGTACTCTTTAAATTCAAAAAACATTTTTTTTTTTTGAAAATATTCACCCCAATCAGCAAATAAACCCCGGCCGAACGTTCGCCAAATATCCCAATCTGACTATTTTTCGTCCGCGCGACCTCATTTCCTGGGATCAGCAGTAAAGGCTTTTTTGGGGCGCACGGCAAATGATCTGAGGATCATAGAATCCTGCGGTCGTCTGCACAGGTATTGGACGTATTGCCGACCTCTTTTATGACTACTGAATTTATGTGGTTTTATCGTTAGTTTCTCCCCCTCCCCCTTTCCCGCCCATATTTCTTGCTTTCTTTTCCTTGAGATTTACGATTTATGAAAACCGCATCCTTTACTATTTCTGTTTGTGTTGAAAGTAATGTATAATTACATTTTTTTTTTCATATGGATGATTAACCTGTAACTTTGGAATTATTTTTTTTTAATCGAACATATGTCTAAAAGTGATTTTTTTTTTTAATATAAGTTATTTTGCACATTTTCTACAAAAATTAGTACACATTCATTTAGAATTAAATAAAACAAATGATAGCCCGACAAATGTTGCAAAGCAAGCCTCGATGTTAGAAAAAAAAATTATACACTGATTTTTAAGAATTATGAATAATCATTCATACTTTAAAACTATCTTGATACATAGAACGGAATAAAATACACAGTTGTACTCTTAGTTTAAATACTTGGTAAAAATAATACATTTTTTGAGGGGGGGAGGAGATGACTAAGATTAATAAAGTGAAAATAATGTATGTAGACAAGACTGAAATTTTTGAATATTGAAACAATTATTTTCGTCAAATGTATTTTTAAATAAAGATTACATAATTGATTAGTTAAAATAATAAATTTAGCATCACATTTTTGACAAACATATCAAAAGAATATTTTTTATGCTATCAAAATAATTTTGAACATTAAGACTTAGTCAGGTTTAGACTAATAATATATTAATAATGAATTAAAATGTTTTACTTTTTCTACAAAGCTTTAAATTTAGAAAAGAAAGCAACTTCTTATTTTATTTCTTCAAATGCATCAAAATTTCTTGATATTAAGTGGAATTTCCATAACTCCCGTAAAAATGAAAAAGAAAGAAAGAAAGAAAAAAAAAAGAAAGAAAATCGATTAGTTGAAACAATAAATTTAACATCGCATTTTTGAGAAACACGTCGAAAGAATATTTTTTAAGTTATCAAAATAATTTAGAACAGTAAGACTTTAGTCAGGTTTAAACTAATAATATATAAATAATAAATTAAAATGTTTTACTTTTCCTGCAAAGATTTAAATTTAGAAAAGAAAGCAATTTCTTATTTTATTTCTTCAAATGCATCAAAATTTCTTGATATTAAGCAGAATTTCCATAAATCTCGTAAAAAAGAAAAAAAGAAAGAAAGAATAGAAAAGAAAGAAAAAAGAAAGAAAAGAAAAAAATGAAAGTAAAAAGAAAAGAAAAGATTAAATACACTCATCCTAGGTTTTTTCCTATCCCTCCCCCTCCTCTCTCCCTATATTACAGTCATGTAAGATAAAAGATATTTAGTATGTCTGTCATGCTCGCACATTTCTTATGGCAATAACTCCAGTTTTTAATACTTTCCTTAATCCTAGCTTAGAGAAAGGGAGAAAAAAGTGCAAATAGTTAAATAGTTAATTAATGTTTTAATTCTATCACCAAACATTCTTTATTTTTAATTTTTTCATATATTTTTTTTAATGTAGTCTCAGCGCAATGAATATATATATGTAATAATAAGACGATTTACTCAAATAATAAACAGGTTTGCTTGAAATAATATATCGATTATAGTGGAATAATATCTTTGCAGTAAAAATATATCGATTAAAATGGAAAACATCTGTCTTTTCATCAATGTTGATATAGCGGCCGTATTTAGAAGCAATGGAGTTGTGTTCGATGGTAGTTACTCCAGAAAAAATTCAAGAAATTAGTTTTTAATCCTTTATTATTTTTGAGCACTTCCAGCAGTTATTGCACATCTCTCCAGTCTGCACAAATTCATAATAGACAACTTGTTCTAAGCCTGCATCATCTGAAACATTCTAAATTATTCCGAAGATAAGACGGGAATCCTGGTACTTGAAAGGTCAAAAGCATTCTCACGTTCTTCTAAGCCAAAATGACTCTTTCAAAATCCCAAGCCAATCTAGCCCCTCCCTCTTTTACGTAAGGCTTTTAAAGATCCATTAGGATCATTTTCAACGTAAAGATAATCAAACCCGCTCTCTCCCTTTGGCCGGTAGGCGTGACTAGATGCACCGTATCTTTACCGCGTAATAGCGTAATTTTTCCCACGCTAAAAGCGTATGAATCCCTAGTAGAGGATTAATTAAATAATAAGATAAAATTAAAGTTTCGATAAATGCTTTTTAATTCTAAAAAGGAAAATGGATTTGTGTACTCAATGTAAGATTTCGCAATTAGATATTGGCATTCAAGAAACATTCTAGCTCTTTTTAAGAAAATGATCAATAGATTATGCTAAGTTAAATAAAATAAAATAAAAGAACTTTAGCCGTTAAAAATATTAATGCATTACGAAAACTGAGAATAAAAGTATGTTATATATAACGTTAAAATAAACTCAGGGCGGGCAAAATGGCGAATGTTTTTTTTATTTACTACATATATATATATATACATTAATTTTAAGCAAATTTTTAAATATCAATGACTATTCACAATTCCAAAAAAAGGAGGCTCAAACTTCTTCAAATTTCTAGATGTACTTGCGGTATATCGAGCGATCGTTTGTTTTTGAAAGGGGAAAAGTTACAAATTTTTGAAGAAAATGCTAAGAAATTTACACTCACTCTCTCTCGGTAGGACATAGTTTCCTACCATGACAGCCTCCTTTCAAAGTCAGAATAAAAATGACCTTGCTTACAACATAAAAAGAATTTTGAGGGGTTCAATAAGACAGAAAAGAAAGATCTTGAAAGGGAAGGAGCAGTCACGTGATTCGAAATTAGATTCAAATTGCAGGGGACATTAGTCAAGGACACAAATTCTCGGGAAGTAGTCAACCCGTTAAAGTCGGCCGGCAAAATTTTTAGAGAAAATAGCATAAAATCAAATCTATTAGTTAGTGCGATGTCCTGCCGATACTACCTTTGTATTAATTGAACAAAGTACGATCTATCGACATTATATAATGTCAGTGGGCGATTATTTATATTCTGCCGATAATTCGTAAAAGTGGCCGAATTGATTTCGACATCCTTTGCTGTCTGGGACTGTTCGAAAATTCTGTATAACATTTGTACTGCTTACCTAATAAACAAACCGTTTACCCGTAATTCTATCAAGCTTTGTTTTTGAGAAATTTAATTTTAAAATCAGGGAATTATTCGCAGGACACCCTGTATATACGGGAATAAAGAACATTAAAGTTTCCAGAACTTTACATTAAAAAGCTTTGGTGACAATTGAAATACCGTCATCAGTGAAAAGATGGCAGTACTTTTGTTGAAATATTTGATGACATAAGTTTGAAACTCGGCTTATTCAGAAAAACTAAATTTGGAATATCGCGAAAATTCTCTGACTTCTACCTTAAGATTTCATCGTAAACCAGAAATTTATAGTGCAAAAAATATGCAATAAAATATTTTTTTTTCAAATATTAGTGTTGTTTAAATAAAGGTTCACCAATAAAGTATATTTGTAAAGAAAATGCGATTTTTTATTTTTTTTCATAAGGTGAGTTTTGAAAGTCATTTCTTATGTATAACAAAGAAATGCATTCATGTGAAATGCTTATTAGAAAATAAGAAAGCAGTTGATTACGGATTACTGCCAATAAGAAAATATAATAGAGAATGGAACTTAAACTGTAAAAAACATAAAGTAAAATAAAACCTATATTTATACTATATGTACTATTTATAATTTATCGATATTGAATTAACAAGAGTATGTAATTTCTTTGAGTATTAATAAATTCATAGAAGGGCAATACATTATTATTCATTCACAATTGCCTATTCAATCTTAATAAAGGTATTATTTTCATAATAAAAGTTTAATAAAGAAAAAAAATACAAGTATAATACATTAAAGATATTACTTTTGCTAATTGATACATGAAAATAGCTTCTTTATCTTACAATGTTTAATAAAGAAAAAATAACCTTATATTAATGGACGGGATCACAATAAATGAATCCAAATTCGAAACAAGAATCGAATTTATTGAACCCTGATTTCCAAATTCTTATTTAAGTAGGTCATTTCCTTTTTGATTGTCAGGCTTTATTTCCCATGTTTATGACTTGATCACCATGAATTACTATGAATGATGACTATGTTTCTTTAATTTTTAATCGTCATAAAGAGTTATTTTTTTTATTATTATTGAATGCTTGATTAAGGCTTATAATAATAATGCTTTCCATATTGTATGGGATTATCGGGATTTTATGACAAAATTAATATATATATATATATATATATATATATATAGATAGATAGATAGATAGATATAGATATAGATATAGATATATAGATATATATATATAGATAGATAGATAGATAGATAGATAGATAGATAACTCGAAATATTTGTATTCTGCTGTTTAAACACGTTTTTAAATTTTTTTATTCGAAACATCAATGTTCATTTCTATGTTTATTTGACAATTCATCCAATTAAAGAAGATTAACAATGAATCTGTTTTTTAGTATCTAAAACATCTTTGACAGAATTTGGAAATGATTGTATGCATGTTTGCAACAATCCGACAGTAAAATTTAAAAATGAAAAAGGATAAATTAAAATATTTTCTTTAGTATCTGTAATGAAGGTATATAATTTACAACATACCCAGCTAGAAAAGTTTGTAAAAAAAGTGTAAAAAAAAGTGCACAAAAAGTGAGCGTATTTGGCACCTCTGCTTATACACAAAAAGTACAAACCGAATTGTGGACAAAAAGTGTATACGTAAATTTTTCACTTTTTATGCACAATCAGAGGTGCCAAATACGCTCACTTTTTGTGCACTTATTTTTTTATACTATTTTTTGTATACCTAAATTGTTCACTTTTTATGCACAATGAGAGGTGCCAAATACGCTCACTCTTTGTGCACTTATTTTTTTATATTTTTTTGTATACCTAAATTGTACACTTTTTATGCACAGAGGTGCCAAATACGCTCAGATATTGTGCACATTTTTTTGTACACTTCTTTGCATACTGAATAGCCCTAAATTGTATACATTATGTGAATAATCGGAAATACCAAATACACTGATTTTGTGCGCTTTTCCTTTTATATACCAAATAGTCTTACACTTTACACTTTTAATACATAATCAGAGGTGCAAAGAAAAAATATACGCAGGTTTTTTTTTTCTGCTAAATAATTAAAATCTGCAGAAATTAAACTTATATCTATAAAAATGCATATAAATTTTAGTGCGAACAAAACCATACATTAAGTAAATAAACCTGCAATGAAAATTGAAATATCATAAAAAATGCTCAGTCAAATAATTATTTCAAATCTACAGGGGAAAAAAACCGTTTCGCAGAAAATTTTGAAAAGGACATGGCAATTGATTTTACTTTAGTTATCGAATGATAATTCTGTATGTGCTTGTTAAAATGCAAAACATAGCAAAAAAAATTGCAAGTAAAAAATTTGTAAAGGATGCTTCTATTTGTTTAACATTAGATTTTAAGAGTTGTCACATAACTAGTTGTAGGCTCATCAGGATAATTCCAAAAAATCCCCGCCAGATCACCTAACAGCTGCAGGTAGATCTAGATTTTGAAGGTACTAACTACTAATTTTATCAACAAAAACTAAATCAAGATTAGGCATAATCCTAGTTTAACAATTTTATCTGGTCATTTTCCTTTTTTTTTTTCCAACTCTATTATTACTGTAAAATCCTGATTGTAAGCATCCCTTCATACTTTCAAGCAGTCTTCTCGCTGTTGCTCGCCAATGTGTCAAATTGCGATTAAATTTTCAATTTGGTGAGTAAACAAGCAATTAGATTCGCCAAATTGCTAGTGCTCAATTTTTCTTTTTCTTTTTCGTTTTTTCATACATATGCATATACAGTAGACTTGGGACCCAACTTGGGACCAGGGGTTGTGCGAATTTTAGAATTTTTCGGATTTCTGGTCATTGCCTTGTTTACATTTTTTAAACAGTAGTTTGAATGTAATTAATAGTGCATTCGCAACTATAATGAATGCTTACAATATAATAAAATATTAAAATAAGTAATGAACTAAAAATAATAAAAATTTAGATAATTTTTTAAATGATTAAAGTTCTAATAGCAAAGGTCAAGTTAATAATCAATAGTGTATGATTAAATATTCATTATAAAGATTAATATTCTTCCAAAATTATTCAACAAAACTTGCCTCATAAAAGTAAATTACTAATTCGCATAAAAATCATAAAATAAGGATTTTTTTTTCAAGTTTAGCCAAGCTTAATAACCAAAATATCTTGATAATGCATAATATACTTGGTAAGAAGATTGTAATTACCAGTAATATCAGCAATATCTTGAATTTTTTCAAAAAAAAATATTTCTTTATGAAAAAAACATGAATAGAGTATTAAGAAAATTACAAATTAAAAAATATATGAAATTGATACAAAACTAAGAAAAAATCACATTTTGTCCCAATATCCAAACTGAAATTTTCATTGTTTACATCCATAAAATATTTTAGAGAATTGCGGATTTCTGGTTTGTGGATTTCAGGAAGTCTACTGAATGTATATATATATATATAATATATACATATTTTTCATATTTGTAGCGCATAGTTGAAACTAGATTAATAACAATCGCTGTCACAGTTTGAGCTACACGTAGAATCTATTTTGCTAATACTTTTTTCATTTGGCGAATGTATTTTATTTTTAATTCGCCAAATTACTAATGTTGGTCAAATGTCAGTGAGAATACTGCTTTCAAGCATTTTTTATTTTCCACACTCACATATAAGCCCCCCGCCCCCCTACCACACATACACCTCTTTTGTGGTAAAAAAAAAATATTTAAAAATCTAAGTGTTAAACTGTGTGTTTAACACTTAATATAACACTTTCATAACAAGTACTCACTGGAAACTTTTTAAAATTATTTATTGCTATCAGATAGTAATATCATATTTGCTCATAGGCCACAATAAAAACTGTTGAATGTAAACATGCAATTATTTCATTTATTTTACCTATTACATGTATATTTATAGAAATTTATCAAAATATTTAATCTACATTCAGTGACTTAGTGAGAACTTGAGCTAGTTCATACACAGGGTGCATAAAAGTGCTTATTATTTAGTACTCCTATTTCTGAATTTTCCTTATACTGTTAAAGGAATGAAAACCCTGTATAAAAATGAAAAACAACGGTATATACTGATTACAGCACTGAAGTGTAATAAATATTATTTTTAATGCATGTTGCTGATATTCAATTTCTGTTCTTGGAGATGCATACAATCCTCTCAAATATTATTTTTTTACTTTGCTTTTAATGAAAAAAAAAATCCCAAAACGGACCTTTTTTTTAAGAATGACCCATATGCATATATTTACAGTAGCACTCCGGTTATCCGAAAATTGACTTAACCAAAAGATCTTAAAATTCCAAGTCCTTTTTAAATGTAAAAAATTTTACTATCAACACTATTTTTACCGATGTCAATTGACACCTTTCAACATATTTTGATTTATGATTAC
The DNA here is from genome assembly GCA_964019185.1 of Maratus speculifer. Classification (NCBI taxonomy): domain Eukaryota; kingdom Metazoa; phylum Arthropoda; class Arachnida; order Araneae; family Salticidae; genus Maratus; species Maratus speculifer. Next base: position 93,844,266 of record OZ025295.1, read on the forward strand.
TGTTTTCGTTGTAAGTTTTGCACCAAAACAATTCCGAATCATTTTTAATACATTGAAATTTGTTTTAATTAGCTTTAAAAATTAGAAACAAAAATCAGAACTTTGAAAGGTGCTTTTGGACACTAGTAGAAATAGTGTTAAAAAAACGTTTTTTTATAAAATAAACAGAGTTAACTTACTCATTTGGTCAATTCCATAATTTTAAGCACTCTATTATATATATATATGTAAAATACTTCATTATTTTACATAATATGTTGCGATTTTCTTTTGATTTTCAACTTTGTATGGTTTCAATGCTGATTTATCACGCCACCTTTTAAATAACAACACATTTGTTGTCGCATCTTCTTGTACTTCAATATATCAAAGTGACACATTTTTGATCTCAGTAGCTTCATTGTGTGTAATCCTGTTCCACATCTAACACATAATCTGTAATACATTACAACATTTTTATTACAGCACTGTACTAACTATCAAGCTTTTCACCATAAGCTTCACAGTTATTAAAAAAATCCTATGGAACGCCGGTTATCCAAAACAACATATGGAACACCGGTTAATCGAAAATGCTTTGGTCCCATACTTTTAAGATAAATAACCATGGGTGCAAGTTTGAAATTTTGCCAAGACTGAAAATACTTTGAATTCCCCCCCCCCTCCTAACTGGACCTGAGTGAACACCTACACACACACACATAGCTTGCATTTTTACCCACGACCCTATGATGAAATCCCCCCCCCGATCTTTAGCCAAAATTTGCTACTTTTGACAAAAATTCAGACATGGTACAGCCTCAGAAAAAAAAGCTGAAGTTTCAAGGACATTTGACAAAATTAGCACTTTTCTGTAATTTTTTAACAAAATTAGCGTTTTTTTTTTAACTTTTTACAAAAATCGCACTTTTTTCCACTGTCTTTTCATTGAAATTTGCATTTATCCATGATCCTTTAGAGATATTCATAGTTTTTCTCACCCTTTTTTGACAAAATTCAGATATTTTCCATAATCTTTTGAGAAAATTTGCATATTTACTGCGATCCTTCGTCAAAACTCGTGTTATTTTCCACGATCTTTCTTCAAAATTTTCGTATTTTCCGCTACGTTTTGTCAAAATACACTTTTTCTGCAATCTTTCGAAAAAACTCTCGTATTTTCTACGATCCTACAAGAAAATTCTCTCATTTTCTGTGATCTTTCGACAAAATTGCGATTTTTCTTGAATCTTTTGACAAAATTCGCGATTTTCCTCCGATCTTTCATCAAAATTAGCGATCTTCCGCTACCTTTCTACAAAATACTTCTACTTACCTCAATCTTACAACAAATTTCTCATATTTTTCTTGATCTTTTGGCAAAATTTACATATTTTCTGCGATCTTTCGGAAAAATTTGGGTATTTTTTGTGATCTTGAGGAAAAATTTGGATATTTACTGCAATCCTTTGGAAAAATTCACATATTTTCTCCAATCTTTTGGCAAAATTCGCATATTTCTCCTGATCTTTTGACGAACTCTGTATATTTTCCTCATTTTTTTGACAAAATTAGAACATTTCTTTGATCTTTTGAGAAAATTAGAGTATTTTCCACGATCTTTCCACAAAAAGAACAGTATTTTACCACGATCTTCGACAAAAAGTAGAGTATTTTTCACGATTATCTTAGAAATTTAGAATATTTTCGTAATCCTTTAACAAAAGCCGCAACTTTTTCCATAATCCTTTGACCGAAGTCACGCTTTTCTGAAATCCTACGATGGAAAGAGTTACCTCCCGCATTCCTTTGAAGAAAATACTTTTTTTCCAGGATCGTTTGACAAATTTATAGATTTTTTGCACGGTTGCATTGGTTTATAGCTATTGCAGGTGACGTTCCCGGGCAGGGATCGAACTGGAGATCCCACGGCCAGAAAGCGAGCGTCTTATCCGCCGAGCAAAAGACTAGCTCGATCGCTTCCTGCGAGAAACTCGTTTTATAGACCGCGCAAGATGGCAGCCACACTATAAAAATTATGAGAATTTTCTTGATTGCCTGTGTAAAAATTGCGAATTTTCTCGATCACCTTTGTAAAAATCGATAATTTTGTCGACAAGACTCAAAAAATCATAAATTTCGTCAATCGGCTTCGTAAAAATCACGTATTTTGTCGATCCAATTCGTAAAAATCTTATTTTTGTTGTCAAACAAGAAAAAAATCGATAATTTTGTTGATCAGCTGTGGAAAAGCTGTGAATTTTACCTGTCGTGTGAAAAAAAATTGCAAATTTCATCAATTGGCTTTGTAAAAATCACGAACTATGTCGATAGCTTTGTAAAACTTGAGATTTTCATCAATCGGTTTCGTAAAAATCACGAATTTTATTGATTAGGTGCAGAAAAATTGTGAATTTTCGCAATCGCCTTTGTAAAAATCGATAATTTTGTCGACCAGACTCGAAAAATCGCAAATTTCATAGATTGCCTTCGTAAAAATCGCACATTTTGTCGATTTATTTTGTAAAAATCTTATTTTTGTTGTCAAACAAGAAAAAATCAATAATTTTGTTGATCGGCTGTGGAAAAGTTGCAAATTTTACTGATCATGTGAAAAAAAATGAAAATTTCATCGATTGGCTTTTTAAAAGTCATGAATTTTGTCGATTGCTTTGTAAGAATCGTGATTTTCGTTAATCGGTTTCATAAAAATCAGAAATTTTATTGATCAGATGCAGAAAGATTGTGAATTTTGGCAACTGTCTTTATAAAAATCACGAATTTTGTTGATTGGTGCAGAAAAATTGCGAATTTTTTTAATCGGCTTTGTAAAAATTGATAATTTTGTTGACCAGACTCGAAAAATCGTAAATTCCATTGATCCGCTTCATAAAAATCGCACATTTTGTCAATTTATTTTGTAAAAATCTTATTTTTGTTGTCAAAGAAGAAAAAATTCTGTCAATTGCTTTGTAAAAATCGTGATTTTCGTCAATCGGTTTCGTAAAAATCAGAAATTTTATTGGTCATATGAAGAAAAATTGCCAATTTTGGCAACTGTCTTTGTAAAAATCATGAATTTTTTTTATTGGTGTAGAAAAATTGCGAATTTTCTTAATCAGCTTTGTAAAAATAGATAATTTTGTCGACCAGACCGAAAAATCGTAAATTCCATCGATCAGCTTTATAAAAATCACACATTTTGTCGATTCATTTTGTAAAAATTTTATTTTTGTTGTCAAACAAGAAAAAATCGATAAGTTTGTTAATCAGCTGTGGAAAAATTGCGAATTTTACCGATCATGTGAAAAACAATTGCAAATTTCGTCGATTGGCTCTGTAAAAATCATGAATTCTGTCGATTGCTTTGTAAAAATCGTGATTTTTGTGAATCGGTTCCATAAAAATCAGAAATTTTATTGGTCAGACGAAGAAAAATTGTCAATTTTGGCAACTGTCTTTGTAAAAATCATGATTTTTTTTATTAGTGTAAAAAAATTGTGAATTTTCTTAATCAGCTTTGTAAAAATAGATAATTTTGTCAAGCAAACTCGAAAAATCGTAAATTCCATCGATCAGCTTCATAAAAATCACACATTTTGTCGATTCATTTTGTAAAAATCTTATTTTTGTTGTCAAACAAGAAAAAATCGATAATTTTGTTGATCAGCTGTGAAAAAATTGCGAATTTTAACAATCATGTGAAAAACAATTGCAAATTCCGTCGATTGGCTCTGTAAAAGTCAAGAATTCTGTCGATTGCTTTGTAAAAATCGCGATTTCTTTCAATCGGTTTCATAAACATCAGAAATTTTATTGATCAGACGCAGACAAATTGTGAATTTTGGCAACTGTCTTTGTAAAAATCACGAACTTTGTTGATTGGTGCAGAAAAATTGCAAATTTTCTTAATCGACTTAGTAAAAATAGATAGTTTTGTTGACCATACTCGAAAAATCACAAATTCCATCGATCAGCTTCATAAAAATCGCACATTTTGTAGATTCATTTTGTAAAAATCTTATTTTTGTTTTCAAACAAGAAAAAATCGATAATTTTGTTGATCAGCTGTGGAAAAATTGCGAATTTTACCGATCATGTGAAAAACATATAAGATAAACAAAAAGATATAAAAGAACCCATTTTGAGAACAGTGTAACCTTTTTTAAAAATTACTGTCCGACCCAGCAGCAGAAAACTCTCCAAGTATCTGCGGCAGATACTTTAGGGCCAAAAAGTAATCTGCAAGTGAAATATTTTTACAACTGAAGCATTTATTAATCAAACAGTCACTTACCTGTGGTGTATTTAGTCCTAATTTTTTAAATGTTTATTAACAATGTTAACGTTTTGATATAGTAAGTAATAAAAACTAAACATGACATGAAGCAAAATAAAGGTTTAATGAAAAAGAATCTGCAAAAAAGAAAAAATCTGTGATGCCCAACTCACGTCCCTTTTAGCTCACAAAACACTTATAATTTAAGGGGGAATTAATTTTTATTTTTCATAAGAATTTCCATTTGTTTTGAAAAACAATCTAAGCATGTAGTAAATGTCAAATAATCAGCAAATTAAATTACTATCAATGATTAAAACAATATCAATGAATAAATTAACATTAACAATTAAATTAATAATGTGTGGTTGTTATTACAAACCAAAACCATGCATTATTGAGTAATGTAAAATTTTCATTTCACCCCCAACTATTTTCACTTTTTTAATCAAAGCAAGATTCTATAATTTTATATTTTGTTTAGTACTGTTATCAAATTACAGAATAAAAAATTATATTAATTCCAAAAGGCAAACCACCTCCTCCCTCTAGAGATACCTTACGATATCATTCGTCAGAGCTCCCCCACCTCCCATAAAACTATAACGCTATATTTGTAGAGCTTTCTAATTCGGAAAGATTTTCAAGTCGCTGCAAATTCATCAACTTGCAGCAAAAGGCGAATTTTTTTTTCGATCCCGACCGATTCCACAGGGTTTGCCTGTGCTTACAAATGACTGAGTCATTTGAAATTTTCACAGAGATACTTGTGAAAAATTAACTTTGGTATAAGCGCTATAATTTAAATTAGAAATAATAAAAATAAAAAACGACGGGACATGCGGTATCCGTTACGTTCGTTTCTCTAGCTTCGCGGTCGAGTGACGTCACATGTAAACACACCAGCTCCAAGTCTCTGAGTTAAGAAGTATTAATGCTTCTGGTCCCTGGAGTTGGAAAGATCGCTATAGCTGTACATGCAAGAATAACAAATTAATTAATAAATATTAAACAGGATTCGTCTGATTTTTGAAAGCGCAAGTAATTTTCATAATAATTGGAAGCTACACCTGATAAGGGAAAAGGGCAAATTGTAAGCTCGTTGAAAAAGTGGAGTTTTTGCGCGCGTGTTGTGAGCATGGGTGTGTGTGCGTGTGTGTGGGGGGGAGGGTTCCACTTCACTTCCCCCGATTTTGAAACTTAATTATTTAATTTTTTTTAATTTTGAAAAATTTCGTAAAATTTATTCTTTTTGAGAAATTTAAAATAAAAGAGGAAGTAAGAAATTTTCTGATAGGGGGATGAAAGCATGTGAGAGCCATTGCCCCCCCCCCTTCTTTTTAAAATTTGATTAATTAATTTTTTTTCTCTTATTTTGAAATTCGTAGTCGAATTTATTATTTTCGAGAAACTTAAAAAAAAAGAAAAAAAATAAAATTTTGCAATGGGGGAACGGGGCATAGAATGGCTTTTGCCCCTCTCTCGATTTTGAAATTTAACTAAGTTTTGTTTTTCTCCGATTTTGAAAAACACAACAAAATTTATTCTTCCTAGGGGTAGGCACATTTTGTCCTTAACAGGATTTTGAAATTTAATTAACCATTTTTTTTTTTTCGTTTTGAAATGCCCAATAAAATATGTTTGTTTTTTTTTCAAGTAATTTAAAATTAAACGATTTTTATGGGGAAGAGGTCATATGAGAGTCATTGCCCCTCCCTTAAGTTTGATTTAAATATTATTTAGTCTAAAATACAATTGAATTTTATTTTTGAATGATTTTGCAAAACGTAGTAAAATTTTGTCTTTTCGAGAAATTTAAAATAAAAGAGAAACTGTATATTTCCGTAAAGTTAGAGGGTTTTACTAAAAACATTACCCCTCCCCTAAGTTTAAAAATTTATAATTAATCAAAATTTCTATTTTTCTTATTTTTAACACATTCGCTGCCGATCACGCGCCAGCGCGTGATATGGCGCCAACGTTAAAAGACAGCTCACGCGCCAGCGCGTGATGTGAGGTGTTGTCAAATAGCCAGTCACGCGCTGGTACGGAAAAATCTTTCACTGATTATTTTTTATAAAAAATAAATCGGCTTCTGAGAAAACCCCACTTCTACAGTGCGGCGTTAACGGTCATCACATCTTCAAGTAAGCGGCAGCAAATGTGTTAAAAGATAGTAGAATTTATTTTTGTTAAGCAACTTAAAATATAAGATAATCTCAAGGAAGTTTCGGGTAATGAAGCGAGGGGGGTAGTTTCATTACCCCTATTTCTGGATTTTAAAATTTAAATAATTAAATTTGTTTTTCTTCAAATTTGATAAGCATACTAAAGTGTATTTCATTTGTTTACCTTAATATTAAAATCGAACTGAGAATTTTCTTTTATTGAGAAAAGGCCCACAACCTCAGGATTTTGAAATTTAATTAACTCATTTTATTTGGCATATTAAGACATAATCCAATTTATTCCTTCCGATTGAATGCAAGTTAAATAGAACATTAGTTTACCTTGGAAAATTTTCACAAATTTAGAAAAGGCACCACGCATGGATATAATAATCCCTGCAATGAAAAAAACTAATTTTCACATCCATAAAAAAATAGTACATAATATTTGCAAAATTGAAATCTTTAATTTAAAAAAAAAAAAAAAAAAAAAAAAAAAAAAAAAAATGCACAATTTTTGCACACACGGAATATTTATTTATTTTATGCAAAAAAAGTGCACCGTTTTTGATAACTTATAATGTTGACTTTTTTGTATACATAAAACATGAAAATATTTTTCACAAAAAGTACATACTTTTCGGAGTATTCAAAAATATTCACTTTTTGTGTACGAATTGTGTACAATCTAAACTTTTTTGCAAACAAAGTGTAAACTTTTTTAGCTGGGTAAGAAAAATTATAATAGATGTATTGTAAAATAAACAATATAAAATTGAAATTTCATTTGTTTATGTCTAATTGTTTTTTATATATAAGATCTTTATTACATTGTTTCATTAAAATTAAAATATTAAATGCAACGGGCATAAAAGACTCAGCGACATTATATACAGAATTTTTTTTTATAAACTGACACTACTCAGAGCCGCCAGTAGCTGGTTCTAATTACTGGAATGACACAAAATTTTATAAATGGACTAATAAAACCATAGGAAAAAAGATTCTAAGAAAAATAAATAAATAAATAAATAAATAGTTCCATTCATCGCTGATAGCGGGAAATTTGGCGCTGTAGATGGAAAGAAAACACCGGAAACAGACAAAATTAATAACTTGGATAGAATGTCATGTTTTATTCATAATATTCACTTTCCCGATAATGAATTTGATTGCATCCAATGTGACCACCGTTCTATTGCACAACACCTTACATTCTTAATACAACCGAGCATAAAATGTCGCAGGGATTAGCCCTTACTGCACTGAAAAACATTTGTGGTAACATTACTCCATAAAACTGGCGGCAGCTACGATTTACACTTCATTGAGTAATTTTTCATCTACATAATGGTGTAATAAAAACATGCATTACTGGTGTAACATTGCAATGTTACACCGATTATATCGGTTAAAATACTCCACCAAGGCTGCCACCAGTTTTATGGAGTAACGTTACACAAATGTTTTACAGTGTGGTGATTGGAACTTTTTATTTCTCGGGTTTTTTTTTTGTTTTATTAGACCCCTTATAAATATTAAAGCAGTTAAATTAGCTACAGAGAGCTCTAAATAGCCTCAGTTAAAACGTTCAAAGTCAGTTGCTACCGTTGTTGAAAACGAGGCATGTTTTGATGACATACTTCGATCGGTAGATTTTAATATAATTTCAGATTGCTGTATGTTATTAAAAAATATTATATATTTTTAACTAACTCATTATTCTTTTTTTTTCAGGGAGTAACGTGAAATTTTACATATCGATAAAAAATACTATAGATAGAAACTTTACCTTTCACTGCACCATGTGCCACTCCTGACATATTCTTAAAAATACAATAACTCTCATTATGTGTCATGAATTTAGTCAGTACGATCTCTATCCCTGATGAAGAATAGTCATAAGTATAAAATAACACTTATTTTGCCTATGTCAAATGGCTGCACTTGATAAAAAAATTAGAATTTATTCTTCCGAAACAAAAGAAATTTTAATCAACCTATTAAGGCAAAATTTATTTTCATTATTTCCACTGAATACTTAAAAATTTTATTATGCAAAATGTTGTTGAGTGTTCAGAAGACAAAAGTAATCATTTTAAGTTCATTTACTTGCACAATTTAGCAATACAAAGCTTTAGAAACCTAATTGTTTACATCGGATACACGCTAAAATTTGTGAAATTGTAACTGAAATTTTGAAATTATTTTTTTTCTATTTTTCCCATTATTAGACCAATATGTAGATTTCAAATATTTTTTTTCACAGAAATAGAAAAAATCGTGCAGGGATGGGTTAACATTTTCTTTAATTTCTAAGGATTCACTGTAATCAATATCTAGACATATACATATACATTTCTCCCAGCGTTTTCGTAATATTTCGAAAGCCTTCATTGAAATCTTCTGCAAATTGGGTTGAAAGCCACTGTTTCACTTTATTTGTGATGTCAAAGTGATACCGAAAGGGTTTTTTGAGTTCCGGAAATCAGAAAAAATAGCTGGGAGTGAGATCGAATGGATGTGACAAAATTTCAAAGCCACATCTCTTAGATTAATCAACTGCAACTCAAGATTAGGGAGATGAGGGAGTGACCAGTCTGGAAACTCAGCATGCTGAGATCTTTGATATGCGTAGAAGTTCGTGCATAGTTTTCCACATATTGCTGCATCTAAGATTAGCGGCATTCATAATCATTTATATAATTACTCTCGATCTATTAGGATAATATCCTCAATTACTTGCCGTCTTCCACATCTTAGACCAACTGTGAGGAATATGTACCCAGTTTAAAGATTACATTCTCCTCTTACAATCAGTGTCATATGGTGGACTATCCCTTCAATAAATAGCAAATATTTAATTTTGAATTCGCCGAGCACTCTAACCTTTCAAATGCATATCCTGCGTGCACCATTTTCTCCAAACTGCGGTTAATTCAATTTTCAGCCTACTGAAAACAAACTAATAAACATTAATAGCTATAATTTATAACTTAAGGTACACAAACATAAATTAATATGTAGAAAATACAGTAGAACCTCTATTGACCGAGGATTCTGATAACCGAGTCGATAATTAATCTTCATTTTATTGTCTTTTATTTTATTTTACAGGACTGACTGGCCGGACTGATCACCAGGAACCACTTGATTAGCGACAATAAAGATGATTTTAATTTTAAATTTGACGAGCTGTTAAACATAACTTTATATATTTATATTTGCCATTAAAAAATTCTATTGTTTTAATCTAATAGACATGAAATTCGCGACTTTTTTTATATGCAATTTCAACTAACCAAGGATTCCAATATCAGAAGCACTATCGGTCCTAATTAGCTTGGATAATCGACATTGCACTGTACTTTTATTTATATATCTCAATTATTTCCTGGTGATAATGGAAACTTTACGATATCTCTTGCATTATGAATTTTTTTTAAATATATATGCCTTCGATACAGAAATAGAAGAATAAACAGTGTGAACTTAAAAACATAAAACTTTTAAAATATGTTCAGATAAATGCTTAGAAAAAGCTTAATTCCATCAGAAATATCGCTGAAGAAAACGGATTTTCAACGATTCTCATTAATAAACTCATTCATAAATTTAATTTTTGAGGAAAACTTCGAAAAAGTAAACCATAAAGAAATGATATACAAAAAGTTTAACTATTTATCTGGTCTATAAGAAAAATTAAGATATGCTTTACTGAAATACAATATAAATTTCATAGCCTGTCCAGCAAAGAAATTAAAAGAAATAATTTGTACAAAAATCGATTCAATACCGGATGTTGAATTATCTGGCGTATATACTATTCCTTTTAGAACTCATTGCAATACATTAATGGAATACATTGGGAAAACCAATAGAAAACCTGGAAAAAGAATAAAATAACATAAAGCAGACCTAAAATTTTTTCGCCAATCTACTGCTCTCTTACGTTTATATCTCAATCAAAATATCGCAATAGATTTTGATCATACGAAAATCATATTCCCAACATCCAATTATTATTTTTCTATTACAAAAGAAACCATAGAAATCCTATGCAAAAAAAAAGGTGTGTGATGATGCCTTACCGTATAAGATACCGAGTTTATGGTTTAACATCCTGAAAATAAAATCTTAACAATTTGAGAAAATGACTTATTAAATTTTATGGTACAAAAATTAAATATTTCTTTTTACCGTTCACCTAAATTACTACTAATTCAATCTTCAAGCCACGAGACTCGTTCATTTTCAAAACGAAATCATATAGTTATTCAGTAGACTCCCTCAAATCCGCACAGCTTGGGACCAGAGGGTGTTCGGATTTTAGATTTATGCGGATTTCTGGACATTGCTTTGTTTATATTTTTAAAAGTAATTTGAATCTAATTAATAATGAAATCAAAAGTATAATAAATGCTTACAATATACTAAAATATTAAAATAAGTAATAAACTAAAATAATAAAAAATTAGATAATTTTAAAATGAATAAAATATTAAAAGCAAAGGTCAAGTTAATAATCAATAATGTACAATTTAATTCATTATAAACATTAAATGTGTTTTTCCTAAATTATTCAATGAAACTTTCCTCATAAAGGTACATTAATAATTCAAATCAGGATCATAAAATAACGAAGCTTTATTTCAAGCTTACCCAGACTTAAAAACTAAAACTTGATTAATACATAAATATATTTGGTAAGATTGTGATTACCAATGATGACAGCAATATCTTAAGTTATATACAGTTGTGTATTTTATGAGTGCGGATTTGAGGGAATCTACTGTATTTATAAAAGAAAATATTCTCTAAGGAAGAGCCTGATTAAAGGCTTGAAAATACTAACATATTTTTAAAAATAAAATAAACTATTAATATATATAATTGATTACTTTATTCGCCTTTTAAGTAATTCTGAACATTTTAAAGTTCATATTATGCATTTTATGTTAAAAGCAAGGCGAAATTTTCATTCAGCCCTATATTTTATACTTCTTTATAAACAATGTGTAATATTAAACACATTTTTTAAAAATTAATTTCATTTTTAAAATGCGGAAATAATAATGTTCTGTATAATTTTTATACGGCAGGGGAATTCTAAATAAAATATTGTTAATAATCATTCGATATTTTTAGGTTCACATTGAATGACCATAACATATTTTTGCAGTTGGAACTTTATTGTTTCATGTTTATATAGAACAATATATCTGAAAATAATCTATAATGCTATTATTAATGTTATTATTTTTTTCCATTGAATTTCACCTTTATTTGTCGAATTGGTTAGTATTTTACTTTAGTTGTAAGAATGAAAGTTCGCAAATGTGAGAATTTTTTTTTCTTATAAATTTAACAGAATCCTCTATTTTCTATGGTTTTATTATTTATTTAATAGTTTGTGTATTAATTATTTCGTTTATAATGGTTCTGTTATAAATTTAACAGAACCATCTATTTTCTGTTGTTTTATTATTTATTTAATAGTTTGTGTATTAATTATTTCGTTTATAAATATAGTTCAATATGTTCAATTGTAAATAAAAGTAAGTAATTGTCAGGAACAATGCACAATTTTAAAAGGAAGCAGAGAAAAAAATGCTTCGGAATTAATACTTTTCTATCATAATGTTAAGCGATCCGTATAATGAAGTAAGAACAGAAAGTTTTTCTTTAGTAAATTCTGGGGGTAGCCTGTCTCTTTTTATTAATCTTTTTTTTTTCCTTCCAACATTTTTTTTTTTTTTTTTTTTTTTTTTTTTTTTTTTACGCGTGATTGATATTTTTTTAGATTAAGCTACTCAGCGCTATTTCTCGTTTAATTAATTCCTTGTTCTATAAATTGCAAGAAAATCTAGAAAAAAAGGGTTTCCTGCTCGACAGCTACTAAATTTAAACTGCTAATTAACTCCGAGCAGACTCTATACAGAACATTGTTTTTAGATTATGAATCAATTTTTCTGACACAAAAAGCAGTTAATGTAATTTTAAGCGATGTGAAATATTTTACTAAATACATAACAAACAAAAATGCTGATACGTTACTTATTTTATTTCCTGATTAAAAAAAAATATTTTGAACTATATAAATGTGTTAAAAGTAGTTTTTCGTTTTACTTAAAAATGAATAAAATAATTTCATTAAACTGGATAATGCTTATCAAACCAAATACATTTAAATTACATCGATTTTTTTTTATTTCCACTTTTAAATTAAACTAAACTGTAGCATCATGCTTGAGATAAAATATTTAGTATTAAATCATTTTATAGGTGGTGTCATGCAACCATTCTCCTCCCAACCTCTTTTATTAAAAGGATTAAAAACAAAGTGAAGAGACCAGTGCCCTCACCTAAAATTGAAGAGAGGTGAAGCGAGAAGCGCGGGTAAGTGTGTTGAAATGTTTTATATGTTGGTAGGGTATGTGAAACACCCGAGTAAAGTTTTCCTTCAGAAAGCTAAAGAATAATTTGGTAATAATTGATCCTGTACATATTCATCTCCTGTTAATAGCTTCATTTCCTGTATGTAATTCAGCACATTAAAATTAGTTATAATCCAGCCTCTTTAGTGCAGCTAACGGTTACCCAGACATCACAGGTGGAAAAATAAAAATCTGATTAATTCTATATAATTAATATATTTTCTCATTTTTTATGCGTTGTAAAATGTTAAAGTCACATTATAGTACATTATAAGGATTTTGTTTGTGTGATTTAAAAATTTTTAAATAAGGTGCTGTGTCATAGCACTTTATCGTTGGAATGCTGTAAGGAATGTAGAAAAAAACTAAAAAGCAGAATGTATAATTTATACAATAGAACAAATAATAAATCACCATTTGAAAATGAATACCTTAAATTACTTTTGTTCGAAATTTTATATTTGCGTTACATAAAATCTAAAGTATTTATTACTTTAATCGGATACTTTTTCTATCCACCTTTTTCATTTTTCTTTATTTTTCTTCCTTTCCCTTTATTTTTCCTTTATTTTTCTTTTCTTTCTTTTCTTCAAGGTTAAATAAATATTTTAAACCATGTTAAGATATAACATCCGAAGGATGTTAAAATTTATGTACAGTATATTGCCGATTATTCGCGGAGTTGAGAGACAAGGGGACCCCGGACAGTAAAAATTGCAAATGATATGAATAAAATCTGAAAATGAGCTGTAAACACAGATTTGTTTCTATTCAAAACAGTTTTTACAAAACATAATAAAACATTTAAAATGCACCCATATGTAAATAACTTAGCGAAGGTTTGTCCGGCATAATATTTAAACACGATTGCAGATGAGAAAACGCGTTGTTAATTAAAAAGTCAGCCTATAAAAAAGCCTTATTTTGTCAAGCATTTTGAGTCAAGATATGTACGTTCAGAAACAAAAATCCATTTAAATTGTTCCTGAAATTCTGCTGTTTCATCCAACCTTTTGTTTTTCGCTGAAATAATCAACCGGTAAATTTTCTGATGGCTTTGAAAGACCCCCGTTCCTTAGATTTACTGATTACAAAATCGATTAGAAAATCATTTTATTTCCTAAAATTTTTCAATCTGTAGGTAGACGCAATGTCTGAGAGGGAATAAAATCAAACAACATTCTAACATTTTTCTATGCATTTCAGAAATTCTAAACTTAAACTCCTATATGTAGAAAAACATCTAGTCTGATATTTTCTAAAAATCGTGTCAGTTGTGCAACTAGAACCTAATTTATGAATTTTTATTAAAATATTATTAAAAAAATAATTATAATATATAAATATTTTCTTTGTCGCTTTAATGTCAATGTCAGTCCATAAAACAGATGCACTGGTACGGTTAAAAATTAACTCAGAATTTTTATACGGGAAACATGTTTTTTTTAAATACTGATATTCGGTTTTTGTCCGAATCCGATGTAAATTTTCATTTTGTCTAAGAATATATCTAATTTTTTTCAGAAGGATAAAAACTTTCAGGTTTATGAAAATATCCGTTTTTTTTTTTTTTTTTTTTTTTTTCTAACAGATATTGGTTTATGCACACATGAGTTCACACAAGATTGTTCATATTTAAAAAAAAAAAAAAAAAAAAAAAAAAAAAAAAAACTTAATGTCCTATCCTTTTTAAACATAATAAAAACTTAAATAAATCATGGTACTTAAAACTTAGTATGAGGGGGGAGAAAGAGGGTCGCTAGATTTTTTTTTCAACCTCAGTGTTTCTTACCGTTTCAGCTGCCAAATAAATATTAACATTATTACGCGATCTGTTTAAAACTTTTAGATATATAATAAAACATGATGATAAATATTTAAGAAAAAGAATGCCTTCTCGAAAACCAAAATTTTCTAATAGTAATTTTTGAAAAAAAAATTAAATTCTTCGTGGAACTGTTTGATACTTCATGGTAGTTTATGACACATGATATATATTTGAAAAAAAAAAAAGTTGCATTTCTGGGAGAGGAGAGGGGAGAGTCCGAACAAAATCAGGAAATATAACAGAAATTCTAGATTGATCTGTTTGAAACTTTAACATAGTTTATGACACACAATATAAATTCATAAAATAAAATTCCGTGTTAAATACCACTATTTACGAATAGTAATTTTTGCGAAAATCTTAAATTAATCCTTTAAAGCACCCCCACATCGAGTAACGTATAGGTTTGAATTTCGTTCAAAAAGGAGGGGCACATTCGGTAGCACGTCCGTAGTACTCCTGTTATAGCCTGCAAGAGGAATCGGCGATACAGTTCGAATTTCCTTCGAAAAGGAGAGACACAACTGGCGGCGCTTGGGAAGTGCGACTGCTACACGCTACCGAAGTCAGCATGGACACGGTTTGAGCTTCGTTCAAAATGGAAGAGCACATTTTGCAGCGCGTGCACAAGACGCCTACTATACATTGACGAAGCCAGCTGAGACACGGTTCGAGGTTCGTTCACTTCGACATTTTTCCGTTTCGCGATTTTATAAAAAAAAAAAAAAAAAGAAAAAAGAAAGAAAAAAAAAGAGGAGGCTTGCTAGTCTGTAAATCTGTAAGCTATCTGTTTAATTCTCAGTATTAATTTAATTCTCAATATCTTATTAATTTCGATTGATTAAGTTTACTACCGGCAAGAACACCTTTAATTCAGGATGTATAACTTAAAACTCTAATAAAAGAAAAATGGTACTTTTAATTTTTAATTTTTATACATTAAAAGCTTTTTTAAATGTGCGTTTCAGCGTATGTCGGGCATTTTATGAATGATGTTGGTTAATTTTTGGAATTCAATTTATTTTTAAATGTGCCGCGTATTGCTGCCATTTTTTTTAAGGAAATAGTTTTTGTAATCTATTAAACACACTCCAGCATTTATACAATTTCCAGAATGATTTTTTTTTAATACTTAAGCAAATGATATATGTATGGATTAAAATAATTAAAAGTCTATATATATATATAGTTAATTAAACATTACTTATAAATAAAACTATTATATTACAATTAATGTCATCTTATAACGAATAGATAGTTAAGTAAATTTTATAATATATATTTATTTTTTATATAAAATCATGGATTTTTTTCTAAAGGGCGTCCGCTTTAGAACTATATATAATTTATGAGTTTTTAAGCAAATAATATTTTTAAATTTACTTCTTTTTTTGTAAATGATCAATTTTATCACAATTAGAAATATTACAAAAAATATATATCAATTTTTTTTATTTATAAAACTACATGTCCAGAGCATATGGATACATTTTTACTCATAGTAATTTTACTACAGGACATGTACTCTATGAGCATGGACATGAGGACATGAACTATATAACAAGGTTACGTGAAAAATAAGTTTTTATTCCATGTAATATTAAAATTTTTCTTACATCATTCTAAATCTGCAATTTTTGCTGCTCAGTCACTCCACCAGAAAACGATTACTTGTTTATATTATGGGGCAAGCTCAAACAAAATAGTACAAACAAAACTGTACAAAATAGAGGTATTCTATAAAATCAGTGTGCATTTCGTAGTATATTATTTAGATTTGTAATATATGCATAATGCATATTAAATATTTTTATTATTTTGGTTTTTTTAATTATTTATTTCAATTAACTTTACACTTAACACGTGTTCTTCATTTACAGTTATTTTAAATAAGAAATTTTTATTATGAAACGTATTATGTGAAAAGATATTATGAAAGAAAGACTTTCAACGCATCATCATTGAACATTTGTCAAAATGATTTATCTGTATACATTTAATTTACATATTTTTAAAATGCATAAAAATAAATATAATTGCATGTAGAATACTCATAAAGTTAATATTGGAAATTTAACCCTTTATCTACCGCATTATAAATTCTTGAAAAGTTTACATTCTAAAGCATTTCACGCAAATTGTTTAAACTAAATAAAAATATTTACATGAAAATTTAATAAATATTTAAAGAATTTTAGAAGGATTAAAGGATTTAGAAGGATTCATCAAATTTGAATTTACAGGAATTTTGTGCAATTTTTATAACCCCACTCAAATCTTTTACTTTTACTTATTTTCTTAGTATTTTGTAGAATTATAAAATATGCAAATATGATGTTCTTACAATATAAATATAGAAATATTTCAGCATTAAAAAATTCCTATCCCCCCTTCCTCAGCTCCAAGAAAGTTGAAAAGATGCGAAAGCAAAAGAAATCATCTTTTTAAAAATATTTTTGTTTGGTGTAACCAATAATGCTTTTGGAACAAGATAAAGTAATGTACTTTTTATTCGTTCCATAAATAATTACAACTAACAGACGTATTAAAAGAATTTTATAATAAGTTATTTTAATGGTACTTATAAGTGCCGTCGGTAGATAAAGGGTTAATACATATTTGGAATTTAAATTTCAAAATTTAACAAATGCACCAGCTTTCTATTTATTAATATATACAATATCAAGTAATATCATTTATTTTAAAAAAATAAAAATAAAAAATATTTTTATTTTAATAGTCATCCTTTAAACGAGGCTGAACATCCGTTAACAGAGGTGTTAGCCACTTCCTCTGCTCAGAGCCATTTATTCTTACTGATTTCACAGAAAAAAAAATCCAGTTATTTCGTTTAGAAAGCATTTCTTTTCGCAGATCAAGATTATCTTTTTATAACGAAAGCGTTTTCCACAGGAAAAGAGGATAATAACATGACTACATAAATACTACTTTTCTGTTGCCTTTAGGGAAAAACATTGAATAAAACAGATGTTAAATATATGCATTTTATTTGATTATGGGAGAAATAATCTATATTAATAAAATAACAAATCGCTCTGTGTGTGTGTGTGTGTGTGTGTGTGTGTGTGTGTGTGTGTGTGTGTGCGATAGTTAGCAAAAACTACGGTGCGTACGAAGCTCAAAATTTTTCTGAGAGTAGCCCAATATCTCTCCTGATGCACCTGACGCTCAGAATTTCAAAATTCTATTTATTAACTGAGTAATTAATTAAATTCCAAACCTTACTCTCATAAAAAATCGCTTTTTTTTAGCCTTTTCCTTTTCATTCTCTTATGGTTGGTTGGTTGCATAAAATTTTCGCAGAAATAATTTTAAAAACTGGGACTGACCTTTAAAATTCATAGACTGTCAGTTTAAATGAGGATTTTTTTTTTTTATCACAGCTGCTGTACGTCATGGAGGAAAAATATAGGTGGTGGCGAAATAAACCGAAAAAAAAAAAAAAGGGTTTGCAATATGAAACCATTTATCGCTGAAATTTTAATGTCTCAAAATAAAGCACGAGGAAGGAATTTTGTATTAATAAGAGGGATTGGAAGAAATGAATTACAGCTGAAGCATATTTTACGAAGAAATAGTAATTTTTTAAATGGTTTTTTCTATTATATTATTTATTAAAATAAATGTTTGCTTTTAAAATAATTGAAATTGGAAAATTAAAAATAATTAAATGTCAAAATAAAATTAAATAAAATATTGAAAACGTATGATTTGAAGTAAAAAATTGTATTACTAAAACTTTTCTCTTTTTTTTTCAGAAATTTTTAATACTTTATAACGTAGATGAAAAATGTTTATGATTTAACAACATATTAATAATCTCATTTCAATATATAAAAATATAGTGATGTAAAGATTTTTAAAATCATGCATGAACACTTAAATAATAATATTAATCTAAAATCTAGATTTCAGAGTGCAGACGATTTTAAGACATTAACGAAAGAATGTCGATTTTTCAAGAAAGTCTTAAGTGGTGCTTCTATATTGATATTTCAAAGTCATATGATAAAAATAATCAAATAATTCTTGCCTATGATTGATATAATTGTATCTTTCATGCATTCTGATCGTGTATTACAGGCAATAATGGCACAAAACGTTATTTTTAAATGAAATTTTAGTCATCTACTCAATAACAGTTTAAAACGTAAAAAACAAAAACAAAGAAATACTGGTTTAAACCAGTTTGAATTGATCGGAGTTTCAAAGCACATGGTTTTGTTGGTGCTTATTTGGACTTAATGTAGCGGATTTAAGAGTTACATTTTTTGCGTCACCCCAAGACATTATACTGCCACTCTATTAATTTCTTTTTACTATATGGTTGTACGCATATTTTTGGCATTTCGAACATTAGAATGTATTAGTCATTAGCTGTGTTGCAGTAAAAAACATTACACAACACTTTTTTATGAGTTTATTTTTTAACATTGATTAAATTTAAATGTGTTCTATTCAATTTAAAATTGTAATATGGCTTTAACCTCCTCGGTCCGGCGTGGTAAGACGTCTTACCGTCAGAGAAATACCCCTTGAATGCGGCGCTGGTAATACTCCTTACCACGGCATTCGACCCCCTTTTTGAGCGAAGCGTCATTACTCAGCTGTCAGTTTCTCCTCTCCCCGTGAAAATGTCCCTCCCACATTGAACGGAGAGGTCAGTTTTTATAATTGGCGATTCTTTGGGGAAGAAAAACAAGTATTTTGGCGAAGGCTTCTTCGGACGCGTAAATAAATTACTAATAGATTTGTAATGAGGAGCGCATTTTTCCAGAGGAAATTTTATAATCGCGAAATGTTTATTATGGCTCTCAGACATAAAACTTCCCAAAAATTCCATAGAAGCGCAACATTTCCCAGTCAGTGATAAACATTAAAATTCACTCGAATTTTATTAAACGGTCTTCCTTGAACCTGCTTATAAAACACTGTATTCGCAATCATTTAATTTAAACTTCCCATTAATTAAAAATAAACAGTCCTTCTCAGGGCTAAAAACAAATAATCTTTTCCGAGCTACACTGGGTATTTTGGAATCATATTTAGATAAAATATAATAATAGTAATAACAGACACATGCTGATTTTTTCTCTTGCTCCTTATCATTATTTTTAAATTACTGTAGCATTATGAAATCTAGATAATACGCCCCCCCCCCTTCCAAAAGTAGTCAGTATATTTTTATTTTAATAGGTTTAATGAAATATTTCCCTGCCCGCTCGAAATTTCTATTCTCCCACCTAGTCACTACACAAAATTTCTGCTTCACCCCCTCTCACCGCATGAAATTTTTATTTCTTTTTTCTTCCTCCCTTACACTTTCGATACAAAAATTTAAGGCACTGAGAAGGCTTAAAAAATCCTGTCAACCTATTTCTTGTTCATAATAGTAAAGAATCAATCATGTAAATTACAAGACTCCTTCCTACAAAATTTAAGCTCCATAGCATAAAAAGTTAGGTTCTTTGTAGCAAAAATTAAACAATCTAAATTATTATCTCCCAAAATATCCGCTTCACTTCTTACTCCCCTTTCTCCCCGCCCACCACCAAAAAAAAAAAAAAAAAAAAAAAAAAAAAAAAAAAAAAAGAAAAGAAAAGAAAAAAAACTTCTAGCACACATATGCAATTTTTTAAATCTTTTAGATTACGTGTTTGCCATACTTTTTTCACTCTAAGAAAAATAAATAAGTCATCTAAATTATTCTCAAACTCATTCCAGACCACTTTCCCCCCCTTCCCCCCCCACACACACACCAAAAAAATTCCTCGGTTATGGAGCTTAACAGTTTTAAAGTGAGCCATATTATTTTCTTACTGTACAATCCTGTATGTTTAATATGCATTTTCGTTTTCTCAGTACAACGCGAAATATTCTAACAGCGCACTATTATTCCATCAATTTCTAACACTGTTACTTCCTTAATAATAACAGATTATTTTAATTTGCGTGTGTACCTCCGATCCCCTCCCCTCCCATAAAAACGAACAAATAAATGCTATAGATTCCATATTTTAGTATGAATACATTTAAATAATGCACAGCCGTTTATGGGCATATATATATAATACATATCTCTGGAAAAAAAAAAAAAAAAAAAAAAAAAAAAAAAAACACTTCATTTAAAATAGTCAATATTCTATAATAAATTTGAACACAGTAGTCCTACACAAGTATTCTCACTTAAAAAGTATGTAAGGGAATGATTTTTTTTTCCTTTTTTAATTGTTAAAAAAAAAAAAAAAAATCTTAGAAAAATGCTGTTAAAATGGACGTTTTAAACAGGATTTTCGAATATGATAACTTATTACAGGAAACAACTTCGGTCATGAGACAACAACTGCTTATAACTCAAGATGAACTTAATTTATCGGAGAGTATTAAAAAAATGTGTGATTACAATTCCCTTCAATCTTTATGCCTGCAAATATTACGTATTCATGAATAAAAATTGATACCGAAAATTAACTACCAGACTTACGAATCCCTCATCACTAATCATTTATAAACTTACAGTAACCGAATTTATTTCTCTCCCTCTCTTTTTGTGTATGCGTATACAAGAAAAAAACTTTAAATAAGTTCTATGCAGTTTACATTCTTGCTGTACACTTCACATCAATTTCAGAATGTTTTAATATGCAACATTTAAAAAATAATAATGATTTTTTCATTTATAATACAGAGGACAAATTTTCAGTGCGTGTGTGTATATCCATTCACAAACAAATTTTATTAAAATATACTTTAAAATTTAACATACTAACTAGCTCATACAAACTACGATGTAATTAAGCTGTAATATGATTTATTTATTTTTATTTATTTATTTATTTATTTTTTGTAAATAATACATTCTCATAGGCTATAATGCTTTTTTTTTTCTTTCTTTTTCTTTTTATATCCTGAATAGGAGATTTAGAATTTATTACACTTCAAGTAACGTTCTGAAAAAAAAATTTAAGGCTATTCTAAAATTTACATTAATTACTTTTTTTTTTTTTTTTTTTTTTTTTTTTTTTTTTTTACAAATGTATCAAGTACTGTTATTTTGAATCCGTGTAATCAAACATACTCGTTTTTCATCTTTCGGTAAAGGCAAGAGATTTTTTAATCAAATATTGTTAAAGTTAGCGTTCTGAATTGAATTTTCCCGTATAAAAGTGCATGAAAGAAAAATTGTCGTCATACGACAGCAAAATCTTATGACTGAAAATGTCACTGTATGTCGGAAGGATATATATATATATATATAATAAAGAAAAGAAAAAATACGCATTTGTTTTAAACTCACATTTATCAGTATCACCGTAAGTACGATGTTTTATCTTTAAAAATTGAAACAGAAAATGATATTACTGAGAACGATCACTCATAAATTAAATGTAACCGAAATCATCATCTTCTTTTTATTTTTATTATTGTTATTTTGTTTTGTGTCCGTAAAAATTGCAGAAATAAATTATATTCAATTAATTACAAGTTTATATTACACGCCATATCAATTTCGGTACATTTTAATAGAGTTTTTTTTTTTTTTGATAATATAACGGAATTATTTTTCCTTTTTTCTTAATTGACAAACAAATTGGGGTTAATACATTTTTACTAGCACATAGTTAAGCTGATTTAAAATTTATAAGAAATAATGCCCATTGTCAACAATGCTTCTTTTTTTCTCCTGGGAACGCGAAATATAAATTTTAGAATTAATTGTATACCATGGAATGTGCTGAAAAAATAATTTAAGCTTTAATAGTTTGTAGTGTCAGTTCAAACGATGCTGATCAGTCGTTTTTATTATTATTATTATTATTATAGATTTTTTTTTTATCCTTACGATATACATGACATTTTCACTCATAAAAATTTCACTGTACTTTTCTCAATGATTTATATGTAATAATTAACACCTCAACCGCTAGCATTCATGTTAAATATAACAACGAAAGCGATACAAAATGGTGATAACTGGCGTAAGAAACAACCCTCCGCAGTATTTCCTAGAATTATGCAGCAACCCTGGTTTTCAATGCACGCCTAGCACTTCCCGCACGTCTAAACAAAGGTGTCCGATGAGGTGGTCACTCCAATGCGGGGGAAAAAAATTCCAAGATTTTGCCGTACTAAGGGAGTGAGATTTTAAACTCCTATAGCCGGGGATAGAAGGTTAATTTGTTTTTAAAACAAAAATAAAATAGCTGTTTGGCGTACAACTGTTTGTATCCGCAAACGATTCATTCACCATAATAAATTATCAAATAGCAAAGTAAATTATCTATCAGAAATATCCATAAAAATAATAGTAGTTAAACTGTTTATAACCTTAATAATTAGACTAATTTAAACATAACCCGATCCCAACCAGAAAAAAACAGACCACACTCCGATCCGTGATACACAAAATTTCTGTGAGTATAAACCCGACCCTGACCTAAAATTTTGTTTGGAAAAAATTATGGATTTGATAAGTGACCCGAACCAAATCTGAATCCCGCAAAAATGTTCAAGTGAAGCATAACCCGATTCAAACAAGGAAAAATAATTTTCGTGGGAATGAAACCTGAACCGAACCTAAATATTTTCTTTAAAAAAACCCGAAATATGACTCGAACGAAATCTGAAACCGATAAAAATATTCCAGAGAACTATATTCCGATCCCAGCAAGGCAAAATACTTTCCATGGCCATAAATCCGACTCAAACCTAAAAAACTCCGTTTGAAAAATCCTGAACTTTGACCCAAACCACATCTAAATCTGACCAAAGTAATCGAAAGAACCATAACCGGATTCGAGTAAGACAGCATAATTTCCGTGGACATGAACCCGATACGAACCTAAAACTCTCATTCAAAAAAATACCTGAAATTTGAATCTAACGAAATCTGAATCTGACAAAATTATTTCAAAGAAACGCAACCGGATCCAAACAAGACAAAATATTTCCATGGACATGAACACAATCCGAACCCAAAAAATTTCTTTGAAAAAATCGCGAACTGAATGAAATCTGAACTTGGCAAAAATATTCCAGTGAAGCATGTCCTTATTCGAACAAGACAGAATAATTTCCTTGAACATGCAATAAGACCCGAACTCAACAGTTATATTTGAAGAAAAAACCCGAAATCTGAATTGAACCAAATCTGGACTTGACAAAAATATTCCAAAGAACTATAACCCAATTCAAGTAAGACGAAATAATTTGTATGGACATAAAACCAACTCGAACCTAAAAAATTCGATTTGAAAAAAACTGAAATTTTACCCAAACCACACCTAAATTCGACCAAAATATTCGAAAGAATCATAATAGGGATTCGAGTATGACAAAATAACTTCCGTGGACATGAACGAGATCCGAACCTAAAAATTCTATTTGAAAAAATACCTGAAATTTGAATCGAACCAAATCGGAACTTGATAAAAAATATTCCAAAGAATCGTAAACGGATCTGAATAAGACAAAAAATTTCCATTCACATGAACCGAATCTGAACTTAAAAATTTCTTTGAAAAAATCACGAAAACTGAACTGAACTAAATCTGAACTTGAAAAAAAATATTCCAGTGAAGCATGTTCTTATTCGAACAAGGCAGCATAATTTCCGAGAACACGCAAGAAAACCCGAACCCAAAAATTCCATTTGAAGAAAAAGCCGAAATCTGAATTGAAACAAATCTGTTCCCGACAAAAATATTCCAAAGAACCATAACTGTATCCGAGCAAGGCAAAATAATTTCCATGGACATGAATACGACCCGAACATTAAAACTCAATATCAAAAAATACCTATAATCTGAACCGAACGAAATCTGAACCCGACAAAAAGTTCTAATGAATCATAACCAGATCCGAACAAGACAAAATAATTTCCATGGACCTGAAACCAATGTATGGTTTGGTAACATTTAGGTTGCAATTACATTACGGTAAGTCTTTGATTATATTTAATTTCCCGTTAGGTTACAGTTTGGTCACGGTTAAGTTAAAGTTAAGTTAAAGTTAAATTGCATTTATGCTATGATTAGAATAAGGATATGTCACAATAAAATGAAGGCTAGGTTACATTTATGTTATATTTAATTTACGCTAAGGTACTGTTTAAGTCAAAGTTAGGTTACAGGCAGGTTATGGTTACGGTACAAAAGTTTACGGTAAGGAATTTATCCATAGAGTGAACATTAACGCGTGATTTGATTAAAAATAACACTTACTATTGTTAAATGGCTCTGAAATTATATTACTACATACTAACATTTTAGCTACCAGCGAGGTTCGATTTCATTAATGGTATAGTCGGCTTTAAGAGTGATATAAATAGTTTGAAATTAAAAATATTTCACTTGGAATTTCTATGTGAAAAAAAAATAGTTACGTGACTTAACAGTGATTTTTGATGAATATCAACTATTTAACACGAAAATCACGCAGTCGTTGGATACATATTCCCTCCCGCGTTTCTCATAGCTCATTTTGTGTATTTTTAGAGCTTAACATTAGCTGTTTTTTAAACCGATTTTTCACACAGTCAATGACTACGTATTTCAGACAATGCATTTCTGCATGTTTCGAGTTAATGATAAAATCATACAAATTTCAAGTTTGTTTAATATTGTTAATACGGACCCGGGCAACGCCGGGCGGGTCAGCTAGTCTTAAATATTTACCTTTATAGCTTTAATTGCTTTCGTAATAGATAAGTTTGGCTGTATGAAACGTTAGATACATTAAATTGAATTATTTATTTTTATAGGAATTTTCAAATGCTAATTATTTATGTGTGTAGGGACTAAGATCTCTTTTTCAGTCTCTCTTTCTTTATTTTTAGAGCATGGATGTTAAATTTTATTAGATAACAAAAATAAACAAAGTACAAAATAAACGTAATTACCTGTAAAATGCTCATAAATTTAATGTTGAAACTTTAATGCATATTTGAAATTTAAACTTCAAAATTTAACAAAAGTGACGTAAAAGATTTCTTTTTATTAATTTATGCAATATCAAGTAATATCTTTCATTAAAAAAAAAAAATAAAATTTTCAAAATTTTATTTTTTGGATGTGGAGAGATAAAAGACAAGATCCATTTATGTCTCTCTTTCTATGCATTTTGTGCATAGATGTTAAATTTTATTCAGTTAACAAAAACAAACAATGTTAAAAAATAAACTTAATTATGTGTAAATTGCTCATAAAGCTAATTTTGAAGCTTTAATGTGAATTTCGAGTTTAAATTTAAAAAAATCATCAAACGTGAAGTATCAGCTTTCTATTTATTAATGTCTGCTGTATTTCAAGTAATATCATTCATAAAAAAAATACATTATTAGGTTAATAGTTTTCCATTAAATGCAGCTGAACATCCGTTAACAGAGGTGTTAGCTACTTGCTATGCTTAGAGCCATTTATTCTTACGGATTTCACATAAAAGAATATCCAAATATTCCGTTTAAAAAGCATTTCTTTTCGTAGTTCAAGATTACTTTTGTATGAGGAAAGCGTTTCCTACAGGAAAACAGGATAATAACCTGACTACATAAATACTACTTTTCTGTCGCCTTTAGGGAAAAACATTAAATAAAACAGATGTTAAATATATATATTTTATTTGATTATGGCAGAAATTATCTTAAATATTTACCTTTATAGCAT
Organism: Maratus speculifer; assembly: GCA_964019185.1. Lineage (NCBI taxonomy): Eukaryota > Metazoa > Arthropoda > Arachnida > Araneae > Salticidae > Maratus > Maratus speculifer. The sequence continues at coordinate 93,870,641 of OZ025295.1, forward strand.
TAACCGCTTTTGTGATAAAAGTTTCACTAGATGAAATTTTAAATACGTAACTTTAAATTATTTATTTTTAAAGCAATATTTAAATGATAATTATTTGGGTAAGTAGAGCATTAGATCTATTTTTAAGTCTCTCTTCTTTTATTTTTTGAGCATGGATGTCAAATTTTATTCAATTATCATAAAATAATCCTTTTTATTATGAGTTTTGGTATAAGGATAAACACAGTAAACTGCTAATGCTTTAGCAAATAATTCATACTGAAAAATAAAATTTCAAGTTTACAAAGCTTCATTGTGTTCCAAAACAAATATTAATATAAATGTTGTTGGAGTTAAGAAAAGTAGCTATGCACAACTGGATGAAACTACCTATTGCGCCACTTGCTACTGGATTGCATTCTTGAATTACTCTCTCGAAAGCATAATGATATATCAAAATAGCTGATTTACAAAATCGTATGGTATCATCAATTTAGAACGAAATGTAAAGAATAGAACGGCTATAATGCATATTTGTCTTTTTGTGATTTTTTACACTATGAAGCGATAAACCAATCTTAGTAAGAAAAATAAGTTATAACAATATACATTTATTTAAGTTGTTCAAACTCATTGTTAATTCTCATTGTTAGTTGCAATGCACATTTTGATGTACAAACGTCAAACTGATTAATTTGAGTTTGTTTAATTCACATTTTTCAAAAAACGTACAAAATTAAATATAATTAATAGTAGAATGCTCATAAAGTTAATATTGGGAATTTAATACATATTTGGTATTTAAATTTCAAAATTCAACAAAAGTGACGTGGCAGCTTTCTGTTTATTAGTGATTGCAGCATCAAATAATATCATTTATTTTCAAAAAATAAAAACAAATACATTTTTATGTCAATAGTCTTCCATTAAAAGCAGCAGTACATCGGTTAACAGCGGTGTTAGCTACTTCCTGTGCTTGGAGTCATTTATTCTTACTGATTTTTCAAACAAGAAAATATAATTATTCCGTTTAGAAAGCGTTTCTTTTCGCAATCCAATATTACTTTTGTAGGAGAAAAGCGTTTTCCACAGGAAATCGAGACAATAACATAACTACATAAATAATAGTTTTCTGTCACCTTTACAGAATAACTACGAATAAAACAGGTTTTAAATATATGTATTTTAATAGATTATGTAAGAAATATTCTTAAATATTTACCCTTGTAACTTTCATTGCTTTCGTGACAAAAGTTTGTCTGTATGAAATATTAAATACGTTACATTAAATTAGCATTATTTATTTTTAAAGGAATTTTATAACGCTAATTATTTGGGTGTGTAGAGATAAAGATTACGTTTTAAGTCTCCCTCTTTCTATATATTTTTTGCAGGGATGTGAAATGGTATCCAGTTAACAAAAATAAACGTAATTTTCTGTAAAATGCTCATAAAGCTGCGGTTGGAACTTTAATAAATATTCGAAATTTAAATTTCAAAATTCAATAAAAGTGACGTACCAGCTTTTTATTTATTAATGCATGAATATAAAGTAATATCTATCATTTTCAAAAAATAAAAATAAAATACATTTTTAGGTTAACGGTCACTTACATACAGTTGAAAATCCTTTAACAGTGGTGTAATCTACTTCTTTTTCTCAGATCTTACCGATCAATTCTTACCGATTTAACATAGAAGAAATCCCAATTATTTCGTTTAGAAAATGTTTCTTTTCGCAGCCAAGATTACTTTTTTATGAGCAAAGCGTTTTCCACAGGTAAACAGGATAATGACATGACTACATAAATACTGTTATTCTATCGCATTTTTGGAGTAACTGTGAATAAAAAAGATGTTAAATATATCTATTTTATTTTATTGTTTGAGGAATAATCTTAAATACTTACTCTTACAACTTTAATTGCTTTCGTGATGAATGTTTGACTTTATGAAATGTTAAATACGTTACCAGCACACGCCGCTTAATGCAGCTTTTCATTTATAATCTATACATTATCAAGTAACATCATTCATTTTCAAAAAATAAAAATAAAATTTTCTCCACTTTCAAAATCTAGTTTTTTGAATATGTAGAGATTGAAAAATCACTTTTTAAGAGTCTCTTTCCGCATAATTTGTGCATGTATTAAATTCTATTCACTTAACAAAAAAAATGTAATAAAAAAATTACGTATTCATTTGTAAAATACTCATAAAGCTAATGTTGAAACTTTAATATATATTTGGAATTTAAACTTCAAAACTCAACAAAAGTGATTCACCATCTTTCTACTTATTAATGTCTGCAATATCAAGTATTATCATTCATTTAAAAAAATAAATTTTTAGGTTAATAGGTTCCATAACATGCAGTTAAACATTCGTTACCAGAGGTGCTAGCTACTTCCTATGCTGAGAGCCATTTAGTCTTAATAATTTCACATAAAAGAAAATCCAATTATTCCGTTTAGAAAAAATTTCTTTTCGCAATTCAAGATTATTTTTGCATGAGAAAAGCGTTTTCCACAGGAAAACATAACATGACTTCATAAATACTACTTTTCTGTCGCCTTGGGGAATAACTGTGAACAAAACAAGTGTTAAATAAATGTATTTTATTTGATTATATGAGAAATAATCTTAAATATTTACTTTTATAGCTTTAATTGCTTCTGTGATAAATGTTTGAGTGTATGAAATTTTAGATACGTTACATTAAATTAGCATTATTTGTTTTTAAAGAGTGTTTAGAGCTTTATACCTCTTTTAAGTCTCACTCTCTTTAATTTTTTGCACATGGATGTTAAATATTATTCATTTAACAGAAAATTGTACGAAAGCAACGCTGTGTAGAATTTTATTAAGTTGATGTTGCCACCGAATAAATGTTAAGGAAAAAAACTATCACTATAACAATATTCTTATCTCTGATTTTTTAAATGTTTAAAATATACATTTATTCAAAATTTCTTATTTAGAATGGCAAATTTGCATGATAACATTCATTTTAAATAGATTATGAAAGGTAAATGTTGCAAAAATTAATATTATGTATTTATTTATTTTTTACAAATTTCTTTTTGTATATAAGAGTGAACAAAGTAAGCTCTCTACTTAAGCAAATAAACATTTTTGAAAAATTAAATTTCAAATTTACAAAACTTTATTGCATTATAAAACAAATATTTATAAAAGTTATTTCTAGGTTAAGAGTCATTGAATGAAATCATCTGTGGCGCCACCTGCTTATGGATTGCGAACTTAGTAATGCTCTTTTGGTACGATATATGGAAAAATATAATTTACAAAATTCTAGAGTATCCTCGTTTTAGTACGAAAAGATATTAATGAGAAGAATAGAGCAGTTAAAACGCGCATTTATTTTTTCGTGATTGAAATTGACATTTGACCATGACGAAACCATCTTAAAAAGAAAAATAACAAGTTATAACAACATATCTTTATTAGAGTTATTCAAACATCTCATTGTTAGCTGCAATGCATATTTGGATGCATATTTGTTCGAAAAATATTAATTTCACATTCTATTCAAGTCTCGTTACGCCGCTATCTGAAAAGGCAAATCCAAGTTTTGACCTACCTATTCTTTGTAATAATATGCACAAGGTGACTTTTCGTGCTAAAATGATTGTGGTCTATAACGTTTTCCATATATCGTTGTGTTTTCGGGAGTGAAAAAATAACTTCACAATTTCCCACCAGGCGACGCTGTAGGAAGTTTCATTCAACAGCGCATAGCTTCTTTTATGAATAGGGAAACGTTGCAGCAACTGAGAGCCACAAATTCAGTGCATGCGTATTTGAGCTCTAGTTTGCCGTCTTCTCAAAAATCGAGATTGAATCTAAACAGTGCTAAAGTTTATAATCGGATAAATTTCCCTCTTTGGCAAGAGGCCTATAGAACTGTTAGTAGCATACGGGATTTCAGATGCGAATTCGAATCCCGAGTTTATTTTTCTGTTAAAAATAATAGATTATGCATTGAAATAACTATTTATAATTTTCACTTACAACAAAAAATATTCTGATTTATCGAATTATTATTATTATTATTATTATTTATATTTCTATACATCTTTAAACATGAAAAACCTCGTAGTTAAAATTTACCTAAATGCGACAAAATGCCGGTTAGTTTTATTTATCTGAAAGGGAAAGAAAAATTTGTCTAAGAATAAGCAACAAGATTCTTTATTATGCACAGTGAAGAATTTGAAACGCCATCCTTAACCCGTGAGGACGCGCGCAGGGTCTAAAACCCCGCAGTGCGTATGGTTTTTACAATTGTAACTACTAATTTTTTAAAAGCAATAATCAACTTATTTTATCGCAAAATTTGTAAGAATTGTCTCCGTCTTAATTGAGTGACTCTTATAATTTGATTTTATTGGTGGAAAAGTTAAAACTGTTCATACCCTGAATAAGCGCGCGTTCTCCCGGGTTAATCTCCCTAGTAAATGTACTTAACTAATGTTATGTACAGATAAATCTATATATTTACTTACAAATTAAATTTATATAAGACAGTTTACTTAACTATATATTATGTTTTCCTCTTCCTTTTAACTAAATGCTTGTAAGTTTCCGAAAATTGTTACAAATATTTAAAAAAACTGCATTGTGTATAAGCTATTTCTGTATATCATATCAAAATATTAAAGCCTACGAATTGAATATTTTCAGCTGAGCGAAAAATTGCCCAGGCCGGGAATCGTACCCGGATACTTGGCTTACAAGGCCAATGCTCTATCTGTAATGCTATCTGGGCGATAGCTGGCTGGGATTTTTCGCTCATATAACCTTATTGGTCATAACATCTGGTCTGTCATTTGAGACAGCTTGGCAGAATAAACCGCAGGTAATGGAACTCCATATAACGATGGATACGTAGATATGCTATTATTTTTAACACAATCAAACTGATTGGTAAAGTTATAATACGAATTGAATATTTCCAGCTGAGCGAAAAATTGCTCTGGCCGGGAATTGAACCCGGATACTTGTAAGCCAAGTATACTTGGCTTCATTAAATTGGCATCATCAAATCTTGGATCATCAAACATACACTACAAACATACACATACACATCAAAAATTCAAAAAACATTATACAACTGAAAAATTGTTACCGTAAAAAAAGGTTCCCCTGAACTTTGTGTTAAAATTTTCCAACCACAGCAATGACCGAAATCTATAGAACACTAAATTCACCATCTCCTCTTTCCATAATTCTCCCATGAAATATCGCGTTCATTGAACTATTGAGTCTTGAATCAGTTATCTTTTATTGTTCCACCTTTAGGTTTTTTTTCCCAAATTTTCGGTCATCCTGACGTTTCTGGAGATCCGTACGTTACTTCTTATAAAAATTAAGATACAAATTCAAACAAATAACCACATAAATATAAAATTAAAACATCCCACATTATGCAGATGCGTTATCTTACGGCTTAATATATTCTGCAGCAAATTATATATTGTTGGGACCATCATTGTCTCCCATTCTGTCTTCGTAAAAATTATCGTGTGACTTTACATTAGGGGCATTATATGGTCGATGGAACTTTTTCTTTAACTTAAGACATGTGGATGCTGCGTTATTTTGAGTACCATGAGATCACTTAATTTATGTCTGTTAGGTTCTTACCCCTTCTAGTTAAATTGTTTTATTTTCCAAAATTATATGATTCCTTTTACATGGTTCAATCCCTTCTCTTTCAAAAATTTCATGTTTCCTTTCTGATTGCTGTACATATTTAAAATTTTCTTCGATTTTCATGATATTTGTGACGCTTTCCAAGAAAATCATTACTCGGATAATACTTCATTTCCTACTTTCTGGCATAGTGACCACGCTTCATGTAATTTCTGCTAAATCTCTGTTTATTTGCATTTATTCCTTCATTATTATTTTCTTCTCTTGTATTTTCCAATTTATCCTATTTTTTCAACTTGTGTCCTTTATTTCATTTTCATTCGTGCATGCACTCAATTTGCGGGATTTGTTAGGTCGCTTATTTCAATTATTTGTGATACCTCTTTGCTTTTCTTAAAATTTTTCTTAGTAATTCATATTCAGGAGACCTTACCATAGTTTCCATTATTGCTTTTCTATTACTTTTTATTGGCCTCACTTTATAAATTTTTACTAGTATTATTTTATCTGTAATATATCTAAAACACTTACCGGTTTCTTATTTGGGATTTTCTTCCTTGATGAGATTCTTTATTTTTGGCACCTTCTTTTGTAACTGTTAAGTTGAATCCTGGTATTGCACTTACAACTATGAATATGTGTCATTTTATCCCTAATACTATATACAAATTATCAGTTAAATTCCTTGCCGTCTATGTGTATTTTGTATTCAAACATTTCTTTTGGCTTTGTTTCGTCTCTGATAAATCCGATTAATATGTCTATAGTTTCCTGGCATAACTCAGGTGCTTCCATTTTCGTCGTTCGAATTTAATTCAAACTCAAGGAATTTGCTGCATTAAAGATAATTTTCGTGGGTTTCTCATTTCTCAGAATTACTCATACGTTTGTTGTAGATCTGGCGTTGTTTCCCCCATCTTATAAGTTCGTTAAGGTTCTTTTCTTTGTATTCGAATTTCATAATATTCTTGTTAATATATATATTTTTAAATATTATTGCTGCACAATTCACATCTATTGATTTGATAATCGCGGATTTTGGATCCTATGATTTACGCTGCTATTCTTTACTCGGGTGCTATTTTCTTTACTACACCGTAATTCTGTTTAAAATATAATATATATATATATAAGAATTATCAAATGTATTATATAAAGAAATCGTTAGAATAATAATACTTTGTAAAAAAAAAGTAGGGTTGGATATAGCTGGAAAAATATAAATGTCTATCTATATATATATTACATTAACGTATGTGGCACAAAAATCACGGTAATTTTTAATTACTTAATGGCAACGCCCTAAGTTTTTCCGCTGCAATTATTGAGCTTCAAAATATCGTTATTTGTGATTTTTTTATTGGCTTAAAAAATAAATAAAAATCATGAATTTTAAACGTTTCCATTCCAAATTAAAGTTATAAACGAAATGAGTGAAAGGATTATGTTATTAACTATATTTTAATAGAAAGTAATGAAATATAAAAAAAAAATGCTATGAGTAAAATATTTGGCGCATAAAAATATCGAGCATAAAATAATATTATTTAGCATAAAAATACAGAGTGCTTGATTTATCGACACCGATGTCATATACGCACCACATTGGTGCAATTTTTTTCTGATGTCAATTTGGCGAAAACTTTGTTTTTCATATTAGTGTCATATAAATGTTTTAAATCCTTTCTATTATTTTAAAAATGAAATAATCATAAATAAAAAAAGTTTAATTAATAATTATAAAACAAAGCAATTTATATCATTTCTAAAAAGAAAATAAAATTAAATAAACATTTTATTAAAGAATAAATAACGATTGTCGGGTTATCATGTGAGGCATATATTTACCTTTTTTGCAATTGCGCCAATGTGGTGCGTATACGACATCTGTTTTTTTTTTCTAGCGGATTCTTTAATAAAAAATTTAGCAATTTAAATAAATTATGAATAAAAGCAACATGATTTAATGCTTAGTATGCATTTAAGGGAGACCAAACTTAAAGCCAATTGGCGGCTAGTATAATTAAATTTAAAAAAGATGTGAAGCCTAAATAATAGCTGATATTGCTATTTGGAATAAATATATTTTTTAATTTTATTTTAATTTGTTTTATGTTAATTATTAATTTTTTAGAAACTTAATTAGGCACTGACAATGAAAATAGTGTTTAACTAAACTTCATTTGGTATTTCATAAAACTAAATTCAACGTAGTAATAATCTTTTGTTTTTACACTGTAACAAAAAAAAAAAAAAAAAAAAAAAAAAAAAAACTTGTTTAACTCTTTGGAGACGAGCGACCAGTATACGTACCGTATGAAGTGATCAGAATCATTGATTATTATCACGGGTATATTTTATTGTAAATGTTGACTTATTTAATCCCCGTTTTTATCCCATTCAATTAGGGAAAAAAAATTATTTTCTGAAAAACTGATATTAAAAGATTAAATTTCTACAAAAGGCTCTCTTTTTGAAAGTGTTAAAGTTTAAACTTGATAAAAAAATATCATACAGTAGGTATACACTTAACGAATAATGTAAAATTTGACGATGTTATCAAAAACACACACAGAATTTTACGGACATTTAAAAATACATACAAGATTTAAATGTTTTTCAAAGCTACATTCAGTCGAAAGTTTTTTTATTCAGAAGTGCGAAATTTTACTTCTACTCGTGCATTTAGCGGCATTTTATGGTTAATGATACCAAACCCACATGTGCATTATGAAATTGTAGTTTCAATTTAATTAAAAACTATTATATAGCATAAGAAAACTTAATTTCATTTAAAAAGTCTTCTCTTTTATACAAACAGATGAATATATGCAAAGTTATCAGAATACAAATGTGCAATAACATAAATCATTACTAATGAATCATTACTAATGATAATTTAAGTTTTATGCATGTGGTGACAATCCGAGAATAACCATAAACACAATTTTTAAATGTAAATTTTGTTTTATTATTGCTAAAATGTTTAAAGAAGAATAAAATAAAAGTAATATACATGCTACGACACACACCAAATATTTTTTTTTTCAAAAATGCATTCCACTCGAATTAAATCCCAAAATGCTGATTTATTATTAAAATACGCAGATCTACGTTTATTTTATATTTATGCTTAAATTCCCCGCTGGAAGAAATGAAAAATTCCCTTTATTCTTTTCTTTTGTGTTTGAATCCTTTAATATTTTAATAAGTAACAAAAATAAGTAGGTAGAAGTCATCATTTATACATTCGAGTAATTCTTACAAAAGAAGTAAAATATTTTGATTTGGGAGAAAGTACTTTTTTGAAAAAATGCACCATTTACGATTCACAGCTAAATTCTCTTGTTACGTAAATCTTAATCGAGGTTGAAAAGAATAAGCATTTCTTTACAGTGTAAATTGGTTGAAAATAGTTCTTGAAGAAATGCACTATTTACAATTCATAGTTTAATTCTCTTGTTATGTGTATGTTGATCGAGGGTGAAAATGAATAACTATTTCTTTACGGTGGAAATTGCTTTTTTTAAGTTTAAATAAGATGCATTTTCCCAAAGTAAGTTTTTTGTATATTTATTCTTTAGAATAAAATGTCTTCTTTTTCAAAAAATTAAGTCTTTTTAAAAGCGGATTTAATACAATAAATAACGTTTATCAAAATATAGTTTGGTGAATATTTTTTAAAGAACTTTCTTAAACACATTTCATGTAATATATCAGGAATTTTTAGGCTGTTTTGATTTATCATTAAATTTTAAATTAAATTAGTAAATTTCTACTAAAAAATGAAAATCGTTTATATACCTTAGCAAAAAAGGAATTATTTTTTTTTTTAATAATCTGAATTTATTTTCCTTTTTTCTCCTTTTTAGCAATATTTTACAGAACAATCTAAATTAATCTGTAGAGAAACATTTAAAAAAAAAAAAAACTTAAGGATGTTTTTGTACAGTTGAATTCAGCATAAATAAATAAACAAAAAAGACAAAATATAACGTTTTTTATGATCTTAGTCCATTTATTTGGAATTAAAAATATATATATATACAGGGTGCAATATCTTATTTATTTCCGACCTTTAATTTCTAAATCGTTGGACATAGACGTACAGTTCCAGTTACAAAAAGTTTCAAATAAGGTAAATATTCATGTTGTGTCATTCTTTGTTTAGAATAGAAAATCCATTTTATAAAAAATACGAAATCTAAGTTTTTATGCAACCCCCTAGTACCTACAGTTATATTTCGAAAATATTTAAACACATCATAATACATATAACTCAAAAAGTCGGATCTCTGTGCGACGAAAATTGATATAGTTATTAAATTTCAAAGTTTGATATTTTTGGATATGATATTTTCGTTTATTTAAGGAACAGTTAAAAAATGAATTAATGTAATTCGAGATCTAAATCAGAGTGCAATGTCTTGTTTGCGGCGAAATCATGTTGGTGTATCACCAAGGAGAGCAATTTCATCTAAAAATTTGAGCTCATTTTTTAGAAAACGTATGCAAAGCTAAGAATGAAATATTGACATTAAGCAGAAAAATAAATAAGGTACCCTGGGGTAATAACGCCACGTTAAGGTTCTATCAATTTTCACGGGTTGGTTTTAGATTGTATTTTTCAAACAAATATAGGATCTGATACAGCAACTCATTGACTATCTGTGTAAAATAAAATAATTTAACAGATATGTATTCATAAAATGTAATGGTGTTTTTTCTTGACCAATGCTATTTGGCGTTAATACCCACCTATATGGGTAATAACGCCATGCAAACAAAACTATAAATTAAGATGGAATAATGGCATATAGCTTGCCTAATTCTAAAAATACAAACTCTACAGCTCTAGAAATTGACAAATTGCAATCTAAGCTATTGAAAATGTACAATTTTTTTGTGACTCTGAAAGAAAAAGAAAGCTGTGGTGGTGGCGGGGGGAGGAGGCAAAAGAATATGAGATTCTAAGCTACGTTTTGCTTAAAAATGACCATTTAAATAGAACTATTAGAAACATTGCACGGATTATTTGAATCAATATTTATATTCCCATGTATGCATTCTATGCGATAGAAAATATTGATTTTTTGTGAAAGTGAAAGAAAAAGGAGTAAGGGGGAACTTCAACAGAATATAACACCCTGTGTCTCTCTTTGCTTAAAAAGTCCCGCTTAAATATGATTATAAGAAACATTGCATGGTTTTAACCATTCATAATGTAATATTTTAATATTGTGAAGTTTTATAATAACTAGAGTTATAAATATTTTTGTTAAATCTTAACTGGTGTTAGCTTCTCACATACCGCTGAGTTTTTCAAGTTTCAGAGTTTAACTTGCAATTTTTAGTTTAACTATAAATACCGGGAAAATTTTGTTTCATTTGGAGTCCTATTACTATCTCTAGAAACTTTTGAATAGCTGAATTTTATTTATAATAGTCCTGTGTATAAGGTTCAATACAAAAATAATTCTCTAAAAGTTAATTTAACATTTTATTCATCGTTAGATTAAGCGGTCTGACAGGCCACTTACAGTAAGTTATGCGACAATTTTTGTCACAGCAGTTAAGGGTTAATACTATTATAGTAATCTAGTAAATAATTTTTAACCCATAACTCCACACTAATGCGGATTCTCCAAACCTACAGTTAAATTGTCGACGTTTTAAAGAGCATGCTTTAATAAATTTTTAATAAATTGAATAAAATTTTTGATTAAAAAATGTTATCCCATAGAGATCTCTTATTCAATTTTATACATAATTCATAAGGTTATATATCATGATCTTTATATTAGCAACAAAAATAACCTTTAACTGCAGTTAGCAATCTGATTGAACACTGTACCCCCTCCCCTCCAAAAAAAATAGCGTTTAACTTGTATTTGTCAGTTTAACTATAGTTACAACTGAAATTCTCTTTCGTCTGGAATTCTCGTAATATTGTTAGAAATATTTAAATAGATTAAATTTAATTAGAATTAATTCTGTACAAAAAGTTTAGCGCAGGAACAGTATTCTATGATTTTTAATCATGGATCGCATTTTAACCTTTAACTAATGTTACCGGTCTCGTAGACCCTATTTTTCTTTTAATTTTTTATTTAACTTGTAATTTTCAGTTTAACTGCAAACACTACTGAAATTTTCTTTCATTTGGTATTTTAGTACTATCATCAGAGACTAAATAGGTGAATATTAAGTATAATACTCTTGTATAAAAAGTTTAGTACAAAAACACAATCCTATGAGTTATTCCCGCCTTTTATTCATCTTTCAATTTTGTGGTCTCATAAAACGCGTCACATTCATACGTTAGAATTTCTGTAACATCAGTTAAAGGTTAAATTTATAAAGTTTTGAAAAACCGAACGCTGAGAAAGCGGACAGTTAAAATTTCGAACTCAACTGAACAATCCAGTGGAAATTTAATAGAAACCTGATTTTGAAGATGTTCGAATTTGAATCTCGAAAACATTTTGATATAGTTTTATTTACAAGAGTTAAAAATTATTTTTTACATTAGTAAAAAAAATAATAATATAATAATAAATAAAATAGAGAGATTAATTTTAAGTATTGGGCACCCCCCCTAATCTTACCATTTCAACAATGATGATAATGCTGTCCCATATTAATATATAAACCCCATTCGGATATATTTCGGCCACTGCTGTGAATCAACCGGGGTAATAACGCCAATCCCTGTCGTTATTACCCCGGGATACTTATTGCGCAGTAAATCCTAAACTACAAATTATCTCGAGAAGATATCCAAAATCTTCTACAACAATTTGAAAGTACATGAAATACACTACAAATTTATGTAATAAACAAAATATTTCTGGATAAAAAATATAGTCTTCTGATCAAAAACCTTATCTCGCAAATTTTAGATCAAGCGTTAATTTTAGTTGCTTGTAAAAACAATAAGACCTAAACATGAAACAAATTAACTTGAAGCTGTTTTTTGCGATTTATATGACTCAAAACCCTTCTGCGCAGAGCACATGGGTGTCATTTACCTGATTATTTTATAATTATGCAAAATATAAGCACTTGGCGTTATTACCCCGCCTGGCGTTATTACCCCAGGGTACCTTATTAATTTATTATCATATCAGAAAACGTTCTACTATAAAAAATGAATACATAAAATACTGAAGTCTAGTAAATATACTGCTGAAAATGCTATCTATTGGAGGCAAAGCACAGTACAGAATCTTGAACACGTTGGAGCATAGCAGGTGTAACTGAGTAACAAGCAACGGATTTTTATATTTTATACACGTCGTGACAAACCTAGAAAAAACCATAAATACAGTTTTTAAAACATACATTATATGTTATTATAATTGAAATATTTATAGAAAAAAATATTTTTCATGCTACGACAAAAAATATTTTTTCCTTTTAACAAAGCATTTTACTAGTCTTAAATTTGAATGTGCTGATCTATTATTAAAATATGCAGATCCACGTTTTCTTTATATTTATGTTTAAATTCCTTGCTGGAAGAAATGAAATTTTGCCTTTATTCTTTTATTTTGTGTTTAAATCCTTTAATATTTTAACAAGTAACAACAATAAGTAGGCAGAAGTCATAATTTATACATTCGAGTAATCCTTACAAAAGAAGTAAAACGTTTTAAATTGGTTGAAAATAGTTTTTGAAGAAATATTTACAATTCATAGTTCAATTCTCTTGTTATGTATATGTTAATCGAGGGTGAAAATGAATAAGTATTTCTTTACGGTGGAAATTGCTTTTTTAAAGTTTAAACAAGGCGCATTTTCCCAAACTTTTTTGTATATTTATTCTTTAGCATAAAATGTCTTCTTTTTCAAAAAGTTTAGTCTTTTGAAAAGCGGTATTTAAACAATAAATGGCGTTTATCAAAAATATAGTTTGATTAATATTTTTTAAAGAACTTTCTTAAACACATTTCATGTAATATACAGCTCATATTCAAAATATTAGAATAATTACCTTTTTTTTAGAAATTGAAAATATCGTTTGGTAATTTAATGTCTTTTAATGAAAATATGCAAACGATATTTTTATTAAGAACTTATTGTTGATTAAACTTCTTGTTATCTTAAATTTAATATCATTTTTGAAAATATTAATTGCAAAAAAGATTATTTTGAAAAGTCAAAATATTAGAATATTTATTCAAGTGGTTCAAAATATTAGAATATTTCACATTAATTCTCTTTTAATTATTACCAATTCTTAACTGGTGGCATCATTGATTAAATTCAGACTATTTTATTTAAAATCAGTATTCTTTTTTGCAGTTTGTTTCTTTTTCGTCTTAAAATGGGCCGTGTGAGTGATATTCCTGAATCTACTAAACTTCGTATGGATGATTTGTATCGGCACGGTAAAAATCAATGTTTTATAGCGAATTATTTACATTGTTCGCAATCGAGCGTTAGTAAAATACTAACACAATATTCAAAAATTGGAAAATTTCAAAATAATCGCCGAAATGGTGGTCGAAAACCAAAAACATCTGCTAGAGATGACAGGAAACTGAAGCGTATAGTTAAGAAAAACCATTTTAAAAGTGTGCGATTCTTGCACCGAAAATGGAAAGAAGAAGGAGTTGAAGTTTCTACATCGACAACATTAAGACGTCTCCATAAATTTAAATTTGAATCTCGTGTACCGAAAACAAAACCTCTCATGACTGCAAGACAAAAGCGTATAAGATTGAATTGGTGTAAATCAAGACGTTTATGGAGCAATGAAGATTGGAAAAATATATTATTTAGTGATGAAAGTATGTTTTGTGTTTCATATGGTAATCAAGGTATTCGAGTTTGGAGAATGAAGCAAGAAGTATTTAAGAAAGAATGCCTTAAACGTTCCGTAAAATTTGCTGCTAGTGTCATGGTTTGGGGTTGTATGAGTGCAGATGGACCTGGAAAGTTATGCATCGTCTACGAAAATGTTAACTCTCTGATATATCAAGAAATTTTAGAATATTACATGATTCCATCATCAGAAGATTTATTTGAAGATGATTTCATCTTTCAACAAGATTTAGCGTCCCCGCATACCTCGGTGTCGACTAAGAATTGGTTCCGCCAACGCAACATTAAGGTACTTCCTTGGCCACCAAATTCATCAGATCTTAATCCCATCAAAAACTTATGGTGTATAATGAAGAAAAATCTTCAAAAAAATCCTCCTTCAAGTAAAACTGAGTTAGTGGCACGTATAAAGTCTATTTGGGCTAATATTGATAGAAATGTTTGTAAACACCTTGTATATAGTATGCAAGATCGATTGTACGCTGTTATGAAAGCTAAAGGGGATGCTACAAAATATTAACTACCATTTACTTCATATTCATAAGGTAATATTGTTGCGTAAAATAAAATATTCTAATATTTTGAACCAATCTAAATTTTATTCTAATATTCTGGTTTGTTTAAGGAAGCTGTATACCTAATTTATTGTGCTGTATTTTATATTTTATAAATGTTAAAATCTTATCTAAACATTCCAGATTTAATTTATAAGAAATTTAATTGCATTTACTTAGTATAAAAAATAAATAAATGACAAATAATTTTTTCTTATTACTTTTTCTCAATTATTCTAATATTTTGAATATGAGCTGTATCAGGAATTTTTTGGCTGTTTTAATTTATCATTAAATTTTAAATTAAATTAGTAAATCTCTAATAAAAAAATGCAAGTCGTTTATACACCTTGGCAAAAAGGAATTATTTTCTTTAAAAAATAATCTGAATTTATTTTTCTTTTTTCTGCTTTTTAGAAATATTTTACAAAACAAGCTAAATTAATCTGTAGAGAAATATTTGTAAAAAAACTTAGGGATGTTTTTGAACCGTTGAATTCAGCATAAATAAATAAACGAAAAAAGCCAAAATATAACGTTTTTTATGATCTTAGTCAATTTATTTGGAATTATAAATATATATATATATAGGGTGCAATATCTTATTTATTTCCGACCTTTAATTTCTAAATCGTTGGACATAGACGTACAGTTCCAGTTACAAAAATTTTAAAATAAGGTAAATATTCATGTTATATCATTCTTTGTTTAGAGTAGGAAATCTATTTTATAAAAATTACGAAATCTATGTTTTTATGCAGCCCCCTAGTACCTACAGTTGTATTTTGAAAATATTTAAACATATCATAACAGATATAACTCAAAAAGTCTGACTTCTGTGCGTCAAA
The DNA here is from genome assembly GCA_964019185.1 of Maratus speculifer. Taxonomy (NCBI): domain Eukaryota; kingdom Metazoa; phylum Arthropoda; class Arachnida; order Araneae; family Salticidae; genus Maratus; species Maratus speculifer. The sequence goes on from OZ025295.1 coordinate 93,886,530, forward strand.
AACTGATATAGTTACAAAATTTCAAAGTTTCGTATTTTTGGATATGATATTGTCGTTTATTTAAGAAACAGTTAAAAAATGAATTACTCTCTTAAAACGAAAGAGTGGATTTGGCTGCTCAAGAAAAAGTTCTAATTTATTGGATCGTGAATGAGTTGATTTTAACCGATTCAGTCATCTTGGTTTGATTTTTTCTCTTTCTAATCCACTCATACAGCTTTAAAACTAAACAACTCAACTCAATAATGAAACAGCTCTTTTCCCGCGCTGATTTTCGCCGCTGACTCGTCACGTGACCTTGCAAGATAAGATGGAGACTTCCGGCGTTCGCTAAACAATTTGCTGAAAATGTCTTTTTTACAAAGTAAGTAAGTTTTATATAAGTATTTTATTTTAATTATGCTTTCTTTTAATAACTTTCCCTTCTCTTTTTAACAGACTAAAATTCATAACAGTATCATACCTTGAAATTAAAATGTCGTGTCACACGGTAATATTGAGGATGTGTTTAATACATTTCTATATTAATAATTGGTGTTACAGTGCTGCTACAAAACTTTCGTGCTTTAATAAAATAAATTAGTATATTTAATCAGAGTAAAAATTGTTAATGCAATGTAAATATCTCGTTATTTAATTGCCTTGTATTAAAGTTTTGTAATTATTATATCTTTATTCATAGAAATTTATCAAAACATTGTATTTACGTCTTGTTTGCAGTGTCTTAGTAAAAATGTGCTCCGGATTACATTATACACATTTCTAAGATTTTTTTCTTTTTTCATTCTTAATGTTGAACTTGTGTTACTGTTTTGTTTGGCAATGTTTCATACTGTTATTGGGCAAAATTATTGCATGCATGGTCTGTATTATAATAATCTGCTTAATATTTATAAGTTGTTACATAATGCATGCAGAAATAATAGTTTTCTTGTGCCTGCTTCCCAGGTAGCTTTAAATCTAAATGAGAATTTATAAATAAAACGAAAACAGTGGACAAAAGTTTGTCTTTCTATACTGGTAAATGCAAGTATTATTTCCTAAATATTATGCAACGATACCAAAAAGTAAATCCTCTTTCTCTTTAGAAAATACCTTGTAATATCATCCCTTTCCCTTAACATTTTTTATGCATAGCCCAGTGATAGAATTGATTTTAAAAAAAGTTACTGGTCCCAAAGACCAGTACGCATGAGAGTTTACTGGTCAGAAATAGTCATCAGTAACCCGCTACATAAAATTCTATAAAATACTTTTAACCGTCCCCCCCCCTCTTCACACACACACTCCTACTAGAATGTAAAATAAACCAAACTTCCTTTGCAGTTATACAAAACTTTTGGCATAATAAAATGGAAAATTACTATTTTATAAAAAAGTATGTAGTATGTAAACTAAAAGTATGAAATTGTGTATTTTATTTCCGATCATTTATTTAACAGACAGTTCATTTATTTAACAGACAGTATGGATTAATGCAATATTTTCTTATAATTATTTTTTCAAGTAATATTTTATGGTTTGTGTTTGGTACGGTTTTCTCAGGCAGGAAAATTTATTTACTTGTCAGAGATGAAGTGGGTGTGCAGTGGTGTAGCTAGGATGGGTGACATCCCGGGACAGATGTAAAAGGTGTCAAGCCCCCCCCCCCTCCTCCTCCTCCTCCTTTCCAATCTGTCATATTTTTTCAATCTCAATTCTACATTCTTATAAAAAATAACCTTACCATTCCTTATTTACCTTTTGTCCTTCTGCATAAAAAAACCGCAGAAGTGAATCATCACTCGACCCATAGTCTGCACAAGTCAATGCCGTGTCTATACGTAGAAGAAAATTCTTTCTTTTAAAGTTTGCTTTTGTTACCCACTCGTTGAATAGGTTGGTTTTTGTTCCCTGGTGCATATCTTATTTAGACACACCATTCTGTATAAAACTTCACTTTAGCAAAGAAAAGAAAACTAGCTGTATTGCATCATGAGCTAAAAATCTCATTTTATTTCCTAATTAGTCTCCAAAATTTTATAAAATTGTATTTTTTATTTGCATAAAGTTTTGGTGTCACCCTTTAGAGGATGACACCCGGGTAATTTCCCTAATCAAGAAGAATTTCTTTTACAGCTTGACTAAAATCTTAAAGATCAATGAATTATGTGTCTCTATATTCAAAATCACTATGCATATTATGACAGATTACTTAAATAATTTGCTTTTTAAAAAAATATTTTATACTAAATATTATCAAATGTTTTTAATCTATTTTAAGTTTGAAAAATTCACATGTTTAAGCTTTTTCTTTAGAACAATAGGTATGTTCATCAACACAATTTTAAACCTATCAATACAAACGCAGGAATAGTGTTAAAAATAGAAATTATTTATATCCAATAATGTGAAACATTTAAATTAAATATAAAAAGAGAGAATGTCATTATGTTTTTATTAAAAAAGAACAATTTTTGAAGGTAAAAAAAACAGTTGGTTTAAACTAGGGGTGCACAATCTTTTCAAGAAAAGGGCCACTTACAAATATGCCAGAGATAATTCAGTTTCGAGGAAGTGATCTATGGCCTATAATCCGATAAAAAATATAGTTTCAGAGGGGAGTAGGAAGGACTTAATTTTGCTTACCCAATCAAAACTTCCAATTCATTTATTAAGGATATATCAAGAGTTTTTACGTTTGTATATATATAGCACATGCAGCAAGGAATATTTTCAAGATGTAATAATATGCCTTGATTTTATTCACGAGAATAAATTTTGTTTTATTTGCAATGCCAAAAACAAGCTTCTTTGAAGGTTTAAAGGGGGGGGGGGTGAGATCTCTAGCAACCAGACTGTAGTTTCAATTTATCCACAAAAGGTCGCCATGACTTGAACTCACAAGCAACTACATCCTGTCGATACTCTACTGAAAGCAAAGAGTAGCTGAACAAAATCCATCAGATGTACAGAACTTACGACTAAAATGAATAAAGGAACGAAAAACTGACCAACTGAAAAACTCATCAACCATCAATTTGATCTTCTGCTTATAGGCTGGATCAAGTCTTCCGGAGAGGTCTAATCAATCAGGATGTCGGACTCAGTCAGGGGTGCCCAGAGAGGGGTTTGATGACGCAAGACGCGTCCTATAACTTAGTTTGGGGGGGGGGGGGGTAATTTGAGAAAAAGTACATTTTTGGGGGGAGGGGAGTTTAAATTCTTAATATTTCTTGTTTTTGCTGTTAAAAAAAATCTTGATTTTTAATATCACTTTTAATTTTTTTCAACATTTAATTTCCAGAAAAGTCCCTGTATTTTCTTTCTTTAACACTAGAACGCCGGACGGTGTCATTTCGACACCGAAGCGTGTAAATTTCTATGTAAAATCTGTAAATTATAAAGGAAATTTTTTATGTCTCTCGAATTTAATTAAATATGAGGGTAGAACTCGCATCGAAATTTTTTTGAAAATCGATTTATTCAAACTTGGTTTACGGGCAAATTTACCTAGAACGCCGGACTGGTGTCAATTGGACACCGCAATAATTTCATTTCCCCTAATTTTAATTTCGTTCTTCTGTGCGATAATTCCACACACTATCGTAGTTCAGGGGGATCTCAGAATGTTTTTCCAACATCTGGTCATCACGTGATTTGTTTCAGCTGCAACAACACCTGCCACTGAGGTTTTATTTCTCACAAAGATAGTACATATACGGTTGCTACCGAGTTATGACTAGTAAAATTTCGTGGGATTTTCTTTCGTTCTTTTTACATTTTATGAATAAATTTAAAATGTGTCGTAAAAGGGGGCTTACTGCGGATGAAATTACCGCGCTTCTGACAGAATTGTCAGATAATGAATCAAAAGGTGGAGAATTATCTGAACTGTATGATGAATCTGATAGTGAAAATTTTATTCCTGTTGTATCAACTGAATCGGAAAGCGCTGAGGATATTGAAATGAATTATTCTCGAAATCAGACTGAATTTTTGGCTCGCGATGGTTCACGCTGGAAAGAATGTGGTTCTGGAAGTGCAACCGGTAGATTAGCAATGCAAAATATTTTGCGAGAAGCTAGTGGTAAAACTAGTTATACATAAAGAAATGTGAATTATGACAGTGTTTTGAGTGCTTAATTGCTTTTTATAGACAAAAGGATTTTAGATTATATAATTAAATGCACAAACACAGAAGCTCGCCGAGTATTAGAAAATGATGCTTGGTCTCTTTCAGAACAGGAACTTTTAGCTTACATTTCGATTTTGTATGCACGTGGAGTTTCAGGAGCTAGTAACCTCGAACTTCATTCATTATGGTCTACAGAATGGGGTATAAATTTTTGTAAAGAAACCATGTCCAGAGACAAATTTTGTGAAATATCAAGATTTTTGCGATTGGATATCAAATCAACTCGTCGTAATCGAATTAAAGATGATAAATTCGCAATGATTTCAGAAGTATGGAATCGTTTTATTGAAAATTGCATAAGCTGTTACAAACCAGGCCAGAACATAAAAATTGATGAACAATTGTTTGCAAGTAAGACTCGCTGTCCATTTACTCAGTTTATAGCATCGAAACCTGATAAATACGGGCAAAAATTTTGGATAGCTGCAGATTTAGAAAGTAAGTATATTTTAAACGCATTTCCCTACTTAGTAAAAAATGAAGAACGAGATCAAATTCAGAGACTTTTTGAGTATGTGGTTTTAAAATTAATAGAACCTTTTGAAAATATGGGAAGAAATGTCACAGTTGACAATTTTTTTATTTCTCTTGAGTTGACAAAGAAACTAAAGGAAAGGCAGACGAGCTTAGTTGGCACGGTAAATAGGGCCAGACGAGAAATTCCAGATTGTGTGAAATCAGAAAAAGAAGAGTTGTACTCAACAAAAATATTGAAGAATGAAGAATCGGGCTCAACACTTACAGTTTATCAATCTAAAAAGAAAAAAATGTGATAATTCTTAGTTCTATGCATTCAAGCATCACAATTGATAACAATTCAAAGAAAGCACCTGAAACCGTCAGTTTTTATAATGAAACGAAATGTGGCATAGATATTGTTGACCAAATGGCAAAACAATACTCAGTCAAAGCAGGTTCAAGAAGATGGCCAATACATTCTACAATATTTTAGACTTTGCTGCCATAAACGCTTGGATTGTTTTCAAATGTGTAGCGAGAAAAAACATTACAAGGTGGGTATTTATACAAACACTAGCTGAAGAAATGCGATCAGAATACACTGAAAAATCCACTAAAAGAAGCAGGAAAGATGAAGAAGAATTGCGAACTGAAAAGAACGGAAAATTCCTCTAAGCGTAGGAAATGCGAAGTTAAAAAATGCCATGGAAATGTGACAAATAAAGTATGTTCTTCTTGTAATAGAATGACATGAGGCAAATGCACAAAAAATGTCACCTATAAATGTATTGACTCTTAATAATGTAAGTAGTTATTTCACTTCTTTATATTTTCATATTATCTTGCAAAAATATTCTTAAGTTATAGACATAATAATCATTTGCGTGTGCCATATGTATGTTCTTATCATCAAGCAAAATTGTCCTTATATTATAGATAAAATATAATTTGTGTGTGAAATATATTTCTTTATATCTCGAAAAATTAAGAGTATTTTACAAATATAATATTTTTGTGTACTTTAAGCATTTTAATTTAATCTTGTAAAATTTTTCTTTCTTTTTTCTTTTTTTTAGATTTAACATTATTTGTGTGTTTTACATGTATTTGTTAAAAAAAATATTAAACTGTACATCTTTTTTTTAAATTTTTGCATAATATCGACCAGTGTCAAAATGACACCTGCCGGCGTTTTAGGGGGTAGCAATATTTCAGGCGTTCTAGTGTTAAATTCTAGATAAGGGCAATAAGAACTCATTCTGCTATACTCAACTCGCTATCTTTGTAAATCTTGATTCTTAAATTTCACTTTTAAATTTTTTCAACATTGTATTTCCAGAAATGTTTCTGTATTTTTTTTCTTTAAATTCTAGATAAGGGCAATAAGAACTCATTTCATTATGCTTAACTCACTATCTTTTGATGGTGCAGTAAGTTATAAGTAAAATATATTTTACAATTGATGTTCTGTTTAGGGGGGGGGGGGGAGTCAATGTTAAAGTATGAAGATTTTTTTTTTTTTTTGGGGGGGGGGGGGTCACCACTGGAGTCAGTAACCCTCTTAGTGAGATCATCAGCTTGTTCATTTAAGGAGATCCCCCGGTGTCCCAGAACCCAGCACAGATGAATTTTAGGAGAGAGACCCGCAATGCCCTGATCTTATGCAACCAAATTTTAAAAAAATTCTTCCGATTGTGGATATTACTGCACCTTTTAGTTCACTAAACTGGAAGGTTCATTGTGGGGTTAGATCTAGCAGTGCTGAACTTAGCCTTCGAGTTTTGGACCAGAGTGAGGAAAGAGTTAAAGTTTATCTCCATCAATGAGTGCAACTTGTTGTTATATCACGGCAGATCGACGGCCAATTATAAAGGGGACGACAAGGAGGAGACGGGTGGGATTAATAGTGACAGAAATGTCAGTCGGGAAGTGACCGTTGTCAAATAAATCTTCATCCACACGCAGCGTGGATCTTTATAACTAATCTTTTAATTACTAATAATAAACATTTGAAAGTAGTCTGATAAAAAAATATTCTTCTCCATAGCTATCCAAATAATAAATTTCAAATACTTCTTGAGATTTTGTTTCTTGAATGACAATTTGAAGTCAACATTTTTGGTCATAGATTCAGCAGATAACTAACAGGGGGGGGGGGAAATCACTTATTAAAATGCTATAAGTAGCATCCAAATTTGAAAACTCCTTATTCGACTTCATATTTTGATTTTAATGCTTAAGATAACCTCCCCAATTAAGATTGGGGATTTCTTTTACAGCTTGAAATCTTATGGATTGTGTTATGTTATTGCGTTAAATAATCTGCAGTTTTCAAAATATTAAGATATTTTCTATTAAATATTGAATATTTTTAATCAATTTTATATTAGATCAATTCACATGTTTGAAACTTTTTCTAAAGAGAAATAAATATATTCACCAATGCAGACTGATTTTAATCCTATACCCAAAAAATTATCTAAACCTGCTACATTCAATGCTTATTGCTGATATAAAGTGTTAAAAATAGAAGTTATTTATATTCAATAATCTGACATACATAAATTATTAAGAAAAAGAGAAAATGTCATTAGATTTCTTCTGGATTTTTTTTTTTTTTTAGAAAAATACCAGTTGGTTTAAACTAAACCGTTGTTTAAATCAAAAGGAGTAAACAGTTGTTTAAACCATAGTTAAAACCAATTGGTTTAAACCGTGCCAACCCTGGTCTAATTGTTGTAGGTTCTATCTTGTATTATATAAATATGCAAATATATAGAAAAACAACTAAAAATCCACAAAAACCTGTATTGGTTGGGTATTTGCCAGCGCTGATACATTTTGAAAGTAGCAACAAAGGTGAATTTTCAACAATATTTTATAATGTTGCTTTAAGAACTTTCATTTTAAATTTGTTCTTAAAATGGTGATTTATTGTATCAGATGTAACACCATGATTTAAATAAACAGATAAGTGTAATCGCACAGGATTTATTTATTCTATTTCCATTTTATTCATGATTGGCAGAATTTTCAGTAGTGTAATATTTATAAAGCTAAAATTTTTAGTGTATGGTTCATTTTATGTTTAGACTATGGATGGGAAATTTTATAAAACATTTAATCTGAAAGCTGCAAAATATTTTAATATGTTCATACTCATTCCTTAACATTATAATTATTGCTATTTAACTTAATTGCAATATTTTCTTTTAACACAGGAAGATGGTGATTTCATGGAGGAGTAAAATTCTACTATGAGTGAGGAGTCAAATTGAACAATCTTATTTAATCTCCATGATTTTCAAGAAAGTGTCTATTTTGCCTAAGATTTTAAAAGTTGGACAAACCAGTGGACAGATTACAATATGCTCTTTATGTATTTAATGTTTAATGCAAATGGACTGTTATATTTATAACGGTCCTGTTAAAGATGTTATTGAAACTTGTTTATCTGATGTTGGAAAGAATTGTTATCAATTAATGTTAGGTTTATTTTGTCCTTGCTAAATAAAATGTTTTTGTTGTTAAATAAAATTAGCTTTTTTTCTTTCTTGCAACATTCTAAATTGCACATTTGGCTCTACTTTTGACATAAACTGCTGCAGTCTCATACTTTTATATTTATTTAAAAGTTAGTTGATTTAAGAAACATTGAATAAAATCAAAAATTAAATCAAAAATTCTTTATTAAGAGGAAGTAAGTTATTCTTGAATATAAATTCAAGTTTTAACAAATGTTTTAAATGATATAAAGCATAATTGCACATGGTCAATAAATCCATTTTTCAGTTATTTCTGCATTTAACTTCATACAATAAAATAATTGTCCATAATCAAAATTTTAGCTATACAAGTTTTTTAATGGCATTCCTCCACATTTCCCAATTGCAATGTGCTTATATAAATGCTATGGGTAACAATTATTTTATCTAAGATTTCAAAGCCATTTCACATTTCAAACTAAACAATTAAAATATTTTTTTTAAATTTAGTCAGTTTAAGAAATATGATTTTGATTGAGATTTAAATCGAGGAATAATTACAACAAGGTATCATGGGTTGATGTTTATCCATTTAAAATATTTTCAATTTCAATTATTTATGTGTCATGGCCATGTGTGTGTGGGGGGGATACTTTTTAAATTTAGGTTTTATGTTTTTTAATACTTTCTTTTTCAAAACTGGGTCTGAAACTCCTATTAATATTTAAAAAAAATAATTAACCAAAATTGCAAAAGTAAAAACTAACCCACTTACAGATCATCCTCAAATATTCTATGCCCCCCCCCCCCCAAAAAAAAAGGTAAACATTTTAAAATCCAAACAAGATATTTGAAAATAACTTCTGCATAGGATTATCTAAACCCTTAAGGGGAACAATCAGCTTCTGCCATTGTGGTGCTGAAGTTGAGTCGTTGGGCTGATATCAAGTTTATTTTTTCAATATTTTTTTAGTAAGATGTCTAAGATTGGTTTATTTGATTGAAATCGTAAATTTTTAATAAAAAAATAATTGTTATTTACAATTAAATCAGAAGCTAATGAAAAAATTAAAAGTGTATATAAGCATATCTGAAGCTATAAGTATCATTGGAAAATATGTAAACTTGAAATTGCCCAAGAAAAGAAAGGAAAAATCCCATTAGCACCACAGCATCAGAAGCTGATATTCTGTTTAATGTTGTTCGGGTGCTGTTGTACAGTTATGCAAATTTAGGCAGTTTGCATGAATAAGTGTTTTCAAATTTGCAATTTTGAGATCACCAGTATTTTTAATTTAATGAATATATGAACTTTTAAATTTAACAAAAGAAAATTCTGATGTTAAAATTTTTGATTTGACAGAATAATAAAAAATTCATGTAAGCTCTATTTAATTTTGTATAACGATTCAATTGCCTTTTCCCCTAAATTGACATAGGAAACAGTTTCATTAAATTAGAAAGAAAAAAAAATGTTTTTATGATTCATTAGAGAACTTTCAGTCATGTAAATTAGAATGTTTTAAGTCTTGTTAATTAAAGACTTGGAAGAAATATTGGAGAATCCATGTTACAGTTTTCCAATCTCTCTCGCTCTCTCTCTCTCTCTCTCTCTCTCTCTCTATATATATATATATATATATATATATATATATATATATATATACCCTTGTAATGTCAATAAACAGAAATTTAAATCCGAAATGAGAATTTAATTGCAACACTTGAAAATGTGGCAATAATTCCATGTTATATTGAATTTCATTGATAAAAAATAATCGAGGATTACTGAATTTAGTTTTAAATGATGTGATTTTATTTAGACGATTTAGAAATCGCTTGAAGATTTTTGTAATTTTAAGCAATTTTGCTTTTCTTAAGAGATAATTTATTCAATTCTACAAATTCAAGGAGTTTTGGATTAACTCTTAAATGAGTTGATTTTATTCATGTATGAATTGGTTACAAATCGCCTAAGTGCTACTGGATTAAATCAAAAATGACAACATTTCACTCCAACTTGAATTGATAACAAATCGCTCAAGTGCTACTGGATTTGCCTTAAATTATTTCACTTCACTCAAATACGAGTTGGCTGCAGCTAACTCAAGTGCTACTCGATTTAATCTTAAAGACTTCATTTCGCTCAAGTGCTACGAGATTCAGTCTTAAATGACTTCATTTCACTCAAGTATGACTTTATTACAAATCACTCAAGTACTACTGGATTTAACCTTTATTGATTTGATTTCACTCAAGTATGAGTAAAATAGAGATCACTCAATCATGAGTTGATTAAAAACAACTCATTCACTTGAGTTGTTTCAGCTCTTCTTGAGAGGTTCCTTTCAACATGGGAAAAGAGTGGATTTCAGCTCAACTTGAGTTATTTCAGCTTTTTCGTTTTAAGAGAGTAATATAATTCGAGATCTAAATCAGGGTACAATGTCTTGTTTGTGGCGAAATCAAATCGGTGTATCACTGAAGAGAGTAATTTCATCTAAAAATTTTAGCTCATTTTTAGAAATCGTGTACAAAACTAAGAAAGAAATATTGAAATTAAACAGAAAATTAAATATCAATTTATTATCATATCAGAAAGTTTTCTACTATAAAAATGAATACATGAAATACCAGAATCCAGCAGCGATACTACTCAAAGTGTCATCTATTGGCCGCAATGCACAATCGAATGCGTGACAATACTGACAAGCAGCAGGTTTTTATGTTTCATACATGTTGTGGCAATCCTAAAAATATCATAAATAGTGTGTTTAAAACATTAATTATACTTTATTATTGCTTAAATATTTAAAGAAAAAATAATTTACATACTACGACACAGACTGATTATTATTTTTTTTAACAATGCAAGTTCGCTCGAATTAAATTCGAATATACTGATGTATTATTAAAATGCACTGAACCACATTTATTTTATATTTATGCTTAAGTTCCTCCCTGAAGTAATGAAAATTTCCCTTTATTCCTTTCTTTTGTGTTGAAATTTGTGTTCAATATTTTAGGAAGTGGCAACAATAAGTAGGTAGAAGTCTTTATTTATACATTCCAGTAATTTTTACAAATGAAGTAAAATGTTTTGAATTCGGAGAAAATACCTTTTTGAAGCAATTGCGATTCACAGCTAAATTCTCCTATTATATAAAATGTTAATCGAGGGTTATAAGAATAAGCATTTCTTTACAGTGGAAATTGTTTTTTGTAAGTTTAAATAAAATGCGTTTTTGCCAAGTAAGTCGTTCTATGATTAGTCAGAAGCATAAAATGTTTTCTTTTCCAAAAAAATAGTGTGCTGAAAAAAAAGGAATTTAAACAATAAATTTCAGATTGCGTTTATCAAACGCTATTTTATGAGTACATTTTTTTTTAATTTCTCTTAAATAAATATGATGTAATATATACAAAAATTTAGTAACTTTTGAGTTAATGAATTATTACATTTTTTAATAATAAGAAAAATAATAAAAATTTGCAATTCGTTCACATACTTTTCTTTAAAAATGAATCAAAATTTCATTTTGTTAACACTTTTTTTGGTAGCTGTGTTTTTACAAAACAATATTGAATAATTTAGAAATATATCTTTATTAGCAAAACAGAAGAATTTGACTAAACAGCTAAAATCAACACAAAAGTAATAAATGAAAACGATGTTTTTAAATGACTTTTTCAATATATTTGGAATCATAATTTATATATATATATATATAATAAAATTGAGATCAAAATTTTAACATAAATAACTGCCCTATAAGCAAACCAATATTGGCCCAACGTTGCGCCAATATTGGTTTTCTTGGAAATATTTCCAATAAAACGCCAATATTGGCTAAATATTGGCATTTCATTGGAAATATTTCCAATGAATTCCCAATATTGTACAAAATATTGGCGTTACATTGGAAATATTTCCAATAAAACCCCAATATTGTACAAATGTTGGCGTTATATTGGAAATATTTCCGATGAAACCCCAATATTGTACAAATGTTGGCGTTACATTGGCAATATTTCCAATATAAATCCAACATATCTACAATATTGGGGTTTCATTGGAAATATTTCCAATGAATTCCCAATATTGTACAAATATTGGCGTTACATTGGAAATATTTCCAATGATACCCCGATATTGTACAAATGTTGGCTTTACATTGGAAATATTTCCAATGAATTCCCAATATTGTACAAATGTTGGCATTACATTGGCAATATTTCCAATGTAAATCCAACATATCTACAATATTGGGGTTTCATTGGAAATATTTCCAATGAATTCCAGATATTGTACAAATATTGGCGTTACATTGGAAATATTTCTAATAAAACCCCAATATTGTACAAATGTTGGCGTTACATTGGAAATATTTCCAATGAAACCCCAATATTGTACAAATGTTGGCTTTAAAATGGAAATATTTCCAATGAATTCCCAATATTGTACAAATGTTGGCGTTACATTGGCAATATTTCCAATGGAAATCCAACATATCTACAATATTGGGGTTTCATTGGAAATATTTCCAATGAAACCCCAATATTGTACAAATATTGGCGTTACATTGGAAATATTTCCAATGAAACCCCAATGTTTCACAAATGTTGGCGTTACATTGGAAATATTTCCAATGAAACCCCAATATTGTACAAATGTTGGCTTTAAATTGGAAATATTTCCAATGAATTCCCAATATTGTACAAATGTTGGCGTTACATTGGCAATATTTCCAATGTAAATACAACATATCCACAATATTGGGGTTTCATTGGAAATATTTCCAATGAAACCCCAATATTGTACAAATATTGGCGTTACATTGGAAATATTTCCAATGAAACCCCACTGTTTCACAAATGTTGGCGTTACATTGGAAATATTTCCAATGAAACCCCAATATTGTACAAATGTTGGCTTTACATTGGAAATATTTCCAATGAATTCCCAATATTGTACAAATGTTGGCGTTACATTGGCAATATATCCAATGTAAATCCAACATTTCTACAATATTGGGGTTTCATTGGAAATATTTCCAATGAAACCACAATATTGTACAAATATTGGCCTTACATTGGGAATATTTCCAATGAAACCCCAATGTTTCACAAATGTTGGCGTTACCTTGGAAATATTTCCAGTGAAACCCCAATATTGTACAAATGTTGTCTTTACATTGGAAATATTTCCAATGAATTCTCAATATTGTACAAATGTTGGCGTTACACTGGCAATATTTCCAATGTAAATCCAACATATCTACAATATTGGGGTTTCATTGGAAATATTTCTAATGAAACCCCAATATTGTACAAATATTGGCTTTACATTGGCAATATTATCAATGTAAAGTCAACATATCTACTATATTGGGGTTTCTTTGGAAATATTTCCAAGGAAATCCCAATATTGTACAAATGTTGGCTTTACATTGGAAATATTTCCGATGAATTCCCAATATTGTACAAATGTTGGAGTTATATTGGCAATATTTCCAATGTAAAACCAACATATCTACAATATTGGGGTTTCATTGGAAATATTTCCAATGAAACCCCAATATTGTACACATGTTGGCGTTACATTGGAAATATTTCCAGTGAATCTCCAATATTGTACAAAAGTTGGGGTTACATTGGAAATATTTCCAATGAATTCCCTATATTGTACAAATGTTTTCATTACATTGGAAATATTTCCAATGAAACCCCAATGTTGTACAAATGTTGTCGTTACATTGGAAATATTTCCAATGAAACCCGAATATTTAACAAATGTTGGCTTTACATTAAAAATATTTCCAATGAATCCTTAATATTGTACAAATGTTGGCGTTACATTGGCGATATTTCCAATGTAAAGCCAACAAACCTACAATACTGGAGTATCATTGGAAATATTTCCAATGAAACCCCAATATTTTACTATTGTTTGCGTTACATGGGAAATATTTCCAATGAAACCTCAATATTGTACAAATGTTGGCGTTAGACTGGAAATATTTCTGATGAATCCCCAATATTGTACAAATGCTGGAGCTACATTGCAAATATTTCCAATGAATCCGCAATATTGTAGAAATGTTGTGATTACATTAAAAATATTTCCAGTTTATCCATAATATTGTACAAATGTTGAGATTACATTGGGAATATTTCCAATGAAGCCCCAATATTGTACAAATGTTGACGTTACATTGGAAATATTTCCCAAGAATCTCCAATATTGTACAAATATTGGGGATAGATTGGAAATATTTGCAATGAATCCCCAATATTGTGCAAATGTTGGCGTTACGTTGGAACTATTTACAATGAATCTCCAACATTGTAGAACTGTTGGCTTTACATTGGTAATATTTCCAATGAATCTCCAATATTGTGCAAACGTTGACGTTACATTGAAAATATTTCCAGTAAAACCCAAATATTGTACAAATGTTGGTGATATATTGGATATATTTGCAACGAATCTCCAATATTGTACAAATGTTGGCGTTACATTGGAAATTGAGAATAAATCTCCAATTTTGTACAAATAGTGCAGATTGGGACCATTGGGAATATTTCCAATGTAAAACCAACATTTCTACAATATTGGGGTTTCATTCGAAATATTTCCTGTGAAACCGCAATATTGTACAAATGTTTGCATTACATTGAAAATATATTTCAATGAATCCCCAATATTTTAAAATTTGGCCGTACATTGGAAATATTTTCAATGAATTTCGAATATTTTACTAATATTGGCGTTACATTGGAAATATTTTCCACGAAACGCCACTATTGCACAGATTTTGGCCTTGCATTTGAAATATTTCCAATGGCACCCCAATATAGTACGAGTATCGTCGTTATAGTGGAAATATTTTCTAAGAAACCCCAATATAGTACAAATATAGGCTTTACATTGGAAATATTTTCAATGTATAGAATGTGTTTCTGTTGGTAAAATAGGGTACTGATTAAAGCAGGGGTAGCTGGCCCGGGCCACCCGATTTGAGGAGGCCACCCCCCTACTCTCCCCCCCCCCAAGTGCAGATATAAATTTTTGTTTAATGGTAAATGATAAAAAATTGTCAAAAGTGACCCAAAATTTCTATTTTTCAGATTCAAGAGGGCTCTCTTCTCCGCGCCCATACTTTTCTATGCTCCATGCCCTCCTGAATGTTCTAGTTACACCACAGATGTATTCTCATTTTAAAGGCTCCCTTTTTTTCATATATCTATATTATAAAGGCCAAACATATTTGTGCGTAACGCATACGTAATTTTGCGAATGGCAATACTTTCTTCTGGAATTTCGGTTTTGCAATTTTCGCTAATGCAAATTTTACACTTTTGAACATCGCACATTCTCAATTTTTACATCGGCGTATGCAGATGCAATTTGTTTGGTAGCTGTATTACAATTTAATTTTGAGATATTAATTTTTTTAAAGTTTTTGTGCGAATTTTGTATTTTTGGCAACAAAAATGCGCCCCTATCTCTTAAATTTGAAAAAAAATATTAATTAAAATTTCGTACATAAATTTTAAGAAGATGAAAATCATGAAAATGATGACGGGTTTAGATTTCACGTGAAATTTTATGATCGTGTCAATTTGATTCTTTTTTCTTTTTTCATTTTTTCCAGTCGTAAGAGCCTAAATTGGTAACTTCATCATAATAACTTATCTTTATCATGTTTTACTTATTACACTTGCGATTCAAGTTTAATCTTAATAATTTGGACAACTGACTTTTATAGAAATGGTATTTTGTTGATTTTATCTAAAAATAATATTTCTTTTAGAGTTAAACTGACCAATATAAAATGCATTTTTCACTGTAGCTAATTATGTACGTTGTTATAAATCAATGAAATAGTTCCTTTTAAAACATTTTCTTCCGTCGAAGTTCGACGAGTTCCACCTCGTTCCTATAATTGTAAAAAAATATATATATATTCTAGTTTCTTAAAGTTATCTTTCTTATGTTGATCTGTACGTAGAAATTAGTAGCACATGGTACGAAATATATGTATACAGACAAACGGTAGTTTAGTCACTTCAGTATATTAAAAAAGGGGGTAGAACCCCACTCCCTTCCCCCCCCCACGCCAGTCTAAGGCTCATTTCAGACTGCATTTCTATTCCGTTAAACTGAATTCTTGGAAAAGGTGGGGAAGTCTTTAATACAGGATTATTTGAGGTTTATTCGTAAAAGAACGGGGGGGGGGGGAGATTTCAGGGTGTAGCTCCGGGGACATCTCCCCGGTGGAATAACATGTCCCCTCCCACTGAAACTTTTTGGTGTCCTTCCATCTTGAAAAAAAATCCCTTTCTGCTTGGCCTATAGGCGGAGGTAGATTTCGAAGAGTTTTCATTTCAACAACAAAAAATGGAATACGATTAGAGATAAACCTAATTTAATTACTTTATTTGGCCGCTTTCAAAAAAAAATTTAATTTTTTTTTTTTTTTTTTTTTTTTTTTTTTTTTAAGAACTGGTTTTATTAAAATCATCTTAAGTGAAATTGGCTCAAATGCCTATTTTGACAACACATTTTGAAATATATGCTGAAAATATATTCTCTATATTAATTATATATTCATTATATAATTCCTAAATAACAAAAAACTGTCAGTTAAATACGTTTGAGAACAAAATTGAATTTGAAAATGAGTCATAAAATAACCAATTTGTTATTTGAATACATCCTCAATTCTTTAATCATGATAACTTTGAGAAATTTTGCGTGAAGTGTCCATTTTGGCAGCCTATTTTGAATTCTTTGGCAGCCTTTATCAAACAACTGACCCATCCGTTACATTATATTGTTCCGAAATGAGAGGACCTGTAAACTGGAAGCGTTTGAGAACAAAAATAGATTTAAAAATGACTCAGAAAAAACGCAATTTTTTATACATCCTTAAATTTTCAATCACAATCACTTAGGAAAATTCTGTTCAAAATACCCTTTTTGGCAGCCTTTTTTGAAATATATTCTGCCTTTATCAAAAAACTGGCCAATGCATCGCATTATATAGTTTCTAAATAAGAGGATCTTCTATTTGGATGCGTTTTAAATCAAAAAATAATCAGGGGGCACGGCAGAGCCCCCGCCAAGTCGAGCGCGAAGCAAACACTGCCGTACCATCCTTTACTGGAACCATTTCGCCGCATTTTTAGGCCCTTATTTGAGAACCTCTGGATAAGACCAGAACGCTGAAATTTTCGTCAACCAGTAAGCTATAATCACATACTTAAAATCCAAAATTTCAAGTCTATAGGTCATTTAGTTCAGAAGTTAAGCGAAAGCAAAGTTTCGCATTTATGACACTCACTCACTCACTCACTCACTCATGATCATCAGAATAGAACTAATACTTCCCATAAACTCAGAGAGCTGAAATTTGGTACAGAGTTAGGGTTTTATGGCCACATAAAGGGAAAACTATAAAAACTAAGATAATCGAAGATCTGGAGTACCTGGTGACCCTGATTAGAAAACACAAGAGCCCAACCAAACTATTAGAGATCGACATACCGCCTTTACAAAAAATATTCAACTTGGTGGGCCTCTTCATTTGATGTCAAAAATTGAAGGTCTGAAATATCTAATGAAGAGCCCTCAGCTGGTCTTAGCTGTATTAGCAGTGGTGCAGTCAAGGGGGTGGTTTTGGGGTTAAAACCCCTCCCAGAGCTAAGAAAGATCGCTACAATTGCCGCTTATATGAATCAAAATCATACTTAATATTTAAACGTTTTGGCGTACATGAGATTCCGCCACTTTATTGAACCAGATTTCATTTAATAAAGGGATTCAATAAAATGGAAAAAATTCTACTTAAAACTGTGAAAGTGCATATTACATTGATTAGTTAAGTAAAAATTGGTTATTTGAACTAAATCAATTTTCTGAGCCGTATTGAGCCTCAATCGGACAGAGATATACTGTCTAACCGATTGATACTTCTGCTTTCGCATCCCAATGAAGGAAGGTTAATGGAAATAGCACAATGTTTGAGGGACTTACCAGAAGATACTGTTTGTTTAATACCGACTAGAAATATGTGTATGCAGTTAGATAATGCTAAGAGGGAGCTAAAGTAATGCTTAGGATAAACATTGATGTTAGTTTAGGTTTAGTGAATGGGTCTGTAGGCGTTGTACAGATAGTGAGGTGGGACCCGGAAGATCAAACAAAGCCTAAACAATTGGTAGTAAAATTCGCTAACAATTTGATTCACGAATTATTACCTATTAAGTCAAAATTTGAGATCATACTCCGGGCATACGTGTACAGAGAACAATTCCCAATCTGTGTGGCGTATGCCCTAACAATTCACAAGAGCCAAGGTCTAAGTCTAAAAAATGCCCTCATGGACATTGGCACTTCCATATTCTCTTGTGGCCAAGCCTACGTGACGCTTTCCCGAGTAACCAATCTTCATGGAGTGCACCTCATAAATGTTGACTTCAAGAGTATAAAAGCTCAAGCTTCAGCGATCACAGAATACAACCCGCTTAAGCGTAAAAACCGCGCCGATCTTTCAGAAATTAAACCGTCTAAAAGAATAAATAATGAACGCGAATGGGCAATACGAAAAATTGTTGCTACTGCACAAGAGTCAGAACCGGAAAAAAAGAAAAGAAAGATTTGTAATAATAAAAAAACTACTCCTAAAAAGAAAAAAAAATGTGTCAAATAAAAAAATCTAATAAAATAAATCAATGCCAATCAATGCCCACGTTTCTACAAAAAGAAGTGAAATCCCACCAAAAACATTCTGTAAAAAACTAGCCAAGTCTCGATGGAGCTGCTTGTTTATCTCTAAAAAGTAATGAAATCTAGACAAAGTCGTGCCAAGTCTAAGGTTCCTTACTGCGATTTCTTTATTATTATAGTTAATGTTGTGTGACTTGGCCGTTGAAGGGTACACAAGGGTACAAAACCAGGTGCTCTACGACACCATTGCACCAATCTGTCGTCAGAACCGCTACCCATTGACGATGACCCATTGACGTGTACCCTTCAACGGCCAAGTCACACAACATTAACTATAATAATAAAGAAATCGCAGTAAGGAACCTTAGACTTGGCACGACTTTGTCTAGATTTCATTACTTTTTAGAGATAAACAAGCAGCTCCATCGAGACTTGGCTAGTTTTTTACAGAATGTTTTTGGTGGGATTTAAAAATGAGTCACAATATAAGCAGTTTGGATTTGAGGTTTTTTTTTTTTTCTCTAACTCCTATTTTTGTTTAATTTATTTCTGCTATAAGAATTGGTCCTATGAAAAATTTGTTAATGTAAAAGTTTTAGATATTATTGAAACGATGTAAAACAAATTTAATTAGATTTGATTGTTTAAGTATTGAGTAGGTTATGGATTTTTTTCTTTTTCCACACCCCCCCCCCTTTTCTTTTCGTTTATAATTTTTTTCATCAATAAAAGTTGGTCCTATGAAAAACTTGTAAATACAAAAGTTTTAGGTAATATTGAGAAAATTTATACAAAATTTAGTCGGATTTGATATCTTGAGAATTGACGAAGTTATGATTTTTTTTCTCCCAAAAACCTTGTTTTTTCACCCCTTGAGATATTTTTAACTTTATCTAAATCTGTCATGCATAAACTTTTAGCCCATTTTTCAGAAGTTATATAAACTTTAAACTGATTCAATATCTATTTTAATTAAAAAGTTATCGCGTTTATTGTGTTTTCACAAAAAACCTCCCTTTTCCCACCCCCTTGGTCCGATTTTGACCATTAACGAACTCGACAGAGATTTTATGCCCCTTGATTTTTTGTAAAAGTTTGAAGAAGATCTGGAATAATTATGGAAGTTACCGTGTCTAGAAGAAAGTGATATACACCGATAGATAGATAGATAGATAAAGATTTTTACTGGTGGTAGTTTTGGGGTCTAGGAGTCATGATCGGTGTAGATCTGCAAAAATTTTTCAGAAATTCCAACATGGGAGAGAATTCAATAGGTAGTATTTCATACGAAATCTGCCTAAAATTGTTCTGTTTTTAACGATAAAGAAGTGCGATTTTCCTCCGGGAGAAAAGTGTATCGTGCATCTTTTACTAAACTTCTTAATCCGACAGTAAATAAATGGTACTTCTAAGCGATCCGAGTATAAAGACACGAATAATTAGGAAAAAAATTAAAATATTTTGAATGGAAAAAAAAAAGTGCCTCCCGCTGAAGATATTAATTTAAGCACTTTATTTATGAAATAATGTATTGAGAATTTTATCATAGCTTTATTTTAAAGTTTTTTTTCTTTTGAATATACAGCTCAGAGACGTTCTGTTCTCGAAGCTGGTAGACAGGATGTCCTAGGTTAGTTCCGCAGTCGCGTCCTTCGTCTAATCGTTCGGAATTGTACGTAATTTTCTTCGAACCTTGGATTTCCTTGAGTAAATACGGATTAAGTAACCTTAGAAAGACCTCCGTTAAGGACACCTACCTGTTAGGGCCTATATCTTTCATATTTATAATTGACCGTCTTAAACGCAAACATCTAATTATCTTATGCAATGAGTCAAACCACTGTATTAATACCAGTGTCATTGATGGAAATTTACACCTTGAACTTTTACGCTTAAATCAAAATATACAAATACATACTTAAAAGGTGTTTCAAAAATATACATATATTTTTATTTATTATTCTACCTGAGATCTTTCGAATGCCCACGCATTTATTTTCAAAAGAATATAAAAGAAAATAGTTGATTAGAAATAAAAAACGTTAAAAGAAGAAAAGAAAAAAGATTTTATATTATCATTATTATTATTATTATTATTACGTTTTTTATTTCTAATCAACTATTTTCTTTTATATTCTTTGAAAATGAATGCGTGGGCATTCGAAAGATCTCAGATAAAATAACATATAAAAACATCTATGTTATTGCAACACTTTTAAGTATTTATTTGTATATTTTTTTTAACCATCTTATGTATATACATATATTTTTCATATGCATTGTTTTCCATTAGAAGAAAAACCATTTTTCATGTCTATAAGATAAATTTATGAACATAAAAATGTTAATTCAAAAAATAATCTGTAAGAGAATTAAATGCTACTTGTCACAAAGTTTTAAGATTTGCCTGCAAAATTATAATATAATAACTGTTATTATAAATGGCATTAGAGTATCACGATCATACATTTAAAAAAAATCAGTGAAAATTTTTTAGATAAACTGTCCAAAAGAAACTACTTATCCAGTATAAATATTAAAGCATTAATCTTTTTTTTTTTTTTTTTTTTTTTTTTTTTTTTTTTTTTTTTTTTCCAGTAAGTATACATTGGCACATATATGGGGGGGGGGGGGAGTTATGGAGGCTGAAGCCCCTTTCCAGACTGCGAGACTAGACTAACTATTTTAAATGTATCCTAAAATTATGAAAATTTATTTTCATTTTTTTAATAGGTCCTGCAAAATAGAAATTTTCAAAAATATTAATCTCTTCGTATTTTTTTTTCTTATTTATAATTTTTTTAAATGAAATTTGAAATATTAGAATTTTTAATATTCACCACTTAAAGCAATATTTTCTATTTATTTCTCAAATAGATTTAAGAATTAGCTCCCTTCAAAAGTTCCCCCCCCCCCCAGTCTTCACTCTGTCTTCTAAAGTCAACAGAAAAAATGCATGTATCGAAATAATGTAATGTTTCGAAACATCTCGTCCATTTTTAATCAAATGAAAAGAAAAAAAAAATCGGACCGAGTACGTCTAACATTCCGGGCCATATCGGGAAAACATAGACCTATTTTTGTATTAAATACGAAGTGAAAAATGATACTTGAAATTGAAATAAATATGAACAAATTATCATTCTTATTCACAAAGCTGTATTATACACTTGTGAGGGGACTGTTAAACATGTGTATAAGGGAGAAAAAAGACATTCTATCTATATTTTCCCCTTTGTGCCAACAATTTTTCCAACCATATGCAGAACACCTGCTCATCATGATAAATTATTAATTATTATATCCATAGACTTTAAAAAAATTTCAAATAAAATAAACTACTAGTATAATAGGTAATAAAAAAAACAGCGTTCATTATGCAAACTGAAACCAATCTAAAACTACGAACACCCTAGTCTTTCCGCACTGACCGTGGGATAGAGGTCTGCACGGGCCCGGGCTTGGCCCGTGGCCCGTACCCGGCACGGCCCGCGGGCCGGGGCGGCGGAATCGTTTCGAATTTTCTAACGGGCCGGGCCGGGCCGGGCCGGCAGATTCAGAATAGTTTTTTAAACGGGCCGGGCCGGGCCGACAAACAACATAAACGGGCCGGGCCGGGCCGGCAAAAAAATTGAACGGGCTAGACGGGCTGGGACGGGCCGATAAAAAAATTTTCGGGCCTACCGGCCCGTTTTGAGGATTTCAGCACAGACGATAAAATATAAGCTATTTTCAACGAAAATGGTTTTAACGAGAATAAGTATAAATGTGGCCATACTAGTTTGGCAGCATCAATATAAAAATACACAGTGTATCGGCATCGGAGAATTACATTACGTGTAACCCGTTTTAATATTTTTTTTAGCTGACTCATGCCGGTCCGAGATCACGCTTGCATTATTTTTCTACATATAGACTGGCCGGACCTGTACTAGACTTAATTGTTGGAAGAAAACAGGATTTGTAAAATTATTAAAAGCGATAAAGAACTTATGTTAGCTTAGTCTTAAGATATGTACTTCTTGATGATTTTTAAATTAATTTCTCAATAATGCGAAAGTTTGACACATTTTCTGATTAATTTTAAATTGTAAAAGTATAAAAGTGATAAACCTAACTATTGAAGGGATTTGGAATCGAATAGCGTTTTTCATTTTTGGTAAATAAAATACTTGTATAACCTTGTTGAGATATAATAGTTTCTCAAATGATTGCAGATTTTTCTCCCTTCCCTTGCTATTGCTTCCGGAAATTCTATTCAAAACGCTAATTATGGCAGTATTTTATTTGTTTGCAGTATTCTTAAATTGCTTGTATCAAAAAATGGATAACGCCATTCGATTATATAGTTTCTGAATAAAGATATCTGCTAATCTTATGCGTTTCTGAGAAGAAAAAAATGAATTTAGAAATGTATCAGAAAGGAGCTTCTTTGAATTTAAGAATGAATTTGGATTTGAAATCTATAATAAAATGATATAGAAATATATTTATAAATCTTCTTTTATTAAACAGCTTCAAAATTAACGATGTTAGCTTTCTTTCTTTTTTCTTTTATTCTAAGCCATATTAATTTTTTAATGAATCTTTATTCTAATGTTGAAAGCCTAAAATCTATGTAATCATTAATGTTGTTAATGTGTATTTGCTGTAAAATATACTGTAAAATCATTCCATAGATGTGTGCAGTATTCTTTAAAGGAATCTTAGTTATATGATAAAAATCTGAATTTTTTAGAAATCGTAGAAATTGTAACGGGCCAAAACGGGCCGGGCCTGTTTTCGCTGATTTTTGTACGGGCCGGGCCTAAAATAAAAAAATTTAAACGGGCCGGGCCCGGGCCGAACTTTTGTATTTTACAACGGGCCGGGCCGGGCCGAGATAACTTTCCTACGGGCCGGGCCGAGATAACTTTCCTACGGGCCGGGCCTGGAAATTCCGGCCCGTGCAGACCTCTACCGTGGGAGTGATCCCTCTTTGTAGGAAAGAGTCCCTGCGTGGCGTCAGCCGTTTCCCGCTCAGAAGAGATAAAAAGAGTTTCTTCTTATTTAGCTGTGCAGAGGAATTAAAGAATTATATATTGGCTCGCCCTCTTTTTCTATTTAAAAAGCTAAAGGTGGGTTTTACTTAATAGTTGTTGATCAATTAAAAAGTATCTCCTTTTGATATTCCTCCTTGTAGAGACACATACCAAACTAAAGAAAGAAAAAAATGCTTCATCCGTTTATTGTTTACTCGATCAGGGCTTGATTACCGCACAGGCCAACTAGGCCATGGCCTTGGGTCCACTGCTACTGGGGGCCCCAAATTGAGTAAAATGATTTAGAAAAATAAAATTTAGCATGGCTGTTTTCTGAATTATTTTCTCAAAAAACGAAAAATATTTTGCCTAACATTGCGTTTGTATCATAATGTCTAATAATATTCCCTTCCATTATGCCCCTGCTCCCCCCCCCAAAAAAATAGATACTTTATTCGCTGCGAGCGGCCACCGAAAAGGTGCTAGGCCTTGGGCCCTGCACTACCTTAATTGGGCTCTGTACTCGATACTGCGATTTTAAAAAGAGAAGAGGCTCACAGATCCCACAAAATAAATTGATTGTATAATAAAATGATTGATAAATTGTATAAATAAATGTAGTAAATTTTTGAAAAAGCATGAATGTTGATCGATGCAAAATAAATGCAAATATATATATATTTGTAGTATGGGCCGTGCCGAAACTTTAAATTTTACACCGTCCCGAACGAATTTTATTCTACAGGTCAGGTGAGCCTTTGCAAGCTCTTAGCTCTTATTTTGGCTCGGAAAGCTCAATAGAAGAAAAAAGAAAATGGAGGGAAAAAAAAGAAAAATTATTCGCACGGCATTGATTATGGCACACTTTCCAGCAGTTGAAAAAATAAGTAATAAAACTTTAACAGTTAATAAGGTTAAAAATGTTGTCTAAATAAATAATTTGGGAAATTCATAATAGAATTGAGAACTTAATCTTAAGAATTACCATCAATAGTTAGGAAAATATCTAATTTTTTTGTAAAGCTCTGTTTATAATCTATAAATCTCAAAATATTAGTTTAATTTAAAAAACGTGTACCATAACTAAAAACACATTTCAGCAATTATTGTTAATAGACAATCTTCTGAAGAAATTCTTTTGCGTGTTCCTGCAACTGAACGATGAAATATATGCACACAATATTGTATAGTTGTCATAAAGTGTATCCTTGATATGTATCAATTTCAATATATTTGACGTAGCATAATATCATTAAAATTTCCCGAAAACTATTTATTCAATTATTCAATAGACAGTAATGTAGCCGATTTCCTTTGTTGACTGTCCTGGTAAATGAATTTAAATACTACAGATTTCATTTTCAACACTCGTCAATATATCACATTAACACATATCAATTGCATGATAATCTGAGTGTATTTAAACGAGTTAGAGCACGAACAGGCAAACAGACAGTCAAACCAAATTCATAACACTTTTCATGTACGCTTGAAAGTGTTAAATAAGTAAAGGAGAGCATTTCAGATTAGATTTATACATTCATATTTTCTTCAGTTTGTAAAAATTGATATGAAATGAAACTAATAGTTCGAATCTTGAGTGATTTTGAAGTTCTGGCATTTTACATCTTAAAAATACTTGGGGTGAAATTTTTTGGAATAGTTCTGTAAATGAAATAAAGAAAAGAATAAATTTGTAGAACATTGTATTTTATCTGGTAGATGGAATAAAGCGCATTTATTTTTGCTAATTTAATGTACTTTATATCAGGAGATTTTTTTACAGCAATAATAGTTTTAACCCATTAAATTTAATTTTAGTATAAAAAAGATTTAGAACTGTAAGTGAAAAATTTATCCGTTTTTATGATAGAAGTATTAGAAGTGTTACGATAATGTTCAACACTTTCCTTTTTTTTTTTTTTTTTTTTTTTTTTTTTTTTTTTTTTAAAGAGAAAATTTTGTAGTGTCAACGTGTATATATTGGCCGCTTTACTAAAATGCAGAACAATAATTTTATGAATAATAATTTTATGTTTTTTCTATAAAATTAAGAAATATTATTTACAAAGCCTGGGAATTAATAACAATAATAATAATAATAAAGTGTTCTTTCTTTTAAATTAATATTTTATGTGCCTTTAAAAAAAAGCTGTAGAGTGCACAATTTATGTAAAATTACTTGTGTTATGATTTTATAGTTCAATTTTCATAATGAAGATTCTGTTTTCTTTTGCTTTTTAGCATTGAGTGCACCTCAAAAAAAATTTTCATCCGTCTGCATCCGAAAAAGAAAAAAACATTAATCTTTAAAATTAAACATTAGTTGACCACAGCACTTCCAGTGCAGATAATTCGGTATTCGATAAAAATCACAAGCTAGATTGCTTATTGTGATCTTAACAATAGATAAAAAAAAAAAAAAAATCTGCTTAAGGCTGTTTTTCCCAATAACTCTATTGAACAAGTACAAAATGTATTGACCCATTAACAAATTCATTTTTTAAAGGAAAGATGAAATGGAAGACCTGACTAAGGAAATGATTTGAATTTTCCATTTTGTGATCAATAAATTAACTATTGGGATAGAAGCAATTTTGATTAGGTGACAAACACGATTTTCCTTTCTGTTTGAGTGGTTATTCTACTTCCGCATAGAAATTAGGCTCAAAACGCCCACTTTGACATTTTATTTTTCATATTAAATTTGATATAACGAAAGAAAAAACTTCTAAATATATTATAAACCACGATCTTTCATTATACTATCCTTAAACTAGAAGAACCTAACTACGAAATCAGCCAACAGATCATTTTGTCTTCACTCTTCGAAGAAGATCGGGCTTAATAGCTATATTGCCAAAATTTCGGAAAATAAATAAAAAAATGCGAAATTATGCAAGCAGGGGGCCACAAAAGAGAAAATTAATAATAAAAAAAAGCCCTTTCTTTCTTTCTTTTCTTTTTCTCTTTTTTTTTTTTTTTTTTTTAAGTTTATTTTCTAGCACCTTCAGATAATAATACAATCGTCGAGTCTTTCATTGATGACTGAAAAGAAAAAATAAAAGAGGTAAAAGTTCTCCAACTAAAATACATACAAAATTAGTCATTGAGGTTTTAAATTCTGGACCTCTAATTTACGAGTTTTCAACAAGTTATGTATGAGTTTTGATAGAAGTCTGTAACTAGCTCGGGCAAATTTTTTTCATAGGTTTTGAAACCAGACTTTATTCTTTCCAAGCAGACCGGAGTAACCCGAGTCTAATGAAAAAAAAAAAAAAAAAAAAAATTGGACTAACTGAAAGATGGGGGTAATATTTATCTTTCTTTCTCATTTTTTTCTGTTTTTTTCCCCTTTTAAATACAGTATAATATAGTACGTTTGTAATTTTTTTTTCTCATATGTTGATGTAATGAGAGCGATGCTGCTTTTCTTCCAATGATAGTCACAGTTGAAGTTGGTAGTCGCAGCATAACGCTATAAACTCAGTGCATAAAAAAATTCAGTGCTGAAAGACTTTGGATGAGAATGATTTTAGGTCACTTCGATTTAATCTAGGATTATTGGTGTGTTATAGACTAAAAGGCAATAATTTAATTTTTTACCAATTAAATATTTTAAATTCTGTTTCAAATGAACTTTGATTGCATAAAACTATATATATATATATTTTTTTTCGACCTTTCTTTCTAAAATTTATGTACAGTGAGGGGGGAAGGGAGGAAGAAGCAAATACCTATCTTAAAACCTGTTATCGCCTCGATGAGAAAACTTTGCAAAATACAAAGAATCAAAATATAACCACTAAGTACGCGTGACTGTTTTTTTTTTTTTTTTGTTCTTTTTTTAATTCAACCCTTTTTTATATCTCGGGAGGAGGAACGGGTGGCTGGAAAAACGTATCTCAGAACAATAAAAGGCAATAAAGAACAATGAATGCAATAAAGAACAGTAAAGTTTTTTTTTTTTAATTTTTCATACTTTCATCTAAGCACCAAGTGATGGGAGGGGGCAAAAATGTATTTTATGTTTTCATGACACGCATTTGCGACACTTTAGAATATCACATTTTTGGCAAGATTCTTAATAAAAACATTAATATCGAATCGGTTGTTATTTTAATTCCTCCTCCCATCTCCTTCTTTTGAAAGCAACATACAATCTATCAAAGTGTCTGATATATTTTTAAAAAAGCAGATTCTCTATATATAACACCAGAAAATATTGATTAAAATATATATATATATATATATATATATATATATATACATTTAGCTCAACAGCAGTGGGTGGGAGCAGGTGGGGTGGTGCAAAAGCCTATATAACTAGTTGGATGTGCCAATCCTAAAACTTTCTTCTATCTCATACGTACATTTTAATATTTAAAAAAATAGTTACTCATTTTTAAACTTTGATTTTCATCTTAAGTTTCTGCTTCAGTCAATTAATCGAAGTAAAAACATTTTTCCGTCTCTGCACGAGCCGAATGACAATAGAATGATAGGCAGATTTTTTTTTCAAATTCAGGGAGGACATATTTGCCTTACCAAAAAATAATAATATAAAAAAATTTAGTTCAGTTCTAGAACTAACTTCATACACTTTTAGGTGGTGCAATATTGAAAATGGCATTAAATTCGCTATTGCAGCGCCCCCTTCCAGCGAATTTTTTTCAGATTCAGGGCCATCCAACTAGCCATAGCCATACACTCACACAAAAAATTTCGTTCAATTCGATGCATAACTTCATGTACTTTTGGTCGGTGCAATATTGAAAATGGCACTAAAATCGCGATTGCAGCGCCCCCTTCCGGCGGAATATTTCAAAACTAAAGGAGGACCTGCTTGCTACAGCCAAAAACATTCACAAAAAAATTGGCTCAATTCTTTGCATAACTTCATACATTTTTTGATGGTAGAATGGTGACATACTCGCACACACACACACAGACAACAGACATTTCGTAAAAACATGTTTTTTGGAATCTCTGACCTAACCCCTAAAACATGTAAATCCGTCGGAAACCGGAAGTCGAAAAAAATTTTGATTACAATACTTTATTCTATTGAAGGTAGAAGAAAGTAAAAATTTGTCAAAACCTCAGCGATAAAATTTTGTTAGATGCAAATTCAACAGATTATTAATATATAAACTCCTAAGGGGGGAGAAGTTACAAAAATTTTACTCGGGATCTATGGTGGGCTTTTGAAGATAAAATTTTGGTAAGACATTTTCTCGGAATGTAAACATCAGAACGAACATTAAAAAGAAAAAAAAAGAAAAGAAAAAGAAAGAAAGAAAGAAAAAGAAAAAAAAACCATTGCACCAAAGGCGAGGAGATATAGAAACTATCAAGGCTTTCTTGATAAAAGTTGTGCATTTTTTGTCTTGAAGGTTTATGTCATTTGGACTCTTGTCCGCGTTCCCAGAATAATAGTCAGCTGATGTTTATTTTGTAATTCAAATTTTTATTTTTATACATTTTGCAATTTAATAAATGCTAAGAAAACAAATAAGATTGAATAGGAATGCCTTTAGAAATATTTGAGCCTATTCAAATAATAGCTTAAATAATTAGTAAAAGTATGTGCAAAAGTTAGGAATGTATAAAAGATTAGGAATACCCAAGTAATATTTCCTTTTTTGATGAAGAAGGTGCGAAAACTCATGCTCTCAAGAATGCTAAAATACGCTTGGGCTACACCCAGATTTTCATGTCCAACAAACATTTGAAAAAAAAATTATTTATAAGCAGCATGAATATTACCATTTAAATCAAAATTATTTAGTTACTATTGCTCGAATAAATTCATTCACGCATGGAAACGTTTAATCGAGAGCAGGTTACTCCATAAAATATTGATATTTCAGTTTGAGGAATTTGAGAAAACATACGTACGCTATAAATAATACTGGGAAACGTTTCTGAAAATCAGTGGCAGCTAAAGAAGTTTTTATAAATACTTCATTTAATATCAAAAATATATTGATTTCTGAATTTTCTCCAAATGGAGAAGCAACTCTATACAATGCTTTTTACAAAATGCGATTTCAATAGGGAAAATATATACTGCTTATTCTTTCTCAAATCTTTCTATAATGTCTATTCTTTTGTCACAGCGTATTTTTTTTTTTTTTTTTTTTTTTTTTTTTTTTTTAAATAGTAAACATGGTTACATTTCGAATTTCTTAAGAAAAATTATAAAAGAAGAAAAAAAATGTAGGATTATATCAATTTTTTAAAAAATAATAAAAAATACATTTTTATAAGAACTTATTAAAAAATAAAAATATTCATTCATAATATTAGAAAACATTAAATTAGTCTAGTCCCGGGGAATGCGAAGGGTTTCAACTCCATTAATTCCCGTAGGTGCGCCGATGTGTGTTTGTGTATACTTATCCCATTTTTAATACATTTTTTTTTTTCAATTGTATTTGTGTTTTAGATTTTATCAGCCTACAATTCTTCAGGTTTCCTACAAAGTAAATTTATAGATATTAATTATAGAAAATGAATTCGTTTGTAAAGTAATTTATTTTTTATGTATTTTTTTTAAATTGGCAATTGTAAATTGAAATATTCTTCTTATATATCAAAAATTTCAGTTCACTTCTCGTCATCACGAAAGAGGATCAAATCTCGCTTTCCTGGCTCAATGTCTGGGCGGATAATTAGCGGAAATGCAGCAGGGTGTATTGTTCAATTTTTTCTAGGAATCCAGCGGTATACCAATCTGGGGACTGGAATACATTTATCTTTACTATGGGGACTGGACTGGACATGTCAAGGTCACTTTCCCTCTAAAGAAAAGCTAACATTTTTCAAGCGTAAAGAAAAAATAATTTTAATTTTTAATTGTATTTTTAAAAACACATGTAAAGAATTGTGAACAAATCCAAGAATACTTCTATTTTCTCAAAATAGCCTTTCAAAATGCATTTTTAAAATGGTTAACAGCTGATTATTTCAATTTATCGTTGCATATGGGATTTTAAACTATATATTTAATGTTCCATTTAATGGGATAAATGTATGACAATTTAATTGAGATACTATAAATATAATGTAATGCTTAAACCAACAAGATAGATTGAAGTACTTTAAGAAATTAATTTCAGGTAAATAAATAAAAACCAGCTGAAAAACATTATTTAAAGTTATACTTTTCTCATTCAAATGTAATAAATAATGTGCTTGTATATATATATATATATATATATATATATATATATATTATATATATAGTGAAATGCTGAGTTACACAGTCATTGATGGATAATTTTATTGTTAATTGTTATTATCGTAAGATAATTTGTGGTATTGCAGCTGATTTTGAATTTTTTCCATATTGAGCCCATTTTATCATATTCTTAATTTTGTAATTATTAAATACATTAATTTGTTGCTGCGTTGCGCATAATTTAAAGTATTTCTTTCTTTATTTTTTCACATCTTCATACAGGCTGCATATCTATAATTTTTTATAATTTTTGCCTCTGTTATAACATTCGATCTACCAGATTTAAATTTAGTTAAGTTTTGTTTTTGTTGCATACTTATTGTCCTCATACAGTTTAAAATACAGTTTATCAATTTGTTCTCCTGAGTTTTAAATTTGGTAAATATTTTTATTGCAATGGATATATTTCTAAAAATATTTATAAATATATACATACAAATACATCAAGAATTTTGTAGTAATAAACTTTTAAAATAGATGAAAATAAAGAAATTTAAAACTTTTAAAGAGTGTTCTAAAAATATAGATGCAAAATTTGATTTTAGACAAAGTATACTACAGCAAATAAAATTATATATATTTATACTCTTAGTTCGAACTAAATAAAATTCAGTTTTTTTTTTTCCCCGTAGCCATAAACACAATGAAGATAACTTAACAAAATCTTCACAGACATACATTGTTTCTGTGAAATTACAATATTACAAATAAGTTATAATTGAGGAATTTAAAGATATAGTCAATTTGTCTCAAATTGTACTTTCTGTACGGGTTCACCGAATTCCAATATTGAGAAATATTTTCAGACATTCTTTTTATATTTTATTATTTACTAAGCTATCTTAGCATGTTGTCCAGATGCAAACCATGTTTTGAGTAGCTAGCGCTTCACTAATTACCGGTTTGAGTAACACATGTATGTTTCCGTTCACCGAGATATGATCATTACTTTTAAATCACTCGCAAAATTCAAAAGGCTATTTACTGTGGTCAAAACATGTGTTGATAGTTTATCTGGTATCTTTTTTTCTTTTAGGAAAAGGAAACGTTGCTATTTAGCTTGCATTTCAAGAATTTTACCGCAAGATAATCTAACAAAACTAATATGCTTCTAAATAAAAAAGTTTTGACATATTCGATTTGAGGCATTCACCAAAGGAAATTGTTTTTCTTTCACTTACGTTTTCTTGTCAGATTAATCAAAAAAATATACATTGTTTAAAATATAGTGAAATGGTTAGAGGGGGGGGGGATCTACAGTAGGCTAGGGGGAAGGGCTCAGGCCTCCTCACCCCCAACTGGTTACGAACTATTACATACTTCATTTTTAATACGGAACATACTATAGTAAACTTCAATATTATATATCAATTTCACAATAATTTACGCATGGACAAGTGGAATCTAGAAAAAAAAGTTACCGGAAAAAAGTTATCGGAAAAAAAGTGACATAAACTACAAAAGCGGAAAAAAAGTGACAAGGAAAAAAGGTACCGGAAAAAAAGTGACAAAGAATTGATTTGGGGGATTCATTGGTTAAGTATGAAAGGGAGTGGGGGGGGGGGGCGCTCATAGTTTAGGTAAATGGGTTTTTCATGATGAATTTATTGTTTTGGTTCAATTTTTGGATATACGTTCATCCTGAAAAGACGCTTGGCTGATTAGTTTTGGGAAGGGACAATTACCCCCCTCCCATCCGTCCTCAATTAGATGAATGGATTTTTATGCAGAATTGTCCAACGTGTGTCAAATTTGCATATAGGTTCTTTTCGATAAGGCTTATATATAGTATATAATGCCGGAAGAGATTTGGGAGTTCTAATGGTTAAGTATATAGAGGGGGAACGGGGGATAATTTTTCTTAAATTAAATTAATAACTTTTTACGCATAATTATCCGATTTGCTTAGAATTTTGGACATAGGTTCATTATGCTAAGACTATCTCTGATTAGTTATGGAGTTCTTCTGCTTATTATAAAGGGGGGCGAGCAATTATCCCTCCTTAAACTAGATAAATAGGTTTTTATGCAGAATTATCCCATGTATTTCAAATTTTAAATATAGGTTCTTTCTGATAAGGTGAATCTTTGAATAGTTTTAAGGATTTAATATCTAAGTATAGAAGGGGAATAGAATATAACCCACCTTAAATTAAATTACTTTTTAGGCAGAGTTATCGGATTTGCTTCAAATTTTGGATTATAGTTTCATTATGATAAGGCGTATCCCTGATTACATATGGGGCTATTTTGCCAATTAAAAATTGGGGCGGGTGATTAATCTCCCCCCCCCCTCTTAAATTAGATATTTTTTTTTTATGCTCACTTCTCCGATATATTTCATATTTTGGATATATGTTCTTTCTCATAAAGTGAATCCCGGAATAATTTTAAAGGTTTAATGGCTAAGTAAACAGTGGGGGAAAGGACGATAATCCCCCCTTAAATTATAAATGGCTTTTAACGCAGAATTATCTGATTTGATTCAAATTTCGATTGTGCGTTCATTATGATAAGGCGAAGCCCTGATTAATTGTGGGTTATTCCCCGTTCATCGCTCTCTACTTAGCCATTAAACCTTTAAAACTATTCAGGGATTCACTTTATCAGGAAGAACCTATATTCAAAGTTTGAAATACGCTGGATAGTTGTGAAAGAAAAAAAAAAAACAATTTATTTTATTTAAAGAGTGGAGGATTAATCGCCCGCTTCCCCTATTTAATTAGCAATAGAACCCCATAATTAATCATAGATACGCCTTCTTATAATGAATATACATCCAAAATTTGAAGCAAATCGGATGATTCTGCATAAAAAGGCATTTATTTAGTTTAAGGAGGTTTATCCCCCGTTGCCCCTCTATACATAGCCATTAAACCCTTAAAACTATTCAGGAATTCACTTTATGAGAAAGGTCCTATATCCAAAATTTGAAATACATCGGATAAGTGTGCATATTTTTTTTTTTATCTAATTTAAGGTGGGGATAGTAATCACCCGCCCTCCTTTTTAATTACCAATAGAGCCCCATAACTAATCAGAAATACGTCTTATCATAATGAACCAATGTCCAAAATTCGAAGCAAATCGGATAATTCTGCATAAAAAGCCATTTATTTAATTTAAGAGGGGTTTCCCTCATCTCCACTTTATACTTAGCCATTAAATCCTTAAAACTATTCCGGAATTTACTTTATCAGGAACAACCTATATCCAAAATTTGAAATACTTACCAAAATTTGAAATATTTGGATAGTTGTGAAAGGGAAAAAAAAACAATTTATTTTATTTAAAGAGTGGAGGATTAATCGCCCGCTTCCCCTATTTAATTAGCAAAAGAACCCCATAATTAATCAGAGATACGCTGATCAAAAAATATCTACACAATCCTTTAGTACAGCGTTTCCCAAGTTTTTCCCTCCACGTTCCGCATCCTTAGGCTTTTCATTTCGGAGCACCCCTATTTCTATAAACACGCAGCCCCTCCCTCCTTCTCTAAATAAACTCAGGTAGATAATGCAAACATGATTTTTTTTTTTCATTAGTAATCTCTCCATTTCAACTATTTGATAAACCAATACAAATTACATTGACATTTCTAACATTTTTGGTGTGTATATTTGGTGTATTTTTGTCGGCCGATTATCTACACTAGGGATATAGGCCCAGGGGGGAGTGCCCTTCGTGGGGGTCTTTCTAAGGGAACCTAACACGTATTTACGCAAGGTTCGAAGAAAACCACGAAAACTCCGAACGGTTAGGCCGACAGCCGCGATTGGGTTCGAACCCAGCACCTGCCGTCTACCAGTTGAGAGGTCAGAACATTTCGGCCACTGGTGGGGCCTAACATTTTTGGGATTTTGTTAATCATTTTTGTGAAATTATTAGCCTTTTTGTGACTGCGCTATCACCGATATTATTTTCCCGGGATCTAAGCAGACTGGCTACTTAACCCTGAGGGTCACGTACCACTGTTTGGGAACAGCTGCTCTAATATTTTTGGAAGAAGGAATTGCGATTCCTATCTACTTTATAAAACTCCAGAATATTTGCCCAATGAATCTGAAATGAATGTGACCTTCAACTTGCTATTTCTCTTGTTCAGAAAATGAGCGTGCTTAAGAAACTACGCACTTCATCCCGAAAATATCCGTTCGCTAAAATTAATCCCTTGGAAAAATTTTAAGGATGTCTCGTTTGCATTTCAGTATTTTTTTTTTTTTTCTTTTTACACTGGCTAGTTGTAATCTATTTCTACAAAGGTTGCTTTTTTCTTTTTCGATTATGTGCACAAAATTATTATTATTATTATTATTTTATAAAAATACTTATACTTTCGGAACAGGTGTCAAAAGTAAAAGTATCTTTATTAAAGCCAAACAAGAAAGAAACAATATATATTGGGAAACTTTATGACAGACATGTTATAGAGTTAAATTTTGATAGTTTGTTCGAACGAGGAAACAGGGAGATGTTTTCTTTAAGAATGAAAATGCATTGAATGTGAAAAATAACACTAGTAAGTTACGTCCACTAATAACTATATCGTAATACTAATAAAATATATTCTACATAAAAAAATATAAGAATATATATTATAAAAAACATTTTGCTTCTAAGACGTTGTAAATTAACAAAAATATATTTTAAATGTTTTTGTTAATTTACAACGTCTTAGAAGCAAAATGTTTTTTATAATATAAGTTCTTATATTTTTTATGTAGAATATATATTATTAGTATTACGATATGGAAATGCATTGTACAAGTATGCTAAATAATAATAATAATAATAATAATAGCAAAGACAAATTTTACGCATAATTAATAGTATTCTAAACAAAATCGAAAAAAAAAAAAAAAACTCGATATCTTAAAATTAAGGAGACCGGCTTAGTGCGCCGGTGCTGATCTCCTTCTTTGCTTTCCCCTGCATCAAGTGCGCCCGGCGTCACGAGGACCAAAAACATTGCTCAAAACAATTAAAGGATATTTGAAGTTTTATATAAAATAAAGATATAAACGAAATTTTTTTTGCCGAAAATAGAAGAAGAGAATCACAAATGCAAATTTTTCTGGTTTTCAAACTGTGGAGTATGCAAATTTTGAGTTCGACGTCAAAAACGTCGCTTCAGCGGCAGCGAATGAAATTTGACTTTCAACTGGATAAAAGAGAATGAAGACAAGGATGATCGGCATTCAGTGATTGCTTTGTTTCGATGAGTACGATGTCTCCGCGAAGTCATTTGACAGATTCAGAAGCTTGGAGAATTGTTGGTAGGTTAGAAGGGGGCCAAAGTAGTAGCGCAAGCCATTGGAGTGTCACAAAGTGTCATTTCCAGGATCTGGAACCGTTTTTTGGAGAGTGGATGTGCAGGCCGAAGACCAGGGCAAGGTCGTAGACGGGCAACAGCGCCCAATGAAGATCGGTATTTAGCGTTAACAGCTCGGAGACACCGAAACATGAACGCTACTCTTCTCCAACAACACCTTTGCTCGGCTACAGGCACCACGATTTCAAGTCAGACTGTCCGAAACCGGCTCCATGCTGTAGGTCTGTATGCTGGCCGATCGATGGTATGTGTTAGATTAATATTAAGGCATCGTCGCGACCGCATGGAGTGGGCAACCGAGCATGTCAACTGGAGGAGAAATGAATGGAGCAATATTTTGTTTTCTGGCGAGTCCCGTTTTTCTGTGCATCCGGATAATAGGCGTATTTTCATCTGGAGGGATCGTGGCAGTAGGAATAATCCTGCGTCCGTGCACGAAAGTGCCAGATTTGGCGGTGGAGGAGAGTTGGTGTATGGTGGCATCTCCATTGACGGGCGCACTGACCTCTACATCATTCGAGATGGAGCTCTGACTGGTCGCCGATATAGGGATGATATCCTCAGACCTATTGTAGTCCCTTACGCTGCAGCAATCGGAGATAACTTCATTTTAATGCACGATAACTGCAGGCCACATCGTGCAAACCTGGTGGAGGATTTCCTTTTCGAGGAAGGAATCGTTCGAATGGAATGGCCAGCATGTTCTCCAGACATGAATCTAATTGAGCACGTTTAGGACGCTCTAGGAAGACGAGTTTCTGGCGGAAAGAGCTCTTCTGGAAGAGTGGGGCAGAATACCCCAACTCGTCATTAATAGCCTCATTGAGTCCATGCCTCAAAGGTGTTCAACGTTGCTGGCCGCCCGTGGAAACCATACCCCCTACTGAAAATGATTTTCTTTGAAGAAACCACCTGTTCCGCTTCTGTATTGCGTTCTTGTAACATCGCCTTGGCGACAAACACAGCCCACGCCAATTATACGCCAATCGGCAATTTACTGTAACCCTGCTCACGTGTTGTGTGACGCAGTGGATTGAGAGAAACAGTCTCTTAGCAACAAGCTCTAATGCTGCATCAAGCAGCGACTCTTAGAAAAATAAACATTCCATTAAATTTACAGTCTACTTGCTTTTTCTTTTTAGTTTTTCTTTTTAATTTAGTACACCTCCGTACATTTGGTCCTAGCGACCCGGAGGTATGAACGAATCAGTGTCTTTTCTATTAAATTAAATATTGAATTTATCGAATTTCGTCAACAAGATGAATAATGTCGGAAACTGAGATAAAAGCATTGAACAGAAGGCGAGGGAATATCAAGGCCCAAGTCACCAGGATATTTAACGCAACGGATGGAAAAACATTTAATTTATCCGAATGGAAAGCCCACCTGGATTTACTGTCGAAAACTGAAGAAAAGTTTGAAGCTCTTAAACTGGAATATTATAGAATAATAGAGGAAGAAAAGTTGGAAGAAATTGAAAAAGCACTCAGTCAACTGGACGAGGATATTCTAAAACTAGAGGTAAGCTTAAAATCCTCTATTAATGCTTATTATGAAAATACTGATTCTAATAAAAAATCTATTGAACAGGACTAAGCTAAAACGTCTAGCATTAAGCTACCTAGGGTCATATTGCCGGTTTTTAGTGGCAGAATTGAAGAATGGTCCGTATTTAAAAGTACATTTAACGAGCTTATTAATGATAATTCAAATTTAAAAGATAATGAAAAATTATTTTATTTGCGTTCTGCTTTGACTGGTGAAGCGAGGAGTTTGCTTACACCAGATGAAAATTATGTTTCACTTTTCAATGCGTTAGAACAAAGATACGAGAATAACAGAGTTATGGTAGATTGTCATATAAAGAATATTTTAAATCTTTGTGTAATTAAACAGGAATCCGCTAAGGATCTCCGCATTTTATTGGATAACGTGAAGAAAAATTTAAGGGCTTTAAAGATCTTAAAGTATGATAGAGATAATTTCTCGAACGCAATTTTGCTGAATATTATTCTAAATAAACTAGATAACGAAACTCGTAAACAATATGAACTAACATTAAAGGATAATGAAGTGCCTAATTTTGATGAATTTTTAGAATTTCTTGAGCGAAGATGTCAAATCTTAAATAGTATAAGTTCTAATGTATCCTCTAAATATACTGCAAAATCCTTATTCATAAAAACAAACAAACCTCAAAGTAAATGTTGCCTAATTTGTAAAACCGAAAACCACCCCTTATATCATTGTGTTAAATATAAAAATATGAAGTTAAGTGGGCGAATTAACCTTGTTAAGAAAAATAAACTTTGCTTCAATTGTTTAAGTTCAGCCCACTTCATTAATTATTGTAATTCAAAAAGCACTTGTCATGTTTGCAAGAGCGCAAGCCATCATTCATCATTACATAACTATACAACACCAGTAAACAATCCTATAAACAATCTCCCAATACATGAAACAATAAATAGCAATTTTGCTTCGGAAGATTTATCACAAAACGAAACTACTGCTCATTCATTTTTTTCGTATGAAAATGATAATAATAAATCTGTTTTAATTAGCACTGCAATAATTTATTTGACAGATGTAAATGGCATCAAAATTCCTTTCAGGGCAATATTAGATTCCGCATCTCAGAATTGTTTTTGTACATTTAAAGCAGCACAAATATTAGGCTTGAAAAAGGAGAAAATAAATATTCCTGTAAGTGGAATAAATAAATTGCCTATTTACATTAAATATAGAATCAAATCAAAGTTGTCAAATAAAATGAATAGTGCCAGTTATGATATTGAGTTATTAATCGTTCCAAACATTTGTGACTTCACGCCCTCGAAAAAGATAAACATATCAGATTTAAAAATTCCAGCAAATATTTGTTTAGCGGATAAAA
The DNA here is from genome assembly GCA_964019185.1 of Maratus speculifer. Taxonomy (NCBI): domain Eukaryota; kingdom Metazoa; phylum Arthropoda; class Arachnida; order Araneae; family Salticidae; genus Maratus; species Maratus speculifer. Next base: position 93,925,882 of record OZ025295.1, read on the forward strand.
AATTTAACATTCCAAGCAGTGTGGAGATAATTATCGTGCTGAACTGTATTTTTCTCTTTTAAATGAAGAAAAAATAAAGTTAGGCAATAATTTATATTTGCAATCAAGTATTTTCGGTTATATTGTATCTGGTTGTATTTATGACAAAACAGTAAATAATAATAATACTAATTATTGTTTCTTAACAAAAAATCTTGAATTACTTAATGACACTTTGAAGTCTTTTTGGGAAATTGAAGAAGTGCAAAATTTAAAACCCTGTAACAGTGAGGAATTAGAATATTGTAATGATCACTTCGATAAAACGCACTTCAGAAAACCGGATGGTAGGTTTGTGGTCACGATGCCGTTTAAACCACAGGTTTTAGAACCCGATTTGGGAAATTCCAAAAATCTTGCTTTGAAAAGATTAAACTCTCTGTGGCAACGTTTAGATCGAGATCCTGTTATGAAAAATTTATACACAGAATTTATTAAAGAATATAGAGATTTAAATCACATGCATGAAATAAAAGAAAACACGAACTTTAATGATGGCTATTACTTACCACATCACGGCGTTTTACGACCCTCTAGTAAAACCACAAAACTACGCGTCGTTTTTGACGCTAGTGCCAAGTCAACCAACGGAAAATCTTTGAACGATTTATTATGTAAGGGTGGAGTTCTGCAAGATGATCTTTTTTCGATATTAATTAGATTTAGAAAGCATATTTATGCTTTTACTGCGGATATTAAACAAATGTTTAGGATGATAGAAATAAATCCATCCCAGTACAAATATTTAAAAATTTTGTGGAAAGACAGTATGTCATCCCCGGTTAAGGTATTTCAGCTAACAACAGTTTCGTATGGAACATCTTGTGCTCCCTACTTAGCCACCAAAGTATTACAACAATTAGCTCTAGATGAGAAAAAGGAATTCCCGTTAGCATCGAAAATTGTTTTGAAGGACTTTTATATGGATGATTGCCTATCGGGCTCATCCAATTTAGAAGAATTCAGATTAATGAAATCGCAATTAACTGAACTCCTCCTAAAGGGAGGGATGGTTTTACACAAATGGTGTACCAATGAGGTCCAATCTACTGATAATCACATGTTTCCCCTGGACAGAAATTCTGAAGAAATAACTGTTAAAACATTAGGGATGTTGTGGAGCAGTTTCAATGATACGTTTAGGTATAAAGTTAATATCAACACAAAGAGTGATTTCACAAAAAGAGATGTACTTTCGCAAATTGCCCGCATTTATGATCCTCTCGGTCTCTTAGGGCCAGTGATTGCTAAAGCAAAAATATTCATGCAGGAGCTATGGCTTCTTAAAATAGAGTGGAATGAGAAGCTGCCCTCTCATGTCGCCAAACTATGGGAAACCTTCCTCGAAAGGTCTTAAAGAACTGGAATCCATTGAAGTACCAAGATGCTTCCTAGCTGTGAACCAATCAGTGGTGCTAAATGGTTTCGCAGATGCGTCTTCCAAGGCTTATGGCGCAGTGATATACATGCAAACATCTAATTCTAGTGAAACCATCAGTTACTTATTATGTAGTAAATCCCGCGTGTGTCCAACCAAAGTAATAACAGTGCCACGTCTCGAACTGTCAGCATGTCTTCTTCTGGCTAAACTCACTAACAAGGTCTTAAATTCATTAGACAAACAAATAGCTTCAGTCAATTTGTTTTCTGATTCAACTATTGCTTTAGCTTGGATAGACACTGCTCCTCATCTCCTGAAAACGTTTGTGGGAAACCGCGTTGTGCAAATTAAGGAACAAACTAAGAACTTTCCATGGTTTCATATTCCGTCAGAACACAATCCAGCTGACTTGATATCAAGAGGTGCAAGTGTGGAAAACCTGTCTTCTAACCAGTTGTGGTGGCATGGCCCGCCTCTTTCAATTCTTGAAGAAACAATAGCAAAAACTGACTCCAATATAAGTGACATTAAAGATGAACATTATTCTAGTGAGCTTAAAGCTCCCAGCAACTTGACATTCGCTATTCATAATGACTCTAATTTCTGTGATAATTTAATTAATCTTAGCAATAATTTCCAAAAATTAATTAGAATTTTAGCTTATATTTTCAGATTCATACATAAATGTAAAAAAGCAACATCTGCAACCGGCCCTCTGTTGCTGGAGGAATTAAGAAAGGCAGAGGTTTATTTAATAAAAAATGAACAGGTAAAGTATTTCAAAAATGAAATTTCGGCCCTCCAAGCGGGATCTTCGGTTCATCGCTCAAGTAAGTTAAAATTCTTAAATCCCTTTTTAGATGGAGATAGCTTATTGAGGGTGGGAGGAAGACTAGCAAAATCAAATTTGAATTTTGACCATAAACACCCCATTATACTTCCGGCGAGCTGTCGCTTGACGAAATTAATTTTTCAATATTATCATAAACGAGATTTTCATGTAGGACCCCAAGCTCTTTTGAACACTGTGCGTCAAAAATATTGGCCTCTCGGTGGCAGAAATATTGCGCGTAAAATTGTACATGAGTGTTTACAATGCTTTAAAATTAAACCTATAACGGCTAGTCAAATGATGGGGGATCTCCCTCCTGAAAGAATAGTGCCCAGTTCCCCATTTTCAAATGTGGGATTAGATTTAAGTAGGCCTTTTGAAATAAAATATAAAGGTCAAAGAAAGGGTACTTTTCAGAAAATCTATGTTGCCATATTTGTATGTATGGTCACTAAAGCTGTGCACTTGGATTTTGTCTCAGATTTGACATCCGAGGCTATAATAGCGACTCTAAAAAGATTCTTCGCTCGTCGTGGGAAAAGCTCTGTAATCTTTAGCGACAATGCTACAAATTTCGTTGGGGCTTCAGCAGAACTAAAACATTTACGTAGACTTGTTACGAGTGATGAAGTTTCGAACTTTTTAGCTTCTGAAGGTATTAACTGGAAGTTCTTCCCTCCTAGGGCGCCAAATTTTGGTGGCCTTTGGGAGGCAGGAGTCAAATCTTTCAAATACCACTTAAAAAGAGCTGTGGGTTCAGCTCATCTCACGATCGAGGAATTCCTGACAGTTATCACACAGATAGAGGCTATTTTAAATTCGCGATCGCTTTGTCCTTTGTCAACAGATCCTGACGATCTTCAGGTGATGACTCCTGGTCACTTTCTCATAGGAAAGCCTCTTAATTTAATTCCAGAACCCAATTTAAGTGAGGTCAAAGATAATTTGCTAAATAAATGGCAAAGGACTCAAAAATTAACGCAGTTAATATGGAAACGTTGGCAGAATAATTATCTGAGCCAGTTACAAGAAAGAAACAAGTGGCTATTTAAAAAGCCTAATATTCTGCCAGGAATGCTAGTTTTGCTTAAGGACTCACAATTACCCATTTGCACTTGGTCACTAGGCCGCATTAATAAGGTTTTCCCAGGCGCGGACGGGATAGTCAGGGTAGTTGAAGTTCGTACCGCTAAGGGTAATTTTAAACGACCTATTTCAAAAATAAGTATATTACCCATTGAGGACAACATCATAGATCCTAAACTTTAAATGTGCTTTATTATGTATTAATTTTTCATGTATTATTTGTGTTTATTTATTTTATTTATTTATTTTTGCTTATAATCTGTATCATATTGTATTATTACTTGTATTGCATATGTATCTTGAAATATAAAAATATTTCAACGCCGGGCGGGATGTTCCGCTTCTGTATTGCGTTCTTGTAACATCGCCTTGGCGACAAACACAACCCACGCCAATTATACGCCAATCGGCAATTTACTGTAACCCTGCTCACGTGTTGTGTGACGCAGTGGATTGAGAGAAACAGTCTCTTAGCAACAAGCTCTAATGCTGCATCAAGCAGCGACTCTTAGAAAAATAAACATTCCATTAAATTTACAGTCTACTTGCTTTTTCTTTTTAGTTTTTCTTTTTAATTTAGTACACCTCCGTACACCACCTTTTCTTATTCTTTTTTCTCATATGCACAAATTGTGTTTTTTTCCTTTTGTACACAAATGCGCAATAAAATGCATTTTTTTTTCTGCCAAACATGTGTAATTTATTCTAATATAACCTACTATGTCTATCTACCATGTATCAATCAGCTAAAAAGTTTCCCAGATACAAAATCCACCTAAAACTGCAATAGGGAAGTTGCAATCAGCTGATAAACCATTGTATTCAAGTGGAGGTAAGGGTAGTTCAACCAATCAAGACTGTGTATTTTAGTCTTTTACCTCCAGCGTGTGTATCATTGTCACCCCCTTGTGGGAACGAAGTGACAGCTTATGTTGGTAGAAAGACCATTTTCTGTTGGCGTCAGTTCGTTAAATTGGGCACTTTATCGATATTTTCGGTTATCAATGTCTTGTTTTTCTTAAACTCCTAAAACTTTTATACACATATATTTTATATACGTATATATTTTTTTAATATAATAATCATTGAATTACAGAAATTCGACACCATAAAAAGGTACATCTTACAATATAAAATGCACAAAATGAAAATAAAAAAGGATATAATAATGATAATAAAAGTATGATGATAAAAAATCCATACATATATGTATATATATGTAAGTATTTATATAAGTAATTTAAATTCTGGAGAATTATTGGAAAACATTGTAGAAACGACTTTAGAAGAGAAAATTTTGAGTAGAAGAATTAGTAGTAGAATTGAGTAGTAGAATTTTGAGTAGTAGAATTTTATGAATACTTGTTACCTATTAATGCCCTTTTTCCCCAAGCATATTATTTTTCATTCAGAAAATATATTTTTTTAAATATTTGATGTGGTATAATTATGTATTTAAACAAATATTTTCGTCAGATTTAAACTATTTTCGCGTTGATTACGCTTTCAGGTGTTTACCTCTAACGTCCTTCAACAACCTCAAACATAATTAAAAAAAATTTACAGATATTTCGTGTTTCAATTAATATGTTAGAAATAATTTCTACAGTTAAAATTATTCTGTGTAATACTTTGAAAGAAAGAAAAATGCTGAGGAAAAAGAACCATGTTCTAAATAGAAAAGTATTCATGCTTCTGAATATTCCTGTGAACGATATTTCTTTTATTTCTCTTAATATTATAGCTTTTATTATCATTATTATTATTATTATTATTATTATTATTATTATTATTATTATTATTATTATTATTATTATTATTATTATTATACGAAAGTAAATTTTAACATTTCAAAGCGGCTGCACGATGTTTTATAACTAAAACTTAAATATGTATTTCTTGATAAAATATAACTTTTTTTTCTGAATATGTAATTCTTATAATCACGCGCAACTTTCTTATGCACATGCTTATAATTTACTAATAATAAGAAGAGCATTAAATTCTCATGAATTCAAAAGTGAGAATTGTGTTATTATTTGAAAAGCATGCATCCAAAAGGGGATAAAGAAACTTTATTTTTTAAGATGCACTTAAAGTACTTCATAAATTCCCAACTCGCAACACAAAATTTTATGACACACCTGATTCATTTTTATTAAAGTTTATTGAATTGTTCATTGAATTCATTTTTATTAATTATTCATTTTTATTATTTTTTTATTAATTTATTTAAAGGAATAAAATTAACATGCCTACTGAAGCGATTTAATTGAATAGCATTTTCCATTTTCAGATAAAGAAATTACCTATATAGAGTTATAAGTGATTCTTGTTACGTGATGACAAATTTTTCATGTTTCTCGCACTGCTGCGTCCTAAATTTGGTTTAAAACGCTAACGTTTAGATTATTTTCTGTAAATTCCTCTGCTTCTACAATAAAATGGAATGGTTATTCGATTACGTAGTTTCTGAGTAAGAATACCTTCTAATTTATTGTGTTTTTAAGGAAAAATGAATTTAGAAATATGCCAGAAAATATCTTCTTTGAGTTTGAGAGCACGCTTAAACATTTTATGATAGTGTTAGAACTTAAGAAAACGTACCTTATTACAGAATTTGATCTTTTTTTTTCGAAATGAAAAACATTTATCCTTAAGAGGCTACTTCAATCAACTAAAATGACCCACTCACTAATGCTAATCTTATGGAAGAAAATTTTAAAGATATCTCGTTTGCATTTCAGTATTTTTAAACAGTTTATCCAATAGCTTTATACATTGGTTAGATGAAATCGATCTGTATAAAGGGAGTTTTTCACTTTTTCGATTTTGTTTATAGATATATTTTTAATTGGGATACTTCGATTTTCGGAACCGGTTTCGAAAATGAAAGCATCCTTTTGAAAAAAAATCTGTAAACAAAATCGAAAAAGCAAAGAAGAGCAGATGTAAAGATAAATCTCAGCTATCCAATGCAAGAAAAAAATCATTTTAAAATATTAAAATGTAAATGAGATATCGTTAAAATTTTCTTTCGTAGTATTAAAATTAGCGAGCAAGTCTTACCATCTGACTAAATTAGCCCTTTAACTATCAAATACATTGTTAAATTAAGGCACTTTTTTCTGGAAGGGAAGGCATCATTAAGTTTCGGGAGCTAGGTTGCATTTTTAGATTGTTGAAAACACAAAATGTGCAATCTTCCCGCGGAGACATCTTATTGCTCCATAGGAATGTCCCTCCCAGACTATTCCCTGAATTCAACTTTGATCATATAATATTATTTCTGAAATTAAAACCACTCTTTCTATATCTATACAAAACACATAACGATGCATAAGGTATACGCAAAGTTTCTGAATATATTTTTAACATGTTTTACAATTTTTTTTTTTTTTTTAACACATCGTTTGATTAAACATTGTAGTTAATTAAAAAATATTTGACAAAAACATCCTAAATGTATGGCCGATAAAGAATTAAATATATTTTTTAAGGAAAAATAAAAAATCAAATCCTAGAAGGTTAACTACGTTTCTATAGAAAAGCATTGTTTTTAAAAGTTACAGAAATTACTTTTTTTGCGAGATTTAAGTAATATATCATTAGTAAAACTTTCTCCGTGTATTAATAAGTAAAGCAATTAAACTTTCATTTTTGTACGAAAAAACTTATAGGTATATTAACTTGAATTTTAAGCATTTTTTGGCATTATAAATGGAAAAATATTTTTTATCTAAGTCACAATAAGACGTAATGCAATGCTAGATGAATGTAGACCAAGTGTTTATAAGTGTTATAAATATTGCCGCCAAGAGTTACCGTGGCTCAATTTGCACCCAGAAGAATTTTTAAGAAAAAATCTCATTAAGGCAACCCTCAATAGAATGGTGGTTTACTTATCTCACCCCCCCCCCTCAAGCGCACAAGATACAGATGGGAAAGAAGCTGCAAGCGATTAGCGCGATCTCCTGCTATTTGTGGGCGCACTTAATGTATACCCAAAATAAAAACTTTCGCCCTTTTAAATTTAAATTAGCGTATAAATTGCAATTGCTACCATCGGTTTTGGCACCACTGTCAACTTTTTTCTAAGAAATTTAAAAAGCAATAGTTTTATCAAATGATTGAGGAAACACGGACGCAGAGCACCAGGAGAGAATCGTTTGTGGGGAAAAAACCCACTTCTACAGTGCGGCATTAACTATCATCACATCTTTTCGTAAGCGGCAGCGAACGAGTTAAAGGATAGATTGCGCAGAATTTCTGATTTTTCATGAAATATTGATTATTTATTTTATTTAAATTAAATAAAGTTTCATTAGCAATATTTAAATAAATAAATAGATTTTAATTAGAAGTGCTGCCACAGACGACTGCTTTTTAGGTACTTACGTAATTACCTAAATACATAGCACCCATTGTCATCGTTCAATCCGTCTGTCTGCATATAACAGAACACAAACTTCCCAAGCGAATCATGTGAAATTTAAAATATATAATCGTCACATAATTTTGTCGTGTCATTCAAAATTTTATGAAAATCGGATGCGTAGCTTAATTACGAGGAAAATCAAAAGTATTTTGTTACATTACGACCAATGGGAAAAAATAGTTTCAAGTGCATTTTAATGGTGTTAAATTCTTTCGAGCATAAAAATAATTATATGCATCAAAGAAGTATTTGCTAAAATATACATTCTGTACAATCTGTGATGTAAAGAATATTTGTTATTAATTTACAGGACTACACAAAAGTATTCCATTACATAATGGTATAGGGGAAAACATTTTTTTTTGCGCTTTTTAATAATGTTTTAAAAATGTTAACTGTTTCACATTATGAAACTGGTATACGTTGCTGTGGTTTAGAACAAGTTTATATATATATATATATATATATATATATATAGAATAGAAAACAGATAGTATTTACAAGGATGCACAAACAATTTCAGATACTCTACTGTATCCGAAGTCCTGTATACTATTACACCAAGATCTGGATATTTTTAAAACTTTCTTATAGTACGAACTTACCTCATTTGCTACGCTTGACTTGCATTTTCTAACTTGTTTATTCTATTTCGCACCATTTTTCCAAAACAAAAATATTTTGGATAAGCTTTGGCAACATTTGAAAGAGAAATTAACAACAAAATATGTATTTTTTAAGTTCTGACGCGATCAGAATGTAAAATTAGTCACCTGTCGCTGCTCTGCAGTTAACGATTATCCATTAATGATAAATATACATAAGTAACTCGTTATAATATATTGATATATGACTGCAAAAAGGTGAATGCAGCCTTGAAATTTCAATTCTAGCAGATTTTAGATCTCATAAAAAAGCTATAGTGAGTGTCTCTGCTTTAGCAGAAAACAATCCACAAATCTTCGGGGGATGCACATTCTATCGAACATAATTTTTAAAATACTTCATTATTCGAAAGCCGTTATTATTAAATCTTAATTATATATATAAAAAAAATACTGAATTTCATCATAAACATTGAAATTTATAATATTTTGGTTAACATTCCATAAAAAGCACGTTTGAGTTTCAATGAATAAGGTTCACATTATATGGTGTGTATGTGTATAAATGCCAATAGTTACGAATTATATATACAGGGCTACACAAAAGAGTTAGGTAAGGTTACTGAAAATGAGAGTAATTTACTTAAAACTGTTTTTAAAATAAGTTATGCATTTTTACCTTAAATTCAGTTTACTAAGAAATGTTTGTAGAATATAGATAAAATGATAAAAATGATATACAGGGACGCCTATGGAGGATAATTTCTGGAAATGTAATTTAAGTCGTTTAAAAAATATTTTTGCTTGAGCTAAATTTTAGCAAAATATTTTCCAGTAATAAAGGTACTGGTAAATTACAGGGTTTTATGTTTCCATCTATTAGTATAAATTGCTAAAAAAAAATTTCAACCATCTAGGCGTTTTCTTGCCAAACAAAATTTCCCCATTATATAGTAGTATGCATATCAACCGACATATCAAATACAGGGTTGTTCAAAAGTATTGGAATACATATTTGGCTATTGACAGTAACACCTTATTTCCCTGAATAACAAAGTTTTGTAAAAGGTTTCAGGAAGTGTTGGAGAGTGTTTCATAATCTATGCTTAAACGCATAATTTTTCTTTCTTGTTTATTTATTCGTTTGAAATATTTTATATTTCAATTTTTTGTAGCCAGAGAAGCTTTTAATTTTAGCTCCACTTTTAATTTTAGCATTTAAATATTCCTTCTTGTTTATTTCTCCAAAAAGAAAAAAAAAAAAAAAAAAAAGGAAGAAAGAAAGAAAGAAAAAAAGAATGCAAGGAGAAAGAAATGCAATAGCGTTTGAAATAGTAGGATTTGTATTAAGAATAGTCGTTATTTAAATTGTAAAATAAATAGTTAAATTAAATTTAATTATATTCAAAAAATGTTATTTATAAATTAGTTATCCTGATTAATGATTTGATAAAACTCAACATAATTAATAAATGGATGCTTTTCTGTATAGGATCGTCATAAGCATTTAAACTTTTACTTTATCGACACCCGAAGATTTTTTTCACTCTGGGATTTATTGTTATTGTAGTCTGTACATTCAAACATAAAATCCTTAGTGGAAACATAGTTCTAGAATTGATTTCAGAATTGATTTATCCTAGAATCTTATCTATTTTAAAATATAAGCGTATTAGCTATTAAATTAGCTACAAGTACTAAATTTTTTACGTACTAATTTTGTTAGATTTTTTTTCCTTACTATTTAGAAATAAATAAGTGAAAATATTCAACGTTCTCTCTCATTTTCATCTTACACCGGAACCGGAAAAGGGACAGTTTTTTCTTCCGATGCTGCTCGCTTGGTTATCTGACCTTGAACAGAATGACCCAAACCATTATATCCCAACCCCTATTTACAGTGGACCTGAGCTGCAATTGGAGAATTTATAGGCAGTATCTTTTGCCATCTTTTGCTTTTGTGCTGAAACAGTGTTGCCAGATCGGGCTACAAGTAGCGAATTGGGCTACTTTTGAACACTCCAGGCTACTTTTTTAAAAATCTGAGCTACTCTCTACTTTTTGCGCTACTAAAAAAAAAATTGCGCTACAATTTGCTACTTTTAGCTTCCTCTCGTTCTCTCTATTTTTTTTCTTTATATTTTTAAATATTTATGGATAAATTATGAAAAATATTTGACAACTTTCTTTTAAATCTATATTTTTCTTTGGAATTTGGAATGGCAACGGCAACATTATTTTGGTTGTAGTTCGCACTGTTGCCAATAGCGGGCTACAAGTAGCGAATAGACCCCTTGTATTGACGTCACAGCAACGGCTGTTATGCCCAAACAAAACATCATAACTCCTCATTTGCTATTTAAAGCACATGTGGTGCTTCTGTTTAATTTTAATTTTTCTTATTCTTGCATTTTTTTCTAATTACTTAAAAAATGAAGCAAAAATCACTATGTTTACAAATGTGAAAAAAACCATATCTGCCTTATGTTTGAGCGAAATATGAAGCATGTGACGTCACGTGCAAGGGGCTACTTTTGAACACTTTTTAAATTACTTAGTAGTTTCAGAAAGTACCAGTAGATGGCGCCACCATTTTACAGCTTGGGCTACTTTTTGCTACTTTTGAAAATTTTTTTGCTACTTTTCCGAAATTGATCTGGCAACACTGTGCTGAAAGCTCACAATGACACTGCACTTTCCAAGATGTATAGAAATAGAAGGAATACTGTAACTCCTTCTTTGACGCTAAGGTAAGTAAAGTATGATTTTTTTCATTACATTATTATTTTTTAAAGAAATAATATCTTTATATACTTAAATTTCATAAGTTCAGTGGCGTCAACTTTTGAAAAATATTGGGTGGATTCATATTCAAAACCATTTCTGGGTGAAAATTTTTAAGTGATAGCTACAATTTTGCTCGCTTTGAAAGGTTGGAAAAAACGAAATTTTAAGTTATAATAAGTTCGAATCCTTTAGAGTAGAATATAAAGTTGAGAATTTATTTCATTATATTGCCGTAGAGTCTTTATTTTACGGAATCTAATATTTACTATTTGTGTTAAGAGTTTAACTATAAATGGTGATAAAGACTAATGCTTTCTTGAACCGATGATAATAGAAAGATAATTCCATATACATAAAAAAAATAGACTAATCAGGTATTTATTTCTTCTAAAAAACTGTGATAAACAAAACAATATTGTAAATAATAATTAACTAGTAAAACTGCAAATCAGGAGTTACAAATGTCAGTTCTTCAATTTTTATTTCAATATCATTTTAAATAATACTTAAAACACTTCAGTTTCATATTATTAAGGTTGTTCTCAAACCCAAATGCTATTTTCTGGCACATTTTAGATAAATTTTGTAAGAAATACTATTTCATTCTTCCGTATGTTAAAATTTCTGAAAAAAAAAAAAAAAAAAAAAAAAAAAAAAAAAAAAATCACAATTTAATTATAATACATATTACATCAGTTTTAAAGTTTATTAATTCTTCTACGGAGAAAGCTAATAATTTTCGTATCAGAGATTTTTGATAAAAATGGCTCAAAGGAAAAAAAAAATCCCAATTGTTTCTGATAAAACCAGCTCTTATAGAAAATTATAATTAAAGATTCCTCAAAAGCGGCCGCATAAAGTTATTAAACTGGGTTTATCTCTAAGCTTTATTTATTTTTTGTTGGCTAAAATATTACTTCGAAATCTACCTCCGCCTGTTAGGCGAGACGGCAGGGATTTTTTTAAATTCATTTTTTTTTTCAGGATATGACTTAAATGGCGGGGAGATATATATGTACATATATATATATTGTTTTTTTAAAGTACATTTCTTAATCATATTGAATTTATTTTTATTTCTTTTCTTTTCATATATGCCTAATGACATGCTTTCCACGGGATACCTGGAAAATTGTTTCACAGTTGTTCCTCCAAGTCCAAAATTTAAGGTAAGTCAAATATATCTCTCTCATCATTATTTTATTTATGAATGCCTCTTTTCTATCGCGTATTCAATCTGTTAGTTTTCGGAAACTCAGTTAGATGTACCAGTAATGGATACCTTTTAAGGTCTTTGGTTCCTAAAAATAAGCATCGAAAATTTCTCTTTAATTATTTTTTTCATAACTCTCCCTTGCATGTTTTATAGTATGAATTATTATTGACGTTTCTTAATCAAGCCAATCAAAACCAGAAAATAATGCTTTAAATTCCGCTGTTTCTCAGTAAAAATCTTAATAAAGATGCTGAGTCGACTTTATTTAATAAATTTACATTTTCTGTATTTTCTTGTAAAATTTGAATATTTTTGTTTGAGTAGTAATAAAAAAACTTTGATTTTATATACTAATGGCCATTCACAAAGTTTAAAAATTTCAAAAAGTTAAGACCTGTGTCCGTCACTCAAACACTTAATTAGCTAATTTCCAGTAATGGACACCCCATATAGACAATGCTGAGCAAGGCAATTTCATTACTATCCACAAGTCATCAAATAATTCTTTTTCTTTTAAGTGTCTTTACCAGAATGTAAGAACACCAAAATTTTTACAAATATTTGCTTTTAATTATTTTAATGTGGTTGATGTATTTTTTAATATTTTAATCATTTAAAAAAAAAAAAAAAAAAAAAAAAAAAAAAACTCTGCGTTGAGCATAAAGAAAAAAGAGGCTGTTAAGGGTGTATTTCGATTCAAACTGCTTGTTTTCCGATTTATTTTTGAATTCACTTTTGCTCTCAAGCACATGAAACTCACAGATTCTCTTATTTAGAAAGTGCACAAGGTGCCGTGAAGGTCAATTCTTTGATAAATGCACAAAATATTGAAAAAAAAAAAAAAAAAAAACGGCAATTTGAACCGATTTTTCCAAAGTCGGAAATCTGCGAACGAAAAAAAAGAGTCTTCCTGCGAAGTTTATTGCTTATAAATCAAATTATAATGAATTGAGCGTAAAAAGACATCACACGGCACCTTATACATCCCTTCAAAAATCCCCTCAGCAAATTTCATGTTTCTATTTTTAAAAATTGTATCGGAAAATTTCGAGCAGCTGAAGATGGAAAAGCATTTTTTCGAATGCACCCTTAAGGGCTAAATCTCTCACTCATTTAGATAAAAACATTTAAGATAGAAAGTTTGTTAAAAATCTATTATTTTCTTTATTAACTGTTTATTTATTTATCTATGACAAACAAATAAGAAAAAGTAATATAATATTAATTAAATTTATAATAGTAATGACACTAGTAAATTTGCATGTATCAGATTCTGTGTTCTCGTGAGTTTTGCAGTTTAAATTTGAAATTACTTTAAATATTCAACCCATTATCATTTTCTAAATATTTGTAATATAAATTACTACAAGTTTTAGGGAATTTAAATGTTAAAAATACAAAATATTAAGAAATGTGAATCTAGGAAAAAAGTAACAGGAAAAACAAAAACGGAAATAATGACACATATAATAATAAAAAAAAGACAAGGAGGAGGCGAGTGGTTCTCAACCAGGGGTACCCGATCCTTTTCGGTTACGTAGCGGATCTGCCATGGGCAAAAGACAGTAATAGCAGTACTAGTAAAAATCTCAAAAATGTTAGAAATGACAATGCAATTTTTATTGATTTATTATATGATTCAGAAAAGAGAATTACTAATGAAAGAAAATATATACTAGTATTAATAAATATAAAACATAATAAAATATTAATATATAATTAAAATTATAAATACAAATGTATAATATAACATATAATAGTAAATTGTACATTTTATATATAATAATAATAATAATAATAATGTTTAATATTTACATTTTTATAATACTGTTATTTATATTTATATAAATTAATACATTTAATATATACTATATTTACTGTAATATAACATAAGCTAATACAAATAATAATGAATAAATAAATATAAAATAAATTATTCTTAAAAATAAATTTAAATCATAAATAATAATAAATTATACAAATATATTAAAATATTATATAATTTATATGTATATATATATAATATATAATTTATAATAATGAGAATAATAATAATTTAATGAATAATTAATATATAACTTCATAATTTAATGAATAAATTTAATAATATATAGTCTTGTTTTTTATATAAAACACATTAATAATAAAATATATAAATTATTATGTATAATTATTATCAATATTATTTATGGTTGTTTATTATTATTTATTTATACATTTAATTTTATTGCTTTACTATGAGTTAATAAAATATTATCATTTTTGCCTATGAAATTGATTTTTAATATTTTATTTTATTTATTTATACAATTATTTTTATCAATTTACTTCAGCTATTTAAATAATTTTTTAAAAAATCAATTCCTGTTAATAAACTAATTTTTAATGTTTAATTTTATTTATTTATACATTTATTTTTATTGACTTACTATGAGTTAATAAAATATTATAATTTGTAAATTAATTCTTGTTAATGAAACTAATTTTTAATTTTAAATTTTATTTACTAATATATTTATTTTTTAATGATTTACTTTGAGATAATAAAATATTATTTTTGAAATCAATTCCTGACAATGAAACTGATTTTTAATGTTTATTTATTTATGTATTTACCTATATTGATTACTATGAGTTAAAAAGATATTATTTTTTAAATCAATTTTTGTCAATGAAAAACTAATTTTTAATGTTTAATTTTATTTACTTATAGATTTATTTTTATTGATTTACTAAGATTTAATAAAATATTATCATTTTTTAAATCAGTTCTTGTCAGTGAAACTTATTTTTAATGTTTAATTTATTTTATTTATACATTTATTGGTATTACTAGGTTATCCCTTTGACCAAAAAAAATATCACCAAATTATAAGATTAAATGCCAGGAATGGATGATCGCGAATGTCACATTCAAAGGCATTAAATACGATTCACGTGTTTAACCTCTTCGCTACTGGCGATTATTACAGTATTTTTTATTATTACTGAATTATTTCTTCGCTCGTTTGACTTCAGAGCGAGATTTTTGTTTTATTTTCATTAGCTCGTATCTTAGAATTCGAAACATATTATTCTTATATCGAAATTTCATTTACATTTGAGTATCATTAATAAAACTGGACAAAACTGATATGCCTATTTGGGTACTTAGGGACTGAAGAGGTTAAAATATCATTAAGTGATTTTTATTTCGACTTTTTATTTGTATTTTTATTTGTATTTTTATTAATATTCTACTAATTATTTGTTTTTTCATTATTTAAAATAAAAATTTTGTCAGTATGTATAATTTGGCTATTAGTTTGGCGAAATTGGTCGACGGAATAACAGAGTAGCACCCCTTTATTTTTAGTGATTACTATGAATTAAAACGATATTATTTTTTAAACAATCTATGAGTTGATTAGATATTAGAGTTAAATCAGTTCATGTCAATGAAACTTATTTTTAATATTTAATTTGTTTATACCATTATTTTTATTGATTTAAAATGAGTTAATAAAATATTATCATTTTAAAACAGGGATAAGATTCTTCAGACTTTAGTCTGATTTTCAGACTTTTCTTCGATTTTTAAAGAAATTTCACCAATTAAATTTTTGAGAAAGTTCAATATATTTTTTATATCTTATTATTTCCCCTTAAATATTCATTCTTAGTGGTTGGCTTGCTGCACATTTAATGATCAATTATGATCAATTTAATTTTAATTCCTTAAAAACTTATTTTTGTGAAAAAAAAAAAGTAAGAACTTTGTTAAATTACAATTAAAAAATATTCATGTCAGTGGTTTTATTAATGTTCTGTATTTTGGTAAAATTGACTCTTCAATGCAGTAAGTAAATAATTTCTGCCTAATTCTTTCTAACAGTTTCTTTTTAATTTGCTTAAAGCTAAATTGTATGTAATATGTAAATTTTAATAGCAATTATAATATTTATTCCACTTGAAATTCATGAGTATTATTGTTCAAATGTCCTTTCATAGTTTTCAGGTTTTTTACTTTTTTGCCAATCTCATCCCTGTTTTAAAATCAGTTTTTGTTAATGAAACTAATTTTTAATGTTTAATTTTATTTACCTATACATTTATTTTTATTGATTTAGTATGAGCTAATGAAATATTATTTTTAAAATCAACTCCTATCAATGAAACTAATTTTTGTAAGTTTATTTATTTATGCATTTACTTTTTTTTATTACCATGAGTTAAAAAGATATTATTTTTTTAATCAATTTTTGTCAATTAAGGGTGTATTCGAAAAAACGCTTTTCCATCTTCAACAGCTCGAAATTTTCCGATACAATTTCAGACACATTTTTTATCTTCTTATAATCACAGTAATTTATTTAGAAAGTTAATAAAATCTCTAAAATATTTGATCAATTATTGATATCGTAATTGTTATATTTATTTGAAAATATCATTGTATTTTCTCATTATATTTTGGTTCTAAATACTCATAAAACATTTATGTATTAATTTTAGTGTAGTGTCCATTACTGGGATTTAGATTGCCCATTTATGGGTTAAACGATATCTATTACTGTTATATATACAGTTACATAAACAGTTGATCCTCTAAATATTTTATCTGTTCTGTATTAGAATCATGTCTATAAGAAATTTTTATAGCATCAATGGAAAGATTATCATATATTTATACCTGTTTTTACATACTGTATTTTTGTTTATTACAAAAATTAAGCAGCTATATTTTTAATATATTTTTTTTTATTAAAATAATTGATCGATTTTTTGTAAGAAATTAATTACCAATACTTATTTATTCGTAAAAGAAATTGCTTTTTTTTCACTTTTCAAACAAAAGCGTTATTACAAAATGTTCTGAAAAAACACGAAACTTTTCCATTCCTCTAAGATATTGTTGGTAAAACACAAATAAAATATTAATTAATTAGTGAAAATAGAATTATAAATTATAATCTAAATCTTTCTAAAACAATCTTTTTTTCTGTATGAATGTGTTTTGACGTATTTTTATAATCCAGACCTTATCTTTTAAGTACTTTAATTTTTTTAATGATATTTTAGTTCGTTTAATAATACTAATGACATATTGCTTGATATATTGCCCAGGTCTATAAATCTATTTCAAATTATCTCTTTAGATTAGTTTAATTGAATTTTGATTTCTTTTATTTAAATTCTACTTATTTAAATCAAAATGTTATCGACATTTTATTTGCATTTTTTAAATTTCAAAATTATGGCCAACGTAGTGAGTTTTTAATAAATTTATTACATTGATTTAAATATTATGAAAATTTACAATTTTAATCCTTAAAGATTTTTAGGTTCACAAAGAAAAACATCTCCTTAATAGTGTTACCAATTCGAACTTTAGAGTCGCTTTATTCGCCGAGGACAGACATGGAGAAAAATAAAAACGAGTCTCTAACTTCAATGCTAAATTACTTAATACGCATCGGAATTCTCCTGTAATTAAAAAAATTATAAAAAAAATAAAGCTGAACACATTGCCTGCACAATACAGAAATTTGCATAAAAATTTGGTTAAAAAAATATATATAAGAAAATTTTTTTTAACTTCGCCATTTTACAAGATATCCAATGTGCTTAAATTCATTGCACATCTGCTATCTAGAATTTTTATACTGACAAGTTTCTGGTCGGAGCAACTCTTACTGCAAAAGCAAATTTAAAAAATAGGGATTCAAGAAGAAGAAGAAAAAAAAAGACCCTATTAAAATTATTCTGTTAAAAGCAGCTCTTATAGGAAATGAAATTAAATACTCGTCAAAAGAGACCAGATAAATAGCTAAACTGGATTTTCTCTAATTTTAACTTAGTTTTTTGACGAAATTAATATTTAACTTCAAAACTTGCCTCTGTTTATAGGCCTATGGGCAATGATTTTTCTTGTTTTCTTTTACTTTACTTTCTTTCGTTCTTTACTTACTTTCTTTCTTTTTTTTTTTTTATAAATAAAACAAGAATCTAATCTTAATCAATCAAATTATTAAAAATAATATTTATTTTGAAAAATTAATCTCTTTACTTCACAAAAGTCGTCAGATATATTTAGATTTACTATACTTTCAGTAAACTGTCTTCAATTTTTTTTTTTTTTTTTTTTTTTTTTTTTTTTTTTTTTTTTTTTGATTTAATGAGTCTGTACATTTATTGTTAATACATTTATTATTTAATTTTTTTCAAATATTTTCCAACTTGAAATAAAATCATCTATACAATTTTATTTTATTTTAGTGTGTACCTATTAAAACATGCCTGAATTATATGAGTTTAACCCTAATTTATAGATGGAAAATACTTTTCTTTCCTACTCCCCCCTTCATGCCTGTTATTGCTGTATTTTTATGTTTGTTTCCTTGTTTCAGCTATATTCATAGATGTTTTCTTTTTTGTTTACTTCAACAACACGATTTCTAAATACATTTTAGCCCACAGACCGGCAGTTTTTCAGTGTTATTTTTCCCCCATTTTCGAAGAGAGGCGTTTCGCCAGATTCTTGCACTCCTATTCAAAAGCGCAGTGGTTCCTGAATTCCTGGAAATGAGACTCGAGATAGAGTTGTTATGAAACCAGTTTTGGAGCGTTATCTCTTTTGGCTTGATTAGGAAACCAAAATAAATGTATTTATTTTTTTTTATTTCGTATAGCTTTCAATTTATTTCTAATTCAGACATAATTTTATTTTTGAAAAATTTATAATTTTATAAAACTTCTGCGTTTGTTTTGTAATTCTTATTTTCTTCTGAGTCAGTATTTTTATTTATTTATTTATTTATTTTATATAGTTTTCAAGAAATTCCAACGTATATTTTTAAAAAATAAAATGAGCTAACTATATTTCATGACATAAATATTATAAGAAGGATTAGAAAAGATCAAAATTTCATTCTACAGCCAAAAACTTTATTGATGCTATTCGCAAAACTGTAGACGCAATAAATAAATAAATAGATAAACAAAAATGTTTTCTTTGATATTAAAGAAGAATAATAATTTGAATAAAATAAAATTAAATTTATTGATAAAAGTAAAATAAATTTTTATTTTTATTTCTTTCATAAAAAGGTATAAAATACTTTCGTTGAATGATATGAAGTTTGCGGCTTTTTAGCAATCATTGAAATGTTAAATACTACCACTTGATTTCGAAATGGATTTTATAACTTTTACATAAGAAAAAATTGTAATTTTATCACGTCTGTCTGATACAAATATCATTCCATGTCACTTTCGCTAATTCACAAAGTCAATTTATTTTCAATACTTTCAATCTGTAGGTATTCTTCTTCAGATACAAAAAAAACCAATAACATTTTTCACTTTTCGAAAAAGACAGCAGGTAGCAGGGAAACAGTCATAAAATAGCGTAATCGACATTTCGAGAAAAACTTAAAATGCTATTCGACAGCAGAAAGAAAGGGGGAAGGAATCTATACTTTTTCAATACTATTTCGTTACTTGTTTTGATATTTATGTAGGGATTTTCATAGTGAGAAATCAGGTCTAGAAAATGTAGAAAATGCTGTACTACTGATGAAGGATAATGGGAGAATAGATTGTTAATCTTTTTATTTTTTTCTAAAATTATATCACTTTATTGTTTTACAAATTTACGAAGTGAGTTTATTTCGTAACTGCATGTAATTTGTAGGAATTTTTGTTTTGGAAACAAATAATCGCAGAGCGTTTTCTAGTTTTCTATAAAAAAAAAGTATCTTTTAAACTACATTATCGAATATAACATTTTAGCCGGATTTATGATATTCGATGTTGGAAATAGGTTGCCATATAGAACCAGAAAAATGGAAAATGCTGTACGATTGATTGAGGAAAAAGGGGAGGATTTGCTCATTTTTATTTTCTTTCGAAATTTCACCTCAAATTTTTTAATTTTTTAAGAAGTGAATTTCTTTTGTGACTGTACTTAGGTAGCAGATATTTTAATTCTGATACTAAAAAAATCAAAAAGCTTTTTTTTTAGTCTAATAAAAGAAAAGTGTATTTACAATAATATTGTAGAATATGGAGTTTGAAGCTCATTTATAATGTTCCATTTCGTGAAGAGGTCTTCATATAAAAGTAGAAAAGGAAAAAACGATATAAAATGGATGTAGAGGAATTCGGGAGGGGGGGGGGGGCTTTTCTTTTTTTTAGTCTAATAAAAGAAAAGTGTATTTACAATAATATTGTAGAATATGGAGTTTGAAGCTCATTTATAATGTTCCATTTCGTGAAGAGGTCTTCATATAAAAGTAGAAAAGGAAAAAACGATGTAAAATGGATGTAGAGGAATTCGGGAGGGGGGGGGGGCTTTTCTTTTTTTTAGTCTAATAAAAGAAAAGTGTATTTACAATAATATTGTAGAATATGGAGTTTGAAGCTCATTTATAATGTTCCATTTCGTGAAGAGGTCTTCCTATAAAAGTAGAAAAGGAAAAAACGATGTAAAATGGATGTAGAGGAATTCGGGAGGGGGGGGGGCTTTTCTTCATGTATCTGTATCCCCTACCCTCCCTCACCTCTTTGTTTTTCTGAAATTCTAATTTAATTTTTTCATATTTATGAAGTGAATTTCTTTCGTGTCAGCCAAGTGTGATTCTGGTCCGAATTTTCAGAAAATTACGATAAAAATTAAGAAAATTGTTTCATAAAAAAAAAAATGGTTTTAAAACAAAAAAGGGGGGAGGTCGCTTATATACCTATATATATTTAATTCCAACTCACTTTTTAATTACATTGAAGAAATAGCTTTTTTTGTGACTGCGTTCAATTTCTAGATTTTTTTTTCTCTGATATTAAGAAATAGAATAATCTTTATACATTTTTTCCAACAAAAATAAGAATATTTTAAACAATATAATCGGATATGATATTTGAAAATAAGTGCAGATGTGATTCGGACTAATTTTTTTTCTAAAATTCACAGCAATTTTTTTGAAAGTTTACAATGGCGGGAGGAGAGTGGGGGTGGGGTGGGGTGGAAGGTAAACTCACGGCAGAGTTTTTTTTCTTTCTTTCTTTTTCTTTTTTTTTTTCAACAATCTGTTGACGAAATATGATGTTTTTTATACTATTAATTAAAGAAATATGAAACATTTTCAGCTATCTGTAGATAGAATTTGTATTTTACGCAATCTGGTGACAAAATTTGCTTTTTTTCGTCATCTATAGAAAAAATTAAGAGTGTTTTCGCGATGTGTTGAAAAAAAAATGCTATTTATTTCAAGATCTTTTGATGAAATTTGGCGTTTTTTGCGATCTTTTAATGTAATTTGATATTTTTCTGCCATCCTTTATTTTTATTTTATTTATTTATTTTTTTTGCGATTTGTTTAAAACTTTTCACGAAATGTGATTTTTTCTCCGTTTGTTTACAAAAGTTGCCATTTTTTGCAATCTGTTGACAAAATACACTACAGTAGTAGGAAAAGGACAGTACGGGGACATGCGGAGGGGCAGAGGGGCCGTCCCTCCGCATCCCTCCGCGCCCCTCCGCATCCCTCCGCGTCCCGCCTGCGGTGCCGCCTGCCCCCACCATGCATCCCCCTCCACAAACGCCCCCTAGTGGAAAAAAAGGAACATTCTATTCTAACAGGAGAGGTGATCGACCTTCCCTAATTAAAAATATTATCAATCACATCTCAACTCGGAATCATACTATATGATGAAGATTAAATTTATATTTGAATTCTGAACAACCATAATTTTAATGAGTATTATTAATTAAGCGAAACAATGGAAAATCACAGTTTTTAACCATTTTATTTGGATTTCTTCAACTACATGATGAGATTATCAATTTAACACACGAAAGTTAAACATATATTTGAACTTTGCTTGATAGACATCTTAATGAGTATCGTTAATTAAGTAAAAACAATAGAAAATATCCAATTTTATAGAAAAAGACTGATTTCTTACGATTTTTATCAACTTAAAAGAGAAAAGTTAAACATGTATCCTAGTTTTTCAACAGCTATAATCTTAATGAGTATCGTTAATTAAGTAAAAAAACAATGGAAAATATCCAGTTTTATAGAAAAAGACTGATTTCTTACGATTTTTATCAACTTAAAAGAGAAAAGTTAAACGTACATTTCAGTTTTTCAACAGCTATAATCTTAATGAGTATCGTTAATTAAGTAAAAAACAATGGAAAATATCCAGTTTTATAGAAAAAGACTGATTTCTTACGATTTTTATCAACTTAAAAGAGAAAACTTAAACGTTCATTTCAGTTTTTCATCAGCTATAACCTTAATGAGCATTCATAATTAAGTAAAAAACAATGGAAAATATCCATTTTTATGGAAAAAGACTGATTTCTTACGATTTTTATCAACTGCAACATCAGTGTATCGACTTACAAGTTGAAAGTTAAACATGCATTCTAGTTTTTCAACAGCTATAATCTTAATGAGTATCGTTAATTAAGTAAAAAACAATGAAAAATATCAAATTTTATAGAAAAAGACTGATTTCTTACGATTTTTTCAACTCAAACTTCAGACTCTCAATTTGATAGAAAGAAATTTAAGCATGCATTCCAGTTTTGGACAACCATTTCCTTCATGAACATTATTAATTAAGCAAAACAACAGAAAATATTAAATTTTTAACTGATTTCTTCATATTTTTTTATTATTTTTTTAATATAAAATCAGAATACACAACTTAAAATAGAAATTTAAACATTTTTTTTAGTTTTTGAACAGTCGTTACCTCAAAGAATTTCGATAATTGAACAATTAACAAAGGAAACTAATGATTTTTTAACGAAAAAAGACGAATTAAGCGAATTTGGTTAACTTTTACTCTAATTGGAAATTTCATCGTACTTTATATATACCAACTAAGTAGAATTTTAATACATAAACGAATAATTTAAAGAAATCCTCAACACGCAAATGTGAACCTGCAGAGCATTTCTTATTACGTCATATCTAAACTAAAACTTTTTTCTGCAACCCCTCCACTCCCATCATTCCAGGTAGGGGAACATAACAAAGAATTTTGACGTCACAACTTACAAAGGTATCCAACAAAATGTTTACGTTCAAGAAAAAGTATCACCTAGAGAGAAAAAAAGAAGAGATTTAAGCTATTTATCCATTCTAGTTTTATAACAGTTACCACAACATCTCCAAATTAAAATTTGGAAGTCATAATGAGTGTAATTAATTAAGCAAAATAATAGAAATATTAGTTTTTCAGAGGGGAAAAGACGAATTTAAACAAATTTTATTAGTTTTACACTAGTTTAATAATAATTTTAAGAGGAAAAAGACGAATTTAAACTTTTTTTTTTTTTTTTTTTTTTTTTTTAGTTTTACACTATTTTTTCTCATCTCCAACACGGATATATCAATTTTAACAGAAGAATTAAACGTATATTTTAGTTTTTAACAACAAAATCTTAACAAGTATCATTAATTAAACAAAAATAAATATCAGTTTTAAAGAAAAGACGAATTTGAATAATTTTACACTAGTATTTTCAAAAGCAACATGGAAATATCAATACTTATTCACATATTTCACTTATTCACGGTATTCAATACTATATTTAATAAATTTGGATACACTTTAAGAATTTCCTAATCTATAATTATATATTAGCTGTATATTTAATGTTACCCATGTTTTCATCATTAGTTCATAATCGTGAATTTTGTACTTTAAATACCATGTATTCAGGTTCAGATTATTTTTACTTGAAATCATACAGAATTTTTTAACAGAGTTTGTTTTTGAAATCATTGAAGCAACTGTATTTAATATTTTTAACACCAATTTTCTAAGATTTTCTAACATTTTCCGATTATACATTCCTCAGAAATACATTTCTAAATGCTACAATCACTTTACATATCGAAAAGATATCATTGAAGCAACTATATTTAATATTTTTAACACCAATTTTCTAAGATTTTTTAACATTTTCCGGTTATACATTCCTCAAAAGTATGTATTTTAAACAATAGAAAATATTAATTTTAAGAATAAAAAGACGAATTTAAACAAATTTTATTAGTTTTACACTATTTTTTCTCATCTCCAACACGGATATATCAATTTTAACAGAATTAAACGTATATATTAGTTTTTAAGAACAAAAATGTAATAAGTATCATTAATTAAACAAAAAATAAATATCAATTTTCAAGAAAAGACAATTTTTTACACAAATTTTCAACTTTGAAATACATTTGTTTACATATATTGTTACAATATATTACTAAACTTAAACTTTTTAAAAAGTTTGAATGTCTTTACAAAGGGCTCATATTTATATTTTTCACATCTTGACTGCATTCGAAATCTTACAACAAAAGTATACTTTTATTATTATTATTATTCTAGAAAACCTAAAAAGTCATTTCTTGCTGCTTTAAACACTTGACATATTAAAACTACTCTGAGATATTCTACCCATATAATTAATCAAATTAGAACATGATTTATCTTACACTTCAAAATTTCTGAATTTTTACAATACTTATTTTCATCAAACTTTATTCTTGATCCTATATATTTTAACAGTACAGAATTTAACATCTGTTTTTATCTACTTATCAGAAACTTATTAAAACACCCAACAACATTTTCCAAATATGAATATTATCTTTACAGTTTAATAATACAAAACATACACGAATACAAAGTTTAATTTTTACAAACATTTCATATTTCAAACCAAACTTTTCGAAATTTTCACATCATAAGAGCAAACATTAGATGAACTTTTTAACATCAATATTGCTTAGATCTTTTCATCATAACTTTTAATTATGATAATTATCCATTTTTAGGTTGATTGTCGAAAAACTGTATCTGAAATTACATAAACTTAATGTAAAAAACCATGTTCTCACACAATTTCTTGAAATTCAACAAAGAATTGACTATTACTTATCTATTATTCTTATTAAATACTTATCTACATCAATATCAACTCTCGATAGTATATAGATATTTCATCATTACACACTTACAACTCTTTTCAAACGTTTATCAGAAAAATAAGTCAATCAAAGTCTAAAAGTTATCACACCTGTTCCTCAGAAATATTACTATCATATGAAACAGTAAAGAAAATTAATAGATATTTAATATTTAATAACCTCATACGTGAAATTACTGTCGAATGAGAATACTAATAATCTATAAAATCAACTGTTGAACAAAAAAATAGTACAGATTACCGAAAATTCAAATGTTTTTTCTGCAAAAGTTACAAAAATTAACAAATGAATGACAAGTTAGAGAAATAACTAAAAAAGTTATTGAACATATTTACAAATTTATTAAAATCACACCTTTTTCTGGATTACAAACCACAATTTCTTGAAAAATTTAACACCGAATTTGTAAGATTTTAATCCTAGTATTACATACACTCAATAAATATTCAAAATTAACAAAAAAAAAATAATTTTTTAGTCTCATCAATAAGCAGAAATTCTATATTAAAAGAATATTTTCATATTAGTACTTATAAAAATGAGAGTTTACAAACTGATTTTCATAATTTTATCACATTTAAACTTAATATTTTACATAAAACATTATTTAATCAAATTTTATGCTTTCTAATTCAGTAAAATTCAATACTTTTTTAGTTTTTAAACCAATACCACGATATTTATTTACATCAAACTTGATTCTTCACCTTTTATATTTCCACATTACACACGTGAGATAAATACTAACTTGGATCAGGAGTTGAAGTCAATTGATTCCATTCGATTTTCATCATGTACGCATTGCTCCTACACGAAATTTCTTATTGCTATAATCATCTAATGTATTAAAACTAATCTACTCATATTTTTAATCAATTCATCAGATGTTTCATCTCGCACTTCTGAATTATCGTGCATCAAGTTGCTTAAAATATAAATACTATCTTTATAGTTTTAATGATATATAGTATACATGGTTTATCTTGAGTTAGCACTTCCATAGTATTAATCAAATTATATGTTTCATCTTGCACTTGATCTTAATGATTTCATCTTGCATCTGAATTATCGTCCATCGAGTTTTTTTTTTTAATAATAATATATTTATAGTTTTTGATTATACATACCATGTACGAATACAATCTTTAATTTTAACATTTCATATTTCAAATAACCTATTCCCGAAACCAAGCTATGTGAATTTTACCACAATGCTTATTATCATAGAATAATTTGTGTTTCACACTTTTCTAAAAATTATCAGATATGTACCCCTCATAGAAATTACTATCGTATGAATAAATGAAGAAAATTTAATTTATATTAAATGTACACGAAATTGATTGCAATATACATGTATTTAATAAAAATAAATAAATAAGCGATTATTTATACATTAAACCTTTACTAAATATATATTTCTTTCATTATACAGATGTTTCAACAAGATGAACCAAAACAGCAGCAAACTTCAGAAATGAATGATCCGAATGATTCATCCCTAGCACATGTAGCGTTAACGAATAACACATATGTGAGTACTTATATGAGAAATACTAGAATTCGTATATGAAACGTAATTAGAGTAAATACAAAATGATTTGTCTTACTACCTACACTTTAACAAGTGCTTTTTACTTATATTATTGAAGAGAATCCTAACTGTGTCCATTTATTTCTACTACAGATGTGCTCTATTTGCTACAAACACTTCTTAAGTAAATGGAATTTAACAGAACATACAAAAATCTATACAGGTGAAAAACCCTACACTTGGAAAGATTACCATAAATGCTGTTTTCAAGGAGACGTGAATAAAAAATGCACACATCATCATATAAAGCATCGTCAGATATATGTAGACTTAGCGAAGATATTCAAAAATTAGTCAGACTTTTGTAGAATTTAGAAATAAAGGAAGATATTTAGGCTATTTATCCATCATATTTTCACAATATCTCAAACTTAAAATTTGGAAGACATACACACTGCTGAAAAGTAATTTTGTGATTCTTCTAACCAGTATGAATGTATAGATATTATTTTGCAGTGTATTCTTTAAATGCTCACATTAAATATTCTTTTATATGCATATATCGTTGTGTTTATTTTTCTAATACCTATTACATTAATGAAATACATAACATTTTAAGTGAAATAACACTCTCACAACTTAAAAAATGCATAAGAACATACAAAAAATAAGCAGATGTATGAAAAAATATGCAAGTTTACAAAATAATTTCATTGTTTTCTAGAAATATTAACAAAAAATATTTACAATATGAAAAAATTGCAAAAGTGAAAAGAAAAAACACAAATGTAAAAACAAAAACCACAAAGTGAAAAACTCATAACAAAGTTTTTGAAAAAAAATATTTACAACAAAATTTTTTTTACAAAAACCAAAACTTCCAAAAATATTTTTTTCAAAAAATTTTTTTTTTCAAAAACATTTTTTACAAAAATTTTTTTTTTCAAAATTAGTTTTTACAAAAGTAAAAAAAAAGAAAGTCACAACGTTAAAAAAATGAAAAATTTTTGTTAAAAAAAGTGTAAAAAAATTGCAAAAAAAGTTGCAAAAATTTCAAAAAAGTTATGAAAAAAGTCTCAAAAATTTTGTTGTTTTTAATAGCAAATGCAATGGTTTCGCCATTGCATACTGCATTAAAACCAACGAAATTTTTGAAGCTTTTTTCATAACTTTTTTGAAATTTTTGCAACATTTTTTTGCAATTTTTTTACACTTTTTTTAACAAAAATTTTTCATTTTTTTAACGTTGTGACTTTCTTTTTTTTTTACTTTTGTAAAAACTAATTTTGAAAAAAAAATTTTTGTAAAAAATGTTTTTGAAAAAAAAAAAAAATTTGAAAAAAATATTTTTGAAAAAAAAATTTTTTTGAAAAAAATATTTTTGGAAGTTTTGGTTTTTGTAAAAAAAATTTTGTTGTAAATATTTTTTTCAAAAACTTTGTTATGAGTTTTTCACTTTGTGGTTTTTGTTTTTACATTTGTGTTTTTTCTTTTCACTTTTGCAATTTTTTCATATTGTAAATATTTTTTGTTAATATTTCTAGAAAACAATGAAATTATTTTGTAAACTTGCATATTTTTTCATACATCTGCTTATTTTTTGTATGTTCTTATGCATTTTTTAAGTTGTGAGAGTGTTATTTCACTTAAAATGTTATGTATTTCATTAATGTAATAGGTATTAGAAAAATAAACACAACGATATATGCATATAAAAGAATATTTAATGTGAGCATTTAAAGAATACACTGCAAAATAATATCTATACATTCATACTGGTTAGAAGAATCACAAAATTACTTTTCAGCAGTGTGTATGTCTTCCAAATTTTAAGTTTGAGATATTGTGAAAATATGATGGATAAATAGCCTAAATATCTTCCTTTATTTCTAAATTCTACAAAAGTCTGACTAATTTTTGAATATCTTCGCTAAGTTTACATATATCTGAGGATGCTTTATATGATGATGTGTGCATTTTTTATTCACGTCTCCTTGAAAACAGCATTTATGGTAATCTTTCCAAGTGTAGGGTTTTTCACCTGTATAGATTTTTGTATGTTCTGTTAAATTCCATTTACTTAAGAAGTGTTTGTAGCAAATAGAGCACATCTGTAGTAGAAATAAATGGACACAGTTAGGATTCTCTTCAATAATATAAGTAAAAAGCACTTGTTAAAGTGTAGGTAGTAAGACAAATCATTTTGTATTTACTCTAATTACGTTTCATATACGAATTCTAGTATTTCTCATATAAGTACTCACATATGTGTTATTCGTTAACGCTACATGTGCTAGGGATGAATCATTCGGATCATTCATTTCTGAAGTTTGCTGCTGTTTTGGTTCATCTTGTTGAAACATCTGTATAATGAAAGAAATATATATTTAGTAAAGGTTTAATGTATAAATAATCGCTTATTTATTTATTTTTATTAAATACATGTATATTGCAATCAATTTCGTGTACATTTAATATAAATTAAATTTTCTTCATTTATTCATACGATAGTAATTTCTATGAGGGGTACATATCTGATAATTTTTAGAAAAGTGTGAAACACAAATTATTCTATGATAATAAGCATTGTGGTAAAATTCACATAGCTTGGTTTCGGGAATAGGTTATTTGAAATATGAAATGTTAAAATTAAAGATTGTATTCGTACATGGTATGTATAATCAAAAACTATAAATATATTATTATTAAAAAATAAAAACTCGATGGACGATAATTCAGATGCAAGATGAAATCATTAAGATCAAGTGCAAGATGAAACATATAATTTGATTAATACTATGGAAGTGCTAACTCAAGATAAACCATGTATACTATATATCATTAAAACTATAAAGATAGTATTTATATTTTAAGCAACTTGATGCACGATAATTCAGAAGTGCGAGATGAAACATCTGATGAATTGATTAAAAATATGAGTAGATTAGTTTTAATACATTAGATGATTATAGCAATAAGAAATTTCGTGTAGGAGCAATGCGTACATGATGAAAATCGAATGGAATCAATTGACTTCAACTCCTGATCCAAGTTAGTATTTATCTCACGTGTGTAATGTGGAAATATAAAAGGTGAAGAATCAAGTTTGATGTAAATAAATATCGTGGTATTGGTTTAAAAACTAAAAAAGTATTGAATTTTACTGAATTAGAAAGCATAAAATTTGATTAAATAATGTTTTATGTAAAATATTAAGTTTAAATGTGATAAAATTATGAAAATCAGTTTGTAAACTCTCATTTTTATAAGTACTAATATGAAAATATTCTTTTAATATAGAATTTCTGCTTATTGATGAGAATAAAAAATTATTTTTTTTTTTGTTAATTTTGAATATTTATTGAGTGTATGTAATACTAGGATTAAAATCTTACAAATTCGGTGTTAAATTTTTCAAGAAATTGTGGTTTGTAATCCAGAAAAAGGTGTGATTTTAATAAATTTGTAAATATGTTCATTAACTTTTTTAGTTATTTCTCTAACTTGTCATTCATTTGTTAATTTTTGTAACTTTTGCAGAAAAAACATTTGAATTTTCGGTAATCTGTACTATTTTTTTGTTCAACAGTTGATTTTATAGATTATTAGTATTCTCATTCGACAGTAATTTCACGTATGAGGTTATTAAATATTAAATATCTATTAATTTTCTTTACTGTTTCATATGATAGTAATATTTCTGAGGAACAGGTGTGATAACTTTTAGACTTTGATTGACTTATTTTTCTGATAAACGTTTGAAAAGAGTTGTAAGTGTGTAATGATGAAATATCTATATACTATCGAGAGTTGATATTGATGTAGATAAGTATTTAATAAGAATAATAGGTAAGTAATAGTCAATTCTTTGTTGAATTTCAAGAAATTGTGTGAGAACATGGTTTTTTACATTAAGTTTATGTAATTTCAGATACAGTTTTTCGACAATCAACCTAAAAATGGATAATTATCATAATTAAAAGTTATGATGAAAAGATCTAAGCAATATTGATGTTAAAAAGTTCATCTAATGTTTGCTCTTATGATGTGAAAATTTCGAAAAGTTTGGTTTGAAATATGAAATGTTTGTAAAAATTAAACTTTGTATTCGTGTATGTTTTGTATTATTAAACTGTAAAGATAATATTCATATTTGGAAAATGTTGTTGGGTGTTTTAATAAGTTTCTGATAAGTAGATAAAAACAGATGTTAAAATTCTGTACTGTTAAAATATATAGGATCAAGAATAAAGTTTGATGAAAATAAGTATTGTAAAAATTCAGAAATTTTGAAGTGTAAGATAAATCATGTTCTAATTTGATTAATTATATGGGTAGAATATCTCAGAGTAGTTTTAATATGTCAAGTGTTTAAAGCAGCAAGAAATGACTTTTTAGGTTTTCTAGAATAATAATAATAATAAAAGTATACTTTTGTTGTAAGATTTCGAATGCAGTCAAGATGTGAAAAATATAAATATGAACCCTTTGTAAAGACATTCAAACTTTTTAAAAAGTTTAAGTTTAGTAATATATTGTAACAATATATGTAAACAAATGTATTTCAAAGTTGAAAATTTGTGTAAAAAATTGTCTTTTCTTGAAAATTGATATTTATTTTTTGTTTAATTAATGATACTTATTACATTTTTGTTCTTAAAAACTAATATATACGTTTAATTCTGTTAAAATTGATATATCCGTGTTGGAGATGAGAAAAAATAGTGTAAAACTAATAAAATTTGTTTAAATTCGTCTTTTTATTCTTAAAATTAATATTTTCTATTGTTTAGAATACATACTTTTGAGGAATGTATAACCGGAAAATGTTAAAAAATCTTAGAAAATTGGTGTTAAAAATATTAAATATAGTTGCTTCAATGATATCTTTTCGATATGTAAAGTGATTGTAGCATTTAGAAATGTATTTCTGAGGAATGTATAATCGGAAAATGTTAGAAAATCTTAGAAAATTGGTGTTAAAAATATTAAATACAGTTGCTTCAATGATTTCAAAAACAAACTCTGTTAAAAAATTCTGTATGATTTCAAGTAAAAATAATCTGAACCTGAATACATGGTATTTAAAGTACAAAATTCACGATTATGAACTAATGATGAAAACATGGGTAACATTAAATATACAGCTAATATATAATTATAGATTAGGAAATTCTTAAAGTGTATCCAAATTTATTAAATATAGTATTGAATACCGTGAATAAGTGAAATATGTGAATAAGTATTGATATTTCCATGTTGCTTTTGAAAATACTAGTGTAAAATTATTCAAATTCGTCTTTTCTTTAAAACTGATATTTATTTTTGTTTAATTAATGATACTTGTTAAGATTTTGTTGTTAAAAACTAAAATATACGTTTAATTCTTCTGTTAAAATTGATATATCCGTGTTGGAGATAAGAAAAAATAGTGTAAAACTAAAAAAAAAAAAAAAAAAGTTTAAATTCGTCTTTTTCCTCTTAAAATTATTATTAAACTAGTGTAAAACTAATGAAATTTGTTTAAATTCGTCTTTTCCCCTCTGAAAAACTAATATTTCTATTATTTTGCTTAATTAATTACACTCATTATGACTTCCAAATTTTAATTTGGAGATGTTGTGGTAACTGTTATAAAACTAGAATGGATAAATAGCTTAAATCTCTTCTTTTTTTTCTCTCTAGGTGATACTTTTTCTTGAACGTAAACATTTTGTTGGATACCTTTGTAAGTTGTGACGTCAAAATTCTTTGTTATGTTCCCCTACCTGGAATGATGGGAGTGGAGGGGTTGCAGAAAAAAGTTTTAGTTTAGATATGACGTAATAAGAAATGCTCTGCAGGTTCACATTTGCGTGTTGAGGATTTCTTTAAATTATTCGTTTATGTATTAAAATTCTACTTAGTTGGTATATATAAAGTACGATGAAATTTCCAATTAGAGTAAAAGTTAACCAAATTCGTTTAATTCGTATTTTTTCGTTAAAAAATCATTAGTTTCCTTTGTTAATTGTTCAATTATCGAAATTCTTTGAGGTAACGACTGTTCAAAAACTAAAAAAAATGTTTAAATTTCTATTTTAAGTTGTGTATTCTGATTTTATATTAAAAAAATAATAAAAAAATATGAAGAAATCAGTTAAAAATTTAATATTTTCTGTTGTTTTGCTTAATTAATAATGTTCATGAAGGAAATGGTTGTCCAAAACTGGAATGCATCCTTAAATTTCTTTCTATCAAATTGAGAGTCTGAAGTTTGAGTTGAAAAAATCGTAAGAAATCAGTCTTTTTCTATAAAATTTGATATTTTCCATTGTTTTTTACTTAATTAACGATACTCATTAAGATTATAGCTGTTGAAAAACTAGAATGCATGTTTAACTTTCAACTTGTAAGTCGATACAGTGATGTTGCAGTTGATAAAAATCGTAAGAAATCAGTCTTTTTCCATAAAAATGGATATTTTCCATTGTTTTTTACTTAATTATGAATGCTCATTAAGGTTATAGCTGATGAAAAACTGAAATGAACGTTTAAGTTTTCTCTTTTAAGTTGATAAAAATCGTAAGAAATCAGTCTTTTTCTATAAAACTGGATATTTTCCATTGTTTTTTACTTAATTAACGATACTCATTAAGATTATAGCTGTTGAAAAACTGAAATGTACGTTTAACTTTTCTCTTTTAAGTTGATAAAAATCGTAAGAAATCAGTCTTTTTCTATAAAACTGGATATTTTCCATTGTTTTTTTACTTAATTAACGATACTCATTAAGATTATAGCTGTTGAAAAACTAGGATACATGTTTAACTTTTCTCTTTTAAGTTGATAAAAATCGCAAGAAATCAGTCTTTTTCTATAAAATTGGATATTTTCTATTGTTTTTACTTAATTAACGATACTCATTAAGATGTCTATCAAGCAAAGTTCAAATATATGTTTAACTTTCTTGTGTTAAATTGATAATCTCATCATGTAGTTGAAGAAATCCAAATAAAATGGTTAAAAACTGTGATTTTCCATTGTTTCGCTTAATTAATAATACTCATTAAAATTATGGTTGTTCAGAATTCAAATATAAATTTAATCTTCATCATATAGTATGATTCCGAGTTGAGATGTGATTGATAATATTTTTAATTAGGGAAGGTCGATCACCTCTCCTGTTAGAATAGAATGTTCCTTTTTTTCCACTAGGGGGCGTTTGTGGAGGGGGATGCATGGTGGGGGCAGGCGGCACCGCATGCGGGACGCGGAGGGATGCGGAGGGGCGCGGAGGGATGCGGAGGGGCGCGGAGGGATGCGGAGGGGCGCGGAGGGATGCGGAGGGACGGCCCCTCTGCCCCTCCGCATGTCCCCGTACTGTCCTTTTCCTACTACTCACTACTTTTATGCGATCTGTTTGCGAAATTTGCCATTTTTCAAGATCGTTTCATGAAATTTGACTTTTTTGCAATCTTTTGATGAAATATGACGTTTTTCCGCGATCTTTTGAATGAAATTTGACTTTTTTTCGAATGATACTCAAAAAGGAAATGAGAAAGAAAAAAAAATGACAGACCGGTAAAAGAAAGACCCAATAAGTCGCCAAAATGTAAACAGTTATCTCTTCCTAGCGCCAAAGGAGAAAAGTTTTCATCTGCGCGTACGGTGGTGGGTGTTCCAGTGACCAACAATAGAGTCCGCTCCGTAAATGTCAAGTGATTGATGACACTGGTTTTCGCGAAGAGGAAAAATTCTAGGGTACAACAGGCGTAACATAGCCGTGCTTTGGTCGAAGAAATATTTAGGGTACAACTGCTGAACCCGCCGGAATGAACAGGTTAAGAAATATTGAACACTAGGAAAATGGTCCCCAACACCTGTCTACATCCCGCAAGCTTTAAAAACGGAGAGCGGCTAAATACTTACTACGTCGGCCGTTCTTTGTCTCCCACTGTATAAAATGAACTCTGAGTCAAGGGGACCGGTTATCATTGTCGACCTGACCACTCTAAAGTTGAATTGAATTCCTGCATTTCCCTTTTCTTTTCTCCCTACTTGCGGTTTACTGACAATAATAGAAATCAGGAAGATTTTATGGCCAGGGAGATAACTATCTTAAACCATTCTGAAGAGAAAAATTCCCGTCCTACACTTGGATTGAAGTTGAACCCCAAAACTCATTAACATCAAACGCGCCATGTGGGGAGATAAAACGCGCCGCCTCAACTGAAAGTATTGCAGTCTGAATGCTACCTTATACTTATGGACATAAAATGACGACAGATTCTTTTTTTTTAGATAAACTCTTTTCGGTTGGCATTAATTCGCAAAATTGGGCTCTTTATCGATAATGTCGGCTATCAATAATTTTTTTTTCTTAAACTAACAAAAATTTTATTCACATTTATGATATATATATATTTATTCAGAAATATATTTTTTAAATGTTTGACATAAGATAACTTTCTATGTAAACAAATATTTTCGTCAGATTTAAACTAATTTCCCGCTGACTGTTTTCCCAGATATTTCATTCTAAAATTCTCAAAGTACCTTAAACATATGCAATATTAACATTTATATACAGATATTTTTTATTTCAAATAATATGCTGGGAATAATTTTCACCTTAAAATTATACTCTGTAGTATTTTGAAAGGAAGATACTGTTGGAAAAAAATAATTCAAAATAGTAGAAAATTATTCTTGATGCTGAAATATTCCTATACACGCTAATTAGTACTTCTTTTAATCCTCTAAGTATTCTTCTTCTTATTATTATTAATATTAACTTGTTTGTAACTATGATATATAATAATTGAGTTATTATTTTCTTTTAAAACTTAAAGTTTTTTCCAAAAAAAAAAAAAAAAAAAAAAAATTAAATTCCAAAAATGGTTACATGATGTTTTATAACTGAAACTTAAGAGCCTGCATCAGTCAAACCGAAACTGAAAATCCTATCACAAACCTATGCGTGTTGCCACCAGGAAGGCGTATCCCGAACCCAAAGATTGACACTTTAAAAGACCAATGATATTTTCCAAGCTTGTAATTAATAAGAAAATGGTCATCTCACGCCACCCTTTATCTCCAGGCGATAAAAAGGGGATAAGATACCCCAGGAAGAAAAAAGTCATTAGCAAATGCTAAAAACTCTCGCACCTTTTCAATACTGATAGCCCGAGGGATATGTGCATTTGGATAGTTTCTTCGAGATAATTTCTGACCAAAACACTCGGATCCGTTTTAAAACAAGTCGACATTGACCTTTTTTGTTAGATAGTTTCAAGTTAAATTGAATCATTTATATGTAATTTTAAAAGACAACAAACAGATCGTGATTATTATGTCAGAGATTGCACATTAAACATTTTCCAAAGAATCTCCTCTACATTTTAATATTTTTAAATGATTTTTTTAGCATTGAATAGCTGAGATCATTGAACTGTACAAAGACCGTTTTATATTTTTTCGATTTTGTTACGAGTATTTTATAGTTTCTTACATCAATAGAGCGAAATCCCAAGATAGAAATTTTTAAGATATCTCGTTTGTATTTTAATATTTTAAAATGATTTTTTTAGCATTGAACAGCTGAGATTTTTCGGTATAAAGACCGTTTTGTACTTTTTTGATTTTGTTTACAGGTGTTTTAAAGAGGCTACTTCAGTCAAGTGAAATCCAATGGAAGAAATTTATAAAAATATCTCTTCTACATTTTTATATTTTTAAATTATTTTTTGGCATTCGATATCTCAGATATTTCGGTACAAAGACCATTTTGTATTTTTTCGACCTTCTTTAGGGGAATTTTAAAAAGCTACTTCAGTCAAATGAAATCCAATGGAAGAAATTTATAAAAATATCTCTTCTACATTTTAATATTTTTAAATGAATTTTTGTCATTGAATAGCTGAGATCTTTCGGTACAAAGATCGTTTTGTACTTTTTCGACTTTGTTTAGGGAAATTTTAAAAAATCTCCTTCAGTCAAGTGAAATCCAGTGGTAGAATTTTATAAAAATATCTCTTCTGCATTTTAATAATTTTAAATTATTTTTTGGCATTCGATATCTCAGATCTATCGGTACAAAGACCGTTTTGTACTTTTTCGACTTTGTTTAGGGGAATTTTAAAAAATCTACTTCAGTCAAGTGAAATCCAGTGGTAGGAATTTATAAAAATATCTCTTCTACATTTTAATATTTTTAAATGATTTTTTTGTCATTGGATAGCTTAGATCTTTCTCTACAAAGACCGTTTTGTACTTTTTCGACTTTGTTTAGGGGAATTTTAAAAAAGCTACTTCAGTCAAGTGAAATCCAATGGTAGGAATTTATAAAAATATCTCTTCTACATTTTAATATTTTTAAATGATTTTTATGTCATGGGATGGCTAAGATCTTTCTGTACAAAGACTGTTTTTTATATTTTCGACTTTCTCTAGGGGAATTTTAAAAAAGCTACTTCAGTCAAGTGAAATCCAATGCTAGAAATTTCTAAAAATATCTCTTCTATATTTTAATATTTTTAAATGATTTTTTTGTCATGTTATAGCTCAGATCTTTCGGTACAAAGACCGTTTTGTACTTTTTCGACTCTGTTTAGGGGAATTTTAAAAAAGCTACTTCAGTGAAGTGAAATCCAATGGTAGAAATTTATAAAAATATCTCTTCTACATTTTAATATTTGTAAATCATTATTTGGCATTCGATATCTCAGATCTTTTGGTACAAAGACCGTTTTGTACTTTTTTGATTTTGTTTACAGTTGTTTTAAAGAGGTTACTTTAGTCAAATGAAATCCAATGGTAGAATTTATAAAAATATCTCTTCTACATTTTAATATTTTTAAATGATTGTTTTGTCATTGGACAACTAAGATCTTCCGGTACAAAGACCGTTTTGTACTTGTACGACTTTGTTTAGGGGAATTTTAAAAAAGCTACTTCAGTCAAGAGAATTCCAATAGTAGAAATTTATAAAAATATCTCGTCTACATTTTAATATTTTTAAATGATTCTGTTGTCATGGGATAGCTAAGATATTTCGGTACAAAGGCCGTTTTGTACTTTTTCGACTTTGTTTACAGGTGTTTTAAAGAGGCTACTTCAGTCAAGTGAAATCCATTGGTAGAAATTTATAAAAATATCTCGTCTACATTTTAATATTTTTAAATGATTCTTTTGCCATGGGATAGCTAAGATCTTTCGGTACAAAGACCGTTCTGTACTTTTTAGACTTTTTTAGGGGAATTTTAAAAAAGCTACTTCAATCATGTGAAATCCAATGGTAGAAATTTATAAAAATATCTCTTCTACATTTTAATATTTTTAAATGATTTTTTTGTCATTGCATAGCTAAGATCGTTCGGTACAAAGACCGTTTTGTACTTTGTTGGTTTTGTTTACAGATGTTTTAGTGTGGCTACTTCAGTCAAGTGAATTCCAATGGTAGGAATTTATAAAAATATCACTTCTACATTTTAATATTTTTAAATGATTTTTTTTGTCATTGGATAGCTAAGATCATTCGGTACAAAGACCGTTTTGTACTTTTTTGCCTTTGTTTACATGTGTTTTAAAGAGGCTACTTCAGTCAAGTAAATTCCAATGGTAGAAATTTATAAAAATATCTCGTCTATATTTTAATATTTTTAAATTATTCTTTTGTCATGGGATAGCTAAGATCCTTCGGTTCAAAGACCGTTTTGTACTTTTTCGACTTTGTTTAGGGGAATTTTAAAAAAGCTACTTCAGTCAAGTGAAATACAATGGTAGAAATTTATAAAAGTATCTCTTCTACATTTTAATATTTTTAAATGTTTTCATCTCATTTGATATTTGAGATCTTTCGGTACAAAGACCGTTTTGTACTTTTTCGACTTTGTTTATGAGAATTTTTAAAAAGCTACTTCAGTAATATGAAATCAAATGGTAGAAATTTATAAAATTCTTTCTTCTACATTTTAATATTTTTAAGGGATTTTTTGTCATTGGATAGCTGAGATGTTTCGGTACAAAGACCGTTTTTGCTTTTTTGATTTTGTTTACAGGTGTTTTAAAGAGACTACTTCAGTCAAGTGAATTCCATTGGTAGAAATTTATAAAAATATCACTTGTACATTTTAATATTTTTAAATAATTTTTTGTCATGGGATAGCTCAGTTCTTTCGGTACAAACACCGTTTTGTACTTTTTAGACTTTTATTAGGGGAATTTTAAAAAAGTTACTTCTGTCAAGTGAAATCCAATGGTAGAAATTTATAAAAATATCTCTTCTACATTTTAATATTTTTAAATGATTTTTTTGTCATTGGATAGGTAAGATCTTTTGGTACAAAGACCGTTTTGTACTTTTGTGACTTTGTTTAGGGGAATTTTAAAAAAGCTACTTCAGTCAAGTGAATTCCAATAGTAGAAATTTATAAAAATATCTCGTCTACATTTTAATAGTTTTAAAACATTCTGTTGTCATGGGATAGCTAAGATCTTTCAGTACAAAGACCGTTTTGTACTTTTTTTTAATTTTGTTTACAGGTGTTTTAAAGAGGCTACTTCAGCCAAGTGAATTCCAATGGTAGAAATTTATAAAAATATCTCTTCTACATTTTAATATTTTTAAAATATTTTTTGTCATGTGATAGCTGAGTTCTTTCGGTACAAAGACCGTTTTGTACTTTTTTAGACTTTTATTAGGGGAATTTTAAAAAAGCTACTTCTGTCAAGTGAAATCCAATGGTAGAAATTTATAAAAATATCTCTTCTACATTTTAATATTTTTAATTGATTGTTTTGTCATTGGACAACTAAGATCTTCCGGTACAAAGACCGTTTTGTACTTGTACGACTTTGTTTAGGGGAATTTTAAAAAAGCTACTTCAGTCAAGAGAATTCCAATAGTAGAAATTTATAAAAATATCTCGTCTACATTTTAATATTTTTAAATGATTCTGTTGTCATAGGATAGCTGAGATCTTTCGGTACAAAGACTGTTTTGTACTTTTTTTTAATTTTGTTTACAAGTGTTTTAAAGAGGCTACTTCAGCCAAGTGAATTCCAATGGTAGAAATTTATAAAAATATTTCGTCTACATTTTAATATTTTTAAATGATTCTTCTGTCATGGGATAGCTAAGATCTTTCGGTACAAAGACCATTCTGTACATTTAGACTTTTGTTAGGGGAATTTAAAAAAAGCTGCTTCAGTCAAGTGAAATCCAATGGTAGAAATTTATAAAAATATCTCGTCTACATTTTATTATTTTTAAATTATTCTTTTGTCATGGGATAGCTAAGATCCTTCGGTTCAAAGACCGTTTTGTACTTTTTCGACTTTGTTTAGGGGAATTTTAAAAAAGCTACTTCAGTCAAGTGAAATACAATGGTAGAAATTTATAAAAGTATCTCTTCTACATTTTAATATTTTTAAATGTTTTCATCTCATTTGATATTTGAGATCTTTCGGTACAAAGACCGTTTTGTACTTTTTCGACTTTGTTTATGAGAATTTTTAAAAAGCTACTTCAGTAATATGAAATCAAATGGTAGAAATTTATAAAATTCTTTCTTCTACATTTTAATATTTTTAAGGGATTTTTTGTCATTGGATAGCTGAGATGTTTCGGTACAAAGACCGTTTTTGCTTTTTTGATTTTGTTTACAGGTGTTTTAAAGAGACTACTTCAGTCAAGTGAATTCCATTGGTAGAAATTTATAAAAATATCACTTGTACATTTTAATATTTTTAAATAATTTTTTGTCATGGGATAGCTGAGTTCTTTCGGTACAAACACCGTTTTGTACTTTTTAGACTTTTATTAGGGGAATTTTAAAAAAGTTACTTCTCTCAAATGAAATCCAATGGTAGAAATTTATAAAAATATCTCTTCTACATTTTAATATTTTTAAATGATTTTTTGTCATTGGATAGGTAAGATCTTTCGGTACAAAGACCGTTTTGTACTTTTGTGACTTTGTTTAGGGGAATTTTAAAAAAAGCTACTTCAGTCAAGTGAATTCCAATAGTAGAAATTTATAAAAATATCTCGTCAACATTTTAATAGTTTTAAAACATTCTGTTGTCATGGGATAGCTAAGATCTTTCAGTACAAAGACCGTTTTGTACTTTTTTTAATTTTGTTTACAGATGTTTTAAAGAGGCTACTTCAGCCAAGTGAATTCCAATGGTAGAAATTTATAAAAATATCTCTTCTACATTTTAATATTTTTAAAATATTTTTTGTCATGTGATAGCTGAGTTCTTTCGGTACAAAGACCGTTTTGTACTTTTTTAGACTTTTATTAGGGGAATTTTAAAAAAGCTACTTCTGTCAAGTGAAATCCAATGGTAGAAATTTATAAAAATATCTCTTCTACATTTTAATATTTTTAATTGATTGTTTTGTCATTGGACAACTAAGATCTTCCGGTACAAAGACCGTTTTGTACTTGTACGACTTTGTTTAGGGGAATTTTAAAAAAGCTACTTCAGTCAAGAGAATTCCAATAGTAGAAATTTATAAAAATATCTCGTCTACATTTTAATATTTTTAAATGATTCTGTTGTCATTGGATAGCTGAGATCTTTCGGTACAAAGACCGTTTTGTACTTTTTTTTTAAAATTTTGTTTACAAGTGTTTTAAAGAGGCTACTTCAGCCAAGTGAATTCCAATGGTAGATATTTATAAAAATATCTCGTCTACATTTTAATATCTTTAAATGATTCTTCTGTCATGGGATAGCTAAGATCTTTCGGTACAAAGACCATTCTGTACTTTTTAGACTTTTATTAGGGGAATTTTAAAAAAGCTGCTTCAGTCAAGTGAAATCCAATGGTAGAAATTTATAAAAATATCTCTTCTACATTTTAATATTTTTAAATGATTTTTTCTCATTTGATAGTTGAGATCTTTCGGTACAAAGATCGTTTTCTACTTTTTTCGATTTTGTTTACAGGTGTTTTAAAGAGGCTACTTCAGTCAAGTTAAATCCATTTGTATAAATTTATTAAAATATCTCTTCTACATTTTAATATTTTTAAATGATTTTTTTGTCATTGGATAGCTAAGATCTTTCGTTACAAAGACCGTTTTGTACTTTTACGACATTGTTTAGGGGAATTTTAAAAAAGCTACTTCAGTCAAGTGAATTACAATGGTAGAAATTTATAAAAATATCTCGTCTACATTTTAATATTTTTAAATGATTCTGTTGTCATGGGATAGCTAAGATCTGTCGGTACAAAGACCGTTTTGTTATTTTTCGACTTTGTTTACAGGTGTTTTAAAGAGGCTACTTCAGTCAAGTGAATTCCAATGGTAGAAATTTATAAAAATATCTCGTCTACATTTTAAAATTTTTATATGATTCTTTTGTCATGGGATAGCAAAGATCTTTCGGTACAAAGACCGTTTTGTACTTTTTAGACTTTTATTAGTGGCATTTTAAAAAAGCTACTTCTGTCAAGTGAAATCCAATGGTAGAAATTTATAAAAATATCTCTTCTACATTTTAATATTTTTAAATTATTTTTTGGCATTCGATATCTCAGATCTTTCGGTACAAAGACCATTTTGTACTTTTTCGTCTTTGTTTAGGGGAATTTTAAAAAAGCTATTTCAGTCAAGTGAAATTCAATTGCATAAATTTATAAAAATATCTCTTCTACATTTTAATATTTTTAAATAATTTTTCTGTCATTGGATAGCTGAGATCTTTCTGTGTGAAGACCGTTTAGTACTTTTTTGGTGTTGTTTACAGGTGTTTAAAGAGGCTACTTCAGTCAAGCGAAATCCTGTAGTAGAAATTTATAAATGTATCTTTTCTACATTTAAATCTTTTTAAATGATTTTTTGGCATTGGATATCTGAGAGCTTGCGGTACAAAGACCGTTTTATATTTTTTCGAGTTTGCTATGGGGGTTTTAAAGGGGCTTACTTCAATCAAGCGAAATCCTATGAAGTTTTGAAGTTCATATAAATATATATTTTCTGTTCTACATTTTAATATTTTTAAATGATTTTTTTAGCATTGAATGTTAAAAATTTATAAAGATATCTCGTCTACAAGTAAATATAAACTGATGATTACCTCAATCAATTAAAATCCCATGGTAGAAATTTATAAAGATATCTTTAAGATCATTTAAAAGTCATTTCTAAAGATCATTTTAATACTTGTAATTTTTGTTTCATTATATAACTGATATCTTTCTTTACAAAGAACGTTTTATATCTTTTCGACTTTGTCACGGGTATTTTATAATTACTTACTTCAATAGAGCTAAATCACATTTTAGAAATTTTTAAAGATATCTCGTTTGTATTTTAATTGTCTTTCAACTTTTTTTCGGGGGGGGAGGGGCATTAGATATCGGAGATTTCTCTGTACAAAGATCTTTTTACATTTTTTAGATTTTTTGCGGGTATTTTAAAGTGGCTTACTTGAATAGAGAGAAATCCCATTATAGAAATTTATAAAGATATCTCGTCAACATTTTAATTTTTTAAATGATTTTTTTAACATTGAATTTCTGAGATATTTCTGTACAAATACCTATTTATATTTTTTTCGATTTTTTACGGGTATTTTAAAGGTGTTTACTTCAATGAAGTGAAATCCTATGACAGAAATTTATAGAAATAGCTCGTCTATATTTTAATAATTTTTTTTATATTGAACAGCTGAGATCTTTCTGTACAAAGACCGTATTACAATTTTTGATTTCGATACAGGTATTTTAAAGTGACTTACTTCAGTCAAGCGAAATCCCATTGTAGAAATTTATAAAAATATCTCGCCTACATTTAATTTTTTTTTTTTCTTACATTGAATAGCCTTTACGATTTCATTTATTTTAAAGAGGCTACTGCAGTTAAACGAAACAATGTCTTCGCTTTAAAGCTAATGCTATGAAAGAAATTTATAAAAGTTTATCGTCTGTGTTTTAATAGTTTTAAGTATTTTTTTTTCTTACTTTGCCTAGTTGATATCGATTTGCACAAAGGCCATTTTCTAT
Organism: Maratus speculifer; assembly: GCA_964019185.1. Taxonomy (NCBI): domain Eukaryota; kingdom Metazoa; phylum Arthropoda; class Arachnida; order Araneae; family Salticidae; genus Maratus; species Maratus speculifer. The sequence continues at coordinate 93,969,791 of OZ025295.1, forward strand.
TTTTCGATTTATTTTACGGGTATTTAAAAAAAAAAAAAAAAAAAAAAAAAAAAAAAAAAAAAAAAAACCTTTAATCAAGCTAAACAATTTACTAGCTTATAATAATTCTTTCGACGATAATCCAACGGTCGAAATTTATAAATAAATCTCGTCTGCATTTTAATATTTTTTTCCCCCTTTAATAGTTCAGAGCGATCTCTTTAAAGGCCTTTTTCTACTTTTTTAATTTTCTTTACAGCACAGTTTCATTTTCGGAACCGTTTTCAAAAGTGATATTATCCTCATATTTAAAATCTACAATCAGTATCGAAAAAAGTAAAAAGCGGCCTCTATACTAACCATCGTCACCTATACTATGCAGAAAAAAAAAAAATTAAAAATTGGAATGAAAATATGGCATCTTTATAAAAATCTTCCGTAGGTTTAGTATAATTGAGTTTGTCTTTTCGCGTGACTGAAAAAACCGTTATTCTAAAATTTAGATCAGTTAGACTATGACAGGCTTTGGAATATATACGTATTATTTAGTTAAAATAGTATAAGAACTTTAAAAATCATTCGTTTATCTTTCTGAAAGGGAAAAAAAAAGGAAAGACAATTTATATACAATAAAGCATAAATGTATCATTTACGGATGTGAATTTTACCGCAACAGAATATATTTGCTAAAGTATTGTAAATTAGTCATAATTTTCGATAGAAGTGTCAAAATAAATATATTTCTATCTTTTAAATTAGTGTTATCCAATTTAATCATGAATTGCATAATAATTACTTTATATTTTAGAGTGGGTATACTGCAAACTTTTATTGATTAAAATAGAAATATTTATGAAATATTTATGAAAAGGAACATTTAAACTAATTCATTAAGAATTGTCTAAAAGAATGATACAAAAAAAAAAAAAAAAAAAAAAAAAAAGACATAGAAAAATTTAATACAAATGTATTTATTCGCGAATATATCTATTCATTTTTAATGTCAGAACCATTGTTATTTTCTTTCTGCCCTTTCTTCTTTTCCCTTTGTCGACTGCAGATGACAAAAAGTTAATTTTGTTATGTTTTATGAATTAACGAATATATCACTTTGATGTTGTACGCAATTAAAGAATCTTTTTTAGAAATTAAACTTCAAATATATGGAAGAAAAATAATAAAAATGGTAAATCTGTTTTTATTCGAAATCAATAATGCTTTTAAAGTACGTTTGAGATTAGATGCCTAATTAAACAAACTTTTTGAAATCAACATGTATTTACATCATTTCTGAAATTCATTTCTGATCGAACTTCTTGCGTGAGATATCATGCATTCAGAAAAGGATGTTTTTATTTTTTCATCCTAAAGCAGCAAACAACATTTTACTAATAGCCACAGGCAAGATTTTACACCTTCGTCCCTGTAAGACTCCCTACAGGGTAAACCCATATCGTCTTTCACCCTAATTACTCTTAAGGCGTCTCCCTTTTAAAGGCGGAGTTAAACACCATTTTCGACTCTTTTAAATCAAAGTGCTTCAACTTTTTATACAAATAGCATAGATTAAATTTTTTTAAAAATCAAAATAAAAAACATTTTCTGAAAGCTAAATAATTAAACTCTGCATGCTGTTTTACCAAATTTTAAAATGTCAAACAGATTTTTCGTAATAAGACATTAAAGGTGAATTTTAAAGTCTATAAAATAACGCACTTGTATCGCCTTAAAATTCAAAAAAGAAATAAAATTTCAGAATGACGTGCATACTTTAAACCTACAGGTTTTCAAAACAACAAAAATTATTAAATTTGAGCAAAATGCAAAGGAATGAAAGCGATAAATTTCTTCCATTGAAATAACATTAGCCGTTCTATCTCGGAGCGTTACTGATGTAGGGCCTTAAGTGTGAATTTCTTGATAAAATTTAATTTTTACTGAATATATGTACGTAATTCTTATAATCACTTATGATTCTCTTATGCACATACTTATACATTTGTAATAATGAGAAGAAGAACATTAAATTCTCATAAATCCAAAGATGAGAATTGCGTTATTTGAGAAATATACATCCAAAAGTTTCTAAAGAAACTCAATTTCTTAAGTTGTCCTTTTAAGGTTCTTCACAAATTCCCAACTCTCAACACAACATTTCATGACACATTGTCTGATTCATTTTTATACTTAAAGGAATAAAATTATAGGCCTATTGAAGCCTCTTTTAATTGAATAGCGTTTTCTATTTTCAGATAAATAAATTACATATAGAAACACATATTACACACACACACACACATATATATATATACATACATAATTTTGGAATATTAACATGAAACATGAAATATCAGTACCATTGTTTGTTTTAATTATTGGAAATTATTCATAGAATCAGGTTTCCATTTTTTGCAGACAAATCAAAACAATTAGTGGTTCTTTCTCTCTCTTGCAAAATAGCATTGCCTTAGCTCTTTCCAAAATAGCGAATTGAATTCCGTTTCACTTAATTTTAATCTTTAAATGCCACAACAGCACCAGTATTTTGAAAATATTTTTTGCCTTTTAAATTATACGCGAAGAAAAGATTTTACTTATTTTCAAATAAATTTGTTTTTAAGTTCAATAAAAAAGAAAAAAAAATAAACACAAGTGTTTTGAACCGGAGAGAATTAACAACTTGTACAATCTCATGTAACCATACAACAAATTTAACCCTTTGCGGCGCAGGACAAATTCATTGAAATTAATGTCTGACACCGGAATTTTAAAACAACTATTTGTTAATAAGAAAGCGCTATATTTCACGCATTCAATAAACTGTAATTTTTTAAAACAAAATTCCGGTGCCAATGTGGCGTCTAGGAATTAAAATTAAGTGGTATATCTATGAAACCATTGCGCCGCATAGGGTTAAAGAGATTAGTGTTCACGCTAGGCCATTTTTGAAGGGTGCAGCACCCTGCCCTTTTTAAAAGTAGCAAAATGCACCAGAGATTTTTAATAAATATTTATCTTATTCCATAATATTTCTAAATTTGTGTGTCTAAATTTGTGTTCTAAATTTTCATTTCTTTAAGAAAAGTAACATCAAACTATTCAATCATGGTTTAATTTAATTGTATATTTTAATTTTTATATCTTAAAATCATTCAAAATTCATGTTATTTGATTTATCTTACTTAAAAATTATGTATTTTTCCGCTTTCTTTTATTCCCTTCTAAAGTCAATAATAAATTTTTTCTTGCAAAAATGCCCTTTTCTGCTTCAGTGGTGCCCTTTTTAGCGAATAACACCATGCCCTTTTTATTTCTAGAGTGAACACTAAAAGAGATGACTACTCCTTTCCTAGTAAATTTATTCAAATTTAGTTTCACCCAGTGAAAATTAGTAAATTCACAGAAATCTAAAAATTTAATGTATTTTGAAAAATATGTAAAGTATTAGCAAACAGGTTAGAAAAATGTAGTACTTATGTTTTGAATATCTGCATTTTCAGATGAGAATCAAATTTTGATACTTATATTAGAAAAGGAGTGTTAGTTTAAGATTTACAATACGTTAAAATTTTTATTTTCAGTAAAAATTTTAAGAATTCTAATTATTATTTTTTATAGATGCTGTAATCAAGAGCGTGCACAAAATATTTCAAGTCGGAAGTGAAGAAAATGAAATGACAAATTGGCCCCCAAAGTGTGTAGCAGGAAAAATAATAATAATTTATTTATATACAATAGTTGTATAATTCTCTTTAAAAATAAAAATAATAATATTTCTATTTTTATTATATATCTGTCATTTTTTATATTTCTATGTGTAATTTTATCGTTTATATATTATTGCAGCTAACACGAATGAGTGTATGTCAAAAAAGTTAAAATATTTGGACGTTAGTCTGATGACAATTTTGGCCGTGTCTGTTGTTTTTCTATTATATTTAATACCAGCAATAGTCTCGTTATATTTGAACTTAAATTTTCTTCTTAAATACCCTTAATTATAGAAGACAGTTTAAGGAACTTCTATATTAAAAAGTGAAGCAGGAAATTTAAATCCAGAAAGAAAGAGCATATTGGTGATATTAAATATAATAGAAAAACATAAATAGAAAAAGAACAAGTCTAACAAAATTACACCAAGGATTAAATATCCATATAACATTCAGCGAGAGTAAAATAATTTTTCTCGCCAAACAATATTATATATCCTTTATAATTAGATCTAATTAGAGATTCTAACACAAAAAATTCCATATGTAACAATGCAAAATTTATTCAACCTACCAAAACTAGACAAAAAATGTACATCACATGAAAAAGTAAATGATGTCATTTTACTTCAATGCACCACAGACCGTGCAACTTTAAAATTTCGATTTTATTTGCTTTGAAAATGACTCGGTAATGAGTCGAAATATGACAACAGTGAAATAAAGCTATTTACTATTTTTAAATCACCTTTTAAGAAATTAGAAATAATGTTTAATCATGGTTACATTCACTGTTGAAGGGAAAAGGCAAAACTAAGAAACTAAGAATTACCCTATGATTCCAGATGCCATTTCCGTATTACAATTAATAATGACTTTTTAAACATCACGATTTAATGTAACTAATTTTTACTATAAAACTGTTATATTTCAGTAACTTTTTTTTTTTTTTTTTTTTTTTTTAATTCTTGTAATATTGAAATTTTGATGCTCATTTCAGAGGGTTTCAGTGGCTGAAAATGATGCCATAGTAAAAATGAAAAGTATATTCCATGCAAAATTGTAAGTGTCAAACACATGGCATCAAGCTTGGGAATATATTAATTGATAACATATTCCACATTTAAAAAATTTTAAAATGGATTATATATAAAGTATGCATGTAAATGTGGCGAAGGTGAAAAAATATTTTCAGATTTCCTTGCAAAAAAAAATTTATAATTGTGTAATAGTGGTGAAATTTTTGTGGTTTTTCATTGCACAACACAAGACATTACCTCAATTGATAACTTAATAATTTGTTAAGAAAATTACATGTTACTGGCTACTTATAGGAATATTGTTTGATTTTTCAATAATTTGAAAAGTTTGAATATTTATTGTAAATAGTTTTTCTATCATCAATCTAAAAAACTTTCCAACATCTTCATTCGTCGAATTCGAAGATTTTCGATTCATAGAATCTAAAAATTTTTAAAAATATAAATGCATTCAAATAAATTTGGAATAGAAAATCTAAGAAAAATTTAGAGTAAAATTTAGTTAAATATTTTTCTTAATGTTTGCAAATAAAATGTAATGGACTAATAGCACAAATATGGAACCAATATTTCAAACAGTGACGAAATATTGAGAAAATATAAATACCCAGTATAAAATAATTTTTTATGCCAATATTCACAGAATATTGAATACAAAAAACGGCTAAATATCATCAAAGTGCAACAATTCATCCTAATACTGGACGTTGCATAAATACTGGGGTGCTTATATTATGGTGATTTTTAGTCAATAATTATGACCAATATTGGCTGGAAATATTGCACAAATATTGGACAGTTTACATTTTTCCGATAATTAATCAATATTGTCAACCAATATAGCATTAATATTGGTATAGAATATTGCACAAATATTGGAGTGTTTACAATTTTTCAATATTTGTAACAAAAATTGGTATGAAAAACTTGAACAATATTGGAGTGTTTACATTATGTATTCGTTAATATATTCGTTACCAATATTTGTTAAATATTGGCAAAATATAAACAACCCAATATTGTTGCAATATTTTATGCCAGTATTGGCGCGGCATTGTTTAAAAATATTGGCAAAATGTAAACACGCCAATATTGTTGCAATATTTCATACCAATATTGGTGCAATATTTCATACCAATACTGGTGGAATATTTCATACCAATATCGGTGCAATATTCATTACAGATATTGGTTAAATATTGGCAAAATGTAAACAACCCAATATTGGTGCAACATTTTATTCCAATATTGGCGCAGTATTCGTTACCAATGTTTGTGAAATATTGGCAAAATATAAACAACGCAATATTGTTGCAATATTATGTGCCAATATTGGCGCAACATTGTTTAAAAATATTGGCAACATGTAAACACGCCAATATTGGTGCAATATTTTATGCCAATATTGGCGCAATATTCGTTACCAATATTGGTTAAATATTGGCAAAATATAAACAACCCAATATATTTGCAATATTTTATGCCAATATTGGTGCAACATTGTTTAAAAATATTGGCAACATGTAAACACGCCAATATTGGTGAAATATTTTATGCCAATATTGGCGCAATATTCGTTACCAATATTGGTTAAATATTGGCAAACTATAAACAACCCAATATTGGTGCAACATTTTATTCCAATATTGGCGCAATATTCGTGACCAATATTGGTTAAATGTTGGCAAAATATAAATAACCCAATATTGTTGCAATATTTTATGCCAATATTGGCGCAATATTCATTACCAATATTGGTTAAATATTGGCAAAATATAAACAACCCAATATTGGTGCAATATTTAATTCCAATATTGGCGCAATATCCGTTACCAATATTGGTTAAATATTGGCAAAATATAAACAACCCAATATTATTGCAATATTTTATGCCAATATTGGTGCAACTTTGTTTAAAAATATTGGCAACATGTAAACAAGCCAATATTGGTGCAATATTTTATGCCAATATTGGCGCAATATTTGTTACCAATATTGGTTAAATATTGGCAAAATATAAACAACCCAATGTTGGTGCAATATTGTAACCCAATATTGGCGCAATATTCGTTACAAATATTGGTTAAATATTGGCAAAATATAAACAACCCAATATTGGTGCAATATTTTATTTCAATATTGGCGCAATATTCATTCCCAATATTGGTTAAATATTGGCAAAATATTAGCAACCCAATATTGTTGCAATATTTTATGCCAATATTGGTGCAACATTGTTTAAAAATATTGGCAACATGTAAACACGCCAATATTGGTGCAAAATTTTATGCCAATATTGGCGCAATATTCGTTACCAATATTGGTTAAATATTGGCAAAATATAAACAACCCAATATTGGTGCAATATTTTATTTCAATATTGGCGCAATATTCATTACCAATATTGGTTAAATATTGGCAAAATATTGGCAACCCAATATTGTTGCAACATTGTTTAAAAATATTGGCAACATGTAAACACGCCAATATTGGTGAAATATTTTATGCCAATATTGGCGCAATATTCTTTACCAATATTGGTTAAATATTGGCAAACTATAAACAACCCAATATTGGTGCAACATTTTATTCCAATATTGGCGCAATATTCGTTACCAATATTGGTTAAATGTTGGCAAAATATAAATAACCCAATATTGTTGCAATATTTTATGCCAATATTGGCGCAATATTCATTACCAATATTGGTTAAATATTGGCAAAATAAAAACAACCCAATATTGGTGCAATATTTAATTCCAATATTGGCGCAATATCCGTTACCAATATTGGTTAAATATTGGCAAAATATAAACAACCCAATATTATTGCAATATTTTATGCCAATATTGGTGCAACTTTGTTTAAAAATATTGGCAACATGTAAACAAGCCAATATTGGTGCAATATTTTATGCCAATATTGGCGCAATATTTGTTACCAATATTGGTTAAATATTGGCAAAATATAAACAACCCAATGTTGGTGCAATATTGTAATCCAATATTGGCGCAATATTCGTTACAAATATTGGTTAAATATTGGCAAAATATAAACAACCCAATATTGGTGCAATATTTTATTTCAATATTGGCGCAATATTCATTCCCAATATTGGTTAAATATTGGCAAAATATTAGCAACCCAATATTGTTGCAATATTTTATGCCAATATTGGTGCAACATTGTTTAAAAATATTGGCAACATGTAAACACGCCAATATTGGTGCAAAATTTTATGCCAATATTGGCGCAATATTCGTTACCAATATTGGTTAAATATTGGCAAAATATAAACAACCAATATTGGTGCAATATTTTATTTCAATATTGGCGCAATATTCATTACCAATATTGGTAAAATATTGGCAACCCAATATTGTTGCAATATTTTTTGCCAATATTGGTGCAACATTGTTTAAAAATATTGGCAACATGTAAACACGCCAATATTGGTGCAATATTTATGCCAATATTGGCGCAATAATCTTTACCAATATTGGTTAAATATTGGCAAAATGTAAATAACCCAATAATGGTGCAATATTTTATGCCAATATAGGCGCAATATTCGTTAAGAATATTGGTTAAATATTGGCAAAATACAAAAACCCAATATTGGTGCAACATTTTATTCCAATATTGGCGCAATATTCGTTACCAATATTGGTTAAATATTGGTAAAATATAAACAACCCAATATTGTTGCAATATTATGTGCCAATATTGGCGCAACATTGTTTAAAAATATTGGCAAAATGCAAACACGCCAATATTGTTGTAATATTTTATGCCAATATTGGCGCAATATTCGTTACCAATATTGGTTAAATATTGGCAAAATGTAAACAACCCAATGTTGGTGCAATATTTTATGCCAATATTGGCGCAATATTCGTTACCAATATTGGTTAAATATTGGCAAAATGTAAACAACCCAATATTGGTACAATATTTTATGCCAATATTAGCGCAATATTCGTTACCAATATTGGTTAAATATTTGCAAAATACAAACAACCCAATATTGGTGCAACATTTTATTCCAATATTGGCACAATATTTGTTACCAATATTGGTTAAATATTGGCAAAATATAAACAACCCAATATTGTTGCAATATTATGTGCCAATATTGGCGCAACATTGTTTAAAAATATTGGCAAAATGCAAACACGCCAATATTGTTGTAATATTTTATGCCAATATTGGCGCAATATTCGTTACCAATATTGGTTAAATATTGGCAAAATGTAAACAACCCAATGTTGGTGCAATATTTTATGCCAATATTGGCGCAATATTCGTTACCAATATTGGTTAAATATTGGCAAAATGTAAACAACCCAATATTGGTACAATATTTTATGCCAATATTAGCGCAATATTCGTTACCAATATTGGTTAAATATTTGCAAAATACAAACAACCCAATATTGGTGCAACATTTTATTCCAATATTGGCGCAATATTCGTTACCAATATTGGTTAAATATTGGTAAAATATAAACAACCCAATATTGTTGCAATATTATGTGCCAATATTGGCGCAACATTGTTTAAAAATATTGGCAAAATGCAAACACGCCAATATTGTTGTAATATTTTATGCCAATATTGGCGCAATATTCGTTACCAATATTGGTTAAATATTGGCAAAATGTAAACAACCCAATGTTGGTGCAATATTTTATGCCAATATTGGCGCAATATTCGTTACCAATATTGGTTAAATATTGGCAAAATGTAAACAACCCAATATTGGTACAATATTTTATGCCAATATTAGCGCAATATTCGTTACCAATATTGGTTAAATATTGGCAAAATACAAACAACCCAATATTGGTGCAACATTTTATTCCAATATTGGCGCAATATTCGTTACCAATATTGGTTAAATATTGGCAAATTATAAACAACCCAATATTGTTGCAATATTTTATGCCAATATTGGTGCAACATTGTTTAAAAATATTGGCAACATGTAAACACGCCAATATTGGTGCAATATTTTATGCCAATATTGGCGCAATATTCGTTACCAATATTGGTTAAATATTGGCAAAATACAAACAACCCAATATTGGTGCAATATTTTATTCCAATATTGGCACAATATTTGTTACCAATATTGGTTAAATATCGGAAAAATATAAACACTCCACTATTGTTACAATATTTCATACCAATATTGGCGCAACATTCGTTACCAATATTGGTTAAATATTGGCAAAATGTAAACAACCCAATATTGGTGCAATATTTTATGCCAATATTGGCTCAATATTCATTACCAATATTGGTTAAATATTGGCAAAATGTAAAAAACCCAATATTTTGGCAGTATTTTATGCCAATGTTGGCGCAACATTGTTTGCCAATATTTAACCAATATTTGTAACGAATATTGCGCCAATATCGGTATGAAATATTGCTCCAATATTGGGTTGTTTACATATTGCCAATATTTAACTAATATTGGTATTGAATATTAAGCCAATATTGGTATGAAATATTGCAATGATATTGGCGTGTTTACATTTTGCCAATATTTTTAAAGAATGTTGCGCCAATATTGGCATAAAATATTGCAACAATATTGGGTTATTTAAATTTGGCCAATGTTTAACCAATATTGGTAATATTGGTTAAACATTGGCGTGAAATATTGTATCAGTATTGGCGTGACCACCAATATTGGCGTGAAATATTGTATCAGTATTGGGTTGTTTACATTTTGCCAATATTTAACCAATATTGGCAACAAATATTGCCCCAATATTGGCATGAAATATTGCAACAATATTGTGGTGTTTACATTTTGCGAATATTTAATTAACATTGGTAACGTATATTGCGCCAATATTGGCGTGAAATATTTCACCAATATTGGGGTGTTTACATTTTGCCAATATTTAACCAATATTGGCAACGTATATTGCGCCAATATTGGTATGAAATATTGCAACAATATTTGTGCGTTTACATTTTGCCAATATTTAATCAATATTGGTAACTTATATTGCAGCAATATTGGTATGAAATAATGCTATGAAATTATGCACCGATATTGGCATAAAATATAAATGCAATATTTCATGAAATATTGTCTAAATATCGGCAAAATGTAAACATCTCAATATTTGGGCAATATTTTATGCCAATATTGGGGCAATATTTTATGCCAATATTGGCGCGCTGCAAATATTGGCTAAATAAGGGCAAAATGTAAACACCCCAATATTGGAGCAATATTTCATGCTAATATTGCCCCAAGATGCCAATATTGCTCCAAGATATAGCCGATATTGGCCCAATATTGTTTGGCTACTGGGGTGAGGATAATAATAAATGGATAAAAATCAACAAGTGCAAAATATGTTAAAAATATGAAGATAAATACATGCATTCACAGCAAAATACTCGTGTTTTGTTGCTTCATTATTGTTTTTCTTCTGTATTGAATCTTTTTTTAAACCGTATAAAAATACTTTCGTTTAAAAACTATTTTATGTCGAAAAGTCTAGAAGAACAATCTTTATATAAATTTTCATTAATGTTATATATACACGAATTTCTCGATAAACAATCAGCAAAACAACTCAAATTTATCGAAACGAAATTTCTAATTAAATCAGTGTTAATTAATGAATTATTGTTCAACTGCGGCCACAAATGCATTGATGTGTTACAAACTGATTTTCACTCAAATTTAAATCCAATATTGCGACATTTTGTTTAACTACTGTTTCCTATCATAAATTTGCATTTTTTTTAAAAAAAATTTATAATTATTTTGTAAATATTTCAAAACTCTTTATGCCTTTGATTTATCTGGACATCTGCCTGACAGTGATAGGCATAAATAGATCAGATTTTCCTATAAATGATATATGTTATTAAGTTTCGTTTTGACATATTGTATGCTTTGAAGTGTGTATAATGTTTACTTAGTTTACAGGGACACTAAATCAATTCTGTTACTTCGTCATCAATGAAAACATATTTTGCAATGTATTTTAATGCTTAGGCTTGGTTTTTAAAATATTTCAATGTATGAGTAGATTAAATACAATATATTCTATGCATAATGCGATTTATAACCTATTTTCTTTCGGAAATACTTAAAAACAGTTTATGCCATCGATTTGTCTGAATTGTAATCTAATAAGCGTAAATAGGCTCAAATTTTTCTATAAATGATATATGTTGTTAAATTTTGTTTTGATATGTTGTATGCTTTGAAGCATGCATAATGTTTACTTAGTTTAAGGGGACATTAATTCATTTACTTCTCCATCAACGGAAAAATGTTTTGGTACATATTTTAATGCGCGTGCTTTGTTGTTAAAATACTTAAATTTAGCGTTGCAAAGGTTAGAAAAAACCCGGTTTAAACCCGGGAATAAACCGGGTTTTTAGGAATAAACCTGGAAAAAACCCGGGATTTTTTGCAATAATTCGGTTTTTTGGGAATAAACCTGGGAATAAACCTGGTCTATTGGAAATAAACCCGGGAATAAACCGACTTTTTGCAACTCTACTTAAATTGATCAGTAGGGGAACGATAATATATTCATTAGAATGCAGTTTATATAGATATTTTCTTTTGCAGATATTTCAAAATGTTTATGCCATTAATTTGTCTCGACCTCTGCCTGACCATAATCAATTAGGCTTAAATACGCTCACGGGCTCATACTATAATTGATATATGTTATTGAATTTTTTGACACATTGTATGCTTTGAAGTGTTTATAATGTTTAGTTAGTTTAATAGGACATTAAATTAATTCTATTACTTCGCCATCAACGGAAAAATATTTTTGAACATATTTTCATGATCGTGCTTTGATTTTGAAACACTTAAATTGATAAGTAACTGAACTACAATATATTATTTTTTAGAATGAATTTTATATAGCTATTATCTTTAGTAGATATTTCAAAAATGTTTATGCCATCGATTTGTCTAAACATCCTGCAAACCACAATCTAACAGGCGTAAATATGCTCATATTTAACTACAGAGGATATATTTTATTGAATATTGTTTTGACATGTTTTATTTGACGTGTGTACATTGTTTCTTAGTTTACGGGTACACTAAATGAATTTTTTTATTTCAACATCAGTGGAAAAATATTTTGGAATATATTTTAATGATCGTGTTTTGTATAAAAACTTAAATTGTTCAGCAGGTGATTTATAATGCTGGTCATTCTCAGATAAAGGGAAATTTTGGCTTCGATAAAGTGATTAGATTCTAAGAGTTTAACTCTTGATTTCTGACTCAAATTACACCAGACATTTAAAAAATGGAAATTTTTGCTAAGGAACAGCAATGAATTTTTTAAAATGTCCAAAATTGTCGTTAATATGACCTTGTAATCATAAATATAATACACCATGGTAATGAACATGGTAATAACATTTTTAACGTTAACCCTATTTTAGAACTAAGCTGTAACAATTTAAAACTTATGGAGTATTTATTCTGAAAGCAGTCCCAAACTATCTTTGCAATTGATTTTGTAAAGTTAAATTACTGAATAAGCATTTCAACAATAAGGAACTTGATAATAACGCATGTTAAGTACACAGGTTTTAATTTTGGAACAAAATCCATAAATTGAAGTAGTTCTTGAATAATTAATTAAAAACAGATGCTACAGCTCGTAAGAAGATGTGGAATTATAATATCTAAGAGAATTCTCATATAAAAATAACATATAGGGGAAAAATAAATGAAGAATTACTGTAGAGCATGGTAATGACAGTTAATGCTAGGGACAAACTTTAAATAAGTATAATCAATAAAAATGTTTAATGTTTTATGTAAGATGTTAAATGCATAAAAAGTAAAAACATCAAATATACCCATAAAATCCTACATTTGTTCTAAAGCTTTCCAAATATTAAAAATAAGGGTTTGAATTCAAAAATTTAAATTTTGGGACAAGCCATGGTAATGACATTTGCAACATTATAACTTTTTAAAATATTGAAATTATTTTATTTTCATATTTATACTAGTACACAATGTAGTACTCAAACAGAAATGTTCACAAAAAATGCAATTATTCATAGCTGACTTGATTAATTCACATTTTTTAGCCAAGGACCTAAAATCTACCTTTACTAGAGAATGACCCATACATTCATTATATAATGTAGTTTATATAGATGGTTCAATCTATTTCAAGTGGTCCAGCACTGGTCGCTCGACCATTTTTAAAAAATCTGAAATTTTTTGTACAACAACCCTAACATCATGGAAGTTCAAAATGACCGTTATTTTAATTTTACTATTTTTTGTTTGTGCATGGCGGCCATCTTTGTTTCATCGTGTGCAGCGATTTTCTCAGATACTAGGATACACAAAATTGTAAATATCTCGTCTTTTATTTTCCCAATTGAAATGGGGTTTGCCGCATTTTGTTCAGAATAAAATAGGCTAAATGTATAGTGGTAGAATAATTTTGGAAAATAAAATTTTACAGACTCTTTTACGTGTACTCATACACCAAGTCCCAGATCTGGAAGTTGACTTCCCTCTGCGAAAAAATTCCGAAATTCGTCAAAAATTTCAAAAATCGCACTTTCTAGGCTTTGATATCTCTGGTGGAGCACGAGTCTGAAATTCTGACCTTTGATAATATTTTGTAGTAGTATAATGTACAAAAAATTTCAAGAAGGTTATTTGACTATAAGCTGAGATACGGTAATTAAAAAATATTAAGAAATGCTATTATGAGTACATTAGGAGAAATGAGATTAGTCTCATTTATTACAATATTTACACAGAAAATATCGTTTGTTGAAAACAGTTTAATAATAAATGTTTATTTTACCAAGATACTATATATGCTCAACAAAGAGCTTGACACTATTTACGAGAGATTTTATGAGTTCGACCGGTTACTGTTATCAGTCCATCAGGCTGTTCTTTCTCAAAATTTTATTTAAAGCCACCCGAATCTTGTCATCCCTTGTTAACTTGAATGAAATTCTCTAGTTTTCATAATCGGAACCATGTCAACTCGATCAGTTGCAACCCATTGTCTGAAATTTACTTTTCCTGAAATGTATACCGAGTAAAATTGTTGCAATAGCATTTCTAGTAGGTTTGTTCCTCTGGACAAATAGTGTATTGGTTTAGCATACATTCTGAATTGTTTAAATCACACAGACGCATTTGAAGAAGACATTTATAATTAAAATTTAACTCTGAACCATAAATAATTAATTTAAAATTTTGGAGGTATGAACAATTATATATTAGGTTACAATAGTTTGACAGTATTGTTTTCACATATTGTCCATGTCATATATCAGCTTGTAGTCAAATCTCCTTCTTGAAATTTTTTGTACATAACACTACTACACAATACTATCAAAGGCCAGAATTTCAGATTTTTATCTCGTGCACCACCAGAGATATCAAAGCCTAAAAAGTGCAATTTTTGAAATTTTTGGCGAATTTCGGAATTTTTTTCGCAAAGAGAAATCAACTCCCAAATCTGGGACCTGGTGTATAAGTACACGCACTTTTGACCTATTTGTAGAAAAAATTGTGTAAGGTTCACAGTCTTGTGGAACAATTATATAGTAGGCTACAATAGTTTGACGATATTGTTTTCAAATATTGTCCAGGTCATATCTCCGCTTGTAATCAAATCTCCTTCTTGAAATTTTTTGTACATAGTACTACTTCAAAATACTATCAAAAGACAGAATTTCAAATTTTTATCTCATGCCCCACCAGAGATATCAAAGCCTAAAAAGTGCAATTTTTGAAATTTTTGAAGAATTTCGGAATTTTTTTCGCGAACAGAAATGAACTCCCAGATCTAGGACTTGGTGTATGAGTACACGCACTTTTGAACTATCTGTAGAAAAAATTGTGTAAGGCTGACAGTTTTCTTAGCATAAAAAATTTCCTCTTGCAAATAGATAGATTTTGGAAAAAATCTTAAATTTTGTGCTAAAATTTCATTTGTAAAAATTTATTTTTCAAAATTATTCTACCACCGTACATTTAACCTATTTTATTTTGAATAAAATGCTGCAAACCCCATTTCAATTAGGAAAATAAAAGACGAGATAGTTACAATTTTGTGTATCCTAATATATCAGAAAATCGCTGAACACGACGAAACAAAGATGGCCGCCATACACAAACAAAAAATAGTAAAATTAAAATAACGGTCATTTTGAACTTCCGTTACGTTGTTGTACAAAAATTTCAGATTTTTTAAAAATCGTCGAACGACCAAAACAATATTTTCTGGACCACTTGAAATAAACGGTCAGATAATCTATACCGTTCGTGGTTTCTTCTATAACAAGCATGGTTACCAGGAACCTCGAAAAGAACATTTCCCAAAGCTTAATATCAGGAAAACTGATCTGTGTATGACCGAATGTATAAGGGGATGTAACAGTTCGCATAGAAGACGACGCTCCCAAACGCGGTCATCGACTGTTGAAGGACAAATCGTGTTTTTCCGACGAGGCAACTCTATCCCTATGAGCCATAGTCCATTCAAGATGTTCTCTGTCCTATTGTAGGAACATTTGGGAATGATGATGAATCGACGTGGGCACGCGAGTAGGATATTAGTCCTTTACCCTCATATTCAACAGTATCAACTGAATTGCATTTTCCAAAATAATTCCACTTGCAATAATATTGTCACGGGATGTAAATTAAACCAGTCTAGGTTGCCGATTTTTCTTAACCAAGTGGGACGAGGGAGTTCAACGCAATGGCTTCTGTTGTTGGTTTTATCGTCATTCATCCACTTTGCACAAGTACTAACAAAGATATCCTCTCAAAAACTCATGAGACGTGCAGTTTCAAAGTTTTGCTCTGAGTCGTTGGACAACTTAATTTAGTTCCGTCTCAAAGTAGCTTAGATCAGCAGCTTTGTCTCTTACAAGCAGACGCAAGAGCAAAAATAATTCCTAAAACACTGTAGCAGCATTTATATACCATTCATACAGTATTATGCATCTTCCAAACGAGTCCATTACAAAATGTGGTAATGCATAATGTTTTGGCTCTTGAATATATATAGTAAATGTAAAAACATCTTTGAGTGTTTTAAATAAAAGGAGTGTTTTTTTCGCTGGACAATTGAATGGACAATATATGGCCATCTTTAATCATGGATATTTCTGGAGGGATCGTCTGAGTATTTTTAAATTGATTCGGGAAGTTTCATTCATGACAGCAAAATTTACAGCTACTATGCTTATAATAACATCTAATTCTGGAAGTTTGTAATCCTGTTGTCTAATCTTCAATTTTTCTTTTAAAAGAGAATAACCTATGTCATAGAAATATGTTCTAAATTTTACTGTTTATTTAATATAAATCAAAGAAAAATCGTCTTTTATGTAATTATAATAGTATAAAATGCACAAGGCTGTCATTGCATTTAAGGAATTTAAAGGCTTCGGAAAATTGTTTAATTAATGATATAGCATGCAAACAAAATATGAAATAGAGTGCACAAAGCATTGTATTTCAGAAAAATACATTATTTTAACGCAATTACAATTATGTATTTCAGCTTTTAAAGAAGTTACTTTATATTAAAATTATAAAAATTAATTTCCGTAGATCAACAGCTTCCGTCAAAATAAAACATTATTAGAAAATGATGTGATAGCTGCCAAAAAACTAGCTAAATTCTGTTTTTTTTCATATTGAAACAACTACATTAAAATACATTTTTTAACTTTAGAAAGATTCAAATAAGGTACTACTACATTTTAGGACATGCTTAGTTAATGTTTTTTCATGTATATATATATATATATTTATATATATATATATAAATTAAAAAGCTACATTTTCTTTTTTGAATGACGCCAATTTCAAATACAGTGGAACATCGTTTATACGACGCCGAAGGGACTGCCAAAAAACGTCGTATAATCGATTATTACTTCTAAACCTCGAATTAATTTTGTTTTCGCTTAATTTTAATGCCTAGCGTGTTGGTTTACATACATTTATAAATTAAACAAACAAATAACCAAAAAATGGGGGAAGGGAGGGGAATATAGTAAGAAATTTCAATTTAACACAAAAAAGTACCTAAATTAAGCTCCCTCTGGATATATGTTCCCTTCTCTGACATATTTTGCAAATTATATAAACCCTGGAAAATTTCTTAAGTCCAAATATACCCCATCACCCTCTTATTGTTACGTCTCTATTCCACAAAAGTTTCAATTATAGGCCTCCCTTAAAATTGTTAGAAATTTCCTGTCTGCTAAAGGGGGCTTATTTTCGATACTTTACGGTACATAAAGGGTTTTTTTTTCTTTTGATCATTTTACGTAGAGAAAATAAAATGCCTGTGTTTGTTTGGCCTAACTAATTGACGTTGAGTTATAATTAATGATCTGTGCAATGAGTGAAGGCTTTGAAAAGTACTTATGCTGATATTGTAGCAAACAAAATAAATTCTTGATGTTTCGATGCAATTCGCGAAATTTTTTACTATCACAACTTTTACATTTGAACTCTTTCAAAATGCCAATTTTTTTTATTTTACCAAGATTAACTTGCTTTCTTGAAATACACTGCTCAAAACAATTAAAGGATAGTTGACGTTTTATATAAAATAAAAATATAAACGAAATTTTTTATGCCGAAAATAGAAGAAGAGAATCACAAATGCAAATTTTTCTGGTTTTGAAACTGTGGAGTATGCAAATTTTGAGTTCGACGTCAAAAACGTCGCTTCAGCGGCAGTGAATGAAATTTGACTTTCAACTGGATAAAAGAGAATGAAGACAAGGATGATCGGCATTCAGTGATTGCTTTGTTTCAGTGAGTACGATGTCTCAGCGAAGTCATTTGACAGATTCAGAAGCTTGGAGAATTGTTGGTAGGTTAAAAGGGGGCCAAACTCAAGCCGAAGTAGCGCAAGCCATTGTAGTGTCACAAAGTGTCATTTTCGGGATCTGGAACCGTTTTTTGAAGAGTGGATGTGCAGGCCGAAGACCAGGGCAAGGTCATAGACGGGCAACAACGCCCAATGAAGATCGGTATTTAGCGTTAACAGTTCGGAGACACCGAAACATGAATGCTACTCTTCTCCAACAACACCTTCGCTCGGCTACAGGCACCACGATTTCAACTCAGACTGTCCGAAACCGGCTCCATGCTGTAAGTCTGTATACTCGCCGACCGATGGTATGTTAAGATTAACATCAAGGTGGTAGATTAACATCAAGGCATCGTCGCGACCGCAGGGAGTGGACAACCCAGCATGTCAATTGCAGAAGAAATGAATGGAGCAATATTCTGTTTTCTGACGAGTCCCGTTTTTCTGTGCAACCGGATAATAGGCGTATTTTCATCTGGAGGGACCGTGGCAGTAGGAATAATCCTGCGTTCGTGCACGAAAATGTTAGATTTGGCGGTGGAGGAGTGTTGGTGTATGGTGGCATCTCCATTGACGCGCGCTCTGACCACTACATCATTCGAGATGGAGCTCTGACTGGTCGCCAATATAGGGATGAGATCCTCAGACCTATTGTAGTCCCTTACGCTGCAGCAATCGAAGATAACTTCATTTTAATGGACGATAACTGCAGGCCACATCGTGCAATCCTGGTGGAGGATTTCCTTTTCGAGGAAGGAATCGTTCGAATGGAATGGCCAGCGTGTACTCCAGACATGAATCCAATCGAGCACGCTTGGGACGCTCTAGGAAGACGAGTTTCTGGCCGCCAACAACCCCCACAAACTCTCCAAGAGCTGGAAAGAGCTCTTCTGGAAGAGTGGGGCAGAATACCTCAAATCGTGATTAATAGCCTAATTGAGTCCACGCCTCAAAGGTGTTCAACGTTGCTGGTCACCCGTGGAAACCATACCCACTACTGAAAATGATTTTCTTTGAAGAAAACACCTTTTCTTATTCTTTTTTTCTAATATGCACAAATTGTGTTTTTTTCCTTTTGTACACAAATGCGCAATAAAATGCATTTTTTTCTGCCAAACATGTGTAATTTATTCTCATATAACCTACTATGTCTGTCGACCATGTATCAATCAGCTAAAAAGTTTCCCAGTTACAAAATCCACCTAAAACTGCAATATCCTTTAATTGTTTTGAGCAGAGTATGTCTGAAAAACCTGTTTCCGAAACATAACGAAAAGTGAAAAATTAAATGAAACATTGATCTGTACTGTTAGCGCACTGATAAGAAAAGAATATGCCGTGTTGTGTAAAATTAAAGCGGGTCGGAAAAGCTTACCATCTTCGGTCCTCGCAAAAAGAATATTCCTATAAAGAAAGGGCAGCTGACGTCACTGTGGACGAATTACTGTGGATAAGGGAGAAAAACCAGTCCGTTCTTTAACGACTGACACTGTACGGATGAAGTCCGGGAATTTGATTGGTCTAAGTTTGCCATTGCATAAGAAAGTATGATATGATTGGGCTACATCGTCAAAATGATTCCTACAATGATCGCTATGACAAAAAATGTAGCGGTAGGTTGGTTGACAGAAGTGTTTGTTTGTAAACATGCCCTTTCCTTATTTTTTGTGACAATTCGCACACAAGCCCACGTTATTATCATACGGATGAGGTATATTTAAATACATTCTTTGGTGTCATTCATAACTGGCGAGTTCCGCCTGCTTTAAAATACACAAGCAAAATAAACAAAAAGAAAAAATGTGTAAAATCGGAAAACCGACGTATAAACGATTTTATGCGTCGTGAAAAATATAGAGAAACAGAGGGAATTTTTATTGACTTAAAAACAAGGTATTCGATTGATTAGATACATATTATTAAGTTTTTTAGATGTAGGACAACGGGAAAGAGCTAAAGACAGGACGCAGCTAGAAATGAATGATAGAATTGTGTGTGTGTGTGTGTGGGGGGGGGGTCAAGAAAATCTAGGGGACTGAAATTTTGTTTCTCTCTCTCTCACTCAGAAACATTAATTAGTGCATGTTCACAGTTTGGGAATTATGTTTCTTATTACAGTAATAACTTTATTTTATGCTAAGAAAATAATATATATGAGAACTTTAAATGTGTATAAAAAGTGCAATATTAACCGTCATGTTAGCTTCATATATGTAAATAGAATGAACAAATGTTGAAATAATGATTTTAGTCAAAATTTAGTATTTTTGCAAAACTGTGAAAGAGTCTCTAAATTAAATATATTTTTGAACAGAATTTTTGGGGGATTTTAGGAACATAAATTCCTTTAGTGACCTTGGATTCTTTACCAGGGGAGGCTCAAAATATTAAGGGGGGTGAGCCCTCATAGCATCTACTTAGCTACAGCCCTGCTTAGCTACAGCCCTGATTGACTGAATTACAAAATTTAAAAAGAGATATTTCTGTGGGATATACTCTCGCATGTGGGCTACACTTTCTGTTGCTCCTGAATAGCGAAGCTGTGTGACCAGGAGTGAAAAGAAGAAGAAAGTAAATAGAACGATTTTCAACGACGGCAAACGATGTTGACTAAAACTTAGATGGAGATTTCGACGAGTTACAAATGACGATTCTTTTAAGAAACTATAAAATATTTACGACGAATTGATGCTCGATAAAGATTGTTGGGAAAAGTTACGAAGAATAAATTTATGTTTTGTTTTTTATTTTGTTAGTTTTTGTTCCGTTCGTCAGATAATAAATGTATGTGTCCGTCAGAAGCTACTTTTATTTTGTGTGAGGACTCGTCTATCCTACATTTCTATAATATTAAATTATGGAAGGTGGTGAAAAAAGTGGCTAAAATGTAGTCTGATGATTTATTTAATTAGACAGTGACCTTTACATGTGCTAAAACTTATGTGCAAGTTTCATATAAATCGGTAAAAGTAAAAAGATTTTTATCAGGAACATAAATACAGAGAACGGTTAAATGAAATGAAAAAACATACTCATATCATTTTTAGAACCTCAAACCTACAACACGCCCCAACAGATGAAAATTGTCTACAAAAATAATTCTCTTACTATTTTTTGTTTTTTGCTCGTTAAAAAAACTTATACATTATCACATTTGAAAAATAATGGATATTGCTCAGGATGGTATAGCAGATGTTTCTCTGAAATTATGCATGCCTATACAGTGGCGCCTCTACCTTTATAACGGAGTAATAGCAAACAATTCATATCCATGTATTATTATAATATCGTATGGGAAATAAAATCTCGCATCTTTTTTTAAGCTTTTAATATATTTACATCTTTCATGCCACAAATATCTTTGAAAAACTTCCTTTGTGATTTTAAATATAAGTACACCTCTTCTCAATGGAAAGGAGTAATACATGCAATCCCGTGCAAGCAGTGTGACGCACTAAATATTGAATAGACAAGCCGTATCTTGGAGATACGTTTCAAAGACAGATTCAGATTAAAATTCAGCCAGGTGGGGAGGCCTACCATTTGGTGTGAGCTCAACTAGCCCCACCCAGTAATGTTTATTAAAAATAAAAAACAGAGGAATTACACAGTAATAAAAAAGGTAGAAACAGAAAGTAATTGAGACAAGAAAATAAGTATGTATAACAATAGTAAAATAAACGAGCTCAGTGCTTTACAAACTATAACACAAATTGTTTTTTAATAATAACAGTAATTCTAAAATTGTTTTAAAATAAAAGTTTCTTTGATTAGTTCCATATCTCATCATCGTTATCATATAAAAGGCACCGTGGAGGCATTTGGAAAAGTCCTTGATCGTTTTCAATCAGTGTTTATGCAGTTTATGATTTTTTGTAACAGCGCTGGTTATTTTTTTTATTATTTTGAAACAGTTTCAAAGAACACAAGTTGTTTTAAATAAAAAATTAAATTCTAAAATTGTACCCCACATTATCAAAACTGATCGTTATCTAAATTTTGAGTCGGCCAAGGTCATGAAATTAAACTGCAATACATAAAATAGCCATGTTTTCCTGGAGGCATGGTATACGAGAATTGCCTAATTCCCACTGAATGAATCTAATTCTTTCTCACCAGAATATATAATTTTAATCTAACTCAGTTACCTATCTTCGTGTTTAATTATTTCTGACACATGACTTCAATAATACGTTAAATAATGTTGTATTTCGTGATTTTTGTTATTTATATTACTCATGAGGAACAAGCATATGTAAAGCATTAGTTCAAACGCCTAATGCTTTATTTTTAAAATGAATTTTTGTGGTTTCTAAGTAATTAAATTAAATTGTCTGTACTTTTATAATTGTTTTTAATACATTAATGTACATTATATACATGTAACTACATAAACATTACGGCAATAAAATTCTAAATAAATTTCTATTTAAAAATCTTACATTTACGATATCTCTTTTAATATAATTATGTTGACCACATCAATTTTGTAATGCTGGTTTTCACTACAATAATAAAAAAAGAAAAAGGGATCCAAAAACAAATGGACATTTAATCAGAATTAATTGTATCTTTACTTGCTTTGCGTGCATTAATATAAATAAATGAATAATGGAAAATAACTTTAACAATTTTTCACTGTGAATATTAATATTTACTTAAATCGAATAACTTAATTCTATTTCATTAAATGTATCTTGTATTGTTAATCATATCTCTTAAAGTTTTATGTATCGTATTTATATAAAATGTAAAATATGAATTACATATTACAATTATATACATTACATATACATTATGTAATTATACACAAGTACATTGCATTAATATACATTAACCCCTTCGCGACGGAAGCCTTTTACGAAATTTTTAATATTTTCCCATAGGTTTTTAAAAACAGAAATTCGTACCTTATTAAATCGAGAAAATGCGCCAATTGAATAAGGCAAGTTTTACAGTAAATTTTTACTTGCGGGGATAAATAAGAATTCTTAAGCCTTTTTGCGGCACGTATACGTGTCACTCGTCCCCCAGAGGTTATACACAAGTAAGAATATAAACATTACATTAATAGAATACAAAATTAAACTCGATTTTAAAATCTTACATTTATAATATCTCTTTTACCTTAATTATATTCACCACATCTATTTTGTAATGAGGTTCTTACTACAGTAATAAAAAAAGAAAAAGGGAACTGAAAACTAGTAGATATTACCTCTACCATGATTACTCACTGAGAATATTAATATTTACTTAAATCGAATAGCTTAATTCTGTTTTATTAAATGGCTTTTGCATTGTTAGTCATTGCTCCTAAAGTTTTATGTATCGTATTTATATGAAATATAATATATAAATTACATATTTCAATGATACACATTACATGCATATTATGTAATTATACACAAATACGTTACATTAATATATATTATATACATGTAATTACATATACATTACATTAAAAAAATACTAAATAAACTCGATTTTAAAATCTTACATTTATAATATCTCTTAAAACATAATTATATTCCCCACATTTATTTTGTAATGCTGGTCCTCACTATAATAAAAATAAAAGGGATCGAAAAACTCTAACGGACATTTAAACTCAATTATTTGTATCTTTACTTCCGTTGCGTGCATTAATCTAAATAAATGAACGAAGGAAAATAACTCTAACATGATTATTCTCCGAGAATATTAATATTTACTTAAATCGAATAACTTAATTATGTTTTATTTAATGGCTCTTACATTGTTAATCATTACTCTTAAAGTTTTATGCATTGTATTTATATGAAATATAAAATATAAATTATATATTACATTGATACACATTACATATACATTATGTAGTTATACAAAAGTACATTACATTATTATACATTATATACATGTAATTACACATACATTACGTTAGTAAAATACTAAATAAAACTCCATTTTAAAATCTTACATTTATAATATATCTTTTAACATAATTACATTCACCACATCTATTTTGTCATCTTGGTTCTCACTACAATGATAAAAAAAAGAAAAAGACATCTAGAAACGAATGAACGTTTAATCTCTATTATTTGTATCTTTACTTGCATTGCGTGCATTAATCTTAATAAATGAACGAAAGAAAATAACTCTTCCATAATTATTCACTGGGAATATAAATATTTATTCAAATCGAATAACTATATTTTGTTTTATTAAATGACTCTTGCTACGTTAATGAGTTCACTGATAGTTTTATGTATCGTATTCATATGAAGCATAAAATATAAATTGAGCTCAAATTGAAACAGTGAAAAGGGGAGATTTAATATTTCGCTATAAATATTTTTTTTCAGTAATAAGAAATGGAAGAAGAAAGTTTGCAAGCAATGTTTATATGGATTTCTATTTTCAGAATTCAATACAACGACGTGTTATGTAATTATTTTGAGAATCACTATTATTTTATTCTTGTTCCTTGTGCTTTTTTGTTCTCTAATTGTTATTTCCGTTGACATTAATTCTTTATTTTGCATTAAAACAAGGTACGGAGTGGTTAGTCCTGCTTTCTACCAAAATTCAGGAATTTATGCTTTATTGTACAGGCTTTTTGTTACAGATTTCCCAGGCAAAAACAAACTTTTCTGCCTGGGAAATCTGTAACAAAAAGGCCTGTACAATAAAGCATAAATTCCTGAATTTTTTCAAATTCGATATGGTAAAAGCCTGGGTCACAATCACGCCGCAAAACAGTCTGTCGTGACCATCTTGAAGAATTTCCAGGAGATCCTAGACCCTTATTGCTATGGGAGATAGTATATTACGAGTGATCTTAATTATTATACAGAACTTTATTTTCTGTCAAAAGGTTAATGAAATGCGTGGTTTTGTTCTTTTAAACAAATGTTGTATTCTATATTCTATATGTATTCTGTATCCTGTATTCTATAAATTTCTATTTTATTTGTTAACTACATATAGAAAATTACACATTTCTTATATTTCTTAAACGTTATGTATATGTTTATCGAAAATTGTAAGCTGAGCATATTAAGGCAATTAAATTCTAGTATGTAATACTCTAAAAGAATGGTTTAATGTCATTATGCTAGTCTTAAATTCTATATATATATTTATATATATATTTATATTATTTTTAAATATATTTAAAATTATTAAAATGAATAAAAAATCTCAGATTGTCAAATAAACGAAAAAATTTGGAATCTCATATACATTTTATTTTCCAATGTAAACAAATTAACTTTAAAAACACAATAAATGTTTAACTCTTCTTTAAAAGCCTAAGTATTTATTCTAGATGAAGATTTTTATTTTGTTATAATTTGCAAATACTTAATTGATAAATATTATTCTTAAAAATGCAATTTTTTGCTTTGAAACGGAAATGTCAAATGAAATGAAAATAAAACAAGAAGTAATGGGCATTTTTTAAAAACTTTTCTCGTGTAATTTTTGAAATACTTCTTTCTGTATCAGTATTTACATAGGATATTATTATGATAACTACCGGGTGTCCCAAAAATGACTGATGGATTTTAAAATTCAATAACTTGCAAACGGTGACAGCTATTTAAAAAAATTTTGAATGAGGGTTATGTACAATGCCAGGAGTTTTTTTTACCGTAATTTTTTGTTTTAGTTGGCATCTCAAACAATAGGTGGCGCTGACGGCGAGTGAAGGCTAGGTCGACGCTTCACTCAGCACTGATCATCTGGCCTTCAATCGCCGTCAGCGCCACCTATTGTTTGAGCTGCGAACTAAAATAAAAAAATTGCGGTAAAAAAACGCCTGACATTATACATAACCCTCCTGCAAAAATTTTTTAAATAGTTGTCACCGTTTGCAAGTTATTGAATTTTAAAATCCATCAGTCATTTTTGGGACACCCGGTATGAAATACTGCATAGCTTATATAGGAATATCTTAAGACTTGCATTTATGCAAGATTTTTTCCCCTTTAAATTATTATAAGAAATTCCTTTTATGTTTTTTATTCCGGTTTTAATTCCTTCTAAAACAGCAAATATATTTATCTTTTGAATTACTTAATGTATGATTAAAAATATGAATACGTAATAGGTGTAAATATTATGAATTCTCAAAATTCGTTTCAAATACATATTTCATAAAAGGAGGAACTTGAATTAACAGCTCATTCAACCAAATGTAATGACGCAAAATTATAATTTATACCTAAAAAAAACAACAATTCATAAAATAACGATAAACACAAAAATAAATTGTTATTTAATACAAGTATCCTTTAAAACAGGTGTGACATTAAAAAAAAATCGTATATTGTAAAAAGTTGGAAATTGCACGTGAAGCGTAGCAAACGTGGTCCATTCTTTCAATAACGAAGTTTTTAAAATATTCAGATATTGATATATAGTATACAGTGTAATAGCCGAAATCTTTTGCGTATCTCTGTAAATACTATCACCAATTTCATAAAATGTGAAGTAGATTAAAATAATGAAAACGCGCTCCAATCACCAACCCATACCAATATGTAATGGAATATTTTTGCCTGGCTCTATAAATTAATAACAACTGTTTTTTGTATCATAGGTTGTACAGAAAGTTTATTTTATTACATACATCATAGATACATATCGATTTTATTATATTCGAAAAAGTGTAACAGCATTAAAATGCACTTGAAACTTTTTTCCGTCTCCCCGTAATGTAAAGGAATATTTTGATTATACCGTAAATAAAATTTTACATCCCATTTTCATAAAAAATAAATGGTGCGAAAAAATTATACAAATTTATGTATTTTAAGTTTCAGACGATATGATTGAGTAGTTTTTGCTAAGTTATATGCGAACGGAAGGACGAATTAATCAACGACTATAGGTGCTACGTATTTACACTTTTACGAACGCACCTAAAAACCACTTTTAATACGATGCATTTGGTTATTTAACTCATTTTTGTTAACCAATCTTATTTTATCATAAAAAATACTATGCAAATCATTAAAAAATATAAATTATCTGCAAAATTAAATAAATCTTTAACCTCAACTCTTTATGTTATTATTTCGTATAGTTTATTTACGGGAATAGATGTGCACAAAAAGGACAATTGCTAAAAAAAAGTTATGCATTAGGTTATCTACCGAAATCCGAAAAATTATCTATTTTATTAAATAATACCTTCTAGGATAGTCTTTACCATTTAAATTTGAAATTTGTCACAATACATCTAACATAAAAAATGTTCTAACATTTTTTTGGTAGATTACATTTAACCTAAATTTAATTATTCATATGAATAATAATAAAAAAATATACAACCTAACATTGAAGATAAAATTTATTATACATTATGTATTTAACAATAGCAAATTATACTGCAAAAATTTTATACATGTAAATTATAAATTAACAAAACAAACAACTTGAATTGAAAGGACGAATAACTGGAATATTTGTAATTTTAAGTAAAATACCTATGAGTAAAATAAACAGAAACACAAAGTAATAACCCAATACATGACAATTCAATAAATATGTAAAGATAATAATTCGAAGAAATATAAACAATTTTTCGAACGTTGTATATTTATTCCATTATATTAATTCAAATCCGCCTAAGCACCGTACTGGAAATGAGAAATGTTTCGAATTAAATTAAATGTAAATACAAATTAAACTGAAAGAAAAACATGCAATGAGAGAGGCATGAGATAACATTCTAAATTCATCTTTTAAATTTAAATGTTCAAAAGAATATAATTTGAAAACAATATTTATCGAGTTAGGTGGTTGATGATTTTTCTTTAAAAAAAATAATATACGTGTGAGTATTGTTAACATTAAATTAGAGGAGAAAAGTTTTATATTCTATTCACACCGCTATTTTTTAAAAACTACATTTGATAGTATATTTACCTAGCAAATGTTCTCGAAGTACATGTAAAAATATTTTTCTTTTGAAAAATTGGTGCATATGTAACAATGCTTGAAGACAGAAGGGGAAGAAATGAGAAAAGAAGAAAAAAGTAGAGGATTTGCTGAGTCTTGAAATGGATTAAAAGCTCGAAAAGGAATGCCTTTCAGTAGTATACAAATTGATGATGTTCAAGAGGGAACAAGAACGTCCTTAAGTTTAATTTTTAAATATCATTTATAATGTATATACTATTTTATTACTGCATCTTTTTATTATGTTTCTTTTTATTATATTTATTTTTATTTTTATTATGATAACGACGATATATTTAGTAATAAATAAAATTATTATTGTAAAATTAATGTCTAAAATTGGTATGTTAATAAAGAAAGTAGTAAAATTTTAACATTTAGAAAGATCATTGCTATGTCTAAATTATATTGTCAATCCGGAAACTTCCTTCTGTTTTTATAAAATTTTATAAATGAAATGAATGATGTTTGGAAATAGCAGTTAATCAGAATGATTTTTACTTTGTTCAAATTTTGAAATTATTTGTAATTTATTCAAAATACAAAATTTGAAAATAGACTTAATAGAAAATCAGCCTTAATAAAAAAAATGTAATATGAAATACATAAATGAAATCTTATAGGTACTTTGAGGAAAATGCATTTTTTAAACTGTAAATTCTAACGGTAATAATACGTTTTAGAAGTGTGTTCTAAACATTTTAGAGCATTAAAAATTCAAAGAATAGTTGTAATAAATTTAATATGAATGACATTTTTATTTTCTTTCAAAACGTAATATATTTTATTATAGTGATTCTATACTTGTGTTATTGAAATGCAGGATAATTTTGTCTTACTTTTAAAACTTCAATGAATAATATTACCCGTCTATATAATAAAAACTTCACACCTGTATGTAATGTTTTCCACTATCTCCATAAATCTCGAATTCGTAGAAATCTCAGCACGACAGCCTTAATAAAATGCTTTCTTAAAAATTGACCTTCCTAAAAAATAACCGCAACTCATTGATTAAAAATACATCAAATTGTACAAAATTGTATTCATTTAATAGAAGCGTGCATGGCGGGAAAACTGCGCGGTTATATGAGCTTGCAATTCAGTTAGTTAACGCAAGTTTTTTTAAAAACTTTATAAACAAATTTATGAACCTTATGCAAATATTATAACTACTAAGTTATTTGTGCAACTTAAAGATTTCATTTTCTGCAAATACCGTTATCACGCATTAGAATTGAAATAACGGTCAGAAATATAAAAAAAAAAAATTATAATTGTAAAATGAATTTTTGACATTTTCGGACGGTTTAAGCAGCGTTACCGTTAACCCTTTCCGGCAGGGGCAAATTCTGCTATCAAAATGAGAATTTATCGACACCAGAATTTTAAGAAAAAAACTGTTTGATATAGAACCTCTTATATTGGCTTTCATTGTAAAAGCAAAATTTTATTGAAATATTATTGGTTTCGATTTAAAATTAGGTATCCCAGACTTGGCACACTGTACCTGGAAAGAGTTAAACCAAAGTGCCCTTAGTAATATAGATTTGTGTGAATAAAATTTCTATAACAAAAATTTATTTAAATATAATCTAAAATGTATTTAAATTATGATATATAATTAATTTAAATGTAAAATATTACATAACTTAGCGTGATGAAAAAATAATCTTGATGAATTAATGAAATATTAGAGATGAATATTTTGTAGATTGCTGAAAAATCCAATATATATAATATAAACGTTTCAGCTATTATTTTATGTTCCTCTTCATACTAAAATGTATTTCTAAATTAAATTTTAAAAGGTTATAGTGGAAAAAGAGATACATCCGAGATTAGATTACAAAAATCCAT
The DNA here is from genome assembly GCA_964019185.1 of Maratus speculifer. NCBI lineage: Eukaryota > Metazoa > Arthropoda > Arachnida > Araneae > Salticidae > Maratus > Maratus speculifer. The sequence goes on from OZ025295.1 coordinate 94,000,244, forward strand.
TCAGATGGAAACGATGAATGAAATAATAGCTGATATTTTATAAACTTATACACTATAAAATTTTAACGTTTAAAAAGACCAAAAATACAGCTAAATAAGATTGCCAAACCCGAAACGTCCTTTTATTTCAATTTAATCAGTAAAATGAATAATGTTTCGAAATAGTAACTCAGCAGAATAATTTTTCTTTATTCGAATATTGAAAATCTTTACAATTTATCCAAAATATAAAACTTCTTAGTAAACTTACGCTATTGAAAATAGACTTAATAGGAAATCAGACTCAATAGAAATGTTTGAATTTAAATACATAGGGGAAACCTTTTTTGTACTTTGAGGAAAATACATTTTCTAAACTGTATATTCTATTAATAATAATAAACTTCAGAAGTGCATTCTAAAAATTTTCAAAGCATTAAAGATTCACAGAATCGTTGGAAATTAATATTTAATAATGTTTAATAATATTTAATAGTAATTAATTTAATTAATTAATTTAATAATATTTAATAATATTTATTTTAATAATGTTTTAATTGTATGTTGTTCATTTATAGAGTTTTGCATTTATTATTGTGATTCAACCCTTATGTTATTAAAATTTCTGTTATTCAGTATTGAGTTTGTCGAGATGGATGCCTCGATTACAAACGTTTTTACAAAAGCATTTTAAAATGATTTTCAGTAGATATTGACAAAACTCTTCTTAAGAGTAAAACATTACTAATTGCAATAAAAGTCTTTTCTATAACGCATTTAATTTCTCGATTATTTCCTGTACTTTTCTAAAATATACACAGGGTGTTTCATAAAAGATGGGCAGATCTTAAGGAGGTGACAGTACTCATTCAAACAAACAACTTTCATCAGAAAATGCAGGATCGGAAGTAAAATACAACGGTGCTGTCGTATATTGGAGACTTGGAACATGCAATCACTAAAACGTAATTACTCTTACGAGTTGTCGATAGAAGAACACCATAATAACAAGAAACTGTGATATAGGAAAGAAAAAGTACACGTATGCAAAATTTTGTTTCCGTTAATACATAACTGTCAAAGTTCCGAGTCTCCAATTGTCATTCGTTGCAAAAACATTCCAAAAATAAAGTGTGTCCAACTGAAATTTAGCCACCATGATTTTGTACCGTAATCGCACATAAAACAAAACCACCAAAACGAAAGAAATGTATTAAAAAAGACCATATAGAAATGCATATTTATAAATAATAACGCACTCCCTGCCTCACTTTGATCAGGAAAAAATTAATGTATAAAAAGAGAGGAGGCAAAAAGTGTCCCGGAGAAATAGATCCGCTGATGTTAATTTAAATTACATAAGCCATATTTATATTTGACTTCGAATATACGATGTGGCATACTATTTGCAATCATTGGAAGACATTGGCATCTATATTTTCTCAGGCCTCAATGATGGCGGCATTCAGTTATGCCACAGGCTTGAACTGTTTGCCACTGTCATTTAAACTTCCACTAAATATACTCCACACATTTTCTTCGGGACTGAGTTGAAGGTAAAGGGCAGGCCATTCCATAACATGTCCCCAATTTCCCAAAAAACATTCCTAGGAGAATGTTGCGAAGGTTATGGGGGCGTTTTCCTGCTGGATAATTATACTTAGCCCACCAATGATCTCTTCAGTTGGCAATAAATGGATTTTTATCCATTGTTGATAATTGATGACCTGTATGCAGTCTAAGGAAAGAACTAGATTAAGTTTACCACTATAGCCGAAGCCTCGCAACACTCTTAATTACCCTCCATAGAGTTGTCGACAGAAAATTTCCTCTCCTTTCATTTTGTCATACCATTAAAAGGTAAGAGAGGCTGAGACATTTAAACTAGTTCTTTTCTTATCTGGGAATACAAGAAGATGCCACTGACCTTTCCTGGTTTAAATATATTTTGCCCCATCGACTCTGATTTGCTTGTAGATAGTTTTCAAGATGGCAGGCTGAATATCAGTAGACGGTGGCTTATTAATGGTGTTTAGAGGATTCAACTATTGTGTTAAACTTAACTCTTCTCTCAGATGGCATGTAGGCCACCAAGTACCAAGAATCGCTAAAAGCCCATTTATCTCAACTGAAAAGAGAATTGTTGGACTGGTTTTAAATTTTGAACAGGGAAACGCCTCCATAACCTTTTCAAAATCCTCCTAGGACAGGTTTTTGTGTTATTGGAGTTATGTTAAGAAATGGCCTGCTCTGTACTTTCATCTCAATCCTCGAGAAAATGCGTGCAGTTTTAAATGCCAATGGCTGACAGTTCAAGTCTGTGGCAGAATTGAAGGCCACCATCATTGAAATCTGAGATAATATTGATCCTAATATCTTTCAGAAATTGGTAAATGGTATGCCACATCATATATTCCAAGTCATATGTAAGTATGATGAATATAAAATTATATTAACAATAGTGGCCTTATTTTGGGGGGACACTTTTCCCTCCTTTTTTTGTGTATCCATTTTACCCTGATCAAGTGGGGCAGGTAGTGAGTTAATCCTTGTAAATATGCATTATAGTCTTTCTTAGTATATTTGTTTCGTTCTCGTGTCTAATTGCGGTACAATATCATTGTGGCTTTATTTTGGTGGAACACACGGTATTGTTCCACACTAACAGGGAAAAGGCTGATATGCATTTTATCTACGAAACTGTAAAGAAAATTACTCGGAGAATCAATAATTGTACGGAAAGAAGTTTATCTACTTTTCTTTTGTCTCTTAACTGTCCTTTATGTGTTTTGCCTCATAATTGACCTTTATGTGTTTTTATTCTAATAACAACATTACATTTGTTGCCCTCTAGCATCCTCTAGCATCCTAGAATTTTGACCATACATTCTTTGATGAAATTTGTTTGTTTACATATGTGCTGTCATCTCTTAAAGTTTTGCTCCTCTTTTATGAAGCACCCTGTATATATAAATTAACAAAATATTTACGGAAGAAAGACAAATTAAATAAAAGGATTTAATTAAAAGAAATAAAATATTGATGCAAAATTTTAAAATGTAGAACATATGTCAACACAATTACGACAACGATTTTAATATGGAAAATTAAAACAAGTCCGTTCTTTTAATTTAATGGAGGATATTCCATCTACGTTATGATCACGTGGTCAAGGTAAAACCTTCTAGCTTAAAGAAGAGAAAGCTTCGTTAGACTCAATGTACACTGTAAAAAATATGACTGTTTTGCTGCATCGTCACTCCACAGCTTTTATAGAAAACGAGTACTTCAGGCTATCATGGAGCATTCTCATTGGCCAAAAGAGTGATATTCTATAAAAGCGGGGGAGTGACGCTGCAGCAAAATAGTCATATTTTTTACAGTGTAAATCCCCACCAGCCAATGAAACAGTTCATAGAGAAAGCAGTAGCAGCCTCCCTGCTTATCAGTTAGAAGTTCTTTGGGTAAATTACCGGTATCACGTGACCTTTTACAGCCTCAAACGCAGATTTGGAATATGCTCCATTAAACACCGATAAAGTATATTTTATAAACAAAATTATAATAGTTTAATAATAGCAATAATAGTTTAATTAAAAATTATTTTGTATTAACTAGATAAATAAAGGCTAACATACATCAAATATTTGACTAAAGCATATATTGTTTGTTTTAGTAAAAATTATTTAATTTCGTGAGACTAAAGAAAGCTCAGTTTTGTTTTCTTCTGAAACAATTGTTTTGCGCTATGTGAACCTACTTTATGACGTAAAGTTTTTTTAGCAAACAAAGTAATTTTTTTCTGTAGTGAAGAAAAAAGTCTTCAAAAATAAACAAAAGTCTGTTTCTTTATTTATTCATTAATTTAATTTAATATAAACTCATATTTCATCTTCAGAACACGCGATGCAGGAATATCTTAATGCAAATTTTCACAATAATGTTAAATATGTAAAATAGAAATTACAGAAACTGTTCACGATTATTTTTTTTTTCATTAAAATTTTAAAATATTCAGGTTTTCACGTATTAGTCTAAAAACATGTATTCGCATATACTAATAGAAAATGTAATTTCTGTGCCTGTTATGCCAATGCATCCGCTCACTCTCTATATCTCTAACAAAAACACACACACATATGTGTGTGTGTGAGAGAGAGAGAATCATTCGATATGTATGTGTCTGTTAAAGAAATATTTATATAAAAGAAGTTTTTTTCAAGCTGCTACTGATTTTCGGGTACGTTTTAAAGTAATTTTAATAGTGTAAGAATAATTTTATTTCAAATTGTAATATCAGTTTTGCTTTCAATGCCGAAAATACTCTCAAGACCAAAAATGCCGAAAATTTCTCAATGCCGAAAATGCTTTAATATCACAAATATTCTCAATGTCGAAATTGCTTAATTCTTAATAAAAAAAATTTTAGAGGCGCAATCGAATTTATACATCCAAGAGTAACAAAATTTAAATTATTTTTACTGTTTTTAATTTAGCTCTTTTGTTAGTAAATATGCTTTTTGAACATAAAAATGTATATTTGAAAATCGATGTCATTCTAAAAACACATATTCTGCTTATGCCCGTAAACATACCAGTCTGAGCAAATCGCACCCAAATTAATTTGTTATGGGAAACAGGATTATATTTTTTATGTTTTTGACAGGATTATGTTTTTGACCCGAACTTCTATCTTTCAAGGTCAAAGTAGAGAAATAATATCATCGTTTTTACTTATTAAAAGGGAATAAATATAATTCTTTGAGGTAAATAATCCACTTATGTTGAATAACGCGTGTACAACTGTTTCAAATTCATTCCTTTATTTTTTATGGTGTAAGAAACACAAATAACTTTAATATTAGAATAATGCATGAGGAACTTCTATATGCTGATGAAATTGTATTAAATGAAATTAATACAGTTTTTGTCTGAATATAGGTTTTTTGTATGCGTTTTAAGATGTAAAATAAATCGTTTGCAGATGTTCTAAAGAAAAAAAAAATCTAAGAAATTGCTACTAAATCGATAAACAAACAAGAAAACAATGATTTTGTTATTTTCTTCACTACGGAAAACTTGTGTTTAGGGTAGCTTAGAAAAATTGAAAGATAAAATAAATTAAAATAAGGTTAAACTAACATGTGGCAAAAAACACGATTTTCATAATTCTATATAATCTATTATAATCTATGCCTATATTATAAAGTGTTAAAGTTTGTTTCTTTATAGGGGCCGAAGGAGCAAAAATTGTTCTAAAAATGCGACTTTTGTGTTTCTGAAAGGCTTACAAAATGGTACTTAAAAGCTATATACGATATCTAAGAACATTTCCTAAAAAAATGAAATTTAAACAGGATGAAAATCCCCGAAAAGCGTTTAAAAAATGTTCTAAATTGCGATTTATACGCAATTTCAAGAAGTAACAAAAACTGATTCAAACTGGTAAAAAAAAATAATGGTGTCAAAACGACGGTTTCAGGTTTTGTTCCAACGTAGGTTATATTGTTTTAATTAGTATCACTAACAACTAAAGGTTACAAAAGCAAAAAAAAAAAAAAGTTTTAAATTGCTGTTTTTGTGTTCTGGCAGAAAAAAACATGAACTTGTTAAAAATATGGACATTTTCTTTAAAAAAACAAAATTTTAAGTAATGGAAATCGCGGAAAACGTTACTTTTAAATTGCAATTTCTGGTGACAGCCCTTGCCGAAATTTTATGTTAGTGTCATCGACACCTGGGGTTGCAGGAGCAAATCGTATTCTAATTTGTGAATTTATTGATACTACAGGGGTGAGCAATTTGTAATTTGGCATGGTAAATATTAAAAAAAATGCACTTCAATTATAATTTTGAAAAAATCAAAATTTAAAATGTTAAAAATACGCCAAAAGCATCCAAAAAATGCTCTAAATTGCAATTCCTACGTAATTTAAGGAAATATCAGATCGATTTCAAAAACAATATCTTAAAACTGATGGTAACATTCTTTGCTGAAACGCAGGCTGTATTTTGTGTTGTTGTAATTAACATAGGGAGGGGGTTGCAAGAGCAAATATTTTAACAAATTGGGGGTGTTTTTTTATAAAAATGAGGATCCTATCAATTATTAGGTAATTACTTAAAAGATGTAAATGCTTTCTAAGTACTGTAAAGTAAAATTCTAAATTTAAAAGAATGAAGTGAGCGAAAAGCGTTCTAAATTTCAATTTTCATGCTATATTTTAAAAACCAAACTGATTTAAAAATTAATAGTTGCAGATATGTGGTGATAGAACCGGATGAAACATAAGCTACATTTTATGATGATGCAACTCACAACAGAGGGCTGGAGGAGCAAAAAACGTTCGAAATCGTGATTCATGTTATACTAAAAAGCTTAGAAACTTAAAATATGGCATTTTAATTACTTATACAATATAAATATCCTCTAAGAACAGTCGAAACTAAATTCAAAATCTGAAAGGGGTTAAGAGAACGCGAAAAAAAAAACTTTCTAAAAATGTCCTATATTACTATTTCTATGCAGTCTCGAAAGATAATAAACCGATTACAAAGATAATTGAGAATTATTGAGGACAGACGATGATTCTACACAGGGTTATATTTTAGGCCGATGTCACTAACGTCTGAGTTTGGCAAAAACAGCAAACATTCTAAAAAAGCCCTTAAAAACTTTCTAAATTAGGTTTCTATGGAATATTAGAAAACATCAAGCCAAATTAAAAAATAACGTTGGTAAATTAATATTGGCAGTCCCTGTTCCAACATAAGCATTTAATGTTAGTTCCACCACCACTAGAGAGATCGTTTGACAATAAACTTCGAATTTGACATTATGGATAATTTTAGGATGTAAATGAGTAATAAATAAATAGTTTCTAAAATTGTCAGAACTTCCAATGAATTCTGAAATGAGCATATGAATTAATCATAAAAGTTCAAAATATTTACAAAATTTTCCTTTATATAGAATTAGTTTTGAATGTTATTAAGTCTAATTTCATCCTAATGTAATGTAATAATGAAGTTTAGTCAAACAGTGACTAAAATAGCATACAGTTAAACCTCGTTAACATGAACACGCTTAACGTGAATTACTTTTAACATGTACTGTTTTCAGAGTACCCCATAAAGACGAATACAAAGCATTGATATTGATAACACGAATTAGTGTTAAGATGAATAAAATTTTCATTCCCTTTGAGATCCATTTTAACGAGGTTTGACATTAATAAATTTTTGAATTACTCTTTGAAGTATAATTTCTTCTAAATTATTTAGATATGTAAATATCACTTCACATACTTCAGCAGTTACACGAGAAAAGATGCGGGTTTACTAGTTTATTATTACTTGATATAATGTTACATTTATTATAATATTTTATTATAGTGCGTTTTGTATTCCAGAAACAGATTGGAATGCTGTGGTCCTGGATTCAATTCCTTGAACTGGTATTTTTTCTTTCCAGTTGGGTTTAATGTATTTAATTTATGTACGTCTATATCATATTTGTATGTATCTTTTTGAAGCAACATCTTTTAAAATTTATTTAATCAAATATTTCATCATCCAAATGATTCCGGAAATACAGATGAATCTTTTGCACACAATACATAAGTCTTTTTCTCACAATATATAGCATTGAATTTATCATGAATTATCTTGCTTATTTATAACATAATTCTGAAACTAAGCATTCAAGAATAAATTCATATTGCATAAAACAGTGAGAATTGGAGCTAATTAATTCTCCGATTTGTTGTTATTTTTTTCATTGTAGCCTAATTAACTTTCTTTCAAAGAATAGATATAGTTAAAGAATAATTGATGATATAAGTCTCTTAGAACATTCATTTTATCTTTATTTATTTTAGAAAAATGTAAATATCAAGCACGCAAAGCCTGTATACGCTCTGGGATTATAATTTGGTACTTTTATTATAAATACAATAAATTTTATTTATAAGGTGTGTTATAGTTCAGATAAATGCATATTTATATTCTTTTCTGTCTTGAGTAGGGTATTATTTAAATCAAATATATTTTCTTAGCGAGCAAAATATATATTAGTGTAAAGCATTATTAAATTAATTTTTCGGCGTATTATGTTTATATAAGTATACAATTATAATAAACATTTATAAATAATAATATAAACGTTTTTCCCAAAGTTTCATTAAAATTCAATAGAATATTAGAATATATATATATATATATATATATATATATATATAATCAAAAATAAAGGAAAAAGCATAAAATAGGTAACTCGTTAAAAAATAAACCTATCCAAATAAAATTTGCAAATGTTGTTAGCTAAAACGTGCTGAATATAATTTTAAATTATAAATTAGTTGTTCTAAAATCAGATTGCGTAATGTATGAAGAATATATAAATGCTTGCTAGAGATTACTGCTGCTGGTGTCGCTGCTGGTGTCGGTGTGTGTATGAGCCAATTTTTATTGGTATGGCATCGAGGTATCATTTGTTTTGATATCTGCCATGTAAAGCTACTGCAATATTGAAGGTAGGTTAAAATCAGACAGAAATGGATTAGTGGATACATCTGAGTCCTTCTATTGTTCATAGGCTTTGGAAACAATTTCATACGGGTTAAGCCTCCAGAAGATTCAGATAAGGACGGGCAAGAAACTGATGACATACTATACTGATACTTAAATACTGATAACAGATATTTGCGTTTATCTGTACGAAGGAAAAGAACAGCAATTCCGCCTCTTCTCTTACAGCCTCCCTTGCTGCAGTCTAAAAGTTGATATGATTATCTACTGTGCGTAAAAGTCTTCCTGAATGTGGTCTCTACGCGATGTGACCAGACTTTTTTGTGCCGCTTATCTCATGTCAACGGAGGGTACGTTTAACACTTTCATGCATAAATTATTTTGTGATAAATGACAGCCCATTACAGAATAATTTTATTAAAACGTTTCTATGGTAATACAGTAAAAAAATTTATGCAACTTTAATATCATAAATTTTGAAATTAAAATATAACGCAACCATTCAAAGTATACAAATGATTTCGCTAAATATCAAACAAAAATACTGTTTTTCAATCTATGAAAATCCAATTTTAAAATTGTTCCAATCATTTCAGTTTGTCAATTCATAATTTAGATGACTTAAATAATAATATTAATAAAACAATGTGCAACCCACAGAGAAAAAACATGCTTCCCGTACATAATCAGCTAAAAATCGTAATAGACTAAACAACGGATAACATTATTAGTTGAAAAACAATTAACATTAACCCTTTCCGGAGCACTACTCTTTAAAGTTGGAATTTAAAGGATAAAAAATTTTGCAATCTATTTAGACCTAGAGGAGTACACAGGTAGTGTTTTGTAAAGATTGCACTAACCATTTTAATTATACAGCTGTTGCCGAAGTGGTAACGTCCCATAAGTAAATCATTGATAAGCCCAGTGAGAAGAGCATTGCTGTGAAGCGCGTATTACAGTAAACCATTTTACCTAGTATTTAAAAACAGTAGAGTTTGATCTCTGTGGTGCTGCCATCTAGAACTCATACGAAAGATTTAAAGTAGCCATTAGAGTGTTTTTTGAAATATTCACGGAGTTTTTGTGTCTCTAAACAGGGGGAACTTTAGGTGTTTAAAATTAGGTATTTAAAGTATAGCGCGTTAAGGGGTTAAAGAAAGCATCACAATCATAATTACTTTCGTTTAAGGATTTGCGATAAAATGTTAAATAACAATTTAGACAACACTTTTTTTAGAAAATTAACGGTATTCTAATGAAAAATTCTTTTATGGCTAAAAAATTCCGTATGACAGTTTCATGTGTTTTTCTTTATTTATTTACTATATTTAGTTTTACATGTTTGCCTTATTTTATTTCTAAACAACTCAAATACTTTATCGTTTCAAATTTGAAAAACTAAGAAAATGTAATTAGAAATAGAAGGAAATGGGAAATAACACAATGGTTTTTTTAACGCGTTAAAAATAACCTATGTCATATTTTTCGATTCTAAATTTTTGATTTACCTCCATATAACTGAAGTGGAACAAATGAGTTAACTATTAAGGATTTTGCCTGAAAAATTTTAAATTAGCACTACATTACGTTTAAATAGTTACCACTGTAGAGTAATAAAGTATTGATTATCATTATTTTCTTTTCAAATAACCCTATTCTTTAAATTTCCTTAACAAAAACAATATATAATCTCGCATTCAGTTAGATTACTAAGATGCCACTATCACTCCTGTGACCAATGTCTTTTCAATGAATAAATACTGTTCGAGCACCAAAATTTTATGGCTGCAAAATATTTTTAAATGTGAACTAGTACTATTAAGAATGCCATGTAGCTGATAATTGTTTTCAGCTAAGATTATTTTATTATGTTAATTTTTATGATAACTTGATTTTTAACATTTAATTTTCATGTCTTTAAAAATTATTATCATTGGTTGCAAGTTTTGAATAGTATAATTCTGCAAGAGGACTAAATAAAAACTCATCGTTCTAGAATTTATTTCATTTCATAATGAAAAAAAATATTCTGTAAACTAGAAAAATATGAACTATCGACATTGAAAACTTTTTTGGCTTCAAATGCTTATGTTTTGTTGTTGTTATTATTTCGTTTGTTTTGGGGCAAGGATTTGAATTTTTTTAATTGGTCTTCTACAATTACACATAATTGCAGTGTACTTTTTCAGACATGTTTAACTACAAAAAATATGCACCTGCGACAAATATTTGAAAATAACTATGCATAAATTTTTAGAAAATATTCGCATATCATACAAAATGTATTTACTATCAATATTGTTTACCCAAATCTTAAATAACAGCACTTTCAATATTCGAATTAACGATGTTCAAAACTGTATTTATTCAAGAGTGTTATTCCTGAGGTAATGGATAAAAAATAAAGATGTGACTTAATTTGAATTATTATTGTTGATGTTATCCCTCATAGCTTATATAAAGTTCGTGTATTTGTTGATTAGTGCAAAACATGTAAATTTAATTGTGCAGTCAGAACGCAGCATTTTCACGCTTTAATGAAAAAAATGATTATGAAATTATTAATAGAAAAATATGAATTGTCGACTTGGAAGACTTTTATGGCTTTAAATGCATATGTTTTTTTCTTTTTTTTTGTTATTTTATTTGTTTGTTTTGGGGCAAGGGGTTGAATTTTTTTAATTGCACTTTTATAATTGCACTGGATTGCAATGTACTGTTTCAAACAGGTTTAACTACAATAAAAATATATGTGCGACAGATATTTGAAAATAACTATGCATTAAATTTTAGGAAATATTTGAACAAAGAACAAAATATATTTATTATCATGATTGTTTATCCAAATCTTAAATAAAAGCACCTTAAATAATCATATTAACGAAATTCAAAACTGTATTTATTTAACAGTGTTATACCTGAGGTAATGAATAGAAAATATAGATATGGATTACTTATAAATATTTTTGTTGATTTTCTCCCTTATAGCTTGTAAAACCTCTTGCATTTGTTGATTAGTACAAAACATGTAGATTTAATTATTTAGTCGAGAACGCAGCATTTTCATTCTTTTATGGATTAACGTGTATGATGTAAACAAATTGGGAATATCGCTGCATTCCATATAAAATCATGCATAATTCTTTAGCTAAATACTACATAAATATTTAACTTAACATAGCTTGAACAACTATGTATTGAATAATTGATTTAAAATTCGACGCAACATAGTTTAATACGAAAGCTATTATATTCAATAAATAGATTGCGTGTAATGAAGTAGTGAATGGATATATAACGAACTGCATTTCATAGAGCTTACTTTGACACACGGAAGCTTAATTTTGTCAAAGTGTGCCTCAGTGAAAATTCTAAAGTTAAAGTTCAGTTTTAATAATTTGGAGAAGTAATTGGTATTTTAAAGATTCTATTCCAAAATACTTATATACCGCACAGATTGTACAAAAAATTGCTTTTGATGGCCTGCTTATCAAAACAAAACCAAAAATTACTATTGATTAGGAAACTAATAAAAATTTATTTTAAGAAAAAAAAAATAAGCTTATTTTTTTTAATTAGTTAACAAATTGCAGTTAAAGGTAAAATATACTTTTTTTTTAAATATTTCCCAGAGAAGGAAAATAAATTCTGAAATTATTCTCATTACTTACAATCAACAGATTTAAACTGCTTTAATACAATTTTAATTTCTTATCCCGTTTGTAACACAAAAATTAACTTAATTATATATGTGATTAAAGGATAAACATAATAAAAAAGTGCAATGGCCTTCAACTGCTCTTGGAACATGACTGATTTTTAAAGACTTGACTCATCACAGTTAAAAGGTACTGTTATTTAATACTGAGGTTTTTTTTTTTTTTTGGGGGGGGGGGGTTATTAATGACGCTCGAATAAAGATCTGAGAAGAGTGTTTTATTTCGAGAAACCTATCGATTTATTGCATTTTAATAATTTTCCTATTTGTTTTAGAAACAAAAATATATGTTTTTAATAAAAAAAAATTATAGTTATTTTATTTATATCAATTGTTGTAGTGGTAATTACTATGTTATAAATGTTTTGATGCATAATACAGATCAACTTAGTTTGTCTATGGTGTTAAGTGAATCATTGAAAAGTAACAAACGACCGATTAAAGAACATACACGTCTTTATTAATCAATTTAAGACAAGCATGATTATAACAGGGTTTTTACGGGTCCTGAAATTTCAAGATAAGAAATTTTTCGGTACCAGTATTTTGCTTCAGGAAATCTCTTTAAATAAGATGACGCTACATGCGTTTGAACTTGATTTATTTATCTTAAGGGTTTAGAAATTTTTTAATTAATTTATCAAATGCAAAAGGTATTCTGCATAATTAAAATTATTTTGGAAGAGAAAGCTCAAATAAAGATATTGAAGATATCGATTAATAAAAAAATTTTATAAAGATTAATTGATCATGATTTCAATTAATGTCATATTTCATTAAAAAAGTTACGAATAATATTATTAATTCGCTAGTTAAATTTCTAAAATACTTATGTGCACGCGCAATCATTTTTGAAGATATTGTTTCAATAGATTTATACGCTAAAGTATGTAATAAATGTTTCCATGGAATATCTCATACGCTATGACATATTGATAATGTATGAAAAAAAGACATGAAAAATTTTAGGATTTAAAAATTGAAATATATTTATGAAAGAAATAAAATCTTGCTTCGTTGAAGAAAATTGTAAAATATCTTTATCACACTCATATGTGTTGGGTGATTTCAAAAGTTTGCATCCAATTTCCGATGCATCCTTTTTCTAAACTTATTCGAAGTTGTCTTAAAAGGAGAAATACAGCCGACATTTAGTTTCTCAACATTTAGTTTCTCAATAATCTCTATAGAAGTAAATCCGTGCACTATAATTTACAAATTAAAAAATTTAATTATAATGCAAAGTCTTACCCCCCCCCCCCAAAAAAAAAAAAACCTTTGTAGCATCTTACCAAATTTTTCTTTATGATGGAAAAAAATGGTTTTTAAATTTTTATAAAAATATATTTATTTAATAAATGTTATAAGAAACATCCTAAAATAAAAAAAAAAGTCCATTGCAGTAGTGTATAAAAGCAAACCCAAAAAGTCGAACAGCAACTATATTGAAACATGTATCATTAAGAACAAGTTGGAAATTGCACGTGAAGCATAGCAAATGAGGTGCGTTCGTACGATAACGAAGTTTTAAAAATAGCACTTTCATATATTAATCTCATAAAATTGTAAATAGTTAATTACAATTAAAATGATCACCAAACAATGTTCTCCCTATACCATTATGTAATGGAATACTTTTGTGCGGCCTTGTAAATCAATAACATATGTTCATTGCACCACAGATTATGCAAAATGTATATTATACTATGTACTTTATAGATGCATATCAATTTTATTACTTTCGAATGAGTGTAACACCATTAAAATGGATTTCAAAAATTTTCCCCCATTGACCGTAATGTTACGGAATAATTTTGATTGTCCCTGTAATTGATCTATGCATCCGATTTTCATAAAATTCGAAATGACACGACAGAATTTCGTAATAATTATATATTTTAAATTTCAAATGATTCGGTTGGGTAGATTTTGCGTTGTTATATGCGGACGGACGGGCTTAACGACAACTATAGGTGCTACGTATTTATATAATTACCAACGCACCTAAAAAGTCTACGATATAAAACACTTCACGAATTTTTTAGTGTATAAAAAATTATAAACTTTGATAAAAATGTAATAAAAATACATTTAGGTGGTGCAGCTAATGGGCATAAACCATTTTATGAAATTTATTAATTTATGAAACATAGAATAATAATCTTGACGTAAAAATACCTTTGAAATAGAAATAATTTAAAACCTTAGAGAAAACACTACAAAAAATATCTTATTTAAATCGCTATGCGATTTGAGCGAGCAACCTATAATATTTACAAATATTTAGAATGGGAAACATTATTGAAAATGTAAATAAAAATACATTAAAATTTTTAGAATATGCTAATTGATAAATCTTAGAATTTACTGTATCGAGTTTTTCATGGTCATTATTCTATTAAATTGTATGTGCTTAATTCAATGATATTCTAAAATTGGATATAATTCTAGACTGCTATTGTGATTACGTCCTCTTTATTATGGAATCATACTACTTATTTATAACTAAATTCAATGTAGGTAATAATGAAATATTTTTGTGTAAGATTGCAATAGTTATGGCGTCGTAGTCTGAATACTTATTAAATGTTATAATACGAAAATAAATTACTTTCAAAGTTTGATGTACAATTTCTTACTTCTTATTAATCAAGATACTTTTACTGCTTTCAAGTTGTAGTAATATGGAAAAAATTCTTTTTAAAGTAGTAATATAATGTATACTATCCGCAATTGTCAACCAGTTTGGTCTCCTTTAAATGTATGTTAAGCACTGTATCATGCTACTTTTATTCATAATTTATTTGCTGACTCTTCTGCCAAATCGGAAAATTTTGATAAAGAAAATAACGAGTTCTTTTCATTTATGTTGGCGTCTCGCAGTTGATCAATCGCCAAACATTTCCCCCATCACATTCTATTTTTGATAAAAATAGAGTTTTTTAATGATTTTATTTAAAACTGCAACAATTAAAATTCACGGCTTTCACATTTTTCTTTCTATTATTTTCTTTTTTCATTTATAAGAAAAATATCAAATAATGACACAAACCATGGCATTATTTTTTATTTCAAAGCATTGTTTCTAATTATTATATAAAAAAAGTTAGCTGGCGAATGAAAAAAAATTATGTTGGCGAGATTTGCATCCTGCTAAAATAAACGAATCAATAATTATTTCGATTTTGACAACTTCTCATATAGTTATATATATATATATATTAATAGAAACCTTGCATATGAAAAGAGATGAAATCAGCACGTATTTGTTTATGACAGTCACGTGAGATATTTAAAATAAATGATTATTAAAATAAATTTGAAATGATGGCAAAATAAAAATATTTGGCGACTTCTTACTTGCGCCTGGCTAACATTAAAGTACCAAAATGATCACCTGCCATTTAAAAAGAGAAGCGGACATCCCGGAATTGTTGATGGCAATCATTGACTTATATCTTTCCTTATATTATGATAATTTTGAATGTGTGTTCGAAAGTTTGAATGAAATAAACATCAAAACGGACGAATTAATGTATTTATATATTTGCAAACAGATAGATTATATTCCTGAAATGAACATTGGCCAACTTTTATTTATTTTATTCAAATATTTTCTTAATAATTCAAAATTTTCTTATTTTTCATACAGAATCAATTCACAATTTTCCAATAAAATTTAATCGGATATTATTTTCATTTTCTCGTTGCCACAAAATAATAAAACGAACTAATTTTTCTTTAGTAATTTATTTTCAATTAAATGATTTTCACGTGATAAAACAAAGATAAAAATAAGATTTCAAGTGTTCATTTCTAATAACACAAGGTGCATGAATTATTCATTTCTAACAACACAAGGTGCATGAATTTTCAGTAAGTGCTAAAAGAAGACGAATGTGAGGTCATAAATGGAAAATAAAATTTATATGATTTGATGTTGAAATAAAATGAGATTGAGTTATGATATCAAATGTTTGTATTTAAAGAATATTATGTTTATTGTACGATTATTATAAATAGAACTTATTCATTAAAATCTTATTTTTAAATAAAATAAGTTAAATAAGAAAGCTGAAAAAAAATGAATAGAAGGTGTCAATAATTTATATCGCCAAATTATCCATGACTTAAATGACGTTTTAATTAATAAAAATAGTTTTTATCATTCTAAAAAAGTAGAAAAAAAAACTCAAGTAATTTAAAAAAAATTAACAAATATAAATTCTTAAAACCGATCAGTTGAGAAAATATTAATAAAAATTATTTTTAAAATTGCACTTTCGGGTTTAAGAACTACAGAATTTATAAGATTTCGTGAAAATATCATTTGCTTCTATTAATCTCGCATTTAAGCATCGGGAGTTTGAAATACATTGTAAACAAGTTTGTAAATCTTGATTTACAACCGGATTTTAATTCCACATTTCTTTGAGATTTTAAAGAGTAAAAATATGTTGTCACTTAAAGAATGTTGTCACTGTTTAATAATAAATTTCAATAAAGTTTTATAGTATGCAAAGCAAACATATATCAATTTTACAAAAATACCATCTAAATCACAGTTTTGTAGTAGAAATTTCCTAACATGATTTTTTAGTTTTACGAAGATAATTTCGTCGATTTTACTAGATCCTCCTTTTTGGCGCTTTCCAACATGCTTGAAAAATGTTTACGACTTAACCCAGTCTGTAGCCGGATGCCGAGTGCCTGCGGTCTGCCGTCTGTCTGTCCATGCTTTAACTGGAGTAAATATAGTCGAATTCCCACGAAATTCATAGTTGTTATTGAGATTTGCCATAGCATATTCGGCATGAAGCATATAGCAACCACAGCTCAATCACAGCCCTGAGAAGACTTCGCATTACGGTCAAAAGTCATTGCTGGTGCATTCTAATAGTGTAGCATAATTATGTAATGAAATTAATGTACATTGTTAAGGCGCACAAGAACAAGGTTACTTCTAATATGTTATGTATAGTACTTACAATATACGTAGTGATTTGAAAAATATATCATTATATTATGGTCTGTGAAGAAAGATTATTTGCGGCATATTTTAATAATGTTACTCTATTACAAAAAAAAATGAAATTGATATCAATAGCTGTGATTCACTAAAAAGGGATTTCTGTAAAAAATGGAGTTCAAAGCATTTAACATTCATTTACAGGGTCACAGAAAAGAGATAGGTAGTAAGTGTACGGGAGAAAAATATTCCCAGCGTTATTTAATTGCGTAGCACTTTTTCAAACGTGATAAAATTGATATACATTAATAAGATTTATTACAATATGTCTGTTGTTGAAATTGCATCGCTGACGATAAATTGCCTTGAATTTAACTGAAAATATTTCACTTATTTACATAAGAATTCTGATTGAAATTATTCAACCTTAAATAAATAAAAGGAATTATAATTAATGTGCAGACATTAAGAATATTTAATTATTTGCTTCGCAATATAATAAAAAATGTATTTGGTGAAACAAGTCTTTCTTTGAGCATCTTTTTCATCCTAATTTATATTATATAAAATAAATGTATCTTGGCATGAGATGCCTGAATATAAATTATGATTGTAGTAAATTCATTTATTGCATCAGCGATTATTTTTACTTAAGTAATTTAGTCAAAGCAAATGCATTTTAATTTTTTATATTTCTAAATTAGTGCATTAATCCTTACAGGAAGGAAGTATATCTGTTGTTAAACTAGTGTATGGCACTAAAATTTAAAGTAAATTTATTAGAAGTAAGTGAAAAGTTTTCTTCGCTTATATTACAGAAGAAAAGGTATATATCGCCCAATCCAAAGTTGCGGGTGTGACATTTACACAACTTAATTTAGTCACCAGCAAAAATATTTATGAGCATTGGTTTCAATTTGTATGAATTTCAATATAGACCACTTACACATACATTTATCCAAATCTGAAAATTGTCCAATGTATCACTTATTTATTAAAAAAAATAATCTCCGCCTGTTGCGGGTGTGACATAAAAAGGACATGCATTTTCATCTTTCAGTGCAAAAATGCAAAACTCTGTGAATTATTGACTAAGAACTGACAACTGAGTGAATTGATATTTTTATATATTAGACAGTAATACTTAAATAATTATTCTATGAAAAAATTAAATTATTTACTCAATTCTTGCTTTTGTGGAAAATATTCAAAATTTTCGTTGCGGGTGTGACGCCCTGTTGCGGGTGTGACTTGTACAGCCAATAAAATAATGACATACACAAATATTTTGAAGGCAGATTTTTTTTAATTAAAGAATTAATCAATATTATAATTATAATATCTAGAGAGGAAAATATAAAGAAAAAAATTCATTTCCAATCTTGAATTTATAATTTCTGGTGGTGGTAGCTTTTTTTACAAAAATGCTCTTTTTTTCCTAGGATGCATCTGACTGACTGGGCCAAATATGCACGTTTTCTTAAATTTTTTTCAAACATTCTAATTCTGTATCGTCACCATCCATTTGTCTTATTTGTCCATCAAATATTTCACTTTTTTAATGTCGAGAATAAAAAAACTTGTACAAAATCTCCAACTGCACATTCATCGTTGGATATTATATCCTTGTCAAAGTATGGATACATCTAACTGACTGAGCCAAATATACACATTTTCTTGATTTTTATTCCGATACTGTTATTCTATAATATCCCCATTCATTATTTGTCCATCAAAGTTTTCACTTTTTTTTTTTTTTCATGTGGAGAACAAAACAATTTCTACAAAATCTCCAACTGCAATCTTATCATTGGATATTATATTTTTGACAAAATATGGTAACAAACAAATTCTCTTGTGATCACTTTCTGAAGTTATTGCTACATTACTTGTTCCTACGGCAATAAAAACAACATGATGTATCGATTGAATGTTGAGATCCGATTGTGCTTAGTGCCAGCATTCATGAAGCATTTTCACAATATCTTCTGAAATTTCACATTCAGCAAAGTTCTTTTATATTTTTAGGACTTTTTCTACACATATGGCAAAATCTGAAGCTGAATTTAAAGTTGCAGAGCGTTGCTAGTGTTACCATTTTCTTGGCAACTGCACCAACCCCATCGACAACTCCTTTACCATGAGATGAAATGCAAAAGGATTGCCATCCTTTACCATGATTTTTAAAAATAGTCTCTTCTTTTCTCTCCTTGCTTTGTCTCTTTCCTTCTCTTGTTGTAGATATGCTTCATATTTAAAAGGGTTTTCCTTAATCTTTTTTCAATGATATCGTGATCTTTCTGTACTCTTCATTCTCTGCAAAAGAGAAGAAATTAATGTGTAAACTGAATAAATATAGCACTTCCAGTCCAAAAATATAAGCTTAACAAATTTTTAATAGTTATCCCTTGAAATTTCTAATCGTACATAAAGTTAATTATGTTAAATTTCGGTTAATTTCAAACTGACTATATACATTTTATGCTAACTTAATAAACATCTTAACAGTTTCTATTATTCTTATTTCTACTTTTTATTTAATTTGAATTAAAAGAGAAAAACATCTTCCCCTAATATTGATTTACTTATTTTAAGAAACTAAAAATATATATATTAGATAAATGCTATCAAATAACAAAATTAAAAAAATGTATATAAAAAAACAAAACAAAATTAACAAATTTAAAGAAAATTGCTAAAATGTTGTTTCGTAATTTTCTTTTTTTAATTTCTATAAAAATCTTACCTTTTAAATTAATTTCTTAATCATATATCACTAATAAAATTATTTTCTTGCAGTAAAACAACAATTTTATCAATCCAAACTGAATAAATCATCTGCACACAGTGTCACATGCTCAGATGATGCAAATTTTTATTTATTAACTGGAATTCCCTCTATTAAATTAAAGGGTATAGTTAAAGCTGCCAAGTACATGTTTTCCAGCATATTATTCTTTTATAAATTTACATATAATTTGTTCAAATATGCATTTGTAATCAATTTTAAAAGACGTTGCGGGTGTGACTTTAATTAAATGTCACACCCGCAACAGGGACATGTCACGCCCGCAACGCTCAATAATTATAATTAAAATATTAATTAACTTCTTTTGTGTCTGTAATTCAAAGTATCTTAATAAACTATTTTTGAATATAAAGTTTCATAACTTTAAATCAAAAATATTTTTCTGCAGAGATATAAATGTAACTCTTTGTTGCGGGTGTGACACAATAATTAAGAGTAATTAAATATGCTTACCTTTTGTAATGAAAATTAGTGAACACTTCTTTGCAGACAAAAACTCTCAATAATAGCTGTCAGATCATATATATCCAAGTTTGGAGATTTCAGAATGTTTGTTCAGCTGTACGAGACCATGAAATGTAAAGACTTTTGCCGCAGTCTATTTTATAAAGACATAGTGTCACTTTAATTATTAAAATAAGTATGTTAATGACAAAAATTGAATTCTTTTTTTATAAAATATGAAATAGTACACTCTTAACAGTTAATATGCAAAATTTCAATCATATTTAAAGAAATTTAAATTTTCATCCTCGTGTCCGTTTTTTCGTGGATTGGGCGATATAGATTTATGTATTTTTGCTGCCTTTTGGGACTAAATTTATGTGTTATATAAATAGTCCACTGCCTTATAAAAATTAATTTCATTATAATATATTTTGCAAAAACAGTAAAACAGTATGACATTCAAAGCATTATTTTTAATTCTGTAGAAATTATTTTTCCCTTTTTTCCCTTTTCCGTAAGCCATTTTCATATTATCCAGCTTTACGGTTTGGTTTTGTTTATTTTATGATGGCCGATTATTAACACAAGTCATGATTGTATTCGAACCAGCACCTGCCGTCTACCAGTTTCGAGAGCAGAACCTCTCAGCCACTGGTGGGGCCCAAGCTGTACGAAAACGTTACCCTTGACCTTTATATCAACACAAATATTTTAAGTGATTTTTTCAGTCAAAAAATTCTAAAACCTACCTGCTAGACAGGTAGTTAGGTACAGTTTTCCAAAAAGCGAAACAGGTTGGGAAAAGAAAAAAAAAAGAATAAAAATGGAACAGTTAAGATTGTAACAAGCAGTAATGTAATCGCTTTTTAAAAGTAAAAAAAAAATTTTGTTTTTTCGAAAAAAATACCAAGCAATTCCATCTAATAGGACATGGAAAAATTTAAATCAAAATTAGCCCTGTCCATTGCGATTCATTCTTAGCAAGTTTTACAATACTAAATAAGCAAAGCAATGTTATTGAAAAAAAAAAATACCCAGAGAATGTAATAGTTGGTGCTATAGTATTTTAACTTTTAAAAATAAATTCCATTACAAAACTAATTAGTAGCCGTCCTGATAAAATTTCTCTATTCCACCTACACTATGTATTTGACTGTTTTCTGGTGTCGCTCCTTAAAGTTGATTATTAAATGATGAAAAAAAATACAGTATTCATCGTGCGAGTACGCGCATGTAAAAAATATTTCATACAATTGCTCATATTTCGTTAAATATTTAATACATTTACATATCAATAACAATATTTTTTCTGCTACATTCTGTTAAATTTTCTGAAACAGGCGTTAAATTTGGTAGTAAACATTGCTTGACATAAAGAAAAAAACATACAAGAATTTTTTTAAAATAAAAATAAATCGATATATCACTATCAATACACGTGCTATTTATAGACAAATAAATGAACTCCCTCTAAAGTATCTGCATATTTGTAAGCTATAGCAATATATAATTTTGCACATTAATTTTTGGAGTGTGATCCCAAACATTATTATTTCTCCTGAATTTTTTGTTGACATCATAATCGTCCTTTTGACACAAAAAATCGCCGTTGATAAATATGAAGACAAACATATTATCCATAATACTGAAGTTTCATAATATTCGCACTAGTACATTTTTAAATATCCGATAAAATATCTAAAATTGAAAGTATCATATGATAAATGGCTATATATTGTGCGTATGCTAATTCATGAATCAGTATAGAATACTAGAAAATACATTGCTGTTAAAGGATTTTGTTTTCCTTCTCCAGAATATTCCGACTAGTATAACTTTAATAATTCTATAAAATATCTAAAATTGAAAGTATCCTATGATTCATGGCTGTATAGTGTACGTATGCTTATTCATGCATCAGTGTAGAATAGTGAAAAAATACATTGCTGTTAATTCCTTTTGTTCTTCTTTTAGAGAATGTTCCGACTAGTAGTATTGCTTTAAATATTCGATAAAATATCTAAAATTAAATGTATCCTATGATTAATGGCTGTATAATGTAGGTATCCTTATTCATGCATCAGTATAGAATAGAATAGTGGAAAATACATTGCTCTTAATGGCTTATGTTCTCCTTCTCCAGAATATTACTACTCGTATATCTTTAATTAGTCGATAAAATATCTAAAATTCTTTGATTATTAGCTACATAGTGTACGTATGCTCATTCATATATCAGTATAGAACAGTGGCAAATGCTTTGCTGTTAAGGGCTTTTGGTCTCCTTCTCCTGCAACAGTAGTATTAAATTAGGCAACTTTATAAAATTTCTTGCTTCAAAAATACTCATTTCGTGAAAATAAAACTGTTTTTTCTTTAATAATTGAAGAAGATAAAGATAAGTTTGGAATTCAGATTTTACCACTTGCAACCGGCTTCTGATAATATAACAAAGCGTACGTAAAGAGTTTTACCGAATTATAGGATTAATTAGAGAATTTATTGTAAGATTCTGTATTTAAGAAGAATGAATTACAGGAGATTTTTATGTTTATAGATTTAGATTCGATTTCAAAAGAAAAATGATTTTGTAAACATAAAACCTTTGAATTAAAGTTATGTATACCATAACAATGATAGTATTTTTTTCACACTCCAGTTTCTTCCTGTTAATAAAATTTAGATGATTATATTTTTATTAATGGAAGAGCATATCCAAATACATTTTTTTTAAACATCCGAAAAGAAAAATACAATTGTTACAAACTGACAGAAATTTAAGAGACAATAAAAAATATATTCTGGTGAATGTGGCTAAATAAAACTTAAGAAGAAACTTATATGAACGGTTTGTATTCAAAGATTTCGGAAATCTGCCAAAAATAAATCCTTATTTTATAAACATAAACACTTTGAATGAAAGTCCTCTATATAATGCGGTTATAAACATGTCTTAATACGTGCCAAGTAGTCTCTTATAAAAAATATTCAAAATAAACTTTTTAGAGTACTTTCAAATGGCTTTTAAAGTAATTAATTATAAATAATGCTATATTGTCATAGAAATCAGGAAATCGATTGCAAAAATCTGAATTAAAGATGATTTTTTTTTTAATTGCTGTAATTTTTTGAAATAACGAAGTTTTAGTGTAATAAAGTAAATTGAAAAAAAAAAATAAAGAAGTTTGTTAAAATTTTAAATTAGTAACTTATATACACTTTTATATTTATAAATATCAGATGGTTGACGGAATTAAATGTGTTTTATATAAAAGTAAGGTACCCTGGAGTAATAACGCAACGTTAAGGTACTACCAATTTTCACGGCTCAGTTTTAGTTTGTATTTTTCAAACAAATACATGATTTGATACAGCAACTCATTGACTATCTATATAAAAAAAAAAATTAACAGATATGTATTCATAAAATGTAATGGCGTGATTTCTTGACCTATGCTATTCGGCGTTATTACCCACCTATATGGGTAATAACGCCATGTAAACAAAACTATGAAATAAAATGGAATAATTGCATGTAGATTGCCCAATTCTAAAAATACACACTCTACAAACTTAGAAATTGACAATTTGCATTCTAAGATATTGAAAATGTTCAATTTTTTGTGAAAGTGTAAGAAAAATAAAGTTGTGGTGTGTGGGGGGAGTGAGGCAAAAGAATACCAGACTGGGGGCTTCTTTTTGCTTAAAAAGGACTGCTTAAATAGAATTATTAGAAACATTGCACAGTTTTAACTGTGTTTATTTGAATCAGTATTTAGGATGTAGCTCGGCCACCGTAGGGAATCAACCGGGATATTAATGCCAAGGATTGGCGTTATTACCCCGTTATAGTTATTGCGCTGTGCATTTTAAATTACAATTTATCTCGAGAAGACTTCCAAAATCTTGAACAACATTTTGAAAGTCCGTGAAATGTACTAAAAATTTATGTAATTAACAAAGTATTTCCGGATAAAAAAAATAGTCTTCACATCACAAATCGTATCTCGCAAATTTTAGATCAAGCATTAATTTTACTTGCTAGGAAAAACAATAAGACCTAAAAACGAAACAAATTAACTTGAAGCTGTTTTTTGAGATTTATATGACTCAAAACCCTTCTGTGCAGAGCACATGGGTGTCATTTACCAGATTATTTCATAATTATGCAAAATATTAGCACTTGGCGTTATTACCCCGCCTGGCGTTATTACCCCAGGATACCTTATATTGCGAATAAGGATTATCCAATAGAGACATAAAAATGCATTGCTCACGTCCTAGTTCCTACAACGAAAATTTTTATTATGAATCTTCAGAAATATTTGAAAGAAAGTTTTTACTGAAGAATTCGGTTTGTGTACATTATGTTATAATAATGAAGAAGCACTCTTTTCTATATTTTTTCTATAATTTTATTAATTAGTCATGTATACATCTAAATCACAATTTTGTTTACTTTTCTTTTACCATAACAAATTGACGCTGTTAAACATGATGCCAAACATGATCTTTCCAATGTTTTTATTCCAGAAGAATCTAATATGTAGATTTTTTTAATCATCGACCAAGCGTTCAAAACTGAATATGCCCGTCATTAATGGGCATACAGTGTATATTTTTATTTTCCTGTGTAAGGTGGTCTGGTGTAATAACGCCAGGTGGGGAATTAATGCTAAATGCTAATATTTTGCATAATTATGAAATAATCTGGTAAATGACACCCATGTGCTCTGCGCAGGAGAATTTTGAGTCATATAAATTGCAAAAAACAGCTTCAAGTTAATTTGTTTCATTTTTAGGTCTTATTGTTTTTACAAGTAACTAAAATTATCGCTTGATCTAAAATTTGCGAGATACGATTTGTGATGTGAAGACTATTTTTTTATCCGGAAATAGTTTGTTAATTACATAAATTTGTAGTACATTTCATGGACTATTAAAATGTTGTTGAAGATTTTGGATATCTTCTCGAGATAATTTGTAACTTAAAATCTACAGCGCAATAACTATAATGGGGTAATAACGCCAATCCTTGGCATTAATACCCCGGTTGATTCCCTATAGTTTCCAAGCTACATCCTAAATACTGATTCAAATAAACACAGTTAAAACTGTGCAATGTTTCTAATAATTCTATTTAAGCGGTCCTTTTTAAGGAAAAAGAAGCTCACGGTCTGATATTCTTTTGCCTCATCCTCCCCCCCCCCCCACCACCCCACACCTTTATTTTTCTTACACTTTCACAAAAAATTGAACGATTTCAATAGCTTAGAATGCAATTTGTCAATTTCTAAGTTTGTAGAGTTTGTATTTTTATAATTGGGCAATCTACATGAAATTATTCCATCTTATTTCATAGTTTTATTTGCATGGCATTATTACCCATATAGGTGGGTAATAACGCCAAATAGCATTAGTCAAGAAATCATGCCATTACATTTTATGAATACATATCTGTTAAATTATTTTTTTATATAGATAGTCAATGCGTTCCTGTATCAAATCATATATTTGTTTGAAAAATACCAACAAAAACTGAGCCGTGAAAATTGGTAGAGCCTTAACGTGGCGTTATTACCCCAGGGCATCTTATATATCGTATATAAATTGCTTAAATACACATCTAGAACTACCTTTTTACAAACAATTGGTTTTAACAAATTGCTAGAGATTTAAAAGAATAACATATTGCACAACATACCCCAGCTCTTTTTTATTATAGTTGTTTGTTATATTTTTTAAATAAGCATATTGTTATTTACTTTCTCAGGCCCGAGTTAAATATTAGGTTAGGCTAAAAAAACAGTTTAAAATTACTATAAACAGTTCCAAAGATGTATCAGGCTATATATCGATGCTTACGATATTTGCATATTTATTAAAAAGATCCAGAAAAAGTTTTAACAATTCTAGAAGTATTTAAATAAATTTAAAGGACGGTATTAGTCTCTCCTGGTGACATTACGCCTGGAGAGGTTAAAAATATCATGTATAAATATATATATATTTTGCTTTTTAGTATTATTTTCTGGGAAAATAATCAATTTGAAACATTCTAGTATGTATGCACATAAAACATAATTCAATAAGTGCAATTTTGCTTTATATTATTGCAATTTTGTAAAAGGTAAACGTTCTAAATCAGTAACTTATGACATAATAAATTTGCCTAATTAATACTTTAAAGCGTTTTCGTTAAATAAATGCATATTCTTGAGGGATAACGAATTTTTTTAAATATTTATGAATTCAATATTTTTTTTCACCTAAACTAAAGTAACTTTTGAGATCCATTATGGATGGAAAATTAATGATGAATAACTAAACTAGTAATTAAGTGCACGAACATTCAACAAACTAATAATAAATACTGTTAAGCTCCGAACTGAAAAACAACTTATACTGCAGGAATTTAACGAATTTCCTGCACTACAATAAAGATAAGTCAAATTTCTTTTTCGATATTCCAGTTATTCTTATCAAATCACTGCTGTTAAAATTAACCTGTTCTTTTCAAACCTCATATTCCAGAAAAATCTAACATGATATTTTTAAATATCCAACAAAAAGTTTAAAATTAAATGTGTCCGTTCAGTAAAAGTCGTATAGTGAACATTTCATAATTTACTATATATATATATATATGGTATATAAAATCGGTTAATTACAAAATTACATCTTATTTTTTACAAATAATTGGTTTTAATAAATTGCTACAGATTCAAAATAAAAACATATTGCATGTTTGTTAATTCATTTTGATAACATAAATATTGCTATTAATGTTTAAAAAATCCTGTATAAATAATCTTTCTTTACTTAAAAAGAATTCTGGACAAATAGAAATTGGAAACTTTCTGACATTCATGCACCTAAATCATAAATCATTAAATGTAAATTTTGTTTTACATTATTTGAATGTTATACAACAAACAGCATTCTCAAAGAGTAACTTAAGACATAATAAATTTTCCTAATTAATACCTGAAAGAGTTTTCGTTAAATAGATGCACATTCTTAAGCGAAAACGAAATCTTTTAAATATTTATGAATTCAATATTGTTTTCACTTAAACTAAAGTAACTTTTTGGATCCAGAAGAAAATTAATGATGCGTAACTAAACTAGTAATTAAGTGCACGCACATTCAAGAAACTAATAATAAATACTTTTAGTTACGGAAATGAAATACAACTTACACCGTGGAAATTTTGAAGGATTTCCTGCTATTCAAGAAAGATAAGACAAATTTTCTAGGTCGATATTCCAAATGTTTCTTTTTCTTAAAATTTCAGTCGATGAAAAGTGTAAATATACATTTTTAGGATTTTTTTTAACCTTTTAGAAAATGGTTGTTGCTCTCGGTCTAGAGATATCTGAGACATACATGAATCCTTATGATGTCCACTTTTTATCCGTTTTGTGATTGTTCCATGGCGTATGTAACGTATGACTCTGATGTTACGTAAGCCTCATTATTATCATTATAAAAATGATGTTTTTATGAATGGAATACTTTCTTTTCCTCAATGGGACAAAAATAAATATTAATAACTACAAACAAAAAAAAGAACTCTAAAGAAACAAATAAAAACTACAAAATAAATTAATAACTCGAAAACAAACTGAAATACAGATTTCAAATAAATTGCATTTAAAAATAAATTTGTTTCACTATACGACGGTGGAGAAAAATCAAATGTGCAAAGTTTAGAAGTTTAAATATTTGCAGTACTGAAAATTGTAAAAGTAAAATTTTATTTAAAATTTGTTTATGATCGGTCCAGAAGTGTTAACTTTAATCCATGGCGTACGTGACTCTATTATTACGTATGCAATGTCTTGATCATCATAAAAAGAATGTTTTTCATTGTTTTTTAAATATAGAATTTATTTATATGTCTTAAATTTTAGTCCTTGAAAAAAGCATTCTCCAAATGGTCATTGAAATTTGCTAAAATACTTTATTTAATTTTTAAATCTAGAAAGCAAATTTTATTGAATGTTGAAGGGAAACCTATACAGATATATAAAAATATTAATATATATCCGTGTTCATTTGTTTCCTAACATTGAATGTATCGTATATGTTTCGCGTGAAACTACACGAAAAGAGTCTTTTTGAGAACACAATATATTGACATAAAGTGAAATCGAGTTAGAAAAAAAATAATTAAAAAGCAAGTCGAATTTCTTAAAAGAGATTAATTAAAAATTCGCGTCTCACAAACTATTAATCATGCATAGCATTTTCCTTTGCATGTAATATTTTCTCCTATTGTGCGCGATAATTTTACAACTGTCAAAATCAAGTAATTACTTTTAATCTTTTCCGTCTATTCTTCCATCATTAGAAAAAAAATACTTTTTAGTTATTAATATTAGCACTAGCTATCCAAATAGATTAATTAGAATTTAACGAATATTTCATTGTCTGAAACATAACGAATGTTGTTGTTTAGTCTACCGTTCAATTCATATTCATATGACAATAGGAGATGTTTACAAAATGTTTTGAAGATGTTTACAAAATGTTATATAGCAACAAGATTTTAACTGATATTGCAACGTTTTAATACTTATTGCGCTTTATTACGCATGATTCTGCCAGGAAAATAACCTTTATTTTAATTTAAAGTTTAAAATAAAAGAATCGCAAACGGTGCAAAGAGAATTAAGGAAGTATTTATTATTATTAATAATATTACTTACTGCCTACGCATTAATGAAGTTATATAATAATTTTTACACATTTACTAACGTTTCTACATGTAAATAGCAACAAACGTATTTGTTAAACAAAATAATACTTAATTAAAAGACATGTACTATTAATAGTACACCAGACCTAAAAGGGTAAAAAAATACATAGATCAAATTAATTAGTTTGCACGTTATGCACAATTTAAGTATGTAATCATGACGCTTTGAAAATTTATTTTCTTGGAGGTTTAAATATAAAATTTGTAGCTATAATAATACTAAGATTTAAAAAAGATTTTTTTCTGTGGATACACTTCCTGTTATTATAATTTTTATGCTGAAAATTGATGCCTTGAAATTATGTCTATCCTGACTACACTTTAAGTAATCTAGGAAACTTCAGGTAACGTCCTGTACTTTTTTGATTATTTCAGAAGAGTGAGCTCAACTCCGTGATAGAATAGCTCTAAAAGATTGTATCTATTCAAAAATTGCAGTCTATGTTTAAAATTATAATTTATAAACCATATTTATTTAATTATTTTAAAAAATATTTATTTTTAAATAAAGGTGGAAAAAAGACTGCCGACACCTTGCCCAAAAGTCACCATGAAAAGGATAGCAAGCGTTTCCTTCAATTATTAACCGGAAAAGTAGCGGAACCGATCAAGAATGATCGCAACTGGATTATAATTTTGTTTGTGGGGATGCAAGGAGGCTAAATTCCAAAGAATAAGAACTTTAAAACATTTTTTTCAGTGTTTGGGTATGGTAACATAATTGCTACATAAATATTAGCACATTAGGCATATAATTTCAGAATATATTATTTAAAGTATGAAAATGCAATGTAACATTAGAAGCACTGAATTTTTAATGTTTATCATTCAAATGGCATGAAATTTTATGTCAATTCATATTTTGAACTATAAATTTGAAATATATGGTTAAAATTTGGTATAGCTATTGGGAAAAATTGGGTTCGTTTTAATATGTGGATGGCTCCCTAAGCAAAAGTTAAATGCATCATTTAAAAGTAGGTTTTCTTTCCAATCATTCGATACCAGTAACATTCTTCCTCTTTTATTTGTTGAGGAACTAGTACGGGATGTTGATTTTTTACCACGAGTTTTTCTATAACAAATACTATTAGTAACCAGAACTTAAAAGTGTAATTTTTGTTATTAAAAAGAATTTTTTTTAACGAAAAGCAGTAAAGTTTTATATCACGAACTTGGAGTGTGAGAACAAATACATTCGTCCTAGTATGATATATATTTATATATATCATGCGAAAGTTTTCCTTGTTAGAAAATCTTTTTTTGTAAATGGACAGATTTTGGAAAGTAAATCTTAAAAATTTATGCTGAAATTTCAACAATATTGATTTATTTTAGCAAATTACTCTATTCCTAAACATTAAACCCATTTTATTCTCAAGAAATTGCTATAAAACCTACTTGAATTCAAGAAATAAAAGATGAGATATTTCCATTTCCGTAAAATCTTCTAAGTGAGAAGATTGCTGCACACGTTGATACAAAGATGGCCGCCATACACAAACAAAAAATAATAAAATTAAAATAATTGCCATTTTTAACTTTGATCGAGTTGATGCACAAAAAATTTCAGATTTTTTTTCTTTAATGATCAAGCAACCAGTGCTAGGCCATTTTAAATGGCTTGACCCAAAAAACTTTATTACAAATAACTAATATATCTCTTGCGACAACAATTCTAGTGATATTTAAAAAGAGCTTATGGTAAAGTAAGTGTAAATGTACGAATCTCATAACGTATTAAAAAAGGAGAATACATTACTTATTAAATGTTTTATTCACACGGAACAATATCTCTTAAAGGATTCGAATAATTTTGGAAAAAATGTCATTTTATTTCTAAATAAAAAAAGCAATAGGACCACAGTCAAAACAACTGGTAAAGCGGGAACCATCAATTTAAAATAATATGTATTCAAGGATTTCAATGTTTATTTAAAGTGACTATAAAGAAAGGAAAATATCATGAAAAAACACATGTAAGAGTATAATGCGCTAATTCTGGGTAAGCACTTTGTTTATTAATTGATTATTATTTTCAAAGTAAAACTGAGTTTTTTTTATTGTTCTTTTTTCTGTTAATTAGAATATTTTCACTTATATCGACAAAGAAAATACTTTTTTCTTTAATTTTGTTCTTAATAGTTTTTTTCATTAAATATTTTTGTTAGTAATCTTTATTCAATCTGGCGATTATTGTTATAATAATATTTTTTTATGAAATTATAAAATATTAAGAATGATTATTTTAACATGATTCTCCAGGACAAATTTTAGAGACAAAATCATTCATATTCAACCATAACTTCCCACAATCAAATAATAAGAATGAAAGATTAATCAATTTTTAACATTTGTATAAAAAGCATTTTTTATGTTTCGCATAATAATTGTTTTATAAATTATGGCGAAAAAAAAAGAGATTAGTTCAGAATTGTTTCTTATATAATCTCTGGATTAAAAATAACACATTATTATTCCTTTATTAAAATATGGATTATGATGCAACATTGAGATTTTATTGTGTTTTATTAAGTAAAAGAAAATAAAATTATTAGGGTTAAATGTTTCTTAAATGATTTGAAATTGCGATAAATGCACGCAACTAAATTATTTAACGAATTGCTTTGTAAATAAATTTGTTTGCATCATAAAACAGCCTGCTTTTCTTACATTTTAAGAAAATATAAAGAAACTAGTAATAATTGTGCTTTTCAACTTGATAAGAACTGATTTCATCAAAATAAATTTGAAGATTTTGTGAGTAAATGTTCAGAGCGAAAATTTGAATAACCGTAAATAGTTAAATAATAATATGATATTGTTATTATTTTTATTAATGTTATAAACTCTGATGTTCGTAATTTTTGCTTTATTGTACCAAACCATTAACGTTGTTTATAATTCATATAACGCGGTATACTTAGCTTCAATTGTATTTTTACACAAAATATCTTCCTTTAATCTTTATTTCAAGGTTCCTGAACGTCAGTTTACCCCCAAAAGTCAATATATCGTCGATTCTGATAAGTTAACTTATCAATATCTCACTTTGCCATTTGCAAAATTCCCGCTTGAACATTCAGTTATTTAAACTTATGTAGTGAAAGAATATATAATTAATATACCAATATTTGTATATTGGTGACGTAAGCTGTTGGTTAGTGTACTTGAAAAGGAGAGATATTGTAAAATTAACAATAAGAACTATTTATTTAAGACAACACAAATTAATGTTTGACAGTTGTTTTGGAAAGCATGGAAAAAATGTAATCAAAATGATCTTGAATTCACAAAAAAGATTGAGAAGCGGAATTCTTTCCATAAGGTATTCACTAAATTAAAACGTTAGCTGAAACAAAATCGAGTCTTACCGGTCAAAAAGTCATCTTTTCAGAAAATTATAGACAGAAAATTATAGTTGGAGCTGGCATTATTTCTAATGAAGTTAACTGAAAGGAACAAAATCACAATGAAATGAATAAAATGACCAATATCATTAAAATTTCTCAAAATTAGGTGAAAAAATATTTTTTTCGAAAATATTAATTAATATTCATAGTATATGCTTAAACAATAAAATTCGAATAAATGAATAAATAAATAAATTATTTGCTTAGCATGTTGAAACTGAGATTTGACATTAGAGATCTATGAACAGTCTTTTGGTTACTGGGGCAAACAAAATGTAAAAAAGTTTCAAAACTGTTTTTCCATATGTCTACAGTTACTGTCAAAGTTGGTATTTTTTTTTTAAAGAAAAAGCAAACACATAATAAGTAGTTAAAAATCGTGAAGTTCAGTCTGCTCCAGGTTCATATGTGCCCCAGTCTCTCATATTCTAAAATACTTCATTTGTGTAGAAAACTAAATATTCCTAAGTGAAAACTGAAATTCATTATGCCATAAATATAGTGTGCTACATGCAGGCTGTTATAGCTCATATTTAAATACCTACAGTTGACCCAATCGGACAATTTGAAATCAAAAGACCTTAAACTTAATTTTGACAAGTTTAAACCGGTTTCAGGCTTGTATTAGGTAGCTTTCATTACAAAAAGTAAAAAGCTACCTATTGCAGCCGTCCGGAGGAAAACACTTCCGGAAAATTTTGGTATATTTTCACCGATCATGACCCCCATACCCCAAAACCACCCTCCGTTCAAATGTTGACATATATATATATATATATATATATATAACCATATATATATATATATATATATATATCTGATTTTTGTCATGCGATAACTAACGTATTTATGAACCGATTTGAATGAAACTTGGTATGTACATAGTACATACAAATGTCTCGACCGAGTTCGTTGGTCAGCATCATCCGCCATTTTGTTTAAAAATGGCGGCCATTTTAAATTTTTTAAAAAATTTAAAATTTAAAATTAAATGCGAAAAAATTAAAAGTTGAAAAATATTTTCCTTTTACGTGTTAGAACTTAAAACAAAGATTCCAGAACACTTTTTATTTTGTCTATATCTTAAAAAATGATTGAGTTATAGCACTTTGAATTTTCTTATGGCTGACATTTTGAAACGATCTGATTTTTGTCACGTGATAACACGCATACTTATGAACCGATTTCAATGAAACTTGGTATGTACATAGTACATACAAATGTCTCGACCGAGTTCGGTGGCCAGCATCATCCGCCATTTTGTTTCAAAATGGCGGCCATTTTATTTTTTTTAAAAAAATTAAAATTTAAAATTAAATGCGAAAAAATTAAAAGTTGAAAAATATTTTCCTTTTACGTGTTAGAACTTAAAACAAAGATTCCAGAACACTTTTTATTTTGTCTATATCTTAAAAAATGATTGAGTTATAGCACTTTGAATTTTTCTTATTGCTGACATTTTGAAACGATCTGATTTTTGTCTCGTGATAACACGCGTACTTATGAACCGATTTCAATGAAACTTGGCATGTACATAGTACATACAAATGTCTCGACCGAGTTCATTGGTCAGCATCATGCGCCATTTTGTTTCAAAATGGCGGCCATTTTAAATTTAAAAAAAAAATTTAAATTTAAAATTAAATGCGAAAAAATTAAAAGTTGAAAAATATTTTCCTTTTACGTGTTAGAACTTAAAACAAAGATTCCAGAACACTTTTTATTTTGTCTATATCTTAAAAAATGATTGAGTTACAGCACTTTGAATTTTTCTTATGGCTGGCATTTTGAAACGATGAGTTCTGATTTTTGTCACGTGATAACACGCGTACTTATAAACCGATTTCAATGAAACTTGGTATGTACATAGTACATACAAATGTCTCGACCGAGTTCGTTGGCCAGCATCATCCGCCATTTTGTTTCAAAATGGTGGCCATTTTAAATTTTTTAAAAATTTAAAAATTTAAAATTAAATGCGAAAAAATCAAAATTTGAAAAATATTTTTCTTTTACGTGTTAGAACATAAAACGACGATTCCAGAACACTTTTTATTTTGTCTATATTTTACAAAATGATTGAGTTATAGCACTTTGAATTTTTCTTATGTCTGACATTTTGAAACGATCTGATTTTTGTCACGTGATAACACGCGTATTTATCAACCGATTTCAATGAAACTTGGGATGTACATAGTACATACAAATGTCTCGATCGAGTTCGTTGGCCAGCATCATCCAGCAGTTTGTTTCAAAATGGTGGCCATTTTAAATTTTTTTAAAAATTTAAAATTTAAAATTAAATGCGAAAAAATTAAAAATTGAAAAATATTTTTTGTTTTTCGTTTTAGAACTTTAAACAACGATTCCAGAACACTTTTTATTTTATCTATATCTTATAAAATGACTGAGTTATAGCACTTTGAATTTTGCTTATGGCTGACATTTTGAAACGGTCTGATCTGAACGATCCACAATGTTGCTTTAAAATGGCATACACTTTATGATATCGTAAAATTTGGTGACTCTCTAAATCGCTTAAAATAAAATCAGGTTGAATAAAAGATGACTAATTTCTAAAAATTCCTATTAATATTCAGTCTTGACAAAAACTAGTTTCAATCTTATAAAATCACTAATTTTATAAGATTATTTCCACTAATTTGAGCTTAGTGTTTTTGAACAATGTAACTTACCTTAAAATAAATAAATAAATATATAAGTATATGAAAGCTACCTCTTCCTCCCGGCATTGCCGGAAGGACTTTTTTTATCATCAAGGCATATCAAAACTTTTCAACGTCATTTATCTCGTATCTCCGTGTTAGAATATAAAACGGAAGTAGGCGTTAGAATGTTGCCATTTGCTCATCGGAAATATTTTTAAGACAGAATGGCACTTACAATATGAGGAAATATGTTGAAAATTAATTTTTACTCATAAATATCACATCTTTCGAATCAATTTAATTTTATTAAATAGTCCAGGCTCTTAGCTATTGATCGGACTTGAAAATGTAGT
The DNA here is from genome assembly GCA_964019185.1 of Maratus speculifer. Taxonomy (NCBI): domain Eukaryota; kingdom Metazoa; phylum Arthropoda; class Arachnida; order Araneae; family Salticidae; genus Maratus; species Maratus speculifer. The sequence continues at coordinate 94,035,897 of OZ025295.1, forward strand.
AGTGGATTCCGAAAAATTACAGAATGTTCTTTTAATGAAGATATGTTTATAAAAAAAATCAGCAGAACCTCGACAGAGCGTAATAAAGAAATGAAAAAAAATAAAGAAAATATCGTTATATGGGAATGTTTTATCGGTTAGCAATGAAATACAATTTCAAAATATACTTTTATTTTGTTAAATACACTTTCATGATAAAAATTTGTTATGTTGTACTTGGTTAAATAAATTTAATTTAAATAACTTTAATTTTGTCAGATTTATTTTCTTTTAACTATAATTTTGTCACATCGATATTCATATGAATTTATATTAAGTTTAACTATCAAAAATTGCGCTTTAAATCGAAATTCAAAATTTAAATTGTTTGAAATTCAAAATAAGTGCAGTTGATTATTTTTTATTCCATTCTGTTTCTATGGAAACTACTTCTTAAATATTAAATGATATAACTGCATTATTCTTCATCAGGCTTTTATTTTCGGGTATGTTTAAATGTACGAATATATTTTTTCAATGTGAATTAAGTTTTTTAATGTATGAAGATATTTTCTCAGGGTTAAATTAAATAACTGCAGCATCAAGCTATCAATATATAATGCATTCAAAAAATTCATTGACAACTAATTTTCAGTTGCATTTAAAATGTTTGATTTTGGCGAGGATAAGTGCTGCTCGCGTTACGTTTTCGTCTTTCCACGTGAAGTATTCGATAGTATATTATTTATTACAGACTTTCTAATACACTGATAGCTAATATACTGATATCTAAGGCACTGAAATTCTACAGTTTTGAATTTAGATAAATGTACTTAGATGAATTTAGATAAATAGTGCGTTTTGTTTCTAAAATTTAAGAATATCATTTTTTTTATTTAACTTGAAAAAAGTAGTTTCAGTCTCCATTATTGAGTGTTTTTTTTTAAATAAATTAACTTTAAAAATTTTGAAAAAAATTTAGCTGATTTAATGTTTTGTTATAAAGCTCAGTTTCATATATTATGCGTATGCTCCATAGAAAAGATTAAAGATTGATTATACTGCATAGTAGAGATTTATACATTAAACTATTCTCGAAATTGATTATTTAATGATTTTATTAAACGGATATTAGAACGAGATATTTCAAGCAAAGCAAATCTCAATTGAAACTATTCAGAATTTGATACTGAATTTTTATTTTGAAATTTTCGAAGTATATAATGAACTCAAAGAAACTAAACTTTTCCTCGTATAACTGGATTATTTTCTTACTGAGAATCTGCCGAGAGATAAATAACAGATCTTTCTCTTTTATCAGTTTTCAATCCCATTTATAAATATGAATGGATAAGGAGCAAAATATGTACCATTATAAAAGCTCAAAGGATATTTTAGAATACATATACATATAATCAAATTTTTTTAAAGATCTAGACATTTTGAAAAGTTTTGCGAAACTTTGAAACATATGTATTTTTTCTCATATATGTTAAATTGCTATCAGTGAATCACAAGTAATCTGCTTAAGGTATACAATTCAACATGTTTCCCATATGAAATCGTTAATGTTCACTAAGAATTGCTATTCTAGTCTTAAAAATCCTTAAATTTCAATGGATGGTTTCTGATACAAATAAAATAATAAATCTACAGTTTCACAATATAATATTATGTCACAAATTTATATTTAAGCATGCTTTCGTCTTAAATTTTGAAACTGATAAAGTCTTTAAGCAATTTAAAATAAACATTTTTTATATTTGTTGTAAGTCTAAAAAGTCAAATTATTAGTAAAATAAAACTAGAAAGAAAACCTTTTTAATAAATTAATATATATGAAGTATAATAATTGCTGATTTGAGACTGACAACAGTCATGACATTTTAGATGGTAAATTAACCCAAAAAATGGCTTCTATGTTTCAATTTTTATTCAATATAAACCATAGAAAATTTTACCGCTGCTTTTAAAGTATTAAACACTTAACTGTGAAATAAAACTGTAAACCACAAACAAAATGGAAACACCACATACGATCGGGTTGTTTTCCAGCCAAAACGTTGTATGTCCAAAATGTCAGATGTCACGATTGAAATCATTTTTAATGAATAACTCAGGTCATCAAAACTGATCGATGAGTAGTAAGTTATCATTTCTACAAATACACTATTAAAAATATCCTGAAAAATATATTTCCGTTTTTAAAGATCAACTATTTACTGGTTAATGAGAATGCTGCAAAACATCTATGGAACGTTCTTATCGGTAAAAAATAAATAGCCTTTAAAAAAGAGGAAATTTTTCGCGATATTTTCAATAGTGCAGAGCAATTTTGTAGCATGTTTAAAACTTTCGAATTGGGTAAAATATAGATCTTTTAAGCTCGATATAGTTTTATATCATATTTCAAGTACAAATTGTTTAATTTTGTTATTTATTGCTTGAAAAGGGACAGTTCTCTTAACACCCGTTTCTAGCTATCAGAATAGCAAATTATTCATAATATATTTTCTGCATTCTCGAAATGATCATAGAGAAATAACATGCAACACTCACATAGCTACTCCTGCTCATTCATTTATTTACATTTTTTGATTGAGCAAAACGATATTATTGATACATGAGATTTAAACTTCAGTTAGCCCATAAACATGCTGTTCAATCAGAACATTCTGACATGTAACAGAATTGGAAAAACATATTTGTCTAAACCACCTTGATCATCTCACGTTAAATAAAATTCTAAATAAATATTAAAACGAAAAAACGAATGTCGCTAAAGATTATTCATAAAACGTAGAATTTGTATATGAAAGAATAACATTTTCTTTACAAACAACTGTGATGGCCACACATTTAAATGAAATAAAAGAAATATCAATACAAAAACACATCTGGAACAATTATGAACTCATAAAATGATCTATCACCTAAAATGAGGTCTATTATTTGCAGCAGTATTTATTGGTGGAAAATATGTATTTATTAATATATCTTTTTTAATAACCATATAATTCGGCATTTTTTTTAACCTGGACAGCCCTGAATGTCTCCAACCCAGACGTGTCACTTGAAATAACAGCGTAACACATTAAGGTAGAAATAATAGCCTATTTCTTGTTCCTAGATATATATTTCTACGTGTACATTTTCTTAAAAAAGGGTGCAAATGAATGAAGTGTGAAAAGGATACAAATGACGTATTTCATGACATAAATTGTAATGCTATGAGAGGGAAGAGTTGAAAACATAAAAAGTACATTTTTACATTATACAATAAGGTCAAATTTCCAATTGCAAAATATTTTCGCATCCATTCATGAATTTAATACACACAAAATAAATTATCATAATATCTGTAAAACTTGCAGAAGAATATCCGTTTAAATAATTCGTCAGGTTTACGAAATAAAAAAAAAAATTAAAATGCATATAATTCAAGGAACAATGTATATTAAAAGGTTCTGAGAATTAAATATATTTTTCATTTTAAAGTAGAATTTTGAATTTTTAATACTTAACCATTTAATTTGTAAGCTGAATTTTCTCATAAAGTATATTTAGTTATCTATTTTTTATAGTAGGATAATTTAAAATTTTTATAACTCGAAATATTACGTTAATATTTCATTTATTTATTCATTTATATACAAAAAAAGATATAAGTTTCAATTTTAGTATTTTATGTTAATTTAAAAAAATAAAAATATTTAAAACGAAAATTAAAATAAAAATCTTAGTAAATATTTCCCTTAAATATTAAATGTATTTTTTTTTTTTTTTTTAGTTGCTGAAACAAAATTACATTAAAATAATCAAAAAAGGCACTTTTCAAGTTTGAAATTTTTATGTTTAATCATTATTAACATGCACATTTTCTCACGGTAAACTGAATTCTCGGAAAAGGTCTTATATGGGTGATTCTCAAAATAGGGGACAAATTCAAAAGTGAAATCTTAAAAAAATTACTGTTAGCAGAATTTCTGAAAAAATAGGTGTTGTTAATATAGTATTAGTTATACTTTACATGTAGTCAGCAGAGCTAAATATTTAAAAATTAACTTTAAAAAAATAATTAGTATTTTTTGAGCCATGCTAATGACAAAACAAATTGCATGGAATAAATATATTAAGAAATTTTTATTTTCTTCCTCTTTAAAATTTTTTTTCTATATTTATTAGCCTTCCTTTTAAGCAAATGGTTTCCATTTTCACATACATACATATAAGAAGAATAAAAACATTACCAAAGAGCAAACTTTGTTTACATGAGCAACACTCTGACACTAACAATGTAAAAAGCTGTCTTAGTGATTTTCTGACAGATTTAATGCATATTTTAGGGATAATAAATGTAATATATAAATTTATATGTAAAATTAAACTTTATAAAAGATACAATGTAAGCAATGGTTACATTTATGCACATGGGAGTCTTTAGCATGGACAGAAACGCCATGCTAATGACACTGATATTTGTCCATGCTAATGACACTGATATTTGTCCATGCTAATGACAAATTTTAATTTAAATAAGATTATGAGCCATAATATAATCACAATGGAATAGTCCTTTCTGTGGCTTTTTAAAACACAAATGTCCTATGCAAATAAGTAAAATAAAACTTTTAATTATAAAATAAACATGAAAATTATTATCCATTCTAATGACATACAATTGATGTACGCCCCTAATATTCAACTTTTATTCTTAAAATACAATACGTGCTTCTATTTTCAGGCTAGGATAAAATGGCTACTTGTTGCCATGGAGAAATTTTATATTTTCAAACTATTGTCATATGTGAAAATGAAATTTTGATTAATAACCAGCTGTTATAGTATGACCTTGTTTTGAAAATAGAATATGGAGGACAAACTTTAATTCTTTTTCATATATTATAATTTTATTTTTAAAAAGAAATTTATTGGATCAATCTTCTCCTTGATTAATTTAAAGAAAGAATAACATTTGTTTTATTTTATAAACATGATATTAACTCTTGAAAAAGCTAGTATATATAAGGCACAGCTGCTGTGGACATCCATGCTAATGACATTTGGAACATTTATTCTGTTATTTTAGGGTGTTTTTAACTAAAAAGTGAGTAATTCTTGAGTGCAAATAATGAATAACATTAAGACAAACATATCAAAATATAAAAACATGACAGAAAACCTGTCATTTTTTTGTATGCCGAAAGACATAAATTGTCCCCTATTTTGAGAATCACCCTTTTTGAGCCTTTTGTAAAGCCTTTGCGGTTTCTTTATAATAGAGCGAAGTGGTATGAACAAAGAATTAGGAGATAAGCAGATAAACTCTACTTGACGGAAAGTTTCCTGTTTTGCTGGACAACCGTCCATTTCTTGCAAAAGTCTCATTAAAAAAAACATCATTATTCAAATCCAAATTCAGTTATTAAAGATACTGTGTCGCCTAAACAAACACGACACTGAATTACCGCAAGTAGTGGTCAGGTCTGTCTGGGCCTTTATTATTAATAAATAACTGGGCCGAGAAGAACAGAGATTAATGTATTTTTCTTATATAATGAGGCGGGAATTACTAATTCTGCATCGGTAGACATTTTCAGTACCGGTCCCTATACAGACAATATGACAATCTTTGTCGCGGGGCGGCGTGGTCCGTTCAAAAATTTGAAAATTTGACCTAGCAAAAATTGCATTGGAAAAAATGCACATATTTTTAAATTTCTATTTTTCAACAAATGAAATTTTAAAATTATTCTTTAGATTTCTAGGCAATAATGATAAAACACAATTAAACCAGTGTAAAAGAACCTGTTTTTGGCGAGATTCTGGATAGAATTGAATATTGTGTTTGGTTTATAGAATTTATTTGATGCTCTTCAATCATTAAACACAAATGTTTAATTATCAAAGCCATATGTTACAACTACTGATTATTTCTGAATCTTATTTCAGGAAATGATCAGAAATGCTTTTAATATGGCTTTGGTTTCCTAATTACCCTCATTTCAAAATCTGCAGTGCAGAATATGAGGTCAGACCTGTTCTTTATATTTTAAAGTTCCAAATGATTATGTGGAGTATTTCTCTATATATCTAAAAAATTCTAAAATTGAAAGTGTGCTGTTACTTCCCAACAGACAGTGTAATGCTTATAAATTGCAATATTTTTTAAAGTATTTTGACAAAAGAAGATTACATTCATTTTTATTATAGTATTTTTTAATGATTATCCTTGTATTATTGATAATAAATGTATGACACTAAAATTTTATGGAGAATTAAGTATATTAGTAACTAAATGCTTTTTAAAATAATGTAGAAATATAGAACAGTATTATTGTGTATTAGTACGAATCAAAATATTTTCGTATCTTCACTGTCAAAAATAAAGGTGACAAACCAGTTGCATTTGGCGCCGAGGGATGAAGGATAGTATTATTGTGTATTAGTACGAATCAAAATATTTTCGTATCATCACTGTCAAAAATAAAGGTGACAAACCAGTTGTATTTGGCGCCCAGGGGTGAAAAGGTGTTATCATTTGACATCCGCAGGCTTGAAAATGTGTTTAGGGTGCCGTTTGAACTCTAACTCGTAATTTACGCTAATTAGGATGCCGCGCAATGCATACCGAAGGAATATTTTCACCCCTAGGTCATTTGCACATGCTCTGTGACGTGAGTTCTTCACCTTCAACTCGCCGTCAATGATGCATCAAAACAGCAATTTCTCCCTTCGAAGACTATCACCGTGCATCTGCTATCCCAATTTCGTTTAAAACTTTGGATGGCTGACCTTTTAGCGAACTTTTTTATAGAAAGCAACCTTTTAACTTCAGGACATTTCAACATTTCAGGGAGATTTTGAAGGTGAGTACAATGGTCGAGTGGTTAAAGCGTTGAGCTTGTAATCAGACGTTATGGGTTCGAATCCTTCGACGACCAAACGTCGCGTCGGGTTATATATTTTTTAATTTTTTATTATTGTGCACTCTGGATTAAGGGTGTCATCTTTTCACCCTAATTAAAGGTGTCATTCTGGATCCCTTAGGGTTGTCACCAGTGAGACAAGCCTTTCATCCCTAAAAGGTGCAATATGTCACCATTAGTTTTAACAGTGTTCGATGTTTGCATATCAAGCGTAAATAAATAAAATAATAAATATTTTCTTATCATTAGTTATACAGTAATATTTATCATAAATGTAAGTATATTTCCTAAACATCGTTCAAAAAGTTTATTTAAAAAACTCATCAATTATTCTCATATTAAAATTAATAATGCCGGTTTTACAGATTGGTAATAACGGGAGAATAATTACTAATTTGCTAGGGAAAATATTTGATTAAAATGTCACTGAACATTAACTGAAACGTCCATAATAACACGAAAACTATAACTTTAAAGTCATGATTTCAAAATGCCAGGGTGATTAATTTCTTCTCAATATCTCTTTAATCTGCTGCAAATAATATGGATATGCATTTAATGATATACGGAAACGTTCGTTTATGTTAAAGTGCAAAAAAGTTTATATTTAACACGTTACCACAGTGTCATTGAACTTTCCGTTCAGGCCGCGCCAGTCACCGATGGCAAACAGTGCAAAATATAATATGAAACTAAAATAATTATGTTGTTTTAAATAATTACTAAAAAATTATAATCCTATAACAAATAAAATTTAAATAAATTTTAAATAAATTTTCAATTATTACTTAAAACAAACCCTATATATATATATATTGTATTCTTTTAATGGTATTATATTAGCATTCAAATTATTATGCTGCTCTGCGTGTGTAATTATGAATGTATACAATTTGATCTTTAATTGATATCTTTTCATTTTGAATACTCATAATAAATTTTTTCCTATTGTGGTATCTTATATATAATTTATATATAACATCCGTTGCTAATTAGCAATTTTATAAATATGGTGCGCATAGGTAACTGCTGCTATCCGCATAACCTTTGTGTATTGTCTGATAGATTTCTACAATGTAGTTTTCCGTTACCACTTAATAGGATTTCCATTAAGAGTTGCAATTCGTTTCATCATGAATATTATATATGTTATATTTATAATTTTTTAACTGTTAATTTTGCTATTATTTTTAATTCATTGTCTTGATATATGGTATATTACTCGTTTCACTATTTTTTTTTATTTAATTTAATTCTAATTCTTCGTTTTGGTTTATTGTTTTATTGATAAAATCCATTGGTGAATTTTGTCTACTTTTAATGGTATTATATTAGCATTCAAATTATTATGCTGCTCTGCGCGTGTAATTATGAATGTATACAATTTGATATTTAATTGATATCTTTTCATTTTGAATAGTCATAATAATTTTTTTCCTATTGTGGTATCTTATATATATTTTATATATAACATCCGTTGCTAATTAGCAATTTTATAAATATGGTGCACATAGGTAACTGATGCTATCCGCATAACCTTTGTGTATTGTCTGATAGATTTCTACAATGTAGTTTTCCGTTACCACTTAATAGGATTTCCATCAAGAGATGCAAGTCGTTTCATCATGAATATTATATATGTTATATTTATAATTTTTTAACTGTTAATTTTGCTATTATTTTTAATTCATTGTCTTGATATATGGTATATTACTCGTTTCACTATTTTTTTTTTTTATTTAATTTAATTCTAATTCTTCGTTTTGGTTTATTGTTTTATTGATAAAATCCATTGGTGAATCTTGTCTACTTTTAATGGTATTATATATATATATATATATATATATATATATATATTAGTTTTATATCATATTTTACGCTGTTTGCAACCGGTGGCTGACGCAGCCTAAGCAGAAAGTTCAGTGTCAGTCACGAGGACTGACATGGCACTCAGTGTGTTAAAGAGTAAGCGGAACGTCTTATTACTTACAACAGGACCAGTTTTGATGATGCTCGAACCCAGCATTAAGAGTTGGTGCATTTTATTGTCCTACATTAGGAAATATGAAAATGTAAATTTTTTGTTAAATTCTTTGTTGTGGTTATATACAACCACTGCCATATTTTTATTTTATTTAATTTAAGAATATTTAACTTATCTTTATTCATTTATTTAACTTTATTAAAATTCGCGCTCTAAAATTATTTTATTTCCCTTACTTTTTAAAGCTTCTCCTGTAAGCTTTTCTTTCTTACGTAACATTTCGTTTATTTTAAATTGATAAAGGGGGTTTTAATATCTGTACTTCCAGGAAAATTATCATCTGGAAAGTTTCACAACCTTCTACAACATTCTAATTTTGTTGTCATTTCCCATTTCTAACCACGCTTCTACGCAATTAGATTTAGATTACTTTTATACGTAATTCAAATTGTGGTAGAACTTTACTTCTACTTTTGGCATAGTAATTTAAAATTTCTATATAAATTTAACATTAATAAGGCTTTTTTCTTATTCCATATCATTTCATGTTACGCAACGCAATTTTTCTCATTTTTATTACCTTTTTCTTGTCCCTACAAATTGGCAATTTTATTTCTTACGGCAACCCCTTCTGGCTAGTTACGAGCACACCTGAACAAAATTAGTTTTCTATTACCGGACGGGTGAATGGATAGAGCATCTGCGGCTGTAATTGTTATTGTTGTGAGGGGCTCCGTGCATTGTGGTCGAAAACGCTTCTCAGAAAACATCTATTAGTATTTACGGTCCAACCTTCACTTGGACACAAAGAAACTGCCGTCGACGGGACAGTTTGAAAAGTGATTGAACCTTCTGCTACTAAAAAACATTGCGAAATCACAAGGGTCAATCTCATATGGAAAAAGGAATATAAATGCAGTTAATGTAATTAGTACGTGAAGTCTAATATTGAGTCATTAAATGGTGCGTCAAATAAAACAATGTATGGAAGCTGAAGCACGCCGTAAACTGAAAAACGACACATTAATAGTAACATCAAGAGAATTGGACGCTGTTTTTTCATTGTGTACGGAAGATGAGTACACAGAGCAAACACTTTCCAGTAAATACATCGAAGTCATCTGTTTGGGAACCACCATTTTTTTCACAAATTTACTTTTTTATAAATTGGTCATTTTTTCGTGAGGTTTTTTTTTTATGAAATTAGCATTTTTTCCCGTGATTCTTTAAGGAAATTTGCGTTTTTTGTGCGATTTAACGAAATTTCTGGTTTTCCCGCGATTTTTGGACATTTGCTATATTTTTTAAGAATATTTCACTAAATATTAAAATATCATTAACCCAGGAGGATCGATTAAAAAACCCGGAAACCCGGGTTATATCCGGAACACAATCAACCCTGTAACTATCACGTTGTATCAGGAAAAAAGAAAAAAGGTGTTGTGTTATTAAGTTCTCTAAATCCCGATGTTGTCATCGACAATAATGAAGAACAAGTATGAAAAATCATGCGTTAAGCATAGATATAAAGCACTTTCCAACACTTAATGAAATCTTTAACAAAACTTTGTTATTTAGCTAAATAATAGTGCATAGCCAAATATACCCAAATATGTATTCCAGTACTTTTGAATAGCCCTGTATTTCATATGTCAGTTGATATAATGGTAAAATTAATTTAGCAAGAAAATACCCAGCAGCTTGACATTTCTTTTTCAGCAATTCATACTATTAGATGGAAACATACTTGAATACTTTTTTTCAGCCCTGTAGTTTACATTGTACCTTTATTACACGTCAGCATTACGCTAAAATTTATTGTAAAATAAAACAATTTTAAAACAACTGAAATCACATTCTCATAAATAATCATTCATAGGCGTCCATGTACCGAATTTTTTGCGTGGCCCTGTATGCTCTTTTATCTATATTCTGCTAATATTTCTCAGTAAATTGAATGAAGCTCAGCGTAAAAAATATGTAGCTTATTTAAGAACCACGTTTAAATAATTTACGCTCATATTCAGTAACGTTGGTGAGCTCTTTTGGGTAGCCTTGTATATCAAATATAACATTTATAAACACCATATAATGTGCATGTATTTAGCGAAATATAAACGCGCATATCATAATTAAGATGCATTTCATCCCTCCATCAGCCATCATCGGACACATACACGGTACTTCGGAAAGAATATACTATTTGAAATCTTTTGTGTGGCCCTGTAAATGCTATGTGCTTCATATTATGCAAGACAGTAGCGTATAATTTATATTAAGCTTCAGTGACATATATAAATTTTATTATACATGAAAAAGCTTAATATATTTAAAATATGTCACACACAATGCCCCGTTTTACCATTATCTAATGGAATTCTTTTGTGTGGCCCTGTAAATGAATAATAGCTACATTTTCACCTTATATTTTATAGAATGCATATTTTAATGTTTGTCAGGGTATAACATCTTTAAAATTCCTTTGAAACGATTTTTCCCCATAGGCCGTAATGTAATGGGAAACTTTTGATTCGCCCTGTAAATAAACTAATCATGGTAGGAACTTCATTTTCGATAGGACTCGTGCTAGGGTAAGCGTCAATAACGTCCGAAAATTTCATGGCAATGCGAGTATATTAACGATTTTTCCCCATAGGCCGTAATATAATGGGAAAATTTTGATTCTGTCTGTAGATAAACTAATCATGGTAGATATTTCATTTTCAATAGGGTTCGTGCTAGGGTAAACATCAAAAAAGTATAAAAATTTCATAGCAATCCGAGTATATTTACCGAGTAACTACTTAATCTGGCACTTTTTCAACTTTGTTGGAAAGTGCTAAAAAAACAAACACCCGAGATAATCCGTTTTATAACCCGACGAAGTATGGAGTGGACACTGTAGACCAAATGTTACGCCTGTAAACTACTTAATCTGGAACCTGTCGTTGGCCTATCACGTCTTTTTAGTGTTTTAGATCTTTATACTCTAAGTGATTGGATTTTATACAAAGAAGTGACAGGAAAAGTCAGAACCTTGCTCAGTCGGAGAAATTTTATTCTACAACTGTGTGAAGAGCTGCGAGCTCCATAAACAGTATATAATGTGATGGAAACAAATTACATGTAAGACAGCAGGGGAATGAAAAGATCCAAATGCAAAATTAAAACAAGGCGGAAAGGAAATTCTAACAGGAACACTTGTCTGAATGTGAAAGGACGGTTTACGGCAAATGTGGATCTACAAAAGCTTGATGCACTGATTGCTTTTGAAATGCATAAAGTGTAAAATTTAAGGAAATAAAAATTATCGGTAAGTTCATTTTCTTTTTTTCAAATTTTCTTTTTTTCTCTTTCTTATTATTTAGCATTTTCCCGACTCAATAGATTAAAAAACGTCGAAAGCTCAAATTGGTCCTCCCCGTCTTTCGAGTTATAAGACAAAGTGCCGTCTTTCTAGTATCAGATGAGTGGGGCCGCATGGAGCCTACATTGAAGGGGATTAGAGTACAGATCCCGTCTGATAACTTATATATGTGTATATGTATATATATTGTTTCAGCGTATATGGGGTTCTTTCGATCTTATGGTTAGAGAACTTCAAACTCTTGTCTCTTAGAAAAGTAGAAAATAATTTATTTACAGATCTTCAGAACAACAGAGTCTTCGAAACTCACAAATATTACTGGATATTCAAAAATAACTGCTCAAATCTATCGTACAAGTATAGCTTTAGATCCCAGAGACTCTTTATACAACGTCCCAACACTTAATAACATTCAAAACAACATAAATGAAACTCAAGCAAACTTGCTAACAAACGCCTTGTTCACTCAATGACTGTCTGGTAAATAATAATCACAACAGCTCGTATCGCTCTCCTTATATAGGCTCGCAGCAGGTGCTGGAAATTTCTAGAACCATCTCGAAAAAACTGGAAAACCACGGAACAACATTCAATGTATCAGCATATCTAAAGGGGGGGGTTACCATAAATAGGGAAGGGTTATCATCGCCAACAATCGCCAAGTTTGTCGCCAACTTGGCGATATATCGCCAAATTTGGCGACCAAAATTAGTCGCCAAAAGTGACGCCAACTTGGCGATATCTCTAATATTTCGCAAAGCTGCCATAGACATTCACTGAAAATAATAGACAAGTTTGCTTGATAACAGAGACAATGTAACAAAAACTAATATTAGTAAAGGAATGGAGCTTAATAAGATTTTTTACATTATTTTACAGTACAAACACTAACTATTTACAAAATTCGTAACACTACCCCCTGCTCAAAGACTGCACGTCCCGGGCAGTGCAATTCTTGAGTTAGAGGAAAACACTTAAAATAAATAAACAAACAAATAAAAAAATAAATAAATAAATAATAAAAATAATAAGATTCACATAAATAAGAACTAATTACTATTTACATATTTACAAAAAGTGACTTTCATGACCATGGTCTGAAATTCGAGTTTTGAATTTCTAATCACTTTGGCCAAAATAACGGGCTAGTCGGTTATAGTGTACGATCTTGGGTTTGGCGTGTGGCGATTTTTGTATGCGTACAACGACGTCATTCAGCCTGTTGACGACTGTGTAAGGACCGTCCCGGTTTCTTTGTAATTTTGGCGACAGTCCCTTACGACGTATCGGATTCCACAACCAAACTTTGTCACATTCGTTGAACTCATGTCCTGTTGCCTTTGTGTCGTACCGTGTCTTCATCTTTTCCGTTGCCAGTCCGATTCGGTTCCTCGCTAGACGATGAATCTCCTCAATCCGCGCCTGGAGTTCATCGACATATTCCTCAGGCGATGAAGGAGACTCAGGAGGACGGCCAAACAAAAGATCCGCAGGCAGACGAAGATCACGACCAAAGAGCATTTGAGAAGGGGAGTAACCAGTGGCCTCATGAGTGACACTCCTGTAGGCAAGCAGGAATAGAGGTTATTTCTTGTCCGAGTCCTGTTGGTCTCTAGACACCAGGAGAGAGAGGCTATTTAAGATTGTACGATTGAACCGCTCCACCATGCCGTCCGATTGCGGATGTAGAAATGCAGTTCGAGTTTTGTCAATGCCGAGTAGTCCACACATTTCCTTAAACACAGCCGAATCAAAGTTTCTTCCTTGATCGGAATGGATCTGAAGAGGAACTCCGTATCTGGAAACCCAGTGTTGAATCAGTATGTCTGCTACGGTTACCGCCTCTTGATTAGGAATGGCGTAGGCTTCAGGCCACTTAATGAAGTAGTCCATGACAACGAGGATGTACTTATTGCTATCAGATGTCCTAGGAAGTGGACCCAGGTTGTCTAGAGCAATTCGTTCGAAAGGAGCTCCTACATTATAACGTTGCAATCGTCCACGGGTGCGCCTCTTTGGACCTTTACGTGCTACACAGGTGTCACAAGTTCGACACCACTTCTCCACGTCACTGCGAACATTATTCCAGTAGAAACGCTCTCGAACCTTTTGCAGGGTCTTCATTACACCAAAATGACCTCCTGTGGGACTACCATGCAGTTCTTGAAGGACCATAGAAATTCTCGACTTCGGGAGTAGTAGTTGCCATCTACATGTCTTTCTATCGTCAGAATCCCATTTTCGTTACAAGATACCGTTCTTCAAATGTAGGGAATCCCAGAGAGCCCAATAACGTTTAGTCGTAGGATGGTAATGGGACATGTCTTGCCAGCTGGGCTTCCTGTTGGACTGCTCTTTCAGCTCTAGAATTGGCTTAATTTCAGGATCAGCAAGTTGATCTTTACGCAGGCTCTCGTCACTCCACGGATCTTGCGATGATGTAGACCCAGTTGTAACTTGTCTTACTATAGGACCTTTGACATTAAATTTCTCCTAATTTCTCCCGGTCGCAGTATCTACAATTCTCTGAGCAGGGTCTTCTTGAGAGAGAATCTGCATTTCCATGTGATGAGCCTTTTCGATGGCGTATCTCCATATCGTACTCTTGAAGCTTTTGTACCCACCTGGTTATCTGGCCTTCAGGGTTCTTAAAATTCAATAGCCAAGTTAGAGAAGCATGATCAGTTCGGATCAGGAATTTTCGACCGTAAAGATAGTGATGAAAATGGTCTATGGCTTTCACTACAGCAAGAAGCTCTTTTCTTGTTACGTAGTAGTTTCGCTCAGCCTTTGATAAGCACTTGCTGAAATAGGCGATAACACGTTCCTGGCCGTCGATTTCCTGGGACAGTACAGCGCCAATGCTTTCGTTACTTGCATCCGTATCAAGTATAAACTGTTTATCGATTTGAGGATATGACAGAATTGGAGTGGATGTTAATGCCTCCTTAAGCTTTTCGAAAGCAGCGTCGCATTCCTGTGTCCACATAAATTTTTGATATGCTTCTGTTAATTTATGAAGTGGTCTTGGAATCATCGAGAAGCCTTTGACGAATTTCCTGTAATAGGTGCATAATCCTAGAAAACTCCGAAGCTGGTGAACATCTGCTGGACGATTCCAATTTTTCACAGCCGATATCTTCCCTGGATCAGTCCTAACACTTTCTGCCGAAATGATGTGTCCAAGGTAGGCGACTTCATTTCGAAACAAATTGCACTTCGAAGGGCTTAATTTCAAATTAGCTTCCTTTAACTTTTGCAGCACCCGCCTGAAGTTGTTCAAATGTTCATCAAAAGATTTTCCTATGATTATGATATCGTCTAAATAAACAAGACATGCCTCATATGACAGCCCTCGGAGAACCGTTTCCATAAGCCGTTCGAAAGTTGCAAGTGCGTTACACAGACCAAAAGGCATTACCTTGAACTGCCATAATCCTTGACCCGTTGTAAAGGCAGTCTTCTAGCGGTCGTCCGGATGGATCTGTACCTGCCTGTAACCACTCTTCAGATCCAGAGTCGAGAACCAAGTGTTGCCCGCAAGTGTGTCGAGAGTGTCGTCGATCCTTGGTAGAGGGTAACTATCCTTTTTATTGACGTCATTCAGTCGGCGGTAGTCTACACAAAATCTTGTAGAACCATCCTTATTTCTGAGTAATACAATGGGAGACGCCCATGGACTTGTCGATGGTTCGATGATGTCATTTTCTTCCATATCCTTAATTAAATCTTGCACCTCTTCTTGCTTGGCAAAAGGTAATCGTCTAGGGTGCTGTTTAATAGGAGAGTGATCTCCCGTGTCAATTCGGTGTTGTGCCATTTTAGTTCGTCCAAAGTCTTCAGATGTTTGGGAGAATAAACTTTGGAATTCCCTAATTAAATTTTCCGCGGCGTCCATCTGTTTTGGATCTAAGTCTGTATTTTGTAACAAATCCTTGACTAAATTATCTGAAGATTTCTCAGAGTGACTGGAATTTTGACTTATGCACGTCTCAGGAGCATACGATGCTATCACCTCTCCTTTCTTGATAGTCTTCGTCTTATCACTGATGTTAACAATTCCGACTGGAATGGTCTTTTTCGAGAGGTCTACTACAGAAGAAGCCACCAATACTCCTGCTTGTGTGCTATTGTCTTCTGGATAATCTATATAGCCAAATCGGTAATTAGTTTCATTTTTAATTTCAGCTGGAACTAAAAATTCTCTTCTTGGATCTAGATTGATGTCTTCTTTGGCTATTACAGTTTGTTTAGATTTAGTTTCAATTTCATTATTTAATCCAAAAAGACTTATTTCTTCAAATTTTGAGAGCATTTTGTTATTTTTGAAATCAAGCTTGAAGCCAAACTTCTTCAGAAAATCTAGCCCGATTAAGCAAGGATCTGTTATGTCAGCCACATATGCCGTATGGTAATATTTCGTTCCTCCAAAGTGTATGGTTAAATTGGCCTTTCCATATATGCCAATCTTGTCGCCCGTCACATTTTGCAGGGTAACGCATGGTGGAGTCCAGATGAGTTTTCATTTCAATTTTCGACCCAAATCTTCTCTTATTATTGTAACATTGGCTCCTGTATCGACAATCATACTTGTTCTTCCGTATTTTAAAGCTTTAAGTTCTTGTTTTAATTTTCCTAATTTCTTTCAAGACGTCGTTCTCAGTGTCTGAGCTTTTGTTCACCGTTGCCCCTCGGACTGAATGACGATCTTTTCGGCTGGCTTGTGTAGCTGCTTCCAACTTTAAGGCATATAGTAGTGCAGCCTTTAATTCCTGTACATCTGCCATTCGTACCGCTCTCTGCATTTCTGGATCTTTTATTCCGTCTACAAAATATTGCAGTGAGAGCATTTCCCGTACATTTGTAGGACAGTCAATGAATGCTAAATTTGCAAGCCGTTCAATTTCCGAGGCAAACACTTGAAGGGTTTCACTCGATTTTTGATGGCGGCTCTTCATTTGTATTCTCGTATAATCCTTGAAGAATTTTTCGCCAAATCTCATTTCAAGTGCACAACTTAGAGTCTCAAAATTGAGTTGCGTCATATCGGGCAATGTTTGCAGCACGTCGGCGGCTTCTCCTCTTAAAGATGCTGCCAGTTGACAAGCTTTCACCTCGTCACTCCATTTGTTCGCTTCGGCTACAATGGTGAATTGGGTCTTGTAAACTTGCCAGGAACTCTTTCCGTCGTATGTCGACAGCTTGATGTGCACGGCAGAAGTAGGCGGATTTCTAAATTCTTCATAATTACCACTGGACGCTGAAAGCTTCTTCTCAAGATCTTGTACTTTTTTATTTAGCTTTTTATCTACTTCAACTATTTTCTCTTCAACATTACTAACTTCATTCTGAATTTTCTCTTCTACCGAATCTATTCTTCTCTCTACCGATGAGAACTTTTCTTACAAAGTTTTCTTCATTTCTTCTTGGCTTTTATTAACTTCCTCCTTTAATTCTTCCATTCTCTCTTGGCTTCTTTTCATTTCTTCAGTCACATCTTCTTGGACTTTGTCGATTTTATTCGATAACTCTTCTTGGCCTTTGTCAATTTTATTTGTCAACTCTTCCATTCTTTCTTCGTTTTTATTCATTTTATCCGTCAACTCTTCTTGGCCTTTATTCATCTTTTCCGCCAGCTCTTCTTGGCCTTTATTCATCTTTTCCGCCAACTCTTCTTGGCCTTTCGTCAATTCTGTCTTTATGCCATTGATAGCATCTGATAGTTCTTTCAGTTGCACGTCCATGCCTCTTGTTTTCGCCATAAGATCCCGACTCCTGACACCAAATGTTTCAGCGTATATGGGGTTCTTTCCATCTTATGGTTAGAGAACTTCAAACTCTTGTCTCTTAGAAAAGTAGAAAATAATTTATTTACAGATCTTCAGAACAACAGAGTCTTCGAAATTCACAAATATTACTGGATATTCAAAAATAACTGCTCAAATCTATCGTACAAGTATCCCAGTAATTTAGATCCCAGAGAGTCTTTATACAACGTCTCAAGACTTAATAACATTCAAAACAACATAAATGAAACTCAAGCAAACTTGCTAACAAACGCCTTCTTCACTCAATGACTGACTGGTAAATAATAATCACAACAGCTCGTATCGCTCTCCTTATATAGGCTCGCAGCAGGTGCTGGAAATTTCTAGAACCATCTCGAAAAAACTGGAAAACCACGGAACAACATTCAATGTATCAGCATATCTAAAGGGGGGGGGTTACCATAAATAGGGAAGGGTTACCATCATCAACAATCGCGAAGTTTGTCGCCAACTTGGCGATATATCGCCAAATTTGGCGACCAAAATTAGTCGCCAAAAGTGACGCCAACTTGGCGATATCTCTAATATTTCGCAAAGCTGCCATAGACATTCACTGAAAATAATAGACAAATTTGCTTGATAACAGAGACAATGTAACAAAAACTAATATTAGTAAAGGAATGGAGCTTAATAAGATTATTTACATTATTTTACAGTACAAACACTAACTATTTACAAAATTCGTAACAATATATTGAACAAAGGTTGATTACTTTTCAGACAGACCACGTATTGTCAGTAAAGCTAGCAATTTCTTTACTTTTCACGAGTTATTATTTTATCGACGTTCTGATTGACAGACGCTCAGACTAATCCCTCTGAGGAAAGTTCTAGTATAAAATAAATTATAATTAAAGTACATAAAATAACTGAACATATCTAATGCAACATTTTTATTTCGTTTCCATGTAATTTCCCTTTATTGTGTGACATTGAGTAAAATTATGAATACTAAGAACAATCATGCAACTTGTAATTACTAAGAAAACAAATATTTTTTTTTTATTGATTAGAGGTACATAACATCGACCTTTATGTAATTTCTATTATAAATTATATTCAAAGTAAGGAAATAGTTAATAAAAATATTGATTCCATTAAAAAGTTAATAGTAAAATTGAAATGAAATAACAGTATAATTCCTCCATTATATGTGGCAAGTTAGTAAAATTTTATGATTGCTTCATAAAATAATGTGTTTTTTTTAAATATATATGGAATAATTGTTTATATTTTTCGATGGAAATCAGGTGAAATAATTTTATTGTAAGTGTTTTATTAAATATATAAATGTGTTGTTGAATCTTTGCAATAATAATTATAATACAATGTTATAAAGTTTTCTACGTAATACACCTTTCATAACTCCAGTACATTAAAATTATAAGGAAAAGAAAACAAACCCCTTTGGTATAAAATATAACGGTATTTTAAAAAGCGTTAATTTACACAATGTTACCTGCAAATTAATTAATATGTCATGTATATTTCAATGAATATTTAGAACAGAAGATTGATACAGAATGTTCTCAATTAAACTCATAATTATATAATTCCATGAAAGAAACATATGTTAAATTAAAATGAAAATGACCGCTGTGCTATTTACAATGAATATCATCTTTTCAAAATATATATTTTATGCTTGGAGAAATCTATTGCAAACTCAATAGTTAAAAATGAGGAAAATTTGATAAATGTTTATGCTCATGCTCAGTCTTTATATTAGTACTCATATTAGTCAAAATATGTTTAAGACTAAATATATTTAGTAATGATTTTTTTTTAAATATGAAAATGAGAAAAATTTAGGTCTTACGAAATGATAAAAATTAATCCTGTCTTATATACTATATTCCTTTATTATGTATATTATTATGCTGTTGTTTAGGATATTGGAAATCATATTATTTAAACACAAAAAATTAAAATATATAGATGTTTAGATAAAATATTCTCTATTAATGAAGAAATATTCAACTACAGTCTTTTATGTACAAGCATTTGAAAAACGAAATACTATTTGCGTAGGTAGCAACTTCTTGTTTAATTAAAAGTCAATTAAATATAATTGGAACAAGAAAGTTATTTTGTTAAAATGCTCGCGATTTTCGGTGTAGTTACTAATGACTTAATTGTACTTAAAAAAGAAATTTTCATGCGTTATTTCAATTCAAGAGAATAGGAAAATAAGTATAGATATGTAACTAATACAGTTGAACCTCAATAAAGTAAATCCTTGAAAATGGCTTTTTTGTACTAAAATTCGTTCGTGTTATTAATACTTTAAAAATATTATATATTTCATGTAAAAAAATAAATCAATTTGTTCCATTAAAAGTCAATTAATTGTATTTACAACCAGAAAGATATTCTGTTTAAGAGCTTGAGTTTTTCAGTGTAGTTACTAATTTCTTTTATTTAAAAAAAAATATTTTTATTCGATTGAAGAAAAAGGGGATAAATAAGCATATCGATATGCTAAAAGTATACAGTCGAACCCGTTAAGATAAACTCTCAAAGGGATTTTTTTTAGTTTGCATATTTATTATTTTGCATTCTTAAGAAATATTACATTTTATGTAGCAAGAATGAATGTGCATACGTACATTTCAGAATTTACTGTACTGTTTGTGCTTATCAAGCACGAACAGTACAGTTGAAATCAGTTTGAATCAGGTTCAAACAGTTGAAATCAGTTTGTGTACTTTTTGTTTTCTAAAATTCATAAAGAATATAGTCCTTTAGGTGAGATATATCTTAATGGAAATATTTGCAAACAGTTAACAGTGAATATTTTTTTCATTTAATTTTCATTTATCGTTATCATTTTATTCAAACATCGAAATCTTTCTTTTTTGCCTTAATAATTAATGTGGTGAAATAAAGGGAGTTTTGTCGTTTCGTCAAAGTGTTGCCAATCAAGAAATCTGAAATTAAAAAAAAAGTAGCCCACTGGCAACTCTGTTTAAAGCAGAATTAGCTGGTATTTACATTACATCCAAGGAAAACTACCAAAACTTCTGACGGCAAACTTGATATGATTTTTTGATACAACGATCTCTTAGTTTAATTAGCGTATGTACACAGCTTTATGAAGAACAACCTTATTTTCATTGCATAATTAATTAATTAAATTAGTACTAATTTTATTAAACCGTGCTGACTATTTTCCCCAAATTATACAAATCGCAAATTTTCCTGAAAAATAATACAATTTGACATATTTTTATACAAAATTATGAAAGAACAAATAAATTAGTATAACATTAATAAAAGTACAAATGAAACGACGAATTAGAAATCTCTTGATGACGTAAAAAAACACCTATAACGGGATCAATGTTAAGTGGATGTGTAATTTACGATCATGCATATTCACATTCTTATACTTTGGCGATACTTGACGGGTAAATCAAGCTATATAAATATGTAGGAACTGAATTTCAACTTCATTTATTTTCTTTAACACGAATGTGATCACCAATTTAACTGACTCTTTATTACATTTTTGTTATCCTTGTTTTGAAAACACGAATTATGAAAATTCACGAGCACGAGCAAAGGAACAAATTTTAAAAATTTGGAAAACGCGTTATATAAAAATGTTGTTTTAGATGAAGTATAGTTAATGAAAAGAAAGTATGTTATACTTTTTAAATGTTAAATTCAACATGTTACAAGAAGCTACTGCTTGAATTATCTGTAAGGAGTTATATTAAAGCATGGTGTACCGTCATTTCAAATTCTTATTATTCAATTAATCCAATAACACAGATTTTATATCTTAGATTTACTATATACAGTGGCGGTCAAAGTTTCCGGCCAGCAAAAATTTTTCAGTTAATTTGTAAATATACCCATATGAAGAGGAATCTCAAAGCGATAATTATACATTTTATTGACATATTAGTTAGGAACTTACTTCGTAACATGGTAACGACATAAATAATGTATGCAAGACTCGATAAGCAATAGTTTTCGCACAAAAAATTTCGTTTTTGAAATGGTCAACCCAAACGCCCAACATGAATCCAATAGAAAATCTTTAGAAAGAAGTGCGCAAAAGTCTGCGGAAATATAAATATTGCAACTCAGCCGAAATTTCGCCAAAATTGCAAGAAATGTGGAAAAAATGTACCATAGACGATCTTTAACCGTTGATTGTATGAATGTCACGTTGCTGCGCTGCCGTACTTATTACTAAAGCTAACAAAATAGTAATACGGGAAAATAGTATTTGTAAATGTTGTTGATCACTGTAATTTTCTATTACAGTACCACTTATTTAAGAACTTGTGAAGGTGGCCGGGATCTTTTGAGAACATGCGTTTTATTTTATACTTAATTTTGTCAATTAAATTTATTGATATTTACACGGTCTTCTATAAGTAAGTTCCCAACTAATGTGTCAATAAAATGTATAAATATCGCTTTGAGATTCCTCTTCATATGGGTATATTTACAAATTAACTGAAAAATTTTTGCTGGCCGGAAACTTTTGACCGCCACTGTATATGTATTTTCACTTCTGGATATAATTCTTACGATAAAGTTGTACCATTTGTGAGAGTAAAACAATGAATCTCTTGACAATTTTACAATCGCTAGTCTGTGTTATCGAAACTAACGAGATTTCTCTTCGAATCTAATATTCCTTTAAAAATTTGGAGTGAAAAAAATTGGAGTTTAGGACAATTACATGAAATTGTTTTGAAAGCTTGCTCCGTGCTTGCTATGAATAGCGAAAATATCAACCTTCTATTCTTTTCAATTCAAACATCAAAATCAAAACGAACCATATTTTGCATAAGTGTGTTCGTGTAATAAGAACTAAAATAATAGTGAATGCCTGTAGAAGATGACGGGAGAAATAGAAGCAATTCATATTAGATGTAATTCGTGTTAACGACGTTAGACTGTATTTAAATAAAATTTTCTTAGGCAACATTTTTGAAATCTTGATAATTATATATATATATATATTTATGCTATTAGAAAAAGTACAGATTTTGATAAATATAAAAATAAATGACGGAATGAAATTTCCGCTTTGCTTTTAACACAAAATATATAATATAAACTTTAACTTTTTCAGGTTTACTTAAAAAGCGATTAAAATAATCAAATATAGATGTTAATAATTAATTTGATTTAAAAATTAACTTTTAGAGGAATCCTGCATACCAATAAAAAAAGCGTTCATAAATAAATCGAAAAAAAGACACGGGAATAAAGATTACGCAATAATTAAACATTTAAGAACAGATCCTAATATAGTTATTACATAAAAAAAAATCAAATAAAATAGCTATTTTAAGTACAGAAGAGTATATTAAGAAAATGGAAGTATATATAAATGACATGAAATGTAAAAAACTCAATAAAGATCCAAACAATTCAATTAATACGAAAACTCAAGATCTGATAAAGGATGGAACATGGTCTCCATATACGAAAAATCTCATTAAAATTAGTTCTACAGCTATAACACCAAGAGTAATTTCTAGATTAAAAGATCATAACGATAAATCACCTCTGCGATTTATTGTAACCAAATGCAAGTGTCCTACATATTTTCTAGAAAAAGTTTATGTAAGATTTTTGAAAACCATTTTGCCACATTCCAAATATTTTTTAACCTCTACAAGCAAATTATTGATAATATTGAGAAACACCGAAAACTGGCGATAAATATATATCAATAAATAAAAACTTTGTTAAATCACCATAAAAAGATAAATTAAACAGGACGCGTTTCGAGCTGCAAAATTACTGCTCGTCATCAGCTGATCCAAACACGTGTCACAACAGACAGAGTGGAAATAACAGTGAAATAAAGAGGGAGGAGATTACACAGAGTGCGACAGGTGGCGCTGCTTGTTCCATTGCTTCTCACTGTTGGTCTTCCGGTCATTATTTCAATTTTTCCATGGCCAGAATTATTTCTAATCCTGCCTCTCCTTCTCATTTAGATACTCACGAAGCTTATTTTATTTATAAAAATTGTAATACTCTTGTCAACGATCTCTCTTCATCCCCCTCCCTTTCTCCTGCATGGAAATTACTTTTGTAGTTTATTATTATTACTATAGTTATTTTTATTTTTTATTTAATTAATTATTATTATTACTTTTTTTTTACTATTTTATTATTTATTATTTTTTTTATTTATTTTTATTATATCATGTTTATTAATTAATTTTATTTTATTTTGATTTTTATTTATTTATTTTAATTAATTTATTTATTTTTATTTTATTTGTTTTCTTTATCTTTTATTAGTTTTTCTCTGCCACCTGTGTTCTTTTAGCCAGCGCCACCTGGGGCACTCTTTGTAATCTCCTCCCTCCTTCTTTGAGTTTATCTTTACTTTTCTCTTTCTCCTTGGCTCTGACAAGCAGCGCCACCTGTCGCACTCTGTGTAATCTCCTCCCTCTTTATTTCACTGTTATTTCCACACTGTCCGTTGTGACACATGTTTGGATCAGCTGATGACGAGCAGTAATTTTGCAGCTCGAAACGCGTCCTGTTTAATTTATCTTTTTATGGTGATTTAACAAAGTTTTTATTTATTGATATAAATTATTGATAAGATAAAAGATATAACAATTACCGAGAATTGCATACTTGCAAGCTTAGATATCATCTCACTATACCCGACGATTAATGTGGAAGAGATTAAATCGTTCACCGGAAACTCCTTTGAAACAGGACCAATATCTGATATTCATATAAAAAACACTTTGAAAGCAGGATTAAGCCTTATTATAAATAATAATGTTTTTATTTTTAACAGAAAATATTACAAGCAATCAGAAGGATCTCCAGTGGGTTCGCCTATTTTTGGATTATTTGCTGAAATTAAATTACGACTGTTAGAAGAAAGTATATTAGCTGAATTTGGTTAATTAATATAAAATTTACTCTTAAGATTGAGAATGATGGAAGCTTATATTTTCTTGACGTTAATTTAATTAAAAACAAAGAAAACCTCAACATTGACAGAAATACAGGATTGATTGGTGAGGCAGGAAACCAGTCAAATCAAATAACACGATCCCATATAACAGCCCATAAACATTTTCCTATAAAATGTCTGCCTATAAGTTTTACATTAGACATGCTTTTAAAGTATGTTCAGATAAATATTTAAAAAAAGAGCTTAATACCATAAGAAATATCGCTGAAAAAAGCGGATTTTCAACAATTCTCATTAATAAACTCATTCATGAATTTAATTTTCATGAAAATATTAAAAACGTAAACGATAAAGAAATGATATACAAAAGGTTTAACTATTTCCCTGGTCGATACGAAAAATTAAGATATGCTCTACTGAAACGCAATATAAATTTAATAGCCTGTCCACCAAAGGAATTAAAAAGTAGTA
Source organism: Maratus speculifer (assembly GCA_964019185.1). Lineage (NCBI taxonomy): Eukaryota > Metazoa > Arthropoda > Arachnida > Araneae > Salticidae > Maratus > Maratus speculifer. The sequence continues at coordinate 94,061,377 of OZ025295.1, forward strand.
ATTTGTACGAAAATCAATCCAAAACAGGGAGTTGAATTAGCTGATGTATATACCATTCCTTTTAGAACTGATTGCAATACATTTAATGGAATACGTCGGCAAAACTAATAGAAAACTAAAAAAAAATAATAAAAGAACATAAAGCAGATCTAAAAAAAATTGTCGCCAATCTACTGCTCTCTCACGTTTATATCTCAATCAAAATATTGCAATAGATTTCGCTCATACGAAAATCATATTCCCAACATCCAATTATTATTTTATTATTATTATATCCAATTATTATTTATCTATTATAAGAGAATCCGTAGAAATCCTATGCAAAAACAATAAAGTATGTAATGTTGCCCTATCGTATAACATACCGAGTTTATGGTTTAACATCCTGAAGATAAAATCCTGACAATTTGAGAAAATGACGTATTAAATTTTATGGTGCAGCAATTAAATTTTTTTTTTACCATTCACCTAAAATGCTACTAATTCAATCTTCAATCTACGAGTCTCGTTCATTTTCAAAACGGAATTATATATTTATATTTATAAAAGAAAATATTCTCTGAGGAAGAACCTGATTAAAGACTTGAAAGTACTAAGATGTTTTTAATAAAAATTACCTATTAACATTTATATTTGATTATTTTAATCGCCTTTTAAGTAAGCCTGAACATTTTAAAGATCATATTATATATTTTGTACAGATTTAGATTTTAAATCCTTAATTATAAATGGGTAGATAAATACACAAAAAGTTCTAAATAGGAAAAATTGATTTATTTTTATGAAAATAGGTTTTCAGTTTGCTCACTAAATGAAATGGAATATTATAAATAAATTTCTTGCCAAAAACATTATAAAGCTAAATAATAATATTTAGTAAAACCATAATTTATTTTTTACGTATTCATTTTACTTGAAAAAATTGACTTATTTTGAAAATATGTTCAACACTACATGTTTACTTTACATTATATTATTTACATAATTAATGTATATAGTTACATTTGTAAGAAAATAATATAAATTTATTTCTGTGTTTTTGTGTTGTAAAACTGACATAATATGAGATTCTGAGTAAAATTATAATAATACATAAATGAAAGTAAGTTTAGATTACCTAATGCGATTATTCAAACTTTTTTTTTTTCATAATAGTTATTTTTGTTTATTCAAAAAATGTAATAAACATGATCCAAGTCTTTAACAATTGAAGATAAAACTATAATGATATGAAAAGTCATAAATTTATTTTGCAATAGATTTGCGATTTAAGGATTTTTTTTATTATATACATCGAACACTCAAGCTGATTTATTAATAATAATATAATTTATTTGTATCATTTTGAAAGTAAAATGCGCAAATTTTTGCAGTATATAAAAACGTTTAAAATAATTAGCTTTCGGTGACACTATGTAATTTGGCGTTTAAAGATTATCCGTATCTGAATCCATTTTATAATTTTTTTTCATGTTTGTGTATTCTAATCTCAGTAAACTCCACCGCATACGTTGTAATAGAAGAAAGTTCAACGTCATTTGTAACGTTTCTGAACACTGTAACTTTTATTAAATTATTTTTTACTTCCTTTAGCACAAAATATGTTCATATTTGTTTTGTAAATGTGAACAATACGTAAGCCATTTTGAGTGATACAATTTATCAAATAGAAATATTTTAGAAGATGCAAAAGTTTGCGTTCACTAATAAATAATATCGTATTATTATTTGCTAAATGTATGCTTATCTGACAAATAGTGGTCTTTAACTGCGATTTTATTCCATGAAATAAACACAATCTGAAAAATTATTAATGTGTTTTGTATGGTTTTTTTCAAGGACATTGTTAAAAGCATTAAATTTATGCTATAAATTCAAAACTTTGTTTACTTTTAAATTAATAACCTAAAAAAATTCGCAGTAATATTAATCTTATTTTTTACACATTCAAGGAATTTTATTTATATATTTCTTAGGGTTTTTTTTTAACAAAACAACTAGTTACATACATCAATATATCAAATATACAATAAACTTTCTATAAAATGCAAAAAAGTACTTTTTTTACTAATGTTTCGTTACAGCTGCTCAAAAGAAGTGCTTTTAACCTGAAATCAAATTCTTTTCTTTATTATTCATCATTCAAAAGGATTTATGGAAATGTTTCTCCATGATAAATTCATTTTCTTTCAATCTGTTTTGAATAATATTATCATTAATATCTGCAACTCAATTCCGTCAATAAACATCGCACAGGAAAATTTCGCTGAGAAACTGTATATTACTTAAATAGATAAGAAATCAATAACACAAGTTACAATAAACAAACTTGCAAAGACATAAAAATTTTACTTTAGGAAGAAATTTACCGCGACAAAAGGTGTTATGAAATAAAGTTATAATGTTCCTTTTATTGGTTAAGTTAATGCAAGCGAAAGAATCTTTTAAAGAATGTATAGTTAATATTTTTTCAGCTGCTCTTTGGAAAAAAAAATACTTATAATAGTAAAAGGAAAATAATGATAGATAATAGGGTATAAAATATGTATTATTGTTTTACTTTTGTAAAATGAAAAACAACTAAATCGAAGTATTCAAGAAACAAATTTATTAAGTATCAATATTGTATATAGGGGAGAGTAGCCAAATTTGGGATCACCACTTTAAATGAATCGTTGCTATTCTGCCGTAACTAACCTAAAGAGATGCCATCTACCACAGAAATCCAACAAATCTGAATGACGTCATTTATTATTTGAAGACTCAAACACCTTCGATGTGTTGTTTCCAGACAATTTTAGAATACATATAATCAGATTTTTTTTATTTTATTTTTTTCCTACTAAATGTAAGAGAATACTTCAAAACTGAATTCGGTGCTATGTTTTCTATACGTATCTAAATACATGTATTTATTGCGCCTATTATTCACGTAGATTTTTTAATTTTCCTTTCTGCTTTCAGTCTTAAGATTATATGAATTAAAAATGGCGCAGTTGCCTTAATTGGACAAATTTGTGCTGCATAAATTAATCCCCGATTTACAATCATAAATTTTTGAAAGTCAGTAATAAATTTCGAGAAGTCAACGATTTCTACACTAATTTTTATCGTTTAATATTTTATATAATGAAATATATTCGTACAAGTTTCTGAATATTTAATTCTAATTTTTTTTGTATGTCTAAAGTAATTTCTTTATAGCAATTTCTTTTATTTTGTATGTACTAGTTTTGACTTTCTTTGAATTCTTTATTTTAAGGTGTATATGACTTGCATGTTGAATTCAGACATTTTTCACCGGAGAATATTTTTGATTTTTAGAAAGGGGGGGGATTTCACTTTTTCGATTGTTAAATATATTAGAAATCAAAAGAAATTAGTTAGTCGTGAAGAAACTTACAAGTAGATTGCAGCTACAAACCATTCATCCCCTCCCCCCCCAAAAAAACTCCAAAGAATCGGTGGAAATGTTGTCGCCCTTGCCAAAATCAGTTAAATCAAAGTACAGAGAGGGGGGAAAAACAGCTGTATTAAGATATTCGCCAAATAAATAAATCTTCAAATTAAGAAGTTTTGAAATCACGAAAGCAATTTGAGCACTATTTTTTAATTAATAGGTATAATTGAACTGTAATGAAAATTGAAGAAAATTGAATTGTAAAGACTGAAAGGCAGCACCACAGACACATGTTAAAAAACTTCTGCTAATGCTAAAATGTCTAATAATTCAGAATCTAAAATGAAAAATCAAGGTAGTAACAATTTTGTGAAATGTGCAAGAAAAATAAAAATAGATATAGCAGAAATGATTTAGTGTTCATATTGATACATATGATTCCATGTTGTCTATACTGCAATAAAAAATGTACAAAAGCAATTCACAAATAACCTTTGCATCACTATTTACATGTTAATTGCCGAAATTTCAGTGAAGACTTACTTTGGAGACACGAATTTTTTTTGTGTCTGTCTGTCAGTCAGTCTGTCAGTCTGTCTGTTCCGCGATAACTAACGCAAAAAACATCCGATTGGCTTGAAATTAAGTGGGTATGTTAGTGAGGCACTGGGATTAAGCTGTATAGTTTTTTGTTAGATTTGATTCATTCGTTCGGAAAATATAGAATATTTTATTTTGCGCAATAATGCTTTTCTATAGCAAATCCAATGATTTTCAATTTTTTTTTCCTTGAGAGAAAATGACACATTTCATTAATGGAATTCAATGATAAATGAATACTGAAATTTACCAGTTAAATTATTCGCATTGTTTTGAAATTTTGTTTATGGATTTGTCAGATTTTTAAAGTTATTACTGTAAATTTTGGAGATTTTTTATAAATGTGTTCCAATAATATAAACTAATTTGGTTTAGAGATTTAATTATTTAAAATGTATTTATTTCATTTTCTTTATTTTCTCTTAATGGTTGCTAAGCAACCATTCATCCTAATCCTTATTATATTTTAATGCTATAAATTTGAAAGCGTGGACGAAAATTTAAATGAAGTCAACGTCAAAACTTATGAATTAATTAATGTCTTTGTATCTTTGCGGATAAATATAACATAGCCCAGAAAAGAATATAGGCTATGTTTTATTAATTTTATTCAAATATTTTCCTTAATAATTCAAAACTTCCTTCTTTTTCATACAGAATCAAAAGCGATTTTTTAGATAAAATTTAACCAATTTCCTTTATCGTTGCCAAAAAAAATTCTGGAATAATTTTTCAACGGCAATAAGTTTCAATTGAGCAATTTCCATTCGAAAAACCAAACTAAGAAAAAATAAATATGACGTCAGAATTAAAATAAAAATAAAAATAGTACTTTGTTAAATATTAAACACGGAAATTTGTTTCGTTAATAAGAATTTTTCTGACAAAAATGGGGGCATAATTAGAAGTAAAAGAAATAAAAAATAATTATATTTTTAACAAATATTTCAATTGTTAAAATTTGACGTCATAATTGAACAAAAACAGGTATTTTATAGTAGTCGTTGAAAAGACAAGAAACATGGATATCAATAACTTATGAAAAATAACGCCATTGCCGAAACTTCAGTGAAGGCTTACTTTGAAGACACGAAATTTATTATTTTTCATCTGCTAGTCTGTTCTTCTGTATGTTTGTCTGTCCCGCTATAACTGCTACAAAATGCAATCAAAACATTTTTTTTTCGGAAACAAAATTGTAAAGCTCTAGATTACTGAGTTTAGACTTACAAAAGTTCCTGATACATCAGATTTAGGTGTTTGTGGTTGGCAGGTATGTAGAAGTATGAGGATAATGAAAAATATTTGTCCAAACTGTTACTTATCCTTATAAATCAAAATGTATAAGGAAATGCAAGACATACAATAACCATTAGCACAATTATTAGAAAGTGGCAAATTTAAATTAAGTGAGGCTACGGGGGGGGGGGGGGGGTTCAGGGGAAGAAATCTACTATATTATAATAAAAAAATAAAAATAATAGATCATGAAAATTTCAGAATATCCTAACATAACTAAATTTTTAATTTGCCGCTTTTGAAGGCTGAAAACTTCTAATTCTTATTTTATTCTTATAAATAATTAAGTACTATGAAAATTTTAAATTAAAGTTTCCTAGAAGTTGAATATTACCCAAAGTGTGTTTAAAAGTATATATATATGTGCAAAGCTGATGTTGAGGCTCCTGATCTGCAGATTTACTAGTTAAATAAGTTTCAAATAGTTCCTTAAAATTTAAATCTTAATAACTTATTAATTTTTATTTATATTTTCAACACATTAAAAAATACTTTAAGACATTTGGCTCCACTATATTTAATTGCTGTTGCATTGCTTTATTGTTGCATTATCGGATTTGACTTTGATTACTATAAACTTAATTATATTCTCTATTTATTAAAGTGGTCTAATAAATTTTGGTCCAATTTAGGAAACTGGGGCTCCAACTTAGATGACCAGTTGCTGAATTTGAGCCACCTTTGACAATTTTTTAATTAAAATAAAACGATAAATTTTTTTAAAAAAAGTTATTTTAGAATTATTTTAGTTAATAGATGAATATATGAACCACGAGAAATGATATTTTGCAGATATTCCAAAAAATAAGTGAGTTACATCAGAATATATGTGAAGTGATCCAAATTCGGATATTCTCTCCCCTATATTTATTAATTTCTTCTACCTTTACAAGAACAAAGTATTAGATTCGACTTACAGTTTTCAACGAATTTGCACATTTTAGGGGGTCAGTTTTTACAAAATGTCTGTCTGTGATTGTATGAGTTTGTCTGTCCCTCTGTGGTGTGACACAAATTTTGTGCGTGCTCTATTAATGCATGCAATTTAATAAAAATGCATTTTCAGATAGTCCCTGATAGAAATTGGTGCTAATTAGTTTTTTGTGAAAATCGTTAACTGGTGGCACTGCTATGAAGCATTTTTCACATTTTCTCAATAGCTCTACCTCAAGAACTAATGAACGGATTTTCATCAAACTTCAGATTCAGTCAGTCAATGACATGAATTGACATTTTCTATATCTTGGTTTAAATCGTTCAAAAGGTGGTGCCGTTATGCTGCATTATCCACAATTTCCGCTATAGCTCAATCTCGGGAATTAATGCAGGATCTGCATCAAAATTCGTATTGAATTAGTCCTTGACTTTTTCTACATTGCTGTGCATATGAGTCAACAGATAACGCTGCTATGCTGCATGTCTTGTGATATCTGCAATAACTCTATCTCAAGAAATAATACACGGAAAATTCACAAAATTTCGTATTTAGTTATTCCTAAAATGACTTTGTGTTATTTACATTTTGGTGTAAAACGCCCAACAAGTCGCCCTGCTAAGTGTTATTTTGCATGATATACATTATTTTAGCGATAATAATATCTCAAGAACTATTGCATGAAATTTCATATCGTTAGAATTTCCAGGATGGACATAGATTACCATTTACTTATGGCACTGTGATAACAGGCAATACATTTAACGGCAAATATTCAATAAACGGAATTAATTATTTTTACATGTTAAGAAACATAAAATTATAATAATAACCATATATATAAACATTTAACTTTCAATTTTAAGATCTCAAAAATATTTATATTGTATGATAGGGATGTAAAAAAATCTATGTGACTTGGAAAATGTTTATTAAATAAATAAAACTGAATAAAAAACTGAAAAAACCCATAAAACTGAAAGAAATGGTTCCAATTTTTCCAAGTGATTTTTAGATTTAAGTAAAATTAAATTTTGAAGCATAATATTAAAAATATTTGGGATTCAGGTTACATTCAATTAAATACACTAAGAAAGTTAGAAAAGTTCTTGTACCTGGAAATCTTTTACGGAAGGATTTCAAGAGAAAGGGTAATAAAACATGTAGATTTCGTTGAACTTAAAAGTAATTATTTGCAAATTTCTTTAAAAAGAGAACTGAAACTTGTTTCTAAAAATACTGAATGGAATGAATTACTCCACAAGATGAATTCATAAAGTATGATTTTGAAACGAAATTACAAAATAAATGATATTTTTATCCTTTCGAATGGGCGAAAAGTAATATAAATGAAAAGTAAAGAAAACATTGCGTTTAAAAAGATAAATTGATAGAAATATCGATAGATTGATAGATCTAAGTATGAATATGTGTGAAACCTTAAATAAGCCCCTTAATTTCCAGCATGTGTCTTATCATCAGAAAATCCCTTAATGTGCAGATTAAACAATTACACTTTAAATTAGTCAGAGGGATTCATCAAAGAGAGAAAAGACATTTTATTTGTTACCTTATGTAACTAATATAGAAATTACCTCATTAATTTGGCCATTAATTAGTTAATCTGTGCATTACTTCCTAACTATCTGTTAAAGTGCAAATGTAAACTATTTAAACAGCAGAAGTGTTTAAATGTGCTTAACTCTTTCCAGGTCGATGTATACATATGTATTTATTTTTTAACTTTAGATTTTTTTTAACAGTACATTTCTTCCTCAGGTCCGTCTTCAATTCAAGTTTCATGACAGAACAAATCGAAAGATATACAGGTGACGCTGATTTAGAACATTCACACAATCTTTTAAATGATTTTTTTAGGCTCTAAACCGTACTCTTTCAGCGATTTTGGTGAAGCTCAGAGTATCTTAAAGCATAACTTTTGCATTGCACTTCTAACAAAAAAACTTGTATTTTGATGTGTAGCCCCACAAAATAATCTGTTGAAAATATATAGGTATATGGCCCAAATATGTTTGGGAAATCTGTCTGTATTTGCCCCATTCTGAAGATATTTTTAAGAATATCTTTAAAAAATCTGCAGATATTTTTGAGATAAAGTTGAATCTGCAAAATTTCTTCAAATTTCTGTAAATGTTCTGTTGAAAGGGGCAATTTCTTCAGATAATCTTAAGATTCTTTTTAGTTTTTAGGGTAACTAAATATCTTTATAACAATTATTGTTTCAAGGTAGACAATGTTGTAGAAGTCTGCATGTGCATAATGTCATTATAAATAAATTCTTGAAATAGCTGATTAATTTACAGAAGCTAGATGCAACGAGATATACTCCTGAATGAAATTTATAAATTCTTAAACAGTTTCTTCTTATTCTTTTAATTTAAAAAAATATATATTATTTATAGAGTGTAGCATATTTGGTTGTTTAACAAAAATAATTAAATACACTTTTATAAGTCATTTCAATATTGCATCTTATAGGCTTCCACACATGCCACAAAAATTTACAACAAAGTTAACAAACATCCAATAAACGCAATTAAGTATTTTTAGTACAGATAAAAATATACAAAAATAAAGACATAAATCTAGAAAAATTACAAAATTTTAAATTTCTGAATTTTATGCTCGGAAAATATTACTTTGTTGTTGTTGTATACTAAAAACTTTAAAAGAAATTGCATACGTGACTCCAAAAAAGTTTACTAAATAGCGTATAATAAAAGACTATAACTTTTCGAAGTAACTTTCAAATTTAAGTAAAATTAAAATTTAAACCACAATTTCAAATGCATTTGGGATTCAGGTTACAGAGTATAAAACTACACTAAAAAAGTTCGGAAAGTTTTTTTAACCTGAAGCCTTTTACAAAAGCATTTCAAAAGAAACTGTAATAAAATATGTAGATTTCATTTAACTCAGAAATAGTTTTATGCATCTTTCTTTTAAAGAAGAACTGAAACTTTTTTCAGAAAAATCTGAAAGTGACGAATGATTAAAAAAAAAAAAAAGAATTCATGAAGTATGATTTTAAAACAAAATTACAAAATAAAGTATAGTTTTATCTTTTCGAATAGTAGTAAAATTAATATAAATGAAACGTAATAAAAGCACTGTTTCAAAAGATAGATAGAAATATAGACAGATAGACAGATATAAGTTCGTGTGTACATGTTTGCATTCTTAACAGTATTTCTTAATGTGCAGCTTTCGTCCTACTATAAGCAAACGCCTTAAAGGGCAGATTAAACAGTTACTTTTTAAAATTAATTAATGGGATTCATTAAATAGGAAAAATACATTTTATTTATTACGCTATATAACTAATCTAGAGATTACCAGATTAATCTGGATATTAACTAGTTAAACTGCGCATTAAATATTAAGTAGTTATTGAGGTACAAATGTAAACTACTTTAGAAGCAGAAATGTTTAAATGTGTTAAACCATTTCTCTGTTGACTTGTATGTATAAATATATATATATGTATTAAGGTTCAGGATTTTTTTTACTGCAAATGTCTTCATCAGTGCCGTTTTCAATTCAAGTTTTATGAAAAAACGTTCCAAAAAACAGGTGATACTGATTTAACGCATTCACACAATATTTTAAACAATTTGTGCAGGCTATAATCTGTACTTTTCTGTAATTTTGGTGAAGCTCAGAGTAATTTAAAGCATGCATTTTTCATGACATTTGTAATCTAAAGATATAAGTCCTTATATCTACAGAGTAACTTAACACCCTTATAACAATTATCGATTTTAAGGATGACAACGGCCTAAAGTCAGCATAACCTGCTCAGTCCTGGTGTCTCCTGGAGGCGGCATTAAAAAGCACTCCTTAACCCTTTATTGACGCATATTACTTATAAGCACCATTAAAATTACTTATTATAAAATTCGTTTAATGCGTCAGTTAGTTGTAATATTGTTTAGAATGAATTACAGATACATTACTTTATTTTGTTCTAAAAGCATTATTGGGTACAGAAAACAAAACAATTTTTGAAAGGATGATTTTTTTTGCCTTTGTATCTGTTCATCTTTCATGGCGCTGAGGGTGAAGGATTGGGATTTTTCAATTCGGAATTATTTCTATATTTATAGTGTATGAACACCATATTTGTACATTATATAATTCTACAAAACACTAAGAAAAAAATAGATAAAATATTTAAGTGTGGGTATAAATATTGCACAAAATCCCTGTAAATTCAAATTTAATTAATCCTTCTAAATACTTCAATCATTCTAAAATCCTTCAAAAATTTATTAAATAATTATGTAAATCTTTTAATTTAATGTAAACAATTTACGTAAAATGCTTTAGAATGTAAAATTTTCATTTATTCATAATTCGGTTTATAAAGGGTTAAATTAATTAATATTCTTCTAGAATTATTAGAATTACATTTGGACCTTTTTAATAAATATGTGCATATTAGGCCCATCGATATATAGTCTGGTGCATCTTTGGAGATTATTTATAAAAATTTTAAACAGGTTTACGTTTTTGTCACCCCACGTAATATTCTCCCAGAACTGAGGAGGATAATGTCAACAAGTTCTTGAACTTTTTTAGCCGATTCTGCAGAAGTTGGGGGTAAAGAGTTAACCCTTTATCTACCGCATCATTAATTTATGAAAATTTTATATTCTAAAGAATTAATTTATTTATATTGTTTAAACTAAGTTAAAAGATTTACATAATCATTTAATAAATGTTTGAAGGATTGAAGGATTCAGAAGGATTAATTAACTGTGAATTTACAGGGATTTTGTACAATATTTATAACCCTACTCAAATTTTTTTACTTTAACTTATTTTTTTAGTAATTTGTAAAATTATAAAATGTACAAATATGATGTTCTTACGATATAAATATAGAAATATTTCCAAAAAAATCCCCATTACCCTACCTCAGTGCCAAGAAAGCTGAAATGATACAAAGAAAAAAAGAAATCATCCTTTTAAAAATATTTTTGTTTTGACTAACCAATAATGCTTTTGGAAGAAAATAAAGTAATGTATCTGTAACTCATTTCAAACAGTATTACAACTAATTGACTTATGAAAAGAATTTTATTATAAGAAATTTTTATTGCACTTATAAGTACTGTCGATAGATAAAGGGATAAATAAAATTCTGAATGAAATTTTACTATGAGCCGTTAACCCAGTCTTTTCAAAATCTGTTTTTTTTTTATTCTTTATTATTTATAGAGTGTCGCATATTTGGTGGTTTTATGAAAATAATTCAATACACTTTCATAAATCATTTCAAATAAATTTAGTAACAATCATATAATAAAAAAAATTGCGTATTTTTTCCATTTTAAAAGATATAAATCTGGAAAAATTATCAAATATTAAAATTATCAATTTTATGCTGTCTGAAGATTTTTTTAATTGTTGATTAGGACAGTCTAAAAAATTGTATACGTGACTCGAGAAAATCTTAACAAATAGCGTATAATAAAACCGAAAGAAAATGCTTAAAACTTTCCGAAGTGACATTCAAATGTAAGTTAAATTAAACTTTAAAACATGATATCAAATAACTTTGGATTCAGGTTACAAAAAATAAAAATACACTAAGAAAGTTTGGAAAGTTCTTGTACCTGGAAGCCTTTTAAAGAAGCATTTCAAAAGAAACTGTAATAAAATATGTAGATTTCATTTAACTCAGAAAAGTTTTTTGCTGCTTTTTTTTAAAGAAGAACCGAAACTCTTTTGTTAAAAATCTGAAAGTGGTGAATGATTCAGACAAAAAGTTGTCGTGAAGTATAATTTTAAAACAAAATTATAAAATAAATGATAGTTTTATCCTTTTGGATGGAACTATCCAAAAGGATAGTTTTTATATAACAAATAACTAAGTTATAGTTATATAAAAGAAAGGTAATAAAAGTAGTGTGTTTTGAAATTATAAAAATATTTAAGTATAGTTTCGAATGAAAACAAATATATTTATTTGGTCACATTTGCATGGGATCGAACACATTTACAATGCCTATTGAAATCACAGAAATAAGCAATATTGTATGCACAATTTGATGCTAAAAGTTAAAAATGTCATCAAACAACATGGATGATAATTTTGAATGAAGGAATGAAGAAATATATTTTAAAGTACTTTTTTTGCAGCTTGTATGACCGCAAAATGAAATTTAAAGTGTTAATGTAAGTTTCACATTGTCCGTGTTCTTTTAACAAATTTACCATTTTATTTTGCTAAATATTGAATTATGTTTCAATAATATTTTAAAATTCGATAAGCAATGCTCAATTATTTTCTTTTCTGATTACATATATACTTTTTTCCGATTATTATAAATTTTTACATTATCAAATGGGTGACAATGTATATATATATATAATCAACCTAAAATATACCACTATTTTTTTAATGCTTTATCTAATAATGGAAACTTTTCCAATATATAAACCAAAAATTATCCTTCGGAATTTGTTGGACGAAGGTGTTCGAAATTTTTGTTATTATTAGAATGAGGGTGAACATTTATTCAGAGATTTTGTAGCCTCGAAATAATGACACTGTGAGAGTTTTTCAAGTATTATTCACAAATCGGATTTTGTGACGATGTAAGAAATTTCCTGAAGAAAAACATTTTTATGAAACATTCTTTCTCTTTGATAAAGAAAAAAAAAAGTATTTCGTCCTATAGTATTACTTTTCTACCTATGTCTTTTGCATCATAAATAATAAATAACTATTTTTATGGATTAATAGGGTATAGTTAAAACATAAGTTCAACTCGGTTCACGGCGTCGGAACACTGTTCATACTTAGATGTTTTGAAAGTAATAACATGATACTACAGAAAATTTTGGATGATATTTTGTTGATGTGCTTCATACTTATTGATTCATTTTCATTTGAAGTGGGTGCCATGACACTATCTACCAATTCATGTAAATTTAATGTCCAGCAATTGAAAATGCGCTCATTTGATTTTCATTTAATGAAAATAAACTTTTATAAATTTAATATATCTTCGATTATTTCAGTATCTGTTTCATCCGAAACACTCTGAGTGTTACGGAACATATATAAAATTGTAAAATATATAATGTAAATTCCTTTTAAAATGTGAGCTTCTGCGGAGAAAATGCGGAGAAAAGAATACAATTTATTCATCAAAATTACAACCTTCACAGGCGATATCATTTTCTAAAAGTAAAACAATCTTATAAAATCAATTTTTTAAAGACATGATCTTTTCAACTAAAAAAGTTCTGTAACTCTGTTGCCATAGCTTTTGAAACCTAACGTGTTGATTGCACAAATGATTATCGATGCTTAAAAATATGTGATAAAACAGAAATGCACATCTTATTACAAGTTAATACGCGACCGAGAAATTAATTGAGATGCCGTAGTCACAAACAAAGTTCAGGCGCTTATGCCTCTGGATAATAGCAATTCATGATGCATCCTATTGCTTATCTAGTTGGCTTTTCACAGACGATGCAAATGTAAACTGATACAGTCGGCTAATACAGTCGGCTCCCGTTAATTCGAAATGGGATAAATCGAATCTTCGCTTAATTCGAACTAAGCATGAAGTCGCGAAATTTCCAATACAAAAATAACGTTAAAAATTTTCATTTATTTGAACTCATAAACTCATTTTCTCTTGATTTCGTTTAAGTCGAAGTAACGTGATTCTGATTTTTCATCTTTCCTTACTTTCTCGGACTTCAGACTTGTAATAACTTTCATTCATTTTTTGTCAGAATTGTTTTGAACATTGTATATATAGTCCCATGAATTTGATATCCGCTTTTTTATTGCCTCGTCTTTCCATCAATGACATCCCCCCTCCAATCTTCGTTTCTACTTATTCCTATAATCCCTTAATTAGTTTATGTATTTGTATCTTTTAATTTATGTAATATTCTAATGATAACAGCCAGAATGTATTTAAAACTACCATAACGTTAATTTATTTGCAATAGTTCCCCTTTAAATATGTTTTCTTTTCATACTTTCCATAATCTGAATTTTGGATAATTCGAACATTTCTTGTGGTCCCGAAGAGTTCGAATTAACGTGAGCCGAGTGTATTTCCATCAGTGACGGCGAACTTATTTGCAATTTTTTTACACTTTTAAGCGGAATTTTCTTTGATTGCAGCTTGTAATTCTTCATATTTTATGAAATATGTCCTTTCATGGCAATGTGACACATGGAATCTTTCAACGACTTCTTGCCGCCACCAATTTCTTTACTGCCTTAGGCTGTTGCGAGTGCTGGCATATAATTTCCCCTGAAAGCTTCCCAACAAACACATAACTTGTGGGCCATTAAAGGTGTCATTAACGTTGGCCCAAAGTGTTTAGTGACGACCCGCCATCATTTGCCGTAACGGCTCCGTCAAAAAACTGTCGCGACGGCCAGAACGCGCCCACAAGATGATTGGTCACAAGTACAAGAAGAGGCCCACAAATGTGCCATAAACATTTTATCAAAATATCAGACAACCTCAAACTTGCCACAATTATTCTTTTAAAGGCCATTAGCAAACAAAGCTAGCCAGAAGTGTGCCCTAGCCATGCCATTTGTGTTTTATAAGAATTAAACTTAGCCAAAAGCTGCCCACAAAAGAGCCCTTTATGATTTATTCTATCCAAAAGCCTGCCACTACCATGCCATAAAAATAATTTAAGCATAAATTCAAAATCCGTTTAATAAAAGATATTTATTAAAGAACTGCTTGAATGATTAAATGTTTTTGCATGAAAATAAATATATTAAGAATAATTTAGGTACAATAAAATATATGTATACATAAATTTACTTTTCTTGAATTTTTCGAAAATTTTCCAAAATACAATATTTGTCATATTGAATTTAATAATTTGTTTATTTATTCTATTGTGCATTATATATATACAGGGTGAGTCATAAATATCGAAACAATAGGCTATCTCCTTAAATATTGCCCTTAGACCCATACTTCCAATTGCAAAAATTCATAAAAAAATGTGAAATTTTTGATAAGATAAATTGCAACTCCATGGGGGGTCTAGTTGAAAAGTTACAAAAATTAAATTTTTATACGGCCCCCGTAGGACAAAAATTCCAATTAGGAAAACTTTCCTTATTCAGTCCTGAATAAGACACAAAAAGTTGCATCTTCATATCTCCAAAATTCGCAAAGTTAGAGCCGTTTAAAAAATTAATCCGCTTTTAAGGGATTAGACACAAATTGAAATGCGCGCAATTCAAAAAACGATGTTACTTTAACAGTTTTAGAAAACGCGTAAAAAATCTATTTCTTGAGTAGAATTTTGATTTTTTTCTTTTTTTTGTGATGGTTAGCCTTATAATTTGCTAAGAAAATCACATTCTAAAATTTCTCATACAATTTCTAAAAGTTTCATGTGGTTAGTACTGGTTTAAATGGGACAATCAAAAATCGTTATAACTCGTAACATTATTTATCGGATTTCAATTTCTTTCCATTTAATTAAAGATGAAAATCTGATTTTAGTTTTATTCCAAGGTTTTTTTTATATTAATTTTAAAACTATTAAAAATGTTTATTGAAAAAATAATATAACTTAAAAAAAAAATTCGTTTTCAAAAGGAAACAGTTTTTCAAAAGTAAACATTTTTTTCAAATTTGCCGAAAAAAAACTAATGTAAAAAAAAATCAAAAATGACGTGTTTCAAGTTCTTTTTTCTTTTAA
The DNA here is from genome assembly GCA_964019185.1 of Maratus speculifer. NCBI lineage: Eukaryota > Metazoa > Arthropoda > Arachnida > Araneae > Salticidae > Maratus > Maratus speculifer. Next base: position 94,077,351 of record OZ025295.1, read on the forward strand.
AAATTCTTAACATTTAATAATTTAAGGACAAGAAATAGAGGATAAAAAATTCATTATGCAGAAAAACGAAGTGTATTGTTTAAAAGTCCGTCAGTTATTTTAAAAAAATGCTTTTTCTAAGATGCAGATTAAGTCTTTTTTTTTTCTTTTTAAATTTACCTCTGACAACTTCAGGCTTTTTATCGTCCTCCAGAGCATGTGAAAAATTCTGTATTCTGGGCCCAGGTAGGGCCATGACCGAGATGTTACTTTTTTCTGAAGACCCGCCAGGATGGGCCTATCGTACTTTTTCATAAAGGAGGGGACTACTTCCTTCAACTTAGGTACACTCTGGATGAAATTTTCAAACTCGGTCTCGACAAAACCCGTATTAAAATCACTGTCTCTGACTGACGTGCATAAAATAAATAAAATTCGGCTCAATCGATTTTTTTACGAAAAACAAATAGATTTTAAAATCTTTATTTTACAAAAAAAAAAAAAGAAAAAAAACTTTAAAATTCATTTTTTAAATAGATTATTCAAAGACTAAAAAAATAAAACCAGTGAAAAAAAATCTGCCTATGACGGAATTCTGTCTCAAACGGAAAATATGTTGATCCATGCAAAATAAATGCAATAGTACCTGAAAAGAACATAAGCTCCAATTATATCTTCTAGGGATCTGTCTATAACGTATTTTTTCTTTCCTATGTGATTCCGTCTTAAAAAGTTTTAGTGTATAACATTTTTCAGAGTCTCCAACGCATGGGATATGGATTAACGATAGTAAAATATAAGTGAAACATTTACATATAAATAAAGATTCATTGATAAAATAAATATATTACAACCTTTGGCGCTTCTTTAATAATAAAAAGTATAAATATAAAAAACGAAAAGCTATAAAAGAGTTTTTTGATCCGAACTCCTCTATATGAAACATTTTTTCCCCACGCCGAATTAAAAAACTATGTAGAAATTTGCGACTGAACCGGGCTATGATTTAAACTATTTTCCAGAGCGGTCCGGGTTATGATGTTGACATTTTTTCAGGCCACGCAGAACTTTCCCCATTATGGGTCGGTTTGGGACTTGGCCTAGATATTTTGACCCGAGCAGACGTCTGGTATACCAATTTAGCGTAAAAACTATACGCTGCTTTTTTATGTCCAAAGAAAAAGCGCTATCTTAAACCGATTTTTATTAAATTGCAATTTGTGAATGTTCCCTAACAAGCTTTGAAATTGAGTCAGTTTTGAGGCAGGGAAAAGTGGTGTAAGTCAGGAATTTTTGAGGATTTTGGGATTTAATACCTCAGTGGGATTTTTAGATACGGAGATGAAATTTGTTTTGTTCATTTTAGGGATGGATAAAGAATAATTTCCTGATTGGGAATTTTGTCCTACGGGGGCCGTATAAAAAGTTAATTTTCGTATTTTTTCAAATAGACCCCCCATGGAATTGCAACTTATCTTATCAGAAACTTCACCTTTTTTTATGAATTTTTGTAATTGGAAGTATGGGTCTAGGGGCAATATTTAATGAGATAGCCTATTGTTTCGATATTTATGACTCATCCTGTATATATATATATATATATATATATATATATATATATATATATATATATATGTATATAATGCAATTTATAAACAGATGCATTTCATATACAATTTGAAAAATAAAATTAGTATGCCAAACATTGTATTTTCAAGAAGCTTAAGATAAATAAATTTATACATTTTTGAAAAATGAACCTAAATCATTATTTCTATATTTATTTTTCATTAAAAAACATTTGTTATTCAAGCAATTATTCAACAATTATTTTTTATTCAAAACATTTTGAAATTACGCCTAAATAACATACATTCTTAATATGATTTATTATGTATTTTATATTAAAATAGATCTATTTTATGTATACATGTGGTGTTTTGTTTAGCTTATTGTTAAGTCTGTTAATATTTGATGTCCATTTATTAAAGTACATGGAATCACAATTATTTTTGCATCATTTAAAAAAAAAAAAATAATAATAATAACACAGCTATTTAAAAATAAATAAAGTATACAGTTTGATGTTTACATAAGTCGCGAAACTTTTTTTTGTATACATATATATATAGATAAAATCATGCTTCGTATTTCGAAAGTATTTCGAGCAATTAATATTGACTTTTTCCTTTACTCAATTTCTTTTTTGCATTAAAATTATTTAGTTGTTGCTTTTAATGGCATTTTCACCACGGATAAATTATTATCCGGACTTAGAGTGGGGAAAAAAACCCTTTTCTTTGAAAGTTGAATAAAAAAGAAAGAAAAATCATATGGAAACAATTAATTCTAATTAAACTAAAATATTAAGAAATTAATATAAAAAATTAACAATGTCTAAAATCGATCCCCACTACAAAACATTTAATGAAACAAAACAAAAAAAAATCAATTTACTGCTACAAACTAAATAAAGTTTTGCATTACTTTGGAGAAAACTATACTTAATAAATATTAAATAAATGTTATTCTACCTTTTCGTAAACCAAAATATGTTTAAAATTCAAAAAGTAGCAGACAAAAGCTACTTTGCGTCCTCTAAAATCGTAAACGGCTAATAATGCTAACATTTACCTTTGTGTATTTTTTATGCCGTTCTAATATAAAAACAAATACAATAAAATGATGCAAAAAATATTTCAGAGTTAAAAATCTTTAATGAAGACAAAAAATTAAGACTTACAATATTTTCCGTGTAAATATGTCTTACTTTGAGAGATAAAGATGGATTGCACCTGCGAGCTAGGGATAGCGACGGCAGGATTTCGGCAGGAGTGGAGTCCAAATATCAAATGATAGATAATTGACAACATCTGGGTGGGCAGAGGGGTGAGAGGGATTTGTCAGCGAAAAATAAGAGGTCACTGGTATGCCCTTGAAAACCCTCAGAGAGGGAGGAAGACGGGAAATCTTTTTACAGTGTAAAATGCACGTTGGTTTAATGTTTTGACTCCCTTTTTTAACGAGACTTTCTCAAATTTACAAACAACTCTTCAGATTTTCAAATACAGTAACTCTGTCTAAGGCGAAATAGACTGGAATCGAGAAAATTTTCCGTTGTAGACAATATTCCGCCATAAACAAATTTTACTCTATGTCTATAGATTCGCAGAGACTTGAAATTTTTTGCGAGATAGATAGATTTCCGTCTTACACAGAGTCCGCCTCACAGAGGTATTACTGCAGTTGAATCACCTTTTATAAATAAAAGATTATATGATGTTTGAAACAAAACAAAAAAAATCATATTATAAAAGTAAAAGTTAAAAAATATGCATATCTACAAAATATTTTTATCACAGTTTTAGGCATACATTTATTTCTCTAAGAAAACAATTTCAAGAAATGATAATACGACCTTTAGTGAATTTTAAGAAATCATTGAAAAATCCTTCCTTAAATTGAGAGTCTAGTGGGCTAAGGTTTTTAATAAAAAAAAAAGATGTTTTAAAAAAATGTCTTTTTTTTGCAGCACTTAATGGCCCGAAACTTTATGACACATTTTGTATTTTTAAGTTGAATGTTCATTAAAGCGATTTTTCATCGAGCAGTTTTCCTTTTTTTTAAATATATGCATGAATTACATATTGTTGAATTTTTATGATTTCCATTTTTCACCCTTTTCTGCGCTGTCGCGTCCGGATATTTCGTACAAAACCTCAAACTTGACAGCATATTGTAAAAGATCTGCTACCTTTTCTGAAATTTACTTTTATAGAAGGCCTTTTTTTTATTTTAATATTTATTTTAAATTATTTTAATCTATTTTAAATATTTTTCCCTTTTCTTTCTGTTATTTTTTAATGATGAGTGTAACAAGACGCCGGTGAAGAAAAATGTATGGAAATGCGGATACCATTTCAGATATACACATTTATAAAGAAATGGAAAAAGTTGTCTGATTGCAAAAACAATTTTCATTCATTTCTATACAAAATATTTAAATGCATGAGAAAGTAATTTATGTAACAAAATGTATCAAAAGCATGTTTTTACGCAGGAAAAAAGTAAAACACTTTTAATACAAAATGAATAAAAGAATTAAAAAAATGTATTGTTCTACCAAAACATTATTCATTTTAAGGGAAAATTATTAGCCCAACAACCTCTGCCTTCCAACCCGCTTGCAGAGGCAAAAAAAATCAAAATTCCTTTTTTTTTTTTTACAATTTTTTTCACTTTTGAGTTAAAAAAATAAAAAAATAAAGCTTTCCTTTTGCATTACAGATAGGTGGGGGGGGGGAAGCAGATAGAGACGATTTAGGCACAATCTAAAAGCTTTTTCTATTTTAATATTTATTTTAAATTATTTTAATGTATTTCAAATATTTATTTATATTCTTTTAGTTATTTTTTGTAAATAATGAATGCAAAAGGGCACCTGAAGAAATTATTTGGAATATGTATACATTTTGGGAACAATATTTATTATTTATAAAAAATCTTTTTTAACTAAATAAAAATATGTCGTGTTTAACTGTCTTAAAAATAAACCTTACAACATATTTATACGTTTAGTAAAACCCAGATTTGAAGTAGTTTTTGAAAGAAATGAAGACCAAAAAATAATAATAATACCCTTTCTCTTTTAAATAAAAATGCTGGTTAGATTATAATGGCCCTCTGCTTTCTAAAGAAACGCCATTACACTATTGCCAGAAATTGACCCTTAGGAGTTGGCCGGCAAAGTAAGTGTAACTGTTCTCTCATCGCCGATCCGTTACTGGCTCGGCAGTAGCTGCCGCAACTAGCGGCGGGTCATTTGCGGTATCGCATTGTTTTGTTACAAATGGTCTTAACTCCTTCTGGCCGCAATGAAATCGCCTGTTGGCCGTAAGTCATGTGTTTGTGGGGTTGGCATATTTTTTATCAGTGTGAGCAACATTTGTTCGAAGTTTAAACTCCTAGAACACAGAAGCACGGATTATATAGCTTGGAGTACACTTGTTCACATCCATTTTTCAACTGTTACGAAATAATCTTTCCAATTCTATTTAGATGGGATGACTGTGCATTACACCTAATTAATATATTTCAGTAAATAAGCGACATGTATTGTCCATTGCATATAACGTTCTTAAACGTTTGTCATTTCATAAAAATGGCTGAATCTTTTTGGTTACCTAATATAAAACTACAATTAATTAACAAAACGTTGCATAAATCACGAATAAATTAAAAAAAAACAAAAACATGCAGCAAATGTTTCTGTCTTAAAATTATTACAGCCAGCTATAAGACGATGTAAACATTTGTCCGTAAGTGGATAAGGTCAGAAATAAAGGGGGGTGTCCTTTTATAGACAAATGTTTACATTGGCTGATGACAGGATGTATTAATTTCAGTCAAAACGAATCCTGTGCTTTTTTATGGTAATTTATAGAAAGTTATATTACTTAATTGTATTCTATCTTTATATTTTCGGGTAATGTTTTACCTACTTTATGAAAAAATATATATTACGAACGCAATTTATTCGCATGACGTAAAGCTTTTGTTTGTTTATATTAGTAAGTATTTTGGGGTAAAAATTTGATATTAATAATATGTTTTTGTTTCTTATTAAAGGAGCAGTTTTGAAAGTATTACAAACCTGATATCTTTATAGACTTGATATGGAAACTTTTTCGATGTACCATAACGGTTAAGACGTAGATTAAGAATTGAAAATACAATGGAATGTCTTATTATAGGATGACGTAGCAACGAATGCACATTTAAAATTAAAGAGTTTTGTAATTCTCAAAAGGGGGTCACAAAAAAAGAATAGCACAATTCATAAGAATATACTAAATGTTCCATATTAAACAAAATATTTTCTGCAAATCTCTAATTTTCTGCAAATTTCTGCAATCAACTAAGTTCATTGTTTGCCATTTAATATACTGCCAGTTTCACCAAATTTTTACCCTTTTCAAAATGAATTTTATTCAGTGCAGTCATTTCTTCTAACAGTAATATGTTGAAAAAACAATCACTGCACCGTAAAAACAACTTTATTTTGTTGTGAATATTTACATAGAAAACATTGTATTTAAAGTTGAAATTTACAGTTTTTTCATTGCAATGCCTTTTTTAATGTATTTTGTAATTAATAACAAACATTATAAGACTCTTCACCGTAAATATTTTACATTTGTATCTAGAAGTAATGATGAATCTCTAACAAACACGAAAAATACTTTGACTAGCATAAAAGAATTTGATTAGAAATTCATATTCATAATTACACTCTATATTTTAATTCATAACTAATATTTTTAAACCGCATCTCCTAGTTATTTTCCGTGTGATATTAATCATAAATATGCCAATTTTCTTAAAAGTACTCATACCGTGTTTTTTGCCAAAAAGCAAAGCAAAAGTTTATTGTTAATAGATGAAATGGTTTTGGTAATGAATTGCAGAAGATCTTTGCTTAGAAAATGTGCATTTTAATAAAAAAATAACAACATCTAGAGCATCTCCGCATGAAGTAGACTTTAATGTAACGGTTACATTAATTGTAAAATCCGTTTTGCGTAAAAAATAGCAAATGCAGTTTAACAAAAAATCAGTACACATGATAAATTTGATATTTATTATCATTTATAGATAAAAACTTAATTAAGTACTATTTAACGAATTTTGAATTTTATCAGCTGCATTGTGTAAAAATTGACGAAAGAGTATTACAGTTAATGTGTAACCAGTTGCGATTATATCATGTCATATTGATTTCTACAAACTACTAACAAATATTCAATAATCGTGGGACTTGTCAAAAATGAGACATTGGTCTGTACCACTTATCCACTAATCTGTATTATTCACGATATTGTTTAAACTACTAAGAGGGATTAGATTTATTCATCAGAGCTTCAAATGACAGAATCCTGTAAGGGCAGCAATGGATCATATTTAGATATAATGCTTTCTTTCATGCAATGCATCTAGAATGCGCATGTAGGTAAGTAGTGGAATCTGATGAAATGGTCAGTTTGTTTCGTCATACTTGAAATGCGACTTATTGTAAATATGTATAAATGTAAAATACAAGGTGGTCATAAAAAAAATTGCTGATATGTGGAGCTCTATCGGCCAATCTGTTCAACCGATCGACGTGAGATTTCAGATATAGCTATTCAGATGTATAAGCTCAAGGTTCTGTGAGCGGCAACAAAATGGTGCTCGCGGTTACTGTTATAGATACAGAAAATTGAAATTTCCAGTGGCAGCACCATTTTTTATCGCAATATGTTCAGCGCATACGAAAACTCTAAAGAGCGTTGGAAAAGTATGCGTATCACAAGAAACGGACGTTTTATGTACGCACAAAAAACAGCTCTGCGAATCCCTCCCCCCATAAAAATAGGATAGGGGTTCACGGAAAAAATTTGTATATGACACAGAGTCATTGATTACAATACAGATCAATCATTGATTACAATACAGATCGGAGAAACGAAAACTTTTATTTTGAATACGAATTTTTCATATGGGTGCCATCAGAGGCAATTACCGATTCCATGTGGTCGACTGCAGACAATACAGCCAAACTTTACATCATATGAGGGATGCTTGCAATCTCACCTTTGACAGAATCTTTCAAATCCGGCAAAGTTTGCGGATTGCACACGTAGACTCTAGATTTTATATACCCCCAGAACCAGAAATCCGTAGGAGTGAGGTCGAGGGATCGCGGAGGCCACTGAAATAGAAAATGACATAAGATGACACAATCGCCAATATGCTGTTCCACGACTCTACGAACAGACTTCGCTCTACGTGGTTGTACAACATCGATGCAAGATGGTGTACCACCCCGTAGAGCGAAGTCTGTTCGCAGAGTCATTCAATGCATTTCATTCAAGTCATTCAAGTCATTCAATGGGATTCAAGTCATTCAATGCATTTCGCTGCAGCAATTCTGGCATGACGTATATTTGCAGCATTGCCGCATAGCGGAAGCCTTTTACAGACAAGTTACAAATCCCGTTGGTGTCACTTCCTCAAAGAAATACGGCCAGAAAATAATTGCGCCTGCAATGCCGCACCACACAGTGAATTTGACGTCGTGTAAAGATACTGTTGCCATATCGTTCGGATTCATGTCTGCTCAGTGCACACAATTTTTGGTGTTGACGTTAACATTACCAGTTAAGGTGAAATGTGCATTGCCCTTCCATAATATACGAAGATGCCAGTTATTATCTCCATCATATTGGATAAGTCTAGACGTTGTTGATGGTATCGCACTTATAATACACTGCTCAAAACAATTAAAGGATAATCCAGTTTTAGGTGGATTTTGTATCTGGGAAACTTTTTAGTTGATTGATACATGGTCGACAGACATAGTAGGTTATATGAGAATAATATACACATGTTTGGCAGAAAAAAATGCATTTTATTGCGCATTTGTGTACAAAAGGAAAAAAACACAATTTGTGCATATGAGAAAAAAAGAATAAGAAAAGGTGTTTTCTTCAAAGAAAATCATTTTCAGTAGGGGGTATGGTTTCCACGGGCGGCCAGCAACGTTGAACACCTTTGAGGCATGGACTCAATGAGGCTATTAATGACGAGTTGGGGTATTCTGCCCCACTCTTCCAGAAGAGTTCTTTCCAGTTCTTGGAGAGTTTGTGGGGGTTGTTGGCGGCCAGAAACTCGTCTTCCTAGAGCGTCCCAAAAGTGCTCGATTGGATTCATGTCTGAAGAACACGCTGGCCATTGCATTCGAACGATTCCTTCCTCGTAAAGGAAATCCTCCACCAGGTTTGCACGATGTGGCCTGCAGTTATCGTCCATTAAAATGAAGTTATCTCCTATTTCTGCAGCGTAAGGGACTACAATAGGTCTGAGGATCTCATCCCTATATCGGTGACCAGTCAGAGCTCCATCTCGAATGATGTAGAGGTCAGTGCGCCCGTCAATGGAGATGCCACCATACACCAACACTCCTCCACCGCCAAATCTGACACTTTCGTGCACAAACGCAGGATTATTCCTACTGCCACGGCCCCTCCAGATGAAAATAAGCCTATTATCCGGATGCACAGAAAAACGGGACTCGTCAGAAAACAGAATATTGCTCCATTCATTTCTCTTCCAGTTGACATGCTCGGTTACCCACTAACTGCGGTCGCGACAATGTCTTGATGTTAATCTAACACATACCATCGGTCGGCGAGCATACAGACCTACAGTATGGAGCCGGTTTCGGACAGTCTGAGTTGAAATTGTGGTGCCGGTAGCCGAGCGAAGGTGTTTTTGGAGAAGAGTAGCGTTCATGTTTCGGTGTCTCCGAGCTGTTAACGCTAAATACCGATCTTCATTGGGCGTTGTTGCCCGTCTACAAACTTGCCCTGGTCTTCGGCCTGCACATCCTACCTCCAAAAAACGGTTCCAGATCCTGGAAATAACACTTTGTGACACTCCAATGGCTTCCGCTACTTCGGCTTGAGTATGGCCCCCTTCTAACCTACCAACAATTCTCCAAGCTTCTGAATTATGTCAAATGACTTCGCTGAGTCATCGTACTCATCGAAACAAAGCAATCACTGAATGCCGATCATCCTTGTTTTCATTCTCTTTTATCCAGTTGAAAGTCAAATTTCATTCGCTGCCCCTGAAGCGACGTTTTTGACATCGAACTCAAATTTTGCATATTCCACAGTTTGAAAACCAGAAAAATTTGCATTTGTGATTCTCTTCTTCTATTTTCGGCAAAAAAAAAATTCGTTTATACCTTTATTTTATATAAAACTTCAAATATCCTTTAATTGTTTTGAGCAGTGCATATGGGCGCGCTGGTACCGGTAAGGAAGCATGTGGATTACAGAGCGCAGTAACTTTAGGATATTTGATTTCAGTATGTCAAATACATGAGATGCACCTCTTTTAGTTTGTATGTGTCCTTTGATCACTATGTCATGCACTTCCATAACAGTATTCTCAGGAACATTTGGTTGTCCGGGTCGCGGTCTATCACAGGTGCAGCCAGTTTCTTCAAACACGAAGAGCTTGTAAGGCTGCATGGGCCACGTATTTGGCGATGGTTTCGACGGTAAATACGCTACTTTTCGCAGCATCCATCCAATTTTGATAATAGAGTTTAACCAATTGACCACGAATGAAGTCATTTTGTCGGCATCTCTGAGCTCCCGACTGAAGAACTAACATTCTCATCCCAATTTTTATCCATCTTCTACGCTGACTATCACGCGAACGGTGTTCCGTGATTGGTATTTTGCCTCTGTCATATTCAAATTTTCTTCGGTCATCCCTGGTCGTGGTTTTGAAGGGGGGGGGGGCGTTCACTGAGCTGTTTTTGTGCGAGCATAACATGTCCGTTTATTGCGATACACATGCCGTTACAACGCTCTTTATGGATTTCACATGCGCTGAGAATTTTGCCATGAAAAAGAAATAGGCGTTGCCATTTGATATTTTCGAGTTTCTATAGCTAAACCGTAACCACGAGCGCCAATTTGTTGCCGTTCGCAAAATTACGATCTCACATCTGCAAGTAATTATACCTGAAATCTCTTCTCAATCGGTTAAATAGCCCGGCCGCTAGAGTTCGATATATCGGCAAAGTTTTTTTTATGACCACCCTGTGTATATAATTTTATTACAACAATCAATTTTGAAAAAGAGTGTTTACATTTAATACAGTAACATATCCTCCAAATTTCACATAATTTGAATATTAGTTTTCCTTTTCTAAACTGAGAATACTGAAGTAAAAAAGAAGAATTTTTTTTTAGATTCATAGAACTAATATTTCATAATTTTAAATTCTGAAACCAGTAACATATTTGTTTAAGAAACATTATTTATTACACGTTGAAAGCTTACGTAAGAAAATACCACATTAAAAAAAGCTTTTGTATTAGATAAAGTGTGAGCTACGTAACTCTTTTAAGAATGTCTGTTTCTACATTAATTTTACAACGTATTTTTATCTTTGTTATGACATCCTTTAGATAAGAAATTACTGTCTTCGAAAGTTTTCTTAATTTATACTTAGTATGCATAATCAATTATTTTTCCATTAGAGACGAAAGCGTTACATGTTTCCATATTTTGAAAAATTCTATAAAATTTTTCCTTCATCATTATTAACTCATGATTTTTGGTGTTAAATTATTCTTGCAAAAATCTAATGAAAATTCATTATAGATATATCATGCTCTTTTATTTTACAAATTGATAATTCTTTTTTTTTTTTCAAAAGTGTTCAAAACTAAATGCACAAACTTAATAATGCTTAGATATAATCAATTAACCGGGATGAAATATAGGGGAATAAAGAATTAAGATTTCAATATAACCCATTCAGTAATTCCAACAATAGAATCAGTGCTACGAAGCTCTTATTAAATTAATTTCCATTTAAATTTTAGACGTAGACTAACATCATTACTACACCCCTTAATCAATGCCCTACAATGGACAAAAATAAAATACGTGAAAATAAATCAAAAAGAAAATTATAAACAAATAACTTTTCTAATTAGCATTTTTCACAGTGGTTTATTAGACGTAAAAAGACCAATCGTAAATCTAAAAACATTTGTTTGCATTTAGAACAGTAATACACACTCCAAATTCACATAATTAGAAGGAAAGTTTTACTCTTCCAACCTTATAATACTAAAATAAAAAAGAAAAAAAATATTTTTTTTAATTAAATTCTTAATGCTAATATTGCATAATTTTAAATCTAAAATCAGTAATATATTTATTTGAGAAGTATTATTTGTCATACGTTTATAGTTTACCTAAGAAAATACTGTAATCTAAAGAAGTTTTAATATCAGGTAAAGTAGGAGCTACGTACCTCTTTTAAGGATGTTTGTTTCTACATTAATTTTACATGGTTACTTTTATGTTTGTTATGACATCCTTCAGATAAGAAAATATTGTTTTCGACAGTTATCTTAATTTATTCTTAGTATACATAATCAATGATTTTTCCACTACAGCTAAAAGCATTAAATCTTACCATACTTCGAAAAATTGTATAAAAATTTTCCCTGATAATTATTAACGCGTGAAATTTGGTGTTAAATGATTCTTGCAGAAATTTAAGCAAAATTCATGATAGATATTTCCTGGTCTTTTTTTAGAAATTTGTAAGTTAATAATAATAATAATATGTAATTTGGTTAATAAGTTCATATAATTTTTTTTCTAACCTTATATTTCTGAAATGAAAAAGAAGAATATATTTTTTTAATTAAATTGTTATTTTAATATTTCAAAATTTTTATTCTAAAACCAGCAATATATTTATTTAAAAGGTAATATTTATTATACGATCATATCTTACGTAAAAAATAACATATTAAAAAAGACGTTTGATATCAGGTAAAGTATGAGCTATGTATCACTTTTATGAATGTCCGTTTCTACATTAATTTCCCATGGTTACTTTTAACTTTGTTCTGATATCTTTTAGATAAGAAACTATTCCTTCGACACTTTTCTTAATTTATTCTTAGTATACATAATCAATCATTTTCCCATTAGAGATAAAAGCATTACATGTTTCCGTACTTTGAAAAATTATATAAAAATTTCCTTTGATCATTATTAATTGATGATATTTGGTGTTAAATGATTCTTTCAGAAATCTAATGAAATTTCATGATAGATATATCCTGCTCAATTTTACAAATAATTTTTTTTCAAAAGAATTGAAATTTAAATACACAAAATTAATAATTCTGATATATAATCAAATAAATGGGATGAAATATAGGGGAATAAAAAATTAAGAATTTAGGGTGTCCCACTCAGTAGTTCATTCAATAAAGTCAGTGCTACGAAGTTCTTGTTTATTCGTGTTTCTCTATTATATTTATTTCCTTTTTTAAATTTTAGTCGTAGACTAACATGATTACTACATCCATTAATGAATGCCCTATTACAGACAATATGAAATAAGTCAAAATAAATAGGAAGAAAATTATAAATAAATAATTTTCTTAATTAACATTTACCCAGTGGTTTATTAGACGTAAAATGCCAATCGTAAATCTAAAAACATTTGTTTATATTTAGAACACTAGAACACCCTCCGAATTTTCCATAATTTGAAGGAATTTTTTACTCTTCTTACTATATAATACAGAGATAAAAAAAAAAAATAATAATTAAATTCTTTGTTCTAATGTTTGATAATTTTAATTTTAAAACCAGTAATATATTTGTTTAAGAATCATAATTTATTACACGTTGATATCTCGTAAGAAAATACCATATCAAAAAAAAGTTTTGATATCAGATAAAATATGAGCTATGTAGCTCTTTTAAGATTGTCTGTTTCTACATTAAATTTACATCGTATTCTTATCTTTGTTATGACATTCTATAGAAAAGAAATTATTGCCTTCGACAGTTTTCTTAAAATAATCTTAGTACACATAATAAATTATTTTTCAATTAGAGATAAAAGCATTACATCTTTCCGTCCTTTGAAAAAATGTACAAAAATGTTCCTTATGATCATTAACTGATGATATTGTGTAAAACTTTTCCTTCATCATTATTAACTGATGATTTTTGGCGTTAAAATATTCTTGCAGAAATCTAATGAAAATTCTTGATAGGTATATCCTGCTCTTTAATTTTACAAATTTAATAATTCATTTTTTTCAAAGTATTCAAAATTAAATACACGAAATTAATAATGTTGTAATCAATTAAATGGAATGAAATATAGGGCAATAAAGATTTAAGAATTTAAAATATTCCACTTGGTAGTTAATACAATAATGACAGTGCTACGCAATTCTTATTATAATTTATTCCCTTTTAAATTTCAGACGTAGACTAAAATGATTACTACATCCCTAATGAATGCTCTTTAATGAATAAAAATGAAATACGTTGAAATTAAATAGGAAGGAAATTATAAATAAATAGTTATCTTAATTATCATTTTCCCAGTGGTTTATTGGACGTAAAAAGACAATGGAAAACTAAAACCATTTGTTTACCTTTAGAACAGTAACACACCCACCAAATTTCACACAATTCGAAGGAAAGTTTTACTTTTCCAACCTTATAATACTGAAATAAAAAAGAAAAAAAATTATTTAATTCTTAGTACTAATATTTCATAATTTTAATTCTAAAACCAGTAATTTATTTATTTAAGAGGTATTATTTATTACACGTTGATATCTTATGTAACAAAATACCATAATCAAAAGAAATTTTGATATCGATTAAAGTATGAGCTATGTACCTCTTTTAAGAATTTCTGTCTCTACATTAATTTTACATCGTATTCTTATCTTTGTTATGACATCCGTTAGAAAAGAAATTATTGCCTTCGAAAGTTTTCTTAATTTATTCTTAGTACACATAATCAATCATTTTTCCAATAGAGATAAAAGCATTACATCTTTCCGTAATTCGAAAAAAATGTATACAAATTTTCCTTGATCATTATTAACAGATGATTTTTGGTGTTAAATGATTCTTGCAGAAATCTAATGAAAATTCATGATAGATATATCCTGCTCTTTTATTTTACAAATTTGGCAGAACTTTTTTTTTATTCAATAATAAATACACGAAATAAATAATGCTGAGGTAATATTTATTGCATGTTGATACCTTACATAAGAAAGAGTCCGTATCAAAAAGCAGTTTTGACTACAAGTAAAGTTTGAGCTATGTATCTTTTTTGATAATGTCTGTTTCTATATTAATTTTACATTGCATTTTTATCTTTGTTATAACATGCTTCAGATAAGAAATAATTGTCTTCGGTAGTTTTCTTAATTTATACTTAGTATACATAACCAATCATTTTGTCACGAGAGATAAAAGCATTACATATTTCCGTATTTCGAAAAATTGTATTAAAATTTTCCTTGATCACTATTAATTAATGATTCTTTCAAAAATCTAATAAAAATTCATGATAGATGTATCCTGCTCTTTTATTTTACAAATTTGATAATTATTTTTTGTTTTTCCAAAAATATTCAAAACTGAATATAGAAATTAATAATGCTTATATATAAACAATTAACTTGATGAAATATCGTGGAATAAAGAATTAAGATTTTAGGGTAACCCACTCGGTAGTTCATACAATAAAGTCAGTGCTATGGAGTTCCTATTATATTTATTTCCTATTAAATTTTAGACGCAGACTAATATGACTACTGCATCCCTTAATGACTGCCCTATAATTGGACAAAAATGAAATACGTGAAAATAAAAAGGAAGAAAATAAAAAAATAACTTTGTTAATTAACATTTACCAGTGGTTTATTAGACGTAAAATGCCAATGGTAAATCTAAAAATATTTGTTTACCTTTCAAACAGTAGTACATCCTCCAAATTTCACATAATTCGCACGAAATTTGTACTCTTCCAATATTATTATCATGAAATGAAAACGAAAAAAACAATTTTTTTATTAAATTCATAGTACTAATATTCCATACACTGTAATATATTTGAATAACGTTACACCATAAAATGGGTGGCAGCTTTGCTGCCTCCGATTTTATAGAGTAACCTTCCTTCCTCCAATTTTAAAACGTTTTTTACCGATATAACCGGTGTGACATTGTAAAGTTACACCAGTAATATATCTTTACATCACACCATTATATAGGTGAAAAAAAAATCACTCCATAAAATTGGAGATAGAAAAGCTGCCACTAATTTTATGGTGTAACGTTACAGAAATGTTTTACAGTGTAATTTTAATTCTAAATCCAGTAATATATTTATCTAAATGATATTATTTATTGTATGTTGATATCTTACGTAAAAAAATACCATTTCCAAAAGAAATTTTGATATCGAGTAAAGTATGACCTACGTACCTCTTTTTAAAAATGTCTGTTTTTACATTAATTTTATATCGCATTTTTATGTTTGTTATGGCATCCTTTAGATAAGAAATTATTGCCTTCGACAGTTTTCTTAATATATTCTTCGTGTACATAATCAATCATTTTTACAGTAGAGATAAAAGCATTGCAACTTCCCGTCCTTCAAAAAATTAAACAAAAATATTCCTTGATGATCATTAATTGATGATATTTGGCGTGAAATGTTTCTTACAAAAATTTTGCGGAAATTCATGACAGATATAGCTTGCACTTTTATTTTACAAATATGCTATTTTTTAAGTATTCAAACGGAATATACGAAATTAATAATTCTGATATATAATCAATTAAACGCAATGAAATATAGAAGAATAAAAAAATTAAGATTTTAGGCTAATCCACTCTGTAGTTAGTGAAATAAAGTCAGTTTTATGGAGCTTTTATTACATTTATTTCCTTTTTGAATTTTGGATATTAAATAACGTTATTCCTTTAAACCTTAGCAAATGCCCTGTATTGAACAAGAATGAAATACGTTGAAATTAACAAGCAAGAAAACTTTAAACAAATAGTTTTTTTATTAATTTTACCTGTGGTTTATCAGTCGTAAAAAGTAAATCTAAAATCTAAAAATTAATTTTTAAATTAACTTCCATATTCTGTGATTAACAATTACTCGATAAAATGTCATTTGATATAAGTAATAAGTAGTAGATTATTTAAACTTACCGTAATTGTCTCCAACTAATCAAAAGTTAAATTATTACCCATTTATTAAAAAAATTCAAAACGTGGATTCTCTTACAGCAGATAGCAGAAAGTAATGTGACATCAGGCACACTAACATTCAAACAGAAGTATAATGTACAATTCTTTGTATATTTCCGCAATATTTAAAAAAGTGCGTAAGATAGATTGCAGATCGCACAGAGGATTTCGTTAAATATTTCTTTCAAAACAGCTAATCCTTTAACTAATAAATCTGTGCAAATTGTTTATTTTAGTTAATAAATTCTTACATAAAAGGTAGTACCAACAAATTTAATTTAAAATTAAATATACAAAAGTTATTTATTTTCATCAAATTAGAAATGTTCAAATCAGATATTTTAAATAAAATCCCAAATTTAAAATTTTTTAGCGTAGAATTAAAATATTTAACGGAGATATGAATAAAATTTTAAATTTCAAAAAAGAAAAAAATGCTTATACAAAATTAAAATCGTCATTCATTAATAATTCGCAGTAGTTTTTTTATATAGAAAGAAAACTGAATTTCAAAAAATATTATGAAATTCAGATAAATGAAACTATGATATTAATTATGATATAAATCCTTAAATTAGCATTTTTTTATCAACTTAATTTAATATGAAAATTTCAAATAACAGTGAGAAGGTTTTAATATATTCATTTAAAGCTACTTATTTTTTTATATGCGTAAAATGTAATTATAAGCAAATTATCTACAACTGAAAATGATTCTACTACAAATACATAACATTTTACCAATACATGTATTTTAAGTCATATAAGCTATTCATCAGAGAAATGTTTTAATAGCTGTCATAATTTTAATAAAAGCATGTCTTAGTTAACTATTTACATTTATAATTTTCTCCTATATGGCTCAATCACTTTGATGAGTTACCTCATGAATAAACTACAAATTGACAAATTATTCAAAGCACTAAACTGTAATTTCGATGCGTTGCAAATATCCTTTAATTTATCAGGCATTGTTATTACCTAAGTCTAATACCGCATAATCCTGAAATCTAAGGTGATATATTAGAATGTTAGATTGAAAAACAATCATTCATACGAGCCATTAAAGTTTGTTCTTATCGTTCACAACAATTAAATAATTTATATTTTAAAGACCAAACGTATCTGTGCTTAACGAATGCGCCATTTTGCGAATGGCAACACTTTGAAATTTGAAATAAAATTTCGGTTTTGCAATTATTACAGCTACAAATTTAAATTTCTAAATATCTCACATTTTCAATTTTTACACCAAAGTATAGGGGATAATATGCACTTTTTAATGCAATTTGTTCGAAAGCGGTATCTTTATTTGTTTTCCAGTTATTAATTTTTTTGTAGTTTTTTTAAAACTTTTTTTGTAATTATGACAAGATACGCTCTCCATTTCTATAGGGAAAAAAGCAAATTTTTGAATCTTTTTGTTGTCATTTTTTCATAAAAGGGAAAAAATATAAAATTTAAAATACGTGCTACGTCAAGAATTTTTTTCTTTATATTCCGGTTATAAAATCCAGTGAATTTTGGTTTTATATCGTTTTTATTTATCAATTAAATGGGGGGGGGTTAGTTTTTTAGAAAACTTACTTTAAAATCGATACAACAATTTATTTTAACACTCTGACGTCACAGGAAAATTGTCTATCCTATTTATTGCATGCATATTATTTCAGAAAATTTCACGCTTAAAGGAATATAAATAGTTTAGTATCTGTTTAAAACTAATAGTAATCGAGACTAAGAGTTTTGAATTAGAACGATTTTGATATAATCAAATTAAAAAACGTAAACAAATATATAATAGATACATATGTAAGTTTTGAGATGGTGAAAATAACGCCGGGTTTAGATTTCGGGGGGGGGGGGGGAATTCTATTATTGAGTCAAAGTGAATGCATTTTGCTGTTTTTCATTTTGAAATACCACGCATAAGAGACATAATTGATAATTTTATTATAATAAAAGATATTTATTATATTTTATTGTTTGCATATAAGGTTAAAGATAAATTTTAAATAACTTCTACAACTGGGTTTTATAGAGATATAGTATTTTGTTATCTTTAGATTAAATAAAATTTGTTTAAGAGTTAAACTTACCAATATAAGGTGTATTTTTCATTGTAACCCAATTGGAAGGTTTATTATAAGTAAATGAAACATTTCCTTCTGAAACATTTTCTTCTGTCAAGGAATTCGAAGAGTTCTATCTTTTAATTATAAAAGAGAAAATACTGATTTGTGTAATGGAAATCACAATGAAGTTTGTGGTTTTAAAGAACTCCACAAATTTTGATCTGGAATAATTTCATAAACTAGAATTACAGTTACTAAAATTAATGTCTTGTGTTCGCATTTATATTCAGAGATGTTTAAATACTTTTGCGAATACAGAAAAACGATCTTCAATTCCAGTAAGAGACTCTAGAGCTGTCTATCAAAGCCGGATTAAAATTTATAAGAATGACATGGAACTAATTTTTTTAGAGCCACAATTTAGAGTAAATCCCAAAATCATATTCTTTTCTCAGTGCAATTAATCATAATATTTTCTGCATATAAAACAACTAATAACTCTAATAAACCATATGCTCTTACTATTATTATCAACTAGCTTTATTTTTAAGTTTAAGAAATCTTTGAAAATATATTTTTCTAAATTTGTTATTTTAAAAACAATAGTTATTTTACTTTTATTTAAGATATTTGCTAAAAATTATTTTTTATTATATATAAATTTTAATTAAAAATTAATTAGCTATAACAGTAAATGAATAAACTACAAATCAAAAAAGCATTCTATGCATAGTTGTATTTAAAGTCTATAAACCTATTCATCAGAGAAAAGTTTTAATATGCCAGTCAAAATCTTAATAAAAGGCATGCCTTGTTAACTATTTGCATTTATAATGTTGACCTATATGGTACAATCACTTTGACGGGTTATCTAATAAATAAACTGCAGAATGACTAATTATTGAAAGCACTAAACTGTAATTTTGATGCGTTGCAAATACCCTTTAATTTATCAGGCATTGTTATTACGCGAGTCTAATGCCACATAATCCAGATATTTAAGGTGAAATATTAGAATGTTAGTTTGAAATACAATGATCTGTAGAAGCCATTACAGATTAATTTTATCATTTACAACAATCAAATAATAATCACAAAAAAAGAAATTACCTATTTCTGTAATCGAAATCGCAATAAAAATCTTTAAAGGTAAAAACGATAAAATTTCAACAAATTGGTAAATGAATATTTTCATTCAATATTGAAAGAAGATAAAAGCCATAGTATTATCGGGAAAAAAATCACATACACTTTTTTTCTTCATTATTTTTATTGTAACAATTCATTATCTATTTTATTTACATATTTTTGCTATTTAAATTTTGTATATAACTTTGTCACACTTGCATAAAACATTTATGTCAGCTGACACCAAAAAAAACTTAAGACTATTTTCACCGAAAGGGATTTTTATAGCTTTGGAAGAAGAGCTCTGTAATGTTTCTGAATCGAAATTGCACTCTAGACCATTAATAAGACAAAATCACAACTCATATCGTTGAATGCACTGACCACCAAAGTATGCTGTCGTGCTGACAATTTTTGGCAATAATAAAATGTACTAGTTAGGAAAATATCTCTTGGTTTTATTTATTTTTTTAACACTTTCCAACAAAGTTGAAAAGTGTTTATGCATTCGGTTTGTCTTTCTGAAGGTCGGATGGCCGTTTTCCCACGCTCTAACTCCCGTAAATATACTCGGATTGCTTTGAAATTATTATATTTTATATTGATGTTTACGCTAGCACGAACCCTATTGAAAATGAAGTTTCTACTACGATTAGTTTTTTTTACAGGGATAGTCAAAAGTTTTCCGACACATTACGGCCACTGAGAAAAAATCGTTTCAAAAGAATTTTAAAGGTGTTACACCCTGTTAAACTTATTCAAATTTACATGGATTCGGAAAGTGCACTAAAATACGCATTCTGTAAAATATGCTGTCACAATAATAGTTATGATTCATTTACAGGGCAACTCAAAAGTTAAATTATAACAACTCAAATTCCGTTACACAATAATAAAGGGAATTGTCTGCGACATATTTTAATAACGTTAAGCGGTTTCAAGTATCATAAAATTGATACACGCCGCTGAGACTTAATATTTAACTCATAATATGAAGTGCTTGCTTTAACATTGACACACAAAATACTTCAAACCTTATATTTTTATCTTAAATACAGTGTATTATCTATGATAGCTGATGGATGGTTGAAATGAATTTTTAATTATGATATGCCCTTTTAAGTTTTACAAAATGTCGGCAAATTATATGATGTATATTAATGTTATAGTTGATATACAGGGTTACACAAAAGAGCCGATAAAAGTTACTGAATATGAGAGTAATTAACTTAAAGGTGGTAGTTATGCATTTTTACGCTGAACTACTTTCAGTTTACTAAGAAATGTTTGTAAAATATAGATAAAATGATATGCAGGGTCACGCAAAAAATTAGCTACATGGTCACCCATATGTGATAATTTCTGGAAATGTGATTTAAGTAGCTTTAAGAATGTGTTTGTTTGAACTAAATTTTAACAAAATACCGACCGTGTAATAAAGATACGGGATAAATTACAGGGCTGAACAAAAGTATTGAAGTATTTTCCATCTATTAGAATAAAGTGCTGCAAGAGAAATTTCAGCCAGTTAGGCATTTTCTTGCTAAACTTAAATTTCTTTCTAAACCCATTATATTGTATATATACATATCAACCGACGAATCAAATACAGGGATGTTCAAAAGTATTTCAATATACATTTGGCTATGGACAGTAGCATGTTATTTCCCTGAATAACAAAGTTTTGTTAAAGATTTCAGGACGCGTTGAAAAATGTTTCATAAAATATGCTTAACGCATGATTTTTCTTACTTGTTTATTATTATTCTGAGGGGGGAAATGTAATTTAACAACTTAAAACGACGATTTTGACATTGATGTTTTCAAAGACAAATTTTAGACATCAATAAATTCTATATTTTAAAAAATACATAATAATAGACATCATTTTTATGATGATCAAAACATAGTTACATAATAACAGAGTAATATATTACGTACGTCATGCAGTAAACTGTAATATTCCTGGACCAATCATAAATAAATTTTAAGTTAAATTTAAATTTTGTAATTTTCGGTATTGCAAATTATTAAACTTCTTAACATTGCACATTTCAAATTTTAACACGCATAATTTTTACATCGCATAAAAAATGTATTTTTAAATTTAATTTATTTGAAAGCTGTATCTCAAGTTGTTTTTTAGTTACTATTATCATTTTTTTATGAAATTTTTGATACTTTTTTTTTCATCGTGTCAACTGAAATATTTCAATTTGGGCATTAAACATGGACCATTTCAGAAATGAGTAAAAACTGAGCATGACAAGGATTCAGATGTGATTCAGACATCTCTAGACCGATAGAAATAACCAATTTCCTAATTATTTTAACAAATTATAACTTTACTTTCATAAAAAAAATCTTAACAAATATGATTTGTGCATTTGAATTTTTTTTATTAATTCTCGAATTTCTTCAAAATATATAAATATAAAATATAAGCGATAGCATGGATACGGTATCAAACAAAAATTGATTTACAATATACAAATATATCATTTTGTCATTTCATAGAAAGTTATGTGACGTCTTCAATAAGATAAACAAGTTGGAAATTGCACGTGAAGCGTAGCAAATTAGGTGCGTTCGTACGATAACGATCTTGCTGTTATAATAGACAGTACTTCAGATGTAGTATTAGTGGTCGAAATCTTGTCTGTGTTCCTGTAAATATAGAGGAAGAAAATTTTATTACACTTCAGCAATGTATATCATATTCATAAAATATGAAATATTTTAATATAATTAACACATGATCCAAACAATGTTTTCCCGTATAGCATTATGTTGTGGGATACTTTTGTGTGGCCCTGTAATTTAATAATAAATATTTTTTGCACCTCAGATTGTACAGAATGTATATTTTAATATATATATATATATATATATATTTCATAGGTCCATGTATTCTACTACATTCGAATGAATGTAACATCATTAAAATGCATTTGAAACATTTTTTCCCATTGATCGTAATGTAACGGAAGAATTTTGATTTATCCTATAATTTATCTATGCATCCGATTTTCATAAAATTTGAAATGATTTGAAAAAAATATGTGATAATTAAGTACTTAAATTTTTGAGATAATTTTCTTCCAGAAAAAAGGAAATAAAGCAAAAATTAGCATAAATTTTATTTTAACCAAGAAAAACTGTTTATTATGTTTCCTTTTGATTAAATATAGAGTGTACACTAAAAATCGGTTTCATGTACCTTTTTATTCGATTATTTTTAGCCATATATGAAGAATGCATAAAATTTTCAAGGAGACTATAGTAATCCAGAATTACATAGAAATAAAGAGGTCTAGGTGGAAAGTTCATTCGTATTTATCACAAATGTAATCTCAAAATATTATGAAATTATTTGTCCAATAATATATTTTTAATTTGTTTAAAAGTAAAAGATAAATAGTCTAAGAAAACAATTGATTAAAACAAACAATTTAATAGAAAACAATAATCTACAAAAAATATAACTGTTTCATAGAGATTTGATTTTTTAGCACTTTATTCAGATTTTAGATGAGCATGAAGTGCGAGAGTAATTTTATAATAAGATTTAGTTTTTACAATATTAACAACAACAAAAATCAAAAGGTATCTTAGACAGAAATCAAGCATGTAAAAAAGCTTTTATATGTGGATTATTTGGAATATTATATAGAACTTCACTGTTTGGAAATATTGTATTTGTACTACTATGCTTCCCTTTAATCTCCATCATTGCTTCATTTTAGAAATAAATATTCAAATCCAAAATTCAGTTAGGTTAAAATTTAAAATTAAAAGGAAAAATTGAATCTCTGAAATAATTCTTAAAATTCTAAACACATACTGGACAATTGCATCATAAAATATAATACTAAGAATGCATTTGTTAAAAACACATAACATTGTTCATTATTACACAATACAAGAACTTTAACATGAATTTGTATAATTGAAAATAAAATAAAATATAAAATCAACGTTTCGAGCCGTCTTATGAAATTCTGATATAGAATATCTTTATCTGTGTGTGTCTGTGTGTATTATGCTTGTAAACAATAATTTGCCGTTATGTGGGATTTTGCATCTTCTGGTTCTTTTAATGATTTCTGATTATAAACACTTAACTATAGCATCTATATCTAGTAACATTTTTGGAATGAAACGTGGAATTTGCGGATTATATATTATCTTAATATACTAATTGTAAAGTACACTGTAAAAAAAATCTGTAATCCTACATATGTAAAGCTGCCGAAATCTGTATGCTTAGTTACATTTTGTCTGTACATTGTTACAAGAAAAATGAAAATCTACAAAACTAATTTTTGCAAAGCTACAAAAATCGGTAACTTTGCAAAATAATCTATTAAATTTAAGGTTATCTTACTAAAATTTTATCTGCAAGCGGTGTTGTAGTTACATAAAACATTCTAAAAGGACCATTGAGTTAGGTCGCATGTACTAAAAATTATATAAGTGTTTCAATTTTGTTCAATATGGGTGCGAATCCAGCTAATTGTATCTAAAAAATGTCTCAAATAACATTGACACTTCGTATTGCACCGCTTTCGGACACGAGAAAATCATTGTGCTAGATCACCTGTTCGAGAAATTTCATTTAACGGTTTTTTGGTGTCAATATGTGTCAAGCTTATTTTATCTAAAATACATCTTAACGATCTTTAACTGAATTTGGTATTTTAATTTTTTAAGCCTTCAAAGGACCATTGGGCTGGATCCCATGTTTTAGAAAAATATATTAGCGGGTCATTTTCGAAGGCGGTTGAAGCTAATTTAATATAAAAGGCGGCTTAAACTAAGGTACTCTGATGTAATAACGCCACATTAAGGTTCTACCAATTTTCATGGCTCAGTTTTAGATTGTATTTTTCAAACAAATATAGGATCTGATACAGCAATTCATTGACTATCTATATAAAATAAAATAATTTAATAGATATGTATTCATAAAATGTAATGGCGTTTTTTCTTGACCAATGCTATTTGGCGTTAATACCCACCTATATGGGTAATAACGCCATGCAAACAAAACTATAAAAAAGATGGAATAATGGCATGTAGATTGCCCAATTCTAAAAATACAAACTCTACAACTCTAGATATTGAAAAATTGCAATCTAAGCTATTGAAAATGTACAATTTTTTTGTGACTCTGAAAGAAAAACAAAGCTGTGGTGGTGGCGGGGTGAGGAGGCAAAAGAATATCAGATTCTAAGCTACGTTTTGCTTAAAAATTACCATTTAAATAGAATTATTAGAAACATTGCACGGATTATTTGAATCAGTATTTATATTCCCATGTATGCATTCTATGCGATAGAAAATATTGATGTTTTTGGGAAAGTGAAAAAAAAAGGAGTGAGGGGGAGCTTCAACAGAATATAACCCCCTGTGTCTCTCATTGCTTAAAAAGTCCCGCTTAAATATGATTATAAGAAACATTGCATGGTTTTAACCATTCATAATGTAATATTTTAATCATGTGAAGTTTTATAATAACTAGAGTTATATGTAATAAATATTTTTGTTAAATCTTAACTGCTGTTAGCGTCTCACATACCGCTAAATTTTTGAAGTTTCTGAGTTTAACTTGCAATTTTTAGTTTAACTATAGATACCGGGAATTTTTTTTTTCATTTGGAGCCCTATTACTATCTCTAGAAACTTTAGAATAGCTGAATTTTATTTATAATAGTCCTGTATATAAGGTTCAATATAAAAATAATATTCTAAAAGTTAATTTAACATTTTATTCATCGTTAGATTAAGCGGTCTGACAGGCCGCTGACAGTAAGTTATGCGACAATTTTTGTCACAGCAGTTAAGGGTTAATACTATTATAGTAATCTAGTAAATAGTTTTTAACGCATAATTCCACACTAATGCGGATTCTTCAAACCTACAGTTAAATATTCGACGTTTTAAAGAGCATGCTTTAATAAATTTTTAATAAATTGAATAAAATTTTTGATTAAAGAATATTATCCCAAAGAGATCTCTTATTCAATTTTATACATAATTCATATGGTTATATATCATTATCTCTATATTAGCAACAAAATTAACCTTTAACTGCTCTTAGCAATCTGACTGAACACTGTACCCCCTCCCCCCCCCCAAAAAAAAATAGCGTTTAACTTGTATTTTCCAGTTTAACTATAGTTACAACTGAAATTATCTTTCGTTTGGAGTTCTCGTAATATTGTTAGATATATTTGAATGGATGTAATTTAATCAGAATTAATTCTGTACAAAAAGTTTAGCGCAGGAACAGTATTCTATGATTTTTAATCATGGATCGCATTTTAACCTTTAACTAATGTTACCGGTCTCGTAGACCACTATTTTTCTTTTAAAGTTTTAGTTTAACTTGTAATTTTCAGTTTAACTGCAAACACTGCCGAAATTTTGTTTCATTTGGAATTTTAGTACTATCACCAGAGACTAAATAGTGAATATTAAGTATAATACTCTTGTATAAAATGTTTAGTACAAAAACACAATCCTATGAGTTATTCCCGCCTTTTATTCATCTTTCAATTTCGTGGTCTCACAAATCGCCTCACATTCATACGTTACAATTTCTGTCACATCAGTTAAAGGTTAAATTTATAAAGTTTTGAAAAACCGAACGCTGAGAAAGCGGACAGTTAAAATTTCGAACTCAATTGAACAATCCAGTGGAAATTTAATAGAAACCTGATTTTGAAGATGTTCGAATTTGAATCTCGAAAACATTTTGATATAGTTTTATTTACAAGAGTTAAAAATTATTTTTTACATTAGTAAAAAAAAAATAATAATAATATAATAAGAAATAAAATAGAGAGATTATTTTTAAGTATTGGGCACCTCCCCCCTTAATCTTACCATTTCAACAATGATGATAATGCTGTCCCATATTAATATATAAACCCCCTTCGGATATAGTTCGGCCACTGTTGGGAATCAACCGGGGTAATAACGCCAATCCCTGGCGTTATTACCCCGGGATACTTATTGCGCAGTAAATCCTAAACTACAAATTATCTCGAGAAGATATCCAAAATCTTCTACAACAATTTGAAAGTACATGAAATACACTACAAATTTATGTAATAAACAAAGTATTTCTGGATAAAAAATATAGTCTTCAGCTCAAAAACCTTATCTCGCAAATCTTAGATCAAGCGTTAATTTTAGTTGCTTGTAAAAACAATAAGACCTAAAAATGAAACAAATTAACTTGAAGCTGTTTTTTGCGATTTATATGACTCAAAACCCTTCTGCGCAGAGCACATGGGTGTCATTTACTTGATTGTTTCATAATTATGCAAAATATAAGCACTTGGCTTTATTACCCCGCTTGGCGTTATTACCCCAGGTTACCTTATTTTACTAAATTATATGTCCTACCATTTTTTATTATCAGTAAAACAAGGAGCTAAAGTCACATGCTTGAAGGAACTTGATCAATGAGACAATTTTGTTAACTACAGGTCACAGCCATGAAGCTAAGAAGTTGGCAACAGCCAATCAGTTGGCAATAGCCAATCAGTTGGCAACAGTTAATAAGTTGGCAACACATATTTGACTAAAAATTCACGACACTTGACTGAAACCTCGATTTTCAAGATTAAGAATTTGAAAACACATACTTACCGCCAAATGAATGAATGTCGCTGAATTTGGCTATAGTTTACAATAAAAATTGTTTTTCAGAATGCGAAAAAAACATTTAGACATTCCTTACATGAATCGAAATTCACGGTGAAAAACATCGGTCGAGCTAAAAATGTTATTTGGATACATGTCATTGTAAATGTGTGAATAATGTAAAATGTATAAACATTTACGAAATAATATACTTTTCTTATTGATTGTTTTTGTGAATAATACTATTACAAATAATGTACATTATAACAATACGAAGAGAATGATGCAGTGAGAATATTACATGGAATTGATCACAAAGTTAATTTTGACCAAACTTCACTTGTTCCCACCCATTCTCTCCCTAGTAATTTATAATAAGTATAAATTTATAATAAAATATTGATGTTTACATAATATACTGACAAAATAATAAGCACAGACGTTCTCGAAATTGGAAAAAAAAAAAAATAAAATAAAAATCATAAGAAGTATTCTGTATGAAATCACAGTTTAATACAAAAAAGATCTAAGAATATACCTTTTATTTTTCAGAAAGTTTTATGTGAGTTATGGAATGTCTTTTACTTTAAAAAGGTACTCATGCTAAAGTGAAGAGATTCACATAAAAATAAACCCTGGATTTCAAACGAAATTATGTATTTAATAATGCATTTAGCCATTTCGATTCTAATCGACTCTTAGTCGAAAATATCGGTTAGAATAAGTTAAAGATTTGAGATGAAGAAAAGAATTTTCTTAAGACTTGTGCTTACAGTAGCTTTTATTTATTTTATCTACTAGCTGACCCGCCCGGCGTTGCCCGGGTCCGTATTAACAATATTAATCGAACGTGAAATTTGTATGATTTTATCATTAACTGGAAGCATGCAGAAATGCATTGTCTGAAATACGTCGCAGCAGGCTTTGTGAAAAATCGGTTTTAAAAACAACAACTAATATTAAGCTCTAAAAATATTTAAAATGAGCAATGAGAAACACGAGAGGGAACATGTATCCAACGATTGCGTTAGTTTCGTGTTAAAGTGTTGATATTTACCCGTAAAAATCACTGTTAAATCACGTAACTAATTGTTTTTTTCGCATAGAAATCCCAAGTGAAATATTTTGAATTTCAAACTAATTATATTACTCTTAAATCCGACTATACCGTGAATGAAATCGATACGCTATGATAAAAGATTGGTATATAGTATTATAATTTCAGAGCCATTTAACAAAAGTGTATATTTTTAATAAAAGCATGCGTAATGTTGACTCTGTGGACAAATTCCTAACCGTAAACTTTTGTACCATAACCATAATCTGTCTGTAACCTAACTGCGACTTAACATTACCCTACCGTAACTTAAATATAACATAAATGTAACCTAGCCGTCACTTTGAAATATCAATATAGAAGCATCATTTAAGATTTTGCTTGAAAAGTTAACATTCTTTCGTTAATGTCTTAAAATCGTCTGCACTCTGAAATCTAGATTTTAGACTAATATTTGTTATTTAAGTTTTCGCGCATGATTTTAAAAGAATGTTTTCATAAATATATTTTATATATTGACATAGAGTTATTAATATGTTGTTAAATTAAAAACATTTTTTCATCTACGTTATAAAGTATTAAAAAGTTCTGAAAAAAAAAAAAAAGAAAACTTTTAGTAATACAACTTTTAGTTCAAATAAAATGTTTTCAATATTTTATTTAATTTTATTTTGACATTTAATTATTTCGAATTTATCAATTTCAATTATTTTAAAAGCAAACATTTTTTAAAAATAAATAATATAATAGAAAAAAGACCATTTTAAAAAATTACTATTTCTTCGATACAGCTTCAGCTGTAATTCATTTCTTTCAATTCGTCTTATTAATACAAAATCCCTTCCACATGCTTTTGTTTGGGACATTAAAATTTGAGCGATAAATGGTTTAATATTGCAACCCTTTTTTCGGTTTACTTCACCACCACCTATCTTTTTCCTCCATGGTTTACAACCGCTGTGATAAAAAATCATCATTTAAACTGACAGTTTGCCAGTCTATGAATGTTAAAGGTCTGTTCCAGCTTTTTTAATTATTTATGCGAAAATTTTATGCAACCAACCAACCATAACTAAATGAAGGGAAAAAAAGAAGAAAAAAGGCAATTTTTTATGAGAGTGATCTTTGGAATTTAATTAATTACTCAGTTAATAAATAGAATTTCGAAATTCTGAAGCTCAGGTGCATCAGGAGAGATATTGGGCTACTCTCATAAAATTTTTGAGCTTCGTACGTGCTGTAGATTTTGCTAGCCATCGCAGACACACACACACACACA
Source organism: Maratus speculifer (assembly GCA_964019185.1). Lineage (NCBI taxonomy): Eukaryota > Metazoa > Arthropoda > Arachnida > Araneae > Salticidae > Maratus > Maratus speculifer. The sequence goes on from OZ025295.1 coordinate 94,107,208, forward strand.
CACACACACACACAGACAGAGCGATTTGTTATTTTATTAGTATAGATATCCCAATACTGTAAAGATTACTCTAGTTTAATATAGCTGTAAATTTTTTTATACTTTTTTCTTCCTTTCCTAAAAGCTTTTTTAACCACTTTTTAAGAATTATTCGAGATTTTTACCTTTTTTAGCACTTTCCATCAAAATTGATAAGTGCTTATGCATTTGGTTTTTCTGTCCGTCTGTCCGCGCTCTAACTCCTTTAAATACACTCGGATTGCCCTGAAATTTTTGGACGTTATTGACGTTTATCCTAGCACGAAGCCTTTTAAAAATAAAATTTCTACCATAATTCGTTTCCACCTTTTTTTTTTTTTCTACAGGGAGAGTTAAAAGTTTTCCATTACATTACGGCCTATGGGGAAAACCGTTTCAAAAGAATTTTAAAGATATTACACCCTGTCAAGCATATTAAAACTTATGCATCTACGAGGTGCACTAAAATATGCATTCTATAAAATATGTGGTGAAAACATAGATATTACTCATTTACAGGTCCACACAAAAGAATTCCATTACATAATGCTAAAGGGGGAAATGGTGTGCAACATATTTTCAGTATATTAAACTGTTTCAAGTATAATAAAATTGATATATGTGACTGAGGCTTAATATAAATTATACGATACTGTCTTGCATAATATGAAGTATATAGTTTTTACAGGGATCAAAAAAGATTTCAAATAAGGTACCCTGGGGTAATAACGCCACGTTAAGGTTCTAGCAATTTTCACGGCTCAGTTTTAGTTTGTATTTTTCAAACAAATATATGATTTGATACAGCAACTCATTGACTATCTATATAAAAAAAATAATTTAACAGATATGAATACATAAAATGTAATGGCGTGATTTCTTGACCGATGCTATTTGGCGTTATTACCCACCTATATGGGTAGTAACGCCATGCAAACAAAACAATGAAATAAGTTGGATTAATTGCATGTAGATTGCCCAATTCTAAAAAGACAAACTCTCAGCTCCAGAAATTGACAAATTACATCCTAAGCTATTGAAAATGTTCATTTTTTCGTGAAAGTATAAGAAAAATAAAGGTGTGGTGTGGGGAGGGGGAGGGGATGAGGCAAAATATTATCAGACCGTGAGCTTCTTTTTGCTTAAAAAGGAGCGTTTAAATAGAATTATTAGAAACATTGCACAGTTTTAACTGTGTTAATTTGAATCAGTATTTAGGATGTAGCTCTGCCACTGTAGGGAATCAACCGGGGTAAAAATTGCAAGGATTGGCGTTATTACCCCGTTATAGTTATTTCGCAGTACATTTTAAATTACAAATTATCTCGAGAAGATATCCAAAATCTTCAACAAAAATTTGAAAGGCCATGAAATGTACTACAAATTTATGTAATTAACAAAGTATTTCCGGATAAAAAAAATAGTCTTCACATCACAAAACTTATCTCGCAAATTTTAGATCAAGCGTTAATTTTAGCTGCTTGTAAAAACAATAAGACCTAAAAATGAAACAAATTAACTTGAAGCTGTTTTTTGTGATTTATATGACTCAAAACCCTTCTGCGCAGAACACGTGGGTGTCATTTACCAGATTATTTCATAATTATGCAAAATATTAGTACTTGGCGTTATTACCCCGTCTGGCGTTATTACCCCAGGGTACCTTAGTATATTCTATCTGAAGTACTGTATATGTATCTGATAATGGCTGATGAATGGATGAAAGGCATTTTAATTATGATATATGCGTTTAGGTTTCACTAACTCTATGCACATTATATGATGTGAATAAATGCTATAGTAAATATACATGGCTACCCAAAAGAGTTCTCTAACGTTATTGAATATGAATGTAAATTACTTAAAGGTTGATTTTAAATAAATTTTATATTTTTACGCTGATCTGCATTCAGTTTATTAAGAAATGTTTGCAGAATGTAGGTAAAATGATAAACAGGGCCACGCATAGAATTGGGTACACGGATGCATTTGAATGATAATTTATGAGAATGTGATTTCAGTTCTTTTAAGTCTGTTTTAGTTTAAAATAAATTTTAGCTTAATGCCGACGTGTATCAAAGGTACAAGGTATACTACAGGTTTGAACAAAAATATTCAAGTATGTTTCCATCTATTAGTATAAATTGTTGAAAAAGAAATTTCAAGCTACTAGGCATTTTCTTACTAAACTAAACTTTCCCATTATATAGTATGTATATCAAATGACAGATCAAATACAAGGCTGTGCAAAGTACATATTTGGTTATGTACAATATGTATGAATACATATTTGACTATGTTTGGCTATATGCCCTTATTTCCCTAAATAACGAAGTTTTGTTAAAGATTTCATGAAGTGTTGGAAAGTGCTTCAGAACCTATGTTCAACGCATGATTTTTCTAATTTGTAATAAAATTGATAAAGACTTATGACTTTAGTTTGTCTCGCTATTTATCCTTACAGTTACTTAAACGCACTGAACACTGCGCTTTAACTCGCGTAATAATACGTAAATGTGACGACTTTTTTGTTTATCATATTCAACTATAGTATGTTTGCTAAGATAAAGTCTACAGCAATAATTAATCAGGCGATGGTCGTTATTGCTATTTTTTTAGTTGTTTTTTATTCTTATAATCGGCATTACCACAGTGTGCTTTTGAATCAAAAGCAAAACCATGTAGCTATTTTCATTTTTACTTTCTTCTATCTTCAAAAGAAGAAAGCATTGTAATCGAATTTTTTTTCGACGGATTTACACGTTTAAAAAGTCAGAGATTCCAAAAAATATGTATTTACAAAATGTCTCTTGTCCATGTGTATCTCTTTGTGTGTGTGTGTGTCGCCATTCTACCATCAAAATGTGTATGAATATATACATAGAATTGAACCAATTTTTTTGTGAATATTTTTGGTTGTGGTAGGCGCGTCCTCCTTCAATTTTGAAATATTCCGCCAGAAGGGAGGCTGCATTCGCAATTTTTGTGCTTTTATCAATATTTTACTGACCAAAAGTGTATGACATTATGTATAGAATTGAACCAAATTTTCTGTGTAAGTGTACGGCTATGGCTAGTAAGTCCGCTCTGAATTTGAAAAAAATCCGGTGGAAGGGGGCACTATAATCACGATATCTGTGCCATTTTCATTATTTTATCATCAAAAAGTGTATGAAATTATGCATAGAACTGAACTAAAATTTTTGTGTATGATTATTTTTGTTATGGCAAGTACGTTCTCCCTGAATTAGAAAAAAAACTACCTGTCATTCTATTGTCCATCGACTCGTTCAGAGACGGAAACTCGTTTTTTCTCTGATTAATTGAGTGATGCAGAAATTTAATGTGAAAGTCAAATTTGGTATAGTATTGAATTAAAATTATTCAAGCATTAACATGTGTAACTATTTTTTTAAATATTAAAATGTACATATGAGATAGCAGAAAGTTTTGGGATTGGCACATCCAGTTAGTTTTTTTCTGCAAAATTGCAATTTTTTAAAAATTTTCTAAAAGTAATTTTTTAAATGATAATTAAATGTGACAAAATAATTTCTGAAGCAAAATAAGGGACAATTGGAACAATGTATCATAGGAACGATTGGGGTAATTCAAAAGGGGGATGAATGGGACAGTCTGATTCGTTCTTAGAGATGTTGAAACATTTATTTATTATATAAAAACAATTATATGTTTTTATAAATTAATGATTTATAATAGTTATTAATATTAAACAGTACTCGCATGCAATTTTTAATAATAGGTTGCTTATTATTAAAAAGTATGTTCTTATTGTGAATCTTAATTATTGTATTGTAATAAAATTTAAATCGCTTATGAAACATTTGCTATTGAAACTTTATCAAAATAGTCAAAATTGTTAAAATTTTTATGCTTATTGATCAAATGGAGTAAATTATATTGAATTCTGAACTTGTGCTTAAATAAATCCCAGTTAATTAAGTCCAGTGGCGTAGTGGTCAGAGCATCAGATTGCGGCGCTGCAGGTCGTTAGTTTGACTCAAGACTAGGAACGGTGCACTCAGGCCTTTCATCCCTTCAGGCCAAAACCAAATACCGAGGTTCACGCATTAGACTGTTTATTTGGCCGGGACATATGCTTCATAGCACCTTGCCCAGCGTCTAGTAAACAGAAATGGGAATTGTAGGTACTAATCATTCATGGATTGTAATGCCACAGAGTTTAGTTTTAGCTTAAATAAATCCACATTCACAGTTCCCAATGGATAATTTCATTTGTGCATGATATCTAAGACGTATTTAATTAATAGTAATTAATAAGTTGTGAATGAAAAATACCAGCCATGCCGTATTTCAAAGACATTATTAATTTTTATTTCATATCTAAAACGTCTCGTAAGTCGAAAAGGGGGATAAATAGACAGTCGAAGTTTACATTACAAGTTAAACTGCAATATAAAAAGTGATTAGTATCGCTGAGATATAATAGTCATGTAAGATCATATATGTGGGTCCATGTAATAACCAGGTAAGACGCTTTTTAAATATTTTGAGTAATTAACGTTTAAAGTTTTAAAATTTCTTTTTATCATTACTTTTATAAAATAGATTATAACTTAACAATTTTCGCTTCTTTCAATTAGGATATTAGAACATCTTTTTTTTAACCAAAATAGTTATATAAAAATGGTTTTTATTAATTGAAATCCAATTAAAAATGTCTTCGATTTTTAAATGAAAATTTATAGTCGCTTTATGACAGGAAGTATTCGATTTTCATTTTCAGTACTATAGTAAATGAAAGTACTCTTTTAAAGCTACATTTTTGCAAGTTATCTTAATTTTTTCAAAAATGTGCTTTACCTGGTTATTTTCAGAAGCCACAGACATATGACAAATATAATTACATATAAGTTATAATAATAAATTTTAATTATATAACGTTGAAGACAGAGAGGAAAATGTATGTGTCTTATCCATATCAACTAATGTTTCATCGATCCCGGTTATACGGGTGATTGGGACAGAGAGGAACTTTTTAAAAAAAATTCAAATATATTTTACCTCATAATAATAGTCTAGATTATATATTATGCTAAAATGAAGTCAAATACTTAAGATATGAAATGTAATACATAAATATTGATAATAACTTATATTGATAACAAGTATTAAAAATAAATAGTTTTGCAAAAACATCCAATTCATCTCCAATCTTACATAGAGTATTCTCCTGATAGATTTAGAATTCGTAGTATTTATAGGACACATTCTGAGATTAAATAAAAAATTTAAACACAATTGTTTTTTGTACTTTAAAAAAAATTGTTTACGTAATTAATTAATTATGGAAGTCTATCCGATATTAATATTTATAAAACACTTTCGAATAGGTTTGGAATTTAAAACTATTTTAATTAAATTAAAAATTTGTTTATGTGACCGTCATGGTATGTCCTTCATGCTGCTTTATTATTAAAAAAGTAATTGTGTAACATTAGATTTAAAAGAAAAAACAAACATATTAAATATGTAATGCAAAATTGTTTAAAGAAACTATTATTCATTGGAATTAAAAAAATGTATATAATTTCATTTATTTCCAAATTGAAAAAAAATAGACACTCTGATTTTGTCTTATTTTATTTATTTTTTGAGGATTTTGTATTACTAATTCCATTCACATAAACAGAAACACTTTTGTAAAAGCCAAGTGTCCCATAAAACTAAATCCTAGATTTCCACTCAAACTGTCCTAAAGTAATACTTTTAACTGCTTTCAGTAGTTTAATCGTATGTGTTTGAATCACAGAAGGAGGAAAAAGGAATTTTCTAACTGCAAACATCCATTAATTTTATTTTATTTTTTCCTGTGTCCAAATAATGTTCTTCTTTACTTTTACTAAAAAAAAAAAAAAAAAAAAAAAAAAAAAAAAAAAAAATCATATTTTTATATTTTTCACTTTTGACATTACAAACATCTTGACAAACATTAATTTCATAAAACAGTTAGTATTTCTATATGTTATTTTCAGTGCAATTATTAGACAAAACACATTGTAGCATCATTCCATAGTAACTTACGCTACATTTTGAGCATTTTTCAGTAATTTACGCACTTTTCAGTAACACACTCAAAAAATTATTCGAAATGTAAATTTGACATAGTTTGCTAATTAAATTTATTCAAAGCCCAATTTAGATGAAAATTAAATAATTTTAATGTTATTTCTTAAAATTTGGTAGTTTTATTTACTATGGTAACTGCCATTACTGGAAAAGAAATGTAAATTTTCAAATAAAGTGTAATTTTCATTAAGGTAAATGCAGCAGTGTGGGTCACTTAAGGGGGCTCAGGGGTTGAAAACTTTTCAAAAAATCGAATTAAAATATTCATTTAATTCTTAACTCAATGCAAAAAACCGCATAAAAATATTTGCATTTTTAACGGAGTTATAAGCATTTATGTATCAACACTTTCATAGCCGCATCCATATAATTTCAACTTTAAGTCGCTTTTTCTCAAAACTTGATTTTTGATGACTAACACCAAGATTAAAAAAAAAAAACTATTTGATGGAATGGATTAGTATTTTTTTGCATGCATATAACATCATTATCTAGATTATGAATTAATATATTTTAGATAGTTTAATATTTTGAGTATTTTTAATGGGAAAAAAGTTATATTTTTTAGGGTTTTTTAAAAACTTTATCTTTGAGAGATTTTTTAATACTGTTAAGCTATTGCACAGCTTTTATCGCGGGCTTTGAGCGCGGCGACCGAATCCAAAAATTCCGTAACGATAAAAATCCTAACACATCCGTAACGAAAAAAACCTAACACTCGGCTAACGTCGTTTCAGCTCGGAAGACTTCTGCATGGTATCCTTCGGTAGACTTCGGCAAACATTGACGCGGTATTTTTAAGATATTTAGAGGATATCAAGTCTCAAACTTATATTTCTCATTTTAGTTACTATAAATCTATAGTTTCAATAATAAAAATTCCTCATAGGATCTGTATAGAAAAGAATCGTTTTAAGATAAAACAAGGTAGGATAATGTAGTTTTTGGTGATTGGAGACCCGCCCAATGGTGAGGATCGAAAATTTGAAATGCTTATAACTCGCGATCTAATTTTCGTAGCGCGGCCAAATTTTGTTTGGTAATTTATTATGAGACAGTATTACTTTTGGTGACAGGTGACCCCCCCCCACGTTGAGGGTCGAAAAATTTAAAATGCTTATAACTCGCGATCTAATTTTCGTAGCGCGGTCAAATTTTGTTTGGTAATTTATTATGAGACAGTGTTACTTTTGGTGACAGGTGACCCCCCACGTTCAAGGTCGAAAAACTTAAAATGCTTATAATTCGCGATTTAATTTTCGTAGCGCGGCCAAATTTTGTTTGATGATTTATTATGAGACAGTGTTAATTTTTGGTGACAGAAGACCCCCCCACGGTGAGGGTCGAAAAATTTAAAATGCTTATAACTCGCAATCAATTTTCGTAGCTCGGCCAAATTTTGTTTGGTAATTTATTATGAGACAGTGTTCATTTTTTGTGACAGGAGATCCCCCATGGTAAGCGTCGAAAAATTTTAAATGCTTATAACTCGCGATCTATATTTCGTAGCGCGGCCAATTTTTCTATGGTGATTTATTATGAAACAGTGTTAATTTTTGGTGACAGGAGCCCCCCCCCCTCGGTGAGGGTTGAAAATGTTAAAATGCTTATAACTCGCGATCTAATTTTCGTAGTGCGTCCAAATTTTGTTCGATGATTTATTATGAGGCAGTGTTAATTTTTGGTGACAGGAGACCCCCCACGGTGAGGGTCGAAAAATTTCAAAATGCTTATAACTCGCGATTTAATTTTCGTAGTGCGGCCAAATTTTGTTTGGTAATTTATTATGAGACAGTGTTACTTTTGGTGACAGGAGACCCCCCACGGTGAGGGTCGAAAAATTTAAAATGCTTATAACTCGCGATTTAATTTCCGTAGCGCGGCCAAATTTTGTTTGGTAATTTATTATGAGACAGTGTTAATTTTTGGTGACAGAAGATCCCCCATGGGGAGGGTCGAAAAATTTAAAATGCTTATAACTCGCGATCTAATTTTGGTAGTGTGGCCAAATTTTGTTTGGTAATTTATTATGAGACAGTGTTAATTTTTGGTGACAGGAGACCCCCCCATGGTGAGGGTCGAAAGATTTAAGATGCTTATAACTGGCGATCTAATTTTCATAGCTCGGCCAAATTTTGTTTAGTAATTTATTATGAGACAGTGTTCATTTTTGGTGACAGGAGATCCCCCATGGTGACGGTCGAAAAATTTAAAATGCTTATAACTCGCGATCTATATTTCGTAGCGCGGCCAATTTTTCTATGGTGATTTATTATGAAACAGTGTTAATTTTTGGTGACAGGAGCCCCCCCCCCCCCTCGGTGAGGGTTGAAAAATTTAAAATGCTTTTAACTCGCAATCAATTTTCGTAGCTCGGCCAAATTTTGTTTGGTAATTTATTATGAGACAGTGTTCATTTTTGGTGACAGGAGATCCCCCATGGTGAGGGTCGAAAAATTTCAAAATGCTTATAACTCGCGATTTAATTTTCGTAGTGCGGCCAAATTTTGTTTGGTAATTTATTATGAGACAGTGTTACTTTTGGTGACAGGAGACCCCCCACGGTGAGGGTCGAAAAATTTAAAATGCTTATAACTCGCGATTTAATTTCCGTAGCGCGGCCAAATTTTGTTTGGTAATTTATTATGAGACAGTGTTAATTTTTGGTGACAGAAGATCCCCCATGGGGAGGGTCGAAAAATTTAAAATGCTTATAACTCGCGATCTAATTTTGGTAGTGTGGCCAAATTTTGTTTGGTAATTTATTATGAGACAGTGTTAATTTTTGGTGACAGGAGACCCCCCCCATGGTGAGGGTCGAAAGATTTAAAATGCTTATAACTGGCGATCTAATTTTCATAGCGCGGCCAAATTTTGTTTAGTAATTTATTATGAGACAGTGTTCATTTTTGGTGACAGGAGATCCCCCATGGTGACGGTCGAAAAATTTAAAATGCTTATAACTCGCGATCTAATTTCCGTAGCGCGGCCAAATTTTCTTTGGTGATTTATTATGAAACAGTGTTAATTTTTGGTGACAGGACCCCCCCCCCTCGGTGATGGTTGAAAAAGTTAAAATGCTTATAACTCGCGATCTAATTTTCGTAGCGCGTCCAAATTTTGTTTGGTAATTTATTATGAGACAGTGTTAATTTTTGGTGACAGGAGACCCCCACGGTGAGGTTCGGAAAATTTAAAATGCTTATAACTCGGGATCTAATTTTCGTAGCGCGGCCAAATTTTGTTTGGTAATTTTTTAAGGTATTGCATACTTTTATCGCGGGCTTTGAGCGCGGCGAAATAATCTAGAAATTCCGTAACAAGAAAAAAAAACTAACACTCCGGCTAACGTCGCTTCAGTTTGGCAGACTTCGGCACGGTATCCTTCGGTAGACTTCGGCAGACATTGACGCGGTATTTTTCAGATATTTTGAGAATATCTAGTCTCAAACTTATGTTTTTTATTTCAGCTACCATAAACGTATAGTTTCAATGATAAAAATTCCTGATTAACCTACATGTATTCTAAGATAATAAAAATATTTTAAACGATATTAACTTCTCATTTATTCAAAAAAAAATATTGTAATCGGTCATCACGTTTAAAAAGTGTAACTTGAATTAATATCAAAGACAAAAAAAACTGCATAAATAAAAAATAAATAAATAATTATAATTGCATAAGTTAATAAAAAATGCTATGCAATAGCTTTACCGCGGCAGTCCCCGAGTGCCACACGTATATATATTTTTTTTATTAAGTGATAGTATATCCTTAATTCATAATCTAGATTATGATGTTATATGCATGCAAAAAAAAAAATTAAGCCATTCCAGCAAATAGTTTTTTTTTTTTAATCTTGGTGTTAGTCGTCAAAAATCAGGTTTTAAGAAAACACGACTTAAATTTGAAATTATATGGATGCGGCTATGAAAATGTTGATACATAAATGCTTATAACTCCGATTAAAATGCTAATATTTTTATGCGGTATTTTGCATTGAATTAAGAATTAATTGAATAATCAAACTAGATCATAAAAAAATCGATTTTTTGAAAAGTTTTCAACCTCTGAGCCCCCTTAAGGACATTTTTCTAGTTGTTAGTATTAGCGAATTAAAAAAATATACTCTTTTTAACCTAGTCCTTACCTTTATGTATCAAAATAAACATTCAAATTTTAAAATATATTCTGTAGAAAAAATGAAAAATAAAAAATGTTACCTTCCTCTGTGCTCTAGTAGTGGGCCTAGTAAATTTCTGAGGCTCCAGTAGGGGCCCCCTAGAAGTGGGCCACTCCATTCTTGAGTTTAATGCATACTGTACAGAAATTATATATATATTTTTAATTGTACCCTTAAATATAGACAATAATGAAATCATATTTAGACGTTTTGCTGATTACGAAAAATAAATTTTGCTTCTGTTTAGTTTTTTCACATAGTTTGTAAAAACACCGTTCCAGGTCAAAGACTATGAGAATACTGAAGTTGTTCCTTTGCCTGAATACAGATAAGGGTTCCAGCCAATCAGCATTTAGTTTGTTATCTGACAGGTGTAACTAGAAAACTTGTTTTTCAACTTTGAAAACTGGTGGCCCACTATTGGTACATGGTCCACTGCTGGTACACTTACCCTATCATTGTTTAGGTAATTTTCATCCAAATTGACGCTTAGATAGGTTTAATTGACAAATCAGGTTAATTTTACATTTGAATATTTTTAGTGTTATACTACTGCCGTAATTCGTTCCAAATGTAACGTAAGTTACCATGGGATGACCCAGTATCTATAGTAATAATTATTCCATAATGTTCCTGCTTCTATAATATTCTAGTTTTACATTATTAAAATAATATATATATGTATACAACAATTGAAAATTTATACGAAAATTGGACCAAAAATTTTATTGTTTGAGAACATGGGAGTTTATCCAAAACTTAAACAACCGCAGATTCGTAATTTTATAAAAATTTTAATTTAAGTTATAAGTATGAATATACTTTAAACTCTAAATTACAAAGTTGAATTTGTATTTTTACTTTCTTCTAACTTTACAAAAGGAGAGTATTGGATTCGTGAAAATTTTCGAATGTCGGTTTTCGACGGATTTACACGTTTTAGGGATGAGAGATTCGAAAAAAATATATTTTTACAAAATGCCTGTTTTCAGTCTGTCTGTCATTCAATCTGTCACTCTGTCTGTATGTCTGTATATGCCGTAAATTTTGTGAGCGCTCTATCTGAAGAAATACTTCACGGAATTTCACAAAACTTTAGATTCAGTTATACTTTGATATAATCTGGATCTGATTAGTTTATGTTGTATATCGCTCAACACATGTCACTGCTATGCTGCCTTTTTCAAGATTTCTACAATATCTATAACTCGAACTAATAGACAGATTTTCATAAAACTTCAGATTCTGTTAATCCTTGATATAATATGGTTCTGATTTCGTTTTGGTGTAAATCGCCTAAATGGTGTCACTACTATGCGGCGTTATTCATCATTATCGCAATAGCATCTTAGGAATCTCAGGAGCTAATGCACAAATTTTTATCAAACTTTAGATTGAGTTAGTCCCTGATAAAATAAATAAAATTAATATTTAATGTATGTTAGGTTTCAAATTACAACACTGTATGTGTTTTGAAGTACGTTTAAAAATTATATCAATAGTTTAAGTTTTATATTTTTTTAGATTGGGTAATTCAAAATTTTAACTGCATATTATCTGCTAATGTGATGGAATTTTTTAAATGAATATTTCACATGCATAAAGTATATAAAATTAATAATTAGCTTATGTTTTGTCTAGAATTTTTCTTCGATATAATGATTTAAACGAAAAATATTTCATTTAATTTCATTTCATTTTAGCATTTTCCTGCAATAAAAATAACTATTTGCAGCTAAGAGATATTTATGTAGTACTTTCGTTTTGCATTTATCTGTAAAAAGTATTTAAAAATAAGTATTATTTAAATAATTTTTAAAATGAAATGAATATTTTTACGTTATCTGTAAAATGTCATAATAGTTTATTTCCCCTTAAAGTATTTCGTTTCTAAACAAATAGGAAAAACAAAGCAAATTTGACAGCTATTTGCGCTATTTTAAACTCAGAGAAGTTTAAGTTTCACTCGTTGATTTTAATAATTTAGAAGTTTAACGTTTAAGAACTATTTAAATTACAAATTCTTTGCGAAAAGTGAATGCATTCATCCGCGATATTTACTAAGCTAAAACGGACTTTCTTTTCAAGTTATTTAACAAACAAATAACTTATTATTTACAGGAAAACAATGCCCATTGAAGTTTAATAGTATTTAACTTTTGAAAATGCTTTAGAATATCAGGAAATTTTACAAAATGTTATTGAATTTCCTAAAAATATACAGTTTTTCTCTAAATTTATGCAAATTTATGGTAAAAATTTTTTTGTTTTATACAGTGACTTTTTTTATAAACCTATATAAAACCGTGAATATTCCATTAAAAAAATCTGTAGGCGATTGGCTAAAAAATCAATGGAAAATCTGCATGCATTTAGTCCATGCTGCAGGTATATTTTATAATATCTTTAAAAAATCTGCTGATAATTTTAAGGTAAAACTAAATATGCAAAATTTGTCCAATTTTTCTAAGATGTCTGAAGAAAGGGGACATTTCTTCAACAAGATCTGTTTACATTATTTTTTTGTTTTGTATATACCGGGTGTCCAAAAAATGACTGATGGATTTTAAAATTCAATAACTTGCAAACGGTGACAGCTATTTAAAATTTTTTTGCAGGAGGGTTATGTATAATGTCAGGAAATTTTTTTACCGTAATTTTTTATTTTAGTTCGAATTTCAAACAATAGGTGGCGCTGACGGTGATTAAAGGCCAGGTGATCAGTGCTGACATTATACATAACCCTCCTGCAAAAATTTCTTAAATAACTGTCACCGTTTGCAAGTTATTGAATTTTAAAATCCATCAGTCATTTTTGGGACACCCGGTACCTGCTGTCTCTGAATATCTTACGCAGGCTTGGCTCAGAACTCTCCGATTTACAGCATAGCTCAAATAAAATTTACTAAACAATTAAAAATATAGATACATTGTTTTCAAAAAGACAAAAAAAAAAAAAACGTTAAATCATGTATTAAGAATCTTCGGAAAAAATAAAACGATGTTTTATAATGACGGAAGGATGTGAAAATAAAAAATTAACTTTTTTTTATGTTCTGTAAAATTTGTAACTCTACAGATGTAAAGTTACAGAAATCATTTCTAAAATTTTATTTGGATACTAAACTAAAGCTGATCTACAAAACTAGTTTTTGTAAAGATACAGAAATTTCTAGCTACAGCTTTAGGCATGCCAGTTTCTAAAAAAAATCTTAACAACATTACGTATTTTATTTAAGCTGAAAAAGTATATCAGTTACAAAAATGTTTAGGGTTGCCGTTACATAAAAAGATCTAGGAATCCATGTTTCTTACAAAAAAATTAGCAACTTTGAAGATTTTTTTTTTACATTTTACGATATTTTGATATAAATGAGACAACCAGGTCGTTCTTCTATGTAAATTCATCATTAACACATAACTAATGTTATCATCTTGCATTAGAAACAAGTTCACTGTGAATAGAATTTATCGGACGTTTGTTTCTCTATTTTCCTAGAAATACTTTCTTTTTCACAGACACAGTTAAATTTTTTTTCTTACATCAACTTTTGATTTAAAACTTTACTCTTTAAAATAAATGGTTTTGAAAATATTTAAAATTAAAACAGAATGCCTGAAAACGCCATTATACTTCTGTTTACAGTGCTTTATGGATCTTCTTTATTACATTTAAAGTTGCTGCGTTTATTCTTGAAAGAGAAGATTTTGTTAAATTCATATCATTAGAAAAAGACTTTAGGGTAGTGACATTTATTAAAAATTTCAAAACATAAAAACTCTGTCTAGTTCTTTATTCAGATGTACCCCAACTTAAGTTCCGAATCTAGTTCTTTCGAATATCCGTTTTATGTATAACATAAATAAGCGCATTCTCTATAGATTTTTGATAATTATTTACATTTGACAGAAAAGTGCGCCAGCTAATCAAAATTTTTGATAATTCTTATTGCTTTCAAACAGTTTGTTTAAAACTAATGTTATAAATCTTTAAAACAAACAAAATTTTTTTTTCAAAAAAAAAAAAAAAAAAGTATGAAAGAAAATAAATTTTTTCTTTATATTTTTACATAATCTCTTGAAAACAAACAAATACAAAATTTCTTTACCTTATTTTAAATGTCAAAGACGTAAAAAAGTATTTTATGGCGTAGTATAGAAAACAGATTAATTTAGCATAAATATGAAGGCTGTTTAAAAAAATACACCTTTAACACACTTACAACTAGGTCAAAACCAGAGTGTTCTTCCACGTAATTTAGTCATAAACACATAACTAACGTCAACATCTTGAATTCAAAGCAAGTTCACTGTAAATAGAATTTATCGGACGTTTAGTTATCTATTTTCTTAATAGCATTTTCTTTTTCTTCGGTATATTTCGCCTATTTTTCCTCATATTACCGAATTAAACATTTACTCTTTAAAATAAATAGTTTTGAAAACGTTTAAAGTTAAAACAGAATGCCTTAAAGTGTTATTATGATTCTGTTTATAGCGATTTATGGATCTTATTCATCGCATTTAAAATTGCTGCGTTTATTCTTGAATGGGACGTTTTTCTTTAACTCATTAACACACAACTAATATCATCATCTTGATTTCAAAATAAGTTTGCTGTGAATAGAACTCATTGGACGTTTACTTTTATATTTTTCGGAAAACTATTTCTTTTTTTTTCTGTTTTACATTGCGCATATTTTTCCTCATGTCAACTTTTAATTCTGAACTTTCCTCTTTAAAATAAAAATTTTTGAAATTATTTAAAATTAAAACAAGACGCTTAAAAGCGTCATTATATTTCTGTTTACAGTAATTTATGGATCAGCTTTATTACATTCACTATTGCTGTGTTTATTCTTTAATAAGAAGTTTTCCTTAAATTCAAATCATTAAAAAAGGACTTTGGGCTAGTGACTTTTTTTCTTTTAATTTTAAAACACAAACATTCCCTTTTTAGTATTTTATTCAGACATTTTAAATTGTTTTCGAATATCCGTTTTGTGTATAAAATGGATAAACACATTCTTCAGCTTTGGGATAATTATTTAAATTTGAGAGAATAGTGCGCAAGGTAATCAAAATGATTCAAAATTTCTTTGTCTTATTTTAAGTGTCAAAGAAGTAGTAATGCATTTTATGATATTTAGAATAGGACAATGAAATTTTGTAATTGTTTTTCAAAAGATTATGTAAAGGTATAAAGTAAAAAAAATAATATATTTACTTTTGGAATTTTTGTAGACAACATTCAAAGGATTCTTGGGGTTTATTTCTGTGCAATTTTCTTCTATTTTAAAGATATTTAATTAAAACGTATTGTATAAAAACAATGAGAATTATACGAAATTTTATTAGCTTACGCACTATTCTTTCAAATAAAAAAAATCCCAAAGCTATATAGAAATAACGTATTCATTTTATACATAAAACGAATATTCGAAATTCATCTCAATAAAATTCTAGGCAGAGAAGTTTATGATTTGAAATATTTAATAAAAAGTCACTAGCCCAAAGTCCTTTTCTAATGATTTGAATTTAAGGATTTATTCTAATTCAAGAAAAAAATGCATTCAAGAAGATCCATAAATCGCGGCAAACAGAAGCCTAAAACCCCACAGAAAAAGACCCGGATGATAAAGTAAAGCCAACGGGGGCATTCGTTTCAAATATGTCACTCAAATTTTAATATCTTAACATAATTTTTTGCACGAAATAGCTGGGTATGATCCACAACCGGCCTAGTTTTTACTTTTTCAATTTTGCTCGTGTATATTTTTATATATCGAAAGTTTCAATTTCAGAACCGGTTTAGACTGGTTTCGAAAGTTAAACTAATTAAAAAAATCTAAAACCAAATCTGAAAAAGTAAACATGAGGCCGGTTATGTATTGTTCTCAGCTATCTTGTGCAAAAAAATCATATAAGAATATTAAAAAATTTTAGTAAAATATTTGAAAAGAATGCCCCCGTAGACTTTACATTATCATCCAGGTCTTTCTCTGTGCCTAGTGTTGCGCCTTAATGGCACTTTCAAGCATTCTGTTTTAATTTTAAATATTTCCAAATCTATTTATTTTATAGAGTAAAGATTTAATTAAAAATATGATATGAGGAAAAATGTGCGTAATGTATCGAAGAAAAAGAAAATGTTTTCAGAAAATAGAAAAGTAAATGTCCGATGAATTCTATTCACAATTGAACTTGTTTTGAATTCAATATGATGATGTTAGGTATGTGATAAAGACCTATTTTACGTGGAATAACTTTCTGGTTCTTACTTGGTTCCGAGTGGGATAAAGATATACCTTGTTAAACAGTGTTTATTATTTAATCTAAATTAATCTGTTTTCTATATTACGTCATATAACTCAATACTAGGTCCTAGACATTTAAAAAAAGCAACGAAATTTTGAATTTACTTATTCTTTATTTTCGAAACATTATATAAAGTTATAAGTAAGCAAAGTAATGTATTTACTTTTGGACTACTCTTTGGAGAGAAAATTCTAATGATTTTTTTTAAACATAATGTTTAAAAGCAAGGAGATTTATCCAGAATTTTGATTAGCTGGCGTACTATTCTGTCAAATATTTATACCAAATAGTATAAAATCAAAAATCTGAAATCAAATAATTATACCAATGCTAAGGAAAATGCGCTGATTTATTTCATACATAAAATGTATATTCAAAAATGCTTTAGAATGTAAGTATGAATACATTTGAATAAAATACTAGACAGAGAATGTTTAAATTTTGAAATCTTTAATAAAAAAAATCAGTAGCCAAAAGTCCTTTTCAAATGACTTGAATTCAAGTAAAACTTTTCATTCAAGAATGAATGCATTTAAGAAGATCCACAAATCGTTGTAAACAGAAGCATAATGGTGTTTTCAAGCATTTTTTTTTTATATTTCCAAAACTATTTTTTTTTCTAGAGTAAAGATTTAATTCAAAATATGATATGATGAAAAATATGCTTAATGTATCGAAGAAAATGTTTTTCGGAAAATATAAAAGTAAATGTCCGATGAATATTCACAGTTTGAACTTGTTTTGAATGCAAGATGTTGACGTTAGTTATGTGGTAAAGACCTATTTTATGTAGAAGAACAACCGGGCTCTTACTTGTTTCTGTGTGGGCTAAAGATACATCTTATTAAACAGTTGTTATTATTTATGCTGAATTAATCTGTTTTCTGTACTACGTCATAAAACTCATTACTACGTCCTTGACATTTAAAATAAACAATGAAATTTTGAATTTACTTAATTTTTATTTTCAAAATATTATGTAAAGATATAAGTAAGAATAATATTATATTTACATTTGGACTTTTTTGAGAAAAAATTCTAATAATTCTTCCTCTTTTTTTTCTTTTTTAAAGTTTCATAACTTTTTGTTTTAACCCTTAAACGGTAACGTGTTTTTCGGCACCTTTAAACGGTAATCATGGGTCACTCGTGCTTAGCGCTGTAAAAAGTGGTTTAAAGTGCTTTAAAAATTCTAAAAAAAAATCATGATATTACATCAACTACCCTTGAACAAGAATCAGTCACAATATTGCTGATTTATTAATTTGTTTAAACAATATGTTTTAATAATCAAATAAAAATGTGAAAAATGCACATTTTCTTTAAAAAATCATAACTTTGGATAGAAATGATATTTTTTGCTGTTTCAAACGCGAAATTGAAGATCAAGTATGGTACTTTCACAAAAAAATAAAAATAGCCGGTATAGATTTAAAAACCGCTTAAGTTTTGAGCATAAAAATGACGTTTTTTTTAAACTTATAAATAGGTACAATTTACAATGAAATAGAAATTTTATTAATTTTATTCAATTTTATTTATGAAAATGATGTTAATTATCAAAATTTATTTAATTAAACAAAAAATATAATAATGAAAAATTACAGCAACACTGATATCATCATTTATAAACAATCGAACAGATTTGATATCTGTGTTCCTCGCACACAGGTCTGTGACACTTGCTGCAGGAAATAAAGGTTTTTTTGTCCTTTGTGTCACAAAATGCACATTGCTTTCTTTTTCCCATTGTATTGGACTGGAAATTGGATTGGAAATTTTTTCTTACCTTACACTTTTCGTCAACGTAAATGGTAACCCTGGGTCACTCGTGCCTTTTCGAAATTTTGACTGGCTCTTACGTCGGCTGTGAAAGCACTAAAACATCGGCGTTTCTGGAGCTAATAGCCTACTAGTGTACTATTTTTTTCAGGGTAGTTTTGTCCCGCTCTCCACTCTCTACTCTGAGCTAGCAAGGAAAGAAAATTTGACCGAGGCACTAGCAGTGTTCTCGCTGACATTTGACCAACGTTAGTAATTTGACTAATTAAAAATAAAAAAACATTCGCCAAATGAAGAAAATATTAGCAAAATAGATTCGCCATGTAGCAGAAAAAAAAGCCTTTAAATATTTAAAGTATTCCCTTATTTTCAATATGTTCTAAAATAACCTAAGTTTTTATAACTATGCCAGCTATTGTTATTAATCTAATTTCAACTATCTTCTACAAATATATTAAAAATATTTATATATTAAATGTGTATGCATATGTATGAAAAACGAAAAAGAAAAAAAAGAGAAAGCAAAAATTGAGCACTAGCAATTTGGCGAATCTAATCGCTTGTTTACTCGCCAAATGAAGAATTTAGTCGCAATTTGGCGCATTGGCGAGCGACAGCGAGAACACTGGGCACTAGTGACCCATGGTTACCGCTTAAGGCATTTATTTATTTAACATATACATTGTTTTAAACATATTGTTTAAAAACAAGCAGATTTATCCAGGTTTTTGATTAGCTAGCACACTATTTTGTCAAATTAAATAATTATGCTCAGATTTATTTCATACATTCATTAAAATGGATATTCTAAAGTACTTTAGTTGGTAAATATGAATGCATTTGAATAAAATACTTGACATAGAATGTTTATGTTCTGAAAACTTTAATAAAAGGTCTCTAGCTCAAATTCCTTTTCGAATGAATCCTTTCAAAACCATTTATTATAAATTTATTATTAAATCAAAAGTTGAATAAAATATGCGAAATGTATCTCAGATGAGAAATCGTTTTTCGGCAAATAGAAAAATAAACATTTCTTGTATTCTACTCATGATGAACTTCTTTTGAATACAAGATGATAAAGTTAGTTATGTGTTAATGACGAATTTATGTGGAAGAGTAACCTGGTTCTTTCATTTATATGTAAACAAAATTTTTACATTTTTTTCACTTTTTATATTTTAATTATTTATAACTTTTGATTTAAGTGTATTTTTTGAAAGAAATGAGATCTATCCAGAATTTTGATTAGCTTGCGCTCTATTTTCACAAATTTAAATAATTATGCAAAAGCTATAGAGAATGTGCTTATTCATTTTATACATAAAACAGATATTCGAAAATACTTTAGAATGTAATTAGGAATACATCTGAATAAAACACTTGACAGAGAATGTTTACGTTTCGAAATCTTCAGTAAAAAGTCACTAGCCAAAAGTTCTTTTCAAATGATTTGAATTTAAGGAAAATCTCTCATTCAAGAATATATGCAGTCAAGAATATCTATAATTCACTGTAAACAGAAGCATAGTGGCGCTTTCAGGCATTTTGCTTTAATTTTAAATATTTTCAAAACCATTTATTTTAAAAAGTAATGTTTTAAATCAAAAATTGATATGAGGAAAAATATGCGTAATTGATCTTAGAAAAGAAATTGTTTTTTGGTAAATAGAAAAATAAACATTCCTTTTATTCTATTCATGGTGAACATCTTTTGAATACAAGAGATGACAATAGTTATGAGTTAATGACGAATTTATATGCAAGAATAACCTGGTTCTTCCATTTATATGTAAACAAAATTTTAACAGTTTTTTTCTTTTTTGTATTTCAATAATTTTTAACTTTTGTTTTAAGTATATTTTTTGAAAGGAATGAGATTTATCCAGAATTTTGAGTAGTTTGTGCACTATTTTCTCAAATTTAAATAAATATCACAATGATGGTATGTATTAACGGCTAATTTATAAGGAAGAACAACCTAGTTCTTCTACACTGTTAAAAATCTGCTGCATTTTGTTGCAACGCACTCCACCGCTTGTATATAATATCTATTCTAACCAATGAGAAAGCTCCATTTCATGGCCAAGTAACCGTTTTCTATACAAGCAGGGGCGTGCGTTGCAACAAAATGCAGCAGATTTTTAACCGTGTATGTTTTTTAAAGTTATTGAAAGTTTTAGAAACGTCTGTTTGTTGTTTATTTTTACTGCAGAGCTATGGAAGATTATGTGACATTTCATGTCATTACTCCATTCTTTATTCTCACTGCTATTTTTTATAGAGGATCTTCTGTGCATTATATATTTTATTAATTCGTTTAGTGACGCTATCAATTACGCGTGATCTCACAGGTACACACGCGATATTTTCTCGTTTCTGTGAAAAACGGAATTCTCACAACCATGACCTTCACAATGTCTACCATTTCGAGCAATGTCGTTTATGGAGCTCACTGATTACGTATGGGTATATACTGGATATATATATACTGATTATGTTACGCATTTATGTTATGTATCTTTGTGCCCGATAGCGCATGTGATATATTTTTATTGGTATATTTTTCCAGATCGTAAATCATTTTTTTTTTGTTAAATGTGAGAGTTAAAATCTATTTGAATGTAAAAAATAATGTATTTAATTTCGGACATTTTAAGGGACAAAATTCTAATGATTCTTTTTTTTCTTTGCATTTTTTGTATTTTAAAGATTAATAACTTTCGTTTTAAATAAGTTTTTTGAAATCAATGTGATTTTTCCAGAATTTTGATTAGCTTGCGCACTATTCTTCCAAATTTAAATAATTATCGAAAAGTTGTATGAAATGCGCATCTTTATTTTATATATAAAACGGATATTCGAAAATACTTTAGAATGTAAATATATACATTTGATTAAAATACTAGACACAGAATGTTTATGTTCTGAAATCTTTAACAAATGTTCACTAGCTCGAAGTCCTTTTCTAATGTTTTGAATTTACTGAAAACGTATTTTTCAAGAATAAGTGCAGCAATTTAATTGCAATCAAGAAGATCCATAAATTGCTGTAAACAGAAGTATAATGGTTCTTTCAGAAATTCTATTTTAATTTAAAAAATTTCCAAAACCATTTATTTTACAGAGTAATGTTTTAAGTAAAAAGTTGATATGAGGGAAAAGAATCGAAATGCATCTCAGATTTTTTTTTTTCAAAAAATAGAAAAATGAACATTCTATGTATTCTGTTTATGGTAAACTTATTTTTAATGCAAGACGACAACGTTATGTAAGTGTTAATGATGTTTTTATAAATAGTGGATCATTTTTTTTAGTGGCCTAGTTTAAAAAAGTGGTAGTATTATTTATAGTGGCTCCTAAACTAGATTCCAGTCGCCACCAGCGCTTAACTTAAAAAAATAAGAAACAACACGAAACAACGAAGAAGCAAAGCAAATTTCATCCAAAGATTGCATAAGAAAGGCTAATTTTATAGAAGTTCTACAAAAATGCCACGACTTTCATGAAAGAATAGCTAAAAAACGCAATTTTCGTAAAATGATCGCAGAAAAAAAGCAATTTTGTTTAGAGGAGCGCAAATAAATATATTATTCTCATCAGAGGATTGCGCAAAATGCAATTTTCGTCAAATGATCGGAAGAAAATACGCAAAATTCGCCAAATAATGGCGACTAAAAAGCCGAATATTAGTCTCAAAGTCAAAATAGATACAATGCGTCAGTGTAACTTTAGGGCGGCAGTATTAACTATATCAATAATCAAAATAAAAAAATACATATACATATTGGGGATATGATGCAAAATGGTTATACAAACAATTAGAAAAATAGGTTGTAGATCACGCTACAATCAGTCCTTTTTATAATGGAAAAGGTCACAATCCACTATTTCTGAGAAAACCAACGTTCCACCTCAAAAACGAACAGAGATATTACTATATGATTCAACATCAATGTAGAAATTTTTGCACAGTTTTAACAGAATAACACTTATACAGGGTTAGTCATAAATATCGAAACAATAGGCTATCTCCTTAAATATTGTGCCTAGACCCGTACTTTCAATTGCAAAAGTTCATAAAAAAAGTGAATTTTTTTATAAGATAAGTTGCAACTCCATGGGGGGGGGGTCTATTTTAAAAAATACGAAAATTAAATTTTTATACGGCCCCCAGAGGGTAAAACATCTAATTAGAAAATTTTTCTTTATCCATTTCAGAACTGAACAAAACAAATTCATATTGATATCTTCAAAACTCAGAGAGTTATGAACATTTTATAAATCGTGAAGTTTCAAGGCATCAGACACAAATTGAAACACATGTAATTGAAGAAACAATGTTGCTGTAGTGGGTCCAGAAAACATTTATTTTATTTATTTATTTATAAAGTTGGAATTTTGAATGTTTTGTGATGGTTAACCATAGAATTTATAAGCCTTATCACATCATAAGACTTCTTAATATATTTTTTTTTTAAATTAGAGTAAATTAAAATTATTACAACTCAAAATATTATTTGTCGCGTTGAATGTTTTTCTTTTGATGAAATGAAAATGTCTAATTTTCAATTTTAATTCAGCATTCTAAATAATATTTTTTTAAAATAGAAGTATTTAAAATAGCAATATAAAAAAAGATGCAATTTTTGTAAACAAATCATATTTTTAAAAGTAAATTTAGTGAGCTGAAAAGTTACCGTAACCGACGGTTATTGACTTGCGTCAGTTTAAAAATGAGAAATACTGAAATAAAAACATTTGATGCAAAAAGTGCATTTAGTTTTAAGATGGGATAAGATGTGCTCCTAATGTTTAAATGCTAAATAGTTTCGATTTCAGATTTTGTTTAAGTTTTGCCATTCTCACCTTCTTTAATTACTGTCTAAAGCGTCATTTAAACCTTTTTTTTATCACGCCGATTTCAAATTTTTTCATTTTCTGTGACTCATAGACAGACATTTCATAAAAACATGTTTTTCGGTATCTCTGAGCCTTAAACGTGTGAAAGCATAGAAAACCGGAATTCAATATTTTCATGAATCCAATACTTTCTTCTTGTAAAGATTGAAGAAAGCAAAAATAGGTTTAAAAACCATCATAAATTTTGAAACGGAATACAGTAAAACCTCTAAATAACATACACCTCGGGAACGCAGAAATTACCCAATATTCGGAGGCGTCCGCTATTGGGAAAACCAAAGATGTTCAAAAACTGCAAAGAAATACTTAACATTTCATTAATTGACTTTTATGTGTCCTAAAACCTCTGTTATATGATTAATCAGAAATTAAAATTATTTTTAAGCAATGGGACTGAAATAATATTGTACACACCTTTATTCACTGTTTATTACATGCTTGTGAAAAAAAACCTGTTACAAAAGTTAACTTTTGCTTGCGATTACATGTAATTTGTTTTTCAAAGTGGCATTATTGGACATTATATAGTTCCGGTCGGCGAGGGGGATTGCACTTTTTGACTGTTAAAAGCATAAAATCGCAATTTTCCGGGGGAATATTTCAATGCTCTGGAAGATGTCTCTCCTGGGCAACCCCTTCAATTCAACACTGAACGGAAGAGGGGGGATCTTCCCCAGCCAATTTATCTGTGATTGCAAAATTTCCTGATACATTTAGAGACCTTTTTACTTTTTTTTTTATTTTTTTTCTCCTTAAAAAATACTTTTTCACCCTTTATCGCGTTAAATAGTGTCCGCTATTCGGAATGTCTGTTATTCAGAGGTTAAACATACAAAAAATTAGGTTTTGGGAGTGGGGATTAGAAAATAGTCCGTTAAATAGAGGTGTCCGCTATTCGGGAGTGTCCGTTATGCGGTTTAAATGTAGTATAAAGTAGATTTTTGAAAATATTTCTATATAATTTATTAAAATATATTTCCAATGATTCCGCTAATAGAAGCGTCATTATCGCTATTACTATATTTACTAAACTTATTGCCTGCGCCAATAAATTTTTAAGACACTTTTAATGATAGATTAATTAATATCACTTAATTTAATAACACCTTTAATAGGTGTTTAATAAGACGGTCTGGTCAATGGGTCGTGCTAGTTACGAGGTTGGCGCCAAGGTCGAAATATTAAAGCCATCTAGCATATTTCAACGAAGTTTAAAGCAAAAACCTATACGCTTTTATTTTATATCTAAAAGTTAAAGTATTGTCTTGGATCGACATTTAACAATACGTAAATTTATGGTCATTCCTAAATTGTACTTCAAATGAGCTGATTTCGCTGCGCTCAGAGGTATGCTTAAGTGGTGTAAGTCAGGAATTTTGGAAAATTTTGGATTTTAATATCTTTCGGGGATTTGTAGATATCGAGATGATTTTTTTTGCTCAATTCAGGAATGGATAAGGAAAATTTTTCTACTTGGAAGTTTTATCCTCTGGGGGCCGTATAAAAATTTAATTTTCGTATTTTTTAAAATAGACCCCCCATGGTGTTGCAACTTATCTCATCCAAAAATTAACCTTTTTTTATGAAACTTTGTAATTGAAAGTATGGGTCTAGGGGCAATATTTAAGAAGATAGTCTATTGTTTCGATATTTATGACTCACCTTGTATATGCTGAATGTTGCGACATCATAGTCTGTGATAGAAAAGCGCTTTAGTTAGTTAAGTGGTACCGTATTTAATACTTCAAGTATAATGTACGTCCCCATCGAGTCTTTCTCAATGTTTTATAATGGTCTTACAAGCAAAGTCGACCAAGTCCATTTTTAGAAAAAATGAAGTATTCTACATAGAAGGAGCGTAAAATGTGATTTATCTACTCCCACAGTACTCAAAGTTTGTTTTCAAATTTTTTCTTATATGTGTCATCTATTTACGAAACTTTATCGTTAGCTATTTATGGTTTACTGTAGAAATGGATGTAACAGAAATATTTTGAACCCCTCACTGTGTTTGATATACATATAACTATAAGTGCAGATTCCCAAAATGTTTTATGAGTCACTGGTTCCTAAACCAGTGTCGCCACCAGAGCTTAACTTCTAAGAAAAAAATAAAAAACAATGCGAAACAACAGAGATGCAACGCGAATTTCGTCCAAAGATCGCAGAAGAAAATCTACTAGTATCATTAAAGGCCGCAAACAACTCAGCGACTTTCATCAAAGAATTGCTGAAAATACGACTTTCATCAAATGATCGCGGAAAAAAGCGATTTTCTTCAGAGGATCGCGATTAAATATACAATTCTCATCAGACGATTGCGCAAAACGCGATTTTCACCAAATGATCGTGAGAAAGAACGCAAAATTCGCCAAAGGATGGCGTCTGAATATTTGTCTCTAATTAAAAATATTATGTCACCACGTGGCGAATGCAGATCATGAATCTGCACCTATAATATACACAGTGCTGTATATATATATACATTTACACATTATAGCCATCGTATTGTCATAGTTTTCATATGATCTTATGATATTTCATAGAAAATTATGAACATTTATCAATAATCATAATTTTTAATAATAATATGAATGTGAATCCAAATTGGGTTTTCTGTGAAAATTTCTTTCACTGAAAAGTATATTTTGATCTGGATTTCTGATATAACAGTTTTTTTTTTCTCTGTAGTGTACTGAAGTGTTTTTTGAAGAATATTCTAATAAAGTAGTCCGCAATACGTGACATTTTTCGTGTAGTCTGTGGTCATCACTGAGGCTAAATGTTACATAAATAAAAACTTTAATTACATTGTAAACTTAAATAAGCATATTTTGCGCATACAATCTTCATACATGAAAAGATTTATCAGCATTGTGATTTACAGAACTCTTTTCTTTTAAAACCGAGATTTTATACTTACATTTAAATGTAGAATTCCACATTGTAAAAATATTTACAGCATTCATGCACATATTTTGGTATAAATTTGAAAAAAAAATGTGTATCTTGGTATTTAGATTAGATTTAATTAACTTTAGTTAGAGCTTTGTATTAATATAATTTAACTTATACATATTTGTTTAATATTATACTATAAAGAAGGACGCTTGCTCCTTCTAAAAATCTAAATGTTATGTAAACAAAATTTATTCTGGTCATTTATCATATTTTGTTCCCTTTTTCTAAACATATTACCTATTCGCTAAAGCACGAAATGTTGTGTATTTATCTTGCTAGTTTAAAACACATCTGGTATTCACGAGTTACAATTATGTAAATCTGTCTTTACCTGCTATTTAAGATATTTTTATTTCAAAATAAAAATCAGATCTTAGTTTAAGAAATAATCCATGATGTAAATCTCACGTTGGATTGTTTGAAAAATATTGTTCATATATTATTTTAATGAGAATATATTATTTTACATATTTAAAGTTTGTAACATTTTCAGTTAAAACAAATGTCTCCTTTAAATTCCCGAGGTTAAAATTAATAATTTTAGTTTGAAAGAATTAATTGTAAGTTGAAAATGCGAGTGTTTCAAAATTAAAAGTGTTTGTATTTCAAACAAGAGAGGAAAAATTTTGTATTGTTTTATGATGGATGAATCTTTAAATTAGGTACTTGGTGTAACCTATCCAGGTATATATTTCAAAATTAATTTAAGTAATAACTAAAAGTTTCATAAAAATTAGTTCACTAAAATAAATAAAAATTTCATATTTTTAATTAATTTCGATCTTCTTTCAGATATCCTTTTTAGATTTTTTTTAATGCAATAAAACAATAGAAGGTTTAAATCTATCTTAATAAAATTAATAATGTAGATTTAAGAGATAATTAACATTTGTAAAATATATCTATTTGTACGATAAGAAAACACGTAGCGAATTCTTCCTATGGTTTTAAAGCATGACTTTTTTACTAACTTTTAAAATGTTCTTGTGATGTATTTCAATATTCGAAAAAATATTTTCTAATACATTAATTATTTAAACCTTTCATAATGGACATTGCATGTTGTACGTTAACCCTTTACCTACCGAATGAGGAAAACTTTACATTCTAAAGCAATTTACGTAAATTGTTTAAACTAAATTAAAAAATATACAGAATCATTTAATAAATCTTTGAAGGCGTTTTAAAGTATTGAATATTTAAAAGGATTAATTAAACTTGAATTTATAGGGATTTTGTGCAATATTTATAACAACGCTCAAATTTTTTATTTTAAATTGTTTTCTTAGTATTATTTAGAATTATAAAATATACAAATATGATATTCTTACAATATAAATACAGAAATATTTGCGAATTGAAAAATCTCTATCCTCCTCTCTCATCGCCAAGAAAGCTGAAAAGAAACAAAGGCAAAAGAAATTATCCTTTGAAAAATATTTTTGTTTTGGGGAACGAATGTTGCTTTTGTAACAAAATAAAGTAATGTGTCTGTAACTAATTCTAAACAGTATTACAACTAATTGACGTATTAAAAGAATTATATAATAAGTAATTTTCATGGTACTTAAAAGTACCGTCGGTAGATAAAGGTTAAACGATTTTGTGCCAAACAATTTTTATTGCATTTCTAGCTGAACAGAAACATTGCTCACAAAAAAAAATATATTTCTGGGCTACTACACATATCGCGTTGAAATTATTGCTCAACTATTTTCTGTATTATTTTCTAATGTTATTTCTCTCTAAATTTTAACAATTAAACAATCTGCAAAAAATGATTCCAATTAACTTTTTTTCTCCTTGACGGACATGAAAAATTCCAAAGCCGTTTTTCTGGTGAAGATTAATCGTCGAATTTCATTGGTTGATTGATAAATATAGTAAATTTCGTGAAGCAATATGTTTAATAAAATTTGCACAACACTTTTTTTTTATAACTTTGGTGGATTGCAAGAGATGACAAAAATAAATGGCATTTAAAATTCAAAAAGGAATATGCAAGGCGTTCCAAATTTAAATTTACAAATTTGTTTTTCTGTAAAACTTAAATGAAATTGAATAACAAAAATCTGTTTTTTCTATAATGATCAGTATGTTTCAAAGTTTTATTATATGTTTTATCCTCTGATGTAATTTATATTTAAAAAATCATATTTTTAAAAGTAAAAGTTTTTTCAAACTTGCTAAATGTAAATTAAAGTAACACAACTGAGACAGACACGTTCCAAGTTTGAACCATTTATTTTTAAATGTTCTTGACTTATAGCAATTTAAATAGGAAAAATGATGAATAAATCTATCATGAATAAAAATGCATTTTCACATGAAGTCATTTCCATAATAATAATAATAATAATAATAATAATAATAATAATAATATCTCCAGTCCCAATTATAAACGTCATAAACATAAATAAACGTCATTTTAACAGAAAAAAATCAGAAAAAAATTAATGCAATATTTTTTTCATAAATTTTGAAGAGTTTTCTGTCTTCGATTCCCTTGAATAAATTTATTTTTAGCCGGTTCCAAAATACTGCATCCTATCTGTTTTGCCTCTATTATGATGTTGCAAATACTATTATTCAATACTACATTATATACTATTAAAAGTTTTGACGGGTTTTGCCGGTGCAGGGGGATCTTAGGCAATGTAATTTAAGTTTCATTTTTTACTTAACTATTGATATATTTTTCAATTCGACTCTTTTTTTTTATGTTTGTCAGATATTAATAATATTTTTCGGTTGATTTATTTATTTATTCTTTACTTTATTTTTTACTTTGTTCTATCTTCAGAAGAACAAAATATTGTAATTGAAATTTTTTCCACTTCCAGTTTTCGAAATATTTACACGTTTAAGGAGTCAGAGATTACACAAAACATGTTTTTACAATATCTGTCTATCCATATGTACGTGTCTGTATGTTCGTATGTCGCCATTCTACCATCAAAAAGTGTATGAGGATATGCTTAGAATTAAACCAAATTTTTTGTGAATGTTTTTGGCTGTGGCAAGCATGTTTTCCTTCAAATTTGAAATATTCCACCTGAAGGCGAAGGTGGCACTGAAAGAACAATTTTTGTGCCCTTTTCAATATTGTACCGACTAAAAGCGTATGAAATGCATCGAATTGAACCAAATTTTTTGTGTAAGTTTGTGGCGATGGCTAGTTTGTCCTCCCTGAATAAAAAAAAATCTTTAAAACGGGGCGCTGCAATAGCGATTTTTGTGCCATTTTCAATATTTTACCGACTAAAAGTGTATGAAATTAGGCATCGAAAAAAAAAATGTGTAAGTGGTTGGGTATTGCTAGTTGGTCTCCCGAATTTGAAAAAAGTCCGCCAGAAGGGGGCGCTGCAATAGTGATTTTTGAGGCATTTTCAATATTTTACCACAGAAAATTGCATGACGTTATGCATAGAAATGAATTAAATTTTTTGTGTAAGTGTTTGGATATGGTCAGCAGACCCTGTCTGAATTTTAAAAAAGAAAAAGCTGCCGGAAGGAGGCATAATCAGGATGTTTGTGTCATCTTTTATTATTTTACCATTAAAAAGTGTTTGAAGTCATGCAAGTAACTGAACTAATTTTTTTGTGTATGATTATTTTTGGGTATGGCGAGTAGTTCCTACCTAAATTTGAAAAAAAAAATCTGCCTATCGTTCTACTATTCATCGACTCGTGCAGAAACGAAAAATCGTTTTTGCTTCGATTAATTGATTGAAGCAGAAATTTAAGATGAAAATCAAATTTGATGTAGTATTGAATTAAAATTATTAAAACCTTAACATGTGTAATGATTTTTTTAATATTAAAATGTACGTTTGAGATAGAAGAAAGTCTTTGGATAGGCACATCCAACTAGTTTATTCTCATTGTTACCACAGAAAATCACGCCACAGAACGTTCTCGTTTGTGATGGAACAACATACAATTATTCTATTAAAAACACCAGTCATAATAATGAAACTTCGTGATTATGTTCTACGTCTTATATACGTGACACAAGTTTAGAAATTAACAAATCAAAAGGGCATCATTCAGTTACACGATGCTTTAATTTCCGCTTATTTCTGGAAGTAGAACGAGAAGATGTGAAATTTGAAGAAATAATAATCATTTCGCCAACTATGTACATTAGGGTGGAGCGAAAAAAAAATTTTTTTTGAAAATCAAAAACGGGTAGGTGCCAAAAGTTGCCTTTATACTAGTACATTAACTGCGTGAAATTTTACCGCTGAAAAAAAATGGCTTGAGTCTGCGCTTTTGCTCCAAAAATCGAAATTTTGAGCAAAATTTGTCATTTTTTGACATTTTTTCAAAAAAATTAAAAAATTCCTACAGAGCTGGTAAGTATTTAAAAGTGTTGCTTAGACCTTTATATTTATCTGCTTAACATATTTAAACTATAAAACAATATCTGTAGTCTGTATGATTGGAGCAAATCTGACAACGTTTTGTGAAAAATCAGCGTTAACCTCTCTATTGGAGCATACAACGAAATGTTCTTTTGAATGCATTTCTTACCTAGCTGCTTTCAAAATTACTGTGTATATAACTCATAGAGGTGGTTGCATTATCCCACCCGTCTCAACCACCCAATCATCTAGGCCCAGTGTTTTATTTATGTATTGAATTATTACTTTTTTTCCCGAAGACGAGTATAAGTTTTCTATATAACAAGGTAATTTATCTCTTCTTTGTATTCACTGACTTTGGATGATTTGGATTGCTGGTGTGACCTGCTGCACGTATATTTTTATACCATGTATAACAGAAGAGAAGCTGAGTAATGTATTGGGTATGTTCTTAATTGAACCTATTCAGCAGTCTATTATCTTCATTAAATTTTCATGCAATTAATACATTATGATTGGAAGTTCTGTTAAGACTGCATTTTTTCAATCAATTACATCTTATATATAATGATTTTCCTAAAAATTGATTGTATGAATTCAATTTTTAGTATGTCATCATTTACTGTACTTATTACATTGAATATATTTTGAGAAGCTGGCTGCTTAATATTATGACGATCGTCACAGAGGATTGCAAACCAAATTTGCGTGTAAAACAACAATATTTCTAAAGAAGTTTTAGTATGCTTTATGTCGTTTCCTGTGTTGTTCCATAGTCTAGTAATTTCTAATAAGATTTTAGATCTATTATTTAGGTGTGTAGTACATTTGATATAAAACATCCTGCGGTATAAACTTGGATTATACATTTTGTGAGTGAACATATAGACGCTGATTGCCAATCTGTGCTTATATAAAGCGGAAAATTTTATTAACTTTATGAGCTGCCTTTTGTGTGAGATGTTTTCTAAACTCCTATTCCCCATTCTTTCTGTGAAATAGCTTTCCTTATGAAATAGCTATGCAATCTCTGACAAAAATTTCTAGTCTGTTCTGAGTATCTTTTTCTCAATTTGAGAAAATAATTTTTCAAAATTATTCTGTATTTAATATTTAAAAAAAAAAAAAAAAAAAAATCAATAGGAAGTGAATAGTACATAGACAAAGATTTTCCTTATTGATCCAGTGAATCCATGTAGCTTAGAACGTTTTATATCGACTTCTCTAATAATTGACGCAGAGGAAATTCACTGGAGTTGAAGTAGCGAATGATTCAATATTATACACAATTCTAAGCTTAACCAATGCAAAATGGTTCACAGTGACAAATAAAATTCTCCTAATTTTAAATTAGCACTTATAATCAATTAGAATCCGTACATTCCCTCATAAAGTACTATGCATTATATGTTTATGCCCAGGACATTTCACCATCAAATGTTGTCCACTCATAAAAAAGAGGATCTAAAAGTTAATAGGAAATTACCTGGATACGAAAACACTTAGAAAACGGCATAAAACTAATGCAAAAAAAAGTTATTTACAACAGCGGTTGCTTTACACATGGAGAACAAATTTTCATTGCAATTCTCGCTGACGATCACCATCACATTAAACAGCTCGCTTCTCAACATATAAAAAATACAAAAGTAGAATAAATGATGGCATACTTATAGTTGAAATATCTGAAATCATCTTTGAAGCAAATCATTACGTAAAAAAAATACAATTGACTGAAAAAATGTTGTGGTAACAGAACTTCCAATCACTATTCATCAACTGAATGTAAGTTTGATAAATATAATAGATGGACGAATAGATCCCTTTAATAGATTCCCGTGCATTACTCTGCTTGTCATTTTTTTTTTTGTGTAAACTGTAAAAATATACCTGAAGATAGTTACAGCAGCATGTGGATGCAAAGAACAGATGAACAAGGTGGAAGCATCGAAAACATGCCAAATTTTTATAAAGAAAATCACAAATCAATGTATAAATAAAACATGTACTAAGATGATCGAATAGTTGGTCCGGGTGGTATAGGAAATATAGCCACCTCCACGACGCATGTCCAAGGTAGTTTTGAAAACAAGAGCTGTATTAAAAACAACAATTCGTTGTATGACCCAATAGAGTGGTAATGCTGTTTTCTTACTAAAAGTTGCCTGTTTTGCTCCAGCTATAGGGAATAAACATATTGTTTTATAGTTTAAATATGTTAAGTAGATAAATATAAAGGTCTAAGCAACACTTTTAAATACTAACCAGCTCTGTAGGAATTTTTATAATTTTTTGAAAAAATGTCAAAAAATGACAAATTTTACCCAAAATTTCGATTTTTGGAGCAAAAGCGCAGACTCAAGCCATTTTTTTTCAGCGGTAAAATTTCACGCAGTTGATGTACTAGTATAAAGGCAACTTTTGGCACCTACCCGTTTTTGATTTTCAAAAAAAAATTTTTTTTCGCTCCACCCTAATGTACATGTAAGGGCTTAAAAAATTCTTAAAACTTAAAAAGACTTTGTGTGGTCATGTGTTAAGTGCGGTGATGGTCATGTACGCCCAATGATAAAATACGAATGTTAAATCAGTTCTGTTTATGTATGAGTCATTGACAATGTTTTGTTTACGAGATTTTAAACTATATGTATTTATAAATGAAATAAACTGATTTTTATGTAGCTTAAAAATAAAAAATAATAATAATTTTTAAAGCTTAAAATTTCAGCGATATTTAATATTCTACTCTGCTTCTACGACTATGCATAAATACATTCTTCTTATAAGTTACGTTGAAAAAATATATGAAAAATCTGAAAAATATGAAATTTGAGTGGCTAAAAAATGATTACGTTAATTTTGAGTAAAGCTTAGTGTACACAATGTTATCTCTCTATTCTAAAAAAATATCCAATGCTGTTACTGACGCTGTAGATGAATTTTTTATAAAAAGGTATATATATATATATATATATATATATATATATATATATATAAAGAAAACTACTGCTTAATTGGTGGTGATATAGAGGAATTTTTTATGAAGACGATGATGCATTTAGTGATGTAAATAGTTTTTAAATTAAATAATTAATTTATGAATTGTTTAATGTTAAAATTGGTAAAAATTAATAAAGTTTTTTTTTTTAACAAAAACTATACGTAGGTGTTTAATCAATCTTTCTAAGGATAATACATTAGAAAATAGTACACCACAACTATTGCTGTGGGTTCTAAGACAACGCAAATATGTTTTTTCTAAAATCAGAATATTTTCACGTGAATATTAAAAAGTGAAAGGAAACTTTGGGGAAAATTAAATCATATTTTAAACGATACATTTAAAATATCATATTTAAAACAATTTTCTGATAGTGTTATTAAAAATACCAAGTGATAAAGGTTGTATTAATTTATTTTAGATTATATTAGCTTATCTTCAGATGTTTAACTGATCTTATTTAACTAACGACGGAAAACGCCACCGTATCTCGTAACAAAAGCCTATTCGGCCTCAAACGTCCTTAATAAAAGGAAAATGAATAGAAATCTATTTTAAAGGAAGATTGCCACTGATTTTTTAATTATAATTAAATTTTTCTAATCATTTTGAGACACTCAAATTATTCTTAAGATTTTTAAAAGATTTTTGTGACGTAATTTATAAGAATATATTTATGCATAGTATATAGAAGCAGAGTATATTATTAAAAAATTTTCTGAATATCGCGGAAACTTTTAAGTTTAGTTTAAAAAACAATTTCTTTCATTCACAAATTAATTACACGTAATATGTTAAGCTGTTTCTACACGTTCATATTTTCTAACGATATTAATTTCAATTTACTAGAAGTTTATTACACTTCTACGAAATATCCTCTCATATTAAATTGTTCGCATTCCACTAATGAGTTATAATCATTTAAATAAGTTAGTTTATGAATAATTACCAAGTTGAAATATATTAAAACTTGCTTCGACTGTTATATACATTAGGAGTTCTATACCATTTGAACTTAGTTTGAGTAACTTTACTAAAGAAATTAAATATCTATTGCAGTAATTACTTGCCAAGATTTGTAATTTCTGCACTTACTTTGAAATTTATGTGATTACTGTTTCTAACAATCGATTTAATTATCCTTACTGAATAAGAAAAATTATTTTTAAAGGCATTTGATCTGAGGCATCGTAATATAGTAACATAGATTTTTTATGTGCCAAATATGTGCAAATGAAGAATGAAAATTTAAATTAAATCATGCAAACTGACAATAACTATATAAGATTACAATTCAGGAACTTAATTGTACGAAAGTCATTGTATTGAGTTGAATTCCTACCAGCATCAGCCAAATTTGTGTTTAAATTGTACAGAGTGATCAAGAATTAAGTTTCCCACTTAAGAGGGCTCTGAATGCGTTCTGTTGATCCAAATGCGATCGAATTTGAACTACTGATAATTCAAGCCTTGTGATTGACATTTAAGTGGGCTCAGAAATTGAAAATCTTTCAAAAAATCGATTTTTTATGATCTAGTTTGATTATTCAAATAATTCTTAAATCAACGCAAAAAACCACATAAAAATTATTTGCATTTTTAACGTAGTTATAAGCATTTATGTATAAACATTTTCATAGCCGCACCCATATATTTCAACTTTAAGTCCCGCTTTCTCAAAACCTGATTTTTGACGACTAACACCAAGATTTAAAAAAAAAACTATTTGATGGAATAACTATTTTTTTGCATGCTTATAACATCATTATGTACAGAATGAATTAAGGATATAACTCTCATTAAAAAAACATTATTTAAAAAAATTTAAAAATTTGAAAATAAAAAAAACCCCTAAAAAATACAACTTTTTTTTATTAAAATTAGTGCATAAATTTTTGAGAGAGAGTTATTTCGGAAATCGTGATAAAAACAGCCTTACAGCGCCACTTTTCGAGCTATTAACACCAAAATATAAGAAACGTTGATTCATGTCAAGGACTAACTGAATCTGAAGTTCTATAAAAATCGTTGCGTTAGTTCTCGAAATAGAGCAATCGCGCAAATCAGGAAAAATAGCGCATAGCTGCGCCGACCGTTGAGCGATTTAAATCAAGAATGAATAAGCAGTAATTTATACCAAGGTCTAACAGAATATATATATATATTACATTTTGTGCATTATTTCAAGAGATACAACGCCTACATAAATCGTATCACATATACGTATAGACAGAAAGGCTCAACGGGCTCACAGATAGATATTTTGCAAAAAACATGCTTTTTGGATTTTCTGACCCCTAAAGTCTGTAAATCCTAAAATGTAAAATGGAAAATTTTCGTGAGTCCAATACTTTAATCCTGTAAAGATAGAAGACAATAAATATAAATCTTGTTTCAAGAAAACTTTAAAAAATAGTAATAAATTTGGAATATCGAGGTTATTTTTATAGAAAAGTAGTTGCGAATTCTAAACTTCTAAATTGAAGAACATCATAATGAATCAGTTTTTACTAGTATACCTTTAATACTTTCAAGAAATATTTTGAGAAATTCTAGGCAACCATTTTTCAGAAATCGTATAAATGTCATTTTATTTTCGAAAAACCACTTTTAGAAAAAAATTCACGATAAACATTCGATCACACCTTGATAACAATAAAAAGCACAAACTGTTCTGGTCATGACTTTTCTTGCAATATGAATATTCGAATACCGTTTATTTTTAAATGTTCTGAAAATCGCATATGTAATTATGAACAAGTAAAAAATGCATTTTTGGGTACTTTAAAATTTACCTCATCACTTATTATAATTTATTGTGACAGATTATTTTCTTGTTTAAAACTAACTAGGCTTTAAAAGAATCTAAAAATATAAGTATTGTTTATAAAGGATTTGAAATTTTCACATTGTATTTATTTCTGTTTTGTATATTAAAATGTTTCACCAATTTCACATTTTATGACGATATTAATTTTGATTTACTAACAGTTTTATTGACTCTTATACGAAATTTCTTCTCATTCTAAATTGTTCACATTTTACTAATGAGTTATAATCATTTAAATAAGTTACATTTATAGCATTTTCCAAGTTCAAAGTATTTAAACCTGATTTGACTGTTAAATATATTAGAAGTTCTCCATTATGCAACTTAATTTAAGCACTTTAGCAATAAAGTTAAATATTTATTACAGTAATTTCATAATAAGAATTGAAGTTAATGAGCATAAAATTTGTAGGATAAAAGGTTCTTACTGTTAGTAAGAAAGTAGAGTGATTATTAAGTTTAGAAGTGATTAATATATGATATGTATCATTAAATGATTAATAAAATCGTATCATAACATGTATATTTTTATGTACAAAATTTTGCTTACATGTAGGTTACATAAAAAGATCTAAGTCTGCTTGTTTTACAGTTTCCGAATTTCTCTTTTCTATATTCAATCTATGTGCATTTTCTGCATTCTTGCATTTAAAATATATACTCGGGATATCAGCATTTTTAACTATCCCTTTATGTGTACGCTTCTTAAAGGATGTCTTTTTTTTTAGTTCTCAAATATGCTTAATTTTATACGAAAAGTTAAATGTTATTCCCATTTCATCTGCTTTTAACAAAAAAAAATAATTTAAGCATAGATTAAAAAAAAATAAACACATTTTGGCAACTAAGAAAAAAAAGAGTAAATTTCAAGAAGAGCACAGAGAAAACAAAAATGAGCGTGTCGGATGTGGCAATCCCAAAACTTTCTTCTATCATATTCATGTTAGTAATTTCTGAAAAATGATTCTTAACAGCACCACCGGTGAGGTAGTTTAAGCAAAAATCTAGTGAGCAAGTCTAGCAGCAACTTATGCCATTTTCTATCTGAATCTGAAGTTTGATGTAAATCTGTACAAATTAGTCTCTGAGATAAAGCTATTGCAATATATATACAAAAAATTGTGCATAAAAGCGTCACCTGTTGAGTGATGTACCCGAAAACTAATCAGGATTAATTTTTACCAAGTTTTACCGGATTCTGAAGTTGTATGAAAATCCATGCATTAGTTCTTGAGATATAGCTATTACAAAATAATTTAAAATGTTGGATATCAGTGCCATTTGTAGAGCGAGTTACACGAAAAACTAAACAACACTAATCTATATCAGTAAGTTACATAATCTGAAGTTTGACGTAAATTTGTATATTAGTTCCTAAGATAGAGCTATTGCGGTAACCATGAGCAATGCAGCCAGCAGCACCACCACCTGTTGAGCAATTTGCACCAAAAAGTAATCAGCACCAAACACTATATCAAAGACTAATTGAATCTTAAGTTTTATGAAAATCCGTGTATTAGCTCTTGAGGTAGAGCTATTGTAGAAATTGTGAATAATGCAGCATAGCAGCACCATCTGTTGAGCAATAGACCAATAATCAATCAGCTCTAGTTCATATTAAGCTCTAATTTAATCTAATGTTTTGTGAAATTCCTTGCATTAGTTCTTGAGACAGATCTCCGACAAGATTTTTGACACATACAGACTCACAAAGTGGCAGAGTCACAGACAGACATTTTCTAAAAACCATCAAATTATGTTTAGGATTTCTTCAATTGTATAAATTCATCGACAACCGAAAGTGGAAAATTTTTAACAATATGATACGTTCGTCTTGTAAAGATTGAAGAAATTAAAAATATTCAAATCCTGAAGAGACATTGTAAGTGCAAAAATGTATGAAAAACCCATATATTTGACAATACCGAGAGGACTTCAGAAACTGAGTGACAAACCGCCTTATGTCTTTTCAACAATCAATAAGAATAATAGAGTTACTCACGAATATGCTTTTAATGAAAAAGATCGATTTAAAAACACCCTGTAAGTGTATTAATAAGTAATACAAGATGCAAACGCAGAAAATATTTCTCTTAAATTGTACGTGATCCTACTTAACTTTTTCAAGCGTAGAATACACACTTTGATTTAAACATTTCCTCAGAACAAAGTAACACGCACACACACAAAAAAAGAATTCGTAATATAATAATGCCTAAATTAGAATTCTAGAAAAGTGTACCAAAGCATAATGAAGCATATATTTCGAGAAAGAAAAAAATACCTATGTCTATATAGTATACACCCCAACAGTGCTTAAAATATATTATTTTCAAACTTTCTACCACCATAATCTTTTAGGTGCATAATAATTTCGCACCATAATCTTTCAGCTCTATTTTTTAGTTTATGGCAAAATGACAATTTCAAAAATTTGAACCATCTTATGTTCTACGAGTCTTTAGTTGTTCAAGGAAATTAACTATTAACTATGTGGAAAAAATAGTTGTTATTTTCGGTAGAGAATTGGGAAATCTAAAGTATATATGAATCTTTTTATTGGTGCAATTCCGCTACTTATTTAGTTTTATTCGTTAACTGACCGGTCCAAGTTTAATGTCCAAAAATGGAATTTTTCTGTTTTTATTGTATTTGTTTTTTGATTGGTCCAAGTTTAACATCCAAAAACTGAATACTTCTGTTGCCATGATGACAAAAAGAGAAATAAAAACTTAAAAAAAATAATAATTAAAAAACAAATTGTTATAGAGATTTTAAACAAATTTCATTAAAAAGTGCATTTTTATCTCTGCGCAACGGTGTAAAAATTTAAAATGTGCGATTTAAGAAGTTGAAAATTTTGCAGTCCCAAAAGCTGTAAAACTAAAATTTCATTTAAAATTTGTTTGTGATGGGTCCAGGAATATTAATGTTTAATCCATGTCGTACGTAATATGAGGTATTCATAAGTCAGTCTGATTAACTCCATCAAATAAAAATGCACATTTTAAACAGTTAATGTTGTCTATCTTCCATCTACTATTTTTTATCATTGGTCTATTGATGATAAAAAGTTAATTAAATCCAATTGATTTTTTAATCATCAGATTTTAAATTATTCACCTTTTATATAAACATTTTAATAACAATTTTAATTTTCTTAAGAAAGGTGTTATTTTAAAAATAAAATACATTGACATGTTTCGGAACCGTCATAAGTTCCATAGTCATAATATAAATAAAACAAAATTTCAAAATATTTCTCGGACAATACAAATGACACGCGACAATGAGATATAAATAACAAAAAACACGCGCTCTATTGCAAAAAATTAAATTAAAATATAGACCATGATCTAAACTTAACTAAAAATAAAAATTTCAAACAATTTCACGGTCAATACAAATGACACGCGACAAAAGGGATATAAAAACACCAAAAAAACACGCGCGCTATTGTAAAAAATTAAATTAAAATAAAAATAGACCATGATCAAAGGAAATTCCAACTTGGTTCATCCCATTCAAGCCCTCACGAGGAATTTATTCATTAATTCTAACCATAACTTAGGAATAATAAAAGAAACGGTATCATTGCAAACCAGATTATTACGCGTATAAATTTCAATGGACTCTCTTATAATAGATTTACGATTACAATTAGATATGAAACATAATTTACTTTGATTAAACAATATTTTTATCTCCTCATTTAAATATGTTCTTGATAAGGCAGTGTTAGTACGTCCAAATTTAATATCAGATTCGTGCTCCCCTTTTCTAATTCCAAACTTTCTCCCAGTCATGCCTATATAAAAATTTAAGTCACCATTTTCCGTAATGTAAGGTATTTCATAAACTCCAGCAAGATCATCATGTCCAATAGGATCCACTTGCTTATTAAGTAAACATCTTAATTTTGGTGGAGGAGTTGCAATCAAATCAATATTAAACTTTTTTAATTTAAATTTTAATTTCTCAAAACTGCCTTTCAGATATGGAAAAGAAACTCTTTTAAAATTTTTAGAATCACCCCCTTTATTGAATCTTTCAGTTAACCCTGGATATTGTTGTTTAGGCTTACCTTTTCTATAATAATTAATTAATTTATTGATGCTACTTATTTTATACCCATTAGAACCTGCAATCTCACGGATCTTACGCAACTCTTCGTTTAAAAATTCATCAGAACAGACTTTAAACGCTCTATCAACCATGAAACGGAAAGTAGAGAATTTATAACAAAAAGGTGAACAAGCGGAATTTGGAATAATGTGTTGGCTATTAATTTTCTTTCTATAAATTGATCTTTTCAAAGAATCACCCTCCCTAATTAAAAAAGTGTCTAAAAACGGTAAACTACAATTCGCTTCTAATTCATAGGTAAATTGAATATTTTTATCTAATTTATTAACTTTATCAACAAAATTAAGGAAAGAATCTACCCCCCATTCCCAAACCAAAAAAACATCATCAACATACCTTTTCCAAAACATAGGAACTTTGTCAAAATTTTCAAAAATTCTTTTTTCATAAGGCCTCATTTTGAATTCCGCGAGGAAACCCGAAATGGGAGAACCAATTGGAGCCCCCAACTTTTGCTCATAAATTTTTCCATCAAACATAAAGAAATTATTATTTGTGATTAACTGTAAGCCAATTTTCAGTGTCTTTTTTATGTTATCACTATACTTTTCTGAACTATCTATCAAATCAGTAATATAAGAATTAACTTCACTAATGTCTATTGATGGAAACAACGACTTGACATCCATACTTGCCAAAATACAATCATGAGGAATCTTAAGTATTTTGATATGTTCTACAAATTCTGCTGTGGAATTGACAACCAAGTCCGAAGGAGGTAATAAGTCTTTCAACAATAAGACAAATGCTTTTTCCAAAAAATATGTTGGCGCTTGACATCTCATTACTATGGGGCGCAATGGATATCCTTCTTTATGATCTTTTACTCTACCAACAAGACGTGGAATGACACCTTGCTTATTAATTCTTAATTTTACTTTCATATCATCTGGCCAGTAGCCTTTCTCTATAACTTCTTTTAACTTACTGTTAATTTTATTCAATGGGCATTTCATGATTAAAGTACATTTCATCTCACCAATAGCTTTAAGTATTTTATCACAATAATCCTTACGATCCATTACTGCAATCCTGTTAGATTTATCCGTCTGTACGAACAGAATATCATTTTCTTTTTTCAGCTTTTTAACTATTTTTAAATCATTATTGATAAGCTTTGAAGGTCTTTTTAGGTACTTATCAACTTCTGTAAAAATAACATTTCTAGTTTCTTCTCTATTTTCACTATTAACTTTTTCTGTTAAATATTCTGCTTCCATCACTAAGTTTTTCACATCATGTCTCTGTTCAAACATAAATTTCGGACCTTTATGTAAAACTTCCAATTCTTTCTTACTAAACCGTCTGCTTGACAAGTTAATAATATCAATATTTTGTACTTCTTTTACTGCAGAAGGCTTCGATATCACAGGCACTTGATACATTAATAAAGTATTAATTTTCTTCTTAAGATTTTTAACCTTGATTTGATTTTGCGATTCTCTCCATCTTTCTAACCTTCTATTCAGCACATCAAATTTTCTTGTCAAACAACCATAATTCAAAACATCAAAACACTTAAGTTCATAATTTTTAACTGCTTCCATATACGCGTTATAGGTTTTTAAATTCAATTCATTAATAATCGAATACTTTTTTCTGATACATAAAGTCAAACATTTCAATTCAAACTCATGTGATAAATTTCCAAATAACTGTTTAATTGTTTTATTTTTAATAGACAAAAACTTCGGAACAATATTAAGTTTTTTACAAATTTTCAGAAATCTTAAATTCAAAATCTCACCGTCAAGGGCCATTCGTAAGTTCTTGTACCGATTAAATACTGTATAAAATGTCATCTTCGTCCAGAATCGACAAAAAACTATGATAAAAAGTTAATTAAATCCAATTGATTTTTTAATCATCAGATTTTAAATTATTCACCTTTTATATAAACATTTTAATAACAATTTTAATTTTCTTAAGAAAGGTGTTATTTTAAAAATAAAATACATTGACATGTTTCGAAACCGTCATAAGTTCCATAGTCATAATATAAATAAAACAAAATTTCAAAATATTTCTCGGACAATACAAATGACACGCGACAATGAGATATAAATAACAAAAAACACGCGCTCTATTGCAAAAAATTAAATTAAAATATAGACCATGATCTAAACTTAACTAAAAATAAAAATTTCAAACAATTTCACGGTCAATACAAATGACACGCGACAAAAGGGATATAAAAACACCAAAAAAACACGCGCGCTATTGTAAAAAATTAAATTAAAATAAAAATAGACCATGATCAAAGGAAATTCCAACTTGGTTCATCCCATTCAAGCCCTCACGAGGAATTTATTCATTAATTCTAACCATAACTTAGGAATAATAAAAGAAACGGTATCATTGCAAACCAGATTATTACGCGTATAAATTTCAATGGACTCTCTTATAATAGATTTACGATTACAATTAGATATGAAACATAATTTACTTTGATTAAACAATATTTTTATCTCCTCATTTAAATATGTTCTTGATAAGGCAGTGTTAGTACGTCCAAATTTAATATCAGATTCGTGCTCCCCTTTTCTAATTCCAAACTTTCTCCCAGTCATGCCTATATAAAAATTTAAGTCACCATTTTCCGTAATGTAAGGTATTTCATAAACTCCAGCAAGATCATCATGTCCAATAGGA
The DNA here is from genome assembly GCA_964019185.1 of Maratus speculifer. NCBI lineage: Eukaryota > Metazoa > Arthropoda > Arachnida > Araneae > Salticidae > Maratus > Maratus speculifer. Next base: position 94,150,501 of record OZ025295.1, read on the forward strand.
TCCACTTGCTTATTAAGTAAACATCTTAATTTTGGTGGAGGAGTTGCAATCAAATCAATATTAAACTTTTTTAATTTAAATTTTAATTTCTCAAAACTGCCTTTCAGATATGGAAAAGAAACTCTTTTAAAATTTTTAGAATCACCCCCTTTATTGAATCTTTCAGTTAACCCTGGATATTGTTGTTTAGGCTTACCTTTTCTATAATAATTAATTAATTTATTGATGCTACTTATTTTATACCCATTAGAACCTGCAATCTCACGGATCTTACGCAACTCTTCGTTTAAAAATTCATCAGAACAGACTTTAAACGCTCTATCAACCATGAAACGGAAAGTAGAGAATTTATAACAAAAAGGTGAACAAGCGGAATTTGGAATAATGTGTTGGCTATTAATTTTCTTTCTATAAATTGATCTTTTCAAAGAATCACCCTCCCTAATTAAAAAAGTGTCTAAAAACGGTAAACTACAATTCGCTTCTAATTCATAGGTAAATTGAATATTTTTATCTAATTTATTAACTTTATCAACAAAATTAAGGAAAGAATCTACCCCCCATTCCCAAACCAAAAAAACATCATCAACATACCTTTTCCAAAACATAGGAACTTTGTCAAAATTTTCAAAAATTCTTTTTTCATAAGGCCTCATTTTGAATTCCGCGAGGAAACCCGAAATGGGAGAACCAATTGGAGCCCCCAACTTTTGCTCATAAATTTTTCCATCAAACATAAAGAAATTATTATTTGTGATTAACTGTAAGCCAATTTTCAGTGTCTTTTTTATGTTATCACTATACTTTTCTGAACTATCTATCAAATCAGTAATATAAGAATTAACTTCACTAATGTCTATTGATGGAAACAACGACTTGACATCCATACTTGCCAAAATACAATCATGAGGAATCTTAAGTATTTTGATATGTTCTACAAATTCTGCTGTGGAATTGACAACCAAGTCCGAAGGAGGTAATAAGTCTTTCAACAATAAGACAAATGCTTTTTCCAAAAAATATGTTGGCGCTTGACATCTCATTACTATGGGGCGCAATGGATATCCTTCTTTATGATCTTTTACTCTACCAACAAGACGTGGAATGACACCTTGCTTATTAATTCTTAATTTTACTTTCATATCATCTGGCCAGTAGCCTTTCTCTATAACTTCTTTTAACTTACTGTTAATTTTATTCAATGGGCATTTCATGATTAAAGTACATTTCATCTCACCAATAGCTTTAAGCATTTTATCACAATAATCCTTACGATCCATTACTGCAATCCTGTTAGATTTATCCGTCTGTACGAACAGAATATCATTTTCTTTTTTCAGCTTTTTAACTATTTTTAAATCATTATTGATAAGCTTTGAAGGTCTTTTTAGGTACTTTATCAAAGATCATAAAGAAGGATATCCATTGCGCCCCATAGTAATGAGATGTCAAGCGCCAACATATTTTTTGGAAAAAGCATTTGTCTTATTGTTGAAAGACTTATTACCTCCTTCGGACTTGGTTGTCAATTCCACAGCAGAATTTGTAGAACATATCAAAATACTTAAGATTCCTCATGATTGTATTTTGGCAAGTATGGATGTCAAGTCGTTGTTTCCATCAATAGACATTAGTGAAGTTAATTCTTATATTACTGATTTGATAGATAGTTCAGAAAAGTATAGTGATAACATAAAAAAGACACTGAAAATTGGCTTACAGTTAATCACAAATAATAATTTCTTTATGTTTGATGGAAAAATTTATGAGCAAAAGTTGGGGGCTCCAATTGGTTCTCCCATTTCGGGTTTCCTCGCGGAATTCAAAATGAGGCCTTATGAAAAAAGAATTTTTGAAAATTTTGACAAAGTTCCTATGTTTTGGAAAAGGTATGTTGATGATGTTTTTTTGGTTTGGGAATGGGGGGTAGATTCTTTCCTTAATTTTGTTGATAAAGTTAATAAATTAGATAAAAATATTCAATTTACCTATGAATTAGAAGCGAATTGTAGTTTACCGTTTTTAGACACTTTTTTAATTAGGGAGGGTGATTCTTTGAAAAGATCAATTTATAGAAAGAAAATTAATAGCCAACACATTATTCCAAATTCCGCTTGTTCACCTTTTTGTTATAAATTCTCTACTTTCCGTTTCATGGTTGATAGAGCGTTTAAAGTCTGTTCTGATGAATTTTTAAACGAAGAGTTGCGTAAGATCCGTGAGATTGCAGGTTCTAATGGGTATAAAATAAGTAGCATCAATAAATTAATTAATTATTATAGAAAAGGTAAGCCTAAACAACAATATCCAGGGTTAACTGAAAGATTCAATAAAGGGGGTGATTCTAAAAATTTTAAAAGAGTTTCTTTTCCATATCTGAAAGGCAGTTTTGAGAAATTAAAATTTAAATTAAAAAAGTTTAATATTGATTTGATTGCAACTCCTCCACCAAAATTAAGATGTTTACTTAATAAGCAAGTGGATCCTATTGGACATGATGATCTTGCTGGAGTTTATGAAATACCTTACATTACGGAAAATGGTGACTTAAATTTTTATATAGGCATGACTGGGAGAAAGTTTGGAATTAGAAAAGGGGAGCACGAATCTGATATTAAATTTGGACGTACTAACACTGCCTTATCAAGAACATATTTAAATGAGGAGATAAAAATATTGTTTAATCAAAGTAAATTATGTTTCATATCTAATTGTAATCGTAAATCTATTATAAGAGAGTCCATTGAAATTTATACGCGTAATAATCTGGTTTGCAATGATACCGTTTCTTTTATTATTCCTAAGTTATGGTTAGAATTAATGAATAAATTCCTCGTGAGGGCTTGAATGGGATGAACCAAGTTGGAATTTCCTTTGATCATGGTCTATTTTTATTTTAATTTAATTTTTTACAATAGCGCGCGTGTTTTTTTGGTGTTTTTATATCCCTTTTGTCGCGTGTCATTTGTATTGACCGTGAAATTGTTTGAAATTTTTATTTTTAGTTAAGTTTAGATCATGGTCTATATTTTAATTTAATTTTTTGCAATAGAGCGCGTGTTTTTTGTTATTTATATCTCATTGTCGCGTGTCATTTGTATTGTCCGAGAAATATTTTGAAATTTTGTTTTATTTATATTATGACTATGGAACTTATGACGGTTCCGAAACATGTCAATGTATTTTATTTTTAAAATAACACCTTTCTTAAGAAAATTAAAATTGTTATTAAAATGTTTATATAAAAGGTGAATAATTTAAAATCTGATGATTAAAAAATCAATTGGATTTAATTAACTTTTTATCATAGTTTTTTGTCGATTCTGGACGAAGATGACATTTTATACAGTATTTAATCGGTACAAGAACTTACGAATGGCCCTTGACGGTGAGATTTTGAATTTAAGATTTCTGAAAATTTGTAAAAAACTTAATATTGTTCCGAAGTTTTTGTCTATTAAAAATAAAACAATTAAACAGTTATTTGGAAATTTATCACATGAGTTTGAATTGAAATGTTTGACTTTATGTATCAGAAAAAAGTATTCGATTATTAATGAATTGAATTTAAAAACCTATAACGCGTATATGGAAGCAGTTAAAAATTATGAACTTAAGTGTTTTGATGTTTTGAATTATGGTTGTTTGACAAGAAAATTTGATGTGCTGAATAGAAGGTTAGAAAGATGGAGAGAATCGCAAAATCAAATCAAGGTTAAAAATCTTAAGAAGAAAATTAATACTTTATTAATGTATCAAGTGCCTGTGATATCGAAGCCTTCTGCAGTAAAAGAAGTACAAAATATTGATATTATTAACTTGTCAAGCAGACGGTTTAGTAAGAAAGAATTGGAAGTTTTACATAAAGGTCCGAAATTTATGTTTGAACAGAGACATGATGTGAAAAACTTAGTGATGGAAGCAGAATATTTAACAGAAAAAGTTAATAGTGAAAATAGAGAAGAAACTAGAAATGTTATTTTTACAGAAGTTGATAAGTACCTAAAAAGACCTTCAAAGCTTATCAATAATGATTTAAAAATAGTTAAAAAGCTGAAAAAAGAAAATGATATTCTGTTCGTACAGACGGATAAATCTAACAGGATTGCAGTAATGGATCGTAAGGATTATTGTGATAAAATGCTTAAAGCTATTGGTGAGATGAAATGTACTTTAATCATGAAATGCCCATTGAATAAAATTAACAGTAAGTTAAAAGAAGTTATAGAGAAAGGCTACTGGCCAGATGATATGAAAGTAAAATTAAGAATTAATAAGCAAGGTGTCATTCCACGTCTTGTTGGTAGAGTAAAAGATCATAAAGAAGGATATCCATTGCGCCCCATAGTAATGAGATGTCAAGCGCCAACATATTTTTTGGAAAAAGCATTTGTCTTATTGTTGAAAGACTTATTACCTCCTTCGGACTTGGTTGTCAATTCCACAGCAGAATTTGTAGAACATATCAAAATACTTAAGATTCCTCATGATTGTATTTTGGCAAGTATGGATGTCAAGTCGTTGTTTCCATCAATAGACATTAGTGAAGTTAATTCTTATATTACTGATTTGATAGATAGTTCAGAAAAGTATAGTGATAACATAAAAAAGACACTGAAAATTGGCTTACAGTTAATCACAAATAATAATTTCTTTATGTTTGATGGAAAAATTTATGAGCAAAAGTTGGGGGCTCCAATTGGTTCTCCCATTTCGGGTTTCCTCGCGGAATTCAAAATGAGGCCTTATGAAAAAAGAATTTTTGAAAATTTTGACAAAGTTCCTATGTTTTGGAAAAGGTATGTTGATGATGTTTTTTTGGTTTGGGAATGGGGGGTAGATTCTTTCCTTAATTTTGTTGATAAAGTTAATAAATTAGATAAAAATATTCAATTTACCTATGAATTAGAAGCGAATTGTAGTTTACCGTTTTTAGACACTTTTTTAATTAGGGAGGGTGATTCTTTGAAAAGATCAATTTATAGAAAGAAAATTAATAGCCAACACATTATTCCAAATTCCGCTTGTTCACCTTTTTGTTATAAATTCTCTACTTTCCGTTTCATGGTTGATAGAGCGTTTAAAGTCTGTTCTGATGAATTTTTAAACGAAGAGTTGCGTAAGATCCGTGAGATTGCAGGTTCTAATGGGTATAAAATAAGTAGCATCAATAAATTAATTAATTATTATAGAAAAGGTAAGCCTAAACAACAATATCCAGGGTTAACTGAAAGATTCAATAAAGGGGGTGATTCTAAAAATTTTAAAAGAGTTTCTTTTCCATATCTGAAAGGCAGTTTTGAGAAATTAAAATTTAAATTAAAAAAGTTTAATATTGATTTGATTGCAACTCCTCCACCAAAATTAAGATGTTTACTTAATAAGCAAGTGGATCCTATTGGACATGATGATCTTGCTGGAGTTTATGAAATACCTTACATTACGGAAAATGGTGACTTAAATTTTTATATAGGCATGACTGGGAGAAAGTTTGGAATTAGAAAAGGGGAGCACGAATCTGATATTAAATTTGGACGTACTAACACTGCCTTATCAAGAACATATTTAAATGAGGAGATAAAAATATTGTTTAATCAAAGTAAATTATGTTTCATATCTAATTGTAATCGTAAATCTATTATAAGAGAGTCCATTGAAATTTATACGCGTAATAATCTGGTTTGCAATGATACCGTTTCTTTTATTATTCCTAAGTTATGGTTAGAATTAATGAATAAATTCCTCGTGAGGGCTTGAATGGGATGAACCAAGTTGGAATTTCCTTTGATCATGGTCTATTTTTATTTTAATTTAATTTTTTACAATAGCGCGCGTGTTTTTTTGGTGTTTTTATATCCCTTTTGTCGCGTGTCATTTGTATTGACCGTGAAATTGTTTGAAATTTTTATTTTTAGTTAAGTTTAGATCATGGTCTATATTTTAATTTAATTTTTTGCAATAGAGCGCGTGTTTTTTGTTATTTATATCTCATTGTCGCGTGTCATTTGTACTGTCCGAGAAATATTTTGAAATTTTGTTTTATTTATATTATGACTATGGAACTTATGACGGTTCCGAAACATGTCAATGTATTTTATTTTTAAAATAACACCTTTCTTAAGAAAATTAAAATTGTTATTAAAATGGTCTATTGATATAATGTTTAATGCAAGGCGTAAGTAATATATGACTCGTTATAATCATCGTAAAAATGATGTTTATTATTATTAATAATATAAATATAGAATTTATTTATAAGTCTTTAAAATTTGAGTCTTAAAAAATATCATGTTCCAAATAGTCGTTGTAATTTTTTAAATTACATTTTTTTTAAATTAAAATGGTATTTTTTTAAAACTAAGCTCTAGTATTTAGAATTAAAATGAAAAGTATATCTCTCTTCGTATGCAGAATAATGCCCTTTGGAATTTTCAGAATTAATATGATTAAAGTAATAAAATATTTGAAAAAAGTTTTTGTCTTTACTTAATTTAAACTGTACAATGAATAAATACTAAAATTAAAAGTAAATTTTAAATTCTAAATACAGAAATAATCGAATGTTAAATAGAGTTTTAATGATTCATGTAATGACGCTTAAAACGGCATTTGAAGATTATTTTTTCTGGAGAGTTTGTCATGTATATTTTATGAATAGTTATTAGAAAATACACAAATAATTTATAATTTTTTAAAAGAAAAAAACAGTATGATACAATAAATCTCATTTTTGAATTAATTTGAGTGACCCTCTAGCGAGTAGCTGTAGAAAAAAAATATTATAAAATTGGTTGTGTTTCTTACCGTCATTTATCAGCACGAGGGGTTTAGGCCCTAATGAGGGGGTGAACTTTCTAGGGGACTTTCTTATGGAACCAAAAGCGTATTTACGCATAGAAATCAAGTTTCGAAGAAAAAACAGGAATTTCCGAACTATTAGGCCGACGGGCACGATAGGGTTCGAACCCAGCATTTCCTTTCCACCAGTTTCGAAGGCAGAACGTCTCGGCTACAGGAGGAATATATTATTATCAGAAAATAATTCACTTTCAAAACCCGATTTACTGAAAAATATTACACCTATATATATTCTTTATATTTAAAAATAACCACAAAATATCAAAGTTTTATGCTTACTTTACAAGCGTTCGATGTGTCCTGCATTGGTGACAGGGCACACATCCAGATGGTAGTTCTTCTGTGATTAGTGTGTATCATACAGCTAGCGCCATCTGTCGCATTTTTTATAAACTGTCTTCTTCCCCCCCCTTTTTTCCCTTCATTTGGAGCTTTTTTCCCCTTATGGACACGTGTTTACTTGTCCTGTGAATAGATTTGACTTCATAATGATTTTTAAAAAAAATTATTATAATTGTTATTTATTGCCAGTTTTTGGCGTTCTTTAAACTGAAGGATCATTTTGTTTTTTACTGTTCGTAAAATTTACCTTTTGACACTTTTAAAATTTTTTTATTTTTTTATCGCTCAATTTTGTTTTTAACTATTGTGAAAATACATTTCGAATGCAAAATGTAATGTATATTTATTATTATATGTTATTTTACACGAGATTTCCCCTTAAGGGGGCTCAGGAGTTGATCGATACGGAAAAACATGTAAACAGAGCTCTCGCTTCGAGCCCATATAAAAACAGAAGTATTCAATGTAATTAATTTAAACTTTCTGATATTTTAAAGGTATGTTTGTAGTCTTATAAAATTACAAAATGAAGTATTTCAATGTAATATAATAAAAAATATAGCGAAATGTATGTAACACAATTTTCGAAAAAAAAATTATATGCTATATCACCAACACCAAAATATCTTAACGTTGAATTGACTTAAGAACCTCATTTTTGCTTTAAAATGATCAGAAAACTTTACTCTGGAGAATGAATTAAGGATATAAAAATCCCTCAAAAAAAATATTAATAGAACTCTTAAATTTGAAAATTTAAAAAAACCCTAAAAAATACAACTTTTTTCATTAAAAATACTCAAAATATTAAACTATCTAAAATATATTAATTCATAATCTAGATAATGATGTTATATAGATGCAAAAAAAATAAGCCTTTCCATAAAATAGATTTTTTTTTTTTTTTTTTTTGTTTAACGCGATTTAAAGTTGAAATTATATAGATGCAGTTATGAAAGTGTTGATACATAAATGCTTATAACACCGTTAAAAATATAAATATTTTTATGCGGTTTTTTGCATTGAGTTAAGAATTAAATGAATAATCAAACTAGAACATAAAAAATCGATTTTTTGAAAGGTTTTCAACTTTTGAGCCCACTTAAATGTCAATCACATGACTTGAATTATCAGTAGTTCAAATTCGATCGCATTTGGATCAACAGAACGCATTCAGAGCCCTCTTAAGTGGAAAACTTAATTCTTGATCACTCTGCACAATTTAAACACAAATTTGGCTGATGCTGGTATGAATTGAACTCAATACAATTACTTTGGTACAATTGAGTTTCTTATTTGTAATCTTATATAGATATTGTCATTTTGCATGATTTAATTTAAATTTTCATTCTTCATTTGCACATATTTAGCACATGAAAAATCTATGTTACGATATTACGATGTCTCAGATCAAATACCTTTAAAAATAATTTTTCTTATTCAGTAAGAATAATTAAATCAATTGTTAGAAACAGTAATCACATAAATTTCAAAGTAAGTGCAGAAACTCCAAAACATGGTCAGTAACTACTGCAATAAATACTTAATTTCTTTAGTAGAGTTACTCAAAGTAAGTTCAAATGATATAGAACTCCTAATGTATATAACAGTCGAAGCAAGTTTTAATATATTTGAACTTGATAATTATTCTTAAACTAACTTATTTAAATGATTATAACTCATTAATGGAATGCGAACAATTTAATATGAGAGGATATTTCGTAGAAGTGTAATAAACTACTAGTAAATTGAAATTAATATCGTTAGAAAATGTAAACTTGTAGAAACACTTAACATATTATATGTAATTAATTTGTAAATGAAATAAATTGTTTTTTAAATTAAACTTAAAAGCTCCCGCGATATTCATAAATTAGATCATAAAAAAATCGATTTTTGAAAAGTTTTCAACCCCTAAACCCCCCGTAAGAACCCACACTACTCATTCAGAAAAACCCTAATGATATTGTTAATTCTATGGGGGCGTTAATTTAAAATATCTCCTTTAAATTTTTGTATTTTTACCTGTTTTGCATAGGATAACTGAGGACGATCTACAACCGGGATAGTTTTTATTTTTTCGATTTTGGATTCAGATTTTTCAAAGAAAATTACTTAAAACTTTGGAACGAGTTGGAATCGGTTCTAAAATTGGAACTATCATAAAATAAAAAATATATAACCAAAAAGGAAAAGGTAAAAACTAGCCCGATTGTAGATCGTATTCAGCTATTCTATAAAAAGAAAAAAAAAACAGGTAATAATATTAAAATTTGAGCGAGACTTTTGACAATAACTTCCCCATAGTCTTAACATTATCATCCGGGTCTTTTTGAATGAGTCGAGTGGCATGTTAAGGGAAACATTTTAAACCATATACTCCTACTTTTAAGTTAATAATAAAAAATAAATGGAAATGAATGATGAATATTTCATATACCGGGTGTCCCAAAAATGACTGATGGATTTTAAAAGGCAATAACTTGCAAATGGTGACAGCTATTTAAAAAAAAAATTGCAGGAGAATTATGTATAATGTCAGGAGTATTTTTACCGCAATTTTTTATTTTAGTTCGCATCTCAAACAATAGGTGGCGCTGACGGCGATTGAAGGCCAGGTCGACGCTTCACTCAGCACTGATCACCTGGCCTTCAATCGCCGTCAGCGCCACCTGTTGTTTGATATGCGAACTAAAATAAAAAATTACGGTAAAAAACTCCCGACATTATACATAACCCTCCTGCAAAAATTTTTTAAATAGCTTTCACCGTTTGCAAGTTATTGAATTTTAAAATCCATCAGTCACGTTTGGGACACCCGGTACTTTGCACTTAACATAGTAGACTAATAACCCACAGTATTGTTATGCTTCGTCCGGGTACGTTTTTTTTAATGACATAATTTTATTTTTTATTTTACTTTGTTACATTTTTTCTTATTATACTCTTTCGTATAGTTTTTTGAAAGCTGTTGTAAACAATAAATAGAAAAAAATAATGATATAGTAATCATATTATGTTTTAAAAAATTTAATTTCGAAATGACGTGAATTTAACGTTCGCACAAAAAATAAAGATAATCCTTTTCTCTTGCATGAAAGCAAAAATATAACAATATGTTATGCTTCTTACTGAACAATAGAATAAAACATAGGAATTACTTCTACAAAAGTCTCAAGACTTTCTAAATTAACAGCGAATGTTTCTGTTACACTTTTCTAAGTTTATAATTAGTGAAATTAAAAGACATTAATGTGAAACGGAATCAAAATAAGAAAAACTGAAGTAATATTACGGTGTAATTAATGATAAATAAAGAAAATTTCTAATTATATTTTTCTTGGCTTGAAAATACTAGTAATTGTTAAAAGTATGCTAATAAACGTAATTAAAGTAATTTCTTCTGAAAAGTAACACTAGTTAGTTTTTTAAAAGCATAAAATACCACTTATCCTTAAAGGGAGTTTAAATAAATATAAACTGACATACATTAAATTTCATTGACTTACATTAAACTCATTGACTTCATACATTGACTTACATTAAATTTCTACATTTCCAAGAAAAAATGAGCTTCTAATATAATTTGACTTTCACATTTCTTCCTTTTTAAAATAAGATAAATATTCTGTTTGTTTTTTCATGTTTTTTTTTGTTCTAAATACTTTAATACATTGGATAGTTGTATATTAGTGATGCAATTACAAAGCACGTGAAAAAAAAATTTATTTCCTATTTTGTTTTAATCTTTCATAAATAAAAACAAATAATTTTAATAAGGCTTTAAAGAAACTGTTATTATTTTTGTTAACTGACCAGTACATTAAATTACTTTTTATCATTAAAATTTGCAACTATATTCATAGCAAATTGTTTCTCGATTCTACTGGTAACGCATAAGAATAGAAAAGTAAAATTGTAAAAATGTGCATTGTGAATTTAATCATCAGTAAAATTTATTTAACGATGAAAACCAGCAGAAAAACATGTTTTTAAATACCTTATTTTATGCTTTAATGTAAAGTTATTTCATATCGGATTGTTTGCGAGTTTTAGAAAAACTGTTTTTTTTCTTTTATTACTAAACTTAATATTTCTGCACTGCATGTTTAGAGATAAAATAAAAAATCGAGCTATTTTCTAAGGTTATACATGATTGACTCCTGGTTTGATCATCATCTAATGAAAATAAGTTATGTTACTTTAGAATTTTTTTTTTTATTTTTTTAATTTACGATTACTTTCTGTACTACTAATACAAGAACTATGTATCCTCTTGCAAAATAAGAACAGAATAATTAAAAACATACTGTTATATAAATAAAAAACTCTCCCTTTTTATTAATATTAATACGAGATGGAACCCGTCGAAATGACGAAAGAATCTGTCTAAGATGGAACTGTTTCATTGATTTATAATGAATGTACAAAATTAGTTACAGATATATTGGTCAGTCTAACACTTAAACAAACATTATTTTTAGCTAAAATTAACAAAATACTAATTCTATAAAACTCAGTTGTCCAAATTATTAAAATAAAACTTTAATTGCATATGTAATCCGTAAATTATAATAAAGATAAGTTATTATGATGAAGTTATGAATTGAGGCTCTTATGTTTGGTATGAACGCGAATGAATATACCCATAAGGCATAGTGACATCACTGCGACGTCGTTGTGAAGTAACATTGTGACTTTGTGACCATCGATTGTCGATTTGACGTCACGTTACATTGATGTGATGTCACAGTGGCTAAAATGTGAAGTCGTTATGGCCGTTTTAGAGCTCTTTTTTGACGTTTCACAAAGTTCACAAATTTGTGAAAGATGTATCATTTGTGACTAATTTGACATTAACATTGTGACGAAACTGTGACAAAAGCAACGGTATTTAAATTGCCAGAAACATGTTTTTAAAAGTAAATAACATGTTTTCAAGAATATTTGTAGTTTTCTAAAAATTTTTAATAAAGTCACATCTCAGTCACAATGTCACGTCACCGAGTGGTGTCATTTTGGTCACAGATGTTATGTGACCAAAGTGACTCACATTGACGTCACTGTGACCATGCATTTTATGAGGGTGTATATATATATATGTATATATATATATATATATATATATATACAGGGTGGTTAGTAATTAACGTGAGATATTCAGACCCTCTAGCGAGTAATGTTTTGGGCGAAACATAACCAAATTTGATCAGCATCCATAGTAGACCATTGGATTTCGAATACTTAAAAAAAAAGTAATAAAAAATTTTAAAAATCAGCAGTAGGGGCAATCTAAAGTTGTTTACCCACTAAAATGCACAAATTTTCATAAAATCAGTTCTGTGTAGCGATCATGGGTATAAAAGTAAAGGCTGGGAGAGTTCTCAGACCAACTGCTTTATGATGGCTCTCACCTTACGGGATCATGCTTTGCTAGTCAAAAAAATCGCCACTAAGGGAAATTTTGGCGCACCAAAAGTGTATTTGTGTAAATGTCGAATGATTAAATGCCAAAAAAATACAGTACAGATCAATTTTATACTGCTGAGATATTGCCCGAGCGCTGATGGTACCTGCACATTTTTCATCTCTTGTTCGAGAATAGCAGTGACAACTTCGTCAACTTGTTATGACCAGTCAGTTTGCGTCCTTGGCCTTGTTGCCGAATATTTTCAAATCGATGAATAATCTTTTGTAAATTTGTTATGCTCATCGGTTCCTTTGGCAAATTCTGTAATCGGTGAAATTCACGAAGAGCAGCATCACAATTCTCATTCTGCTTATAACACAGCTTGACTAGCACAGTATGGTGAGAGTTGATAATGATGAGAACTCTCCAAGCCTTTCTTTTTATACTCATGATTGCTACACAGAACTGATTTTATGCAAATTAATGCATTTTAGTCGATAAACAACGCTAAAATTGCCCCTAGTGCCGATTTTTAAAATTTTTTATTTACATTTTTTTTTTAAGAATTCGAAATCCCATGGTCTACTATGTATGCTAATGAAATTTGGTTTTGTCTCCACCAAAAGTTTACTCGCTAAAGGGCTCTGAACACCCCACGTTAATTACCAACCACCCTGTATATATATATATATATATATATATATATATATATATATATATATATATATATATATATATATATATATATATATATATACATATATATATTCTAAATTGACATGATCACAAAAGATATATTTGGTAATTTGAAGAGAAAATGGAATGAGTCTGTTGCCCCAATCACAAAATCGATACTAAAAACTATAAAAAATATTAATATTTCAAAAATAAATTGAGACACAGCTTTCAAACAAATTGTATTTAAAAATGCATTTTTTTCTCTATACCATGGTGTAAAAATTAAAAATTCGCGATGCTTAGGAGTGTAAAATTTGCAGTAGCAAAATTTGAAAAATCCAAATTGCATGGAAAGAATTACCATTTATAAAATGACGTATGCGTTACGCACAGATACTTTTGGCCTTTATAATGTAGATTATTATCTATTTGCATATAATTAAAAATATTGTAACAAATAACCCAAAAAGTCTTTTAATTACAACAGCTATATATAATATAAACATGACAATGAAATCTTGTAAAACTTTTTTTTTTCAATTTTGTCATAGCGTAATATATCAGTGTACAGGAAACTGAAGAATTTAACAAATCAAGAATAAATAGTATGCCACTGTTCAGAATTTACTGCCCAATGGTGCAACACGTCGGTAATATACATTGCTCAGAAAAAGTTATAACGCGTCGAAGATATTTTAATAACAATTTAAATTTTTCTTAAGAAAGGTGTTATAGTAAAAATAAAATAAAATACATTGACATGTTTCGGAACCGTCAAATAAGTTCCATAGTCATAATATAAACAAAATTTCAAAATATTACTCGGTCAATACAAATGACACGCGACAATGAGATATAAATAACAAAAAACACGCGCACTATTGCAAAAAATTAAATTAAAATATAGACCATGATCTAAAACTTAACAAAAAATAAAAATAAAAATTTCAAACTATTTCACGGTTAATACAAATGACACGCGACAATGAGATATAAAACACCAAAAAACACGCGCGCTATTGAAAAAATTAAATTAAAAATAGACCATGATCTAAAAGAAAAAATCAGTTGGATTTAATTAACTTTTTATCATAGTTTTTTGCGTCGAAGATAATTTTATTTTACGCGTATATATTTCGAAGCTATTGTAGTATCTAATACATGGATACATATATGAATATAGACAAGATCTGTTCTGCGATACGATGATTGATCATGTGCAGAATTACTGATGTGTTTATGGTTTTCAAAAATACTTTTTAATTTTCATTTGAGAATTTTGATACCAGTTTAATATATCTCTTTTATATACAGCAGACATTGATAATTTATGTAATCAGGGAATGACTTTTAAAACACATTGTAGAACATGTCTTAGTCATATATTAAACAAAGTTGCTTCAAAGAACATTAGACTATTACAACCTAAAACAATTACTAAGACTAAAATAAAGAAATAGGATATAGAGGTTTGGAGAACGGGGTATTCACAACAAGGTAATTATTGTATAACAGGAGTAGTTGAGTGTCTACTTAAATCTGAAATTTTATTGATTATACAGTCTAAGATAAAGTATTCCTATTTAGTTGTTATTGTTTTCCAATGATACGTGTTTGAATTTTCATAGTTACTCGTAAGAATTTTTCAACAATGTCAATTTTAAAAATATTTTAATTTAAGTAGTTTCTCATAATCTACTTATCCGGACTAATGTTGTGTCAAACCGTTCATTTTAGAAGCGGTCATGTTTAACCACTTTACTAATCAATATTTTAAAAATAATAATGTCTATTTTTTTCATGTATTTTACAGAATTTTTTAACTTTTATCAGCAATTTTCAAAACAGAACTTTTGCATAATTCAATTAAAAAAATGCTCGGATTTATTAATACCAATTTTTAATACAATTTTATATGTCAGAATAAAAAAAAAATATGATTGGAGTATGGATGCCGGGACGTGGTATGGACTAAATATGATTGCTAAAAATTCGTTGCCCGTACGACTTACGGGCAAAGTAGAAAAGTGGTTAAATAAAAGACCACGCAATCTTTCTTACCAAAATTAGAACAGTTTGTGCATCTGCTACTTATAAGAGTTGACACATTATTCCTATTTGATTCCAAGCAAAGAAAAATTACGTAGCTTACTGATAATTTAATGCGAGTTGCAAACTGCAGGTGATGTATATAAATCAATCAGTTTTGAAATAGTGTTTGTAAAACACATAGTTATAAAATGAAAATTGGCAATAAATTAATTCGCTAAAAATATACTTATTTAGACTTTTTTTACAAACTAATAATACAATTCTCTTACGAATAATTTAAAGTTTAATAAAATAATTGTCTTAATAATTAATAATGCACTTATTAATAAATTAATTTATGAACAATTAATTTGCTAATAAATTAATTTTGTTATTCAAAGGATAATTTTTCTAATAACTGATTTTTCATTTTTTTCTAATTATTTAGCCAATAAAGTTTAGTTTTTTCTTGTTTAGGTGAAGATATCCTGATTTAAGTATGAGGAAAGCTCAGGGTATTAGCAGAGCTTGCAGAGGTCGCAGCGTCCCTAAAATTTTCGCACTTTTCTACCAATATTTTAAATCAAAAATTTTTCTATGAGATTTCTTCAGCTTTTAACAAGAAATTGTAGGATAAATATTATCGGTTTAAAATTGTGGTAGGAAAGTGCAAAAATTTTAGGGACGCCCTGAGCTTGAGAAAAAACATTGATAAAAAAAAACTTAAAAAAAGAAAACGAAGGAAAATAAAGGCAAGCGCTGCAAATGTATAAAAGTGCAGCAGAAGGTAATTTCGATCAGTGACTGGATTCAGCGTATTATTTGAAGCGAAACAATGTACGAAAACTTCACCATTTAAAACAGTAAAACCATCGATTATGGATGATAACAACTTCGGTCAGCAGACAAGAAAACATTGAAATGTGCAAATCGAATTGAATTAATTGTTAGAAAAAGTATTATCAAGTAACTTAGTGTTGTTTTTCAGGCATATTTGGGATTGCTTTTTCTGATTATTTGATCGTTTTGTTTAATTAAAATTCTATAGTTGTTCATAAAATTCTTTACTTTTTCTGATACCTCATTCTGTAAGTTAAAACTTTCTTTCATTATACAATGATATATAATAAAAAGAATTAAAAAAATATATCATTATTCTTTACAAGTCATTTGTAGTTATTATTAATAACAATCTCTCCTACCCATATGCACAATCACGTCAATTTCGTCAGGACAAATTCCGTAATATAGCTTTTTTCGCTTTATTTCATCTGAATTAATAAGTAGAGCGAAACAAAAAAATGGTAAAAGGATTTCATAAAAAACAAAGTAAGTAAAATTTATTCGAAGATAGTAAAACAAATGAATAATACTTACATTGTTTTTACCTATGTCATGATTACCTTTGTCATGTAGTGGATCATACTTTCCAAAAAGCATTGAAAGCGTTAGAGCTTAAAAGAAATAAAATACTTGTAAAGAATTTTGCAACAAAAATATTTATAATTGTAATGAAATATTTATAATTGTTTACATTTTAATTTGTACGCATATTTAAAAAAATAATCAAAAATTATTACGAAAAAAATTGTTTTATGTTTTATACTATTTTCTTATGCTCAAAACTTATATAGAAAATATTTACGTCAAATTTACATATGTTTTATTTGAGTATTTTAAATTTCTTTTTCCTATTCACGAAGCAATTTTCGCTGTATTCAAATTACGCTTTCAGGCTATTTGAGTCTTTAGACGGCATAAAAAAAATATGTTTTAGTGTTTAACTTTCATATATAGTTAAAGTTTCCGCATTATGGATTTAATATTTTTCTCGTAGTGCTATTAACGTTACATATTTACAGATCACGTGCTTTAAAGAATTGGAAAACAACGTCTATGTTCGATTTTTTTTCCTTTTTTTTAAATTTTATATTATTGATGTTCGCACAGACATTTAAAATGTTATTCAAAACAACAGAAAAAAAGTTCAAGAATACGTTATTTCAAAACTAGAATTATTTACGCTGTTGTAAATTTTATGTAAGATCTTCAGAAATATCTGATATGAAATTTAGGAAAAAATATTTAAAGCATTTTTTTTCACTTCGAATTTTATATAAAATATATATAATAAAAGATATTTTAATAGTTTCGGTGTATTACAAATATAAAAAGCAAAAATAAACTGACGAATTTTTATATGTGGATATTTTGATTAAGAAAAAAAATCTCTGGATTATCATAAAAAAATTAGGATAGTTTATGTTTGTCATCAAATAATTTAATATAATTTTTCCTTTTTCTACATTTCTTTACTATTTTCATGTATAAATTTGTAAGAAAAAATACTTTGTACTTTATTGCTTATTGAAATTCATTAATAATAAATAAAGTACGATTTCAGAATATATGCTGGTAAATATATAGACCGGGAGACGGCACCACAGACAATCAATCATCTCATCGAGTTCACGGCTGAAATTCCCAAATTACTTATACTCGATGCGTACATTAAAACTCAATCGATTTGCAATGGCATTTCTTGGTGGAAAACACCTACAATGTAAAATAATAGTTATCTTACAGATGTCAAGTTTCCGAAATCTCTATTCTTAATAATATTTTATCTGTACACTGTACAAGAAAAGATGTAAATCTACAAAACCAATTTTTGCAAAGCTACTGAAATCTGTAATTTACTAATGAATCTACTAAAATTACAGTTTTGCTACAAAAATTTTATCTGTAACCTTGGTTGCAGTTACATAAAAAATTCTGGGAATTCCCGTTTCCTAAAAAAATCTTAGTAACTTTACACATTTTTTGATTTTCACTGTAAATCTGTATCTGTTACGTGAACTTTTGCTGTTGCCGTTGCATAAAAAGTTCTAGGAATCCCAGTTTACTAGAAACTTTACAGATTTTTTTTTACAGTGCATGAACCTTGTTTTAGTAGTTGACTCGTAGGTTTACCATTGTGTTATCATGCATCCAATCCTCCATATAATTTCTTCTAAATCGTCACACACATGAAATGCTTGTCGCACATTTCGTCCTAATTTCCGTGCGGGATATTACGATTCAATACAGTGAACTGTACAGCGCTCCTATTGCTTGAAGGCTGCATTTCCGCATCCACATTCCTGTATGAAATCTGCTTACTAAGGTCCCCTCTACCTGCCTTTACATTTCTGATACATAATTTAGAAAGGATAAGATGTGACTTGCAGGTTCATACATGTTTGTCTAAACTTATAACATTTGAAGACAATTTTTGGAATTTTTTTAATAACATGCTGTTAAAAAATATGTCTGTAAAATTTTTGAACTTATTCTAAAGGCTGGGATTCTTAGCACTACTTATGTAACGGTAACAGAAAAAATAATATAACAGATTTGGTTACGTTAGTTTTTCTTGTTATCGATACTTGAAAAGTTCTAGCAATTCCAGTTTCCCAGACAAAGTTTAATAACTTTACAGATTTTTTTTTGTTTGTTTAATAGTCGAAATATTAATTCAAAGTGGAAATAAAAATGACAAAATGGCCAGCTTCCTTCGTTCTACCAACATTGAAAGCGCCTTTGCAGATATTGATTGGGTTTTTAGGCAAACTAATCTTTATTTTCTGCATTTAGAATTTGCAGTCACCACGTCTTTTATATAATTAACAATGGTAACAGCAAAAATTTATGTAATCGATTCTGTTACATGCATTTTTGCTGTTACTATTACATAAAAAATTCTAGGAATCCCAGTTTTCTAGAAAAAGTGTAGTAATTTTACAGATTTTTTTACAGTGTTCCAGCATTTGTTTTTATAAAAACAAATTTATGTTAAACAAGCTAAACTTCTCTCTTTTTTTATGAGAAATTTCTTCTGAGAAGATAAGGTTGCGAAAATATTTCTACTCTGCAATATTCCAGAAAGCGTAAGATGCATAATTTTGAAAGAAAAGAAAAATCTTGCGATCCTGTCTCCGGTTCAACAGTTGGTTCTTTTTTTCCTCTTAGCCTTGCAAGATGTCGTTTTCAGTTTTACAGAATTTTTCTTTAGGGAATTTTCAGATGATTTTAGTTCTGTGCACGACCGCATAAACCAACATATTTCCAACAGATTGTAAATATACTCGGAAATATTATTTCACGTTATCATTTCATAAATATTTGGGGCTTGTGCGAATTTAATGTTCTTAAATTTCCTTTTAGCTATTTGATAACAACTGAGCGTTGAATATATAGGAAGTTGAGGTAACGGAACTCTTTTTTGTTCTTTATTGGATATAGATATTCCACTTATAATTATAAAAATCTATCCATTTGGGACGCGTTTGTAAAAACAAATCAAGCACATGTTCTTTGCACACTGAATGTCTGCCTTAAAAATCGATAAGTTCACCGGATCCCCTTGAAGCTGTGTTCATTAGATATATATCCATTTAAAATAAAAATACAATCTTGAATGGTATTCTAGCGAAGACAATCGATTCCCTACGTTAAGCTCTTTTCGAAAAATATTCCTCAAAAAATGTAAAATCAAAACAAACAGATTTTTGGTATTTTTAAAACTATAATCACAGGGCCAAGAAAAACCAGATGTTAATAAAAAACTTTAAAGTGAACTTTCTGAAAAAACATTAATAACTGCAATGGATCTTAGTTCTTTGCTATTATAATAAAAATAATGTCTAATATGTTAAGTGACGTCTGATATTTTTATTATTTATTTTATTTTTTATCGCAATTAATCAAATTGCTCAGATTGTTTTCTTTCAAATGCAATCAAACTGTGATTTTAATTAAGGATATAAATCTAATTAAAAGTAAGTATTGTTATTATTTGTTAGTTTTATGATATAAATAAGAAAGTAAGTTTCATATTGAGATTTTGACTTTTATTTTTTCCAAATTCATCAATTTATCTCGAAATGTTATATAAAAGAAAAAGAAAGCATTTATTTTATTCATATTAATTGCTCAGTTATTATTAGAACTAAACTGTAAACTCTGTTCTATGTAAAATCTTACCGTTTTTAAGTGTACATAAAATTTCGAATTTTTTACTGGAATTTATAAAAAAGAAAAATATGAGTTAAAAATAGAAGTAGAATAAAGATAATTCTTCAACGAAATAATCATTTTGAGTTTTTTGTCAGTATATATCTTTAAGATAGTTTTCAATATTAAAGACATCTTTGAAGCAAATATCATAAATATATAATACAGTAAGAACAAACACACACACACACACACACACACACATATATATATATATATATATATATATATATATATATATCTTACATTTTCGGAAGTGACATGCACTGTAAAAAAAATCTGCAAAGGTACTAAACCTTTTCTAGGAAACTGGGATTCCAAGAACTTTTCCTGTAACGGTAACAGCAAAAATTCAAGTTTCAGAATCGATTACATGAATTTTTCCTGTTATCGTTACATGAAAAGTTCTTGGAATCCCAGTTTCCTAGAAAATGTTTAGTTCCTTCAGATTTTTTTTACAGTGTGTTTGCTGAAGAAACGTGCATCTAAAATCTTTTAATTAATCTTTTATTTCTTTACACCCGACTTATATGCTTTTTATTTCTTTATTTTATAGAAAAATATTATGCAAATTGAAAAATCTTAACCTTATTTATGTCTTCGATGTTTTACTAGTCAACATTTCCAGCTTATGAGTTTCAGATATTTAAGTAATAATTTCACCTCAGTGTATTTACTAGGTATATATTTTAAAAATAAAAAAAAAAGAAATATATTTTTAACGGTTTTTTCATTTGTAACATAAAATATGAAAATAGACATAGAAAAATTATTTTTTAAGAAAATGTATTTTGGATGCAAATCAATAATGTATTTATATGGATGCGAGAAGTCTTATGAATACTTGCTAGAATCTTTTGAGAAGTGTTAAATATAGCCAGAAAATATATTAAAAAAGTGTTTGTTCATTTTTATTTAATGATTTTACAAATCAGGAATTTTGTATTAATAAGTGTATATTATTTACGCTAAATTTGACATAAAGAAATGTATCTGTTTTGTACAATAATATTTCAATTTTAGTAAAATGTCCATTTGTGTTATGAAAGTACAGGGTGATTATAATTAAAGTCCGAGTATCAAAACTCTCTAAAAAGCGAACCACTCGTTAGAATGGCGTCAAAATTTAACAGCGTATTATTGAAGAAGAGGGAAAGAACATGAACCAAAAAAAAGTTCCAAGTTTCAGTGACAGGTGGCGCTGTAAATGTCAGTATATGTAAATTAAAATACCTGGCATGCGCACGACAATTTCAGGTGTTGTAAAAGCGTTGGGTAAACGGCGTTTCCTCATTTCGCTTCTCAGACGTTGGCCATGAGTGTCTCAATGAAGGATCGTGCTCTGCTTGTAAAGCTTTATTACAAGAACGGTGATTCTGTACCAGTGGCTCTGCAGAAGTTTAGGCCTCTCAAGGGTATGAAAACAGGCGCTGGACCGATGACTAAGAGATCTCGTGAAAATGATGCAAAAATTCGAAAATACAGGTTCGTTTGATGTGCAGTCTGGTAGAGGGAGGAAAAGATGTGATTCGGCGGTAGTTGAAGAAGTGGCTACAGCAGTTCAGGAAGTGTCTAGCGGTGGTGAGCAACTATGCAGTGCACGGAGAATTGCCCGAACATTGAACAGGCATGTGAGCACGGTACATAACATTCTACGAAACATCCTGCAATGCTATCCGTATAAAATTTGCCATGTGCAGGAGTTTTTCCCTTCTGACCAGCCAGAAAGAGAGGGTTTTGCTTTGGAATTTCTCGCTCGCCTGGATGTGGCGGAAGTGTCTAGCGGTGGTGAGCAACTATGCAGTGCACGGCGAATTGCCCGAACATTGAACAGGCATGTGAGCACGGTACATAACATTCTACGAAACATCATGCAATGCTATCCGTATAAAATTTGCCATGTGCAGGAGTTTTTCCCTTCTGACCAACCAGAAAGAGAGGGTTTTGCTTTGGAATTTCTCGCTCGCCTGGATGTGGACAATGATTGGCCGTAGAAAATTCTGCGGACAGACGAAGCCCATTTCCACCTGACGGGATATGTCAATACAGAGAATTGCCGAATATGGGCAACAGAAAATCCACTCGCAATGAACCCAGTACTACTTCATCCTGCAAAGGTCACTGTGTGGTGCGGATTTACGGCATCATTTATCATAGGGCCGTATTTTTTCGAGGAGACGGGTGATTTAAATCCTGTTACCGTTACCGTCAATGGTCAGCGCTATGAGTCTCTTTTGCGTAAATACGTCATTCCAGCTCTGCAACAGCGTGAATGTCTAGATAGTATCATTTTTATGCAAGATCGCGCTCCTCCGCAGATTGAAAATCGAGTGAAGCAGTTGTTGCGGCGGCATTTCGGAAATGCTAGAATTATCAGTCGTCATTTCCCTACAGCCTGGCCGGCCTGATCACCTGATCTTGATCCGTTGGATTTCTGGCTGTGGGGTTATCTGAAAGATATTGTGTTCAGTACTCCGATTGCCAACGTAGCTGAATTAAAGACACGCATTGCGCAACACATTCTGAACTTGACCCCGGATACACTTCGATCGGTTGTGGAACATGCTGTTTCCCGATTTAATCTTGTTGCACACGGCGGTGGACAGCATATTGAACATGTTTTGCGCCAGTCTTGCCAAACTTAAAAACCGATTGGATGGATACTTTTTATGCAGTTTTTGGCCTCAGGACAATTAAAAACCGGTTAGATGGATGCTTTTTATGCGGTTTTTGGCCTCAGGACTATTAAAAACTGATTGGGGGGATGCTTTTTTGCGGTTTTTGGCCTCAGGACAATTAAAAACCGATTTTTCCCATTCGATGTGGTACGACCTTGCTGTGGTGGACGGGCTTACGTAACTTACAGTATCACACGCGTACAATCATGCACACGGAACAATACAGTTGGTTTATATCGTGTAACTTACGCCTTAGCCGTTGTTTTACGATTTGTCCTTTGTAGCCGAAATTCTGACGCTTACAGCGCCATCTGTCGCTAAAATTTCGAAATTTTTTTTGGTTCATGTTCTTTCCCCCTTCTTCAATAATACGCTGTTAAATTTTGACGCCATTCTAACGAGTGGTTCGCATTTTAGAGCGTTTTGAAACTCGGACTTTAATTATAATCACCCTGTATATTATATATTTTCTGTTTTCTAAAAAATGTGTTTTACATTGAACGTTTGATCTTTATTTCTTTTTATATTCAACCAAAGAAGACAGGGTTCGTATGTTAGATTCTTTTAGACGCATATTTGTTTAAAAATGTAAATTATCATCTAAAAATCACATCTCCTGCTTATATGCTTTCCATTTCTTTATCTTACTTATAGAAAAATATATTTGCAAATTAAAAAATCTCATTTATGCCTTCGATTTTTTTAATATTAAACTTTTGAGTTTCATATATTCAAGTCATCGTTTCTTCGTAGTATATTTGCTGCGTATATATTTCAAATATTTAAAAACAAAATTAATTATATTTCCAATGGTTTTTCAAATTGCCATATAAAATCTGAAAATAGACAAAGAAAAATAGTTTGTTAAGAACATTTATTTTCGATACAAACCAATAATGTATTTATATAGATGGGAAAAGTATAACGAATACTTGCAAGAATCTTTTGACAGATATTATGTATAGCCAGAAAATATATTAATAAAAACGTGTTCGTTTATTTATATATAATGATTTTACAAATCAGGAATTTTGTATTAATAATAGTACATTATTTAAGCTAAATTTGATATAGAGAAATGAAGCGATTCTGTATAGTAATGGTTTGAATTTTAGTAAAATGTTCATTTGTGTTATGAAAGTATACAATATATTTTCTGTTTCCTAAAAAAATATGTTTTACATTGAAAGTTTGAAGCTTAAGTCTGAACCAAAGGAAACAGGATCTCTATGTTAGATTCTTTCGGGAATATATTCGTTTAAAAATGTAAAAACAATACAGAGTGATTTTAAAACATTTAAAAATACCATGGCCCCGGAAAAATTAAGAGGTTCGTATAAAAAGTTTAAAATGAATTTTCGCAAAAACATTAATAACAGTTTTTTTTTTTTTTTTTTTTTTTTTTTTTTTTTTTTGCCATTATAAAAAATATTTTCTGATATGCCAAGTGAAGTATAATGTTTTGATTTATGACAGGAATTAATCAAATTGCATAGATTGTTTTCTAGCAAATACAACAGAACTATGATTTTAATATATGATATAAATGTTATTAAAAGTAAATATTGTGATTATTTTTTAATTTTATGATGTAAATAATAAAGCAATTTTCATAATAAGATTTTGACTTTTGTTTTCTTTTTATTCATTAGCTTCACTCAATAAGTTAATTGAAATAAAAGAAAATTATTTAATTTATATTAATTCTCAGTTATTATTTTCATCTATAATTAGCGTTATTTTGTGTAAATTCATACCTACTTTAAATGTAAATAAAATTATTGTAAGAAATATTTAGTAAAGAGTATAAAAAAAGGGGAAAAAATTATGCGTTAAAAATAGCAACAGATAAAGAAAATTATTTAAATAAATAATCTTTTGGAGTTTATATATCTTTAAGATTATTTCCAAAATGAAAGACATCGTTGACGCAAATATATTGTACAATAAGAAAAAAAAATTATATCTTACATTTTTGGAAGTGACATGTTTATTTAAGAAAAGTTCATCTAAAATTTCTTTACACTCATGTTTATACTCAAATTTCTTTACACACTTCATACTCAGTTGTATATTTTCGATTTATTTATCTTTCTTACAGAAAAATATTTTGCAAATTGAAAAATCTGAACATTATTTATGCCTTCGATTTTTTACTATTCAACATTCCAACATTATGAGTATCATATATTTAAGTAATAATTTCATCGTAGTGTACTTACTACGTAAAAATTTCTAAGACTAAAAATATATATATATATTTAGAACAGTTTTTCCATTTGTCATGTAAAATCTAAAATTAGACATAGAAAAATAATTTGTTAAGAGAATTTATTTTGGATGTAAACGCATAATGATTTTACATAAATGCGAGAAATGAAAGATTAAGTTGAAACAAATATACGAAATATATTGCACAATAAAAACAAAAGAATTCCTACATTTTTCAAAATGAAACGTTTACTTAAGAAATGTCAATCTAAAATTTATTTAGTTCCGGCAATTTTAGATTTCTTTATCTTACTTATGGTAAAATATTTTGCAAATTGAAAAATCGCAATATTTTTTGTCTTCAATTTTTTACTATTCAACATTTTATCTTTATGAAGTTTCATGTATTTCAAAATAATTTCATCGTAGTTTATTTACTGCATATATATTTCAAATATTAAAAAAAGAAATATATTTCCAACGGTTTTTCCATTTGTCATATAAAATCTGAAAATAGACATAGAAAAATATTTTTTGAGAAAATTTATTTTGGATACAAACCAATAATGTATTTATACGGATGCAAAAATTCTTATGAATATTTCCTAGAATCTTTTGACAAGTGTTATATCTAGCCAAAAATATATTAATAAAAACGAGTTTGTTCATTTCTATTTGAAGATTTCAGAAATGAGAATTTTTGTATTAAAAAGAATATGTAACATACGCTAAGTTTGATATAGAGAAATTTAGCTATTCTCCATAAAAAAGAGTTGGAATTTAAATAAAATGGTCATTTGTGTTATAAAACAATATATGTCTTCTATATAAAAGAAAAACAGTTTTTACATTAAAAGTTTTATGCTTAGTTTCTTTTTATATCTTGAGACTGTTTATTTCGACAAATTCAGGTAGATGTTTAACAGTAGCTGAATGGATCTTAAAATTATTACAATCAAAAGAAATGAATGGAAACCTGTTTACAGGGGTATCGCCATTTAATATACACAGAGTGTATCTAAACTAATGAACAAAACTTTAAGGGGTGATAGTACACATCAAGACAAACGATATTAAAAAGGAAACTAAGGGTCCCAAAAGTCTTCCGAAGGAGGTATGCGCCATTAAAATTTACGGTCCAAAATTTCAAATAAATATAAAAAACGGAAAAAATGGCGGGTTGATTTGCGGTTTTTACTAAAACTATTCTTTATGTCAGTGTTAAAAATCATCATGTTATCAAGCATTTAATAAGATTTAAAAAAAAAAAAAAGTTAAAAGTAGTTGTACGTTACTCCAAAGTCTAATACGCCCTCTATCGGCATTTTTTGAAATTTATTTTCGAGAAAATAATGATTTAAAGATTAGTTTTAGCGAAGACCGCAAACGAATCGACCAATTTTTCCGTTTTTTTATAATTTCAAATTTAAACCTCTACCCCGCCTCTGAACACAGTTCAGTTCGCGCTATGTAATCACTCCCAACTATTCAGATTTTGAGCTCAAAATTTAAGTTTAAGCGATTGGAGGCATTTAATGAGATTAAAAAATAACGTTTTAGAATAGTTATACATTTCTCCAACGTCTAAGGCGCCCTCTGTCGGCATTTTTAAAAATTTATCTTTAAAATTTATTTTCAAGAAAATACTGATTTAAAGAGTAGTTTTAGCGAAAATCGTAAACAAATCGACCAATTTTTTTCGTTTTTTATAATCATTTGAAATTTGAACCTGTGAACACAGTTCAGTTTCCACTACTTAACCACTCCCAACTATTCAGATTTTGAGCTCAAAATTTAGTTTAAGTCTAACCTTCTGTAAACATTCAATGAGATGCAAAAAATGGCGGAAAAAATAGTTGTTCGTTTCTGGAAAGTCTAAAGCGCCCTCTATCGGCATTTTTTGAAATCTATCTTTATAATTTATTTTTTAAGAAAATACTGACATACAGAATAGTTTTAGTAAAAACCGCAAATCAACCGACCAAATTTTTCGTTTTTTATCTTTATTTGAATTTTTGGACCCTAAACTTTAATGGCGCATATCTCCTTCGGAAGACTTTTGGGATCCTAAATTTAAAATTTTATATTATTTGTCTTAATGTGTACTATCACGCCTTAAAGTTTTGCCCATTAGTTTAGATACACCCTGTATGTATTAAGACATATTATATTGTTTTATATGTCTAAGCTTCTAAAAAAATTAATGAGATACAAAAAATAACCGTAAAAAATAGTTCTTCAATACTCCAAAGTCTAAAGCGACCTCTATCGGCATTTTTTGAAATATATCTTTTAAATTTATTTTTAAGAAAATACTAATTTAAAGAATAGTTTTAGTGAAAACCGCAAACGAATCAACCTATTTTTCCGTTTTTTATAATTGTTTGAAATTTGAACCTCTGAACATAGTTCAGTTTACTCTACTTCACCACTTCCAACTATTCAGATTTTGAGCTCAAAATTTAAGTCTAACCTTCTATAAACATTCAATGAGATGCAAAAAATGGCGGAAAAAATAGTTGTTCGCTGCTCCAATGTCTAAAGCACCCTCTATCGGCATTTTTTTAAATCTATCTTTATAATTTATTTTTAAGAAAATACTGACATAAAGAATAGCTTTAATGAAAACCGCAAATCAATCGACCAATTTTTCCGTTTTTTATTTTTATTTGAAATTTTGTTCCCTAAACTTTAATGGCTCGTATCCCCTTCGGAAGACGTTTGGAACCCTTACTTTCCTATTTAATATTGTTTGTCTTGATGTGTACTATCACCCCTTAAAGTTTTGCCCAATAGTTTAGATACACCCTGCATATACATATATATATATATATATATATATATATATATATATATATATATATCAGTGCTCCCAAATGGTCCATGAATCGAACACTAATATTTTTTAACAGAAAATTTCAAAGTAGGTTTCTACGGCATTTGTGCTAAAACTAACCTCCGAAAGCGATTTCTGTGCAATTTGCAAGAAAAAATATAAAACGAAAATCTTTCTAACAAAATATTGATGTTCAGTTGGGGGACCATTTGGGAGCCCTGATATATATATTTCAATATTCATTATTTTAAAAGTCGTTGAAAATAGTGTGTTAGTGTGTGTTTTATTTATTCTCAAATCTGTCATCATCTGAGTAAAGATACATTTTACTTTATAATGTTTTTGAAATCCATTTTTACAATTTTCTTGTTATTCAACGAATCAGTATCCCGCGCACCTGTGTCGCGTCGGCCATATTACATCGAAATCATTCTGTCAGCATATGTGGATATCTTTCACTTTTACGCCCTCTTTTACTCTCCATTGATTGAGTAATTACGCACATTCCAAGGTTCATTCCTGAATCTGGTTTATTTGTCCTGAAACTTACATTCAAATCTGTGTTCTTACTCTTTCTTTATAAAATCAGCGTACATCAGCTCAAGATACGGTATTCTGTCCTTTTCCCACGTGCTTTAATCGTGTTATCTTGAGTCCGCAATCTTGTAGAATTCTAAATTGCTATTGAAATCATAGCATGATACATCGACATGCATAAATCCGAAAGCTTCAGGTATATTTTTGTAATGTAAAATTTGATTTAATCTTTTTCTTATGCGATAAATCAAAGCAATTATGATACCAACTTGCTTCGTTTATTATTTGAGGAACTGAACTATTGAATCTATCGCTAAAATCACTCATGGCATGATCAAATAAATCAGTAATGCGAATGAAATACAACCAATTTGTGTTTCCAATTGGAATAATCCGGTTTGAGATTATCGACGATTTCTCGCAAATCCATGCAATTTATCGACTGCAAAATAACATAACTTATTTACAAGCAGCTGTATGTATGTAGCTACTGTAAATTAATGTATTGATACATAACCTTTCACTAAGTCAGGCAGCATAAGAGTGCTCAATAAATCTCACTCACCATACACTTGTCTGAAAGGAACTCGAAGTCTCTTTATTGTTCCAACCTTATGCACACACAAATATATATATATATATATATATATATATATATATATATATATATTATATAAATTATTATAGAAAAAAAACCTCAGTTTTCAGAAAAATGTGTTATAAATGAAATCTTAATTACGGTTTTTTGACAGAATGTTTTTACTATCTATGGCAGTTTATCAAATAAATTTATCTAATGCTTTTTCTTAATGTTCCTTTGATGATGAATTACGTATTTTAATCCACACATTATAACACTCATAGATTCCAATTTGAATAATTTGTATTTGATAATTCCAATAAGCACAAACATAAAATTTTCCCCGATAGAAAAATTATCCTAAAAAAAAGTTATCAAATGAAAATAGCCCAGCTGATATTAATTATACGTAAATGAATCAGTCGGTACAGTTAGTTATTTTATTATTTTATTTTATTGTTTTCTGAAAAGATTTGTTAAAAACCAATTACCTTTACGTCGAAGAATATTGTGTGTGCCAAATTTCGGAATGACAAATGGATTTGATGATTCTTTTTTGCACACACACACATATACATACATACATATATATATATATATATATATAATTATAGAAAGAAAACCTTAGTTTTCCGAAAAATGTGTGATAAATGAAATCTTAATTACTGTTCTTTGACAGAATGTTTTTACTATCTATGGCAATTTATCAAATAAATTTATCTAACGCTTTTTTTTTAATGTTACCTAGGTGATGAATTACTTATTTTAATCCACACGTTATAACACTTGTAGCTTCCATTGGAATAATTTGTGTTTTATGATTCTAGTAAGCACAAACATTAAATTTCCCTCTGATAGAAAAATTATCTTAAAAGAAGTTATCATATGAAAATCACTCAGCTGATATTAATTATACGTGAATGAATCATTCGGTACAGATAGTTATTTTATTATTTTATTTTATTGTGTTCTGAAAAGATCTGTTAAAAAAAACAATTACCTTTATGTCAAAGAATATCGTCTCTGCTAAATTTCGGAATGACAAATGGATTTGATGATTCTTTTTTTGCATATATATAAATGAAAATAATTCCACAAAAAATATCTCAGTTTTCAAAAAATTGTGTGATAAATAAATTTTAGATTACTGTTATGTGACAAAAGATTTTTTATATTTATGGCAATTTATCAAATAAATTTACCTAACTTTTTTTTTTCGTTCTATATCTTTTATGATGAATCACTTATTATAATTCGCACATTGTAACTCTCATAGCCTCATTTTGAATAATTCGTATTTGATCATTCGAATAAGCACAGACATATCATTTTCCGTTGATAAAAATTAACTTTTAAGTGATTACAAAATAAATTACTACGGTCATTTATTGCAAAAAAAAGTTCAAGGTCATTGCTTAATTATAGTTCTGCGCTCTAGTGCGCTCTATGATCTATGACATATAATGTAATTAACGATTCTCCAGTAGTTGATAAAATTCAAGTAGTACATCCGATTTTAAATATGGCACCATTAAAAGCAGAAATCAGTTTTTAGATAAAACTAGACGCAATGTTTTTGTTTCAATATTAGTACACATGTTATTACATTGTACCCAGTTGATATTCATTTCTGAAGAAATCTAACAATTTTTAATGAATGTCTTTTGAAATCTAATATTTCAAAATTTTACCGAACTTTTTCTACGATCCCTCTTTTTTATATTCAAAATAATTAATAAATGGAGTGATTTTTTTCCTTTCTGTAACATAGGAAAATTAATGCAGCAGAAAGACAGTTTTAAATAAAATCAGCTTCGAAAAATTATATTATGTTTTTACAAAAATTTTCACACCTTACATGAATGATAGAATTTTTTTTGCATATATTTAATTTTAAACCAAACAAAATTAAATCTTTCAGAATATTAAAATTTCCACACTGCGAAACTGAAATTAAATTTATATATACTTTTTCTTTCAAAATAAAATATTATCAAGCAATATTAATTTTATTTTAACAATAAATTTATGAATTTTAGTATACAAAATTGCAATATCAAAGGAATAGCACATTTGATAACAAAAGAAAATGCTTTCTAAATTTTAGTATGTTTATAAGAAAAATAATATCCTTGCCATTTTTTAAATTATGAAATTTTTAGGCGTTTTTAAAATGTGTCCCATAAATTAAATAGTATCTGTATAATAATAAATTATTAAGTTTAGTTTACCAGTTTCTTCTCTACGTTTTTTCCTAATCTGTTAAATTCATAAAATGTTTGATAAAACAATTCAGTTACTGAACTAATTAAAGAGTAATTGTGCTATGTAAAACACACTTATAAATTATGTTTTATAAATTTTAAATTCCTTTCAAAATTCCTGCTTAAAAAAAAAAAAAAAAAAAAAAAAAAAACACTTTTTTTTTATGAAAGTAATGTTTGCTTTTAGTAAAGTTAATCATAACATATGTGAATCAATGATACGTCTCTTGATATGACCCGTATTGATGTTTTAGAAATGAATTTTTATTGAGTACAAATATTTGTTATTTTAGTTTTATTATATAAGAGGATTCTGAATAAACAGGAAGAGTAAGAATCTCTAGCTATATTCTTTGAATAAGATAATGTTTTTGCGTTTCGTATACATAAACTTTAAGAAATAGAGTAAAACAATCAGAAATAAATCAAGAATATGCAAATTTGAACGAGAAGTGTGTTGGTTGTGTCAACCCTTTAACGCCGGTTGTCAAGAATCCTTGTTGTGTAAGTATGTATAGGGTGTATGTAAACTCTTGGGCAAAACTTTAAGGGGTGATAGTACACTTAAAAACAAGCAATATTAAATAGGAAACCAAATGTTCCAAACGTTTTCTGAAGGAGATAGCCACCATTAAAGTTCAGGGTCCAAAATTTGAAATAATAATAAAAACGAAAAAAAATGGTCAATTGATTTGCGGTTTTCACTTAAACTATTCTTCATGTCAGTATTGTCTTGAAAATAAATTATAAAGATAAGTTTCAAAAACTGCCGATAGAGGACGCTTTAGACTTTAGAGTATCGAACAACTATTTTTACCTTTATTTTTTGCATGTCATTAATTTTTTTAAGAGCATAGACATAAACTTAAATGTAGAACTTAAAATCTGAATCGTTAGGAATGGTTAAGTAGCGCAAATTGAAAGGTGTTCAATGGTGGTAGAAAGGTTCAAATTTCAAATGATTGTAAAAAACAGAAAAATTGGTCAGTTGATTTGTGGTTTTCACTAAAACCATTCTTTATGTCAGCATTTTCTCGAAAATAAATTATAAATTTCAAAAAATACCGAATGAAGGCGTTTTAGATTTTGGAGTAACGTACAACTATTTGTTAGCGTTATTTTTTGCATCTTATTAATTTTTTTAGAATCTTAGACATAAATTTAAATTTTGAGCTGAAAATCTAAATCGTTGGGAATGGTTAAGTAGTGCTAACTGAACTGTGTTCAATGGGGGTGGGGAGGTTCAAATTTCAAATGATTATAAAAAAAATAATGAGATGCAAAAAATAATGGTAAAAAATAATTGTACGTTACTCCAAAGTCTAAAGCGCCCTCTGTCGGCATTTTTTATTTATCTTTATAATTTATTTTCAAGACAATTCTGACATAAAGAATTGTTTTAGTGAAACCCGCAAACGAATCGAGAAGATTTTCTGTTTTTTATAATCATTTCAAATTTTGGGCTCTAACGCCACCTATCTCCTTCGGAAGACGTTTGGGACTCTTAGTTTCCTATTTAACCCTTTGCGGTTTCCTATTTAACCCTTTGCGGGGCAGGGCAAATTCATTGCTAAAGTATTGAAATAAATGACTGACATCGGAATTTGAAAACAACTTTATTTGTAAATAAGAAAACGCTATGTTTCACGCATTCAATAAACCGTAATTCTCTTTAACAAAATTCTGGTGCCAATGTGACGTTTGGGAATTAAAATTAAGTGGTATATCTATGAAACCAGCGCCCCGCAAAGGGTTATTTGTTTGTTTTGATGTTTACTATCACCCCTCAAAATTTTGCCCAAGAGTTTAGATACACCCCGTGGATTTTTTTATCCGGAAAACCAATGTTTAGATAAGAAATTTTCATATAGCCTAATCTCTAACTTTAAGAGATTAAATGAGATAAAATATAGAATATCTAATTTTAATTGATATCTGTGTGTAAAAGAAAAAGTGTAAAAGAATCTTATACTTAATTCTTTAAACCCAGTCAGTTCTTTTTTATTTCTAATTAAAAGCTATAGAAATCGAGAATTTCTTGTTCCGTATTTAACTTAATATCGTAAAAAATTCCGAAATCATTTTCAATTAATATAGTTAAAGTGTTAAATGAGTCAACAAGATAATCAAATAGAATCCATACATAAAACAAATCTATGGCATTCATTTAATGTGTTTTAAAATATAGATCAGACGTCCCAATGCCGTCTATCAGGTATATAAGATAGAAGTATCCCAGCCAGCAGAATTTTGGTAGAGTGTGTACCATTAATAGAGAGAAAAAAAGCATACGCAGTACGCCATGAAGTCTATCATTTTCAAACTTCAAGTTCAAATATGTTGACATGGAAACTGGAATATCTGACGTATATTATGGGTTTCGTATATATTTTATGAAACCCATAAATACTGAAAATACACAATACAAAATGTAGAGATAAAATGGGATCTCCAAACCGGAAAATAAGACACTAATACGAAGAAAACACCAGGTTTTAAAAACTGATGATAATTTTTACCTTTCTATGGTTTAAACTGGAAATTTAATTATAATAAATTATAATTCATAGTCGAATTTATGTATATAAGTTAATCCTTGAAATGAATCTCTTCATACGAAAAGGGCTTCAGACACCAAATCAATAAATTTGAATTAACCACGGATTTTTTTTTTTTTGTTATCCCAAGTTTCTCAGTGTTGAATTCAAACACTTTTCTCCGGGAGGGATTTCAGTGGCTCCGGGGGACAAATTGTATTTTGTAACCATTGAAAACCTAAAATTTGAAATTTCACGCTGCATGTTTCTATGCAATTAAGGGCTTCAGTTTCACTTCCATACACAGTCTAGACACAACCCAATTATTACTGGAGAAAAGGATATAGAGAGCAATGAATTTTTCAGTTTTTTTTTTTTTAAACTAGATTTAGTTGACTGAAGCCTTTTTTACATGAATCATTCAAATATGTAACACATTTCCATTACTCGTGATGCGTTGAATTCATATAATTTAATTTATTAATAGCACATTTTTTCTCATTCCAAGCAATATAAACGTAGAAAAGAATGTCAAAAAGTTTGAATGATATTGTAAAACAATTTATTTCATGAAGTGAATAAAAGTTTATGAGTTTTATTATATTAAGGAATAAATATGATTGAATGGTAATCATCCTTAAACGAACCTATTAAGCATGATTTTTAACCTTCACTGTGGTATATTGATATACTGATTATATCAAATTATCCATACTAGATTGATTTGATCTTACAATGCTGTAATAACTATAAGGCTTATTTAGAAAGTTAAAAATGTTTAACTACATCACTCAATTATACATTTGTTACATTGTATAAATAAACAAATAACGAATAGTTCATTAGAAGCATGACCATACAGTATTATAAAAAGTCTTTGCTGCAAAATATAATACTTTTTAACAATATAATATAAATTTAAATTTCAAATTTTCTTAATTTCAAATTTATTTGAAAAAAGAAACTTTTCTAAGTTTTTAAAAGAATTAAAGTAAAAAAAATAAAAATGTATTTTAAATTCCATTTTTTAATTCAACTCTTTTAAAGAATTCTTGTTTACTAGCTGCATTTATTTGTTGAATGACGCCTTTTTTTCTACTTGTAACAAAAGCCTGTATTTTAACAAAAATTATTGCAGAGTTTTTTTTTTCTTTTTTTGTGTGTCATGCTGGAATTGTGTGATTTAGATTTAGTTTCATGAAAAGACTTTTTTTTCATAAAGTGAATTTGAAATAAAATGCGTGTTTTACGCTTTTTAAAGTGCATTAATTTTATTGAAATTAACGTTTTTACTTCTCACAAATTACTAAGTATTATTTTAAAAGAATTTTATATATTTTTTAAATAAAATGTTTGGGAAATACATTAATTAAAATCAGATGAAGCAAAATTTATTTTTGGCAGCAGTTTATGAATACTGTTTTTCTGAAATGGATAAATCCCAAATATGCAAAGTGGACTTAAATTTCACCGTTCTTTTAAACAACGAAGATATTAAAAATATAGATGTTTCAGATTGAAAATATACATTCTTTTTAGAATGTCTTAGTATTTTAAGCATGAAATCATCGCGGCCATCATCAGCGAATATTTGTTTATGGTTAATTGCTGATCTATTTATACAAATATGCCACTTCGTGTAGATTGAGAGAATCAATAATTATTAGGGTAGTTGAAAGTAAAAGTAGCAGTATCTTGGATGTAGTGATAAATATTGAATTTATGTAGTGAAATATATTTAACTGCAATTCCATTTATTTGAACATCACTTCAATTAAAGAATCTAATTAAAATATTTTAATTGTACAAAAAAGAACGAAAATTCATTCCACTAGCATAGATTGCAAAATTTTTCAAACATATCGAGAATATTGTAACGAAAATTCACAGTTCACTATCGTAAAAGATAATGTCTAAACAAGAAATTTGGAAAACGATTACGAAAAGAAAAGCAATTTATACACCTCCATTATTAACCGGAAAAGTATGGAATTGTTTTCACACTACATATAGACCACGAAGCGGCAGCACAGACAATGACCTCATCGAGTTCACAAATAAAAAATCTACGCATAGCTGAATCTCGATTCACATATTAAAACGCAATCGCACTATTATGCGAACTACTTGGTTTCCCATCGACCAAAAAACTATTGCCAAATTACTAGATTAAATGCCAATAATAATTGACCAGGAATGCCACATTCAATGATATTGGACGCGAAATACGTGTTTAAAACGTTATCAAGTGATTTTTTTTTCGACTTTTTAGTTGTATTTTTATTGATGTTTTACTAATTTATTTGTTCTTTCATTATTTAAAATTAAAATTGGGTCAATATGTAAAATTTGGCTATTAGTTTGGCGATTCGTATAATTTGGCTAAATTGGTCTACGGGGTAACTAAGTAGTACCATATTATATTATATCTTAGTAGAAAACACCTAAGAAACAATTTTAACGGTTGACTCGTATGTTTACCATTGTGTTTTCTTGCACCCATAAGTATGGAAACATGGAGTATTGAAAACAGGAAAATATAATGGTAAACTTAGGAGTCAATTGCTAATATCGGGTTTTTAAATGTTTTCCGCCAAGATATGACTTGGCAGACTCATCGAGAATTACCTAATCCTAGACTTTAATCCATGAACTCGATGAGGTGATTGTCTGGGCTCCGCCTCCTGGTCTATTACTGAGACCTATAGATCTGTATGTATAAAACTTAATACTCTAAAAGTTGGTGAAATTAAACATGCAATAAACTAGGAAGATTCCATTTAGCAATTTCCATGAATAAACGGGGATGTACTTGAGAACTTCTGTGTAAACCTGTTTTTAATCTGCGGAATTTTTACACAAGGAGTAATATAAAAAAATAATAATAAATAAAGAAAAATGCATGCAACAAGTAAACACGCACCTCCAGAAATTATGATACATAAGCTTCAACTTTCCATTACTTTTTATTTTCTTCTACAGTAAATGTCTTATGTTCATTTCAGAAAGTGAACGATAAATTCTAAACTTACAGCGTATCACAGCGGCCTGGTAGGTACAGTCAGACCTCGATATCACATCATTTTTCCAAGTCCCGATTCTCTGTATAGGATTTTAATGTAAATAAACTGCGGATGTTACATCGTTGAATAATTTTCATCTCCGGATATCACGACGATTTAGGAAAATTGTCCATTTTTCATAATCCATGTAATAAGCGCGGAAATCAAGCAGTAAGAAAAATTCTCAGCCAACTTTTCTCAAAAATGTCTGAAGTACCAATTAATATAAATGAGAAAATTTGTTTAATCAACTATCTGATTTTTTAAAAAACTACACACTATGAATGACAGAATCAGTGAAAAAAAGATTTGTTCCTGCGCGTTTCTATCCTCCAATTAACGATTACTCACATTCTGCGTAATATGTATTCACTTAGGTAATGTTAAACATTTCATTTCCACACTTTATTCGTTGTGTTTAAAATTGTTTACGGCAAAAGCAGTGGCGTAGCTAAGGGGGGAAAGGGGTGCGTCCGCCCCGGGCGCTGAGGCCTAGGGGCGCCATATTGAGAGAAATTGTTATATATCTATATTGGGGTGAGGGCTCAAAATTTCTTGCTGGCCCCGGGCGCCAAAAAACATAGCTACGCTACTGGGCAAAAGGGCAGGAAAATCTAAGCCAGAGTTCATAATTGTTTTAAGCATGCTGGTTTCATCCAAGTTCATCAGATGTCGAGTGCATAGAAGGAAATGAAGGCTCTAATATTGCTTAAAGAGTTGTTATATCGTGAAATAAAAATAACGGGGGGTGCCCAGATGTACATCAATTTTGATAAAGATGTTCCACATCAATAGATACAATGATTTCTGAAAATGCAAAACAGTAAAAGACAGAAATATTCTTCAGATTTGGGAATCAAAAGTGATAGGAAGCAAGAATAAAAAAAGCATCGCATTGCATTAATACAATCAGAAATTATCTAACATATTTTTCTGAAACAACGGATATTGCCCAAAATTCATTATAAAATATAGAAAACGAATTGTAGGAAGCGCATATAGGGATACACAGACCGTAATTCATCAGTATTTCATGTAACAAGAAAGTCTGCAGAAATCCGATTTTTATTCTTTTCAATTTCGTTTTTGTATGTATTTTGTTTTATAATAATGTTTAATTGCTTAAAAATGAAAAAAAAAACTATTGTGAATTTAAAATTTTCTTAAATTAATTAACCTACAGCTTTTTACAAACATATTTTGTTCCAGCTTCGTTTACCACAACACTTTTTCCTGGTCTCGAGAGTGTCGGGATAGCGAGGTTCGACTTTATATAGATATATTTAAAATTGTTAACTTAGTTAATATCTGTAAATTGCACCGCAAACGACTTTTCTCGTATAAGCCGTATTGTAAAAGATTTATTCCGGATGTCGACGTAAACGACACTTCATTTTCAGTTCAGAACTTGTTTTTCTAAACTACATCAACATAGATTAATTCCATGTCAATCTGACAGTAAGCAAGCAGTTTGTCTACAGCCATGCAAAAGACAGACGGACTTGACGGACAATCCATCTGATGAGATGACCCTGTTAAATTTTAGGGCTCGTATGCTTCAAGGATTTTCAAACATTTTTACAAGAATTTTTTAAAGAAATATTTGCCTTATTTAACCCTTTCTTTACCGGCGGTACTTATAAATACCAATTGAATTACGTATTATAAAATTCTTTTAATACGTTAATTAGTTGTAATATTGTATAGAATGACTTACAGATACATTACTTTGCCTTGTTCCAAAAGCATTATTGGTTACACAAAACAAAAATATTTTAAAAGGATGATTTATTTTGCCTTTGTATCTTTTCAGTTTTCATAGAGCTGAGGGAAGAGGATGGGGATTTTTCAATTCGGAACTATTTCTATATTTATATTGTAAGAACATCATATTTGTGAATTTTATAATACTACAAAATACTAAGAAAATAATTTAAAATAAAAGATTTGAATGGGTTAAAAATATTGCACAAAATCCCTGTAAATTCAAATTTAAATAATCCTCCCAAGTCCTTCAATCCTTCAAAAATTCTTCAAATATTTATTAAATGATTGTGCAAATCTTTTAATTTAGTTAAAACAATTTACGTAAAATGCTTTAGAATGTAAAATTTTCATGAATTCATAATTCGGTAGATAAAAGATTAAAGAAATATTTCCCCTATTTAATAAAAATAAATTCTATTTTTAGATATAGCGACCGGTACTTTACAAGATTTCTGGTATTAAAACGCATAAAATCCCCTGAAACCCTTGATGCGTAAAAACCCTGTTTTGATAAGCACTTTTTGACGTTGCTGGAGAGAGATAAAAGGAAGAAATTGGAAGTTGTATTCCAACCGTAGCAAATGAGGTGCATTCGTTCAATAAAAATATTCAGATCTTGGTGTAATATAGTAGATACTTAGGATACAGTATAAAAACATAATTTTTTGCGTATCCCTACTAGTATTACCTGATGTTTAGGAAGTAACTTGTAGTAAACTTCAGCAAATTATATCAATTTCATAAGATGTGAAATAGTTTAATATTATCTAAATGCACCCCAAACGATATTTTCCCCTATGTCATTGTGTAGTTGAGTAATTTTGTGTAGCCCAGTATGTTTATAACAATCATTCTTTGCACCACAGATTGCACTTAAAGTATATTTTAGAATATGCTTCATAGATGTATATCACTTGTATTATGTTCGAAAGATTGTAACACCATTAAAATATAATGTAACGGAATACTTTTGATTGTCCCAATAATTTAACAATGCATCCAATTTTCCTAAAATTTATATGACTCAACAAAACTATACCAAATTATACATTTCAAATTTCAAATTATTCGGTTTTGCAGTTTTTTGGATGTTTTGTATGCGGACGGACGGACGGAACGACAACTATAATTGCTACGTATTTACATAATTACGAACGTACATAAAAATTAATTTTATATATATAACTGGTAACAATTTTAAATTTAATGTTTTTAAGAGAAATCGTCTTTTGTGTAAAATTAAGCGCATGTATCACCCGCGTACCAAGCAGATAGAAACACCATCCTTTTAAGAGAATGAACTAGTTTAATACAATATAAAATTTTGTTATGTTAAAGGCATGTAATGCTCTTAATTCAAAACAAACGCCCTCCATAATACTACAAGGTCATACTTGCCAACCTCCGGCTTTTTTTAAATGAGAAAATTGTATTTTGAACCAGAAAAATTGCCTAGTTAAATATGCCTAACATTAAATATGGTAGGCGATTGACAGTTACATATTTTCACTCATTAATTTAATTTCTGGTTCGAAGTATAGTTTATCGATTTAAAAAAAAGCCGGAGGCTGGCATGTGTGCAAGGTTAAAAATAAAAATACATATGACGACCTGAGAAGCCAAGGGCTACAAATGACAATAATTGGATTTGGAGTAAATTGAGTTTAAAATTAATTGATGTTAAATTTGAACGTCAATAATAATTGACTGAATTGAAATGGGAAACTGCCGTGTGTTTCATTGTCAACTTTGAACTCTTATTTCAATAATTGTTAAAAAAGCAGAGAACAATTTTCTTTAAATTTATAAGTAATAAATATTATTTCTTATTCGACAAAATTGGTTTATCTCTAGAACACAAAACATAATTAGAAAATTACTTTTAATTCTTCATCTAGAAAGAAAATACGATATTTCCATTGCGTTTCTGCACTTAGGTCATTTTTTTCAATTTTTTTACTTATACCCCTTGACTTATGGGGTCCTTATATATATTATGTATATAACAATATTTGTTTAGTTACTCGTAATGAATAAAAATTTATGTGAAATATCAATTTTTTCACCACGTGTTAAGGTTTTTCAATATTTTAATTTGCATACGCAATAAGAATTTAAAAAATATAATGCGTAGTTTTCAAAAATAAAAATAAATTTATTGCATGCATCAGTTACCATAATGACATCTGCATAGCAAAATGTACATTAAACATTTCTTGCCTCATTACATGCATGATGTGAAATGGATATTTGCTTTTATGATGATGTTTCATATCTTGTTGCTATCTGTTTATCTTTTAAAAATCGAAAACACAACGTTGTTTCAACTACAAAAATTATATATTCATATTATATTTAGATGTCAAGAAAAATGATTTGACTGCACATAATGTTAACATATAAACAGAAATTTGTCGAATAAAATGTTAAAATGTACGTTTCTGTTTACATGTATAACATGTTTTGTGAATACATAATTTATGAAAATTATATATGTCAATTTATATAATTAGTGTAAATGTTTACTAAAAGGTTACCCCAAGTGTGTAAACAAGAATACTTCATATCTGGTTTATAACTATATTTGCATTTATAAATTTATGAGAAAGTAAAATAAAAATCCCGATAATTAAAAAGCAAAAAAATCCTTCTTCAGAAAAAAAAAAATTAATGCTTCCTCGACATTTTGGTTTCGAATTTTACGTTGTTTTTTAATCGTGTTTTCCTTTATTAGCATTGTTTGAAAGTATCATAAAATGCATTTGAGAAAAAAAAAATGCAAATTCTCTCTCTTTTTTTTTTTTTTTTTTTTTTTTTTGTAAAAATGTTTCAAGCGGAAATGTTATTATGTTTAATTATTAAAAAAAAATGTTTTGTTGTAAAAAAATGTTATAGAAAAGGAACAAATAAAGTGCACATTTATCTCGGGGAGGAGAAAGAATAAATCAAATTAATTTAAGCACATCAAGATAGGTATAATTTAATACGTATTTTATAATTCTACATCGAATAAAAGATCCCTAAAGTCGATATGAGCCTCTTTTACTAAGTCATGGCAAGTTTTATGAATGCAAACTTAACAATTATACTTTTAGCGGAAA
The DNA here is from genome assembly GCA_964019185.1 of Maratus speculifer. Lineage (NCBI taxonomy): Eukaryota > Metazoa > Arthropoda > Arachnida > Araneae > Salticidae > Maratus > Maratus speculifer. The sequence continues at coordinate 94,192,448 of OZ025295.1, forward strand.
AAACAAATTTTTAGAAAAAAAATGATTTCGTTCCGAAATTTGGGAAAAATGTTCCAGAAATGAAGATCCAGAAAGCTCAACACCCCCCCCCCCCCGCCCACACACACACGCACATACACAAAAATTTGTTTTACCACGTGATCGTGGACTCAGGGAGGATAAAGAGTAAATTATATTAACCATACATTATTTTAGTTAGGTATCATTTATTATGCATTTTACAATTCTACATCGAATAAAATGACCGTAAAGCGAGCCTCTTTTACTAAGTTACGGCAAGTTTTATGAACTTAACCGTTTAAACGCCAATCTTTCCAAATGGGAACATTGCATTGTTTATAATACAAAAAATATATTTTTCAGCATAATAACTATGTCCTTATTTTTCCTATAAAATGTAAGGTTGATTTCAACTTTTGAAAAAGTATTTATGCTTAAGCATTTATCACAAGCATAAGGAAAATGTAAATTCATTAATTTTATAAAACATATATTATTTGCTTTTGCCGTTTTCTCTATATAATTTACATTTTGACCTCTAGGAATTTAAATGTTTTTCGAATTCGAGAAAATATTCAAGAACAATATACAACAGCATATAGCGGAAAATAATTTGTTATACAGTAAAACCTCTAAATAACGGACACCTTGGGAGCGCAGAAATTGTCCGCTATTCGGAGGTGTCCGCTATTGGGAAAACCTCAGCGATAGTAAAATTGCTAATGAATGCTTAGTGTTTCATTAGTCGATTTAAAAATGTCCTAAAACCTCTATTATATGATTAAACCAAAAATTAAAATAATTTTCAAAGCAATAAAACTGAAATAAAATTGTGCATACCTTTATCCTTTTCTTATTACATTCTTACAAAAAAAAAAAAAGTTACAAAAGTATGCTTTTACTTGCGATTAGATTTGCAATGTGAGTAATTTGTTTTTCAATGTGAAGTTTTAACTCTGTAAGTAGTTTTAATTCTCTTAAATCATCTTTTTCTTAAAAAAAAAAAATAAATAAAATAAAAAATGTATAACTGTTTATTGTATTTTTCTGCTTCTTAAAAGCATCCAATCATCCGAGGGTGAGGGTGTGTGTGTGGGGGGGGGGATGTAGGGGATAAATGTAGGGGAGAGAGGGGATTTTCTCCAGCTCATTCCCACATTTATCTGTGATCACAAAATTTGTGATACATTGCCCTTATAAATTTAGAGGATTTTTATTTTTTTTCCTCGTTAAAAAATAATTTTTTGTTCTTTTTTGCCAAAATTACTGTCCGCTATTCGGAATGTCCGTTATTCAGAGGTTAAACATACAAAAATTAAAGTTTTGGTAGTGGGGATTTGAAAACTGTCCGTTAAATAGAGGTGTCCGCTATTCGGGAGTGTCCGTTATGGAGGTTTTACTGTATTTGCATAGGTTGTCAATCAATAATCGTGTTCCAAAATGCGAATTTAAAAATGAAAACAGTAAAGAAAACTGCAAAAATACTTGTTTTTGTTATTTTCTAAATTCGTGGCATAGATTACAACATTAGAAGTTGTAAGATAGGAAAAAAAATAATTATTACATTGCGATATTAATTCGGCGTTTAAACGGTTAACAATCATACTTTATGCGGGAAAAATAGGTTTTTACAGAAAAAAAGTGATGTCGTTTATGAAAATTTGAGAAGAAATACAAGAAATGAAGATCCAGTAAGACGCCCCCCCCCCCCTATTTCCCCGCACACATACATAAGAAGTTGTTTTACCGCGTTTTCGTGGATAAAACAGGAAGATTGTAACTTGATAGGAAATCAATTAATTGTTTATATTTAGTTGGGGAATAATTTAATACATGTTTTTAATTCTGAATCGAATAACATCATTCGTCCATCAACACCATAAGGCAGATTTTAAGTATGCAAAGTCAGGAACGCTTTTACGAGTACAAAATTATGAATATTCGAATTTTGATGATTTTGTTGACTTTGAAGAACAACAATCCAGAAGAATCTTTGAAGAACAACAACCCAGAAATTGGTTTATGATTTTTTTAAGGCACTTAATAACTAAGACATTATGATGCCATTTATAATATATAAAGAACATATTTTAAACATAAAAGGAATGTGACAATGTAGTGCTCAATAATAAAGTACAATTTCCGGAATTTTATTCAGAAACATATAACCATAAAATGCTTTTTTCTTTTCTTTCCGCCCTTAAAAATATGCTAAAGCAACATTGTATTTTGGGGATTCATAGAAACATTCATTTCTAATTACAAAACGATGTGTTTTCGAAATTTTCAAGAGGTGATGATCAATTAAAAAATCAATTCTGCATGTAGATTGTATAACTAAGGCTGTATATATTATCTACGATTGTTTCTAAAGTTTTTTAAAATGATAAGTTATTTTTCTAGGATCATTACTTACCTTACATTGTGCTAAAAATCATTATCTTACGTTATTTTCCTCTTATGGTCGAATCATAATGAGTATTTCTGTTTCAATAATCCTCTAACAAATACACGTGTATTATGCATACTTTTAAAATACATTCTTAATTGATGACTATATTCTGTAGTAAAGTTTCTTTTATCTGTAATCCCTTCCCTATGTGCCTGTACATAAAAATAAAAATGAAATATAGTGAACGCGCATAATCGCCAATAATTTATTTATTTGGATGCAAAATCATTTATATTTATCTTGTTCGTAAAAATGAAGCATTTAATAAACGAAATATTGACATCATAATTTTAAAAACAAAAAAATGATCTGCAGACGTGTTATAAAGTTCTAGTAAACATTTTTACTGGATGTTTTATGTCCATCTTTCAACTATATGAGAAAATGATGGAATAAGTGAAATGTTTATGGTAACCATTCTATGACTCTAATGGAATGAGTAGTTTGAAAAGGAAACAAAATTAATAGCTTATATATACAAAGAATCGATGAGTATTTAGAAATTTTGCATGTTTTAAGCTATAAGAGGTGTGGGGTTGATTTCGTCTGTGCACCCTCTGAGGAAGAACAAATGATCTATTGTCTGTGTTTATTTTATTTTATTCTTAGATTTTTTCTTGTTAAATATTTTAAAATTTAGATATACACTTTTTTAAATTATCTATAATTGCATATATTTATTAATGAATTATATATTGTTGCAATTATTATGTGCTGATTTTAGTGCCATTAATGCTACAATTTTCATTAAAAATATTGAAATAGTACTATGCATATATACGTATATATTATAAATAACACCATAAATGAAGTATTATAAGTAACACGATAATTTGCAAATGGATAATACGCGGATTAATGAATATCGCTTTAGGTCATTTTTTATTATCTTGTTTTATCACATGAAATAATGCCTCTTTCGTAAAGAAATTTTTCGTAAACATACTTTTATTCTTTGATGAATAGAATTTCATAAATAATTGCTGACAAAAAAATAGCATTCTGTTTTTTTTTTTTTTTTTTTTAGGATTTCTAATATTTATTGGTCGAATTAAATATGAATATGTTTTTCTTAAAGATTACGCTTATACTTAGTCTGATTAATAATTAATAATTTCTAAATTTGTTTACGTAAATATTGTTTTTTGTAGCTAATAAATTATAAAAAAGAAAAAAAAAATGATTTTTTTTTGCCCTTTAATTAGTATTATATTGTATATAATATTATGTACAATAACAGGCTTAAGAGAATTATATTTTGCAGAAAGATAAATATTTTATCATACCATTTAGGTAAACATTTGTCTATTTTTAACATAGATATAAAATGTAATGTAGATGGGAAGTTTTAAAGAATTATGTTCATGTGCGAATTATGCATACATATATTGTATTACAGATGCAAGTATACAGACGGAGTGTGACTATATATTTTTTTTTCAATATATACAAACTAAGATTTTTGGCTTGCTTTCAAGTGTACAGGATATTTAAAGTTCAATTGAATTAATTTTTATATATGGTTCAGTTTTCAGCTTATTTATATAATTCGACCATAAACAGGGCAAAAATTTTAAAGCAACATGTTAGAACGTTCTAAACAAAGTGCTGGGTGACCCTTAAAAATGCTATAATACGTTGTTATTTGTTTGATATTCTTATGTGATCGATGTTCGGCTAATTGTGCATATTTTCTTTAATTTATCTACTATTTTTAGCAATTTCAGCTTTGTCCGATTGGTATGTTTATGCAAAGATAAAAGTTGAGTTAAAATTAAGACATTGGCCGAAGATAAAAATTTGTCATTAGAGCAACTTTCTCTTTATAATGATTTAGTTTTGAGAAAGAATAAGAAGATATGTTCACATGTATCGACAGTATAAAATAGTTAATGGAGATGTTTGTACAATGTTTTAAAGCAAATATATGTAAAGATTTTGCTATCTTAAGTTTTGTCGATAATACCATGTCGGTAAGTTGCTTATTCTTTATAAACATGCATACTTTCACATTTAATTCTGATAGTTCTATTCGAATTAAATTCAATAAATATGATAGCGGGGAATCACACACAGTGTCTGAATAATTAATTTCATTAAGATTAAAGCAAACGATAGTTGAATATAGTTTCCCTATATAATTGGTCACATTAAATTCAAATCGTATCAGAAATAGATATTGCAATTTATTATATTAAAGGTAGTATACTTTTTCTTATGTAAAATACTAACCACTCAATAATAAATTATGTATAACATTAAATGGTAAAATGTTTTACCAGGCGATTTGTACCTATTCATTTCCTTTTCAATAAACATGAGCCGATATGACTAGTTTATAATAAAAAATATTCTATATCAGTTTAATTTTTTTTCTGTCAATCACATCACCATATTACCAAGTTTTTGTGTAAATTCAGCAGAATTTTGTTTGTGTCAATTTTATTACAATCTGTTAAAGTTTTCACTCATTTAAAGAGAAATAATAATTTATATTTTTTATCTTACAAAGTATGCTGCTTGTTTTTTGCTTTTTTAGTGAGGAAATATCTCATATTTTCAAAAACTCTTTGCTAGATTAAAGTAGGTTACAAGTATATACGATATTAAATTATGGTGCTTAAGAGCTTCAAATTATTTTAGTTCATAATAAGAAGAGAAGAATTTAAATTATCATTTTAGAAGTTGAAACAGTTTTTCTCATGAAACTCGCATAGTGTCAGATATGTGCATTACAATTTAATATATTAATGTAAATATGTTTTTTATTATGTAAAATACTAACATTTCAAAGTATAAACTACATATAGCATTAAATGTTACACAGTTTTACCAGTCGAGTGTACCCACTAATTTTCTTCTCATTAAACATGACGCATTACATCTATTTCATAATAAAACATATTATAAAAAAAATATTTTTTTTATGAATCACATTACTATATTGCCAAGTTTTTGCGTAATTTCGACTAAAGTTTGTTCATGTCAATTTTATTGCAATCTGTTAAAGTTTTCAGTTATTTAAAGGTAAATAATAGTTTGCAATTTTTATGCTACAAATTGTACTGTTTGTTACATATTTATATATTTTTAAATGCGCAAATATCTCCTGTTTTCAAAAACGTCTTGCTACATCAAAGTGAATGTTTACAAGTACGAAACTAAATTATTATGTTTTAGAGCTGCCAAATGTTTTATTTCATAATAACTAGAGACAAAATAAAATTATCATCTTAGAAACTAAAACAAAAGTATATACCATGAGAAACAGAGCGAAATAGTTGTAACAAATACAGTAATTCAGCATTTAATGCACGTGGCGAGTACAAAACACGAAGAATTGGGGAACAACAATGTGAGCAAAATTTATTCTTATCCACATACTGCGTAGCAATTAAAGCAATTTGGGATATTTTTTGCTAATTCAAAGGACAAACAAATCTGCTTTTTACTAGAAATTTATGTACATAAAAACATTCTTTTTTATATAAAGGATCAGTTATTTTTATTTAAATTTATTTTATAACGCAGATTACATAGATCAACAGATGTAGAAAAACGTTCACATTTTTTTATAAATAATATTTGAGAACACACATTTAATGTTAACTAATTTAATATATGCCTCACAATGTAAAAAATAATATAAAAAATCCATTTCTTTTTTAATTATTAATAAAAAAAAATAGTCCTTCTTACTATCATAAAAGCAAAGTTATAAGAATTGTTTTATGAAGGATAATCATATTTCAGTATGTAAAAACAAACATACAAAATGTGTAACAGACATAAAAGGTGAATATAAAACAAGACATTGTAAAAAAGTATGAACATATATAAAAAAATATAAATACTTTTTTCAACATATTATGTAAAAAATAAATCAAACTTTTTTTTAATAATAAAAACATTTATTTTTTTAGATAAATATGTTGAACCACACCTAACACTGTCATTTACATAATATTACCTTACTTAAAAAATGTAACAACCACGTTTTATAATCAAAAACTTAATTTTTATGCCGAATTATGAGACTTTTTTTTGTTCTTTTTTTTTAATATATATATTTTTTGTGAATCAGTTAATTTTTTTTAATCTTCTGTATCAAAAGAAAGCTTTGCGATAAGTATAAAATATAAATCAAACCTAAGTTTTTATATTAATTTTTACTGTCAAAATATGAATATTTAAAACCTGTTGTAAAAAGACCAATATATTTTATTTGAACAATTTTTATGCAATTTTTTTAAGCTTTTCAAATATAGGAAAAAACTAAAAAAAAATTCCAAATTACTTTGAAGATAATATTATAAGCTACATAAAAAAACATATTTATTATAATTTATTGTCTTTCGTGCGTATCTAATAATTAGTTTAAACTACTTATCTTTAATTAAAAATTAACTACATATTTGTTTACACATTATATACAATATATTTCTTTAATACTGCACCTTGAAATCAGATAAATACAAATTTTGTTTTTTATCTAATTTATATAAAGAGTAATTCAAATAAAATAAAAATTAAATTATTTGAACAGCGCTTTTTAAAAAGTAAAAAAGTATAATGATAAAAAAAATAAGTCCTCATGAAATATATAAGCATATTTATTTAAATATATATTTTTTATATGTATATTTGAAGCTATTGACAAGATACAACATTAAATACAGTTGTACTTGCTAACACTTTTTTTCAAATACATCATAGATATGTTCGCTCTTAAAACACTAATTTATAAGTCCTAGTTAAGGAGGAGACATAAGATATTTTTTATTATTTCAGGTAGACAAAACTCAGGTAGACAAAGTATTTGTATTAAATTAAAAGAAAAAAAAGAGAATGAAGTAAAAAAGATTTATTTTGCATAAATGAAAACAATAACGAAAAGAGAATCGACACGTATATTTAGGTAAAACTAAATTATTTATTAATATGGGATTTTATGTAAAATAGACATAAATATATATTTCATTTATAAGCAATCATTAATAAAAATAGAAAATATAGATAAACGAGAAAATGTTTTCTCTATATAAAAAAAACATGACTTTTATAAAATAATCTTCATGTTTTCATCATCTTAAAATTTTATAGCAAGAAAGATTATGCTTGATTTTAATTATAATATTTTTGGTTCTTATTATATATCTATACATTTTATCTTACTCAAATATTTTTTGCGAAGTGAACAAAAGTTATCATATACATTAATTAGCTGTAATTTCAATCTATCTTTTTTTAGAATATTGTAAGAAATAAACATAAAAGATTATTGCTACATTGTTTAAATATGCTTTTTAATTTATAATTTTAAAGTATTCTAAAAAGTTAAAGTATAAAGTAAATATCTGAAAAAAAGGAAAGCAAACAAATATTTTTAAAATCTAGAAACAATCTTTGCCTTTGCTTTTGGTTTATGATATTGTTTATTAAAAATATCTCAGAATTCTGAGTACTTACAACTATAACATTATACATACACATACATGAATATATATATGCAATAATAAAAAAAATCCCCTTAATCCTAAATCAATTAGATTACAATTCTTTTAACATTGAACTTTTCCCTTTGTTTTTATAATATCTTAACATATTATTTTTAATTCCATACCTTTAATCAACCGTTTTTATTTTATTTTATTCTAAGATAACGTTAATCTTTCAAAACAATACTTTTAAAAGAAAATCTCAAAACTTAAATTAATTCTGTATCTGCTGCATAATATCTATTTATTTCTTCTCTCAAATTGGTCGATTGCTCAAAAATACCCTTCAATGTTAGTTTTTTATAATTTTTTCTTATTATTTTTTATGCAGATTTTAGTTGATTAAAGCTGCTATCAGATTATCCAACATTTCGTAAGACTTTTGATTCAAAACCTGATTTCCTCCAACTTTTCGTGAAATGTCGCCACAAAACCCAGTGAGATAGCAAACAGAAATGTTCCCCCAACTTTTTCCGCGGATCCAAAAATGTCTCTCCTAGTCAAGACTTTTTATCCAACATCGATCATTTCAACGAATTAGAGATAAGCGATTCATATGATTAGGCAATAAATTCTAACGCCTGGTACTAGTAGAAACTGGTTTTCTGACTTTTCCTCCAACTTTTTCAAAGACAATTGTAGCATTTTTATCTCTTTGAACGGGAAAATGTTGGGGTTAAAATCGGCTGAAACGTTTGTCACGCCTAAAGTCCGTGAATCTGATAACAGCTTTATACGCAGTTGCGATAAAGAGCTACCTTCAGTTTGTGTCGACGGGTTAAATTTCATTAGTTAAAAATGAATTCTCAAAATTTCATTGGTAAATTAGCAGTTTGTCGTGAAATTCACTTTTTTCCGCGCTGATAACTTATATAAAAGATTACGTTCAGTTCGGAATTGAGTTTAGTTTTGTGTGTGTCTTCATATTGAAAGTGTCACCTGGTGAAATCTAAGGTAATGAGTAGATCTCTACGGCGATAACATCAATCTATTTTTATCTCAGTATCTTATAGTAGTATCAAGTTTAAACCAGTATTAGTGAAACTGTTTTACTGTGATGTGAAACACGTGTAAAGGTGCTTAAAAAGTGTACAGCGTTTTCGTCATAGTTATATACGAAATATGCTAAAAGAATTTTTTTGTTGTTTTACCAACTTGTGCCACACGATTTCTATAACGTCAATGGAGTATTTTTGCTAAGCGGTATAGTTCAGACCAGAATTTTACATCATATAAATTGAATATAGTATACTTCAATAAATTCAAATTGCAGTCGATGCTTCAATAATCACAAATATGCACAAAATACCCTTACATGCACACGCACACCCAAACATATATATACAATTTCAAAGATTATTATTGTGATTTGTTAAAAAAGACATACATGTGGAGTGTCTGTTTTAATCAGGATGCATTTACTGCTTAACTCAAGAAGTTGTTAGACATGTATTTAGCTTTACAAATCTCATTCGAACTGAATTAATGCTGGCATACACTATTGATCGATATTTTCCGATTTTGGACAATACTAATAAATATATGTAATAAAATATCACAATTTAAGGATCAGATGATCAAAAAAGCAAAGCAGACACTTCTATCTATGTGTCGAATAAACAGAAACAGGCATAGCAGGTGCATAAATCCTGGTGTTTCTCTTAGAATAAGGATCACAGCAAAAACTGCTGCTCAATGTCTTTATTTTGAACAATTATTACTTTGAATAATAGCGTACTCTCACATCACTGGATAGGAATATTTAAAACATTAGGAGAAAAAACCCAAAATTAAAACTTTATTCTTCTTCTACTGTCGTAGTGATAAGTGAAAAAAAGGTCGACTTATCTAAGACAGATAAAATATTTATAGTGATCGCTTATGGTTGCAAATACCTGCATTATGAGAAATTCAATAACCAATCTGTTTCTTTTGGCTCAAAAAACTTTCTATTAAAAAAAAAACTAAGACGAAAAAGTCGAAAAGAAAAGATTTCTGAAAGGGAAGTTGGTGAGAAAGAAGTAAGTTTTACTGAGCGACACCAAATTGAAAACAAGTATATTTTAAGTTTGATTAGATTATAGAAAAGAAACAAAAATAATATATGAATGGGGGAATATTGAAATAAAGAAAAATGGAAATGATATAGAACAGGCACAACCAACCTATGGCACGCGTGCCAAGGTTGGTAAATATAAAATTGGTTGGTAACGGAATATAAAATAATCCGCTATTTTTTAATTAATTGAGGTATTATAAATAGTAATGAAAGTAGTGTCATTTTCTTTCTATACCATTCAACTTATACTGATTTTCCAAATTAATTTGCTTCTTCAATAAATTTCAAAGATTTTATTTTTGAAAATTGAATTTTAAGAGATAGTTTTCATATTAAAGTTTTTTACTTTAGATTAGGTTTACATTATTTAGGTTTAGGGTTCTAAATTATTTTTGGTTTTATTCTAATTAGGTTTTAATTTTGAAATTGAATTTCAATTGTTAGTGTAAATAATTATGTATCTATTGAAACTGCTTCTACCTAATTAACTAAAAAAAAATCTGATTCAAAAGTATACAGTGCAAGAGAAACTAAATTACAGATTATTTATGTGGAATTTGATTTGGCATGGTTATATTGTTATATAAATACAGCATATTAACTAAGTTAGGAATCGAATTTAATATAAATGTAAACACTTTTAAGTAAAAAATCTATAAAAATAATTATTCGATTTTATCTTCATTAAAATTTTACTGGCGCGCTAGAATGTTGGTACATAATTATTTTGAAATGTTTGGCACGCGTACTTAAAAACGTTCGCCATCACTGATCTAGAATGATAATTTACACAGCCACATATGACGGTATATATATACTGTATCCATATATATATATGTGTGTGTGTGTGTGTGAGTGTGCATATATATCTTGGCAAACTATCTAAAGGTAGGATAGGTTGCTCTTTATGTTACAGGATGGAGAGATTCAAATCCCACAAACCTCATAATATGACTTTTCCTAAGGATTTTTCGCTTTTATGTTTGTTTTCATTTCTGAATGCAGACCTCAATTTGATGTTATTGTAAAATCATTAATTTTTTTTTTTTTCGCCTGTCCTGTGAAATTTAATTTTGCCTAGATGTATCACTTTGCTATCGTATGAGCGCCATGTTTTACTTCAATTCCAAACGATACTTTGGCTGCTAATGACTATACATTATTTCAATAAATAAAATTATCATTCAATATGTACCATCCTACTATAATCACGATGAGTAATAACTTACGTCAAAATGAGAACATGAATGTTGCATTAATTTTTGGAGTTTATCTAAACATTTGATTTTTTTTAATTCAAATATTTTTTTAGGAACGTATTGCTCAACATATCGCTCACCCGAAAAAAAAGTGACACACCTCGCAAAAATTCATTTTGCGTTTTATTTTACTAATCGGTCTGTCATAGGTGTATCTTGTTAACAAAAAATTTCATAAGTATAGTTGTAGGATAAATTAATTTATTACTCTTCACATCGATTTGTGACTATATAAGAACGTCGGATTATATGGGAAAATAAATTTGCAGTAAATTTGATTTTTGCATTATTAAAATTACGTGAGTATTTCATTCTCACGATATCCCAAACATGTCCTAGTACATATCGCTCACCCACAAGAAAAGTGACAAATCATCAAAAATTCCGTTTGCGTTTTATTCCATTAATCGGTCTTTCATCTATGCTCCTTGCTGCGCAAAAAAATTCATAGGTGTAGTTATACAAAAAATCATTTTATTACACTGTATAACTATTTGTGGCCACAGAACAAATTTAATTGTATGGGAAAGTAGATATACAATAAAGATAACGTCATGTGTCTAGTTTCTTATAGAATAAAACATACTATAAAAGAGTTAACTTTCCAATTTTCCAAACCTCATCATATGTCTTCATTCTTAAAGACGTTAAATATTTAAGCACATTTTTATTCCAGCACGCAAACCTAAATGCTTTAAGTTGATGTTTCAGTAAAATCATGCACATTTTCCTTCGCCTTTCCTGTGAAGTTTATTTTATATTACTTTATATCACCAGATATATCACTTTTCTAACTGGTGAACGATGTGTTTCTTTTCAATTCGAAATAATATTTTGGCTTCTAATAACTAACTATTATTTCACTAAATAAAACCAGCATCCTATAGCCTGAACCATGTTGAGTAACAACTTACGTCATAATAAGAACACTAAAATTTTATTTTTTTTTAATTTGTCTAAACATTTACCAATGATAAAAAATCTTTTTAATTCAATTAGTTTTCTTTAGGTAGGGGGAAGGGAACTGGGTGACATTGGTACGTTTTTTTCTAAGAATTTTTTTGGTGTCCAAAAAATATAAATTTCAAGTTATTTTTCCATGTAATGTCAGCAAAACTTGTGCAGTGTGTTATTAAAATGTAAAATCGTTGTTTAATATTGTATTTTTGCATTTAATTTAAAAAAATAAAAAATAGTCATTTGTATCAATGTGCCCCATACCCGGGGCAGATTGATACACCTCATGGGGCACTTTGATACGTTTGTTAAAAAATGGAGACAAAATAACTCCAATGCATTTTATATTTATTTATAGAAATTAAAATCACTCATAATTTATTTGTAAGCAATATTAACACAATTAAAAGTAAATGTATTAAGACCTGATGTTTTGGGTGTTCCTTATCTCATTGTTAGCAGTGGTAACTTTGTCATATCTGGCTTTTTAACCACTGCATTTTCTTCTTTCATAGAAAAGAGAAAAAAAATTACCAGGTTTTCTGTTTATAAATCAATTTATAAACAGAAAATAAAGGATAATTATATTAAAAATTATCGTTATAATATAATTATCCTTTGCTGTGCTGCAGCTTGTTTCTATTTTTTAAATTTTCACATATCAAAAGTACATTTCTTTTCTGGAGAATCGATAGAAATTGGAAATTTGCTAGACGACTTTTGCTAGTTCAACTACCGCTAGCTGTTAGTTACGTTCGTATGTCTTCTGTTTGCAAAAATACTATAAATTTTTTTAATATAAAAAATTGGAGCAATTTCACCTCAATAAAAAACTAATATTAGAAATGTTTGACAGGAAATGGTTGAATTAATGAATGTATGGTAAAAAAAAAATGATAAAACGTAATCAAAAGATAAATTAAAAAAAAGATTCAGACTGTCTGTAGCTATCATAATGCACATTGGTACGTATCAATAAGCCCTGACATAGAATTTATCAATGTGCCCCATGTAGCCATTTTGAATAATATGATTCTCAAATCCAACACTTCATATTTACCTAACAATAAAGAATGAGGAACTGATAAACATTATCTTTACTTACCAAGGAGAGTATTCTTTTGGATCGAAAATACTGGAACAGTTGTATAATATCATTGCAATTGTACAACTCAAATTTACTCCACTCCATTCCATCAAACTATTGAATCATCGCAAGATGTTCTGTTTGTAGTTGTGCACACTAGCATCATCTTTTGGAGCTGTTGTAAAACTTCCTGTAATAACCATGTGATCAGTAGATGGTGTGTATCAATGTGCCCCAGTTCCCCTTACGTATTGCATCATATATAGCACATCCGCATAAAAAGTAACACAATTCGCAAAAATACATTATGCGTTTTATTCTATTAATTGGTTTGTCATAGGTGTATTATGCTACACAAAAAATTGATAAGAGTAGGTATATGATAAATTATTTTAATACTTTGTACATCTATTTGTAACCACATAAAACTGTTGGATTATAAGGGAAAGTAAACTTACAATGAAGATGATGCCATGTGTCTAGTTTCTTATAGAATAAAACATACTATAGAGTAGTTAACTGTCCGATTCTCCAAAACTTATCATATGTCTTCATTCTTGAAGAAATTTTGCACGTTTTTATTCCTGCATGCACACTTAAATGCTTCAATTTGATCATGAAAATTTTCGCCTCTCTTGTGCAATTTAATTTTGCCGAGATGTATCTCTTTTCTAGAGCGATATGTTCCATTTCAATTCCAAATGACACTTTGCCTGCTTTTTTCTAAGTATTGTTTCAATAACTAAAACTAAAGTTCGATATGTACCACATCTACTATAATCACGATGAGTAATAACTTACGCCAAAATGAAAACATGAAAGTTGCATTAATTTTTGGAGTTTGTCTAAACACTTACTCATGATAAAATATATTTTTTTAATTCAACTACTTTTCTTTAGGTACGTAATGCACCACACATCGCTCACCCGAAAAAAAGTGACACTACTCGCAAAAATTGATTTTGCGTTTTATTCTACTAATCGGTCTGTCATAGGTGTATCTTCCTTAGAGTTATAGGATAAATTACTTTATTACTCTGTGCATCCATTTGTGACCCCATAAGAGCGTTGGATTATATGAAAAGTAAATTTACAATGAAGATGAGGCCATATTTCTAGTTTCTTACAGAATACTGAAAAAAATTAAATACTCAAATATGTGTACATCGATGTACATGCTCATATCGTACATATTCACATTGAATTAAGTATGTTTGTATAAAAAATTATCATATTGCATTCTGAATTTTGAATCATCACGTGCTATCAAAACCAAACTAACGATAATGTTAGTTTGGACAATAAAAGTTGCTTATTAATATAAATATTAAATTATATACAGTATTTTGAAATAATTTAAATTACTTGCAAATAGAGCCCTTTTCATAAAAATATTCGATTTGAAAATTTTTCTTTATAAACAATCAATTAAACTTTCATGATAATAATTTTGAGCAAGAAATGAATGCTAGTATATTTTCACTTTAATTTATAAGTTAAGGGGGCAATTCATAGCGATTTACATTTGAAGACAACCATGGAATCAAAAATGAGTACATGTGTTACTTATCTTGAGTACATTTGGATTGTAGCTTATCTGAAGTACTTAAAGTTGAGTACTTTTTATCCAATCTTGAGAAAACCTTTTTTTTTCAGTGAATAAAACATACTGTAAAATAATTAACTTCCCAATTCTCCAAACCTTATCATGTGTCTTCATTCTTGAGGAATTTTTGCATGTTTTTATTCCTGCATGCATATCTAAATGCTCTAATTTGATGTTGCAATAAAATCATAAAAAATGTCTCTCGCTTCTCCTGTAAAACTTAATTTTACCTAGATGTATCAATTTTCTAGTGCGTGAGCGATATGTTCTATTTCAATTACAAAGGACACTTTGTCTGTTTATGAATAAGCATTGTTTCAATATATAAAACAAGCGGCCTATAGCCTCAACCACGTTGAGTAAAAACTTACAACAAAATAAGAACACAAAAGTGGCATTAATTTTTTTAATATAACTAAACATTTACCAATGATAAAACATTTTTATTAATTGAACTTGTTTTCTTTTCATTCGCATTAGACCACATCTAACAATACTTTTTACACTACTGGAATAATTGATTAATTTTTTTAAATATTTTGCAAAATATTATACTTAAGAAAATAAAAGGACTTCTTAGAAAATAAGCCAAAATTAACTAATTAAATTAAAAAGAATTGGAATTTATTAGCTATAAAAAAGCAATGAAAATCACATTAAAAATAGTAAAATTCCCTTGCAAATCTAACAGTTTTTTCTTGCATTAATTATATGTAATTAAGTAAGTTAAAAGAAAACTTTGAGATAATACTTTTTCACGGAAAACAACAAATCAAATGGGACTACATTTTAAAAAATGCTGAAACAATATTTGACTTTGAAATCATTTGCATATTTAATTATAAAATCTCATAAATAAGAAGAAACTTTAAGAATAAGCAGTGCTTTGTAAATGAATAAAGATTTGTTTCGTATGTTGTATTTTTATATAAGATTTGTTTCGATGTGAATGCTTTCAAAAAGGTTTATCGTAAATAATTGTTTATTTACCATTAACATTTTTTTCTTTTGCTATTGTTTTCTGTATGGAAAAAAAATTAAATAATATTCTCAAACGTAATAAAATAAAAAAGGATTTTTTTGACTTATGTGATTTTACAGTGTAACATATAAGAAATTTTGTTCATAATTGTCTTTTAGGTCAATTAAAAATTTTGCATCATTTTGAATGTAAAAAATTAGTTTTGATTACAAAAAAGTTTTTTTTAATTGTATCAGAATGAAAATAATTCACAACTTATATTTTAAAATGCAATTTTTAATAAACTAAAACAAATCGGAAGCAAAAAATTCATGCATTCAAAATTTAGGGTCTTTTATGTCTGTAATTTTTCACATATATTTACATTTTTTTAAATTTTTTAAAAGACCAAACATTTTTATTATATATTTTTGAGTTTGACTAAAAATCATTTATCAAAATGTATGAGAATTGGTTTTGAAAATCATTCTTTCCGTACTTCTAATATGGTATAATTTTCCGTTCTAATAATATTTTTCTGAATTTTCTCCCTTTTACACAAGTAAATCTTCTTTAAGAAATGTAATTTTTATTTTTTTTTCAACAATTAATTTTAAGATAAGTATCTGAGCATAGTGAATTTAAAATAGTGGGAAACTATTTAACAAGCAAAGGTAATACTTGTGTAAATCTATCAGAAATAGACCATTGACTTTGGCCATTTTAGCAAGTACCAACATATGTTTTTATGTCGGAAAATTTAAACAATATTGTACGCATGTATATGCTTTTGGTCATAGATGTTAAAGATAATTTTAGAGATACAATATATTTTACGAAAACTAAGATATATTAAATAAACAAGTATTATTTTACTAAATTTTTATACTCGCTTGAATGCACTGGGTTTCATAATGATACAAACACCAAATAATTTTGTGATATTTAGCCAAAAATTCAAAAAAATATCAGAAAACTGTAATTTTATATAGAATTAACAGAATATTAACAGCATATTATTTACAGTAATTTTATCAGAAATACAGTACTTTTATATAAGGCATAGCTGTAAACGAAATATCAAATTTTAAATTCATTAAAAGTATGAATTATCCACACTGTAAAAAATAATCTGAGTTACTGAGATTTTTCTAGTTGATTTGTATTCCAAAAATTTTTCATGTAACGGTAACAGCAAAAACTCACGTTACCTTCCTCGGTTACATGAAATTTTACTGTTATCGTTATATAAAAAGTTCATAAAATACAAATTTACTAAAATTTTAATAACTTTACAGATTTTTTTATTACAGTGTAAAGAAAATGGTTCTGCAGAATGATATGAACATTGGTTCGAAATTATCGTTAATGATCATGGAAATTGTACAGGAATTCTGAATGTCAGTCCAAGAAAACGAAACCAAAATATGCAAATTTTTTTACCGTATAAACTTCAGAGTCTAGGAAATTTCCAAATCTGATCGGAAAGTAAGTTCTAGAAGTAATACCTCGTTAATGATTTTCAGAAAAAGAAACTTGAGGATTTTAAGGATCAAGGATTTTTTGCCAGAGATATCACGAAAAAAAAAAAAGAAAAGACCTTCCGGTTTTCATCATTAAGTTTTCTTCGGTTAAAAGAGAATTATGTAGTAAAGATGTCTCTGGGACACCCACCAAAAGCTGAAGAAATGGGAAATAAGCCATTGTAAAAAGAATGAGCAATGGGTAAACGTCTTTATGCGAACTTTCAAGTGATCCACTGATAGCAGTGTAAAAAGTAGCCAGAGTAGTCGTAGTAGTAGAGACCTCTAAGATTATGAGGTACAAGAAAAGTAAGTCCCATCCACGTATGGATAAAATGCATCAGTAAAATCATCTGGATTGGGCAAAAGATCACATGTCCTGGTAGTCAGAATATGAAAAAGTAATATTTTCCGATGAAAAAAAATTCTATTTGAATGGTCCGTACGGTTTTTCTCATTAGTGGTACGGTCTGCGCAAGAAATCAGAAACGTTTTTAAAACGGTAGTAGGATGGGTGTTCACTCATTGTTTGGGCTGCGTTTGAATTCATAGTAAATACAAGGTTACACGTTTCCCCCTTGCAGAATGAGTGCATTAATCTACCTAAGGAACATCTACTTAAGGAAAACTTGCTAACATCTGCTGGCGAAATCGGCGGTTCTTTCTGGGTGTTCCTACAAGACATTCATAACAAGACATCACACAAACAGCATACACACGGCAAACAGCACTTGGATAATGGTTTCTTAATAATGGTGTACATTAGGATGGAGCGAAATATTTTTATTTTATTTACATTTATTTTTTATTTTTATTTATTTTCTTTTTTTAATTTTTATTTAATTTTTATTTATTTTTATTTTTATTTTTATTTATTTTTTATTTATTTTTTATTTTTTATCAAAGACAGGTAGGTGTCAAAAGTTGCCTTTATAATAGTACATTACAGAGTGAAATATTAACGCTGAGTAAAATTATCTTCAGTCTGCGTTTTTGTGCCAAATGTCGAAACTTTGGGTAAAATTTGGCAATGTTACAAAAAAAAAAAAAAAAAAAAATTCTATGTAACAGGTTAAGATTTTAAAGTGTCATTTCAAACATTATTTTTAAAGATTTAAAATATTGAAACGATAAATTGACGTCTTTATTCTGTATAGGTGGAGCAAAACTAACAACTTTCGATAAAAATGGACAAAACTTAACAATTATTTGCTTTGAATGCAGCTCTTTGCTAGTTGCTTTCACAACTACACAGGACATTCCACGTGGAGGTAGCTGCATATCATGTCCAACCCGGGACTAGACCAGCCACCCTACCATCTGAGCACAGTGTTTTATTTATACATTAAATTGCGATTTTTTATCAAAGCCTGGCATATGTTTTCAATGTACCAACCTATTATTGATATATCTATCTCTTCTGTCGTACCCACATACATTGGATGATGCTTCCATGACGTCCTTTACGTATATTTCTACTGCTTACGTGTGAGAAGGCATATAAAGTAACGCAGTGGGAATGCTGTTAAATGAAACTGTGCAGCTATTCATTATCTTTATCAAAATTGCATCCGATAAATGCATAGAGATGGGAGTTTTGTTATCGCAACAGTATTCCAAACAATTAAGTTTCCATAATCATCTGCTTTAAAGTTTATTGTCGGGATTTCAAATTTGTATCTATTTTCATTTACCACACCTCTTGAATTTAATATGTGTTGAGCAGCTAATATTTTAATGTGATTGCGGTCATTGGAGAACATTGTAATTAAAATTTACACTCGGTGCGCAATGTAAGCATTGTCCTGAATAACTATTTTTGCAATTTCTTTTATGCTTTTATCTGTTTTTTTTTTTTTTTTTTTTTTTTTTACTAGCCGAGTTATTTCCCATAAGTTTTTTATCCATTTTTAGAGATGGGTTACATCATTTGATAGTAAACCATCCTGGGGTATAAACCTGGGTTATACAGTTTGTCAGTAAACATAGAGGTTCTGATAGGCAGTCAGTGCTTACATTTTGCGAAAGATTTCTATTCGTCATTGTGAGCCATCTTGCGTGGGAGAAATTTCCTAGGATTCTATTTGATAATTCATCTGAACAATATCATGATGAAATAGCTTTACAAATGTCTAGCAAGTATTTCTGATATGTGATGAATTCCTTTTCCTCGATTTCAGGAAATGATTTGTCGAAATTACTCTCAATGGATTCAAAAAGTGCAATAAGCAGTGAATTGCATGTGAATAAAAATTTTTTTTTTGGTCCAGTGAATCCATGTGGGCCAGAAGTTTTTCCACCAATCTTGTTCAATAAATGCCGGATAGGCAATTCATTGGAGTGGAGCTATATTTAAATTCTAAGAAGAAGCGTTTGTTTTAACTGAAATGAATAATCATTCTCTGCATTTAAAATATTATCAAACGAAATGAAACTTGGAAGAAATGTTATTAAAGACATTGAAGCACTGACAACACATTTTAATAACCGTTTTTCCACTAGCAAATTTTTCTATGCGAATCTGCAGTGAAACAAAAATTATTTGTAATTAAAAAAACTATACCAAGATTTTTATCGTAAGAATAAATAGTAATTCATAAAATATAACATGTATCTTTTTATAAAAGGAATATAAGAACAACTAAAGCAATTAAATAAATTCTGATAGGTCTTAAATAATATTCTCAATCTGGTGCTATACAGTAGTTTTTTGATACCGTTTTAATATTTATATGTATAAAAGCTCCAAATATCTTTTTACATTTTTTTCAGCTGTATTCTTTAAGCGCATCAGTATATTTTAAGTTTTTGCTTTTTTATGTGTGTGAACACAATATATACAGATATAAAATAGTGTTAGTTGAGAAATTGTCTAAAAAGCTGTTAAGAAAATCAAATGTTACAGCGACTGATGATGCCAACTTTAAAACGTCTTATTTTAAAAATGTTTGCTAAACTTTAATGTACGAAATTAGGGATTTTCGTTTTATTTTCACTTTGCTTCATTACTTAAATTAGTTAAAATTTTGTTGTTCAAATTTATAATTGTTCCCTTCCTATAAATTATTTTTGATACATTTTAAATATAATTTAAAAATATTTTTTAAAAAATACATTAAATCCTATATAAATTATGTAGCATAGTAAGTTTATTTCGAATACTCAAAAAATATTTTTTACATACAGAAAAATACGATCAATTGAAAAATAATGAACTACAGCAGTATAAAAAAAAAAACAAGTTAAATGAGTATTTAGATTTCTTTTTTGGTTTCATTGTTGTTTTCGAACAATCTTAGTAATGTTCAGGGGAGATCTAAATGGGCTGTTACAGTCAAAAACAAAAAAGAAAAACCAATTCGATAAGAACTTTGCGGACATTAGGAGTGATAGTTTTCTTTATCTCACTGGATATGTTCCTGTTCGAAATACCCAGTATCATTTAGTCATTTATTTTTCTGCTTTATAAAGTTATTTCAACGATACATTTAGTATGCTTTTTTTTCTAAAGAAGCGTTTCATTTTATATGTTTGGTAGAATACCAAATAAATAAATAAAAAAATAAATACTGTAACTGATATTATATGATGTTATATAAATTTATGAAAAGGAAAGGGAATTCTGATATTTTTTCACACCTAAAATATTGAAACAATGCAAAAAGGATTAAAACACCAAAATATTAATTAATTACTTCTTTTTTCAGAAAAAAATTACTTCTATATTGATTAACATTTGTAAAACTGTTCAAATTAAAAAATGTAACTATTTCAATATCCATTTCTTTTTCTATAAAACTAGTAATAAAAAACTATAATTTAAATTTTATGTACTTATCAAACTGTATCATATGCAATTTTAATTATATCGTTTTAAGCCAACCTTAAAATTACAAATATCGATTTTATATTTGAAATATTAGCAATATAATGACGCAATATCTTTCGGAAATAAAACGATACTTTGGAAAAAAATATATATATTCACCAATTATGTATTTGCAAATTAACAATGTATTGGAAAATGAAAAGTATTGTTTAGATATGAAAATGTATTTAGACAATAAATAGATAAATGGAATTTTAAAACATCGTTTAAAGCCTCGTCAAGGCATCACTTAAATCTTGATATCATATCTTTTAAGATTCATATTTCGAATATATGAAAGATGTAATTGATAAAACCTTAATGAATAAATTTTAATATATGTATATATTAATTAATAGCGTCACATAAATTTTGATATCATTAGTTTTAAGGGGACACATATCTTTTAAAATCTTCCAAAAATCGATTTTTTGTTTTTTAATTCATTTAACTCTCTGAAGACCAGAGCACAAATTTTCCTTATACCTCAAAAGACCGGAGAATCAACCCGAAGCCTGGAAAATTTTGCCCCCATTTCACTCCGTTTAGCGTAAATCAGTGGATGGAGTTTCGTTTCAGAAGTTCACCGCTTTCTTGGAGAGGGAAAAGACGATAGCCTTTTTTTCTCCGTCGAGAAGGCATTGGGAAAAAAAACATTACTGTTATCAAATAATTGTTAATTGACAACGCACATTACAAACTAGTGGATTAAGGAGAAATTCAGAAAATTTTGAATATGAACTTTTTCAGCAGTACACAAGTAATTAAAATATAAATTTAAATAAATAATAAAAACATCTAAAATGGCACTGTGTGTGTACGACTTTTGATTTTCTTTTAAATGGAATGTTTTTGATCATTTGAAATAATGACAATTCGCTACATGATAATAAAATATGGTGAAATTGACCTACATGAGAATTAATGTAAAAAACACTATTTAAAAGAAAGAAAATTGTAGAGAAATCTCATTTCTTTGTACAGTTAGAAAATACTTATAATATTAATAATAATAAGAAAGAAATGATGTCGCATCTAATGTGATTTAGACCAAAAATTGCGACATTTCGTCACATGAGAATAATAAGGTTCTATCTGTGTTTTAAAAATAAAATAACTTACTGATATAGAAATGTTCTGTTTGTATCTTTGAAAACATTTCTGGATTAAAATCCCATATTATGATTTTAAGGTCATATGGAAATTATATATAACATCATTTTGATGCAAAAATGCCTTAATAAATATAAACAGAACCTATCTATATCCACAATTAAAAACACAGATAGAATTTATTTATTCTAAGGTGACGATTTATCTTTTGATCATTTGAAATATTTAATTGCAGTTTTTGCATAAATAATGCACATTTTTTCAATGTCGTTTTAATGCGTGTCTTTTATAAATTCAATCATCAATTTTGAAGCTGATTAAACATTTTCTTTATAATTATTATTTTTTTGCATTTCTAAAATATTAATTTACTTTTATCATTGAAAATGCATGTTTTGTTTTAAGAATGATACAAAAAAAAAAAAAAAAAAAAAAAAAAAAAAAAAAAAAAAAAAAATCGAGAAAAATATTTATTTTTATGGCGAATAATTAGCATTTATTCATATGAAAAGTACACACATACAAACACAATATTCTTTTCTTATTATTTCTTATTATTTCTCTCAGAAAATGGCATCATTTTTTTAAAATATTCATATTATTTCCTCTTTCATTAAAAAATAGAATAAAACTATTCCCATTATTTAAATTTATTAAGAAAGCATCATATATTAAAAATTCTGATCTCGTTAATAATGTGGAAATTAATTTTATTTTTTAAATTTTTAGAATTATTTTGACACATTTTTTTCTTGTAAAGAAAAAAAAAATCTTTCAAAGCAAAGTTTATTCTGTTTTGCCTACCCATTATCTCAAAGGAGTGCACGTATAGAAAATAAATAGCTGAACTTAGATTTTAATATATATTTCCTTAAATATGATGTATTAAAAATGATTATTTAATTGCGTTATTTATGCTGCATTAAGTACTGCATAAAATTATGTTTTCAAGACTTCATTTTAAAAGACTTTTATGTAAAAAAAAAAAAAAAAAAAAAAAAAAAAAAAAAACGCGTAGTTTAATTTTTTTCCGGATATTCTAGAAAACTTTATGTATATATATATATATTTAAAGGTACACCTGAAAGATGATTTTTATATTATTAAATCCCGATTATTAAACACATTTTTAATGGAAAATTACAAAAAACATAACTATTGTTATATTTTAAAAATGCAAATTTATTGTTTTTTTTCTCATATAACTATTAAAATTGTTTAAAATATTTTAACTGTGTAGATAAAATATACCATATTTAGTATTAAACAGGTTTATTAAGAGATAGAAAATTCTAAAAGAATAAAAGTAAAAAATAAAATACAATACCTTATATTGGCATGAAGAATACTTATACAGATCTAGAGTAAAATATCGCAATTCGCATGCTTTGATTATGTAATTAGATCAAGGGATATAACATTTTTTTAGTTTGTAATGCTGCGCCTTCCAAAGGAAATTTATTTCAGTCCATTTATCTCTGAATAAGTTTTTCTTTATTTGCTAATTTTGAAAGTATGGATTTAAAAATCTTTATAAGAATGTGTATAAAATTTTTGACAAGGATTCTGTGTTATATTTCTAATAAACTGTCTTCAAGATTTTTGCTTTTGTGGAGAATTGTGAAAATGTTAACGCAAATATTACTCATGAAAAAACTGCATTTAATGAGATGATAGGAAATAAATATAGCACTTATTTAAAATAGAAAAAAATATTTATTTCTTTTGATATTTAATCAACTGAAAAACAAGAAAAAAATCTAGAAATGAAATGATATTTTAAAACTAGTTTATTATTTGTTTTTTATTTATTATTATTATTTTCTATGCAATTTGGAGACGAACACTCAATAAAAATAGCTATTAAAAATGTTTTTCTTTTAAAATTAAAAGAGGGGGAGGACTAACATTTGAAATAATAATAGAAATATATAAAATAGAACATGTTACATCACATGGGTGCTTTCTTTTCTGCATTCCAACGAAAGCGTATATTTCTGATATGCATTTTAAAAGAAATATGTGATAGAATTGTGTTTTATTATCCCTTCAATTATGGCATGCTGACGAAAGTCAAATATTATATTATAACATTATACAAATATTATAATAGTTTGAAATTTGTTATATTTTGAAAGAAAATTAGTAGATTATACCTAAATCATTATTTACGAATTTAGGATGAAAAGTACTACACAGCATTGAAAATAATGCAGAAAGCACCTTGAAATCACGCAAGAGCAGCGCAAATGTTTTTTTTTCTTTCTAACAACAAAAGTGTTTTCACAAGGGTAGAAGCGCGCCAGGGTGTCCGCAAAGTGTTCTTTGTGTTACTGCTGGTGTGTACTTCAAAGGAATCTTTGATAAAGGGAAGAAAATGTAAACAAAAAATTCCCCCAAGCGCTTTCCCATGCACCCTTTGATAGAAGAGACAGGGAGGATTTTAGGAAATTAGATTCTCTTAGTTGTGTTTATCTCTATCAGCATTGTGAAAAAAACTGTATGTAGGAGCTGAGAGTTATCGATACACTATTTCCAAAAGAAAACAAAACTAGAAAAGACAAGAAAATGAAAAAAGTAAAAAGTAAAAAATTGTTTTAACTAAATTCGTAGAATTCGTCCTCGAAATTTTTATTAAGACTGTTCTCACATCTAAACTTGATACTTTGTGAAGCATTCATTAAATAATTTTTATTTTTAAATCGAGGAATTTTACAGATTTTCTTATTTATATAATAATTTTACAAGCGCTTTCCTTTTCATTTATATAGACAAGATTAGTAAAATTGTTTGCAAGGAATGTTATTAAATTATATTTATTTATTTCCCTAAAAAACTTTTCTTGAACTTTATAAAATTGTAGTAGTAATATTATCACGTCTTAATTAAACTTTAATTCTCATTAATGCTTCATTTTATACAAGAAGAAAAAGAAAATGTTTGCCCTGTTTTTAGCTTTTTATTAGCTTTGTTTTTAAATCACTTCTGACCAATACTTTATGTTAGTTCCATTAGTGACATTTAATAAAGTGTCGAAATTCTTATGCAATGCAAAATGTTGTTGATTTTACCAAGCAGATGGAAATACATTTAACAAACTTTCATCAATAAAAAATTAAATAATCAACTCTCTCTCTCTCTCTCTCTCTCTCACACACACACACTTTTTACTTTCTTCTATCTTTACAAGAAGAAAGTATTGGATTCATGAAAATTTTCGACTTAAAGTTTTCAACGAATTTATACGTTTTAGAAGGTCCTGAACACGTTTTGACTAATTTTAGAAAATGTCTGTCTGTGAGTCTGTCCGTCTGTCTGTCTGTCTGTCTGTCTGTGTGTCTGTCTGTCTGTATGTGACAAAAAATTTGTGGGCGCTCTATCTCAAGAACTAATGCTCGAAATTTAATAAAATTTTATATTCAGTTAGACCTTGATATGAATTAGTGCCTATTGGTTTTTGGTGAAAATTGGCCTGCAGGTGGCGCTGCTATACTACATTTTTCATGATTTTCAGGATTGCTATATCTCAAGAACTAATGCACAGAATTTCACCAAACTTCAGGTTCTGTGACCCCTTGATATACATAGACGCTGATTAAGTTGTGGTGTAAATTGCCTAGCAGGTGGCGCTGCTATGCCACGTTTTTCATGATTTTCATGATAGCTATATCTCAAGAACTAATGCACAGAATTTCACCAAACTTCAGATTCTGTGATACCTTGAGATACATAGCCGCTGATAAGGTTTTGGTGTGAACTGCCCTATAGGTGGCGCTGCTATGCTACATTTTGCACGATTTTTGAGATAGCTATATCTCAAGAACTAATGCAGAGAACTTTATCAAATTTTAGATTCTGTTACACTAGAATATATAACATAATTAGACGCTGATTACATTTTGGTATTAACCTTGCAACAGGTGGTGCAGCTATGCTGCATTTTGCACGATTTTTCCGATAGTTATATCTCAACAACCAACGCACAGAATTTCATCAAACTTCAGATTTTGTTACAAAATGACATATAACATAATTACACCATGATTACGTTTTGTTATAAATCCTTCAACTGATGGTGCTGCTGTGCTATATTTTACACGATTTTTTTAAACTAGCTATATCTCAAGAACTAATGCACAGAATTTCATCAAACTTCAGATTCTTTTACACCATAACATAATTAGACGCTTTTTTACGTTTTGGCATAAATTGTCCAAGATATGGTGTTGCTGTGCTACGTTTTTCAAATTTTTTGTTATAACTATATCTCAAGAACTAATGGACGAAATTCTATTAAATTTCAGATTCTGTTAGGTCTTGACATAAATAGATGCTTATTAGGTTCAGTATAAATTACCCAACATGAGGCGCTACTAAGCTCATTTTCTCAGAATATTAATTAAATTTTGCGTTTTAGACTTTTCGAATACCAGAATCTCATTAGGCTAGGTCAAATGTTCGAGGAAATTCGATAGTGGGTAACTTTGTTGTCACCACGTTTTTTTTTAATATTAAAATGTACTTATGAGATAGAAGAAAGTTTTGGGATTGACACATCCAACTAGTTTTTTAATGGCGTACATTTTATTCTAATAAAAAAAATATCTTTATAAACAATAATATATATTAAGTATTTAAATGCAATAATACACTAAAGCCACATATTTCACAAGATTGAATAATTTGAATGAATAATCACTTAATTTTATAAATATTAATAGTTTTATAAAAGAAATAATTCAGCATTGTTGTAAAACTTATTGAAAAGTATTTCAGTCTATTATTTTAACAGTTAAAGCAGATTTATTTAATGTTTCTTGCTATTTATAAAATGTCGGAAAATTTATATTTTACTGTGGTTATTTTTCTAAAAATAAAAAGTGTAACAATAAACAGTAATAGTACATAAAAACAAATATCCTTAATCAATTTCAATCATCCACTAAAATTTAGAAATTTATATGTATATATACATATACATATGCATATCGTATTGCAATATATGAACCATTGAATTCAATAACATATAGCACATTGAACTTGGAGGAAAAAAATTAATATTTAAAATAATTATTACAACATTAAAAACCTAATATTTTCTTTAAACAGTATACTAAATCCCATTTAGAATAACATCCTTTTTTTTCACAAAATGGTTGAAATGGAAAAAAACCGGCACTGACTTATACGCACACACATATATATATATATAATATAAATTATAGAAAAGTAAGTCAAAAAAAACAGTAAACCCTAATGTATAATTTATTATTTTTTAACAAATATCTTTATACATATTATGCATAATTTTCGTTAAATACTGTGATAATTTGAATTAAAAGAAAAAAAAAACTTTTTCAAATAAAAAATCCGCTAACACGTATAGAAAATATCATTAAATAAAACTTTTTCATTAATACATTGATTACTATGCATAAAGAAACATGCATTAACTACATTAATATATACACATTTTTTAATCTTTTAAGTACATGAATTACACTCATTTTATTAACTCAACTAATTAACAAATCAGTGAAAATTGAATATTTTATAATGCTTTACTAGAATCAGCTAATATTTTTTTTTCCTCAAAAAACAAAAAATCCCTGTAAAGCGGGGAAACTTTGCAATGAAGAATCACTTTTCCCTTGGAAATGGAGGGGAGGAACCAAATGTCAAGTAAACAAACGGAGAATTGATTGACTGCTTTAACACCGTCCTCCTAAAAGGGGGTGGAAGTTGTTCGGACATTCGGCCGGCGGCCTTGGTTGCCTGAATGAAAAGCCGTCTGGGCCGGTTTGGTCTTCAGAGGGTTAAAAGCTAATTTTTTTCTGAACAATTTGCCACAAACCGCATTAAAATATTCGTAAAATTGCGCTTGTTATAGTAAAAAATGTAAATTTGCCTTCGTCTGCTTCAAGTGAATTAAAGAGCTACCTGAGTCAGCTGATTCTGTCATCATGGCGGCGTGTTTGTTTACATTGTGAAAGCTACAGTTTTTGCTTTTACTCTTATCACAAACTCCATGAATTATTAATTGTTTGGCGTAACAGAAGGAAGGAAACATCTCTTCTTCCTTCTTTCGTGATATCTGCCGCATGTTAATAATTGAAAGTTTGTTGACATGTGGTTTTCAGTGTTGCTGTTGCTATCATAATTCGACTTCGTATCTTTTCACAGCAATAATTTTGCTAGATAGTTTATTGTTATTTTTTGTTTAGAGAGTATTTTATTCGTTTTATAGTACATATTTATTTTATTAGTTTGTTTTCATTCGTTATTATGTCTGCGAATGTGATTAGAGAGTCTGGGACTCGTCCTAAAAAACGAAAGTTTTGTGGTAACCGGTATACTGACGTTAAAACTGATTTAAATGTTAGTGCATCAAGCAAGAAATTAAAGATGGATGTCCTACCTCCTGTCGAAGAACTTATTACTAGAACATCTAATTTTGATGGCTACAGACTGTTCGACATAAATTTATTGATCAATTTTATGCAGCAGAACTTATCGTGTAAAAGTTGTGGTGGTAACATTTCATTAAAGGAAATGTCCCTATTTGGATTAGCATCTAAATTTGAAGTAACATGTAAGTGTTCTAAAAAAAACCTAAGAAATTGTACTATGTTAGGAAGCAAAAAAAAATATCCCAGAAATTAATAGAAGATTCTCCAACTCTATGAGAATGATTGGACAAGGCAGAGCAGGAATGGAGACTTTTTTCTGCGGTATGGATCTCCCACCACCTATAGCGCAAAAATCTTACACGAAAATCATAAACAATATATTGAAGGCGACAGAAGAAACTGCAGAAAAGTCGATGAAAAAAGCAGCCCAAACTGAAGCTATTTTATCAAATTCTTCGCTGTCTGTTACCGTAAGTGGTGATGGTACATGGAAGACACGCGGCCATACATCACTTACAGGTGTATGTACTATAATTGGAGCCGAAAGTGGTAAAGTAATTGAAACTGAAGTGATGTCTTCCTATTGTAAAATGTGTGAGTATTCTGAAGCACACGAGTCCTGCAATCGAAACCATTTTGGTTCTGCTGGAAAAATCGTTTTGGTCAGTTGATGGTATGGTCAGAATATTTTTACGATCTGAAAAAACACGTGGTCTGAAGTTTGTGAAATATATTGGGGATGGTGACACAAAAACCTTTCAGTCAGTGTGTGATGCAAAACCTTATGGGGATATAACTATTGAGAAAGTCGAATGTGTTGGACACATTCAGAAGCGCATGGGGACGCGTCTAAGAAAGCTGAAGCAAGAAAAGAAAAAATTGAGTGATGGAAAAACACTGGGTGGTAAAGGGAGACTAACAGATTCACTTATAAAAGAAATAACGAACTATTATGGCAATGCTATTAGAGAGCAGAAGACTCTTTGACTGACATGCGTAAAGCTATTTGGGCAATATATTATCACAAAATATCAACGGATGAAAATCCATTTCATGATTTTTGCCCAAATAACATTCATACTTGGTGTAAGTATAATAAATCACGTTTAGAAGGCAGTTCTTATCACCATAAATTCACTGTTCCTACTGTGGTAATGGAACCGATTAAACCTGTTTTTAAAGATCTCTCATGCCCATCACTTTTAAAACGTTGTTTAGGAGGACGCACTCAAAACACAAATGAAAGCCTAAATGCCATGATATGGAAATTTTGCCCTAAAACTACAGGATCTGGAAAAAAAATTGTACAGATTTCAACGAATGAAGCTACAATATTGTTTAACGAAGGATGTCAAGGACGGCAAGACGTTATGGATTCTCTGCAGTTACTTCGTAGCGATTTTTCAATTAATGGATTTCAAATGATTGATAATAAACGTATAGCCTATTCAGAGAGAAAAGCATGTATGCAAACAAAAGAGCAACGAAAACTGAGACAGCGATGTAAAACAGCAAAAGAGGAATCTTTAAAAGATATTGAAGGTGAAATGTACTGTGCAGGTGGATTTTAAAAATTCTAATAAAGTGTTAAGAGGAATAATAAACTGTAAGACATTCGACTTTCCAAGATAATTTATATTTTAAATAAGTTAGCAGTGACTATTTATATCATATGTAATTTTAAGAATTTTATAAGGTTATGTTACCAATAAGAATGTTTTTTTTTTCTTTCAAAAAACTTAAAGAGAAAAAAAAGTGTTGTCATTGTTTATTTTAACGATTAAATCAATGTTTTCACATTTTCCCCTTATATTTGCGTCTTTGAGATTATTTATATTTGTTGAATTTTAAATAAGTGATTGATAATTATTTTACTAGTTCTTTTTTTAAAGAAATATACTAAGTATTTAGTCCACTTGTGCAAAATAACAGTGAAGTGCCATATTTAAAAGATTTTCTCGTCACTCATCAAAACATCTTCATATTTTAAGCATAAGGTAAGCACTTTATTATTTTGCTGCATTAATTTTAGTATCAACAGAAATGATATATTTTTTATTATAAAATTATGTGTATCTTACACGCTTTACATAGGAAAGTAAGCTTTTAGCAATTTCAAATTTCGTGTATTTCTTGAGTTAAGTGAAATTTGTTTCAACATTTTAAATTGATATTAAATTTTAAACCAAAATAATAATTTTAATTCTTACTAGTATGTATTTTGTAGAAATATAATAACTTTAAATAACAACATTTTAGTTGTTTGTACCTTAAGAAAAATGTTATGTAATATTTTTAAATGTCCTTGTGTTTTATAAGGACAAAAAATTCACATTTTGGAGACATTTTTCAAAAATGTAATCATCTGAATTCTTTTATATGCATATTCTACAACAGTACAGAAATTTTAAACAGCAATCGCTGCATTATACATGTTGCTTAAGAATTTTTAATCGAACATTTCTGTTTAATTTGATTTTTTCTCAAAATCGATATTGTTTTACTTACGCGCATGATAACTCCAAGTGTATAAAAGGTATTGATTCAGAACTTTATATACATCTTTATTAGATCATTTTCTTTAATTTGAACTAAAATCTAAGAAATTTAACAAAAATTCAGTATTTTAGACAGGAAAGAAAAATTTAAATAGCCATCTCGAATTTCGTGCCGTTCTCGAGTTTCGTGAAATGGTTCCACAGTTGGAAGTTATACTAAATTTTATACTTAAGCAATAATTTTAATTCTTACTAATATGTATTTTGTAGAAATATAATAACTTTAAATAAAAATATTTTAGTTGTTTGTACCTTAAGAAAAATGTTATGTAATATTTTTAAATTCCCTCGTGTTTAATAACGAAAAAAATTCACATTTTGGAGTTTATAATACATTTTTCAAAAATGTAATCATCTGAATTCTTTCATATGCATATTCTACAACAGTACAGAAATTTAAACAGCAATCACTGCATTATACATGTTGCTTAAGAATTTTTAATCGAACATTTCTGTTTAATTTGATTTTTCTACAAATCGATATTGTTTTACTTAAGCGCATGATAACTCCAAGTTTATAAAAGGTACTGATTCAGAACTTTATATTCATCTTTATTAGATCATTTTCTTTAATTTGAACTAAAATCTAAGAAATTTAACAAAAATTCAGTATTTTATACAGGAAAGAAAAATTTAAATAGCCATCTCGAATTTCGTGCCGTTCTCGAGTTTCGTGAAATAGTTTCACAGTTGGAAGTTATACTAAATTTTATACTTAAGCAATAATTTTAATTCTTACTAATATGTATTTTGTAGAAATATATTAACTTTAAATAACAATATTTGAGTTGTTTGTACTTTATAAAATATTTTTAATGTAACATTAATATTTATTTTGAATTTCCTTATGTTTATACAGACTAAAAATTTCATGTTTTGGAACTTACAACAAATTTTAAACATATATGATCATCTTAATTTCTTAATATACTTATTCTAAAACAGTATAGGAATTTTAAATAGTAATAGCTGCATTGTGCATGTTTCTAAGAATTGTTAATATAATATTTATGTTTAAATTGATTTTTCTCAAAATCCATATTTTTCAACTTGCGCGCATGATAACTCAAAATGTAATAAAGGTAATGATTTGAAATTTTATATACATATTTACTGGGCCGTTTTCTTTAAATTGAACTAAAATCTAAGGAATTGAACTAAAATTTTTGAAATTATGGGTGTTCGAGTGTCAACAATTATGAAAATTTTCATATTTTTATTTTGAAAACCTAAAAACTTCAGAAATTTTTTTTTATCCATTAGATTTTAGTTCATTTTACTTTTGTAATATTCCTAAACTTATTTTAAAAGTTTCAAAGTTCTAGAGAGTATAGATTTTTTTAAATCATGCGCGCAAGCTATATACATTATTTTTAATTAAAAAAAATCATACATGAAAAAATAATTGTTATTAAATTATTATGCAATGTTTAGTGAAAATTAAATATTATGTTAAATCGAGGAAATATTACAGCATTATTTTAAAAAAAATTGAGATGTTTAATGCAAAAATGAGCTCATGGGGCGACATTAAATATTTGTCTCCGAAATCAATTTTTTTGTCTATTTAAAGGGTATGTGCCCCCTTAAGTCCCAAATTTAAAATTCTTAGAGATATAAGATAAAGTGCTGCGCCACAAACTTTTAACCCGTTCAGGGATTTTTGTATTGATATCAGTACTTTTTTTAGGTTAATAATAAAAAGATAAAAACAAAAAAATTAAAGACTAATGCAAAGAATTCATATTCATGATTTCTGACTACCTTTAATTACCCCTCCCCCACCCACTTAAAAAAAGATATGTAATATTTTATTATTAATATATGCTGTGCTACTTGATTTCGTTAAAAACAACTCTGTAGTAAAGTACGTTAGTATAAGATAAGAAAGTAATGTACATTCAACACGTATTTCTCAGAAAGGATTTCATAATCTATGTATCATTTCTCATTCTAGTTAACTATGTTTATTCTTTACACATGAGGATACATATACTGCAGATGAATGAAAATGATCAGGGATACAATATTCAGAATGTACAGGAAAGTGTTTCATAATCCTTGCTGCATGCATGATTCTTGTTAGTTATGTTTCAACCTTTGTATAGGTTGGTAATATTGCAGATTGATTAAGACTATACGCGTTACAATATCCAGAATATGCTGGAAAGTGTTTCATAATCTATGTTGCACACATGTTTTTCTTTCTTGTTAATTATGATTTGTTCTTTATATAGAGTGGTAAAATTACTGAAAATGGATTAAAATGATAGGTTTACAATAATGAAAATTGTGTTGGAAAGTGTTTCATAATCTATACTGTATGTGTAACTTTTCATTCTTGTTAGTTTATTTATGTTTTGCTGCTTGCTTAAAACATATATAAACTAACGAGGGGGGGGAGGTTTGGATGGGAAGATTACTGTACAAAGATGAAAGTGATAGGTTTAAAGTATTCAGAATAAAATGGAAAGTATATAAACATGTTTAATGGAAAAAAAAATTATTCTCGTTAATTATGCTTTGTTTTTTGCACAGAATAGTAACATTATTGTACATGAAATGACAATAAGTTTACAATATTCAGAATGAGTCAGAAAATGCATAATAATCGATGCAGTATGCGTGACTCTTCTTTCTTGTTAGTTATGTTTTGTTCTTTGCACAAGGTGGGAAAATTACTGCATATGGATGAAATAGTAGGTTAACAGTATTCAGAAAATGTTGGAAGTTGCATCATAATCTATGCTGCACGCATGACTTTTCATTCTTGTTATTTTTTTCTCCCTACACAAAGATAAAATTATTGCAGATGAATGAAGGTATTAACATATTCAAAAATGTGTTGTGAAGCATTTCATAATCTATCATGTGCGCATGATTTTTCATTCTTGAGGGGTTTCGTAAAAATGCCCTTAAGAGGGCACATTAGGCAGATGGGAAATCAAGCGCATTATATGAAAGAGTGAAGAAATGGCTGTCTAATGATATAGTGCTTTAAACTGTTATAAAAAGTTCTACCGAGAAATTTGGATGTAATTTCAAAATCAATAAAAACAGTAAATTAAGTATGCTTATTTCTACTTGATAACATCTATAAACATATAATTAAATCAGGTTTATAGTAAAATTGAGTGTATGTATTCTAAACTGATCAATGTACTTATCATTTGTACAAAGAATGTCCTGATTGGTAATTGCCCCGGGGTGATCAGTAATTACAATGCTCCCAGGGTAGTTTCCGATCATCAAAAAATTTTTTATTAAACAAAATTTAAATAATAATTTATTCAAAGTCTATATTATATTGGATAGACTCATAGCAAATCATTAACTATGCTAAATTTCGTCATATTAATTGTAATCATTAAAAAGATATTTAGATGGTAGTGTTTTTTGATCAGGAATTATCCCGGTCCACCCTATAACCTTCATACTTCAATTAGGAAAATGTTTAACCGAGAAAGAAAAGAAAATAAGGCCTCTATTATTTATTAAATGTTTTAATTTCATATGAAACTTTGCATTCTTGGGCGACTTAACTTTCAAAATAAAATTAATATACTTTTATCGAACATTTCATTCACTAAGCATAAAACGTGCAAAGTATGGAAATTTACACATTTCAAGTTTTTAAGATTTTACTTTTTTTTAAAGAATAAAAACACAGTTTTCTGAAAAAAAATAAGACAGCTATTAAAAAATATTCCATATTTACTAATGGCATTAAATCTTGAAGTGCAATATATAAAAAGTCTTTTTTAAATTTTCAACATTGTACGAAATATTTTGAAATTGACGACTTGAAAAATTCTTATTTTTTTCTCATAAATCATGTAAAATAATATTAATCCATTAAGAACCACTTTTGATTTACTAAACAGCTATAAATAAAATAAACAACTCACAAAGCATCACAAGAATTTATGAAAAGAATTTTTGTGTACAGTGTACATATTTAGATTTACTTCTAAAACCAAATTAACAAATCTAGTAAAAATTTTAATTGTTAACATTATAGATCACTAAAAAGCATCATGAAAAATATTATTAACTATGTGAAACCTTTTTATACAACATTTCAGTTGCGAAGCATAAAACAAGCATAATTTGGAAATTTTAGCGTTGTTAAAATATGTATAGCTTGAGATGAAGAATTTTGCAAATAGAATGCAGACTTCAGGTCTGGATATTGTTTGCATTTTAAAAGCAGTAATTTGAATGTAATAATGGACTAGAAATCATAATTAATGCTTAAAATAATGTATAATACAGTCAACACTGTAAAATCCGCAAAATATATTATATGCAGTGCATGTTAGAATGTAAACCTTCAAAAATGTCCTAACATTTAAACTTATAGTTGAAGTTATGTCATACTTTTTTTTTTCATGAAATAACAATTTTTTAATGAAATAAACAAAGATGTAAGAAAATTCATGTTTTTTATACCTTGCATTAAAAAAAATTATTAAAAGAACATATGTGTACATATTTAAGCATTATTCGATTCTCTTAACTAAAACCAAATTAACGAATCTAGTAAAAATTTTAATTGTTAACATTATAGATCACTAAAAAGCATCATAAAAAACATTATTTATCTATGTGAAACATTTTTAATCCAACATTCCAGTCGCTAAGTATGAAGCAAGCAATATTTAATAAATGTAAAGTAGCTGAAATCTGTATAGCTTGGGATAAATATTGTGCAAATAGAGTGATACAGACTTCTGGGTTTATTTACATTTTAAAAACAGTAATTTGAATGTAATAATGGGCTAGAAATCATAATGAATGCTTACAATAATGTATAATACAGTCAACACTGTGAAATACACAAAATGTAGCAATACATGTTAGAATGTAAACATTGAAAAGCATCTCAATATAAGCTCATGGATGAAATTGAGTGATACTTTTATTTCATGGAATAACAACTTTTTAATAAAATAAACTAGGATGCAATTCAGCATTTAAAAATTATAATTTGAGCGAGGAAGTGATGTATGCTCGATTGGTTATGCTTAATGCAAACCTGTTCTTCGTTAAAACAGTGATAAAACTTTAACAATAAGTGTTTTTATCCCTACAAACTTTTTGCTTATTTCATAATATCCATGAATATTTCCTTCAGTTAATTTTCTTGAACCAGAAAGTTTGATATTGGTTCAAGGAGTAATTTGTGTTCATAAACTAGAGGAAAACATTACTGACAATAAACCAAAATTAAATAATGTATAGAGGTTTTACCTGGCAGTCTCACAAAATTTGGAATATACTCCCTCCCCTTCCTTCTCTAATCCATAAGTTTTCAAAAACACAAACATAGCAAAATTTTAACAATGATATGTAGAGTATGAACAAATTAATCTTTTTGCAATTATTTAAACAAAAATTCCTGCAATATTCAATGGTAGTAATCAAAAGATAAATATATATAATTGTACCTAAGTAGCATTATTTTATCCTTTTTACACAATTTTGATTGGTATAGTTAGAAAAACCTAAAATTTTAAATATATTCAGGCCTGTTTCCTTTTCCAAAAATGGCAGTGGTAGTTTTCAAAAACACACAATCAAAATTGGAATAATCTCATATAAAATATGAATAAAAACTTACCTTTGGAATTTCATTAAAACTAAAAATTATTATTTTAGAAATTTGTTGTTGCTTACAATCGTTTCATGATTTGTCTCAATGATCATAACATGAAATATATGCTTATTCCCATAATCAATAGAGGAAATTTTTTTCTGCAAACATTTGTCGAAATTTGCAATATTTTTCTGTGACAGATTTCGAAAATTCATTCTGATGCTGCAATCTTTTGATAAAATTTGCTATGTATTTCGACACTTTTTTTTATTGAAATGTAGAATATTTTCCCTCAACTGTTTACCAAAACTCACACTATCTTTCAGTGATTGTTTTGCAAAACTCATTTTTTTATAAGATCTGTTGAATAAATTTACATTTATTTTTGTGATCATAGTAATTGCGATCAAATAATCACGAAATTTCCGTTTTGTCACATTTTTTTGATGAAATTTGTCACGATGCAATCATTGATCCTTCTCATGATCTTTTGACGAAATTTGCCTTTTTTGCGATTTGTTTACAAAATTTGCCGGGATTTTTCTCAAAATTTTACTATTACTTCGAGATGTTTTGAAGAAATTTATGTTTTTTTCCTGATACCTAAACAAAATTTGTGTTATTTTGGGTTATCTTTGATGAAATTTGCATTTTTCTTAATTTCTGGACAGAATTTGACGTTTTTCACAATCTTTTGGGGAAATTTGTCGTTTTTTTCACGATCTTTTGAGGAAATTTGTCATTGTTTTGCAATATGCAAAACTTGCGGTGTTTATCGGGATCTCTTGTCGGAATTTACAGTTTTTCGGGTTCTTTTGAAAAAAATTTATTGTTTTTTCAGGATCTTTTGCCAAATTTTGCAGTTTGGCGTGATGTTTTGAAGAAAATTTCACTTTTATAATGTTTGTCGTTTTTTCAGGATATTTTGACGAAATTTGCAGTGTTTTCGCTATTCTTTGACAAAGTTTATGTTTTTTTGTGATACTTGGACAAAATTTGTGTTTTTTTATGATATTTTGAGAATTTTGCTTTGTTTTTTTCGATCTTTTCATGAAATTTGTAGTTTTCTTGCAATTTTTTGATGAAATTTTTCACGTTAAAATCATAGACCCTTCTCATGATCTTTTGACGAAATTCGTCTTTTTTGCGATCTGTTTACAAAATTTGGCGAGATTTTTGTCAAAATTTTACTGTCTTTTCCAGATGTTTTAACGAATTTTTCTGTTTTTACACAATCCTTTGACGAAATTTACGTTTCTTTCGTGAGAGCTGGACAAAATTTGTGTTATTTTGGGATATCTTTGATGAAATTTTCATTTTTTCCTTAATTCCGGGACTTTTGTCAATTTTTCTCAATCTTTTGAGGAAATTTGCCATTTTTTCAAACTTGCAAAATTTGTGATGTTTATCGGGATCTCTTGTCGAAATTTACTCTTTTTCGGGTTTTTTTGACAAAATTTATTGTTTTTTTTTAAGGAACTTTTCCCAAATTTTGCAATTTTGTCATGATGTTTTGAATAAAATTGCACTGTTATTGCGATTTTTTTTCAGAAGTTTGTCATTTTTTCGGGATCTTTTCGCGAAATTTGCAGCTTTTTCGCGATTCTTTGACAAAGTTAGTGATTTTTCTGATACTTGGACAAAATTTGTGTTTTTTCATGATCTTTTGAGAATTTTGCTGGGTTTTTTGCGATCTTTTCATGAAATGTGTCGTTTTCTCAAATTTTTTATTTTATGAAATTATAATGATACAATCATTGACCCTAATCATGATCTTTTGACGAAAATCACCTTTTTTGCGATTTATTTACAAAATTTGCCAGGATTATTGTCGAAATTTTACTGTTATTTCGAGATGTTTTGACGAAATTTTCTGTTTTTACAGAATCTTTTGTCGAAATTTGTTTCTTTTGTGATACCTGGACAAAATTTGTATTATTTTGGGATATCTCTGACGAAATTCACATTTTTTTCTTAATTCCTGGACAATTTTCGTTTTTTTTCAATCTTTTGGGAATATTTGTCGTTTTGTCATGATCTTTTGAGGAAATTTCTCATTTTTTCGTAATATGCAAAACTTACCTTGTTTATCTGGATCTCATGTCGAAATTTACCGTTTTTCGGGTTCTTTTGACAAAATTTATTGTTTTTTTAGGATCTTTTGCCAAATTTTGCAGTTTGTCATGGTTTTTATGAAGAAAAATTCACTTTTATTGCGTTGGTCGCTCAGTTTGTTGTTTTTCGGGATCTTTTGATGAAATTTGCAGTTTTTTCTCATTTCTTTGATGAAGTTCATGGTTTTTTTTTATACTTGGACAAAATTAGTATTTTTTGTGATACTTGGACAAAATTTGCTTCAGTAAAAACTCTTGAACAACAAAACACTACACTTGCAGTGCAATACATCAAGTCATAATTTTTTTTTAACATTGTACGATATATCTTGAAATTGACGTTGTGAATTTTTTTTTCTTGACATAAATCATGTAAAATAATATACATCAATCAAGATCCACCTCTGACTTATTAATCAGTCATAAATAAAATAAACAACTCAGAAAGCGTCGCAAAAATTTATGAAATTAATTAGTGTGACATTATTAAAATTTACTTAATTAAGAAGAATCTAGTAAATGAAATGTTGTATAAATATTAATTGAAAACTCTATACATCACTAGGTACTATTAGGTTATTTCGTCGACCAAAAAATTATTGCCCAACTATAAGATTAAGTGCCAATTATGGATGATCGTGAGTGTCACATTCAATGACATTAAATACGATTTGTGTGCTTAAAATGTCAGTAAGTGATATTTATTTCGACTTTTTATTAATATTTTTATTAATATTTTACTAATGATTTGTTTCTTTTATTTAAAAAAAAAATGTCATTATGTATAATTTGGTTATTATTTTGTTGATTTGTAAAATTTGACGAAATTGGTCGATGGGAAAACAGAGTGGTACCGATTAACAAAATATTTCATAACAGAAATAATTTATGTAACTGAAAATGTTTTGTCCAACATTTCACTTAAACAAGCAATATATAGAAATTGTAAAGTCTCTCAAGTGTGTGTAACTTGGGACCAGACATTGTGCAAATATAATGTGCACATCTTTTGTTTACATTTTTAAAATGAGTAATTTGAATGTAATAATAGACTAGAAATCATAATGAATGCTTATAATAGAGTATAATACAGTCAACTCTGTGAAATCCACAAAATGTATTATCTGCAAAACATGTTAAAATGTAAACATTGAGAAGTGTTTTAACATTTAAACTCAAAGATAAAGATATGCAAAACCTTTTGTTTTCATGAAATGAAAATTTTTTAATGAAATAAA
Organism: Maratus speculifer; assembly: GCA_964019185.1. Taxonomy (NCBI): domain Eukaryota; kingdom Metazoa; phylum Arthropoda; class Arachnida; order Araneae; family Salticidae; genus Maratus; species Maratus speculifer. The sequence continues at coordinate 94,232,750 of OZ025295.1, forward strand.
CTGGGATTTAAGAAAATTCATGTATTTTGCACCCGGTATTTAAAAACAATACGTTAAGCAAGTCACTAAGTTTTAATTGATTGGGAGCAAACCTGTTCTTTGCTCAGACAGCGAAAAAATTTAAAAAATAAATAATTTTATCTCTAAATATTTTTTCTTATCAAACAAAAAACAAATATTTTTTTAGTAAATATTCTTGAACAACAAAATTTTTGTTGGTGCTAGAAGTGATTTGTTCATAGACATGAGTAAAAAAATTATTGACAGCAAAATAAAACAAAATACAGTACAGGATTTTTACCTGGCATTCTCGTAAAATTTTTAATATACCCTGCCTCCCCCCTCTAATCCATAACTTTTCATACATTCTATATTAACTTCTATATTATATTCTATATTAACAATTGCCACTTGTCTAGTTTTGTTTTGAATCTGAATGTGACAAGTTATGGAAATTGGTGTTAGCATTTATCATTCAGTTAGAATTTATTTATTTAGAATTGAATTGATAATGAAAATGCACAACTTGAAAAACATCTAACAGACATGATAGAATCATTAAGTAATTTTCATGGTTTTAATAATCCACATGGCTCTTTCTTGTTATGCCAATTCAGTCTTGCAATGTCTTAATATACAATGAATAAAGTCTGCAATAAAGATAACCGGAGAATCTTGCAATGGATTTTTACCGCCGCTTATTCTAATTTACTTAATTAAGAGGGGTCGAGTTAAGGAAATGTTGTATAAATTTTGCTTGTTAACTCTATAGATTACTAGGTACTACAAGTTATCCCGTCGACCAAAAAATTATCGCCAAACTAAAGATTAAATGCCAAAAATGGATGATCGTGAATGTCACATTCAATAACATTAATTTGTGTGTTTAAAATGTCATTAAGTGATTTTTATTTCGATTTTTTATTAATATTTTACTAATTATTTGTTTTTTCATTATTTAAAATAAAAAATATGTCATTATGTATAATTTGGCTATTAGTTTGGTGATTTGTATAATTTGGCGAAACTGGTCGACGGGATAACAGAGTAGTAGCGATTACTAAAATATTTCAAATTGAAATAATTTATGTAACTGAAAATGTTTTATGCAACATTTCACTTAAGTTTAAAACAAGCAATATATAGAAATTGTAAAGTCCCTCAAGTGTGTGTAACTTGGGACCAGACATTGCACAAATATAATGTGCTCATCTTTTATTTACATTTTTAAAAAGAGTAATTTTAATTTCATAATGGACTAGATATCATAATGAATGCTTATAATAAAATTTAATACAGTCAACTCAGTGAAATCCACCAAATGTATTATCTGCAAAACATGTTAAAATGCAAACATTGAAAAGTGTTTTAACACTTAAACTGAGAGATAAAGATATGCAATAATTTTATTTTCATGAAATGACAAATTTTAATGAAATAAACTGGGATTTAAGAAAATTCATGTATTTTGTACCCTGTATTTAAAAACAATACTTTAAACAAGCCAGTAAGTTTCAGTTGATTAATTATGATTAATGAAAATCTATTCTTTGCTCAAGCAGCGAAAAAATTAAAAAATAAATAATTTTAGCTCTATATATTTTTTGTTTATCAAACAATACAAATAGTTCCTTTAGTAAATATTCTTGAACAACAAAATTTTATGTAAGGAGTAATTTGTTCATAGACATGAGAAAAAAAAATTACTGACAACAAAACAAAACGAAATACAGTACAGGATTTTTACCTGGCATTCTCGTAAAATTTTGAATATACCCTGCCTCTACCCTGTAATCCATAAGTCTTCAAAAATACAAGCAGATAATTTTATTGCAAAGTTACACATTCTGTATTAATAATCCATTGCAAGTTTCCCGGTTAACTTTATTGCAGAGCTTATTCATTGTATATTAAGACATTGCGAGATTCAATTGGCGTAACAAGAAACAATATGTGGATTATTAAAACTTGAAAATTACTTAATGATTCTATCTTGTTCTATCTGTTCTATGTTTCTTAATTCGTACATTTTCTATATCAATTTAATGGACATTATGTAAGAGTATTACTGCCTGAATAAAAAATGCTCCGTAACTTGCCGCGTACGGATTCAAAACAAAACTAGCCAAGTTGCGCTACCACGCGTATGAATACATACATATCAAAGAGCAAATAATTTAAAATAATTTTTGTTTGAAAACTTTAAAGAAAAATATTTAAACCGAAATTATATTGAATTTGTATAATTAAAAAATATTTTCCTATTTTAAAAAAGATTCAAAATATTTTTTCTACAAAATGCAGAATTATGCGATGTAAGAAACGTAATATTTTCTTCTTTACGAAAAATAAAGGCAATATAAATAGAAATTTGATTTAACATATATTTGATGAATATTTTAAAGCACATGTTAAACTGTTTTTGTAGTTTAAAAAACATTTATTGCTTCGATTCGGGTGTTTTAACTGTGACTCTAACTGCATAAGCCTTGTCGCACCGGGCTTGTCTGCTAACCCATAGAATAATATGTAATCCGCGAGATAAAATAGTCCAATTTTCCAAGACCAATATATAACAAACAAGAGTTTTCCTAGAAAATAGGCAAGTCTTATTCACTCTATCTTAAAGAGATTCATATTTTATATAAGTTTTAATAAAATCGCCCAGGACATTTTCTAGAATTCATAATCAGGAACAAACACCATCGATTTCGGTTTAAAAATGGGTATCGAGATCTAAAAATATACGGCACGTAGAAATGTAAAAATTATAGGATAAGGATTAGAGTGGTAATATAAGACTATATTATAAAAAAAATGCACCATTCTGACCTGAGCTTTGCTGCGTTATTAGATGGCGGCTTTTCAGATTTCTTTTGATGTTGAGTTAGCTGTATATATGAGTTCTGCATCTCTCAGGTAGGCTTAAAGCTGTGTCACTTGAAGGCTGCCGCCTTCCATGATATACAGGTTGTCTCTAAACTCATGGTACATACGCCTGTGGGTGATAGAACACATCAAGACGAGTAATAGGAAATAGGAAACCAAGGGTCCTAAACGTTTTACAAAGGAGGTATCCGCCATTAAAGTTTGGGGCCCAAAATTTTAAACATAAATGTAATAACATAAAAAACGGAAAAAATATAAAAACCATAAACATAAAAAACGGAAAAAATGGTCGATTGATTTGCGGTTTTAACTAAAACTATTCTTTATGGCGGTATTTTCTTGAAAATAAATTATAAAGATAAATTTAGAAAAATGCCGATAGAGGGCGCTTTATACTTTGGATTAACAAATAACTATTTTTTGCAGTTATTTTCTGCATCGCATTAACGGTTTGGTAAGCTTAGACTTAAACTCAAATTTTGAGCTTTAAATATGAATAGTTAGGAATGGTTAAGTAGCACAAACGGAACTGTGTTCAGAGGGTTCAAATTTCAAATGATTAAAAAAATGGAAAAATTTGTGGATTGATTTGCGGTTTTCAATAAAACTATTTTTTATGTCGGTATTTTATTGAAAATAAATTATAAAGATGTATTTCAAAAAATGCCGATAGAGGACGCTTTAGACTTTGTATTAACGAACAACTATTTTTTGCCGTTATTTTTCCATCTCATTAAATGGTTTCGTAGGTTTAGATTTAAACTTAAATTTTGAGCTCAAAATCTGAATAGTTGGGAGTGGTTAAGTAGCACAAACTGAACTGTGTTCAAACGTTTAAATTTCAAAAACGGAAAAATTAGTTGATTCGTTTGCGGTCTTTTCTAAACCTACTCTTTAAATCAGTGTTTTTTTGAAAATAAATTTTAAAGATAAATTTCACAAAATGCCGATAGAGGGCGCCTTAGACATTGGAGTAGCGTATAACTATTTTTAACCGTTATTTTTTAAAATGTCATTAAATGCTTTCAAATGCTTAGATTTAAATTTTGGGCTCAAATTCTGAATCGTTGGGAGTGTTTAATTAGCGCAAAAGTGAACTGTGTTCGAGGGGGGGAGGTTAAATTTCATCTCCTGATCATACTTCAGTTTGCGCTTCTTAACCCCTCCCAATGATTCAGAATTTGAGTGCAAAATTTAAGTTTAAATCAAAGATTTCAAAAACATTTAATAAGTTTTGGAAAGCATTTAATTAGATACAAAAAATAACGGTTAACATTAGTTTTTGGTTACTCTGAAGTTTAAAGCGCCCTCTAACGGAATTTTTTGAAATTTATCTTTAAAATTTATTTTCAAGAAGATACTGACTTAAAGAATAGATTTACTTTAAACCGCAAACGAATCGATCAATTTTTCCGTTTTTTATAATCATTTAAATTTTTAATCTTCTGAACACAGTTCAGTTTGTGTTACTTAACGGCTCCCAACTATTCAGATTTTGAGCTCAAAATTTAAGTTTAAGTCTAAGCTTACGAAACCATTTAATGAGATGCAAAAATTCACAGCAAAAAATAGTTTTTCATTACTTCAAATTCTATAGCGCCTTCTATCGGCATTTTTCGAAATTTATCTTTATAATTTATTTTCAAGAAAATACCAACATAAAGAATAGTTTTGGTGAAAACCGCAAATCAATTGACCAATTTTTCCGTTTTTTATAATTATTTGCAATTTAAACCCTCTGAACACAGTTAAGTTTGTGCTACTTAACCACTCCCAACCATTCAGATTTTGAGCTCAAAATTTAAGTTTAAGTCTAAGCTTACGAAACCATTTAATGAGATGCAAAAATTCACAGCAAAAAATAGTTTTTCATTACTTCAAAGTCTATAGCGCCTTCTATCGGCATTTTTCGAAATTTATCTTTGTAATTTATTTTCAAGAAAATACCGGCATAAAGAATAGTTTTTTATGAAAACCGCAAATCAATCGACCAATTTTTCCGTGTTTTATGTGTATTTGAAATTTTGGACCCCAAACATTAATGGCGGCTATCTCTTTCGGAAAACGTTTGGGACCCTTGGTTTCCTATATGCTATCACTCGTCTTGATGTGTTCTATCACCCCCTAGCGTATGTACCATGAGTTTAGGGACACCCTGCATATATATATATATACTAGCAGGGGTGACCGAGCTCAGCTCGGTCAAAATTAACTTTGTGTTCAACTCGATATAGTATTATTACTGTAAAACATGTTATTAATAATAGTATTATCTACAAAAACAATCAATAAGAAAACTATGTTTGTATGCACATGTTCATAAATTTTACTTTATTTTAAAATTTACAACGAAAGGACATCAATCCAAATCACTTTTTTAATTCGACTCTGATTAATTTAACTATGCATCTCGAAGACTTATTAAGAATGTATAAGAAATTTCTTCACTCTGAAAGACAATATTTTTTGCCAGATATAACCAAATTTGGACACATTCTTTCATTTGGCGCCAAATATGTGTTTTGGCTTCGTAACCTTAATAGTGGATTTTTCGGCCAAATTTCGCCAGTATTTTGTCAAATATCGCCAACTTATTGGCTTTTGCCATAGTCTCATGATCCTGACCCTTATTACCCAAATGATCCACTAATCACATGTGATGAAACATGTGACTTATCTCAATGGTCTTCAGGTAATCAAAAACAGTAGAGTATAAAATGAATCAAAATTGTTTAAGCCATTTCTTAAGTAAAATTAGCTTGACAGCATTCAGCAATGAAGCGATTTGACCCACTAATATAATTTTGTTTAATATGCAACTCAGCTCAATAGTCTTCTCGTGACAAAAGACGTTCCGTTGCAAAATTTAGGTGAAATTGACTGAGTCGTTGTTATACATAATTAGAATGACCCGAACCCATTAAGACCTAAAACGACCCACTAATTGAATTGTTACGTGCATGTGTCCTATCTCAATGGTTTTCTTTTGCCTGAAAACGATATAATAGAAAATATACTCAAAATGGTGAGAACAGTTTTCTAGATAAAATTAGCATGACCCACAAATGACCGTCATATCGAAATCTCTCGAAAATGTGACTTAGTTCATTAATTTTTGCGTGCCGAAAAACGTTAAATACAAAATTTAGATAAAATCGATTGAGTCAATTTTTAGGTATAAATAGTTTGACCTTGACCCATTATGACCCAAAACGACACATTAATCGAGTTTTCTCAACCATCTGACCTAACCCAATGATTTTCTTGTGTCCGAAAACGATAGAATATAAAATTTAGTCAAATTTGCGTGAGACATTGTCTAGATAAAATTAGAATAACCCAAAAGTGACCCACTGATCGAAATTTCTCGAACATGTGACATAGCCCAATGATTTTCTCGTGCCAAAAACATGCTTTATACAAAATTTCGTTAAAATCGATTCACCCGTTCTTTAGATATAGCTTGACCATGACCCATCATGACCCACAAATGACCCTTATAATCGAAATCTCTTGAACATGTGACTTAGCCCATTAGTTTTCTCGTGTACAAATATTGTTACACTCAAAATTTCGTTAAACTCGATCCTGCTGTTCTTTAAATATAAATAACTTGACCCAGACCCTTTATGACCCAAAATGACCCATTAATCGAAATTTCTCGATCATGTCACCTAGCCCAATGATTTTCTCGTGCCAAAAAATGTTGTATACAAAATTTCGCTAAAATTGATACACATATTTTTTAGATATAGCTTGATATGACCCGTTATGACCCATCATGACCCATAAATGACTCTTATAATCGAAATCTCTCAAACATGTGAGATAGCCCATTAATTTTCTGTGTCAAAAAACTTACATACAAAATTTCATTAAATTTGATACTGTCGTACTTTATATATAAATAGCTTGACCCAGACCTTTTATGACCCAAAATGACCCAATAATCGAAATTTCTCGAACTGAGACCTAGCCCAATAGTTTTCTCGTGCCAAAGAAATGTTGTATACAAAATTTCGTTAAAATCGATCCACCTGTTCTTTAGCTATAGCTTGACCATGACCCATTATGACCCATCATGACCCACAAATGACTCTTATAATCAGAATCTCCCGATCGTGTGACTTAGCCCATTAGCTTTCTCGTGTCAAAAAACTATTACAGGCAAAATTTCGATGAAATTGATTCTGCGGTTCTTTAAATAGAAATAGCTTGACCCAGACACTTAATGACCCAATATGACCCATTAAAATTTTTTTTCGAACATGTAACCTAGCCCAATGTTTTTCTCGTGCCCGAAAATCATAGAATGCAATTTTTAGTGAAAATTGCGTGAGAAAATCTCTAGATAAAAATAGCATGACCCACAATGACCCCAAAAATGACCCACTAACCGAATTTTCTCGAACATGTTACCTAATCCAATGGTCTTCTTGTAATCCAAAATGATAAAATATAAAATTTGGTCGAAATCGTTAGAGCCGTTTTTTAAATAAAAATGGCTTGACCCACAATGACCCAAAAATGACCCACTAATCAAAATTTTTCGAACATGTGACCCAGCTCAATTGTTTTCTCGTGCCAAAAAACGATTGGATACAAAATTTCCTCAAAATCGATCCAGCCGTTCTCTAGATATAAATAGCTTGATCCTGACCCATTATGACCCAAAATGACCCAATAATCGAATTTTCTCGAACATGTGACCGAGCCCAATGGTCTTCTCGTGCCCGAAAATGGTAAAATCCAAATTTTTGCGAAAATCGTTAGAGCCGTTTTTGAGATAAAATTTACCCACACACACACACACAACTTTTGCTCGCATTATAGTATAAGATATATATATATATATATATATATATATATATATATATATATTTATATTTATATGTGTGTATATATTTATTTATTTTTTAAACAAATATAACGAGGCAATTTCTGACTCAAGATATTGATATTTTTGAGAACTTATATTTAAAAAGTAATAAAAAAATTTTTTAAAGAAAAGAAATGTTGAAATCTGTGTTTAACTTTTTTGATTAGCATTGTTTTTGTTTTCAAGTTATAATATATTTAACAATATTTTATTTTCAAATAAAAAACTCAATCCAATTGTAACAATATTTCATAGTGTCAAACAAAAGTCATGTGCTTTCCTATCACGTTTTGCTCTTTCATAATTTGTAACTAAGTTGTTACAAAAGATATACTATATCTTTCTTTGTCAAATTAAAACAATATCACCATTTATTTCTGTAAGTCACTTTATCCGAAATGATAAATTTAAAACATTTTAAGAAGAATTTTTTCAACAGAATGAGATATTACTACAGAGAAAATAAATTATTTTTAAAGCTCCATAATGTTAAATTGGTCTATTGTGGCTTATCTATAACTTCGTTTTTTTTTTTTTTTTTTTTTTTTTCATTTCTAAAAAATTGTATTTTTTACTAGAGCAACCTCAATTTTATTATATGACTAGCTGTTACCCGTGACGTCGTTCACGTAGCATTAAAAAAAAGATAAAACGCTTTAATCAAACAAAACATTTCATTAACAATAATTTAAAATATATATAACATACATCTTATACCAGGCTATGCAGTAGTTTTTTTTTTTTAGGGGGATTTAAAGAATTCAGTCAAATAAATGGAAAATGTAGATAATATGAACAATCGCGAAAATGAAATTGCAACCATTTATACTGTAGAACAACTGTAACGCACCCCAATTGTACAGAAATCATGTTGTAGTGCATTTCAGAATTCCATGTCAAAGAAAGAAAAATCATGTGTTAAACCTAGGTAATAAAAAAAATATCCAACATTTCCATAATGCATAACTTCGCCGGCCCATTCTTTTCTGCAGCTGTGTATATGATCTATGTGTTTGTAAATATTCTAAATACAATGTTAAAATATTGCTTAGTTAGAAAAAGTACAACGAAGATTAAAATTCACCTTCATCAATTTCTAATAATAGACAGTAAACGTACTTGAATTATTTTGTACAGGCCTGTATATTATGTGCAAATATTTATACGACCGCATATTTAGCTTAAATTATTCAAACAAAAAACCCGATTCAAATCATTGAATTCATATTTCCGGGAATCGCTATGGCACAGGTAACCATATATTCAGTTTATTGTATAGTCCGATGCATGATTTATTTAAATTCTACAAACATCTCTTATTATACCAAATGTAGCTGAACTTCAGGATGCATTAGTTTTCCTTAAGATACATACGATAATTGAAAAAGCTCTTCAGCAATCTTTTCTAATAGACCATACTTTGGATATAATATCTGAGATCTGAGACAGGCCCAAAATCTATTATGCGTCTCTGTAAATGAACAACAAATGTGATGCAAATCATACTTAACTGCAAGCATATTGTAGTAAATTTCAGTATTTATCATTGTATTGATTATCTCATTATTATCGTAATTTAATTTCATCATGTTTGAAATAGTGCAACGCAATTAAAATACGCTGGGAATATTTTCCCCCCGTAGACTATTATATTACCGAACATTCTTCTGTGATCTTGTAAATGAATGTTAAACCTTTTCACCCCATTTTCTACAGAAATCCTGTTTTAGTGCACTTCAGAAACTGATATCAATTTCAATACTATTAAAATAACCTTAATAAAATAACATTATTAAAATACGCTGCAAATAGTTTTTCTTCACAGACCATAATATATTGAAATACTTTTGAGCTCCCTGTACGCACACTATAATTACTATACTTAACATATTCGATAGTAACCATGTTCTTGTGAACCTTAAAAATGCATGTAAATTTCATTACATTTAAAATTATGTAACATTATCAAAATACACCACAAATGATTTTTTCGCCATAGACCATAATGTAAAATCTCCTTTTGAGTGCTCCTGTGATTCAGCTATAATTGCTACCTGGTTTATTTTTAATGCCGCATATGCTATGGCAATTCTCAATAACGTATGTTATTTTCGTATGAATTCCACTATATTTACTCAAGTTGAAACACGGACGAACAGACGGCAGACAGCAGGCACATGGCATCCTGTATGCAGACAGGTTGAAGTCGTAAACACTTTTAGAACCATGTTAGAAAATGTCAAAAAGGGGGTAGTTTCCGTAAAACGAAAAAGAAACAGAATTTTTGAAAATTTGAAAACTTATACTTTGTTTCAGATATGATGTTACATTGATATTTTTAAAATTCTTAATGGAAAGTATTAATGTGATGTCACAATTGGTAAAAAGTTGAATTTTATAGCCTCGAACCGAAAGAAAGAAAAAGGTTCATTTTTATTACGGATTAATATCTAGAAAAACTACTAAAATATTTATATTCTTGCAAAGTGTGAAGTTATATTCTTGTGAAGTCTTCTAAGTGTAAAAGAAATTTTACATAATCGTCTGCGTGATACAAGAAGAAAAACAGTATTCCTCTGACGTCACAATTGGTAAAATCGCGGTTTTTAACTTCGAACCGAAAAACAGAATAGGGTCCATTTATTTATTCCATTTTGTTTTATCACGTGTAACTCTTTCAGTTGAAAATTAATTACAGAAGAGAAATAATTATTCCGGTTTTTTTATTTTTTGGCAATGAAATAAGAAAGATGATTAAATATTATGGAAAATTTTTCAATTTATTCTTTATGAAAAATAGTGAAATGTTGAATTATTAAGAAAAATATTCGAATAAAATAAATAAAAATTAGCCTATGTTCATTTCAGGCCAATAATGTATCTATATGCAAAAATTCAAAGACATTAATCCATCCGTTTTGAAGCCAAGTTCATTCCAATTTTCGGACACACTTTCACATTTATAATATATATAAGGATAAATGGGAGGTAGATACAATTTATCTGTCTTAAAATATTTTCATAGTTGCAACAAATACATTTAATGTTAAATGGTCAAAATGTGAGATTTATACAAGTTATTGAAAACAGACTAAGTTTAAGCAATTTCTATTCTCAAGGAAGAAACATATACACTGTAATAGAAATCTAATTCTGCAGACGCAAATTTACTGTGCGACTAATAAAATTTTATCAGTATATTACACAGAAACAGATGCAAATCTTTAAAATTAGTTTTTGCAAATCGACAGAAATCTGTAGTTTTACCGCTCCCCCCTAAAAATAATAACAAATAAATAAATAAATAAATCTTCTAAAATTACAGTAATTTTACTAAAATTTAATCTCTAATCTTGATTACAGTTATATAAAAAATTCTAGGCATCCCAGTTGACCAAAAAATTCTTTCTAACCTTAAAGATTTTTTGATTTACAGTGAAAATGTGAGTCTGCATCATGAGTTTTTGTTATTGCCACTACAAAAAAAAAAAAAAAAAAAAAAAAGTTCTGGGAATTCCAGTTTTGTAGATTTTTTAAAACTTTGCAGATATGTTTTTACAGTGATTGGTTAACATGATTTTAACAGTAAATTTGATGCAGACTGTATTATTGCAGATGTAAATTGCCATTTTTCATTTTTGGGTGAAAACAATTCCGGGCCAGGATTCGAACCAGGGATGAATTGGCTGAAGCCGCCTATGTTCTCCCAACTGAGCCAGCTCGGACACGAACACTAACGGACTATTTCACCCAATCAACCTTATACTGAGCAAAATTTCAACCAATATTTCAGCAAAAATATTTTATCCAATTCAGCGAATTAACCAATAGTCCGAAAGCGTTCGTGTCCGGGATGGCTCAGTTGGAAGAGCATTGGCGGCTTTAACCAATACATCCCTGGTTCGAATCCTGGCCTGGACTTTTTTCACCAAAAAATGAAAAATGGCAATTTACATCAGTTATAATTAGTTTATCGATTGAATAATCGTGTTTAAAATTAATCTTAAATCGTTTTGTTTTTAGATAATTTAAAATATTCTTGTACTTTTCTTGAACAAAAGTTCGAAATTAGGGATAATATTTATGATATGCAGTCAAAATCTTCAGCGATTTCTAAGTTACTACAAAGATATATTATGCAACTAATGAATTATTCAAAAGTTTCAAAAGACTAAATACATATCTGTACCAGTGATTAATACGTTCAATTACGGAACTGATTAAAAACTCATTAATTTCTGTCAGAATATATTTCTATAGCAATTAATTTTACACTGCATGTGCAAATCATTACAAATATAAAATATTCGCTATTTATTGATTAAATTTAGTAACTCATTATAATACTTGTTTTCTGTTTGCAGTAAATGACTCTCGATTTAATTCATTTGTAACAAATTTATTAACCGAGACAAGAAAGATATGAGAAGGATTTAAAAACGTTTGTCAATTATAGTGCACTTGTAAAAAAATATTTCAATGTCATATGTAAAACATATTGTTGAGATTTAAACTGAATAAACATAGAGAATTGATTTCTTGTAGTCAAAGAGAGATTTATTACCTGAGCAATTCTTCTTGACGGCGACTTTCATAAGCGATTGTATGTTTCATAACTTGAATACCAGTCTTTCGAATTCACGAGTTCTTTATATCTTGAAAGGAGCAGTGAACTTTGGTATTGGGATTTGCTCATTTACAGCAGCCATGGAGGCCCATGCCACCACAGAGAATGTTTAAGAAGCTTTCGTGGAGGAATTCCCCTAGAAGCTACATCTACAGGATTTAAAGCACCTGGAATATGATTCCATTCATGGGAAGGCATTAATGCCTGTATTTGGCATACTCTGTTAAGTACGAATTGATTTCCCTTTAAAGGTGGTGCTTTTAGCCAACTGAGAACAATCTGAGAATCTGACCACAAATAAATATTGTCAAACTTTACTGGAAATGTGTCGATAATGACAGAACATAACTTAGCTAGCAAAAGAGCTGAACAGAGTTCGACTCTAGGCAATGTTTGAACTTTAATAGGGTTTACCTTAGTTTTTGAAGCAATCAAATTGACAAATACTTTTTCAAATGTAATAACGCGTAAATAGGTAACAGCAGCATAAGCTTTATTCCAACCATAGCAAAATCCATGCAGTTGAATTTGAACAACTGCTTCATTAAATAAATTTATGTATCGAGGAATTTCCAATAATTTTAATAAATGTATTTCAGATGAAAATTCATTCCAAACCTGTTGTATGGCATGTGGGATTTTCTCATCCCAAGAAATCTTATCCTTCCAAAGACCTTGCATCATGATTTTTAACTTTATTGTTGTAGGAGCTAGGAAACCCAGACGGTCAAAGATTGTAGCCACTACAGACAACAAATCTAGTTTTGTTTGTACATCCTTTAAATCAACGAACCTAATTTGTAAAATATCTTTGGAAGAGTCCCAAAGTAAACCAAGCACATTACCAGCATCATCTTCTTGAATGACTTTTTTTGAGGAAGCCTTCATTTCATCAGGTAAATGAGCTATTACATCAGGATCGTTACAGGTCCACTTTCGTAGATTAAAACCTCCACTTTTCATAATACTTATTAGTTGTGTAACTAAATTCTGAGCATTTTCTCGTGAATCGGCTCCAGAAAGAAAATCGTCAACATAAATTTCATCTTGAATAATTTGGCAGGCCTTTTGATTAGATTGTTCATTATCAATGGCCAATTGGCGTAATGGCCTAATGGCCAAAAAAGGTGCACAGGAAAAACCGTATGTAACGGTGAACAGCCTGTATGCTTTGATAGTGTCTTCTAAATTAAATCTCCAAAGAATGCGTTGATAGTCAATATGCTTCTGATTAACGAGGATTTGTCTAAACATTTTTTCGATATCAGCACTAAAAGCAATTGGATTCATTCTGAACTTTAATAATAAAGAAAATATTTCCGGCTGCAATTTTGGACCTATCTCTAGATAATCGTTTAAAGAGCGACCTGATGAACCAACTGCAGATGCGTCAAATACTACTCTAAGTCGTGTAGTTGAACTATCTTCTTTTAATACCTCGTGATGTGGAAGGTAAAAATTAGCCGGATTTCAAATTTTTGAATTTGGTATAAGTTCCATATGCCCCAAGTCGATATATTCTTGCATGAATGCTAAATATTGCTCTCTAAGCAAAGGGTTTTGGTGGAATCTCTTCTCCAAAAAATAAAAACGCTTTAGAGCTTGAGATTTTGAATCACGGAGGATTGGTTTAGATTTAAACGGCAAGTTTACAACATATCGTCCTGATTCTGTGCGTGAAACGGTTTTAGAATAATTATCTTCAACAAGAGAAATTGGATCAGAACTGGGAACCGACTCAAGTTCCCAGAACTTTTGCAGCTGGGAAGTAATCTGCGTCGTAACATGACAACTAACAGATGAATTTTGGTTTGATTCATTCGAATAAATAATTCCCGCTAATATCTAACCCAGTTTAGAATTAATAACACTCGGTGTTCCTTTAGGTCCTAAAATAGACTCTCCTATTATGATATTAGCAAACAAATCTGCACCTATAAGAAGATCAATGGACTGGACACATGGAAATTTGGATCCGCAAGATTCAAGCCTTCAATATGTGGCCAAAACGAAAATTTGGTAAATTTGTTGTTATCTGATTAACAACTAACGCGTCTAACTGAAAGACTTCATCATTAAAATGGGGAGAGAATGTCAAAGAAACTTCCTGAAGAGCTGTTTCTGCAACTAAATTATTTATACCTGAGATTTTATGATTTGTAGGTCTTGATGGAAGACTTAATTTTTCACAACAAGTTTTAGAAAGTAGGCTCTTTTGAGAACCACTATCGATCATCGCCCTGCAAGGAATGAATTTGCTTGATTTGGATTTTATACGTATAATGGCACTAGCCAACAATGTTTGAGAATTTCCGCTAAACGATTGATTAGTAAAACAATTTGATTCATTTAAATTACCTACAGCATTTGGGGTTGTTACATGATCTTGTTGTCCAATAATTTGTTGTTGTGCAGGGGCAGATTGTTCACGATGAAGGAGTGTATGATGTTTCGAATTGCAATGTTTACATGTGGTATTTATCAAACAATTACACACTCAGAAATGAATACTCAAATTTCACGAAATTCTCCTCGTTTTTGACGAAACCGTTTCCTGGGAAATGCTCCGAACAAATATTTCGTCAAATTGATGAAATCACTTCCCTCACTCTTTTAACGATACCAAATCGTCAAAAAATTTCGTCAAAAAGGGACTAGTGCTGCCATCTATCGAATTTTTTAGAAGCTCCTGTATCCAATGACAGAAGCAAAAAAGACATGTCACACGCGGGGTTCGAACTCATAAAGTACAGTGTGGCAGTCCGACGCCCTAAGATCACGCCACAGATTGCTCAGACAGGTATGATTATAAAGGCATAAAGTGGATTATTGTGTGTGTTTGAATTTTTATAATTGTGATAGTACTTTTATCGATTCTGTTATAAATCTTGCAAGTTTTAAATAATAAGACGAATTTATTATTTTGATTTTCTAATAGTTAATGAATAATTATAATATGGCTTAATTAAATAACATCTAGGGGAAATTTATTTGTTTAAGGAATGATTAAAATATGGGCTGGTTAGTTTGATGCTCAGAAATAACGAATTATGAAGTACTTATTGGGAGAGATTTTAGTACTTTAAGCGAGACTTTAAGTAGGTGGATAAGATTTTAACAATTTACTGTTTATAGAGGAGAGAGAGAAAATATATGTATATATTTTTAATTTGAGTGAAAAAAGTAGATATTGATATAAAATAGATCTTAGAATTTTGAAATTTTATTGATCAAATTTACTTTTTGAACGGTTTTGTAGAACGAAGTAATTTTTTTTCGAATGTAATCAAAACGAAATACAACTTACAAATAAATAAATAAAAATAGTAATAAACATCCCCCCCCAAAAAAAAAAAAAAACTAATGTAACAAGAGTAATTGCTTACATTTCATTATTTTCTGAAAAACGCTAAAAAGTACTGTTTTAAACAAGCAAATATATCCTTACTAAAATCGCAAGATTTGGGGAGGTAAAATATCGGGTCCTTCTATAAACAGCTACCGCGACAGTTTCCTTAAAATACATCAAGTCTGGCCATGATTAAGGAAGCACTTTCGTCAAATATTTGAGAGTTCCCGTTTCGTTAAAAGTCACGTGATTCTGATACGAAATGATCGTCAAAAACGACGAAATAAGGCTCAAGGATTTCTGAATCGTCAAAAATGAGAGTTTTATTTCTGAGAGTGTAGCAACAAAATGGTTAGAACGCAAACAGTTCGTACATAACTTTTTAGATTTTACTAAATGCCAACGTTTCTCAACAGATAAATTCTGCATTGATGGGCATCTATGAAGTTAGTGGAGTTCATTACATTTTGGACAAATAATTTTTTGTGATTTATTCACATTATCCGTTACGACAGTATTCGATACCGATCTTTTGAAAAATATTGAGATTTAGGATCAAATTTATTATTAAACTTAGATTCAGTTTTAATAAATTCAACATTACTGTGACAACTCCGACTGCCTAAATTAGATAATCACAGCAAGAGCTGCCACAAAAGAATTATCAACATATACAGTGATTCTAAGAAAAATCATATCATGAAAATTGGTAAGACATAAAAAAGGCTTACCACCAAAATTCCAATTCTTCGGGTATCGGGGCTCAGAATGTTCGAATGCCTTCTTCTGCAGCATAAATATTAAAGACTATTTTCACTCAAAAAACACTAGTCTATCTTCTTTTTCATATTTTAATAAGGACGATCACGAATTCACAAAAACGGCACACACAACAATAATATTTACAAATGGCCGTGACACTTTCACTATTACATCTTGGTTCTAAAACTTCTAACTTCTAACTACAAAACAGAAAAAAAAGAGAATGAAAAATTAATAAACAAAAAAGTTCTCAGTCTAATAAAAAAGTTCGACGGAATAAAACATTTCCGCGCATGCGCCGCACATTTGCGTAAGAGAAAAAACAGTTTCAGTTTTTAAATTGCTCAATAATTTTTTCCCTGACAGGTGGTGGATGAAAGGAATATGAAATAAGTTCTGAATCCCGACATCCTCCCACCTTTGAGTTTCAGGGGTTCAGCTGGAACTCAAATTTTCCACTTAACTATCGGTTTGATAATGCGTCCATATCTTGAACGATGAACTAAAGAGTCAGAATTTCGGTTCTTGACCGAACCACTAGGAGGATCATTGGAATGTTCTTTGTTTTCGTCCGAAGAACGTGAATTTTTCCTGTCGTTGAAATGGCTTCTCATGAGATCATTATTTTGTGATACCTCTAAAGGTATTAGTCTACTTGTCGTTCTGATGAATTCACCACTTTTCATCTTTACCTTGACAAGTCGTACTTGTCCATCCTTAGATGGGAAAATTTCAGTTATTTTGGCCAGAGGCCAATCGAGTCTTTTGTTATTGTCACTAGTTACAATCACTACGTCGCCTGTTGCAAAAGGTTTCTCCTTTTTCTTATTTTTATTTGGTTGACGCAATTGACCTAAATATTCAGATCGAAATCTTTTACGAAGGTCTTCTCTTAGTTTTTGTTGGTAGGCATGCCTTTTATTCAACGATTCAGCATCCAAAATATCTATATCAGGTGTTCCACTACCTTTTACTTCTTGCAGAAACATTGATGGAGTGAGGGGTACAAGATCATTGTTGTCTTCGGAAACGTAGGTAAGAGGGCGGCTGTTGATTATACTTTCGATGTCACACATTACGGTTTGCATCTCTTCATAATTTAGCGAACTTTTTCCTAAAACTTTTCTGAGTATTCTTTTTGTCATTCCTATTACTCGCTCCCACCATCCTCCCCACCATGGAGCTGAAGGTGGAATAAATTTCCAAGTAATTTTTCTGGATATACTATGATTTTGTACTGAATTCCAATCTATTTCTTTCAACAAATTTTCGGCCCCCACGAAATTTGACCCATTGTCAGTGTAGATAATAGAAGGCCTACCTCTACGGGCAATAAATCTTCTCAAAGTTAATAGAAAGTTTTCGGTTGATAAAGAGGTGGCTAACTCAAAATGAACTGCTCTGAAAATTGCACACGTGTAAATTACTAGCCATATTTTCCTGTTTTCTTTAAGAATAAGCGGGCCGGCATAATCCAGACCAACGATTTCAAAAATGGCAGCTTCTCGAACTCTATCTATAGGTAAGGGAGGAGTGGATATTTCTTGTGGCTTAAAATCGTATTTTCTGCATATTACACAGTTTCTAGTGATTTTTCTTACAGTTTTTCGAAATTTTAAGATCCAAAAATCTTCCCTCAAATTAGACATTAAAATTTGTACCCCGGCATGTCCTAGTTTTAGGTGTCTAGATCTAATTATATTTTCAACTACGGGATGGTCATGAGGAAGTATGATAGGGTATCGAAAATTCATCGTATCTTCTTCTCGTGATTTCAACCTTAGAACTACAGCGGAATCCGTGATAATCTGGAACGATTTTAATCGATTATCTAGGGGGCCACTAAACGATTGTTCTTGAACTAATTTCAATCATTTACTTTCAGCTTCATTCTTCTCTTGTACAGTTAAAGTACTATATTCTCTATCTTCTTTAGCTTTCTTGCAGTTTTGGCAAAATCTGTATATCGAACTAACTATGTTAACTAATTTTTCATACGATGAAAATTTTGTAAAAATTTGTTCATTGAGAATATCTATATTGTTCGCGCTAATTATTGTTTTTCTTCTTTCGGCATCTATAATTTCAAAATCTGGAAATATTTCTGATTTTGGCCACTCGTTAATTTGTTTCTTTAGCCACTGTGGTCCCTCCCACCATTTGTCTCGGGCTAAAACCTCAGCGGTACAACCCCTTGAAGGCAGGTCCGCAGGATTTAAATGGCCAGGAATAAAATGCCATTTTGAAGAATCACTTAAAGACCGGATTTCTGATACACGGTTATAAACAAAAGGCGCCCAATTTTCATTTCTTTTTATCCAATAAAGTGCATTGGCCGAATCAGTCCAATAAAAAATGTCAATATCATCTAATTTTAAATCCGTTTTGACACTATTTGCTAATCTAGCCCCAATATTGCAAGCCAACAATTCCAACCTCGGAATGGAAATTGTTTTCATAGGAGCAACTCGGCTTCTTGCTTGAACCAATTGACAGAAATTGTCATTCTCACCTTCAAACCGTATAAATATACACGTAGCATACGCTATTTTGCTAGCGTCACAAAAAACGTGCAAAGAATGCAGTTTATCTGCATCCCGAGAAAAACACCTAGGTATTTCAATAGTCCCTAATTTTTCTAATTGTTTTTTCCATTTTTCAAATTTTCTCTTGATAGAAATAGGTAATTCCGTATCCCATGTCACCTTAGCTTTCCAACACTCTTGTAATAATATTTTAGGTTCTAATGTTACAGGACACGTGTATCCAATAGGGTCAAATATTTTGTGTACAGCCGATAAAATGTTTCTTTTGGTTACTTTGCGTTCATCCTCGGAAATTTCCTTTAAATCAACTGCTAAGGTGTCCCTACTAAAATCCCACATTAGTCCCAAAACAGGGACTTTTTCCCCTATCAAAACTTCCCGAAAACTATGCTCCCACCCACGAAGCTCGAATTTTGCATCGCTAAGAAGGGTTTTTGACTCTTCGACAAATCTGTTCAGTTGTTCCTTACTATCTACACTCGTAACACAGTTGTCTACATAAAATGATTCTAACAATTTAAGCGCAGTGTTTTTAAATATCTCCGGTGCGTTTTTTAAATGATATTCTAATGTGGCACCTAAAAGATAGGGGCTACAAGAAATGCCAAATACTACTCTTCTATGTTGAAGGGTTATCATTTTTTGAGGGTCCCCTTCTTCATACCACAGGAATTTCAAGAATGAGCGATCTTTTTCTGTAATGCCAATTTGCAAAAAAGCCTTTTTTATGTCAGCAATTACCCCAATTTTTCCTAATCTGAACCTACTTAATATAGAAGGAATCAGTTCTACGAGGTTAGGCCCCTTTTCAATACAGTCATTTATAGACGGCGAATCCTTTTCCCGAGCTGAACCATCGAAAACTGGCCGCACCTTTGTAGTGGAGTTTTCTTTAAACACCGCTCTATGAGGAAGGAAATTCTCACTACCTAATGTTTTTCTCGGATCAACTTTTTCTATTATTTTCTCATCTAACCAGTCATCGAATACTTGATTATAATCGCTTAATTTTCCTACCCTTTTTAATGAATCGACGCATGTTTTTAATCTACGTCGAGCGATATTTTCGTAACTGGGTAAACGAGGGTGGCCCTGTATCCATGGAAGACTAACCTCATACCTACCCTCATCATCTACTCTAATGTTACTGAGAAAATGTTCTTTAGTGGCTAATTCTATTTCCTCTCTACTCTTTTTCTCTCCAGGATCGCGAATTCCTAAAGTGTCAAGTTGCCATAACTCGGTAATTTTTGCCTCTTTGACATGCAGCGAAAAAATTAAATTATTCATATTCTTATTTTCATAACCTTCAGTTTTCCCAAGAATTGTCCAACCTAAAAGAGTATCCATGCAAGCCAATCCGCCCTGTAATTGTTTTAAATGTCCGGTAAATAATTTCCCGGCGACATCTGCACCAATTAACACATGTATCTCATCAGGAGAAAATTCATATAATAAATCATTAACTTTAGTGACTCTATCAGTCAAAACTATTCCGTACCGCTTTATTTCCTTAATAAAGGGTCCTTCCGGTATAGGTGAAATTTCAGAGCAAATTTTTTGTTGGTCTAATACCTCAAATTTACATCGGAAACTATTATCCATATTTCCCAAATTAATCAAATATCTATCGTGTAGTTCTTCACATTGCCGCCCCCCAAATAAGCTATGCACTATTCCCTCTTTACTTATGCTACTATATCCCAACATTTTAGCAGCAAATTTCGATATGTACGATCGCTGCGAACCCGTATCATATAAAATTCTAACATTTCGTACGATATCCCCATTGTATATACGCACAACCAATGTTTGGAGCAAAACTCGTTTTCTAGAAGTTGTATTCGCAAGCATACAATCTTTATTAGCAGTTGAATCCTGTTTAGAATTTTCGCCTAAATTAATTTTACTCTTTTCTATGCACATGAACTGGTGGTGATTTTTCCCGCAATGAGAACAGCTAATTTTACTTTTACAAACTTTTGCTAAGTGGTTGACATTGAAGCAACCAAAGCATGCTCCTTTTCTTAATAAAGCATCTTTTCTTTTCGCCAGTGTCATTTTCCATACAGCTCTACAATTTTGACTACGGTGTTTGTTTTCGCAAAAAACGCACTGTTCTTCCGATTTTTTATCATCCGCATTATACAGTTCGGCCGCCGTAGGAAGAGAAAAATGTTTATCTTTTCGATCGAATTTTGTTTCTCTGTTTACTGAAACATCTTTATCGAAAGAAAACCCACTCTTAGCTAATTTAACCTTTTGCTCCATCTCAACTTCAATCTGTAAAAATTGCATTAAAACATCTAATTTATTAATTCCCTGATTTTTATCTTTATCCTTAACAGTTAAAGTACCAAGATGTCTTTCCCATAATTTAAGAATATCTGAAGGCAATGCCGATTCGACCAATGAATATAAAATCGACGAGTAATTTTCGCTCGATACTCCTAACATTTTCAATGACCGAAGATAAGTTTCGATTTTATCGTATAATTTAACAAGAGACAGTTTTTGCCCTTGTCCCAAGGAATTATTAATAACTAATCCTAAGACTTCGCGAATATATACTTCAATTAAAACATCTGTCCTACCAAACCGTGCCTTCAACAATTGTATCGCTTCTGGATAGCTCTCGGCTGTGGGGGGGAAAGAATCCACTATTTCTCTGGCTCGCGATCCTTTCTGTGTAGCCATTATTAGATACTGAATTTTGTCTTCATTTGTTATGTCCCTATCTTCATGAATTTTCTCAAATTGCCCCCAAAAAGTTAACCAGTTTTTAATTTCACCGTTGAAAGGCTGGAGCTCTAATTTAGGTAACTTAAATTTTCTTCTTGTTGCTATGCTATCTAATGTTAAGCAATTATCTGGATTAAGACTTTTTTCTAATTTTTGTATATAACGCGATAATTTGTTTTTGGTTTCATAAAATATCGTATTATATTTATCGATAGAATCATATTCTGTATCAAAAGCATCTTGCTTACAGGTTGGGTCTTCAGACAAATTATCAAGAATTTGTTTATCTAAATTCACAAGTTCATTTTGTTTTGCTTCTAATCTAATCAAAACTGAAGACAAACTATCTAAATCATCAAAATTAGCCTGTATAAGGTCTTCAATTTCTTTAGTTAATTTCGTGAAATTGGAACGCACTGGCGTTCTTAACTTTCGTAATTTTTCCATAATTCTAAATCAAAAATTTTTTTTAATTTCTTATTCACTAAACTACGGAGCACCCGATCCCAGCAGGGGATGCCACTTTTATGTGACAACTCCGACTGCCTAAATTAGATAATCACAGCAACAGCTGCCACAAAAGAATTATCAACATATACAGTGATTCTAAGAAAAATCATATCATGAAAATTGGTAAGACATAAAAAAGGCTTACCTCCAAAATTCCAATTCTTCGGGTATCGGGGCTCAGAATGTTCGAATGCCTTCTTCTGCAGCATAAATATTAAAGACTATTTTCACTCAAAAAACACTAGTCTATCTTCTTTTTCATATTTTAATAAGGACGATCACGAATTCACAAAAACGGCACACACAACAATAATATTTACAAATGGCCGTGACACTTTCACTATTACATCTTGGTTCTAAAACTTCTAACTTCTAACTACAAAACAGAAAAAAAGAGAATGAAAAATTAATAAACAAAAAAGTTCTCAGTCTAATAAAAAAGTTCGATGGAATAAAACATTTCCGCGCATGCGCCGCACATTTGCGTAAGAGAAAAAACAGTTTCAGTTTTTAAATTGCGCAATAATTTTTTCCCTGACAGGTGGTGGATGAAAGGAATATGAAATAAGTTCTGAATCCCGACAATTACAATTCTGCAGACTACGAGCTTGTTTTTCAAGAAAACTAATTATCATTTCATAAGTTGGAAAACAATCATTATTTAATGATAACTCCCACTGTTTTCGTAAATTATCATCAAATTTTGTTTGAATTAAATAAACTAAAATCAAATCAACAAATTCATTAAATTCAAATTTTAAAGATTTCAAATTTCGAATAACTTCATTACAAGTGTCCAATAGCTCTAGAATTGATTTTTGCGTAGGTGATTTTAATGATTTAGCATTAATGAATTTTGACAGTAATGAGTATGCCAAATTCTTACGATTATCATAGCGATTAATAAGAGTTTCCCACGCTTCTTTACAATTATCACCGAAAATTGAAAATCCCGAAATTAATTTAGCAGGATAATTTTTTACACTCGCTATTAGATAAGAAAATTTTAACTGATCTGATAAATTTTCATTATTATGAATTGCAGTCAGAAATGTTTCCTTAAATGTAATCCAATTACTAATATCTCCATAAAATAACGGCTATTCAAATTTTGGCAATTTTAAAGTGTTATCTTTAATAGACATTCCCGACTTATTGCTAGTTTCGTTCATATTTTCTTGTATTTTTACAACCAAAAATTCTTCGATTTTAACTAAATCGCCAACAACTATGTCCTTTGCTTTAGTAAATGAATCGTATAAAGCATTAATACTTTCTTCGGCGATTCCAAAATAAGATTTCTTTAAATCAGCTTCTAAGCTAATTAATTCTGCTTTAATATTCTCTGTTAATTTAACATTTTTATTTTCTATTGCTTCAGCTACTTGAATATTATATCTGTTAATTTCTTTAATTGTGAAATTAAATTTCGATTCACTTTGTAGTTCCGCTTTCGTCTTCATAATTAATTAATTTTTATATTTAAACTTTTAAAAATGCGCTAGACGCTGCGGCTGAGAACGGACCAAACAGTTTATTTATGTTGAGATTAAAACTGAATAAACATAGAGAATTGATTTCTTATAGTCAAAGAGAGATTTATTACCTGAGCAATTCTTCTTGACGGCGACTTTCATAAGCAATTGTATGTTCATAACTTGAATGCCAGTCTTTCGAATTCACGAGTTCTTTATATCTTGAAAATAGTTATTTTGGAATTTTGCCCACTGGTAATATTATACCTTTTTACGTCTGGTGCTTCACAAACAAAAAAAAAATGATTTAAAGGGATTTTAAAGAGATTTAATAGACTTCAGCAAACGTAAACATACTTTGAATCAGAACATATTCTAAAACTGTCCCGCAGTCAACTGCAGAATAAAGAATACAATCTAAAAAGATGGATTACAAATGGATAAATACAAAATATATATATGAAAAAAACATATTGGGAATTAACAAACACAAATGAATGAGAATTAATGAAATATAATATTAATTAAAGTCAAAATAGCCTCGTTTTATCAGGAACAAAGTTTTAGTGCTGCCATCTACAATCATGTTTCCGAAATAATTAGTGTCTTTTTACTGAAGATTTCGTTTTTGGATTCAACACATATAACTGATTAATAATGATATTATGTCGTATGTTTATAGATGATTTAATTTTATGCGATAGTGCACTTCTAAAAAAACATTTCAATGTAATATGTAAAACATATAACTGATTAATAATGATATTATGTCGTATGTTTATAGATGCTCTAATTTTTTTATCTGTGATGAATTAAGCAAAATAAGAAATTAAGGATGATGTTATGATATGCAGCCTGTGATATTTCTAAATTACTACAAAAGTATAATATGCAACTAATGAATTATGCAAAAGTTTTAAAAGACTAAATATCCTTCGGGACCAGAGATTAACTCCTTCAGTTACGGAACTGATTAAAAACTCATTAATTTCTGTCTGAATATATTTTAAAAGCAATTAATTTTTCGTAGCAAGTGCATATCATTATAAATACAAACGATTCACACAATCTATTGATTAAATAAACTAACCCATTATAATATTTGTTCCGCATTTGCAGTAAATAATTCTAGATATAATTCATTTGTAATAAATTTGTTAACAGAATAGAAGATATGAGCTGGATTTAAAAACTTTAGTCAGTTATTTAAAAGTGTACTTCTAAAGAAAAAGTTTTAATGTAAAATGTAAAATATATAACTAATTAAAATTGCTTTTAAATCTCATGTTTATAGAGTATTTAAAGTATTTTTTCCATTTATAAATTAAGCAAAATTCCTGAATTAGGGATAATATTTATCAAATGCAGTCAAAATCCTCAGTGATTTCTAAATTACTCCAAAATATGATATACAACTAATGAATTATGCAAAAGTTTTAAAAGATTAAATATCTATCTGGACCAGAGATGAACTCGCTCAATTACGGAACTGATTAAAAACTCATTTATTTCTGTCAGAATATACTTCAATAGCAATTAATTTTACACTGGAAGTACATATCATTGCAAATATAAATGTATCACAAATTATTCATTAAAAAATTAACGCATTATAATATTTGTTTCGTGTTTGCAGTAAATAATTTTGAATTTAATTCATTTGTAATAAATTTATTAACCGAAAATTGATATGACCGGCACTTAAAAACTTTTGCCAGTCATTTAACAGCGTACTTCTAAAGAAACAGTCTTAATGAAAAATATAAAGCATATAACACATTAATTCTGATCTTAAATGTTTCTAGGGGATTTAAAAGGGATTTTTTCACGCTATAAACTAAGCAAAAGTCCGATAATAAGGATAATATTTATGATATGCAGTCGAAATCCTTTGAGATATCTAAATTACTTCAAAGGTATATAGCGCAACTAATATATTATGCAAAAGTTTTAAAAGACTAAAGATCTATCTGAACACATGATTAACTCGCTCAATTATGTAACTGATTAAAAACTCATTAATATTTGTCAGAACCTATTTCAATAGCAATTAATTTTACACAGCAAGTGCATATCATTGCAAATCTAAATGATTCACAATTTATTGATTAAATAAATTAACCCATTATAATATTTTTCCACATTTCCTGTAAATAATTCTGGATTTAATTCATTTGTATCAATCTATATTCATTTAACCCTTAATTTAGGAATTGACATGAATATCATGTTCATATTAATAAATAAAATATTAATAACTTTCAATAACATGAAAAAAAATGTATTACTCTTTCCTTTGTTCTATTTGAATTTTCACAAATTAAAGCAGAGAAACACAAGTTCATGAATATTTGCATTTCGTATTTCATTAAAAAGTATAAAGATATTGAAGGTACTTAAAAAAATAACTCTTCGAAACTTGATGTGCATCGCCAACAATGGTGTTAAATATGTATCAAGCGCATTTTAAAATATTTTGTGTTGTAAGAAGCTCTCTGCAAATAGAAAAATACATTACCTTCGGTAAGAATTTCAAGCATGATTCAAATTTTAAAAAATGCAAATGTAAATAAGAATGTACAGTTTTAATTCTTTCTAGTATATAATCTTCTAGCAGTCTTCGCCCAGTACGCTGTTCGGTTACTCTAAAGGAGTCTTAAATCAAATAAAATGCATCTAGTAAAATAATAATAATAATAATAATAATAATAATAATAATAATAATAATAATAATAATAATAATAAATTATACATAATTGTTTTCTTATTCGTATAACCTTACATTATCTTGTTCAAAGTCGAGGTTGAGGACATAATAGAGAAAACAACACTAAAATTGCAGAAATATCTATGTTTAACTATTTTTAATAGGTGTGTTATCTTGAATATCACGTTTTTTTCTAAACCTGTTGCTGAAATATAGTGAAATATCCCAAACATGCGATCACTCCAATAAACCCGCTTAGGTGGGCATTTCTAAAAAAAAATAAAGTACATGTTTAAGTTTATTTTATTAGATAAGTTAACTTCAAATGCATGCCTGTATCTAAAACTGCTACTGAGGTTTGGTGGAATGAAATAAACTTTCATACCTCTTATTAAGCCTTTTGGATGGAGGAAATATCTAAAATCGCTGGACTAAATGTTTAACGATTTTTTAATAGGTTTATTTTCTTAAATTTCACGCTTCAACATAAAATTGTGGCTAGAGTATGATTAGTGATGGGCGATTCTCGGAAAATTACATATGAAAAAAGATCAACATCATAAAAAGCACAATCTATGCAGCCACTGATGATTTCCGATAATCTACAATCAAGATGACTACAATAGATCATTAAAATAGTTGTTTTTCATGTTTATAAAGGATTTTAGTAAATACATAGCAACTAAAAACGGATATAATTAAATATCAACACGCCGAAGAAAGTTTAAAAAGGAGTCACAGTAGTCGAAGAATCATGTGATGATATCCCTTAATTACACAGAAATTGAAAAGGAGCTTGTAAGTATTAAAATGTAAGGAAGTTTAAGTACAAAAAATTGAGTGTTTCGATAATTAGCAGAAAAATGCTCAAAAAATAATAATTTAAGCAACGGCTGCTAGCAAAGAAATAAGGAACTACACTGTAAAAAAAATTCAAGAGGTTGCTAAAAATTTCTTAGTAAATTTGTATTCCAGAGAATTTTTTAGTAACCATTACAAACTTTTTTTTTGCAAGTGAAACAAGCATTTCTTTTGTAAACTGAACAAAAGAATTTTTTGTATAACTAACTTAAAAATTTTTAGTATGAGCCACAAAGCAAATTTTAGTAATAGCTCCAAAATTACTTTTAATAACCATTACGTGCAACCGAAGCGGAGGAGCTTCCTTGGAGCTGCATCCAGACTTCTGAAGCGAAAGATTTTCGGCTAAATCGCAATAGATGGCAGCACTAAACATTCTTAACTGCTCCGACAGGATTTTCATTATCCCTTAATTAACGAGACACTACAGGCATTCGGGGTGTATTTGCCGGTGGCAAGCTTCGAACCCGGGACCTTTTAGCCTGGAGTCCGTTACTATAACCACTATGCTATCAAGGCCACACCAACTGAGTTTTAGTAAGAGCTATTAAAAATATAAAACTATTAACTCTATTCGTTGCTAACTTTTTTCTAGTAATTCTTACAGATTTTCTAGTAACCGACTAAGATTACTAAAATTTTTTTAGTAATTACAAGGATCACTAAAGTTTTTTTAGTAGATCGACCTTTTTTTTTACAGTGTTAATCGGATTAATTTTTTATTGATTTTTCAGATCCATCAGTACGATAATTTTTCCAGTATTAGAAATATTCTTGGTGGAATGCAATAACTGTACCCTCGAGAGAGAAAAAATGGTGGGAAGAGCATGAGAAGTGATAATATGAATAAGTGGTCATGGGAACTTCCAGCAACATATCACATGAGGAGTGTCGGCTAAATTTAGAAAAGTGCCCGCGCGACGCAAATTGGGGGGGAGGCGCTGAATGCGTATAATTTGAGATAATAATCAGAGAGCTTTCCAATAATGTTTCACATGAGGTATGTAGGTTAAATGTTTTAAAAGTGCCCCCCCTCCCCCCCAGAGTTCCAACTATCACGCCTCCCCGGTATAAAGGTATCCCCCGGTATCCCCCTTGCCCTCCCTTTAAGAATTTCATGTATTATAAATAATATCTCTCAGAGAGCCACGTAAAAAATACGATTTGCAATAATAAAACGCTACGAATTTCAGAAAATTTCGAAAACTGCGTCCTTTATTTGACGCACGGAATCTGAATGATTTTGGAATTCGGGACAATACTGCAGAACAATATACAATAGCGTATAGCAATACAATAGCGTAGAAAATAATTTGTTATGTTTGCATAGGTTGTCAATCAATAATCTTGTTCCACAATGCGAACACTAAAATAAAAACAGCTAAAAAAATCTGCAGAAATATTTATTTTTGCTATTTTCTAAATTTGTATGCATAAAATAAAACATTTGAAGCGGTAATATAGTAAAAACAAAATTATAATTACATTGTGATATTAATTCGGCGTGTAAATGATCAAGGAAATCATATGTCATGGTGAAGGAATTGCTATTTCATATTGAGAAGATATGTGGAGTATTGTTCAAAAAATGCTCTGATAATGTCGTTGAAAGTATTGAAAAAACATGTCAACATATAAGAAGTAATATAATGGATTGAAAAAAATCTCACCTAATTGCGTAATAGCTAATAAAGTCTACATATATAATGTTGGAAAAAATTAACAGTTCTTATTTTTTAAGCATCAAGTCGATCACTTTTTTATTAAAAATAACCATATGATTATTTCCTACAAACCATTTTATGAAATCACTTGTGATTACAAATAATTTTCAGTAAATGTATAGGTTTATTATCGTTACTTTGCATTTATTGAAACTTGAATTGTAGGATCCGCATGGATTTGTTTGAGAGCATTGTATTACATTAAAAAATGGTTCAATTCTACGCTTAACATCATACGCTTTTACATATTATAGTGATGAAAAGGGCTCAGTTTCACAATGTGTCCTTGCGAAGGAAATTTATAAAATTCAAAGTGCTCCTGCTAGCCAAAAAATATTCAGTTTTATTTATTAATTCATACAATTTTTGATTGTAGAAAAGAGAGCATACGGACATACGGATTCGCGGGCATTCGCATGGAAATTTTGTATAAACATTTCTTTTGGAATCTTTGAAACCTGAAACATATAAATCCAACAAAAATCTGAATTTAAAAAAAAATTCAATTACAATGCATTATTTAGAAAGAAGAAAGTAAAAACATATTTTTATAGGTTTCAATTAATGCATTTTTGAATTTTTGTAAAAATGTCCTACCTTTTTACAAAATACTCATTTTAAAAAAGTTTAACTGTTCAAAGGCATCTATAAAATGGTACAGAAGTAAAAAAATCAATATCTATTTGGCATTATATAAGAAGTTTGAGTAAATGTAAGTCTGATTTTCAAGTGAGTTTTTAGGAAATCTCTTTTATCCTTTCAACGCTTTCACCGCATTGTATCAGATTGTAGAATACGAAATACAATCATTTACAAAAGATGAACTTCATTGGAATTCCGGGTTTATTTTTATGGGAATTGCTTCCTCTTTTATGAGTGTATCTTTTCAGAAGACATATATTTAGAGTTAATCGTAATCTACAGAAGAAATGTAATCGATTATGAGAAAAAGAGCGTTCTACAGTACTTTTGTTCTACTATCTCATTTTAAAATTGTAATTTCAAGTTAAAATATTTAAGCTTTTAAAAAAAGTTATCATTGTAAATTTAATGTTTTGTTTCTTTTTAATGTTCCATGACTATTTTTTGCAGCTTTTGCAGTGTTTCTCAGTTAACATACTATTTATGATGTACTCTGTCTATCAATGTATTTTAAAATACAGACCAGTGTTTTATATGCCTTCGTGTTTCATTTTCGAAATTAAGTAGCAAAGAAATTGTGTTATAATTTTTCTGTGAAAATATATAATGCTGTAACGTTACATGCATGCTGAGTGTCATTTGTAACGTTTGGTTGGTCGTGGTGGGAGTTAAATGCAGACATACTCAGTACTTAAGATAAAACAACAAAGTTTATTAAAATGATGAGGGCTGAAGGGAAGTGGAGCAAGTCTTAATTTTACACAACTGAGAATACTATGAAAAGGCTAAACACATACTCACAAGCTTCGGCCTAGCTCAATCGTGGCACCTTCTAATACTTCTCCCTATCTCTTGGCTGAGCTGCTAGATAAAGCTTAATTAGACAGCCCGTGGCTGTATGTATTTCTTTATTCACAAATAATCAAAATGAAACTACTATAAAGTTTCTTACCCCGGCCAACTCTCAAGTCAACTATCAAAACTCCTTTACACTTCACTGGAGGCTCGCTGCTACTTTTCAATTTGCTAGCACTTCGCTGAACAATAATTCACTTCGATATCTAATGCCAGAGATCCTCGCTCGCTGGCTGGCTACCGCCACAGATGCTCTCTCGCTGGCTAATGCCAGAGACACTCTTCACTCACTCAAACCCAAGCTTTTATATGCTGCAAACTGAGATACTTCACATTAACATATTACTAATAACCGCGAGCTAACTGCAGAACCCGAAAGAGCACACACACTCTAGAAAGTTAAAGTAAAAGAGAGGATAGATGTCGCTTTTACGCTTACACATGTTAAATTATTGACGTCACGATCTCAGAAATACTAGAGTGCCTTTATGCAAAGGTCACTCCCTCACAACCCCCCCTCGGATTCAGCAGAGAAAAAGGACTGGGCCAAATGCATGCCCAGGACTTTTTCTTGTTATAAATTTCGAGCCGTAAAAAACACAGTGATGGGTGAAATTTAGAACCAAAACATAACTTTTAAAATATTAACTTTAACCCATCACAACCAAAAAACCTCAGTTTGCCTCAAAAATTCACATATTCAATCCAATCATTCTTCTATCTTACAAATAGCCTCCGTAAAACTTCCAAAAACTCGTAAAACTTTCAAAACTAATTACTTCTTCTTTCGAAACAGCCCACTCCACTGGGAGTGCTAAAATTTCTCAAAACACTAAACTTCCGAAATTTTCCTCAATATTGCAATATACCTATAATTTTACAAAAAATCTCTCCCTAACTTTCCTAATACTAAAATTCGCACCAAGTCCAAAAAACCCAACGCGCAAAAATTTTCCTCATCCAAATTCCGAACTCATCTAAAATTAAATTTACTTCATACTAAAATAACCCTGCTACTACGTAATACCTACATACCCATTAGCCAATGAACTAACTCCCAAAATTCTTCAGAACTTAACTCCACTTTAACAATAATCGGGGCACATACGTACAGCGTCACATCGCTGTGCTTATGCAACAATAAAAAAAAAATCAAAAATTTACAAAATGACGTCATCATGCTCTTCATCTGTATTAACTAAAAGAAAAATAGCAGAATCAATACATAACACAGGTATACTTCCCTGCAAGAAAATCACATTAACATTCAATTCTAATACAATACAATTTCAAATTCAAACGCAGCTTAAAAATTCGCAACTTGCGGAAACCATTCCCAACTAAAGTACAAACGCAACACATAAAACACGAACGATAAGGAGAAAGTTAATTCATTAAATGTTAGTATAAGAGATAGAAACGCGTGTCAAGGACTTCTTGACCGCAAAACACGTGCGCGCCTGAACCGCGGCGCGTGTACAAAATAACCCAAATTACTATCTGTACTTTCTGAAAATTTAAACATACATTAACATACATTTTATAACACATGAACAATATAACAATATAGTAACATTTTTAACAAATAACATAACAATTTAACAATAGATCCAGAATTTTTAAAAGCAGTTAAGACCAAAATCTCAAACATACATAAAACTAACAACTTTGCAAACAAATTTTGAACACAATTAAGCACTAATCGTGAGTCCGTCAAAAAATTCCAAAAATGGCCAAAAGTACCAAACAGTCTTTCTGCTTTCTATTCTTTCACATTGCTACCACATATATGCACTCTAATAGAAATTTAATAAAGAACATTATCACCCAATCATAGAGATGATTCGCTGCTGGCAGGCTTCATACTACAGGATGGCTTTCTCCTCTTGTCCCAGAAACCTTGTACGAAGGATCTTTCGTCATCGGAACTGTACGGTGACGCCACAGTTGACTGTCGTGCCTGCAGCCTGGTTCTGAATGGATGCCGTGGGATACTTGTAGGTTCCGCTCGACGACTCTGCTCTGGCCGGTTCGCTGGGGTCCCTCCATGGCGAGATTCACACTGTTGATGCCGGTAATCTGGGCGTTGTCTCCTCTTTCTAGATGCACCCGAAGTTACTGAAGATCCTAGATCACGTTTCTTTCCGGACCTATGCTGTTTCTTATTGGGCAAAAATTCCGACTTTAAAGTCCTTTTAACAGTTTGGCGAGTGTCCATCTGAAATCTTTTCCGGGGATTAAGTACCGAAGATGGTGAACTATTAGATAATTTGTGTTTCTGAGGTTGCTGTCTAATAAGTGGAGGAACGGGACAGTTTATAATCTTTTTCCTTTTATGGCACACTGAGTCTGATGTATTTGACACAGTTCTCTTATTTTTATTATCATACTGTGTTCTCGGATTGATAGGCTTTCTACTTTCAACAACAGTTTTTGGAGCTGTTTGACCAAATTTTCTTCTTGAATATTGATGAAAAGAATTAGATGAAGAAGTGCTGGACTCGGGACACTCATTGGATCGGGAATTTCGCGAAACACCACTCGACACATGAGAATCTTCACTACCATTTTCTCTAAACTTATAAACTCTAACCTGATCTAAATTAACCGTCATTCTTTCACCATTGACATCAACAACCAAATTATTATTTCGAACTTCTAAAACCTCGAACGGACCTACAAACTTCGGACCAAACTTAGCTACTCTCTTCTGACGACTTGAACTTAACCAATGCTTTTCTACTAACACAAAATCTCCAACTTTCACTTCTAACTCCCTCCTACGCATATTATAATACTGAGCCTGCTTTTCTTGCGCTTTTCCCATCTGAACTTGAGCTTCCTTAACCAACCTCTCAATATCCTGACACATGTACTGACTTTCCGCATCTGACACCATAACTAGCCTTTGGAATGGAGTAATGACTTTTCTACCCAAAAACAATTCAGCTGGCGTTTTCCCCGTCGACTCGTGAACTGCTGTACGAAGTGCATACGCAAAATGCTGAAGAAACTGGTCCCAATTTGCGTGATGAGAACCAACATACGAAGAAATCATTTGAATTAATGTACGATTTACACATTCAGCCATATTAGACTGAGGACGATACGGAACAGTAAAAGAATGATCGATCTCCAGCTTCTCACACAGGGCCTTAAACATATCAGAAATAAAACAAGTGCCATGATCGCTCACTACCCTAATTGGTGCACCATATTTAGAAATATAATTCTCAAAAAATGCATCGGCAACTGCAGGTGCAGAAGCCTTCCTGAGGGGGACTAACTCTACCCATTTACTAAAATAATCAACTATAACTAGTACAAATCTATATCTTTTAGGATTAGACAATGGATAAGGACCGATTAAATCTACACGTACACATTCATTAGGAAAATTTACTTTAATAGGAATTAATTTGCCAGCTGGACTTACATTTTTATAATTATAACGTTGGCATGTGCTACAGCTGGAGACATAAGCGCGCACTGCTTCCCGCATTTTAGGGAAGTAGCAGGATTCACAAATTCGAGCATAAGTTTGCCTGATTCCTAAGTGACCTGCTAATGGATTATCATGAAATTCTTTCAAGATGGCCTTACGAAGACTAGCCGGAATAAAAACTCTTAATTCTCCACGTGAATTTACAATTTTAGAATAAAAAAGAAGACCATCGATAAGCTTAAAAGATTGGGACCATTTCTCAAACATAGGCACATCTGCGCTCGGGACATCATCAGGATTTTCCAAATAACGATACAAACTACCAAACTCCTCATCTTGTTTCTGTTCCCTTATTAACTGTTCTCGTGACCTTAACACCAACGACGACAATGCACAACACTTAACTTCCTCCGTGACCTCTAAACCACCATGCGGGTTTCGTGACAAAGCGTCCGCTACCGCATTCTCCTTGCCAGCCCTATGTTCTATAACCAAATTATACTCTGCTAACTTCAAACACCATCTGACCATACGAGACGACAAACCCTTTCCATTACTTAACTTTGTCAAAGCTGAATGATCCGTAATGACTTTAACCGGTATATTAGTGAAAAAACAACGAAATTTATTCAAAGCCCAAATTACTGCAAGACACTCCCTTTCCGTAATCGAATAATTCCTTTCCGCTGCATTTAAAATTCTCGACGCAAACGCTATAGGTCGACCTTTCTGTGCTAACATCGCTCCAACCCCCACTGCACTCGCATCGCACTACACTTCAAACTGAGACGAATAATCGGGGTGAGCCAAAACAGGAGGGGAAACTACTGCCTCTTTTAATAATTCAAACGATCTCTGAGCCGCTGATGACCATACAAACTTCACCCTCTTCCTTTTTAAATTATACAACGGTTCACATAACTCCGAAAAACGTGGAATGAATTTGGCAAACCAAGCCACCATCCCTAAAAATGTCGCCACTTCCTTACTATTTTTGGGGGGACTCATTGACGTAATTGCCTCAATTTTCTCATTATCTATATTAATACCATCACGCGTAATTTTAACTCCTAAATACTTTATCTCTTTTCTCAAAAATTTACATTTTTCTAACTTAACTGTTAACCCAGCATCTCTTAACAACGTAAATACTTCCCTCAATAATCTTAAATGCTCTTCAAAAGTAGCTGCCATTATAATTATGTCGTCCAGGTAGACCAAGACACCCTTACCAAGCAAAGGTTTAAGGATATTATTCATGGCCTTCTGGAACGTTGCTGGCGCTCCCGATAAACCAAAACTCATTCTCTTAAAAGCAAAACAACCGTCCCGAGTAATAAACGCAGTCTTAGGTATGTCCTCCGGCTTCATTGCAATCTGAAAATAACCTGACGTAAGATCTAACGTTGACATATAATTCGTACTCGTTATATTAGCCAAAATGTCATCAATAACTGGAATAGGATACTGAGGGTATTGCGTTATCGCATTTAACTTTCTATAATCTACTGCAAACCTATATGCCTCTGGATTATCTAAACTTTTCCCATTATTTTTACGACATAAAACTACTGGCGATGCAAAAGGAGACTCAATCGGCATTATAATATCGTCCGCTAGCATTTTTTGAATATGGTAATCAATTATACCTTGTTTAATTTTATCATAACGAT
Source organism: Maratus speculifer (assembly GCA_964019185.1). Taxonomy (NCBI): domain Eukaryota; kingdom Metazoa; phylum Arthropoda; class Arachnida; order Araneae; family Salticidae; genus Maratus; species Maratus speculifer. Next base: position 94,268,436 of record OZ025295.1, read on the forward strand.
ATGGTTTACTAGCAACAGGTGCTTTCAAACCAGTATCAATCTCATGCCACGCAACATGCGTTAAACCCGGTTTATCAGAAAAAACCTCTCCAAATTCATTCAAAAACTTATTAAATTCCTCCTTCTCGATTTCACTTAACCCTGACTCCTCCAAATTAACTGACACAGAAACATGCTCTTTCTTACTCACATTCTCATCATTATTCACGATTAACGACTTTTTAAAGAAATCCAAACTAATTCCTCTATCCTTCATATAATCCACACCAACTATACAATGCACTGTTAATCCATCTAACACACAAAACTCCCAACATGTCTTAACCGAACGAATTTCAACTTCCAATTCTACTGAACCTTTATTATCGCAAGCTACTCCCTGTGCCGACTGAACCACCAGACTTGACCTCTTCAACTTCTTATACGAAAAATATTTCCGATAACAATCAAAAGAACTGAACGACTTATCTGCCCCTGTATCGAAGACACTTTTAACGACAATACCATCTAACACAATTAACACTTCAGGTAACTCAATCGGATTAATAGTAATTTCATTCAAACTCACAGAAGGCTTTTCCGATTTAATCTGTGACTGCATACCTTCCGAAATACAGTCACCTACCAGTTTAACTGACCCGACCTCTGAACACATCTCTTTTGCATTGACCTATTTTCCAAATTCTCATCCGAAGTTAATCTCCTTACTTGCGAAGAAACATTCCTGTCCCGTACTCCCCCTCTCCGATCATAACCACTATTCTGTCTATTTCCATACATATTTCTCTCACCACTTCTAAAACTATTAGCACCACCACAATTCCTATTACCATTATTCGTATTCGACATATTACGACCAAATTCATCATTTCTATTACGCAAATTATTATTCGAAAATCGCTGTCCCCCTCTCACAAAATTACGTTCCCCCTCATTTCTCAAATTACTATCCGCGACAGGTCTCTGACGAGGGCTAAGCAAATCCCGTTGATCCGAGCTATGCCGAGTCTCATACTTCGATAATATCTGATGCATTTCTGCAAAATTCTTCGGTGCTCTAACTTCAATAAAGTCCTGTATATTTGGATTAAAAAGAGGAAAAACAATGTCCAACAATTCCTCAAATGTGATATCTAAATCTAATTTATTTTTTAGTTCCAGCTTACGAAGATAAAATTTTGACGCCGACTCATAAATATTCTGCCTGTTGCAATAGAACTCTTTTCTCAAAATACTCTTATCTTTAACGGGAGGAAATGCCTTCTTTAACTCAATCACAGTTTGTTCAAATCTTTTCGCTTCATCAGTAATCAAAAACTTTCCTATATTTTCCAACCACAAAAGTGCTTCGCCCTTCAATGAGCATTTAAGCACTACGTATCTACTTTTCTCAGGTATATTATTGAACAAAATATAATCATCTAATTTAACTAAAAATTCGCTAATATCACCCTCACCGGTGAAATACACACGTGGCACAATCTCGCAATGTCCGATGTTTCGTTGGGCGCCATTTGTAACGTTACATGCATGCTGAGTGTCATTTGTAACGTTTGGTTGGTCGTGGTGGGAGTTAAATGCAGACATACTCAGTACTTAAGATAAAACAACAAAGTTTATTAAAATGATGAGGGCTGAAGGGAAGTGGAGCAAGTCTTAATTTTACACAACTGAGAATACTATGAAAAGGCTAAACACATACTCACAAGCTTCGGCCTAGCTCAATCGTGGCACCTTCTAATACTTCTCCCTATCTCTTGGCTGAGCTGCTAGATAAAGCTTAATTAGACAGCCCGTGGCTGTGTGTAATTCTTTATTCACAAATAATCAAAATGAAACTACTATGAAGTTTCTTACCCCGGCCAACTCTCAAGTCAACTATCGAAACTCCTTTACACTTCACTGGAGGCCCGCTGCTACTTTCAATCGGCTAGCACTTCGCTGAACAATATCTCACTTCGCTATCTAACGCCACAGATACTCACACACTGGCTAACGCCACAGATGCTCTCTCGCTGGCTAATGCCAGAGACACTCTCCATTCACTCAAACCCAAGCTTTTATATGCTGCAAACTGAGATACTTCACATTAACATATTACTAATAACCGCGAGCTAATTGCAGAACCCGAAAGAGCACACACACTCTAGAAAGTTAAAGTAAAAGAGAGGATAGATGTCGCTTTTACGCTTACACATGTTAAATTATTGACGTCACGATCTCAGAAATACTAGAGTGCCTTTATGCAAAGGTCACTCCCTCACAATGCCACTACTCTAAAAAATAATTGCTAATGCTTCTTCAACCGCTGCTGTAACTCAAATTAGTGTCCTTTTTGAAATGAATACTGAATAAAAAATAAACAAAAATAGTGAATATCAAAACATGGAATGTAACTGTATTAATATTAACTTATGATAAACTTGCTCATATGGACAGTTCTTAAATCGCAGAAATATTTCAAGTTTTTTAATAAAGAAATCGGTTAGAATAGTTCTCTTTAAAAAATATGGAATTAGAATAGTTCTCTTTAAATGGGGTTTTCTAAAACGTCAACAATAGGATAGTTTTTTAAAATAAATTCTTACTGGCAAAATTGTAGCATAAAATTTAAGTTTTTTTTTTTTTTCCAAAATCTGTCCGTTTAAAGAGGGAAACTTTTCATACAAGTAAAACTGGCAACATGACAATTTTTTTTTTGCAAATAGATCAAAAGTACATGTACACACACGCTAAGTTCTAGATCTGAGATATAATTTGTCTTTGTGTAAAAAATTTCTAAATTTGTCAAAAATGTCAAAAATCACACTTTTTAGGCTTTGATATCTCTGGTGGGTCACCAGATAAAAATCAGAAATTTTGGCCTTTGATAGTATTGTATCGTAGTATTATGCACAAAAAAATTCTAGAAGGAGATTTGATTGCAAGCAGAGATACGGTAAAGACAAGATGTTAACAAATGCTATCATAAGTACCTTAGGAGAAAGGAGAATTATCTATTTTATTACAATATTTACACAAAAATATAGTTTGATGAAAACAGTTTAATAACAAATGTTTCATTTACTATGATAATATGTATACTAAGAAAGAGCTGAGAAATATTTTCACACAATTTACGAAAGATGTTATGATTTCGACCAATTATTTGTTGTCAGTTCCATAGAAGTGACCTTTCTCAAAATTTAGATTTGAATCCACCCAAGTCCTTTTAATAATTTAAATGAAGTTTTTAGCCATTTTGGCTCATAGACATTAACTTTGAAATCAATATGTTCAAGGGTCGCTTCATTAATAATTCCAAGATACCACTTTCTTGGAATTATTACGCACGTACAACAATGTCACCTTTCGCCAGTATAAACTTTTAAAGACCTTTCCATATCTTATATTTCCGTAAAATTACTTGAGTTCGAAGTATGGTAACATTGTATAAATGATTCATTTGCGGGAACATACTTATGGAAGGAACGAGTTTCAGGGACTGGAAGCAGCATTGATATCTATTATGTAATTCATTTGCATGGGTGGTCTGGTCACTTCTACGCTTGAAACATACACGAACTTAATGCCGAGAAGGTTTTTGTCGCAGAAATTAGACATTTCTTCAGGAGAGAGGATCTGATTTTCAGCTGTCACCTGTAGACTTCTTTTAATTACTTCTCTCTTTGTAGTTCCTCCTACCCCATCACAAGCATTTTTGCCGTGACTAGTCGCAAAAAAGTGCCATTCTGATTGAAGGCCAAAGTCTACCTCTTGATGACAAAGGTTTATAAAATTCTTTTTATTTTTGTACTGGCTAGGAGCTTCGTTACTAAACTAGAAGACCTTTGATACAGATGGCACTGTATTTTTTATCATTAATCACATGTTTTTCGAATGAGTGGACTGCGGTTGCATCATGTGTAAGGTGATCACTGATAACACAAAAACTTCTACTCTTACATTTACCAACATTATTGTCTTTATAAGAGTATACACAGGGATGGACAGTGGCCTGCTTCTTCCCCCAATGGAAATTTTGTATTTCTTCTTGAATTACAAATGTAAAATTTTCTGAAAAGTCACCCACTACAATGCATTCTGAATCCAGTAAATTTTCTTTCTTGTGTTTAAGAAATCTTGATTGTTCTTTACACACATAGTGATGTTTCTTCAAAGCACATAGTTTCCAACTAAAATTTCACAAAATTCTTCTTTAGTATTTATAATTGAAACCATCTCAGCAGATCAGTCGTAACCCACTGTCTTTAATTTATATTTTCTGAAATTTCATCAGAGTCAAATTGTTCTAATAACATTTCTAGTAGGTTTTGTTCACCTGGATATTTAGTGCATTGTTCTAGCATACATTTGGAACTATTTAAATCACACACAAGCATTTGAAGAAGATCTTTGTAATTTACATTCAACTTTGCACCATCAATCATTAATTTAACGTTTTGGTGGTATAAACAAACACAAACGGTATGTGTTCCTGATGCACCAGCAATTACACACCACTTAGGTCTCAGTTCACAAAATTTTGAACGGCCTATTTTACATTCTGGATGATCATTCTTAAATTTTTCATAAAGCTCATTTAAGTTACAAAGTAATAATTGTTTTTGTTTGTGCTGCTTAAGGCCATCAATTCGGACGAAACACAACCCTTTTTACCTGGGAGAAATCTTGAATTTTCTGAGTTGCTATTACTTATTATTTTGAGTTACTATTACTTAAAGGTAAAATAATCATACAAAAAAGGAATGACATTCTGCGATAAATACTTACCAGTGACTAAAGTAAAGCAATAGTTTGGCAGTATTGTTTTCACATATTGTCTATGCCATATCTCAGCTTTCAATCAAATCTCCTTCTAGAAATTTTTTGTGCATAATACTACGATACAATACTGTCAAAGGCCAAAATTTCAGATTTTTATCTGGTGCCCCACCAGAGATATCAAAGCCTAAAAAGTGCGATTTTTTGACATTTTTGTCAAATTTAGAAATTTTTTACACAAAGACAAATTATATCTCAGATCTAGAGCTTGGCGTGTGTGTACATACACTTCCGATCTATTTGTAAAAAAATTTGTCATGTTGCCTGTTTTCCTTGTATGAAAAATTTTCCCCTTTAAACAGACAGATTTTGGAAAAATCCTTTAAATTTATGCTACAATTTTGTCAGTAAGAATTTATTTTAAGAAACTATTCTATTGCTGAAGTTTTAGTTCATTTTATTCGAAATAAATTGCCGCAAACCCCATTTGAATTGGACAAATAAAAGGTGAGACATTGACAATTCCGTAAACCCTTCAATGTGAGAAAATTGTTGCACACTATGAAACAAAGATAGCTCCCATGTACAAAAAAAAAAATTGTAAAATTAAAATAACGGTCATTTTGAACTTCCATCATATTAGGGTTGATGAAAAAAAAAATTCAGATTTTTTAAAAATGGTCGAGCGACCAGTGCTGGACCATTTGAAATGGATTGACCCTAGAATTAAAATTATATAAAGAGTTTTGTAGATAAATAGTATCGCATGTGTTAATCTCTCATTACTAGAATACTTATTTCGAGACCTAGTACGATCTTTAAAAGTATTCAAATAGGTGAAATTTAATTACAGTCAAAGATCTATAATCCGCACACCCATAATCCACTGTTTTCTATAATTCACGTTATTTTATGAATGTAAACAATGAAATAAACAGTTAAAAAATTTACAAATTAGTGATCGAAAAACGTTTTTTTAGAAAAATTTAAAAAAAATGAAAAAACAATGAGGAAACAGTGAATTATGGGTGTGCAGATTATAGATATTTGACTGTTGAATTAATCCTGTAGAAACAGTATAGTGCAGAAACAATATTATATGAATTAATCGCACATTTTAATCATCTTTTGATCGAGCATTCATGCAGATGGATAAAAGAAGTTATGTGACAATTTCTCTCATTGTTGTAACAATTTTTATATGAGTATTTTAACCCTTTGTCTACCGAATTATTTATCAAGAAATGGCTTCACATCAATAATTGCCTTCTTTAATATGTGAAGATATATTGAAATTTTCAAATAACAAAAGTGTGAAATTTAGAAGTGTTTTATCATTAAAACTGATTAAATATATCGGTATTTATATATATACATATATTAAAATTTACAAAAATAATAATATTAATTAACCAAAAATACTCTAATGAAAATATTAAAATTCTTATAAAAGCAATGTATTCAAATGTATTGTGATCCTCTCTGTAACTGGAAAGGCTTTACTGTCGAAAATATTTTATATAACCTTTTTTTTCAATGGAAATAGAGATATACCTATGAATATGATTAAAAAAATTACCTCTTTTTAAAAATATTTAACGTCGTCTGTTTTTCTGTTTTATCTAAATTAGATCGAATAAAGTATATTGTGAGATAAGAAAAGAACTTATACTGATAGGCTGATTAAATAAGTTTATTATTAAATTTTCCGCAATTGTACTTATAAGTACCTTCGGTAGATAAAGGGTTAAGATGAAAGTACATGTACATAGTCTAATGTTATATTTAGGGTTTTGTATGACACCTTTGGGTTTTTACTGCCATAAAGGCGAAAAAGAATACATAAATGCGACAATGGTATATTTTGGGTAAATGTTATAGATCAATTTTCTATTTTTTTTTAAACAAGCTAGTTTTGAACTAAAAACACACTATTCAATCACTTCCTCCTTAATAAAATATAAATTTATTTAACAAAAATCCAAACCTACCATAAATGCTAAAGAACTATGGAAAATCACATCAATTAGGGGCAATGACATTAATAAACACAACCTTTAAAAACCTTTACCATCTCAACGTCTGTTTTTTTTCTAACATTGCAAGATGAAAATATTGGACTCTTTAAAATTCTGTTTTTTACGGATTTACACGTTTTAGTGGTGAGAGATTCCAAAAACATGATTTTTTGTTTTTGTTTTTTTAATATTCCTGTTTGCGAGACTCACACTCTGTCTATCTATGACATAAAATTTGTGGGCGCTCTATTTCTAGAACTAATGCACGGAGTTAAAAAATCTATATATTCAGGTAGCCTTAAATACAGCTTGAAGCTGATTAGTTTTTGGTGTAAACAGCTCAACAGTTGGCGCTGCTATGCTGCATTTTTCATTATTTCCGCAATAGCTCTATTTCAAGAATTAATGAACGGATTTTTATCAAACTTCGGATTCAATAACTTTATATTATAAACAAGTTATGTTTATTATTATTTTTAATAGTACAACAGGTGGCGCCTGTTGCTGAATTTTACCAATTCCTGTAACAGTTCTACCTCAAGAACTAAGGCACGAATTTTTTCTTCAAACTTCAGATTCCGATTGAACTTTTAAAAGTCACATTTCTCTTTATGTTTTGATATAAAACGCCTAAAGAGTGGGGCTCTTTTGTTGCATTTTTTCGGATTTCCACATTATACTGATTTCATAAACAAATGCACGGAATTACATGCCTTTAAAATCATTGCGATGAGCAAAAATTTTCATATAATTTTGGCTTTCTGGTAGCAAATTTTAAAGCACTAACATGTATAAAATAAAAGAAAGTTTTGGGTTGTCACGTGCGATTAGTTTTCTGTTTCGCCTATAGTCCTTCATGTATTATCATCCTTCATCTGTAATATTCGTGTACCCAAGTTAAGCTCAATTTATTAAAATTTAAAAGTCTAACTTTCCAAAAACTGTTGATTGAAAATCAGCAAAGTACTGTTTATTAAACAAATAAATAACTTATTAAACTTAAATTTGTATAACATCTCCCAAATGAATTTGAGATTTTTTATTGGGGAAATAAATTTTTAATCTGGATTGCATTTTAACATGTTTCAGTTTTATCATATTTTTCTGTTCACTCTCAAATATAAAGCATACTTTCCCAAAACGAAAAAAAGAAAAATATATATGAAAATAAATAAATAAATAAATAAATAAATAAATAATAATAATAATAATAATAAATGAAAAAATGACATTTTGTACATTACTGTGTTCTATTTTTTTTGTTGTTGTTTGTAGCTGTTGTTGTTGTAAGTAATACATTTTAGAATTCCGTTCTGAAATTATTGATTTTAAAAGTCTATACTTTCTATTCTTAATATGACTTCCGTTTAAAAATCGAAACAAATGTATTTCGATGTAGTATTTATTTATAAAAAATTATTGTATGCTTGCCATTATAAGATAATTACATTACTGTTTTTTTTTTTTTTTTTTTTTTTTTTTTTTAATGAAGTATCTAATTCTTTATAGCAGTCTGTTCCGTTTTTTCCAACATCATCATTTTTCTGTAAATAAAATATTTTAACACCATATAGTATGAACTATAAGCATTGTCGAGTGTTGGTTCAAGATGACAAACGAAGAGTGCACCGTAAAGAAAAAAGGATAATTTTATGGATATGTTAATGATAAGTAGGACGTCAGTGCAGTTTGCTGTTTTTTATGGGAAAAATTTTAGTAATTTATTGAAAAATTTCCCTTTTTTTGGAGAAGTTTCTTGATTTTTCCAAATTTGTACTTTTAAAAACAGTAAATTATAGTGGAGTGTCTATTACCAGGACGATTTCCATAAAATCGTCCGTTTATTTTTAACTGACGAAAAAATAATCGACGGTTTTAGATAAGCGCATGTAATGAGTAATGCTTTGTTATTTAGTCGCCTGTTCTGCCACTTTCACAAAATATCAATTCCTGAAGCGTTATTGCGGAGTTGAAGATTTAAATGTCATTAGAGGTTTGAGATTTTTTTTTAAGTTGTTTTATAAAAGATTGTGTCTACACTCCACTATTAACTAAAGTTTTGTCAAAATTGAGACACATAATTGAAGAGGCTTTTCCTTCGATTATTCCAGACTTGGTAACCAAAATGTCGGAAGAATTGGACATTAGGATGTTTGTCTGTTTGACAACAAAAAGTACAATACTATGCATTAATACAAGGTGTCCAGTAAATGACTGACCCATTTTAAAATTAAATAACAAAAAAAAAAAAAAAAAAACGGTTTGAGATAAAATTGAGCGGTTTGTGGTATTGTTATTAGAATATCAATAAATTTTAAAATACGCACTTCCTTCAAATAGTTCCAATTTCGGCCATAAGATGGCGCTGGCGGCATCAGGCTGTAGAAATACAGCCTGTTTTTTTGTTCTGTAGTTCGTGATCTTTCCGGCTTATTTTCCAGAGTCGAATCTGAGTCGAAATGCTGAATCGACTCTCTACTCAACTGCAGAAATAGGGTTTGTTGGTTGTAACGAGGTTTAAAATAACATTTAAGACTGAACTATGTCTATTGTATTAAACTCCTGAGACAAATATCACGAGGAACTACAAAATCTAGTTTAAAATTACTGTAAAACATCTCCAAACTCGCATCAATCTATGAATAAATACTTATAACAAGCAAACATTTATTAAAAAAACCTAGAAATAGTTTCAACAATTCTAGAAACATTTAAATTAATTTAAAGGATGTTCTTTAGTGTTTCAAAATTCTCTTCGGAATATGTTATTTTAGCCGCTTAACTGATTCTCTTTTTTACGTACAATAAATTAAAAATATGGGATAAATGCCGCGTTTTTAAAGCTAAAGTAATCGTAATAAATATTTAATTTAAATATTTATTCTATTAAACAGTATGAAATTGCATTTAAAAATTTAAGTATTGTCAAAAAGCTATAAGTGATGGAAGAAGTAAACTATTATTGCCGGTACGTTGTACGGACGAATCAGCTAAACGGTTAAAACAATGGTTTGCAAAAAGCATTGCCAAGTCCCCTGTCTAAGAGAAAACGGGTCAATTACTTATAAATCGGCACATTATTTTTCTGACAATCTTACAATAAAGGATACGTCTACAACAAGTCCTGTCTTAAACATAAAAAATTAATGATCCCGAAGTAGAAAGAAATATACAAAACTACCTGCTAAGACAAAACCTGCCTAAAACAAATTATTATTGTTTTTTAAGAAAACCGAATTCATCCCTACTTTATATTCATATTTTGTCATTAAACGTATCTAAAATTTTTATTACGAATGCCATGAGAGATTTTAAGATGTCTTTTGCACACACGTCGCCTCCCCCCACCCACCCACGACAGCAAACGTATCTACGCTAAAATAAAAAGGTATTAAAAAAAGACGTACTTGTTTTTATAGCTTGTAAATAACCCATTTTCAAATCTTCGATACAAAAAAGTATCATAGATAATCTAAAATATATTTTCGTCCCCACCCCCCTATTTAAATTATTCAGTATGAGGAATAGAAAGAGTAAAAAAAAAACATTCTGAAAATATCTCCTGTATCTGATTTGAAATAAGGAATATTATTGAAAATATGATTTATTATCTTTTTAAAAATATGTATAAAAAACACCAATGTTCAATTTTTTTGCAATATTTATATTTATAAAATTGAATTAAAATAAGTACACATTCACTTTTATTTAAAATATCTATGGCACCACCAGTGGATGATAGGTTCTAACGTCTCAACAGGTAGACGGCAGGTGCTGGGTTCGAACACAATCGCGTCCGTCGGCATAACTGTTCGGAGTTTTCCGTGGTTTTCCTCGAACTTTGGATTTTCTTGCTTTAATATGGGTTAAGTTCTTTTAAAAAGACCCCCACGCAGGGCATCCCACCCCTTTCTGACCTATATCCCACGTGTAAGTAAGTGGCAGACATTAAATAAACCAAACCAAACTAAAAAATCTATAGGCAATTTCATGGCAAAACATTTTTTACGGAAACTTTTTACTGAAATAAAGTTTCGTTTCTATTTCTCCTAGTTTTTTTTATGATACATGAGACAAAACTGTTGAAAACATTTCAGAAGCCGAAGCAGTATCCAGTGTCCCGATCCTTTTTTTCATTTACTATATCCCGATTCATATTTTTCTTCTTTTGGATTTGATGAATTGAAATATGAATCGGTTTTAAAAGCCTAGCTTGCACCTTTAAAGCTATATTTGTGAAATGCAATACCGAATAACAGTAAAAAAGGAATAAACATCAAATTGATGCTCTTAGCACAATGTCAAGTTTAAATTTTGAAGAAGGAATTTGCGTCATCTGCACTGTAAAGAGAAGATGTTATTACAATGCTGATTTAAACACCAGTTGAGACGTCAGAACCTATCACCCACTGTTAGGATCATAGAAATTTTAGATAAAACTGAATGTCTACATATTTTAGTACAATTTTCTAAATATATATATTGCAAAATAAATTGAACATTGATATTTTTTATACATAAATTAAAAAAAAAGATAATAGATATATTTTTAATCGTATTCCTTATTTGAAATCAGATACAGGAGATATTTTCAGAATGTTTTTTTACTCACTCTTTTCCTCATATAGAATAATTTAAATAGGGGGGGGACGAAATATTATATTTCAGGATATATGATGCTTTTGGTAATAAAGTTTGAAAAGGGGTGACTTGCAGGTTATAAAACAGGTACAATATTTTTTCTTTTTAAATATCCTTCCATTTTAGCGTAAATACCTTTGCTGTCGTGGGTGGTGGTGGAAGGAGGCGAGGTGTGTTCCAAAGATATCTTAAAATCCTCATGGCTTTCGTAAAGAAATTTTTAGATGCGTTAAATGACAAAATATAAATATAAAGTAGGGATGAATTCGGTTTTCTGAAAAATTAGCAGTATTTTTTTTAGGCAGGTTTTTGCCTTAGCAGGTAGTTTTGTATATTTCTTCTTCGGGTTCTACTTTGGGATCAATAACTTTTTATGTTTAAGACAGGACTTGTTGTAGACGGATTCCTTTATTGTAAGATTGAGAAAAAAAATAATGTGCCGATTTATAAGTAATTGACCCGTTTTTTTTCTTAGACAGGGGTCTTGACAACGCTATTTGCATACCATTGTTTTAACTATTTAACTGATTCGCCCGTACAACGTACCGGCTATAATAGCTTGCTTCTTCCATCACTTAAAGCTTTCTGACACTACTAAAATTTTTAAATGCAATTTCATACTGTTTAATAGAATAAATATTTAAATTAAATGTTACGATTATTTTAGCTTTAAAAAAGCGGCATTTATCCCATATTTTCAATTTATTGTAAGGTACCCTGGGATAATAACGCCACGTTAAGGTTCTACCAATTTTCACGGCTCAGTTTTAGATTGTATTTTTCAAACAAATATATGATTTGATACAACAACTCATTGACTATTTATATATAAAAAAATAATTTAACAGATATGTATTCATAAAATGTAATGGCGTGATTTCTTGACCAACGCTATTTGACGTTATTACCGACATATATGGGTAATAACGCCATGCAAACAAAACTATGAAATAAAATGGAATAATTGCAGGTAGATTGCCATATTCTAAAAATACAAACTCTACAAACTTAGAAATTGACAAATTGCATTCTAAGCTATTGAAAATGTTCAATTTTTTGTGAAAGTGTAAGAAAAACAAAGGTGTAGTGTGGGGGAGGGATGAGGCAAAAGAATATCAGACAGTGAGGTTCTTTTTGCTTAAAAAGGACCGCTTAAATAGAACTATTAGAAACATTGCACAGTTTTAACTGTGTTTATTTGAACCAGTATTTAGGACGCAGCTCGGCCACTGTAGGAAATCAACCAGGGTATTAATGCCAAGGATTGGCGTTACAGCGCTATAGTTATTGCGCTGTATATTTTAAATTACAAATTACCTCGAGAAGATATCCAAAATCTTCAACAACATTTTGAAAGTCCATGAAATGTACTACAAATTTATGTAATTAACAAAGTATTTCCTTATAAAAAAAATAGTCTTCACATCACAAAACGTATCTAGCAAATTTTAGATAAAGCGTTAATTTTAGTTGCTTGTAAAAACAGTAAGACCTAAAAATGAAACAAATTAACTTGAAGCTGTTTTTTGCGATTTAAATGACTCAAAACCCTTCTGCGCAGAGCACATGGGTGTCATTTACCAGATTATTTCATAATTACGCATAATATTAGCACTTGGCGTTATTACCCCGCCTAGCGTTATTACACCAGACCACCTTACGTAAAATAGAGAATCAGTTAAGCGGTTAAAATAACATATTCTGAAGGGAATTTTAAAACACTAAAGAACATCCTTTAAATTGATTTAAATGTTTCTAGAATTGTTAAAACTATTTCTAGGTTTTTTTAATAAATTTTTGCTTGTCATAAATATTTATTCATAGATTGATGCACCTTTGGAGATGTTTTACAGAAACTTTAAACTAGATTCTCTAGTTCCCCGTGATATTTGTCTAAGGAAGTTAATACAATAGACATAGTTCAATCTTAAATATTATTTTTAATCTTCTTCCAACAAACAAACCCTTTTTCTGCAGTTGAGTGGAGAGTCGATTAAATATTTCGACTCAGATTCGACTCTCGAAAATGAGCCGGAGAGATCACGAGCTACAGAACAAGAAAACAGGCTGTATTTCTACAATCTGATGCCGTCAGCGCCATCTTTTGGCCAAAATTCAAGCTATTTGATGGAAGTGCGTATTTTAAAATTTATTGTTATTCTAATAACAGTACCGCAAACCGCGCATTTTTATCTCAAACCGTTTTTTTTTATTTAATTTTAAAATGGGTCAGTCATTTACTGGACACCCTGTACAAATATATATATTACTATACATTAGTACAAAGCTATACATTAATAACCGCTGCTTATGTCGTATCTATTCCTCAAAACATTTGAATTTCAAATTAATTTTTCAATATAATTATAACTAAATTCATGCGAAGACGTAAAAAATATGTTTATTTACTTTTATATTCGTTGCAAAGTGTGAGATAATGCGTTAGTTTTGTGGTAACATTGATTTGAGAAAAATCTTTCTTCATTTATGATATCAATGCCGATTCAATTTTTAATTCTTTAAATTGTTTTAAAGGTGAGTACAGTGGGTGTACTATGGCAGAGACCGGTTCAAAAGTCTTTCGAGTGATACACTATTGAATATTTTGAGTTTCGTAATGCATATAAAAAAGAATGTCGACATCAGAATTAATATAATGGGTTTCTTTATTATCATTCACTTTCAAAACCCGATTTATTCAAATGTATTACGTATATAAATATGATTGATATATGAAAATAATTATAAAATATCTAAATTTGTACTCCAGTTTAAGCATCATGACTAGTTCAAATTTGTACATTGTATTTTCTTTTTTGGGCTGTATATATTAAATCAAATTTAATATCTTATCGTATATTATTGTGTACTTATTGTATTATATCTGACTGTCTGTTTGTGTTTCACGAAAACTTGTTCTTGAATCATCTAGACACATATATTCTATGACACAAATAAAAGACCGAAAGAAAACAAATATCTTTCATAATGGCTTCACAAGCGGCGATGCAGGATTCTAGGCGCTTTCAGAAATCCTATAAGGTGGCCACGATAGACTATTTCCAGAGTGATTTCAGCCTAAAGTTTTTCCGGAATGTATTTAAAGAAATCCAGCGACTTGTGCTTGATTGCACATGCTTTTTGCTTCATTATCCCTTCAAACACAAAGTATGTATCAAATGAGTGGGGGTTAATGTAGGAAATGTTAGAAGAATGGAGGATACACATTTGCAGATCATGTTTTCTTGCAAATCATTGAATTAATTTGAACGAAAATAGCAAACATCCAACAAAATAGGACGAAGAACGTGAATAAAATTATACTATAGCTCTAAAACTCGAAAGTTCTGAAACTCAAATGGCATTTTCATCACGACACAATATATATCTTATAAAACTGGATCATATTTCTTGTCTCCCCTTCTCTGAAAAAATGGCACAACCGTGTATGGTAGCATGAGTTACGTTGCTACGCCAGCTAATGTGTATTGAAATACAAATTTAATATTTACATGCCTCTTTTATTATATAACCAATTCAGAAAACTTTTACCCTACATCTAAGACATTGATTAAATTCCATTCCCGTAATCGAAACTTATTGCTTTCTGGTACTTTGATTTTTGACAATGTTCAGAACTTTGCTACACTGCAAATTAAATAAAAATAAATTTACGCTATTTTACCGTGAATTCAACTGTAAATTTACGGAAAATGTCTCTTTTTTTTACATAAACGGTCAACTTCTGCAATTTTTTGTATTTTACGAATAAAGTCCGTTCATATAAGGATAAAGTCTGTTTTTTTGCGGACATTGTCTGGAATGTCTGCTGCAGTAAATCTCTGCTGCAGGGTTTTTCCAGTGTACAACGCATTCTTTTATTAAATTTCAATGTTCATACTAATATTAAGTTTCAAATTTTAAATCGTAAAATTGGTATTTTTTGGATAAATTTTATAATATTCCATTTGTTGTTTTTTTTAAGTACATCTTTATTTCATTTTCTTTTAAATTCATTAATTTTTGTTTTATTTCTATTTTTTTTTTCAAATATTCAATTATAAAACGTCCGCCTAAAATATGCTTTTATATTCTTCATTAGAGGTTTATTCAACCATACAAAAGCAAATATTTCTTTATCTAACGTGGACAGCAAGTGTTTTTTAAGAATAAAATTATTTCAAAAATTATTAAATGGTAAACAAAAGTTTATTTTTTGAAAATTCTTTATTAGTACAAAAAACACATGTTTGTAAATTCAGAAGTGAGATTTATTTTTTTTAATAGAATTCATTTCAAAAATGAAACTACGGAAAATATAACGAAGGCTTTTTATTCTTTTCAATATTCTAAAAAAATAAAAGGACGGTTTGAATTAATCCACCTTATACATACATACATGCATTATCTTTGCAAGAAACGCGTAATTTGTTTTGAAAATAAAGTCTTACGATATAAATTATCTGTAAAAATAAGAATTTAACTGTCAGTTGGAATAAAATAATTTTCAGCAGAATGAATAAGAAGTAACCGAATCGCAAAATATCGATAAAAAGTAATCAAACTATCCTGTAATGACTTTAATTTCCTTTAAAAAAAACGGACGACCGATAATTTCAGAAATACATGTTTAGTAATTGATTTTCTACGTTATGCTCCAGTTCAATTGAAATGCCATTCAAATGAATATAAATCCTTTTAAACAATAATGTATTTGGATTTTTTTTTTTTAAGAATAGAAACCATGAAATTGTTTCCGATAAAATGTATTTTAGTAAGATATGTTACAGAATAAAGAAAACAATACAATGCCTATATGTATGAATTTAATTTTTATTTCCTTCTATCCTTACAAGAATAAAGTATTGGATTCGCGAAAATTTTTGAGTTCCTGTTTTCTACGGAGTTACTCTTTTTATTGTTCAGATATTCGAAAAAACATGTTTTTTACAAAATGTCTGTCTGTGAGTCTATGGCTCTTACTGTCATTCTGTTCATCTGTCTGTATGTGACATAAATTTTGTGGGCGCTCTATCTCAAGAACTAATTTACATTCAGATAGTTCCTAATACTGATTGATGCTGATTAATTTTTGGTACAAATCGCTCAACAGGTAATGCTACTTAGCTGCATTCTTTATGATTTACGCAACAGTCCTATCCGAATAATTAATGCACGTTTTTTCATCAAACTTCATATTCATTAAATCCGTAATATAAATTAGTTTTGTTTACGTTCTGGTGTCAATTGCCCAACAGGTGGCACTGTAATGCTGAAGTTTTTCTGATTCCTGCAGTAGCTCTATCTTAAGAACTAACGTACAAATTTTCATCAAACTTCAGATTTAGGTATAGCTTGTTAAATATTAGTGCTGTTTATGTTTCGGTATATATCGCCCAACAGATGGCTCTTTTATGTTAATTTTTTCACGATGTCCACAATATTCCTATTTCAAGATCTAATCCACGAAATTTCATGATTTAGAATTTTCACGGTGAGCATAAATGTCCATTTTAATTTTAGCACGGTGGTATTGAAGATTAAATAATTATGATTTCGTTAAAACATTTTTATAATTATTAACATTTTCAGGGTTCAGTGCTTCATTATTTTTTAATGAGTTACTGAGTTACGATCTAAGTGTAATATCTTTTATTTATTTTATTTTTACTTTTATAAATGAATTCCGATCTTAGTTACACACACAAAATCTAATTTTATGTGGTTTGTGCCACGCTTACAAGAAAAATTTTTAACGAACTTCTCCGAATAACTCTGTATATTTCTATTCATGTAATCGGGTATTTTTCGATTTAATTGAAAAAGTAATTTCAGAAATCATCATTAATTGACAATAATTTGGCTACCTTATCCTATCCAAAACCTTTTACGTGTTTCTGTAAATAAATTATAAATGTGAACCAAAATCATATTCTATTGTAATCAACTTGTAGTATATCTGAGTAATTTATGCCAGTATTAGCATTTTAAAATACAACAAGTTAATAAAAATTCTTTAGGAAGTGTTCCGTTCCCGCTGAATACCATCACATATATGAATATTTTGTCACCTGTAAGTGATGCAAATGTTCTCTGCCGTATCTGAGCGTATTCTACAGAAAGTCAGTCCTAGTGCATCTAAGAAATTCATATTAATTAAAATTTGTTTGTAACATAGTAGAATTAATAAAATAAACCGCGAGTCATTGTTCTTTTAAGATTATTAGCACGGTGGAATACTTTTGAATTTCTCTGTACGCGTACTGTATTACATGTTCTATAGTAACCACCTTCTACTGTTCAATAATTTTTACACATTTTATTACATTTGACACTATTAAAATACACTGCAAACGGTTTTTCCCGTTAGACGATAATTTAACGGAATACTTTTGAAGTCTCCTGTAAATGAACTATAACAGCTAAAAATTTAATTTTTAATATCGAATATGCCATTGCAGATCTAAATTCATATAACAATTACATGTCAATCCTTGTATAAGTATGCAAGTTATACAACGGGAAGACAAACGAAAGCGATAAACGGTTTCAACTACGTTAGAAATTATTTAATCCTTTATTACATACTGTTGCCAATTGGCAAAAATGTAAAATTTTCTCGATTTTATTTACATATCCTATGTAGTATATGGCAATCGTTTTAATTTTTTTTTTACAAATTTACACGTTTGAGACACTGGAGGTTCCGTAGAACATATTTTAGAAAAAACAAATGCTGTCGGTAATTTTGTGCATCTATCTGTTGGTCTGTAAACGCCCTATCTCCCTGAAAAATTGAGATAGACACTGGAATTTTTTTTATGTTCTTGGTATGTAAGAATGGAAGAAAGCCTACTTAACATCAGTAACATCGATTACACGGAACAATTTTATTCGGCCTCACGAATTATATGTTCTGATGAAAAGTATGTGAAACGAATTAGGTATATAAAACGTATTTTCGATGTTTTTTATTAATATTTCAAGGAATGGATATAAAAAACAATAAAAAAAACATAAATTTTGCATAAAAAATGAAGTCGATCAGATAATTTGTTGCCAATGTGTTTTTAATCCTATTTTTTTACACTCTCCGATTTCTCATGACCCTGTTTTTCATTAAAATTTCAATTCAAATTCATATTTTAATTGAAAATAAGACGCTTAATCTGACGTAGTAAATTTTTAAATGATATGATTATTATTTTTGGAGGTATAAGGTATCTCTTTTACGTAATTCGGTACTACATGATTATCTCGTAGACCAAAAAATGTCGCCAAGATTTTCACCATCTTGGTGATATATCACCAAATCTGGCGACAAAAATTATTCTCTAAAAGTGACGCCAGTTTGGAACTATTTCCGGTATTTCGCGAAATTTCTATAGACTTTCATTTAAGAGTCCCGTTTTGTTAAAAAATCTTAAATATACGTTTAAATATTGTTTTGGCAATGCAAATCATTTTCTAAATAGTTTACACATCTTTTATTTTCATATTTTATACTATGCATATCTATGGTGTGTAGGAATTACGGTGGCCCCCAACGAATAGTTTTACTGTTGGCTCTTTACGTATTGATTTTGACTCTATATTTAGGTTTAGTTTACTTAAAATATCATAGGTGATAATAGCTGTTTATCAATTACTTCTTAAAAGTAACTTCTGAAGCATTCCATTCTGCTAGCGAGGTTCTGTTATCGAAACTGCTTCGAACCCATTTGCGGCCGTGGTTCTAACCATTCTTAGTTTTCCGTGGTTTTCTTAGAACCTCGGATTTCCTTGCGTACATACGGGTTATGTTCCCTTAGGAATACCCCAACGAACGGTCCCCTCTCAGGGCCTATATTTTACTTGTTTATAATTGGCCGTTATAAACGTAACCAACCAATCAATCGTTATCCTAGCCATAGATGGATTTCAAATACGAATAAAAAATATTTGAAATATGCCATGTAAACGAAAACAGAAAAAAGTAAAAGCTTCAAACTCTTCAGCCAGATCGGTTTTGGACATGGATTATTTCAGATGTTTCTCTTTCTGAAATAATTGTATCATTACATCATATAAATATTTCTTGCATTTTTCTACCCAGTACTTTTTTAACATATCTCTACATAAAAAGGCCTGTATAATGCTCTGAAACAAATCCTCACATTATATGCTTAACAGATATAAAAGAAAAAAAAATATATATATAAGAATTTTTATATTGAGTAATGTGGTAAACTTTAAATTATAAGTTTATTTGGAACTCTGTCATACGTGAACCACTAAGTAGTCGCAATATGATCTTAAATACATTTGGAAGCATACGACAATTTACCCATCTGAATGATAACACCGTGTCTAATGGAAATTAAGATCACTTGTGAAAGCCCTGGAAATTCTTAACCATTCTCATCGAAGAATCTCTAGGTATTTGTGAGAAAATATATATGACAAGACTTGTCACTATATGAAGCAGTATATCCTCCCCCCCTCAATCCAAAAAAAAAAACTTCGTATAAATATAGTTGTTAACTAGCTGACCCGCCCGGCGTTGCCTGGGTCCGTATTAACAATACTAAACGAATTTGAAATTTGTATGATTTTATCATTAACTGGAAATATGCAGAGATGCATTGTCTGAAATACGTGGCCACTGTCTGTGTGAAAAATCAGTTTAAAAAACAACTAATATTAAGCTCTAAAAATACTCAAAATGAGCAATGAGAAACGCGGGAGGGAATATGTATCCAACGATTGCGTGATTTTCGTGTTAAAGTGTTGATATTCATCCGTAAAAATCACTGTTAAGTCACGTAACTAATTATTTTTTTCACATAGAAATCCCAAGGGAAATATTTTGAATTTCAAATTAATTATATCACTCTTAAATCCGACTATACCGCGAATGAAATCGATACTCGATGTTAGCTAAAAGGTTAATATATAATATTATAATTTCAGAGCCGTTTAACAAAAATAAGTGTATATTTTTAATAAAAGCATGCGTTATGTTCACTTTGTGGACAAATTCCTAAACGTAAACTTTTGTACGATAACCATAACCTGTCTGTAAGCTAACTGCGATTTAAAAGTACCCTACCGTAAATTAAATATAACATAAATGTAACCTAGCCTTCACTTTATTGTAACCTATCCTTATTCTAACCGTAACATAAATGCAATTTAACTTTAACCTAACTTAACCAGGACCTAACTGTAAATTAAACATAAACGGGAAATTAAACACAGTCAAAGACTTACCGTAAATGTAATTGCAACATAAATGTTATCTAACCATATATTGGGTTCATGTCCATGGAAATAATATTGTCTTATTTTGATATGGTTATGATTCATTAGAATATTTTCGTCGGGTTCAGATTTGTCCGATGCAGATTTTAGGTATTTTTTGAAATTGAATTTTAATGTTCGGATCGGATTCATGTCTATGGAAATTATTTTGCCTTGCTTGGATCCAGTTATGGTTCTGTGGAATATTTTTGTCGGGAAAAGATTTGGTTCAATTCAGATTTCGGCTTTTTCTTAAAATGGAATTTTTGGGTTCGGTTTTTCTTCCGTGTTCACGGAAATTATTCTGCCTTGTTTGAATAAGAACATGATTCACTGGAATATTTTTTTTCAAGTTGAGATTTGGTTCAGTTCAGATTTCGTGATTTTTTCAAAGAAATTTTTTAGGTTCAGATTCGGTTCATGTGCATGGAAGTTTTTAGTCTTATTCGGATCCGGTTACGGTTCTTTGCAATATTTTTTATCAGATTCAGATTTGGTTCGATTCAAATTTCAGGTATTTTTTCAAATAGAATTTTTAGGTTCGGATATCGTTCATGTCCACGGATATTATTTTGTCATTCTCAAATCCAGTTATGATTCTTTCGAATATTTTGGTCGGATTCAGATGTGGTTTGGGTCAAATTTCAGGTTTTTTTTTCAATTCGAATTTTTTAGGATCGAGTCGGGTTTATGTCCATGGAAATTATTTCGTCTTGATTGGATTGGGTTATAGTTCTTTTGAATACCTTTCTCGGGTTCAGATTTGGTTCAATTCAGTTTTCGGGTTTTACTTCAAATATAACTGTTGGATTCGGCACTTCTTACGTGTTCACTGAAGTTATTCTGTTTTATTCGAATAAGGACATGCTTCACTGGAATATTTTTGCCAAGTTCAGATTTTGTTCAGTTGAGATTTCGCGATGTTTTCAAAGAAATTTTTGCGGTTCAGATTGGGTTCATGTCCATGGAAATATTTTGTCTTGTTTGGATCCGGTTGCGTTTCTTTCAAATAGATATGTTAGATTCAGATTTCGTTCGATTCAAATTTCAGGTATTTTTTCGAATGGAAGTTTTATGTTCGTATCGGGTTCATGTCCACGGAAATTATTTTGCCTTACTTCAATCCAGTTATGGTTCTTCCGAATATTTTGGTCAGATTTAGATGTAGTCTGAATCAAACATCAGGATTTCTCAAATGGAACTTTTTTGGTTTGAGTCGGGTTTATGACCACGGAAAATATTTTCTCTTGCTGGGATCGGGTTATAGTTCTCTGGAATATTTTTATCGGTTTCAGATTTTGTTCGGGCCATATTTCGGGTTTTTTAAAAGAAATATTTAGGTTCGGGTGAGGTTTCATGCAAAGAAAAATATTTTTCCTTGTTTGGATCGGGGACCTCACTTGGATCCTCATTTGGACATTTTTGCGGGATTCAGATTTGGTTCGGGTCAGTTATCAAATCCATAGTTTTTTCAAAGAGAATTTTTAGGTTCGGGTCGGGTTTAAACCAACGGAAATTTTGTCTATCACGGATCGGAGTGTGGTCTGTTTTTTTATTCGTTGGGATCGGGTTATGTTTAAATTAGTCTGAACATTAAGGTTATAATCAGATTTGCTACTATTATTTTTATGGCTATTTCTGATAAATAATTTACTTTGCGATTTCATTATTTATTATGGTGTATGAATCGTTTACGGATTCAAACAATTGTACCCCAAACAGCTATTTTATTTTTGTTTAAAAAAATTTAAAGCCATATTACAATTTTAAATTGAATAGAACACATTTAAATTTATTCAATGATTTAAAAAAAAAACTCCTAGAAAAGTGTTGTGTAATTTTTTTTACTGCAACGCAGCTAATGACTCATACATTCTAATGTTAGAAATGCCAAAAATCTGCGTACAACCATACAGTAAAAATAAATTAATAGAGTGTCAGTATAATGTCTTGGGGTGACGCCAAAAATGTACTCTAAAATCCGCTACATTAAGTCCAAATAAGCATCAACAAAATCATGTACTTTGACACTCCAATCAATTCGAACTGGTTTAAACCCGTATTTCTTTGTTTTTATTTTTTACTTTCTAAACTGTTATTGAATAGATGACTAAAATTTCTTTTAAAAAATAACGTTTGTACCATTATTGGCTGTAATACACGATCGAAATGCATAAAAGATAGAAATAGATCAATCATAGGCAAGAATTATTTGATTATTTGGTAAATCTTGGTTATCCCGTCGACCAATTTCGCCAAATTATACAAATCGCCAAATTATATAAATCGCCAAACTAATAGCCAAATTATACATGTTGACATAATTTTTATTTTAAATAACGAAAAAATAAATAATTAGTAGAATATTAGTAAAAAGTCGAAATAAAAATCACTTAATGACATTTTAAACACGTGAATCGCATTTAATGTCATTGAATGTGACATTCACGATTATCCATTATTGGAATGTAATCTTATAGTTTGGCGATAATTTTTTGGTCGACGTGATAACCTAGAAGTACCAATTATTTTTATCATATGACTTTGAAATATCAATATAAAAACATCATTTAAGTTTTTGCTTGAAAAGTTAACATTCTTTCGTTAATGTCTTTAAAATCATCTGCACTTTGAAATCTAGATTTTAGATTAATATTTGTTATTTAAATTTTTATGCATGATTTTAAAAGAATGTTTTCATCAATATATTTTATATATTGACATGGAATTGTTAATATGTTGTTAAATCATAAACTTTTTTCATCTAAGTTTTTAAAGTATTAAAAAGTTCTGAAAAAAAGGAAACTTTTAGTAATACAATTTTTAGTTCAAATCAAAGGTTTTCAATATTTTATTTAATTTTATTTTGACATTTTATTATTTCTAATTTTCCAGTTTCAATTATTTTAAAAGTAAACATTTTTTCAATAAATAATATAACAGAAAACATTTTAATAAATTACTATTTCTTCGTAAAATATGCTTCAGCTATTATTCATTTCTTTCAATTCGTCTTATTACCACAAAATTCTTTTCTCTTGCTTTCGTTTAAGACATTAAAATTTAAGCGATAAATGGTTTCATATTGCAAACTTTTTTTTCGGATTACTTAACCTCCACCTATCTTTTTACTCCATGGCGTACAGCAGCTGTGATAATAAAAATCCTCATTTAAACTTACAGTTTGCCAGTCTATGAATTTTAAAGGTCTGTCCCAGCTTTTTTAAACATCTTTGGAATTTAATTAATAACTCAGTTAATAAATAGAATCTTGAAATTCTGAGCTTCAGATGCATCAGGAGAGACATTGTGCTACTCTCATAAAAATTTTGAGATTCGTACGTCCCATAGATTTTGCAAGCCATCATGGACACACAGACAGACAGAGCGTTTTGTTCTTTTATTAGTATAGATTGTGATTTTTGCAGGATTGTCAAGATATGCCAACAATGTACATATTTATTACGAAAAAAAATACAAACCAGTGAGCCAAGTGGATATGACTTGGAGATTAGCGTTTTAGTCAATGCTAGACTAACTCACCCAGTTATTGAACCTGTAAATCATCAACAGTGTTTTGATAACTGATAAACATCAGTGTATCTAATAATACTTTTGAAATCAAAAATAATTTTGTGCCTTGGAATAATAATAAGAAACAGAATACTGTGCTACAAAATGCCGACCGACAATTAATAGAAAAAAAACCAGAGTTGTATTAAATAATATGGTTAGAACACGTTTAGTGCATGGTCTTGCCATTTGGATTTTTTCTTAAAAAATCCAAAGTACTGAAAAATATGAAAGTAATAAATTTTCAGTATTTTTCCTTAAAAATATGCGCCCATTAAGGAATCAAGTATGTGTTTTTAAAGAAAAAATAAAAAGTCATGCACTAGAGGGTTGTGATGAAGTTAATGGTTTTCAGACGGTCAAATAAGGTACATTTATTGGAATTTTTTAAAGAACTCGAAAGTTTTTTTTTTTCGAATTTAAAACGCTGAATCATTAAAAAATTTACTAACATTGCTATTAATGTTCACAAAGCATATATTTATGTATTTAAATCGTATAACAGTATGTATTTAATTATGAAAAGATATAAAACATTTGTTATAACTGTATTTATTAAGATTTTTTTCTGTGAAAGACTTTGAATGTTTAAAATAACGTATCCTGGGGTAATAACGCCACGTTAAGCTTCTACCAATTTTTACGGCTTAGTTTTTGATTGTATTTTTCAAACAAATATGGGATTTGATACAGTAACTCATTGGCTATGTATACATATATAATAATTTTACAGATATGTAGTCATAAAACGTAATGGCATGATTTCTTGACCAATGCTATTTGGCGTTATTACCCACCTATGAGGGTAATAACGCCATGCAAACAATACTATAAATAATAAGATGGAATAATCCTATGTAGATTGCCCAATTTTAAAAATACAAACTCTATCACCCTAGAAATAAGCAAATTGTACTCTAAACGATGAAAAATGCTATTTTTTTTTTTTTTTTGAAAGTGTAAGAAAAAAAAAGGAAGAGAGGGGGGACAAAACAATATCAGATTTTGAGATTATTTTTGCTTAAAAAGGACCACTTATATAGAATTATTAGAAACATTGCACGTTTTTATTTGTGTTTAGCTAAATCAGTATTTATGTTTCCATGTATGCATTCTATGTAATAGAATACATACATGGAACACCAAGGAATGGCGTTATTACCCCGTTATACTTGTTGCGCAGTACACTTTAAACTACATACTATCTCGCGAACATAGCAAAAATATACTACAACATTTTAAAAATACATGAAATGCTCTAAAATTTCATTTAATAACCAAAGTATTTCCTGATAAATATATAGTCTTCACATCACATACCTTTCCTCTCAAATTTTAGATCAAGCGTTAATTTTAGTTGCTTTTAAAAGCGATAAGGCCTACAATTGGAACAAATCAACTTAGAGCTGTTGTTTGTGTTTCATATAACTCAGAGCCCTTCTGGGCGAACCCACAGATGCCATTTACTGAATTATTTCATAATTATGCGTAATATCAGAACTTGGCGTTATTACCCTAGCTGGCGTTATTACACCAGAACACCTTAGTTCATATCGTTATGCAATTATATGAACATGTACGTACACAAATATCTGTGTAATTTTTGGTAACTGCTTGTGAAGAATTCCCCTCTGCGAGTTACCAATGTATTGAAAATTGGATTTGCGTCGTAAATGATCATAATAATCGAAATTTTAGATATCACTTTAAATTAAAATAAAAATCTATTCTATTAAAAATACATTGTATCTACAAGGTTATAAAAATACATTTATTTCAAGTATTATTAAAAAAGGTCAATTTCGGAAAATATAAATTTGAAAATTTCTTTAAGAGTCTTAGTCGCACATAAAAGAAACTTAAAATTAAATTAAATCACACAGAATTACATCCAGAGTCATAAAATTCTGCTATATCTTTTTATGTAATTAAATGTTACTCTTCGTATAAGCAATAAAATTCCAAATAATGGCTGATTTATTTTACTTTTTGTGCGTAGAATAAAAATTATAGCTTCTATTTTATTTGAGTTTGTTGAAGAAAATTCCATAAAACGCATAACTTTAAAGTATTTTCTTAATTCCGATAGCATAATTATATCAAGTTTTAAGAAGGAAAAATTTTGCAATTGTGTAGTCTTTTCAAATTGTAAATGGTTTGAATTTTATCAATGAAAATCTCAACACAAAAATTTAAAAGGTATTTTGAAAGGGACAGTTAAATTTTTCAAAATTTTGTTCACTTTTAAAAATGTAGCTCAAATGATGAACTCACAATATTTCAATGTAAAAAAACAGTTATTTTTTTAAATGCATATTTAATTAAATTTTTCTAAAAGTTAAAAAAATTAAATACCTTATAAATTTTTAAATAGTAATATTCTTGCCCAGTTCTTTAAAAGGCTTTCAAATGTATGTTACAGAAGACTATGTATAGATTTTTAGATACTTCTAAAATTACATTTAATATATTATTTTACTAATACATATAGTGTTATACGGTGAAATGTATTCCAAGAATAAAAAAGTCTTTAGCATTTTGAAAACATCTAAGTTAAGAAAAAAAAAACGTGAAGAAAAAATCGTTTAAAATTTTCATTTGCATGAGGAATTGCGCGCTGTATTTACAAAATTTACAAAATCTCGTGATATAATCAAATGATTAAAATGCGGCATAAAAGTATTCATAATTAAACGACCTTCATTTAACATAAAAAATCGATATTTTGGTCAATTTTGAGGTAAACAAATCTTCTAAAGTTAAATTAAATCTTTAAGAAATCTAGGAAAACGGAGGATGTTTTCTTTGATATTTTTAGATGAATAATTTAATAGGTACTACTCAGGTAAAATAAACAGAATGATAAATAGCTTCTAATTGTTTAAATCAGTTCTTTACCTGAAATAGCAAATAAATAAGTAAATAATTCTAAAAATCTATAACCCTTATGTAACAAAAAGCGTGGGAATAATGAACAGACATTAGAACCTGCGAATAGCTTTAATTTTAGTAGAAATGTAGATGTATGGGATAGAAGTATTGACAGATTTGAAAGAACAGCCAAACACTTTAATGTATCTCATACTTTTAAAAATTAGAGGAATTAAAAATTCAGACAAGAGCAGGATATTTTTTATTTTATTTATTTATTTATATATTTATTTATTTATTTATTTTTACAGAGAAAGTACAATATCTTCAAACTTCGCTATAATGTTTGCTCTGACTGAAAGACAATTAATTTTTATTTTATTATTCTTTTTCTCTTTTCAAGTCCTTTACATTTTGTTAAAATCCTATAAAATTTCGTATATGTTGTCGATGTTGCCATTTCATGAAGCTGAACAAAAAGCACACATGAAACATAACATGGAAACTCTAACTCTCTAAGCTAAATGGAGTAAGATATTTAATTGTTCATTTGATAATAAAGGAGTTCAATACTAGAATGGTAATCACGGAAGTATATCAATTATTTTGCAAGCGTATGGTAGCTTGGTTTTCTTATTTGATGAGAGTAAGTAAAAGAACTTCTTTGTTATAGTATTTTACTAAAATTTATATAGTGCCATAAATTGCGTTAACCCACTATACAAAAATAATTGTTAATTTATTTATTTGTGCATTGTGTGTTTTGTGTAATGTTTGCAATTGTTTTCAGTTCAATGAAATGTATCAAGTAATCAAATGATATGTTGTGATAAATTTACAATATTATTAATTATTCCCACAAATACATATTCGACATTTCAATAGATATTAATGTTTATCCATTATTTTAAAATGAAAAAAATAAGACATTCAGATATTCTGTGACCAATCTTGCCATCATTCGAAATATTATGAACTTGTTCGAATATTTAGCAAATAATAAAAAGTCAATTTATATATTAAAAAAAACCTTTACATATCTGTCTGAGTATGAAATTCAGCTGTAAAAACAATTGATTTCGTTTAATTTTCATCAGTCAGAAACATTTCATAAAACATTCTAGTGATTTAGAGTAAAGAGAAATTTCATATTGAATAAACTTAAGGAAATGAAAAATTTTAACTTTGAAAAAATAAAATCCATTACGTGATAATATGTTTTTCCTCTAACGACAAAAATAATCCAAAATGTGATTATGCAATTTTATTCGCTTAAATCATTTCAAGAACAATCATTATAGCGTTCTACACATAATGATATGACAATGTTCATTTTGGCAATAAAGTTCATAAATATCATAAATATCATATTTTATCTGAAAATGTACTTGAAAATGTCATGTATAATTAAATGCTATCGAAAATAGAAAATTAAACTAAATACATTTTACGACATTCCTTGAGTTTTATGCCAATTATGAAGCTGTTTATGGGATTGCTAAAAAAGTTAAATTCATTATTTATAATTTTGAACACGAATGCACTATAGTAATGTATAATTAATTTTGAAATTTTGCATGCATTACTCACTTCTTGTTATTTTAAATATAAATGATTTTTCAATGACTTTAAATAATGATATTGTGAAAGTACTTTTGACATGTATACTTTTACTAATGGTACAGATGTGAAAGTTGATAACCAAAATTATGTAGCAATGACATTGTTTGAAATGTTGCCAAAAATACTCTTTTAAACTGAAATTTATTATGAAAGCAACTTTTCAAAAATCACCCACTGGTACTGAATAACTTTTTTTTAGCTACTAATATATCTATAAAGTTTTATTTTATAAATTGTGAGTGATTTATTACACATATCTGTTTAACTCGAAACAAAAATTAGAGATCGTAAATCTGTTAGAAATGAACACACTATTTTATCTATTGGAATTTAAAATGAGTAAGCATTAAATGGAATTTGTTATCACTTTTTTCAAATAAATATATTTCTGTGCTTGATTACAAAATCACATCATTACATAATACAAGCTTACTATTGTGCATAAGAGGTATACTTTATCAAAAAAAATTAAAAAAATGAGTGAAACATTTTGAATACAGACACTTGATATATCGCAGCGAAAAATATATATGGTAAGAGAAGAATCGTAGCAGTATCCTGTGCAGATATGCATTATACAAGTTAAAATAAGTTTAATTAAAAATTAAATTATCAGGGTAAATTATTTTCCGTAGACTTTATAACTGATGTAATTCGATATCCAACAACATTGCGTTCATTATACATTCGTCTGCAAACCCGAAAACTCGGGTTAATTTTTCGGGTCGGCTAAAAGTAAATATCGCGATGATAATGTGATAAATGAGAAATGATGCTGATAAATAGTATTCAACTTCACTTCAAAAATTCCCATTCATCTAAATTTATTGAAAAATTACTCTTTTATTTAATAGGATCACTGTTACTGAATTTTTTATTGTATTTGTCTATGAGACATAGTATAATGGGTTACCAATTGCTTCTATGTAATTTCACAAAAAAAGTTTTAACAATGTTTCTTTGGTATATAAATTGATGCTTATTAAATGTAATGCAAAAAGCTTTTATTAATTAATAGAACGAGTTTGTAACTAAACATTGCTAAAATTTGGTATTGATTTATAAATATTAATGTTATTAAAATAAGGATATGCTCAAATTACTTTTTTGTGATGTTTAAACTACAAGATACTTTTTAAGCATTTAGAAAATTAAAAATAGCAATTAAGATTTCTGGAATTTTTTACATTTCTATGAACTCGCAGTGATGCACAGTATATGGGGAAAGGTGACCGAACACTTGCAATTTTAGACATTTTGTTAAATATAAAAAAAAAATGCATGAGAAATTATCCTGAAACTCCGAGCGTGTAAACGTGATAGTGCTAGCCATACATTTCCGTGAAGAATTTTTTCGGAAACTCCATATTAGACCATCAACAAATTGTAAAAGAACGAATAACTGTCGGATAACCTACACTGTAAAAAATTTTGCCGTTAAAAAACGTAAATAGTACTGGTAATCTAGACGCCAGTGCTACTTCCGTTTTTTAATGGAAAACAATTTCCAGGAATAGTTCCGTTTTTTCACAAAACATTTCCGTTTTTTAATATTTCCTTATGTAAAAATTTTCTTTTGAAAGTTAAAAGAATTTTTCAAGGACAAACTAACATCTTTGTGATTTTTATTCTTTACTTTACAAAGGCACGTTAATATCAGGGACAACTTATATACATTTAATTTAAACAACAGAGAAGAAAAGTTACTAACCTTCCATGGGGTTTGAACTCACGACCTTGTCTGCCGTAGCCGGTAGTGTATTATCATTACGCTATGATTTCATATAGCACCATTTCACATACCTTTACTTATTTCGGATCCATTTTATGAAGTAAAGACAAGATTTTTGAACGCGGTTATTTTTGTAGAGATAATATTTTTGTATTGAACGGACAGTTCTAAATCAAGTTTTACAGATTTTCTTTCTTTAATTTCTAATAGTTAGCTTTTTAATTTTAGCTTTATAAAAAAAAAAGTTTAACCTTTAAAATATTACATGCATAAATTAAAGTTTAAAAAAATTTTGTTTCCTTCTTTTTTGGAAAAGTTTTAAAGCTATTTTATTCATATTTATTTATCTCCTTTATAAAAGGATACAAACACACTTAAAAAAAAACCAAAAAAAAACATGTATTTTAAAAAATATTTTGTATGACGATCTATTGTAAACTCAATAAAGATAATTACTATAGGTTATGGGTTATTAAAATTAATTACATTTATTGATTTTTATAACTTAGGTAATCGTCAAAATGATAATTTCGGTAATATATTTCGATGTATTTTAAATTTTAAGAGCGAATTTCTTAATTTGAATATATTAAAATATGTATATATTAAAATTAAAAGTAGATTTTTTTTCCACTTAAAATATTTTTCGCACTTTTTATATCATGATATAAATAAATTAAACATATTTAAAATTATACTGACAAAAAAAATTTCCTTAGCCATCTCAAACTTAAAAAGAATTAATACATGTTATTATTACTTTTTTTTTATTTGTAAAAATATGCTATCTTTTTAATATACTTTAAATTTTATGTGCGAACTTTTTAATTTGAATAGATTAAAAAATATATATTTTAAAATTAAAAGTAGATTTTTTTCCACTTTAAATAATATACGCACTTTTTTATATTATAATATAAATAAATTAAACAAAATCAAACTGAAAAAACAAAACTTTCCTTAACTATCTGAAACTTAAAAAGAATTAATAATAATAATTATTATTATTATTTTAATATTGTAAAAATATGCCATCATTTTATAATTAAAACAGAAAAAAATAAGAGAAATGTT
The DNA here is from genome assembly GCA_964019185.1 of Maratus speculifer. Lineage (NCBI taxonomy): Eukaryota > Metazoa > Arthropoda > Arachnida > Araneae > Salticidae > Maratus > Maratus speculifer. Next base: position 94,300,014 of record OZ025295.1, read on the forward strand.
GCTATGTTTTTTTATTTGTCATACAGATGGCGCCACGACACTTAGTTAAAAATACTGATAACTTGTGCTGTTTAAAACGGAAGATGTTCTGTTTGCGGTGAGATTTACGGAACAGTTACTGTATTTTTAATCTCAAAATAGCAAAAAACGGAAATACTGCTGTTTTCTTAGAAAAATCAAACTATTCCGTAAAATTTTAGGGAAAAGTTTGTGTATATTAAGGGATATTTTTTACAGTGTAGTCAAAACTAACGTGGGAAAAGAGTTCGAACTGTAGATTATGAATAACTAGCTCATTGTGAAAACTGTGTGCTTTTTTATGCGGATAGCATGCACACCCATAGAGAAAATAAAGTTTTTATAAAAACAGACACAAGTTTTTGTTAAGTTTTTTTTGCTCATAATTTGCAGAGTTCTTAATATAAAATAATGTTCTTCTCCAAATGTATGACAAACAATATTGTACACCATACCATATAATCAGAATTAAAAGATAGTAAAAATTTTTTGAAAAAGGAGATCGTTTATTAAATAATTTTTCATTGCACAAGCGTAAACGCTATCAAAATTGCACTTACATACTGTATTAGTTAAATGTATAGAACAACTTTTGTGAAAGTCTAAAAAAGATGGCATGAAAATTCTGAAAGTGATCGTCCGTACATTGTTTATAAAAAATCTGAAATTCACGGATATATTTTTCCTGAATTTCACAGAAAAAAGTCCCTTTTCACAACAAACGGGCATTTTCCGTTAAAAATGAGAAAACTCCACGATATCTCCTGAAAATAATGAAAAGGATCAAAATAGAAAGAAAAAAAGGGAGACACTTCGTTATTTTAGAGTCTCCGTGGCCGAGTGGTAAAGGCACGACGCCGCTAAATGCATGCGAGCGTAGATTGTGGGTTCATATCCCACTAGTGCCATGAAATAATGAAAACATAAAAAGTCCCTTTTAATTACATTTTTTCTGTTTATTTTGTCTTATTTCTTCTTAAAAATATTTTAACTAACTAGCCCTCCCCAAAAAATAATAAATTGTGTGCGATAATGAAAAAAAAATTTTCTATAACATTATTTTTTGTAAAAAAATTGTAATTTTTTTTTCTTACATTCAATCAAAAATATAATAAATGATAATAATAATAATAATAATAATAATAATAATAATAATAATAATAATAATAATAATAATAATAATAATAATAATAATAATAGTGGTTTTAAACAGTGATTTTTTTAAATTTAAACTAGCTAAAAAATTAAAATTGACTTTAAAAAATAATAAGTATTATGTATCGGTCTAAAATAAAATAAAATATACGCTTACGAATATTCTAACAAATATATTACAAGGAAATCTTTGAAAAGCACAATAGATTTTTCCACTAACTCCTTAAAGACATACTTTGTATAGGCTGGCATCAGCAGCTTTGGCTCAGTCAGTAAGAACCTACTCGGCTATCCAAAGGTCTCGCGTTTAATCATCAGGACGGCTTGAAGTAAATTATTAAAAAAAATGAAATAAATTAAACTAAATTAAATAATATTGCAGGTTAAAATCACTCGAAAAGTTTGAACCTGTGACGATTGTTCTATTCGTTAATTTAAAATGAATTATTATCATTAAAAATCAAACCTTGTAACGGAAAGTTACGGCTTCTTCAAACGGAGTTTTCCTTTCTTTTATTTTCAAAACAGAATATCTACTAACGGAACTGTAAATTTCTGGCTACTATGCTGCCAGAAGTTTTTCCATGAATTCGCAGATTTTTTATTTTTAACAGTGTAGAATATGATCGAAATCCGTTATTTCCAAAATGAAGCAAAAAGAGAGGTCTGTATTCATTTCTCCATTGATTAGTGTCAAAATAGAATACACAATATGGCACATACTACTATATTTGGATACAACCGCTCATTTTTTCCCTACATTTTGGGAACAACGGATTTTGAATTTATTCAACAGACGATCACTTTCAGAATTTTCAAACTATGTTTTTGTGACTTTTACAAAAGTTGCTCTATGCATTTGCGCTTATATAATATGCAAACGAAATTCTGATAGATTTTACGCTTGCGCAATGGAAAATTATTTAGTAAAATTACTTATTTTCCATACAATTTCAATTACTATTTAATTCTGATTACAAAGTATTGTGCAACATGTTCTTTGTCATAATTTAGGAAAATAACATAATTCTATATTAAGAACTCTGCAAATTTTAAGCGAAAAACCTAACAAAAATTAGAGACCATTTTAAAAAGTAGATAAATAATAATAATAATAATAATAATAATAACATGCTATCCGCATGAAAATGAATACAGTTTATTACAATAAACCACTTAATCATAATCTACAGTTTGAACAGTTTTGCTACATTAGTTTTGGCAGGGTTATCTAAAATTATTCGTTCTTTTTCAATTTGTTGATAATTCCTTATGAATTTTCGGGAAAAATATCTTCACGAAAATGTGTGATCTGCATTATTATATTTAAACACTTAGAGTTTCAGGTTAATTCCTTATGTATTTTTCTAAATATTTAACAAAATGTCTAAAATTGAAGAGTCCGGTCACCTTTGGCCATATAGTATATATATATATACAGTAAAACCTCTAAATAACGGACAGCTCGGGAGCGCTCAAAATGTCCGCTATTCGGAGGTGTCCGCTATTGGGAAAATCTCAGCGATTCAAAAATTGATAAGAAATGCGTATGTTTCCTTATTTGACTCATATATGTCCTAAATATATGACCGTAAAAATATACCACCGTCTATTATATAATTAATCAGAAATTAATTTTTTTAAGCAATGGAACTGAAACGAAATTGTGCACATATTTTGCTTTTGCTTGCGATTGCATGTAATTTGCTTTTCAATGTCAAGTTCTAGTCAAGGTGGTAGTTTTAATATTTTTGAATCATCTTTTTTATTTTTTCTTATAAAAAAATTGTCTAACTGCACCCCATATTTTGCCGCTTCTTAAAAGCGCAAAATATAAAATTTTCGACGATGGAGGAGGGAAACCAATGCTCTGGAAGGGACATTATTTTCTCCCAACTCACCCCCTGAATTCACTACGGGGAACGGGAAGGGGATTTTCCCCAGCCTAATCCTAAATTAAATTTATTAGTGGTCAGAAAAACTATAACACATTCTCCCGATAAATTTAGAGATTTTTTACTTTTTTTTTCAGTTTTGTTTCACATTAAAATTAAAATTCTTAGCCTTCATCGTCAAAATATGTGTCCGCTATTCGGAGGTTATTCAGAGGTTATTCAGAGGTTAAATATTTAAAAAGGTTTTGGGAGTGGGGATTGGAAAACTGTCCGTTAAATAGAGGTGTCCGCTATTCGGGAGTGTCCGTTATATATATATATATATATATATATACATATATATATAGTCTATGTTCCTGTTAAGCTAAACTATGAAACTACTACCTATATTTATTTAAAATAATCAAATTTTCATAGTATTTTGTAATCAGATATGTAGATCAAATAAACGAAATGCGTAATTTGTTTTCAATTTGCATAATGTAACAAATTCTTTTTTATTTCGAAAAAACATATATTTAAGGGGAGAATGTAAATAATTTCCCGACTCTTACTCAAACTGGTTTATACCTACATAAAAAAATATTTAGTCAAAAAATAAAGAAATATATTACACCATTAAATATGTAGTGACTTTTTTTTTAATTTCTTAAATTTTAAATATATCCGATGAGAACAAATATAGATATAAATGTATAAATGTAGTCATCATCGCTCTTGAATTCATTTTTATCGTTATATTAGATTTTTTCGAATATTTAAAAAAAAAAAAAACATTGTGAACCAAATATAGAAAATAGAATTTTGAGATCAATAACTTTAAAGAAATTTGTAATATCACAATTTTTTTCTCAAAACATAGTAAAATAATATACCTTAAAGCCTTTCAAACATGAAAGTTTTCTTTTGAATTTTCCAATATGTTTCTTTTATTCATTCTTGCCAAAGAAATATATTTCAAAAGTAAATGCATCCGTAAAAAGAAAATATACACAGTGGTTAACGTCTATTCTTTTGAATGCAGTGCTGGTACAATAGATATATTTTAAAATTACATTTAATGCTTATAATAGCAATGTTTTATCTAATATTTATTGTATAAAACAAACAGTTTATCTTTAATAATAAGGATTAATTTTTGTTTTGTTTTGAATCGTTATACAGGGTGTCCCCTCTCAACGGTGGCCAATGGCTAATTTCTAAACCTTTGGTTATAGACATATAGTTCCAATTGCAAAAATGCTTTAAAAAAGGTAAAGAATTATTTTTTAAGCGATTTAGGTCAAAATGTTTAACTAAAAAATTACGAAAATTAAATTTTTATACAGTCCCCCGGTCCTATAAGTGATATTTAGAAAATTTTTATCAGTACTCTAACAAATAAGACAAAAAAAGTCCCATTCCTCTGCGATCAAAATTGACCGAGTTATAGCTGTTCAAAGTTGAAGCATATTTTTTGCTGCAAAGTAGGGGTCAGTCACAAATTTACTGGAAATAAAAATAAACATCAGATAGAAAATTTAACTTTAAACATTGAGAGTAAAAAAAAATTTTACAATGTTGTTTCTGAATTTATGTTGACATTTACATGTTAAAGTAAAATATGCAATTTCTGCTAAAAATATAAGTAAAAAAATAACAGAAATTTTGTTAAATTAAACTATGAAAAGCAACAGTCACAAATCGTTACAAAATGATGCATATTTAAAGCTCTATTAGATTACTCAACCTAATAGAATTTGATGTAGTCCTATAAAATAAATAAATGGAACGCGTCTAAAATTGTATTAATATTACATTATCATCGGGTTTAAATAAGTATGGGAATTGAACCTTAATCAGATATTTGGAAGTGAGTTAAAATTTAAATATAAGTTTTGAACTAGGAAAATTTACATACGAAATCTATGAATAAAATAAAAGCTTATCAAAATAACATACCTTTTTAAAATAAAATCACGAAAAGAATCAGCTTCATTTGCTTACAAAATAAAACATACGTAAAAATACAATTGAGGATATGAATCTCAAAACTCGACTTATCGCTTTTTGATTTCTCTATCAGTCTATACAAAACTCCACTATTCTAACAATGCAATCTCAAGATTTATAATGAAAACCAATAGATGCATTTAAAGTTTTTTCGCTATTTCCCCAAATTTAATTTTTTTGATAAATAAAATTTTGAAATTCATGTCTTCAGTTATTTTAATAGCCAATCTAGAAGTTAATTAATTATAATTAACATTACCGTAAAACTTATATGGTGACAGCGCCTTCAGTTAATTCGCTCATTTAAAACATTTTGTAATTGGAACTATATGTCTGTGACAAATAGTTTAGGAAGTAGCCTTTGAACAGCGTTGGAAATCGACTCCCTTTATAATACTTCAAGCACTTAGTGTACGTTCCCTAAAAGCTCTATCGAACTCATCCTTTTTCAGCTATAGAAAAATGGTTTAAGTCATGAAATTTAAAGTTTCATAACTCGGTCAATTTTAATGTTACATGAATGGGACCTTTTCTGTATTACTTGCTAGAGTGTTGAAAAAATTTTACTAAATATCACTTATAGGACCGGGGGACCGTATAAAAATTTAATTTTCGTAATTTTATAGTGAAACATTTTTTTGACCAAAATCGCTTAAAAAATAATTCTTAGTCTTTTTTAAAGCATTTTTGCAATTGAAACTATATGTCTATGACCAACGGTTTAAAAATTAGCCATTGGCCACCGTTGAGAGGGGACACCCTGTATAAGTGTTGGATTTCCCATGTAGGTACGTAGGTATGTACCGTAGCCACCCCCCCCCCCAAAAAAAAAAGAAAAAAAATCTTAAAACTTAAGCAACAAATTCAGTGTTTGAAAGTTTTAATTTTTTCCAGTTTTAAATATTTTAGGTGTGTGAGAATTCCTATCATGCATTGGTTGCGTGGAGTGGTGACCTTTGCAGCTGAACATGATTTTAGAGTTTTTCCTTCATTTTTTGTAGTTTTCGAAGTGATTAGAAAAGAGGGAATTTTTTTTTCAATAAAAAGAAACATATACGATGCACATAATCGATGTAAAAATTTTACAGATGGTGAACAACCCTGTGTTTTGACTGCATTAAAACAAAATTTTCCTGTAAGTTGTAAGGCGCCTTAGATTTACAAACATCAGGGTATTCTTTCTATGTCCTTAAAAAGGCAAGGACGAATTACTACATGGCAGTACACCAAACTGAAAAATCCGTTCAAAAAGACTAAGATAAACTTTTTTTAAAGCGTGACGTATTGTTAATATCAACTGTGACAAATGGAGCAATAAAAAGGAAACACTAATTAATGGATATAGTAATAGATGGATTTTCTCGGTCATTAGTTTCTAGCATTTTTCTCTTATATATTCTATTATAAAAAATTTGGGCCGAATATAAGTATGCATTTTTCATATAAAAAAAGTAAAAGTTAGAACCAATGGATGAATTTCTTAGCTATGCATATCTGATGAAAATTTTGGAAATAAGATGTATTTTTCAATGCTCTGATCTGTAGTTTAATTAAAAGACATTTTTAAAAAAGGGATGATCTTATTTAATTAAAATTATATATATTTTTAATTGTATGTACCTATTAATTATAAGATACACCGGGTGTCCCAAAAATGACTGATGGATTTTAAAATTCAATAACTTGCAAACGGTGACAAGCTTTTTAAAAATTTTTTGCAGGAGGGTTATGTATAATGTCAGGAGTTTTTTTACCGTAATTTTTTATTTTAGTTCGCATCTCAAACAATAGGTGGTGCTGACGGCGATTGAAGGCCAGGTGATCAGTGCTGAATGAAGCGTCGACCTGGCCTTCAATCGCCGTCAGCGCCAAATTTGTTTGAGATGCGAACTAAAATAAAAAATTACGGTAAAAAAACTCCTGACATTATACATAACCCTCCTGCAAAAAAAAATTTAAATAGCTGTCACCGTTTGCAAGTTATTGAATTTTAAAATCCATCAGTCATTTTTGGGACACCCGGTAGTTGCTAATTTCACTTCTATTAATAGAAATTATTTTAATGATCGTATGTCTATAACCACATTGTATGAGTAGAAAAAAACTAATTTTCTGAGAATACAAGAATCGATCGAATAACGGATGATGTATTTTTTTTCGATCTGTAGACTTTAAGAAAATAATAAAATACAGAGCGAACATGTGACCATTTCAATATCTAAAATGGGCACAAAATACTGAAGTAGCCATTTTGCTGCGAATAATTAAGTTTTTAATAAAAGTTGCGATCACGTCGCTACCTTAATTTTTATTGAGATTATATATATAGAAATGGTGATATTGAAATATAATTATATAAAACATATATTTATATAAAACAATACCATTATAATAAAAAAAGTCTATAGCTAATAAAATTAAAGCAAACGTTTCTTATTATTTTTTATTATGTAGAGTTATTATTATTATTTGAATTACAGTCTGCGTTAGACTTTCGACAGATTATCAACAAAAATATATTTAAAGAAATATAGGTTTAATATTTTAATATAGAATTGTTTTTCATCGCACGAAACATGTAATGAAATTTCCATAAATCTATATTATAAAGGCCAAACGTATCCGTGCATAACGCATACCTCATTTTGCATATGGCAAAAATTCGAAATTTGAAATAAAATATCGGTTTTGCAATTTTTTGCTACTGCAAAATTTTAAAGTTCTAAACATCGCACAATTTTAATTTTTACACCGTCGTATAGGAATAACATGTATTTATAGCTACAATTTGTTTGAAAAGTATATCTTAATTTATTTTAGAGATATAATATTTTTTTTTTTTAGTTTTAATATCAATTTGCAATTTTGACAACAGATGTACTCAATTTCTATTAAAAGTAAAGCAGAAAAAAGCCAGAGAAAAAAAATAGAATAGAGATGAAATATAGTAGCTGTGGGTGACACCAAAAATGCAACCCTAAAATCCGCTACATTAAGTCCAAACGCAACCACGTGCTTTCGAAAAAAAAACTTTTAATAATACAGTTTTTAATTCATAATACAATGAGGTTTTACATTAGAATAATTACATATAATGAGATCATTTTCATTTAGAGAAAATATGCATGGCTGATGTGAAAGAAAGTGGCACTTTTCTATGCGGTTATTTTGCTTGGGCTGAGTACAGGCATTAAAATTCGAGCGATAACGCGCTACAAGCCGATTTTAAGGCATATTGTATCGCCATCTATCTTTTTCCTCCATGGAAAAAAAACGGATTACTTTATCTTTCTGTTGCCATTTTTTCATAAAAAGTTAAAAAAAAATTATTTAACAGTAAATGATTTTTAGTTTTTTACGAACATATTTTACATACGCTAAAACAACACTTTCTTTTTCAAACATGTATTTAAAATTAGTTATATGACTTATTTTTTTCGATTTTATTTAATTCGTTTTAAATAGCTGAAAATTAAAATTTATTAATCCGTATGTAAAATTCCGAATTTTAAAGGCACCACCAGTAGCCGCGAGGTTCTGATCTCAAAACCGGTTTGACGGTAGGTGCTGGGTTCGAACCCAATCACGACCGTCGGCCTAACCGTTTGAAGTTTTCCGTGGTTTTCTTCGAACCTTAGACTTTCTTGCGTAAATACGAGGTCTTTTAGAAAAAACGCCTATATCCCACAGTGCAGATAACTGGCCGACATAAATACAAAGAAACAAGCAAACCGAATTTTAAAGAAATATAAGTGAAATGATTTCCGAAAAAACATGGAGCTATTATAAAAAACATATGAATCATTAGATACTCAGATTGCTTCGTATGTGACTACGTTGCTATTTTTCTGGATTTGCGTATTATTTCAAAGCACTGACATACAATGTACGTGATTTGATTGTAAGTCTTTGTCCAAAAAATAGCAATTTATGTTATAGAACTTAATAAATCTCGATGGATAAATTCACTTCGCCGAGTAAGACAAGCATATAAGAGAGATCTTGAAATAATTCGAGAAGGATACTTTAAAAAATCGCCATTTTACCTTATGTGACGTCACAGGAATATTGTTTAGCATGTTTATTGCATACATTTTTTTCCAGAAATTTTTATTTACACTTAAAAAAAATTAAATAGCTTAATGTCTGTTTCCAGCTAATTACAATCAATATTTCAAGCTTTGAATTAAAATGGTTTTAAAATGATCAAATTGCGATATCAATTTTTAGAGTGAACATGGATATGAGATGTACTTATGTAGGTTTTGAGATGTTAAAAATGATGTCGAAAACGAAATTCACGGGCGAAAAAATTCTATGATTGAGTCAAATTGAAATAAATTAGAATCACACTGAAATCCATCAGGATCCTGTTGTGTTAAAAAATATTTAAAAATACGTTTCATTTTATTTTTTAATTGCAATGCGTTTTAAAAAAATAGTTTACACATGATTAATTTTCATACATGTATATGTATACCAATGATGGTTAAGCATTATGGTATCTCTAACGACTAATTTTAATTAGTACATGGAAACAATTGCTTTAAATTATACTTAAAATTTTTTCATTCTGAAAATGGTTAAGTCTGATAGCAGTATTTTACCTTTTAAATTAAAATATATTTGGGTTTAGACCAATAACGCCGAATTTTATTAATTCAGCAAGTTGATGTTTTAAATAATATGGCAGGTCTGGCGGTGGGACGGTTTAAATTAAGAAGATAAGTATTTTGTTTTTTTAATCTTATTTACAATTTCATTAAAAGAGGCTTCGGAAGAGAAGCAAATACCCATAAATCTACTTCACAAAAGATGCCTTTGACACGACTTTTACAATATAAATCAATACATCCGTTAAATAACAAGAAAAATCACGAACTTTTATCAACTTTTGTTTCCTTTTGACACTACGGCGTCAGGTGTTGCAGTTTTTGGTTCTACGTTGAAAGATTTATTGCAAAAGCAAAATGAAAAAGAAAAAGTATTTCCCCGTTTTCCTAAATCTGACATAATAAAATAAATATGATATACACTAGCAGAAACGTAAAATTTTTAGAATATTCTTGTATAGAAATAATTCTTGACTTTCAGAAAATTAATAATAGAAGTTATTTACGTGTTTTTCGGCGAACTTAATTTATTATCTTTTAAATATAGCAAATTATTTAAAAAAATCAGCATGAAAATAATATTGTTTTATTTTTGTTGCCAGAAAATACCAAATCCAGAGAGTTGCCCGTTCTGTATGTATGTGCGTATATACATAACGCGATAACTCATGATAAAAATATCCGATTCGCTTATAATTTTGGATATTGGTATATTCTGATAAAATGCTTACCTGATTAAATTTGGGAGTTCATTCTATAAACATAAGTGGTGAAAAAGAGGATAAAGCCTCTCCCCTTAATTTTATAAAGGCGTTTTTTCATGCAGAATTATCAGGTTTCGTTTAAATATTAGATATAGGATCATTCTAATGAGGCGCCTCCGTGATTTGTATTGGGTGTTCATTGGATAAGTATAAAGAAGAGAAACGGGAACCAATGCCTCTCCCCTTAATTTATATAAATGTATTTTTCATGCAGAGTTATCCGATTTCATTTAAATCTTAAATATAGGATCATTCTCATAAAGCGCATCGAAGATTACTATTGGCTGTTCATTGGATAAGTATAAAGAAAGGGAATGGGGATCAATGCCCCTCCTCTTAATTTATATAAATGGGTTTTTCATTCAGAATATTAAGATTTCATTCAAATCTTACATACAGAATCATTCTGATAAAAGCCTCTGCAATTAGTATTGGGTGTTCATTGCACAAGTATAAAGAATAGGGAACGGGGGCCAATGCCCCTCTCTTAATTTATATAAATGGGTTTTTCATGCAGAATTATCAGATATTTCGTTCAAATTTTATATGCACGATAATTCTGATGACAGCACCTCCGTGATTAGTTTTCGGTGTTCATTGGATAAGTATAAAGGGGGAGAAGGGGGGGGGGTAATTCCCCATAATTAAGGTTAATGAGTTTTTCACGCAAAATTTACCGTTTAGCTTCAAATTTTGATATAGGTTTATTCTGATAAAAAGCTTTCCTGATTTCTTTTCGGAATTCATTGGATAAGTGTAAAGGTGGAAAATGGGGGGACTATGCCTCTTAATTAAAGTAAATAGATTATCATGCAGAATTAAACAAATGCCATAGATTAGGTTAATGAGTTTTTCACGCAAAATTTACTGTTTCATCAGGGCACATCATATCGAAAACGCCTTATCATAATAAGTCTATATACAAAATTTCAAGTAAATTTGATATTTTTATCATGGGTTATAGCGCTACGTACATACAGAACATACATACATACAGGACGGACGGACACATACGGTCTTAGGATTTAATAACCTGTGAGCTATTAAAAGATGCATTATAACATAACTTACAAACATTAAGTCGCAAATAAAATTTACGCTTAAAAATATGAAAAATTATTTTCAAAAGCATAATATTTATGGAGGGCAGTGATTTTCTGTAATATAATAATTTGCCATTTTTCATCTGCATTGTACTTCGAGATAGTCCAACCCCCCCCCCTAAAAAAGAAAAAACACTCACACACACACACACATGCATATATGTACAGTGAAGCATCGTTTATACGACTCCGAAGTGACTACCGAAAAACGTCGTATAAACGATAACGACGTATAATCGATTTTCACTTCCAAAACTAGAATTAATTTTGTTTTCACTTCCAAAACTAGAATTAATTTTGTTTTCACTTAATTTTAATGATTAACGTGATGATTTGCATGAATTTGTAAATTAAACAAACCAAAATAAACAAATAATGGGGGAGGGGATTAGTAAGCAATTTAAATATGCGTACCTTTATTTATGTTTCACTGAAAGGTTCCTCATTTACAGAACATCATTTCCTTTCCATTTAAAGTTAAAGATCAAAAACCCCGCGTGGCCAACTTTAAAAGTCGCCAATACTGATAACAGTTAGAAAGATAGTCTATTTGCAACTTAAAACAGGTCGGGAAAGCTGACCATCCCCGAAAAAAGAATGACCCCTCCCAGTGTAATCTATTATACATAAGCTGATTTTTCAGACTAATCGAATACCAACCCAAATTTTTATAATGTGGAGTGCTTTTAAACACGCTCTTTGGTGTCATTCATAGCTGCCAATTTCCGCTCGTTCGTAAAATATAGAAGAAAAATAAACAAAAATAAACCTATACAAAATCGAAAAATCGACGTATAAACGATTTTGGGGTAGGTAGAACGAATAGGAATGTATCGGGACCACATTAAAACGTCGTATAAATGTAAACGTCGTATAAGTGATCGTCGTATAAACGATGCTTTACTGTATATATATATATATATATATATATATATATATACAATATTTTTCGACCCAATTTAAGATCTTTAAGTGTCATTCATCAAGAGAGAGGTTTATATTCTATGTTCTATAAACGTTTTAAAAATATGTGTCTTCTACATCCAAATAAAACAGCCATTTTTTTCTTTTAATTCGATCAAATTGCTACAAAATCATTCGAGTAAACATTTTATCTACTGGCTCTGTTTTTCCTCAACAAATACAGTAATTGAGTTTAAGATTGAATTTGTATTAGTTTCCTCTTTTGTCCAGTTCGTCAGATCATAAAAAAGTATTTTCTCTATCAAACTACATGTCCATTCGTTTTATTTTTTATGATGAAAATTTGGGAAGACAAATTATGAAAAATTCGATATCGAAAATAATACTACAAGAGAATTTCGATAGAATAGTTACAGTCATTCTCCTGAAATTTATTTCAAAATAAATTACTTCCAGTACATTTATTCTAGTTTTATCCCTATCTATTTATCTATATATTTATATTTCGTTATAATAAATTTTATCAAGCATTTTTCTGATATTCTATATATACACACATATATATACACTATATAGCCAAAGGTGACCGGCCACTTCTGATTTTTGACATTTTGTTAAATATCTAGAAAAATACATGAGTAATTATCCTGAAACAAATGTGCAGACATAATAGTATAGGTCATACATTTCCGCAACGATTTTTTCCCGAAACCTTATAGCGGACCGTAAACAAATGAACAAAGAACGAATATCTTTTGGATAACCAAAAATGAATGTAATAAAAGTGTTCAAACGGTAGATTATGAATCAGTGGGTTATTGTAATTAAGTTTGTTCATTTTCTTGCGGATAGCATGTATACTCGTAGAGAAATTAAGGCTTTTAGAAAAGCAGCCCCGAAGTTTTTTTATTATAATTTGCACAGTTCTTAATATAAAACAATGTTTTTTAAAGAATGTATGACAAATAATACTGCACATAATACCCTGAAATCAGAATTAAAAAATAACCAAAATTTAATGAAAAATGTACAAAAAATATACAAAAAAATTCAAAAACATTTTTTCGTCTAATATATTAATATAGATTAGCAATAATTTCAGTATATATTTTGCAATTAATTTGATGTGAAGATTATGTATATTAAGCGTTTTAAAAATTTACAATGCCGATAAATATAGTATTTCGGAGTAAATGTATTTATTTAAACATTCACAATAATTTGACATTCCATAAACATTTTGTCTAAAAATCATTGAATCCCAAATAATTTTAATTACAGCGGCCGAAATGGATATATTTTGCAACATGAAAAAGTCGTTAAAAATCCATAAATTTGTCTAAAAATTTTCAAGAAAATTTTATCCTGTAATATATTAAAATAGATTAAGAAAAAATTCAATAAATTCTTTATAGTTAATGCAATGTAAAAGTGGTATATAGTAAGCGTTTTAGGAATTTACAGGATCAATAAAAATAGTATTTCGGAGTAACACTTTTTATTCAAACACTCACGACAATTTAACATTCGACTAAAGAATTTGTCGAAAAATCAAAGAATCTCAAATAATTTTAAATATAAAGATGAAATGAATATATATTGCAGTAGTAAAACATCATTAAAAACAAATAAACTTGTTTAAAAAATTTCAAGGATATTTTTTCGTTGAATATATTAAAGTAGTTTAACTAAAATTTCTGTAAATGTTTTGCCGTTAATTTGATATAAAATTTGTATATATTAAGGGTTTCAAGATTTTTTACTATATCCGTAAAAATAGTATATCAAAGCAATGCTTTTACTCTAGGGTTTCTTTTCTGTAAGCCGTTTAAATATTTACCGACCGACTCTTTTTATTGCATTAATGATAAAGAAATTCCCTATTGTACGTTTTGCAATGTTTCAAGGATTGATTTCTTTTTTTTATAGAAATTTATCAAATTGTTTGGATATTTTGGGCAGCGCTTCCTATAAATAAATATTCCAGTTTATATGATGGAGTGGACGGATTCTCTATGTATATGATTTTTCTGTCATTTAGTTTAAGACGTTCTAACTCACATTTTATTTTTTTAAATATCACTCTAACCTTTTACTTCATCTTTTTATTTCCATTTCTATAGAATAAAATTATTTGACATCTATATATTGGTCATAATAATTGGAAAAATAGCAAAACAAAAATTAATTAATTAAAAAAATAAAAATAAAAATATAATATAAATCAATTTCAAATTTTCAGCTAAAATTTGATATTTTATAGTGTTTACCATATGTACATAATTTCGATTTTAGAAAATTATATTTTGTCGTTTTTATAGAAAAAAATTATTTAAAATATATATATCGATCGTAATAATTGGAAAAATAGTAAAAAAAATAAAAATAAAAATTATATAAAATAAATCAATTTAAAATTTTCAGCTAAAACTTGATATTTTATGGTGTTTGCCATATGTACATAATTTCGATTTTAAAATATTGTATTGCTATATCATGCAACTGAATATGTTTAAAACAATTAATTTTATCTGCATAACACTCTGCATTTTATTTTCATTAATATTTTTAAGTATTCAGTAAAAATTATAAAAGTATATCTTACTTTAAATGCTTGATCGACAAATACTTTTGTTTATGAAGAATAAATTCTAATGTTTTGCCTAGCGCAGCCAACTGACAAAATCAGAATAAGTGTCATACCTTTCCTTGGACTGTTCCTTATCAGGGGCAGTAAACATATTGGACAAATTTATGACAGAAAATGAAAATTACGATGTTTTTAAGTATATGCCAGCTATGGCACTCAATACAATAAAGGGTTGAATATTATTCAAGACCACTCTGTAGGAGATATGGCTTATATTAATGGCAAAAATGTAAAAAAATAAAATAAAAAAAAAAATAAAGATTTTTTTTTAAATATTTTAAGCGTTATGAAGCACGTCTCTCGCGCCATCAATATGAAATAAAATCCGCTTTATTTTTTAAACGAATTTGATTTACATAAAAAATAGAACTATGCATTAATTTTTATATCTTTAAATATAATAGTGAAGAAAAAAAACTGTTTCTAAATTTCATGGAATTTTTAATTAAATTTAACTTTTCCAATTATCTATAGTTAAAAACAATACACAGTTATATTTGTGTATGTGAAACTAATTAGAATGAAAAATATCTGTGACTTTAATTGATATGTAATGCGCATACAGCAGATTGAAAATTTTTTCATAACACTTAAAATATTTAAGAAAATTCCTTCTTTTTCTCCTTTTTTTTTTTTTTTTTTTTTTTTTTTTTTTTTTTTTTTTTTTTCGGAATAAATGTATATCATAATTTACATAGTCTCCACTTGATTTTTTTTAAGTGCAATTTAAAAGAAATAATAAAATGTGTTTCACGATCCCTTGCCCCTTAAGTTTAAAGTATATTATATGTTTTAAGTATATTTCTATTTACCAAAATTTTATCTTTCTTTTATCGTCGATGAAAAAATATTTTTCAAAAATTATTTGATAAATTCTTTGTTTTTTATAATTTATATATCTTTCCCTTTTGATAAATCTGTTTTTTTTCTAAGTATGTTTTATCTTTCAAACAATTACAAAAATGACTTAATAGTACTCAATGAATATTACATAAATTTGAAACATCTTCAATGCAATAATAATAATCTTATGAACATATTGTTCGTGACTATTGCAATTTTTACTTTGTACATAGAATAGAAAGAATAAGCCATCATTACGAATTTAAGAACTAATTATGAAGGAAGAAAATTGCTCATAGTAATCGGTTGCATATAAGGTCTACATTAAAATAATGCACACAAAATTCGGTTGGAAGGCCATTTACAAATCAAAATCTTGCCAAAATTTATTTTGTTTCTTTCAATTGTAATACCTAATTTTGTATATATATATATATATATATATATATATATATATATATATATATATATATATATATATATTAAATCTGCGATTTAAGCGATATCTAGAACGCAAAACTTTCAGTTCATTTAAATAAATTGTTCTTGAATTACAAAAATGTAAAATATAGAGCTAAACTTAGAGCTTCTAAGTTACATTTCATTTCTATTTTTTTAAATATCTCCTTAAATTATGATCCTAATTTAATATTTTTTTATGTAGTTATAATACAAAATTTCCCAAATATAAGTATAATAAATTTGTAACTTAAAAAGTTTTATAATATGAATAATGAAATATGAAATTACGATTCGAAAAAAATATGAAATGCAAACCAACAATGTTTTTGACTTCATATGTATTATGTTCTACTTTATGCGAAATCTCAATTTAAAAATTTTCATACAAGAAGTTTTCGAATTATGCTAAAATAACGGTGTAAGAGACCTCTATTAAATGCAGTAAACCATTTTTTTTTTGCCCGTTATGTTAAATTATTTCGATTAACAATAATCGAATTAAGTAAGTCAATTGGACATATTAGCAAGAAACAATACATTAAGAAAAGTCACATTGGCACTTTCCTGCAATTTAACAATCGAGTATCGAATTTCAATTTTGATTCAGCCTCTAAATATGAATTTCATAAAAATTATTGTTTAAGATAATTGAAGTGTGGAGAATTTGTTTATGGTTTGTTTATGGTATCTTGGGTACTTCTATTGAAAAAAAAAAATTGAAAATTGCACGTGAAGCATAGCGAATGAGGTGCATTCGTACGATAACGAAGTTTTTAAAATATCAATGTCTTTAAATTGTAAATAATTAATTACAATTAAAATGCACGCCAAACAATGGAATACTTTGTGTGGCCTTGTAAATCAATAACAAATGCTCTTTGCACCCCAGATTATGCAAAATGTTTATATTAATGTATGTAATTATATGTACAAATGTATATAATAAGTAGTTTATATTTGCATATAAATTTTATTATGTTCGAATGAGTATAACAACATTAAAATTCATTTAAAACATTTTTCCCCATTGAACGTAATGTCGCGGAATACTTTTGATTGCCCCTGTAATTGAACTAAGCATCCCATTCTGATACAATTTGAAATAACTCGAAAAAATTATGTAATAATTATGTATTTTAAATTTCAAACGATTAAAATGCATTTGAAACTTTTTTCCCCATTGACCGTAATGTAATGGAATACTTTTCATTGTCCCTGTAATTGATCTATACATCCGATTTTCATAAAATTTGAAATGACTCGATAAAATTATGTAATAATTATATATTTTAAATTTTAAACAATTAGGTTAGGTAGTTTTTGCGGTTTTGTTACATGCAGACAGACGGTCAGACGGACGGACTAAACGACAACTATAGGTGCTAGGTATTTACATAATTACAAACGCTCCTAAAAAGGGATTGATTTTCATATATAGATGGTCTCTAGTGAGGCAAACAAAAACGACAGGCTACTGCAGTGCATTCCATATTTGGTTTGTTACAGAATGCTGGAGTCACCTAATCCTCGAATTTACTGATAAAGGAGTAAGAAAAGAGTATCGTATCATTCTAGCAGTCTGTAAAAAGAGATAAGGAGGACGCACAGCAGTGGCCTGTCTTTTATGTTAGCCTTGGACATTAAGGAAATTTTATATGCATCATTTAAAAGTAGACATTATTTCCCATTCAATTGTACAAGTAACTTTCTTCTACACTAATTTTTCGCAGAGTTAGTGGGAATTTTTTTTGACAACTGTACATTATATAACTATATTGTACATGTTTACATTGTGTGTTCTACTACTACATTGTATATTGTCACATTGTTTTATCCATGATTATTGTTTTTCTGTTGAAAATATTTATAAATATTAAATAATATTCTAGATATGATTACGTTAAATTGAAAGCATTTAAGTAATAAAATGCTACCAGAACATGCAACATATAAATAAAATTTTTCATTGATTTCCCAATAAAAAATAAATGAATAAAATATTGCTTCAAAAATATGTACACGCAACAAATTAATGGAAACAATAATCAAAGAAGAAGAAAAAATGTTAAAGTTATTCATTGAGGTAAAAAAAACAATAACAACCAAAAAAAGACAAAATAATTTTCCAAGAGTTTAACAAGAAAAATAAAAGAATGATGTTTTTAAAAATTGATTCCAAAAAGAATGCAATCTTTTTTTTAATTAATTTTAAAAAACTAACATATGTATCTTACGTTTGTAATTTTTTTATGAAAAACATCATAAGTGAAACATTTAACTTCATTAATAAAATGTTACAATATACCTGATGAAAAAATAATCAAAAGCCGTCATTGAATCTTATAAATAAATTTGTAAATGCGTTTGTTTAATGCAATAAAAATATTATTACATTGTATTTTAAAAAATGATACACCGTATATTCCACATAAAACTATGAAATATCAACGACATATTTTTTATTGAATGTACTCGTATGTGTATTTCTATTCAATGAATAAATAAAATTTTCCACATTACTTTTTTCACTCGATTATTTTCGAACTTGTTTAAAAAAACATAATGTGTGTTTTATAAGAGGATCATAAGAAATATATATTTCGCTAAAAATAAATGTTTCGGAGAAATACAGGTTGAGCAAAAAGTCCGTAAAAACTTTAAAATTCATAAAAACCGAAAAAATAACCAAAATGAAAAACGGTTTGCAGGGTTAGTATCTATAGGTCACGGGGATTTTTTTAAGGCAGAAATAAAAAATAATTCAAAAAACAGCCGACAGATGGCGCTGGTACTTGCGATTTCCGCGGAAATATGCAAATGAACCGATTATAAGATCTTGCGCTCCTAATCCACAACTAGTTCACCGTTGTGAGCCATGAATTTGATCAAGGATGCTCACTGCGAAGGACGAAGCTTTGTTGGGGAAGTTATTTTACATGAACAAGGAATCAGCGACTATTGCTTTGCATAAATTCCGATTGCAAAAGGATTTGAGGATGGGGAAAGGGGCCTTTAACAGCGGCAGGCCTCATAAAGCTTGTTCGGCGGTTTGAGGAAACATTCTGTTCTTTATTTGGGTATCTTTTCTTTGATTTGAGTACGTCAGCGCCACCTATTGGCTGTTTTTTGAATTATTTTTTTTTCATGTCTTAAAAAAATCCCCGTGACCTATAGATACTAACCCTGCAAACCGTTTTTCATTTCGGTTATTTTTTCGGTTTTTATGAATTTTTAAAGTTTTTACGGACTTTTTGCTCACCCTGTATTAGCATAGATATATTGCCAAATACTTATAGTCAATGGCTTTTGAAATATTCATGAAAGTCCAAAAGCACAATCTTTAGATCCATATATTGCAATATAACGAAATTTAGCAAATAAATAATGCATCTTTAAAAATGTAAACATAAAATTACACTATGTGCAAATTAACTTTTAAAAAATGACACAAAATATTTAAAAAGGTGTTAAATTACTTTAACATTAGTACTTTCAACTGAAAATACAGCCGTCGGCAAAGAATATAAAAATACAAATATTAATGCCTTAATTTTCAAATAACACTTAATTTGTGTCAAAAAAGGAATGGAAGTGAAAATCAATTTACAGATACTGAAAACATTGGAAAAATAAAATATAGATATTGGGGAAAGTGGAATATTACTTGTATTATTTTTTTTTTTTTCAAAATTGTTGTTATGTAGTAGAATAAAAAATCGTTACGAACAATCCTACAACATACCAAGAATTTGAATTAGTTTACTTAAAGAAACTTTATACAATCAATATTCCTCAACGTGCCACAGCCGAACAATAAAAAAATCGGCTACGTAGTGTAACCATACCATAGGAAATACCGCAAAAATATGGAAAATTTTATATTCAAGGAGACGTAATTTAAATTCCGCCAGATGACCAGATATTGGGGATCCCATCGGAGTACCACATGATTTCTCATAATAACGTTATCTAATACAAAAAAGTTACTTGAAATAATTAAACTGAAATCGACAGTGTTTTTTGTAGGCAGATGGAAAGCTTCTGCATTGTAAGTGCATTGTTTTATATTCTTGGAAACTTCTAATGAATCTATGGATTGATGAAGGAAAGCTTGCTTAAATGAGAGATTGCAATTAATTCAGAGATTGTGATATTCTTGAGTTTTTAATAAAATCAGTAGTGTAGTTTGTAAATATGGAAGGAGGTAATAACTGTTTAGTAAAGGAAGGAACGCCCTTTCTAAGTAGTTAATAGAACATTGATATTTTGCCACAATCAGATGAAGGGGACAGTCATGTTTATGATGTTTTATTTTAGCCTTTAATCTTAATAGTTGAAAAAAATTGTAATATATTGAACCATTCTTAACTTGTAAGTAGAGTAAGTCTCTAAACTTAATTTTGCATTAGCTACGATTGTAGTAAACAAGTTCTGCAGTATTCATAAAGTCAAATTTCAAAAGACAAAGCTAACAATTAATGGACACATATGAAAGAAGAAATCTATGTTGTAGTGTACATAAAAAGGTTCTTCGCAAACCATGCGGTACATTGCTGTATAGTACAGACATGACTCTCTGTAAATTTTATAACTATATATGTTTTCACTGAGAGGGAATACTAAACTTTTTGAAAATAAATAGAGTGCCGAATTGAGAAATACGCGCATAAGTGTTATTTCTGTGTCAAGCGGTTCAGGTTCAACTGTACAGGGTGGTAAATGGTGAGGGAAGAACTCAGTAAAAATATTGGAAAGTATCAGTATTTTCTTACAGAAAATACTACAAATAATATAAAGGAATTAAAGAAAGCAAATTCCGGTTCAACAAAATACAGGTATTTAATACATTTTTTACTGTGTTTTTCACTGACCACTCTCAACCCTATTGTTAGCACTATTCGCTGCCCTATATACCCTGTCTCTTTCTTCCTACGAGTATTTCTTCGTGTGTCTTACTAACTATTCTGAAGTACTTATTTAAAATTTTGAAAACATAAATCTACATTTAAAGTATCACAGGTAATTTCATGCATCAATTTGCTTCAATAATCGTGATACCACATATAATTCTTAGTTATATAATGAGTTCCATTTTCATCCATTATTTATTTTATAAGAATCTCAAACATTCATACCACTTTTCTCTCTGTGTGTAGCTCGAAAATAATTGCAAATATTTGAAAATCCCAATGTGACATTCGTAATTTGATCACAGTATTTACTTCAAGCGCCTGTTTTCTAAACATCTCTTGACTGCTGTCTTAAAGAATCTCGAATTCATTTTAAAAGAGACAGTTTGCTTCGTTTACATTTTTCCAAGAATGAAAAGTTTGTGAATGTTATTCCATTATCTGTTTAATACAAATGGTATTTTATGTGTAGAAATTATTACATATAACATTTCATGTAAAAAAAAATAACTTCAAAATGAACTGGCATTAGATTTTGCCCTAAAGCATTAAATAAATATCTCGTTTTAATAACTGAAATTAAATTCAATATAATTAAAATTTGTATTTAAAACGAAAATTAAATTAAGTTTATTCATAATGGAAAGTAATGATATGAATCTATTTCTCTAAGTAAATTTGAAATAATGCATGCTAGAAAAAAGATATATCTCACAGTATTAAATTAAATAATTAAAATTATTCATTGTATTTTTCCGAACTTGGGTATAATCATTGTAATAAGTTAAATATGCGCAAAGTGTAAGCAATATACAACGTGTCCAGACATTAATTCCTATATCGCTGTTCATAAAAAAATAGTTTAAATTAACAATAAATGTTTGAAGTGAAGAAGCATTTTATAATTGGTTTGGGTTAGTAAAACCATTTCTAGAACCAATTCAGTTACCCTATTCTTAAAATAAATTATGGAGTAATTAGAACACCGAACTTTCATTTGAAGCATCATGTAAATATGTATAGATACCGAAAAATATTAATGTGTTTATAGGTCTAACCTTGAAAAAAAGTTTGTTTAATAGAAGTTCTTATCATATTTTAAGATAAAGCCGATGAATTCCTACAAAATCTATGTCGTTAATAAAAAAACAAAATTTTCAACAACTTATCACAACAAATACAGTGTTATTGTTGAGTTGACACATGATGTTTTATGAAGAAAAGATGGGGTTGCAAGGGTAACAAAAGCTAAAATTTAAAAAATATATATCCAAGTTTTTTTATAAATTAGCCTATGGCTCAGTTACTTCATGGATTCGGTTACCCTAGCATAATATCCTAAAATAAAAAAGTAATATTGGATTAAAATTATCATTTTAAGTCTAAATAAAAGTATTAAGATAATAATTATAAAATCTTTTTGTGTATTTAATATATTTAATTACTAGCTAATGAATCTTAATAATTAAAAAAATAAAAAAATAAATAAAAATTTAAAAAAAATCATATTGAATTGAAAATATCACTTTTATTCATTAAGACATTAATAATAATGATAATAAAATGAACCTATAATATTTTGAAAGATATGTGGCGTAAAATAAAATTAATGTAACATGGCCTTAAAAACTAACTCATAACATACCTTTTATATTATGACTATTTTTCATAATACAATTTGAAATCGTAAAAAATCAATAGTTAAAAAAAATAAATATTGAAAAAAATCTGAAAGTTTGCCATATAAGATATTGGTTGTTTTAACACAAAAATATAATTTCGATTTCTTACAGTTAAAGTTTCTTATCTTGAAAACTATAAATCAAACCTTTAAAGAGGTTACTGAATACGAATGTTTGATTTGGGAACTAGAATGACTTGTCTGAGAATAGGCAATAAATCAACTTAAATGATTTTTCTTTTGGGAATTTTTCCGTTAAAAGGCTAAAGAAAAGTTACTCTCTAAAAATATATACTTAAGTTTCTGTTATTTTTCAATTCCAGATCTTTTACAAAATATTTTAAATTACTTTATTGCTTTAATAAAGTTTTATATTCTTTTATCTTTATTTTTTTAATGAGGTGTGATTTTTCTGTACATTAAAATTTATAGCACGCATTATAGAACGAATTATAGAATGCATTGTAGAATTTCATACAAATTTTGCATTATAGAATTATTTATAGGTCAGTTCCATCATAACTAACGCAACACTTGATGATCTATATTTCGTATGAAGGTTTAAATACCCAGATATCTGCCGATTATATCATTCGCTAATTTAATTCCAAAATTGCATTTAAAATTTTTGTCACTGGCGTAACAAAAAATAGACAAAAAAATTTGTACTTTCGTTGAAGTGTGAAAAATATCAAAATTAAGCAGGTAAAAAGGGAAAATAAATGTTCTTACCGACGCTAAGTAATTACAAAATAAATAAAAACATTTTAAATAAATTTCTGTACAATAGAAGAGAAACAAAGTGTCATTTGCAAACAGACATAACATTTATTTAACATTAAACATAACTCACATAACATCATCACTTTTCGAAATCGATAATTGTTCTTAACGTAGCGTTAAAACTGTACATTACAAAGACATCCTTTTTTAGGGAATATAAAAATACCAAGTTTAACCTCTTCAGACCAGAGCATAAAATAACTCTACGAATATATTTATTGCTTTTGGATAATCAAGATGACATCATAAATGACAGAAACAGTCATTTTTTTTAAATCAGTACTTTAGGGAATTGGTAATTCAAGTTCACAAATATTGATATAAAAATTGTTATTCCCTTAAACACATCAGTTTAACTATCAGTAATATAATTTTTTTCAGTAACAGACTTAAGGTCTTTAAACAAGCAAATGATTAGAAAATACTAAATTTTGCATTGTAAAGCATTTAAGTTAATTAATCATGAGTATGTCTTACTTTCTCGGTCACAATATCTTGAAGGTATTTTCGAAACTCGGATCAAAATAATATTTATTTTATGAGGTAATATTTATCATTAGTGACATTGATTGGTTTTGGTTTAAATTAAAGAACATTCAGCTGTATTAAGATAAAGTAAAAAATGCATAGAAAAATCGAACAGTTTTATTTTTGTGAGGATAAAATGGAAGTATACATTTGTGTACCTTAGGTCTGAAGAGTTTAATAGTAGTACCGTTAAGTTACGCATATTGGTACTTTAACTCCATTCCCAAAATGAGACATTCTGTAGAATTGCCCTATAAAAAATCTGCATTGATGTCACAATATGCTAAATCCATGAATAATAAGCCGTCAATATTATTTTTTTAAACTTTATCTTGGTTATATATTTGTAAATATTATGTACATCGCGATACTGACAATAATAAACAAAAACATATTTGCAGAGATAGTAGATGATTAATCAAAACAACAAACAGTTGATGGTTGATGTATTGAATAACTGATGGAATATAGCTGCCAGGTAATTTCACGTTCTACGGTTTAGTAATCATGTAGCCATTTGCTTATTTTATTTTTTTTCTGCATATTTTTCTTTATGTTTCTATATTTTTACTCTTTTCTTTCTTTACAAAAAGAAAATGTTGGATTCGTGAAAATTTTTAAAATTTAGTTTGTTTAATAAAATATGTAAAATACCTATTTTTATTTCCCTCTATCTTTACAAGAAGAAAATTTTTGATTCGTGAAAATTATCAAATTCCAGTTTTTGACAGATTTACACATATTTGGTGTCAGAGATAGTAAAAGACTAGTTATGAAAAAAATGGCTGTTTGTGAGTCGAACTATCTGTGACAGATATGTAGGCTCTCTATCTCTAGACCACGGAATTACACAAAATTTTAGATTCAGCTACACCTTGATATTAATTGAATCATTTTAGTTTTATGCATATCACCCAGCAGGTGTCACTGCTCTGCTGCCTTTTCTCGAATTCTATAGTATCTATATCTCAATAACTAATAGACGGATTTCTATAAAATTTCATATTCTGTTAGTCCTTGATATAATACGGTTCTGATACTGCTTAACAAATGGCACTACTATGTAGCATTATTCGTTAATATCGCAATAGCTCTCTCTCTCTGGATCTAACGCACAAATTTTCAACAAGCTTCAGATTCAATTAGTCCCTGATATAAATGATGTTTTTTCGATTTTAGAGTAAATCGCTCAACAAGTGGCGCTGTTGTGCGGTATAATTGATGATTTTTGGAATAACTCTATCTCAGAATGCAGGAATTTTCATGAAACTTTAGTTTCATTTAGTTTCTGGTATAAATTAGTATTCGTTAGTTTTATGAATAAATCGCTCAACTTATAGAACTTGTATCCAGTTTTTTTTTTTTTTTTTTTTTTTTTACGATCTCTGAGATGATTCTATCTCAAATACTAATAAACTGATTTTCATCAAATTTCAGATTCAATTAGAACTTGAAATAAGTTGTTGGAGAGTAGAATTTGGTGAAAATACCATAACGGGCGAAGCTGCTATATTTCATTTTTCTGAAAGTATTAACATGTATGATATAGAAGGAAGTAATGGGCTTGCCACATCTGACTAGTTATACTTATTTTTAAAATAGGCCAAAATGCAAATTTTCATATTTATTCTCTATATTATTTTCCGAAATTCCTATTCCTATTTATATTTATAAATATCCTATTCCGCAAGGAAGCGTGTAAAACTTTTAAACGTAATACTGCATCTGATTTTAATTTAAAATTGTATCTATTTTAAACAAACAGCAACAAAAAAATCTTTCCGTAGCTGCATTACGTCCATTTGACAGTTGGAAAAAAGTTATGATATCACTTACAAAAATAGCGAAACGTATATTTTTTGGTTTATTTGTAAGATATAAGGTGTATAAAAATATGTAAGTGAATTTTGCTAAGAAAATATTTAAGTTACACTAAATGTAGTTCAATAATAGTTCAACAAAAATGCAATTTATTTAAGATATAACACTATACAAAGGCGCCAATTTATATAAGCAAATGGGGCTCAATCCACCCAAAAATTTGCGTTCTTAGCTCACATAATTTTATTTATTCTATTTTCTTGCTTATTTATTTTTTCATCGCTAAAAATAAATTATTTCGATGACGTTTATAAAACTATTTTTTTATACTGCAAAGATAGTGTCACAATGGGACCTGAAACACAAGCATCTACTCCTCCTAAAAGACATACAAACAATTTTCTTTTTAAAAATAACTTCCCTGAATGCACTAAGTTCGCAATTGTTGTTATTCAGTGGTGTAGAAGAAAGAAATCTGGGAAATAGTATTTTTACATTTTACAGATGTAGCATTTCAATAAATTGCACACGTGAATAAAGCCACTTATCGTGTATCTTTAAAGTCCATCTTCAACTAAAAACACAACAAATAAAAACAAAAATATCTATTTAATTGATTAATGGAAAAGATATAATTTAACCTAACTCTAACCTTCGATGCAAAAATACTTATATATACGATGAACTGTACAGAGTAAAAGTCAGAACGTGCACAGAATTGTATAAAATTGCATAGAAAGAATTAATTATAAAAGATAATCTTTAAATTCTCTTGCATTCTTCAAAGTGAATAACAAATATTATAATGTCACATAATTGTTACATTTTGTAAGAATACAGAGTTTTTATAATTAATCTTAATCTGTTTGGCCTCTAGAAAGACGATCACAATTTCATGGATTCATTGATGTATAAGAATCACCATTTCGAACGAAATACAGTAAATATTTTTAGAAAAAAGAACTATGTCTTTTATCTAGTTTTACTTTTAGTGCGAAACAGAAAATAAACTTCAGTATCATACGGATACCAATGTTGACAATAAATGTTGTATTACTATTAGTTTATATTTAGTTGTTGTTAATATATCTAGAAAAAAAAATATATAACCATTACAATGTGAAACAAAATATAATCCATTAAATTTAATGTGTGTGTGCGTGTAAAACAAACCAAAGTTACTATGTAGGGGATCTTCAGAGCATGTTTGAATTTTTTTAGTTTTAGTAGACACTAGATAAAGATTCTTGAACACCTGAAATAAAGCAAAATCTGATTCTCCGAGTTAAATACATGGGCTTTTTGTTAAACTCGCAGAGAAAAACAAATGTACACGTAGCAAATCGGTACAAAATGCACCCTAGAAGGAGGACAGCTAAACTAATCGCCTGAAAAGGGAGTGGCTAGGGTGAAAGCGATCCTTGATTATTAGACTAATATTTTTGTAATAAAAAGTCTAGGTCGAACAAGTAGATTCGTGAAATTAATAAAATAATTAAAACAAAATGGATTTTCTTTAAAACACCAGAAAATAAGAAAAAACTAGTTCTTTTCAAAATATTATCGATAGAATAACTGATAAAATTTATGAAAGGACGAAAAACTTAAGATTAAATGTTTGAATAAGAAAATTATTAATATACTCAATTAAAAATAAATTGGAAATTTAATAAGCATATGTAATGGATAGTACTAATAAATAGAGAAATAGTGAATATGTCGGTAACATAGAATAATGTAAAGGAATATCGCGAAGTCAATACATACATACCTGTACTGGGTTGTTATAATTAAAGTTCGCCTATTCAGGAGGCTCTGGAGCCGATTCTGTAGCTCCAAACGAATCAAAATTTCACTAGTGCATAGTTGAAGAGATGCGCTCTGCGGAAAAAAAAAATATTTAAAGTTTTTGTCAATAGATGGAGTTGCGGAAATATATAAGCCAATATTTGCAGATATCTTTATTTTGTGGGTATTTTTAAAAGATTCTGTATCTAAAGACAGATGTCAGGCAATCTCTGATCCTAAAAACAGTATTAGACTTCAGATTCGCTCAATCTCGCAGGACAGTTTGCGCAGAGCTGTAGAAAGCACAATTCTGAGAATGGAATGCATTATTGAAAATGGTGGAGGATTCATTGAGCATGCGTAATGTTATTCTTTGTTATTTCCTCGCTGCCGAGCGATATGTTTTATTTTTGCTGATGCAGATTACATCACCTGAAATGATGTTAATTTTTCTGTATTGCTTGGAGTCATAGGTCAGGCTCTAGAACTGTCTGATTAGGTGAATAACTTAATTACACCAATCCGCAGTTCGTCGAAGTTTGTTGAAACTTTTAAATTTGTGTGCTTCGCCTGGAATGACTGATACTGATATAAGGAATCTGCAAACGTCACCTTAAATATTGGCGCAGGGCCACCTATTGACAAAAAAAATGACTAATTTTTTTTCGATTTGCACAGAGCGCATCTCTTCAACTACGTACTAGTGAAATTTTGTTTTGTTTGGAGCCATAGAATCGGCTTTAGAGCCTTCTGAATAGGCGAACTTTAATTATAACAACCCTATACATATAAAGTACCAGGAAAGTGTTGAGACATTTTAAAGATCAATATGAGATCAAGTAATCATCTTGCAGGAATGCGGTTAGAACTAAAATACTTCTCATGATGAAAAGTTTTATTCAAATGATTAAAAAAGTAGTTCTAGACTTCGCCCAAAGAAAGCGAGTACTTCATTTGTCTGAACCGAGCTTCAAAAGACCAAGACAGATTTATGAATCGTTTTATTTGATAAAATCGACAAAAGATTAATAATTTGTGCATTCCATTAGCATTGTTTAATGTATGTATTTTTTGTAACGGGACACACATCCAAACAAAACTCCAGTTAAAATCACATGGACATGTTCGCTAGCATTGTTTGCGGAATTGACTCGATCTATGCATCATTATTGTCCTTAGTATTTCAATGTGCTAACCGTAATTGTACGTACCATAGAGATGGCATACACTTTTTTTCAGCAGAGAGTCGGCATTTTTGTGATACAGCATCAAAATTTATATGAAAATAACAAACCAATGCTTGAAATAAAATATTTTACGAAATGCGGTATCCATGATCAGAGTTGGGAACTAATTATTTCCATTCGCTTATAGAAATCTTTTTATAGTGAGAAATACTTTAGTCCAAATTGGAATTCTTCACGACAGTTATCTTTTTTTATATTAAATTTTAAAATGTGTCAGAGACATTGAACTTGCACATGTATTCATAGATATATATATATATATTATATATATTTAATAAATAGTGTAATTTTCAAGAAAAAAGGGGATAATAATTTCATCTCTTATACTAATGCAGGATAATCTTTTATAACAACATTTTATTCTTATCCGTAAAACCTTGATATATTTTTTCATCATTTAACGATGTAATTGATTAATTATTCGTATGAGCAAATATATCCTGGAAAGCTAAGTCTTAATAATAGAGATAAATTGATTTATCACTTAAAAAATAATTTATTTGTCTAAAATGATTAATCATATTTCATTAATGTCACCCATTTCAAATTAAAGTCTGTTTGAAGTTGTTCAATAATTAAATATTTTTTTATACGTAAATATAATAAATGAGCTTGTATTGTTAAATTATTAATTAAATGCTTACATAAAAGCTAAATGATTTTAAATTTATTGCACAACATGATTAAGCATTTATTATTATTATTAATTTAAATATATCTGAAATTCAGAACGTAATTTTGATTTAATGCACTTACTTCAAAAATCACAGAAATTTAAAATAGGAAAGAATTTGGTAATTTCCAATATTGTAAAGCAACAGCTCCCAGCTTGGTGTGTGCAAACCAATGAGGTACGTAGTGATCCTGCTGGAGTTACTGGAGACAATGATTTCGGTAAGGGCGAAAAAAATGTTTACTAAACACATTAAAATGTTGGAAATGATAATGTAATTTGTATTGATTTATTATATGGTACCTTTAAGAAGATTTTGAACAAAAAAAAACATGTTTGCACTTTTGCGTTATCTATTTCTGTGAAATGGGAGAACGGGACGGAGTGCTCAGGAGAAATGCGGCTATTTCAGAATAAAAAATCACAGAAATGGTTAAAATAAAATAAAAAATGTTATTAAGTGCTTTTGTAAAGGAAAAATGCTTGATATATGTATGTGAATATTTATTACTTTTTTCAAAGTCAATGAAAAGCAGTAATGATTTGCTAAGATCATATACATTTTTGTATATTTTCATCAGGATGTTGTTTATGCATTGCATCATTTTGTTTAATTTTATCAAATTTTATTTACAAAACACCCTATTATTTTCTTTTTTACATTTTTATTTGGAAAAAAAAAAGCTTAAAATAATTTGTTACTAGCATTGCAAATCTATACAGTCACAAAAAATATACAGTCATACATTGTGTACAAAATTAAATGTTATTTTTAAAAATAAAATTTTGTAACCTAAAAACAATTTTTTTTTTTGAAGAAAAGATTTGTTAACTTCTCTTTAAATCCAGATATCTACTAAACTCTGTGCCATATAGATTTCATAAATTTTCCTTTTTGAAACGCATTTTAAAATTTCCTATTGCTTTTGTGACATTGTATCATATTCAAAATCAAGATACAGTCTGAACAGATGTTTAAACTTGTAAAACACAGTTGTCGTGGGACCCGACACACTTTTTACTTTTTGAATGCAAAATATTTCGTCAGCATATTACAGTCAGGTTTATTTTCTTTTTTTTTCTCTCTACAGATTTGACATTTAAGAAGATATACGATTCAAATGCAGCCACGAAGACGAGTTGAAACATAATAACGTTTGACTTTTTTATAAAAAAGTATTATTATAGTCTATTTTTAGATGCGTTCGTAATAATGTAAATGCGTAGCACGTATAACCGTCGCTCGATACGTCCATCTGTCATTCTATCCGTACATACGTCCATCTGTCGTCTGTCCAGATACAATGCAGCAAAAACTACCCAACCGAATCATTTAAAATTTAAAATATATAATTATGACATTTTTTTGAGTAATTTAAAATTTTATGAAAAACGAATGTATAGTTTAGTTACAGGGGAAATCAAACTCATTCCATAACATTACAGTCAATGGATCCAAATAGTTTCAAGAGAATTGCGTTTTACTCTTTCGAACATAATACAATCCATATGCATCTATGAAATATATACTCAAATATATATTCTATACAATCTGCCTTACAAAGGATATTTTTTTTATTTATATACAGGCCCACACAAAAGTATTCTATTAAATAATGATATGAGGGGGAAAGCTGTTTGGGGTGCGTTTTAATTAACTATTTCACACTTTATGAAATTGATATTCGTTACTGAGGTTGCTATAAGTTAATTTCTGTATAATAGATAGTATTTACAATTACACACAAAATATTTCGGATACAATACACTATCAAATCTACTGTATCCTTATATGTATATATGTATAATTTATTTTAAAATGAGAATCATGGTTTTTAAATGAATAAGATTGTACCTTAGTAGCAAACCAATATTGGTCCAACGTGTCGCCAATATTTCATTAATTGGAAATATTGCCAACGTGAATATTGCTCCAATATTGGGATGTTTACATTTTGCCCTTATTTAATCAATATTTGCAGACAATATACGCCAATATTTTGGTTTCATTGGAAATATTGCCAATAAAACACAAATATTGTACAATTGTTGGCGTTTCATTGGAAATATTTTAAATGAAATTCCAATATTTAACCAATATTGGTGTATTATTGGCAATATTTCCAATGAAACTCCAATATTGGCATAATATTGGCTGCAAGTATTGGCTAAATAAGGGCAAAATGTAAACACCCCAATATTGGAGCAATATTTCATGCCGATATTTCGCCAATGTGCCAATATTGCTCCAAGATGTCGCCAATATTGGTCCAACATTGTTTGGCTACTGGGGTAATCAAACATATTTTTTAAGCATAGACAACATGTAACTAAAAGTCATTGAACAGTTTAACAACTTACGGTAATGATGTTTAATTTAATGTTTCCTTTTATTTTTTTTCTTTCAGATATTTAAAAAATATTTTTATTTTAATGAAAATTTCATTCGACGTATTTAACTTCCCGAACATCTTGAAGCGATGAAATATTTTATCTCATCCACGTTAACAGCATTTGCTTTGCTGCGGATTAAATTTAAAAGGGATTTTCATTTCAGTGATTGCGTTTTATGTACTTCTAGTTATTTACTGGTAAATAACTTTTTGAAATTGACTCTTTTAAAGGGAATCACTTTTTGATTACTTTCCTCTAACGTTTATCATAAATAAAATAAAATAAAATACTTTAAATAAAATGCAATACTTTTCAGCATATTTTTTGTGTACTTTGAATTTATTTTAAGTTTAGAAGGAAATTTAAGAAAATACCGTCTTTAATTAAGATAAGATTTCTATTGTGGTTTAATTTTCAAATTGTTAAATGTTTGAAAAGTAATTCATATACAAAATAAACTTAACTATATTACTTTAATTAATCCCATTAGTATAGGACATGAGGAAATAGAAACCAGAAATTAAAAATAAATTCTTTTTTTTACTATCTAAAAAAAAAGAATTTATTTTTAATATTTTTAATCGTTAAAGCATTCTAAAAACGTCCAAAATTCACAACACAAATTGTATCAAAATTGTATCACGAAGCTTAATTTGCGTCATTCAATCCTATGCAATAAATGATTGTTATAGTGTCCTATACAAACCCATTAAATTTGTAACAAGAATTTAGAATCATCCTGAACACACACACACACACATATGTATATATATATACATATACATATCATTTATTCTAATATTCTAATAACGGTTTTTAAATAAATTAGGATTTCGTCAAGTGTATTCTTTAAGCATAGATAAATTGTAACTAAAGACCAGTGTACATTTTAACAACTTACTGTAATGAGATTTCATTTACTGTTTCCTTTTAATTTTTTTTCTTCCAGATTTTTTCAAAATATTTTTATTTTAAGCACTGTTTCATTCGAAGTATTTAACTTCCCGAACATCTTGAAGCGATGAAACATCTTATCTCGTCAACGCTAACAGTATTTGCTCTTCTGTGGATTAAATTTAAAAAGGATTTTCATTTCAGTACTTCTAGTTATTTACTGATAAATAACTTTTTGAAATTGACTCTTTTAAAGGGAATCATTTTTTATTACATTTCTCTATCGTCTATCATAGATAAGATGAAAAAAATGACTCTAAATAAAACGCAATATTTTTCAACATATTTTTGTGTACTTGGAATTTAATTTATGTTTTGAAGGAAATTTATGAAGACAACGCTTTTTAATTAAGGTAAGATTCCTATTCTAATTTCATTTTCAAATCGTTAAATCTTTAAAAAGGAATCCATATGGAAAGTAAACTTAACCATAAGGCCAGAAATTAAAATTAAACTCTTTTTTTTACTAGCATTCTAAAACTGACCAAAATTGTAATATAAATTGTATCGAAATTGTATCACGAAGCTTAACTTGCGTCGTTCAATTCTGCACAATAAATGATTGTTACAGTGTCCAATACCAAACCTTAAATTTAGTAACATGATTTTAGAATCACTCTGAACACACACACACTCACACTCACATATGTATATATATATATATAATTGTGTGTGTGTGTGTGTGTGTGTGTGTGTGCATATCATTTATTCTGGAATTTCAATCACGGTTTTTAAATGATTGAGAATTTCTTCAAGCGTAATCTTTAAGCATTGATAAAATGTAACTAAAGACCAGTGCACATTTTAAGAACTTTGGGTAATGAGATTTCATGTACAGTTTTCTTTTAATTTTTTATTTTTTTCTTCCAGATTTTTTCAAAATATTTTTACTTTAATGAAAACTTCATTCGCTGTATTTAACTTCCGGAACATCTTGAAGCGGTGAAACATCTTATCTCATCAACGCTAACAGCATTTTCTCCTCTGTGGATTAAATTGAAAAGGGATTTTTATTTCAGTGATTACGTTTAATGTATATCTAATTATTTACTGGTAAATAACTTTTTGAAATTGACTCTTTTAAAGGGAATCACTTTTGATTACATTTCATTAACGTTTATCATAGATAAAAAAAAGACTAAATAAAACGCAATACTTTTCAGCATACTTTTTGTGTACTTTGAATTTAATTTATGTTTTAGAGGAAATTTAAGAAGACACCGCTTTTAAATTAAGATAAGATTTCTATTGTGGTTTCATTTTCAAATTGTTAAATGTTTAAAAAAAAAAAATCATATACAAAATAAACGTAACCATATTACATTAATTTATCCTATTTGTGCATGACATTACGCCAGAAGATAAACAGATGCTTTTTTATTGCATTTCATGTACTTCTAGTTATTTACTGGTAAATAACTTCTTGAAATTGACTCTTTTAAAGGAAAACACTTCTGATTACTTTTCTCTAACGTTTATTATTGATAAAATATAGGATAAGGTAAAATGTAATACTTTTCAGAGTATGTTTTTTTTTTTACTTTTATTTTAAGTTATGAAGGAATTTTAAGATGATATCGTCTTTAATTAAGATAACTTTCTATTTTGATTTCATTTTCAAATTGCCAAATGTAAAAAACAGAACTAAATTACCAAATAAACTCAACCGTTTTTCTTGTAATTTATCTCATTTGCGTTTAACAATACGCAAGAAATTATAAATATTTTTTTTCAACTAGCATCCTGATAAATATAACCCTGTCATTATTAATACAATGGAGATATTTAACGGGCCATGTGACTTTTGAGTATGTCAAGACAATAAAAAGTAAGCTTTTTAAAAATACCAAAGTTCAAACAACATATAAATATCCCTAACGGTTTACTTAACATTTGGTATAACCATAAGAATGCCTATTTTCTTAGTTGTGAAATTGAACAAATATTTAGCTTTCTAAATAAAATCAGCAAAAGAGGTTTTTTTTTTCCCTTTGACCTGGAAAACGATAATTCCCAACAGCCATCATGAGAGAATTTTGTGCATTAAAATTTGTTTTACATCATAGAAATGGATGCGAATATTTATTTTTCGCGAATATTTATTTTTCGGATCTTTACCAATTTTTTAAATAACAATCAAGTATTATAGATACATTAAATTTTTAGTATCAATAATTTCTAGGTAGCTTTCATTACAAAAAGTAAAAAGCTACCTATTGCAGCCGTCCGGAGGAAAGCACTTTCAGAAAATTTTGGTATATTTTCACCGTCATGACCCCCAGACCCCAAAACCACCCTCCGTTCAAATGTTGACATATATATATATATATAACCATATATATATCTGATTTTTGTCATGCGATAACTAACGTATTTATGAACCGATTTGAATGAAACTTGGTATGTACATAGTACATACAAATATCTCGACGAGTTCGTTGGCCAGCATCATCCACCATCTTGTTTTAAAATGGCGGTCATTTAAAAAAAATTAAAAAATTTTAAATTTAAAATTAAATGCGAAATTTAAAAGTTGAAAAATATTTTTATTTTATGTGTTAGATCTTAAAACACCAATTCCAGCACACTTTTCACTTTGTCTATATCTTAAAAAATGATTGAGTTATAGCACTTTGAATTTTTCTTATGGCTGACATTTTGAAACGATCTGATTTTTATCATGCTATAACTAACGAATTTATGAACCGATTTAAATGAAACTTGGTATGTACATAGTACATACAAATATCTCGACCGAGTTCGTTGGCCAGCATCATCCGCCATCTTGTTTCAAAATGGCTGCCAGTTAAAAAAAATTAAAAATAAAAATAAATGCGAAAAAATTAAATTTGAAAAATATTTTATTTTACGTGTTAAATCCTAAAACACCGATTCTAGAACACTTTTTACTTTGTCTATATCTTGAAAAATGATTAAGTTATAGCACTTTGAATTTTTCTTATGGCTGACATTTTGAAACGATCTGATATTTGTCACGTGATAACACTCGTATTTATAAATCGATTTCGATGTAATTTGGTGTGTACATAGTACTTAATAAAGCCTGGACCGAGTTCGTTAACCAGTTCCATTCGCCATCTTGTTTAAATATGGCGGCCATTTAAATTTAAAAAAATTAAAATTTGAAATTAAGTACAAAAAAGTGAGAAATTGAAAAAGACTTTTCTTTTATGCATTTGATCTTGATACAAAGATTCCAAAGCACTTTTTGTTTCGTCTGTATCTTAAAAAATATCTGAGTTATAGTACTTTTAATTTCTAGTGTTGCTCACATTTTGAAATGATCTGGTTTTCGTCACGTGATAACATGCGTATTTATACACCGATTTGGATGAAACTTGGTGCGTAGATAGGACATACTGATGCCTGGACCGAGTTCGTTGTCCAGTTCCAACCGCCGCCGTCTTGTTTCAAAATGGCAGAATATTATTTTTTTTATTTAAATTTTAAAATTAGGTGCAAAAAAATAAGAAATTGAAAACGATTTTTCTTTTTTGTTTTGACATTGATACAAATATTCCAGAGCATTTTTTGTTTCATATATATCTTGAAAAATGGCTGAGTTTTAGCACTTTCAATTTCCAGCGAGATTGACATTTTGATACTGTCTGAAATTTGTCACGCCTTAATACGCATATTTATAAATTGACTTCGATATAACTCCATGTGTTCATGGTACATACCAATGCCTTGTCGAGTTCATGGGCCAATTTTATCCGCCATCTTGATTCAAAATGGCGGCCTCTTAAATTTGTCACAAATCTTTTAAATGTATAATGATGTATAAACAAAAAATTAGAAATTGAAAAAAGGTTCTTTCTAAACTATTTATCTTAATAATGAATTCCGGAGTATTTTTAGCTTTGTTTTTACCTTGAAAAACGCCTGGTATATAGCAGTTTGAATTTCAAATGTGGGTGACCATTTTTTTTTAGTCAATTTGCCCGCGACTGCACTCGTATATATAAATCGATTTCGATGTGAGTGTGCATGTTCACATGAATTAAGATTTCGATCAAAATCATAGATATATATGTATATATTTAATCCATCATGCTGCTTTAAAATGGATATCGTGGAATTTGGCGACCCTATAAATCGCTTAAAATAAAAACTAGTTGAATAAAAGATGAGTAATTTCTAAACATTCCTATTAATATTCAGTATTGATAAAAACTAGTATTCAGTCTTCCATAATCGTGTTCCACTATTTTGAGCTTCGTATATTTGATTTATATAACTGAATTTAAAATAAATAAATAAGTATATGAAAGCTACCTTTTCCTCCCAGCATTGCCGGAAGGACTTTTTAATGTGTTATATTTCGGTACTTACAATAAAAAGTCTAAACATCACATTCAGCACGAGAAACCAAATCTGAATATTAGTGTTACAAGACATCAGATGGAAGTGCCAATTATATTTTCCTGATTTCAGAAATTTTTCCAGCAAGTGAATCTCCAGATCGAAAATACCACGGGCGCGAGAAATAATCAACGGCACCTTAGTTCGTGATACTGATGGGAGAGAGAATTAAGGGGTTAAGATATTTCTTCTCCTTTTGCCTAAAGTATACATCCATAGCGACATTATCCATATAATTAAATGCTGTATGTACAAAATTAATATCAATAAAAAAGAGACATGTTTGTAAAACAAAAAATTTTTGTATAATTATGAATAAAGATATTTGTCAATCGTTTGTAAGCCACCCGGTATTCCGAAAAGCATTTCCTCATCTTTAGAAATCTCAAAAAAAATTATTTTTTTCGAAATTTAAAGCCGAATTTGAAATTTTTTATTGTCTGCTTATGTTTTCCGGAAAAGTTTTCGAATAGCTTTTGCAATGTATAAACAGTGCTGTCTATCTGCAAAATTAGATTTTTAGAATGCTGTTAGACTTCTACTAAACATTTTCAGCTGCGTAACTCGAACTGTGCAGGAAATTGTAACCAAAAAAATTTAATTTTAATTTTAATGTTATTGTTAATGCTTTTCATTCTAAAAGCTTTTTAGTTTAACATGTTTCCTAAACGTAAAAATATGTACTTGAGATCTTAAAGCATCCGACAACTGGCTACCTGGATACAGAGAATTTATCAATTCACTGTAAAAGCATCTGTCTTTTTCGCAGTATAGATACACACAGTGGTATTCACTTACAGACTGACTATGATCGATTCTTGCTCGAAATGCGTTTAGCGCTCTGGTACGCAGTTTACTTGAATTAAACAGGGCATATCTGAAATGCTACAACAAAATTATGAGGATGACAGTACTCATCCAGACAAACAGAAATTGCAAAAGAACACGGGGGTCACAAATGACATTTAAAAGGTGAAAATCGTAAAACTAATATGCATATTGAAATCTCGCATGCTGCTATTTTGCGGAACAGGCTAGTAGCACGAAGCTGGTATTCCTTTCACATCGTGCATACCCGGTCAGTAATAGATAAAAAATCTTGGAAGGAAGCCATACAAATCCGTGAGCAGGGATCGTGCAGGGACTATGCAAATTTTCCATCTTCTTAAAGACAGACCAATAAACGCAGCTTTGCAGCAAGCATGCTTTGTAAGTACATGAATTGCCAACAGCGATAGGTAGTATCATTCCGAAAATATTTCGTGCTATGTTGTAGCTATTCTGTGCAATAAATATTTTTCTGGGGTGTTTCTTTCTAGTCTCAGTTTGTCCATTCCCAAACGCATTTTCTCGACTTTCATCCTTTAAACGTCACTTGCGAAACCATATTTCATTTTTTGTTCGTCTTCATGAGTACTGTTGTCTCTCTAAGTTTGTTGAAGCATTTCAGATATACCCTAAATGTATGTATCCTGTAGGCCATATGCATTTTGCGCAATATAGTTCGCAAACATTACAGTGTAGACGGCAATAGCTCCTTTTATTCTGCTGAGTCAGTTCAGTCTAATGACTTTTTAGTTAATATTGTAAATGTTTTGGATGAGCCTAAAATTGATTCAAGTCACATTGCTGACAAAAATTTACGTTCAGAGTTATCCTCTTTAATTGAGAATTATGTGCCAATTAAAACCAAAACAGTAGGTGTTTAAATGAAAATTAATCTAACTGGTGAAATGTCAGTTTCTTCTTACCTTCGAAGATTACCGCCATGTGAGAAAAAAACACTCGAATACCAAATTGAGGAGTGGTTAGCTCAGGGAACCATTCGGAAAAGTTCTTCTAATTTTTTTTCGACGGTTGTGTTAGTTAAGAAAAAAGATAACACAATGAGACTGCGATGATTACAGAACACTTAACAAAAAAAACAGTGCGTGAGTATTTTCCCTTGCCAGTTATCGATGATGTAATAGACCAATTACATTCTTCTGAAGTATTTACCATCATAGATTTGAAAAAACGGTTTGTTTCATGTAGATGTTGAAGAAGGCTCGCGGAAATATACCTCTTTTGTGACTCATGAAGGACAATACGAATTTTCAAAATGTCCATTTGGGCTGACCAATAGCTCTAGTGTTTTTCAAAAGTATGTTTATAATGTATTTCGAAACCTATTAAAAGATCACACTGTAGTTGTTTATATGGATGACCTAATAATACCTGCTAAAAACGAAGCTAAAGTTCTAGCAAAATTATAACTTGTTCTCGGAACTGCCTCAGAATATGGGTTGGAATTAAATCTTAAAAAATGCAATTTTTTGAAGCGTGAAATTGATTTCTTGGTGTATAGAATCATAAATGGTAAATTGTATCCCTCCCCACTGAAGACAAAAGCAGTAATAAATTTCCCGAACCAAAGTGTATCAAAGATGTTCAAAGTTATTTAGGATTAACAGGATACTTTCGAAAGTTTATAGAAAAATATTCGGTTATAGCTAAACCGTTAAATGACCTGTTAAGAAAAGATTCGAAATTTAAATTCGATATAGAAGAAGAAAAAGCTTTTAATGAACTCAAATGTATTCTGTTGTCAGAACC
This sequence comes from Maratus speculifer, assembly GCA_964019185.1. NCBI lineage: Eukaryota > Metazoa > Arthropoda > Arachnida > Araneae > Salticidae > Maratus > Maratus speculifer. The sequence continues at coordinate 94,340,193 of OZ025295.1, forward strand.
AGTACTTTCGATTTACAATCCCAAAAGCGCGACCGAAATCCATTGTGATGCCAGTGTTGATGGCTATGGAGCTGTTTTAATGCAACAACCTCCAGTAGATAATCAATTTTATCCAGTTTATTTCGCCAGTAAAAAAAACACCGAAGCTGAATGGAAGTACACTAGCTACGAATTAGAAAAATTAGCTGTAATTAAAGCCCTGGAAAAGTTTAGAGTATATGTTCTAAGTATTCACTTTAAAATTGTAACCGATTTTAATGCATTTAAAATGACTATGGATGAAAAAGAAATGAGTACAAAAATAGCTAAATGGGCAATAATGTTATCCGATTTTGATTATGTTATTGAAATAGACACGATAGTAGTATGAGGCATGTTGATGCACTAAGCAGACATCCTATTTGTATGGTATTCCAAGATAGCTTAAATTTAAAAATTATCCAAGCTCAAGAAACAGATGAGCATATTAAAACAATAAAAGAAATCCTAAAAGTGAAATCTTATCATGATTATTTAGTTAAAAATAATGTTCTTTTTAAATGTGTTAAAGGTAACGATTTATTAGTTGTACCGGAAGACATGCAAATGAATGTAATCAAGGCCGCTCACGAAAAAAATCATTACGCAGTTGCACGAACAAAAAAAAAAAAAAAAAAAAAAAAAAAAAAAAAAAAAATCGAAAATGATTTTTACATCCCCAAAATTAAACAAAAAATTGAGAAATGTATAGAAAATTGTGTTCCTTGTATTTTAGTTAATAGAAAATGTGGTAAACAAGAAGGTTTACTTCACCCAGTTAGAAAAAGAAGAAACTCCGTTACATACGTACCATATTGATCACTTAGATCCATTGGAAAGCACGAATAAAAATTACAAACATATCCTTTCGGTCATTGACGCATTCACAAAATTTGTTTGGTTGTATCCCACAAAATATACCGATGCTGCCGAAGTAATTTGTAAATTAGAAATCCAAAAAGCTGTCTTTGGAAGTCACGTTCGTATAATTTAAGGTAAAGGGCCTGCAATTACCTCTAAATCTTTCGAAGAATATTGCATCAAAGAAAATATTAAACATATCCCAATTACCACTGTATTACTCAGGTCTAACGGCCAAGTCGAGCGTCCAAATTCTGTCATAATATCTGTTCTGTCTAAATTATCTGTCAATAATCCTAAAAAATTGTATACACATGTAAGCGACGTCCAACAGGTGATGAATTCGAATTTTCAGAGAAGTATTAGCACAACCCTTTTGAACTGATGTTTGGTACTAAAATGAAACTAAAAATTAACATTGAGATTATTAGCCTTCTGAGTGCTGAAATACAACCTGAGTTTACTAATAATCGCGAAGATATGAGAAAAATTGCTAAAAAACAAATTTATAAAGTCCACGAAGGGAACCGTAAAACTTAAAATCTCAGGCGAAATAAATTTAAGAAATTTAAGCTTAATGATGTGTTTGCTATAAAACGCACACAACAAGGTCCAGGTTTAAAGTTAAAACCAAAATATTTAGGTCCATACAAAGTTATAAAAGTAAAAAATAATGACACCTACGATGTAAAGAAACTTGGATTTAATGAGGCTCCCATGGTCACCAGTACTTGCGCAGAATACATGAAGACGTGCACGGACGAAGCTTATAAAGGAAAAAAAAGGATTTCATCGATTGTGACACAATACCGACTATGACACACCACTGGACTGACAACTAAAAGAATTTTAACTTTATTATTCCCGAAAAGACATAAGTAAAAAGAAGACGGAAAGACGTAAGAAAAAGAAAACGAAAAGATGTAAGTAAAAAGAAGTCGAAAAGACGTAAGAAAGAAGAAGACGAAAAGACGTAAGATAAAAGAAGATGAAAAGACGTAAGAAAAAGAAGACAAAAAGATGTAAGGTAAAAGAAGACGAAAGGACGTAAGAAAAAAGTAGACGAAAAGACGTAAAAAAATAGACGACGAAAAGATGTAAGGAAATTGAAAGAAGAATAAGACGAAAAGACGTAAAGTGAAAGAAAAGATTACGAATTTTTTCAAGAAATAATTTAAACTTTGATAGAAGATTTGAATAAGGATAACTTCTTTTTTTTTCAACTAAGACTTTGGATACTTCTGTTATTTCTTTCTTATCTTTCCAGGTGATCCAACTGCTACTACCACCAAACGGACATGCATTCGCGGCGAATGCCAAGTCTGGAAGGCCGTTGTGGGAGCGATTCTTTCTCCCACAGCCAAGCAGCAGTGTGTCTTGTAGCTTCCTCATATCAATACTGTGAGACCAAGGCTCTCAGCAAGGCAGACGTTTCAAGAAGTAGATCAAATTCAAGCGAAATGCCGAAGTGAGATGAAGATAACGTTGGATGGAATGTTTTTTTTTTGGGTCGTAAAAAAGAGTGTTCGATGAAGATGACTTCCCGCGTATGACGTGTACTAATTAACTAAAACTTATGAGTGTTTAAAGTGTAAATAGAATTTTGTAAATATTACCTTTGTAACTAATTAATGTTTAAATATAAGTTTCAAAAGTTTAATGGTGTCAGAATGTATGTCTGTGAATTTAATTATGATTTAAAGAACTGAACTTTAGAACAATATTTCACACACACACACACATATATATATATATAATAGATAAAAAAATCGCCATTTTGCCCGCCCTGAGTTTTTAATTCTAACGTTTTATGGAACATACTTTTATTCTCAGTTTCCGTAATGTATTAATATTCTAACAGCTAAAGTTCTTTTATTTTATTTTAATCTCTGTGAATGTTTCTTGAATGCCAATATCTTATTGCGAAATTTTTTTTTCAGCAAACGAATCCATTTTCCTTTTTAGATTTAAAAAACATTTATCGAAGCTTTAATTTTATTTTATTATTTAATTAATCGTCTGCTGGGATTCATATACCTTGCGCGTGAGCAGGTTACGCTATTACGCGATCAGGTAAAGATTCCCTGCATATAGCCACGCCTACCGAATAATAGGAGATAGTGAGATGAATTATCTTTGCATTGAAAATGATCCTAATGGCTCTTTAAAAGCCGTACATAAAAAGGAGAGGGGCTAGTTTGTCTTGGAATTTGAGACTCATTTTGCTTTGAAAGAGCGTTGAGAATGCTTCTATGCTTTCAAATGCTAGGATCTCATTTTGGGCATGATTTCGAACGTTGAGATGATGCAGTCTTAACAGCGAGTTGTCTAGTGTTAATTTGTGTAGACTGGTGGCATGCGGAGTAACTTATGGTCGTACAAAAAATTAATAAAGGACTAAAAACTGATTTTATTGGATTTTTATTGGAGAAACTCCCAAGGAGCACAATTCCATGGCTTCCATCTACGGTTGCTAACCCTGTTTGTTATTCTCAAGTGAATCGAGTTATTCTTACAGCAAAGATTTTATCCCACGAAAACCGATGCATTGTTATAAGCAAATCGCCATATTATTTCATATATATATATGGGCGGAAACAATTAATAATGATTCATTACTGTATCTATATGTATTTGAGAGTTTATTGACAGAATAGGATAGAGGAGTTTATTGACCGTCATTTTTAATCCGTCATCGATCTAAATCTAATTGTCTAAAAAGGTACAAATGGGTTTAAAAAGTAATCGGAATAAAAATAATAATAAATCTAATCTTTGGTTAGAAGTTTGAGGAATAATGTGCTTTCCGAAATTATCTTTCAAATAAAACCACCTTCTAAGCTACCAGTAAAAAAAGAATTCGTTTCATAATGATGAAATAAATTGGTCGCTCATGGAAGCAGTTAAACTTGAATGGTCTCTGAATGGAGGAAGAATTCGTATTCAGTCATGGGAATGAATTCAATTCATGGGAATGAATTTCGTTCCATGAAAAAAATGTACGCTTAGGTAGGTGGGGGTGGACACTTAATGGAGATGGTTACTTAATAGAGGTTATCCACGGCCAACTTTATTAGAGGCCACAGAAGCTTTTGCTTCTTTAGACGGGTCTTAGGACGGAAATAATGATGTAATCTCCGTCCATCCAATCTCGTGTGAAAGTTGTCCTAGCAAGGGGCGTTACATGCAAGATTTGTCTTTTGGCCGTAGGTGGTCGCACCGGGAAATTTCTCTCTACATTAAAAAAAAATCTGTATTAGTATCACACTTCTGAATCAGATTATTTGCTTTTCATATAAGACTTTTCGAGGATTATATTATATCTGAAAAAAAATTCGATTAAAAAAGTGATGCCAAACAAATAAAAAAATTAAAAGTTGGCAGTTATATAAACACCACTGGTAAAGGCAAAAAAGTGTTTCAGGGCGTTTCAACTAGTCTTTTCTACATATACGGTGCTTAATAAACCGAAATTAATATTTTCAAAACAGAAAAAGAACTTTTTTGAAAATATGTTATAAAGTGTAATCTATGCTGATATTATGATATTTTTTACTCAAGTACTATATTTCTTTACGTGTGATAGCATGAAAGCGCAATGTCAAAACCATTAAAAAAGTGAAAACGGAATTAAAGAAAACTGAAGTAATTCTGGTTAAAACTAATTTACAGTTTAAAAAAATCTATTTCTTATTTTCTTAACTTTTAGATTTTACAAAGAAAAGTATCTAAACAGAAGCATAAATAAACAAATTAAAAATTGAAATTGAAATATGTTTTTGAACGAAACCTGAACGCAGCTTCACAAACATTTCTTTTACGAATTTTTCTACGTACGAAAAGGTGAAAATCTTTTTAGAAAAGAAATATGCATTTACGCTTCTCTGCATTGCTTTGAATTATTGGACACATTTTTTTTCCATTTCAGATTCGAAAAAAATTATTTTGCTACTTTTGCTTCAATAGTTTTTTTTATTATATGTATAGTTCTAATATAAAAATGCATTATTTTGTTTGCTCGTAGAATTTTTCGAAAATAACTTTTGCAAACATATGAATGTTTTTTAAATAAAATCATATATTATTACATAAGAATGTTCAGGATAAAAAAAAAAAATAAATAATTAAATTTACAAGTTTTTTTTTTTTAATTTCAAGATATTTTCGTTATAGTTAAGTATTGCTGATTCATTAAAGTACTATGTTATATTTTCATAATTTAATCCAGTGTTCCTAAGATTTTTTTAATAATGGTGTTTGAACACAATTGTTTGTACACATAATTATCAATATAATTGCAATAACCTTTATTTATCAAGAATGCGTAGGGCTTCCTGTGGAATGTAATACAGGATGGATTTAACTGGAAATCGATTCAGGCAAGTGATGAATAGTGTTAGAGGAATAATGTAGCTTTCTACATCGATACATTACGAAAGTTCCGGGAAAGAAGTCGGGAGGATACCGATTACGAATTGAACACTCTAGAATAAACCATAACGGTTCAATTATATTGAGGTAGGGAAATTCTGCGGACCAAGGTATATGTTAGACCTAATTCTTGTGTTCCTCAAATAAACATTGCTCAAACTAGTACGAGCAGTATCATCCTATGAAATTGTATCTTCTTTAGGGATCAAATTTTCTATCACAGGATGTACCTGGTCAACTAAAATGGTTTTCTACGCATCTTCAATGATAACTCCTTTGAAGATTACAATTAGACCAACCATTAATAAATAACGAAATGGCTGCCAAAAATCCATGACAGATCAACCTCCTGCTTGAGAGCTTGAAAGAGACATTAACAATCATATGCTTTTTAAGGCATCTTCCAAAGTTGCAACGGTCCTGTGTGGGATAAAATTGTGAGAGTTGATTCTTGTGATGAATTAACTGTTTTCCATACCGATTGACCATGTTTTGTGGTTGTTGCATTACTGTAAACGACATTTAGATTTAACAACTGTGAGAAGTGTCTTCGTAATTGTTACTCTACCCTTAGTGTTCTGTTTATGAAGCTGCCTCCTAATTCTAATTATTGACACTGGAGAATCGAGATTCTGATTTAACTTTTGGTCAATTTGTGAGCAGTTGTTTTCAAGACACTACAATCCACTTCAATACGCGTCGGGCTCTTTCCCTCAGCTTCTTTTTCGTCCACTGTTTTGTTTTGTCCAGCATGCATTGTGTGCTTTGTGTACTCTGACATGAGATTAGACACCGTACCTGTACACATGCTTAAAGGGTGCTATGTTTCTGTCACAATTGCTCCAGATTGTCGGGCTCCTATAATTTGGCTTCTTTGAAGTCTGCGATTTCTGACATTTCACATGTTTCACATGAATCATGTTCCACATCCATAAGGTATACAACTTAACCAAAACTACTTAATAGTACTGTGATTTACATAATTTATATTTAAAAAAAATTGTAGCTAAAACTAAATTTAAATGCTTTCGAATTGTATTTTTAAATGTCACTTTTATCACACTTGCTAGCATTATCTTCCTAGCCATTCGTAATTTTGAATTTTTCCCCCGATTTTTCAAAAATATTGTAGATTTTAAGATTTGATTTTGAAGATTAAAGTAATTTTCATATTTAATTTCTAGAATTAATAGGAAATGACACTTGTTATTGTGAAAGTTAATTCTCCAGAAAACAAATAGAGAATTACTTTGAAGTATTTGAGAGATTCTTGCGAATTAAAGAAATGCGTGATTCGATTGTCAGTTTGTTATTCTTAGTTTACACTCATTTACAACAACTTAAAGATAAATGACATTTTGAAGGCAATTCCATCATAGTGTATGCAATGTAGAAAGTTTTTATTATATATATATATATTTTTTTTCAAATGCTTTGAACGCTTCAAAATTTTTAATGAATTAATTTTGAGAAATTGCACAGCATACGTATAAAATTAATTCATTTTTTTTAATCTTTCAATTAAATTATCATTTTTAGTCTATATATATATACATATTTTTTTTTATCAGTGGAAAATAAATTATTATAAGAAAAAGATATTAAAATTTTCATATTTCTTAATTTAAAGTCCATCCTTTTGCATTATTGTTTTTGGCAAAATCTTTTATTATTCTGTATTTTTATGAACAAAACAAAACACTGGATTATAGAGTATAATTAAATTAAGAATTAAATGCTTTGTAACACCCATTTCTTCTGGAGCTACTTTTCAATATCGCCCAGGAACTTTTCATTATACACACACAAAAAAGAGTATATTTGAATCACTTCTGTCGTATTTAAAATACTGTGAAGTAAAGGATAAGGAAAAAATCATTTTCTCTTTTAACCAAAGAAAAATTCTAAACTAAAGTTATAAAACTGTACTTACAGAAATAAATATACTTCTTTTGAAATGTTTAAGTACTTCACCACATTTAAGTCATGCAAAACACCGTACGTAAAGGTTTTTCTTTCAGAAAATAACTTCCTTGAAAGGACAGGAAATATTTTGCCTGTTTTGCAAAGTTAAAAATGAATTAGGTTTATTAAAAAATAATAAATTTTCATATGAGCTTAATTTGACTGGTGAGTAGATTCAACACTGCTTTACGAAATAAAAGGTATGATGTCCCTTTAAATGTATTTTTACTTTCTTCTATCTTTACAAAAACAATGTATTGGATTCGTAAAAATCCCGACTTTCGATAGATTTACACATTTTAGGGATCAAGGAAGCTAGAAAGAGTTTTAAGAATGTTTCTCTGTCTGTTTCTGTGTGAAATGAATTTCGTGGACGCTCTTTCTAAAGAACTAATGAGTAGAATTCAATAAAACTGTAAATTCATTTAGTTCCTGTTATAAACTAGTGCTAATTACTTTTTCATGTAAATCGCCCAACTGGTGGCAATTCTAGCTGCCTTTTTTCACGATTTCCGTAATAGCTATATCTGAAAATCTAATGACAAATTTTCATAGAACTTTATAGATTCTGTTAATATTTAATAAATTAGATACTAATTACATTTTGGTTTAAATCACTTAACCCTTCTTGGGTCGGTGGTATGTCTATGGAACCACTCAAATTTAATTTCCAAACGTCACATTGGCAACCATAATTTTGGTAAAATAAAATTATGTTTATTACAGAGGGGAAACCTTTACATAGCTTCCATTGTAAAAAAAAAAAAAAAAAAAAAAAAAAAAAAAAAAAAAAAACTACCTACTGCAGCTGTACTAAAGAAATCAATTCCGCAAATTTTTAGTATATCTTTATCGATCATGACCCCTAGATGCATAAACCAAGCTCCATTCAAGTGTTGATATATATTTATAGAAATATAGGTAAGAAATATAACTGCATATATTTATAAATACAGTTGAATAACCTGATGTTTGTCATACTGTAATTCCCATATTTATTAACCAATTTGGATATAATTTGATATGTATATAGTTTATACCAATATCTAGACCGAGTTCATTGGTCACCTTTATCCGCCATCTTTTTTCAAATAGGTGGTCATTTGAATTTTATGGACACTTTTCATTTTTTATTTTCAGTTAAACATTTTTATTAAGTTACTACGTCGTTAACTTACAGTGTATAACTCTTAAAATATTTCTAATATTCTATTTAAAATGATTTATATGAGTTTGCATTTTTTGAAACGTAACATTTTCCATAAGTATATAAATTTAGAAAAGATGAAAAAAGTTCAAATAACTTTATTTTCGAATAAAGTTATTTTTCTCAAAAAACAGTTGTAATTATTAACCTACATGAGAGTTTTCGTTTTTAATCCAGTTTATTTTTTATATGTTCTCGTAATGTATCACGTCTATCAAGACGTAGAAAATCCATGTTGAATTTGTAAATGGTAACCTGTTAGAGTTAATATTCGACAATGTTGTTGTGTCACAAAGTATCATTAAGTAGCTATATTTTTATTATGTTGTTATAGCTCAAGGAAATATCCCTTGACAACAATTATATTACTAAGTATAACTAACACAAGAGCAAAAAAGAATATTGATCTGTGCTGTGTGATTCTCATACATATTCGGTTTCAGCTAACAAAGTATGCAGACTTTCGGGTAACAACGCATGAGCAGGTTTCAAATATAACGATAATGGATATAATGGATAACGAGGGTCAACGAAGCTTTGAAGCTTTGTTGAAGAGTGTTAGGTAACGTTGCAAAGTATACTAGTAGTTGATTTTTCAGCACTGTTGTTTGATTTCCTCCTGAAATCTTTATATATTTACAACTAATCACGGATCTTTTCCAACATATCTTCATAAAATTAATAAATCCCCGACTTCATGTTGCACATGTGGTAAACTAAGTACTTCAATTCATCACCTAACTAAATCCACATTAACCTCCTTATTCCATATTCGAAAATCCAGAACTATACAATTACAGCAGTGGCTCGTCATTGTGCAAAAACCTCCATTTCTTTACTCCAAAATAATAGAATGTGTCAAGATTATCGAAAATAAACAACTTTTTTTTAGAAATCTGAACAATAATTACACTGTTAAAACTGTTGTTAGCTTTCTTTTTTCAAAAACTAAAACAATATCACTTCACCTTTTTTCATTCATGTATAAAAACATTTCATATTTATTTACTTAGAAGGTGTTCATGTATAAAAACATTTCATATTTATTTACTTAGAAGGTGTTCATGTATAAAAACATTTCATATTTATTTACTTAGAAGGTGCTAACACCTTCTAAGTAAATAAATATGAAATGTTTTTATACATGAATAATTACACTGTTGAAAATGTTGTCCTGCTTGAACCAAATTCTGATGCTCGGTAGCTGCCACCATAAGATGGTGAAATCTTGCACCAACATTTGGAGCTTCCTATTTTAATTTCCTTCCAAATATTGGAACTATGTTTCAGTAGAAGCTTCAAATGTTTGTTCGAGGTTTCACATCTTATAGTAGCAGCTATTGAGTACCAAAACTTGGTTCAAACTAGTACAAGACTTTTAACAGTGTATGAGGATTCTGATCCCGAATAATAACTATCATAAGCTGTACATAAAATTTCTACAACTCTTTCTTGTCTTATAAAAAGAACTCTTAAAATTTACACATAGACTTGCAAATAAAGCTTTTAACAACTCTTATATAGACTTGTATATAGAACTTTCAATAACTCACTTATAGACTTGAAAACCATTTTTTACGATATCATAAATCGCAAACATTAACTTTCATTTTATTACAAATTATTACACGTTCAAATAATGTTAAATAATTTTTTTATTATTTTTATTTAATAAAGTTGCAACGCGAGATCTGGAAGTTAATAAGATTTGTAGGTTAACCCGCGCTGCAAAACCTGTCTCAAATTAACCCATCTTTCGGTATTTATATTGTTTGGAATAAGTTATGTTGAAATACGAAAGATAATTCCTGATGTACCAAAATGGAGTTAGATTAAAGAAAAGTCTTAAAGAGATATTTGACGAATAAATTAGAGACTGTTTTATGCGAAATAACTAATTTAGATTGCTGCATCAGTTGATCAATGAATCTGACATGTAGCAAAGTTTGGAACTGAAATATATTTTTTTTTCAAAAATTACAATAAAAAAATGACATACACTACTCATATATTTATTTTAATGTTGTAGAAAGCAATAAGTAATTTAATTATAATGTTTAGAGTTTGCTGCGTTGAAACCCAGAAGTCAGTTAGTTTCCGTATTATAAAATTTGCCCATCACAGGAGGCTCAAAACCGAACAAAGATCTGTTGTTTCGATCATAATGATACCTGTCAAGTAGACTAATTGCGATTTTTATTTAAATGCAATTCCTTTTCCTGCTTTCATCCTATTTATTACAAATGCATTACTTTAATATAAAACAAAAACAAACTGTCGTTATTTGATTGTCATATTAAAAAAAAATATGCATAAAATTTGAAAAAAAAAGAAAAGAAATTGTATTCAGTTTGTAAACATCGAATTCCATTTTAATCTCAAAAGAAGAATGTCACACAGTTATAATAATTTACATTATTAAGGTATCTGCTAAAAATAAAACCTAACTTTATAAAAAGGTAAGGATATTTATAATCTCTGAAAGTCTGTCTCCTGCCTTTTTGTCTGTTTTCTGTAACTTTATATGACAATTTTAAAGTTTCATAAACATTTATTTTTGAGTTACCTAAAACTTCAGAGGACGGAAAATTATTTTAAATTCTCATAATCGCCCGACATGACTGAATACTTTTTCAGAACTTATGAAAAAATGTATGTCAAACTTTATTTAAAGTTATTTTTCGTACACTAAAGTGCGAGATTGGAATTTCGTAATGTATTAGTTTTGAATTAAAATATTCTGGAAATCCACTAATAGCCGTTGTTCCATCTGTTTTCATACAAAATACTTACAAAGATGGAAAATGTTTAGCGCTCACCTAATATAAAGTTTAGAGCATCATAATTTCTAAAAAATAGTAATTTATCATATTTAATAATAAAAGAACAGAAATCAGACAAATTGAAGAAACCAATTCTAAGAAATATTTAAATGATGGAACCATGTTGTAAATAAGAATACTTTCAATCTTAGTATATTTAATTATTATTAATGAAGTATAGAAATAGATTTTATGTTCTGTTAATTTAAATAAAATTTATAACGTATATTATCCAATATATTAAAATGACAATGTGTGTGTCTGTCTGTAATTCTATACAAATTGAAAGTTTGGAACCCAGAATTGTGAAATAACATGTAATTCTATCTATGTTGTGCTATTTAGCAATTTTTAAAACATAGCCGAGACAGCTAAAGTAATCCGGAATCAAAATAATTTGTAGTCAATTAATAATTAATAAAGGACAAGCAACTTGCCAGCAATTTCCTATCAAATCTAAACAAGTTACCAACTATTAAAAATTTTCACATGTAAAATAAAGGTAAAATAAATCGTTTAGGCAATGTAAAAAAATGAATAGTACGTTATAAGTTTTCAATTGCAAGATATCCACATGGAAAATAAAATATATAATTTTACTGATTTTTAAAAAAATTACTATTAAGAGATATTATACACATAATGGGCGTCAGGTGTAAATATATAAAGTCATAATAGTTGAAAAAATATATATTCGAAATTGAGAAAAACCCAATTATGGAAATACTGGCATATTTTATCATTTGGATCTTCTGTGAATTTATTTTCTCGATTTACAAACCTATTCTGTAGGCTTACATGTGTGTGTACTTGTATATTAGAATTTCCCCATAAATTCAAGGTACCCCAAAGTCTCTAAGAGCTTATTTTCAGTGAAGAAGTGAAAGACACATTATACAATGTATACATTATCAGAGAATCCGCAGAAATCTTAATCTTATAAATCCTGACAATTTGAGAAAAATAACATATAAAAATTTACAGTACAACAGTAAAATATTTCTTTACCGTTTTTCATCTAAATTACTGCTCTTTCAATCTTCAATTGCGTGCGCAATTAAAAATGAAAAGTGACGAATAAACACAGAGTGGAATAATAAAGTAAATATACAACAATTAATAATAATATATTCATTCTTCTCTCATTCATTTTAATCCAAAAAACCACTTCTGCTTTCAACTGTAATAACTATTGGTTTCTTCATTTTCAAACAAAAATTACTTATTTCAATAACTTAAAAAATGTTCTCTGAGTAAGCGAGTTATTCAGGCTTGAAAGTATTCAGATGTATTAAATAAAATTAACTGTTAACATCTCTATTTGATTATTTTCATTGTCTTTTAAATAAACCCGACCATTTTAAAGTTTATGTCATATATTTTGCGTTAAAAACAAGGTGAAAATTGTGTTCTGTCATATGTTTTTATTTTCATTTCCAACATTAATGATTTCAATAATACAGGATGTGTTTCATTTTAGTATTATGATATAATCACTATTATTTTATTTTGTTCTTAGTTGAAGTAAATAAAAAAAAATCTAAGTTTTGGAATTTTGTCATAAGGTGGTATTTTATAGCTTCAATTTCAAAAGACAATGTATCGTGAATAAAGTCACATTTCAATGTTCAGCGAATCAGATTGAAATAATTTATCTTTGCAGTCAAGAAATGAAAAATAAATAAAAATTACTTCATGTTGACAGAATCACATACATTCTTCTGGTTAGTTTTGTTAGTGAAAAAATGTAATTCATTCTTACATAATCTGAAAGCAGTTCAGCATAAAAATACCTAACTAATTTTATAACCACCTTTAAATAAATTACGTCCATATTCAGTAATCTTTGTGAACTCTTTTGTATTGCCTTGTATATCAAATATAGTTTTATACACACCATTTAATATGCATAGGAAAACGTGTTTAATCGCAATATATTCAAATAAATTTGAAGGTAATATAATTCCATCAGACAAAATCCTTGTGATGTTACAATAAATATGAACTTATATTTGATTATAATAGTAAAGTAAGGTTGGCCATAAAAAAAACTTGCCGATATATGGAGCTCAAGCGGCTGGTCCGTTCAACCGATCGAGGTTCGATTTCAGATATATTTATTATGAGGTATGAGCATGGGATACTGTGAACTGCAACAAAGTGGTGCTCACGGTTACAGCTATAGGTACAAAAACTCGAAAATTGCCAATGGCAAAGCCCATTTTTTTCGTCGAAAAATGATCAGCACATGCAAAAACGGCTAGATCGTTGGAACCGTACGTGTATCGCAAGAAACGGAATCGTTATGCACGCACAAAGCACAGCTCTTCAAACGCCCTCCCACCCCTCCCCAAAAAAAGATAGGAGCACACAGAAGAAATTTGCATATGACACAGAGATTCATTACATCAATCACTGATTACAACACTCCATGCCAGTTCGCTGCAGTAATTCTGGTAACACGTAATTTTGCAGCATTGCCGTATAGCGGGAGAATATTACAGAACAAGTTACAAATGTCATTGGTGTCACTTCCTAAAAAGAAATACGGCCTGGAAATAATTGTGCATGCAATGCCACACCATGCAGTAACTTTCATGTCGTGTAAAGATACGGGCGCCACAGCGTGGGAGTTAGTCTGCCACTGCACACAATTTTTCGTGTTGACATTGCCAGTTAAGATGAAATGTGCCCCGTCTGTCCATAATAAGTGAAGAGACCAGTCCTTATCTCCATCATATTTGATAACAAATTGATTAGCAAAGTCTATACGTTGTTGATGGTCCCCTACTTTCATCTTCTGAACGCGCTGGTACAGGTAAGGAAACATGCGGATAAAAGAGCGCGCTAGCTTTAGCAACATTGATTTCGATGTACCCAATACAACCCACATAGCATGAATGGTCACAGTGACGTCACAGTGACGTCACTGTGAGTCACTGTAGTCACGTCACATCTGTGACCAAAATGCCACCGCTCAGTGACGTCACATTGTGACTAAAATGCGACGTCACACCTGTGACCAAAATGCCACCCCTCAGTGACGTCACATTGTGACTGAAATGTGGCGTCCCATCTGTGACCAAAATGCCACCCCTCAGTGACGTCACATTGTGACTGAAATGTAGCGTCCCATCTGTGACCAAAATGCCACCCCTCAGTGACGTCACATTGTAACTGAAATGTGACCTTAGAAAATTAAAAAATATATACAAAAATTCTTCAAAAGATCCCTCATAGCATGCATGGTCACAATGACGTCACTGCGAGTCACTGTGGTCACATCACATCTGCGACCAAATTACCACCACTCAGTGACGTCACATTGTGACTCAGATGTGACTTTCTTAGAAAACTTTAGAAAATTACAAAAATTCTTCAAACCATGTTATTTACTGGTAAAAAACGTGTTTTCTGGCATTTCAGAAGAATATTGTGCAATCGCTGTTATGTCACACGTTACATGCACTGCGTGTAACGTGTACGTCATATCACATATGTGAGATAAACCTCCCATCATATGAAACTAAGCACTCAGCAATGAACCTATCATTGAAACTTCCATTTAAGGAAATTTCTCGTTACACTTAAATGCTTCGTTATGAAAAAAATATCGTTGAATAGAAATCCACGAAAATTCATGAAATTTGTATAGTAAGCTACAAATAAAAATGGAAATATTATAAAACTGTGTTTCAATTTGGATAGTAATTTTTGTTATGCAATATAGCTACATAAAAAAAATTCATTAGTATAATATCTAAAAAACCACGTAATAAAGGAAGGGAAACAAAAAATGAATCGCAGCGTTCTATTTCTCGTTTTCTCTTGTATTTCAAATCGAAAAAAAAAAAAAAATTGGAATATTACTTTGTGTGCGATCTCTTATGAAAGATACACTCATAAAAACTTTCGCATCTTTTTTAAGTATTCAGAGAATGGACCTATAATATTTTCGCGGAACTAGAATCCCTTTCTTAGCATATCGAAAAATTTTCGCATTTTTTTCTTTTTATTTAAAAGATAAAATAAATACATAATTTCAATTCATACAATACGCTGAAATACATTCACCAATCAATCTTAACAGCAATCTATCCTTTTGAATATTGTGCACGCACGGAAATGCAACAAATTTTGCTAAGTAGAATTTATTTTATTATGAATATTGATTTAAACGTTAATTGCGTTCTAAATGAAGGTTCAACAGAAAATTTAAAAAAAAAGATAATTTCATTAAATATGGGCTTCGTTAAATGAAAGTTCCACTGTATTTCGAAACTAATTGAAAGTAAAATAGAAATGCGTGAAAAAAAAATTTAACTCGAAATTTTAATTAGGGATACCCTCATAAAACTAATGCGCATGCGCATTCAACTTATAAATCTTCGAAGCTCAAACAACCAATAATAACAAAAAATCACCTGCTTAAAAAATATCGTTTGGCAACGACCAGAATAGTTGACACTAGTGTATTTATTCTTTAGAATATTATGCAGCTGCTCTAGTAACTTTGTTATGATGTTATGTGTGTATATTTAGTACGTAAGTTGAAAATTTTTAAAAGGTTATGCCAAAATGCGATCAGGTGACATTTTATATAAAATGTCGGTCCGAAAAAATACAATCTCAGTGGCGTTTCGTTAATATGAGCGCGCCAATGTCATTGTACTTCATTCGGACATTCCGACTTCGAAATTATCTTCCTTATTTGGATTATGAAACTGGAATTAGAGGATAATGCCGATAAGAAAGAGGTAAGAAAATGTTATTTTTCCTGCTTTTTTATAATGATTTCTGTTAATTTCGCAAAAAACATGTTATAAAAGGAATAAGTATCATATTAATTTAACTTTTTTGAATTCACTTACCTTAGTAAATTCAATAAATTTAACATTTATTTTGTTGAAATACGGAACAGCATGTCAACGATTTGAAAATAGTTAACAATATTATTTTTAAAATGCTCTTTAATCACATTTTTTTAATTACATGGTTAAAATCACATTTTAATAAATTAAAAAATATACACATAATCAAAAGTTAACTTTATAATTAATATATAAAGGAGTTTGGGGTTGTTTAATTGTTGAAAATAGTGATAAATATACTAATTTATGCACTAATATTGCAAAAATACTTTTGTAAAACTTTTTTATTACCTTTCTGAATTTCTCATAATCCCAAAAATTTGATAACTGTAATTCCATGACATTTATTATTTTAAACCATGTATCTAAAATAATTAAGATATTGATTTTGTGGTAATAACAATTATTGATTTTAAAAAATGAGTAATTATCGCATTATTTTATTAATTTTTGATATCTTAATTGTTAAATTTTGTTGAAAATAACAATTTTGTTTCATTAGTATGTGTTCATTAAATCCTGGTTCTAAATAGTCATAAAAACAATTACATGTACACTTTTGTGGGATGTACATTGCTGAAATTTTTAGTGTTTGATGTATTTCTATTATTTTCAATAAAATTTTGTCTAATATTGGGAAGTGAGACTGAGAATACTTAAATATTATTAATAGATTCATCTAATACAAAAAAAATGAAATCTAATAATTATAACTATTAATAAGGAATCTTTAAAAAAAAAATTCCTTAAGGATGTCCTTTACCGGCACATCTATACTATATGACATATACAATATATATATATATCAGTTTAACTACGAATTTAAACCTTGGTGTAATCATACATGCGCACAGGCCACTATAGTAAGAAAATAACTAAGCGTAATACTAGAACTAATTGCCTCATCTTCATTTGTATTTGATTTTCAAATAAAATCTGTATATTACGAATATTGCGCATAAACTTCACGTAGTTTTATCAAAAGATAATTCTATATTATATTTAACAGAAGGATTTTAATTGGTAAATTAATCAAACGAATATTAATTTTCCAAAATGAGTAAAAAAAAGTTTAGGTTAGGATTCGAACTAGAGACCCTCGATGTATGCTGCCAATGCTCTTCCAACAGAGCAACTTAGCACGCACAATTCACCCGGAGAAATATCATTATATACTCATACGAATAGTATGCATTTATCATACGGGTAGTTTGAAAAAAATTAAAGTATTATTACATAGGGTTATATATAATAATGATAAGTATGCGTTCGTATTCACTGTGTGAATTGTGTGCGTCAGATTCTTCCAGGATAGTTCAGTCGACAAAGTATTGACAATTTGCGCGAAAGACTGCTTAGTTCGAATCCTGACCTGGACACTTTTTCAATCAGTTGGAAAATTACAACAAAAGATAATTAAAAGATATAGGGTGGATGCTCCAGTTTTGGCAACTGCACAAGTTTTGGCCACATTGGAATGATTTACCCTCTATTTAGGCTGTAAATTGATTTTAACAAATTATATGCATTCTTACTCCTTAAACTAACACTCTTTTATCATTTCCAATCCCATTTGTTTATTTTTTGATAAAAAATGACTTGCAAATAAATAAATGTGTAAAATTATAGTGTGCACTCACATTTATTAAGGTTTTTGCTTAGGTAACAAGTTTTCACAATCTTTCAATATTAGGCATTTATCAAACTTTATTTGTTCTGAAACAAATAGCTATGAAGCTTTATGAAGTAGGCTTTCTCTCTGTTGCAATTTCATATTTAAATTAATTATTTTTACAGCTTAAAGTAGGGGTGGCCAAAACTGGTACATTAAATTTGCTATGTGTACTAGTTATGGCCATGGTGTGGCCAAAAAGGGCACAACATTATGCTCCACTTTTGGCCACAAGACTAATTATAGTGAAAATTTCAACAATATATTTAGAAATGTTTTATGACTTATAAATTTAAAAGTTCAATAAAATTACAGCATGATTGAGTGGTTTCTTGTATTTTTTCAAAACAAAATGAGGAAGTTGCATAACTTTTGCAAAATTTCAAGCACATGAATTTAGAAATAACAAATAATGTGAAAATCTTTACACTATAAATAGGATTCATTTTAACAAGTTTAAAAAAGACAATTCTGTACTCTTAAAAATGGTCTAGATTAAACAGTGTTATAAGATAGGAAGTAGGCTTTTCAAAATTCATTGTCAGCTTTTCAAGATGGTTAAGTTTTGTCGTTCTACCTTGCAACACAAGTTTATAGAATGGAGACCAGTTTTTACTATTTTTGAATCTCAAATAATAGGGTTGTGCTATTTATGATGGCCAATTATCTGTATGAGAAATATGGGCCGAAGAGAGGGGGGATGCCCTCTGTGAAGGTCTTTCTAAGATCCTAGCCCATATTTACACAAGGAAATCTAAGGTTTGAAGAAAAATAACTCCAAATGATTAGGCTGACAGGCAGCTAAGTACGAGGAATTAAAGTTAAAAATCAGTTGAAAAAAATGGATTTTAGAGATTGTCAAAATACTATTTCATGTAAAAATGGAATAATTTCAAGATTCTAGTCATATAACTGTAAATATTGGTATAGTATAACATATGATATAGATAAATGAAAATATGCAAAATGTTAAAATAGGTTTTTTATGTCCTATAAGTCTTTTTTATGAATTAAATATATTTTCTGTTTTTAAATTTAAATGTTCAGTTAAAATCACCTTAAGCATATTTTATTTGATGTTTTTATGATTTCATTTTAAAAAATGCAAATCTTTTTTATACAGCAAACAAATATGTGTGTGGTAAAACAGATTTTGCACAAAAATGCTTTGTTTTTACTTATTATCAGTTAAAATGTTTGCAAAATTACAAGATATTAGGGTGGCCAAAACTGGTGCAAATTGAAAGAAATTACCCTATAAGCAAACCAATATTGGCCCAACGTTGCGCCAATATTGGTTTTCTTGGAAATATTTCCAATAAAACGCCAATATTGGCTAAATATTGGCATTTCATTGGAAATATTTCCAATGAATTCCCAATATTGTACAAAATATTGGCGTTACATTGGAAATATTTCCAATAAAACCCCAATATTGTACAAATGTTGGCGTTATATTGGAAATATTTCCAATGAAATCCCAATATTGTACAAATGTTGGCTTTACATTGGAAATATTTCCAATGAATTCCCAATATTGTACAAATGTTGGCGTTACATTGGCAATATTTCCAATATAAATCCAACATATCTACAATATTGGGGTTTCATTGGAAATATTTCCAATGAATTCCCAATATTGTACAAATATTGGCGTTACATTGGAAATATTTCCAATGAAACCCCAATATTGTACAAATGTTGGCTTTACATTGGAAATATTTCCAATGAATTCCCAATATTGTACAAATGTTGGCATTACATTGGCAATATTTCCAATGTAAATCCAACATATCTACAATATTGGGGTTTCATTGGAAATATTTCCAATGAATTCCCAATATTGTACAAATATTGGCGTTACATTGGAAATATTTCTAATAAAACCCCAATATTGTACAAATGTTGGCGTTACATTGGAAATATTTCCAATGAAACCCCAATATTGTACAAATGTTGGCTTTACAATGGAAATATTTCCAATGAATTCCCAATATTGTACAAATGTTGGCGTTACATTGGCAATATTTCCAATGTAAATCCAACATATCTACAATATTGGGGTTTCATTGGAAATATTTCCAATGAAACCCCAATATTGTACAAATATTGGCGTTACATTGGAAATATTTCCAATGAAACCCCAATCTTTCACAAATGTTGGCGTTACATTGGAAATATTTCCAATGAAACCCCAATATTGTACAAATGTTGGCTTTAAATTGGAAATATTTCCAATGAATTCCCAATATTGTACAAATGTTGGCGTTACATTGGCAATATTTCCAATGTAAATCCAACATATCCACAATATTGGGGTTTCATTGGAAATATTTCCAATGAAACCCCAATATTGTACAAATATTGCCGTTACATTGGAAATATTTCCAATGAAACCCCAATGTTTCACAAATGTTGGCGTTACATTGGAAATATTTCCAATGAAACCCCAATATTGTACAAATGTTGGCTTTACATTGGAAATATTTCCAATGAATTCCCAATATTGTACAAATGTTGGCGTTACATTGGCAATATTTCCAATGTAAATCAAACATTTCTACAATATTGGGGTTTCATTGGAAATATTTCCAATGAAACCCCAATATTGTACAAATATTGGCGTTACATTGGGAATATTTCCAATGAAACCCCAATGTTTCAAAAATGTTGGCGTTACATTGGAAATATTTCCAATGAAACCCCAATATTGTACAAATGTTGTCTTTACATTGGAAATATTTCCAATGAATTCTCAATATTGTACAAATGTTGGCGTTCACTGGCAATATTTCCAATGTAAATCCAACATATCTACAATATTGGGGTTTCATTGGAAATATTTCTAATGAAACCCCAATATTGTACAAATATTGGTTTTACATTGGCAATATTATCAATGTAAAGTCAACATATCTACTATATTGGGGTTTCTTTGGAAATATTTCCAAGGAAATCCCAATATTGTACAAATGTTGGCTTTACATTGGAAATATTTCCGATGAATTCCCAATATTGTACAAATGTTGGCGTTATATTGGCAATATTTCCAATGTAAAACCAACATATCTACAATATTGGGGTTTCATTGGAAATATTTCCAATGAAACCCCAATATTGTACACATGTTGGCGTTACATTGGAAATATTTCCAGTGAATCTCCAATATTGTACAAAAGTTGGGGTTACATTGGAAATATTTCCAATGAATTCCCTATATTGTACAAATGTTTTCATTACATTGGATATATTACCGATGAAACCCCAATGTTGTACAAATGTTGGCGTTACATTGGAAATATTTCCAATGAAACCCCAATATTTTACAAATGTTGGCTTTACATTAAAAATATTTCCAATGAATCCTTAATATTGTACAAATGTTGGCGTTACATTGGCGATATTTCCAATGTAAAGCCAACAAACCTACAATACTGGAGTATCATTGGAAATATTTCCAATGAAACCCCAATATTATACTATTGTTTGCGTTACATGGGAAATATTTCCAATGAAACCTCAATATTGTACAAATGTTGGCGTTACACTGGAAATATTTCTGATGAATCCCCAATATTGTACAAATGCTGGCGCTACATTGCAAATATTTCCAATGAATCCGCAATATTGTAGAAATGTTGTGATTACATTAAAAATATTTCCAGTTTATCCATAATATTGTACAAATGTTGAGATTACATTGGAAATATTTCCCAAGAATCTCCAATATTGTACAAATATTGGGGATAGATTGGAAATATTTGCAATGAATCCCCAATATTGTGCAAATGTTGGCGTTACGTTGGAACTATTTACAATGAATCTCCAACATTGTAGAACTGTTGGCTTTACATTGGTAATATTTCCAATGAATCTCCAATATTGTGCAAACGTTGACGTTACATTGAAAATATTTCCAGTAAAACCCAAATATTGTACAAATGTTGGCGATACATTGGATATATTTGCAACGAATCTCCAATATTGTACAAATGTTGGCGTTACATTGGAAATTGAGAATAAATCTCCAATTTTGTACAAATAGTGCAGATTGGGACCATTGGGAATATTTCCAATGTAAAGCCAACATTTCTACAATATTGGGGTTTCATTCGAAATATTTCCTGTGAAACCGCAATATTGTACAAATGTTTGCATTACATTGAAAATATATTTCAATGAATCCCCAATATTTTAAAATTTGGCCGTACATTGGAAATATTTTCAATGAATTTCGAATATTTTACAAATATTGGCGTTACATTGGAAATATTTTCCACGAAACGCCACTATTGCACAGATTTTGGCCTTGCATTTGAAATATTTCCAATGGCACCCCAATATAGTACGAGTATCGTCGTTATAGTGGAAATATTTTCTAAGAAACCCAAATATAGTACAAATATAGGCTTTACATTGGAAATATTTTCAATGTATAGAATGTGTTTCTGTTGGTAAAATAGGGTACTGATTAAAGCAGGGGTAGCTGGCCCGGACCACCCGATTTGAGGAGACCACCCCCTACTCTCCCCCCCCCCAAGTGCAGATATAAATTTTTGTTTAAATGGTAAATGATAAAAAATTGTCAAAAGTGACCCAAAATTTCTATTTTTCAGATTCAAGAGGGCTCTCTTCTCCGCGCCCATACTTTTCTATGCTCCATGCCCTCCTGAATGTTCTAGTTACACCACAGATGTATTCTCATTTTAAAGGCTCCCTTTTTTCCATATATCTATATTATAAAGGCCAAACGTATTTGTGCGTAACGCATACGTAATTTTGCGAATGGCAATACTTTCTTCTGGAATTTCGGTTTTGCAATTTTCGCTACTGCAAATTTTACACTTTTGAACATCGCACATTCTCAATTTTTACATCGGCGTATGCAGATGCAATTTGTTTGGTAGCTGTATCCTACTGTGCTGTATCCTTTGGTAGCTGTAGCTGTATAGCTGTGCTCCTACAGTTTCTTTTACCAAAATTACATTTAAAAAAATAAGTCATATTTGTGGTAATCAGATGGTGGTTTGGAATATTCATTTTTTAAATTTATTTATTTAATAAAAATATATTTCAAATAGTATACTCAATGTATTATATTTAAAATAATTATAATTGATCATTTTTATAGTTTATCAATCTAAATCAGGTTCACTTTGATTTTTAAGGTGATACATATTTATAAATCTTTACTAGTTTTTCACATTGCTTTGAGCGTAGTCTGTTCTGTAATTTAGACTATATGAATCCAAATATAGAGAAAATCATCTCGAAGGAAGCAGAACTAGATGAAACAGAATGCAGAAATTGGAAAAACTACGAAAATCAGAATCTAACTAGTTTTCCTTTTCTGTACTTTTAAGAATTTTTCACCATTTTGAAGCAGAAAATTAGAACACAATACTTTCTGAGAAAAGTGATTTAGGAAAATAGTCTATCTTTAATTTTAAATGCCAATATTGCAGGTAACCACTATGAATGATACTGAATTATCCATGCATCAGTTTCTTCCTCTTCTGTTAAATCAAGCCTTTCCCCTCTAAATTTTGCATCCATTATATTAGATAAAAAATGCACAGACCCGATAATCTGTTAATACTATTTTAGCATAATTTTCTTGTGTTATTTTAATTCTTCTAATTCCATCAAATTTCACCAAATCTTAACAGAACAAGACAGTGTGGTTGTATCATTTTGCAGTTCATCAAGCGCTGAAGATGTAACTATATTATCTGCTTGTTTGATTCAAACATTCCTTCTCTCAAATACTACTATATTTTATTATTATTTTTTGTAAAAATCTTAATTTCTTGCTTGATCTGTTTCAAACTTTAAGATAGCTTAGCTTATAACATTTGATAAAAATTTACAAAAAAGAATGCTACGTCAAATGCTGCTATTTTCAAATAGTAATTTCTGCAAAAATCTTAATTTCTTGACTTAAAACCCGACTACCTTGACTGACCTATATATCTAAGATAGATTGTTTAACGTAGTTTTATTCAAATACATTTTTATTAAGAATATAGTACTCTACCTAGTACTGTATGCGCAGCATGTCTTCTATATAGTGAAATAGGCAGCGGGAACCCGTTTCGAGGTACATTCGGCACAACATTTGCATATAAATTACAGATTCGTTTGAAAGAAAGGACCCCCGTGCTTGCGCAACACACCTGCTATAAGGTGCCATAGGCAGCGGAAATACAGTTTGAGATGTGCATCTAAATTAGAGATCTGTTTAAAAAGCAGGGGCCCAGTAGTGAGTCTTTTGGCCTGGTATGCGGTGCCATAGGCAGCGGGGATCCGGCTAAAGATTTGTTTGCTTTGAGATTTACATATAATTTTTTTTAATCTGTTTTCGAGATTTTCGTATAAAAGAATCAGGCTCCCTAGCAACTGAAGACAGTTAATTTAATTATTATAGTTACTAATTATTATAGCAACTTTAATAATTATATTTTGTTCAAAAATAAAATTAATTATTCATTGTAACAATTAAAATGTATTTAAAAATGATAAGTACTCACTTTTATCATTTAAAATAGTATTAAGTTCATTATAATAGTACTGTTATTAATAGTATTTATAATAATCAATAGTAATATTAATAATAATTAATAACAATTGTATTAATAATAATTAACATTAATTATTATAAATATTATTAATTTGTAATAAATAGATCAGATGCAATTAAAAAATGTAAAATAATATATTTTTAAATGAATACACACGTATATTATAGAAATATACAAATATACGGGAAAATAACTAAAACTCACAAAAACCCAGAAAAACCCACAAAAACCCGGGTGGGTTGGGTTTTTGTACAAAAACCCGGGTTTTTGCCAACCCTGGTTATTTCCCGTTTCCCCCCTCTATACTTAACCATTAAACTCCCAAAAATCTTCAGGCATTATATAAGCATGATGAGAAAGAACCTGTATACAAAATTTGACACAGTTGGGTAATTCTGCATAAAAACCCATTTATCTGATTTAAGGTGGATGGCGGGGGGGGGGGGGGTAATTCATCCGTTCGCAAAACATATTTTCAGTATGAACGTATATCGAAAAATTGAACCAAAACAGTTAATTCTGCTTGAAAAACACGTTTACCTAAATTAAGAGCCTCCTCCCGATCCCCCTTTTATACTAAACCAATGAATCCCCAGAATCAATTCCTTGTCACCTTTCTTCCGGTAACTTTTTCCCTAGTCACTTTCTTTCGGTGTCACTTTTTTCCGTTTTCGTAGTTTATGTCACTTTTTTCCGATAACTTTTTCCCATTTACTGCAAAAGTCGGTATTCGATAAAAATGACTTTCGGTGTGCATCTCTAGATTGTTTATTATCGATAATCTTAACGATAGATGAAATAAATCTGTTTAAGGCTGTTTTTCCCAAATACTCTGTTTAACAAGTACAAAACGTGTTGACACATTCACAAATTCATTTTTTAAAGAAAAGATGAAATTAAAGGCCTGACTAAGGAAGTGATATGAATTTTGTGATCTATAAATTAACCATTGGGATATAAGCTATTTTGATTGGGTGACAAGCACGTTTCTTATTTCTGTTTGAGTGATTATTCTACTTTCGCATAGAAATTAGGTTCAAGAGGTCCCTTTTTAACACTTTATTTTTCATATTAAATTTAATATAGCGATATGAATTTTCCATTTTGTGATCAATAAATTAACTATTAGGATATAAGCGATTTTGATTGGGTGACAAACATGTTTTTTATTTCATTTTATTTTTTATTTGAAATTTGATATTGCGAAGAAAAAAAAATTCTAAATATATTGTAAACCACGATTTCTCGTTATACTATCCTTAAACTAGAATAACCTAACTACAAAATCAGCCAACAGAGCATTTTGTCTCCTCTCTTCGGAGATGATTCAACCCTTCTTATTCAACTTGTCTCCTTCTCCTTTGGCCAACTATTTTCGTCTTTCACAGTTTTACGATAATTTATATTGAACTCTGCCGAGTTAGGTAATCCACTGACCACTGGGTGTTCTTAAATAAAAAAAGGCAACTTTGTGACACATGCTTTAATTTTTTTTTTGTTCGGAAATGCATGAAAATAGCAGGTGTTGTTATTCAGACACTAACTAATTGCACTCAATTTTCGGTTTCTTTAAGAACACAAAAGATTTTTTATAACAAGCCTTGAAATTTGATGTTTTTGAGCACATTTTCCGACGAAAGCAGAAAAACTGGTCTAAAAGTAGGAGAAAAACGGGTGATCACGTGATCGAAATAGCTTAGAACAGGATAGGTAATTTAATTATCATAAAATGGAAAATTAAGTTCGTTTCGAAATCGCTTCCATAGTCAGACATTCTAATTTTATATTTTTCTGTTAAAAAATGAATTTGTAAATATGTAAAACGTTTTGCGCTTGTTGAGCGATTCAAGCAACCGATACTGGCACCGGAACAGATCCTTTGACATAGAACGTCTTTTTGAGAATTGTACAAATCATTTATTCCAATTCTTCTATATTAAGCGATAATATTTTAACAGTTATACTATTAAAATTGCGGAAAATAAATAAAAAAGTGTGAAATTATGCAAGCAGGGGGCAAAAAAAGAAAGGATAATGAAAAATTTGCTCTTTTTTCTTTTAAGTCTATTTTTAGCATCTTCTAGTAAGGATGCGAACGTCGAGAAAGGCTTTTATTGATAACTGAAAGAAAAATTAAAAGAGGCAAAAGTTTCTCCAACTAAAAGTACCTGTCTAAATTTATCATTTAGGTTTTAAATTATGGAGCTCTAATTTAATTTCAATGAGTTATGTATGAGTTTAGATAGAAGTCTACAGCTAGCTCGGACACATTTTTCTTTTAAGTTTTGAAACCAGACTTTATTCTTTCCAAGCAGCCCGGAGCGACCGAGTCTAATGAAAGAAAATTGGGATAATTCTAAGATGGGGGCAACTTTTATCTTGCTTTCTTTTTCTTTTCTTTTTCTTTTCTTTTTTTCTTTTCTTTTTTTCTTTTCTTTTTTCTTTTCTATTTTTTCCTTTTCTTTTTTCTTTTCTTTTTTTTCTTTTCTTTTTTTTCTTTTCTTTTTTCTTTTTTTATAGTAATATTGTACATTTGTAAAAATTTATTTTTTTTTTCATATGGTGATATAATGGGAGCGATGCGCTTTTCTTTCAATGATCGTCACAATTGAAGTTGGTAGCCGCAGCCTGACGCTATAAACTCAATGCACAAAAAAAAAAAAAAAAAAAAAAAAAAAAAAAAAAAAAAAAACAGCGTTATAAGACTTTAGATGTGAATGATTTTCCGTCATTCCGATTAAAATTGAAGTCATTGGGGTATTATAGATGGCACCATAATTCGAGCCCTGGAATTAAAAGTCAGAAAAAGATAAGTACGTATATACGTAATACGTAACACGAAATATTCAGAATTAGCACCGTTTAATACCGACTTTACATATGGACTGGAAAATGCGGAATTATGGAACTGAATTCATTTTTGCTTTAATATTTCAGGTTAATTTTAAATCCGCATTTAAAGGCAATAATTTATTTTTTTAATTATTAAATATTTTAAATTCTGTTTCAAACAAACTTTGATTATATAAAACTGTTTTCTTTTTCTTTTGGACTTTCCTTTCTAACATTCATGTACAGTGAGGGGAAGGGGAGGGAGAAGCAAATACCTATCTTAAAACTTGTTATCATCTCAATGATAAAAGATTGTAAGATACAAATAATCAGAACATAACCACTAAGTACACCTGACTGTTTTTTGAAATTCAATCCCCTTTTATATCTAGGGGGGGGGGCGAATCGTGCGGCTTGAAAAACATATTACAGAACAATAAAATGCTGATTTTTAAAAAATTATCCATCCTTTCATTTAAGTGAGGGGATGGGGCAGAAACGTATTTTATGATACGCTCTTGCGACACTTTAGAAGATGACATTTTTGGCAAGATTCTTAATAAGAACATAAATATCTGATCGGTTGTTTCTTTATTCTTTATTTTTTTTCCTTTTCCCATCCCCTTTTTTTGGAAGCAACATACAATTTGCCGAAGCCTCTCTGATATATTTTCCGAAATTAAGATTCTCTATGTGTAACACCAGAAAAGAATGATTAAAAAAATAGATATTTTTTTAAGTCAGCAGCAGTGGGCGGGAGGGGGTGAAGGGGGAGCAAAAGCATATATAAAAAATTGTCAAAACCTCAATGATAAAATTTTGTTAGATGAAAATTCAACAGATTATCAATATATAAACTCCTAAGGGGAGGGGGACGGAAGCTACAAAAATTTTACTCGGAATCTATGGTAGGCTTTGAAGATAAAATTTTGGTAAGACATTTTCTCAGAATATAAACACCAGAACGAGCAATTAAAAAAAATTTCCCCCATTACAACAAAGACGAGGGTATATAGAATCCATCTAGGCTTTCCGGATAAAAGTTGTGTATTTTTTTGTCTTGAAGTTTGTGTAATTTGGGCTCTTGTCCGCGTTCCCAGAATAATATGTGGCTTTCACTCTAAAATCTTAATATTACATAGTCAGCTGATATTTATTTTATAATTCAAATTTTTATTTTTGTACATTTTGTAATTTAATAAATACTAAGTAAAGAAATAAGATTGAATAGGGATGCCTTTAGAAATATTTGAGCCTATTTAAATAATATCTCAAATAATTTGTAAAAGTAACGAATGTATAAAAAGTTAGGAATAACCAAAAAATACTTCTTTTTTTTTATGAAGAAGACGCGCAAACTGATTGCTCGCACGAATCCCAAAATACCCTTGGGACACATCCAGATTTCCATATTCAACAAACATTTGCAGAAAAAATTATATATAAGCAGCATGAATATTAACATTTAAATCAAAATTATTGGATAACTCTTGCATGAATAAATTCATTCACGCGCGAAAACGTTTAATCGAGAGTTGGTTACACCATAAAATATTAATATTTCGGTTTGCGAAAACATACGTAGGCTATAAAAAGTACTCGGAAACGTTTCCGAAAATCAGTAGCAGTAAAGAAAATTTCATACATATTTCATTTGATATCAAAATTATATTGATTTCTGAGTTTTCTGCAAATGGAGAAACAACGCTGTACAATGCTTTTTGCAAAATGCGATTTCAATAGGAGAAAATATACAGTTAATTCTTTCTCTAATCTATCTATAATGTATATTCTTTTGTCTCAGCGTAACATGTTTAAAAAAATATTTATTTATTAATAAATAGTAAACATGCTTATATTTCGAATTTTATAAGAGAATTTATAAAAGAAGAAAAAAAAATGTAGGACTAAAACAATGTTAAAAAAAATAATTTAAAAAAAATACGATATTTTAAGCAATTATTAATAAATAATAATGCTCATTACAATTTTAGAAAACATTACATTAGTCTAGTCCCGGGAAGTACGAAGGATTTCAATTCCTTAAATTCCTGTAGGTGCACCGATGTGTGTCTGTGTATACTTATCCGTTTTTTAATAATTATTATTATTTAAACTGTATTTGTGTTTTATATTTTATCAGCCTACGATTCAGTCAGGTTTTTCTACAAAATAAATTTATAGACATTAATTACAGAAAATGAATTCGTTTGGAAAGTTTTTTTTTTTTTTTTTTTTTTTTAAATTGGCAATTGTAAATTGCAAGATTCTTATTTACTAAAAATTTCAGTTCTCTTCTCGTCATCACGAAAGAAGGATAAATTTCGCTTTTAGGCTACACAGAGATTGAAATACTCTCCCCGTCAATTGAATTCTTGGAAGAAGGTTTGTGTTGGACCCAGTTTCGGTTTCTATATAATAGAACGGCGAGGGTTGATGTTGAACAAAGAATCGGGAGATAAGCAAAACCACCCTACTTGACTGAAAGATTTTTCTTTTGCCGGACAACCGTCCCTTTTCTGCAAAACTAATTAAAGATCAAAAACACCGTGTCTCCACAATAAACGAGTCGACACCGAACAGCAAGAAGTGGTCAGGTTTGTTTGGACCTTAACTCCCTTTCTGGAGAGATAACAGCACAAGTCCAGGAGGGTGTATTGTTCGATGTTTTCTAGGAATCCAGGGGACTGAATTGGACATTTTCTCTGTCAAGGTCAAGGTCACTTTATCTCTAAAGAAAAGCTAACATCTCTCTGGCGTGAAGAGCAAATATAAATGTGTTTTTAAAAATACATGTAAAGAATTGTGAACAAATTCAAGAATATTTCTTTTCTCAAAATGCATTTTTAAAATGTTTAACAGCTGATTATTTCAGTTTACCGTTGCACATGGAATTTTAAACTAAATATTTAAAGTTCTAATTAATGGGATAAATGTACTACAATTTAAGTTTAATTGAAATATTATAAATGCGATTTAATGCATAAATCAACAAGATGGATTGAAGTACTTTAAGAAATTAATTTTAAATAAATAAATAAAAACCAGCTGAAAAAAAAGTTATTTCAAATTATACTTTTTTCATTCAAATATAATAATATAATATATATATATATATATATATATAAGGAAATGCTGCGTTGCGCAGTCATTAATGGATAATTTTATTATTAATAGTTGTTATCGTAAGATAATTTGTGGTATTGCTGCTGATTTTGGATTTTTTCCATACTGAGCCCATTTTAGCATATTTTTAATTTTATAATTATTAGACACAATTACAATTATTTATTGCTGCGTTGCGCATAATTTGATGTATTTCTTTCTTTATTTTTCACATCTTTATACAGGCTGCGTATCTATAACTTTTTATAATTTTTTCCACTGTTATAACATTCGATCTACCAGATTTAAATTTAGTTTAGTTTTGTTTTTGTAGCATACTTATAGTCTTCATACATTTTAAAATACAGTTTATCAGTTCTTTCTACTGAATTTTAAATTTTGGTAAATATCTGTATTTCAATGGATATATTTATAAAAATGTTTATCTATATACATACATATATATCAAGAATTTTGTAGTAATAAACTGTTAAAATATGCAGCGTGTTTTAAAGATATAGATGCAAATTTTGATTTTAGACAAAGTATACTAAAATTTATATATATTTATACTCTCAGTTCTCACTAAACAACATTCAGATTTTTTTTTTCTTAGCCATAAACACAATGAAGATAACTTAACAAAATTTTCACAGACATATATTCTTTCTGCGAAACTACAATATTACAAATAGTTATAATTGAGAAATTTAAAGATATAGTTATGAATCACTTTGTTTCAAATTTATTTTTCTGTACGGGCTCATTGAGTTCTAATACTGTGAAATATTTTCAGTTGCTATTTACATCAAGTTTTGTAGAACCTTTATAATCCGATCTTATTATGAATAAAATGACATATTCCTAATTATATGACAACATTTTTTTCACTTTTAAAATAGGTTCCAAAAATGAAAATGTCTCCATGAAAAATACTTGTAAACAGATTGAAAAATTAAAAAAACAGCCTTTATACAGATTCATTTCAGCGAGTCAATGAAAAAAACTTCATCTAAAAATATTGAAATGCGTCCGAAATATCGTTATAATGATTTTCCGTAAAATTAGCACTGGAGAATGGGTCTTTTCGCTTGACTGAAGCAGTTCTTTAACATCATTTAACATTCAGAATTAAAAATGAATAATAATTTATACAAATACGTTCTTTATTCAAAAAAGGAGGGGGGGGGGATAAAATGATGCGTTAATTATAAGTTACAAACTTTGCATACTATTAGAATGGCGCTATGCATCTTTAGGAGTATATTAAGCAAAATGATACTTTAGTAAAACTAGTCAGAAAATATACATTAATTAACTACTGCCAAGTAATAATAAGTAAATAAATAAATTATATTTTAATTTCATAAATTGGTTAAAATAGCAATTTGATTTAATTGTGAAATTAATTATGATCATCTGTTGACAATCTTCGAAATTACAGGAGAATTCACCTAAAAATCTGAAATAATATGATTTTAAAAGTAAATATCATAATTCGGTGGTATGCCTTTTATGCATAACTGAAAAATAAATTTACATTTTGCATATTGCAAAAATTTTGTATGTATGATAAATATCAGAATGCATTAAGCAAATTTTCATAGTTAAGAATGAGTATTAACTTCGATTTAAATCAATTAAAAAATTAAAATTAAAAAATTAAAAATTAAAAAAATCTCCTCTTTACATTTATGTAAAATGACTTAAAATTACAAAAATCATGATTTTACATAAAATAATAGAATTATAAGAAATTAGCATCCAAATGCTTTGGAGTCGAACAGTATTTTAAATATTCCTACCTATCTATTTATATGCGTCGCATAGTTTTGTATTCCCTGCATTTTTGTTTAATCTGTTTATTTATCCATTTATTTATTGCTATCCTATATTATTTTTGTGTTTGTGTTTTCAACTTTATTATATATACTATATTATTATATATATCATTATTGATTACTCCTTTACGGCGAGTTTTCCTTAAATATAGCAATTTCAAAATCGACATAAATTTACAAATTTTACACCATTTTCTGAATAAAATTATTTGTTTTTGTGGAAGATGGACAATGTTGATGCATTTTTCATTTTCAAAATAAGTGGGAAGATTGGATGGCTCGAAAAACATCTTTGTTAAAACTTCAAAGAGCATATGAATGATAATTTTGTATATAGATATTTTCAGTTATAATATTTAAACATGTTATTTTTAAACTCGAAGGCAGATATAAAATGATTTTTTGTAATTATATATAATATATCATTTTTAATTAATTTATTTTTTCGATTTGGTGCACCTTTCTAGTCATGTATGTCATCTTTATACATAAAAAAAGTAATGGTCTGTCTATTCACTGGTAATAGAAATGTTATAATTTTTAATGGATTAAGATGTTTGATATCAAATTTGTAAATATGTCAAACTGTACATGGTTACAAGTTAGCTCAAAGCTGAAACATACATATTTAATCAATGCCAATTCAGTGTATTTTGTAACTCTCGAATTTTAACACTGAAAGAACTCTTCCAAGATTACTATAATAGCCTAAATAGAAATATTTTGAAAGAAGAAGGTATGGTTTTCGTTGATAATAAAGTAGAAATTTCACAAAGAAATATCTGTTTTTTCCCCCTTTTACTTTAAAAATCTCATTATTGGAATTCAAATACAAGGCTCGCAGCGTTCCTAGATTTTTTTTTTTTTTTAATACTTTGCTAAAAGCATTTTATATCCAGAATCTTCGTGGCAGATTCCTTTACCATCTATAATAGAATTCTACAATAAATACTACCATTTTAAAATTTAGATAGGAAAATGTGAATTATTTAGGAACGCTGCAAGCATTGCGAATATTTTTTTTATTTTTTTATTAATTAATTTATCTATTTTTATATGCTAGAAAGACAAATTAGGTCATCATATAGACATTTTATGAGAATGCGAAATAATATAAGTGGGGAAGGAGAAACAGAAAAGTTTTGCTTATTTTTATCCCCATCTTCAATATGTTATCGCATACTGATATAGATTTATTTATGATACTATATTGATTTAACTGTGCACTTTTATAACTTTTTTATTACGTTAAATTAACTAAGATAAACATAATCATATTAATAAATGAATAAAGTCATGAAATAAATTGAGCCACTTAACAAGAAAGAAAAATCATGCATCAAGTAGCGATTATAAAACGCTTTCCAACCAATTAACAAAGTGTAACAATACTTTACCTTTTAATAAAGAATAGCGAATAATGTCAAAGAAAACAATTGTGAAAATACATATCACATTTAAAAAGCCAAGTTTAACAATTATTATCGGTAGACAGACAATTAGCAGAATTCGTTTGTAAATACCTGTATATGATACAGAAATTTCGATATATATATATTACCCAATGTGTCAAAATTTACTTCTGCTTGAAAATACATAATGCAAACGAAAATTTCTTTTCAGTTAATAAAAAGGAAAAAACTTGAATTCATTTGCAGAACTCTGAATATGATCTATAAATTTTAAACACGATTTAAAACACAACAAAACACAACTGTAACACAATTATGAAATAAGCTATTTATTTAATTTAAGTGAGGTTATTCCCCGTTCTCCCCTGTATACTTACCCATTTAACCCTTAAAACTATTCAGGTATTCACTTTATGAGAAAGAACCTGTATCCAAAATTTGAAATACATCGAGTAATTGTTCATAAAGAACAATTTGTCTAATTTAGGGGGGGGGGGGGAATAAATATCCGCTCCCTCTTTTTAATTAGTAAAATAACTCCATAACTATAATCAGGGATATATCATATCATAATGAACCTACATCCATAAATTGAAGCAAATCGGATAATTCTGCGTAAAAAGCTATTTATTTAATTTAAGATGGGTTATCCTTTTTCTCTTCGTTTATACTTAGCCATTAAACCCTTAAAACTATTCAGGGATTCACCTGATCAGAAAGAACCTTTATTTAAAATTTGAAATACATCAGATAATTCTGCGTAAAAACCGATTTATCTAACTTGAGGGGAAGATCCCCTCCTTTTATAATGAGCAAAAGAACCCCATAACCTAACCAGAGATACGTCTTATCATTATGAACCTATGTCCAAAATTCCAAGCAAATCAATAATAATAATAATAATAATAATAATAATAATAATAATAATAATAATAATAATAATAATAATAAAAATAGTAATAATAATAAACTTGGGTAAAAAGCTATTTATTTAATTTAAGACATTTTATCTATACATACCCTCTCTATACATAACCATTAAACTTCCAAAATTCTTCAGGCATTATAAACTATAAATAAGCCTTATCAAAAAGAACATATATCCAAAATTTGACACACTTTGGATAATTCTGCATAAAAACCCATTTATCTAATTTAGAGCAGATGGGGGAGGGGGTTAGTCGCCCGTTCCCAAAACTAATCAGTCAAGCGTCTTTTCAGTATGAACGTATATCAAAAAATTGAACCAAAACGGTTAATTAAGCATGAAAAACCTCATTTACCTAAATTAAGAGCCTCTCCCCGATCAATGAATCCCTACTTAACCAATAAATCCCCAAAATCAATTCCTTGTCACTTTTTTTCCAGTAACTTTTTTTTCCGTGTCCCTTTTTTCCGGTAACTTTTATCCCGTATCACTTTTTTAGTTTATGTCACTTTTCCCGATAGCTTTTTTTCCGGTCACTTTTTTCCCGTTTACCCTCACATTAATATGCATAAGAATCTAATAGCATTCTTTTTATGCCATAAATTCTGTACACCTTCAGTTAAGGATGTATTCAAATCCAAACTGCTTTTTTTTTTAAATTCTTTTTTTGTTAGTTTTTGTTCTGAAACACCCCCAAATTAACATATTCTCTCATTCAGAAACTATTATTGTGCCGTGTTTGTCGCTTTTATGATAAATATAGAATATATTTCAAAAAATGCTGTCAGAGTTGGAATTTTCAACTGAATTTTCAGAAGCGAGTCAGCTGAGAAAGAAAAAAATGGACATGCTAAAAAAAATGTTTATAAACCATTTTTAAATTAATTCAGCGGAAAATTAAAAAAACACGGCCTCTTATATATCTCTTCAATTATCACGTCAGCAAGTTTCATGTCTTATATTTTAAAAATGTTGATGAAAATGTAATGAAATTATCTCAGAAAATTTCAAGCTATGAGATAGAAAAAATTTATTTTTGAATACACCTTTAACTGTTACCAGATGACTACCATTTCGTTTTCATGTCATAAAAATCAGCCTAAAGTGTTTCTACAGCATTTTCTGTATTTCTGTTGAATGGACTCTTATAGTAAAACGTAAAGCACTATTCAGTACCTTGCAACCTAATTACCTACACATTTTATACTTTTATTAATAAATATTTTTCTCGAATATGTCAGAAAGTAGCTGGTTTAGATTTGAAAACAGCTTTATAAAGTATAAAACTCAGTTGATGTAAAACACGTGTATTTACTTCAGCCTGAATAACCATAACTGCAAATTATGTACCTTTACCAATAACACAATTTTTTTATAAAGCAACATACAGTCGAGTCTCTCTATAACGAAACTCCATGCATCGAATTTCTCTATGTAGCGAATTTTTAGTAGGAACAGTCCCCTTTTCGTATGATTACATTAAAAGCAGTCTCTATATAACGAAATATCTATCTCCATATAACGAATTTTTTCATAAATCGGTCTTAATTTATTCAGTTTTAAAAAGCTTCGAAATGATATGGAATCAATTCTCCATCTCTTATTTTTGATTTATCGTCAATGCTGAGTTTTTTTTCTTTTTTTTTTTTTAAATATTACTTCTTTCCTTGTTCTTTAAATCCAACGAATTCATCCCACCTCCCACACACCTTTCCACATCCTTCTCAA
The DNA here is from genome assembly GCA_964019185.1 of Maratus speculifer. Lineage (NCBI taxonomy): Eukaryota > Metazoa > Arthropoda > Arachnida > Araneae > Salticidae > Maratus > Maratus speculifer. The sequence goes on from OZ025295.1 coordinate 94,376,467, forward strand.
AACAGTGTCAATTGGATTGATACACATGTAAGAGAGGAATCAATGAGAGGCACATAAGAGAGGCCTTCAAATGGAGGGAAATGTTAACTACAATTTTTCATTCCTTGCTAAAATTTGAGCTTTTTTTTTTTTTTTTTTTTTTTTTTTTTTTTTTTTTTTTTTTTTGAGAGCGTAACAACTTTAAAATCAAAACAACAAAAAATTACAGATTTCTTCGTCTGAAATTAATGCAAGCCTTCCTTATTTGATTTTCATTAAGCTTTCAAATAAATGTCTGTTCTTTTTTGAAACAGCTTAAGTAATTAAGAAATAAAATGTTAGGTTAATATTTACTTTTAAACATTTCAAATTCTTAATTCAAAAGATCAAAAGTAATATTTGTTCAAATTTCACACATTAAAAACGATTTTTAACATCATTCTCTATACATCGAATTTCTCTATATAACGAATTTTTTACTGAAACAGTGGATTTCGTTATATAGAGACTCGACTGTATTTAAACTTCAATGCAGTATCCACTGTTTAAGTGAAGATATATTTGTCATAAACCTTATGAACATTGCGTTAATCGTACTTTTCGCTTAATGTTTAATTATTATAGAGCAATAAAAAAAAAAGGTCATGAAAAAAGGAAAAGAAAAATATTTAAAATTTCAAATATCAAATATTAAACGCACCTTCCACTCCCTAATTCTAATACATCCCTCACGACACCCATGGAACAGTTAATAGAGTTCATGCAATAATTTCCTTATGAAATTTGTATAAATTCATGATCTTATAACTTCGAAATTTATTTCTATAAACACTATTTTCATATTTTACTATTCACTGAACTATCATGGCGTGTTCTCCAGATTTTGAGTGGATAGCGCTTCACTAATTACCGGTTTCAGTAACACATGGGAATTTCCGTTGACCCAGATGTGATCATTACGTTTGTATAACTTACAAAATTCAAAAGGGTACTTACTATGTGCCAAAACATGTGTTGCTGGTTTAACAAGTAATGATCTGGTATCTTTTTTCTTTCTCTCTCTCTCTTTTTAGGAGAAGGAAATGTTGCTACTCAGCTTGTGCATTTAGAGAATTTTACCGCAAGATAATCCAACAAAACTAATGTGCTTCTAAATAAAAAAAAAAAAAAAAAAAAAAAAAAAAAAAAAAAAGGTTTGGCACATTCGGTTTGAAGCACTCGTAAAAGGGTTTTTTTTTCTTTCTAGTGAAATGGTTAGAGGGGGCTCTAGATTAAGCTGGGGGGGGGGGAGGTGGGCTCAGTCCTCCTCGCCCACATCTGATTACAGGCCTGAAACAAACTATTACATGCTTATTTTTTTAATACGGAACCTGCTATAGTAAACTTCAATATTATATATCAGGTCACCGTAATTTATGGCACGGACAGGTGAATCTAGGAAAAAAGTGACCGAAAAAAATGTCAGAAAAACAAGAGTGGAAAAAAAGGTGAGAAGTAAAAAAATGGAAAAAATAGGTAACCGGGGGAAAAAAAGCGACAAAAAATCGATAAATATTGAACTTTTCAATTATTAAATTATAAAAACTAAAGTGGTAACAAATGTCTGATTTATATCTTTCTGGTAGGCAAGTGGCTCCCAGCCAAGGGTACGCAGACCCTTGGAGATACGTAGCTGGGGGTAAATGACAGTAATGTCAATAATGGCGGAAATCACAAAATGTTAGAAATGGCATTGTGATTTTTATTGATTCATTATATAGTTGAGAAAAGATAATTAGTATGATGTTATAATATTTTATTATTATATTATTATATATTTTATTATATACAGTCCCTCAAATTAATGTCCAAACATTCTGACCGATCCCAAATACTTTCCATTTCAAAATTTGTCAGTTTGGACATTAACATGTTTGTTATTATTAAGCTTAATAATAACTTTGCTAAGGAAGTAATTTGTTTTTGAATAAGAAAGTGATCTGTCTAATTCTTAAATAAATAACTTGTTTCATTGTCTATGAAACAAGTCAAACATTTTCAACCACGTGTGAAGAATAATAATTTTGTTTTCTAAAGGTCACCCTTGAGTTGAAACAACAAAAGTAGAATAAACTGAAGGAAGAATAAATTATTCTTATCACGTATACTCTTTTGAAAGAGAAACATGCGTTTATCAGTCCCTCCTCAAATTATAAAATAATAACTTTGCTAGCTTGCAAAGATATAATTTCGAATTTAAATCTTTATTCTATATATCTTTGCAAGCTAGCAAAGTTATTATTAAGCTTAATAATAACAAACATGTTAATGTCCAAACTGACAAATTTTGAAATGGAAAGTATTTGGGATCGGTCAGAATGTTTGGACATTAATTTGAGGGACTGTACGTTATACAATGATGTATATTTTTTAATATATTAATATTATAATATTGGTATATTAATAATAATAACAATATAAGAATATTTACATTATTATAAAAATTATTATTCATTATATAGTATTATATATGTTTATATAACTTAATACATATAATAATATAATATAATATAATATAATATAATATAAATTAAAATAAATAAATAGATATACTGAAATATTAACATGCAATTTAATATGTATTTTTCCGCATAATTTAATGTATATTCAATAATAATATATATTTTTAATAATATATAAATTATTATATATTATAAAAGTAATTATTATTATTATTTATAATTACTATATGTTATATTATTATATTTATTATTATTTATTTATGCATTTATTTTTATTGATTCATTATGCGTTAATTAAATATTATCATTTTTTAAAATAAATTTTTGTTAATGAGTATAATTTTTAATATTTAATTTTGTTTTTATATATGCATTTTGTTTATTGATTTACTATAAGGTAACAAAATATTATCATTTTTTTAAAATAATTCTTGCCAATGGAGCTAATTTTTAATATTTAATATTACTTAAAGGTTATACTTTAATAATTAAAATAAAATATGTATCATTAATGAATCACAATATCAGTAAGAACATTTTGGTTTTTGACATTCTCATTATTTATTGACAAGTTCAATATTTACCAATTCCTTGTCCCTTTTTGACGTGTTTGATTTAAGAAAAAAAAAATAAAGATAGAAATTTGAAAATAAGTTAATGTAAAATGTATTAAGTAAACAGTGTCTTTGTCTCTCTGTATTATTTAACAGCGCTATAAGAATGTCCTTTTAAATACGATATTTGAAATGTATCGTTATAAATCTAACGGAATTTTCATCAAAGTTTTTTTCTCATTTTAATATTCACGTGAAATTTTTTATTTATTTATTTATTTATTTATTTATTTATTTATTTATTTATTGAAGGAAGGAAGGAAGGAAGGAAACATTATTTGCACTGTCTTAGAATTCACTACAACAGTTGAAAAAAATATCTCAAAATATAAAATAATTATCTCACGCAAATATATTTTCAAATTTAAGTTGTTTTGCCTACTATTAATTATTTGCGCCATTTTAAATATGACGTACTTTGCACTTTCCTCCATTTATGACTTTTAACACATAATAATGAATTTATTATTTTTTTCTCTTTTAAAAATTTACATGCAAATATATTTTTTATGGTATGATTTTCAATATTTTTCTGTTTTTAACACGAAAAAATTTTATTCTAATTTGAAATTTATTTTCTGTTTATAATAGTAACGTGTAAATAAATTTTTTATTTGTAGGAAATATTATTTTTACTGTTTTTAAAATTGACAACATTTTAAATTAATACTCTCTTTTAAAATATGTAGAAAAATGCCTCCCGAAATGCTGAAAATTTGAATTTAAAATAGGAATAACGCTTTTGAAAAATGGGCAAAAATATAAATGCAGTCTGCACACTTGTAATGTATAAAATGATTAATATCTATGTATTTTTTTTTTACTCGTATTTTTTTTTATGGAATAATTTTGACCAAATTTATCATTAAATCTCTCTTAAAATAATTATTTGACTTAAAAATTTTCTTCAACAGCATGTTTATGAACATTTCGCGATAATACTACCAATTTTCATGTTTTTGTATGCAACAGTTTTCTTAATATTAATAAAATATAACCACTGTCATATATATATATATATATATATATATATATATAATATCATTGTTAGCATTTTTTTTAGAATAGAGCGATACGACGGCAAAAAAATCGAAAATGTACGATGGTTAGAAGATTTAAAAATTGTAATAGTGAAAATTGCAAAGCTATAATTTCATCGGGAAATGCTGCCATTCGCAAAATGACGTCATTGTTAAACACAGATACGTTTGTCCTTTATAATACTGAAATTGATAGGTAGGATAGATATCGAATATTTTAGTAAAACTAACAATATTTATTAAAATGAAAGAAGATAACTTGATCAAATAAAATCCTACAATGAAAATTAATGAAATTTGTATAAAGCATCACTCTGGAATCTAAAGTAAAATAATTTTCAATTCATTGAATACAAAAGTTAATGATTCCGTTTAAGAAATATGCAATAGCAAATACTTTTTATTGCTTAAAAAAGAAAAATAATTACTTGACGTGACCAAAAAAATCTGAACAATTCTCTAGTACAGCACTTCCCTATCTTTTTTCTTCCACGTACTCCTTTCTTAGTCTTTTCATTTCGGAGCACCCCCATTTCTTAGAAACACGCAACCCCCCCCCCCCACCCTCTCTCTAACTAAACTCAAATAGATAATGCAAACATGCCTTTTTACATTGGAAATTTTCTCATTTCAGTCATTTGATAAATCAATACAAATTACATTGCCATTTCTAACATTTTTGTGACTGCACCATTACCGATATTGTTTCCCGGTAGTCTCTGTCAGCAGACCCGATACGTAGACGTATATGTACTAGCTTGAAAACCGCTGCTCTAAGATTTTTGGCGAAAGAAATTGCGATTCTAAAAATCTCCACCCTTCTACTTTATAAGACTGCGGGACATATGCAGAGAATCTAAAATGAATGTGACCTTCAACTTGCTATTTCTCTTAGTCGGAAAATGAGCGTGAAAATGAGCGTGAATGAAACGTTACTTCATTCCGAAAACATCCATTCGCTAAAGTTAATCCCATTGAAACAATTTTAAGATATCTCGTTTGCATTTCAGTGTTTTTAAACATTTATTTTTCTTTTTGCACTGGCTACGAAGCTTGTTTTTGATTTTTTGCATTTTGTGTACTAATTTCTTTTTATCAAGGTACTTATATTTTCGAAGCCAGGGTCAAAATAAAAGTATCTTTATTAAACACAAACAAGAAAGAAACTGTACAGATTGGGATAACTTATGACATACATGTTATAGAGTTCAAATCTTGATAGTTTGAACGAGGGAACGGGGTGGATGTTTTCTTCACGAATTCAAATTACTAATTTTTCAAGCAAATTCGAGAATAAAAATATCGATTTATTAAAGTAAAAACTTTTGCCTCTTTAAACTTAAAATAGTATATAAATTGCCATTGCTTCCAATGGTTTTGACGCCACTATCAAGCTCATTTTACTTCTTTCTAAGAAATTTGAAAAGCAATAGTTTCATCAAATGATTGAGATGACGTGGATGCAATACACTGGGAGAGAATCGTTTGTTTATACAATTAAAAAAAAAACAGCAAAATTTCATGTAACCGAGGAAGGTTACATGAGTTTTTGCTGTTATCGTTACAAAGTAGAGCCCGTCGAATTTCGACGAAAGAAAATATTTAAGAAGGAACTGTTTCATTGATTTATAATAAACATAAAAAATTAGTTACAAGAAAGAATTCACTTTATATTGGTAAGTATAACTCTTAAACAAATTATATTTAACCAAAAGTTAACAAAATACTACTTCTATAAAATTCAGTTGTAGAAATTATAAAAATTAAACAGAGTGCAAATAAAGGGTCTGTTGTTATGAAAAAAATATCAAATAAGGCTCTTATGCTAGGTGAGGTGCCTCTTCGATCCAGAACATTTACAAACTGTCAACAGATGGCGCCACAGGCGCATCTCACAAGGACTCCAGGCAAGCTGTAATAGACTGTTGGTTCGGTGAGTCAGTTACTGTACTGCCGCCGCTTATGTAGCACGCAAGGAAAATCACCTTGTTCCGAGAGACAAAACGTGTCTCAAGATATTTAGAAATGTATTCTATTTCTTTATAAGTTTAATTAAATTTATGTTTGTTTAAGTACGTGCTATTAATATTTATCCATATACACCGTACTTTTGTAAAAAAACATCGACAAGATGAAAGATTAATTCAGATTGAGCAGCCGTGATATCCCATAACCACATGGTTGCTTCAAGTGGTGACCGGACAATTTTGAAAGATGCCTTCTGATATCTCGTTCCTGGACAACGACAGCGATGAAAAAAAACGGTATGTGCCATTTTCTATGTTTCTTTGTGGTATTCTCTGGCCCAATTGTTATATTTACCAGTTATTTTAATTAAAAAATTTTCGAGCCCAAGCGTTCTTATTCAAAATTTTACTAAATTGTATATTTATTTATTTATTGCTCTATCAATATATGTATTTTTAATTCTGCGCTCACAATGCCTGATGATATTCCTGCCGATAATCCGACAGAAACGCTTGCTAGGGTAGCTGTTAAAATTCCTCCCTTATGGAAAAGTAATATTTCTGTTTGGTTTGTACAAGTTGAGGCAAATTTTGCCGTGGCGCAAGTAACGAACGACACTACTAAGTACAATTATTTATTATCTGCTATAGACACAGATACATTAAGTGCGGTATCTGATTTAATTCTTACGCCGCCTCCAAATGACAAATATAATGCTTTGAAACAGAGACTAATTCAGGAGTTTTCAGATTCGCAATCGCAGCAGATACGTAAATTACTCTCTGAACTTGTGCTAGGTGATAAAAAACCTTCCGTTTTACTGCGGCAAATGAAAGAATTAGCGCAAAGTTCCGTTACCGAAGAATTTTTGAAAACTATTTGGTTGGAACGTTTGCCGACGCATACGCAAGCAATTTTGTCGGTTTCAAGCTCCGGATTACAGGAATTAGCAACCCTAGCTGACAAAATTAATGAAATTAAATCGGAATCGGCAGTGTATGCAGTTTCCAAACCCACCGAATCGCCTCGGAACCACCATAACGCGATCTTAAATCTTCAAACACAAATTGAGCAATTGACACTGCAGGTTTCAGAGTTATCCAAAAATGTGTTTAGGAAGCCCAGCCGTTGGTGCGGCGGAAGTGACGTCACAGGGGGGCGTGGTCAGCTGTCAATCAAAAGGGGGGGAGGGAACCGGAAGTGACGTCATCAGGATGACGTCTTGTTAGACGAGGGTCGGTTGAGTTGTTTTTGGCTGAGAGCGTCTTGTTAGACGAGGTGCCTCCCCCCCCATTTTTCCCCTACTTGATTTGGACTTTGAATAATTTTTTTCAAGTTTGATTTTTCAGTGTCGTTCTGTGAACTAATGCCGAAGCATTTTGAGAATATTGAAAAAGAATATTTTTTTTTTCCCTGACTGGGGATCGAACCCGAGTCGTCCGCATAGGAAGCGGATGCGTTAACCGTTATGCTATCAGTTACTTGTGATAGAGTAGGAATGAATTGAAGTTATGGGGGGTTCTGAAGATATGACTTTGCGTCTTGATGTGGTTGAATCTAAGAAGTTTGATTGTTTAATGAAGGCTTTGTAGGCTTGTAATTTATTATTTGAATTAGCGAAATGAATGTATTAATGTTTTAGATTTTAATTAATAACGTTACAATTATTTTTGAATTGATTGTTTAATGAACTTTACAATTAATTTTGAATTGATTGTTTAATGAAAGTTTTGTGTAATTATAATTTATTATTTGAATTTGCGTAATGAATGTCTTATTATTTTTAATTTTAAGTAATAACTTTGCAATTAATTATGATAAATGAATTTAGTTTTCGAATGGGTATTGTTGAATTTTATTTTATTTTTAAATATTTAGTAATAAATAATTATAAATAATTTATTATTATCAATGTATGTTTTCATAGACTTTTTTATTAATGAGTTTTTTCATAGACCTTTTTTTCATTATTTATACATTTCATGTGTGTTAGAATTATTATTGCTATTATTATTATTTTTTAATACCTGAAAATGGTGCGAAGTGTTTAAATTATTTAATCTAGCTTATTTGTAATTAAAAAAAATTGATTGAAACATTCTTATTGATTATTATTAATCACTTATTATTATTAATCACTTATTATTATTATTTTTATTATTATTACATATTACTCTTTTACTGAACGTATTTTTTTAATGAAAAATAAAACTTTTTTTTCTTTAACTTATCTTTTTTTTTTCACCGAATACATTTTTTAATGAAACTTTTTTTTCTTTAACTTATCTTTTTTTTTCACCGAATACATTTTTTTTTACTAAACATAGAACTTTTTTTTTTCCTTGACATAACTTTTTTTTTTTTTACTGAATACATTTTTTTTTTTTTTTTTTTAATAAAACATAAAACTTTTTTCTTTTCAATACATAATTTTTTTTTTCTCTTTTACTGAACGTATTTTTTAATGAAAAATAAAACTTTTTTTTTTTTTTTTTTTTTTTTTTTCCTGTTTTATCACTGTGTTGAAAATAAGTGATTCTTTTTCTATTAATTTACACATAAATTTTATAATCGATTAGTAAAAAATGATAAAGGCATGATAAACATCGGATAACAGCAATGAACCTTATCCACCAAATAATATCGTATTATCAGATCACTTTGTAAACCAATCCTATTATTTTAAAAAAAACAGTAGCGCCACCTAGAATTTAACAGATTTTTGTGAATCAGTAGAAATTTATCACACTGTTTATTGTTTTTTCGTCGTATGAAGACATTAAGTGGTGTTCTTTAAGTGAGTGCTGTACAAGAAATTTCTTACTTCAAGAATATGGAATCAGATTTACCCACCCAAGAGATGCAAGTTTCGAATAGTGGAAGATTACCATCTTCATCAACCCAACCATCCTTTTCCTGTAATCAATGTCAAAAATGCTTCTCTAGAAAGATTGCGTTAACCAGACATCAAAGATTCCACTTGGTTAAAAAGCCCTCTGAATGTGAAACTTTCATTCAAAGTACTGATTTAAAACGACATAGTGTAACTCATTCCAAGACACCCACTACATATAAATGCGACGAATGTGGAATGGAATATTATAGAAAGTATTCGTTAAGAATCTGTAAGAGATTTCATAAGACATATCAATGCGATGAATGTTCACTAGAACTCTCTAAAAAATATTTGTTAAAAATTCACAAGAGATCTCATAAGAAGTTTCATGTTTGTGAAAAATGTTCTAACTCGTTTCCAACAAAGTCTGCTTTAACTAAACATAAAAAAAGTCATCGTCAAAAAGAATATAAATGTAAACACTGTGGTGTTATATTTTACTCTGATCATGATTTTTTATTTCATAAAAAAGTTCATTACAGAAATTTCGAATGTAAACACTGTAACAAAACATTTAATGTTGACACCAAGTTTATTCAACATTTGATTAAAATGCATAAGTGAAAAAATGCAAACTTTGTCAAATCATGTGAACTGGTTGATTTTCTGTACAGTTTATAATTTTTTGTATTTTTATCATTATCGAGAATGATGAATAAATAATGTGTAAATGAAAAAAGCTTTTGTCTTGTATTTTTGTTATAACAATTCATGAAAAAACTTTTTTTTCTTTAACTTATCTTTTTTTTTTTTTTGTTTTTTTAAATAAAACATAAAACTTTTTTCTTTTCAATACATATTTTTTTTTTCTCTTTTACTGAATACATTTTTTTTATTCAACATGAACTTTTTCTAAACACAAAACTTTTTTTTAAAACTAAACTTAATTCCTAAACACAAAAATAATTTACTCAATATAAAACTTTTTTTTCCAATTCATATATTTTTTTTTTTTTACTGAATACATTTTTATACTAAAACATAAAACTTTTTTTCTAAACACAAAACTTTTTTAAACTAAACTTAAAACTTTTTCCTAAGCATAAAAATATTTTTTTTTTCCAGAATAGAAAACTTTTTTTTTTTTTTTTTTTTTTTACATAATAAAAAAACTTTTCTTAAACATAAAAAACATTTTCCCCCTAATCTTAAAAAAAATTTATTTTCTTAAATAAATTTTTCTTTTTCTAAAACATACAAATATTTTTTTTTTCCGAAGCATTTTTCTTTTTCTAAAACATACAAATATTTTTTCCGAAGCATTTTTCTTTTTCTAAAACACAAAAAATACTTTTTTCATAAAATATTTTTTTTTTCCCAAAACATTATTTCTTTTTACAAAACGTATTATTTTCTAAGCATAAAAAAATTATTATCTTTTTAACCTAAATCGCTTTTTCCAAAACATATTTTTTTTTAATCTCCAAACATAATTTAATAATCTGGGAACAACACATAAGCTTTTTTTTGTTTTTATGGGCATTCTTTTCAAAAAATTTCTTTTCTCAAGAAAATATTAGAAAAGTTATTCTAAAAAGTTTTCAGACTTACAAAATAAAAAAATACACAAATAGATGCACGCATAAATATTTTACAATATAAAAATTTTATTTGGTTCATAAAATACAGTAAAGTTTCAAACAGTTTTCTACATTTTTAACCAAGGTATTGGTGATATTGGTAAAGTGGCGTGCTGAGATGATTTTCGTTTTCTATGATGGGGTTCAGGTCTTGCAAAAATAGTTTTCGGTTCAGACTTCAAATACTTGTTTTTTATAAATTCTTGAGGGAAGCTAATTTTCTTTAAAAGTTCTTGAAATTGGTCAAAAGCAACAGGTTTTTGACTTCTGTCTCTCAGTAAAAATCCGACTAGTTGAACAAAATCTGATCCGTTAATTACAGTATCATCGATTTTCAACTCTCTGCTTTCTGAACAGGAAATTTTATTTTGTTTTAAAAATTCCATTATTTTAACAGCAGTTTTCTTTTGTTTAATAGGGACAGAACTTAGAATTTCGTTTTCTATATCAGGAGATTTTTCAAAGGATTTCTGGGGCAGTTGTTCTTCCGGGGGTTTGACTGCATTCATATCTGGGAATAATACAAACTTTTGCAAAATCTGTGTATAAAGCTTAGCTTTTTCATCATCCTCTATTTTTCTTTTCAAAATAGTCTGAATCTGTCTGTCTAAATCACTTAAATGCTCATCGGAAAACTCTTGATCTCTGTCAGCTGGAACAAGTCTGAATTTACGAGCGAGCTCCATTGATCAACGTACTGAGCACTGATACTGCAGCGGGAATAAGTATAGACAAAAATCCTTCTCCTTTTTGAACGAGAAGTCGTCTTTTCTTAAACAAAGGTACTTTCTTGTCTCCCAGACGACGCAATGTTCTTTTATAAGCTATTAATCTATTTTTTTGACGTTTAGAAACAGGTATGTTGCCCTTTAAAAGATTTAAGGCGCATTCACAGACACCTTTTATAATACTATTAGGACACTTTTTAAGAAAGGCTGCTTTTTGCTTCGTCTTGCTTAACAATTTCAGATGTTCCACGGTCGACATCCTGAGTTCAAATGATGGTCGATGAACTTAATCTCTCTTTTATATGTTTACCGTAGGTAAAAGCTTTCGTTAAAGCACAGTGTTTAAAACAGGGTTTGTGACTTGGGCAGTTTACCTCTGAAACATTTAATAGATTAATATTGGGGCACTTAAAGTCATTCAGATTCAAAATCTTTCGTCCAGACATCCGTTCTAAAAACTTTGTTTTTTCTAGTCCTTTCGTGTAAACATTCTTATGAGATAAAAATAATGATGAAAGTATAAGTTCTAATGCTGAATAAGGCAAATCACCACTATTCCATTGCAAACCATGACGGTACCGAGTCAACCAGTTAAATGTTTTTCTTTTTGCGATGGGTAACTGCTCCCAAGGATGCGGTGGAAGAAAGCTCCAACGGGCATGATATTCATTATCAATTTCAAAAAATGCAAGTTCTTTGATAATAAATTCACTCGAATTAATTTGAAAACCTTCGAATTCAACAATGACGGATGACATGCTCACTGGATGACTCACTCTACACAAATGGCTCATCGAAGCTCATACACGTAATGTTTATCACCAGGAAATATACTTGTGCGCATGCGCAAGCTTTCAAAAGAATCGGGCCTTAAATCAATGAATAAGTAGCTAAACGGTAATGCAGTAGCGTCATTAAAAATTTCTTGAAAAGCCTTAGATTTACCAGGATACATTTGTCTGGATAGATGCATTATTTGGCTTTTATCTCGAGGATTTTTGTATAGTACCATATATTGAGAGTTTAAATTAATATTTCGCATTTCTTTACCGTGATGAAACAAGTTTTGAGTTATAAAGATGATTGAGAGATTTCGGTGATGACTGCCTTTCGTGAAAAGTTTGCTCAGTCGTACATCAGAAGATAATTCTGACATCAAATCATCAATGATAATTAAAGCATCTTTTAGAGAGTTAAGATTCGACGGTAAACCTTCTTCAAATTGTACATGTTTCATTAAATTGAAAAGGGGTTGATAGCTTCCATAACAGTATATTATGCGTGCGGGCATGGGCTGAAAATATTTGTAATCAATTAATTTTTTAACAAAAAAGCTTTTACCCGAACCTGTCGGCCCGCTGATAAGGACAGTAGAAGGATGTACTAACTTGAGTATTTCCATGCTTTAAATGACAATAATGAGTAAAAGCTTATATTTTTATAGTTTTTGACTATTTTGACGAATTATTGTTTAGTAAATATAAATAATAAAACTTCTACGATTTTAATGGAAAAAAAATCTTAAGCATGCATATTTTTTATAAAAAAACATATGAATATGATTTTTGTTTATGTAATCCACTAACCTGGATGAGTTTTAAGAAACATTGAATACACTTAAAATAAGAGAAATAATTTTTATTTTTTAAAAATCATGTTTACACCATATCTTTTTTTGACAAATTGATACATTCGAAAATCATTCTTCTTCCTGGATAATACATTGGTAATCGATTTCATACAAAGTCCTTGACATCGTTTTACAAGAAAGTAAATACAATATTGTCCACAGACATTGGACGTTAAACTTTGAAACGTTGTCTTGTTCCAACGCAACCGAGGATATTGCTTGACAAATCTTGCAATGTCTTCTCCATAGGTTTCGGGAGAAAGTCCGTAAGAATCAAAAAAGTCCAGAGTTTTCTTATCTTGAACGTAAATTGCTATCCAATGGGATCCTTTTTCGTCATGTTTATCGGTATTGATCACTAAGGCACAGGGAAAGTTTTGAATATCAGGTATTTTATCAGAAGGAAAAACGCCTGCAAAATATCTCGCCGTAACAGGATCACGAGACAAAATTTTATGAATTTGCGAGGAATTCATTAATTTCCAAAATCATACAGAATATTTCGAGATTTGTTGATTTCGATTAGATTTTCAAATTCAGCATACACCAACAAAGAGACTGTTTGTGCCAAAATCGTTCCGAACTTGATTTCTAATCTTAAATTACTATGACGGATAAGATTAAGATGAGATCCGTCACATAAATCAGGTGACAGATCAAAACAAAATAATGAATATCCCTGTGAAAATTCTGATCTCGAAAGGTACAAACCTTTGTGTTCTGCATTCGAAAATAAATTCTCATAAGCTCGAATAAACAAATTGTTTTCAAAGTCAGGTTGTAGTGGGTTATGAGGAACGGGTTGACCATCGACATAGACGCCTATGAAATTAATATTGTAATGCTTGAACTCAAAAGGGGACTTTTTATAGTTGCCGTTAAATGCGTCATTATCCACACAGGCGATCACGATGCGATTGGGCATCTGACCTGTGAAAATATTATCTTGAACAAAACTCATATTGCCGGTAGGAATGGAATATGATTTGCAAAGCACTCTGTTAATAGGGTATTTGGCAGATGTTTTTTCTAAGCTTTTAGCATGTCCTAAAACAACGCCAGGACTTACTCGTACTTTACGAACAAATAAGGAAGCGTGTTCCAGGGAAACTTTAAACTCTCCTTCGCCTGATAACAAACAAAACTCTGGTTTACTACGAATCAGTTTAATTTTCACATCCACCATGTTAAGGAGGAGTCTTTGCTGATGAAACATATCCAGATGCAATCGACCAATCATATCAACCGAAGCACTCTGTTTAGTCATTTCGGCTCGTTTACTAAATCCTTCATTGGGATTTGCATCTGCCGGATCCACAACATTCATACGACCAGCAGTATCTTTAAAAAATAATTCTGAGGAAAGTTGAGAAGTTTTTTCATCGTACCCGTGATTCAGTAATTTCTCTATCATGGCTCTGTATGGATAAGTATTATTGCTTGAAGAAACGAGTCTATCGTTCAGGCTAATATCCACTTGGGAAAACATGGAATGCAAAAAAAGATTGACGGGTCCCACTTTACATTTATCCGGAATGGGTTTGCCATCCTTTTTCAAAATCTTTACTTTGACATATAACTGAGTTTGGGATAAATCAAGGTAGTCCTCTCCGCTTCCAGAAACATTAAATTCCACAGGCCCTCCATCAGAAACATTGGAAAGTGGGTGAAATTCAACCCATTGGCCTCTTTCAATAACTGTTTGAGTAGGAGGGAGATGAAATAATTCTAATTCTGATTTAGCACATTCGGGAGAGTCCTTTAAAAGGAAAGCCATAGTATAATGTATAGATTAACAGTCAAAAATATCACGTCCTTGCACCTTCCGTGCTTTCGATGAAATGATGCGTTTCGCAGGTTTTCGCTTTCTTTTAAGCTTTCCATGGCCAATCATTTGATCCGCTTTTTCAACTGCTTTTCTCGCTAATTTCTTTCCGGCTTCTTTTGATCGTGTTTTGAGAGACGATTTAAAATTTTCACCTGATATCACATCATTTGCAACCATAGTGCCTGTTCGTAATGCTTCTTTTCCAATAGTTTTGGCACCACTTATCAAAAATGGCATCGCACTACGAAACAATTTAGCAAAAAATCCGCCTATACCGTATCCTCTCTGCAAAACTGTTCCGCGATAGTAAGGCAACCCATCTCCTGTTTGCCCTGCATAATAATCTTCGAACTTTTGTGTACAACATGTATAAGGCACCAACATTTTGTTGATCTTTCTTTATCGCAATCAAGAAGGAAAATGAGACTAATTTAAACGTAAAGCTCTTTTATATGATTTGTCGTAAACGAAAATGCAACGTTACAAAAACTTTACCTCTTTCAAAAGGCACTAAATCTCCAGAATGAAGTCTAATATCTATTTGTACAGTTTGGAAATGTTGACGGATAACTGGTACATACAATGGTCTCGGATAATGAGCATTAATAATTTCGCCATCGCTTCCTTCAACAGAAACAATTTTTAGAAGAGGGGCTTGAACATCCCCTACTATTTGAGGCTCCACGAGATCACAATATACATACATCACGGGAAACGACGACTTTGGGTCGGCCACAAAAGGACTATGTTGCAATCCTGAAAATTCCCCGGGCTCAAATCCTAAAAGTTCTGCTAGACCTTCATGAAGAACTACTTTCGATTTTTTATCTGTCTTGATTGTAACTCTTTTCGTAACAGGGTGAAAATGAAATTCAATTTTATTTTTATGTGAGGGTATCGTCATACTTTTAATGAGATCAGGTATGGTTTCATAACATCCAGGAGGAACTCTCCTACCTTCAAATTTTCCATCCCCCAAGTCAAAACCAAACAAATTATTATCATTTCTAACGTTATACCATGTATGCGGGTAAATGAAATCGACCAAAGCCATTTCCCATTCACCGTTTAAATTTATGGGAGTGGGCAGTTGAGTTGTAAACTGCGATATTTTATTATTTGGGAAAAAGCTTACAGAGCTATCGCTGATGAGTGTGATGTAGAATGACATCTTTTGATGAAATGAAACGGTAAGTATGATGAGTACTCTATTTATATCATTCGGACATCTTCAACCCATGCATTAAATTTTTCAGGATATCCCAGAAATTTCACGAAGTATTTTATTTTCCCCCCTTGTTTTCTTTTTTTCAACACTTTTTCCACGGGGTAAAAACCCGAATCCGAAACTTTTTGTAGTTCCTGCTTGTAAAAAGTTCCTTTAATGATTTCTCCTGCTAGATCTTTTAATTTATAGACAACAGGTACTCGATTTATGATTTTATAAATCGTAAAAATTTCTCTTGTCCAATTTTGTTCATATCCTTTCTCAAAACGTAGTTTCTCCTTACTTATACGAACGGTATCGTTTAATTTCAGGTCAGATTTCATTGGAGATATTTTGTTGTTTGCATACAATGTTTTCCAAACCTGACTTTGGTTATCGAAGTTTACTGATGCTGGCTCCATTTTAATACTACGATGCCACGTGTGGTTATAACTGTGAGTTAATTTATCGATTACATCAATATATCTCTTTGTATTCTTTTCAGTAAAATATTTCCACATTTTCGTTTTAAGTGTACGATTAAAGCGTTCTACTACAGAAGCTTTTGTGGAGTTATTGGTTGTGAAAAAGTGAACCTTCTGTTTTTTAAAGAAATCTTGTACAAGCTTATTTGTGAACTCCTTCCCATCGTCGCAATGCAGAAATTGCGGTTTACGTTCCGAAAATATTTTTTCGAAAGCTCGTTTAATGCCTGGAGCTTTTTTATCTTTTAATGGAATGACCCATGCATATTTCGACAAAATATCTATACATGTCAGTAAATACTTATAGTTATCATTAAAAGAAGACAGAGACTGCATGTCTACTAAATCAGATTGAAACTGCTCGTTTAAGCCACCTACTATGACACGATTTCTCGGGAATTTGTGTCTCAAAGGCTTGTGCAAAGTATAAGATTCTTTCGTTTGAAGCCATTTTTTTATTTGTTGTGTTTTGACGCGACCTTTTAAAGCACGTCGTAAAGCACTGATACCACCAAAACTGGCTGGAAGCTCCGGATCCTGATACATCTGAGTCAAAACTTCCATTGCAACAATGATTATGATCTACACGAAAGTTAACATTCATTTATATTTTCAGCTAAAAATTTTTCACGATGTTTACATCACGAAAGTTTTACTTAAAATGAAAGCATTATAAGAAATCTTTTAAATATATACAATTATATTTTGGAAGAATTTATAAAAATTTAAGTTTTAATCTAAAAAATTGGCCAAAAAAAAAAAAAAAAAGGAGAGAGGGAGAGAGAAAGAGTACATAATATATGAACGGGTATACTCTTTCTCTGTCTCTCTCATAAAGAAAAATTATAAACAAAACACAATATAAAACACACGAAGCAAAATAAACTATGCAAATATACATTTATTCAGATCTAAAAATTTACAAATATAATTACAATGAAATCATTAATTGCTCAAACTCATTTTGTTCTTCTGAAACATACATTTTTTCAATACTTTTAAACAATCCTTTTACGTCAACAGCATCAAAAAATTCTTGTTGACCAAGTACAAAATCAAAATCAACATTTAAGTTTTTCAGCACAATATCTTTAGCTACATCACTCAAGTTTATTTGAAATAATGCTAGATCAAAGTATTCAGCAAATTTGTCGGTTCTACTTTTAGACATGCAATCGTGCATGAACTCTACTTGATAATTATCTCTACATCCACAACAGTTTATAAGTTCAGTAATTTTAAGGGTAACAGAATCACACAAGCACTTACCCAAAGATTCAATCAGTTGAAGAAATCCGTCACAAGATGAATCAGGTTTAAAATCCAGATTTGGGTTACTTATTTCTTTACTGATGTTATGAAACAAAGTGTACGTAATTAGATCATTTTTCACACATTCAGTTATAATGTCCTTGTTAAAAGCGAGTTTACCGAACTCGCATCCTCTCAGCACAACATGTTCCGGCACAAACTGCATACTCAGGTTTTTCTTCTGAAACATTCTTTGTAAAACAAACAGTTGAAAGCCGTCTTCCATTTGTTTGGACACAGATAAGTCTCTCTCAATCACATAAACTTTATCAGATGATCTGTGGTTTAACATACTGTTTACTTCACCACAGAATGAAAGCCACACTTTAGGAGAGAGGGAAATTCCATCTTTCGTAGGGCGATAAAAACCATCTTCATCACAAACATATCTTCTCACATGAACTCGTGTTTGTCCAAGGAAATTAGACACTTTTACGAAAATTTCACCTCCTAGATGGATCATATCTTTAGGCAAAGAGTCCAGAGCGTAGGCACCATCCTCGGATGTAATTACACGAATATTCTCGATTAAAGTCTTTCTAGCCCCATTCTTTTCATTTTTAATTGCTAAGTCCTTAGGCGCTTTCTTTCGCATTCTAGATTCCAAATTACAGATATCAGTACTAAACCTTTTCATTTTAAAACTTTTGTTAAAGATCTGCACAAATACTTTAAAAAAAAAAAATTCGCAATTCACCAAACGATGCTACACTCACAAGAAAAATCAAAGCAACTAACAAATGCAACTGTTGCCATTGACTGCATAAGAAACTTTTTCATTATCGGTTACAGTTAATGGTCATTTAAACAACTCAACTTTACATTTGGTTACAGGTAAGCAAGGTTTTGATTGAAAAAAAAACAACTCAACTTCACAAAACAAAGGTATTTCTTGTGTTCTGGCATGAAAGCATGACGTCATAATCACGTGGGTCAGCGTTCGAGTGCTGACACGAATGAATCTGTTTCAACAGACATGCGTGACGTCATGGAGCAGAAGAATCCTCACGTTGCCACCACGAAACTTTAAGTACATACCACGTGATCATTCAAAAAATCCTTTTAAAAATAAATTGATTAAAACTCATTAATTAATTAAATTTAATTAACAAGAAAAACAAGTTATGGCTAATGACTTTTCGAAACCCCTGCATGTTCCAACATAGAGATGACGTCATCGTGTTGCCAAAACGTAATTTTATTAAACATTTAATTTTCCTTTCACACGTGACAACCCCCTTAGTTCCATCCCCCTTAAACATCCAGCAAAATACAACTCAACCTAGACCCCTCGTTATCCTATACGATCCGGTCACGTGACAGCCCCCCTTACTTCCATCCCCCTTAAACATCCAGCAAAATACAACTCAACCTAGACCCCTCGTTATCCTATACGATCCGGTCACGTGACAGCCCCCCCTTAGTTCCATCCCCCCCTTAAACATCCAGCAAAATACAACTCAACCTAGACCCCTCGTTATCCTATACGATCCGGTCACGTGACACCCCCCACTTCCGGTTCCCTCCCCCCCTTTTGATTGACAGCTGACCACGCCCCCCTGTGACGTCACTTCCGCCGCACCAACGGCTGGGCTTACTACTGGCGATCGATGTCTCGCGGCCGATCGCATTACAGGGAAAGACGATACAGTAAAAATAGAGATTCCCAAAAACCGAGTCGTAAACAAAACGAATCAGACTTATGTTATTACCATCAGAAATTTGGTAGTGATGCTCGAAAGTGCCGCGAACCTTGTTCTTTTGATGAAATTAAAAAAAACTAGTGGCTGCTGCTAGGTCAACAAGCGAAAATACAGTTGGCGTAGCAGCATTAGAACAATGTAGGTTGCATGTGTTTGATAAAAATTCAGGGTTCAAATTTTTAATAGATAGTGGTAGTGATATTTCTTGTATCCCTGTACCAAAACAAGCAAACAAAAAGAATCCTTCTAATTATCTTTATGCTGCAAATAATTCCAAAATTCCTGTTTATGGTAACAAACTACTTGACCTAAATATCGGCTTGAGAAGGAGTTTTCGCTGGTCATTTGTTATTGCAAATGTCTCTTGCCCTATAATTGGAGCAGACTTTTTAAGAAATTTTGCTTTGCTTGTAGATTTGCACAAATTTCGATTAATTGATTCTGTAACTGGATTATCCACTAAGGGTGAGCTTACTTGCTCAAAACAGTCCCAAATTAAGCTAATTTCTGAAGACATGTCTTTTAAAACTATATTTGAGGAATTCCCAGAGCTCTTAAATCCCATACCAAATTTTAAAAAACCAACTTGCCATGATACAGTTCATCATATCGAAACTACAGGACCACCACTTTATTCCAAACCTCGCCGATTGCATCCAAAAATTTTAAAGGAAGTACAAAAAGAATTCCAATATCTTATGGATGAAGGTATATGTCGTCCTTCCAAATCCCCTTGGGCATCCCCTATTCACGTTGTACCAAAACCGGATGGTTCTTACAGAGTTTGTGGTGATTATCGACGTCTAAATTCAGTAACTCTTCCTGACCGTTATCCAATACCCCACATCCATGACCTTACCAATATTCTACATGGAAAGAAAATTTTTACAAAATTAGATATAGTCCGCGCTTATTTTCATATTCCAGTGCATGAAAAAGATATTCCTAAAACAGCGGTAATAACCCCTTTTGGAAGCTTCGAATTTCTATATTTAAATTTTGGACTTAAATGTGCAGCAAACACTTTCCAAAGATTTATTAATGAGGTTCTCTATGGTCTTCCATTTGCTATAGCTTATTTGGATGACATTCTAATTTTTTCCGAAACTGAATCGGAACATATAGACCATGTACGAGCTGTTCTAAGCAGACTCTCTAAATACGGACTTAACATAAATATATCCAAAAGTGTTTTTAAACAAGACAGCGTATCATTTTTAGGACACGAAATTTCTCTTGCTGGAATTCGACCATTACAAACTAAAGTTGAAATTATTAAGCAATATCCACGACCAAAAACTCTTTCTGAACTTCGTACATATATTGGCTTATTCAATTACTTTCGACGTTTTTGTCGCAATGCTGCAACTATCCTTGCACCCTTAACAGATTTGTTGCGTGGAGCTAAAAAGAAAGATTCAACTCCTATCGATTGGTCTGAAAATGCAATAAATTCTTTTGAAGCTTCAAGAAAGGCATTAACGGATGCAACTCTTGCATTTCCTAGCCATGACGGTCAATTAGCACTTCATTCTGATGCTAGTGACTTTGCTATTGGTGCTACACTAAGCTTAGAAACAGAGGAGGGTCTCAAACCACTCTCATTTTTTTCCAAACGTCTAAATGAAACACAATTAAAGTATTCTACCTTTGACAGAGAATTGTTAGCAATTTATGAGTCTGTTAAGCATTTTAGACACTTTTTGGAAGCCCGTCAATGTACAATCTTTACCGATCACAAGCCAATTGTTTTTGCCTTTAAAAAAAGAACAGATAATTACACTAACAGACAAAGTCGGTGGTTATCTTTTATATCTGAATTCACCACTGATATGGTATTTTTAAAAGGAAACCAAAATGATGCAGCCGATGCACTTTCCCGAATTAACGTAATACAAATGCCTACTCCATTAGATTACGATAAATTAAGTATGGAGCAAAAAGAGGATTCAGAACTTAGAGAAATTATGCAAAGCGGTCAATCCAGCTTAGAACTCAAATTAATTACCCTTCCAAATTCCACAACAGAAATTTATTGTGACATTTCTAGTGGCAAATCACGTCCGGGTCACCACTTGAAGCAACCATGTGGTTATGGGATATCACGGCTGCTCAATCTGAATTAATCTTTCATCTTGTCGATGTTTTTTTACAAAAGTACGGTGTATATGGATAAATATTAATAGCACGTACTTAAACAAACATAAATTTAATTAAACTTATAAAGAAATAGAATACATTTCTAAATATCTTGAGACACGTTTTGTCTCTCGGAACAAGGTGATTTTCCTTGCGTGCTACATAAGCGGCGGCAGTACAGTAACTGACTCACCGAACCAACAGTCTATTACAGCTTGCCTGGAGTCCTTGTGAGATGCGCCTGTGGCAGCCGTGATATCCCATAACCACATGGTTGCTTCACTAGGTATTCGAAAATGAAAAACAGCAAAAATTTATTTCTCTTTCACTCAATCGTAGATTCCCCCCCACCCCCATCATGAAATCTAAATCCGACATCATTTTCACCATATCAAAATTTACATATGTTCCTTTCATGTTTCTATTCATCTTTTTTTTTAAAGGTATTTTAATTTGATTATTTTGAAATCATTTTAATTCAAAATTTGAAATCTGGATGCCATTAGCTGAAGCAGATACTAAACTATTCATATTCCTTTAAGTGTAAATGAAACCAAAATTCAAGCAGTTTTAGAACAGACGTATTCTTAACACAACACATTATTTTAATTTAACAAATTTTCACTTTCAGTGGGAAAATAGCAAGGTAAAGATACAGTAATCTGCTTTTTTTCAGCCTTTAACCCCTTGCTTTTAATAGGTATGGAGTGATTCTGTTGCCACAATTAGAAAAACGGTATTAAAAACTATAAAACAATTAATATTTTAAAAACAAATTAAAATACAGATTTCAAACAAATTGCATTTAAAAGCATATTTTTTTCTCTATACGCTGGTGTAAAAATTGAAAATGTGGGATGTTTAGAAATAAAAAAAAATTGCAAAACCGAAATTTTTCAGTGCTGCCATTCGCAAAACGACGTATGCGTTACGCACAGATACGTTTTGCTTTTATAATATAGACATGAGCAGTTCTTGGAATTTAAGTTTGCGAGAAAAATCTTGGTAACTTTGCAGTTCTCTTTTACAGTGCAAAAGCGATTACTTCTTAGGTGCGTTCGTAATTATGTACACTCTACAAAAAATTTGGAAAATTACAAAAATTTTTCTAGTAGAATTATATTCTAAGAAAGTTTTATGTAATGGCAACAACAAAATTCATAAAACTGATGCATATTTGCAGTTTGAAAAAAAAGATTATGGTTACTAAAATTTTTTTGAAAAATCGTATGCCCAGAAATTTTTGAGTAAGGATAACGAGGATTATAGATAAAATTGTAGTAAAATTACCAAAATTTTAGTAGATTCTTTTGTAAAGTTACATATGTCTCTAGTTTAGCTTACAAGTTTTGTAGATTGACATCATTTTCTTGTACAGTGTTCAGATAAAATTTTAGTAAGCATAAGAGATTTCGGTAAATTTAGATTACTAAGGTTACAGATTTTCTTTCTTTTTTTTTTTTTTTTTTTTTTTTTTTTTTTTTTTTTTTACATTGTAAATTTGTAACACCTATAGTCGTCGTTCAATCCATCAGTCTGTCTGTCCGCATCTAACAGAGCAAAAACTTCCGAACCGAATCATTTAAAACTTACTTAATACTAACATTTTTCTAGTAATTTTGTATTCCAAGAACTTTTCATATAACGATAATTGCAAAATTTCATGTAACCGAGGAAGAATACATGAGTTTTCGCTGTTCTGTTACTGTTATATGAAAACTTCTTGGAATACAAGTCTTCTAGAAAAATAATTCTTCACAGTTTTTTTGTTTTTTCAGTATATGAAAATCGAATGCATTGTTTAATTACGAGCAAAATCAAAAGTATTCCGTTACATTACGGCTAAAGGGAAAAAATAGTTTCAAGTGCATTTCAATGATGTTGCACTCTTTAGAAAAAAATTAAACTGATGTGCATTTCAATGGTGTTACACTCTTTAGAAAAAAAAAATTAAATTGATATGGATCTATGAAGTATATACTAAAATAAACATTCTGGACAATCTGTGGTGCAAAGAATATTTGTTATTAATTTACAGGATTGCACAACAGTAGTCCATTTCATAATGGTATAGAGAGAAATATTGCTTGGGGCGCTTTTTAAGGCCCCTGTCCTCGCTCGAGGAAACGCTCGAGAGCTAATGCTATTCCTATGGGGAAGCATTTTTCTAATAACTCTTTTGCATTTTGACATTTTGAATATTTTTTTTTTTTTTTTTTTTTTTTTTTTTTTTTTTGCATTGGATATATAAGGTGCATGCCGAAAGCGCACTTTTTTTACTTTTTCGACTTTGGTTGCAGATATATTTTTTTAAAAATATTTTCGGTTTCGAAACCGGTTTTGAAAGTGAAACTAACTTTGTAAAAAATATCTGCGACCAAAATAGAAAAAGTAAAAAAGGTGCGCTGTTGGCATGCACCTCAGCTATCCAATGCAAAAAAAAAAAAAAAATATTCAAAAATGTCAAAATGCGAAAGAGTTATTAGAAAAATGCTTCCCCATAGGAATAGCATTAGCTCGCGAGCGTTTCCTCGAGCGAGGACAGAGGCCTTAATAATATTAAATTATGTCACATTTTGAAATTGATATATGTTGCTGGGGTTTACTAAAATTATTTCCTGTATAACTGAAAGCAGATTGTATTTACAGGAATACACAAACTATTTTGGATATTCTACTGTATCCGAAGTACAATATACTATTATCGCAAAATCTGAATATTTTAAAACATCCTTAGAGTATTAACGCACCCCATTCGCTACGCTTGACGAGCAATTTCTAACTTTCTTATTCTATTTCGCACTTTAGTTTGAAAACAAAAATCTTTTGGATAAGCTTTGACAACATTTGCAAGAGAAATGTACTACAAAATATAGTTTTTTTAAATAGTGATGCGAATAGAATATGAAATTAGTCTCCTGTGGCTGCTCTGCAATTAATGGTTATGCATTAATAATAAATATACATTAGATGTTTATTATTAATGCATTTATACATTATACATACAATTTATTATAATACATTGACATATGACTTCAAGAATGTGAATACAGCCTTCAAATTCACATTTCTCGTAAATTTTGAATCTCATAAAAAAACAACAGTGAGTATCACTGCTTAGCAGATAACAATCGATAAATCTTCGGGAGATACTCATTCTGCCATATATTATTTTTAGAATACTTTATTGCTCGAAAGCCTTTATTATTAAATCTCATTTATAAAAGAAAATGCTGCATTTTACCATACATATGGAAATTTATAATAATTTTGTTCACCATTCCAAAAAAGCTCCTTTTAGAACAGGAAATCTCATGAATAAATCGTTTATTTACATAATTCCATTAAAAAAAAAAAAAAAAAAAAAAAAAAAAAAAAAAAAAAAAAAAAAAAACTTTTTAGATTTGTGCAATTTGATGATCTATTGTTATTTGCTAAATAGATTATTATTTAATTTTATGCTTTCGCTATGTAGCCCTTTTTTTAATGCCAAATTCAGCATTTTAAAATTATTTTTTATTTATTCGTTTGAAATATTTTACATTTCAAGTTCTTGCAGCCAAAGAAGCTACACTTTTAATTTTGGCATTTAAATCTTCCTTCTTGTTTGTTTATGCGTAAGAAGAGAGAGAGAGAGAGAGAAAAAAAATAAAAAATAAAGAAATAAAACAGCATTTTAATACTAGAATTTGTAATATTATTAGTCATTATTTAAATTATTAAATAAATAGTTAAATTAAATTTATATTCAAAAATGTTATTCATAAATTAGTGATAATGATTTGATATTCCCAAATATTTAATGAATGGATGCTCTTTTGTCCATCGTCATAAGCATTTTAAAATTTTACTTCATCCTACACCTGAGATATTTTTTACTTTGTAATTTATTGTTATTGTATTCTGTACATTGAAACATAAAACCCTTAGGAAAACATGATTCTAAAATTTATTTCAGAATTGATTAATCCTAGAATCTTGCCTGTTTAAAAATATAAACGTATTAAGTAAGTACTAAAAAATTTTTCATACTAATTTTGTGACTAATTGGAAGATTTTCTTTTTCTTTTTACTATTTGGAAATAAATAAGTAAAATTATAACATTACTCTCTTATTCTCATCTATCTCATATCGGAAAAGAAGGGGACATTTCTGTTTTCCCAAACCAAAATGAATACTGTCTGCGCTATCTAACCTTGAACAGAATGACCCCGACCATTATGCCCAACTACCCCCAACAGAGGACCCCCCCCCAACTCACCGGACCTCAGCTGCAATTGGCGATTTTATCTTCAGGCGATTTTTGTGTGTAGAGTAAAGCTGACTCTGCATTTTTTAAGATGTGGAAAGACAGATGTAAACAACCGATTCTTTGACGGAGCCGGAGCTAAGGTAAGAAAGCATGATTGTTTTCATTACAATAATATTTTTTAAAGAAATAATATCTTTATGTATTGTGATTTAAATAAGGTCAGTGGCGTCAACTTTTGTAAAATATTAGGTAGACTCAAACTCAAAACCATTTTTGGGAGAAAATTTTTAGGTGATTCTACAATTTCGCTCGCTTTGAAAGGCTGGGGAAAAACGAATATTTAAGTTATAATAAGTTAGACTTTTTTAGAGTAGAATATAAAGTTGAGAATTTATTTCATTATATTCCCATTGAGTCTTTATTTTACGGAATCTAATATTTATTATTTGTGTCAAGAATTTAACTATAAATCTGGCGATATATATATATATATATATATATATAATACATATTAAATCAGTTTAAGGTTATTAATACTTCTATGGAAAAAGCTAATAATTTTCGTATAACAGATTTTTAATAAAATTTAAAATGGGAGTAAAAAAAATCTTAATTGATTCAGATAAAACCAGCTCTTATAGAAAAATAAAATTAAAGATTCCTCAAAAGCGGCCACATAAAGTTATTAAACTGGGTTTATCTCTAAGCTTTATTTAGTTTTTGTTGGCGAAATTATTACTTACAAATCTACCTCTGCCTGTAAGCTGTGTTAGCAAGGATTTTTTAAATTCATTTTTATTTAGGATATGAATTGATTGGCGGGGAGATGCAAATATACATATATACATACGTATTGTTTATTGCCGAAACGTCAGTGAAGGCTTACTTTGGAGACACGAAATTTTTTGGTTTCCGTCTGTCAGTCAGTCTGTCAGTCAGTCAGTCTGTCAGTCAGTCTATCAGTCAGTCTGTCAGTCTGTCTGTTCCGCGATAACTAACGCAAAAAACATCCAATTGGCTTGAAATTAAGTGGGTATGTTAGTGAGGCACTGGGATTAAGCTGTATAGTTTTTTGTTAGATTTGATTTATTCGTTCGAAAAATATAGAATATTTTATTTTACGCAATAATTCTTTTCTATGGCAAATCCAACGATTTTCAATTTTTTTTTTACTTGCGAGTAAATGACACATTTCATTAATGGAATTCAATGATAAATGGACGCTGAAATTTACCGGTTAACTTGTTCATATTGTTTTGAAATTTTGTCTACTCATTTGTCAGATTTTTAAAGTTGTGTGTTCCAATTAAAAAGTAAAGTGGTGTAAAGTTTATGTGTTCCAATAATATAAACTAATTTGTTTCAGAGATTTAATTATTTAAAATGTATTTATTTCATTTTCTTTATTTTCTCTTAATGGTTGCTAAGCAACCATTCATCTTAATCCTTATTATATTTTAATGCTATAAATTTGAAAGCATGTACGAAAATTTCAATGAAGTCCGCGTCAAAATACAAGATGAATTAATTAATGTCTTTGTATCTTTGCGGATAAATATAACATGAATCACGGTAAAAAGCGCCCGGAAAAAAGCGTCCCGGAAAAAAGCGTCCCTGGAAAAGAGCGTCCCCGGAAAAAAACGCACCGGAAAAAAGCGTCCCTTTTTACAAATCACTTATTTAAATAAGTCTGATAATAGTACACATGGTTAATCTTAGAATATAAACACTAGAATGAGACGGTTTTATGAAATTTAAGTCTTTGCTCTATCGGGATTCAGCTGAGCGGGGGGCTTTAAAAGTTATCTCAAAACCTGTCATTGCTTTAATGAAAAAAAATTTTAAGGTACGAAAAACTAGATAATAAACTTTAGGTACTTAAATGATTTTTTTTTTATTCAGTCTCCCTTGTTCTCCTGTGGAGTGGGGCGGGGGGAGGGGAGAGGGTATCTATAAACTTTGAAATATATCTCTTATATTTATTTTTTTAATATTATTTATAATTTGATTATTTTTATTATAAAATTACATATTAATATTTTATTATATTTTATATTACATTTATATATTTATATTTATATAATATATAACATAATATATAATAATAAATATATTAATATAATATAATAATAATACAGAATAAAAAATTTATAATAAATAAGTAAAAAATTAATAATACATAAATATAAATTAAATATAAAATTAAAAATAAAAGTAATTAAATATTAAAAATTATACTTATTAACAAAAGTTTATTTAAAAATGATAATATTTTATTAACTCATAGTAAATCAATAAAAATAAATGTATTAATAAATAAAATTAAATATTAAAAATCTAGTTTCATCAACAAGAATTAATTTTTAAAATGATAATATTTTATTAACTTATAGGACATAATAAAAATAAGTGTATAAATATATAAAATTAAATATTAACAAATCTACACATTAACAAGAATTTATTTAAAAAATGATATTTTATCACCCGCCATTACTGATACTATCGTCATATACCTCCAGCAATATCGTTACGTATCCCCAAGGGTACGCGTATTAAAGGTTGGGAACCGCTGTCCTACGAGAATGATATAAATGAGACATTTGTTGCCACTTTAGTTTTTATCATTTATTTATCCACAAGTTCAATATTTATCAATTCCTTGTCACTTTTTTCTGATCACTTTTTGCGCTCTTGTTTTTCCAGTCACTTTTTTCCCTAAATTCTAAAAAAACATTCTGAAAAAATGTTATCGTCTAAAGCAATGATAGATTTGGAGTTTGTAGGCTCACCCCCCCCCCCCCCCCAGCCGCCTCCACAGAAGAACAAGGGTGGCTGAATGAAAAATATATATATGAGTTGATATTACTATGAGTTAATAAAATATTATCATTTTTAAATAAATTTTTGTTAATGAGTATAATATTTAATATTTAATAATATTTATTTGTAATTTTTTTTATTTTTTTTATTTAATTTATAATTATGTATTATTTATTTATTATAAATTATTTATTATTAATTATTATTATTATTATTATTATTAATCTATTATATTATTAATTATTTACCATTAATATATTATATTAATAATTAATATGTATTATATAAGTATAAATATATAATATAAAATGTAATAAAATATTAATATGTAATTTGATAATAATAATAAAAATAATAATTATATAATATATAAATTAATTATGTATAATTTAAATTATACTCCTCCCCCTAAATATTTTCCCCCCCCCCCCAACCACCACCACAGAAGAACAAGGGAGACTGAATTTAAAAAAATCATTTAAGTACCTAGTGTTTATTATCTTATTTTTCGTATCCTACAATTTTTTTTTTCATTGAGGCAATAACAGGTTTTGAGATAACTTTTAAAGCCCCCCCCCCCACCTTCGCCCATCTCAGTCCCGAGAGAGCAAGGATGCTCAAATTTCATAAAACCGTCTCACTCTAGTGTTTATATTCTAAGATTAACCATGTGTACTATTATCAGACTTATTTAAATTTTAAATATGTGATTTGTAAAAAGGGACGCTTTTTTCCGGTGCGCTTTTTTCCAGGGACGCTTTTTTCCGAGGACGCTTTTTTCCGGGGCGTTTTTTTCCGTGCGCTTTTTTCCGGTGCGCTTTTTTCCGCCTACCATATAACATAGCCCAGAAAAGAATATAGGCTGCGTTTTAGTAATTTTATTCAAATATTTTCCTTAATAATTCAAAATTTCCTTCTTTTTCATACAGAATCAAGAGCGATTTTTTAGATAAAATTTAACCAATTTCCTTTGTCGTTGCCAAAAAAAAAAAAAAAAAAAAAAAATCTGGAATAATTTTTTAACGGCAATAAGTTTCAATTGAGCAATTTCCATCCGAAAAATTAAACTAAGAAAAAACAAATATGACGTCAGTATTAAAATAAAAATAAAAATAGTACTTTGTTAAATATTAAACATGGAAATTTGTTTAAGAATAAGAATTTTTCTGACAGAGATGGGGGCATAATTAGAAGTAAAAGAAATAAAAAATAATTATATTTTTAACAAATATTTCAATTGGTAAAATTTGACGTCATAATTGAAATAAAACAGGTATTTTATAGTTGTCGTTAAAAATACTAGAAACATGGACAGCAATAACTCATGAATAATGACGTCATTGCCGAAACTTCAGTGAAGGCTTATTTTGGCGACACAAAATTTATTGTTTTCCATCTCGCAGTCTGTTCTTCTGTCTATCTGTCAGTCACCGATAACTGCCACAAAATGCAATCAAAACTTCTTTTTTTCTTAAACAAAATTGAAAAAACCCTAGATTACTGAGTTTACACTTTCAACAGTTCCTGATACATCAGATTTAGGTGTTTTTGGTGAGCAGGTATCTAGAAGTATGAGGATAATAAAAAATGCTTATTAAGACTGTCACTTATCCTTATAAATCAAAATGTAGAAAGAAATACAAGATATACAATAATCATTAGCAGATTGATAGAAGGTTAGAAATTTAAAGTTAATGAGACTACGGGGGGTTGAAGCCCCCCTGAAGAAATCTACTGTGGTATAATAAAAAAACAAAAATAATAAATCATGAATTTTTCAGTATATCCTAACATAACTAAATCTTTAATTTAACGGCTTTTGATGGCTTCAAATTTCTTATTCTTA
Source organism: Maratus speculifer (assembly GCA_964019185.1). Taxonomy (NCBI): domain Eukaryota; kingdom Metazoa; phylum Arthropoda; class Arachnida; order Araneae; family Salticidae; genus Maratus; species Maratus speculifer. The sequence goes on from OZ025295.1 coordinate 94,406,998, forward strand.
TTTTACTCTTATAAATAATTACGTAATTCGAAAATTTTAAATTAGAGTTTCCAGGAAGTTGAATATTATGCTAAGTGTGTTTAAAAAAAAAAAAAGATGTGAAAAGCTGACGTTGAGGCTCTTGATCTGCAGATTTACTAGTTTAAAGTACATTTCTTTATCATTTTTTATTTGATATTTATTTTTATTTCTTTCTTTTCATATATGCCTAATGACAAGCTTCAGAAACACGGGATACCTGGCAAATTGTTTCACAGTTGTTTCTCCAAATTTTAGGTATGTAAAATTTAAGTATTAGATCTTATATAATTCTTATATAATCAGGCATGAGATTCTTCAGACTTTAGTCTGAATTTCAGACTTTTCTTCAATTTTTAAAGAAATTTCACCAATTAAATTTTTGGGAATTTTTTTTATTTTTTCTTTATTTTTTTACTTTTGTTTTTGTACTTTGATATAATAGTCCATTTTTTCTGAATTTCTTTTAATATTCTGAATTTTTAATATTTTCCCATAGTATTACTAATTTATCTTTTAAATAACACTTTAAAAATTTTTATTTATTATTATTCCTTAAATCATTATTCTTAGTGGTTGGCTTGTTGCACCTTTAACAATCAATTATGATCAATTTAATTCCTTAAAAACTTATATTTGTTAAAAAAAAATCTGTTTTATTATATATTTAATGTGGTTGCAATTATTTTGTTTCAAGAAAAGTATCTACTATTTGTAAAATTACTATTAAAAAATATTCATGTCAGTGGTTTTATTAATGTTCTGTATCTTGGTAAAATAGACTTTTCACTGCAGTAAGTAAATAATTTCTGCCTAATTCTTTCTAACAGTTTCTTTTTAATTTGCTTAAAGCTAAATTGTATGTAATATATAAATTTTAATAGCAATTATAATATTTATTCTGCTTGAAATTCATAAGTATTATTGCTCAAATGTCGTTCGCACAGTTTTCAGATTTTTTACTTTTTTGTCAATCTCATCCCTGTATATAATAGATCTTATAAGTATCAAATCTTAGAATCTCCTCTTTTTTATCGCCTTTTCAATTTGTCAGTTTTTGTAAACACAGTTAGATGTGCTAGTAATGGACACCTTTAAAGGTTTTTGGTTCATAAAAAAAAAATAAGCACTGAAAATTTTTCTTTAATTTTTTAGGTGCATTCGTAATTATGTAAATACGTAGCACCTATTGTTGTCGCTCAGTCCGTCCGTCCGTCTGTCCGCATATAACAACGCAAAAACTACCCAACCGAATCGTTTGAAATTTAAAATACATAATTACAACATAATTTTGTCGAGTCATTTCAAATTTTATGAAAATCGGATAGATAGATCAATTACAGGGACATTCAAAAGGATTCCGTTACATTACGGTCAATAGGGAAAAAAGTTCAAAATGCATTTTAATCGTTTGAAATTTAAAACATAAAATTATTGCGTAATTTTGTCGAGTCATTTCAAATGTTATGAAAATCGGATGCATAGATCAATTACAGGGACAATTAAAAGGATTCCGTTACATTGCGGTCAATGGGGAAAAATTTCAAATGCATTTTAATGATGTTACACTCATTCGGACATAATGGAATTGGCATTAATCTATGAAATATATACTAAAATATGCATTATGTACAATCTGTGATGCAAAGAATTTTTTATTATTAAATTACAGGGCCACACAAAAGTATTCCACTATATAATGCTGTACGGGGAAACATGGTTTGGTACGTGTTTTAATTATATTCAACTATTTCAAATTTTATGAATAAGATATACGTTGCTGAAGTGTAATAAAAATTACTTCCTGTATAGTTACAGAAACGTACAGATTTTGACTACTATACTGTATCCGGAGTACGCTCTATTATATCAGCAAGATCTGAATATTTTTAAAACTTCGTTATCGTACGAACGCACCTCATTTGCTACGTTCACGTGCAATTTCCAACTTTTTTTTTTTTTTTTTTTTTTTTCGTAACTCTCCCTTGCATATTTTTTAATTCTGAAATATTGTTGTCATATATAATCAAACCAATCAGAACAAGAAAATAATGCTTTGAAGTTCCGCTGTTTTTCAGTAAAAATTTTAATAAAGATGCTAAGAGCTGGCGTTATTTAATAAATACATATTTTCTTTATTTTCTTGTAAAATTTGAATATTTTTGCTTGAGTAGTAATAAAAATCTTTGAAATTTTATACCAATGGCTGTTTACAAAATTTAAAATTTTGAAAAAGTTAGGATCCGTGTGCATTACTCAACACTTATTTAGCCAATTTCCAGTAATGGACACTCCATATAGATATTGCTGAGCAACGCAATTTCATTAATAGCCACATGTCATCAAATATTTTTTTCGTTTAAGTTTCTCTTACTAGAATGTAATAAAACCAAAATTTTTAAAATAGCTGCGTTTAATTATTTTAACGTAGTTGATATATTTTTAAAATCTTTTAATCTTATTTTTTTTCTTCTAAATCTCTGTCTTGAGCAGGGCTTAATCCCTCCCTAATAAAACCAAAATTTTTAAAATAGCTGCTTTTAATTATTTTAACTAAGTTGATATATTTTTTTAAATCTTTTATTATTATTTTTTTAATCTCTGTCTTGAGCATAGAGAAAAGATAGGCTGTCAAGGGCCTAATCGCACCCCCATTTAAATAATCATTTAAAATAGATTTTTTTTTTTAAATCTGTTATTTTTTATATTAAACGTTTGCTTATTTATCTCCGACCAAAAAAAAAAAAAAAAGGAATATTAATTCAATTTATAATAGTAATGATACTAGCAAATCTGCATATCAGATTCTGTGTTCTCGTCAGTTATGCCGTTTTATTTAGAAATTACTTTAAATATTCAACCCGTAGTATCATTTCTTACATATTTGTAATACAAATTACTACAAGTTTTAGGGAGTTTAATTGTTAAAAATACAAAATAATAGGGAATATAAATCTAGGAAATAAGTGATAGAGAAAACAAAAAACGGAAATAGTGACACAGGAAAAAAATGACAAGGAGGAGGCAAGCGGTTGTCAGCAGGGGTGCGCATTCCTTTGGGGATACGTAGCGGGTCTGCTGGGGACAAATGACAATAATATCAGTAATGGTGGTAATCTCAAAAATGTTAGAAATGACAATGCAATTTTTATTGTTTTATTATATCGTCGAGAAAAGATAATTACTGATGAAAAAAATGATATATTTAGGGATGAGATTTCCGCGTTTTTGAATACCAGTATTATTTTAGAGAAAATCTTGTTCTCTTAAATCGCAAAACTGTTCGATTAAACGAAACAACGTTTTCTCTAACAAAATACTGGTGTGCAAAAACGCGGAAATCTCATCCCCAGATATATTATTAATATTATGCATTGTATTATTACATTATATTATATTAATATATTAATTATTGTATACTATGTATATTTCAACATATAAATATATAATAAATAATATTAAATTATACATTATATATATATATATATATATTATAGATCGAGTTATTTATATTTATATAAATTAATACATATAATATATAATATATATAACATAAATACAGTACAAATAATAAAAAATAAATAAATTTAGAAATAAATAATATTTAAAAATAAATTAAAATAATAAATATTATAAAATTATATAAATATAATAAAAAATTGATATATAATTTAATGTATAACTAATGTATCAATTGATAATTTAATATATAAATTTAATAATATATAGTCTTGTTATTTTTTCCAATAAAATATATAAATTATTATGCATAGTTATTGTTATTCTTATTTATAATTATTATTTATTTATGATCATTTATTTATACATTTAATTTTATTGCTTTATTATGCGTTAATAAATTATTATCATTTATTAAATCAATTCTTGCCCATGAAACTGATTTTTAATATTTTATTTTATTTATTTATGCAATTATTTTATCAATTTACTTAAGCTATAAAGTATATTTTTAAAATCAATTCTTGTTAATGAAACTAATTTTTAATGTTTAATTTTATTCATTTATACATTTATTTTTATTCACTTACTATGAGTTAATAAAATATTTTTTTCTAAATCAATTCTTTTCTTTTTAATAAAACTAATTTTTAATGTTTAATTTTATTCACTTATACATTTATTTTTATTAATTTAATATATTAATAAAATATTATAATTTTTTAAATCAATTCTTGTTAATGAAACTAATTTTTAATGTTTAATTTTATTCATTTATACATTTATTTTTATTCACTTACACTGAGTTAATAAAATATTTTTCTAAATCAATTCTTTTCTTTTTAATAAAATTTTTAATGTTTAATTTTATTCACTTATACATTTATACATTTATTTTTATTAATTTAGTATGTGTTAATAAAATATTATAATTTTTTAAATCAATTCTTGTTAATGAAACTATAATTTTATTCATTTATACATTTATTTTTATTCACTTACACTGAGTTAATAAAATATTTTTCTAAATTAATTCTTTTCTTTTTAATAAAACTAATTTTTAATGTTTAATTTTATTCACTTATACATTTATTTTATTAATTTAATATGTGTTAATAAAATATTATCATTTTTTAAATCAATTCTTGTCAATAAAACTTATTTTGAATGTTTAATTTTATTTATTTTTACATTTATTTTTATTGATTTACTATGAGTTAATAAAGCATTATCATTTTTAAATCTGTTCTTGCCAGTGAAACAAATTTTTAATGTTTAATTTTATTTACTTATACATTTATTTTTATTGATTTACTATAAGTTAATGAAATATTATACTTTTTTAAATTAATTCTTCTCAATAGAACTAATTTTTAATGTTTATTTATTTATGCATTTATTTTTATTGATTACTATGAGTTAAAAATATATTATTTTTTAAAATCAATTCTTGTCATTGAAACTTTTTTTTTAATATTAAATTTAGTATTTAATATCTCCTAAGGGTTATAATTTAATAATTAAAATGAAATATTTATTTTAATAACATCAATAAATCACTGATTTTTGATATTCGATTATTTATTCAGAAGTTTAATATTTATCAATCCCTTGTCACTTTTTTCCCTGTCACGTTTTTTTCCAGTAACTTTTTCCCGTTTACCAGGAAATATACGAATCTATGCTCTAATGTTCCTAAACTTTTTTTTTTTTCTTGCCTTTCTAAACTCTTTACTGTCTCAATAATTTCATAGCTCTAATTCGCTGACATTTAGAATTTTAAATCATCTATCTATAATGAAAATAATTATATTAAAATATTGATCATCTTATAATCACAGTAATTAATTTAAAAAGGGAATAATTTCTGTGAAGTATTTGGTTAATTATTGATATCGTAATTGTTATATTTATTTGAAAATAACATTTTCATTAGTTTTTTCTCATTAAATTTTGGTTCTAAATACTCATTAAATTTTGGGTCTAAATACTCATTAAAACATTTATATATTACTTTTTGTAGAGTGTCCATTACTGGGACAGAGAGTGCCCATTAAAGGGTTTGAGGATACCTATTATGTTATATATGTCATTACATAAACAGAGCTCCCAACTTCGACGCCTAGTTAAATCACATAAACATGTTTTGAACCACCAAAAAGTTTTAGTAAAATGTATGTCAAATATATTCAATATTATGCATTATTGTTAATTACCTCCTTAGTGTTAATTATCTACAAAAATTTCTGTTTCTAATATGTTTATTCGTTTTTAAATTCGCGTTGTAGTTGGCATCCATGAATAAACAGTTAATCCTGTAAAAATGTAATGTATTTTGCATTAGATTCATGTCTATAAGAAATTTTTAGAGCACCAGTGGAAGGATTATCATATATTTATATGTTTTGAAATGTTTTTCCCCCGTTTAATTCCTATCTAACTATCCAATAAGAAATTAAATTAAGAGCGTAGTATTTACCATGCGCATTATTATATTTATGTACATTAATTTGATTTTTTGGAGCCGGTGCCAGCCAAGCCTAGTTACATGTAATTTTCCAATAGACACACATACAAGTATTTACGAGTTTTTTACGATTTAATATTTTGTTAAAAATGTAACTTTATTCGTTTACGATTTGCATTGGATATTTAATTTTAATTTTGAAATATGCTTGGCTGGCGCCGACTCCAAAAAATCAAATTAATATACATAAATGTAATAATGCGCATGGTAAATACTACGCTCTTAATTTAATTTCTTATTATGTACAAAAATTATTTTTTACTTTGCAGTAGTTTTTGAAGTCGGTTCAATTTTTGGTAGAAAAGTTTATTTTTCTCTTTTTAGTTAAAAATGAACGATTTTTTGAAGTCGTTTAATAAAAGCTATAATACGGAAAAAAAATATTGTAAATTATACATGGATATAAATTTTGTCATGAGTGGGACTCGAACGCACGTTCTCTTTCCAGAACCAGAGCTTAACCCATGAGTAGTAGCGGCTTTTTTTCAAACATGATTAGTCGCACTCGGTCTATTTGCCGCCGTTCCTTTTTGGCCGAAGAAACAGAGAAAAATCGCTGGTGTTACCAGAAGCTCGAAAACGGAGAAATGATGGGGGAAGTATTGCTTGAATGCGCGGAAAAGAAATAAATTACAGAGATAATTACGCATTTACGTTAAGTTTGTAAATGTTAATATGTTTAACATTTAAATAAATGTTTTAAGAACTTTTTTTTTGAAAATTTGTAAAAAGGATAAAAATTACTATATAATCTGATTGACTTTGTAGAGATACAATTAATAATGACTTAAAAGATATTATACGTTACAAATTTGAAATCGTGATGCATATTTTTTTAAATGACAGCAACGTAGTCAGCTTAGTTTTGACGTGGTCTGGTACTTGGAAACATTGAAGTTGGAAAAATGCATCTCATTTTTTTCTTACTATCTCTATATAGATATAAAAAGGGAGATAAAATAACTCTTTCTTTCGAAATTATTAACATAAAAGCAGTAGCTACTTTTCATATATACATATATTTTTCTTTTTCGTTGACTCATTTTTGCATGTCCAGCTTTAGAGATTTGATAATTCAGTATTTTTTCTCAAATGAAAAAACATATATTCACTAAATGAAAAATATATATACATACATATGTATAATAAATTTTTTAATAAATTTTCATCTCCTTCTTTTTTTACAAAGTTTGTAAAAAAGATAAATATTATTGTATAATCTGACTGAAATTATAAAAATACATTCAATAACAAATTAAAAGATGCCTTCAGTTATAAATTTGAAATCGTAATACATATTTTTTGAAAGGACAGCAACGCTCTTAAGTAGGTTATGATGGTGGTCCGGTACTAGGATGCAATTAAAGTTAAAAAAAAATAAATCTTAAATAATTTTTATTATCATATCTATATAGTTATAAAAAAGGAGATAAAATAATCCTTTCTAGTAACATAAAAGCAGTCGCTACTTTTCAGTTCTTTCTTTCTTTTTTTTTCTTTCTTTTCGTTGATTCGTTTTTGCATGTGAAACTTTAGAGATTTGATAATTTAAGACTTTTACTTAACTTTTTTCTTTTCGATTATTCTTTTAAAACATTTTTCTAAAATTACGTAACAAAATAGAAAAAAAAAAAAAAAAAAAAAAAAAAAAAAAAAAAAAAACCCATAAAAATAGGAATATGGGAACATAGCAAGATTCTCTAAAATTATAAACGTTCATCAATCTCTTAACAAAATAATTTCTCACAAGCACGTTTTACGTTTTGTTATAGATAATTTATTTTGTAGAAAAAAAAAAAAAAATCCGTGACAATTATTTTAGATTATGTTATATCACTAACCAACCGCCTCCCAAAGTTAAAAAAAAAAAAAAAAAAAAAAAAAAAAAAAAAAAAAAAAAAAAAGTAAAAAAGAAAGAAAAAAAGCATTTAATAAAAACGTTTTTCATTGTTCTAGAAAACGATAGCTTTCACATTTTGGAAACTAAACAACTTCTAACAACTAGTTTCTAGTTCCCCACAATTTCTCTTATTTTTTTTCATTAAGAGTTTGTCAGTGTTATTGTCCTTTTTTTTTTACATATGTATGTCACATTCATAAATCTAAAGCATGTTCTTTCAAAATATAAGACGAATTCCATTTTTTTTCAATATTTTTTTTAATAATTTGATAATTTATTTCCACAATGTTTATCATTAAAAAAATGTAAGAGGCCACTGTGAGTTTTTAGTGGAAATCCATCGCTAATAAAAATTTTGTAAGTTTTCAAAATTATTAAACCTTCCAAAGCAGCTAAAAAACTTGCGAAGTTTTCTAAACATAAAAAAAAAAAAAAAAAAAAAAAAAAAAAAAAAAAAAAAAAATACTTGAAAGAATATAGCAGCAGAAAGCGAGAAAGAAAAACAAAACAAAGAAGAAGAAAAAAAGTTAGTGAAACGGCGAATCCACCGCACACTTCCCGGAATTTTACCCCCACAGAATTCGGGGATATGGTAATGAGGGGGAAAAAATCATGGTCGCATCGCTGTGCATTAGACCAATTTAAACTCCAGAATGCTGTAAAATGCGTAGAAAGGGAAGGAATGACTTGAAGTTTTAGTATACAAAGGTGCGGATACTCAAGGTCAGTTACGTGGAATTTCGTTATCGTAACTTTAAGGGGAAGTGTGTTACAGGAAGAAAAAAAATTCCGGCTGCGAAAAGACCAACTTGCGACTACTCACGGATTAAATCTGGCTCCTTAGACTGATCGGTCATCCTGACTGCACGCCAGTCGGTGAGTTAATTCAAAGCCCATGTTACTTTCAATTTGCGAAAAATCACCAATTTTATTAGTTTTTGCCTTATCACTAAAAATGTACTAAATCAGTTTCAATGAAATGGAAGTGGTACCAATTACAGACTAGACACTTTTATTTAACACAAAAATCAAATTAATCGATTGCATAGTTTCGGAGTAATCGGTGTACATACATAGAAAGAAAATACATATGCGTCGAACTGATAACTTCCTCTTCCTTTTTCTGAAACGGGTTAATAATAAAAATTGTAATACGGAGAAAATTATTGTAATTTACACATTACAGTAAATTATGGCAGGAGTGGGGTTCGAACCTACGCTATCTTCTTCGAGAACCAGCGCTCCAATCCGGCGCCTTAGACCGGTCGGCCATTCTGTTTCACACTGTTTAGCCAACTTATTCAACACGTTTAACTAGCGAAACATCACTAATTTCATTAGTTTTTGCCTAATTACCAAAAAAGTACTGAACCAATTTAGATCAAACGGAAGTGGTACCAATTCGAGAGCATTGTCTTTCATTTATTAAAACAAAAATAACAGAAATCGGTTGCATGGTTCGGTGAACATACATATTCGGTGAACATACATTAAAAAAAAAAAAAAAAACATACGCTTTGAATTGATAACCTCCTCTTCTTTTTGGAAGTCGGTTAAGAAATAGCTTTTTTTTTCAGTTTTCAAACAAAAGCGTTTTTATAAAATATTTTGAAAAAACATGCAACTTTTCCATTCGTCTAAAATATTCTTGGTAAAATACAAATAAAACACTAATTAATTAGTGAAAATAGAATTCTAAAAATTATAATCTAAATCTTTCTAAAAAAATGTATGAATATATGTTTTAATATGCTTTTATAATCAAGACCTTTTTCATCTTTTAATTACAACCTGATAGTTTAATTTTTTAAATCATATTTTAGGTGAGTTTAATAATACCAACCTACACATTGATTGATATATTGCCACAGACCTGTAAATCTATTTCAAATTATCTGTTTAGATTAGTTTAATTGAGTTTTGATTTCTTTTATTTAAATCAAAATATTATCGATATCTTAATTTTCCTTTTTTGAATTTCTAAATTATGGTCAACGTAGTAATTTTTAATATTTTTATTATATTGATTTAAATATGAAAATTTACAGTTTTAATCCTTAAAAAAGAGCTTTTAAGATTACAAAAAAAAAAAAAAAAAAAAAAAAAAACTTCGTAATAGTGCTATCAATTTGAACTTTTAGTTAGCTTTCATTAGAAAAAGTAAAAAGCTACCTATTGCAGCCGTCCGGAGGAAAGCACTTCCAGAAAATTTTGGCATCTTTTCACCGATCATGGACATATATATATATATATATTTGTCATGCTGTAACTAACGTATTTATGAACTGATTTGAATGAAACTTGGTATGTACATAGTACATACAAATGTCTCGACCGAGTTCGTTGGCCAACATTATCTGCCATTTTGTTTCAAAATGGCGGCCATTTAAAAAAATTAAAAAATTTAAATTTTAAATTAAATGTGAAAAAAATTAAAAGTTAAAAAATATTTTTCTTTTATGTGTTAGAACTTAAAAGAACAATTCCAGAACATTTTTTTTCTCTGTCTATATCGCAAAAAATGATTGAGTTATAGCATTTTGAATTCTTCTTGTGGCTGACATTTAAAACGATTTGATATTTGTCATGTGATAACACGCGTATTTATGAATCGATTTGGATGTAACTTGGTCTGTACATAGTACATAATAAAGCCTGGACCGGGTTCGTCAGCCAGTTCCATCCGCCATCTTGTTTCAAAATGGCGGCCATTTTAAATTTTTTTTAAAAATTTAAAATTTAAAATTAGGCACAAGAAAGTGAGAAATTGAAAAAGATTTTTCTTTTATGCATTTTACCTTGATGCAAAGATTCCAGAGCATTTTTTGTTTTGTTTGCATCTCAAAAAATGCTTGAGTTATAGTACTTTTAATTTCTAGTGTTGCTCACATTTTGAAATGACCTGATTTTCGTCACGTGATAACAGGCGTATTTATAAACCGATTTGGATGAAACTTGGTGCGTACATAGTACATACCGATGTCTGGATCGAGTTCGGTGGCCAGTTCCATCCGCCATCTTGTTTCAAAATAGCGGAATATTAAATTAAAAAAAATAAATTTTAAAATTAGGTGCAAAAAAGTAAGAAATTAAAAAAGATTTTTCTTTTGTGTGTTTGATCTTGATACAAAGATTCCAGAGTATTTTTTGTTTCATTTCTATATCTTGAAAAATGGCTGAGTTATAGCACTTTCAATTTCTAGTGTTCAATTACTAGTATTTTGAAACGGTCTGAAATTTGTCACGCGATGATACGCATATTTATAAACTGATTTGGATATAACTCCGTGTGTACATAGTACATAACAATGTCTTGACCGAGTTCACATGCCAACTTCATCCGCCCTCTTGTTTCAAAATGGCGGCCATTTAAGTTTGTCAAAAATCTTTTAAATGTATAATGATGTACATACAAAAAATTAGAAATTGAAAAAAAATTCTTTCTAAAGTATTTATCTTAATAATGAATTCCGGAGTATCTTTTGCTTTGTCTTTACCTTAAAAAACGCCTGAGATATATAGCAGTTTGGATTTCTAATGTGAGTGACATTAAAAAAAAATCAATTTGCCCGCGGCAGCACCCATGTATATTAATCGATTTCAACATGAGTGTGCACGTGCACATGAATTAAGATTTCGACCAAGGTCATTGGTTTTGCTTTATTCATCACGTTGCTTTAAAATGACATACACTTCCTGATATCGTGGAACTTTGAGACTTTCTAAATCGCTAAAAATAAAACCAGGTTGAATAAAGGATGAGTAATTTCTAAAAATTCCTATTAATATTCAGTATTGACAAAAACTAGTATTCAATTTTATAAAATCGGGTTCCACTAATTTGAGCTTCGTATGTTTGAATAACATAACTTAATTTAAAATAAATAAATAAATAAATAAATAAGTTTATGAAAGCTACCTCTTCCTCCCGGCACTGCCGGAAGGACTTTATAACTTTAGACTCGTTTTCTACTGAGTACAGACATGGAGAAAAATAAAGGCGACTCTGTAACTTCAACGCTAAATTACTTAATACAGATCGGAATTCTCCTGTAATTTTAAAATTATAAAAAAATAGAGCTGAACACATTGCCTGCACAATACAGAAATATGCATAAAAACATAATAAAGAAAAAAGAAGAAAAAGAAAGAAAGAAAATACGGATAGGAAAAATAATTCTTACTTTGACAATTCACAAGATATGCAATCTGCTTAAATTTATTGTACATGTGCCTAGTATTATATGGAATTTTTATACTGACAAGTTTATGATCGGAGCAACTATCACTGCAAAAGCAAATTTAAAAAATAGGGATTCAAGAAAAAAAAATCCTATTAAAATTATACTGATAAAAGCAGCTCTTATAGGAAATGAAATTAAAAACTCTTCAAATGCGACCAAATAAATAGTTAAACTGGGTTTTTCAAATTTTCATTTAGTTTTTTGACGAAATTTATATTTAACTTTAAAACCTGCCTCTGTTTATAGGCCGAGTTGGCCTATTTGTATAGATTTTTCTTGTTTATTTTTTCCTTTCTTTTTTTTCCTTTCTTTTTTATAAAACAAGAGTGAAATCTTAATCAATCAAACCATTCAAAATAATATTTATTTTGAAAAATTAATCTCTTTGCTTTACAAAAGTCATCAGATATTATTTAGATTTATACTTTCAGTAAATTGTCAAACTTTTCTTTTTTTGATGATTTAATGAATCTATACATTTATTGTTAGTTTTTTTTTTTTTTTTTTCAAATATTTTTCAAGTTGCAAAAATAAGAAAAAAAACCAATCATATTTAAAATTTTATTTTATTTTAGTGTATATCTATTAAAATATATCTGAATTATATGAGTTTAGCCTTTATTTTATAGATAGACAGAAAATACATTTTTCCTACTCCGCGCTTCATGCCTGTTACTGCTGTATTTTTATGTTTGTTTCCTTGTTTCAGCTGTATTAATAAATGTTTTCTTTGATGTTTACTTCAATATTATTATGAAATATTGCCCACTAGAGAAATGCTTGCCAACACCTGTCTACATCTCATTTTGCAGGCTCTAAAAACCGAAAACGGCTAAATGCTCCTACGTCGCGTCGGTCGTTCTTTGCCTCCCCCTGTATAAAATGCGCTCGGCGTCACAGAAGCCAGTTATTATTGTCACTCCACTCTCTTGTCCGTATGAACATAAAGTGACAAGTTTATTTTTTTTTTAACTTTTTCCGGTTGGAATTAATTTGCAAAATTAGGCGCTTTCTCGATAATTTCGGCTAACAATAATTTTTTTTTTGTTAAATTAACAAAAATTTTATTCACATATACTTTATGTATATACTATGTTTTTTTGTTAATAATAACTATTAATATATATATATATTCAGAAAAATATTTTTTAAACATTTGACATAGAATAACTATGTATGCAAACAAATATTTTCGTCAGGTTTAAACTAATTTCTCATTAACTGTTTTCCCAGATGTTTCATTCTAAAATTCTCAAAGAACCTTAAACATATGCAATATTAACATTTATATACAGATATTTCTTATTTCAATTAATATGCTAGAAATAATTTTCACCTTAAAATTGCTCTCTGTAATATTTTGAAAGAAAGCTACACTGTAAAAAATTTTGCCGTTAAAAAACGGAAATAGTACTGGTAATCTAGACGCCAGTACTACTTGCGTTTTTTAACGCAAAAAAATTTCCAGGAATAGTTCCGTTTTTTCACAAAATATTTCCGTTTTTTAATATTTTTTTATGCAAAAATTTTCAGTTGAAAGTTAAAAGAATTTTTCAAGGACAAACTAACATCTTTGTGATTTTTATTCTTTACTTTAGAAAGACACGTTAACATCAGGCACACATTATATACATTTAATTTAAATAACAGTAAAGAAATGTGACTTACCTTCCATGGGGATCGAACCCGGGTCGTCTTCGGTCGTAGCCTGCAGTGTAATACCATTACACCATGATTACACAAAACACTTTTTCAAATATCTTTAGTTATTTCAGATGCATTTCATAAAGTAAAGACAAGATTTTGAACGCGGATTTATTTCTGTAGCGATAATATATATATATATATATATATATATATATATATATATATATATATATATCTTTAGCGTACAGTTCAAAAATATGTTTTATAGATTTTCTTTCTATAATTTCTGATATTTAGTTTTTTTTTTTTTTTAATTTTAGCTTTATAAAAAAAAAAGTTTAGCCTTTAAGATATTACATGCATGAATGAAAGTATTAAAATTTTTTGTTTCCTTCTATTTTGGAAGAGTTTTAAAGTTCTATTGTAATATTATTCATATTCATTTATTTATTTTATAAAAGGATACTAACACACTTTTTTAAAAAGCATATATTTTAACAAATATTTTGTGTGACGATCTATTGTAAACTCAATAAAGATAACTTAATAAAAGTTACTATGGGTTATTAAAATTAATTACATTTATTGATTATTATGACTTAGGTAATCGCCAAAATAATAATAATTTCGGTACTATATTTCGATATATTTTAAATTTTATGTGCGAACTTCTTAATTTGAATAGATTAAAAACTATTATATATTAAAAAAATTAAAAGTATATTTTTTCCCACTAAAATATCGTACGCACTTTTTATACTGTGATATAAATAAACATTATTTTAAAATCTTACTGAAAAAAAGAATAATTTTACAACTGTATCAAACTTAAAAAGAATTAATAAATTTTATTATTACTATTGTTATTTTAATATTGTAAAAATATGCTGCTTTTCATTATTAAAATAGAAAAATAGGGAAATATTGCTATAACGTTTTTCTCTATTTTCCTCATACAGATGGCACCACGACACTTATCGGTTAAAAATACCAATGTTGTGCTGTTTAAAAACGGAAGTTTTACACTTTCGGAAAAATTAACGGAGCAGTTCCGTAATTCGAAACCGCAAAGTGGGAAATACGGAAATACTACTGTTTTCTCGGAAAAATGAAACTATTCCCAAAAATTTTAGGGAAAAGTTTGTGTATATTAACGGATATTTTTTACAGTGTACTGTTGGAAAAAAAAACATCATCCTAAATACAAGATTATTCTTGATGCTGAAAAAAATTATGAATGCTAATTAGTACTTCTTTTATTCCTCTTAATATTATTGTTATTATTAGTATTAGTATTAACTTGTTTGGAAGTATGGTATATAAAAATCGACTTATTATTTTCTTTTTAAAAACTTAAGTTTTTCCAAATTCTATAGTAAATTTTAAAATTCCAAAACGATGTTTTACAACTGAAACTTAAATGTGAATTTCTTGATAAAATTTAATTTTTATTGAATAAATATACGCAATTCTTATAATCACTCACGATTCTCTTATGCACATACTTATACATTTGTAATAATAAGAACAAGAACATTAAATTCTCATGAATCCAAAACTGAGAATTGTGTTATTTGAAAAATATGTATCCAAAAGTGAGTGAAGAAACTCAGTTTCTTCAGTTGTCCTTTTAAAATGCTTAATAAATTCTCAACTCGCAACGCAACATTTTATGGCATGTCTGATTCATTTTTATACTTAAAGGAATAAAATTAAAGAGCCTATTGAAACGATTTTTAATTGAATATAGCGTTTTCTATTTTCAGATAAATAAATTACTTATTGAGTTACAAGTCATTCTTGTTACGTGGCGACAAGTTTTTCTTCTTTCTGCTACTGCTGCATCAAGATTTCGGTACAAAACGCCAACTTTTGCAGTATTTTCTCTAAAATTGTGTGCTTTTACCATAAAATGGAAAAGTCATTCGATTACACATTTCTCAATAAGAATACCTTTTAATTTAATATGTTTTTGAACAAAAATGAATTCAGTAATGTGTCTCAAAATTGCTTTTTATAATTTGAGAGCAGCCTTAAGACAGTTTTCAAATTAAAATTGATTATTTTCTAAAATTCGTATTTGTTAGAACTCATCCATTTTTTTTGTTTCCAATTTTCATTAAAGGCAATTTTTTACAAAATGCTGCTTAGCATTTAGCATTTAAACAGGATTTCCACAATGCGTTCTAAACTGAATTTTCAGATGTGACGGCCCGATAAAGTTTACACCGAGCAACAGTCACTTAAAATTCAACATGTAATTCAGTTATCTAAAAGTGAAAAATTATTAGGTTTCAAATCAGTTCAATAATCGTGTCTGCAAGTGACATGCTTTTATGCTTAAAAATGAGTCTCTAATTGAAAAAATTTCGGGTAAACTCTTACAAAATCCTTAAATTTTTGTAGATTATAACTTTAAACCTTATTATTATATTAATTATATTGAAACTGTAACCTTACATCTGCATAAAACTATGATTTTCTATTATTTTTTAATTAAAACAACACAGCTTCTCCAAACATAATTTTAAGGTATTATTTATCTATAAAAATAAGATATCATTTTAATAACAAATGACTTCCTATAAAATAAAAATGTACTGTATATAATAGATTAAGATTATAGTTGACTTTATGATTTTGATCCTCAAAATATTTTTAAATTAAAATTTTGCTGAGTTATGAAAGCCAAATTTTTAAGTAGAACTGATGGATCAGTTATTTGATATCTGAAAGAGAATACAAATACATGAATGGATGAAAAGAATGCTGCGATAGAAAATTTAACATATTAATGATTTTTAAAATAATGCTGAACTAAAACCCTCTCTATACTGTAAAATTCTGCTTCATTTAAAAAATAATACTACTAAAACAGCAATACTACAACTTATGGCTATAGTTATTTTGTTAATTTAAACATACTAAACATACATAAGTTTCATTTTTGTACGAATAAAACTTACTGAGTTATAATAACATGAATTTTATGAATTTTCAGCATTCTTTTCATTAAAAACGGAAAAATGCATTTTATACAAATGTCATAAGCAAGAAAAAAAAAAACTTTTAAATAGGGTAAATTCGGTATAGTTGCCCCACCTAAGACCCCCCCCCCCTATTATATTATTATTATTATTATCTATTTATTTATTTTTTACTGTAAAGAGTTTTACAATGCACATGTAACCAATCTGCTCCAAATTTTATATATCTCGCATCTTATATTCTATGTACAAACTCCAAAAACTAATTCGTTAAACATCCTTCTGCAATAAGTCGATATACAAGATTTTAAGCCAATCGGACAATTCTAACGAAGGGTAAACTTTTTTAATCTAAACTAAGAGTGGTTATTACCTCTTGCTTCTTTATTCGATACGCAAACTTTAAAAACTATTCCGAGAAACGAAATTAAATTTCACAAATTACACACATTAGATTTATACGTTCCAGAATGGATGAGTTCAAAATATTTCTTTCATTCCGTTGAAGGTTAAACATGTAATTAGTGTGGTGGAAATTTTACAGTTTAATACAATGGTGGGGAGGGAACAGGAAAATTGCGTATACAAGAAGTATTATTGAAATAAACATCATTTTAATAAAATTCTAGATTTGTTATGGAATTGCGCCTGGGAATGCCATAATCAACCTAAAAATAAAAAATAAAAAGACAGTTTTTTTTTTTTGGGGGGGGGGGATTAAAATTCTGAATATTTATATTTAAAAATATATTCTCAGGCATCAAAGTTATTCGATAAAAACAAATGGAACGTCATATTACGAATTACAAATGAGGCATATATCCCGAATTCAAAGTGGGACAAAAATGCCTTTAACCATACATAGATACTCCAGCCAATAATTGTGGAACTAGCAAAAAATATGGCTACAACTGACACTACCACATAGCTTGATATATCTTTCAACAATATTCACTTCATATTCGAGGAAAAATCTTTAGTAACTACATTTTATTTTAATTTCTAGATCTCTGTTTCATAACAGAATATCACAAAAACCAAACTTAATTGTCTTTGATGAATATAATTTTTATTTGAATAACTAAGTTGTAACTTCTTGTATTACACTATTTTATAACATCCGTCATACGTCAGATAGTTGATATATAGTGACTTAGTCAACTAACCTGAGGGGGCATCTAACCTGAATCTACCCTACTTCCGCATGTAATTCCTAAAATATTTTAAAGTTTTCTTTCTTATTTAAAATTCATGTTTAAATATATTTCTGGTTTGAAAAGTGTTTCTAAATATTATTTAGGCATTTTATAACGGTATCAGTGAGTAAAAAATCTATATCACATTATAATTAAAATCATATTCCAAAAAGGAAATTTCAAATATAATATTCGAAAAAAAAAAAAAAAAAACAGACATTTAAAAATTGATTGCACAAAGCACATTTCAAACAAGTAAAGTATGTGCCTGCAAAAGATGATGAAATCGTTATACTTTGTTTTTGATACTATAAAATTGATTTAGCAGATTCTTTTTTTTTTTCTTATTTCTATGTTAAAACCACTTAAAATAATTCTTCGATTTAAAAACTGTTTGTTTAAGCTTGTTCAACATGATTTTTTCCCCCTAAAATTACCAGTTTTCCTGTGCTATAGTTGTTTGCATCACAATAAATTCAATTATGGCAACGATAAGAACAGCATTAATTTTATATATATATACACTGTAAAAAATTTTGCGTAAGGTTCCTAAGAAAACATGTGGCAGCTATTCTGCCACAGGTTTTCCCAGGAATTTAATTTAAAAAATGCCAGGAAACTTACATATGCCAGGAAAGTCCAGAAATCTATAATCTGGGATGTTACTCATGAAATATCAGTTATGTTTCACCATTCTGAAAAGTCTAGAAACCTTTTATGTGTAACGTTACTCATTAATTTTCTGTTAGGTTCCACCGTTCTGAAACCTACAATCTGAAACATTACTCGTGAAATCTCAGTTAAATTCCTCCATTCTGAAAAGCTCTGAAACCTATAATCTGGAATGCTACTCATAAAATCTCAGTTAGGTTCCACCTTTCTGAAAATTTCCGAAATCTTTAATATGGTATGTTACTCATAAGATCTCAGTTAGGTTCCGATATTCCGAAACCTATCATCTGGAACATTACTCATGAAAATTCATTTATGTTCCTTCATTTTGAAAAACTCTGAAACTTATAGCCTGGAACTTTACGCATAAAATCTTAGTTAAGATTCTTCATTGTGAAAAGATCTGAAACATTTCACGGAATACGGTAAATGTCACCGGGATATCCAGTGGCAGCAATTCTGCTATAGATTTTCACAGGAACTTTATTAAAAATTTGTTTGGAAAATTATGCAAATCTGAAAAGTTCAGAAATCGATAATCTAGTATGTTAAGGCCCTTTTACAATAAGTTACTTCTAATTTCTAGCATGATATTCAAAGAGTTTTAAGATGCCTTAGAGTTAGAGTTAAGTTTAGTTCTTGAACATGATACAGATTAATGAGTTAGTAATCTTTGTTGAGAATATAAACGATGATTACACAGCTGAAAGTTAAACATTGTATTGAAAATATTTCTAATTAGTTGCTTTCGTTTTTCAGTTGATAACACAAATCTAAAAAAATATACAGGATATCTATGAGTAAAATCTATTTTTAAATCATGGATATATTAAAATTACTTTTACAAAAATAAATTGGCTAGAATATTGATGCAAGGATAAATTATGATAAATATATACTTCAGAAACAGAAGAAATATCTAAATGAGTGATATTGTGCTGTGATCTACAAAAAAACATGCTTAAGTTTTTCCACATTTATATCAAGCTCAACATACCAATTTGAAGGTGTAAATTAAGAGTTAATGTAACACAAAGAATACATTTTTGGCAAAATCTCGTACAAAGCAATTGTGTATTTTTAAAATAACCTTTAGATAATTTTGCCACATTATTTAATAATTTAAACAGAATATCAACTTGTCATTTGGCTAGTACAACAGATTAGTCATTTAGCATAAAATGGTATGTTTAATCCACCAAAGCATTCTAAAAAAATTTTTCAGTATCTGAATATTTGCTTTTTTGGGGGAAGTATGTGGTCATTCGACGCTTCCCCCTCCCCCTTACCCCATTATCTTCATTTAAATTGGATCAATTACGTTTGATAATTCTATTCCTTATATAATTAACATAATACCACAGAAATCAATGAAAAAACGGTTTTTTATGCATGTGCTATACAGTACATAATTATTTTAAAAGATTATCCAAACCATTAAGGTTTAATTACACAATATTTCAAGTTAAGTTAAAATATGCACAAATTTGTGAAAGAGATTTTAAAGTTATATTCAAAAATAACTTTTTAATTGTAATTTAAGCATTAGCATCTTTAAAGGGATTCATTCATTTGGTTAAAGCACAAAATTCAATTTCAGATGTCAAAAGATACAAGGGAAAAAAAGAACAGCTGCCGATAGAAGATAACTTTTTTTTTAAAAAATTGAAAATCTTAATGCAGTGTTTTCCTGATACTTCAATTAAAATATATTTCTCAATTTGATATTATAAATTCCTGTACATGACTTATATGAACAATTACCTATCACATAATGCTTTTTTAGAATCCCTTCGACTTGAGATATCGAGAATATTATGCAATTAAAAAATAATATAGTCAAAAATAAAAGTTCACAGAAGTTTCATAATATACACAAAACTTTATTGATATTATGGTTAAAATTACAATCTAGAATTTTATCACAGTTTGCTTAATTTTTCACATAAAGTAACTACTTTTCGAGTAACTACACTACCATTATTCAACTTCAACAATTTTAGTTCAATGAAAGCGTAAGTCCCAGTGCCTTTGAGAGAATATTTTATATTATAATAAGAATATAAAGAGATTGTCGAAACTACACTCTGTACAAATTCCACACCTTCAATTAAAATTTTATCTTCTACTTGCTTTCGTTCAGCTGTAGAGGGATTGTCTGTGTATCTGCAGATTCTCAAAGCTAAATGGTTCAGTAACTCACTATTTTCTGTCCACTGCAAGCAATCTTCATTTAAAACTTTAGTTAGAGCAGAAGAAAAATGATGTGAAGGAATTTGAAAATCCTCGCGCCATGGGTGCTTTAATATACAAGTGACTGCTTATATTTAAAGAGCTGCTTTCCGTACTCGAATTTAATTCTGCTGTTCCAAAGTCTCCTTTTGTTTCTGTAAATGAGCTATCGTTACATTCAGATTTGATTATTATCCAAGGTGGCTACAAAGAAACAAAAATTATATTATATGTTTTATTTTTTATGCATAAATTATTGGATGCAATATTGTTTATTCAGTTTCTGTAAAAATCAAAATGTTTATTGGAAAAGTTATTCTCATTTGCAAAAACACTTTGTATTATGCATTAGCTTGAAATATAGAATTCTTGAATATGTGTCCTACAAAAGTCTGTAATAACAATACAAAAAGTACTACAACTACTTTTGTATATTCCCAGAATGTTTTTCAAAAAATAAAAGAAGTTTCAAAATATTCAATATATATCTTTTAAACAGGGGTTTTTTGCAAGTGTATTGTTGTCATGTTGCGCATGGCCAAGAATGAATATCTATGAATTATACAGGGATTTGTTCCATTTTTAAAAATGTATTGCAATATTTTGGATTTTAAGTGAAAAATTTGAATTTATTAGATAATAATTGGTTTATATATCGTTTAAACATTTTATTCTCAATTATATATTGATTTTGTAGAATCTCCAATCAGCAGTGTAACTATAGTTTTGAGTCCTCTGCAAAATTTTCCACAAGGCCCCCCTAGAATATACAGTTGGCAAAAAAAGTATTTGTACACTTCATTTTTTTAAATTATAATGAAATTAAACAAAAGATTTAAGCAAAAAATACTGTAATACATTAATTTAATGCATTATAATATTATAGAAGCAAAAACAAAATTAAACGAATCGATTTTTTACATTATAATAAACAAATATACAAAAATACAATGCAAAAAAAGTATTTGTACACTATATTAATGTAATATAATTAATGAAAATTTAGTAAAATGATACAAATTAATATGTTGTGCGAATTCATTTAGCGTTTATGACTACTTCTAGATGGTGTGACATTGATTCCACCAACTTTTTTGTATCGGTCTGGTTAATGTTATTCCATGACACAATAAGAGCTTCTTTAAAACTGTTTTTTACCAATACATATTTTTTTTTCGGATTTTTGCATCCAATAGCATCTGCAAATTTTCTATTGGATTCAAGTCTAGAGATTTTAGAAGAGTTACCAGTCGTCTTGGAGTATTGTCGTAAGCATGTGCTGGTGATCACAGCAGTATGCTTTGGTTGTTATCCTGCAGAAAGTGAAAAGCTTCCTCTATGCATAATTTCTTGGCACAGTTTAATAAATTATGGCGCGACACATCAATGTATGTTAAACCTGTCTTTCCATTGTCGATAAATTTTAAATGTCCTGCTCCATTAGAAGCTATGCACCCCAAAAGTATAATATTCCCCCCAACATGCTTGATAGTTTGAAGTATACGTTTTGGATCTAGAACAGTTTTATTTTTACGCCAAATTTTTCGAATGCTTGGTGATAAGAAAATTTCGAATTTTCCCTCTTCAGAAAAAAATTACTGTTTTCCAAAAATCCAATGATTTACTTCTGTATGCGAAAGCGAATACTATGCATTTTTGCCTATTTGTTTCGCTGATGAATGGATTTTTCCTTGAGGTTCTTCCTTTTAAATCTGCATTGAGAAGAATATTTTTTATTGTTTGAGGTATTACTCTGATGCGAGAAGATGTCGCAAGGTCTCCAGCAAATTTTTGAACCGAACGCATAGGATTTTTTAAAGCTTTTTTAACAACACTCCTTTTTTCCCTCATTGTTAGTTTGCTAAGAAGTCCTGGTTTTCATTGAATTTCGATGCTTTTAATTTATTCATAGTTTTTCACTATACATTCAATAGTTGTAAATGGTAATTTAATAGCTTTTACAAATTCTTGTTGCGAATTTAAATTTTTATTATGATCAATCATAGGATTTCATATATCTAGAGGTGCCTCTCTAGTATTAGGTTCTATAGTCAATTATTTCAAGAGAAAATTAGATTAAATGTCAGACAAATATAATATGAACTCAAAAATTATTAACAGCTTCTGTAAAAGTAGTCCTTTTGAACGATAAACACTATAAAACACAGTACATATCAGGATGGAGAAATGTACAAATACTTTTTTTGCAAGAAATTTTTAAACTTTTCGTATTAGAAAATTATTTTGCATCTTTATCGAAATTTTCTGTTGTGTAATTTAAAACACACGGTAAACAGACTGTATTAAAACTATTTTTGACAAAATATCTGTTTTTATTGGGTTAAAAATAAAAAAAAATTAGGGTGTACAAATACTTTTTTTGCCAACTGTATATCTATTTCTCATAACAAAATGGGGTTCCCGTTTCGTGACCCGTCTTGCGGGTATGATTTTTTTACGCGCAGATCAGTTTGGGAGTACGCAAAATGTACATTCGTTAGTCAATACAAAATGACTCGTTCTTAAAAGCCTAAAATGATAAACCGTTTATGACCGTTTAAGATGTTTATTTTTCACAATTACTTCCAAGCCCCTTCCTCCCGCCCCCCTACGTCACAGGGTTTTGCAGATCTCAGTTTTCCACTGTCCTCGATATTGATATACAATATAAGTTCATTTACGCTTCTTTATTTACATATCTTTTTTGGTTAGCTCCGTGCACTAAGCATAAAATTAGCAATTTCCATCGTCGAGTAACACTAAAAAACGTGGAGATAAACTTTACCGTCCTGAGTCTGCAAACTTGATGAGTGCTACTCGCAAAACATGATGGTTGTAAGATATATCGACACCAGGGATGAAAGGAGAAAAATTCGTTAATAATTTTCAGTCAAAATTAACGATATTGCAAACACTAGAAGAAAGTAGATAACTATTTTTGGTTCAAAGGTTGTTTCACGGCTGGTGGGAGGGGATAGTTAATTTCGAAGAGATCATTTTTATCCGAGTTAATTACGCATACTATTATACAGTATGAAATATTTAAAACTGGTGTCGTAGTTTAGCTTAAAAAAAATAAAAAAAATCCAGGAACGTGTAATTTTATGCTTAATACTGAATTTTTTTTAAATGTATTTCTCCGACTTATTATACAATATGATTAAATTGATTTATGACAAAATTGATTTTGGAACGCAATTCCAAGTCAATCTTACTTTTCATGTACTTAATTCAGGAATCTCACTCCTGTCCAAATAAAGTGTGTCAATTGGAAAAATCTGCTAAAAAATAGCTAAACCCGAAATTTGGATGAATCTGAATTATATAAGACCCATGTTCCTGCGCAAACTCGCTTAAATTTACTAAATAAATTCCACTTATTTGGTGAAACTGATTATTTCGGGTTTTGGTTGGTTCTAGATCAAATATAATGTGACTGATAAGCACTTCCTTCCCTCTTAAATAGGCTTAAACAAAAACTTTTGTTTAGAATTATCTATTTTCATTGAAGTTTAGGTGTCAATTTATTAGAAAATTAGGCGAGATTAATCAAATCAACAATGTTAGGTCAAGTATAGGTCAATTGTAAAAGAAACCCTTCCTCTCCAACTAATTCAGCTTTACATAGAATTTTCTTGTCGAGAACCAATTAGTTTCAAATTTTGGTCTCCTTTTATTAGAAGGATAAATTACACCTTTAACACGTTGAATTCCACGTCAGTCACGGATGACTGGCACTGAACTTTCCGCTTACTTAATTATATCCTTTAAAGTCCTTATCCTCTAAAAGGAAAATTTTAAATAAATGTTCAGCAATTCCTTAAAACAATATAATATTTAATTTTATATTACAAATTTACGCTGTCGGTCACGGGCAACTGATGTGGCTGAAACGGAAATTTTAATGTCAGTCACCGGTGAGTGACATAGCAGTTAACGTGTTAATACAAGGGTTTATAGGTCACATATTTTTTTTTTTGGGGGGGGGAGGGATAGAATCCTCCACTTTCATTTTTTTAATTGCATTTTCCTTGCATAAAATTATTCGAATAGTTTCAAATTTTGGGTACATATTCAACAGGAGGATGGATTAATCTCACGGATACTTAATTATATTTTTTAACTATCATAATAATTGCAGCAAAATTTGAACTTCCTCCGTACACCCCTTTTACTTGAAACACTCATAAAATTTGTCCCGATGTTTTATAAACGTAGTGTTGTGAAATTTTCAAAATGCATTTGCTAACCCTGTCAAAATAAAGATGCTAAAAAAATTGTCAGATTTAAGATATACTGAGTGATACTGAAAAAGTTCAGCAAATCATAACAATAGATACAATAAGATTTAAATTCAAAGTGATATTTTGCGCTTTAAATAAGAAAGTAAGCTTTTGCATGTTAAGTACGAGTTTATTTTTCAGGTTTCTTCTCAATTCTTTTGGTAATAAATAATTCGGTATGCTTTTTTTAAGTTACTTTTGGAAGCCTTTTTAGAAGCGTATTTCCAGAATTCCTGTTTCTAATAGACTAGTTAATGTGCATTTAAGTTTGTTGAATTATATAACATTAAACTTCTGTTATTTTAAATCAAATCACAGAAATCCTCGGTGTTACTCGAACCCCTGTTAATGTGGTTTCGAGTACTTTTCCTATTCTTTATGCAGCTTTATGTTGAATTGAAAAATTTTAATTTTGAAAATTATTTTATAAGCGAGATTTAGAAGCCTTCGTTTGCGTGGATTTTAGTTGGGCTTTGAAAGACTTGCTAACGCGCATTTCCGAGCTCTTGTATTTCAATAAGGACATAATGCGTATTTTAAGTTTGAGTACATAGTATATTAAAATTTAGAAATTAAGTTTGAGAAATCCTCGATGTTACGCCGCCTTTTAACGCGGATTCAGAGCAGTTTTTCTAATGTAGCTTTAATTTAATAAATTTTAATTTTAATATTATTTTCTAAGACTTTTAGATGCCTGTTTACGTTGATAGACTATAACTTCGGGCTTGTCAATTAACCCCTCTCCCCCACAATACACACCCGCGTTAATACGGATTTCCAAGCTCATTTTAAATATTGTTAGCTTGACTACGGTAATTTCTTACTTATACAGTTGGCAAAAAAAGTATTTGTACACTTCATTTTTTTAAATTATAATGAAATTAAATAAAAGATTTAAGCAAAAAATACTGTAATACATTAATTTAATGCATCATAATATTATAGAAGCAAAAACAAAATTAAATGAATCGATTTTTTACATAATAATAAACAAATATACAAAAATATAATGCAAAAAAAGTATTTGTACACTACATTAATGTAATATAATTAATGAAAATTTAGTAAAATGATACAAATTAATATTTTGTTTGAATTCATTTAGCGTTTATGACTACTTCTAGATGGTGTGACATAGATTCCACCAACTTTTTTGTAGCGGTCTGGTTAATGTTATTCCATGACACAGTAAGAGCTTCTTTAAAACTGTTTTGTACTGATACATATTTTTTTTTTCGGATTTTTGCATCCAATAGCATCCGGAAAATTTCTATTGGATTCAAGTCTAGAAATTTTAGAGGAGTTACCAGTCGTCTTCGAGTATTGTCGTAACCATGTGCTAGTAATCACAGCAGTATGCTTTGGTCGCTATCCTGCAGAAAGTGAAAAGCTTTTTCTACGCATAATTTCTTGGCACAGTTTAATAAATTATGCCGCGACACATCAATGTATGTTAAACCTGTCCTTCCATTGTCAATAAATTTAAAATGTCCTGCTCCATTAGAAGCTATACACCCCAAAACTATAATATTCCCCCCAACATGCTTGATAGTTTCAAGTATACGTTTTGGATCTAGAACAGTTTCATTTTTACGCCAATTTTTTCGAATGCTTGGTGGTAAAAAAATTCCGAAATTTCCCTCATTAGAAAAAATTACTGTTTTCCAAAAATCCAATGATTTACTTCTGTATGCGAAAGCGAATACTATGCGTTTTCGCCTATTTGTTTCGCTGATGAATGGATTTTTCCTTGAGGTTCTTCCTTTTAAATCTGCATTGAGAAGAATATTTTTTTATTGTTTGAGGTATTACTCTGATGCGAGAAGATGTCGCAAGGTCTCCAGCAAATTTTTGAACCGAACGCATAGAATTTTTTAAAGCTTTTTTAACAACACTCTCTTTTTCCCTCATTGTTAGTTTGCTGTGAAGTCCTGGTTTTCATTGAATTTCGATGCTTTTAATTTATTCATAGTTCCTCCTATAAATCCAATAGTTGTAAATGGTAATTTAATAGTTTTAACAAATTCTTGTTGCGAATTTAAATTTTTATTATGCTCAATCATAGGATTTCATATATCTAGAGGTGCCTCTCTAGTTTATGTTCTATACTCAATTATTTCAAGAGCAAATTAGATTAAATGTCAGACAAATATAATATGAAGTTAAAAATTATTAACAGCTTCTGTAAAAGTAGTCCTTTGAACCATAAACACTATAAAATACAGTACATATCCAGGATGGAGAAATGTACAAATACTTTTTTTGCAAGAAATTTTTAAACTTTTCCTATTAGAAAATTATTTTACATCTTTATCGAAATTTTCTGTTGTGTAGTTTAAAACGCACGGTAAACAGACTGTATTAAAACTATTTTTGACAAAATCTGTGTTTTTATTTAGTTAAAAATCAAAAATTTTCGAGTGTACAAATACTTTTTTTGCCAACTGTATATATTTCTGTTAGATACAATTTCAGTTTTCAGTTGAGTGTAATCCTACCAAATGGAAATTAAAAAATATTAATAAGCTATAAAGTTGATAGTTAGAACTGTACGAACACGTCATATGATTTTGTATGAAGTGTTTGTGACTTTGTTAATGGTCAATAATTAAAAATCTGAGTAACTGGCCAGTGGCCAATGATAATTTTTATCTATATTTTGCATCAACATACAAATGAAAGATTGCTGTAAATAATTATGCACAGATCTGTATAATAAAGACATACATACACGTAAAGTATTTCATTTATTCAGAATTTTTAAAAAAGAAAATAACATTAAAAAAGTATGCCTGACAAAATGTTAAAAAATTCAGCACAATAATTGAAATATTGACTTTCTTAAAATTAAGATTGTAAATTGATACTATAAAATTTTGTTTAGTTTTCACGTAATCCTTCATTTAATTTACAGAAAGTTTTTAGCTTATGATAATGTGCATAGAATTTTTATTTAATATATAAGTCTGATTATGCATATAAGTTAAATTGCTTAAATACATACTTAAGTGCTAAGTAAAATAACATTTTTAAATGGAGGATTAATTGACTTACGACAGCTTAAGTAAACATGAAATTTGCATTTAATGCACTATATAAAGAATACTATACAAACTTACCTGGTAATTATTTAAATTCTAATCCACAAACTGAGCCCTTTTTTAAACAGTTTATTGGTCAGTTAAATGAAACAGACATAGTTACTTTACGTGAATGAGATTATTTGATCGTTAAAGATCAACATTCGGGAGGTAATTTAGGGAAATTCTACAAATTTACGAAACATGGGGGCGCTATAAAAAGAACGGTGTGTATTTGATCGAAAATCTCTGAGAAAATGTTATCAATAAAGAAAAATGCTTACTGTTTCGTTAAAAATCGAATGTCTTATTATATAGCATTTGGGATTCATGAATTAAGATTTTAAGCAAAAGAACATTACCGTACTTATGAATCACATTTAGGCACAATAACGTTGCCACAAAATTAGGAATATTTTCTAGTAAACGACTTAAAATTGTACCTTTTTATCCTCTATAGATATATGTAGCTTTCAGATTCCAAAGAAGGGAGGGAAGAAGGGGGGGACAAAATTTAAACATTTCTCTACTGATATTACTTTAATTCCACGCTATAGACTCAATATTTTGAAAAGAAATAGTTGCTAGAGCTTCTCCCCTTTCCCCTTTAAGCATTGACTTTGTTTATAATAATTTTTATGCTAGATTTATTGTTTTAGGAAACAGTCGAACCCACTTAAGACGTGATACCGATTAATACCTGAATTTACTCCAGTTCCAATATCACCGGAACATCGCTCTTACAATAAATGTAAAAAATTTTCATTTAATATAAGATAAAGTTTTCTCCCTCGGACAACAGATCTCGCTTACGACGCGAATGCATATACCTAGATATTAAGTTTTTGATATGAACATCAAACTATTTCCGAATATAATCGCTTTATTTAATGACAGAAATATTACTAGTCGGAAAAAGTGATGGACATTGTAAAAAAAAAAAAAAAAAAAAAAACTTCTAAACTGACACTTAAATTAAACGAATATTACTAATCAAAAATAGTAGGTATTTAATTAATTAAACTTAATTAAACATGATTAATTAAACATGATTAATTAAACATGAAATTTGCATTTAATGCACTATATAAAGAATACCATACAAACTTACCTGGTAGTTGTTTAAATTCTAATCCACACACAGGGCACTTTTTTTAACAGTTTATTGATCAGTTAAATGAAGCAGACGTAGTTTCTTTACGTTAGTGAGATTATTTGATCTTCAACGTTAAAAATACGAGAGGCAATTTAGGGAAATATGCTAAACTTACGAAACATTTGGGCGCTATAAAATCAACGATGTCTATTTGATCGAGAATCTCTAAGAAAATGTCATCAATGCAGAAAAATACATACAGTTTCATTAAAAATCTAATGCCTTATTGTATAGCATTTGGGAATCCTGTATTAAGATTTAAAGTAAAAAAAAAAGATTACCGTACTTATGAATCACATTTAGGCACAATAACCTTGCCACAAAATTAGCAATATTTTCTAGTAAAAATCTTAAAATTGTACCTTTTCATCCTCTATAGACATATGTAGCTTTCAGATACCAAAGAAGGGAGGGGAGAGGGGGGGGGACAAAATTTAAACATTTCTCTACTGATATTACTTTAATTTCATGTTATAGACTCAATATTTTGAAAAATAAAATAGTTGGCTAGAGCTTCTCCCCTTTCCACTTTAAGCATTGACTTTGTTTATAATAATTTTTATGCTAGATTTATTGTTTTAGGAAACATTCGAACCCACTTAAGACGTGATACCGATTAATACCTGAATTTACTCCAGTTCCAACATCACCAGAACATCGCTCTTACAACAAATGTAAAAATTTTCCATTTAATATAAGATAAAGTTTTCATCCCTTGGACAAAAGATCTTGCTTACGACGCGAATGCTTATACCTAGATATTATCGCTTTATTTTATGACAGAAAGATTACTATTCGGAAATAAAGATAGACATTGTAAAAAAATCCTCTAAACTGGCACTGCTGATTAAATAAGTCAAATGTTACTAATCGGAAATAGCAGATATTTGGAGAAAAATTTGCGGTATTAAGATCGAGAATTTCGTCAAACAATCACTGATAAAATAATTTCGTAAAACGATCACTGGTCGAATTTGAAAAAATAGGCTTCAAAATGAACAATAAGATAGGCATACGCACTTTCATTCCAAATTTAGTTGGTCTAAATCCCATAGTCTTTTTCTTCAACTGAGGCAACAAAATGAATCACACTCAAAAAAGTAGTTCATATGGAAATAAAGACCAAGAAGAGTCCCCAGAGTCTAAACTGGGAAAAAAATATTCGAGAATCACAATTAAATGCGTAGTTAAAGCTTCGGTAAAAATTAGTGACTCTAGTTTCCATACTCGATTTATAACTAAGTGAGCAAAATAATAAACACACAAAAAATTAGTTTTTTTACATGTAAAATATATCTCTAGAGCTGTACAGGGCAGAATTTGAATAAAAGCTTTGAAATGCACAATTACAAGAGTATACGCACCTTCGTGTTATTTTGTTAAAGCGCAAGATCTCGTAGTCTTTTCTCAGCTGGGATGATAAAATGGCATACACGCAAAATAACGATTTTTCTGTAATTAATATACCAACCACAAAATAAGGAATATTACACAAAAAACATATATAACTTTTCACAGATTACCAATGATTTCTATTTTAGAATAAATTCGAAAAGTTACACAAAAGCTCAAAAAGTATACTAAAACTAAAGAATGTTACACAGAAAATATTCGGAACATTTCACAGTTTATCAGTAATTTCCACTTTCTCAACTATTCCGAAAAGTTACACGAGATTATGGAAGGTATTACACAAGATTTCTCGGTATTCTTGTATGAGCAGAAATAATCCGAGAAAACCCAGGAATGTTACACAGTAAATGCTAAGAACATTGCGCAAATTTTTTACAGTGTATGTATAACAAAGATATTATTGGAAAGTGTATGTTATGTACGATATGTTAGGAATTTTTAAAGGAATATTAACCTTGAAAACAACAATGTGTCTACCTTAACTCTGATAAAGTTTTTAACTGTCGAAAACCACGACAAGTTGTTATGGATATTTTTACTTTTAAGGAATACATTTTAGATTATGAAAAGCTCTTTGTGTTTACTTTTGCAGGCATACTTTTTGCTTTTCAAAATTACTTTTAATATTTAAAAGTTAGGAAAGTATTTTTAAGAATCAACGAGCCATTTTTTTTATTATGGAACCAAAATTTTTAATATAAATTGGAGTAAAAACACATTTTTCTTAATACAACATAATTTTATTAGTATTTTGTTTCATTTGTTACAATGATTACATATTTTTTGGTCAATTTCGTATGCTTAAAGGGTTTAATTATACAGAAAGTATATATATATATATGCACACACACACACATACATATACATACATATTTTTGCAATATTAATATGAAACATTAAATATCAGTACCATTGTTTGCTTTAATTATTGGAAATTATTCATAGAATTAGGTTTCCATTTTTGCAGACAAATCAAAACAACTAGTGGTTCTTTCTCCCTCTTGCAAAATAGCATTGCCTTAGCCCTTTCCTAAATAGTGAATTAAATTACGTTTCACTTAATTTTAATCTTCAAATGCAACAACAGAACCAGGAAATATTTTGAAAATATTTTTTGCCTTTTAAATTATACCCGAAGAAAAGATTTTACTTATTTTCAAATAAACTTGTTTTTAAGCCCTACTGTTATTTAATAATAATAATAATAATAAAAAAGTAACATTAGTGTTTTGAACCGGAGAGGATTAAAAGGTTGTACAATATCATGTAACCATACAACAAATTTAAAGAGAGGATTACTCATTTCCTAGTAAATTTATTCAAATTTGGTTTCACCCAGTGAAAATTTGTAAATTCACAGAAATCTCAAAATTTAATGTGTTTTGAAAAATATGTAAAGTATTAGCAGACAGGTTAGAAAAATGTAATACTTATGTTTCGAATATCTGCATTTTCACATGAGAATCTAATTTTGATATTTATATTAGAAAAGGTGTATTAGTTTAAGATTTACAATACGTTAACATTTGTATTTTCAGTAACAATTTTAAAAATTATAATTATTATATTTTATAGATGCTGTAATCAAGAGCGTGCAGAAAATATCTCAAGTGGGAAGTGAAGAAAATGAAATGGTACATTAGCCCCCAGAGCGTGTAGCAGGAAAAAATAATCTCTATAAATAAAAGGAATTCCGAGGATAATTAATTGAGGCACAGGAAAATCGTCTGCTAAGAAAATCTTTTTTCATTTTGAACTCTATAAATAAAAGGAATAAAGCAGAAGAAATATAAAACAGATAATGTATTTATCACAAAAAATCGTCTGCTAAGAAAATCTTTTTTCATTTTGAATAAAATTAAATAAAATATTGAAAACATTTGATTTAAACTAAAAATTGTATTACTAAAAGTTTTCTTTTTTTTTCAGAACCTTTTAATCTCTATAAATAAAAGGAATTCCGAGGATAATTAATTGAGGCACAGGAAAATCGTCTGCTAAGAAAATCTTTTTTCATTTTGAACTCTATAAATAAAAGGAATAAAGCAGAAGAAATATAAAACAGATAATGTATTTATCACAAAAAATCGTCTGCTAAGAAAATCTTTTTTCATTTTGAATAAAATTAAATAAAATATTGAAAACATTTGATTTAAACTAAAAATTGTATTACTAAAAGTTTTCTTTTTTTTTTCAGAACCTTTTAATACTTTATAACGATGAAAATGACGTATTTCAGACAATGCATTTCTGCATGCTTCCAGTTATTGATAAAATCATACAAATTTCAAGTTCGTTTAATATTGCTAATACGGACCCGGGCAACGCCGGGCGGGTCAGCTAGTAATAATAATTTATATACAAAAAGAATTGTATAATTTTCTTAAAAAATAAAAATAATAATATTTTTATTTCCATTATATTTCTATCATTTTTTATATTTCTATGTGTAATTTTAGCATTTATATATTATTGCAGTTAACACGAATGAGTGTATGTCACAAAAGTTAAAATATTTGGACATTTGTCTGATGATAATTTTGGCCAGGGTTGTTGTTTTTCAATTATATTTAATACTAACAATAGTCTCGTTCTTTTTGTACTTAGATTTCCTTCTTAAATACCCTTAATTAGAGAAGACAATTCAAGGAACTTCTATATTAAAAAGACAAGCAGGAAATATAAATGAAGAAAGAAGGAGCATATTGCTGATATTAAATATAATAGAAAAACACAGATAGAAAAAGAACAGGCCTAACAAAATTACTCCAAGGAGAAAATATCATATAAGATTCAGCGGGAGTAAAATAATTTTTCTCTACGAACAATATGATCTATCAATATTATATAATTAGATCTAATTAGCAATTCTAACACAAAAAATTGTAACAATGTAAAATGTAACAGTGCAAAATCCATTCAACCTACCAAAACTAGTAAAAACTAGAAAAAAAGTACATTGCAGTGATGGGATTTTTAGTTCAATGCACCACAGACCGTACAACTTTAAAATTTCAATTTTATTTGTTTTGAAAATGCCTCGGAAATGAATTTAAATAAGACAACAGTGAAATAAAACTGTTTATTACTTTTAAAATCACCTTTTAAGCAATTAGAAATAATGTTTAATCACGGTTACATTCACTGTTAGAGGGAAAAGCGAAAACTAAGAAACTAAGAAATAACCTATCATTACAGATGCCATTTCCTCATTATACAATTAATAATGACTTTTTAAACGTCACGATTTAAAGTAACTAATTTTTACTTATAAAACTGCTACATTTCAGTAATTTTTTTTTCTTTTTTCATTCTTGTAATATTGAAATTTTGATGCTCATTTCAGAGGGTTTCAGTGGGTGAAAATGATGCCATAGTAAAAAAGAATTGTGTATTGCATGCAAAATTGTAAGTGTCAAACATGGCATCAAGCTTGGGAATATATTAATTAATAACATATTCCACTTTAAAATATTTTTTTAATAGATTATATATAAAGTATGCATGTAAATGTGTCGAATGTGAAAAAGAGGATATTTTTAGACTTCCTTACAAACGGAACTTATAATTGTGTCCTAGTGGCGTACTTTTCGGTGTTTTTTCATTGCACAACATAACACAACCTCAATTGATAACTTCATGATTTTTTATCTGAATTACATGTTACTGACTACTTATAGGAACATTGTTTGATTTTTCAATAATTTGAAAAGTTTGAATATTTATTGTAAATATTTTTTCTATCATCAATCTAAAAAAACTTTCCAACATCTTCATTCGTCGAATTCGAAGATTTCCGATTCATAGAATCTAAAAATTTTTAAAAATATAAATGCATTCAAGTAAATTTGGAATAGAAAGTCTAAGAAAAATTTAGAGTAAAATTTAGTTAAATATTTTTTTAAATGTTTGCAAATAAAATGTAATGGACTAATAGCACAAATATGGGACCAATATTTCAAACAGTGACGAAATATTGAGAAAATGTAAATACCCAGTATAAAATAATTTTTTATGCCAATATTCACAGGATATTGAATACAAAAAACGGCTAAATATCAGCAAAGTGCAACAATTCATCCTAATACTGGACGTCGCATAAATACTGGGGTGCTTATATTATGGTGATTTTCAGTCAATAATTATGACCAATATTGGCAGGAAATATTGCACAAATATTGGAAGTTTACATTTTTCCGATAATTAATCAATATTGTCAACCAATATAGCATTAATATTGGTATAGAATATTGCACAAATATTGGAGTGTTTACAATTTGCCAATATTTGTAACAAAAATTGGTATGAAAAACTTGAACAATATTGGGGTGTTTACATTATGTTAATATATTCGTTACCAATATTTGTTAAATATTGGCAAAATATAAACCCAATATTGTTGCAATATTTTATGCCAATATTGGTGCAACATTGTTTAAAAATATTGGCAACATGTAAACACGCCAATATTGTTGCAATATTTCATACCAATATTGGTGGAATATTTCATACCAATATTGGTGCATTATTCATTACCAATATTGGTTAAATATTGGCAAAATGTAAACAACCCAATATTGGTGCAACATTTTATTCCAATATTGGCGCAGTATTCGTTACCAATGTTTTTGAAATATTGGCAAAATATAAACAACCCAATATTGTTGCAATATTATGTGCCAAAATTGGCGCAACATTGTTTAAAAATATTGGCAACATGTAAACACGTCAATATTGGTGCAATATTTTATGCCAATATTGGCGCAATATTCGTTACCAATATTGGTTAAATATTGGCAAAATATAAACAACCCAATATTTTTGCAATATTTTATACCAATATTGGCGCAACATTGTTTAAAAATATTGGCAACATGTAAACACGTCAATATTGGTGCAATATTTTATGCCAATATTGGCGCAATATTCGTTACCAATATTGGTTAAATATTGGCAAAATATAAACAACCCAATATTTTTGCAATATTTTATGCCAATATTGGTGCAACATTGTTTAAAAATATTGGCAACATGTAAACACGCCAATATTGGTGCAATATTTTATGCCAATATTGGCGCGATATTCGTGACTAATATCGGTTAAATATTGGCAAACTATAAACAACCCAATATTGGTGCAACATTTTATTACAATATTGGCGCAATATTCGTTGCCAATATTGGTTAAATGTTGGCAAAATATAAACAACCCAATATTGTTGCAATATTTTATGCCAATATTGGCGCAATATTCGTTACCAATATTGGTTAAATATTGGCAAAATATAAACAACCCAATATTGGTGCAATATTTTATGCCAATATTGGTGCAACATTATTTAAAAATATTGGCAACATGTAAACACGCCAATATTGGTGCAATATTTTATGCCAATATTGGCGCAATATTTATTACCAATATTGGTTAAATATTGGCAAAATATAAACAACCCAATATTGGTGCAATATTTTATTCCAATATTGGCGCAATATTCGTTACCAATATTGGTTAAATATTGGCAAAATATAAACAACCCAATATTGGTGCAATATTTTATGCCAATATTGGTGCAATATTTTATGCCAATATTGGTGCAACATTGTTTAAAAATATTGGCAACATGTAAACACGCCAATATTGGTGCAATATTTTATGCCAATATTGGCGCAATATTTGTTACCAATATTGGTTAAATATTGGCAAAATATAAACAACCAAATATTGGTGCAATATTTTATTCCAATATTGGCGCAATATTCGTTACCAATATTGGTTAAATATAAACAACCCAATATTGGTGCAATATTTTATTCCAATATTGGCGCAATATTCATTACCAAAATTGGTTAAATATTGCAAAATATAAACAACCCAATATTGTTGCAATATTTTATGCCAATATTGGTGCAACATTGTTTAAAAATATTGGCAACATGTAAACACGCCAATATTGGTGCAATATTTTATGCCAATATTGGCGCAATATTCGTTACCAATATTGGTTAAATATTGGCAAAATGTAAACAATCCAATGTTGGTGCAATATTTTATTCCAATATTGGCGCAATATTCGTTACCAATATTGGTTAAATATTGGCAAAATGTAAACAACCCAATATTGGTGCAGCATTTTATTCCAATATTGGCGCAATATTCGTTGCCAATATTGGTTAAATGTTGGCAACATATAAACCCAATATTGTTGCAATATTTTATGCCAATATTGGTTAAATATTGGCAAAATATAAAAAACCCAATATTGGTGCAATATTTTATGCCAATATTGGTGCAATATTTTATGCCAATATTGGTGCAACATTGTTTAAAATATATTGGCAACATGTAAACACGCCAATATTGGTGCAATATTTTATGCCAACATTGGCGCAATATTTGTTACCAATATTGGTTAAATATTGGCAAAATATAAACAACCCAATATTGGTGCAAT
Source organism: Maratus speculifer (assembly GCA_964019185.1). Classification (NCBI taxonomy): domain Eukaryota; kingdom Metazoa; phylum Arthropoda; class Arachnida; order Araneae; family Salticidae; genus Maratus; species Maratus speculifer. Next base: position 94,444,264 of record OZ025295.1, read on the forward strand.
ATTTTATTCCAATATTGGCGCAATATTCGTTACCAATATTGGTTGAATATAAACAACCCAATATTGGTGCAATATTCATTACCAATATTGGCGCAATATTCATTACCAATATTGGTTAAATATTGGCAAAATATAAACAACCCAATATTGGTGCAATATTTTATGCCAATATTGGTGCAACATTGTTTTAAAATATTGGCAACATGTAAACACGCCAATATTGGTGCAATATTTTATGCCAATATTGGCGCAATATTCGTTACCAATATTGGTTAAATATTGGCAAAATACAAACAACCCAATATTGGTGCAATATTTTATGCCAATATTGGCGCAATATTCGTTACCAATATTGGTTAAATATTGGCAAAATGTAAACAACCCAACATTTTTGCTGTATTTTATGCCAATATTGGCGCAACATTGTTTGCCAATATTTAACCAATATTTGTAACGAATATTGCGCCAATATCGGTATGAAATATTGCTCCAATATTGGGTTGTTTACATTTTGCCAATATTTAACCAATATTAGTAAAGAATATTGCGCCAATATTGGCTTTTTTACATTTTGCCAATATTTAACCAATATTGGTAATGAATATTATGCCAATATTGGTATGAAATATTGCAATGATATTGGCGTGTTTACATTTTGCCAATATTTTTAAACAATGTTGCGCCAATATTGGCATAAAATATTGCAATAATATTGGGTTATTTAAATTTGGCCAATCTTTAACCAATATTGGTAACATATTGCACCAATATTGGCGTGAAATATTGTATCAGTATTGGGTTGTTTATATTTTGCCAATATTTAACCAATATTGGCAACGAATATTGCGCCAATATTGGCATGAAATATTGCAACAATATTGGGGTGTTTACATTTTGCGAATATTTAACCAACATTGGTAACGTATATTGCGCCAATATTGGCGTGAAATATTGCGCCAATATTGGGGTGTTTACATTGTGCCAATATTTAACCAATATTGGCAGCGTATATTGTACCAATATCGGTATGAAATATTTCAACAATATTTGTGCGTTTACATTTTGCCAATATTTAACCAATATTGGTAACTTATATTGCAGCAATATTGGTATGAAATAATGCTATGAAATTATGCACCGATATTGGCATAAAATATAAATGCAATATTTCATGAAATATTGTCTAAATATCGGCAAAATGTAAACATCTCAATATTTGGGCAATATTTTATGCCAATATTGGGGCAATATTTTATGCCAATATTGGCGCGCTGCAAATATTGGCTAAATAAGGGCAAAATGTAAACACCCCAATATTGGAGCAATATTTCATGCCAATATTGCGCCAAGATGCCAATATTGCTCCAAGATATAGCCAATATTGGCCCAATATTGTTTGGCTACTGGGGTACTTAACGAATTACTACTCACAATCTAAAATATTTGATAGAAAGTTATTATAATTAACAGAAAGACAACTAAATTTACTAAAGAATACTGTTATTGCGATTTGGTATGCTTTATTCAGTCTAAAACTATAATATTTCCATTTCAACTTTTCTCTTAATGTGGCCAAAACTGGAGCATCCACCCTATATATTTATAGACATCAGGATTATTGGTCAGAAATATTGGCAAGCTGTACAGTTTTAGATATGTGCTGGGATTTGTGGATATTAAAGCGAGTAAAAGTTTTTTTAAAAAAAGTTCAAAAAGATTAAACAGTTTGAAGAGCATACTACAAAATGTGTGTCAGTTATAAATAAAATTGAAACTATGCAATTTTCAGCATGTGGGGAAAAATATATAAATATTTTTGAAAGGTAATATTTTTCAAATTTTGAAAACTACACCAGAGTTTGTAAGGCATGTGAGGTAAATCGAATTTTTAACTTTAATTTAGAAGAAAGTCTCCTTACTGCAGTTAACTATTTTTATATATTAAACAGTATTTGTTCATAAATTGTCAATATATGATTTTAGGACTGAAACCCTATTTTAACAGGAACATGGCATGGAGTTATAGTTTCAGCAGATCCTGTTTCTTTTAAATTGTTAGAGAATCGTTAAGAAAAGTTATATCGTCACAGAATCATCACAGTGTTAACGAAAGTTTTGTCACAAATGATCTGCAGCGTGAGTCTAAAATAATGGGACAAACTTTAAGGAAGGTGGTAGAGCTCACTATAATAAATAATTATGGCATAGAAATGTATGACTGGAAGTGACGCGTTAAAACGCCACAGTAGTCACTGCAAAAGACACGGATTATAATGTTAAGTGTATAGGAGCGCTATTTTCAAATATCTCGCTAAAATTTTAATATTTTCGCATATTTTTTTCCCCATAGGATAGCTGAGGACGATCTGCAACTGGGCTGGTTTTTACGTTTTTGATTTTGGTTACAGATTAAAAGAAAAATACCTTAACTTTCAGAACCAGTTTAAACCGGTTCTAAAACTAAAACTATTGTAACCCATATAGCACAAAAGCTCATCAATACCTCCCCAAGAGCTCCAAGTCATCCCATATTCCTCCTGAAAATAAAATGACAAGATCAGGACGTCCTGGGGAAGAGTCTTTTACGGTGTGCTCAGGAATGAGCTCCCAGTAACGTCCCACGGAGCAACTTCCCAGGGATGCTACTCCTGAGGAAGTACCTGGGAAATCCCTCCTGGGGAAGTACCCGGTTATTCATTCTTGGGGAAGTGCCCAGGAAGTCACAGTGCTGGCGCCATCTTATGAATGATTCTGGAGTACAATACTCATTTTTTTTTTTTTTATTAATAGTGAATTCAATTTAATCGGTATCGATTTTAATGAGTTTATTATATTTTATTAATTATTCGATTACTTATTTTTAAGAAAATTAGATAATTGTTATAAAATTTTTATAATTTTTAATTACTGCTGTAACTTTTAATCTTTTTTAGTTAAATTAAAAATTTTTATTTATTATTTCAATTAATTCCTTTTTTATATACTAATTACTATTATGTATCTTCTAAACCAAATTTTGTTCATTTATCAATATTTTATTAATTATTAATAAATAACCTATTGCGTTTTGGTTTTTTATTATTATTCCTTTTTTATTAATTTAGAAATTATTTTAACTTGTTTAAATGAACTAAATAGTAAGTTTCTAAATTAATACTTTAAAATCTTTAAATAGAAGACAATTCTAGTTCATATATTTTTTCTGAAATTACGAGGTAAAGGTATTTATGGAAAGAAAAAAAAAAGAGATTATTAACGTAAGTTTGTTCATAAGTACCCGTTTAAAACTTTGTTATGAAAATTATCTAAATCGAGTTCTAATGCATCTTAATATCAGATATTAAATGTTTATATATATATATATATATATATATATATATATATATATATATATATAATTAACTAACATACTTACTAAATCTTATTTAAAAAAAAAAAATAAATAAATAAATAAAGTTGTCGCGACGAAACTAGATATTTTTATCCCAGCACATAACATCAACTCAAAGATAGTGCTGCAATTCATTTTAAAATGGTATATTTGGATTTAAAATATATAAATATTGAGCTTCACCTCCCCCCCCCCCATTTCCCAAATATATACCTATACGTGGTTTATTTGAAAAGATTTTCTGTTTAAAAATATAAATTCACGCAACTTAAAAGTTTAATTCAGGTTATTATCATGTACCTACCGAATGTTGAGGATAAAAAAATGTTAGCTAAATAGAAGCATCAATTTAAATGCCATTTCTGAAGGTTTAGCCTATTTGTTTTCCTTATCATTAATTAATTTTTTTTAAATGTAAATTGGACTGATTAACAATTTATTTTTCTAATTTTTTTTATAGATTACCAAACATAATATTATTATTGTTATTTAAATTCTGAAATATAAAATGAAGTTTTCATTAAGAAAACTTCTGAAATACCTATAACATTATAGATTTTGAAATTACAGATAAATATTTATCTGTATTTCATAAATAACAAATAGTTTAAAACAATATTTAATTGAAGAGTATTTTGCCATCACTTAAAACTTTCATTTAAAAAATCGATTTTCTATTCTATTAATGAATGTATTAATATAAGCAACTGCATAGCAATATCATACTATACTCGGCATAGACAGTCAACATTCCAGCACTTAGACACTCAATAGCTAATCACGCCCCTCCAATCAATTTTGACAGCGGAGAAGCAGGCGAACAGCAGTTTTCCCGGAAATTTACTGAACGAAAGGACGAAAAAAAGGGTGTTATACCAACAATAGAAGTGAAACTACTTTTGAATTAGTAAAACAAATTTGTTTGTAGGTGTAAAAGAAAGTATATGGATACATATATTAGTTTGGGATTTTAAAAAAATAATTAGTTGATAAAAACATCTTATATTTTAAATAAAGATATTAGTTTTTTCAAGTTTTTTAAATTGCCTAAAATCTTAGTTACTAAAATTACATTTCAAGTAATTAACAAAAATATTTCCCGTCGTTAATTAAGTGAAAAATGGTGCATATTGTATTTTTTATGATCATGAAAATTTCATACAATTTTAAAGACTGCTAAATGGAGATTTAACTGTAAATTAATTTTATTTATAACAATAAGAAAATAAAAAGGTTTTGTAACAGATTCAAATTTTATTAATAGTTTCTATTTTATATCATTCAAATTCAAGCAGTGTTTCAGTGTAATGATGGAATTTTATAATTGATTTTCACACCAAATCCTGTTACAATTAAATTATATAAATTTCTACAATGGTGTGTTTTCAATGACAATGCAGAATTTTAATATTTTTACAATGTTATAAAATAGTACAATGCTTTTACCGTATTTTTTAATCCCGCGACAATTGATAAATATCCAAACATCTGCAGCTCGTACCATCATGTAAGAATTTTATAAGTAACGGATTTAATTATTCGTTAATAAATACTCGCCAAAACATACCTAAACACTTTAAAACGTGTTTGTTGATTGATTGAATTTATGACGGCCAATTATCAACATGAGGGACATATCAAGGGAGGGGGGGGGGTTGCCCTCAGTGAAGATCTTTCTAAAGGAACCTAACCCGTATTTACGCAAGGAAATCCAAGTATCGAAGAAAACCCCGGGAAACTCCGAACGATTAGGCCGATGGATGCGATTCAGCACCTCCTATCTACCGATTTCGAGAGCAGAATCTCTTGACTGTTAACTATGAAACGAACTAGGAACTAGCCCAATAGGAAAGAAAAGACTAAGCAAAATTATATATTTTTTTTCATAAATTCATATAATAAGAGCACCTTTTTAAAAAACGTAAAAAAAATATCGATAAAAAATTTTTGTAAAAAAAGTAAGAGCGAGAGAGAGCAAAAAAGTTTCATTTTTGAAAAGGATTTACTTAGATTTTATTTTTCAATCATTAAAAAAAAAAAAAAAAAAAAAAAAAAAAAAAAAAAAAAAATAAGGGACACATTAAGGAGGAGGGTTGCTGCCCTCCGGAGGGTCTTTCTAAAGGAACCTAACCCGTATTTACGCAAGGAAATTTAAAATTCGAAGAAAACCGTGGAAAACTCAAAACGATTAGGCCGACGGGTGCGATTGGATACAAACTCAGCACCTCCCGTCTACTAGCTTCGAGACCAGAATCTCTTGGCCGCTGGTGGTGTTCTCTATGAAACTGAAACAATGAAATATTTCAAAGAGTAAAAATTAGGAAAGAAAAGACTAAGCAAATTTATGTATTTTTTTTTTTTCATAAATTCATTTAATAAGAGCACCAAAAGCAAAAAGAGAAAAAAAATCGATTAAAATTTCTGTAAAAAAAAGTAAGAGAGAGAAAAAGCAAAAAAGTTTTATTTTTGAAAGGATTCACTTTATTTGTCAATCATAAAAAGAAAAATCATAATTTTAAAGAAACTATGTGTTTTAATCTCTTGCTATTTTAATCTTTGGAAATAATATTTTTACTAACTAAAATAAAATTTTATAGGGGATATCATCAGAAACGTTTTGCATCATTCATTGTGTGTCAAAATATATAGTTCATAATCCATTTTCTAACTACAGAACGATTTTAATGGATTTTAAGTATTAAAAGCTAAAAGGATATTTTTATCACTTAAAAATGCAATTTCATTTAAAAATTTTTAAATTCGAAGACATTTATGTTATAACAAATAATTATTGATAATTTATTTAGAGTTATTAATTTAAATTTATGTCGAATGTATGCAAAAGGCACAAAAAAAGAGGACATTTCCTAGTTTTAAGTTTCAAAAGCGGAGTAAAAATGCATGTATACCTTAGAAACCTTTACTCCTCATTGACCCTACAGCATAACGGTAAGAGCACGCGTCCAGAATACCAAGGTACTCGGGTTCAAGTCCAGGAGGAAAAATGAAGGTAAGAAATTTGTTACTGAATTATCTCTGTGTATGTAAATCCACCTGAATAATAGAGGAAAAAAAACATTCGCGTTTTCTTCTTAAAAAAATTTAATTAAATCATAACTTTATTTTAAAAAAATTTTTGAACATATTAGTGACCTTGAAGTTTCCCAAAGTCCTCCTATATCACTTCCTCAAATCTTCCCCAGAACCACCCGGGGAGGACCCTAAGGGAGGTCCTGGGGAGCTCCCCAGGATGCTGTAAAGCGGACATTTTCGGTTCCTGAGGACCTCCTGGTGACAATTTTCTGCATCCTCAGGGATGCCTGGGGGATGACGGTCCTGGGATGCGAATCCTCCCCAGGACATCCTGGGGAGGCAAGTGTGCTATATGGGAATATAAAAAAATATATAACCAAAATCGAAAAAGTAAAAATTAGCCCGTTTGTAAATCGTCTTCAGCTATTCTATGGAAAAAATATCATGTAAAATATTGAAATTTGAGCAAGATATTTGAAAACAACGCCCCCCCCCCTCCACGCCCATAGACTTAACATTATCATCCGGGTCTTTTTTGGTGACTAGTGTAGCGTCTTGACGGGCCCTTCCGGTCATATATTTCTGTACCATCATTATTTGTTATAGTGAGTCCTACCGCCCCCTCAAAGTTTGCTCCATGATTTTGGACTCACCCTGTATTTCACAATTTGGTCACAATGTGACTTGAAAGCATTGTCACTTTCGTCACAATTTCGTCACAATGTTAATGACAAAATCGTCACAAATGACACACTTTTCACAAATTGGTCACATTGTGACGTCACAAAGTGGTCACAATGTGACGTCACAAACAAGCTCTAAAACGGCCATAACGACTTCACATTTTAGTCACTGTGACTTCACATCGACGTCACGTGACGTCACATCGACGGTCACAAAGTCACAGTGTGACTTCACAACGACGTCACCGTGACGTCACCATGTCTTACGGGAAGAGATGCACATCTTACAGTTTTGCGTGTGTATGGTGGCAAAAATATGGAATAAAACCACCTTTTATGAGATTGGCCTAGATCGTAGTTCAATATTGTAAAATATACCAGGTCCATTTTTTTACTTTTTTTTTTCTGGAACAAAGTGATATAAGCGTTTTCTGATAAAGAGACTCAGTTCATAAGCATCTTGACTAAATTGTCTTTATTTTGCACAATACGATAAATATGAGCACATCAAAACACTTGAAATGCAGCGTATTCACACAAAACGTTCACTAGTATTAAAAGAAACATCTTTAATTTTCAACAACCACCACACAATAGATTCTCAATCCGAGCAAAAAAATGTACAGGTAAAAAGGACCGAAAAACGCGCAACTCACAGCAACCCTAAACGAAATTACACAATCGGTAAAAATTAAGTTCTTTATACAAGACAAAATGAAATGATTGGGAAATAAAAATAGCTGTTATTTAAAGCAGAAACAATATTTAATTCGTTTGATATTTAATCAACTGAAGAACAAGAAAGAAAAATCTAGAAATGGAATGATATTTTAAAACCAATTTATGATTTGTTTTTTATTTATTATTATTATTTTATATTCAATTGGAGACGAACACACAATAAAAATACCTGTGAAATGCTTTTCTTTTAAAATTAAATTTTAAAAGAAGGAGGGGGACTAACATTTGAAAAATTAATAGAAATATATATGTTAGAATATGTGTTTCATGACATATTATCACTCGAAGGACCACCAATGGTTTTTTTGTGAAGAAAAAAAACATTTTTTATATAAAAAAAGTAAAGTGTTGCAATCTATCTAAACACTGGCACTAGCAAAATATATACTTATAAAATAAGAATAGCTATATGTTTATAAAAATTACAAGTTATACGTATGATACGAGGGCGGTTCAATAAGTACCCGTGTTTGAAGACAAAGGACGTTCCTCAGGGAAGTTGCTGTTATCATCGTAAGCTGCCATCTATAAAACGACATCTATAAAAATTTCAGACTGATTGATAGGTTAGTTTGGATTTGACAGCCATTCGAGTAAGACGTGTTTCGTGATTTTCGCTAAGATGGATATCGTTCGGTAACCTGCTTTTTGTTTTGGATGCGAGGAAATAAAAGCAAAGTTGGATGCTGTTTATGGGGACAGGTCGCCATCTATGACCACAGTTAGATATTGCTTCAACGAATTTAAACGTGGGCGAACTTCCATTTTCGATGAGGAGCGACCAGATGTGGTTACCGACGAAATCATTGAAAAAGTCCACGACATGATTCTCGGTGATCGACGAACGAAGGCGCGCGAAGTAGCAGAGGCCGTAGGCGTGTCGAGCGGAACGGCAATTCATATTTAACATGACAAGTTGGGGATGAAAAAATTGTCGGCCCGATGGGTGCCGCAATGAATGCATGAATTGCGTTATGAATTGCTGCCGCACCTCCCTCCTATTTACCCGATCTGACTCCCAGCGAATTTTTCATGTTCCCTAACATGAAGAAATGGCTCGCGGAAAAAAAAAATAGCTCAAACAAGGAAGTCATCGCCGAGACAGAGGCGTATTTTGCTGAGTTCGACAAATCCTATTTTTTGGAGGGGAAATGACCGGAACGTTGGGAGAAGTGTATCTTTCTAAAAGGGGGTTATGTTGAAAAAAAATTGAAAAAAACGGTGTATTCATTTATAACACGGGTACTTATTGAACCGCCCTCGTATATATAAAATACAATACAATATACAAAATGTTACCAAAAAAGTAAACTTCAACTGATGCCTAGGTCTTTATATACATGCATATATGCTAGTCATTGCTTTTAATATCAAGTCATTTGATGTATAAACACAACGTATTTTTTTCATCATTCAAGTGTAAGCGCTTACATAAAATATTTCTGCTGTAAAAGCAAATGTTTAGATGACATATTTTTTATTTGTAAAATTGTCTTTTTTGTTCATGTTGCTTGAAAATACTGGCAACTTGTTAAATAATTTATCGTAACAGTTTTCATACACTGTTACTTGATACAATGTTTATAGTTCAATGAAAGTTACATAAATATAATATCTTTATTAAAATGTAAGAATCAAAACATGCACAATATGTAAATTAAAAAAGATCAACACTGATCAGTATAAAAAAATTTTTGAAAATGTAAAATGCCATTCTACTAGAGTGCACAGAAAACTTACTTCAGTACATTATGAAAGAAAATTGTCAAGCTATTAAAGTATACAAATATCAAAATAGTAGGATGAAAACAAAATATAAAACCAAATTGTACACTGCATAGAGAATCTTATACACAATGAATTGAACCAGCAGTAGACCAGTAAAAGATCCAGTACATAGTACACAACCAAACATAATTCTGTGTCCTGGCCAGTTAACGCAAAACATGTGGCATTACTTTTATTTTCTTGGCCTAAGATTATATCTTGAAATATTGTTTTGTGGAGTTTTATTGCTCTTGTACTGCTGACAATTATTATTGTTATTAATATTAGAACTTTTGCATATTGTGAAAACTTTAAGTTTCTTTGATGTTGAAAAGACACAATGTTTTCATAAACATTTTGGTACATTGCATCCAGTTCTTTTAATAATTTATAAGTGTCAACATTATTAAAAAAATGGCTGATTTGCATGAGTGTCATGTATCAAATATTAATGATAATGCACGCCCAAAATGTAAAAAGTTTGGTGAGAATTTCGTAGATGTGTGTAGAGCCATTTTATAAGCATTTGTGAATCAACAATGCACGTTCAAAGGAGTGTCCTTCAAGTAACAAAGTATTAACTGAGGTTTAATTGAGGAATGATTCTTTCAGTAATCGAAATCGATTGGGGGTGCAAGACTGACGCATGAGATATTTTATACCTAATGTTTCATTCAAAATATTGTAAACACTGGAAATAAATTGGGAACCTCGATCAGACAAAATTACGCAAGGTCTCTTAAAACAGGTGAAATAAATACCAGAGATTCAACAACTTTGTTAGCAGAAGTCTCCTTTAATGGAAATAATTCCATATGTCTGGAAAAGTGGTCTGTTACTGTTAATACTGAATAACCATTTCTAAAAGGACCAACAATGTCAATTGCTACAGTACGACCTGCTTGTTTTGGATTGTATGTTGCTTGCAAAGGTGCAGGCTGTGTTTTGTGATGTTTATGTTGCAAACATTTAATACATGACACAGCATAATTTAATGTATCTGTGTAAATACCCTTCCAAAAATATCTTTTACTTACAAATTCGTAGGTTTCTTTAAACCGAAATGTGAAATATGTGAGATTGCTAAAACCTTATCTTTTAATGAGTGTGGTACCACAATATGATAAGAAAATGTTGAGTTATGTAGAATGTCTTTTTAAACATCAACACCTTAGTATCAGGATGAATAAAATACATGTCATATTTATCTGAACTACCATTGTTTAATATTTCTTGATATATAACAGATATTTCTGTATCTTTCAGCTATTCATTAACAAATTTTTGGTTTGATATCTCAAGCAAAGGATCCTTATGATTTTCTGAATTACCAACAGTCAAATAATTAACTGAATGTGACTCATAGATACTCTTTTCATGCTCATCATTCTCAATGATAGGAAGAATATGGGTAGTATCATATATTAACTAAGGATGTGTATCTAATGTTTGTTGATTATTTTTAAAATTATTTGTATAAAGATAGTCAGCAAGTACATTTGACGAACCTGGAATGTGTTGAAAGTTAAATGAATATTCGAATAACTCGGTGAGCCATCTAGTTATAATATCCGCAGGGTTGCTAACATTCTTATAGTGTTTTAATGGAGCACTGTCAGACAAAATAGTAAAATTTCTGTTGTAAAGATAATATTTAAAAGCAACAACTGCTTTGTAAATAGCTATTAATTCTAGTTTAGTGGCAGGGTATTTTTTCAGAAGGAGATAATGCTTTAGAAAAATATGCAACTGGTAGTAAGTTATCAAATTCTTGAAGTAACACAGCCGAGATAGCAATTTTTGACGCATTAGTATTTTGGAAAAATGGTTTGTCCCAATCTGGTAAGTAAACAATTGGTTCAGAAAAAAAAATTTTTTTGAATATTATTAAAAATTTTGTCATGTTCAGGAGTCCAGCAAAATTTTTCTTTAGGCTTTGTAAGCTGAGTTAATGAATGTATGATGTCAGAAAATTTGGGTATTAAACTTCTATAAAAGGTCGCTAAACCAATAAAACCTTTCAGTTGGCGTTTAGTTGTTGGCACAGGAAACGATGTTATTCGCAAAATATTACTTTGAATAGGACTTATTGCATGATTTTCAGTGTGAAAGCCTAGATAGTTTGTGGAAGTCTATGAAAATTACATTTGTTGGGAGCAAGAATCAAGTTATACTTTGATAAAACCTGTAAATTTTTTTCAAGTTTTTGTAATGTTTCCTGAAATGTGTTTGAACCAAACATAAAATCATCTTGATATGTAAATATACATTCCAAATTTATTTCATCTAAAATCATGTCCATTAGTGCTTGAAACACTGGGGCAGAATTTTTTAAGCCTAAAACTAAACGTTTATACTTATAAGAGCCATACTCAGATGTAAATGTCAATTTATCTTGCAACTCTCGTGGCAAGTCAATTTGATGATAAGCTTGCTTTAAATCTAAGCTAGTGAAATATTTATAAAAGGATAATATAGAAATAATATTTTGAATTTTGGGAAGAGGATAAGAAGATCCCTGAATAACTGAATTAAGCATTCTCAAATCTAACGCTAAACGATATTTTTGCTTACCTGAACCATCAGGCTTTTTCTTTACAATTAAGATAGGGCAAGACCATTCAGAGCAATGCCTCTCTATTATTCCTGCTTCAACAAGATTATCTATTTGATCTTTAGCATCTGCTTGAAGTGCTTGTGGAACGCTAAACAGTAAAGTTTTTATTGGGAAGTCATTAATAAATTTCATATTAGGTACAATGAGATCGGTATGACCAAGTTTCTTAAGAGATTTGGAAAAAGCAGAGTAATGTTTTAAGAGAAGATCAGAGATTTCTTTCTTTTCATTTGCTTCTAAATGTTCCAATTTAAAATCATCTATAGAAAGATCATTTTTTCTTTGAGCAAGTACTTGATCAAATGCAGTAATAAAATTAGAATAATTTTCATTTATTGAAAGATTTAAATTACTTTCCAGTTCATTTTGATTAACAATTTCATCTGGAATACACAGATAACATACTTTGATATTCTTATTCAAATGAACAGCATGATCAGATAAATTTTCAAGCAAAGTAAACTTGCATGATTTTGGGATACGAGATAGTTTGAACGTTAGAATCTAGTTTTATAAGTGCATCATGACATAACACATTATTAGAGGAAATATTATTACATCATAGCATCTCATCTTGATTTGGTGAGATGTCAGTTTTAATTTTTACAAATTTATGTTCATATGGATTTAAGGTAACTTTGTGTGCAAGATAGGGACAGATCTGATCATGCGATTCATTACTGTTAACATTATGCACAACATCACTTGAACTACTGTCATTATTATTTACCTCACTTTTAGAACTTTTATCAACATACTTTTCATTTGTTTGACTTTTTCTATATTTATTTAATTCCAACTAATTCTGAAGAATTTGCAATTTCAACAATATTAAAGGTATGCCGAAAGAATATTTTACCAATTTTGATAGACACAGAAATGCAAGAAGAGAATTTAACTGCAGAATTAACAGTTGAAATAGTTACAGAAGAAGCTAAATGTTTGTAAGAAATATCTTTTTTTATTTCATTAAAGAAATTAAGTGATAAAATTGAAATTGAACTTGAAAAAAGTAACAAAAATGCCCCAAATTTACCAAATTTACTGAAAATAATGGGTAAAAATGAACATTTATCATACACATTATAAATGACTAATTTTTCATCAGTCTGTGTCGACTGATTGTTGCAAATCTGAATTTCCTTAGAAGTTTGTGAATATGTGGACTTAACTGGTCTATCATCAGCCAGTTTAAATACATTTACTGATGTCCCAAGACAGTTTTGAGACAACAGTTCATCAGCTGTACTGCGTCTCACTGGTCATTTAAAGGCTGAAATTGGTTATAACCAGAGTTATCAAAATTAGTATTTTTGTATTGTCTGTAATTATTCCGATCATATGATTCCTTTCTTTTACCCAAATTCTTATATTTAAAACACTGGAGGGAAAAATGACCTCGTTTAGAACAAACTTGACAAATATTCACCTTTCTGTTATTTTTATTTTGAAACTAATTTATTATTTGTTTTTTATTTATTATTATTATTTTATATGCAATTGGAGACGAACACACAATAAAAATACCTATTAAAAATGCTTTTCTTTTAAAATTAAATTTTAAAAGAGGGGGGACTAACATTTGAAAAATTAATAGAAATATATATAGTAGAATATGTGCTACATCATGCAGTCACTATGTGATGGACATTCATAACAGTATCCACAGAAAGAGTTGGTCGTCTGGATAGCGGTCTACTACAGATGCAGACAGTTTTTTCGAAATAATTTATGAAATCACAAAGAGTTTCCGGGCTACATAGGCAAACATTTGGCAATGATTTAGACATGAAACACGCAAGGTTTTCGCAGCATTCATCCCATTCTTATAATAGAGTTTTACCTATTCACCATGAGCTTTCGCTGGAAGTGTCTTTTCGTCGGCATGTGCAAGCTCCCGACTGAAGAACTAAAATTCCCATCCATTTTTTATCCGTATTCTATGCTGACTATCTGGCAGACTCTGTTCCGTAATTGGTGTTTTGCCTCTGCCATATGCAAATTTCATTCGTGCGCCGTGATTGTGTTTTTTTTGTGTGTGTCGTTGGCAGAGCTGTTTTTTGAGAGAGCATAACGCGTCCGGATTCCGATAAGCGCACCGTTCCAACGCTCTTTATGGTTTTAGCATGCGCTGAGCATTTTGCGGGAGTAAAAAATGGGCTTTGCCATTTGAAAATTTCGAGTTTCTGTCCCTATAACCAAAAGCGCGAGCGTATATTTGTTGCCGTTTTTTCGAAATAATTTATGAAATCACAAAGAGTTTCCGGTATCGAGCTCATGCCTGTGAATAACAATATCCAAAATCTCATCTCGATCGGCTGAATGGGCCGGCAGCAAGAGTTCGATATATCGGCAAAGTTGTAATGGTTGGATGCTCGTGTTGGGAGTTAGATGCAGACATACTCATGAATTAAGATAAAAAACACAGTTTATTAAAAACTATACGGGCTCAAGGGAAGTAGAGCAAGTCTAATTTTCACAACTGAGAATACTACGAAAAGACTAAACGCATACTCACAGGCTCCGGAAACTAGCTCAATCGGGGCAACTCTGATTACTTCTCAATATCTCTCGGCTAAGCTGCTAGATAAAAGTTAATTAGACAGCCCGTGGCTGTAGATATCCTTTATTTACCTTGAGATAATCAAATGCAATTACTATTAAATTTCTTACCACGGCCAACTTCTCTATTCGAATACCGAAACTCCTTCACAACTCACTGGAGGCTCGATGCTACTTTCAATCTGCTAGATACCAGCGGAAAACACACTTCGCTGACTAATATCTCCAGAACACTCGGCTAGCTATCGCCAGAGATTCACTTCGCTATCTAATGTCGCTAGTCACACTCAGTCTTGGCTGGCTAATGCCAGAGACACTCTACACACACTCAAACTCCAAGCTTTTATACGCTGCAAACTGAGATACTTCAAATTAACATATTACTACTAACCGCGAGCCTAACTGCAGAATCCGAAAGAGACACACACACTCTAGAAAGTTAAAGTAAAAGAGAGGATAGAAGTCGCTTTTACGCTTACACATGTTAAATTATTGACGTCACGATCTCAGAAATACTAAAGTGCCTTTATGACAAAGGTCACTCCCTCACAACCCCCCCCCCCCCCCCCTCGGATTCCACAGAGAAAAAGGTCTGGGCCAAATGCATGCCCAGGACTTTTTCTTGTTATAAATTTCAAACCGTAATAAAAACAAAGTGATGGGTGAAATTTGGAACCGAAACATAACTTTTAAAATATTAACTTTCCTAATACTAGAATTCGTCCAAAAAACCCAATGCTCAAAAATTTTCCACATCCAGAATTAAATTCACTTCGTACTACCATAACTCTGCTACTACGTAATACCTACATACCCATTAGCCAATGAACTAACTCCCAAAACTTCTTCAGAACTGGCTCCACTTTTACAACTAGTAAATCTACAGATCAGGAGCCTCAACGCCAGCTTTGCGCATCTTTTTTTAAGCACACTTTGGGTACTATTCAACTTCCCGGAAACTGTAATTTAAAATTTTCAAATTACGTAATTATTTATAAGAATAAAATAAGAATAAGAAGTTTTCAACCATCAAAAGCGTAAATTAAAGAGTTAGTTATGCTAGGATATTCTGAAATTTTCATGATCTATTATTTTTGTTTTTTTATTATAACATAGTAGATTTCTTCAGTGGGGGCTCCGCCCCCCTGAACCCCCCGTAGTCTCATTAAATTTAAATTTGTAACTTTCTATCAATTTGCTAATGGTTATCGTATATCTTGTATTTCTTTATACATTTTGAATTATAAGGATAAGTAACAGTTTTAATAAGCAATTTTCATTATCCTCATACTTTTACATACCTGCCCACCACAAACATTATATCTGATGTATCAGGTACTTTTGAAAGTGTAAACTTAGTAATCTAGGGTTTTACAATTTTGTTTCCGAAAAAAAGAAGTTTTGATTGCATTTTTGTGGCAGTTATCGCGGACAGACAGACAGAAGAACAGACTGACAGGCGGAAAACAATAAATTTTGTGTCGATAAAAAAAGTATTCACTAAAGTTTCGGCAATGACGTCATTATTCATGAGTTATTGCTATCCATGTTTCTTGTATTTTTAACGACTATTATAAAATACCTGTTTTATTTCAACTATGACGTCAAATTTTACCAAGTGAAATATTGGTTTAAAATATAATTATTTTTTATTTCTTTTACTTCTAATTATGTCCCCATTTTTGTCAGAAAAATTCTTATTAACGAAACAAATTTCCGTGTTTAATATTTAACAAAGTACTATATTTATTTTTATTTTAATTCTGACATCATGTTTATTTTATTTATTTATTTATTTATTTTTTATTTTTTTGTTTTTTTGTTTAATTTTTCGAATGGAAATTGCTCAATTGAAACTTATTGCCGTTGAAAAATTATTCCAGATTTCGAATTTTTTTGGCAACGATAAAAGAAATTGGTTAAATTTTATCTAAGAAACTGCGATGGATTCTGTATGAAAAAGAAAGAAATTTTGAATTATTAAAGAAAATATTTGAATAAAATTTATAAAACATAGTCTATGTTCTGCTCTGGGTTATGTTATATTTATACCCAAAGATACAAAGACATTAATTAATCCATTAGTTTTGACGCTGACTTCATTTAAATTTTCGTACACGCATTCAAATTTATAACATTATAAAAATAAGGATTAGGATGAATGGTTGCTTAGCAATCATTAAGAGAAAATAAAGAAAATGAAATAAATACGTTTGAAATAAGTAAATCTCTGAAACAAATCAGTTTATATTATTGGAAAACATTCATAAAAAAATCTCCAAAATTTACAGCAATAACTTTAAAAATCTGACAAATACGCAGACAAAATTTCAAAACAATACGAATAATTTAACTGGTAAATTTCAGTATCCATTTATCACATTGAATTCCATTAATGAAATGTGTCATTTTCTCTCAAGGAAAAAAAAATTAAAAATCATTGGATTTGCCATAGAAAAGCATTATTGCGCAAAATAAAATATTCTATATTTTCCGATCGAATGAATCAAATCTAACAAAAAACTATACAGCTTAATTCCAGTGCCTCACTAACATACCCACTTAATTTCAAGCCAACCGGATGTTTTTTGCATTAGTTATCGCGGAACAGACAGACTGACAGACAGAAACCAAAAAATTTCGTAAAATAAGCCTTCACTGACGTTTCGGCAATAAGTCATCTGTTAAGATAAAATAATTAAATAAACACAACTATTTTGTTTATATAAGTAATGTGTACTAGAATACATATTTGGGTATATTTGGCTATACACTATTATTTCCCAAAATAACAAACTTTTGTAAAAGATTTCATGAAGTGTTTAAAGTGCTTCGTAATCTATGCTTAACGCATGATTTTTCTTACTTGTTGTGAATTCCGCCCACTTATGTATTATGTTTTTTGCCCGCTTTGACAAAATGTGTGCTCGTTTAGAGACTTTGTGACTTACTTGTTTAAATTTTTTAGCAGAGAATTGTAATCATAATACATTAAATGCATCTGCTAGTGCAATACAAATTGTTTAAAAAAAGAATTGAGCTATCAAAAATATAAAAATTACGTACTTTCTATTTCGAAAGAAATTTCCCTTTATATTAAACAAGTAAGAAAAATCATGCGTTAATCATAGATTATGAAGCACTTTCCAACACTTCATGAAATCTTTAACAATACTTCTTTAATTAGGGAAATAAGGGGTATATAGCCAAATATGTATTCCAGTCTTTTTGAACAACCCTGTATTTGATCTGTCAGTTGATATACATATTATATAATGGGGAAATTTAGTTTAGCTAGAAAAAAGCTTAAAATTCTTTTTGAGCAATTTGCACTAATAAATGGAAAACATACTTGAAAACTTTTTTTCAGCCCTGTAGTTTACCTTGTACCTTTATTACACGTTAGTAAGAAGCTAAAATTAATTTTAAAATAAAACATTCTTAAAACAACTGAAATCACATTCTTATAAATTACCATTCATAGGTGCATACGATTTTCATAAAATTTGAAATGACTCGACATCTAATAATTATATATATTTTATGTTTCAAACTATTCGGTTGGGTAGTTTTTGAGTTGCTACATGCGAACAGAGGGACGGACGGACAGAGAGACGAATGCGCAACTCGGGAACCCGGGATTCTTTTCCCTTCAATTCAAAACAAAAGCGACTTTTCTAAGTATCCGGGATCGGAGGAGATAGCGTTACATACATACATACATACGGTCGGATTTTAATAGTGTAGATTCTTGGTTGTAAATTTTAATTTGCTGACAGATGATTTTCGCTTCTGTTGAAAAAGTTCATTAATGAAACGTCAATGTTTGAAAATATAATTTTAGTTTTAGAAAATTTATTTTAATTTTTATACCATCTGCACAAATTGAAACTTAATTCTTTTTAACTTTAAAGAAAAAAATAGCTTCAAAAATACATTAATCAGTTTTATTTTCCCCTTTTTTCCGACAAAAAAAAAGCCTTCCACTGCTAATTTTTAGTTTTTAATGAAGTTTTTTATCTGTATGTAACTTATAATTTAGTATTCCTAAAAAATATTTCTTATCCATTTTAAATATGACGTCATTATTTTTCTAACTCCATGAATTACTGCTATCCATGTCCCGTTTATTTTTAACGACTACTATAAAATACCTCTTTTATTTCAATTATGACGTCATAGTTTACCAAATAAATATTTTATTTAAAATATTTTTATTCCTTTTATTTTTAATTATGTCGCCATATTGACAAAAAAATTCATGTTAACGAAACAAATATCAGTGTTTAATATTTAACAAAAAATAGTATATTTATTTTTATTGCAAATACGACGTCATATTTATTTTTTTCTTTTAAATTTTCCTTAGTTTCAGTTTTCGCATGGAAATTGCTCAGTTGAAAATTTATCGTCGCTGAAAAATTAATATTCGAAATTTTGAATTTCTTGGCAACGAAAAGAAAATTGATTAAATTTTATCTAAAAAATGCCGATTGGTTATGCATGAAAAATAATGAAATTCAGAATTATTAACGAAAATATTCGAATAAAATAAATAATACATAGCCTTTGTTCTTTTCTGGCTATAATTATCTATACGCAAAGATACAAAGTTGAAGTTATGCTATTGAAGCATTGAAGTTATGTTATTCAAACTTCCGTACACATTTTAAAATTTATAATATTATAAGAATAAGAATTAGGATAAATGGTTGCTTAGCAACTATTAAATGAAATGAAGAAAACGAAATAAATACATTTGAAATAAGTAAATCTCTAAAACAAATTAGCTTATATTATTGGAACACATTTATAAAAAATGGCCAAGATTTACAGCAATAATTTAAAAAATCTTACATATGCATAGATAAAATTTCAAAACAATATGAATAATTTAAGCCCCGTACTGGCAAATTTCAGTATCCATTTATCGTTGAATTCCATTAATCAAATGAGTCATTTTCTCTCAACAAATAAAAATTTGAAAATCGTTGGATTTGCCATAGAAAAACATTATTGCGCAAAATAAAATATTCTATATTTTACGAACGAATTAATAAAATATAACAAAAAACTATACAGCTAAATCCGAGTGCCTTACCAATATACAGACTTAATTTCAAGTCTTTCGGATGTTTTTTGCGGTAGTTATCGCGGAACAGACAGACTGACAAACTGACAGACAGACAGACAGACAGAAACCAAAAAATTTCGTGTCTCCACAGTAAGCCTTCACTGACGTTTCGGCAATAATTGGGGCACATACGTACAGCGTTACATATCTGTGCTTATGCAATAATCAAAAATATCAAATTTACAAAATGACGTCATCATACTCTTCATTTGTATAAACTAAAAGAAAAATAGCAATATCAATATTTAACACAGGTATACTTCCCTGCAAGAAAATCACATTAACATTCAATTTTAATACAATACTATTTCATATTTAAATGCAACCTAAAACTTCGCAACTTGCGGAAACCAGTCCCAACTAAAGTACAAACGTAACGCATGAACCACGAACGATAAGAAGAAAAGTTAATTCATTAAGTGTTAGTATGGGAGATAGAAACGCGTGTCAAAGACTTCTTGACCGCAAAACACGTGCACGTCCGACTCGCGGCGCGTGTACAAAATAACCCAAATTACTATCTGTATCTTTCTGAAAATTAAACATACATTAATATACATTTTATAACACATGAACAGTATAAAAATATAATAACATTTTAACAATTAACATAACAATTTAACAATAGATCCAGAAATTTTAAAAGCAGTTAAGACCAAAATTTCAAACATTCATAAAACTAACAATTTTGCAAACAAATTTTGAACACAATTAAGCACTAAACGTGAGTCCGTCAAAAAATTCCAAAAATGGCCAAAAATACAAAACAGTCTCTCTGCTTTTTATTCCTTCACATTGCTACCACATATATGCACTCTAATAGAAATTTAATAAGGAACATGTTCACCCAATTATAGAGATGATTCGCTGCTAGCCGGCTTCATACTACAGGATGGCTTTCTCCTCTTGTCCCAGAAACCTTGCACGAAGGATCTTTCGTCATCAGAACTGTACGGTGACGCCACAGTTGACTGTCGTGCCTGCAGCCTGGTCCTGAATGGATGCCGTGGGATACTTGTAGGTTCCACTCGACGACTCTGCTCTGGCCGGTTAGCTGGGGTCATTCCATGGCGAGATTCACACTGCTGATGCCGGTAATTCGAATGTTGTCTCCTCTTTCTGGACGCACCCGAAG
Organism: Maratus speculifer; assembly: GCA_964019185.1. Taxonomy (NCBI): domain Eukaryota; kingdom Metazoa; phylum Arthropoda; class Arachnida; order Araneae; family Salticidae; genus Maratus; species Maratus speculifer. The sequence continues at coordinate 94,465,327 of OZ025295.1, forward strand.
TTACTGAAGATCCGAGGCCACGTTTCTTTCCGGATCTATGCTGTCTCTTATTGGGCAAAAATTCCGATTTTAAAGTTCTTTTAACAGTTTGACGAGTGTCCATATAAAATCTTTTCCAAAGATTAATTACTGAAGATGTTGAACTATTAGATAACTTGTGTTTGTGAGGTCGCTGTCTAATAAGTGGAGGAACGGGACAGTTTATAATCTTTTGCCTTTTATGGCACACAGAGTCTGATGTATTTGACACTGCTCTTTTATTTTTATTATCATACTTTGCTCTCGGAATGATAGGCTTTCTACTTTTAATAACAGATTTTGGAGCTGTGTGACCAAATTTTCTTTCTGCATACTGATGAAAAGAATTAAATAAAGACGTGCTGGACTCGGGACACTTATTGGATCGGGAATTTCGCGAAACACCACTCGACACACGAGAACCTTCACTACCATTTTCTCTAAACTTATAAACTCTAACCTGATCCAGATTAACCGTCATTCTTTCACCATTGACATTAACAACCGAATTATTATTTCGAACTTCCAAAACCTCAAACGGATCTACAAACTTCGGACCAAACTTAGCTACTCTCTTTTGACGACTTGAACTTAACCAATGCTTTTCTACTAACACAAAATCTCCAACTTTCACTTCTCCCTTCTACGCATATTATAATACTGAGCCTGCTTTTCTTGCACTTTTCCCATCTGAACTTGAGCCTCCTTAACCAACCTCTCAATATCCTGGCACATAAACTGACTTTCCGCATCCGACATCATAACTAGCCTTTGAAATGGAGTAATGACTTTTCTACCCAAAAGCAATTCAGCCGGCGTTTTCCCCGTTGACTCGTGAACTGCTGTACGAAGTGCGTACGCAAAATGCTGAAGAAACTAGTCCCAATTTGCATGATGAGTACCAACATAAGAAGAAATCATTTGAATTAATGTACGATTTACACGTTCAGCCATATTAGACTGAGGACGATACGGAACAGTAAAAGAATGATTGATCTCCAGCTTCTCACACAGAGCTTTAAAAATATTAGATATAAAATCATAACGAAATGGTTTACTAGCAACGAGTGCGTCGAAACCAATATGAATTTCATTCGTTAAACTCGGTTTATCTGAAAAACCTCTCCAAACTCATTCAAAAACTTATTAAATTCCTCCTTCTCGATTTCACTTAACCCCGACTCTCCCAAATCAACTGACACTGAAACAGGCTCTTTCTTACTCACATTCTCATCATTATTCACGATCAACGACTTTTTAAAGAAATGCAGACTAATTCCTCTATCCTTCATATAATCCACACCAACTATACAATGCACTGTTAATCCATCTAACACACAAAACTCCCAACATGTCTTAACCGAACGAATTTCAACTTCCAACTCTACTGAACCTTTATTATCACAATCTACTCCTTGCGCAGACTGAACCACCAGACTTGACCTTTTCAACTTCTTATACGAAAAATATTTCCGATAACAATCAAAAGAAATGAACGAATTATCTGCCCCTGTATCGAAGACACTCTTAACGACAATACCATCTAACACAATTAACACTTCAGGTAACTCAACCGGATTAATAGTAACTTTATTCAAACTCACAGAAGGCTTTTCCGATTTAACCTGTGACTGCATACCTTCCGAAATACAGTCACCTACCAGTTTAACTGACCCGACCTCTTAGCACATCTCCTTTGCATTGATCTACCTTCAAAATTCTCATCCGAAGTTAATCTCCTTACTTGCGAAGAAACATTACTGTCCCGTACTCCCCCTCTCCGATCATAACCACTATTTTGCCTATTTCCATACATATATCTATCACCACTTCTAAAATTATTAACACCATCACAATTCCTATTACCATTACCATTATTCAACATATTACGACCAAATCCATCATTTCTATTACGCAAATTACTATCCGGAAATCGCTGTCCCCATCTCAAAAATTACGTTCCCCCTCATTTCTCAAATTACTATCCGTGACAGGTCTCTGACGAGGGCTACGTGAATCCCGTTGATCCGAGCTATGCCGAGTTTCATACTTCGATAATATCTGGTGCATTTCTGAAAATTCTTCGGTACTCTAACTTCAATATAGTCCTGTATATTCGGATTAAAAAGAGGAAAAACAATGTCCAACAATTCCTCAAATGTGATATCTAAATCCAATTTATTTTTTAGTTCAAGCTTACGTAGGTAAAACTTTGATGCTGACTCGTAAATATTCTGCTTATTGCAATATAATTCTTTTCTTAAAATACTTTTATCTTTAAGGGGAGGAAATGCCTTCTTTAACTCAATCACAGTCTGTTCAAATCTTTTACCTTCATCGTTAATCAGAAATTTTCCTATATTCTCTAACCACAAAAGTGCTTCGCCCTTCAATGAGCATTTAAGCACTACGTATCTATTTTTCTCAGGTATATTATTGAACAAAATATAATCATCTAGTTTAACTAAAAATTCACTAATGTCACCTTCACCGGTAAAGTAAACACGTGGCACAATCTCACAATGTCCGACATTTCGTTGGGCGCCATTTGTAACGGTTGGATGCTCGTGCTGGGAGTTAAATGCAGACATACTCATGAATTAAGATAAAAAACACAGTTTATTAAAAACTATACGGGCTCAAGGGAAGTGGAGCAAATCTAATTTTCACAACTGATAATACTACGAAAAGACTAAACGCATACTCACAGGCTCCGGAAACTAGCTCAATCCGGGCAACTCTGATTACTTCTCAATATCTCTCGGCTAAGATGCTAGATAAAAGTTAATTAGACAGCCCGTGGCTGTAGATATCCTTTATTTACCTTGAGATAATCAAATGCAATTACTATTAAATTTCTTACCACGGCCAACTTCTCTATTCGAATACCGAAACTCCTTCACAACTCACTGGAGGCTCGATTCTACTTTCAATCTGCTAGATACCAGCGGAAAACACACTTCGCTGACTAATATCTCCAGAACACTTGGCTGGTTATCGCCAGAGATTCACTTCGCTATCTAATGTCGCTAGTCACACTCAGTCTTGGCAGGCTAATGCCAGAGACACTCTACACACACTCAAACTCCAAGCTTTTATACGCTGCAAACTGAGATACTTCAAATTAACATATTACTACTAACCGCGTGCCTAACTGCAGAATCCGAAAGAGACACACACACTCTAGAAAGTTAAAGTAAAAGAGAGGATATATGTCGCTTTTACGCTTACACATGTTAAATTATTGACGTCACGATCTCAGAAATACTAAAGTGCCTTTATGACAAAGGTCACTCCCTCACAAAGTTTTTTTTATGAACACCCTGTACATGTATATATATATATATATATATATATATATATATATATATATATATATATATTGATATATGGTATATTAAATGTCAAAATCAATATTCATTATTTATTATTTTTTAATATTAAAGTAATACATTGAAATTATCATTATTTATTATTTTTTTATATTAAATAAATACATTGAAATAATGATTAGTTAAGCCTATGTGAAATGTAGTAACAATGTGAGCATTGTTCTGAGATGTTAACTGGATAAGTTTGTGGATTATTATGTATGTGATTTTTTCACTTTTAAATGAGTCGATTTTGTGATTTTGCATTTATTGTACTGTGAGTACTATGATTCTTATTATATGTGGTGTGGGATGGTAGTATTATGGTCGTGTATTGTTTCCTTTTGGAGGTTTGAGTACTGCTTTAAAGCTTTGTACATATTGTATCTATTTTCATTTTATAGTTGTATTATTCTAGATCCTTTTCTTTAGTAAATTATATTAGTCCAGATACTCGATTATTTAATTGTAATTTTTCTATTTTTATCTTTTTATTATATTTGTATTATCTCTTATATTATGGCAGTACTTAGTAAAAATCTCGATCCTGGCAAGATACACAATGCTTCTTTGCAGTGTAGTGCCCGGTACAGGAGCAATAATAGGGTTACTCCTGGACCGTCATCCAGTTTCCATATACATGCTCCTCCTCCTCAATTATATTTTCAGAAATGTTCTGATATCCGATGTAAAACTTGTCCATCTGCTTCTCAGTCACAAATCGTATCAGATCCTCATATTTCTATTTTTTTGTAAGGCTTTTAATGTAATTTATAGTATAAAGTGTAACATTTGCAATTTGAAATATATTGGTGAAACTTCTGGTCCTCTTCATATACGCATGAATCAACATCGGTCAGATTCTGATAAAAATTTAGCAAAAAATATACAGTCTACAGCTGAAATACAGCATTTTCATAAACATAAATTTAAAAATACTACTATTGAAATAATACAAATTCAGAAAAATAAATCTGAGCGTCTGTATTTAGAGTCTTCATATATGAAATATTATAATACAATTTATCCTTATGGTCTTAATAGTGAGGTTTTTAAAAGATCTGTTAAAGTTTTTTCATCTATAAATGATACTACAGATTATTCTCCCATTTATCATAGTTTAAATCATCTTATGAATCCTAAAACTACACGTAACAAAAGAGGAAAAGGTTCATCTTCTAGTATTACTCCTAAAAACCTTATAATTCAACAAATTAATAATATGCATCGTAATTATTTAAAAAATTACAATTGGTTTCTAATACGTAAATATATTTTTGGAATAAAAAAGAAACATATTGTACAATATTTAAATATTTTTCTCAGTAAAACTTACTCTAAACATTTTTCAGATATTTTTTATGATCTCATTATGACTCGTGTCCACCTGTACAATATAAATTTACTCAAAAAACCTAAAAATCTACAAACTAATACTCAAATGGTAATTATTTTTTCTAATCCAATATTTAATAAAATCAATATTAATTCCATATTAAATGATAAAAACTGTCAATTTCCTATTAATAATATTCATATTTCTAAAACCTTTAAGTATCCCATATCTATCGGCAGAACGATTTTTAACTATAATTCTTTCGCTAAATCTTCTTTTGATGCTAGTACTTTACCCTGTAAATGCAATGACCCCTCTCTACAAAAATATATAAATAAAGATCATGGACATATTATTACTGGTAATCTTAATCTTGTAGATGATTTACCACTTAGAAGAATTATGGGTTATGGGACCAAGTACAGAATTCCATCCAAATTAAACATTAAATCTATCATAAAACTATTTACATATGATATAGATATATTTATTTATAAACTTGCAATTTATTATAATAAACCCATTGAATATTTTAATCAATGGAAAATATTAGTTATCGATAAATTAACCAAGTCCTTAAAATATAATATTTCACACCTAGAATATGTAAATACACAGCATCTGTTTAAGCAAATCAATAAATTACAACAAAACTTTGTAATAACTTATGTTGATAAATCTCCTAATAATTATGCCATTATTTGTAAATCTTATTATCATCAACTGCTTAAATCTAGTATATCTAATAATAACACATTCCAAAAAATTAATGATAACTTACTTGCCAATAATCGTAAAATTAAAGGATTCTATAAATTATTAGACATTAACCCTACTAACTTTAAATATCCTTATCTAGTCCTTATACCCAAATTTCATAAGCATCCTGTTAAATTCAGAACTGTTAAAATTGGTTGCAATACTTATAATAATGCTGCTAACAAACTTCTATTAGTAATTCTTAATCAAATATATAATATCACAAAAAAAGTGATAATACACATTGCATAAAAAATAGTTATGAACTGGTCCATATTATGAAAAATCTTAAATGTATAAACAATATCACTACCTATGATTTTAAAGATTTATTTAATAATATCAATTTATCGGATTTACATAATATCATAAATGAGCTTTTTAAAAAATATCAACACGAGTTGGATATATCACATAATATCGATTCTGAATATTTTCATACCTTAACTAATTTCATTATCTATAATAATTTTATCATGCATGATAGCAATATATATATTCAAAATGTTGGTATACCACAAGGTGGTAGTACATCTAGTGTATTATCTGACTTATACTTATATTACTATGAACGTCATTATTTAAATAATACAATACATTTATATCGATATATAGATGATGTAATTTTAATTGATACTGATAACACCTGTATATCTCAATTCCCTGTTGATTATCCTTCTTATCTAGAACTTTCAAAAAACCTACTTTTTAATAATACAATCAATTTCTTAGATATTAAAATTATATTAAAAGAGAACAAATTTATAACTGATATTTATGACAAAAGGAAAGAATTTAATTTTAAAGTTAATACTTTTACTAATTTTAAATCATGTCTTCATAATTCTGTATATCGTAATATAATACTTAACCATTTATATAGAATAAAATGTCTATGTTCTTCCCATTTAATTATTACTAATATTAAAAAGCTTGTATATGATGCTATAAATAATGGTTATCCTAAAAAATGCATATATTCTTTAATTTATAATTAGATATTACATGATCTTATAATTAATTCTTTGCATAAAAAATGTATAAAAATAAAAAAAAAATTATAAAACATAAAAATAATAATAAAAAATTAAAAATGTTAAAAAGTAATAAAAAAATATATATATAGGTTGGTTGGGTGGGTAGATGTTAGAGTACGGTGGAGGGTGGTGTTGTCTGGATAAAAACGCAAAGGTTAATTATTTATTTAAAAAAAAAATTGAGAGTGGGTTATTTATTTTAACATAATTTTTAAACTGTTTAATTTACACCAATATATGGATATTCGTCTAGTTATATCTATAGTTAAATAGCTATATTTTAAATATCAAATTATTTTTAATGTTATTGATATAATTTTTGGTATTATTATTAATAATATTATTACTATTATTATTTATTTATTTATTTATTATTATTATTATTATTATTATTATTATTATTATTTATTATTATCCTATATTAAGATAATGAGTTTTTACAATGTAAAGTCACAATAAATGTTACTGAATAAAGTAACAATAATGTATTTTAAGTTATATGTTAATATGAATGTTATCTCTTAATTCTAATTTTAATCATTTTATTAATTTAATTTTATGTTAATATCGATTATTATTTTTTCCGGTTCAATTATATTTCCATTCAGCTTTATCTTTTTTGTTTGTTATGGATAACTATTATTTTTACTTACTTTCAACTCCTTTTTGTAAAATATCTTTGTTCCTTGTTTAATAATTTGGTTTTTGTGTGATGGTAGTCCCAAATTCGCATTGTTTTGCTTTTTCATGGCAAATACGAAGATGAAACCACACACTCCATTTGTAGTTCCAAAGTATTTGGGACCTGAAGATTCTGCTTTGGTTCTACAAATTTCAATTGTATTCATATTATTCTTTTTTTCCTTCCATGTTCAATGTGCTATAAGTTATTATATTCAATGGTTAATTTCAAATGGTTAATATTGTTTACTATAATTCAATTTAATTCTTCGTTTTGGTTTATTGTTTTATTGATAAAATCCGTTGGTGAATCTTGTCTACTTTTAATGGTATTATATATGTATATATATATATATATATATATATATATATATATATATATATATATATATATATATATATATATATCGAAATTGAAGGGAGAAATACATCAACAAAGTCCATGTGTATGGTTATTTTTCATAAATTTTGTTTTATCTGAAAAAAAAATGGAAAAACAAAATGCCATCATTTTGAAGAAATTTTATAAAAAAAAAATTTAAATTAAGAATTATAATGTAAAAAAGGCAATAAAAAAACTAGTCTGGGAACATCTGCAAATAAGCAATTTTTATTATAAGGAATAATTCTTCAAATCATTTCAGTACACTGTAAAAAAAATAAAAAATCTAAAATTGAAAAGTTTGAGAAATTTGTATCATACAAAAAATTTCATCTGTACATTGTAAAAAAAAACTTTAGAAAAAAATCTTCTAAAATTACTTTAATCTTAGTAAAGTGTAGCAAGGGTTAAAGCTTATATAAAGTATTCTAAGTATTTCTCTAAAATAATCTGAGTATCTTACAGATATTTTTTATTTGCAGTGCAAACGTGCATCTGTTACATGAATTTTTGCTGTTACTGTCACATAAAATGTTCTAGAAATCCCACACTACCAGTTCTTAAATACAAAAGTAAACACATTTCAGAACAAATTTTTATCACGAAATTAAGGAAACAATAATGTATTGTGAATTTCAAAACTTCAGATATAAAACACTAGTTATAAATAGTTTTTATCTTGTGATTGTGTTCTTAATATGTTTCAAAAATGTTGCTACCTGGAAATTGTTTCTAAAATAGTGCTGGAAATAATGTTAATGAAAGTATCTTCATACAATATTGTTGTGATGTACAGAACTTTGTAACCAATCAAGCAATACATTGTAAATTTCACCCAATTTAGAACACTACAAAACAACACATGCAAAACACTTCGAAAACACATTGCATATGGTGGCTTTAAAATCACACAATTTAAAAAATGATTGTTTTGAAAACATATTTTCTCTTCTTGTAATTCTGAATAACACTTTTTGCTCATTTTTTTTATTTGGCACAACCCATTCGCAACATATTTACAACATAATTGAAAACGATTGTAGTTAGAAGTTTTAATTATTGCGTTCAGTTAGTATTGCAAAATTTGTTCCACAAATTTGCAGTTCAGTTTCTGAGAAAAATGTTTGTAAATTTATGCATTATTATTATTATTATTATTGTTATTGTTATTGTTATTGTTATTGTTATTGTTATTGTTATTGTTATTGTTATTGTATTTTATTTATTTATTTATTTATTTTGCATAGTAGAAAGTTCAGGACAGATGAATAAAAAAAAACAGTCTTGTGTTTTAAGTATGTTTATGGTATGTTCGCTTCGGAATGGTTAACTACACTTTCCGATATTTGGAATTTTATTTCTGTAGTTTGTAAGATTTAATCTTTTCAAAAAGACAGTTTCTTCTTCATTTTCTTTTTTACCTTTCATTTATATGCGGCCTCTTTCTACTCCTTCATTTGTTTTCCAATTACCTTCCAGCCTTCTTTCTGTTCTGATTTTTAGGAATGAATAATTTCTTTACCTGCAAAAGTAAGATTATGTGTTTTAAAACGCTCATTCCTTGTATATTTTAGATGTTATTCCGAAGTTTTCTGAACAAACACGCATATTTTTTTTTCTATAATAATATCTTATTTTATTTCTAATAATTCATATTCATGAAATAACTTGTCGAATCGTTTTCTAAAAACCTAATATGAATTAAATAATTATACACTTTTTGATACATAATTAATATTCAAAGCATATCTTCTTTCTAAAAGTGAAATCTTAATTTTTTTTTTTTTTCGTTTGATACAAAAAGTCAAAATTCATGCAAACTTTATCATAAATAAATAAAGTAACAACAACAAAAAAATGATAAAAATAAAACTTTATCAAAGCTATTTTTTTTTTTTTTCTGTATTCTGTTTTATGCAAAATATGCAAGTCATAAATCCTTTTTCTAATTTTCTATTTTGAAAAATAAATCTCTGATTATTTTTTACAATTGCAGATGAATTTGAAATGGTGTTTATATGAACAATAATGTAAATCATTCTCATATATGTGCATAGAAAATGTAAATGTCTTTCTATTTGAGTTTAAACATTAAAATATAACCTTTTAATCAACTAAATTGGAATCTAAACACAGCTTTAATAAGTTCACTGAGTAATTTTACAAAATTTATGTTTTTTTAAGGTTGTCCGAAGAAAAAAAAAAGGGCAAAGTTTCCATTTCTGACTTCTGTTATATGAAAAGATGCAAGCAAAGAAAGCCTTTTTACAGTTGATATTATATAAAAGAAATTTTCGTTTTATATTTAGAATTGCAGATCAAATTCAAATGCTGTTCATATGGACAACAATGTAAATGATTTTCATATACGTGCAGAGAAAATGTAAATGGGTTTTTAGTTGAGTTTTATCTCTATGAATAAATACGAGTAGAAAGAGTGGAAAAAAGAAATCTGCGAATTGCAAAATTTTTTAAATACATTCAATTTTTTCCTTTTAGATTTCGAGTGTGAACCATTTATGATTATCAAACTATCAAAATCAATATCAAAATATTTGATATTGATTCTGATCATCTGGAAATCAATGCTGTAAACGATTATTAAATAAGACTATATATCTGGAGCAGCAAATATGCAAACCATGCTTTCTTCTTTAGATACAAAAATTCACAAAAAACCTTTAAAAAACTAAATAATTTATATTTAATACTAATTTTTGTTTGTGTATTTTTATTACTGTTATTCGAGAAATTTCCAAACATACGTAATATATTCAACCTAAAACTAATTAAATAAAATGTATTTAAAAATTGGAGAAATCAAGTTTTGACCGAATTCAGAGGTGGAAACTTGTTTTGATTGTTTGAAAATTGGATAAAACGCTTTTTGAATGAAATAAGTTGCAACTAACAAATAATACAAAAGCATTATTTTATTTGAGCAAATACTGAACTTCAGTTGATTATTGATAAAATTAAATGATAAAGTAGGGTACCTAGTAATATTAATTAAATATTTACTAAATAAATATTTGTTTGCAAAAAGGCACTTCAAATTTTAAAATCGATATCTTCATCTAGACACGCACTTACCTCTCTTCTTCATCATAGGCTGGTAAATGATAGATAATATGGTTGTACCATTTTAAGCCATCATCAGGTTGATTTTGCCACTGATCACCATTCAACATTTTCAAAAGTTTGCCAGCATCTTTTTTCCTTTTCAAGTGATATAGCGTGGCTAACAAGGAAGGTCTCCATTGGGGGCATACTCAGAATTTTTTGAAAAAAATACGAATTAAACTACTCATGTAGGTAATAAAGGATCAGTGAAAATTAGCGGCGGAATTACATTATTAGATATGTAAAAAAATAAAATAGTTTAGAATAATTGGCGTGAAAAGCTGAAAGCGACGCGGGATTTGGCAAGCAGTGCATTTCCTCGCCAAAAGCAGACGATTTTAACGAATCTGAAAATTGATTTTAATTGACTTCACTGTTAAAAATCTGCAGCATTTACTGCAACGTCACTCCACTACTTTTATAGAATATCTCTTTTTTGACCAATGAGAATGCTCCATAGCATTGTGAATTGACCGTGTCATACACTGTTTAAAAACTGCTGCATTTTGTTGCAACGCACTCCACCGCTTGTATATAATATCTCTATTCCAACCAATGAGAAAGCTCCATTTCACGGCCAAGTAACCGTTTTCTATACAAGCAAGGGAGTGCGTTGCAACAAAATGCACCAGATTTTTAAAAGTGTATTTTTCAATTTGGGACAATTGCAATCATAAATTGTGTTTTAAATGATAAAATATATTAATTTCATTTTGTTATAAGTACATATAAACGTATATGACAAAATTACACTTAAAGTAAAGTAAAAATGCAAAACTAAAATTACTTAAACTAAACTTATTTAAATAAATTGAACATAGAAAGTTTTTTCTTTAAAAAGTATTCGAAGCGTAAAAGCGTATTTTTCAAAATTTCGTTTTTTCGCCAACCGGAGATAAATCGCCAAATAAACGAATTTTTTATTATTTTTTTACGGACGTTATAAGGAGGTTCCGCCGAATTTTTTTTTTATAAACATATATAACTATATGAGAAGTACATTCTGTAATTTTTTCAGATTTTTCTGAGTATGCCCGTATGGAGACCTTCCTTGTAAGAGGAAGAGATTTTAAAACAACCCTTTGAACACGGGCAACAATAACTCCCTTTTTCAAAAGATTTACACCAGATTCTCCACTTAAAGCTTGAAATAATTCTGGAAACATTTAACTTTCACAGTTCTCTTATTTTTCTCTAAAAATATGCATTTCAATTATGAAATGTTTGGTAGGTTTCGAAAGTGCACGTTTAATGGGGGAGGGGGGGGGGATTTAGTATACAAAAGTTCCCAATCAGTCCCAAAACGCCGCAGATGACAAGGATCCCGTGACCATTCAGGAAAACTGTGATTAGCAGGTGGAGAAATCACTGTTTGAATGAATGCAGGCTTTGGAGGAAGCACTTTTTGAGTGAAACGTCAAATTTTAAAATCGGTTTAAATTCGCAAAAAAATTATTAAAATTACTGTTTATTTCTATGCGATTTAATACAGGGATCATAAAACTAACAAAAACTCATTTATTTTATTTTATTTTATTTTAGAAAACACGGTTTGAATGTTTGCTTCACATATAGGGTGTTTTAGTGCACTGGTTATAATATTTCACGGGAGAGAGAGTACACCTAGACAATGACAAACTAGATAGCTGGGCGTGATCGGAAACATTTTTAGCATTAAATTGATAACGCAAAACACAAGAAATGATACAAACATTAAAATATAATCTTCTAATCAACTAAATTCGAATATAACCATAGCTTAAATAAGTTCACTGAGTAATTTTACAAAATTCATGTTTTTTTAGAGCTGTGCGAAATAAAAAGATGCAAAGTTTCAATTTTGAAATAAATTAATAAATTTTTCTTGACATTTTTTATGTCCACCAAATTGGAGGTATTTTTGTGGTTTCTGGCTACATTAACTGTCGCCTCGAATAATACTTATTACATACTTATAACAATTTACAAGAAAAATTATATTCTTTTTCTATTACATATTTATATAATGACTTATAATAAAAAACACAACGGGATATTCACAAAAATATCCATGTTTTACGCGAGGATTAGAACTCGAACTCCTGCCGTAGCAATAGTTGTAGCTACCGAACACGCCACTAGACGTCAACTAACATATTCATGGTGTAAAGAAACCCAAAGTACGATATACGGTATCAACTAAATAGTGCTGCCATTTATTGAACGAAAATTAAACATAAACAATTATTAGAAAAATGCAGTTGCAAACATTTCTAAACAGAGACCAAATGATCACGAGGGCATTTTAATTAATTATAAAAATTTAAATGAGATTAAAAAACAAATCATCTGATTGCAATTTTTTGCTTCATGATTAAAATTTACAAAAAGTATTCATGTATTTTTTTTGAACAAACCTTTTTTAAGAATATGGAAGATTAGATTGATTTAGAATTTTTTTATTATTCGTTTAATGAAGCTTCTTTTATTATATTTTTGAGCAATTAGTGTCTGAGTTCGGTTACAGTATTTAGCGACAATTATTTTGATGGTAGTAAAGAATTCATATTACCAGTATTTTTAATGTAAATCTGATCTATCAAAAATACAGGAACTTCGTAGAATATGGATTTAATGCAAACAATCTATTTCTTTATTAGTAACATATTATTGGGAGTATTTTTAATATTATTATAACATTTCTTAGATTTAGTTAATATTTTCAACGGCCTTAACAGTGAATTAATATTGAGTAATATGTTCAATTGCCTTAGTGACATGTAATAGCTTAAAATGTTATTTACAACATTTAACGCACAAAGGACATTTTTTAAGATGGATTATAAATGTCAAAAGTTAATAACTAAAAATAATGATGGTAATCCGTTTAAGAAGAAATATGTGGAAAATATTTTTCAAAGTGAAGACTAATTAATAAACAAAGTGCATATCGCTTCACTATTATAAACAGGAAAACTCCGAAAAAAATGCGCAGTATTTTCAATTATTCATGAAGTCTTCAGTAAAATTCTTTGATCAGAACAGCTGCATAATCTCTTTTTAATGTCGAAACCACACTGTATAAACTTTTGCATAATGTATGAACCTTATCTTGAGGTGCCAAATTGAGGTGGACTTTTGAAAGAATTTAAAATGTGGTACTTGTTAGAAATATGTTAGAGATTTTGATATTGTATTAAACATGATGCTAAAAACAAGACAAATTTCTCTAGTAAATGCATTAATCATTTTGAAAATCTGATATAAATATACAATCAATTCAAATATAAATGTGCAATCATATGACTAAAATCTTTATACATATATGTGGATGGTAGGATATATTAAAGGAAGAATATATAAGAAACTAAAAGAAAAAATAAACAAAAAATGAAGATTGTTAGATATAATGGATTAGTATGTTGGTTTCAGACATTGTAGTAAAATTATCTTAACAAGAAAGCTTAAAACTTGCAACATTTATAAAAAAAATAAATGAAAATAAATAAATGAAAGATAGAATAAAAAACAAAAAGTGAATGAGATTTTAATCCAAATTTAAAGAATTTGAAAGATTTTTAAAGAATAATAATTTAATCCTTTCTATTATTGATATGAAAGTTTACAGTCTATACATATATAAAACAGTTTGTTCTGACTGATAGTTAAGGGTGTTCTTAAATTAAAAAGGGCAATTTTGTGGCATATGCTTTCATTTATTTTTGTTCGGAAATGCATGAAACTAACAGAGATTGTTATTCAGAAATTGTCTAATTGCACTCAGTTTTCTGTTTTTTAAAAAAACACAATAAATTGTTCATAACAAACCTTCAAAGTTAACGTTTTTGAGCATATTCCACGACGAAAGCAGAAAAACCGAACGAAAAGCAAGAGAAAAACGGGTGATTACATGATCGAAATAGCTTAGAGCTGGATAGGTAATTTAATTATCATAAAATGGAAAACTATGTTCTATTCGAGGCATTCCATTTTTATATCTTTCTGTTAAAAAAGGAATTTGTAAATGTGTCAAAACCTTCTGCGCTTGTTGAGCGGAGCAGTTGAGAACACCCTTAACTAACGAATATCCTGAACTACTGAACGTAGAAACATGAAAATTGGGGAAATCTTGTGATGGAAGTGTACGCTAAGATGGGATTTTTGATAATCCCACCCCTAAAGGAAGCAAACGGGGGTCGAAAACTCTGGATCATCTTCCTATATCTCGCCAGCCTTTAGGTAGCCTAAGATATCAGCGTGAAATTCAAGAAAATAAATCTACTAAAATATAATAAAACACATATTTTAGCGATTTTTTTAAATTGCTCTCCTAAGGACGTTAAAAGAGGGGTCGAACAATTTAGAACATATGACGCAATTCAGCAGTCGTTTTAAACAAGATCGTGAAAGGGCAGAAAATAAATTATTAAAAATCATTTAAAACGTAATTCAGCAATTTTAAAATTTCCACACCCGAGGGGATTAACCCTTTCCGGCACTAGCGAATTTTCTTGTATAATAATTAATTATCGACTGCCACCAAAATTTGCAAACGACTTTTTTAGATATTTTGAATTCCTTAATTTAAGTTTCCATTGTAAAAGCAAAATTTTGCTAAAATATTATGGGTGTCGTTTGCACGCTAGGAATTAAAATTATGTATACCGGTCCATGCACAGTGTGCTAGAAAGGGTTAAAGTGGGGTTGATAAATTCCAAATTTTTTGATTACGTCATGTCACATATCATCGAAAAGTCTTCGGATGGTTTCACGTTATGAACCTATCTTCCCTTCCCTTAATTCGCTCTCGGGGGACAGTTTTCGTATTTCTTTGAAATTGTCGCGTTTTGTCATTAGAGATTTGGTTTTTTTACGAGAAGGCACTCTGATAAAAAGTATTGATAATATAAAAGATTTTCAAAAAGAAGGGGAGATTTTATGATGCGGAGGCATTGTATTTGAATCTGTGGGGGACATTTTTTTTTTCTAAATTTAACATACATCCCTCACATGATATATCATTGTAAACCTTCTTCGACATTATTTTAAATTATACACTTTCAGCGTCTGCCTCCCTACTTTGCCCTCTCGAGGAAGGGGCAATTTTCTAAATTTAACCGACACCCCTCATGTGATATATTATTGGGGAGCCACTGTTATCACTTATTTATGTTATGCACTTTCCGTGTCCTTCCCCTCAATTTACCCATTTCGGGGGATGCAGTTATCGTATTTCACCAGGATTTTTATAATTTTGGAAAAATTATCGAAATGATCTCAATGACGTAGAAAAATAAATAAAAATATTGATCCAATTTGCCATCATTTAGTTCCTATTGTTGCCACCAGGTTTGCCTTTATATCTTTTTTTCCCTTTTATTGCTTATTATCGATCAAAATCTAATTTTTGATACTAAACATTCTTTATCTTTTTACACTAACTCGCACCTTTTCAATTTTTTGCAAAAAGAGGAAACCGTCACATGACTTTTCGATTAATATGGTTCCATTTAACCTTCCTTCTACCAGACAAAATACCCATTTATATACGGCAACACCTAATTTTAATTCCAAACTTGCAAACGGCACCAGTAATATTTTAATATAATTTTGCTTTTACAATGAAAGCTTAAATTAAGGAATTCGTAATATCTAGACAAGTCCTTTATAAATTCCGGTGTCAATCGACAATTTCTCATTTTACCATTGACACCAGAAATATTGCTATCGGGTCCAATGGACCCGTCTGGTAGACGGAAGGTTAACTCTATCCACGGTGTTTTCTTTTTTAGTTTTATCAGTTTTTAATTAACATGTATTTACTGGCATACTTTGTAAGCATGTAAAAACAATTATTTTAATGATCGATTGTAGAACATCCTGATTGTAGATTCTCGAAAATAATCGATGACGTATCGATTGTATATTTTATAAGCACGATTTTTTTCGATTGGTAAATCTTAAGAATCGTTCAACACTTGTCATCAGTTTAGCATCAACATACCATCCTAAAACCATCATTTTTAGGTAAAAGGGTGAAATTCAAGGTAACAAATCTATTAAAAAATTATTAAACATTTATTCCATCAATTCTATAAATTCACCCTTACCGAAAGGATAAATAAGAGATTAAAAAAATTTTGGTTATTCTGTCATACCTGAGCAGCAGTTTTAGATAGAGATATGAATTTGAGATTACCTAACCTACTAAATTAAACTTGTATTTTACCTAAATTTTAGACATTATCACCTAAGCGTTTTTAATGGAATGGTCGCACGTTTAGGATATTTCGTCATATCTCAGAAGAAGGTTTAAGTTGAAGCAAGAAATTCAAGATAACACACCTACTAAAAAATACTTAAACATTGGTACATCAGTCATTTTAGAGCTATTTTGTCTATTATGTCTTCAACATCGACTTTTAGTAGACTAATGTAAGATTATACGAATAACAGTTATGGGTATTTTATTAAATACTATTATTTTTATTTTTAATCCTTACTAGATATATTTCGTTTGATTCGAGATTTCTTTAGAAAAAACGACCAGCGTAGAGGCCGAAGACTGCTAGCAACTTATAAAAAAACGTTGAAAATCGAAAAATTATAAACGAGTTTTAGAAGCATAAAGCTTACCTGCGCTGAAATTTTAGAAATGGAGTTTTGCTCATATGTATAGTTAGAAATTGAATGAAAAAGAATGATTTAAATGATACAGTAGCTATAGTTTTATGGAATAATAATATCCTCTGCTCCACTATATATGCATGCTGTACAATAAGTCGAACGTTTTACTAGGAGGTAATATTAATAAGCGGCAATATAACCAAGGGCGTTTGAGCAGCCATATATATACATTAATATTTTTACTTTCATCAACCTTTTTTTAACCAAGTTAACAAAGTTAAAATTTAACCAATAACACTAATAAAAAACAGATGAAAGAAATAAATCATTAAAAAATACGGCAGCAATGCCGAGAAGGTAAATCTAAGGCAGCTCATTCTAATGCGGTAATCAGGTGTATTTCGCTCCGCGACCAGATGATTGAACCATAAAGCTCAGTTGCATATGGAAACAGGATATTAAAAAAAGAAAATCGTGCATTAATAAAATTTAAATTCCTCCTATTGGGTGGTTAATTGTTTTCATGCTCCAAAATTGCGAAGTAATAAAGAACAAAGGGAAAATCTCATCTGTGATTAGTTAGTTCTGTATAGCTGTTTAAAATTAAAATAGTATAGCTCAGTTCAAAATCGACTAAATTTCTTTTTATTTTACTATATGTTTCCTAGATATAATTAGATAGCATAGTAAATTGGACTCCATTATAAGATGGGGTAGTGCTATGATAATATGTGCCAACACGATTTTAAAAATGATTTAATCTACAATATTTATCATTTAATTTCCTTTTACCTCATCTCTATCTTTATGTTTTTAAATACATTCCTTATTTAATGTTAAAATATAATTCTGAGGAGAGTATAAAAACTAAAAGAATGTTTAATAGAATTTTTTATGTAAATTTCCCTAAATAGCTGACTATTAATTATGAAATCAATATTTTATAATGTTTCACGCATGCGCAATTAAAAACTATTACACACAAATGACTATAGCTCATCAAATATTCACAGTACTTTACATTCACTGCAGTGAATCATTTCTATAATTCTTGTCAATTTTTCGAACTGTTGTGTTAAATTTTGTTTAAAGTATTTTTTTAATTGGAAATTTCATAGAAATGATAGCACGTTAACGAATATGTGCACTTTATTTACACAAATGTACGCAAATTTTGAGCAGGTCCCATATAGTCATTTTCTGGAATCACAGGCCATTTAGAAAATTTTTTGTTACATGGATGATCACAAATTTTATTTTATTTCTAAATTTACTATTATAGCCCAAGATCCGACAACACAAAAACCTATGTTTTCGAGCACCGGAAAAAAAGCTATATTTTATGGAAGAGTAGTAATAGGGGTATCTAATGATCCATGAAGTAGTGCATAAGCCAAAAATTAATACCACTAGTGGCTCACTCGTAGGTTTGTCATTGCGTTTTTCTAATCACAATTCGCCATGTTTTCATACTTTTGATTGTACGGCAAACGCAACGCTATACCTACGTGTAAACCACCAGTAGTATTAATTTTTGGCTTCTACACCACTTCACTTCCATCAAACACGGATGATTAGATACCCCTATTACTGCTGTTCCATAAAATACAGCTTTTTTTCTTGTGTTCGACGACATAGGATTCTGTGCTGTTGGCTCTTGGATTATTAGACCCTAATTATCAGGAGACAAAATATTTACTAAAATATGAAGTGAAACATGTTTTGTACTCCTTAGAGGTTCATCGAAAACGATCAAAATATTTAATAAGATGTTAAACACACTGTAAAATTGAAAGCGTCCGGTCATTGCCTCTTAATATTTGGACCTAAACTTATTACACATGAAACAATCATGTTCGTTCATAGGAAAAACAGTAAGACCCCCTATTAACTCTGTAATTAATCATTGTGATTAAAATTTAAAATAGTATATCATAAAACAATCGGTTTAATCTTATAACAATGTGCCATATGTATGAATATTTAAAAAAAAATTAATTATATTGATAGGAAATAAGGAAAATAACATTTTAAAAACACAATAGCTCCTTATTAATAAGCTTTTCATTTCAAAAATAACTTTAATCACAAAACAAACATAGTGTGATATAAATTTAAATTCGAAAGTATTGTTCATTTCCGCTGAAATTTACATAAAATGTTACGTACTTTGAGATGACATTTTTGTACATACGATATGTTTTATTCTTTTAGACAAAACAGATGTAAAACAAAAACAAATTTATTCTAAAACTCAAATATACGAATTATAGTTTTAATTTACATTCGATAGTTCTTATCCAAGTTCAAGAAAATTATTCTCTTTGTAACACATTATTATTTTCTAAACTTCAAAACATCAGTGTTTTCTATTAGTGTTTCATTTAAAACTTTTAACTATTGGAAAAATGCCAACAACGAGACACTTTAGTCGATATATATCAAAGTCATAACGAACTACATCCTCTGTTTTTGGAAGAGTAACAGTATTATTTATAATGGAAAACAAAAGTTTTCGGTGACTTTTCGATTTTTGTACAGTGTGTGTCCAATTTTATTGAATTTATGCTTTCTTATTCATGAGGTTTAATTATAAAATTTTGAACTTTTTATGCACTATTCATGCTTATGTTTACTAGGTAAGAATGAAACGATATTTTAAGATTCAAGCTATTCTTCATTTTTCAAATGCATGTTTTATAAAGGTTTTAACAAAATTTAACAATAATTTATATTTTGATAAAAGTGTAATAAGATAAAGATTCAAGAAATATTTTTTTTTCTTTTTAAAACTTTGCATAACACATACACCTGTTATATCAAGTGGAGTGATCAGTAGCGACAGTTTTTGACACGCCTGATGATCCGGGCTCCAATCCAGGGTAAGACATGGATGCTGTGTTGTACCTTTGTCGTGTGATGAATATGTAATGGATATGCGAAATAAAAAAATTGTTCTGAATTGTCGTTGTCTCTATGTGTAACGGATCAGTCGAGGCGAAACCGTAGCTGTTATTGGTCTTAAGCCATGTCAAAGCAAACTAAACAAAACTTCTTTTACAGACTAGCGTTTTATTACTTCGGCTATGAAAATTCTGAAAAATTTTAAAAAATAATCCCGTATTGATATAGTTAAATTTCAATGTGTTTAAGTAGAAATACAGGGTGGTCATAAAAAAACTTTGCCGATATTTGGAGCTCTAGCGGCCAGTCCGCTCAACCGATCGAAATGAAATTTTAGACTTAGCTATTCAGAGGTATGAGCTCGAAATTCTGTGAACGTCAACAAAATGGCGCTAACGGTTACGGTTATAGTTACAGAAACTAAAAAATTTCCAATGGCAACACCCATTTTTTTTCATCGCAAAATGCTCAGCGCATGCGAAAACCATAAAGAGCGTTGGAACCGTACGTGTATCGTAAGAAATGGACATGTTATGCATGCACAAAAAACTGTTCTGCGAATCCTCCCCCCCCATAAAAAAAGTCGATTGGGGAGCAAGGAGGAAATTTGCACATGACACAGAGTCAGTACACTAATCTCTTATTACAATACAGATCGGAGAAAATAAAACTTTTATTTTGATTACACATTTTCCACATGGGTGCAATTACAGGCAATTGTGATGGCACCCATGTGGAAAATGTGGAGAACAGGATTCGCAGGACAGTTTTTGTGCGTGCAAAACATGTCCGTTTCTTGCGATACAAGTACGGTTCCAACACTCTTTAGGGTTTTCGCATGCGCTGAACATTTTGCAATAAAAAAAATGGGTGTTGCCATTTGAAATTTTCGAGTTTCTGTAACTATAACCGTAACCGTGAGCGCCATTTTGTTGCCGTTCAAAGAATCTCGAGCTCATACCTTTGAATAGCCATATCTGAAATTTCACCTCGATCGGTTGAGCGGACTGGCCGCTAGAGCTCCATAATTTGGCAAAGTTTTTTTATGACCACCCTGTAATATTATAATGTAGATCATGGGAATACAAATATGTAAGAAATTTATTTTACAATTATCGGCTGCACATTAATTTGTTAGATAAGAAATACTACATATTTTAGAGAGCTTTCTGAATTTTAAGAATATTCTTACATGTTAATTTATGAGTATAAAAACTTGTATGTATTAATGAAACCATTAACCGTAAATGGCTTGTCTGTAAGAAAGTTTCATATCCATACTTGTCACAAAACGCACCCTTAATTTCCGCTATTGCTGCTGTGTATCTCCCACCCATTTGTAGCAGTTGTGCATTTTTAGTTATTGAAATAAATGTTATCCTATTTTCAACGTTGTCTTTTAAACGACATGTTTCTATTTATGTATTTTTTGGAGAAGCCAGCAAAGCGCGTACACTATGTTCATAAAGACTTTAAAGAAATTATTTTGCGATGAAAGGATGAAGTAGAATGTGATATAAGCGATGTTGAATGGGATAATGAATAAATATTTAGCGGCTGGGGGAGGTTACTTAGAGCCTCCTGGAGAAAACTATTTATCAGTTAAAAATAATTAAATATCGATATTTTAACACATTATCTTTTGACAATTTTGATCGATTTGATTTACATCTCGTACGGAAACGTGGTCGAATATGGAATATAGAAACATTTAGATGATTAGTAATATTAAAAATACATATCTAGTCATAATATTTTCGCACACAACGCTAATGCGCAGATGTCTTGTAAAGCACCGAAATAAAAGAATTCAATCGATTAATATGTACCCTCCTCAAACTTTATCTACAATTTACATTCCATGTATTCCTTACGTGTACATATATTGATAAAATTCACCGGTTTCATTCTTAAAAGAATAAATTAATTATAGTTAAAATTATAGTTAAAATATTCATTCTTAAAAGAATGAATATTTTAACAACATTTAAATCGTTTTTTCCCATACGATATTTGTTACCATTTTTTAAAGACTTACATCAAAGCAAGATAATCAGATTCAAATTGTCATTAAAATTATTATATGTTTACATTAAAAAAAGGAATAAATACAAAATACTTTCTTTTTATCGAGAAAAAATAAAACTGCAGTTAATGTAGTTTTATGCTCTGATAAATAAAAAACAACAAAGAATTAATAACAACAAAAAATTTATAAAATATTTGTTTTATATTAAAAATCTATATCGCACTTTGTTTCAAAATGTACTTTTAAATTTTATATTTAAAAGTACAAGTATATTTAATTGAATTTATACTACCATCGCATAATAAATATTTTGGGTTTTGATAAAATTTACAAAGTTTTTCATATTAAATTTGTATTTTATGTATATTTATTTTTATTTATTTATTTATTTATTTATTTATTTATTTATTAACACGATTGTATTACAAATCAAAAAATATGTAAGGTTACAAGAAAACTAGAATGCCCACAACATTTTATTTAACTGAAACCAGGGTTACAGATTAAATTATGCTAAAATTTGTACAATGTTTAAGATTTTATTTTATTTTTTTAAGAAAAAGATTGCCTTTTATTCATATTTATATTTTAAAATAATAAATCACACATCTTTTTATAGTTGCATATTAAATTTCCTTACACGAGGAAATAAATACCATAAATTTCTTTTGTTCGAAGATTTAATTTTTTAAAACTTTGCTATATTTCATGAATATGCATTTAAAAAAATATAAGTAATATTTTAAAATACATTTACAAGGTATTTGAGCAAATTTTACGCGGTAGAATGTACGGAGTTAATGTACATTTTCCAAAAGTTAAGAAGAAATTCAAGGTTGAAAATATCACGGCCGAAAAATATTTAATTATTAGCTTATAAAATGTTTCATTTCACTTTCATTTTCCTTGTATTTTTTTATTAAAAATTCGTGAAAAATTGCGAACTCATTAAAGGTATATTTTGTAATTAAAATTATATTATATGTTTATAGCTTGCATTCGATACCGCATTTTATTTTAAAATGCATTTTAAATTGTACGAATCAAAATTTATGCTATAATCGCATGGTAAATAATGCTAATTTCAATAGATTTTGCGATGCATTTCATACTAAATTTCAAAAAATTTCTTCATTATCAGTTTAAAAATTTTTATTCTGAAAAACACTAAACATCGAGATTAAACGGTAAATCTTATCCATGAAGTCAAACAGAAAAGCAAACGATATCAATTAACTCGGCTGAATGTGCACCTTAAAATGTAATACTAAGACGGGCATGGGGTGTCAGCACACCCCAAACATATTAAATGGCACAAATAAGAAAAAAATAGAATTCGATCTGTTAATGAAATTTATAATAAATTTTCTTTAACAGAAAAATGATAAATTAAATGTTAATTTTTCGTTAATATTAAAATTTAATTAAAAAAAATAGAAGTTGTCAACTTTATTTTCCTTATTCTAAAATCTTAATTATTTCCACGATTGATTTTTCTGTACAATTTTCGTTACAATAAAATTATACATTACAGTGGATAAAAATTCTGAGACTTATAAGTTTTTCATATTGATTAGGATGCACGTGGATAAAAAACTTTAAATTTTTTGAGTGTCTGCACACTCAAAATAGTTCTATAATACTAAAAACGAGCGTGAATTCGCTGTTTTCATACTGTACGCACAGCAAGTAACATTGGATGCAGGTATTGATGGACCTGACCACTTCATTTTATAAAAAAAGGACCACTATTGAATATTTTCAAGCATGAGTTGTCAAAACTCTCCGCATCCGTCCTACTGGGTTAAACCATTGAAATTGCACAGAACACTTACTAGCGTGCTGCAAAGGAGGATAAGGTCATGAGATTTATTATGTTCTATAAATTGTCCGCTTTCTTGAACAAGGATATTGAGTCAAAACATCTTTACTGTAGGTAGCTTGCTTCACAGTTAAAAATTTTATAGTATATCACATAGAAATAAAAAAACTAAGATATTATGTCTTTTCATTCAGAGAAGCATTATAGCCACGCAATGATTTAGTTATTAAAAGTTCTTAACAAAAGTTGTGCATGTATCAAATGTATAATTTTAATAAATAGGAAAATATATGTGAAATAATAGATAGATGTTAACAAAAAGTTTCTTATCTCAGAGTGAGAATATATATATATATATATATATAGCATATTAAGAATAATGTGTATCGGCAGATCCAAAGTCCCGTGCCATAATGAAAAATGAAATCAAACTATTGAACTTTAAAGGAAATAAAAATCGAGTAAGAAAAACAGTATAAAGACAATATAAAAAGGCTGTGGATCTCATCAGCGGTGGGCAGTTTTAAAACACAGCAAATACATATGAATGGATATGGAAAAGGACTATTAGTCCTTTTTCAGGGGTGCATAATTCAATGAAAAAGCAAAAGCATCCAACCAGTTTCTGTTATGGGACGTGCTAAAAGCTAAGAAATTCGTCCCACAATGCACCCGACTGGCTGGAAGCTATTTACTATGACAAATTATTAAAATGATGCTCACTGAAGAAAATAAAAACAATCACAAAATAACAATAATATAATATTCCTTAAAAAAAAGAAAAAAAAGTATATATATACTAAAATATTTACCATACCCAAATCCTATCAAGATGTAGTTCAATGAATCCACATCAGATACAAACTACACGTGGTTTTCTAACAGTTAAGGTTATGATCATAGTATAAATCATATAGTTAATAAAATTAAAATTGTAACAACAATTGTAAAAATTAGTAGAACATATATTATACTATAAAATACATAATACATTTAGAAAAAAATAAATGCTACTGTTAGAAGTATTATATTTTTATTTTTAAGCAATTATTAATATTACTATATTAATTATTTAACTAGAATATATTACTTCGACTTCTAGTAGAAAAAATGTTTTAGTGCTGCCATCTATATGATTAATATATTAATTAAATTTTACACTTATAGTGCTGCCATCTATTATTGGAATAAAAATAAATTATTTAGTAGCTAAGAATTTCCAAGAATAATTTCTATTCTAATATTTTACAATTAATTTCTTCAAGACAAATACAATAGACAACCGTATCTTATCTCAATAGCTTGATAATTTTTAAGTTATGCATATTATTTTTTAGGTAAACATAAACTTTGATACTATGTGTAAAGTTAAGGGATTTTTTTTCTTTTTTTTTGTGTGTGTGTTTTAATATATAATAATTAACCATTGCGTATAATCCAGACAACACCTCCCTCCTCCGTAATCTAACAATAAAGATATATTCCTTGTTCAATTTTTGAAATATCCTTTTTTTTTGCAATAGTTGATGTAACTATGACAGTCTATTTTTTGTTAAATTATTTGAAGGATATCTATAGTGTCTGATATGTTTAGTAAAAAAACGCCAATTCTATCCATTTTTTCCAATATCATGCATGATACAAGCAATTTATATTAACTCTGGAACAATGTTTTGTAAGTAAACAAATCATTAAAGAATACTAATTTAAATCAATCGAACGAAATGTAATGAAATTAATTAGGACTATAATTAGCATTGAGGATAAACTTGCAGCATCAATTGGAAATTATTACATAAAGGCATCAGATAACAACAAAAGGATGAACACATATACTGTGATAATAGGGGATCTGCATTTTACGAGTTTCTTTCATTAATCCTTTGTATACACAACTCGTTTTACTATGCTTAGTAATTTTCTATGCTTAGATTTTGACTCTAAAAAAAAAAAACCATGTAACAGAACTAACCTGAACGATTTCAATATTAAACATCACTAAAACACATTTTCTCGCTTGAAGGGAACAAGAAACCTTCAAAATCACGAAAATCGCTCAAATTTGCGAAAAAAAAAATTTTTTTTGCCCCCCCCCCGCCCCCCCCCAAAAAAAGCTCCATGTAAGCTTTCATCTTTAAGTCAAATTTTTTTCAATCGGATAATTTTTTCACATTTTATTTACATTTTTAGGATTAATTAAAGGGCCCTCATGATCAGCTGATCTTTGTTTACGAATATTTGCGATTGAATTCATTCTACTAATTAACTGTTTATTTTTATTTCCATACAATTAATGGCAGCACTATTTAACTGCAGCCGTATCTCGTACATTCTGTTTGTTTATGCCGAGCCGCATGGATTAATTTATCGCTCGTATTTTTATTTTGATAGTTATTTCAGTTGATGTTCTGTGATTTTTTGTTCAGATTTTTTTTCTAACTTCAAGTTTAGTGAAATATAATTACATAGCTGTTGTGTAGAAACTTTTATTTTACAATGGATAAAATATGCTCCCGTTGGAAAAAGCCAGTCGGTCGTTCTTCTAAAAAAAATGACTGCTTTATTGAAAGTAAAAGCCAGATGGCATAAACAAAATAATGAAAATGTAGAAGAATCGCTGCCAGAATCTTTCGAGGAATCTGTAAACAGTTCCTCTAATATTTTATCTGATATTTCTAAAGCAAGCTCTTCTAATAGTAGAAGTGAAAATAAACTATGTTATTTTCAAAATAGTCCATGCATTAGTGCAAACCAAATTTCTTGATATACAATTGTGCATGACACAATGTGGAGTGATTTACTGAAAAATCCTTCCCGTAAATCGTGTGGAAAAAAAGAATTGAATATCAGCACTATTTGTGAATCAGGATATTCTTCAAAATTGCAACTCAGCTGTCTGCATTGTAATATAATTTATGGATCATCATTTTCAAGTCCTCGCATCACAGAATGCAAGAAATTTGAAATCAATAAAACCATGGTGGAAGCTTTTTTTAAATATTGGAAAGGGGCATTCAGCCATGGAGACCTTCTCAATTAGTTTAGGCATTTCTACTATGGATAGAAAAACTTTTGACAAGTATGTTCTACAGATTACAGTAGATTGTAAAAAATCTTACAAACAGCTTGTGCGAAAGTTCGCGAAATGCATGAAATGATTGATTCTTCATTATGCAGTGAAAACATTATTGATATCGGTGTTTCTTTTGATGGAACTTGGCATAAACGAGGACACAATTCCTTGTATTGTATTGGTTGTGTCATAGAGATTTTGACGGGTCTAGTGATTGACTTTGAAGTAATATCAAAGTATTGCCTTGATTGCACTAAAACTGCAGCTAATTTGGGTAATAATAGTCCTGAGTATGCAGTATGGTATGAAGATCACAAAAAATCTGGAAAATGCGAAAAAAACTATGATGGTTCATCAGGTGTGATGGAAGTATATGCTGCCAATATATTATGGAAACGATCGATAGAAGTATCCAAAATGCGATACACAGAAATTTTGTCAGATGGCGATTCAAAAACATTCCTCAGCTTGTGAAAATCAAAAATTTATGGCGATAAACAGATAGAAAAAAAGAGTGTATCAATCAAGTTGCCAAAAGACTTGGTACAGCACTTCGAAATAAAGTGAAAGAATGGAGAATAAACGGAATATGTTTAGGTGGGAAAAAAAGAGGGAAATTTGACCGAAGAAATAATCACTAAATTAACAAGTTATTATAGAAAAGCGATAAAGGACAATGCACCAGATATCATGAAAATGAAAACAGCAATATTTGCTTCCCTCTTTCTTTCGATTTTCGCTAACGAAAAGCCGCAGCACCACAAATGCTCTACAGGACCCACATCTTGGTGCTTTTATAAACGAGCTATGGCATCAGGAGAAAAAGTTGATCATAACAAAATGAAAACAAAGTTATCCGAAGATGTTTTTGCGAAGATTCTCCCTGTTTACCAAAGACTTGCTTCAGATGAAATCCTGAATCGATGCAAATCTCGTAAAACCCAGAATTCAAATGAGATTGCTCATAGCCTGATTTGGAAATACTGCCCAAAGGACAAATTTGTATCAAAGAAACGTGTGGAATTTGCTGCCATATCTACGATCAGTCAGTTCAACGTGGGTTGTCAAGCGAGTTTACTGATAAATGAAACTGAAAACATCAGCAGCCCAGCTTTATCTATCGCCAAAAGACGTGATTAGCGTCGTTTGAAACAAAGCCTACATCGAGACACTGCAGCCTATAAAACTACTCACCGTAATTTAAAATACATTAAAAAGAAGCAAGAAAAGAAGCAGACACAAAATGAAGGGAATCTTATGGAGCTGGATTATTTTAAAATAAGGTAACTAAAAATTAGTTTAATTGTAACAGGTTTTATGCAAAATATTAAAAAATTCATAAAATTTGGAAAATACTTTTGTTACCTTTACATTCAAAGACATAAAACTCAGTACAATGTTTCTTTCATGTGTATAACCTCCCCCACCCCCAAACTTTCAAGCAAGTTTCAGTGTTTTTTTAGTGATTTTCAGTGTTTTTCCCCATCAGTGTCGATGATAAATTAATTTCTCAGGACAAAGTGTCCAACACATATTTTTATGTATTTTGCACGTCTAAAAATCCTTATACTGCTCTGTTTAGCAAAAAAATTTTTCAGTCACACGTTTGTCGCATCTTTCGACAAGTAGACAAAATTCACATCCCCCCCCCCTCTTTTATGCAGCTCAAACCTATTTTTACCACGCTTTTATTAACTTCACCTGTATGTTTGTGGGTTTGTGAGTTTGTAATTCTCCTTATTTTATGTATGTTCACCAATTACTCCGAAACCATGCAACTGATTAACTTGGTTTTTGTGTTAAATGAAAGATGATGCTCTCGAATCGGTACCACTTAAGTTTTATTGAAATTGGTTCAGTACTTTTTCAGTAATTAGGTAAAAACTAATAAAAATAGTGATTTTCGCTAATTAAATGTATTGAATATGTTCATTGAATGAAGTGTAGACAGCATGGCCGGGCGCTCTAAGGCGCCGGATTGAAGCTCTGTTTTTCGAAAGAGATTGTGGGTTCGAACCCCACTCCTGACATTATTTATATCTATGTAAAATTTTTAAAAAGATTTTCCGTGTTACAATTTTTATTTTTAACCGGCTTCAGAAAAGAAAGAGGAAGTTATCAATTCGACGCGTATGTACTTTTTTCTATGTATGTTCACCAATTACTCTGAAACTATCCAACCGATAAATTTGGTTTTTGTATTAAATATAAATATAGTTTAAAAAAACTAAAAACCACGCTTTTAAAGTAATCAAACTAAAAACTAAAAAATAAATATAGTTTAAAAAACTAAAAAAAACACGCTTTTTAAGTATATCAAACAAAATAGTGAAAAATAATTCGTACTATAAGCTGTAAACGAAAATAGATGAAAAATTCTATATTACTATAAAATCATTGTTATTATAGAAATCAATTAATAAACAATAAATAAAATTATCGTGGTAAAAAAGCGTGGGGTGTTTCTTAAGAACTGATAGATGGAGCATGGTAGATGCCACGCTTTTTTTCC
This sequence comes from Maratus speculifer, assembly GCA_964019185.1. Lineage (NCBI taxonomy): Eukaryota > Metazoa > Arthropoda > Arachnida > Araneae > Salticidae > Maratus > Maratus speculifer. Next base: position 94,494,980 of record OZ025295.1, read on the forward strand.
AGACAATTTTATTTATTGCTTATTAATTTATTTCTATAATAACAGTGATTTTATAGTAATATAGTATTTTTCATCTATTTTTGTTTTTAGCTTATAGTACGAATTATTTTTCACTTTTTAGTTTGATATTCTTAAAAAGCGTGTTCTTTTGTTTTTTAAACTATATTTATTTGTATATAAACTTTCAAACGAGTTTCGGTGATTTTCAGTTTTTTCCCCTCATCAGTGTTGGTGACAGGTAATTTCTGAGGGTGGAGTGTCCAACAGATATTTTTAATGTATTTTGCACATTTGAAAATCCTTACACTGCTCTGTTTAGATACAAAATTTTCCAGTCACACGTTTGTCGCACCTTTCGACAAGTAGACAAAATTCACATCCCCCCCTCTCTTTTATGCAGCTGAAACCTATTTTTTGTATATAAACTTTCAAACGAGTTTCAGTGATTTTTAGTTTTTTTCCCCTCATCAGTGTTGATGACAGGTAATTTTTTAGGGCGGAGTGTCCAACAGATATTTTTAATGTATTATCACCTTTGAAAATCCTTTTACTGCTCTGTTTAGCAAAAAAATTTTTCAGTCACACGTTTGTCGCACCTTTCGACAAGTAGACAAAATTCACAATAGCCCCCCCCCCCCCTTTCTTTATGCAGCTAAAACCTACTTTTTGTATGTGTTGCGGCCAATACCCGGAGCCTGGCCAATTCTAGAACTGGCCGGCCAATTCTAGAACTGGCAAAGCTTCCTGGCCAAAACCCGAAATACATGAAATGAATAGCATGTTTCAGGTTTTGGCCGGCCAATTCGCGAACTGGCCAGGAACCTTGGAGAACACTCGAACTATAATGCATAGGTACTAATTTTTTTGTAATTAAGATAATGTATCATTAAAATGCACAGTAAAAAAAGATTCCCATTGAATTATATCGAAACGAAATATTTTTGTGTACCCAACTAAATTAACCAAAAATAGTACACGATTCCCTTTCAATATCAAAATTAAATGATAAACTAAATAAGATGACAATTATAAGTTTACAAGTAAAGTTACGGAAACTTTACTCGATTTAGAACACGGACAGGCTGACGGCTAGACTATTTGAATTCATAGACACTTTCAACTATGTTCAACAGGATTAAGCAGAGTGCCTATATCTATTTCGCGAATTGGCCAATCGCATCTGGCCAGTACACGAATTGGCCAAATGCATCAGGCCAGTTCTAGAATTGGCCAATTTCGGGTATTGGCCGCAACATATATAAACTTTCAAGTGAATTTCAGTGATTTTCAGTTTTTCGCCTCATCAGTGTTGATGAAAGGTAATTTCTTAAGGCGGCGTGTCCAACAGATATTTTTATGTATTTTGCACGTTTGAAAATCCTTATACTGCTCTGTTTAGCAACAAAATTTTTGAGTCACATGTTTGTCGTACCTTTCGACAAGTAGACAAAATTCACAATCCCCCCACTCCTTTATGCAGCTGAAATCTATTTTTTGTACTCAAGCGAGTTTCAGTGATTTTCAGTTTTTTTCCCATCAGTGTTGATAACAGGTTAATTTCTTAAGGGGAAGTTTCCAACAGATATTTTTATGTATTTTGCACATCTGAAAGTTCTTACTGCTCTGTTTAGCAAAAACACCCAGGGCCTATATCCCTAGTGTAGATAATCGGCCGACAAAAATAAACCAAACTAAACCAAAACTGTTTAGCAACGAAATTTTTCAGTCGCACCTTTCGAAAGGTAGATAAAATTCACAATCCCCCCCCCCCTTCCTTTATGTAGCTGAAACCTATTTTTTATGTATAAACTTTCAAGCGAGTTTCAGTGTTTTTCAGTGATTTTCAGTATTTTTCTTCTTATTAGTGTTGATGACAGGCTAATTTTACAGGGCGGAGTGATCGGCAAACCTGTTTTATGTGTTTTGAATATCTGAAAACCTACTGTTCTTTTTAGCAAAAATTTCGTTTAGTTGCATGTGTGTCACATCCTTCGACAGGTAGACAAAATTCTCATTTTCACCTTCCCTTATGCTGCTAAAATCCATTTTTTTTCTAAATATAAACTTTCAAGTGATTTTCAATGTTTTTTAACTATACTGTTGTCTATAGTCTAATGATTGATGAAAAATAATTTCTCGTATGCTTTTTTTTTTCTCAAACCATAAATTGAAATTATATAAATACATTAATAATATGGAATTCAATAAAATTATATGACTATATTTGTATTTTGTTTATTTCAAGATATATTATAATGTGTTTGCTTGTACATTTTTAAAATTATTTTTTTTAATGAATTTCAATGGTATCGTCGATTTTCTCAAAATGTTTCATTCGCATGATTTTTTTTTACAGATTCCTTTAAATTTTATATAACTCTTTCTCATTATATATTTTAAAAAACTGTGAATGCTTTTTTTAATTAAATATAATTGCAAAAATAAAAAATAACTAATTGCAGCGAAAATTTTTGAAAATTTCATTTTTTAAAATCTTTTTTTTTTGTAATTTTTATATTAAAATAGATAAAATTCAATGCACAGTTTCATTTATATTTAATAAAAATCAAACTTACATTAAAAATATTTGATTTTAATCCCTATAAAATGTGCATGGAATAGTTTGAAAAATTCTTCATAACGCAATGACTTTTCTCGTCAACGCAAGATTTCTTACGTTTTTTATTTTCCTCAAGAACGTAAATTCAACTTGTATAATAATATTAATTTGATGAAATTATTGATTAAACTTATTGAAACTATGGTTATACTTTAATTTAGTTGGTTATAATGTATATTTTAGTATTTGTGCCTTCGTTGAATCTTAAAATTTCTTTTTCTCAGTTTGAAAATTTTGTCGAAATTCTTAATTGAAAATGCCACATGCGCATGTTTTTTTCTGAATGCTTTGAAATTTTGTATAGCTATTTCTCATTACATTTGTCATAAAACTGTGCATATTTTTTTTGAAAATAATTATAATTGTAAAAGTTAAAGGTAATTAACTGTAGAAATACAGCGAAAAATGCTTAAAATTTCAAAAAATATAGAAAAATATTTTTTTAACCTTATATTCAAATATAAAAAATCTGATGCACAATTTTATTTATCTATGTAAACCGAACTTACATAAAAAATATTGGAGATTTTCTTTGAACTGCAATGCGCATGGGGCATTTTGAAAAGTCCGTAAATCTAAAATATTGTGAAATATTTCTTTTTTTTTTCTCAAAAAAATTTTTTTTTAATTTTTTTTGTGATAAATGTATACCACAATGCATATAAAGTATCCTTGAATAATATTTAAAGTGAAATTTAAAAAAAAATAAAAGACTGATTTTAAAGGTCCCTTGTCCCCTTAAATGTCCGGCTTAAATTATTTGTTATACATATCTTTGTAAAAAAGACCACTTTTCATATGTTGTAAGAATCTATTTGAAATATGAGCCAGGAAATTTAATGCGAGTATAAATTCAATTGCGGAAGCATTAGCATAAATATTTTTTAAATAACCTGTTTTAAACGAATATTAATTATGCAAAGAACAATGATGTTTCTCTGCAAGATATGTTCATAACTTTTGTAGATGTATTTTGTTTTTATTTAAACACTTTAAATATATGAAGCACAAATATTAATGAATGTATAATAATTAATATAATATCATATTCATAAGCTCATACATCCAGTAAGAAATAGAGACACATTTCTTAAAGCGTGAGATAAATTTGGTCAATTTACAGTAAATTCTAAATTAAAAATACCGGAAAATATTTAAATGAAATAAAACAATAATATTGAATTATGCGAAGATCAATATAGATATCGCTTTCAACAAATGATTGTATTTTTTACCAGAACAATACAAACTTCGCATATGCTTAAGAGTAATATCCACTTCCTTACTCGAAAATTTTATTTAAGGTATTGGAATACCTTTCGATACTTACCGGTTATAAATCTTATATGAAGGGGTTTTTTTATTCAAAGGTTTTTATTTATTTAATTTATTCTTAGAAGAATATATTCGAATGTTAATAAGGATACTACTCTCACCCAAGGAAAAAAAAATATTAACATTTAAATTTTAATAGCAGTAATTACTTTTAACATTTAATTTATTAAATGTGAAAATATTAAATATTAAATTATCTGTTTTTTATCATCAATACTAAGTAGATTATTCTTAACATATGATATAATACATCATAACGCTTTCGACTATAAGATTTTTTGAGAAATGCATCGCAATGTGTTCTTCCAGTAAGCTCTTCAATTTTTTAAGGGTCTACTTCACTCACACGAAAACATACGTTCGCTAACGCTAATCCTGTAGAAAAAAATTATAAAGATATTTCGATTGTATTTCAATATTTTTAAATGATTTTTTTCATCGGATATCTGAGATTTATCCGCATAATGACTGTTTTTTTATTTAAATATTTTTTATTTTAATTGCAGATTGTTCTTATGAGAATGCTCTCACTTTGAAACCGGATCGGGAAATGAAGCTGTCCTTATTAAAAATATCAATTTACAAAATTGAAAAAGTAAAAATGGCCTTTATACAACTCAGTATCATTTAACCGCTGCTATACATATGTTGTAATACTATATATATATATATATATATATATATATATATATATATATATATATATATATATATATATCATCATCATCAACAACAACAACAGTTTTCGATGCACTGCTGGATGTAGGTCTCCCCCAGATTTTTCCAATGTTTTCTGTCAAGTGCTTTCGTCATCCAATTTACACCAGCCACTTTTCTAATTTCGTCACTCCATCTTACTTGCGGTCGTTTTCTTAGTCGTTTTACGTCTCTGAGATACCACTGTAGTATATTTGTGCTCCATCTATTGTCTTGTCTTCTAGCAATGTGCCCAGCCCATTTCCATTTTGACTGTTTGATTCTTTCAATGATGTCAAAAACTTTTGTCTGACCTCTTATCCAGGTTATCCTCTTTCTGTCTCTTCTAGTTATGCCTAGCATACATCTTTCCATACTTCTCTGTGTTGTTTGTAGTCTTTGTATCATCCGTTTTGTTAGTGTCCATGTTTCTGCTCCATAAGTTAATGCAGGTAAAATACATTGATTAAACACTTTTCTTTTCAAACAAAGAGGCATATTACTCTTCAGAATAATATTGTTCTTCCCCAAAGCACTCCACCCATTTTTTTTTCTTCTATTGATTTCATTCATGATACTATTATCCGATGATATTTCCTGTCCTAGGTACACATAACTTCGCACTTCTTTAATCTCAGTGTTCTTGTAGACAATTTTCCTTTTTGGTGTAAATGAATTAAACATCACCTTAGTCTTATCTAAATTTATTTTTAATCCCACATTGATGCTAGCTTCTGCAAGTTCTTTTAGCATAATTTCCAATTCTTCAGGACTGTTACTGAAAATTACAATGTCATCAGCGAACCGGAGATGACTTAAATATTCCCCATTTATTCTAATACCTTTGTTTTCCCAATCCAGCTTCTTGAAGATATTTTCTAAGACAGCATTAAAAAGCTTAGGTGATATGGTGTCTCCTTGTCTTACTCCTCTTCCGAGCTTGATCTTCGCTTTTCCTTTATCTTAACGGATGGTTGCTGATGCTTTCTTGTAAATCTTTTTTATGATATTGATGTAAGGTTTGTCTATACCAATGTCTTCCAGAGATTCTACTACTGCTGATGTGTAGACGGAATTAAATGCTTTTTCATAATCAATAAAGGCAAGGCAGACTGGTAAATTATATTCTTTATGTTTTTCTATGAGTTCCCTTACTGTTTGGATATGATCCATTGTGCTGAATCCACTTCGGAATCCTGCTTGCTCCCATTTTCCAATATATATATGTGTGTGTGTGTGTGTGTGTGTGTGTGTGTGTACATATATATATATATATATGTATATACAATTTTCAACCATCATTAAATTGTAAAATGTTTAATTTGCAGTCAGGCGTGGCACACGGTTGCAGGTAATGGAATGAAATTCTTAAGAATTTCCCCTTAAAATCACTCAAAGATTATGTTTCTATTAAATATATTTATTTATCATTCACATTATTCTGAAACAACCCAGCCAGACGACAATTTGATCTCAGTTTCAATGTAATTGTCCCTGTAGAAAAACATAAAGTTGTTCTTAAAAAATAAGAGAGCGAACCATACTGAAAGACTTAAACTCCACCAAAAGATAAGTTTTTGTTAAGAATCGAAAAACGTATAAAAACTTCTCGATGTAACGAAGTTATGCGCTGGAATACATGATCTTACGGCTAACGTCTAAGTTGTAAATTAATTTATTAGAAAATATGACTTTAACCAATGTAAAAATTTTACCGGTAAAAAGAAAAAAGTGTTATCTCAGACCGTCGGAGGAATAAACTGTGTAATCAGTCCCCTGGCAATTACGGGTAAACGATTGATTTTTTAAAATATAAATAAAAAAATATGCAACAGATAAAAGAATAAATTAAAGAATGGAATTTTTGGGTATTTTTTTTAACAGATTGTCTTTTAAAATAAAATAAAAAAAGAAAGCGTAGATTAAAGTATGGCATATAAATAATTTATTAAATATTATACAAAAGAGAAAATTAAATATTAAAGGAATACGGAAATTATTCATTTAGAATAAAGACAAAAAATATTGTTACATACATAAATTTTAAAATATTGAAATTATGAATTATTGAATGTCCGAGATATTTGTCAGACGCTGTTACACAGGTGGCTAGTGACATACATCTGCTAACAGTGCTAGAGCTCAAGTGATTAATAAAGGACTTTCTTGAAATAAAATTCTCTCTGAAAGATTATATACAGCAGCATGTAAAGTTGATTCACGACTGTATTCTCCATGACTGTATTTTTGTTTGTTTTATTCGCTATATTAAGACACAAAATGTATTAGGAATAAAAAAAGATAAAATTATTGAATTAGAATTTTTTAAAGATATATTCATTTAATTTTTTTCATGTCGATTGTTTATATCTTCCTCTAGGTAAATTCGTTTTTTATATCAGATCTTCTTAAAGATTAGTTTAACTCGTAAAGTGAACTTTTGAAAACTTCAATCTATTATCTTTTAAAAATATTCGCCTCAATTATTAATCTTTTTTAGAAGCTTTTTTTTTTTTTAGGAATCCCTTTTTGATGCACAGGAATGGTAATCACCGGATAACGAATACTTACTAATTAAATACTAATTAATTATTATTTACTAATTAAATTTACGAATATTTACTAAATAATAATAGTAGTTTTTCTGGTGTTTTTCATAATTAATAGGAAAATTTCATTTATTAATTTAAGGAAAGCGTTTTGCAAAAGACATATTAAACGAAACCTTCTGTGTAACTTGCGATTACACTTACACACTAGTTCCGATAAAAGTAAATTGACAGTGACCATAGTAACCCAAGATAGAACAATTCATCAAATTTGCTCGTAATTGTGACCTATTCAATGGTCTTGTGGTTATCCGAATAGTAAAATTCAAATTTTTTTCAAAATCATTTTTGCTTTTTAGACAGCTTCACCAGCAGTGACCCCAAAATGACCCACTAATGTAGTTTGATCGAACATGTGACAAAGTCGATCCTCTCGTGACTGAAAACAACAGAATGAAAAAGTCAGTCGAAATCGACTAATCTGTTTATTAGGTAAAATGATCTTGATCCATAAGGTAAGTGAACCAGTAGTGGGCCATGTACCAATAGTGGGCCACCAGTTTTCAAAGTTGAAAAACAAGTTTTCTAGTCACCCCTGTCAGATAAAAAACTAACTGCTGACTTGCTGGTACCCTTATCTGTTATTAGGTAAAGGGACAACTTCAGTATTCTGATAGTCTTTGAGCTGGAAGGGTGTTTTTCTTCCTGTCTCAAAATACAAGGATTTTGTGACTTATTGTTGCTGCTTTCCTTAAAAGGTAAGTTTCCATTCAATATTTTTTCTTTAAAAGTTGCATTTTATATTAAAATGCCACATTTCTAATACATTGTATAAATGACTACTTTATTCCTTATGCTTAAAAGGTATAAAACTAACATATTATTAAGTTTGGAGGATGGCCCACTTCTGGGTCATTGAATTTCAAGTTAGTAGTTAGTTTCAAAGTCAAGTTAGTTTCAAGTTAGTTTCAATAGTAGTGGGCCAGTGGCCTACTACTATATCCCAGAAGAAACTGAAGTGAAAGAGGGTCAATTTATACGTGCCTCAATAATCGGAGGAAAAAGAAATACAGAAAAATATGTGTATTTGTGTGTAGTTCAAGAAATTAAAGAAACAATAATATTTGTTCAAGGACTGAAGTCAACAGGAAATAAAAAACACTTTGTCATTAAAGAAAATGATGTTTTTAGCATAAATGTTTCGGATATAGTTGGAGTGGTGCCGCAACCAGAACTCAGACTAATAGATCGTCAACTTTTGTATTCTTTTTGTAAAAAAAAAAAAATGGCTTAAATTTGAATCCCACTCACATTGTTTTTATTTCTTTCCTTTTTTTTTTTTTTTTTTTTTTTTTTTTTTATAAATGTAACATAGTTTTGTAATCTTTTTAGCATTCAATTACCCTTTTTATTATGTGTATCTTATTATTTATTACTACTGCAAAGTAACAAATAGGGCAGATATATTCTTTTAAGTTATAAAATATTACAGACTGTTCGAAAAACTAAAGAGAAGCTGAAATTATTTTACGTAATCATCGAAACTTCTAAACATGATTTCATTATTGTGTATATGTGTAGAAATGTTAAAAAATGTATAACCTCTGTACAATATACATTAAACTCAAGAATAGAGTGGCCCACTACTGGAGCATCAGAAATTTATTATACCTACTACTGGAGCATAGAGGAAGGTAAGATTTTTTATTTTTCATTTTTTCTAAAGAATATATTTAAAAAAATTGAATGTTTATTCTGATACATAAAGATAGGGACTAGGATAAAAAATATTTTTTTTAGAATTCACTAATATATGGATAATAATTCGACAAATGTCCTTAACCCCTTCGCGATTGGAGCTTTTTACGAAATTTTAAATGTTTTGCCACCGGTTTTAAAAAACAGAAACTTGTGTCTTACTGAATCGAGAAAATGCTTCGATTGGAAAAGGAAATTTTCACAGTATAATTTTAGTGGTGTGGATGAACAAGGATACTTAAGCCTTTTTGCGGCACGTATACGTGTCACTCGTCCGCAAGGGGTTAAGTGGCCCACTACTGGTGCGTTTACCTTAGTGACCCGCAAATGAACAAATAACAAAGTTTATTAAACATGTTCTGACTAGCTCAATGATCTTCTCGTATATGGAAGCAACATGTTACTTTTTTTTTTCAAAACCGCTTAAGCTGTTTTTCAGACGTAACTAGCTTGAGCAATAACCCATTATGACCGAAAATGATGCCCTAATCGAATTGTCTTGATCATGAGACTTAACACAATGGTCATCTCATAAACGGGAATGGTGTAACAGAATTTTTCAACAAAAGCATTTAAGCTTTTTTTTAAGTATATTCAGCTTGAACGGATCCATTGTGACACAAAATGACTTGCTAATTTTTTTTTCAATTCATGCGGCCGAGTCCGAAGGTGCAAAAATGGTAGAATACAAAAAAAATGTCAAAATCGTTAGACCTGTTTTCTAAATAAAATTAGCGTGACAATGATCCACTAATCGAATGTTTTCGAACATGTAATTAAGCCCAGTGGTCCTCTAAAAATACAAAGTGCTAGAGTAAAAACTAGTTAGATGTGCCAATCCCAAAAGTTTCTCCTATCTCATACGTATATTTTAATATTTAAAGAAAATAGTTACTCCTTTTAATACTTTAATAATTTTAATTCAATACCATAACAACTTTGATTTTCATCCTAATTTCTGTTTCAATCAATTAATTGGAGTAAAAACGAATTTTTGTCTCTGCACGAGCCGATGGACAATAGAATGATAAGCAGATTTTTTTTAATTCAGGGAGGACTTACTTGTCATACCAAAAATAATTATTCACAAAAGATTTAGTTCAATTCTAGGCCTAAATTCATACACTTTTATTGAAATAAATTCATACACAATACTGAAAGTGATATAAAATTCGCTATTGCAGCGCCTCTTTCTGGCGGAGTTTTTTTCAAATTCAGGGAGGACCGACTAGCCATTGCCGTACACTTACATGAAAATGTGGTTCAATTCGATGCATAACTTCATAAACTTTTGGTGGGTACAATATTGAAAATGACGCAAAATCGCGATTGCAGCACCCCCTACCGTCGGATTCTTTTAAGGACCAACAAGCCATAGTCATACACTTACACAAAAAATTGGTTAAATTCGATGCATAACTTCATATACTTTTGGTCGGTACAATATTGAAATGGCACAAAAATCGCGAACGCAGCGCCTCCTTCTGGCGGAATATTTCAAAATGGAAGAAGGACCTGCTTATCGCAGCCAAAAATATTTACAAAAAATTTGGTTCAATTCTATGCGTAACTTCATACAGTTTTCGATGGTAGAATGGCGACATACGGAAACACAGACATATACATATACATACACAGGAACATGGACAGGCAGACATTTTGTAAAAGTATGTTTTCTGCAAAAGCTGACCCCTAAAACATGTAAATCCGTCGAAAACAGGAAGTCGAAAAAAATTTCGATTACTATACTTTCTTATATTGAAGATAGAAGAAAGTAAAAATTAGACAAAATCGTTAAAGTATATATTTATTTAAAATTTACTTGACCCATAGCGACCTAAAAATGACTCTATAATAAAATTATGATCTAGCCTAATGGTCTTTTTTCCTAAAAAACGTTAGAAAGTAAAATTTTGATTACAAAATCTCTTGAGCCAATTTTTAGATACAATTAGCTACATCCTGAGTCGCTGTGTAGCAAAATAATCCCCTAATTGAGTTTTCTTTAAAATCCAACCTTTCTTAATTGTGAACTCGAATCCCGAAAATGATAAAATATAAAATTTAGTCATAATCGTTAGAATCCTTTTCTAGATAAAATTAGCTTGACCCATAGGGACCGTTATATGAACCATTAAAGAGATTTCTTGTACATGTAATATAGTCAAATAGCACACTCGTGCGCGAAATTTAGTCAAAATCGATTGTTCACATTTGTGTTTTAAATTGCTTGACCCTGACACCTAATGATCCCTGATTACTCACTAATCAAATTTTTTGGAACAAGAAAAAGAAAAAAGTGGAACGTAAAAAATTTTGGCAGAAATATTAGAGTTGTTTTAATATAAAATTTATATACGTAGACATACACACATTAGTATTTGCTCATACTACAAAATAAACTACATATATAATACAAAATGCATTCATTAAAGACATTATTTTTAGACCTCGAATTTTTATCTTTAAGGTAGAACAAGCTTTTTTAAACTTTAAAAACGATGTTTGACATGTCTGTTTAAAGAGTGAATGAGGAGAAAATTGGATAGATTTGAAAAGCAAGCAACGTTTAAATCGAATAAATCACATCTTTTTTCAAGATTTATAATCTAGAGATTGATACATTTCCAGGTTAAATAACATGTTTTTAGTTAGAAATGAAGCGGTGATTTTAAACTTATTACTTTCTTTTACCTTTTTTATAAGTAGAAATTATTTAATTCGTGAAAATTTTTGAAATCCGGTTTTTGACATATTTACGCATTTTATGGGTCAGATAAACCGAAAAACATGTTCTTACAAAATAGCTGTCTGCGAGTCTATATGTGAGTCTGTGACTCTATAATAAGGCTAAGGAAAAAAATATCGGCAGTCTATCTCAAGAACTAAAGCGCGGAACAATAAAAAATTTTATTCTGCTGGTCCCTGATATAAATTGGTCCTGACTAGTCTATTGGTGTAAATCGTTCAATAGGTGGTGTTGGTGTGCAGCATTTCTAATGATTTTCCCAATAGTTCAATCTCTGGAACTAATACATGGATTTCTATCAAACTTCAGATTGACTTTCTCTTTGACATGAGTTGACGTTTTTTACATTTGGTCTAAATCTCTCAACAGCAGTAGCGCTGCTATATTGTTTTTTTTGTTTTGTTTTTTACAAATTCCTCAACTGATCTATTTCATAAATTTAATCCACGAATTTTAATCGAACTTTTGATTAAATTAGACTTTGATACGGACTGCAATTATTACATCTTGTGTAAATCATCCAATAGGTGGCGCTGCTATGCTATAATTTGCGCGATAATTACATATCAAATTGAAAGTGCTGTAAGGGAAAGCTTTGCTGTAAAACGGGTTTAAAATGCACTTAATGTGAAATTATTAGTTTTATTTATATTGAAAAAATTCGAATTAAGAAAATACTAATTTAATTCTGTTTAGGATAACTAATAAAATTACTTGTGTATTACCCAGAAATAAGAAAAATGAGTGGGGAAAAATAACAAGGTAAATCCATGAACAAAACTCTACATAAATGCGGTACTATCTCATTTTCGTACTTGTGTACCCTGAGTAAAGTTCCAAACGGTCAATAAACTTATGCAAAATTTAACCATGCTTTAATATAGAACAAAAATACTTTTTGACAGTTTCGATAATTTTTTAATAATGTAAATGATGAAATTCTAATACTTTCTTTTGTTTGTAGAGAGTTATTATTGAGCTACAAGTTTGGTAATGGTTAATTTTTATGGAATGTTGCCGACAGGATATTGAAGAAGTACCTAAAAAACTAATGTTAATATTACTGATGAATTAACATTAAATACATTTTCGAAATTTTTAGCAGAATATGTGTTACACTTAAAATCAAATTTTACATTTATCGTATTTTGTCTATACTTTACGCTAAAAATATTATCCCATTCCTCTCCTATACCTCATACATATTTAGTGTAAATATTCAATAACGAATGATTAATTTATATTGTTTGTTTACAGACAAAAAATTCTTTCTTTAACTTTTGCATATTATTTTCACAACTAATTCAATTGTAACTATTTCAAAAATGGTTCATTTTTAAGATATTGAAAACAGCGTAGAGCTTGTCCCCTTCTCCCTGAAAAAATAAATTAATTAATAAATCTACGTTTTTTTTATATTTGAAAAGTATATTTATGTTTTTTGAAAAAATATATCTAATTATAAAATATTATTAAAATTAACTAACAAAAAAGGAAATTTATAAACTTTTCGGCAGAATCTTAATTTAATTTTAAGTTAATCTTAAAAACAACTGCTCTTGAAAATAACATTGTTTTATTTAGGTTGTAATATTCCTGTCTAAAATGATCTTTCTGAAAATAAGGAATAAGGAAATTGTTTATGTATGCAAAAAAAAAAAAAAAAAAAAAAAAAAAAAAATATGATAGGAAGAAGCTGAATCACTGAAAAATTCTTTTAAGATCAGATGTTGGAAGTGTAAATAAAGTAGATTTTCTATCAAATAAAATGTTTCGAGGTTGTATCAAATAGGATTTTATAGGATAAAGGGACTAAAAAAACTGACGCGCCATTAAACAGTTTTCAATGAGAGAGTTTTTGTAACATGGAAATGTATTCCACTTTGATTACTTTCATAAAATCACAAGAATTTTGAAATGCAAGTTGTTTTCAGTATAATAATATAATTTGTGCATAAAGAATAATTCAAATCAGTCATTTCAAAAATCAACAAGGTCACAGAATTAGAGATTTTCAGAAAAAAAACTGCATTATTCACAATTAAATGATTTTTTAAGTATTTATTTGGACTGCTTATAGAGTTTGTACTTCAATCTTTGTAAATATGCAAAAATACTTTCTTATATTTTATGAAAATTAAAGTAATAACAAAATGAAAACTCGTCTTTATTTATGTTGTTTTTGCAAGAAACATGATTAGGTCTTATTTTATTTGAACAAAACATTAATATTAAATGGATTTTTAGTTAAAATTAATGAAGAAACATTTTTACGGGAACATATTTATGTTCTTATATAATTTTGATGCGTAATAATATTCTTTATTTTTCTCAATTCGATTATCGTCAAAATTGATCGTTGGCCAGCTAAATTAGCTTGGGTAAAAGGGCATGTGCTCTTGCAGAATGCTATCCTAAACTATTAATTGAAACTTTTCGTTGCATAGGTTTTGGCTGAACTAAGTGAAACAGTTATTGAAAGATTTTTATCAAGATAAATTAATCTTTAACGGGTCCATCAATAAATTCTCGTCCATGATAGTGTCTTTTTTATCAGAATCATAATAAAAAATTTTAATCAGATATGTAGGCTTAATGTATCGTCCAATACTATTTTAAATATATTGCAACAATATAAAGCAAATCTTATTTGCTTCCATGATAGCAATGCCTTCTTCATGTACGTAAATTATCCATTTATCTGTTTTTGGATCTTTTATACTAACACGATGAATCCATAGTTGTTGTAAACAACAACAAAAAAAAAATTACTGGCATATGCAATAATGACTAATTTATATAAATTCCGGTTTTATGGCTGAAACGCCATGTAGTTTTGCATATAAAAACCAATTAAGTAGCTAACGTATGTCATTTAAACAATAAATAAAAACTAAAAGCTGTTGTTTGAAGAAGAATAGTGACACTGACATTTGAAGTTCTTACCCCTATCATAGCTCTATCTTTAAGAATACATCTACCACAAAAAAGTATATTTGAAAAAAAAAACTTGACTTATGTGGTTTTTGAAATAACCGATTGAATTAATACCAATCTTATATTTAATGAGGAATCCAAATTTTAGTACAATATGGTTTTAAACTTTAAATAGTGTCGGGAAATATCATGTTTTGTCTACATTTACAAATATCTAATAAAGTAAGTTTTAATAAACTAAGAGACGCAATGGAGAATAAGTTGTTTCCGTTTGAATAAATGATGCTATAAATTCTAAATCCGGAAAATTTAACAGGAATTATTCGCGTCTGGAAAAAAATTGATGCAAAAAATTCTAAATTACTGAAATCTTATCTGCTTTATGTTCAGTGCAAATGGAAATAAGGTTTTATTTTAACAGATAAGGTTTTACACAGTTCTGTCATCCGGGATTTCAGAGGATAAATGGATAAAATAAACTAACGCATAACTATAAAAACCTTTTCGAAAAACAGAACTTTTTAAGCATGAATACAATTACAGTTAGATTATTCTTTTTTTAAAGCACAACAGGTTTTAAATGCCAGTTTATTAATCTGCCTCTTTTTCAAAATAAATTACCATATTTTTCGGTAATTATATGTTTTTACATAAAGCACCATACATGAATAATAAATGAGAACCAATTATTTGAATGTTCGGTGTTTTCTTATACATTATTCAATTATAGAATTGTTTGTTGGATAGCAAATTTGTATTTAAATTTACGAAACATTATATAATGCACTGTAAATATTGCGTAATTTTATTATAAACTCTTGTATTTTAAAAGATCAAAATAATTTTTAAAACTATTAATACTTTCTTACTATTTTTTTTCTTTTTTCTTTGTAAATTTTGTATTTATTAAAGATGTGTGCTTTATTAGCGTGCGGCAACTCAAATAAATTAAAGTATTTATCATTTCCAGTCCTATGCAGGCATATAAAAAAGTAAAAAGACATAAATTATTCTTGTTGTTTGAACATTTTAAGGCATACTGAAAGACTAAGAAAATCTGTATACAGAGTAAAAGAAAAATAAAATTAAGAGTAAAAGAAGAATCCTGAAAGAAGAAGTAAGAGAAGAATTACGAGTAAGAGAAGAATTAGGAATAAAAGACGAATAGAGTAAAAGAAGAATCCTTTGTACTATATGATTAACAATAGCAACACACATGTTCAATGAAAATAGTGCATAATATATACAATACATTATGCACTATTCATACATATAATTCAAAGGTACCAAAAATACTCTTTCGTCAAGTTTTCAAGCAAACTTTAATGAGTTTAACAGATATTACGCCGATCATTTTCCTTTTTTTTTCCTTACGAGTAATTTTAAAGTAAAAAGATCTTTCTGCGGTAAATATTCTCTTGTTAGTGAATTCTATAACAAAGAGATTTGTTATAAATTAATGCTAATGGAACTTCTGACAAGCGATCCTTTAAACATCTCTTTAGAACATCAGATATCCTAATTTATTTAATACTGTGTAGTTCAAAACTAAATAAAAACAATTATGAATAACAGTCTGCCATGAAAGTAAACACATTTTTTTCCAACTCTGTATATATTCCCATTTAAGAAGCATTTTTAGGTGTAAATATGTAATGGTGTATCACTAATAAATTAACATTAACCGAATTTTCAGAATGTTTCATAGAACATAACATAATTTTAAAACCAAATGGTACTAATAATTGCTATGCTTTACTTGTATTTTAAAATTTTTAGCTGCAATAAACCCTGTGAAAATAACGAAAAGAAATTCAATGACAAAGAAGTTGTTTACGCTGAAAAAAGTATAAATACAAAAAACTAACGTTTTGAAATGGAAATTTCTTTTAAGCTCGATTTTTTGAAGTGTAAATTCTGTTATTGTTGTATCAAATAAAGTATTTTGAAGTTCTATCACGAGGGATCTCAGCGGATAAATGGTTGAAAAAGATAACATGAAACTAGAAAGTTTCTCTTTGACATA
Organism: Maratus speculifer; assembly: GCA_964019185.1. Lineage (NCBI taxonomy): Eukaryota > Metazoa > Arthropoda > Arachnida > Araneae > Salticidae > Maratus > Maratus speculifer. The sequence continues at coordinate 94,511,650 of OZ025295.1, forward strand.
TAAATCCTTTTAAAATTGAAAATCTGTTCTATTTTGATTAATTAAAAAAAATGTGTGTGGCACTCGGGGACTGCCGCGGTAAAGCTATTGCATAGCATTTTTTTATCAACTTATGCATAAATACCGCGCCAATGACTTCGAAGTCTATCGAAGGATACCGTGTCGAAGTCTGCCGTTAGCCGGAGTGTTTGGATTTTTTCTCGTTACGGAATTCCTAGATTCGGTCGCCGCGCTCAAAGCCCGTGATAAAAGCTATGCAATAGCTTAATAAATTACCAAACAAAATTTGGTGACGCTACGAAAATTAGATCGCGAGTTATAAGCATTTTAAATGTTTCGACCCTCACCGTGGGGGGTCTCCCGTCACCAAAAAGTAACACTGTCTCAATATAAATTACCAAACAAAATTTGCCCGCGCTACGAAAATTAGATCGCGAGTTATAAGCATTTTAAATTTTTCGACACTCACCTTGGGGGGTCTCCTGTCCCCAAAAATTAACAATGTCTTATAATAAATTACCAAACAAAATTTGGCCACGCTACGAAAATTAGATCGCGAGTTATAAGCATTTTAAATTTTTCGACCCTCACTGTAGGGTGTCTCCTGTCACCAAAAATTAACAATGTCTTATAATGAATTACCAAACAAAATTTGGCCACGCTACGAAAATTAGATCGCGAGTTATAAGCATTTTAAATGTTTCGACCCTCACCGTGGGGGGTCTCCTGTCAACAAAAATTAACACTGTCTCATAATAAATTATCAAACAAAATCTGGCCACGCTACGAAAATTAGATCGCGAGTTATAAGCATTTTAATTTTTTTTACCCTCACCGTGGGGGTCTCCTGTCCCCAAAAATTAACAGCCTCATAATAAATTACCCAACAAAATTTGACCGCGCTACGAAAATTAGATCTTGAGTTATAAGCATTTTGAATTTTTTCAACCTCATCTTAGGGGTACTCCTGTCACCAAAAATTAACACTGTCACATAATAAATTACCAAACAATATTTTGCCAAGCTACCAAAATTAATCGCGAGTTATAAGCATTTTTAATTTTTCGACCCTCACTGTGGGGTGTCTCCTGTCACCAAAAATTAACAATGTCTCATAATAAATTACCAAACAAAATTTGGCCGCGCTATGAAAATTAGATCATAAGAAACATAAGTTTGAGACTTGATATCCTAATATCTGAAAAATACCGCGTCAATGTCTGCCGAAGTCTACCGAAGGATACCGTGCCGAAGTTTGCAGGACTGAAACGACGTTAGCCGAAGTGTTAGGTTTTTTTCGTTACGGAAGTGTTAGGTTTTCTCGTTACGGAATTTCTAGATTCGGTCGCTGTGCTCAAAGCCCGAGATAAAATCTGTGCAATAGCTTAATAACAGCATCATTTTTAAGCTATTGCGTAGCTATTTCTCGTTACGGACTTTCTAGATTCGGTCGCTGTGCTCAAAGCCCGCGATAAAAGTTATGCAATAGCTTAATAACAGCATCACTTTTATATATTTTTATTTAATTTAGGTTTACATATTAGCATATTTTTTCAAAGCAAAGTAACTTGCACTTCGAATAACATTTTAATGCATGTAAATACTTTAAATTTACTTATTTTTTAAGCTATTCAATTTTATAAACATTTTATAATATACTGTTAGTATTACTTAAATTTAGTATTAATTCTTGTATTCTAAAAGAGCAAAATATTTTTTAAAATACTTTTATTGTTTTTTTTTCATTGCATTATATACTGTAAATTCAGTATTCATCCATGCATTAGATGCGTGCATTATAAGTGTCTAGTAAGTCTGGAATTACAGTAACTATCACTTCCGGGCATTTGCATTTATATATATAACACAAAATACATAATTTATTCTTGTTATTCGAGCAAATTATGGCATAATGAATAATTATATAAATCATTAATTAGCGTAAAAAAAATTCTCTCGTATACAAATAGTAACGCACATGTTCAATGAAAATAGTGAATAAAATATACAATATATTTTCCAGTCATAAGTTTTATTCAAATGCTCCGAAAATATTCATTTATAAAATTTCCAACTAAACTTTTAACAAATTTAACAGGTTTGCCTTAGCTAATTTTTGTTCAAGACTAATTTTAAAATAAAAAATCATCCAGCTTCTTTTTCTTTTTTTTCATCAGTGAATTTCAAAATAAAGATATTTGTTGCAAAATAATAATAATTTACATTTTTGACAATAGAACGCTTATTTCATGCTTTCAGACTGTCATCTATCTGAATTTAGTTAGGAATGATCCATTCAATATTTAGTTAAAAAATACAATGAATACGTGTCCGTTGTGGGAATAAACGTATTTTTTTTCCTTTTCTGAATACATTCACATTTTAGAAGCATAGTGTTTTAGGTTCTATGTTTATAATGCAGTATCATTAATAAATTAACATCAACCATAATACCAGAACGTTTCATAGAATACAAAATAAGCTTAAAACCAAACGTAACTGATAATGTTATGTTTTGCTTACATTTTTAGGCTATAGTAATCCCTGTGAAAATAACCAAAATAAATTCAATGAGAAAGAAGGTGTTTGTTCTGAAATAAAGATAAATACAAAACAAAACTACTTGAAATGGAAATCTTTGTTAAGCTCGATTTTTTGAAGCGTAAATACTGTTAGTGTTGTACGAAATGAGGTATTTTGAAGTTCTATCAAGAGGAATCTCAGTAGATAAATGGTTGAAAAAGATAACATTGGACTAAAAAGTATAAATTTGACATACAATTCCTTTTAAAGTTGAAATTCTGTTCTATTTTGGTTAATTAAAAAAACAAGAGTGTCATTTTCATTCATTTATATTTAATTAAAGTTAACCTTTAACTTTTTTGCATACGTTTTTAAAGCAAAGTAATTTGCACTTCGAATAACATTTTAATACGTGTAAATATTTTAAAGTATACTTTTTTATAATAACTCAATTTTAAATACATTTTGTAATGCACAGTCAATATTACTTAAATTTAGTGCTAATTCTTGTAGTCTAAAACAGCAGAACAGGTTAAAAATACTTTTACTGTATTTTTTTCTATTGCTTAATATACTGTAAATTCAGTATTCATTCAGGATGCGTGCATTATTAGTGTCTGGCAAGCCTGAAATTACAGTAATAATCACTTCAGGACATGTATATTTATATAAATAACTAAAAAGGCCTAATTTATTCTTGCCATTTGAGCTATTTATGATATAATGAATAATTAAAAAAACATTAATTAAAATAAAAGAATAAAAATTCCTCTTGTTCTTTATAATTACCAATAGTAAAACACATGTTCAATGTAAATAGTGCACAAAACACACAATGTATATTTCATTCATACGTTTTATTCAAAAGCTCCGAAAATATTCATTCATAAAACTTTCAACTAAACTTTTAATGAGCTTAACAGGTTTGCCGTAGCTAATTTTTGGTCACGACTTATTTTAAAATAGAAAATCTCCCAGATTTTTTTTTATTGTCAGTGAATTCGATAACAAAGATATTTGTTGCAAAATAAATTTAATGGAAGTTTTTGACAATAGGACCGTTGTTTAATTTATTTCTTCAGAATGTCATCTATTTTAACTTCCTTAGGAATGATCCATTCAATATGTAGATAAAACAATTATGAATACGTGTCCGCTATGGAAATAAACAGATTTTTTTCCCTTTTTTGCATTTATTCACATTTTAGAAGCATTGTGTTTTACGTTGTATATATATATATATATATATATTTACATATATATATATAATGCAGTATCATTAATAAATTAACATTAACCGTACTTTCAGAACGTTTTATAGAATGTAAAATAAACTTAATACCAAATAGTACTGGTAAATATTATCTTTTACTTACATTTTAAAGTTCCTAGCTACAGTAAACCCTGCGAAATTAACCAAAATATGTTCAATAAAAAAGATGTTGTTTGCGCTGAAATAAATATAAATACAAAAACAACTAACTGCTTCAAATTGAAATCTCTTTTAAGCTCTATTTTTTTTAAGTGTAAATACTGTCAGTGTTGTATAAAATGAAGTATTTTGAAGTTCTATCACAAGGGATCTCAGTGGATAAATGGTTGAAAAACGTAACGAGGAACTGAAAAATATATCTTTGACAAACAATTTATTTTAAAGCTGAAAATCAGTTTCATTTTGATTAATTTAAGAAAAATAACAGTGTCATTTTTATACATTTCTGTTTATTTAAAGTTTACATATTTTTTTCAAAGCAAAGTAACTTGCACTTCGAGTAACATTTAAATATATGTAAATATTTTAAAGTATATTTATTTGTTTAAAAGTAATTCAATTTTGTATACATTTTATAATACATTTTTAATATAATGCGTACAAAATTTTTAGCGTCTGGCAATGCTTAAACTATAGTAATTATCATTTCCGGACATGTGCATTTATATAAATAACTAAAAATGCATAATTTATTCTTGCCATTTTAACAAATTATGGCATAATGAACGACTAAGGAAACTATTCATTGGACTAAAATAAGAAAGTTTCTTTCATTCTACATAATTAACAAGAGCAACACATATTTAATAAAAATAATGCATGAAATATATAATGTATTCAAAAATATAAAAATATTCTTTCTTAAATCTTTCGAACAAATTTTATGAATTTAACAGGTTTTTCGGTGCTAATTTGTTTGTCACAACTAATTGTAAAGTATAAAATTTTTCTGCTTATTTTTTTTACAGAGAATCCTTAAAAATATATACATAATATCATCTATCTTCACTTCTGTAGAATATATCATTTAAAATTTAACCAAACTGATTATGAAAGCATGTTCGCCATGAAAGTAAACACATTTTTTCCTTTTCTCCATATGTTTATATTTTAGAAACATTATGTTTTAAGCTATATGTGTATATCTAGCGGCCCGCCCTCGCTTTGTTTCGGGTAGTCCCGTGTCACTACTGACACCGCAAATTATTACTACCACTTCATCCCATTAAATTCAACTACTAAAACCATTACTCTCCTTTTAAGTAGTCGGGTAAAAAGTAGCCTGTATGTTAATCTAAGGTGCCAGATAACTCCATACAAAGTTTCATAAAAATCGATCCATCCTTTCTTGAGTTATAAATGGCGTAACTAACACGACTTTGTTTTATGGATATAGATTATAGCAACCCGCCCAGACTTTGTACGGGTATTAAAAAAAATTCAAGTTATAAATTTTTACACACATACTCATACTCTCTTCTTTGCTGGTGGAGTTATTAAAAAAGTGTAAACTTATAAAAGAAAATTCGGATATTAGTATTATTTTTTATTTATTTGTAATTCATACACTATATTTTTACTTATTTATTTTTTACATTTTTACCTATTTATTTTATTTTTACAACAATTACAGGATGTCTTTATACACACTTATGGAGATCCCACAATAACATTTTTTTGTCATTTACATTTTACGACTCGTAACTTTTTAACTCGTAACTCCGAATTTTCTTTTATAAGTTTACACTTTTTTAATAACTCCACCCACAAAGAAGAGAGTATGAGTATGTGTGTAAAAATTTATAACTTGAATTTTTTTTAATACCCGTACAAAGTCTGGGCGGGCTGCTATAATCTATATCCATAAAACAAAGTCGTGTTAGTTACACCATCTATAACTTAAGAAAGGATGGATCGATTTTTATGAAACTTTGTATGGAGTTACCTGGCACCTTAGATTAACATACAGGCTACTTTTTACCCGACTACTTAAAAGGAGAGTAATGGTTTTAGTAGTTGAATTTAATGGGATGAAGTGGTAGTAACAATTTGCGGTGTCAGTAGTGATACGGGACTACCCGAAGCAAAGCGAGGGCGGGCCGCTAGTGTAACATAAATAAATAGATTAGATAAATCACGTGAAAAAAATACTTATTTGTTGTTATTTTCATGTATAATATTCACTATCTATTTTGACGAGCGAAGTGAAATATTTTTTTTTTATTTATTAAATTTTCATTTATTTAAGTTAAAAGCCGCCTCTGCAAAAAGTTTAGTCTCTCTTAAATTTATACTAGCCATTGTAATATGATACTTTTATTCATAATTTTATTTACTTGCTTATCTGAAGGTCCATATGATGAAATCAACAAATTTAGGCGATCAGGGCAAGATTTTGCGGAAAAGTTCATTATCCTGTTCTGGTTGGTGTGTTTGGCGAATAAACCAAAAATGGCGCCGGAAGACCGAATAGCAAATTTTTTTAAACGCTAAAGCGGCGTAACCGTGTTTTTCCATCACGTAATATTTTATTTCAAAGACTGATTTAACACAAGATTGATATTAATATTATTTTTTTTTAATTGTACAAGACAAAAATATATGTAAAGTTATTAAGTACAAACATTCATACCAATACTTTTAACAGTTATTATTTTATGAATAATTAGACATGAATGGAAAAATCTACAGGACATTTAAAAGATAAGCGTAAAAATATAATTTTAAAATTTTATAAACATTTATTTCAGCCTTTGAGACGTAAGGTAAGGGCGTACCGGTAAGAAATCCGGTTTGGCGCAACACAAGAGCGGTGAGTCGTGCGCTCCATGATTATTCGGACGTGAGAATGTGTCAGTTTTTTTAAGGTACTTTGAATGATTCTAGGTCAGTTAAATTATTACTTATTTTATGAATGTCTGATTAATATACATCTGTTTGCCAAAGCTTGGTGCTATTTTGGCTTCAAAAAGGGAGGTTATGATGCCAAAATATATAAATAGCTCTAAAAACAAACCTGATGAACTTTAATTTTTATTGTCGTACGAATTATTTCTGTTTCTTTATTAAAATGCGTCACAAATGTCATATACGAATCACATTGGCGCTAATTTTTTTCTAAAGCCAATTTGGCAAAAATCTCGTTTTGGAATACCAGTTGCATATATATTTTTTGAAAGGTAATAACAATAAACAAAAAAAGGTTTGTTTAATAACTATAGAACAAAACAATTTATATATTTAAAAAAATAAAAATAAATTATTTATTAATAAGTAAAGACCAACATCCGGGTTGCCATATCAAGCAAAATAACGACATTCTGGATTCAGTTAAATACTCCGATGCGCATATGACATCACTCTACCTATTAAAAAAAACCGCATCAAAATCCGTTGCGTAGTTTTAAAGATTTAAGCGCACATAGGGATATAGGGACAGAAAAAGCGACTTTGTTTTATACTATGTAGTGATGTAGTATCATTAATAAATTAATATTACCGCACTTTCAGAACGTTTCATAGAATATAATCTTAAAACCAAATGTTACTGATAAATGCTACCATTTACTTACATTTTAAAGTTCCGAGCTACAGTAATCCCTGTGAAAATAACCAAAGGAAATCCAATGAGAAAGAATTTGTTTACGTTGAAGTAAATATAAATACAAAAAAACTAACTACTTCAAATAGAAATTTCTTTTGAGCTCGATTTTTTGAAGTGTAAATACTATTAGTGTTGTATCAAATTAGGTGTTTTGAAGTTCTATCACATGAGATTTTAGCGGATAAATGGTTTAAAAAAGATAACATGGAACTGAAAAGTTTCTCTGTGACATACAAATCCTTTTAAAATTGAAAATCTGTTGTATTTTGATTAATTAAAAAAATAACAGTGTCATTTTTATATATTCCTGTTTAATTAAGGTTTACTTTTTAGCATATTTTTTCAAAGCAAAGTAACTTTCACTTCGAATAACATTTTAATATATGTAAATATTTTTAAGTATAGATTTTTTAAAGTAATTTAATTATATTAACATTTTATAATATACTCTGAATATTACTTAATTTTTGCATTAATTCTTGTATTCTTAAATGGCAAATATTTTTTAAATACATTTATTAGTTTTTTTTCTTTTTTCATAGCATTATATACTGTAGATTTGGTTATTTATTCCAGATGCGTGCATTTTTAGTATCTGGCAAGCTTGAAATTACAGTAATTATCATTTCAGTATATGTGCATTTATATAAATAACTAAAAATACATAATTTATTCTTACGATTTAAACAACTTATGACATAATGAATAACTAAGGAAAGCATTAATTAGAGTAAAAAAAAACCCAAAATTTTATTTGTCCTTTATAATAACATATAGTAACATACATGTTCAATAAAAACAGTGCATAAATTATACAATATATGTTTTCTTTATAAATTTTATACAAATGTTAATAAAACTTTCAAATAAACTTTTAATGAGTTTAACACGACTTAATTTTTATCACAACTAAAATTTTTCCTGCATACATATTTTCTTGTCAGTGAATTCCATAACAAAGATATTTGTTATGAAATAATGATAATGGAATTTTTTGGCAGTAAAACCCTTGTTTAATTCATATGTTCAGAAAATCATCTACCTTAACATATTTAGGAATGATTTATTTAAAATTTCAATCAAAACAATTATGAATACATTTCCGCCATGAAAATAAATTCATTTTTTTTTTTTTGTTTTGTGCATATGAATTTACATTTTAGAAGCATTGAGATTTACACTATATGTATATAATGTAATATCATAAATAAATTAACATTAACCGCATTTTCAGAATTTTTCCTGGAGTATAAACTTAAAACATAGTGGTACTGATAAATACTATGTTTTACTTATATTTTAAAATTCTTGCCTACAGTAATCCCTGTGAAAATATCCAAGAGAAATTCAATGAGAAAAAAGTTACCTGCGCTGAAATAAATATAAGTATCAAAATCTAATTATTTGGAATGGAAATCTTTTTTATCTTGATTTTTTGAAGTGTAAATACTGTTAGTGTTGTATCAAATGAGATGTTTTGAAGTTCTAGGGATCTCAGCGGATAAATGGTTAAAAAACAAGATAACATTGAATTGAAAAGTTTTCCTTTGACGTAGAAATTCTTTTAAAATTGAAAATCTGTTTCATTTTGATTAATTAAGAAAACAATAGTGTCATTTTTATAACTTTCTATTTAATTAAAGTTTACTTTTTAGCATATTTTTTCAAAGCAAAAATCCTGCACTTCCAGAAACATTTAATGTATGCATATATTTTAAAATTACTCTTATTTTTTTAAATATTATTATGTTATTGCTACGTGAAAAGAGACAATGTATAACAAGTGCATGATAACAATAAAATTAATAATAATGATAGGAAAAGTTCTTATATTTTCGTTGAAAGTTTTTCCCAAGCCCCATAGAGGACTGTCAAAATGTTGGAAAGAATGAATATCTTTTAGATAACCCTATAAAATCTGACGTAGTAAAAACATTCAAAATGTAGAACATGATTAAGAGACTTATTGTAATGAACTGTGTTCATTTTTATTAGGATATCATGCATACACGTGGAAAAAATAAGACTTTTTTTAAAAATAGCCCAAAAAATTGCCAAGATTGTTGTTTATATATAAATAAAATATATAATATAAAAACTTTAATATAAAAAATATTTTTTTTATGTTTTTCAGTTATATTTTTAAAATTCTAAAAATTTAATATTTTTATAAACTTTTTAATAAACAATTTATATTATTTGAGAGGGGTATTACAAAATATATTAAAAACAAGTAACATTGACATGTTTTGGTTCCAATTCTGATAAGAACAATAATCATAATAAAAAAATACATATCCGCTCAGGATCAATACAAAAGACAAGCGACAATGAGATGTAATTTTTTTTACAGTAGAGCACACTGTAAAAAAAAAGGATCGATCTACTAAAAAAACTTTAGTGATCCTTGTAATTACTAAAAAATTTTTAGTAATCTTAGTCGGTTACAAGAAAATCTGAAAGAATTACTAGAAAAAGTTAGCAACGAATAGAGTTAATAGTTTTATATTTTTAATAGCTATTACTAAAACTCACTTGGTGTGGCCTTGATAGCATTGTGGTTATAGTAACGGACTTCAGGCTGAAAGGTCCCGGTTTCGATACTGGCCACTGCCAAATACGCCCCGAATGTATGTAGTGTAAGTACTCGTTAATAAAGGGATTATGAAAATCCTGTCGGAGCAGGTAGGAATGTTTGCTGCTGCCATCTATTCCGGTTTTGCCGAAGATCTTCCTCTTCTGAAGTCTGGATGCAGCTCGAATAAAGCTCCTGCCCTTCGGGCGCACGTAATGTTTATTAAAAATAATTTTGGAGCTATTACTAAAAGTTGCTTGGTGGCTCATACTAAAGCTTTTTAAGTTAGTTATACAAAAAATTCTTTTGTTCAATTTACAAAAGAAATGCTTGTTTCGCTTGCAAAAAAAATTTGTAATGGTTACTAAAAATTCTGTGGAATACAAATTTACTAAAAAATTTTTAGTAACCTCTTGAATTTTTTTTACAGTGCACGTGATTTTGTTTAGATTTCTTTCTCGCGTATAATCTGTATTGACCTCGAGAAGATTTGTATTTTTATTATTTTTATTATGATTGTGGTTCTTAGGAGAATTGTACACGAACATGTAACAATGTAGCATGTCAATGTTTTTTTTTTTTTAATATATCTTGTAAAAACTACTTTAATATAATTTGTGGAAGAAAAAACTATAACGTAAGTTTATCAAACCATTCCACAAATCAAGCAAAATTTTCTTATTGCTGGAATGATTTAAAAAAAAAAGTTGAATGTAGATTATGCCATTGCAGAATTCAGTTTTGCCTCCGATTAATTAAAAAAATTGATAAAGGTATTTTAGAAGGGGGACCCCGTTTAGAATGCAATGAACTAACTTCATTTTTCTTGTGTTTATCAATATAATAGCAAACAGAACGGCTTGAAATACCCAATTGATAAGCAATTTCTCTCTGAGACATTGGAATTACGGAGTGATAAAGATATACAATTTGACGTGCTACTTCTTCATTGATTATATTCATCAAAAACAGATTTTTTCATTAGTTTAAACGCTTTTTTATAGACTCTGAGAAAAATGAAATACATTTTAAAAATAAAATTGTATGAATATCTCGTTTTAACGGCCAGATTTCGAAACTAGTCGTTGGGGGCCTCCGTAATACTTACCCATCATGGATAATCATAATATAATATGTAAAAATAAAATATGTGAAAACTATTTATAAAATGCATTGCAATTCCAAAACAAAATTTAAACGTATATTTAAATATTCTTAATATACATAGTAATGCTCCATTAATGAATTGCTGATGAACCCATCTCGACAAATTATGTAAAATACCAAACTACACAAGTATTACCGGATTGAGTAAAAGAAACATCCTTATAACTCCATAAACAATAATCATATTAACTAACAGTTTACTGCGTCAGATTAAACATTTCATTTCCAATTAAAACATATCTTTGAATTGAAATTTGAAGAAAATACAGGGTCATGAAAAATCGAAGAATGCGGAAAACAGGATTACAAATATCTCGGCAACTATTAATCCGACCGACTTCGTTCTTAATGCAAAATTTGTGTTTTTTTATTGCCTTTTACGTCCTTTCCTTAAAATAAAAAAATCGAAAAAATTTATAGACATTTCATCAGAACGAATTTTTTGAGAGTCCGAAAAAAATAGTTCCGGATAATCGAGGTTACTGATATTAAATAGGCTTTGTCCTATTCTTACTTACTAAGTACATACAAAATTTAAGTCTCTATCTCTATTTGTTCGTGAGGTAGAGCGTTTACAGACAGACGGACGGCAATTTTTTTTTTTTCTAAAAATATGTTTTTCGGAATCTCCAGTATCTGAAACGTGTAAATCCGTCAATTTTTTTTTTGACTTTCAAAACGATTGCAAGATTTACCCTGTACTACGTATGATAGATAAGTAAAAGTGGGCCACAATTTTGGACACGACACTTTTTAGATTGTCTAAAAGAATTAGCATCGGACTCTAAAAAAACAAAGTCAAATTTACATCGCTGCAATGTGGCCAGCTGTTTTTGCCGTAAAAATTGCAGTAATATTAAATGTAACAAAAAAATTACATCGAATGTTACTGCAACTTTTATGGCAAAACCTGCTAGCACTAGCTATTCTTACCAAAAGAATATGTACAATGAAGTAGAAATATATGATATGATAAGCGGTCCTTTATCTGTAAATATTTCAGTGATGCAAAATTCCAAAATATGTACACTATAAAAAAAATTTCCGTTAAATAACGGAAATAATACTGTTAATCTAGACTCCAGTACTATTTCCGTACTGTAAAAGGGAAAAAAAACTGTTTTTCCAGAAATATTTTGTTTTTCCCACAAAATATTTCCGTTTTTTTTTTTTTTTTTTTTTTTTTTTTTTTTTTTTTTTTTTACATTGTTTATATAAAAATTTTCGCTTGAAAGCCAAAAAAGAATTTTCAAGGACAAACAGGCATATTTATGATTTTTACTCTTTAGACAAAGGCACATCAGGTTAGAACTCATACATTTGATTTAAACAACAGTGAAGAAATGTCTCTAACCCTCGATGGGGGTCGAACCTGGGACCTGTCCTATGGCACCTTGCCGCAGTGTAATACCATTAGGCCATAGTTGCACATGCAGGGTTTGCAAATATCTTTTCTTATTTTGAATGATTTTGTAAAGCAAAGGCCTTATGTTGAAAGTGGCATTAATTTTTGTAGATAATTGTTTTCTGTTGAGTGCACAGTTCTAAATGTTTAACAGATTTTATTTCCATATTTTCGAATATTTAGTTTTTAATTTCAGCTCTGTAAAAAAATAAATTTTACACTTTAAAATAATACATGTATTAAGAGTTGAATGCATTAAAAGTTTTGTTTCCTTTCTTTTAAGGAGGTTTTTAAAAGTTTGTTGTAATATTATTCATATTTATTTACTTATATATTTTTGAAAGGATACTGACATACTTAAAAAAAAAACATCTATTTTAACAGAGTATTTATATGACGCTCGATTTTAATCTCAATAAAGATAGTTATTACGGGCTATTAAAATAATTGTTCTTTATTGTTTTTTATAACTTAGATAATCGTCAACTTTATAAAAATTTCTTTAATATAATTCAGTATTTTTAAATTTTATGTGCGATTTTCTTAAAGTGAATAGATTTTAAAAAAATATTAAAGTTAAAAGTAATTTTTTTTTATTTTAAAATATCCTTACGCATTTTTTTTAAATATGCTATAAATAAGTTAAACATTATTTAAAAATCATAATGGAAATAAACTAACTGAAAATAAACTAACTAATCTCAATCATAAAAAAGATTAATAAATTTTTATAATTTTTATTATTTTTTTAATATTGTAAAAATATGTTAGCTTTATATTATTAAAACAGAAAGAAATAAAAAAATACATTATAGAAAGTTGTTCATAAAACAACCATATAATGTTTTGTATCCCAGATATAGATGGTGCCGCTAGAGTTGTTTATGGAATTTATGCTGTTTTAATACGGAACTTCTCTGTTTATAGAAAATTTACGGAAAACTTATTGTATTTATAATCTCAAAATGTCAATAACGGAAATTTTACTATTTTTTCGGAAAAATGAAACTCTTCCGTAGAATTTTAATGAAAGAAGGAAATGAAACTATTCCGTAGAATTTTACGGAAAATTTGTGTATATTAATGGATATTTTTTACAGTGTACATAATTTTAATATTTATTGCTTCTGCAATTTAAGGAGGATAGGTGGCTTAAAAGGATCTTAACAGGTAAAACGATCTAATATTGTTTTCTTCTAAGCAGATCATGCTATCTTTAGGGTAACAAATAAACTAATTGTATCAAGTGAAGAAGAAGCAATGGCAGTATTCAAGCGATCGCAGCATTACGCGTCTAAAAAAACTCTTTGAAAATGTAGGTTTTATAACATCTGTTATAAGATAAATACTAACTTTTAAATTTAAATAGATATACAGTCTTTTAAGTGCAGAAATATGACTTGATTTACTTAATAGACTATGTTTTTAAATGTGAATCATACTTTTGATTATAAGTTTGTTATTTTTCTCTACGTGATCGGCCATGTTGCCTGGTAAAATTGTTCATTATGTGGATCAATTTACTAGCATTTCTTTAACTAAAATTCTATACCGTGGCCCAGCCATCATGGGAGCCAAATGTATGACTGCACCCAAACCATTCTCTTTAAGTTTACATTTTAATCTATAATTTCAAAAGGAAAAAAAATCAAGCACTTTGAGAAAAATAATATGATGAAATGTGCCATTTTAAGGAGCAAACTTTGGAATCAGCTTGGAAACGAAAAATAGCGGATAGAGAGTGTAGATAACTTATTTTATTTTACTATTCATTGTCATAATTACTTATATATCCTTTATTTTGCCGATAAAGAGCAATTTACAATTATTTTTAAATGAAGGGTCATTTTTCCCTTTAGAGAGGGTAAAATAATCCTTTTTCAAAAAGGATCCTTTTCAAAAATCTGCTTTTTCCACTATTCTATTTAAGTTTAAAATATTTTTAACATATGATTAAAATACAAAATATAGTGTAGAAAATATCAGCATAGTACAAAAATTTTATTTAAACTATTATATTATTTGGGAGTCATTTAAGCCGCCATCCCCTATTGTTAAAAAATACAATGATTTATAACAATAATACAGAAAGAATCTATAATTTAATCATGTTGAATACAAAGTTAAGTAGACCGATCGTAGCGCGTTGTTCCCTGCTTTTATATGAATACAGAAGCAGATTTAGTTTCTGAGAATGAAATTTCTACCTGTAAAGTATAGTGATATGACTTAGAAAAATTTTTATACCCTTCAATTTCACAACTAAGCAAAAAAGTATATATTATCTTAACCCATAAACACCGTGTGTTGCCGTTTATAGACATACCCAATTTAGCTCTTTAAATTACTGTTAGAATAACATTGCAGCTATAATGCCTAATTTGGCAGTAATATAATACTGAAAATATAATTAAATAAATTTTCAACATGTAAATGGCAAAACTTGTGCTGTTTAATAATAAAGATAGATTGATTTTCTCAGTTGTTGCTACATGCTGTATTTATTTTGTTTGGAAACTTGCAAAATACTCTACTTCGTCCTGCAGTAAGGTAGTAAAATGTATTTCTTCTTATAGTTCTTAAAATTCGTCTGTGTTTTATATTATAGAATTTCAAAAAATAGATTATTTTTTCAATTAAATCACAGCATTTCTAAATTGTAACAAACTGTATTTTAGCCTTAGACCACACTTAAAACAATATATGATACTTTTAACTATTTTTCCCATAATTTATTTAAGAAATTTTAACTAAAAATAAAACGCTACTTTTTTCACTAGGGGAAGGTGGCCGAAAATAATCCTAACAAGTAAAGTGATCCAACTACACTGTGAAAAAAAAAATAGTTCTGGCATCTATAATCAAAATTGTGGCTCCAGAAAAAATAGTTCCATGTCATCCTTATAAATTCTAGCTCCCTTATCTTAACAGTTCTAGAGTCTCTTACTAGAACTCAAGAGCATTTTCCAATATTCTCGTTGTCAAATTTATTTAAAAATCTCTGCAAATAGATGCGAACACAGGAGCTTTGATTTATAAACTATAACTCTAGTTTATGAAACCATTCCTGAAATCAAGCGATAATTTCTTGTTATTGAAGCAATTCAATATCATTTTGTCACCTAGAAAACAAGAAACTAGAAATGCTACATCATTCGTCTATTTAGCTTTGTTGTTTAACCAATGCGCATAGTTCAGGTATCTATAGTTCTAGTTTAGATATTCAGAAAGTGACTAACTATTCGTTCTAGGTGAAGGCGGTATATATTTTTTCTCATTGTATGTATCCTTCGAAACCGGCAGCTCTATCTGTAGGGTAACATATTAACTAGTTGGCTAAGTGAAAAAGAAGCAATGACGGCATTCAAGTAATCGCAGTATTACACATCAGAATAGAATTTTTTGAAAATGTGAATTTTACAACATCTACTATAAGATAATCACTAATTGTCATGTTTAATTACAAATACAATCTTTTAAGTACAGAAATATGTCTAGGTTAACTTGAAAGAGTACGTTTTTAGATGTTAATAAGCATAGGTTAATAATGTTGCTAAGTTTGTTATGTTTCTCGACGTCATCCAATTACATGACCTAACTTGCGAGGCCATGTGCTGAGTAAAATGGTCCATTATGTGGATCATTTTACTAGCATTTCTTTAGCTGAAAAAAATACGGTACCGGCTTCTTGCCATTATGGGAGACAATTGTATGTCTGTCTCAAAATTTTCTCGTTGAGTCCACTTGTTATCCTACTATTTCCAAAGAAAAGGGAATCAAGCACTTCGAAGAAAAATCGATGAAAGTGCCATTTTCATGAGCTGTCATAAGTATCAACTAAGCTCGGTAACGAAAAATAGCAAATATTAGTAATTATTGAGGTTAATATTTAATGAGAATATAGCTTATTTTATTTCATTATGTACTGTCATACGCATTTTTATATCCTTGATTCTGCCGATAAAAAGCAATTTTCAATTGTTTTTAAATTAACGATAATTTTACCTTTTTATTAGGGTAAAATGATCCATTGGACGCTTTTTCAAAAATCAACTCTATTCATTACTCAATTTAAGTTCAAATTATTGTTAAAATACATTTATATGCAAAATATAGTATAGAGCATACTAGCATAGTGCAAAAGTTTTATTTAAACATCTATATTATTTGACATATTTTTTTCCCTTAACGGAATCATTTTAGGCCATCTTCCTCTACACAGAATAATTCTATCTAAGTTAATAGTTTCTTATTTATTTTGAAAAGAAAGTCATTTTAAACATATGGTTTTCATTCGTTCACCCAGTGCTTATAATAAATGTATTTCCAGAATAAAAAACCATATCGATAAAACAGTAAGCATCTAAATAACAGTAAAATAAAAATCAAGTTCAAAATTGTTTCAAATAAGCACTTGATTTCTTTTATGGTTTTTCCGTTCATAAGAACCCGGCATAGCTGCAATATATTAAAAGCCATAAAGCTTTACATTCTCAATTTTCTGAAAACCTTTCATGCCATTTTGTTTCATTTACTACTTTTACCATTTTTATGTGTTCGATAAAAGTAAATTTATTGCTATTCGTTCTAAATAATAGTTAAAATATAGTTTCTTAGTATTAATATTAAGTTTACAGGAATACGTTATTTTCGTAAAAATCTTTTGAATGTAGAGATATATATTTTTAAAAATAATTAAAGCATGGGACAAAATTATTAACCTCAAGTTATATAGGTAATTAAAAAAATACATAATTCCAGTCATATTACAGTTAATATCGCTAATTATCTTTTTAATACTTTGTAAATAGTGCTTAGGTGGTGATAACATCCCAGCATAGGTCCAGCATGAAAGAAGTAATTCTGATTGTAAATTCTACTTGTAATTGGGTGAAATTTCAAGGTACAAAAACTTAATAGTCCTTTTCTTTAGCATAATCATGGTTGCTTGTTTCATATATTTGTTTTATTAGCATACGCAATTCAAATTTTTGAATAGTATATTGATCAATGCTATTCACAATTCCACAGACGAAATTCAAGATTTATTTCAGATAATATGAATAAATGGAAAAAGTTACCATTAAAACTAACGCGGCCTTGACTGAAAGTTCTATGTCGGACACCGTGGTACACAACGTATTAAACGACTGAACAAATTTTAGCTAAACCCTGTCGTGCGTTAAAAAATGTATCATTATAGGTGATGCAATGCTGTTGTTTTCAACAGTATGTCATTTTGTAACGCAGCACTATATCAATTAAAAACATATCTAATTAAATATCTAAGTAATAACAATACACTTAAATACTTAAATAAACAGTCCAAATTTCACACGGAATATTTAGTACTGTAAATTTTTAAATATTAGATTTTTTTTTTTTTTTTTTTTTTTTTTTTTTTTTTTTTACTATTATAATTTTATAATAAAAACATGGCTCATGTACGGAGAAAAAGATGAAAACATCAAAACAAGAATATTTTTTAGATACATTTCTAACATCTTATATATTTAGTAAAAAATTGTTTAGATTAAGTATTATAGGAAAACAGAGTATTTTTAACGTTAATGTGAAGATATTTTGCAAATTCGATATCTTTTGCGTTCCGAAATATTTCTTTAAAAAAAATCTATAAAAAATACAAAAATGAAAATATCACATTGAAAAATATTAGACTGTTTATTATTAACTTTTCTAAAAAGACTATGCGTTTCACATTGTTTTGAAAAATTTTGAGAAAAGAAAAATAGTTTTCGCAACGTGAGCCTTGGCATTTAATGGATCAACTAAATATGATAAATTAAAGAAAAACGTTATTTATTGTAATGATAAGCTGGAAATATATTTATTTGTATCACGGAATTCAATTTATTCAACGAAAATAATTATTCTATGCCATTCAAATACACATATTTTACACATATTTATTATATAATGCGCATAAAAAGGATTACATGTTTACTGTATTAAGTATTTTGACAAGAATTACAAAAATCTAGTTAAATCTTTTCAGGTCCAATTTTTTCAGTTTTGAGAAGAAAATTACTCTTTTGTTAACAAAGTGAAGCCATTGAAACAGATTTCTTGTTTTGTATCCAATATGAATAGTCTAAAATATATGGTCAAATATATGGAAAGTAATTTGGGTATTGGTCAATTCATATTGGGGAAAGGGTAGGCTAAGGGAGAGTTTTCGGGGACAGTTTAAAAACACTACAGCATTTGACAGGTATTACAAGTTTCTAATATTTTTTGCTTTTCATCACTTATGACTCCAAAAAATTAACCATACTTTAAATTTGAAAAGTAAAATATATATTTAAAATTTAAAAAATCGCAAACGGGCAAAGAGAATTACGAATACATTCATTATCATACTAAGTGTCAAAGTACAAATGGAGTCATAATAAGCAATTCATAAACATATACTATCTTTAATATATGTCTACAGTAACAAAAATAATTCTTAAGACAACATAATACTCACAATCTCTGCCCCATTTTTGTACAGAATTACAATACAAATTTCAGGTTCATTTAAGAATATAATTACGGCCCGGGAAACACCAGATGGGATAGTTAGTACGCCATAAAAAAGCATGTACTGTTAATAGTACACCAGACTCAAATGGTTTAAGTATTTAATCCTACTTTATACTGTCAAAATCTGATCTAACTACATGATATACTTAAGAATGTAGTTTGAAATCTAAAATAATTACTCTTTAATCATATTCGTACAACTTTTGGCTTAACTATTAAATTTACAATAATTAATTTTTATGCAGTCTAACCTTTTAAGAAAATTCAAGTTTATTATAAGTATAATCTTTCATTTACTGCTAGCTTTTAAATTATGCGGCAGTTTACATGATGTAAAATAAAATAATACAACCTACATTCTTCAGTACACCAAATAAAAAAAAATATATTTATCACATTATATTTACCTTAAATTCAAGCTGATAAGTGAAGATTGAGTAGTTAGATTCAGTTTGAAGATTTTTAGAACAGCTGTGTGTAAATGATAAGAACCAAATAAACACAAAACTGCTAATCTACTTAAAATAGCATTGTCGTTAATTTTAGGATATATTATCTGTTTTATATTATTTATTTATTTATTTTGCAAATTTCGGTTATTTAAAAAATATATATATAACTAATTTTGAAAATTTTAAGACTTTTAAAATTGTTTATTTATTGATTTGTCTGTTTTAGTATGACGGTCGCGGCATATTCCGATACTTTTACAACAGAGAAAAAAGTAATTACATTACTTTTTTGTCGGAATTTTAAGAATTTTCTACATAAACACATAAATGTTAATGTTACTTTAGGATATATTCAATGCCATGTCTTCAAGTAAGAATAAATATCCTTTAATTTGTATAATCTATGCAGAAATAACTTCAGCTCGTTGCTTCTTTATAAATGATTCCTTCTTTTTTAGGTACGCTCGTAATCGCGTAATTCGAAGCATTTATAGTCGATGTTCAGTCCGTCCGATTGTGTGTCTGTCCATCTGCATATGACAGAGCAAAAACTACTCAGCCAAGTCGTTTGAAACTTTTTATGTAAATGAGATGTTTAGTTTAATTACAAAGACAATCAAAAGTATTCCATTACATTACGGGCGATAGAAAAAAATATTTCAAGTGAATTTTAATGATGTTACATGCTTTCGAACATAATAAAATTTATATCCATTTAAGAAGTATATACTAAGATATTCTGTGCAGACTGTGGAGCAAATAATATTTGTTATTAATTTACAGGGTCAAACAGATGTATTATATTTCATAATGGTAAACGGAAAACATTGTTGTTAACTACGTAACGGGCAAATTCTGTCAGTAAAATGAGAAATTATCTACTGTCACCGGAATTTACAAACGACTTTTTTAGAAATTAAGAATCCCCTAATTTAAGCTTTTATTGTAAATGCAAAAATTTATTAAAATATTACTGGTGCCGTTTGCAAGTTTCGAATTAAAATTAGGTGTCCTGGACCAAGATATGAATATTTTTAAAACTTCGTTATCGTACGAATGCACCTCATGTACTATGTTTGACTTTAAATTTTTTTTAGTATAAAAATACTGCTGCTTCTTAACTTTTATATAAATGCGTTTCTGTTGAATATTTTAAATAGCAAAATACTGCGAATGAGCAGTTTTTCGCACAAACTTAATTCTGTCAGTTTTGGATTCTTTTCGTTTTCTTTCTCTTAAATTTCTAGCGCTCGCAATGTTTCTGTAGATAACCCAAAACATTTATCACAAATTTTATGCTATAATGATTTATAGTAATTTTGTAATTTACATATAATTAAAGTAGCTTACTTTAACTTATTATAAATAAATCCAATGCAGAAATACAAAGACATAAAGCTTTAGAGATATTATATATAAAAAAAGTTTACATATGGCACTACATAACCGTTAAAATTTTATATGAAAAATATTAACATTTATTGCTGGCATTACTTGTACCCACAAAAAAAAAAGATGTTATGCAGGGTTCTCGCTGTTGCTCGCCATTTCGCCAAATTGCGACTAAATTCTTCATTTGGCAAGTAAAAATGCGATTATATTCGCCAAATTGCTAGTGCTCGATTTTTGCTATTTCTTTCTTATCTTTTTCTTTTTTCATACATATGCATTTATTATATATTTTTAATATATTTGTAGTAGATAGTTGAAATTAGATTAATGACAATCGTTGTCACAGTTATAAAAACATAGTGGAAATAAAGGGGTACATTAAAAGATTAAAGATAATTTTTAGTGATACACGGTGAATTTATTTTGCTATTACTTTTCTTCATTTGGCGAATGTTTTTTATTTTCAATTAGCCAAATTATTAACGTTGATAAAATGTCAGCTAGAACACTGATGTTATGACACAATTTACTTTATTACAACACAGATTAAGTATTATTTTTGTATCTTGTTTTGATAATATATTTCATGAAAACTGACTCTAGTTTGACGTCACAATCTTGTTCCAGTATTTTAAAAGCTGCTTTTTTTTTAATTCCGAGTCCAGAACGTTCTCGAAAGTGTTCGTTGCACATTAAAAAATACAGGGTGATTATAATTAAAGTCCGAGATTCAAAACGCTCTAAAAAGCGAACCACTCATTAGAATGGCGTCAAAATTTAACAGCGTATTATTGAAGAAGGAGGAAAGAACTTGAACCAAAAAAAGTTCCACATTTTAGCGACAGATGGCGCTGTAAGCGTCAGAATTTCGACTACAAAGGACAAATCGTAAAACAACGGCTAAGGCGTTAGTTACACGATATAAACCAACTGTACTGTTCAGTGTGCATGCCTAAACGCGTGTGATACTGTTAGTTACGTAGGCTCGTCCACCATGGCAAGGTCGTACCACATCGGATGGGAAAAATCGGTTTTTAATTATCCTGAGGCCAAAAACCGCATAAAAAGCATTCCTGCAATCGGTCTTCAACTATCCTGAGGCCAAAAACCTCATAAAAGCATCCATCTAAACGTTTTTTAATTGTCCTGAGGCCAAAAACCGCATAAAAAGCATCCATCTAACCGGTTTTTAACTATCCTGAGGCCAAAAAACGCATAAAAAGCATCCATCCAGTCGGTTTTTAAGATTAGCGAGACTGGCACAAAACATGTTCAATATGCTGTCCGCCGTTGTGGGCAACAAGATTAAATCGGGAAACAGCATGTTCCACAACCGATCGAAGTGTATCCAGGGTCAAGTTCAGAATGTGTTGCGCAATACGTGTCTTTAATTCAGCTACGTTGGCAATCGGAGTACTGAACACAATATCTTTCAGATATCCCCACAGCCAGAAATCACATGGATTAAGATCAGGTGATCGGGCCGGCCAGGTTGTAGGGAAATGACGACTGATAATTCTAGCATTTTCGAAATGCCGCCTCAACAACTGCTTCACTCGATTTGCAATGTGCGGAGGAGCGCCCCATCTTGCATAAAAATGATACTATCCAGACATTCACGCTGTTACAGAGCTGGAATGATGTCATTACGCAAAAGAGACTCATAGCGCTGACCATTGACTGTAACAGGACCTAAAGCACCCGTCTCTTTGAAAAAATACGACCCTATGATAAATGATGCCGTAAATCCGCACCACACAGTGACCTTTGCAGGATGAAGTGGTACTGGGTTCGTTGCGAGTGGATTTTCTGTTGCCCATATTCGGCAATTCTGTGTATTTACATATCCCGTCAGGTGGAAATGGGCTTCGTCTGTCCACAGAATTTTCCACGGCCAATCATTGTCCACTTCCATGCGAGCGAGAAATTCCAAAGCAAAACGCTCTCTTGCTGGCAGGTCAGAAGGGAACAACTCTTGCACATGGCACATTTTATACGGATAGCATTGCAGGATGCTTCGTAGAATGTTATGTACCGTGCTCACAGGCCTGTTCAATGTTCGGACAATTCTCCGTGCACTGCATGGTTGCTCACCACTGCTAGACTCTTCCTGAACTGCTGTGGCCACTTCTTCAACTACCGCCGAATCACATCTTTTCCTTCCTCTACCAGACTGCACATCAAACGAACCTATATTTTCGAATTTTTGCATCATTTTCACCAGACCTCTGATAGTCATCGGTCCAGCGCCTCTTTTCATACCCTTGAGAGTCCTGAACTTCTGCACAGCCACTGGTGCAGAATCACCGCTCTTGTAATAAAGCTTTACAAGCAGAGCACGATCCTTCATTGAGACACTCATGGCCAACGTCTGAGAAGCGAAATGAGGAAACGCCGTTTACCCAACGCTTTTATAACACCTGAAATTGTCGTGCGCATGCCAGGTATTTTAATTTACATATACTGATGCTTACAGTGCCATCTGTCACTCAAATTTGGAACTTTTTTTTTGGTTCATGTTCTTTCCCCCTTCTTCAATAATACGCTGTTAAATTTTGACGCCATTCTAACGAGTGGTTCGCATTTTAGAGCGTTTTGAAACTCAGACTTTAATTATAATCACCCTGTATATCAATTCTACCTGTGGCCTGATCATCTTCAGGATCTCATGAAAGAGATGCGAAAAGATTCCGCAAACACTCTTGCTCCATTTATTATGATAATATTGACATTTTCTAGAAAACTAGTCGTTGGGGACCACCGTAATACTAACTCATAACGAGGCTAACGAAAAAAAAAACAGGCTACTCTGGTTCATTCCTCGTATCTTTTTTTAGGGACAACTCGAATCACGTGATGCTCGAATACACCAATGCAGACACACAAAATGAGCATTAAGTCATTCTAGCGGTTTGTAAAAAAAGACATCTAAAATGAACCGCGGTAGCCCGCCTTTTTCGTTAGCCTCGAACTCATCGCTTGTAACGTGTACTATAACCCGTTATTGGCGACATACTTTAGCAATCATTTTGTTTATCGACTGAATAATCAAGTAGTACCGAACTGCGTAAAAAAAGCATCCTTATAACTCTAAAAATGATAATTATATTAATTGTTTACTGCATTAAATTAAGAGTCTCATTTCCAATTAAAACATTTCTTTAAATTGGAATTTGAATGAAATACAGGGTCATAAAAAAATGAAGAATGTGGAAAATAACAATCGACAGCCAATTATCTCATAGATTTCATCATTTATGCAAAATTTATAGCATTTATTGTCTTTGACATCCATTTCTTAAAATAAAAAAAAATCGAGAATGTTTATGTAACTTTCATAAGAACGAATATTTCAAGAGTTTGAAAAAAAAAGTTCCGGATAATAGAGGTTACTGATATTCAATCGGCTTTTATTAATTCTTATATAATATGTACACACTAAATTTCAAGTCTTTATCTCCATTTATTCAGAAGATCCGTTTACAAACACACACACAGACACAGAGACAGATTTTTTTCTAAAAGTTTTTTTTTTCGGAATTTCAAACGTCTAATATGTGTAAATCCGTCAAAAAAAAAAAAAAAAAAAAAAAAAAAAAAAAAAAAAAAAAAAAAAAAAAGATTTTAAAAACGATTGCAAGCTTTATCCTATACTACGTGTGGTGGGTAAGTAAAGAAGGAAATAAAAAGAATGATGCCCAGTTAAACTGATGGCATAGACCTCACAGGCTATGCAGATTAAATGTATATTACAGCTTTATATAATAATGCCTTTCGAAAAAAAATAAGGAAGTACCCCCCCATTTCCTTTCTTTATACTTAATCATTGAAGGCCCAAACTAATTAGGGATACGCCTTATCATATAATATACATGTGTCCAAAATTCAAAGCAAGTCGAATAATTCTGCATAAAAACCCATTTACGTATGTAATTTAAGAAACGTTGTCCCCCGTTCACTCCTTTATAATTAACCATTTAACTTCAAGAACTGTTTAGAAATTCAACTTGTTAGAAAGACCCTTCTTCCAAAATTTAAAGTAAGTCGGATAACTCTGCATAAAACTCTATTTATCTAACTTAGGGGGGAGGTAATTGCCCGTACCTCCCTTTATGATTAACAACAGAATGCCACAAAAACTCATCGGAGCTCCTTATTACTATAAACCTTTATACAAAAATTGAAACAAATCAGTTAATTCTGCATGAAAAACCATTTACATGAATTATGATGGGTAGTTTGCCCTATTCTCCCTTTATACTCATCCAGGGAATTACCCCCCTCATCCTCCTCTTTAAACTTGTCGAATTAACACCCAATACTAATCACGGAGGCAACTCATTAGAATGATCCCACATCTAAGATTTGAACGAAATCTACTAATTCTGCATGAAAAACCCATTTATATAATTTAAGGGAAGGGGTAATAGCCCCCGTTTCCCTTCTTATACTTATCGATTGAACTCTGAAAACTAATCAGGGAAGCGTCTTATTAAAATAAGCCTACATCCAAAATTTCATGTAAATCGGATATTTTTATCATGAGTTATCGCATTAGGTATGTACGTACGCACGTAGATACATACAGAACGGGTGGGCACATAAGCTCTCAGGCTTTGGTAGCCTGTCAGCTAATAATAATACAAAAAGAATGGTGCCCAGTTTAACTGATGGCATAGAGATCACAGGCTATGCAGACTAATTGTATATTACAGACTTTTATAATAATGCCTTTCGAAAAAAAATAAGGAAGGAAGTACCCCCCATTTCCTTTCTTTACACTTAATCACTTAAGCTCTAAAACTAATCAGGGATACGCCTTATCATATAATAAAGAAAAGAACACCACAACAAATGAGCGAAGCTTCTTATTACTATGAACATGTATCCAAAAATTGAAACAAATCGGTTAATTCTGCATGAAAAACCATTTACATGAATTACAAAGGGTAGTTTTCCCTATCCTTCCTATATACTTCCAGTAATCCAGTAATCCAGTGAATTTAAAAAAACAAATCAGGGAAGCTCCTTTTCAGAACAAACATATGTACAAAATTTGAAGTAAAACTGTAAATTTTGCGTGAAAAGCCTAAATTAAGACGGAGGGATTACCCCCCCCCCCATTCCCTCTCTTTAAACTTATCCAATGAATAACCGATACAAATCACGGAGGCACCTCATTAGAATGATCCTACATCTAAGATTTGAACGAAATCTAGTAATTTTGCATGAAAAACCCATTAATATAAATTAAGGGGAGGGGTAATAGCCCCCTTTCCCCTTCTTATACCTATCTAATGAACTCTCCAAACTCATCAGGGAAGCGTCTTATCAAAATAAGCCTATATCCAAAATTCATGTAAATCGGGTATTTTTATCATGAGTTATCGCGTTACGCACGTATATACATATAGAACGGGCGGGCACATAAGCCCTCAGGCTTTGATAGCCTGTGAACTAAAAATAGTGTTGAAATTGAATAAAAATAATAAAGGAAATAAACTTTATTCGTAATATATAATTATTTCCATGATACAAATAAATTAACTTTGTATGATACAAATAAGTAAAGTAGGCTAACCTTTTTTTTTTTTTTCAATCAAAAAATATTCTGTAATTTCCCGCGGAGTTTTCCTGCGCTATAGCTGAAAATGTTCACTTTTTTGGAGAAAACGCTACTTCTTTCATCTTTTTAAGTATAGCCTAAGAGCCGACTACACAAAACCTTAAGTCATCGACACAAGAAAAAATACTTTATTTTACGGAAGAGTGGTATTAGAGGTAAAATAATTGAAGAATCTAATAATTCATGTTTGCCGGAAGTGAAGTGGAGCATAAACCAAAAATTAACACCACTAGAGGTTGACTCGTAGGATTAGCTTTGAGTTTTCCTGCACCCAGTTTTCCATGTTTCCATACCTTTGATTGCACGGCAAACACAATGCTAAACTTATGAGTAAATCACTAGTGGTATCAATATTTGGCTTATGCACTACTTCGCTTCAGGCAGACATTGATCATTAGATTCTCCTATTACTACTCTTCCTTAAAATAAGATATTATTTCTTGTGCTCGATGACTTAGAGTTTTGTGTGGTCGGCTCTTGAACTAGTAGGCGAGGAATCTTGGGTTTTGCAGCGACCAAAATTATTTAGCCTCGATTATGACTAGTTCGGTACCTCTGCACAGGATTTTACAAAGGAGCAGGGGAGTGAATGGGGCGATCAGAACACCCCACTCATGTAATGAAATATTAATTTGGATTACATATGCATATTTTCAAAAATATTTTTGTTGCGCATATTAGTTTTAAATATTTCATATATGTATAAAAATATACATAAAAAATTCATGTTTTGGGATATGATTGTATTTTACTGATTTATTATGTTCTATGAGTAAAAATAAATTTAGCTTTATGTCAACATTTAAAAGAACTAAACAAAATAAATCAACTATGATTAACTTACCTTAAAATTGCAAGCTTAAACTCCTAAAAACATGTATTATGTCACATTTTGTAATACAGATTCAGGTTGTTGATGCAGAAACAAATGTATATGTTTTCTGAGGACAACAACAAAATGTACAAGAAAAAATATATTATTCGCAAAATTGCAAATTTCTAATATTTTGCATAAGTAAACCTTTATAAATGCATGCACCATTGAACTTTTCTGAAAGTAAAAGAGTTTCATATCCTACTACGGAGCACAAAAATATGAATACATGAAATATCATGATGAGATAGATGCCTTCTACTGAGTTTTATATTTCAGTATAAGAATGACGTTATTTTTTTATTTTTTTTTTATTATTTACCACTAAAGCACATTTTTTTTAAATATACAAAAAAAATAAATAAATAAATAAAAAACATTTAGTAATTCATTTTAAAATTATATATATGTGCCAAAATATGAGAAAAAAATGTAACCAGGAACAAAAATATAGAATAACATCTTACCAGTAACGCATGATTACCAAAACCGCTTATTATTTTTAGACCTGAGAACTGAACATGAATTTCATATTTAAAGATGTATTCTTTAAAAAACATTTTTGTTGCGACTAATTTCCAAAAATTTTTAGATGTATTAATAAAATTTTTGGATGTTATCAGTTAAAAAATAATAAATACATGTTGAACAGGCATATTTTAAGGACAATCATGATCAATTAATAGAATTAACTCTGACATAAAATTGGTACATTTTTCTTACTCTTACATCTATAGATTGAATTAAATAATTAAAAATCTTAAGTAAGAGTAAACTACATCTTATTAAATTAGTTCATAAAGTAATCCGAAATATTTTAGAAAGTCAGTAGCAGATTAAAAAAAAAAAAAAACTTTTTGGGAATTTAAAATTCTTTAAATTCATAATATGATAACACATTTTCTAATGATTAAGAATATTTTCTAGAACCCTGGTCAATTCAGAAATGTTAGTTATGTATTTTCGTTCGTTTTCATATTATATTTCGGTAGATTAAGAAACATTTTTAGCTGGCTTCCTAAGTGTACAAATACGTAACACTTACAATTGTCGTCTGGTCCGTTCGTCAGTATGTCTGCCAACATATTACAGCACAGAAAACATTGAATTGAATGGTTTGAAATCTAACCACTTCTGTTTTCAGACAAATATTACGAAGGACCATAAAAATCTGATTAAAATTACTATAAAACATGTGAAGACGTATCAGCCTACATACCAATTCTTATGAAGTGTACGTATCTATTAAAAATGTCTAGAAGTAATTTTAACAAGTCAGCAGCATTTAAATTCATTTAATGGGTGTTCTTTAATGTCTTCTTTAGGAGACATCAGGACTGAGGGATTACTATACATATATGTAATTAATAAAAAAATCATGTTTTTTTTCAAATGTTATGACAATCTAATTATAACTTAAAAAGATATTTAAATATATATATATATGCATTCAATTAGATCCGATCACACACGATTAAATTAAATGATTCCATGAAAGGTAATGATTCTAGGATTCCCTGGCAATTATTCTATGAAGTCCTACCATACGTAGTTAATTCCACTACATCTCGTGATAAGTAATGATTCTATGTTGCCACGAAATTATTGTATTAAATCCGATCACAAATCATACTTTAAGTGATCTTTTATGATAGGCAATGTTTTAATGTTATCTATATTATAAAGGCCAAACGTGCGTAATGCATACGTCATTTTGTGAATGGCAACACTTCCGCATATAATTTGTTTTTTCAATATTCGGTACTACAAATTTTATACTTCTAAATATCACACATTTTCAATCTTTATATCATCTTACTTAGAAAAAAATGTACTTTTAAATGCAATTTGTTTGAAAGCTGTATCTCAATTAATTTATAAGTTATTATTTTTTTTTATAGTTTTTAGTACGAATTTTGCAATTGTGGCAAAAGAAATACGCCATTTTCTCTTAAAATTGATAAAAACTGAAATAAAAATATCATATCAAACGAAATCGTCTGATATAAAATCCCAGGAATTTTGGTTTTATTGCGTTTTTAATCCCCAATCAAATGTATTTTTAGTTTATTGCAAACTTGATTTACAAAGGATACAACACATTCTCTTTACAAAAATGTATTTTAAACAATATTCGCTGCATTTATCCAGTTTATATCGGAAAGCTAAACGAGAGCAATTTCATTAATCCGTGTGTATGTAATATTTCCAAATTTTGAAAAAAAATAAAAATAAAAAATGAATGTTTTCTGATAAAACATGGAGCTATTATAAATAAAGAAGTGAAGATTTGTGAATCATCCGATTTGTTTTGCCGAGTGTCTTGAATATTGTATTTGCGGCTTTTTTGTAATATTCTGGCCTAATGATGTCATATACATAATTTTTTATAAATGTTGTTTAAGACTGAAATTATTGATAAAAACTGAAATAAAAATATCATATCAAACGAAATCGTCTGATATAAAATCCCAGGAATTTTGGTTTTATTGCGTTTTTAATCCCCAATCAAATGTATTTTTAGTTTATTGCAAACTTGATTTACAAAGGATACAACACATTCTCTTTACAAAAATGTATTTTAAACAATATTCGCTGCATTTATCCAGTTTATATCGGAAAGCTAAACGAGAGCAATTTCATTAATCCGTGTGTATGTAATATTTCCAAATTTTGAAAAAAAATAAAAATAAAAAATGAATGTTTTCTGATAAAACATGGAGCTATTATAAATAAAGAAGTGAAGATTTGTGAATCATCCGATTTGTTTTGCCGAGTGTCTTGAATATTGTATTTGCGGCTTTTTTGTAATATTCTGGCCTAATGATGTCATATACATAATTTTTTATAAATGTTGTTTAAGACTATATCCATAAAAAGGAAATGCTTTTAGCGTATGAAAATAACGTTTTTATGTATATAAAAAAGAAAGTGATTTTAAAATGATGAAATTAAAATACTATGAGAAGTGCGTATGTAAATTTTGAGACGATGAAAATAATGACGGGTTTAAATTTCAAATAGGAAATCTATGATCATGTCCATTAGGAATAATTTTTTTCATTAGCTTTATCCAAACATAAGAGCCTCAACTGATAATTTCATCATAATAACTGACCTTTGTTATACTCTACTGATTACACATGCGATTAAATTTTAATTTTAATAATTTGGACAAATGAGTTTTATAGAAAGTTTTTTCTTTTTGTTTGTTTAGCTTAAAATATTATTTGTTTGAGAGCTAGACTGACCAATATAAGATGCATGTTTTACTGTAGCTAATTTTGTGGGTTTATTATAAATCAATGAAACAGTTTCTTCCTAAACATTTTCTTTCGTCGAAATTCGACGGGTTCCACCTCGTTACGATAAATGCTTAATACGTAAGATGGAATCAGATTATTTCAGTATTACTGAATTTAAACCTTTGCAATCGAGAGGCAATTCTTCCTGACCACTGATGTACTACGTAATTGGGTGCTTCAAACGCTCTAGACACTAGTATTTTAAATCGATTTTCTTCACTTTATTTAATGACCGAATAATCTGTGATAAAAGAGAGCGAAATAAATTGTAGCATTAATAAAATATTTGAATAATAACAATATTAGAATAAATTGTTAGTGATGTTCATAAATTTAGCATTTGTATTTACGATAGACACCTAACAACCATAGTGATTAGTAAGACTCACTTCTCAAGGACAAAGGATTAATGCATATAACCATAATCCATTTTGTATTAATGTATTTTTGCTTCAGAGTGCAACAGCTATTGCACCTAGATCTGAATATTCTCAGAATATTTATAAACTTGTTATTGTACGAAAACACCTGATTTGCCAGATTTGACGTTCCAATTCCAACTTGTTGATATAAGTAAAACTACATTCATAACATAAGAATAATATGTGATTTAGTTAAAATCTACCTGATCCACTTCACGTTGTCTGGCAATCAGATCGAAATATTAAATTTAAAAAAGAAAGAAAAATCATGCGTGAGGCAAAACATTACGAAAATAGATCTTAAATTTTGTAGAACTCTATAGAAATCTGTGCAAGTTTTATAGAATAGCCTTTCTACAGAATGTTTTTTTAAATAGAGTTTTAAGGAGTTCTGAAATACTTTTTCTAAAGGAAATATTTCTACAGAACAGTTTTTCTTATAGATTACTGTAAGATTCTTTTTTAATAATATATACATATTGGTTTTTTAAAATTTAAGTATTATACATTAGTGATTCTGTAGATCTTTTTAAATATGCTTTTTAGTCTTTAAAAATGTACGTATTTTTCTATCGATTACCTAAGTACATATATCTATTATTTTTTTTTAATGTAAAGCATAATTAACATGATGCTGTTCAATAGATTTATTATAATTACAATTTAAGGCATAACTCCAATCCATTGAGATTCAATTTCTGATGTAATAATAATTTGTTGATGTAATAGTAATGTTAATTTGTTTGTTTTTTGTTTCATTTATTTGTTGTTTAATTTAAAAATCATTTAAAATTTGCTGTTAATTGCATAAAAAACATTAATCTAGTTCAACAAACTTTGTTTATTAGCTGTAATTTTTATTGAAATACTTTATTTGAAAGTATAAATATATGTTTAAATAAGTATGTTTCATGTCCATGAAACAATAATTTAAGAGATAATTGATAAATCTTTTTTTCAGTACTACATAGTTCCGCGTCCCGACGTCGTCAGATTAATTAATTTAACCAGAAACCTGAAGTAGATATCTGAATAAGGTGTGAAGCTCATTTTAAAGTGTAAATAATGAAATACCATCAACAATAATATAAAAAAATAAATTATTTTAACGGATTTTTCTTTCCTACTTAAATTTTATTTTGTAAATTACAAATGATTTCGAATTTCATGATTCACAGAGTATAAAATGTATATGATTTCTGTATTGGTTTAAAGAATGAGAACTCCAATCGCAAAGGAAACTAAGAGATAAATCCATGAAGAGCCATAGCACACACTTCCCAATGCTCGTCAAATCACAGAAATTGGGCAGCACTGAACACAGTTCGTCCTTGGGAGGGTGAGCTATTGAGTTCAAATAATTTGTACAATAAATTCGAATATTTTTATTGTATCTCTATAGACAGTTTTATAAATACTTATGTAGCTTTTGGTTTATCTAGCTTATAGAAAAACGAGTCATAATTGTATAGGATTCAATAACACATTTCTAAAAATAAAGTAAAACACTTTGTAAAATCACCATAAAATGAAAAATGAGGTAGGACGCGTTTCGAGATACAGCAATAACAGCTTGTCATCAGTTAAACCAACACGTGCCCGTAAGGGACACGTGTTGGTTTAGCTTCAGAGTTCAAATATGAATTTAATCATTTTAAATGAATTTAATCATTGATCATTTTTAAATCCATTTTTGCTCTCAAACGCGTGAAGTTGGGAGATTCTCTTATTTAGGAACTTTATAATGTAATCGCGATTGAAAAGTTGAGGATGTGTTCAAATAACAAATTCATTATTTTCGGATTGTTTTTTAAATTTATCTAATGGATACTTGATTCAATTCTGTTTAAAAATATAAACAATTTTTGAAAAATTTCTGTCTTAAAAAGAAAAGTATTCATTTGAAACTTTTAAATAATCCTTTTGATTCGAGCGGAGAGTATAAAAAGTATTTATATCCATATAAAACCAATAAATAACTCATTTTTTAAGGACAAAGAATGGAAATAAATACACGTTTGACATTTAAAAAATAAATCGTAAGAAAATTCTCCTTTTCCATAAAAACCACGAATATCTTTAAGAGGATTACACAAAACTCATTACAGAGAATAAATACTTCCGTTGTCCAGAAAAGTGTTTAAGCGTTAAATGCTTTTAAACGTTTCATTGTATAAATTCAACAATGCAAAAGTACATTAAAATATTTCTTGGTGAATAGTACTTAAAATTAACAGTACAAAGCGATCATATTTTATACAATAAGATTTAACTGGTATACTAAACGTATCATAAATTTCCAAATTAATAATACAATCAGCCAATAAATGACTAATTCTAATGACGGCGATATGACAAAAAAGGAATCTTTGCTAGATTAAAACAGGGCAAAAAACTCAATATGTTATTTTCAAAACAATATTAGAACAAATTAACCAGTTTTTAGTGTCTGTCGTAGCTGTACAAGCGTGGTTCGTGTAGGAAGCTGTGTAAACATAACGTTATTATTTTTTTGGAAAATTGGACCTTCTTCTCTAATGATATCGTTATGAAAGTATAAGTTATTTTTTATTTTTAGAGCATTTTTAGAGTGATATATAAAAATGGTTGCATTTATTTTCCACGTGCTTTATTGATTCAAATGCAGAGAAGTCTATAAAATATCACATTCTTTCAAATAACATTAAAAAGAAATATATACTATTTAAAAGTATTTTATATAAGTTTTTTGTTACATGATGCATTCAACAAGAATAAAGATTTTTTGCACTTGCACCGAACTAACGCGATCTGGGGGAAAATGGAAATTCTTATCAACAAAACAAGTTGAAACCATTTTTTTTCTTCTATTTATCACTTGATTTCAAATATACTTCACATATGAATTCTCGAATCGTGATTATATAAACATATACATATGAAGAAGTATACGAATGTCAAACTTTGGAGGTATTCTACATTTTGAAATTAAGTAATTACAGAATAAAGAAAGATACATACTTTTTTGAAACAAAGTCTATGTTACGAATAAAACGAAGAATTTCCGATAGGATCAAAAATAATATCGATATCAAAAGACAAATTCCCTCTTTCCAGAGATATCTTAAGTTTTCATGTGCCAGATCCCCCTAAAGTGATAACATTATATATTCACAAACCGTTAGGTACAGACTCCTTAATTTAAGATAAATAACTAAAACATATTTACAAAAAATATAATAAAAGTTTATATAAATTTTTTATCCCTATGCTTTATAAATTTTTATTTCAAATTTTACTAAATTAGAACAATAGAAATTTAACGCTTCGCCCCATTACTTCACGAGTTTTTAGAACTGTTGAAATAAAATATGTGAAATTGCATAATATCCGTAGATGATTCCAGAACTCATGATTTTCTGACAAACAAGAACATGTATTTTGATTTCCTTAACTCAATTTTGATGTGCACTTGCATAATGGTCGATAACCATTGCTTTTAACCATCAGGAACCGATTTTGTTTTTCGATTTAAGAGAAAAATTGTTAAACTAGCTATTGTTAAACTAATGATAAAACTAGCTGTCCAAGGAAATTTACTGAAATGTAACATAATTGAATGTCGTCTGAAACCTAACAAACATAGATATTTTCCGTATTATTGACTTCATTTTGACATGAAAATAGACTAAAAAAGAATTTTAGGTAGATTTTGTATTAAATACTATCTATTGTGATGCCTTCTATGTTGGAATTTCTGAAAAAAGTTTTGCATATCTACATCGATCATGACCCGTAGATCCCAAAACTACCATCATTAAAAAAGTTCATATAGCTTTCTATCTATCCATATCACTTTTTTATGGACCCGATAACTTCTATAATTCTGCTCCAATGTGCTCCAAACTGATACATAAAATCAATGGGTATACAATCTCGCTCAAGTTCGTTAATGGGCAAAATCGGACCAATGGGATGGAAATAGGCAGCGTTTTTATGAAAATCGAAAGAACCCATAACTTCATAATTATAAAAAACTGTCAAATCATCTTAAAGTTTATATGGCTTCCAAAAATTGTATAAACAGTTTACACGTGACAGAGTTTTGATGAAGTTAAAAATGAGCTAAAGGAAAAAAAAAGAGAAAAAATTGATTCGTTTATTTGAAGCCAAGTTATGTAATGTTTATAGAACAACATTTCATTTGAATCAGAAATGAACGAAAATATGTGCTTAATACACTTTAATTATGAAAGACATATATATTAATCAAAAGCACTTACGTAAAATAATAATGAATGCGAGGGAATTTTTCAACTGAAATAGAATGATATTAAATATGGCACTGTTATGAAACAAAATAAATAAATAAATAAGTTAAAATGCTCCGAATGTCCTATGGAATCAATTTCAAATCATTGTACAAAAAATTGACTGATAATAAAACGACTATTAATGCGATATCTAATTAATACCCTTGAGTCAAACATCCAAATTTTGTTTAAAATTTAAAACTGTCTAAAGCTAACACTTCATTTTTGCATCATATTTTGAATTAACAATAAATGATACGTTTGGATACACTTTTAAAAATTCCAAACCTTCAGTTCAGTCGTTCAAACGTTTTTATCAAAAACGGTTACGCAACCGTCATTTTACGCAATTCTGACCTTATCATTACTCATTGTATGTTCAGAATATTGTTAAATTTCGGTTACGTAACCTTTTTTTTTTTTTTTTTTTTTCTTTTAAGTTGAATGTCTGGGCACAATGCTGGAAATTTTTAACAGTGTAATAAGTGTAATATTTGAAAAGTCATACGATCAAGTAGTAAAAATAAAATAAAATTATGTAATTTTTTTTTACACACTTGATGATTTTTAGGGGTATCTAGATCATGACTCGAACTAGGATATCTTTTCTTGCAGGTTCGATACCGTGTCTGGACTGTTTTCTCTCGGTTTTCATAAACTCAAATTCGCTACTTCAACCTTGAAATGATTTATCCCTTTGTAAAATCTTTCTTTCTCTTTATTGTAGTATAATTACATGGTATACAACAGTCCTTGAATTATCAGAATCCCTCAGTCCCTGAGTTGTCCACTCTTTCATCTAGTAAATTCTATAAATAATGCTAGCATAAATAAAATCAGTGTTTCAATTCGAAGCCATGTCCAACGAATAAGAATACATTATGTTAGCCAGGTATCGCCCGGATAACTCAATAATTACAGGTGCAACACCAAACCAAGATATTCATGTTTGAGTTTTAATCTGTAACCTTTTCACTCTGTAGGTATTAAACTCAACTATGCTACTAGAACTTTGAATATAACTCATATAGTACACAGTAAAAGAAATAAAAATCTACTAAAGCTACTAAATTTTTTCTAGAACTTGGGATTCCTAGAACTTTTTATACAACGGCAAAAAATAAAAATAAATAAATAAATAAATAATTGTAACTAAAAAAATTATAAGAACAATTTAGAAAATTAAATTCTAATTAATTTGACGTGTTAGAGACAGATTCAGTTGAACAAAATTCACCTGATTTAAGTTTACCGGATTCAGATTCGATTTTTAACAATGCAAATTGTCAAATAAGGTTTTAACAATAATAAGCTCGACGCATGTTGATTTCTGTCGTCCGACAACTTTAGTGCCTCAAAATCATTTTTAGCCGTTTCCGGTGTCTTTTATTAAATGAATTTTCATTTTAAATATGCCCAGTTTAATTTTTCATTTTTCCCCCAACCTAGTTTCTCCTATAGAGTCGAAAAAAGAAAAGAAAAGATAAAGGATCACAGACGTAAAAAGGCAAGAAATAAAATTAAATGCAGAATTAAATACACCAGAAAATCCATTCTCAACCAAAAAATACGACTATTTTTAAAATAGTTAAAAAAATCATGTAACAGACACACGTTTGCACTGTAAATCAAAAAACTTGTACGATTACTAAAAATTTTTAAAGAGACTGTGATGCCTACAAAAATATATATTAATGCTTTAAGCATATGTTTGACTTTATATTTCACCTTCAGTATACCCAAAAGCTTTAATTCGTTGTTTCTTTAGATAAATATATCTGTAAGGGATAAAGTTTATGTTTTACCTATTCCTTAATAAATATTTTTGAAAATATCAAGTATTATATCTATTTATCACTCAATATTTTTTTAGTTCAAATAAACGTGTTTCCGTTTATAAGGCCTCAGAATAGATACGTTATATTAAAAGCCATAAAGGTAAACATTCTTTATTTCCCTAAATTCTTTCATGAGCGTTTTGCTTCATTTACTACTTTTTCTTCAAATTTATGTTTCAAATAAATGCAAGTATATTGCTAGTCATTCTAAAAAATTGGCTGAAATGTACTTTTTTTTCAGTTTCTTTCAAAAAACCCATTGTAAATTTAATGAAAAAAAAAACAGTGTTTCTTATTATTCGCCCACTTTTCTGTTTTGTAAATAGTTTAAATTTTCATTATTTTGCGATAAAAAATTGTTTTGTTAAAATAAATTCGCATAAATGTAATGATAATTATTTTCATATATTATATCAGTTTATGAGTACTGCAAAAAAATCAAATAAACTACACAGGAAACTAAATTATTTATTTTATTTTTAGCATAATATTTAGAATTTCAATATAGGCAAACTGGATATAGTAAATTAACGTTTTATTGAAGGGCTCACAATCACCGTAGTTCCCCCCACCAGTATCTAAGAGGGCGAGCTCTCAAAGCTAGTAAATGGTAGATGTTGGGTTCTAACCCAATGGCGCCAATCAAGCTAAACGTTCGGAGTT
This sequence comes from Maratus speculifer, assembly GCA_964019185.1. Classification (NCBI taxonomy): domain Eukaryota; kingdom Metazoa; phylum Arthropoda; class Arachnida; order Araneae; family Salticidae; genus Maratus; species Maratus speculifer. Next base: position 94,549,607 of record OZ025295.1, read on the forward strand.
TTCCATGGTTTTCTTTGAACCTTACGTAAAAAATTAAATGATGGTGTTTTAGATCATTACATCATAGATCGTAAAGTAATATAGATGTTTATTCTTATCGATATTTTTTCAATAGTCGAACTTAGTGAAACGTCTAAGAAAACTATTTTCATCTAAAATTAAGTCTAGCATCTTTTAACAATTAAAAGAATTGTATTTTAGACAACTCTTATGAAAATATTATGTAAAGAGGATTATAAAAGATATAATATAGATTATAAAGGATAAAAAATGTACAGAGGTAGAGTAATACTTTTTTCAGAGAGTTATCAAGTTTTTAAATATTCATTTCTAAATTTGATAAGAAATATTACTTATCGACATAGTGAAATAGCAATAACTCCAGTCCAATAATTTATTATTAAAGATTAATTTAAATCAAACAAAGTACCCTAAGATATATATTAAATCTAATTATACACCTAGACCGTCAAATAAGACGGATATAAAAATTGATCTCAACAACAAATATATATATATATATATATATATATATATTTTTTTTTTTGAGAAATACGAACAATTTTTTTACTTACAAATATTAACCTTATTTCTACTATAATACATAAGTAAAAATAGTAAGAATCGTAAAACTATTCTATTTTCCTATAAAATCGAAAACAGATGTTAAAAAATGGTTTCGTGGTTTACATATTTTAGACTTATGACTCTAATATCTGGTCCTAGTGGCATGTAAATTATTACTTTTCATGTGGTCTTACCGTATGAAAAAAATTAAAAAGATTCAATTCTGACGAAGGGAAAAAATGCTTATGTACATTATGTCGATAAAAATTTGAAAAAAGCTAATAAAAACGCATTGTTAACTTTAAAAATTTATAATAAAAACAATAAGCAATTTGAAATCCAGAAATTTCAATTCCAGAAAAATTACGAAAGTATGAAAAATGTGCAAACTGCATTTTATAAATTGCAATAAAATAGATTATTAGGTATAAAACAGTAGAAAATAGGTCACAAACGGGATTTTTATCAAAAAAAACTTAATCCGTGATTTTAGCCATCTGTCTTCGCTAGACGACAAATCCAGGTAGTAGCCGAACTTGAACAGTGATTTTAGTCATCTGTCTTGGCTAGACGCTGAATCCAGGTCATTGGTTGAATCCAAGTAGTAGCTCCAGAGTTAGAAAAGTGTTTGGCTTCAACGTGCATTATCGGATACCTGTTTTAAAAAAATTACTAAATGTTCCATGAAATGTCTTTAATAAAAGTATTACACACCGTGGTTTAGAAATTATCTATCGAAAATGTAGCGGCAGGTAGGGGTGACTTAAATAAACAGATTTCATATAAGAATGTGGGTGCAGAAGGGCAGTAGAGAGCACTGTTATACACTGATAAAATAACTCGGTATTATACGCAAATTTTTCCGTAAAATTTTATGGGACAGTTTCATTTTTTCTGAAAAACAGTGCAATTGCAATTGCATTTTGAAACAGCAAATCCGTATAAATTCAGTAAGATTTCTATCAAATTTCTATCAATTATTTTTATATACAATTTCTATCAATTTTTTTATGTACAGTACAAGTTGATTATATGATGTATGAAATACGTGTTATGTTAGGAAATAGAAGAAATTGTTTTAATACTTGTCAGACAGTGATATTATTTTTAATGTAACTCTTATATATTACCTAAATATAGTTCTATGATGGATTCATTACAATTATTCCTAAATATTTACTGAGAAGTTTTGATGTTAATTTGGTATTTTAACCAATAAATGTCATGGCGCCATATATAATGGGAAAATAGAAAAATATTACAAAAAACTCGCTATAATATATATTTTTCTCTATTTCTTTCTGTTTTGAAAATCAATTTATAACATATATTTATGATATTAAAAAAGTAATACTAAATTAAAATTTTATTAATTCTTTTTAAATTTGAAATAGTTAAAAAAGAAAGTTAGTTTATTTTTCATTATGATTTTAAAATAATGTTTAACTTTTTTATAACATATTTTTAAAAAAATGTGTTGGATATTTTAAGATGGAAAAAAATTTACTTTTAATTTTTTATGTATCATTATTTAAATCTATTTATTTTAAGGAGTTTGAACGTAAAACTTAAAACATATCTGAAATATATTAACGAAATTATCATAATTTTCACGGTTATCTAAGTTATAAAAAGCAATAAAGGAAATTTATTTTAATAACCCGTAGTAATTATCTTTATTGATTTTCAATCGATCGCCATACAAATAATTTGTTAAAATACGTGTTTTTTTTAATGTGGTAACATCCTTTCAATAATAAATGAATATGAATAATATTACAATAAAATTTTTAAACTCTTCCATAAAAGAATGAAACAAAACTCTTAATGCATTTTTTATGCATTTAATATTTTAAAGGCTATTTGTTTTTTATAAAGCCGAAATTAAAAAGCTAAGCATTCAAAATTATGGAAAGAAAATCTGTAAAACATTTAGAACTGTACACTTAACGGAAATATGTTATCTCTACAAAAATAAATCCCGTGTTCAAAATCTTACCTTTTCTTCATAAAACGTATCCGAAATAAGTAAAGATATTTGTAAGCGTGGCTTGTGTAACCCTGTCAAAGTGGCATTATACCGCAAGTTGCAATAGGTTGGTTTCTTGGTTCGATCGACATGGAGGGTAAGTGATATTTATTCACTGTTGTTTGAATTAAATGTACGTGTTCTGTTCCTTGATGTTAAAAATGTCCTTTTAAAGCAAAGAATAAAAATCATAAAGATGTTAGTTTGTCTTTGAGAAATTCTTTTTTGCCTTTCAAGCGATAATTTTTATATAAGGAAATATGAAAATAAAGGGAAATATTTTCTGAAAAAAATGGAAATATTCCTGGAATTTACGGAATTTTTTCCGTTAAAATACGGAAATAGTACTGGCTTCTCGATTACCAATACAATTACCGTATTTAAACTAATTTTTTTAAAATGTATTCGGTGATTAGAAACACTTCGAGGGCTTGAACAATCGTCCTTCGCACTGATTTCAAGCAATATCCGTTGTTATACGAATACGGAGCTTGCTGACACATATTTCATGTACGAAACAGCGGAAGGGAAAGCAACGGCTGCTCAGAGGATATTCAAGAAACCATTCACGGGTAGGAGTCTTCTGGATCGCTGAATAATTCTTGATCTTGATCTTGATTTTGAATAATTCTTGATTCTAATTGATCTTTTTTATGCATGAAGGCGTGATATGGGCACTAATAGAAAGACATAATAGGACTTTTTCTGTGAAAGAAGTAGTATTACGCACCGTAGAATCTTTTAATAGGATCAGGAGATTTAGATGTGCAGTGTGTGTGTGTGAGTGTGTGTGCATATTCTTTTACAAATCCATACATGAAAGGCATGTCGGCACGATCCATAATGGCGTAATTAAGTTTGTTATCCCTATGAGAAATGATGATTCAAGTCAAAGAATCGTTTTCATTCGACGAATGATCAGTGCCCTATATTGCTTCAACGCTGTATTTCCGCTTCCACATTCATTTATGAAATTTACTCTCTCTCTACCTTTTTCTCTATCTGCCTTAAAAGTTTTGAAATATAATTCTGACCCACCCTGTATTTCACCTACTACTATTTCTGTCTTATAAGAACATACAAAAATGCAAAAATTACATTTTTTCATGAATATATCTTCTATTATACCGATTAAATCACTGGAACGTCGTTTACTAAGCTTTTTTATAACAATTGAGAAAGAAAGAACGCAACTAGCTCTGCTAGACATACATTAGCAGAAATGCAGTAACTGAAGAAACTAATCCGATGGGGTATCTAGCCCACATTTATTTTTTATTAGAAAAATATAATAAAAAATAAAATTATACCTCTTTCATATTCCTTCGAACAATGGTCACAAGATAACGCAAATATCATCAATTTACTTTATATTAGGAGCGTTGTGTCTTAAATCAATTTCATACATAAGGAGTATCATGCTTGATTAAAAAATGAAAAAAGGCTCAATCAATGCTCATACACACAGTAAAACCAAATAACGGAAATAATTTTTGTCATCTTTATTGTTCCTCAACCTCAAAGGACTTGGAATTTTTTTTGTGTTGTTTTTAAGTGTAATTTGTACTACGCTGTAAAAAAAATGTGGACGATTTGTACGTAGACGGAGATTATATTTGTAATCCGGGCGCCTGATAATTCGGTGTTTTTTAAAAGAAACATTTCCTTAAATTCCAAAAAAAGTTCCGATTTTCTCTAGAATCTATGAGAATTTTTCCATTAAAAAATTAGTAAATTGTACCGGTATCCCGATTAGCTTGTACAATCTCCATAAAATCGTTCGTTTTTTTTCTTGTTTTTTATAGTGTATATTTCAATTGAAGTTTTTTTCATTAAATAAATCAAATATTCCTTTAAAAGCAAATGGTATTCAAAATCCATATGCCGCAAGGATTTCTGATTAATGCAAAAAATACTCATAATAAAACTTGGAGTACATGAAAAATATAAAGACTAACTTATTTCAGAAAAAAAAAATCATGACAATCGGAATTTTATATCTTCAAAAACCCCATCGAACACAGGATCAAAGAGAAACACTTACAGCTATCAAAATTGTTTTGAATGCCTGAAGTTTATATTTTCATTTAAGTTTCATATCAATATAACTTCAATAATATATATTGAATATTAAAGATCAATATAATAGACTACAGCTATTCTGAAATTCAAACGAGCTACTTTTTGGTACACTTTTAAACTGATTTTTGCTTGGAAACGCGTGAATATTGTAGGTGTTATTATTTAGAAACTAATAAAAATATGTTTTTTTTTCTACGATTTTTTTAAATACTTCTAAAGTTGACATTTTGACATGTAATTTTTGGATGAAAAGAAATAAATTAGCCATAGAGTACAGGAAAAACTCTATCAATGACAAATTTGCTTAAAACTCGATACGCAATCACTTCAATAATCAAACCTGACAGTTTTCCAACTTTACATTTGTGAAAATAAGTAATTAAAAGTGAATAAGAAAAAGTATAAGAAATTTTCTGATTTATTGACCAAGAAAATAAGAACCGCATTCAGAAATACTAAAAATTAAAACGTTTTGAATATTAATGTTATATTTAACATTATCTAGAAAGCAATACATAAATGTATGTTAAAAAATTTAAGCGTTTGTTAAATTATGTAAGATATTAGTGTAGGATTTTATTAAAAAGGTTTTATTTAAAGCAGTTGCATAGAAGATTAAAATGTAGTTACACTCAAAGACATTTATTAATATATATATTTTTTTTCAATTTCTTTCATTTAAGAAGGCTACTGTCTCGTTCTGCGCTTGGCTTACTTTTAACATTACATGCATTTTCACTGAGTAGTGTTTTGTGACCTTAGACTCCCAGTGGGACACTACGTTCCAGTCCAAATTCAAAAATTACCACTGAATACTTCAGTTTTTTAAACGCTGGAAAAACCATGTATGCTTGTCCCACTCGTCTCTTAACCAAGTCTGTGGCTTTCAGACCTTATTAAAACACTGTGCTAAATTTGATTTAAAGTATATAAATTTGATCCTCAGCTAAAATTGTATTAAACTTTTCTGACTTTTACGGTTTTTTTTTTTTTTTTTTTTTTTTTTTTTTTTTTTTTTTTTTTTTTTTTTTTTTTAAAGGCTTGGTGTTTATATTAGTTTTGTTATATTTTTAGTTTTTGTTTTGTTTTGGAACATGTATGATTTGTTCTTACATCTCACTTTATTATGCATGTGTCTTGTTAAGTTTGTTAAATGTTTTTTCTTTGTTCCGTCAGTCAGACGTTTGTCAAATTGTCAATAAGTGTATTTCATTTTTATTTTTTTGTGTATTTTATTGCCATGGCATATTATTGCTGTATATGTTATTTATGTTATGGAATGGCCCGTTTTTTGTAATTTGGCTGGTTGGTAGTGGTATATTTCCTCCGAGGATTAAACACCTATGCCAAGTTTTTGGCGGGTGCCCAAGTGGATGATCCCCCCCCCCCCAAAAAAAAAAGCAAAAGGGTAGTCAAGGTGTTAGCAGATACTCTTGTTACTATCGTCATTAATAATATTTGTATACGTCTATGCATTACTTATTATGTTTTCATTTATGCTTTACAATTTAGTAATAATAATAATAATCATAAAAATTTGCTTAAGCTTTAGATTCTTTTATTTGAAACAAATATTTAATATTTTAAATTTAAAATATAGGTTACTTTTATTTACAAACTATATGTAATAAGAACTAATGTGAAAGAAAGATAGGAATGTGATAAGAAAGTTGTAATATCTGTGACATTTTCTTGTAATACATTTTCAAAATGTGTCTGAAACTCTTCCCTCGCCTATTGTCATGTCTGTAGAATCCAAAAAAACTCCATTCCTTATGTCTCAGACAATGTCATTATTCACTAAATTCAGTAAATATATTTAGATGGCTAATATTAACATATTATTTGCAGAATTATCAGTTCACAAAACAGTAGATTTTATTGCAGCAGAAGTATTGTATAAAGTAATCTAAGTCTAATAGTAAAAAGCAGTTTCAAAACTCTGACTAATGATAAATATTCTCATACATTATATTTATATGATTTTTTTATAAGTATTTTTTTCACCACATTAAAAAATTACAAAATAAATAAAATAAAAAAATAAATGATAGCAGAGAAAACATAATTAAAATTTTGTTCTAGTGTTAGAAAGTCAGGTGTTTAAGGCATTTTTTACAAACATAGGCTATTGATATACTAGATTAATTTATGACAGGATTTTTCAATCGGTAACTTAATTATAAGTGACGTAAATTTTCCATTTAGGTGAAAAAAAGCCCGGGCCAGGATTCGAACCAGGGATGTATCGGCTGAAGCCGCCAATACTCTGCCAACTGAGCCATCCCGGACACGAACATTGTTGGACTATTTCACCCAAATAACCTCAACGATCATATAATCTAGTCAATAGAATAAATCGAAAGTTACTACCAACTAATAGGCAATAGTTTTTTTTTACCCACATGGAATGTTTACGTCTCTTCTTGATATCAATTTTATATCTATATTAAGCGACATATCATTTTCCTTCCAAAAAAAAATATCAGCTAAAGCGCATAAAAACTAAATGTTTTCCTGTCGAAAACAGAGGATAAATATTTATGACATTTTTCCTAAACAGTACTGAATAAATCTTTTTTCATAAAAAACGTTTTAGAAATACATTGAATTTGAGTTTTAAGGGAGTCGCTTAAATTTTCTCTAGAGATGAAAGAATAAGATATTTTATCTATATCTTTCTAGACAAAATTTTAAGATTTTATTTTTTTTAATTATTTCAGTCATGCGTTTTCTTTAACAAAATGCACAAAATAAATGAAATTTTTTTTTTAATATAGCAGAGAAAACAGCATTAAAATTTTGTTGTCTTGTTTGGAAGTCAGGGAGGGGGGGGGGGTTAGGTCATTGTTTTACAAACATAGGCGATTGATTTCTATGTTATATCTGTATTAAGTAACAAAACATTTTCCTTCCAAAAAGAATATCTGTGAAAGCGCGATAAAAGCTAAATGTTTTCCTGTCAAAACACAGAATAAAAATTTATGTCACGTTTTTCTTAGACAATGCTGAATAAATCTTTTTATTCATAAAAATATATTTTAGAAAAATATTGGATTTCAATTTTTAGGGAGTTGCGTAAATTTTGCCTAGAGATGAAAGAATAAATATATTCTTTCTAAGTCTTTAGAGTAAATTTTAACTTTTTTTCTTTTTAATCATTTCAGGTAAGAATTTTCTTTAATAAAGCATATACATTTATATAAAAAATTATTAAATACATAAACAGGGTGGCGAGTGGTCAGGGAAAAATGTAGTAAAACAAGTTGGAAATTGCACGTGAACGTAGCAAATGAGGTGCGTTCGTACGATAACAAAGTTTTAAAAATATTCAGATCTTGCTGATATAGTAGAGCGTACTCCGGATACAGTATAGTAGTCGAAATATTTACGTTTCTGTAAATATGCAGGAAGTAAATTTTATTACACCTGAGCAACGTATATCTAAATAGTTGAATATAATTAAAACACGTACCAAACCATGTTTCCCCGTATAGCATTATATAGTGGAATACTGTTGTGTGGCCCTGTAATTTAATAATAAAAATTCTTTGCATCACAGATTGTACAGAATGCATATTTTAGTATATGTTTCATAGATTCATGCCAATTCTATTATGTTCGAATGAATGTAACATCATTAAAATGCACTTGAAACTCTTTCCCCATTGACCGTAATGTAACGGAACCCTTTTGATTGTCCCTGTAATTGATCTATGCATCCGATTTTCATAACATTTGAAATGACTCGACAAAATTACGCAATAATTATGTTTTAAATTTCAAACGATTAAAATGCATTTAAAACTTTTTTCCATATTGACCGTAATGTAACGGAATCCTTTTGAATGTCCCTGTATATGATCTATCCATCAGATGTTATATGCGGACAGACAGACGGACAGACGGACGGACTGAGCGACAACAATAGGTGCTACGTATCTACATAATTACGAACGCACCTAAAAAGGTGTCAAATACCAGTATTTTGTTAAAGATAAATTGGACTTCTTTGACCCCTTTATATTACTTGAAGTATATTCTATAACAAAATACTGGTATTTCCGTCCTTTTTTTAACTGTGTTTTTCCCTGACAACTCGCCACCCTGCTAAATAACGTAGGTGTATATATGCATATATTTGTGTTATTAAGGGAACTCGCTAACTTTTGAGATTATTTTATTTTATTTTATTTTATTTAAGAAATTTAAGGTACATTTTTGGTAAAGAAATAAAAATGATAATGAAGTAACGTAATTTTATGAAGAAAATGTTCGTTTACAAAGGCTAAATTTGAAAAAATAAATAAATTTTAAGAAAAATTAATTTTAAATTACATCTCCTTGTACAGTTTTGAACATTTTTAAACTTAGATGTGTTTTTTAATAAAAAAAATAATAAAAATTTTAAATATAGCAGATAAAACAGCATAAAAATTTTGTCGTATAGTTTGGAGGTCAGGGAGTAGGGCATTGTTTTACAAACAATATTTCTATTGTTTGTAATTAATATTAATTGCTATTAATTTCTAGTAAGAAATCATTTTCCTTCCAAAAATAATATCAGAGAAAGCGCATAAAGGCTAAATGTTTTCCTGTCAAAAACACAGAATAAATATTTATGACACGTTTTTCCTAAGCACTACTGAATAAATCTTTTTTATTAAAAAAATGTTTTAGAAATATATTGGATTTCAATTTTGAGGGAGTTTGCCTTGAGATGAAATAATAAAGATAGTCTTTCTAAAACTTTCTAGAGTAAGTTTTACGATTTTTTTTTCTTTTTAATCATTTCAGATATGGATTTTCTTTAATAAAGCATACAAAATATATGAAAAAATATTAATTACATAATCGGGGGGGGGGGGGGAATGGTCAGGGAAAAATATAATAAAAAAGGTGTTAAATACCAGTATTTTGTTAAAGAAAAATTAGACTTCTTTGACCTCTTTACATTATTTGAAGTATTTTCTATAACAAAATACTGGTATTACACTTTTTTTTACTTTGTTTTTTCCTGACATCTCGCCACCCTGGTAAATAATGTAGGTGTATATTAGGGTGGAGTGAAAAATCGAAAGTTGGAATTTTGATTTTGGATAGCAGCCAAAAGTTGCCTTTTTGAACCTCTAATACACGTGCAAAATTTCATTAATTTTGAAAAACTTCTTGAGTCCCCTACCAGGCCATTTATATTTTCATTGATTTATACGATAGATTCTTACCATAAATTGTACATTAACAGGATTTTTTGGTAATCCCGTTTGATATTTTTATATTTAAAATGTTTAGTGTAATTTCTTTCATCGTTTTCAAACTTTAAGTCTTTATTTTTAAATATTTGAAACGGTTTATTGAGTTTTAAAAATTGTACATTGTCATTTTTACAGTCAAAATGAGTATGTGTGTAAGCAAATCTAAGTTTACCATTACTAGAAGTTGGTGATTCTTCAAAACTAAATAAAGCTGTTTTGCCAACAATAGCAGAATGCTATAAAATATTAATATTATACAAAACAATAAATAAAAACATATCAGTAATTGTAAAGTTTCGTCAAAACCAGAGGTAAAAAAAATCCTGAGAGAAAACATCGGAGGCATCAATTATTGTAGTTTCCAAAGACGAATTGATCAAATGATAGATAACAATTTTTCTGAATATCAGAAGCTTATTCAATTCCCCAAAATCAAAGGAAATTATGGAAAATTAGAGGTATATGGAAGAACTATAAGTTACAAATATAATCTTTGATTTTAAGAGTCAAATTAATTGTATTTGGGACACATTACACCATCTTTTGGACCAGAAAAAGATCATTGCAGGAAGTATCAAAATATTGCACTGAAAAACATTTAAACTTTGATAAATTTATAGCAATGGGTTGTGACGGAATAACTGTAAAAAAGGAAGATAAAAAATCTTGTTAATAGATTTTTGAAACTAAGATTTAGTCGTCCGCTTTAGTGGTTAATAGCTCTCTGCAAACGAATTGCTGCTAAGTCATTGAACTTGATAAACAAAATAAAGGCTCACGAGCTTTTCCTGCTCTAATTGGAAAGTCGTTGGATCAATGTGAACAATAGACAGTTATGGGAATTAAAAAATATCTGCTTTTATCACACAGAAATGAACTCTGGAGAGTTAAGTGTAGACCAAAATTATCTTTGACATGTGTCAAACATTTGCATCTGGTTCATGCTCCTGAAATCTGGTAAATCGTAATCCAGCAAGAATGTCACACTCTAAATGATTTACAACTACCAATCGATTACTTGGTTTGCAGTTTGGAAGTCAGAATTCACCCCAAAATCTGAAGATTATGGCTGAATTTGTAATGAAAGTACATTTGTCTGTTGTTTCATTTCAAGAAAGATTCTTCTTGCGACAATAGAGCTCAAAATGTTTTTTTTTATAAACAATTAAGTTATTTTGCTATTTGAGGGAATATTTAAATAAAATTCTCAATCCCGTTATTCAAAAAAACGTAAACTTCTGTCATTGAGATGAAAATTTACAGGAACGATAACTGATAAAAAAAAATCATGTTGGAGAATTTGGATTCCGAAGAATATTGAAGATGAAGGATATTATATGTTCTACAATAAGACAGTTTCATATTCCAATATTGAAATTCAGTGTTACAAACTATATAAACATCATTAACTGGCAAGAATGTGAAATCACCCCTCATTCTTAAAAGAGCACAATGAGAGAAACTGCGGAAATTCTCAGAAAAAAAATCGAAAGTCCCATCTTTTCAATTGAAAAATTTCCCTGTTAGATTAAAGTATTCGAAAGATGTGTAAACTTAGTTGTTGAAGCCCCATTAGCGGCTGTAGTAGTAGAAGCAAGAACCGGATATATATGAGCAAAAATCAAATCACAAAAGGTAATACCTAATTTTGATAACAAAGACTAATATAAATTAGAATGAAATGAAAGTTTTAAAATACATCGTATACATTCTTTTCATTTCATTACTATATATTCAGAAAACTGCACTTCCTTTTTATTTAGAGAACTATATTTTATGTACATTCGAAAAATAAAAGTGAAAGCATGTCTAATTGTGTTTTCCTTTCTCTGCGACAATATGATTCATATCTTAGGGCTTTATTCACAATTCAAAGAGTTAAAACGCAACTATACTTAGATCACGTATAAAAACATTTCATATTTATTACTTTGAAGAGGTGTCACAAATAAAAATTAAATTAAAAAGTTGACATGTTTCGGTTCATTAATAAGAACCGTATTCATAACATATAAAATCAGTAGAAAATTAAATGACACTGGGTATAAATATGATTTAAAAAATCCAAACAAAACATTGCGCCCCCTATGATCGTGAAAATAGCCATTGCCGCCGCGGCATATAAATATAATAAATTTTGACCATATATTAAATTTAATAGGAAAAACTAAATGACTCTGGATATAAAGGTAATCTAAAAACCCAAAACACAAAATAATAAATATCAAAGTAATAAATATGAAATGTTTTTATACGTGAATGAAAAAAAAGGTGAAGTGATTTTGTTTTAGTTTTTGAAAAAACGAAAGCTAACAACAGTTTTAACATATACTTAGATCGTTCACAAGTAATACTAGAACTCATTTTTGTGTGTTATTTTACTGAAATCAGAAATTTAGTTTTAAAAAAAAGTTGATTAATTTACACTACATTGTGAAATCTTGATTTTCACAGAAAAGAGCATAATCTTTAAGAGCTGGTAGAGAACTAAAATGAATTCCAAATGGAAATGAAATTTTAACAATATATTCAGTGTGCCAAAAAGCAACATTTTAGACCTATCTAAAGGAAAAACTCCGAAAAAAAAATTTTTTTTTCGTCATTTACCCTACATAGTGAAATTTTGATTTTCACATATAAAGAGCATTCTTTAAGAGATGGTGAGAACTAAAATGAATTCGAAATGAAATGAAATTGTAACAATATATTCAGTGTGCCAAAAAGCAACATTTTAGACCTATCCAAAGAAAAAATTCCGAAAAAAAAATTTTTTTGGTCATTTACCCTACATAGTGAAATTTTGATTTTCACGTATAAAGAGCATAATCTTTAAGAGCTGGTAGGGGACTAAAGATGAATTCCAAACGAAATAAAATTTTAACCTTATATTCAGTGTGCCAAAAGGCAACTTTTTAGACCTATCCAAAGAAAAAATTCCGAAAAAAAATTTTTTTGGTCTTTTTCACTCCACCCTAGTGTATATATGTGTATATCTGTGTTATTAAGGGAACTCAGTACCTTTTGAAATTATTTATTTTATTTTATTATTATTTAAGAAATTTAAGGTACATTTCTGGCAAAGAAATAAAAGTGATAATGAACGAAAATAATTCTGTGAAGAAAATGTTCATTTAAAAAGGCTAAATTTGAAAAAAATAAATGAATTTTGAAAAAAAAAATTACATTTTCTCGTATAGTTTTGAACATTTTGAGCTATTTTTTATAAATTTAGAAGTGCTCTGTACAATTTTAACAAAACATCCGTTCTATATTTCATTATAATATCCCTAGAGATGAAAGAATAAAGATATTCTTTCTAAATCTTTCTAAATTAAATATTTTTTTTTTTTCGAAATCATTTCAGATATGAATTTTCTTTAATAAAAAGTATACAATACAGATGAAAAAAATAAATGACACATAAATAATAAAGGCATAGAAATTTATATCTATCTATATATATATATATATGTTATTAAAGAGGCTTTGTAACTTTAAAACATTTTTTTTTATTTAAGAAATTTGAGGTACATTTATCGAATAATCACAAAGGACTCAATCAAGAAAACAATAAAGAAAATGTTCAACATGCCTAAAAAAAATTGAAAAATTGTTATTATTATTATTTTTTTAAAAATAATTAAATTTTAAAATGTATCTTTTCATAGCTAAAACTTCTGGTGAAGTGTTCTGTATAATTTCAACTATCGAATTTACGTTAATTAGTTTTGGAGAAAATATAAAATGCGCAAGTACGTGTAAAATTACAATAAAAACTAAATTTATTGTACACTTTTATGTGTAAAAACAGAACATTTTTACTTTATTATAAATGCAATACTTACTTTTAAAGGGATTATAAGAAAAAGAAAAAAAATGAGTCGATTGAAGAATATGCATAAATGATTTATTATTTTTAACATGCCACGTTCTAAAAAATAAATAAATAAATAAATAAATAAAAATAAAACCGCTAATTAAGAAAAATTACTTTACATTGAAGGTGATTATAGCATTAAAAGGGACAGAAAAAATTAAAATTGCTTTTAATTGTATTTATAATTTAAGAATCTTTACGAAACTTCGTCAGAATGTACTAAGTATAATTTAGGCCAAAAATTAGAAAATCAATATTTTCATCATTTTTAGCCGAATAAAGGGCATTGAATCATCTTAAACAAAAAGTATAACGCTTAGTGAATCTGGTAATAAGCTCAAGGAAGTATAGTATTAAAAAAAGAAAAAAAAAAATGGAATGAAACCCGGGTTTACGATACACTTACTCATTCTGCTGAAAAAAAAAATATAGATACAGAAATAATGTAATCGTAAACGTTAATATATATATACAGGGTGTCCGAAAAGTCTGGAAACGGTCGAATAACTCGAGAAATACATATGAGATTGAAAAACGTAAATATACGTGTTAAATATTTTTAAATAAGCTACTCAGTGATACCAAATTTGACCTTCGTAACCGACCCCCTGGGGGTCAGAGGGGGTCCAACTTTGAAATCTTAAATTATAACCCCCATTTTTTATTGCATATTCGGATTCTACGGACAAAAATACGTAACTTTTGTATTTGATGTTTATTTCGGATCCTCGTTTATCACGGTGTAATTGAGCATATTAAATCGATACATATTCCCGCTTTTCCAACGGGATTTTCCCTAATCGAAACTAATTGGGGAGAATTTATGACATCAAATTCCTCGTCCTTTGCAATAATAGCGTTTCCTGAAAATCACCCGTGCCGATTATTTCGGTAGTGCTACAAAGTTAAAAATTTGATCCATTTGCTGTAGCGTCACTCCACAGCTTTTATAGAATATCTCTTTCATGACCAATGAGAATGTTTCATAACACAGTAAAGTACACTGTAAAAAAATTTACCCTTTTGCTGCATCGTCACTCCACCGCTTTTATAGAAAACGATTACTTTTACTGTGTTATGGAGCATTCTCATTGGTCACAAAAGAGATATTCTATAATAGCTGTGGAGTGACGCTGCAGCAAATGGGTCAAATTTTTGCACTATTGAAATAATCGCCACGGGTGATTTTCAGGAAACGTTTTTCCTACAAAAGACGAAGAATTTGACGTCAAAAATTCTGCCCAATCAGTTTCGATTAGGGAAAATCCCGTTGGAAAAGCGGGAATATGCATCGATTTAATATGCTCGATTACACCGTGATAAACGAAGTTTTGAAATAAACATCAAATACAAAAGTTACGTATTTTTGTCTGTAGAATCCGAATCTGCAATAAAAAATTGGGGTTATAATTTAAGATTTCAAAGTTGGACCCCCTCTGACGCCCAGGGGGTCGGTTTCGAAGGTCAAATTTGGTATCACAGAGTAGCTTATTTAAAAATATTTAACACGTATATTTACGTTTTTCAATCTCATATGTATTTCTCGAGTTATTCGGCCGTTTCCAGACTTTTCGGTCACCCTGTATATATGTATGTATATATATATTACGCAAAATATAAATAGAGTTTAGTTAATGTGGTAATAACTTCACAAAGGTAAAACATTGTTAAAAAAGCGGAAATTCACGGATATTTTTTTCCTGCATTTCACAGAAAGAGCCCTTTTTCACAACACAAGGGAATTTTCCGTTACTAATCTGAAAACTCCACCATATTTCCTGAAAATAATGAAACGGATCAAATTAGAAATAAAAAACGTGACACTCCGCTGTCTAAGGTCTCCGTGGCCGAGTGGTCAAGGCACCACGCCGCAAATTACCTGCGAGCGTATATTGTAGGTTCGAATCCCAATAGTGATATAAATAACGAAAACATAAAATGTCTAATTTAATCTGTTTATTTATTTTTCTTTTTAAACATATTTTAACTAATTATCCCTCCCAAAAAAATAAATAAATTATTTGCGATAATTTAAAAAAAATGTTTATAACATTATTTTTGTAAAATATGAGTACAATTTTTTTATACATTCAATAAAAAAAGTGATTTTAAACAGTGATTTTTTTAAAAAATTTAGAATAGTTAAAAAATTAAAATTGATTAAAAAAATAATTATTATGCATCGGTCTAAAATAAAAGAAGATAAACTGCTTACGAATATTCTAACGAATACATTAAAAGGAAATCTTTGAAAATCACAACAGATTTTCCCACTAACTCATGAGAGGCATACTTTGTACTTACTGGCATCAACAGCTTTGGCTCAGTCAGTAAGGACCGATTCTGCTTTTTAAAGGTCTCGCGTTTGATAATCAGGAATAAATTAAACAAAAAAATACGTGTGGCACTCGGGGACTGCCGCGTTAAAGCTATTGCATAGCATTTTTTATCAACTTATGCAATTATAATTATTTATATATTTTTTATTCATGCAGTTTTTTTTGTCTTTGATATTAATTCAAGTTTTTCATTTCCTTTGATATTAATTCAAGCTACACTTTTTGAGCGTGATGACCGATAAGAAAACAAATTTTTTTCTTTTATTGAATAAATGAGAAGTTAATATCGTTTAAAATATTTTTATTATCGTACAATACATGTAGGTTAATCAGGTATTTTTATTATTGAAACAATAAGTTGATGGTAACTGAAATAAGAAACATAAGTTTGAGACTTGATATCCTCTAAATATCTGAAAAATACTGCGTCAATGTCTGCCGAAGTATACCGAAGGATACCGTGCCCAAGTCTGCCGAACTGAAAAGTCGTTAGACGGAGTGTTATGCTTTTTTCTAGTTACGGAATTTCTAGATTCGGTCGCCGCGCTCAAATCCCGCGATAAAAGCTATGCAATAGCTTAATAAATTACCAAACAAAATTTGGAAGCGCTACGAAAATTAGATCGCGAGTTATAAGCATTTTAAATTTTTCGACCCTCACCGTGGGGGATCTACTGTCAGCAAATATTAACACTGTCTCATAATAAAATACCAAAAAAAATTTGGCCGCGCTCTGAAAATTAGATCGCGAGTTATAAGCATTTTAAATTTTTCGACTCTCACCGTGAGGGGTCTCCTGTCACCAAAAGTAACACTGTCTCATAATAAATTACCAAACAAAATTTGGTCGCGCTACGAAAATTAGATCGCGAGTTATAAGCATTTTAAATTTTTGCGACCCTCTCCCTGGGGAGTATTTTGTCACTAAAAATTAACACTGTCTCATAGTAAATTACCAAACAAAACTTGGCCGCGCTACGAAAATTAGATCGTGAGTTATAAGCATTTTAAAATTTTCGACCCTCACCGTGTGGGGTCTCATGTCACCAAAAATTAACACTGTCTCATAATATATTACCGAACAAAATCTGGCCGTGCTACGAAAATTAGATCGCGAGTTATTAGCATTTTAAATTTTTCGACCCTCACCATGGGGGGGTCTCCTGTCACCAAAAGTAACACTGTCTCATAATAAATTACCAAAGAAAATTTTGCCGCGCTACGAAAATTAGATCGCGAGTTACAAGCATTTTAAATTTTTCGACCCTCACCGTGGGGGGTCTCCTGTCACCAAAAATTAACACTGTCTCATTATAAATTACCAAACAAAATTCGGCCGCGCAACGAAAATTAGATCGCGAGTTGTAAGCATTTTAATTTTTTCTACCCTCACCATGGGGGGTCTCCTGTCACCAAAAGTAACACTGTCTCATAATAAATTACCAAACAAAATTTGGCCGCGCTACGAAAATTAGATCGCGAGTTATAAGCATTTTAAATTTTTCAACCCTCACCGTGGAGGGTCTCCTGTCACCAAAATCTAACACTGTATCATAATAAATTACCAAACAAAACTTGGCCGCGCAACGAAAATTAGATCGCGAGTTATATGCAAACGACGTTAGCCGGAGTGTTAGGTTTTCTCGTTACGGAAGTGCTAGGTTTTTTTTCCCGTTACGGAATTTCTAGATTCGGTCACCGCGCTCAAAGCCCGCGTTAAAAGCTATGCAATAGCTTAAAAATTAGAGTTTGATTAGCATTTCTCAATTTAACTACAGCTACAACTGAAAATTTACAATTTCTGTCACATAGGTTAAAGGTTAAATTTGTAAATTTTTTTAAAGCCGAACGCTGAGAAAGCGAACAGTTAAAATTTAGAAATCAATTGAACAATCCAGTGGAAATTTAATAGAAACAAGATTTTGAAGATCTTCGAATTAGAATATCGAAAACATTTTGGTATAGTTTTATTTATAAGAGCTTAAAATTATTTTTTACATTAGTATTTTTTAAAAAAAGCGTGGTGAGGGGGGGGGGGTCAAAAGAATATCAGATTCTAATCTACTTTTTGCTTAAAAAGGATCGTTTAAACAGAATTATTAGAAACATTACATGGTTTTAAATGTGTTTATTTGAATCAGTATTTATATTCCTATGAATGCATTCTATGCGATAGAAAATATTAAATTTTGTGTAAAAGTGAAAGAAGATGGAGTGAGGGGGAGCTTCAACAGAATATAACACCCTGTGCCTCTCTTTGATTAAAATGCCCCGCTGAAATATAATTGTAAGAAACATTGCATGGTTTTAACCATTTATAATGTAATATTTTAATCATTGGAAATTGTATAATAACTAGAGTTATATGTAATAAATATTTTTGTTAATACTATTATATTTGTCTTGTAAATAGTTTTTAACGTATAACACCAGACTAATGTGGATTCTCCAAACCTAAAGTTAAACTGTCGGCGTTATATAAAACATGCTTTAATATATTTTTAATTAATAAATAAGATTTTTGATAAAAAATATTATCCCAATGAGATCTCTTATTAAATTTTATACATGATCCATGTGGTTATATACCATTATCTCTATATTAGGAACAAAATTAACCTCTAACTGCTGTAAGCAATCTTACTGAACGCTGTCCCCCCCCCCAAAAAAAAAAAAAAGAATTAGAGTTTAATTAGCATTTCCCAATTTAACTACAGCTACAACTGAAAAGTTACAATTTCTGTCACATAGGTTAAAGGTTAAATTTGTAAAATTTTTAAAAGCCGAACGCTGAGAAAGCGAAAAGTTAAAATTTAGAAATCAGTTGAACAATCCAGTGGAAATTTAATAGAAACAAGATTTTGAGGATGTTCGAATTAGAATATCGAAAACATTTTGGTATAGTTTTATTTATAAGAGTTTAAAATTATTTTTTTACATTAGTATTAAAAAAAATAAGAAAAAATTATCAGTTTTAGGTACAAGACCCCCCCCTCCCCCTCCCCCGACGAATCTTTACATTTCAACAATAACGATAATGCTGTCCTATATTAATAAATAAACCACTTCGGATGTACCGGCTACTGTTGGGAATCATCCGGGGTAATAACGCCAAGGATTGAGGTTATTAGCCCAGTATGATTATTGCGCAGTACATTTTAAACTATAAATTATCTCGAGAAGATATACAAAACCTTCTACAACATTTTGAAAATACATGAAATGCATTACAAATTTATGTAATAAACAAAGAATTTCCGAATAAAAAATATAGTCTTCACATCACAAAACTTATCTCGCAAATTTTAGTTGCTTGTAAAAGCAATAACACCTACAAATGGAACACATTAACTTCAAGCTGTTTTTTGCGCTTTATATGATTCAAAATCCTTCTCCAAAGAGCACATAGGTTTCATTTATCGGATTATTTCATAATTATTCATAATATCAGCACCTGGCGTTATTACCCCTGCTGGCGTTATTACAGCAGGACACTTTATATATATATTAAAAAAAAAAATCCCTGTCGGCTGGGCCTATAGGCGGAGGTAGATTTCGATGCTCAATTCAACAAAAAAATACATGATTAGAGATAAACCCAGTTTAATAACTTCATTTGGCCGTTTATGAAAAATTTTTAATTTCATTTTTCTTCAAAAACTGGTTTTATCAGAATCATCTTAAGAAAAATTCAGCTCAAATGCCCGTTTTGACAACATATTTTGAAATAGATTCTGAATTTATTAAAAAAATCGACCAAAACAGTACATTATACAGCTCCTAAATAACAAAAAACTGTCAGTTGAATGCATTTGAGAAAAAAATTGAATCTAAAAATGAGTCATAAAATAACCTATTTGTTGTTTGAATACATACTTAATTCTTTATTCATGATTGCTCGGAAAATTTTGTGCGAAATACTCACTTTGACAGCATTTTAAAAAATATATTCTACCTTTATCAAAAAACTGGGCAATGCGTCACAGTATATAGTTCCTAAGAGGATCTGTAAATTGGATGCGTTTGAGAGCGAAAATGGATTTTGAAACGAGTCATAAAAAACGCAATTTGCTATGTGAAAACTTCCTTAAATTTTCAAATCACAAAGACTTCGGGAAATTCTGTTCAAAATACCCTTTTTGGTAGCCTTTTTTAAAATATATTCTGTCTTTATCAAAAAACCAATCAATGCATCACATTATATAGTTCCTAAATAAGAGGATCTGTAAATTGGATGCATTTGAGAGCAAAAATGGATTTAAAAACGAGTCAGAAAAAAACGCAATTTCGTATTTGAATATTTCCTTCAATTTTCAGTCCGGATGACTTTCGGAAATTCTGTTCAAAATACCCTTTTTGGTAGCCTTTTTTGAAATATATTCTGTCTTTATCAGAAAATTGACCAATGCGTCACTTTATACAGTTTCTAAATAAGAGGATCTACCATTTGGATGCGTTTAGAATCAAAAATGAACTTAAAAATGAGTCAGAATATAAGCAGTTTGGATTTGAGGTTTTTTCTCCAACTCCTATTTTTGTTTAATTTCTTTTTGCTATACGAATTGATCCTATGAAAAACTTGTCAGTATAAAAGTTGTAGATATTTTTGAGAAGGTGTAAAATAAATTTAATCAGATTTGATACCTTAAAAATTGACGGAGTTATGGATTTTTCTCTTTTTTCAGCGCCCTTTTTCTTTTCGTTTTTAATTTTTTTCGTCGGTAAAAGTTGGTGCTATCAAAAACTTGTAAATACAAAAATTTTAGATAATTTTAAGAACATTTACAAAAAATTTAGTTGGACTTGATATCTTGAAAATTGACGAAGTTATGAATTTTTTTCTCTCAAAATCCCTGTTTTTTTCGCCCCTTGAGCCCACTTCTAAATTTATCAAAAATCTGTCATGCATATACTTTTGTCCCATTTTTAAGAAGTAATATAAACTTTAAACCGATTCGATATCTACTTTAATTAAGAAGTTATGGAGATTTTTCGGTTTTCACAAAAACGCCCCCTATTCCGACCCCCTTGGTTCGATTTTGCCCATTAACGAACTTAGCCAAGATTTTATCCCCTTTGATTTTATGTACAAGTTTGGTGGAGATTGGTGAAAAATTATAGAAGTTATCGTGTCCATAAAAAAGTGAGATATATATATATATATAGATAGATAGATAGATAGATTGATAGACAGATATATAAACTGGTGCGATTGCAATAGGTAGTATTTCTTACGAAATCTACCTAAAAATACCGCATTTGTGATAATGGAGGATATTCCATCTACGTCATGATCACGTGGTTAAGGCAAAAACCTCTAGCATAAAGAAGGGAAAGCTCCGTTAGACGCAATGTAAATCCCCAGCAGCCAATGGAACAGGTCATGGGGAACGCAGTAGCACCTTCCCTTCTTTTCAGTTTGAAGTTCTTTGGGTAAATTACCGGTATCACGTGACTTTTTATAGCCTCTAACGCAGATTTGGAATATCCTCCATAATAAAATGTATGTATATAGAGTACTCACTCATTTTTAACCGACTTCAAGGATGAGGTTATGATTTCTACCTGTATGTATTTGTTGTTCACGCATAACTTTCGTAAATATGAACCGATTTTGATAATTCTTTTTTTGTTTGAAAGCGTATGGGGCCCATGTGGTCCCATTCAAATTTCATAAAAATCTGTTGATTAGAACTTTTTAAAAAATTAAAACATTAAAATTCAATATCTTTTCGAAGCAATCGACCAATTAGAAACGTTCATTTTTCATGTTTTTAAGTTACACATACATAGACACACGATCTTTTCAAAGTGTGAAATCCTAACAGAACAAGGTTCACATTTATTAACAGTGTACACTGTAAAAAAAATGACCCTATTGCTGCATAATCACTCCCCCGATTTTATAGCATATCACTCTCTTGACCCATGAGAATTCTCCACGATAGGCTGAAGTAATCGTTTTCTATAAAAGCGGTGGATTGACGATGCAGCAAAAGGGCCAATTTTTTTTACAGTATACAATGTAAAAATTTTGATCCTTTTGTTGTATCGTCACTCCCCCGCTTTTATAGAATATCTCTCCTTTGACCCATGAGAATGCTCCATGACACAATGTTAAAAATTTGGCCCATTTGCTGCAGCGTCACACCACAGCTTTTATAGAATATGTCTTTTATAACCAATGAGAATGCTCCATAACACAGTAAAGTAATAGTTTTCTATAAAAGCGGTGGACTGATGATGCAGCAAAAGGCTCAAAGTTTTTGTAGTATAATTGGGACAAAAGCGTCTGTAAAATAAATATTTGGGAATCAAATGCTGTCACTCTCTTATAAAGGCAGCCAGGTATAGGTAATGAGTTTAAGATTCCTCATCAAATACGCCACCGCTCATTTCCGATTGCGAAATTTTAAAATGGAGGGCCAAAATCACAGTCAGGTGTGATCCAGCGACCTCATTGGTCGTGTGGTATAGGTGGAAATCACTAACGCGTTTCTCCATTAGAAAAAGAGTAAGGGGTAAAGTTATTTTGAAGCAATTGTTACAGTCTGTTCTTATTTACGATAAACCATCGAAATTAACTCAATTATGATATTTTGATGACATTATATAAAATGTGAGTGAAAAATAGATTATAAATGAAAACAGATAAGATTTACATCAAATTGACGCTACATCAAAATGCATTTACATAAAATTTACATCAAAATGCCTGGCAATGCAATGCACTGTTAAAAATTTGCTACTTTTGATGCATCGTCACTCCATCGCTTTTATAGAATATCTTTATTTTTATCAATGAGAATCCTTCATAATGCATTTAACTAATCGTTTTCTATATAAGCGGTGAAGTGATGATACACTGCTAAAAATCTGCTGCATTTTGTTGCAACGCACTCCGCCGCTTGTATATAATGTCTCTACTGCGACCTATGAGAATGCTCTTTAATACAGTCAAGTAACCGTTTTCTAAAAAAGCGCTGGAGTGCGTAGCAAAAAAATGCAGCAGATTTTTAACAGTGTACAGCAAAAGTTTCAAATTTTTAACAGTGTAGTTAGGACAAAAGCGTCTGTAAAAGAAATATTTGGGAATCAAACGCTGTCACTCTCTTATAGAGGCAGCCAGCTATTGGTTATGAGTTTCAGATTCCTCGACGAATCGCCACTGCTCATTTCCGATGCCATTACTGCCTGTATAGGTATTAGATTGTTGCTGTTTATCGATTGAAGCATAGTGCGATTTTTGCTAAAATCTTTCTTTTTCCTTTTTCTGAGTGAAGGGGGAGTACTTTTGACTGACTACACTAGAAAAGCATTTTACTATACATTAATATATGAAGTCATTTTGCTGCGTGCTCATATATGGAAGCACTATGTCGCGCTCTCATGTGTAAGGACACTTTAATTGATGGATTGTCACCTTTTGATACCCACTTTCGATGACCGTAGGATTCGATGCAGACTAAGATTTCATAAATGCGGTAGCTTTTTGAAGTGGCAGATCTTGTCTGAAGAAGTTACCATACAAAGAAATTCTTAGGATTCACAACGATACTAACCGATATTGTAAGTGGTTTCAGAAAAGTTGACAATCAAACAGTGACAAGTAAACTGAATACATCAGAACTTAGCAAAGTGCGTACATTAGTAATGCATTACATAGAGCTATCGTATGCCAGTACACATAATTATGTATTACGGTATGCATAACTAAAAAGTAGGAAATAAAATAAGCTTTTTAAGAAAAAAATATCAACCGACTTCAAAAAAGCGCTAAAAAGAATTAAATAATTCTTTAAAATTCTCTAATGACAAAACGTTATCCAATAAGCACGCATCGGATATCAGGTACCGGCATAAAAAACGGTTAAATTTAATATGTATAATTTAATATCCACCAAACATAGATTTTAGAAATAATATTATTTTACAAGAGATGAATTGACATATTTATGATTTAATTTATGAATATATACATATAAAAAGTAATGAATTACTTTTTGAAGTTGGTGCCAAACTATTTGATGTATATTAAGAATTGTAGCTAAATTATGCCTAGTACCATAATTAAATTGGGGATAATCATTATCGATTGTGATTTTTTGGCACCAACTTCAAAAAGTAATTCATTACTTTTTATATGTATATATTCATAAATTAAATCATAAATATGTCAATTCATCTCTTGTAAAATAATATTATCTCTAAAATCTATGTTTGGTAGATATTAAATTATACATATTAAATTTAACCGTTTTTTATGCCGGTACCTGATATCCGATGCGTGCTTATTGGATAACGTTTTGTCATTAGAGAATTTAAAGAATTATTTAATTCTTTTTAGCGCTTTTTTGAAGTCGGTTGATATTTTTTTCTTAAAAAGCTTATTTTATCTTTCACTATTTTTTCACCACTTTCTTCATTAATAAATGAATTT
Source organism: Maratus speculifer (assembly GCA_964019185.1). Classification (NCBI taxonomy): domain Eukaryota; kingdom Metazoa; phylum Arthropoda; class Arachnida; order Araneae; family Salticidae; genus Maratus; species Maratus speculifer. Next base: position 94,574,196 of record OZ025295.1, read on the forward strand.
GGTTTATTCATATTTAAAAAGTTTATACACAAATTTTACGAGTACAGCTATTCACCAGCAACTGCCATTCACTGTTGAACTAAAATATTGTGTCTAAAGAAGATAGAAAAACACTCCGGCTAACGTCGTTTCAGCTCGGCAGACTTCGGCACGGTGCCGAAGTCTGCCGAGCTGAAACGACGTTAGCCGAGTGTTAGGTTTTTTCGTTACGGATGTGTTAGGATTTTTCGCGTAACGGAATTTTTGGATTCGGTCGCCGCGCTCAAAGCCCGCGATAAAAGCTATGCAATAGCTTAACAAACAAACAAAAAAATTAAATAATATAGCAGCCCAAAATCACTCGAAAAGTTCGAATTCGTTGACGATTGTTCGGTTCATTAGTTTAAATTAAATTATTATCATTAAAAATCAAACCTTGTAACGGAAAGTTACCGCTGCTGCAAACTGAGTTTTCCTAATTTTATTTTCCTAAACGGAAAGTCTACTAACGGAGCGGTAAATGGCTGGCTACTTTGCTGTCAGTAGTGTCGTATTCACGACCTATGTACCTTGGTTTATCCCCCCCTTTTACTTTGTTTTCCGACTTGAGTTCCTCTGAACTCAAGCTTGGCTTCGCTTTTTGTCCATTCCTCCCCCCTCGCACTTAGTTAGCGGTTACCTATGCGATTCCTTCTTCGCAGTTTTTGCAATCCCCAGTTTAATTACTTTAACTTTTACTTCCTGTTGTCTGCCTGCCACATTTGGCATGCTAGCCTGTGGATGTTGGCGATTCCCGGGTTTTTTTCAATATTTTGGCGCACGATGTTGCAGTTTGCCTTTTCTGGAGTGGCAACCCTTCCGTGCATATAATCCGAGGGTTTCGCTAGTGTCAGGCGGGAGAGACAGAGAAAGCCAATCCTTGGTGCTCTTGTGAGGGCAAGTTTTACAGGATAGCGAGCCTTTTTCCAGTGCCTTGCACCTACCAAAAATGTGCTTGGAAAGCCGCTGAATTGGGATTATCTTTATAGGGATTACCGTGACAAAAAAAGGTGACATTTTGATTTTTCTTAAATACGTTTTTATACCTTATCTAAATTGTACCAAGTTATTTTATGTCTGCTGCATAAGTGTTCTAATTTTGCTGACTGAAATGTATGTCGTCAAACTTAGTTGAATAACAATTCAAGTATTTATCTCCCCTTGATTTAATTCCACCACGGTGCCTAAAATATAGTTTGGACCGCAATAACCTTTAAATAAACGAAATAAAGCAGAGGTGGAGGAACGGGACATTGTGTAAGTTGATACTAGGTGAAGTTATAAATTTCGTCAATTGTATAGTCTACTTATATTAGTTTTTTTTCTTTTTAAAACACAGTCGTTGTAGTATATGATTAAGTTTATATATAGAAATATATGAGGTTTTGTAGGGAAATGGAGTAAAATTCAGAAGTTGACTGTACAATTTTTGGGTATTTTAAACTGTATTTGTGGTATTGCTTTCGTTATATCTTGTGAAGAATTTATCCATGTTTTGAGCTAACTTTATTGGTTATATTATTAAGAAATTGAATTATGTGCACACTTGTTTAAGAAGATTGGGCTTTGCTGTAACTCTGATAGATTGATCTTTTTTCTTGGCTTTTTATTTTTAAAAGCGAGTGTTAAACTTTCAGTTTATAAAAAAAAGTATAGTAAATTTAATTATGCCTCCTAAATCCATTCCACCGAAAATTTCAATTCAGCCATATTCTGGATCTCCAGAAACGGTTGAATTTTTCTTTGATCAGTTAACAGAAGTTAAGGAATTAAATAATTATTCTGATAGAGAAATTCTCCCAATTTTGAAATCTAAAATTCAGGATCAGGCTTTGAATTTTTACCTGGATACAATTGTTAACCTGAAACTTGACTCTCTATCTGAGGTTAGAGATGAATTTATAAAGTTTTTTGGAAGAAAATATGATAAGTGTAAAGCTTCTAATCAATTGGATAAGTGTTCAATGCTCGTTAATGAAACCCCCCGTGCATTTGCGTGTAGAATTCGCAAGCTTTGCAGATTTGCATACCCATTACTTGATAATATTGCTTTAGATTCAATAGCCTTTAACTATTTTTTGAAGAATTTACTTAGGAATGTTAAATTTAGACTATTAGAGGAAAAAGTTGACTCCCTCGAACTCGCTATTGATAGAACCGAGGAATTGATTGTTATTTATTCACTTGATTGTGAAACGGACAGTGCTCCGGTTGAACCGGTCTTTCATTTGCGTCATACACAGGATGAGGGATTTCAACCTGCTCCTAGTAAGATATTTCAGGAAAAAAAGCGGGGGCATCAGCGAAATTTTGACAAAAGAAATAACAATTCTAGGCAAAGATTGAGTGGTGCAAAATTTGAGACGTGTTCATTTTGTGCAACCAAGGGTCATGTCATGAAAAATTGCTTTAAATTTCAGGCTTTGATAGAAAATAGCTGTATAAATAGCAATAAGGTTAAAGATAAGTCACCGAAGTCTAAACGGAACTCTCCGAACAAACGTCATCATAATTTAAACTACTTAGAGAGACGGAGGTAACTGGCGCTCCGGTCTCTCATCATGTTAACAAGCCGGTATTAAGTGAGATGTTCAAACTGAGTCTCTCCTTTACAAATAGTTCATCTCAAACTGAGGACATATTTGTGGATCATAGTGAGACTATAGTGAATACTGATCATCTAATTTGTATCACATTTCATACGACAGCACGACTCCCATGCATTCAGTTAAAGTTAAATAAGATTGAGGTTACTACCCTCCTGGACAGTGGATCAACTTTGTCGTTGATTGATACTAAACATTTTTATGCCATAAAAGATAAAACTGAGTTTCGTTATCTGTCTAATAGAGTAAATATATCGACAATTAATTCCACGGTGGAATTTAAGGGATGTATTATGTTGTCGTTTAAGATTGGTAACCTTGTTTTAAACATAACTTTTATATTGCTAGTTTTGATAATGACTTTCAAATAATTTTGGGTTATGATTTTATGCTGAAACAAGGTATGTCTATCACCCCCGCGTTTAATTCTGCGCTGTTGCAGGATTCAGTTATTCCATTTATTAACGAATTTCAAAAAGGGGAATACAATTGTCATATTATTGACACCTCTGTTTCAAGTGATGTCACTGACAGTGCCACTGAATCCATCCAAGATAACAGTCAATCGGATGGTAATGAATCGTTTAACCGTGAACCTGAAATAGTTGTTCAAAACTTTAGAAAAGTTAAGATTCCCAGGAAATCGTGTGTCTATGTTCGTGCTAAATTCTCAGTTGAGCCAAGTGAATATTTTGTTTTTATGCCAACGGTTAAGAATCCAAAAATTATAGGACATGAATCGCTACACTCCTTGTCTCATATTAAAAAAAATTCTTTTATTATTGTCCTTGAAAACACTTCGGATAATGATATTCATCTGAATAGAAATGCTAAATTGGGTACTGTTTGTAATGTAACCGATGAGGATATTCAGAATTATTCTTTTGATAACGAGGAACAGCATCAATGTAATTTAATTGTCCCTTCTGATGAGGTTATCAGAAAGAGAATTAAGGAACTTTCACCTAATGACTTTAATCTAGACCATCTTACTCAGGAACAACGTGAGGAATTGGTTAAACTATTATGTGATAAAGCCCAGGCATTTTCGAAGTCGTTGGATACGATTGGGAGAACTGACTTGGTTTCTCCGCACATTGATTTGCTTAACGCTCATCCTATTAAGGCACTCCCCTTTCCAGTTCCTCAAGCGTTAGAACAGGAAGCTTTTGACCAAATTCAGGATATGTTAAAAGCGAACATTATAAGGCGGTCAAACTCTTCATGGGCATGTCCCATGTTGTTAGTTAAAAAGAAAAATCATCCGTCACAGCCTCAGAAATATAGGCTTGCTTTGGATTTGAGATTACTTAACGCCATAATTATTCCCTCTTCGTATCCCCTTCCTAAAATTTCCAGTTTGTTGTTACAGTTATCTAAATACAAGTATTTTACTACCTTAGACCTTCCGTCGGCATATTGGCAAATAGCTGTTCCGAAGGAACTGCAGGATAAGCTATCATTTATAACTCCTTGGGGAGTTTTTACATTTAAGGTTCTCGTTTTTGGTTTAAAGACAGCTGCTTCTACGTTTCAAGAATTGATTGACACTCTTATACAACAGTCTGGTGTTGACTCTTGCTTTTCATATCAGGATGATATGGTTGTCGGTGCGAATTCTTTTCAGGAAATGTTGGAAAAATTAAATAAAATACTAGATGTTTTCATCAAGAATAATGTTACACTTTCTCCAGAAAAGTCTTCCTTTTTTCAAACTGACATAAATTTTTTGGGATTTAACATTAAAGATCATAAAGTTTCCCCAATTGAAAGTAACATATCCAAAATAATTGAGTTTCCAACTCCAAAAACGAAGAGACAGACTAAGGGTTTTGTGGGACTCTGCTCGTTCTACCGTGCTCTTATTCCTTCCTTTTCTGATCTCGTCGCTCCACTTATACATGTAACTAAACCAAAGATAAAGTTTGTATGGCATGAACAGCAGCAGACTGCTTTCCAGTCTCTTCAGAAATTTTTTTTTCAGAAACCTGTTACATTTACCAAATTGGGATGAAAAATTTTACCTTAATACTGACGCATCTAAGCAAGCCATCTCGGCAATTCTTATGCAAAAAAGAAATGACTTGCTACTTCCTGTTTCATATTATTCTAAACTACTTACTGAATCTGAAAAGAAATTTCCACCTATTAAATTAGAGCTTTATGCAATCTATAAAGGGGTTACGTCATTTAAATATTACTTGTTTAATAAACAATTTACAGTACTTTCTGATGCTAAGCCTCTTAATCAATATAAAAAGTCAAGTTCACCAGCTGATGTGACAACTAGATGGCTTATGGAGTTATCCCAGTATACATTCAATTTCGAACATATTCCGGGCAAACAAAATGTATTGGCTGACTATCTTAGTCGTTGTCCGACTGATCCACTAACTCAGGATCTCACTACTAATCCGCACCTTCTTACATCTTCAGAACCTCTACCAATTGTTAATAGCAAAAATGATTTACATAATGATATTCAACCACAATTCTTAGCATCACGGGATAACTTTCAAAATCTTAGCCAAGGCTCTGATCACTTTGTAAACGCTATTGATCAACCAAATACTCAGGATCCTATTTTAGAAATCCTGGACGAGACTATTCTTAAAGAACAGTTGGCGGATACCAAATTAAAGCAAATTATTCAGGATTTGAATAGGGGCAAGAAGGGCAAAAAACTAAAAGGATACTATCTCCACCCTGTGAGCGGTTTTCTTTGCTTTTTCAAGAACTATTCTTATGAGAATACTGATTTGCATAGAGCGGTACTCCCACCCTCTCTCCAGCGAAAATCTCTTACTATTGCTCACATTTCACATGCTGGTATTCATAAGACTTTGCAGAACTTGCGAAAGCGCTTTACTTGGCAGCATTTTGTTTCTGATGTGTATAATTTTGTTAAATCATGCGAGACGTGCATGTTACATAAACATCATAAAAATAACAAGGCGCCATTTCTGCCAGCTCCTGTTCCTACGGCCCCTAATCAGAAAGTATCTATGGACATTCTTGGACCCATTAAGAATTCACATCTGCTTACTGTTACCGACCATTTCTCAAGGTATACTGAAATATATCTTCTGAATAATATTACTGCTCAAGCTGTTTCTAAAGCTTTGTTACACTATATTGCCACCCATGGAAGACCCGAGATTTTTTTTGAGTGATCAAGGTAGCCAATTTACTAGTGAATTGTTGCACTCTTTGAGTAAATTGCTGGGTATTTATCTCCAGACATACGTCTATTTCGCACCCCCAGGCTAATGGAATTTCGGAAAGAGTCAATACTCAAATTAAATCTTCTATAACAACCATGGCTTCTCAAGGTTTTGATATTTTCACTGCTGTAAAGATACATCAGTCGATCTATAATTCCACCATTCATCCGGCAACTAAATTCTCTCCGAATTTTTTACATTTTGGTCGAGAGATAAGTGATATATATTATAACTATAAAGGGAATCAGACATGGAAAATTAGTGGTAATAAAGAAGTTACAAATTTTGCAAAGAGTCTCGAAAAGGTTTACTCACATGCATACTCAAACAATGAAAATGGCCGTCAGGACTTATATGCTAAATCCCGTCTTAACAGAAAGTTTTCAAAAATTGAAGTGGGTGATACAGTTTATGTGAAATTTCCAAGTGTGTTTGAGAGGAAAATTCAAGGTCCCTATACTGTACAGAAAATAATCTCTCCAGCCCTACTTCAAATTACGTCTCAAGACGATGCCCATGCTTCATCGCTCCTTGTGCATACTGATCGGATTGAAAAGTTGCACAGGCGTAAACAGAAATTGAGGTCTACAGGTCCTTACCAGGGTCAACCAGTTACCCCCACTGCTCCTCCTCAAGTACAACCTAGCGCTTTATGCCAGAATTCTAGTGTTTTAAACCCTAATACAAATGTGCAGCCTAGATATGCACTTCGAGAAAGATGTAAAACATCCAAGCCTTAGAATGATTTTCTTTATTAATCAAGGATTTTTTTTGTAGAGTTGTCTTACAGTCTCCACATGTGTGCGGATCGGCTGGCCACCTTTCTTCATGCTGGTGCTGCTGTGACATATATACAGGTGCTCCTCACTGGCCCGGGAGGCGCTTTGTGCGATGTCGTTTCCACCTTTCCTGTAGGACTCTCTCTAATAAGTATCATCAATTTTTATTTTTGTTCTTTTAATCTGTTATCTAAATCCATTGTTTTCTTTACAGTATTTCTAAGTTTGGGTCTCATTTGTATTTCTGTAAATTTAAGTGGTTAAAATTTATAATTTTAATTTAAAGTTAGTTAAGACCTGTTAAAAATTTTTTTTTTTTTTGCAAGTTGCATGTTTGGGTTTCTACTGCTGCATTTATACTTTAAATAGTTTTGCTTCTAACCGAGTTTTGTTTTTTTTACTTAATTAAAAGCTGTCCCCTTACCTAGCTGGTTAAAAAAAAAAAAAAAGTCCCAGGCGGCTTCTTTGCATTGTTTCATCGATGATAGAAAAATGAGACTGTTTTGTGTAAGATTTGTCTGTCTGTAAATATTGAATATAATCTAGGTAGTAATTTATCTCACTCCTGCAAGGTTCTGTAGGAATTTTGTTTTGTAAAAAGCCCTTTACTGTTTTAAATGTAGGGTTTTATCAGGCTCCTTTACTAAAATGATACCTCTCTGTTACAAAGTTCAAATTTCGTTCGAGCATTTCGGTTTTGCTTGTAATTAACTATTGCTGTCTAAAGTTTTAATTTCCGTATTGTAATTTTAAGCATTTGTATTGTTGTACATTCTGACAAACGGTATGTTTTTCATACCATGCAACTGTTATTCATATTGACTCGACTGCGTACTGTGGTATAACTTTTAAAGTTTTGTATAAGGTTAAATTTTGTTTTTTTTTACCAGGTATAAATGGGGTTGTTTAGATTATCTAAATTTAAAGTCCTAGGCACTTTTTGGCATTCTTCATAAAGTTTAAAATTTTTACTCTGCAGAGTTACTTTTTATGGTGCACCAGTTCAAAATTTGTTAAATATCTTTGTTTTATTCCGAATAACCTCATTATTTTGTTTACCTATTAAAAATTCTTTTTTTGCTATTTGTATATTTTAGCACATACAGTTTTTTTTAATGATCATTTATAATGTCACTTATATATATTTTGATTATTGTTACCTTAAGGAAAAAGAAAAATATGTAAATGCTAATGATCCTTTTTTTTATTTACAGTATTATAAGTAGCCTTTATGTGTTAACGTACAAGTGTCGGCCAGTGTTGTACCGACTCGCTACTGTGTCTGGATCCAATGAATTTTTTTTCCCTTCGCGTGCAGGTGTTGTGTGGTTAAGTCCATACAACTTACAATCTGTATAAAGAATTTTTTTGTTCGCATTGTCAATATGCACTGCTCTTCAGCTAAATATGTTACTGTAAATTACAAAAATTTATGTGAATGTAAAGACATTGTGGTGGAATACCTCCATTCCGTGTTTTTCTCTTTTATAAAAAAAAAAAAAGTCTTTATGAGCGTAGGTATTTCCTTCACTCATTCATCCTTTTTTTTTTCTCCGTTGTCCTGGTGTATGTCGTATTCACGACCTATGTACCTTGGTTTATCCCCCCTTTTACTTTGTTTTCCGACTTGAGTTCCTCTGAACTCAAGCTTGGCTTCGCTTTTTGTCCATTCCTCCCCCCTCGCACTTAGTTAGCGGTTACCTATGCGATTCCTTCTTCGCAGTTTTTGCAATCCCCAGTTTAATTACTTTAACTTTTACTTCCCGTTGTCTGCCTGCCACATTTGGCATGCTAGCCTGTGGATGTTGGCGATTCCCGGGTTTTTTTCAATATTTTGGCGCACGATGTTGCAGTTTGCCTTTTCTGGAGTGGCAACCCTTCCGTGCATATAATCCGAGGGTTTCGCTAGTGTCAGGCGGGAGAGACAGAGAAAGCCAATCCTTGGTGCTCTTGTGAGGGCAAGTTTTACAGGATAGCGAGCCTTTTTCCAGTGCCTTGCACCTACCAAAAATGTGCTTGGAAAGCCGCTGAATTGGGATTATCTTTATAGGGATTACCGTGACAAAAAAAGGTGACATTTTGATTTTTCTTAAATACGTTTTTATACCTTATCTAAATTGTACCAAGTTATTTTATGTCTGCTGCATAAGTGTTCTAATTTTGCTGACTGAAATGTATGTCGTCAAACTTAGTTGAATAACAATTCAAGTATTTATCTCCCCTTGATTTAATTCCACCACGGTGCCTAAAATATAGTTTGGACTGCAATTAAGTTTTAAATAAATTTTTATGTTCGAACGAACTACATGTCTTGAGTCACTTCATATTTGACCACAGTTTTTATCTTAACCCACGGAAGTAAAACTTTGCTTATACCTGAGTTATTTTTGGAAAGTATTTGAATTATTAAACACAACGCAATTTCTCAGCCATCCATTTTTGGCATTTTACGATCACATGTTTTACATTTTTTAAATTGGGTCTACCCATTGACTTTTAGTTAACGTTGATGGTACAGGCAGAACCAACCAACCAAGACATAACAATTATAACTTCATTTTAACATCGTCGGCCATTATTATAAACACAACAAGTAGTTTTACCGTGAATTCACAGATTTTTTTTAACAGTGTAGGTAGTAAAGAAAAACAAATTATGGAAAAGAACTCAGATTCACAACCCACTTACTCATTTTGATGAAAAAAAATATTAGATACATAAATAACGCAGGCATAGGCGTATGTACTTCTGGCAGTAAACAAACTAGAGAATGTAGTTAATGTGGTAATAAGCTCAAGAATGTGCTAGTAAAGAGAAACAAATTTTGGAATAGACCTAAGTTCACAATCCACTTACTCATTTTGTTGAAAAAATATTAGATACATAAATAATGTAGGCATAGACGCTTATACATTTTTATTACTAAGCAAAATGCAGATATTATAGTTAATGTGTTAAACTTTAGAAAGTGATAGAAAAGAAAAAGAAATTTTGAATAAGAACAACCTGGGTTTACTTGCTTTCACAATTCACTTACACGTTCAATTTTTAAAATAATCGGTACAGAAATTATGTAGGTGCAGACATTAATATATTTCAGCTACTAAACAAAGTGTAGGAAGTATATCATACGAACTGAAAATTTCCAACTGAGCGAAAAGTTGCCCAGGCCGGGAATCGAACCCGGATACTTGGCTTACAAGGCCAATGCTTTACCTGTTAAGCTAACCGGGCGATAACCGGCTGGGATTTTTCGCTCAGATAACCTTATAGGCCATAACATCAGATCTATCATTTAGACAGGTTGGCAGAATAAGCCGTAGATAATGGAACTCCATTAAACGACGATTCCCGCGTGGGCAATTTTTCGCTCAGTTGGAAGTTTTCAATTCGTATGATAACTTTACCAATCAGTTAGATTGTGTTACTATAATAGTATACTGGAAGTATAGTTAATGTGGTAAGAATATAATAAAAAATAAATTTGGAATAAAATGTGTGTTCACAATTCACTTACTAAAATTCTGTTAAATTTTAAGGAAATTCAATTTAGACAAACACGTGTTTCGGTTGATATCCTAGAGATATTATATGCAATATAGAAGGAACTTTCGGATTTTTAGTAGATATATGATAATACACATTTTCCTCTTGAAATTTTTAACACTTTTTATACAAGCGCTTTATTTCGTACAACATATTCCCAACACAATCGAAACCGATTTTATTTAGAAAGTGTTGTTTTTTTGGCCTTCGTTAATGTTGCAATATTGTTTCAGACATTTGCAGTTTACTTACTGCAATTTCAAAAAAAAAAAATATATATATATATAGTGGTATTTAAACAAAAATAAGAACTGTCTGCCTGAATGACAGAGATTAGTGATCACTTCATTTTTATTTTTAAAATAAATTTTTCTTTCCTACCCAGACACAACTCTATTAGCGACATACAAAGATAGGTATATTTTTGTTATTTTTTCTTTTAAATTCATTTATAATATCTCTAAGTTAATTTTGCATACTTCGAATGTCTTTGCTTTTTATAAGAAATGAATTAATATTCGTCCATTAAAATCAATGCAAATTAAAGACTATTGTCAAGTTAAAAATTTAATAAAAGTATCATATAATATACGAAAAGGTTTTTTCGTTTACCAGACATTTATTCAAAGAGTTATTTTGTAGAATCTTTTTGACCGAATCCATTGATCGCGTGCGCGTGATGATTCCTTTATGAGTAGGCACGTAAGGAAAATAGTTATAAAATCTTTCTTTAGTTCAAATACAATACATTTTACATAACTAGAATAAAGGATGATTATTTAAAAAATAACTGCTTTTTATCCTCATATAAGAAAAATGCTCGAAGTGCGTTAAACGTTAAGTTAAATGTTTAAACAATGGTTGCTTTAAACTCAACGTATTATACACAATAAAACAATTATCAATTTATTATTATCATCACCATCACTATTATCAGTGTTATTTAAGCTACTTTTCATGTAATTACTGTTTGTTATTGTTTTTGAGATTGTTATTGTTGACATTGCTATATGCAAAAATTTATGTTTGCCCAACTGAAACAGAAATATATTGTTTTAATTCTCTAAAGAGATATTTTATATCTTGTAAAGATTTTTTTCCCTTAAAACTTTTTAACAAATGTAAATAAAATTCCCTTTCTTATTTATCATTACTTCATTAGTATATATGATACCTAAAAACCAATTAAATTGTTTAAAATCGGATGAATTACATGTGACGTGATTGACATTTTATTTCTAAAACAAAGTTGATGTCTAGGAAACAGTCCACCCCTTTTTAATCAGTCGTTTTATTGTTAAAGTTAATGACAAATTAATTGAACAGCTTTAGTTGTTTCCCTTGCATTAGAAAAAGAAAAAATATCTGATTTTTTATATAGCTTCGTTAAATAGCCAATTTCAGTCATTTTTTTTCCAAGTTAGTTTTTATTTACATCGCACTGAAAAACCTTTTTTAGTTTTAGATTAAGAAAATAATTTTCTTTTGTCTGCTCCATAAAATGTTACATGCTTTCTTGCACTATATTTTACTTTCTTTGCTACTTTAAATTTGAAACAAAAGAAAAAGAAAATCTTAGCTCTGTATATACATATATGTGAAATACTTTCAGAGATTTATTTCTAACAAAAAATAGAGAATGTAGATGTAGAATAAATCGAATTTGTTGAAGTAAAAGTAGTAAAATAAATTACTCGGGACATCACTCTTTAATCTTAGAATGTTATCAAATGTTACCATTTTGCAGCACTTTAAGTGTCATTTTTTACATTGTTCGAAATATAATGTAGCATTTGATGCGCTATACTTTTCACCAAAATTTCGATAAAAAGTTAATATATATATATAGATGTCATGATACGATGACTAGACGATATTCCATGCAATGTACAAGCTCCAGTGGAAAACCATGTTATTTGCAGAACATTCTACTACTCACTAAGAATCAACATCGTGACGAACTGAACAGTCGCTCCGGCAGTTTGACAAGCAGTGGAATAGTTTATTTGGGTATTTCCCCAGAAGAAAGTTCAATCAGTCTTTAAATTAATTTTATGAGAACTCATAAAATAGTTAATTTCTTCCCCGCAGTCACCTTAGCACACATCGAATACTACAACCTTCGTTATCCAGTCTATATCATCAGATATTCTAAATTAGCGGGAAAATGAAACGGGCATCTTAATAGTTTAAAAGTTAGTCGCATTCTGAGCTCCGAAAAACCCAAAATGAGAATTCAATATCTGCACGAAAAACTAGCCCCTCCTCACTCTGCGTCAATCATTTAAAAAAATCCAATTAGGATTAACTTCGAGGCTACACTTCATAAATCATCACCTCTGATTGGTCTACGAGGCGTGGCCTTCCGGTAGGAATTCATTCTTGTCTCGCAAATGGACTAGCCTGCTAACATCTGCACATTAACACAGATCACGTGATGTTAAATAAAAAATAAAATTAAAATCCCGAGAATGTTCTAAAAAGAAAGTTTACGAAATAACTTCCCGCCTTTTTTGAGAAACAAGCAATAAATTATTAATAAGTAAAATAAAATAAGAAAAAGAATTTTAGCTGTTAAAAGATTAATACATTACGAAACTAAGATTAAAATATGTTCCACAATTTTAGAATTAAAAGCTCAAAGAGAACAAAATGGCGCAATTTTTTTTTATTTTATTACATATTTATATATATATATATTCTTGTTCAATTTACATTTATTACATAATAACACATAAACAAGAGAGCTGAAGTAATTTCTATAAACTTATTTTCGAGTTAAAATATACATGACAATGGTGCGTGCGCTGGAATCTCAGAGACACAACGGTTTTCATTCAATCCCAATATAGGATTATTTTTATCGTCTCAAATTTTAATTAAACATGTAGTATTATCATATAACCAATATGAAACTCAGAACATCCAATAATATAATAATTCTTGTAATTTGCATAATATTTTTAGCATTTATGAGTTTCAAGGTGATGTCTAATTTATGAAAATCTTCACGAACTGGGATTCCAGTTTGGTATCATGAAACGTCTGCAATTAAGTAAACAAAACAATACTATACAAAATTTCTGATGTGATTGTAAAAAATCAGAATTACAAAAGACGCTAAATCTGGCAATCCAGCTCAAGAATAAAACGGGGATCCCGGAATTGGAATATGCTATTTTTGACTTAAGAGATAAGTTGTAATGTTTTTCCTGATTTTGTTTTCTCATACAAGGAATACTATACAACAACAAATATACGGTTCGTTTCGCTTTATAAACAATACAAAAAATAGCAGCATTTTATTTTTCATGATAGTCTTAATACAATCTTGAAACAATTTTTCTCTTTATTACATTACTCTGCTTTGCTCTCCTAGGAGAAACACATAAATATTTTTATACTCATTTTGGATGAAATAAATCTAGATAAACTTTTACAGTAAAAAAGCAAGTAAATAACATAATTTGAAATACACCAGATGGCTCGTTCCTTCTTCTTTAATATATATCTTACGAAACGTGAATATTTTTTTTTCAATTAAGTGTAAAAATTTATTGTAAAATGTTACTATAAAATGATCATTCATTTTCAAAACCCGTTATATTCAAATCTATTATAGTTACGAACATGATTCATATATGAAAATAACAGCAAAATATCTAAGATTGTACACCAATTAGCATGGCAGCACTAGTTCAGTATCCGTAACGAGTTTGGTCCAGCCTCTCCCGAAAGTACAGCTGGAAAAGAGCTTATGGGTCCTAGAATGTTCATCTGTCATAGCAGTGCTGCATTATTTCAAAAGACAGTACGGAAAAGAACTACCTTGTATCACGCTGCAAAATGCGTGGATTGAATTGACTTGGTCCTATGACCAAGAAGGCGCACATAGAACATTTGTACTTGAGCATAAAACTTGGATATTTTGTAGTTATTTTCATATATCAATCATGTTTGTAAATATCGTATTTTGAATAAATTGCATTTTGCATGTAAATAATTCTTTATTCTAACCCTGTATATTATTCATTACTGTTGGACGTTCCTCTCAGCCCGCACAACTTTGAAGAAAGTCCGTGGTAGTTATAGCTGCCACCACCGATATTATTAGGTGATATCGGTCACCCACTGTGAGGATTGTGTAAATGAACACCGACGCTGTCAATTAACTGAACTAACAGTTTATTTATACTATATATACACAAGAAATACACTATTTACAATTATATACAATTACAACTCGGATATAGATGATCCGCTTCAACATCAAATTAAATACCGTAAAAGGTTGGCTGTGTACTGTTCAGACTACACCTTCTCCCTCACACTCAATGCACGTTAGATTCACTTTACTGGAGATTAATTTCGGATCTCCAACACACGGATACTCGGCCGATGCTATCCGGCCCAGAGCACAAAACACCAGGACGTCTGTGTCCCTTGCTCTCCAGATACGAACTGTCTATGCTCTCCAACACAGAGCATTCTCTACAAGGACCTCTGTCCTACACACTTCCAGGTACGAACCTCAGATACGAACTGCTCAAAGCTCAGACAAGACTTGCTTTTCTCAACTCACTGCTTTGCCCAATATAAACCCCCCTTTGGAGCTTATCCATTGGACACATCCCACATTGCTTTCTTGATTCGTGACATGTTCCTTGTTTGCTCATCATCCACCTACATCTCTGACGGATGAACACGCCTCTCAATAATCTCCTTTCTCTAACGTCACCACCTGCACATGATACCTGTCAATTCTCACTTTAACAAAGAAAGAATGTCACCTTGAAAATTCCAGTACACAGCCAGTACAATATACAAAAGATTAAGATAGAGAAATAACAGAAATTCCAATCTGTTGCAGGTGCAGTCTCAGAACCTGACAATTACATTTTAAGAAAAACTTGTTGATTATACTCAATTTTTCCATGAATTTTACAAAAAAAAATATATGATTTAATTTCATTCCAATTTCTAATTCTTTATCAAATTATTATTATGATTTATACATATACATTTATGTATGTGTATTACGCTCATTACGATGTTTTCCGCTGAAACTTTTTTTATTTAAAATGATAAATACATACGATATCATCAAACCTAATAAAGATTGTAATTACCATTCAAATCTACAATCTGCTGCCAATATTTTGGCAAATTTTCAATCCCTTATTCGAAATATTGTGGCGAACGTGCACTGTTAAAAATTTGTCCTTACCTTGAACTAGATTTTGGTGGTCAGTAGCAGCCACTGTAAGATAGTGAAATTTTGTACCAATATTTGGAGCTAATTTTGAATCATAGTTCCATTAGTTGGAATGAGGTTGAAATAGATACTTTTAAATGTTGGTACGAGATTTCACCATCTTATGGTAGAAGCTACAAAGCACCAAAATTTTGTTCAAACTAGAGCAAAAGTTTTAACAGTGTGAGATCGATCTCATTTATGACCTCCTCATTTGAAGTGAAGAATACGCCAGCAAGATGCAGCTGCAGATGTGAAAATAGATAGAAATCTAATGAGGCTATGTCAAGGTTCTATAGTGGATGATGCACCACATCCTACACCAGCTCCTCTTGCTAACATGTAGCCGGGTAATACCTTGATGAAAAAAAAATTCCTTCTGAATTTGTTTCTTAAATTTTAGTAAATGACATCAGACGTTTCTTTAATATGCTGCTCTATATTGCACTGCTGATTGTCTGTCTAGTTTTCAGGTACACTTCGTAAAAAATTCCGCGACAGTCCCGACAAATGCAGAGATTTATTTTCTTGTTAGTTAAAGCACGTCTTACAATCGAGTTTGCTGATTCCCCATGTGCTGATCACTCTCAATTCGGGCTTGTATTTTTGCAATACACCTATTTTTCATAAAACAATTTCCTTTATATCTGAGCTGAGTCAAACAGTGTTTTTTCATTATGGTTGTCTTCAGTTCTCAATTAATGAGGCGCACAGCGGTTGAATATGTTTGATTTATGTGATTCAGAGGGTTAACAATTAATTTTTGGCAACGTTAAGCTCTAACGTGAAATCAATAATCGAAATCAAACATTTGCTTAAACTGCTCAAAATCAACTTCGTCAGGGCGCACAGAACATGGATAATCTTCAGAGTCGAAATTTCTAGCTTTTAACTTTTGAAACCAAGCTTTAACTGAATAATAAGAAACAATTTTGATACCTAAACTTACACACCTATATTGTGAAATTCAGTCGAACTGAATTTGTTATGGAACGTGTAGTATACAATCGTTCTGATCTGCTGATGTGATAGTTCCATTTTAAACATTTTTTACGCACAAGATAATAGTTTTGACCAGCAATTTATACGAATACATAATTCTTATGCTCTTCAGTCGTATGCAAATATTTCATGGTGGAAAAGCTGAAAACCACAGCTGACAGTTGTTTGCACGAAGCTATCTCTGCTTGGCGGGAAGTTTTTATTCAGCCTAATATATATTAAATACTGTTTTATAATAGTATACATCACAACAAGTAAATTTTTTAATCAAACATAAATTTCAACAACTGGACACCTCAGTTCCTCAGTTTGTCCAATTAATAAAACTCGCCAATTTACTATTCAGTATAATCGTTCAACCAACCAAAACCGCTAAAGTTCAATAATATAATTTTTGTTGTATCTTGAATATTATTTGTAGCATCTCTGAGTTTCCATGTATTTCGAATTTATGAAACACTTCTCGAATGAAAACAGGACACGGAAATGATGCTGTGAAACCCATAGCATAAGAGATGATGAGAAATCTTTCTGATTGTTTTGTTTTTCTATTCCAAGCATGCAATACTACAGCAAATATAATATTCATTTGGCTTTTTGAACAATACACAGAACATTGCAATGCTTTTTCCTGCTTGACAACCTTAATTTAATCTTGAAATATTTTATCTCTTTATTATATTTCTCCACACTGCTCTCTAGAGAAAAACATATACATATCTTTGATTCTTACTTTGAATGAAATAAATCCACATCACTTGTTAGAAAACCGTTTAAGAAAATAACATACTCTGAGATACGCGACATGACCAATTATTTCTTCTTCAATAGATATATTACGAAATAGGGATAATATTTGTTACGATTAAGTGTAAATACTTAAAGAAACTCTTGCTAATTATGCTGCATTTTTCTATGACTTTTATAATAAAATAACTTACAAATATATCTCAAATTTTAATAATAATAAATAGAATTTCATTAGTAAATAAAAACAAAATCATGAAATAAGACACATTTAAGTCTGAACTAAATATTGTGCTTTGAAAATCTCGTTCATATTTCGCATTTTGTCGGATACCTACTGCAACCGTGATTAGTGGTGAACAATTGAGCAAAATTGAGAAATTACCTGGCCATGATCAACTTAATACTATGTCCAAAGTAATTTTATGTCAATTAACACATTTAGAGAATTTTTAAGTGATATATCCTAAATATTAAATATATTGTCATACCACTTAGATTTTCTGTTACTTTGATATCCATTTTATGTTTTTATACAAAATATTACATACAATAAAATTTAGAAATAATTTATTATTGTGTTTATTGTAAAAATAAACTAAAACTGTACTATGTTTTAGATATTGTCTGTAAACAGACAATATTTATCTCGAATACATAGGAATGATACTCTAAAAATAAAATTGTATCAAAGAACATTTAAGTTATTTGAAATACAATCGTCCAGCAACAGCCCTTTCAGGACTCAACCAGAAGCAAAATATTCAAATTAATTTCGAATATGGAAAAAATATATGTGCCTGGAAGAATTACCGTGAATTAATTATACGGGAATCAAAATTAATTATAAGAGAAATACTGTTTTCAACAACGTTTTGTCTTTAAAACATAACAAGAATCTGGATCAATTTACTTAAAGAGATATAATACAAGTAATAGTTCACATGCCTCAATATCTACATTTTATTTTCCGGATAAAAATTGACTTTCATTTTCATCCCAATTACGTGACATTTGAAAATTAAGATGTTAATATTTGTATTTGTATTTTATTTTATACTAGCTGACCCGCCCGGCGTTGCCCGGGTCCGTAATAATAATGTTAAAGGAACTTGAAATTTTTATGATTTTATCTTTAACTCGAAATACGTGTAAATACACTGTTAAAAATTTTACCCATTTGCAGCATCGTCACTCCACCGCTTTTATAGAAAATGATTACTTCAGCTTATTATGGAGCATTCTCATAGGTCAAAAGAGAGATATTCTATAAAAGCGGGGGAGTGATGATGCAGCAAAAGGGTAAAATTTTTTACAGTGTCATTTTATTAAATATGTACCCCCCTGACTGTGTCAAAATTTGGTTTAAAAAAACTAATATTTAGCTCCAAAAATACCCAAAATGACTGCAATGGGAAACGCAGGAGGGAATATGTGTGCAACGATTGCATGATTTTCGTGTTAAAGTGTTGATATTTATCCTTAAAATTACTGTTAAGTGACTTAACTAAATACTTTTTTCACACAGATATTCCAAGTGAAATATTTTGAATTTCAAACTAATTATATCACTCTTAAATCCGACCGTGAATGAAATCGATTCTCGATGATTAGCTAAAACGTTAGTATATAGTATTATAATTTCAGAGCCATTTTACAAAAATAGGTGTATATTTTTTTATCAAACATGCGTAATGTTCATTCTGTGAACAAAATCCTAACCGTAACCTAATTGTATTGTAATCATAACTTGTTTGTAACCTAGCTGTATCTTGACAGTAACCTAACTGTAACATAAATAAACCATAAATGTAACCTGGCCGTCACCTTATCATAACCTACCCATAATCTAACAACAACCTAACCGCAACTTAACCTTAACCTAACTGTAACTTAACCATAACCTAACTGTAACCTAACCGGAAATTAAATATAACATAAGGCTCACCGGAACGTAATTGCAACCTAACTGTTACCTAACAGTAACCAAGTTCTAATTTAACACTAATTATTTTAACACACATGATTTTAACGTTTTACTTGAAAATATAACATAATTTTGTTAATACATTAAAATCGTCTGCAGTCAGAAATCTATATTTTAGATTAATATTTATTACTTAAGTTTTCATACATGATTTTAAAAGAATTAATTTGATATTTAATTATTGCTTATTTTCCAATTTCCTTCATTTTAAAAGCGAACATTTATTTTAATAAATATTAATAGAACAAAGACCATTTTAAAAATTTGCTATTTCCTCTTAAAATATGCTTCAAATGTAATTCATTTCTTTCAATTCGTCTTATAATACAAAATCCTTTCCACCTCCTTTTATTTGGCACTTTAAAATTTGAGCGATAAATGGTTTCATATTGCGAATCTTTTTTGAGGCTTAATTCACCTCCACTTATCTCATTCCTCCATGGGTTTCTTTAATTCTGTCTCAGCTTTCTTATTACTTCTGCGAAAATTTTTACACAACCAACCAACCGTAAACAAACGAAAGAGAAAAAAATGGGAAAAAGATGATTTTTTTATGAGAGTGACCTCTCGATTTTAATTAATTACTCAGTTAATAATTGGAATTTCAAAATTCTGAAGCTCAGGTGCATCAGGAGAGATTTGGGGCTACTTTCAAAAAAATTTTGAGCTTCGTACGTGCTGTAGATTTTGCTATCCATCGCAGACACACACACAGACACACACACAGATACACACACAGACAGACAGAGCGTTTTGTTCTTTTATTAGTATAGATTCTCGGTCAATGGATGTATTTACAGTTGAAAGTACTAAGGATTAAAAGTAATTTATCACCTTTTAAAATATATTTTGTCATCTTTAAGTAATTTACACATAATGTAGTTTACGTTTACCTTAAAAAAAAAAAAAAAAGATGAATGTAGTATTCTATTTATTTATTTATCGTAAAAATGTTTCTAATCGCGCTGACACTTCAATTTGGACCGCAATTTCTATGGTGCAGAATATTTGTTTCTCTCAGCAGTAAAACTTTTTAATAATAACCTTAATCTTGGTTATACTTCGTGTATTGTTATAAACAAATTACTACTATAGTGAATACGTTTTCACACTAAACCAATGACATTGCAATACACTGGCACACGTAATGCATATCACAAAACCTAATTAAGAAAAACAAATATTTACTTTAAGATTAATTTACTGATGAACAGCAAATTTTCTACTAAATAAAGGGAAATTCCTTTTTTTCGAAGAACTCTGAACTATTATCGCCTTTAAAGTGGTTTATCAAACCTAATTCTTTTAAAATAAGATAAATTTTGCGTTAGAAGAATATGTTTGTTGAATAAATCATGAGATTGTTCTTTTTACATGCTTAAAAGTTAAAACATGTTAAACAAATTTACATTTTACATTAGGAATATGCATAAGGAAAAGCCTGTTAAATAAAAGAAACAACTTATGTACATGAGTATGTATACAGATATACTTTTTTATGTTTAAATGAATAAAACTTTTTAAAGAAATTAAAATTAATGATGTTCTACAGTGCTCAGCAAAAGTTTAGACACTAGTGTTATTTAATCTTTAAATAAAAAATTATGAGCTCTTGAGTTACACAAGTGGCTATAAATATTTTCGAATGTATTTTAAACATTTTAGGACGAAAATAATGGTTTTAATATGGGATAATATTAAATTTAATTGGAAAAAGTTGAATTTCCATATTGCAAAAATTTAGACACTGTTTTTTTTTTCTGGCAACTGTTCATGCAAAACTACAGATTTCAATGTCATGATGGTGCTTGTCTGAAATATTTAAGTATGCCTTGCTATAGCATCGTTTAATGAAGATGCCACGAGCTAGAAATATTCAATCAGATGAGCTAATTGAAGTAATGAAGCTGAAATGGAAAAGGAAGAATATTGAGAAATTTCAGTTACATTGAATCGTCCAAAGATTTCTGTCTATGAACTGCAGACTAAGGGTAACTCCTTCAAAACAAAATATAAATCTGGAAGACCTTGTGTTACAAGAAAATGAGATGACAGAAGGATTTACAAACTGGCATTTGCACAAATGATGATTGACAGTCACATTAAAAGTATGCTAGGACTTTCCGTGTTGACGGATATGATTCGTAAATGAATTAAAGAAATGGATAAACCAATTTACATGAAAATGGTGAAGCAACCAGCTTTTATATTTCACTACGAATTGGCTAGAATGCAATGTATTTGTAAACATACATCATATAAACCTAAATGGTACACTAAGATATAAATTAATGAAAAAAAGTGGAATTTGAATGGTCCAAATAGGTAGGCATACTATTGGCATGAGTTACGTAAAAAGGCCTGGGATTGCATTTGTCAACAACAAGGAGGTGACTATTTAATGATTTGGTACTCAGTTGCTTTAATGCTCGAGCATCTCGGGAGTTATTCAATGGCTGCCAAGCAATGCAAGATTACACGTATACGTTGGAGAACAATTTACAGTTATTTGGAGAACTTTTAGCTGGTCCAAAGTATGTATTTTAGAATATAATGCACATGTTCAAGTTGCATACAAAACAAAAACTTTGTTTAACTCTCAAAATACTACTGATCTCAACTGGCAGACGTGCAGCCCTGATCTGGGCCCAATTGGAAACCTTTGTGACATTATATCTTGTAAGGTTTAACCAAACTTTTGCTATACTCATATGTTAATGAGCTTTGAACCGCTTGAGTTTGGTTCAAAATAGCCCCCTAGGGACGCAGAATTTAGTTTCTTCGATAGTAAAATACATTCGTGCACTAAATGCATTCAATGTGGGTGCAACACCATTTTAATTTATGGTTATTTTTCTATATATATACAGATTGTCTATACTTTTGCCAAAATGTTAATTTCGTTTTTTTTTGTCATAATATATCATGTAAATATGTAATTTAAAATTTATTGTTTGTGCGAAAAGGATAAGCATAAGTAATGTATGACAGATGAATTAGAAATAATCGTTACGTATTTCTGAATATAGAAGAGCAATCGATCATTGTTTAAACTTTTGCTGAGCACTGTAGAGATATAAGATATAAACAATGTTACGTGTTTATCCATATATTTCATTTTAGATTTTAGATTTTAATACAATATGCCTAACATAAATTCTGGATTCATACAGCGACTGAGAAGAATTGAAAATGTCAGAGCACATAATTGTTGAAATTCTTAATTTTTTTAGGAATGTTTGTTCTCTGTAATTATCTGGTTGTTCTCTGTAAGTACCTATATGTATCATATATATATATACAGGGTGTTTCGTTACCAGACCGACAAACTTCTAGGGGTGATAGTAGACATAAAGACAAACAATATTAAATAGGAAACCATGGGGCGCAAACGTCTCCTGCAGGAACTAGGGGCCATTAAAGTTTAAGGTCCAAAAATTCAAACGCTGATAAAAATTAGAAAAAAGGGTCGATTTGTTTGCGGTTTTCTCTAAAATCATTCTTTATATCACGATTTTTTATTTTTTTAATTTTAAAGGTTAAGTTCGAAAATTGTCGGTAGAGGGCGCTTTAGATTTTAGAGTAACGAACAAATACTTTTTGCCGTTCTTTTGTGCATGGGGTTGAAATTATTCTAAAATTTAGACTTTAACTTAAATTTTAAGCCCAAAATCGGAAACATGGGGATCGGTTAACTAGCGAAAATTTAACTGTGAACCGAGGGGGAGATTTTAAATGCTCATAAACATTGGACAAACTAATCGATTTTGTTGCGGTTTGCATGTATGTCATTCCCTTGGTAAGTATTTTATTCAAAATGACGTACAGCTGTGGTGTCCTCATTTTTTCATAGAGGGCGCTTCCGACATATCTCCGATATTTCAATGGCATTGCTCCTGGGTGTTTTACTACCAGACTACCATACTTCCAGGAAGTGTTAGGAATGCAAAAGCGACTCGGAATCACATAAGAATGTAACGTTGAAAATGTCTTTTTTGCGAGTTATGGTTAAAGGAAGCAGAGAAAAAAAACAACAGAAACAAGCAGAGAAACAGCAACACATTAATATGACATAAAACAGTTTGTTTAAAGGTTTTACTAGAAAAGATGTTCGAAATTGCGACCAGAGTAATTCGACATGCTTGACAGCGGCATCGCATGTAACTCCTCACGCTTTGAAAGATTCCTGGAATATTTGATAGATTTCCAGAAGCTACAGAAATACGAGCTGCTAAGTCTTTAACTGATGGTATGGGATTCTCATACACCCAACTTTTCATGTGACCCCAGCAGAAGAAGCTCATACTTGATAGGTCCGGTGATCTGGGAGGCCAATAAACCGGGCCACCACGACATATCCACTGCTGTCCATATGTTACGTTGAGGTATCGGTGAACATCATTGGTAAAATATGGAAGAGCCCGATCATGCTGGAACCACGTAGAGCTGCGCAACGAGAGATAAACTTTCACGCGCATTACCGTTCAGCTCCATCTACCGCAAGAAAATCGCAGCGCCATCTACTGTCGCTTTCAAGCATTCCGGACTTTTTCTGGTTGTAATTTCGAACACTTTTTGCAGTAAAACCTTTAAATAAACTTTGTTCTGTCACTTTAACATGTTGCTGTTTCTCTGTTTGTTTCTGTTGCTTTTTCTCTGCTGTTTCTTAAACGTAATATGCAAAAAAGCAATTTTCAACGTTACATTCCTGTGTGATTCCGGTCATCTTTGCATCCGTTACACTTCCTGGAAGAATGGTGGTCTGGTAGTGAAACACCCAGGAGTAATACCACTGAAATATCGGGCATGTCTCGGAAGTGCCCTCAATCAAAAAATGAGGACATGAAAGCTGTACGTCATTTTGAATAAAATAATTATCAAGAGAATGACCTACACGCAAACCGCAACTAAATCGATTAGTTTGTCCAATGTTTATGAGCGTTTAAAATCTCCCCTTTGGTTCACAGTTAAATTTTTGCTAGTTAACCGATCCCCATGTTTCCGATTTTGGGCTTAAAATTTAAGTTAAAGTCTAAACTTTAGAATAATTTCAACCCTGTGCACAAAAGAACGGCAAAAAGTATTTGTTCGTTACTCTAAAGTCTAAAGCGTCCTCTATCGATAATTTTTGAACTTAATCTTTCAAATAAAAAAAAATAAAAAATCGTGATATAAAGAATGATTTTAGAGAAAACCGCAAACAAGTCGACCCTTTTTTCTAATTTTTATGAGCGTTTGAATTTTTGGACCCTAAACTTTAATGGCCCCTAGCTCCTACAGAAGACGTTTGCGCCCCATGGTTTCCTATTTAATAATGTTTGTCTTTATGTCTACTATCACCCCTCAAAGTTTGTCGGTCTGGTAGCGAAACACCCTGTATATATATAGCACTTAAAGAATAACGTGTATCGGCAGATCAAGTGCTATATACATAATTTACGTGATTATTGCAGCTATAGCGCTGATCATGTGGATTTTTTGTGAACCTAAGTTCACTTAAAACTTTAAAACTTTTTGGACTATATATATATATATATATATATATATATATGTTTTTCCTAACCGTAACTTTGTATTTTAGTTCGAATTTAAAACAATAGGTGGCGCTGACGGCGACTGAAGGCCAGGTGATCCATGCTAAGTACAGCGTCGACCTGGCCTTCAATCGCCGTCAGCGCCACCTATTGTTTGAAATTCGAACTAATACAAAATTACGGTAAAAAAAAACTCCTGACATTATACATAACCCTCCTGCAAAAAAAATTTAAATAGCTGTCACCGTTTGCAAGTTATTGCATTTTAAAATCCATCAGTCATTTTTGGGACACCCGGTATATATATATATATATATATATATATATATTAAATATTTTTTTAATCAATGTTAATTAATTTTAAAAATACTGCAACGAAAAGAAAGTAATTGTTTCATCATCTATTTACGTTTCTGAATTGTGATCTTTTCGCGATCATAAACCTTTTACATGTGTAATAGAAGTCTATTTTTCATTTATTGTGCGAGCTATAGCACTTTGAATTTCTACTGTTGCTCACATTTTGAAATGATCTGATTTTCGTCACGTGATAACACGCGTATTTATAAACCGATTTGGATGTAACTTGGTGCGTACATTAGGGTGGATCGAAATTTTTTTTTTCACAGTGTCAAAACCTACCTATGCGGAAAAGATGTTCTCTTGGATGGAGATTAAGGGAAATATAATTAAAAAAAATAATTTTAAATTTTACTACTGCCACAATGAGTTTGAATTTCGAAAAAAATTGAAAAAAGACCTAATTTTGGCTATATTATTTTTGATTCAAAATAATAATTTAAAAAATTATCCAAAACCTACCTATGCATAAAAGATGTTATATTATATGCTGAGTATGAGAAAAATAATTTTAAAAAATAATTTCAAAGTTTAAATCTGCCACAATGTGGCTCAAATTTATGCATTTGAACATTTTTAGGGTAAAAAAGCAACTTTTTTTTGTAAAATAAAATATGAATTTTAGACATTTTTAACATTTATTACAATGAGGGGATATTTAATTGATTACAAGATAAAAACTTTAGTTTCTTATTTAACAGCTTCATTAGTATTAAATCAAGAAAAATCGTCAACATTGCAATTGGCGATTATGACGTTCGGTATTGAAAATCGACATGCGATTTTGTAATTGAATTCGATTTTTATAAAACCGTCTCTTATATATTGTCCATACACCACAGAAAATGCTTCCGTGACTCTTTTGATTATTAGTTTTGTAGAATGAGCGTTGCGTGAATAGATATTATTGATAGTAGATGTTATTGCCACTGGAATGATTGCTGGATTTACATATTGCTTCTGAAATCATGTCGTTACTAAATCCGTCAGTTAGTGGAGGTTCGACACATTTTCCTATTTAATTAAGTTTATGTAATCCGTCGCAAAAGGTAAAAATGCTGGTAAATGGAAAATATAGATATTTTGTAATGTAATGATTAGGATTACAGCAGATCGTTTGATTTCACTTGCGCGCTTTTAGAATTCATATACTGACATAAATGAAAATACAAAAAGCTTCTAACATGCTGCGAATAATCTTTCTATTTCACCAGTGAAACATTTGTGCCCAGCCGTGGTTCCATCCACGCTGCAAAAAGATGACATACTGGAACCTCATTGGCGTGTAATTAGCACAAAAACCATTGTAGTGGATGCTTGAAGATCAGTCCCATATTTCGAATAACACATCCTTTAACATCTATGCTAACAGATATTCCGTCACAACCGATCGCAACCAACTTTGTTACATGTATATTATTGTTAACACATGACAAAAAAATGCACGTCGTGTTTTCAAATTGTTTGGTACTCTCACAGAATTTATATATATGTGGCCGATGTATTCGAAATCCAGTTCTTTTTTCAAGCTCAAGTCTGCTTCTATTATGATTTTTCTTCTGTTGTTTTCTAGTGGTGTAGTCTGTCTTTACACCCATCAAAGATTAAAGAAAATGGTCATGATCATAATCTTTTACAAATGACTAAAGAAAATGACTAAAACGATGGAGTGGTCTTTGGTTTGTTTTGTCATGCCGATTTTTTTCTGTCAGTAGCATTCGATTCATAGTTTTGTGAAATAATGCCCACATCTTGAAGTGCACCAGACACGATGACAGCACCTGCTTGGTCGGAAGTGCCCAAACTGTCCAATATTCTGATGATGTGATACCTAGCTCGGCAGCATTTTGGATTTTCAATGATAGCTGATGATGCAGAAAAGTGAGTTTGCTCTCAATACGTCGGTTTAGTTTACACTCAATATTCATATTTATATTCAAATCTATTAAACTGAAAAAATAGGCAGTACTTTCGGAAATGGTCCAAAAGACTGTAGTAGCTTTCAATAACTTATTTTGTTTTACAAGAATTAAGAAGCGCAATATTTGTCGTTAAACAGTTTAATTTTTCTTAAAATGCTGCTGTGGTAAGTTATTGAGATTGAATCTTATTTACAGGTCACTAGTAACTTATTAGCAACTCCTTCTCACTGGCAGGAAATAAATAGATGTTGATCGATTCCTTTCTTCGGTTATTTTTTAAATACCAATATGTAAATTTTATAACTTTTTGTAATAGGGAGCATATTTACTGGCATAAAAAAGCTAGACCCAAATAGGGTGTAATTCATATCTCTCTCTCTTTTTATTTTTTTTTAACAACGCCATGGTACAATAATATTCAAGGTACTCTAAGCTACACAATACACAAGCAGACAAATTCTAACTGAAAAAACTGGAACTGCCAGTTTTTCGAAACTTTAAATCACTTGCAGGAGTGTTAAATTTCGAAATTAGTTTTATTTTATTTTATTTTATTTTATTTTATTTTATTTTATTTACTTAATATCCATGCAACATAATATTTCTTATGCAAAGGTAGGTTTTTATTGATATTAAAATGATTATTTTGAGTCAAAAACAAATCTAATCAAAATTAGATCTTTTTCCATTTTTTCAATATTTTATCGAATTTTCAACTTTTTTTTTGGCAGTATTAAATTTCGAATTTGTTACTTATTATTGTATTTTACTTAACCTCCATACTATATAACATCTTTTCCGCATTGCTAAATTTTAAAATTTATTAAAATATTTAGTTTTTGACAAAAATAACCTAACCAAAATTCGGTCTTTTTTCAAATTTTTTCGAAAATTAACACTTTTGTGGCAGTATTAAATTTTAAAATTAATTTTTTTATTACTTTTCCCTTAATCTCCATACAATAGAACACCTTTTCCGCATAGGTAGATTTTGATGAATGGTAATTTTTTTTTTTCGCCATAGACAATCGATCCACCCTAGCGTACATAGTACATAAGGATGCCTGGACCGAGTTTATTGGCCATTACTATATATGATACATATAGGTTTTTAATAATCAGAAAACATAACAAAAGTAGAAAATGCAGGTTTTGCGGGAAAATGCTTTTCTGATGAAATCCTCCCCCTCTCACTTCCATTCCACTTAAAAACTCCAGTTAGATAATTTAATACAGATCTAGTTAGGTATTTTATACATTTTTAATGATAATAAATTAAAAATAAAC
Organism: Maratus speculifer; assembly: GCA_964019185.1. Classification (NCBI taxonomy): domain Eukaryota; kingdom Metazoa; phylum Arthropoda; class Arachnida; order Araneae; family Salticidae; genus Maratus; species Maratus speculifer. Next base: position 94,602,462 of record OZ025295.1, read on the forward strand.
TAGCAATATAATAAAATAACTTAGATACTACCCAAGTATTTAAAAATAAAGTTTCTTCACTAGAAAAATATTCAGAAACGTATTTTAAAACATCAAATCATACCAAAAAAGGCGTGAAAATGAATCAAATAGGAGATATTTAAAGAAGACTCGATCTAACATAAAAACGATGCAAGACCCAAACAATAATTCATGGTGATTAAACCAGAATATGCTTGGAAAACGAAATAAATTAAAAGCCAAAAAGCGAGAGAAACACATAACATTCTTAATTTATAATCATTAATTAAGTGATTGGAATGAAAATTGATGTAATATTTTGACCATATAAGCGACTATATTAACACTTTAAGTGTCCTAGTCGGGTTTTTCTATTAGGTAACTTTCGCAAACAAAGGCTAAACACAAAATCAATACTAAAGCTATTTTTTAACTGAATAAGATAAATAAATATGTAAAGTTATCAAATAAAAATTCTCATACTAATACTTTTCATAACTACTATTTTCGGAAACGTTAAACATCAATGGGAAATTCTCCAGGACACATAAAGGGTTAAAATAATTATTTAGTCCATAAGTACGATTTAATCGTAATCAAATCAAGCGACTACGTCAAAATAATCATTGATCACTAGTCTAGGAATAGAATTGAAACTAAGCTCAATCGGTCAATTTTTAATCATGAATAAAAAATTAATCGTGAGTTTTCAATCATTAATCTAAATTCAATTTTGAAGTACCTTCATAAATCGGGTAAATATGTCGAGATATCTGACTATTTTTTGAGCATCAAAGCCAATTAATTATAATTTAAAACTATTTTTAGGAAAAATACAAAAATAGGCCATATATTGATTACTTTTAGATAATTTCAAGAATTTATGGTAATTTAGTAAAATTACACAAACTGCAAAGAATTTTATCTTATATGTTATTCTATCAATATTCTATCTTTTTCTTATGTGTACATTTATTTTCTATGTATGACAATGGTGATGGCAAAAACAAAAACCTTACAGATATATATATATATCCATGACTTATGAAATATCGCATTTGTATAGATTTTTTTTCTTCTATTTTTAAAATACATATTTTTGCAATTCCACGAAAAAAAAACTTCAAAAATAAAAGGTATTTATTCTGAAATTGGATTATTAGTCTGTTGCTTCCACAACAGTATCAATACCTTGCAGCTGAAATTTCATATTACTATTTCAATAACTTTTTTAAAAATCATGCTTTGCATATAGAATTTTCGCTAACAAGTACATTTTCCATAAAACATATTTAAATCTTATTTTTAAGAAGTGCTAAAATTAATTACAGTTATGTGCATTTATAATTATTGCATTTATGAGTCGTGGCAGTCGAGGCAAATTTCAGCAGTTTTTGCGTAAAGTTAAAAAAAAATTGCGTTGTCAAAAATTTAGCACTTATTGTTTTATTTAAAACTGTCAAGTTTTAAATAAAACTTGATCTAACTTGCCAATCTATCATAACTCAGATTTTATGAACATTAAAATGATATACACATATTTATTAAAGCAAGGAATTGGGGATTAATAAATGCATTAAAATGAAATGTAAATTTTTGGACGAAAGTCAAATTTTAAATATATTCAGAAATTTTATGTATGGAAAAAACAAGATTAAAGATATACCTTACTTAATCAGGCACGTAGCCAGGGAGGGGGCTAAGGGGGCTGAAGCCCTGCCCGAACATTAAAAAAATTAAGTTAAATCAAATAATAGTAAAAACTGCCAAATTTTTTTTCTTCCATCACATTAGAATAGCGTATATATTTAGCTGTAAAAATTTGTTGAGCTAAAGTTATGTAGTGACGAATCGTCACAACATTGCTAAATTAAATATGTACATATAAAGAATGATTAAGCACAACTAAAGCGCAAATACATGAATATTCGTATATAGGAAAAAAAAAGAAAAAAAAAAGAAAAAAAAGAAAAAAAAGAAAAAAAGAATCATTGATTAAAGTAAAGTTTAAAATTTATTTTATTCACTAATATCTATTTTAAGTTAGTTTCATTCTTTCAGGTTGTAATAATAATTTTAAGTTTCAGGAATAGATGAAGGCTATTTTTTGTTTGTAATTAAAGCTATAAACTTTATGACTCTATAAAGTTCGGTAAGAACGAACGGTTAACAATGAACACCCAAGTAGAAATTCAATTGCTCACCATAAAACTTCAGACGTAATAATAGCAAGGTTGTAAAAAAAACCCAGACTGTCGCCAATCTTGACATTACGTGCAGAAGCCAACAATAAGAGAATTTACAGCCGAGAAACGCCCACAGGAGGGAGAATTGAAGAGGAGTCCGATGATTTTCCGCAACCCGTGGGAAAGAGATAAAAAGTTTTTGCTAGTGGCCAAAAGGGGTGTAACTCCCTACTGGTCAAGCAGGCCAATAAGAAGTGCGATGCAATGCCCCCCCCCAATCAAAGCGATAGCAGAAAACCAATGAAAAGAAAAAAAGGTTTTGGGGAGGAAACAAACAAACAAAAAAAAATGGAGTTCTCTCGGAAAAAGGAATCTAAGATTAATACAGTTCTTGGTCCCAGCTATGTAGGTAGTAAAATAGAAAAGTTTTGTAAGCGAAAATCATCTACGGAACGGGGAAGCCCATGATTTGACAAGCATCCAAGTTTCTTTGACATATGATCGAATTTGCGAAAAGAAAAAAGAATGTCTGAAAATTACTGGAACTTCCAACATCAACGTAATGAATTTCAGGCAATTCCAGATGGCAGTGCGTGACGATATGGCAGACTATTATTGTTTTATGAACAGTTACGCTCAACATAGTGAATAATGTGCATCATTCTCATAGACTATTCTTTTTATGAATATTTGCTCAACTTAGTAAATTTCACGTGTCTCCAAAGGTGCGAGATGACAGTGCAGACTATATTTTTATACGAACAGTTACGCTCAACATAGCGAACAATGTGCAACTAATTTTCTATGAACATTTGCTCAGTTAGTAAATTTCCACGTGTCTCCAAAGGTGCGAGAAAATAGTGCAAACTATATTTTTATATGAACAGTTGTGTGCCTCCTGAGAAATTATATGATATCCCAAAAGATGCGGCGTGAATGAGAGCCAATGGATCAATTGCTATGGATTACTACATTGAATGGATGACAAGGCTTCATATAAAATGGTGAGCAATGTAATTTTTCTCTTGTGGTGTTACATCTTTGAGAAATGTTTTTTTTTTGTCAATTTTACATGTATATATAAAGAGAAATTTTTTTTAAGATGAAAATTAATTTTTTTATTTGAAATTTAAATAAAATAAAATAATAAAATAAAATAAGATAAATTAATATAAAATATAATAAAAAAAATAAATAAATAAAGAAGAAAAGTGAATAATATGGAAATTTTAGGCTATGCCTTCTTAGTTGTGCTGTGAGAAATTGTGTAGGTTTATGATAACATGAAACTTAAGAAAAAAATTATTATTATGAAATGAATACATTTTTGAGTGGTGTTATCTCAATTTATTGATAATTATGAAATCAATATTTTGAATGGTATTTTTTTATTGTATTTTGAATAATATTTGTTGTTTGAAATAAATATTGATGTGTACATAGATATCCTTGTTTTCTTTGATATTTTCTCTTCTTTATTTCTATTTAAGTAATTTATAGATGCAGATTCTAAATTATCATAATTATATTTTTTTTCGGAAAACAGTTGTTATTTACATTCATATTATCTCTTTTAAAATCCTGATTTGCAATGTTGAACGTTAAATAAGGGTAATCTGAGATATTGCGATGTTCCTTTATTTAAATTATTGCTAAGTTTAAAAGAAAACAATTTTCTTTTTGGTAATATCCAGAACAATCTTTCACAACGCGGATTGGGATATTATCTTAATAATATTACTTTATTAATACTAACCACTATCTTTCGCGGACCTTGTAATGCGGTGAAATATTCATCACTACAAGTTATAACTGGAATTTTCACTTTACACACAGTAAAATTCGGTAAGTATAATGCATGGATCATATCATTAATTTGACATTAAAAAAGTGAGTTTAATACGCATATGTCGTATAATTTAACTTTAGGAGTCAAATTTAAAACATTTACTTCCGTGTTATGATCTTTTTAAATTTCTTGTATGCTCATTATACCACGATATAATAAATACTTAGAATGATCAGTGTTAAAATGTTTTGTGGAAAAAAGAGCCAAAAGCTGTAATAGACCCTTTTACTTTAAAATTATGAAAAAATAATGATTTTTAAAAAACGTTTAAATATAAAAGGCTTTTATAAAAAAAAAATAGCGTTTAGTGTTTTCCGTTACTTCACTGAATACATTTGTTTTAAATTGTTTGTGTATGAATTTTTAACAAAAAGAGAATGTGCACAGAGTAGTATTCTTGTGTGGGAAAGTCTCTTTGTCTTTTATAGAATTAGCAACTAAAAGGGTGGATAGTCCTGAACAGTGAATTTTTTGTGGTTTTTTACATTGCCTCCTAAAGAGTTTTCTATAAGGCAAAATCTAACATTCTAAAAATCTTATTTTGTGCCGAGCAAGAAATGTTACGAAGAAGTAATCATAATACCGATCCTCTTAACTTTATAGAAAAAATTAAAAAAAATGTGGTAGGCAAAAAACTTGCTTAAGATGTACAGCATAAAATGAGAGATGAGGAATTGAAAAACGTTATAAACGTACATAGAAATACTACATCTTACTTTAGCCCAGGCACTCAGAATGAAATCATTCAAATATTCTGGATATATAGCTACTGAAGAACTGATTACAAAAAAAAAAATAACGCGATCTGTTTTATGTTGAATACTGATGAAACTATGGACATTTCAAGCACAGAATAGTTTGTCGTTTAAATTAGATATGTGGACTAGTATTTATAAAATGCACAAACCCCAATACGTCAGGAAATTATTTTAGGTTCCTTCAAATAAAGGATTTGTCCGCCGAAAATATGAAATACTGTAACGTTTTAATGAACTACATAATGATATGTCTAAATGCGTCACAAAGGCGTATGAAAGAGAAACTAATATGGTTGGACATGTTAGTGGGATCCAATCTATAATTCGTCAAATCGTTCTAAAATCAGATACCTCCGATTTGCAAGTCATTGTTTAAATCATACATTGTCCAAAAACGCATGCTGATTCCTGCCATCCAAATTTCTTTTGGAACATTTAATGAGCTGACAATTTTTTTAGAAATCAACATAGGGTAATTTTGATTCTTCAGCAACCAATTTCATCATATGTCCCAGAAAACAAAAGAAAACTATTTCTTCGCCTTTGAAATACAAGACTTATAGAAACTCAAGAAAATATGGTAATTTTTGTCAATCCATTTAAAGGATTTTGCATTAGCTTAGAAAATATTTCAGAAAACCCATGAAATATTTCTTCACCAGTTATAGACCTTTCTTGGCAGTCATGGAATGGAAAAGAATGCTTTTTTCACAAACCTATTTGTTTGTGACAAGCTTTTTAGTTTGACAAAGCCATTGTAAGCTCATCTTCATGAAAAATCTCGTGACACATTTTCGGCTGTAACTCATGCTAAAGATGTCCTAATTATTTTAGAAACGTAGGGAAAATGAAATGCGATGGAAATTTTTCAAGAGACATTTAATTCTACATCAAAAAAGTCTTTCAAATTGAAATAAAAATCAGAAGATCAAAATTTAGACAGACTATTATACATACAAACTACGAAATTACATCCACTGAAGAGTATTATAGGGCCACAGTCTGCATTTCCTGTGTTGAAAGTCTTTTTTAAAATTTGAATGACAGATTCATTTCAAATGAAGACATTTTATTTTTAACTGATTTTCAAATACTTTTTTTCAAGATGTGCTTTTCCAGAATAACCAAAGAAATTAGAGAATCTTTCTCAATATTTTGAACATAAGGTGTTAATTTCGTAAGTGAAAATTGAATATGAAGTATGGTGCGAGAGAATTTGTAATGTTACACTGTAAACAAATGGACGATTTTACGGAAATACTACTGGGAATCTGGAAGGCAGTATAATTTACTGTTTTTTAACAAAAAAATTTCCATAAATTCCAGAAATTTTTCTGTGTTTTCTGGAATATTTCTGTTAAAAAACAGTAAAATATAATGCCATCCAGATTACCAGTAGTATTTCCGTAAAATCGTCCGTTTGCTTACAGTGCAACATTACAAATTCTTTCTCGCCATACTTCATATTCAATGATGCAGAGTTATACAAATACAGAGGTCTTAAAAGTTTTAGAATGCTGTAATGCAATTCATTACAATGCAATGAAACACTCGCCAACAGTCTTGGCTATCATTCCAGTAAATATAACTGGAGCTGAAATGTCTTTTTCAACACTAAGAAAATTAAATTTTTGCTTCGAAGCAGTATGGCTGATGAGAGACTACTATTGTTTTTGTTTAGGACGGCTAGTTATCTACACGAGGAATACAAGCACGAAAAGATGTGAGGTGCCCTTCATGGGAGTCGTGGAAAGAGAACCTAACCCGTAACTATGCAATTAAATCCCAGGATAGAAGAAAATTAACCTTTAGCTTTTGGGACAGTGAAATCTAAAATATCCTTTTACAACGGGAGAACTGACGCGATTTCATCCCCCTATCTTAATGACCCTTCACCGCAGGTGACCAAAAAATGCTGCTATCATTTGGAACATGTGTTAATGACTTACACGTTCGCGAGAAGATAAGGGAATTTTCTTCCCTAAGAGAAAGTTATTTCTGTTTACTTGTCGGAATCGAAAGTAATGCTTTAGGTTCGTTAAAAAGATGTAATTTATAATGATAAAAATGATCTTTTTCTGTGAAGTGCGTGTCATTAAATAAAACATATATTAGTAGTAATTGAGCGGTCTTTTAAAAAAATAATTAGGAAACTTGATGGATGTTTATTGAATGTTTTAATAGCATTTGGTTTCTTGAAGGGTATAATCTAAAAATGAAGGTTTGTTATAGGCAAAATTACTATAAGTATATATGGTAATACAAAAATACATTATTTTAAAAAATGCTAAATTTTCAAATATTTAAATAACGCATAAGTGATTTCCTTAAGAATCATTGTTAATATTATTTCAACGATTTAAATTAAAACAGAAAAAGAAATTTCACGATAAGAAAAAATTAGAAATTAACATATAACGAATCGTTAAACAATATAGTAACAAATAATAAAGAGATATCTAACGTAATTTATGTTTCCTATTAAGGTCTTCGTTTTTAACTATAACTAAAACGAATATTTACGAATAGTACTACTTTAATTTAATCTGTAAAATAATTAACCGAATATTTCTATAAAGAAATATTAGATGAAGTCTGGATATGAAAATTCTGTCAACACAGCAGAGAAGAAGATTTTGGTGTTAAAATTTCTTCAATGGCTTTCAACCCTTCCGCCGTTTGCAGTCTGCTAACTGTTACTTTTAATGCCCAAAATACCAAGTGGTACCAGTAATTTTTTTTATTACAGTTTGAATTTCATAGTATATGTGAAAAAGAGTTTTTAGTTATTTTCAAATAAATTTGTAAATTTCAGAGTTAATAAATTAATTAAGCCTTTTTTGAACATAAATACCTTGCCCCTGAAAGGGTTAAAAATTGATAAATACATACAGTCCTCTTGTATTACTATAAAAAGAGACAATCAAAGCTATCTGGCGCTTCCGTTTGTATTTTCGTGGTTTAAAAAAATAAAGAAATAAAAGAATAATTAAAAAAAATAAATAAATAAAACGGAAAAAAGCGCATCCATAAAAAAGCTAACATATTTAAAATCACATCATATTTAAATGAGTCCAATAATAATACACTTAGTTTATCTTAGAATGTAAATACTAGAATAAGATGATTTTTTGAAATTTTGACGTTCTTGCTCTGCCGAGGCTGAGGGAGGGAAGAAGAAAGGGCTTTAAAAGTTATCTCGAAACCTCTCATTGTCATAATGATCAATTTTTGAAAGATATGGAGAATTAGAATATAAACACTGGGTACTATATATATTTTTTAAATTCAGTCTCCCTTGTTCTTCTGTGTATGTTGGTGGGGGTCGGGGAGGTCTTCAAACTTCAAATCTATCACGGCTTTAGAAGATAACATTGTCAGAATGTTTTCTAAGTTAATATAAATAACAGATCAGATGAGTTTCTGTTAATTTGCTTATCTCCCGCTTTTCAGAAGGGGGAGTAAATAAGCTATGATTATCTTCCTCATAAAACTGTACAACGGGACATTATCATTTTATATAAAAATACCCCAAATTTCATAAAAAGCTGAACGTAAAAGCTGAACGAACTGGTCTATTTTCCCCTTGTTCTTCTGTGAGGGGAGCGGAGTGTCTAAAAACTCCGAATCTATCACGGTTTTTTTGCACTTAAAAAAATGCTATATTTCCCTTATTATACTCTCTGTTTGTGCAAAAATCAGTAGAAATGTTATACAATATCCATATATTTCTACTCTGCATCGACAGATCGTTTCGTATAATTTAATGTAAAGAGGGTTTCCAAATATTATAATTTTTCTCTGTTTTTTTTTTTTTTTTTTTTTTTTTTTTTTTTTTTTTTTTTTCCTATCGGCTCCCTAAGTTTCCTTCTTATGAAATGGGCATTCATAAATATGAGGTCAAACATCGTCTTTGTCATCCTGGATTTTCAGAAGAATCCTATAAATATGTTTTTATTTTATATTCGACAAAATGTCTATAATTGAAAGTGTCCGGCCATTAATAGCCATATAGTATGTAGTTCTGTAATATTTTAATTTAATCTCTTACATTTAAAAAGCACCCATACGAATTCCTTTTTTCTGCGAATTAAGTGTGGAGCTGGGGAAAAAAGTACGAACTTAAAAGTACATTTTTTTCTCTATACAATGTGTAAAAATTTAAAATGTGCGATACTTAGAAGTGTAAAATTTGCAAAATCGAAAAGCGCTGCGCATTTTAATTTCTTTTCTTTTCTTTTCTCTCCTTTTTTTTTTTTTTTTTTTTTTAATTTCAAGAGAAAATGGAGTGATTCTGTTGCCACAATTACAAAAGTGGTACTAAAAACTATAAAAAAAATTAATATCTCAAAAATAAATTGAGATAGAGTTTTCAAACAAATTGCACTTAAAAGTACATTTTTCTTTCTATACAACAGTATAAAAATTTAAAATGTGCGGTGATTAGAAGTGTAAAAATTTGTTGTAGTGAACATTGCAAAACCGAAATTGCGTGGGAAAGTGTTAGCATTGGCAAAATTACGTATGCGTTACGCACAGATACGTTTCGCCTTTATAATATAGATACATATTTATGAAATTTATGGTATTTTTATTTAGAAACAAAGAGATTGTATAGTATTTTCTATTTTTCCGTAAAGGCAAGACACTGCGAAAGAAGCTGTAAAAGTTAGCTTTTTAAACAAAATTTACCAATGAAGGTAAAAAAAAAGACATTAATTATTTTAATTTATATGAAATTCAGACTTTTGAACCATTCTGTGTTAGAGTAACAATCCCACCACCATAAAAATATGATTCTTCAAATTAAACGAGTGTACCGCAGAAGTTTTGAAGAAATTCAAAACTCTTTCCAATTTTTTAGACTTTATTATTATTATTAATTATACTTTTTGCTTTTACTTTTAATTTAATTATATTATTATTTATTATATTTTTAACAATTGTTTCGTCATGAAAGCTTTTAATAATTAAATTATTATTTTTTGTTTTCCCTTGTTTTATTCGAGAATAAGAGCTATATAAATAATAATAATTATTACAAACTTTGTGGTTGCAACATTCTAGCAAACAAACAAAAAAAGAAGAAGAAGAAGAAGAAGAAGAAGAAGAAGATAGAGCTACTTTATTTGATCAAAATCGCTAAAAATTAAATATTTTAAATGAGTTTATTTATTTTAATTTATTTATTTGTATTGTTATTAAATTTCTAAAAAAAGCCCTGCAGCAATTTCCATGAAATTTAAATTCAGTCCTTGACCAATTGCAGAGAATAATCTTTCAATGAAACAAAAAAAGGCACATGAATCACTCGAATAGTTTCGAAGTAATTGATAAGCGTACAAAACGATAACAACAACAAAAAAGTGCTAAATTGAGAACTTCTTCTTTTTCTTTTTGGAATCAGATGAAAAATAACTAAGAAATTATTAATGCAATCTTTATTATGGTTTGCATAAATAAAATTATTTCATTTGAATTTGACGGTGAATAAGTTATTTAGAAATAATAAATAATTCTAGAATTCGACAATTTTCTGAAGCAGATAATGTATAATTCCATTCTCATTTATGCAAAAGGTATAGTTGCGCATGACTTTTTAGTAGGCTGTGACCATAGGAATCTAGGAAAAAAAGTGACATAAACTACAAAAGCGGAAAAAGTGACACGGAAAAAAGTGACGCAGAAAAAAGGCGACAAGGAAAAAAAGTTACCGGGAAAAAAAGTGACAAAGAATTGATTTTGGGGATTCATTGCTTAAGTATGAAAGGGGGATCGGGGAGGGGGCTCATAGTTTAGGTAAATGGGTTTTTCATGCTGAATCATGTTTTGGTTCAATTTTTGGATATACGTTCATCCTGAAAAGACGCTTGCCTGATTAGTTTTGGGAAGGTACGATTACTCCCCCCCCCCATCCGTCCTGAATTAGATGAATGGGTTTTTATGCAGAATTGTCCAACGTGACTCAAATTTGCATATAGATTCTTTTCGATAAGGCTTATATATTGTATATAATGCCTGAAGAGATTTAGGAGTTCTAATGATTAAGTAGGGGGAACTGGGGTACATTGATACATGGGGCACATTGGTACACCCCCTCTACCGCTCACAGGGTCATTACAGGAAGTTTCACAACAGCTCCAAAAGGTGATGCTAGTGTATTCAACTACATACAGAAAATCTTGGAATGATTCAGCAGTTTGATGAAATGGGACGGGTGATTTATTGTTTTTGTTGTTCAAAAGTAAATTTGAGTTGTACAATTGAAATGCTATTATACAACTGTTCCAGTATTTTCAACCAAAATGAATACTCTCCCTGGTAAGTACTGCTACTCTTTATCAGTTCCTCATTATTTATTGTTAGATATATTGTGAAGTGTTGGATTTGAGACTCATTTAATTTAAAATGGCTGTATGGGGCACATTGATACAGTTTATGACGGGGCACATTGATACAGCCTAAATCCTTTAATAGTTCATATTTTCATTATCTTTTATTATTTTTTTAACCATACACTCCTTAATCCAACCTTTTTTTCACGAAAAATTTCTAATATAAGTTTTTTTTTAAGTAAAATAGCTCTAATTTCTTTATATTAGAGCATTTTATAGTATTTTTGAAAACAGAAGACGTAGGAACTTACCCAGCATTTAGTGCTAGTAGAACTAATAAAAGAAAAGGACGGCATTCTGGCAAATCTCTAATTTATATCGATTCTCCAGAGAAAAAAGTATTTTCGACATAAGAAATGTTAAGTAAGAGAAACAAACTGCAGAACAGAAAATGATACTTATATTATAAACAGAATTTTTAATATAATTATCCTTTATTTTCTGTTTATGAACCTATTTATAAACAGAAAAACTGGTAATTTTTTCATCTTTCATAAGAAAGAAGATAATGCTGGGGTTGAAGTGCTAGATATGACAAAGTTACCACAGCCAACAATCAGAAGAGAAACAGACAGAACATCAAGTCATAACATATTTAATTTTGATTGCTTTAATATTGCTTAAAAATAAATTGTGGGTGATTTGAATTTTTATAAATAAATATAAAATGGTTTTCTAACTCATTTTTTATGAAAAATATGCATTGATATTATTTTGTCGTCATTTTTCTTAAACGTATCAATCTGCCCCGGGGATGGGGCACATTGATACAAATGACTTTTTTTGATTTTTTTAAAATTACATGCAAAAATACTACATAAAACAATGATTGTACATTTTTATAACATACTACACAAGTTTTGCTGTCACCTCATGTGAAAAAAACTTGAATTTTCTACTTTCTTGACACCAAAAAAAAATCTTAGAAAAAAACTGTATCAATGTACCCCAGTTCCCCCTATAGATAGAAACGGGGGATAACCTTTCTAAAATTAAATTAATAACTTTTTACGCATAATTATCCGATTTGCTTAGAATTTTGGACATAGGTTCATTATGATAAGACGTATTTCTGATTAGTTATGGGGTTCTTCTGCTTATTATAAAGGGGGGCGAGCAATTATATCCCCCTTAAACTAGAAAAATAGGTTTTTATGCAGAATTATCCCATGTATTTCAAATTTTAAATATAGGTTCTTTCTGATAAGGTGGATCCCTGAATAGTTTTAAGGATTTATTATCTAAATATAGAAGATGAATAGAATATAACCCACCTTAAATTAAATTACTTTTTACGCAGAATTATCGGATTTGCTTCAAATTTTGGATTATAGATTCATTATGATAAGGCGTATCCCTGATTACATATGGGATTATTTTGCCAATTAAAAATTGGGGCGGGTGATTATCCCCCCCCCTTAAATTAGATAAATTGTTTTTTATGCTCACTTATCCGATATATTTCATATTTTGGATATATGTTCTTTCTCATAAAGTGAATCCCAGAATAATTTTAAAGGTTTAATGGCTAAGTAAACACTGGGGGAACGGATGATCCCCCCCCTTAAATTAATAAATGGCTTTTTATGCAGAATTATCTGATTTGATTCAAATTTTGATTGGGCGTTCATTATGATAAGGCGAATCCTGATTAATTGTGGGTTATACCCCGTTCATCGCTCTATACTTAGCCATTAAACCCTTAAAACTATTGAGGGATTCACTTTATCAGGAAGAACCTATATACAAAATTTGAAATACGTTGAATAGTTGTGAAAGAAAGAAAACAATTTATTTTATTTAAAGAGTGGAGGATTAATCGCCCGCTTCCCCTATTTAATTATCAAAAGAACCCCTTAATTAATCTGAGATTCGCCTTCTTATAATGAATATACATCCAAAATTTGAAGCAAATCGGATGATTCTGCGTAAAAAGCCATTTATTTAATTTAAGGGGGTTTATCCCCCGTTCCCCCTCTATACATAGCCATTAAACCCATAAAACTATTCAGGAATTCACTTTATGAGAAAGATCCTATATCCGAAATTTGAAGTACATCGGATAAGTGTGCATATTTTTTAAAAATCTAATTTAAGGTGGGTATAGTAATCACCCGCTCTCCTTTTTAATTACCAATAGAACCCCATAACTAATCAGAAATATGTCTTATCATAATGAACCCATGTCCAAAATTCAAAGCAAATCAGATAATTCTGCATAAAAAGCCAATTATTTAATTTAAGAGGGGTTTTCTCCATCTCCCCTTTATACTTAGCCATTAAATCCAATAAACTCTTCCGGAATTCACCTCACCAGAAAGAACCTATATTTAAAATTGAAATACATGGGATAATTCTGCATAAAAACATATTTATCTAGTTCGAGGGGGAGAATTGCTCGTTCCTCCCCCTTTATAAGCAGAAGAACCCATGACTAATCTAAGATACGTCTTGTCATAATGAACTTATGTCCAAAATTTTAAGCAAATCTGATAATTATGCGTAAAAAGCCATTAATTTAATTTAAGAAAGGTTATCCCCCGTTCCCCCTCTATACTTAACCCTTAAACTCCTAGAATCTCTTCACGCATTTTATACTATACATAAGCCTTATGGAAAAGATCCTATATGCAAATTTGACACATGTTGGATAATTCTGCGTAAAAACCCATTCATCTAATTCAGGACGGATGGGGGTTGGGTTAATCGTCCCTTCCCAAAACTAATCAGGCAAGCGTCTTTTCAGGATGAACGTATATCCAAAAATTGAACCAAAACAGTTAATTCAGCATGAAAAACCCATTTACCTAAATTATGAGCCCCCCCCCTCGATGCCCCTTTCATACTTAACCAATGAATCCCCAAAATCAATAAGAAATCCCCAAAATCAATAATAAATCCCCCAAATCAATTCCTTGTCACTTTTTTCCGTCAACTTTTTTTTCCTTGTCACTTTTTTCCGTGTCACTTTTTTCCGCTTTTGTAGTTTATGTCACTTTTCTCCGATAACTTTTTTCCGGTCACTTTTTTTCCGTTTACCGACCATAGAATCAAGCTGGTTTCTAATGTGAAACTTTCTGAATAATTCTTAACGTGTCGGCATAAAATTGCCAGACCTGGCAGGATAGGATTTTGATAGAATTAGGAATCGAATTCAGGTTTTCCATTTTGTTTTTGTTATAAATAAATTACTTATTGACATTATCGCAACAAAAATACAACCAGCAAATTCCCACCTTTCCCTAAATTTCGCGCTCGGAAATTTTGGTCAAAACGCCAACTTTAACATTATTTTCTGAAATGTTTTTGCCTTTATTAAATAAATTGAAAACGCCATTCTATTATATAATTTTTATTAAGAATTTCACGTCTCGTTCATATGTTACATATGTTAACAATTTCGTATGTTTTTGAATAATAAAAACGAATTCAGAAAAGCCTCAAAAACTAACTCCTTTGGGCTTGAGAACAATCATAAGTTCCGTAAATATAATAATAAGTATAAACATTTGATTTTTTTTTCAATTCAGTGTGTAAAATTACGCACGTAATTTCTAATATTTAGTGCATTAGTAAGAAAAAAAATAATAATACTTCATTTTACATTCTAAGAGCAAAAGTGTAGTCAAAATTAGCAACACTAAATCTCTAAAACTACTTGCTGAATATAATCTATTCATTATTATGTCTCACAAGCAAGAACTAAGAATCTTGCAGCAACAGGGGTAGAAACAGCTTTACGTCGTCTGCGTAAACAATGTTTATTTTTTTGCCAAGTTCTTTTCCCGGCATTTCCCTAGGATAATTAACATCCTCCCTACAGAATTTCCCTTGCTCGTTACTCAGTCAGACCTCTATTGAGCGAAAGGACCTTAATGATTTCTTCTTCCGCCTGTTGAAGGGGTGGAAGTTTTCGGGATAACGATAATCCCAACCCCGTATTCTTCAACATTTATTTTCTTGGGACTACGGTAATCCCCCCGGAAGCTAAAGGTTAAGACAAATTCCCAACGATTATGCTAATGGGCGAGATTAGATTCGAACCCAATACCTACCAATTAATGAGGAGAGACTGAGCAGCCTTGCAACGATAATCATTTGTCGGGACATTACAATAGATCTTGATAAGTAATCAGCGTCATGGATGCGAAGAAGTCACGAAGACTACTTCTGTAGTATTAGTAAATTTATTGTACCAAGAGTACTGCTTTTATAAATTTTGTAATCAAAGGTTATAAAATATACTTTTTACGATTACCTATAATTTCATATAATTATTTTTAATTTGTAAAAAATAATCTGCGAGATTAATTTTATCTAAAAATTAATCATTTTGAGACCCCGCATCCACAATGCAAGATACGCGAACACTAATATTAACCCTACATCCTAACTTCATTAAAAGTACTTGCTTGTATTTCATAATTAAAAAAAAATCTATTAAAGATACACGAGGTTCATCGCAAAAATTGTTAGTTTATACTTTTTTATTTTCTTTGCAGTTTTTCTTTTTCCTCAAAAAACTTTCGGTTTTCGAACTGGTACTGAAAGAGTTCTTAGAAACCAAAAATTGTAATAAAAATCGAAAAAAATAACAATTTTTGGAATGGACAAGTATATTATCATAGACAAGTATATTGAAGGATTATATCTTAGGTTAAGCCTGATTATTTTTTTTATTTACGCTTTAAATTATATCCAATACCGCAGTCAAATGAAAAAAAATTCCGAGATTGAGCCCCTCCCGTCAGGAAATCCTGGCTACGGGCCTGTACCTAATTATTGTTTTAATTTTCAATAAATATATCATAAATAGAAATTTACAAGATTCCTTGTGAATAAGCATATCTCAATATTTGTCCATTGCGAAGAAATAATTGTAAATTACTCAATAGTTATATTCTTTAACAGATTTACACGATACATTGGATTGCAAAACATTCTTTTCCAATTAAGTAACGAACAATACATTTTAGAGTGTTATTAAATGAAAGCTGAATACTTTGATTAATTTGAGATTCAGCATTTATCATCTGCAAAAATTATTAAGATTACAAAAGAAAACGTACTTCGAACAAGAGTAACAGAATTATATATTGATACCGCTGTTTCCATTCCATGTATATGATAATTTAAAAGAAGTAAACAAAAGTAGAAATGCAAATAAATTATCTACAGTTTAGCTGCTTACTTGCACATGCCAGATTACATTCAACATAGTGGTATACTTATTACTATTTATGTTACATCGTGTAAAATAGCATGTTTTAATGTATTTATACATGATTTAAGCAACTGCATTTAATTCAATAAGCAGACTCATTAATTGAATTATTTGATACAATTTATCAAGAAATGAAAGTGTTGTAGATCATGCTTTGGACAACAATTTTAGTCACTAAGTAAATTTTTAATGTTAATTAGAAAGAAATATTATGATTATATGTCTTTTAGCATCAATATCATCAATGAAAATGAAAGCAAAATTTTGCCTAACTAGTAAAATTTCTAACTTAGACATCAGTCAAACTAAAAGGCAACAAATATATTTTGATGTTGTTATTTATATAAAGAAATTAGAAATAAAGCAAAGTAATCTACAAATGGAAAAAATAACACGTGAAATATTAAAATATTTACACATACATAATTTTTTATATACAGGTTAATACATTAAAATGCATTGATTTTTTTTTTCTGAAATTAGAGTACAATGAAAAATTATTTTACTGATCGTTGAACGATAAATTATTGAGGATTTCATATTTTTTAAAACGAAAACTTATTCACCTTTATTTGTGTATATTTGTATTTGCCTCACATAGTTATCAATTTTTTAAAACGTAACAAATGCATTAAATTAAAAGCTACGAAGTTTACATGTCTATAAATTTGATGACATTATCTCAAAGAAGACTGATCATATGCATGGTTGATCCTAGATAATAATCCAGATTTTAATTGACTAATTTATATTTTATGTACTTTATGTTACACGTTCTTCGAACTTTTTTTTGTATTTTTGGTAACTCACTATGGATAAGCGGGACTTTTAAAGTACATTTTAAATTTTTAAATGAAACACTATAGATAAAATTATAGTCACAAAATTTAAACAGTCAAACGTAATATGTAATTGAAATTATTTATTTAAATGTCGAGTTTTGTATTTACTATGTAATTCGTATTTACTACGTAATTTTGTATTTACTATATAATTTGTATTTACTATGCATTTTTGTATTTACTATATAATTTAAAAGTTTTGCCCATAAAAATACAAAATAAATTTCACAATTTACAGTAATTTATTATGAAATATCACTGAATGTTTCTATGAGATGTGATGTGAATAAAAAACTTTTTTGGAAATTTTGTAAATCATTTTGATTAGCTTTCAAATGGGATTATTGTAAACAAACTTATTTTGCAGCAATTTCATTGCAGAAATGAAAGTTACTGTTTGTCACGAGGAAGATATGTTCAGTGTTGTTTTATAAAAACAATGAACGGAAGGTTATGCAGATAAATCTTTAAAAATGAGAACTATATATTAAGCAATAATTTTATGATCCCGATTAAAATTACGTAACTGAATTACGTGGTGTATTCACTAAAATGAAATGAATGCTAATTAAAATGGATTTTTTTATTCACTCACATGATTTTATAAAAAAAGATAATAAAGAAAATATACCACAAAGAATATCCTACTATCTAATATACTTGACCTGCAAAATATATTGGATTTTTTTTATATTAGACATTGTCAAATAATTTGTCAATTTCTGGAAGGATTCGGTAATTTCAAAGATGTGAAATAACATAACTCCATAAATAAAATATAATATAATAATAATACTGTAAATAATCAGATACTTATTAAAATCCGGTGCAGCATCCTTGTTCTTATCTATACCAAACGCATGTATATCCACAGAGGTAAAAAAATTAAAGAGGTAAAAAAAAATAGATGTGTTTTGTTTGTAAGATGTAAAATGCTCAATGAATGTTAGCTACCCTTTTAGAAATTTGTGCTGCAATTCAAATAATATAATGCGGTTAGACTATGCCTTTTATTAATATTTTCTAATTAAAGCATTATTTTTAATTCTAAGCATGGGCATATGCTAAATACAGGCCTCTTTATTAAAAATTGGTTAACAAACGCATACCACTATACTACACACATACTACTATTCTACACGTTTATATTATACATGTAAACTTTTTGTTATTTTTGCGTATTGCGCTTTTTTTTCTTGTAATAATATCAAGTCGATGGACTAATTGATTGCAAATGTGTAACTAAATAAGAATTGTGCATATGTAAAGTTATAAAATGTTTGACAATTTTGTGCCTCTTCTCTACTTGCGACATCATACGGTATCATTCCTCGAAACCTTCTTCTTAATAATAGCGTTATCAATGTTTCTTTGTAATATTACATTTTTATTTACATGTTTAAAATTTTATAGAGATATAGTTGTACATTTATCGTTCACATACTAATTTAAATGAACAAAAAAAAAAAAAAAAAAAAAAAAAAAAAAAAAAAAAAAAACATAAAATATCGCTGCTATGTGTGATATAACTTTGCATCGAATAAGATTTTAAATAACTACTCACTATTTAAAAGCATTTTATAATATTAATTATATTTTTTATTATTTTATAGCATTTTATAATATTATTATAATATTAATTTTAAAAGCATTTGTAAGATCTTTGTTAAATAAACTATTAAATAGAAATATTGTATTTCTGCAGTCTCGCGTTGTCAGAGCCTAAGCAGAATTTCTTGTAAAGAAAACAGGGGTAAAATATCTTTCCTATTTTTTACTATCATTTTTTACTATCATTTCGAATCTTGTTTTTCTAACAATGAATTACATATGGCAGAAGAACATGAATGATAAACGTTAGTCTATACCATATTTTGGAATGAAATGATTTTGTAATTTCCTCAGTGGCTTTAATAATAACTTAATGTTTTCATAAATATAAGGAAACAAATTTAAAAAATAAGCTAGCAGATGTAAAGAAAAGGTGCCAAAAGAAGTAAATTTTGGGTTGATAAAAAATGACAACGATCTCAAAAGATCCCTTCTTCAACAGATATCTTCTGATATAAACTGCTAGACCAATCCCCCTAACATGATATGTTTTATATGCACAATGCACAGCCCTATAGACTTCTTCGATGTCAAAATTTTGGTAGGTATAATAGACAAATATTGTCATTTTTTTTCTCTCAATTCTTGATATTTTACGCGAGAAGATTGTGCAATACACTGAAATAACATATAATTTATAAACGCGAAAAAAATTTACAGCATATCTGTGTGTATGAAAATATTCTATTATTTTAGCGAACTGTGTTTCCTGCCCAAGTGGCAATATCAATAAGTGGAAATATCAGGACCTATCCAGTAATGGCAATATATTTCGTTAAAACCAAAATAGAAAACTTGGGAATACCAAGAACTATAGATAATTACATTTACAATTATAATTGTCTACATTCACAATTTACTTTATTAACATACCACTTTTAGGCATTAGTTTTAGACCTTTAAAAAGATAATTTTATTTATCACTAAATACATCGTCATTATCATAAAAAAGATGCAGTAATAAAAATGTCTATATATTATAAGTGACATTTAAAATTGAACCTAAGAACGTTTTCGTTCACTCTTGAACATCATCAGTTAGTAGTAGTATGCTAAATGATGTTCAAGAGTGAACGAAAACGTTCTTAGGTTTAATTTTTAAATGCCATTTATAACGTATAGACATTTTTATCACTGCATCTTTTTGTTATGATAATGACGATGTATTTGGGGATAAATAAAATTATCTTATTATCTTTTAAAGATCCGAAACTAATTGTTAAAACTGGTATGTTAATACAAAAAAATTAGAAATATTTTAGCAAACTGTTAGCAATATTTTTGATATAATTAACTTAAAAAGCGTTTTTTAAGTAAATATTTACTAGAACATTATTGTGTAAGTTTTTGGTGGGTGTAAACATAAAATTATTACACTGCTGTATTTTTCATATAGCATTTCTGTTGTTTATATCATGTTAAAATTTGTGCAAAAATGCCGTAATTATATGTAAATATGTAAATTAATATGTACTAATATAGTCTTCAATAACTGGTGTTGGTCAGGAACTTAAAATTTTAGTTAACAATTTAGAATACAATATAGAGTGTTAACACTCTATATTGTATTCTCACGTTAAGGCATTATCACGGGTTAAGGGTTATTACCACACATGATATTTCAAATATCGGCCGTGATGACCGTTTCGCTGCGCTTATCCGGCTAGACATTTTTGGCAACATTCCTAGCTATAAATGTACAGTTCCATATATAGAAACCTTTTTTCTGTATTTATATGATAAATTTAAATTAAGTAAACTATTTATCTATTTCTATATAGAAACAGGTGTGAATTGTATATAATAATAAGAATACCGATAAATATATATATATATATATATATATATATATATATATATATATATATATATAGATAGATAGATATATATATATGTGTGTATATATATACAAATTGTATGTTTATATAACTGTGTGCAAAAATTTAGACCACCCATAAAAACATTAAATTCAATATAATTCTCGAATAAAAGCCATTTAAAAAATAACAAAATTGACTTCCAAGTATTTCTTTTGAAAAATGGAAATTAAACTTTATTTGACATACCCTAGATCAGAAACTGTCAGCAAGTTTGAGAAATATCTGTACACCAGACTTCCTTATAGCTTGAACCAGTTACGTAGCACTTGATAGTTGCTTTTACGCTACCTTATGTTTCAAAATACACCACAGATTCTCTAGTGGGTTTTAATCTATGTAGTTACATGGCCTTTCAAGTAGCTTAATTTGTTCCGCTGCGCCGTCAGAAAGTCCCTAACCGCCTTTGACCTGTGGTACGCAGCACCATCATGCATAAAAATGGGCCATCGATGAACTTGCATATGGAGTCTCAACTTATCCAGTAACAAATTACTGAAGCGGCTTCCATTTATAGTAGTTTTTGGCGGAAGGAAATGTAGAGCAGGAGTACCAGATACAGATATTGCACCTCTATATCATCTGGCTTGCAGGATGTTTCACTATTGTACTTGCAGGGATCGCAGCGTCCCTAAAATTTTTGCACCTTTCTACCAGTCTTTTAAATCAAAGATCTTCGTCTCAGATTCCTTTAAAATTTACAATGAAATAGAATTAGAATAAATATTATCATTTTAAAATTGTGGTAGGAAAGTATGAAAATTTTAGGGACAATGTGACACCTGTACTTGTATAACTCTGTTCATATATCTTTTTAATTATACGGAGAACGCTTCTTCCCCGGGCAGAAAATTGCTATATGGGCCCCCACACTGGAAAACTACCAATTATTGTACTTACATAGTTATTAATGTTAATTATAAATAAGATATTCTACAGTCATTTCAGTTTTAAAACGACAAATTTAAATTCGTCTATTTTCATAAAATCAAACCGCATTCTGGATTTACAGCGGATATCTGGATCAAAAGCAATCACATAAGTACAAAACCGATTAACACAATCGATTGAATAATTTTTTAAAACAAAGCAGTTTTATTATATATCGTATAGATTTAAACGTATTGCTCCAGGTAAACTGCCGTCAGAGTGGATTTTTGAAAGGACCGTTACCCGAATCCGAATTATCTACAAAGCTTGTTAACCATTTTTTAGGTACACTCGTAATTATGTAAATATGTAGCACCTATTGACGTCATACTCTATCCATCTGTCTGTCTATCCATATATAACATAACTACCCAACTGAGTCATTTGAAATTTAAAATATATAATTGTTTCAAAAATTTGTTGAGTCATTTTAAATTTTATATAAAACGGATGCACAGTTTAATTACAGGGACAACCAAGAGTATTCCGTTACATTATGGTGAATCAAAATAAATTGTGTCAAGTGCATTTTAACGGTGTTACACTCTATCGAAAATAATAAAATTTATATACATTTATGACATCTATATTAAATCATACATTGTGTACAATCTGTGGTGCAAAACATTTTTATTATTTATATAAGTGGCTGCCAAAAATTATTCCATTGCATAATGTTTTAGGGGGAAAATTGTTTGGGGTGTGTTTTAATAACATTAAACTATTTCACATTTTATGAACTTGATATACGTTTCTGAGGTTTACAAGGTACTTCCTATATAATAAAAAGTAGGCAACATTTTCAGGGATAAAAAAATATTTCGGATACTCTGTTGTATGCGAAGTACAATATACCTACTATTTTACTAAAACTTGAATATTTGCAAAACTTCCTTCTATTACAAATGCACCTTATTTACTACGCTTATCGTGCAATTTCTAACTTGTTTATTTGGGCACCGATAATCAAATAAACGCGTACTTCTATAAAAAAGCAGAAAATACTAACATTTAGTTCCAGTGACTTATCAAAGTTTTTTCGAAAGCATTTTAAAAGACAAGAAATTGAAAAATGTGAATAATAATTAAAAAAGTTAATAAAAAATGTTTTTTTATTTTACTTCATTATTTCATTTCTATTGTTTTATCTTTGTGCATTTCAGAAATTTAACACATGTTCTCAAAAAAAAAAAAACCTTAACTTTAAATAGCTATAGGAAAGAACGTTTTTTAAAGCATCGCTTTCGTAAATTAAAATAAAAATCATTGATTATTCGTTTTAATACACCTTCATTTGAAACCGGAAGTTAATACAGTTTGAATTTAAAATACAACTGTGTTAAAATGTAACTGTTTTAAAAATACAAATTCTAATTTCAATTTTTTGTAAAAAAAAAAAAAAAAAAAAAAAAAAAAAAAAGGCTTTCTTAAAAAAGAAAAAAAAGGAAGAACGAAAAGCATTTTTGCCACTTGCAAATAAATACGAAAATGTTTATTTTGGAAGTACTCCTTTGTTGAGTTTTATTGAAAAAATAGCGCAAAAAATGTCTACGTTGTTCTTTTTACTATACGAACGATTTATAAGACATCTGGAATTTTCCAGATACTTTAGCAAATTAATCGAGTTTTTTTTTTTTTTTTTTTTTTTTTTTTTTTTTTTTTTTTAAAGAAAACTAATAGTTTAAAAGGTTAAAAAATTCGATGTTTTTTTAGTATAAATATGCGCGAACCTATTTTATTTTTTAAACATTGTTACTTTTTTTTACAAAAAGTGTTTTTAATCTCCATAGTGTTTCTAGATGGTATTAAATGCAGTTTTTTGAATCTCTTTGATCTAAAAAAAGTCGTGAAAATAATTTTACATTTCTTGTCTCATATATTTAAATTCGTTAATTAAACAATTTGTTTTAGGTAATTAAATTAAGAATATGAAGGTTTTATTGGATTATTATGCTATTGGATTATTTATTGGTTATTATGCTTAACTATCATAATAAAATGTGTCTGTAATTTTATGCATATCTTTTTCAATGTGATTTTTTTTAATTGTCTTCATTTTAATATTATTTATAAAACGTATTACACAGATATCTGAGTATCACCTGCAGCATATAAATATATCAAACTATGTATTTATTTTTTATTTATAAATAGTATTTTTATTCACATATTACATTGCATTATTTATGTGACTGTGGTGCTATGAATAATGATGAAAAAACACAGATCTTTACAAAGGTCACATTTTTTACTCAACTAAAATGTGTGAGTAAAATCATAAAAAATCAAGAATTAAATTTACAACAAAAATACATCATGATTTTTAAAATACCTTCTCTCTGATTATATTGTAAGAAAATATATTCTTCTGTACACATAAGTATGTAAACGTGATACAAGAGAAAGCGTCATTTAGTCATAGTACTTATATCTATCGCATAGTCTGACAAACGCAACATACGAACACAAAGAAGGGGAAAAAATGTAGAACATTTCTATTTTTCCAATTACACTACTCTCAACTATACGAACATGACACCACCACCTTACTCCTCAAAATCAAAAGTTAAAATTAAATTAAATTTTAAAGTTTTAAATTAAGATGTAAAGGTTAAAATTGAGTTTTTTTTTTGAAAATATTTTAATTTAAATCTGTATCTTTATTGTAAGCATTAAATATACAATTCTTTACTTTTAATCCAATGTACTATAATCCAAAATAATATATGATCTCTTATCATGTATATTATTATTCAGAAAGTTTATCTTTTCCATACTGTAATCAAAGAAAAGAAATGTTTATTTCAAAGAAACGAACTACAGAAACGCTTTTTGATGTACAGAAGAAAAGTTTTGCCACAGGGCCATTTTATATTACATTACGTTACTTTATTTTGAAATAAATTGTAATTTTAGATATTTTTCTTTACGTTATTGATCTGAAAAGTATATACTGTGACTTTGTTTCTCGGTGCTTATTTTATAAATAATCGAAATCAATCTTTGTTGAACGACAAAAAGACATACAAAAGGTATGATTACGTGGATAATTTTGCAATTATCTATAGAAATCTAAAAGAAATCTATATAAAATAAATAATTTATCATAAAAAAAATAAATAAAAAAATATATATTATTGGACAAGAATTAGATAAAAGTCCTGGTAAGATTAATAGTTAGAAATCAACAAAAAATTCAGTTTCGTTACTGTTTTCGGCGGAAAATCTGAGTTTGGCCGAATATTCGGATTCGATTTTATTTTCGACCAAAAGTCTGCGTTTTTCCTAAACTTAGTTTTCAACATTACTAATTAAAATTTGGCCCTACATTAAATGGACCGAAATAGTCTCTGTTCATTCCGTTTCTTTGAAAACATCAACATTATTCATTAATGTGAACTGTAACAGTTCAAATTAGTCTCTCTTTGTTTGCATTTTCGACGAAAACTCGCAATTTAGCCGAATATTGAGATTCGTTTTTGTTTTCGAATCAAATCTGAATTTAGACAAAAATTCGTTTCCGGGAATATGCTGCCGAAGCTTCAATCATATAAAATATCGACTAATACAATCTGTATTCCAAATGTATCAATTCTTTCTTCGGAAAATTTCAACATTACTCAATAAAGTTAATTATAAGGGATCAAACGAGTCTCTCTTGTTTTCCGTTTTTTTACCAAAATCTGAGTTAAACCGAATATTCGGATATTTTTTTGTTTTCGACCAAAACCTAAGTTTAGACAAAAACTTGTTTTCCGCGAAAATACTGCCGAAAATTTGGTGGCGCTATAACTCAACTTAAACAATCTGTATTTCAAACATATATCTTTCTTCCATTCTAAAATTTCAACATTACCCATTAATGCGAACTGTATCGGCTTAGATACGTCTATCTTTATTTTTTAATATGAACTTCATTGTTTGTAATTTTTATCGCCTTTGCCACATATTAAATTCCCCTCAAAAATCTATAATCTCACAATTTCAAATGGCTACAAATAAACTACTAAAAGCTACTAATTGTATGATCTCAAAATAGAATGTCTAGACGAAAGGATGGTATCTCATTATTCTTACTAAAACGCTGAATATACTTCTCAACCGCCATTACGCTGCGTTATTTGCGAGACAGTCGAGCTCAAAGGCATAATAAAAGATTAACTGCATTACACTGCGTATAGTTTCTGGTAATTGCTAAAATAAAGCATAAAAAAACTAATAAAAACTGACTAATGATGCAAGTGAAGACCCATAATTAAAAATAACACGTACATTATTGAGTATTTGAAAAATAATGGATACCCTTCAAGATAGTATAACATATTTTTTTAAATTATGCATGCCTATAGAGTGAGGCCTTCACCTTTTCAACGGAATAATACAAAACAAACCATATCCATACCTTATTATAGAAGCCTATTGGAGAATATATCGCATCTTTTAAAACTTTTTAATAAATTTACATCTTGTATTCCACTAAAATCGTTGCAAAGTTTCTTTTGTAATTTTAATTTAAGCACCCCAGTTTTCAGTGGAAAGGGGTAATACACTACCAGGCCATTGATGAACGTCCACTTGGGATTTTAGACATTTTGTTAAATATCTAGAAAAATATAGGAGGAATCATCCGGAAACTCTTAGTGTATAAACATAATAGTATATGTCATATATTTCCGTGAAGATTTTTTCGCGAAACTCCATAGGGGTCCGTCAACAAATTAAATAAAAATGAATATCTTTTGACTAACCCTATCATAACTAATGTAGCAAAAGCACTCAAATTCTAGATTATGATTAAGTGCCTTATTGTAAAAAACTGTGTTCATTTTTATGCAAATAGCATGCATACTTGCAGATAAATTAAGGTTTTATAAAAATG
The DNA here is from genome assembly GCA_964019185.1 of Maratus speculifer. Lineage (NCBI taxonomy): Eukaryota > Metazoa > Arthropoda > Arachnida > Araneae > Salticidae > Maratus > Maratus speculifer. The sequence goes on from OZ025295.1 coordinate 94,629,013, forward strand.
GTCCCCAAATTTTCCAAGTTTTTTGCTTATAATTTTCAGAGTTTCTAATATAAAATAATATTTTTTTTTCTGAAAATATGACAAACAACATTGTACACAATACCCTGTAATCAGAATTAAAAAATAATAAAAATTGTATGAAAAATGAGTAGGTTTACTAAGTAATTTTTCACTGCGCATGTGTCAACGATATCAAAATTTCATTTCCTTATTACGTTAGCTAAGTGTATAAAGCTCTATACACTTAGTGTATATAGAATCCCATGAAAACAGTGCAATGCATTATATATTGCTATGGAGACTTACTATGGAGATAAGGTTAAAAGAGCACTATATTGCGTTTAAATCAAGTAATTGATATTCTAAAATTATAGCGTGTGCCATAGAAACTGATCGTTTTCCAAATTTTCAGTTGGTCAAAGTCATGAAATCTAATTGTACATAAAAAGCCGTGTTTTTCTGTAGGGGTGATACTTTAGAATAGCCAAATACTCACTCAATAAATCCCTCCAATCAGAATATACCATCTTAATCTAACTCCATTATCTATATCCGTATTTGATAATTTCTCTCATATCATAAAAAAGGCTGGCTGGACGAAGGATGATATCCCATTACTGTTACTAAAACGGTGAATGTACTTCCCAACCCCCATCACGTTGTGTTATTTGCAAGACAGTTGAGCTTATAAGAAAAGATTAATTACATTAGACTGCACTTAGCTTCTGTTGATTGCTAAAATAAAACATTACTAGCAGGGGTGACCGAGCTCAGCTCGGTCAAAATTAACTTTGTGTTCAACTCGATATAGTATTTTCACTGTATCACTAACTCTGTATTATTACTGTAAAACATGTTTATAATAGTATTATTTAGAAAAACAATCAATAAGAAAACTATGTTTTTATGCGCATGTTTATAAATTTTACTTTATTTTTAAATTTACAACGAAAGGACATCGCTCTAAATCACATTTTTAGCTCGACTCTGATTGGTTTAACCATGCATTTCGAATCCTCTTAAGAATGTATATCAAAATTCTTTACATTCTGAAAGACAATATTTTTTGCTAGACATAGCCAAATTTGGAGGCATTCTTTCATTTGGCTCCAAATACGTGTTTTGGTTTTCGTAATTTTTATAGTCGATTTTTTGGCCATATGTCGCCAATATTTTGTCAAATATCACCAAGTTATTGGCTGTTGCCATATTCTCGTGATTACCAAAATTACCCCCGTACTACTCAAAATGAGCCACTAATCAAATTTGATCGAGCATGTGACATAGCTCAATCGTCTTCAGGTAATCAAAAACAGTAGAATATATAATTGAATCAAAATCGTTTAAGCCATTTTTTAGGTAAAATTAGCTTGGCAGCATTCAGCAATGAAGCGAAATGACCCACTAATATAATTTTGTTTAACATGCGACTCAGCCCAATAGTCTTCTCGTGACAAAAAACGTTTTGTTTCAAAATTTAGGTAAAATTGATTGAGTCATTGTTATATATAATTAGAATGACCCTAGCTCATTAAGACCCAAAATGACCCACTAATCGAATTTTCGCGAGCAGGTGTCTAAGCCAAATGGTTTTCTCTTGCTCAAAAACGATATAATACAAAGTATAGTCAAAATGGTGAGTACCATTTTCTATGTAAAATTAGCATACCCATCATGATCAACAAATGACCCTTATAATCGAAATATCTCAAACGTGTGGCTTAGCTCATTAGTTTTAGCATGCCGAAAAACATTAGATACAAAATTTAGATAAAATCGATTGAGCCGTTTTTTACATATAATTAGTTTGACCCTGACCCCTTATGATCCAAAATGACCCATTGATCGAATTTTCTCAAAAATCTGTCATAACCCAATGATTTTCTTGTACCCGAAAACGATAAAATACAAAATTTAGTCAAAATTGCGCGAAACGTTTTCTAGATAAAATTAGAATGACCCAAAAGTGGCCCACTAATCGAAATTTCTTGAACATGTGACCTACCCCAATGATTTTCTCATGCCAAAAATATGTTGTATACAAAATTTCGTTAAAATCGACCCACCCATTCTTTAGATATAGCTTGACCTTGACTAATTAAGATCCACAAATGACCCTTATAATCGAAAGCTCTCGAATATGTGACTTAGTCCATTAGTTTTCTCGTTTCTAAAAATTGTTACATACAGAATATCGTTAAAATTTATCCTGCCGTTCTTTAATTATATATAGCTTGACCCAGACCCTTTATGATCCAAAATAACCCATTAATCGAAATTTTACAAACATGCAACCTAATCCAATGATTTTATCGTGCCTAAAAAAGTTGCATACAAAATTTCGTTAAAATCGATCCACCTGTTCTTTAGATATAGCTTGACCATGATCCATTATGACCCATCATGACCCACAAATGACCCTCATAGTCGAAATCTCTCAAACATGTGATTTAGCCCATTAGTTTTTTCATGTCAAAAAACTGTTACATACAAAATTTCGTTATAATTCATCACGCTGTTCTTTAAATATAAATAGCTTGACCCAGACTCTTAAGGACCCAAAATGACCCAAAAATCGAAATTTTTCGAACATGTAACCTAGTCCAATGATTTTATCGTGCCAAAAAATGTTGCATAAAAAATTTCGTTAAAATCGATCCACCTGTGCTTTAGATATAGCTTGACCATGACCCATCATGACCCACAAATGACCCTCATAGTCGAAATCTCTCAAACATGTAATTTAGCCCATTAGTTTTCTCATGCAAAAAACTGTTACGTACAAAATTTCATTATAATCCATCACGCCGTTCTTTAAATATAAATAGCTTCACTCAGACTCTTAATGACCCAATATGACCCATTAAAATTTTTTCTCGAACATGTAACCTAGCCCAGTGTTTTTCTCGTGCCCAAAAACCATAGAATGCAATTTTTAGTCAAAATTGCGTGAGAAAATCTCTAGATAAAAATAGGATGACCCACAATGACCCCAAAAATGACCCATTAACCGAATTTTCTCGAACATGTTACCTAACCCAATGGCCTTCTTGTAATCCAAAACGATACAATATAAAATTTGGTCAAAATCGTTCGAGCCATTTTTTAGATAAAAATGGCTTGACTCATTATGACCCAAAAATGACCCACTAATCGAAATTTTTCGAACATGTGACCCAGACCAATAGTTTTGTTGTGCCAAAAAACGATTGGATAGAAAATTTCCTTAAAATCGATCCAGCCGTTCTCTAGATATAAATAGCTTGATTTTGACCAATTATGACCCAAAATGACCCAATAATCGAATTTTCTCGAATATGTGACCTAGCCCAATGGTCTTCTCGTGCCCGAAAATGGTAAAATCCAAATTTTTGTGAAAATCGTTAGAGCCGTTTTTGAGATAAAATTTACACACAGAGACACACACACACACAATTTTTGCTCGCATTATAGTATAAGATAAATAAAACTTAAGCTGACTCATGATGCAAGGAAAGACCCATACATAAGTTAAAGTAAAGTATATCACCTGATTTTCTGTTATTTATATTACTGATGAGGAACTTTGATGTAAAGGTTAAAAAACGTTAAGTGCTTTATTTTTAAAATATTTTATGAGCTTTTTCACTATTAAATTAAATTGTTTGTATTTTTGTAATTGTTTTAAATGCATTATGAACGAACGTAATATCTTTTTTCATTTTAAATACTTTAAATGAGTCAATGTATGTTTACATCAAAATTTCACGAATGTATAAAAGACTTTATATAAAAATCTTTTTATTGTTACTTCCAGGTTTTGTGAAGCACTTCAATTTTTAACTTTTTTTTTCATCATCATCACTATACTCATAATGATTTTTTTAATTAATGAAACTCAAAATTATTTTGTAATGATATTTAATTATGAACACATAAACAAGAGATTCATATTTAATTCATTAGCTCAATTTTCACGTTTTCATTTCCCCATGATCTATTAGTTATTTGTCAGTTAGGTATACATATAATGTATATTGAAATAATTGTCTGTGCTTTTCATTTTAAATTTCATTTTTCCAAGAAAGTGAATATTTCAGAATGTAATTTATTCCCTATTCTACAACTTAGATAAAAACCTACTGATTTTTTCCCTTTACAAGGTCTCATCTATTTAACAACCGGAAAAGATTTATGATGTCACTTTCAGAAGTGACAAGAGATATAAATTTCACACTGAAATTTATGTCTTTAACGTTTTTCAACTGTAATAGAGATTTACAAGTATTTTTTTATTTAAAGATGAATGAGACTATATGCTATAAATATTTAACGAAGAATAGCTATATATTTTATAAAAGACACATTTTAAACAAAAACATGAATAAAAATTACAATAATTAGATGAGACGAAGTTTATTACAAGAAACTATTTATATGTACACGCCCAAAATAATTATTTATTCTTCGAAGAATTATATTTACTCATAAATACCTAAAACCACTTTAATTTTTAGTTCAATCCTAAATTTTCATCTTTTCATTCTCACAAAATTTCTCATCAATTAGATATTTCATAAAAACATAATGATATATGCGCGGGGTATTTTATTTAAAATTTTATTTTCTGAAAAGGCGAATATTTAACAATGCAATTTATTTTTTATTATAGAACTTGGATAAAAACCTACTGATTTCTTCATTTTTTACTCATCAATTTAACAATCGGAAAAGGTTTATGATGTCACTTTCAAGTTAACATTTCCTCGTACTGTCAATTACTGTTTCATTACGCATTTCAAAGATATAGTTAATAAATGACATGTGCATTTTATTAAAAATTCTATTTTCGGAAAAGGAAATTATATAATAATATAATTTATTTTCTCTTATGGAACTTGAATAAAAACCTACAAAATTTTTCCTTAACGGGATCTCATCTGTTTAATATCAGGAAAAGATTTATGATATCACTTTCACATTATCACTTCCACGAACTGACAATCACTCTTTGATTAGACATTTTTATAGTAGTGTAGTTAATATATGACCTGTGTGCTTTATTTAAAATTTTATTTTTCGAAAAGGTAAATACTTCATCATGTAATTTATTTTTTACTACGCAACTGCGATAAAAACCTGCAGATTTTTTGTTTATTTATAGGAGGATCTCATGAATTTAATAACCAGGAACGATTTATGATATCATTTTCCGAAGTGACAAGTGATGTAATTTTCAAACTTAAATATATTAGTTTAACGTTTTTAAAGTTTAATAGGAATTTTCATGTATTTTTTCAACGATGAATATGACTAATGGAGGATAGATATAAATTTTAAAAATGAAACATTTTGATAAAAAAAAAATAGAATTTGAATTAAAGAAATAGATATGACGAAGTTTATTAAAAGAACCTATTATACATACGTCCATCAAAAATAATTATTTATTCTTTGAAAGAATTATATTTAATTATAAACATCTTAAACACTTTCGTTTTTAGTTCATTACTTAAATTTTCATCTTTCCGAATTTTTCATGAAATTTTAGTTTCTCATCAATTAGGTGTTTCATAAAAAATATAAGTAATATGTCGGCTGTGTGTTTTATTTAAAATTTAATTTTCTGAAAAGGGGACTTTTCAATAATGTAATTAACTTCTACTATGAAAGTTACTGATATTTTTCTTTACAGGATCTCATCAATTTAACAACCAGAAAAGATTTATGGTGTCATTTTTATCTAATTATTTCCATGAGCTGTCAATTACTTTTTCATTAGGTATTTCATAAAAAAGTATTTAATAAATGAACTATGAGTTTTATTTGAAATTTTATTTTTCGAAAAGGTGAATACAACATGATGTAATTTATTTTCTATTATGCAACTTGCATAAAAACTTACTGATTTTTAGTTTCTTTAGAGGAGGATCTGATTAATTTAATAACCAGGAAAGATTTATGATGTCACTTTCAGAACCGACAAGTGATTTAAATTTTGCACTGAAAATTTTGTCTTAGTGTACGTTTTTGAAGTTTAATAGGAATTTGCATGGATTTTTTCCAAAGAAATTGGAATTCCAAATCCAGAATTCCAGTTTGAGATTCCAAAGAATTGAGATAATGAATAAGGCTAATGAAGGATATCAGTATATTTTATAAATGAAATTTAAAAAGAAAATTATTTTAAATTTCAAAAATTAGGTGTGACGAAGTTTATTATAAAAGCCTATTTATACATGCGTCCACCGAAAGTAATTATTTATTCTTTAAAAGAATTATATTTAATTATAAACATCTAAAAACACTTTCATTTTTAGTTCATTACTTAAATTTTCATCTTACAATCGCATGAAATTTGAGTTTCTCATCAATTAGGTATTTCGTAAAAATTTAATTAATAAGTGGGCTGTGTCTTTTATTTAAAATTTAATTTTCCGAAAAGGAGAATATTTAATAATGTAATTTATTTTTTATTATGGAACTTGGATAAAAACCTTCTGATTTATTGTTCTTTTATAGGATCTCATCAGTTAAACAACCGGAAAAGATTTATGATGTCACTTTCACGTTACCATTTTTACGTACTGACAATTATGATTCAGTAGGCATTCCATAAAAATATAGTTAAAAATGTCTTGTGCGTTTTATTTAAAATTCTATTTTCGAAAAAGTGGAATATTTAATAATTTATTTTCTCTTATGGAACTTGAATAAAAACCTACTAAATTTTTCCATTACGGGATCACATCTATTTAACACCATACAGATTTATGATGTCACTTGCACCTTATCACTTCCACGAACTGACAATCAACGTTTCATTAGGCATTTTCATAGCATTATAGTTAATAAATGACCAGTGTGTTTTATTTAAAATCTTAATAATCGAAAAGGTAAATACTTCATCATGTAATTTATTCTCTATTATGCAACTGGGATGAAAACCTGCAGATTTTTTGTTTCTTTAGAGGAGGAACCCATCAATTTACTAACCAAGAAAGATTTTTGATTTCATTTTCAGAACTGAAAAGTGATGTAAATTTCACATTGGAATTTATGTCTTTAACATTTTTGAACTTTAATAGGGATTTGCATTTAATTTTTTTTAAAGATGAATAAGGCTAACAAAGGATATCTATATATTTTATAATTGAAATACCTATAAAAAATGAATTTGAATTTAAAAAAAAATAGATGTTACGAAGCTTATTATAAGAAACTAAGGTACCCTGGGGTAATAACGCCAGACGGGGTAATAACGCCAAGTGCTTATATCTTGCATAATTATGAAATAATCAGGTAAATGGCACCCATGTGCTCTGCGCAGAAGGGTTTTGAGTCATATAAATCGCAAAAAACAGCTTCAAGTTAATTTGTTTCATTTTTAGGTCTTATTGTTTTTACAAACAACTAAAATTAACGCTTGATCTAAAATTTGCGAGATACGTTTTGTATATGTGAAGACTATCTTTTTATCCGGAAATAATTTGTTAATTACATAAATTTGTAGTGCATTTCATGTACTTTTAAAATGTTGTTGAAGATTTTGGATATCTTCTCGAGATAATTTGTAATTTAAAATGTACTGCGCAATAACTATACCGGGGTAATAACGCCAATCCTTGACTTTAATACCCCGGTTGATTGCCTACAGTGGCCGAGCTACATCCTAAATACTGATTCAAATAAACACAGTTAAAACTGTGCAATGGTTCTCATATTTCTATTTAAACGGTCCTTTTTAAACAAAAAGAAACTCACTGTCTGATATTCACTTGCCTCATCCCCCCCTCCCACACCACACCTTTATATTTCTTACACTTTCACAAAAATTGAACATTTTCAATATCTTAGAATGCAATTTGTCAATTTCTAAGTTTGCAGAGTTTGTATTTTTAGAATTGGGTTATCTACATGCAATTATTCCATCTTATTTCATAGTTTTGTTTGCATGGCGTTATTACCCATATAGGTGGGTAATAACGCCAAATAGCATGGGTCAAGAAAAAACGCCATTACATTTTATGAATACATATCTGTTAAATTATTTTATTTTATATAGATAGTCAATGAGTTGCTGTATCAGATCCTATATTTGTTTGAGAAATACAATCTAAAACTAAGCCGTGAAAATTTGTAGAACCTTAACGTGGCGTTATTACCCCAGGGTACCTTATTATACATGCGTCCATCAAAAATAATTATTTATTCTTTGAAAGAATTATATTTAATTATAAACATCTAAAAACACTTTCATTTTTATTTCATTACCTAAATCATCATCTTTCCATTCCCATGAAATTTGAGTTTCTTATCAATTAGGTATTTCATAAAAATATAAGTTATAAGTGGGTTGTGTGTTTTATTTAAAATTTAATTTTATGAAAAGGAGAATATATTTAATAATGTAATTCACCTTCTACTTTGCAACTTGGATAAAAAGTTACTCATTTTTTTCCTTTAAAGGATCTCATCAATTTAACAACCAGAAAAGATATATGATGTCATTTTTACCTTATTATTTCCACGAACTGTCAATTAGTCTTTCATTAGGTATTTCATAAAATTGTATTTAATAGATAAATTTTGCTTTTTATTTCAAATTTTATTTTTCGAAAATGTGAATACGTCATAATGTAATTTATTTTGTATGGTGCAGCTTGGATAAAAACCTACTGATATTTTCTTTCTCTAGAGGATCTCATTAATTTAACAACCAGAAAAGATTTATGATGTCACTTTCAAAAGTGACACGTGATATAAATTTCAAACTGAAATTTATGTCTTTAACGTTTTTCTACTTTCATAGACGTTTCATACTACTTTCATAGAATTTTGCAAGTTTTTTTTTTTTTTTTCTAAAGATGAATGAGGCTCATAGTAAACATTTCATAGTCGATATCTTTTCTTAATGAAAAATTTTGGAAAAAAAATACCAATTTTAATTTGCAATAATTAAATGTGTCGAAGTTAAATATGCAAATGTAATATACATGCGCACTCAAATTTATTTATTTATTTATTTATTTTATAAAAAATCCCCTTTTAAAATGATTTAATTGTTTTGTATTACACTGAAAATGGAAAAAAAATCAAAAGACAATATGATTATTTCATATTTATATATGTGTGCGGTTATTTGTAAATAATAATAATAATAGTATTAGCAATGATTATTAATACTGTTGTTATTGTTATTAGTGTTGTTGTTATAAAATTCAAAAGAGTGTAAAAAATATATACAGTAGCTTTTCAAAAAATTAAATTCAGCAAAACATGCTTATTTTAGAAATACCTCTTTAAAACTAGGGAAATATATAAAATATAAAATAACAATCTTTTTAAATAATGTCTGCTTGCTATTATACAGGAAGTAACCATGAGTAAACCTGAACCACGTATATCAATTTGATAAAAAATTGAAATTTTTTAATATAATTAAAACGCGTTCCAAACAATACTTTCTTTTATAACATTATGTAATGGGTTACTTTTGTGTGGTTCTTTAAATTAATAAAAAATGTTATTTGAAGATCAGATTGTGCATAATGTATATTTTATTAGTTACTTCATAGCCGCGTATCAATTTTATTACTTTCGAAAGATTGTAACATCATTAAAATGCACTTAAAATTTTTTTTCCATTGCCCGTAATGTAATGGAGTAATTTTGATCGTCCCTGTAATTGAACTATCCATCCGATTTACATAAAATTTGAAATGATGCGACAAAATTTTGCAAAAATTACATATTTTAAATTTTAAATGATTCAGTTGGATAGGTGTTGCGTTATTATACTCGTAAGGGCAGGCAGACGGATAGATGGATTGATGTACGGACAGACTGAACGACAACTATAGGTGTGATAGTGATATTGTCCGCATCGGTATTTCTTCATGAGTAACGGTTTCGAGTAAAACAAGAAGGGAAAAGAACTCCAAGATGACAAAGATCACTCTTGAATATGCAGCATTTTTATTTGAAGTTCTCCAGGTCTTATTAAAAAAAGGCGCTGGCCGGCAGTAGGGTCCGCCGACCGCAGAAACGTATAAAAATCGTATTACATTTTCACATCCAAGGATGAGAGTCGAATGATGGCAAGTGCATTTTTGAAGCCCAAGGTTTTGCGAATCGCATTGGTATTTATCGTCAATAACGAAAACCGGATGTACAATTTCGATGATAGAAGGTATGCATTTGATTTCCGTTACATAGTTTTACAAGAAGAATGGTCAAAATGTAGAATTTCAAATAATTAGCGCCAAACGATAAAAGAGTGATTATGGTACAGAAAACCACAAGAAACGAATTTCTTCTAGGGGGTTACCAAAAGTCCCACGGGATGAGAAGCGAAATGAACATTAATAAAAATAAAATAAAAAAACTAATATGATACATTTGGTTGTTAAGCAAATGCTGTTTTAAATATGAATCAATTCTGCCTAGAAACAAGGCTTTATTAAAGGTTTTTGCTAGGGTGCAAAATCCATAGAATTGCATGAAAGAAACGAATATACATTGTGGTTTTAAACAATTACTTTTAGAGATAACTGAAATCATAGCTTAAAAGAAAATGGCCGTTACCAACTGACAAGAATTAATGGAATTAAAAATTAACTTATTAAATAAAGTTACGAATTTAGAGAATATTGTAATTTTAAAAAGGGGGATACCCTTATTAAATAATATGTAAAGGGTAGCGCCTTTACAATAGGTGCTACATATTTATATAATTACGAAAACACACAAAAAGAATAAACAATTAAAAAATAATTCTTTTCTGTTTGCATTTTGCATTTTGCTAAAATTTGAATACACATAGTGTAATTGAAAGTAAATTACAGTAACTTTTCTCAAGATATTACTCGATGTACATCAGCTATCATTGTACATACCACATTTGACACCTATTTCGAAATATTTTCTATTAATAATTTAACATGGAAAGTCTATCTAATCATTCAAAAAATTTATAAAGTGCATGGAAAGTCTAAACGTCTTTCGAAAAATTGATTTTCTCTTTTATGGATTCAGGTTTTTATGCTCCATAAGTTGCTTAAATGTTTATTGAATAGGCTTATCCAGAAATCTCCAAAAAAGAATTTTCAGCTCATATTTTTTGAAAAGCAACAATATATTCTTGTGTAGTTTTTTAAAAATAAATTTTACATATTTTAGAACTTTCAAGAAATGAATGTAGACTTTTTACGAAATAATCTTAACGTATATGCTCAATATGGACGATATTTTAAAATACATGCGCCATTTTGAATTTGATCTATTCTTACATGTATTTTTATTCTTTTCATCGATAAATTGTATCATTATTATTATTTTTATTATTTTATTTTATTATTTTTTGGGAAGGGGGGAAATTCCACACTTAAAAAGTAAAAATTTTTCCCATGTATATCGTGTGGGGCATTGTTTGCATGATTTCATAACAATAAACTGAAAAAATTATTTCATTTAATTTTAGGTATATTTTCAGAGGTATCATTGAAAACGATCGGCAGAAATGTTGCCTGCCCCCTCATTTTCTGAACCGACTGAAACTAAAATTGCAAATAATAACAATAATAATACTAATAATAATTAGAGGTAGTAGACATAAGACTAAGAGTACTGTACCCCTTCACTGGTTCATTTTTTACGTGCAATAAATTGAAAATATGTGTTTACCACTTTTTTAAGCTAAAATATTCGTAATATTTATTCTAAACATTTCTATCCTTGAATAGCATGCTATTCCATTTAAAAAAAAGTAGTTGCGTCAAAAAGCTTTAAATGATGAATTAAGCGAAGTCGTCTTACCTGAACTGCGTACGGGCAAATCGATTAAGTGGTAAAGTTGCAAAGTGTTTGGGAAAAGGGCATTTTTCCGTTACAGATAAATATCGATTTGCGGCAACTGACAAAAGTGTTGATGAGCGCTGGAGATACTTATTGAGATACCAATTGTTGGAGAAATATGGAAGCATTGTTGATAGAAAAAAATCATTTGTAAGTAAGTAGTCAAGATATCCCTCTTTAAAAACACGAATGGTTTGGATATATATAATGATAGGGGCGGCGTACTCTAGATGCCATCGTATTTTATAGACTATATAACAACTTTTAATAATATATTTGTGTAATGCAATTCCCATCAGTAGTGTATGGAGTAAAAACGATATTTTTCAAAAAGAATTACCCCCATTAAGCGCCATTGCTCTCATTTCGGGAACATGCTGTTTTTCATGAACAATAAAATTATTCTAAATATTTATTTCAGAAGTACTTGAATGACATCCTATTCATTAAGAAAAAACGATGATTCCAAATAAAAATCAGTTAATATATTTACAGGCGCTGTATTTATTAAGATGATTTAAGACGAAAGCTATGTTCATTGTTTTCTGTGACGCTAAGGGAGAAGTCCAACGCGAGTTTGTAATTGATAGACAGACGCCACGGATGTTTTTATGTGGAAGAGCCTAAATATGGTTAAAATATGGTTAAAATATGGTTAAGGTCAGTCGAAAGCAGCTAGACATTGCTGTCGATTGTAAAGTACAACTTTTTTTTTTCTTTGCGAAAAACATTTTTATTTCTTCAGTTGTTAGTCGTATCATTTATCATAAAAACACCATGATTATGGAAAAAAAATTCATTTGTGTACCCTAGGTATTTTTTAACCAGCATTTCATATAGTACAATCACATTTCTTCAATATACGTTATTTTATTTTTAAATTAGCTACCTAAAATTAATCAAAAATACATTGGCAAATAATTTCAAATACGGCAATGTAAAAACACTGCACAGATACACTAGTTTGTGACTATTTATCAGCATTATTATTTTAAAATTGAATGTTTACTTATTAATTCTATTTCATATTGCTACTAGTATTAAAAAATGCTCTGACGAGCACCAAAAAAGGTTAATATGTTTTAAAGTATGAAAAAGTGTTTGACAAGAGCTTCTAATTGAGAATGAGAAAGGACAAGGGGTCCCTTCTTGGCTGCAATTCACTGTCAATTCTAAATTTGAAAAAATCATATTTGCGCTTTTTCCATATAAAAGAAATTTGCGTAAAACTTTCTATCTTTACTTTTTATTAAAACTTTCAATCGTGTTTTACATGTTAACTGCATTGTCGACTCTGCACTGCAACTGCACTACAAATCAGTTTTCTGTGCTGTTTTACACTGCGGCAGTTTATGGTGGGACTACGTGAATGTGATACGCTGCAGGCAGTGTTGAATGCAGGAGGTGAGGCAGGGGGGACATTCCCTACCGAAGGTATCAAATGCTACCCCTCCCAATAAAATTTAGATTTTGTGTTTTTAATGGTAAAAAAGTATAACCCCCTTAGAACTCTATTGTGTCCCCCCCCCCCCGAAACCACAGAAGACCCTCCCGGAGAAAAGTGTCTGAATTCAACACTAATTGCGGGAACTATGGTTTTTGGCCCTATTTTGCTTTACATTCATGTTTAATCACGTGGTGTCTTTTCTAATTATGCCTTTACACTCACTGAGAAACATTTGTGGAAACGTTACACCGTAAAATAGGTGGCAGCCTTGCTGCCTCCAATTTTATGGAGTATTTTAACCGTTAAATCCGGTGTAACATTGTCATGTTACACCAGTAATATATGTTTAGATTACACCATTGCATATGTAAAAACAATTACTCTATGAAACTGGAGGCAACATTTGCCACCATTTTTACACCAACTGTATGGAGTAACGTTTCCACAAATGTTTTACAGTGCTACACAATTTTATCGTAACAGTGACTGATTTCTTTTATATAGAAAAAGCGCAAGTATGATTTTTTTCAAATTTGGCATTGACAGTGAATTGCAGCCAAAAAGGGACCCCTGTCCTTTCTCATTCTTAATTAGAAGCTCTTGTCAAACACTTTTTCATACTTTAAAACATATTAACCTTTTTTGGTGCTCGTCAGAGCATTTTTTAATACTAGTCATTTAAATTTTTTGATAATTATATATTGAATATAAGAAAACCTCAGTTGCTTTTAAATATTCCCAGTACTTTTTCTTATTTCGCTCAATATTGAACTATTTAATCAATGGACAAAAAACGTGAAAAAACGAAATTTTAATTTCTTCGTACAGAAATTGACAGATTCAATTAATTTTAGATAATACATATTTTATAGAACAATAATGCGAATAGAAATTTTTATTCTTTTCGCATAGGATTTGTGGCATTCTTATCTACTTGTTTTAAAAATCAGATGTTATAAATATGAAATATTTCCGCCATTAGCGCGATTTTTGTGATCATGACACCCAAAGGTCTCTAAATATAATTTTGTAGTCAATGCACATAAAAACGAATTTTCCCATTTAAATTAAAAAAAAATAATAATAAGTGAAATATTTTTATTTCTCCTTCATGATATCTATTGGAATAGCTTATTCCAATTATTGAATAATATTCTAGGACATTTTCAGGAAAAATATTGGTTAAATTATCTTCCTTGGAGAAAGTCGCTCGAAATACAGCCTTAATAGATCTGCGCCAAATCAAGGATGAAAATATACTGAAAATTCATTTCTAGTATTATTTGTAAAATTAACATTGAAATAACCAGCTGTAATTAAATTTTTATATAATACACAGTGGAACCTCAGTTCACGATCATAATCCGTTCTTGTATCTGACTTTCTGTATTTGATATAAATTTTTTGGGGCTCTTTCCAAGAACTAATGCGTGGGATTAAAAAAAATTATATTTAGGTAATCCCTGATATAAATTGATGATGTTTGCTGCTTACATTTTGATTTAAATCGTTCAACAGATGGCTTAACCATGTTGCATTTTTCATTATTTTCGCAATAGTTTTATCTCGAGAATTAAGGCACGGATTTTCATCAAACTTCAAATTCAGTTAATCTTGTTCCGATTACCACAATATCTCTATCGAAGGAATTAATGCACAAATTTCCATCAAACTTGAGATTTAGGCACACTTTGATTTATATTATTGCTCATTGCGTGTTTTGGGTAAATCTTCCAACAAGTGTTGCATATATGCTGTATTTTTCCCGATATCCGCAACAGTCCTACTTCAAATTTCAAAAACTAATGTTCGGAATTTCATGCCTTTAGAATCCTCACGGTGAGCATATGATTGTCATTTGATTTTGGCACTGTAATATTGAATTTTGACTCATTAAATGCATGAGATTTGGGGTTGCCACATCCGACTAGTTCTTTATAATCGGAGTAATCGACGGTTCATCTACACCGTATTGTTTAGCTATTTTGATTACACTATCATCGTTCTTAAGTTTTGTCACTACTTCTTTTCATAATTGATCAGTAATTCGCTTAAGCTTTTTACTACTGCTATCACTAAACGCTTTTTCATTCTTAGAAGTCATAATAAAGTCTAAAATTTCGCAAAACTGATTAAAATTAAAACAATAAGTTATTTTTTTTACTGTACTAAAGGCCACAAAGCACTCTGATATGCGCACTTTCCTCCAAACTTGACTTATAACAAGAGTTATGTGAGGGTTGACAACTGAACTATTCGACAACTTTGGTCGCGAATCAAGTTATCCTACGCCGAAAGAGTAAAATTTTGATCACTGAAGTTGGTCATAAACCGAACTTGTCAAAAACAGAGGCGGCTGTAAAACAAGTTATAGCCGTAATATAATACAAGCCGTAAATAGTTTTTTCACCGATAAGTTTGCAAATATGGCATTATTTATATATTCAGTGGCGATGATCATGATGCAAATTGGCGATTAAGCCGATTAAATTTGCAATTTTAAAATAGCGTTTGTTAATAACGGAAAATTGAGAATTTCTATTAGAAAAATTAGGATAATTACTATAATTTTTATGCGCAGTTTTAAGTAAACTCTGATTTTTTCCGATAATTTTAAATTTAGTATATTTGGAAAAGGAAGGGAGAGGGAAAGTATATCTTTGCAATGCTTTTTCGACAATATCTCAAGCAAAAATACTTTTAGATGCCAATAATTGCTGATCGTAAATGTTACATTCACTTCACACCATCACAAAAGTTTTTTGCATCACAATGTGTTTTTTTATTTGATGCTTTCTTGGCACAGAGGCCGTATAAGCACGACATTCTGCGATATTCTTCTGACGCCCGTTTCGCAAAAGCTTAGTTTTCAAACTTCAATTACATGCATATATATTAAGGTACTACTTAGTTATCCCGTCGACCAATTTCGCCAAATTATACAAATTGCCAAACTCATAGAGAAATTGATACTTACGTATTAACGCCACCGCAGTTATCTTTCGGATTCCTTGTCGCCTTATTTTTGACGCCATTTTTCAGTGCTTTAGTGCTTTTTAGTGCATTTTTACTTTCTTCTATCTTCAATAGAAGAAAGTATTGTAATCGAAAAAATTTTCGACTTCCCGTTTTCGACGGATTTACACGTTTTAGGGGGTCAGAGATTCCAAAAACATGTTTTTACAAAATGTCTGTCTTTCCGTGTGTCTGTCTGTATGTCGCCATTCTACCGTCAAAAAGTGTATGAAGTTATGCATAGAATTGAACCAAATTTTTTGTGAATATTTTTGGCTGTGGCAAGCAGGTCCTCCTTCAGTTTTGAAATATTCCGCCGGAAGGGGGCGCTGCAATCGCGATTTTTGTACCATTTTCAATATTGTACCGACCAAAAGTATATGAAGTTATGCATCGAATTGAACCAAAATTTTTGTGTATCTGTATGACTATGGCTAGTTGGTCCTCCTTAAATTTGATAATAATACTCCGGAAGGGGGCGCTGCAATCGCGATTTTTGTGCCATTTTCAATATTGTATCAACCAAAAGTATATAAAGATATGACTCGATTTTAACCAAATATTTCGTGTAAGTATATGACTATGGCTAGTTAGTCCTCTCTGATTTGAAAATAATCCACCAGAAGGGGGCGCTGCAATCGCGATTTTTGGGCCATTTTCAATATTGTACCGACCAAAATTACATGAAGTTATGCATCAAATTAAACGAATTTTTTTGTGTAAGTGTATGGCTATGGCTAGTTGGATCGCCCTGAATCTGAAAAAAAGTACATCGGAAGGGGGCGCTGCAATAGCCAATTTTATGCTATTTTCAATACTGCACCACATAAAAGTGTATGAAGTTAGTTCTAGAACTGAACTAAATTTTTTGTATATGATTTTTTTTTTGGTAAGGCATGTAGGTCCACCCTGAATTTGAAAAAAAAATCTGCCTATCATTCTATTGTCCATCGGCTCGTGCAGAGACGGAAATTCGTTTTTACTCCGATTAATTGATTGAAGCAGAAATTTAAGATAAAAACCAAAGTTGGCATGGTATTGAATTAAAATTATTAAACCATTAAAATGAGTAACTATTTTTTTTTTAAATACTAAAATGTCCGTATGAGATAGAAGAAAGTTTTGGGATTGGCACATCCAACTAGTTATGCTCATTTTTGATGCCATTGTTTTGGTGCACTTGCAAACAACAAGATTGCTCTTTATTGGCGCGAATTCTGCTGCGGTGTCGTTAATACGTAAGCACCGCGAAATTATACATATAAACATAATTTTCATTTTAAATAACACAAAAAAATAATTTGTAGAATCTTAATAGAAAATACAAATAAAAAGTCGAAATAAAAATACCATAATGGCGTTTTAAACACGTACATCGTATTTAATGTCATTGGATGCGACATTCGCGATCATCCATTATTGGCATATAATATTATAGTTTGGCGATGGTTTTTTGTTCGACGGGATAATCAAGTAATACCTCTATTAACTATTTTCTATTATTTTCAAAAGAAAACAATAATGACTCAAAACCGGTGATAATTGATTATCCTTCGACCAAAAAACTATCGCCAAATTATAAAATTAACTGCCAATAACGGATTATCATAAATGTTATATTCAGTTTACATTAAATAGGTTACCCATGTTTGTTATGCCATAATGTGATTTTAAATTCAACTTTTTATTTGTATTTTTATTGATGATTTACTAATTAATTTCTTCTTTCGTTATTTAAAATAAAAATTATGCCAATATGAATTACATGGTGAATAAATTGATGATTTGTACAATTTGGCGAAATTGGTCGACGGGATAATCAAGTAGTATTGAAAAGTTTAATTAATAACAGCAGAATGAAATGATTTATAAAATTTAACAAAATTAAATAAAGGTAAATAAACATATATTTTTAACAAACACTAGCCCGGTTTTACATTTCAGACAAAAAAACAAAATTTTCGTGCCAATTATTTACCCTAATACGTATTTGACATCACGTCCCTATTTAAAATCAATTGAATGCTATTTAAGATATGGACAGAATGTGAAGTTTTTGTTTTACTCTATATCTTTTCCTTATGTAAATTAGGACACTATATGATCATAATTAAAAAATCTTACATTTAGTTCCTGAAAAGAAATTTTGGTTTTCCCAGATACTTTTTTTTCGACGTACTGGTTTTTTCCCATTTTTTTCTACTACTAAAATTCAAAATGTTAGGACACTCGAGAAAATCATCCCATGGTCATATAAAATGCATGTTATTTGAAAAATTAACCATAGATTAAAAAAAAAAAAAAAAAAAAAAAAAAAAAAAAAAAAAAAAAAAAAAAAAAAAAACACTGCGTTTACAACTTTATTATTTAAAGAACTGAAACTAAAAGCTTAGCAATAAAAACAAATAACCATAATTTTCACGTGATTTGTTTAATTTGAATGAATTATGATACATACATGGCAATTTTTATATTAAATTTGGTGGCAATGAATAAAAAACACTACAATCGCAACAGCAAAAGACAATATTCAACTGGAGTTTTAAGACATACATTCGATTTTCTCAGAAACCATCAAACATACAAAGATGAAAAACAAACTGTTCTAAGTTTTATCAAGACGATAAAAATAAGCCAAAAACGAAGTTAATCCACCCATAATAACGTTAGCTATTGCTTGTTGAATTTTTCGTCTTCATTTTTTCGTTAAAAGTTAAATAAAAAACTACAGTAAACTGCGATTTTTTTTAATGCTATCATTTTATTCGTCTCGTCGAGTTCTATCTTTTGAAAACAAATCACTGTCGTACGTCAACTGGTTCGCCAAAAATTTCAAAAAAGACGTTCGCATTTTCTATTTCTTAAACATATTATACCAAACGCTACCGCGTTTGCTATGATATCCCATGATGTATAAAAAATTTATTTTCATCAGTTTTTCATTCTGTCGGGTAAAATTTTGATAAATGCTTATTTACTCTCAAAGGATATTCTCGTTAGGTTTAATTTTTTAAAAAATGTGTAGCCGTATACGTAATAAAATATTACAATTTCAGGATTAATATTTCTATAACTGGAAATAACTGACTTCAATTTCTGTTTAATCAAGTGTAAGTGCCCGTTCGCATGACTTATAAAAAACTAATTCATTTTACATGTGCATTGACATAGAGTCACAGAAATACATTACTAAGATTATTCATGTAGAAAAACAATTTGTGTGCATATGTTTGTAATATAAAAAAGAAAATACTTTATATCATTCAAAATAAATAAATTTCTGTCGTATAACCATAATATATTTCTGCACAATTCTGTATATATACTACCGAATATATATGGGATTTTTTTTTCCTGCATTCGCAAGGTAAATATTTTCCACAGATTGCTTTTTCTCCCTAGAATGAATTCAGAATTGAAAATATTCAATATACTCTCATTATAAAATATGTATTCTGGAAAATAGTTTAGTTGAAAAAAATTGAGTGAAAAAATTCCTTATAAAAAATCTCATCGAGGTTTAGGAAGTTACATATTTTAACATATTTATAAATTTATAATTCCATATTATCAAAATTGTCCAGCATAAAGTAATTGTTACAATTTATTAAATTTATGGAATTTACTGTTGCTCAATAAAATAAACGGGGTAAAATAAAGCACTTTTAAAAATTCGGCAAAAAAAAAAAAAAAAAAAAAAAAAAAAAAAAAAAAAAAACAGCAAAAAATCCCTCTCAAACTTTTGTGAATTACCTCCTTTCTTTTGATATCCCGTTTCGGTGATTTTTTTTTAATGGTCAGTGTGAATTAAAAGAATTTAATTTTTTACCGTGTCAGTTTACAGTTGAGTTTTTTTTTTTTTAAATTGATTGCTATATAGAAATATAACTGAAAAATATGATATTGTGTACCTGATTATTATAAAACTGACAGTATGTATAAGTAAACCTGAATTAAAATAGCTGAATAAACTTATAAACTTTTACTATTTTACTTGGAGTTGAATTATGTAAAAAGAACATTTTAAATCATGATCTATAATTATCTGCTCATCCGTTTTTACCAGAAAACACAATATTATAGTGCAGAAAAATCTCGTGATTTATTTATTTATATTATATATACAGAGTGTTCCGTTCCTACCCTCTTAACTTCCGAAAGACTGCAGTTATAATCATTAAAGTTGTGTCTATGTATAGTAATGTGACTATCTAATACTACATGAGGCCTCTTATAGTGTAACATGGTGAAATACACTGCTCAAAACAATTAAAGGATATTGCAGTTTTAGGTGGATTTTGTATCTGGGAAACTTTTTAGCTGATTGATACATGGTCGACAGGCATAGTAGGTTACATGAGAATAAATTACACATGTTTGGCAGAAAAAAATGCATTTTATTGCGCATTTGTGTACAAAGGAAAAAAACACAATTTGTGCATACGAGAAAAAAGAATAAGAAAAGGTGTTTTCTTCAAAGAAAATCATTTTCAGTAGGGGTATGGTTTCCACGGGTGGCAAGCAACGTTGAACACCTTTGAGGCATGGACTCAATGAGGCTATTATTAACGAGTTGGGGTATTCTGCCCCACTCTTCCAGAAGAGCTCTTTCCAGTTCTTGGAAAGTTTGTGGGGGTTGTTGGCGGCCAGAAACTCGTCTTCCTAGAGCGTCCCAAACGTGCTCGATTGAATTCATGTCTGGAGAACACACTGGCCATTCCCTTCGAACGATTCTTTCCTCGAAAAGGAAATCCTCCACCAGGTTTGTACGATGTGGCCTGCAGTTATCGTCCATTAAAATGAAGTTATCTCCGATTGCTGCAGCGTAAGGGACTACAATAGGTCTGAGGATCTCATCCCTATATCGGCGATCAGTCAGAGCTCCATCTCGAATGATGTAGAGGTCAGTGCGCCCGTCAATGGAGATGCCACCATACACCAACACTCCTCCACCGCTAAATCTTACACTTTCGTGCACAAACGCAGGATTATAGTTCTACTGCCACGGTCCCTCCAGATGAAAATACGTCTATTATCCGGATGCACAGAAAAACGGGACTCGTCAGCAAACAATATTGCTCCATTTATTTCTCCTCCAGTTGACATGCTCGGTTGCCCACTCCCTGCGGTCGCGACGATGCCTTGATGTTAATCTAACACATACCATCGGTCGGCGAGCATACAGACCTACAGCATGGAGCCAGTTTCGGACAGTCTGAGTTGAAATCGTGGTGTCTGTAGCCGAGCGAAGGTGTTGTTGGAGAAGAGTAGCGTTCATGTTTCGGTGTCTCCGAGCTGTTAAAGCTAAATACAGATCTTCATTGGCGTTGATGCCCGTCTACGACCTTGCCCTGGTCTTCGGCCTGCACATCCACTCTCCAAAAAACGGTTCCAGATCCTGAAAATGACACTTTGTGACACTCCAATGGCTTGCGTTACTTCGGCTTGAGTTTGGCCCCCTTCTGACCTACCAACAGTTCTCCAAGCTTCTGAATCTTTCAAATGACTTCGCTGAGACATCGTACTCATCGAAACAAAGCAATCACTGAATGCCGATCATCCTTGTCTTCATTCTCTTTTATCCAGTTGAAAGTCAAATTTCATTCGCTGCCGCTGAAGCGACGTTTTTGACGTTGAACTCAAAATTTGCATACTCCACAGTTTGAAAACCAGAAAAATTTGCATTTGTGATTCTCTTCTTCTATTTTCGGCAAAAAAAATTTCGTTTATATCTTTATTTTATATAAAACTTCAAATATCGTTTAATTGTTTTGATCAGTGTATAACGAAGTTAGCGTTCCTATTGCAAAGAAAATACAAGATATGTAAAAGGGAATTACAAAATTGTAGAGCATCATCGACTTTGTAGGAAAATATACCTTGTAGGCATGAATTATGAAAACAGAAATTTTAAAACTCGCATTTGTTTGTTGTTAATTTCCTACACCATGACTAAACTATCTTATGGAAAAAAATAAACCAAAGATGCTTTTTTCATCGACAATCAAACTTCTCTCCGTCAGTTACAATACACATCTGAACCTTTATTTCAACTTAACTTTGAACACGTTATATCATAGAGGGTGATACGTTGGCACAAGCATGTTGACGGAGGGATTACATACACATGCTCTGTCAGATATAAACACAGAAAAAATACATAGAATTCAAGTCATCTCACAGTGCAAGCCATTCTACAAAAAATTGCTATGCACTATTATTTGTTCCTCGAATTCCTGCACCAGATATTACTTTTCTGCTACTATCTTGTACGCAGGCCCAATGTGACGTCATGCGGGCTCGTTTTTCGTCAGAAATATAATCTTTTCCAGTTCTCGTTCAGTTTGCGTGACGTTAGAGTTTCGCAATTTATGAACAAACAAATGACCGTTTAAATCGGGGATAAAAGCACTATTTCGCCATACCTGTCACCGGTGAAATTGGTTAAGCGTTGTGTTTTTAGCATTCATGTTCACAACGCACCTTTACAAACTAAATCGAAGATGCTCAACGACATTGTAAATCAAATATATTTTTTCCCATATCTTGTACTATTTTCGAGATAGGTTCATAAACTCCACCGTTTTGTACCAGGTGGCTCTATTAGAAGCGTTTTCTAGTAATTAAAGTGAAAACACTTCTTTAATATGAATAAAATTTTATTCATTGTATGGTGTTTTAAAGAAGTTTTTACAACGCAATTTTATTTATTTTATGTAGTTTTAAAGAAGTTTTTGTGCAATTTTTTATGGTGTTTTAAAGAAGTTTTCTCATGAGCAAATTTATTCATTTTATGGTATTTTAAAGAAGTTTTTCCAGTGTAATTTTATTCATTTTATAGTGTTTTAAAGAAGTTTTTGCGCAGTTTTATTCATCTTATGGTGTTTTAATTACGTTTTAGCGCAATTTTTTATGGTGTTTTAAAGAAGTTTTTTCATGCACAACTTTATTCATTTTATGGTGTTTTAAAGAAGTTTTTCAGTCAATTTTATTCATTTTACGGTGTTTTAAAGAAGCTTTTTCGGCAATTTCATTCATTTTATGGTGTTTTAAAGAAGTGTTTTCACTTAAATTGATTAACACCAGTTTCAACTTATTAAATTGTTATCTAGTAGCGCATAGCCACTTTACTATAAATACCAGATCCGTAGCTATGGGAGTGCCAGGGGCAGGTCAGTCCCCCTAAAACATTTTGAGCCTTGTCAGGAAAAGATTCCAAAGTCACTAAGTGAATTTATATTCTGAAAATCGACATGAAATTCTGTTCAAAAGTCTAATTTATTTTTTAGGTCCTTTAACAGTTTTGCAGAAATATTAAATTGTAACTAAAATAAGTGTTTCAACGCTTGCTCATCCTATTTGCACATATGAAGCTAACATAATGTTTAATATTGCACTAGTTATACAATCGAATTATTATTATCTTATTCTTTTATTTGCATAAAATGAAGTTATTACAACATTTAATAAGAAACATAGTACCTGCAGTGCGAATATGAAAAAAAAATTATCATTGTCCGTCAGAGAGAGAGAGTAAGAAAAAATGTGAGCCTCCATTCCTTTATAATTCGCTTCTAGCTATGGGTATGATACATACATATGTACATACCGATTTTATGGCTATAGGTGCAGCAGTTCCGCAGTCAAGTGGGTGATCGCGTATTTTTATGGGCTCCCTTTATATGAAATTTCCAATATACAACATACTTACAACGTAATTTTTTCCCTCATAGAAGGTATTTTTCAAATGCTTCATTGAATAGCAAGATACGATCATATAACTCGCCTTCTGTCGTAAATAAGGTGTCCTGAAGTAATTATTCCAGGGTGAGTAATTTAGCCAAGTGCTAATATTATGAGTAATCATGAAGGAATCTGGAAAAATGGCACAGTGGGCTTCGTGTCAAAAGCCTCCGAGTCTTCTAAATTCAGAAACAACCAGTAAATGTTAATTTGCTATATGTTACATGTCCATTGTCCACCTTATCGCTGGAAGGAACACCATTATGTGGGAGTAAACGTCCAATCTAAAACTTGAGGCTAAATTTTGAAAATCGAAGCATTATATATTTATTAGGAAATACTTTATTTGATGCATGAATTTTTAGTGCATTTCATGTACTTTTAAAATGTTGCGGACAATTTTGAATGTGTCCGCTAGGTAGTTTGTACTAGACTGCGGTAAAAATGTATCCCGGTGTAATAACGCCATGCACTGCAGCTATTATACTGATTGATTCTTTTCAGTGGCAGAACTACATTTCTTATTTTTTTATGCACGAGAGACCATTATTGCCAGTGCTGAAAATTAAAAAGGATAAAGAGAAATTTTTATGTCAAAATGCAGCTACATTTTTCATGTCAGGAGATAAAAATATCAAAACATTATTGCTGCATTGTAATATCACAATTAGTGGTAATTCAAAGAAGTTTGTCAATTGCTAAAGCTTAAAATTTGTATATTTAAAATTAGATAATTTACATGGCATTATTCCATCTAATTTTATAGTTTTGTTTGCGTTGCATTATTTTCCTCATAAGTAGGTATCAACGTAAAATAGCATTGGTCAAGAAACCTTGAAACTACATTTTATGAATGTATACCTGCTAAAATATTCTTTATTGAGTACATAGTCTATAAGTAGCTGTCTTAAAAAATTCTCACTTTTTAAATAGAAATAAATAAAATTACGCCATAAAAATCGGAAGAGCCTTAATGTGGCATAATTTTTGAAGGACACATTAATGTCATATTTTACGATCCATACTCAGGAATGTATTCATAATCCTAACGGCATGACTTAGTAATTACTGTGCACTGACACCATTCCCCGTGATTTTAAAACAATCTACATGACGAAATGTTTTCACATTGACAAATTCGATGAAATACTGTTTATTATTTTAAAATTTTAATATTCCGCTTATATTCCGCATGTAAATATTCCGTTATCCAGACACCCCGTAAAGGATGGTGACGTCACTGCAACGTCGTTGTGAAGTCACATTGTGACTTTGTGACCATCGATTGTCGATGTAACGTCACGTGACGTCGATGTGAAATCGCAGTGACTTAAATGTGAAGTCATTATGGCCGTTTTAGAGCTCTTTTGTGACGCTTCACAAAGTGGTCACAATGTGACAAATTTGTGAAAAATGTGTCATTTGTGACTAATTTGACATTTACATTGTGACGAAACTGTAACCAAAGCGACGATATTTAAATTGCCAGAAACATGTTTTTTTAAGTAAATAACATGTTTTGAAGGATATTTATAAATTTCTAAAGATTTTTAAGAAAATCACATGTCAGTCACAATGTGACGTCAGAGATGTGATGTGACCAAAGTGACTCACAGTGATGTCACTGTGACATCACTGTGACCATTCATGCTATTCTTGACTCTGCATTTGGGACTAAATACATATTTTGTGAACTTCATCTGGCTTTAAAATTTCTTATATATAGATTGATCTGTTTATAAGCAATCTTTAAAACATTAATTTCACAACTGGTTAGATCAGCATATAAAAATTACATTTTCAAACAGAACTTTAAATTATTTACACTGATACGCGCAAATAATGTAATTCATTGTATTCAAAACCGAAAATTCCTTAAATACACAGTGCATATTTTAGATTATAGGCAGTATAAAAATGATTTTCTTTTAACTATTATATTGAACGAACAAGAATACATTTATTTTTATGTTGCTCATAAAGGCGAAATCTGGAGAAAATATGAGGGCTTTAAAAGAAAGAGTATGCAATTCTACTCTGCTATATTTATAGCATTTAATCTACCTTTCTTTTCGGAAACTAAAAAAAAAGTTAAAAGGTATAAAAACGACTTATGTTATGTACTGTTTTGGAAATATATATTATAAATTGTTTTTCAAGAAACAGTTATTGACATATTTAAAGTGGGTGCTAGGTTATAAAATGTTTAGATACCTTTAATAAGGCATAATACTTACTCCAAAGTCTTTGCTAAGCAGGTAACAAATCTATAATAAAATTTTTTGTAATCGCTTTTTTCTTGATAAAAATATACATATATACATTCCGAATTTTCAATAAATGGTGTTCATAACTATTTTGGGTAAAATATTTTAGAGATTTGAAGAATGATATAATTCCACACTGCATAAAACTGTATACAATTTTATTCTTGGATTATGTATGTAATTAAAATTAATTATGATATGATTATCATTTTCATAAATGGATATACTTCTTTGCGTTTTTCTTTTTTTTCTCAAAAAAATGTTTAAATTGAAGATCGGTGCTCCACAATAGTAGAAGCCTATTTTTTAGCACTACAGGAATTTCCTATCGTATTGTAACTGTCTAAATAAGATCTATTGTTCAACATCCCAATACACACTAGTTCTCGTATCTTCTACATGTTTCTGTAGAGTTAAGTTTCATTAGCATTGTTCTGGCTCACCTTGGAAACCATGGCAACACGCCAGTATTGGAGCGTTCTCTTTAAAACTTTGTTGAATCGTTTGGCAACACTCAAACTAGTTTATTTTCGTTTGTTTGTTGATATTAGAACGTCGAATGTTTTTTATGGTGAATACCTCTTTTATTTAGATATTTCGTTAGCTGAAATATTATTGTTAGTAATAAAGTTTATTACTTTAAGAATGTAAAGGAATCATACTTATTTTGGAACTAATTCGAGTGATATTTGTCCACATTTTATTAGAATTATTTTTAGTAACTGACTATGGTGTCAGTCCTGATTCAAGATTGTACATATGTATATAAAAAATGTTTTTATTAGACTTTTCGTATTATTTGACTATATTTGCCTCTATATTAAAATTCATCAAACTATACAGTCCATAAATCGGCAAGCATACACGTCTATGTTATTCAGGAAAGAAAAAGTCTTGTTTCTAAAGTTTTAAAAATGTCTCCAGTTACTAAAAAAATGAAGGGTGGGGAATTCACCTTTAACATTAATCTTTTATCTTTGAAAATATCCTGATATATATCTTGTTTGCAAAATATCCTGAGCTGATGGTTAGAAAAGTAAATCATTTGCAGATTTAGAATTTTTCAGACAATCTATGTAAGTGCTGAAAAAAAATATTAATGTAATTTCTAATTTTTTCTGAATAAGAAGGATAAGTAACGCAGATATATTTTTGTACATAACATTTTTTATTCTTAGAGTTAAAAAAATTAGGCATATTAACCTAACTATTCCCTTTAACACCAAAGCGGATTCTAATGGTGCGAGAAATGCTGTAAAGGTAAGATAAATGAGAAATAAGGTGATAAAGTTACCCGGTTCTGGGTAACTTTGTCACCTAACTGGAAATGTAGCTGTTTGTTGTTTTATTAAACAACATACATCTGACTTGTGTGCTCGACATGAAGCCTGCTTATAAGTCATCGTCAATATACAGGGACGAAATGGCACAAAAAAAATATTACAACACAAGAGAAGTACAATCAGGAGCTCCATACAAAGAGTGTGTGCAATGGAGCCAGTGAGACGAATTTAGTTTAAATGCTCACACTAGGCGATTTATTACTAAGTTACCTCAAATATCTATGCAAAAAAAAAAAAAAAAAAACACCTTAGGAATATTTTTACGATTAAAGTTTAGGAGTTTTGAGATAAATAGCATTTTCATTTTTTTCATTTTGGGTAAAAGCACTTATTATATCATTACATGAAGTATTGCTGGTGAATATAAAGATATTGATTCTATTAAGATTAAGGTATTTTTTAATTACCATCGTGACATAGTGCTTGGTTAAGGAAAAAAACCCATCAATCACAATTCCTAATGTCTTTGAAATCAACTACTCTTCTTCATGAGTAACGTTTGCCGGACGACGCATAGACTTTATTTGTCATCCAAGGCACTTATTGACAAGAATGATATGAGGTATTTTCAATAGTGTAGCTAATTTTTACCCAAGCATTACTGACAGCTGTCTTTGCTTGTGTTACATTCTTGTTAGTGTAATTGCAATAATGTCGGACCCCTAGTATTTTTACTAGGATTTAATTTTCTCCTTTTTTGCCTTAGACGTATAAGGGAAGAAAGAAATAATCGCATGAATAAACACACGAAAAATATGTGTCAAATAGTAAAAAACCTATTTGTCTGAAAGGTGACAAAGTTACCATGGGGTATCAAGATAGCCCCGATTTACAGTAATTTCCCCATAGGTTAACACAAGATTGCACTTTTTTCTTCCTTTTCACATAAGTTCCTTTCATTACCATATATTATCGTTTCAGCACCCCCTCTCTTCAAAATCATTTCGAAATCTGGCATCACATCACTGGAAAGAAATAAAAATCATAAAATTGGTAGCAGTAGTTTATATATACTAGATTTATATAAAACATTTGATTATTTTTCAATTTATTTTTTATATTGAAAACTGATGTATTTTTGAACTCTCGTATTTATTCGTGCCTAACGCGCACGTTTTTTTTCAAAAAAAAAAAAAAAAAAAAAAAAAAAAAGGGAAAAACTTCTAGGTGCGCGTTATACATGTATTTTTAATGCTGGACGTAATCACACGATATGCATATGAATCACGAAATGTATTCAAAGAAGAGATAATTGCTCGGAAAATCTTATTTAATTGAAGTATCCCTGCATCTTTATTTCACTCCTTGCACCTTTTTTATACATTAACATTATATAAACGCTATTTAGAAAATTCTCACTCCCATCACTTATTCCTACCCCCCTTCATTCACTCCCTACCCGAAGTCTAAAAACGTATTTTTGCTTTGTTTTTCTCCTGATATAATGTTTTTATTAATTTTCTTTACTAAAATTCGTTTAGTCATTCATTAATTTGCATATCAAATTTATGGTGCACGTTCTAAACGATGCTTTAAAAAATCGCCAGTTTTTCTTGTAAAGTAGGGGGTGCGCGGTATACATGAGTAAATACGGTATTTATTTTTATTGTTGATTCATTGCATTATTTATAAAGCATAAAATATGAAAGATTATAATGCTAAAATCATGGCTCAAACATTCATGAAAGAGGATAATGATGAGAGTTCTATTAAACAGTAAAATATGAAAAGTATTTTCTGAAATGATTTATAATTAATAAATAATGTACACTTCACTAATATATGCTAAAACAATACGAAAAAAATAAGATGTATTCAATTATTCATGAAGCTTTGTGTAAAATTCTTTGGTCAGAACAGCTTTATAATCTCTTTTTAATATGGAAAACATGCTGCATAAACTTTTGCATAATGTATGAGGCTTATCTTGCAAGTTCAAACTCAGACGGATTTTTAAAGGAATTTAAAATGTAGTGCTTGTTAGGAATATATTAGAAATTTTAATATTACATTAAGATTGAAAAAGCAAATAAAAAATAACTTATAAATACATTAATCATTTTTGAAAGGTCATTCAAATATTTATGTGCATTTATATTAATATAGAAAAAAATAGAAATGTATAGAGTTATTTAAATATGTATAAAAAATAAATTTTCAGATATAGTTCTTTGTTTATGTTTTTAGGCCTTATTCAGATGTGTTTTTAAGGAAGAAAAAATATACAGAATTGCATTAATTCGGATAAATATTTTATTAGATAATACTTAAATAAGAGGTTATCCCGGAATCTGACATTGCGTTTATATGCAGCGTTTAGATCCTTATATAAAAAGGCACTCATTCAGATGAAGATATTTTAAGACTGTAAAACCATTTTCGTAAGTTTAATCTTTTTATCGTTGCAAAAAAATAATGAAATAAAAAAAATACTTTTACTAACGAAATAAATTCTCCATAAAAACCCGAAAATTAAATTATCATTCTTTTGTTGTTTCCGGTATGCTATCAAAACAAGTTATTACATTTAATCTTATGGTTTCCAGACATTTTTGTCATAATGTTATGTACTCCGTGCCAATTTATTTCCAAAATGTAAGATTTACGTTGTATTTAAATAAATGAATACATTCATAATATGAGTTAAAAAAAATACTTGTTATTTAAAATTTTCTGAAAAATTTCTTACTTTTTTTAAAAATCCAAATTTAGTAGGGTAACTGTTAAATTTTGCAAAAAACTTTTCAATACTTCAAACACCATTTTCTTTGAAAAACTTTTTATCTAATCGTTAATCTATTCTGATCAATAAGAACATTTAATAAGTAAATCAGTGAGAAAAATAAAACAATTGGATTACTGCAAAAAGGAATTGTATTCAGGGTGCCAGTACAGTTGTTGTAAAATTTATGTGCTGCTGTGTTTGTGAGTGCTGTAGAATTTCTCAAGTCTCGCAAAAATCTCACTTCTGTTGACTGCATAATGCACGTTCGTGATATGCACGTTCATTCGATGCGCATATGTAAATTCGCCTTAGGTTTGAATTGGATTTAACAGCATTGGTATTTGAAGTTGATTTCGCAACAACGGTTCTTAAAGAATTACAACATAAATTGCATAAAAAATACCGCAACAAAAGGCGCTGGCTCACACGCTTTTAATAAAGTTGCCTATAAATTTATAAGCTGCTGTCCGTAAGGGATATTAATTTTACTCAAGTCAGGGAAATTCTCATTGCTCTTGACTGTGTAATACACATTTATGAACTACTTAGATTTTTACTTCATTTGTTGCTTGAATTCGATTTAACAGCTTTGATGTTTAAATTCGATTTCACTGGAACGCTTCTTGAAAAATTATAACATAAATTGCATGAAAAATCATTGTATTTCGCAACAAAAGGCGCTGACTTTTAATAAAGTTGCCTATAAATTTACACGCTGCTGTCATTAAGTGATGTAAATTTTCTCAAGTCCTGAAAATTCTCATTGCTCTTGATTGTGCAATGCAGGTTTATGAAATACTTAGATTTTTACTTCACTTCTGGCTTGAATTCGATTTAACAGCATTGATGTTTGAATTCGATTTCACTGAAACGTTTCATGAAAAATTACAACATAAATTGCACGAAAATTCATTGTATTTTGCTACAAAAGGCGCTGACTCACATACTTTTAATAAAGTTGCCTATAAATTTAGAAGCTGCTGTCATTAAGAGATGTAAATTTTCGCAAGCCCGGAAAATTCTTATTGCTCTTGATTGTGTAATGCACGTTTATGAAATACTTAGATTTTTACGTCACTTGTTCCTTTAATTCGATTTAACAGCATTGATGTTTGAATTTGATTTCACTGGGACGTTTCTTAAAATTTTCCAAGATAAATTGCAAGAAAAATCACTGCATTCCGCCCGTCATCACAGTTTCTGTTAATGTTACAGGCTAACGTCTTTAAATGAGTATTTTTTTTTTGTCCGATGAAATTCGAGTTGCTATTGGCTACGACAGATAGAATTCGATTCTGTTATACCTTTTGGTTTGAATTTGCTTTCACAGAGTCAGTCCTAAAAAAATAAAAATAGAAAATTTAGAAAAACTCACTCCTCGTATCTTTGTTTGCGCACGCGGACTCTTTTTGTTTTAGTTTTTTTTCTATTCTAGTCAGTTATCTTTCTTCGTCGTTTGAAAGTAGATGCGAATACATCCGAAAGATCTAATGTGTACTGAAAAAAAAATCGACATTTTACACAAAATAACTTTATTTTTTTCACAAATAATTTCCGTACTTCCAGGAAACATACTTGATCAATGAATTCATTTCGAACGTCTAAAACAGAGGAAAATATTCTGTTTATTCCTAGCACGCATACATATTGGTCTATTAGTAATAAATTCGAATTCATTTTTAAAATAAAAAACAAAAAATATAATTAAGATGTCTAAATTAGTTTAAAAAGGTAAAAAAATTTATCAAATTTTGAAAATAAATAGCAATTACTTTCTTCATTCATTCAAAAATACTCACAATTTATTATTTGAAGTTGGATAAGTTGAATAAAGTTGAATTTACAAAGTTATTTATCAATAAGTACTCGCATTTAAAATATATTTTAAGGGAACACATTTAAAAGATACTTTAATTTTAAAAAAATCGATATTACTCAAAAAAAAGTTGAATAAATCGAATATCGAATAAATATAGAACATCCATATTTTATGCAATCTAGCAATAATTTTAAGCAATAATTAAGATATCTATAAATTTACTTAAATATATATAAAATTCGCATTTTTTTCTATATTAATACTAACGTATAAATACCCCAGCAACAATCTCATTAAAGACGAAATCTTCCTGAAATTAACTTTAAAATTACAGGCTTTTTAAAGAACATTATCAAGCCACACCCATCTGAAATGAACGCATTTGCTTCTAAGCATTTAGCAAACCGTAACTCCGTGTTAACGCGTTCGCCTTTCAACGCTGTGCTGATTGGTTCGATCCCAGCATCTGCCGCTTTAACTTTTTCCAAACTTTCTTGAATTGTAGGATATTTTACCACATGGAACGGAGAAAAAATAAACATAAGCTTATACGCGAGTAATGACTTTTACTAACATTCTATCATTCAAAATAGGAGGTCCGGATTTTACGCGAGTATAAACAACGTTTTTAAACTCCAATTTTTGACTAATAATGCACCCCATAATGCATTATTCTTATAAAATGTATATTTGAAAAAATAAATCTTTGTAGTAATTATACCAAGAAATATGCCATAGAAAATCTTTGGATATCTCAAAAAAATCTTTTATTACCACCTCAAAATTTTCGTTAGCATTAGAAAATTCTTTTTATTCCATTTTGTGTCTAAAAACACTCACGGTAGCTTAGAATGCAAATTGATGAACTAAACTAGTATTTGAATTATATTAGTCTTTTCTTTGTGTGCGTGGTGGATGTCTGGTATTCAGTTATTTATAATAAAGAAATATTACATTTACAATGTTAATAAAATTTTAAATATGAATGAAACACAATTTTCATACAACTATAATAACGTATCATTATTTAGAAAGATAAATAATAGTCTTACAATGATTATTTTAGTACCAGACACATTAAACAAATAAATACCCACATTTCTCTTTAAAGAACAAGTGCAAAGAATTCCATTTGATGTTTTAGCGTAAATTGTGTTTACTTATGTTATAATTTAATATGGCAGTTTTATAAGTAGATTATATTTGAAATTCTAAATGAAAATTAGCTTACAAAGCATTTTCATGAATAAAATTCATATCACACTTTAAATGTAACATAATTCAGAGTGAAAATCAAATGCCATATTTATGAATGTTATCGACATCGTGTTATGCTTAACAAACCTGTTTAAATTGCATAAGTAATGTTTTTGAGTAACTAAATAATTTTTCTGAAAGTTATGTAAACGGCATTTATACTACTATTTGTTTATTCAGAGATTATGTAAAATATATTTGATTTTGTATCAAGTGTTTGATGAAACTGTGAAATGATTTTAATATTACACCACCTACGGCGTAATTACGACAGGTAACTGCACCTCAGAAATTCATGTCAATTTCATTATGTTTGTAAAGGAGAGATTTAATTAAAATACCCAATACAAAATTAAAAAAAAATCTTTGTACGCTATAATATAACGTCTACTTTTGAATTATCCAGTAGGCCTACCAAGAGTTCCA
This sequence comes from Maratus speculifer, assembly GCA_964019185.1. Taxonomy (NCBI): domain Eukaryota; kingdom Metazoa; phylum Arthropoda; class Arachnida; order Araneae; family Salticidae; genus Maratus; species Maratus speculifer. The sequence continues at coordinate 94,662,890 of OZ025295.1, forward strand.
TACATAATATATTTTAGAGTAATCATGTACCAATGTATCGAAACAATGTATGAAATACCATTACGTTTAAAATTGTCTAAAAGCATTAACTTACAGCGCAAAGACCACGGACCATAATGTAACAGAATATTTTGAATGTCCCTGTTAATAAACTATGGATTTTAAAAATCGTTTTAGCAAGAAAATCGATTATATTTCTAAATTTAATTTCTGCTCATTTTGCTGCATCGTCTGAATCAATGTAATGCCATGCAAGGGAGTAAGTGTGATAACAGATCGCACAGTGTGTTTTGTTTAATATCTCTTTCAAAACAACTTATCTTTTAATTAATATATCCTAATTTATATTTATTAAATTCTTTCTTACATGTTAGTACCAATAAATGTAATTTTAAAATAATTATAAAGTAAGTAATTTATTTTAATCAATTTAAAATTTTCCAGAAAATATTATTTAAATAAAATCCAAAATTACAATTTTTTTTTAACTTGAATTAAAAAAAAAAAATAACGGAGATGTAAATAAAATTTTATTTTCAAAAAACAAAATCAATTGTTTCAAAGAAATTTAAAATTCTGGATCATTAATAAATCGCAATAGTTTTTAAAGTAGAATGTAAATTGAATTCCAAAAAAAAATATTGAATATCAGTGATAAAAATAATATAAACCCTTAAATTTGCAAAAAAAACATATGAAATTTGCTTTAAATAAATTTATTTTCGTATGAAAATTTTAAGTACCAGCCAAGTTTCACACCAGAAAATTTTATTTACTTGCGAAATGCTTTACCTTTAAATTTTAAGTATTAACAGCTGAATACTTCATGTTACTAGATAAATCATAAAAATTTGATAGTCTATTATTTTAATTAATTTTTTTTTAAATTTCAACCGTTCATTTTTGTTTTTAACTTTTAAAAGAGAACCTCAATTTCAATTCTTTCCGTGTAGACATCATAGCAACCCTCTGCTCTGACAGTCTTGCAAAAGGGCAAAATTGTAATGTTGTTTTCTCAGCATTTTGTTTTAATTGCTAAAAAAATATGATTCTTTCAAAATTATAGAAAAATCTTATTTACTAATATGAATGTTATCCTTGAGTGTGTTAAACATTGCACAATGTATTAAAAATCCATTAAATCAACTGAGTTATATCATTTTAATTATTGCTGGCATTGCAGTGAAGATTGGAGCTTAGGGAACGTCTATAGACGGGCTTGGCAGTGAGAGGGTTGAAGTCTCTGATTTATGTAGTTTATGTGTTTGGTCTAAGTGACAGACGACAGACAGAGGACAGAGATGATACGACGATAGGGTTTCGTCAGATGATTGAAAACCTAAAGAAAATGGACATTAGCTCGAATAAAATCATTCTTTTGCGAAACTTGTAGATTTGAAAATGCATCGATAAAAATTATCTGCATGTTCCGGTACGAGTTATAAGGAAATTAACATTCAACATCAAATATTGAATGGTGATGGTGCGAACGTATAAAAAACATGGGTTGTAGCAACAGCTTCAATCTGTATTTACTCAGATGTTTAAATATTATCTTTTGCATTTTGTAAGTTTTAAATACTAAGGATTTATTTTAAAATATCCTTTTTATACCATTAACACATTTATTTAAAAAATACACCAAGAATCAGTCACTACCTTAGTTGTTAAAGGTGTATTAAAAAAAATATTTTTCACCTTCAACAGCTTCAAATTTTATGATATATTTCCAGACTCATTTTTTAAAAATAAAAACATAAAACTACCTCAAATGATTTTTGAACAGATGTATAAGATGTCGTGTGATTTCATTTGTAAGCAACTATCTTCTCAATATGACCATTTTTTTTCGTTCCGAAATCTTTCGCTTCTGAAAACTCTGTTCAAAGAGCCGTTTTTGGCAGCATTTATTTTGCAATGTTTGCAGCATTTATCAAAAAATAAAAAGGCACGACACATTGTGTAGTTTCTATCTAAGAGATTTTGAAAGTTTAATGCGTTTGAGATCAAAAATAACTCCCAAGTAAAGCAGTTGGGATTGAAATACATCCTTAAATATCCATTGATTCTTTCATATATCGCGTTTATATTACAATTTTCAATGTTACACGTAAAATTACACAACGCTACGTAAAAATCAGTATGAATAGATGTCTAAAAACTATTCAAAAATTTCCACATTTACGAACTGCTTTAATTGTGACGTATGTGTAATTTCGTTTAAATAAAAACTCATAAAACAAAGGAAGACATTTTGATTTAAAATGAAACGCATATTTCACTGAACAATATGAAATTTAAAAATGTTTAGAACAGGAATTTATCCAATAAACATCAAAGTTATTTCCAAATAAAAAAATAATTTCTTATGATTAGGTTTTCTAATAAACTGCAGTTGTCACTTTATCCTTTTCTGCAAAACATTTAATAACTTCTTTGATTTCTTTGACAGTTATTTTTTGAAGCAATAGACAATAAACTTCTAATTATGATTTATGACACTAAAATGAACTTTAATATGAAACACTATAGATTTATGTATATACATTTCAAATTTAATATTTTAAATTAAACATATTTTTTTTAATTTCCCACTTTAATTTAATTTATTTTTGAATAAAATACCTAAAGATTTCCAAATGTCTAATTAAATTAATGTAGCTAAAGTCACTGTTAAATAAATGATATGTAAATAATTTGTTGTTTATAACAGTCTTGAAGAATCTAATGCAAAAGATAAAGCCTTGTGTTAAATGTTGAAAACATCATTTACAAGGATAATGAAACTGTTTTGACCAACTGACGAATAATAACTTTAGTTGAATTATGAAAAATCACTATGATGCTTGAGGAATTTATAGAAGTCGTTTTCATATCAACGTCCATGCGATATGTAGTATTTTCTTTGCACAATTTTTTAAATCATCATATACTAGGTTAATGAAACTGGTTGGACCAAAAGGCGATCAGTAACTTATATGAAAAATTACTAAGGTACTAGATGAATTTATAGGAGCAGTTTTTATATCGAACGTACACTGTAAAAAAAAGGGTCGATCTACTAAAAAAACTTTAGTGATCCTTGTAATTACTAAAAAATTTTTAGTAATCTTAGTCGGTTACAAAAAAATCTGTAAGAATGACTAGAAAAAAGTTAGCAACGAATAGAGTTAATAGTTTTATAGTTTTAATAGCTCTTACTAAAACTTAGTTGGTACTTGGCCTTGTTAGCATAGTGGTTATAGTAACGGACTCCAGGCTCAAAGGTCCCGGGTTCGAAACTTGCCACCGCCAAATACGCCCCTAACGTATGAAGTGTCTCGTTAATAAAGGGATTATGAAAATCCTGTCGGAGCGGGTAGGAATGTTTGGTGCTGCCATATATTGCGGTTTTGCCGAAAATCTTCCGCTTCAGAAGTCTGAATGCAGTTCGAAGGTTCGGGCGCAAGTAATGGTTATTAAAAATAATTTTGGAGCTATTACTAAAATTTGCTTGGTGGCTCATACTAAAAATGTTTAAGTTAGTTATACAAAAAATTCTTTTGTTCAGTTTACAAAAGAAATGCTTGTTTCACTTGCAAAAAAAAAAAGTTTGTAATGGTTACTAAAAAATTCTGTGGAATACAAATTTACTAAGAAATTTTTAGTAACCTTTTGATTTTTTTTACAGTGTACTGGCGTTAGTTCGTTTTTATTTAGATTATGTTAGATTTTTTTTATTATTATTATACTTTTTGCATTACTGTGTGAGGCGATTAAGTCTAGTGCTTTGTCAAACGGTGCTGCGGTTAAGGCATTGTATAGCATGAAATGACTTAAGGAAAGCTCATGAAAATTAAACAGGGGGAAAGAGATTCCGTTTAAAACGAAAACAAATCACATGTGATCATTTTATTTCTTTATATTTTTATAGTACACAAACATAACAATACTGAATATACATCGGAATATCTTAGTTGGAAAATATTTCTAAAGTATGCAACTAAAATCGAAGCATTAAAGGACTAATTAGTTTAAAATAAATTAAATACATATCTATGATATTTAATTTTATTACTTATCTGATTGACATATATCAAATTAACTAAAGAATTGTATCTTAAATAACACCTTTTATTGCATTATTCTTCGGAAGTTGATTATTTTGAATATTAAGTTAATACAATTTTAATTTTCTCAGTATATTATAACATATCGGAAACTATAAGTGAAACATGGCAATTGAGTTGAGTTTGTACTATAATTATTTTATAAGTATATTAAAGGATCCTTTTATAAGTATACGGATCACACGGGTTGATGGTAGGGGGCCCATGAAAGAGTGTTCTCAAAAATAATGTTGAAGTTATCATTAAAATAGATAAAATTTTAAATATTTTTTATACATTTTTTCAATGCATTTTTACCTTTTTTAATCATTAGGAAAATGGTTGTTGTTCTCGTACAAGAATCTGACACTTATCTGACATACTTCTGTTACCACAATGACAAAAAAGTATTAAAATCTGCAAAAAAAAATAATAATTAAAAACAAATTAAGATACAGTTTTCAAACAAACTTATTTTAAAAGTACATTTTTTCCCCAATACGACTGAGTAAAATTTGAAATTGTCCAACATTTAGAAGATTAAAATTTGAAGTACCAAAAATTGTAAAGCAGAAATTTCATTTAAAACTTGTTTATTGTTGGTCCAGGAATATTAATATTTAATCCATGGTGTAAGTAATTTTTTCCCCAATACGACTGAGTAAAATTTGAAATTGTCCAACATTTAGAAGATTAAAATTTGAAGTACCAAAAATTGTAAAGCAGAAATTTCATTTAAAACTTGTTTATTGTTGGTCCAGGAATATTAATATTTAATCCATGGTGTAAGTAATATATAACTATACTATTACGTAATCGACACATAGATCATCATAAAAATGTTTTTTTATTATTTAAATATAGAATTTATTTGTCTTAAATTTTAGTCTTAAAAAAATTGTTGAAGCTTGTTGAATTATTTTTTTTACGATCAATCCGTAACCGCGCGAATTTTAACCAGTTCTAAATGTTTACTGCAATGTGAGATACACATATTACATACGCCACGCTGCAATAGGTAATTCTTTTACATCGCATTCTACTAATTAGAGATTATTTAATTGTGCTTCCTTATAACTTTTTAAAAATAAAGAAAAACAGTGTATCACAAACATTAGCTAAACTTTTTATTCTACTTCTTCACTGTAAAGATACCGTTTTATCACCTGCTAAGAAATTAATTTTCTTAAAAATAACGCGCAGTAGTAGAAAACTAGTCGCTGGAGGCCACCGTAATACTTACCCATCATAAATATGCATATGAAAATAAAACATGTGAAAACAATTTATACAATGCATTGCAATTCATAAACAAAATGTATATATTTTTAATATACATAGTAATGCTATATTAAAGAACTGCTGATGTACAAATTTCGACAAATTATATAAAACGCCAAACTACTCAAGTAGTACCAAACTGAGTAAAAGAAACATCCTTATAACTCCAAAAATAATAATTCTATTAACTAACAATTAACTGCGTCGGATTAAGCGTCTCATTTCCAATTAAAATATACCTCTGAATTGAAATTTTAATGAAATACAGGGTCATGAAAAATCGAAGAATGTGAAAAACAGGATTACAAATATCTCGGCAACTAATAATCCGATTGATTTCGTTTTATATGCAAAATATGTGTTATTTTATTGCCTTTTACGTCCATTCCTTAGAACAAAAAAAAATTCGAAAATTTTTATGTACCTTTCATCAGAACGAATTTTTCGAGAGTCCGAAAAAAATAGTTCCGGATAATCGAGGTTGCTGATATTAAATAGGCTTCGTCCCATTCTTACATACTAACTACATACAAAATTTCAAGTCTCTATCTCAATTTATTCGGTAGATAGAGCGTTTACAGACAGACAGACAGACAGACAGACGGCAGAAATTTTTTTCTAAAAATATGTTTTTCGGAATCTCCACTATCTAAAGAGTGTAAATCCGTCAAAAAAATTTTTTTGATTTTCAAAACGATTGCAAGACTTACCCTATACTACGTATGATGGGTAAGTAAAAAAATTAATCGAATAGTTATTGAACAACTTAACACTTAAATAATTCTTATTTCTTATTTCTTATTTAGATACTTTAAAGTTGTTTGCCGTCATTGCGTTTTATGCTGATTTTCGTTCCATTTTCAATTATTATTATGCCTATTTGAAGTGAATTTTTTATATGTACTATTACTTTTTAATAAGGATTTTAATTTTAAAAACATAGTAAAAAAAGAATCATAGACATTTACATGTTTTTTTTTTTTTTTTTTTTTTTTTTTTTTTTTTTTTTTTTAACAGTAACAAATTGCTCACTGACTATTACATATTTCTTTATTTAATATTTACATATTTTTATTACTTGATCATAACTTTTGGAATTGAAAATTTCAAAATAAGTTGCATAAGCACGAAAAGTCAATAACTGGCAATTCCTAACAAAAACAGGATAGCCCAAGATCCGACAGCGCAAAAACTTATGTTATCGAGCACAAGAAAAAAGTTCTTTCATTTTATGTAAGAGTAGTTATAGGGGAATCTAATTATTCATGTCTGCCGAAAGAAAAATGGTGCATAATCCAAAAATTAATTCTAGTTCATTATTCCTAGGTTTAATATTGTTTTTACCGTACAATAAAATGCATGAAAATATAGAAAACTGGGGGCAGGAAAACACAACGATAAACCTACGAGTGAGCCACTAGTGGTTTTAATTATTGGCTTATGTTCCACTACTTTTCCGACACCCATGGATGATTATATTCCCTTATTACTATTCTTCCATAAAAAAAGCTTTTTTCTTGAGTTCGATAACATAGGTTTTTGTGCTGACGGCTCTTGGATTAGAAGACTATAAGGAAACAAGGAAGGCGTGCTAATCATTGACCTGAGCCAGAGGAAGAAGGCTACTGCAAGAAGACTACACAGATTTTTATCTTTTATTTTTGCTTTAAAATTAAGTTCATGAATTCCCAAGCTTAGAATGGATTTAAAGCCACTATGTATTAAACTCAGTAATAGGAAATATTTGGATCTATCTATAATATAACGTAATGATTATGGAAACTGAGAATTATTATTTATGACGGATATCATTCAATTAATTACATATATTAGGGCTTATTAATGTAATCTCACGAAAATCTAAAAACATTACCTCTAACGGTATATCATTTAAAAAATATATTTGATAGGATTTAAAAGAATAAAGAAAAGTTTTGTTAATGTATATATTTTTAATTTATGATTCTTTTTATATAAAATTTCAAATGATTCAACAGATTTCTGGAAAAAATTATATATATTAAATTTAGAACTAATCGATTTGGTAATTTTTGCGCAGTTATATGCAAATAGATGGACAGATAGACAGATGCATGTACCAGAGGGTAGCTGTAAGTACTACACATATACATATTTACGAGCTCATCTAACAAACATAAAATTTATACACATGTATAAATAGAAATCTGCAATATAAAATATTAAAATAAATCATATTTGATAGTTTTCTATGTTAATACCTCATCATAACAAGTAACATTTTAACTGATAATATTTACTTCATTTCATCGGAAAAGTTCCGAATAAGTTTATGTCCATATCCTGCTTAGACGAACCCAATCGAGTATAATTTGAAATCACAGAGAAGAAGTACAATTCACTGAAGTAGAAAACTTTCATCAAACTATAAGCTGAAGATGTACTTTGTTATAACTTATTTGTTTTGTTATTGAGTGTAAAATATTTTTTTTAATTTTGAAAGTATAAGTAGGAAACAAAAATCATATTAAAAATGTACTAATAGTGTAATGCTGAAATTATTCACAACATTTGTGTAGTTAACTGTTTTTATCTGTTTTCAGAAATGAAATAAACCTTCTAAATATCTGCATTACTAACAGAAACTAGACGGATGTGGCAATTTCAAAACTATCTTCATTCGCATACATGTTAATATGTTAATACTTCCAGAAAAATGAAACATGGCAGCGTCACTGGTTAGGTAATTTACAAAAAAGCTAATCGGCAACAGCTTACATACCCTGAGTATCAGGATATTTTTTCATATATTTTTTCTAGATATTAATCAAAACGATTAAAATCATAAGTGGCCGATCATCTTTAGTCCTACAATGTACCTGTTTAGTAGACAATAATTAAAAAAAAGTTCGGTATTTTTAAAAATAGAGAAACTAATAAAAAATTGAAAGCATATATTTCAGCTCATAACTGAACAAATTCCTCAGATATAATTCATGGGTTTATTTCCCCCATTTCTTAGTGTTTATTTTTATAGATATATTTTCACTAAATTTAGATTTCTAACTTTTAAAACTGGATTATTCGCTATGCCACAATAATTTAAATTTTATTCCCTTGCAACATGCATTTGAAAAAAAAAAAATAGGTAAATAAATTTAAATTGGACGTATATAACTTTAAAAGGATTTGATGCCTATAAAGAGTAAAGTATCATTTTCATGTGATTGGTTTAAAAGAGACAACTTTACACGACTATGATTTTGCACAACATTATCTGCTTCATCAAGCTGCTAAAATATTCGAGTCGCTTACCAAAATGGTATTTATTATAGTTTTATTTCCTATTTTTTCCGGTTTGTCATGCTACATTTATTTTTTCTGAGCACTAAAATATTTGCATTGTTGAAAGCATTTAAGTATTCTCTTTTATTTAATGTTGTATAACAAATGGGGCATGTTTAAGTTATACAACATTCAGCAAAGCAATCGAGCATAACTGTGAAAGAAGTCACTTAATAAAGAGTTTTAAAAGGCTCTTTTCTGCTTTTTTATAGCAAAAGTACGAGTATAACAGAATGATTTCATGCAAAGAAAAAATATTTATTCAAACATATACTGTTATATTTCCTAAACAAAAATATATATATATAGGTTAATGTATGTATAGATGGCGTACTCAACTGAAATACGTTAGCTAAATTCTTCAAATCGCAAAATATTGGTAGCTATTAACTTCCTGACTGTCGCGAACTGATTTTCCATTCACTAAGCTGCAGGCTTCATGGCAACATAAGCAATATTTAAATTAATATAATTCTACAAATAAAATCCAGTTTTGAAAAATTAAGTTAGTAGTAATGCTCTCAAAGTTTATATACATATACGTAATAAAATATTTTCCATCAGGTTATAAAAAACATCTTTTTTTTATTTTGTTTAATAAATTACAGAGTAAACAGCATTACAATTTTGCTCAGCGCTCAGGGGGTTAAAAGGCTATGATAGTTTTGTATTTGACAATCTAATAAACTGCATCAATCTGTTGTTAACAGTTGAAATTGGCTAAGTTCAATCGAAACTAAAGAATACATTAACCCTTTGCGGGGCGCTGGTTTCATAGATATATCAACTTAATTTTAATTCCCAAACGCCACATTGGCACCAGAATTTTGTTAAAAAAAATTTACGGTTTATTGAATGAGTGAAACATAGCGTTTTCTTATTTATAAATAAAGTTGTTTTCAAATTGCGGTGTCAGTCATTTATTTCAATACTTAATCAATAAATTTGCCCTGCTCCGCAAAGAGTTAAGAAGTCAAATTATATTCGAATGGTCAAGTCATGCGAGTAGTGAGGTATCGAATTAATAACTCTGGCAGTTTTTACTATTCCATCTATACCCATTCATTTAAAAAGGTTTATATAGCTACACAGAAAAATACAATTGTTTAAGTGCGATTGCAGATAGCACCCAGGGTTTCATCTAATATGTCTTTCAAAACACTTTATTCCTAAATTAACAAAACTAATTTCTATTTGTGGCCGTTTAAATAAGGAGTTGAGGAGCGGTAGAGATACCTATCGTGGAGAAGTGTGAAAAGAATAGTGATGATTATTTTTGAAAAAAAAATATTGTGAGTAATTATATGAGATATTAATCCTTAATCACAAGGATAGTTTTGGCATACATGTGGTGTATTAAATGTGCCATCGGCTTCAAAGCCTAAATAGAAACTTTTAATTATATGTTTTTATAATGCAATGCCCACTAGCAGTATAAAAGAAATAATAAGTCACGGTATTAAAACCAGAGACGTTCAATTAGAAACAATCACATAATTACATTAAAAACATTCGCGACTAGTTTCCATTAATTGGATATTTTAACATACCACTCTTTGAAGGTTAATAAGAAACGTATCTGTAAAAATGTGGTACTGACTAAAACAATGTTGAAACTTTGCGATAATATTCCGAGACGCGCTTAAAAAAATTTCAAGTTTAAACTTTGAAGAAGGGTATGCTGTAAAAAGATAAGATTATTAAATCACTGAATTTAGATTTGTAAATGTCAAATGAAGTTTAAATAACTCAATTTTTTATCGTCAAAACAGAATTAAAGTCACCATAACAGATTAGGTTAAGATTAGAAAAGAGTAATGGAGAAAAGTAATATTTGGCGTAATTTATTCTTCATATCTCGCTGAACTTTCAAGTCATGCCCATTTATGTTTTTTAAGTATATGCAGCTAGAACCAACACTACAATGTAGAGATTTTTTATAACTACTTCTTCACCTAAAAAATATTTTTTATGACAAAATACTTACTAATTAATATATGTATTGTACGGGATCTTTTGTGCGTGAGTAATACTCTTGCTTGATCGGTTATTCATTGTAAATATTATACGGATTTCATTACCATATTAATGATAAATTTCATTTTCCCTACTCGACAATATCATATTTATAGATGAAATATTTTTTATTCCTCATAACAACAATTGACAGCCTCCATTTTTTATAATTCATCTTTAAACTAGATAAAATGAAAAATTAGCTGATACTAAAATCCCCGAAAGCTTCCCAAATTACTCCTTTTACCCTGTTATAGATCCAAATAATAACTGCCTTCATGATCTGGATTTGACAGAAAGCAAATTCTATTATCCGAATCAAGTGAGCGACTATTTTTCAAATTCACGAAGTCAAATGTAAAACGTCTAACCTGACAATCGGAAGAAAATTACTGACAGAGAGACATTGTAGAAACTTACTTTTCTGTTAAATTCATCAAAATGAATAACCTATTATTCTTTTAAAGTATGATAATGGACAAATTATTTCAGAACTAAAGGGGTTAAAACCTGTCGAATTCGATGAATGAAAATGTTTAAACAAACAGAATGACTGAATTTATATTTTAAAAAATGACATTATTAAATTGAAAACAATAAGGCAATATTAAGTTGTATTTTTTATTGAAATAATTAAATGCAAAATTTCAAACTTTTTCTATATAATCGGCAGTGCAACCTTAAATAAGTACAAAATACAGTAATTATTTGATATTGGACAATATCATGTTTACTGATAAAAAATTGTTTATTTCTTGTACAAAAATTGACAACCTACATTTTTTTAATACATCATTTAACTAGATAAAATGACAAATTACCTGATACAAAAATCCAGGAAAGCCTCTCAAATTATTCATTTTATCCCGTTCTAGATCCAAATAATAAATGCCTTCGTGATCTGGAATGGACAAAAATGAAATACTATTATCTGAATAAAATGAGCAACAATTTTTCAATTTCACGAAGACAGATGTAAAACGTCTAATCTGACAATCGGAAGAAATTACTGACAGAGACACATTGTAGAAACTTAGTTTTCTGTTAAATTCATCAAAATGAATAACCGATTATTCTTGTAAAGTATGATAATGGACAAATTAATTTATAACTAAAGGGGTTAAAACCTGTCGAATGAAAATGTTTAAACGAAGTGAATGTCTGAATTTATTTTTTTAAATGACATTATTAAGCTGAAACTATAGGTCATTATTAAGTTTTAACTTTTTTGAAATTGAAATAATTAAATGCAAAATTTCAAAAACTTTCTCTAAATAACAATCAATGCAACCTCAACTAAGTACAAAAATACAGTAAGTATCTGATATTGGACAATATAATATTTACTGATGAAAAATTGTTTATTTCTTGAGCAAAAATTGATATTCTACATTTTTTAAATACATCATTCATCTAGATCAAATGACAAATTACCTGATACTAAAACCCAGGAAAGCCTGCCAAAGAACTCATTTTATCCCGTTCTAGATCCAAATAATAACTGCCTTTGTGACCTGGATTTGACAAAAAACAAATTCTATTATCTGAATAAAGTGAGCGAGTATTTTTCAAATTCACGAAGACAAATGTTAAACGTCTAACTTGACAATCGGAAGAAATTGCTGACAGAGATACATTGTAAAAACTTATTTTTCTGTTAAATTCATCAAAATGAATAACCTGTTATTCTTTGAAAGTATGAAAATTATTTTAGAACTAAACGAGTTGAAATCTATCGAATTCGACGAATGAAAATGTTTAAACGAACTGAATGAATGAATTTATATTAAAAAAATGACATTATTAAACTGAAAACTAAAGGGCATTATTAAGTTGTAACCTTTTAATTGAAATAATTAAATGCAAATTTTCAATATTTTTCTAAATAATCGGCAATGAAACCTTAAATAAGTACAAAATACTGTAATTATCTGATATTGGACAATATCATATTTACTGATGAAATCTGTTTATTTCTTGTGCAAAAATTGACAACCTACATTTTAAAAAATCCTTTAATTAGTTAAAGTGATGATATTTCAGATACTAAAACCCAGGAAATCCTCCCAAATAACTCATTTTATCCTATTCTAGATCCAAATAATAACTGCCTTCGTCATCTGGATTTGACACAAAAGAAATTCTATTATCTGAATAAAATGAGCGACTATTTTTGAAATTCACGAAGACAACTGTAAAACGTCTAACCTGATAATCAGAAGAAATTACTAGTAAAGACATTGCATAAACATATTTTTCTGATAAAATTCATCAGAATGAATAACAGATTAATCTTTGAAGGTATATAAAAATTGAATTTTTTTTTAAAAAGTAAACGAGTTGGAACACGTATGAAACAAAATTCATCTTAGTAATAAGTTTTCTTTTTGCTGTGTAGCTAAAACAAAATTTTTGTTCAAAGTTTAAACTTAGCAGCGTGCTAAGCACTTCAAAATGAAGTCACAAAGTCGCAACGCCTCCTTCGACCGTGCCACGTTTTTCATGATACTTTTTAAATTAACTTTTAAAGAAACGGAGGCGTATTGATTGACCCACTCATTGCAAATCCCATAGTAATTTTGTGATTAACTTTAATTAAATTAGTTTTTTTTTTAACAATTTGACATCAGGCAGACAGAGGAATAATTTTATAGTGGTTACAATTTTCCATTTTTAAGAACGGAACCCTAAAAATGGCATAATCGGTTCTGTAGATAACTCTGGGCAAATGAATAAAATAATAAATTTTTGTTTTAAATGTATATATTAGCATGGTTAACACCTGAATGGTTACCTACATTTTCCTTAACTTCGATTATTTTTAACTAGATTTATTTGATCTATTATTGTTTGCTCAATATTTTAAAGATTTTTATTAACCTCTGTACAAGCGCTTGTCATTAATAAAATATCAGAGGTTGCTTTTTTGTAACATTTGAATAACGTGCACAGTCAGTAAATTTTACCGAACTGAACGATTGCTTTATAATTTATCTAAAGTGGTAAAAAAATTACGTTCAGTTTGTAAATAAAGAAGAAAGAATATAACAGTAAGAAACATTCATTCTTAGATTACATAGAATAATTTTGTTGTGAAAATATTTATAGAATTAGATTTTTTAGTAATAGTTTACTAATATATTATTTTAGCGACTTAGAAATATTAGACATAAAATTCTATTTCAAAGTTTTAACTATTGGAAAACGTTACACAAACCAGACATATTAATCAATACGTATCACAGACATAATGAACTGAGTTTCCATTTTCTAGGGCTGAAGTACTATTGAAAAATAAATAGTTAGAGAGACTTTTAGGTATTTGTATACAGTTCGTACCCCTTTAGAAAAAGACACTCATTTGACGAAACAATTGATTAATAAATTTGAAAGCTTTCTATATCTAGTTAAGTATGTTCACATTAAAGGAGATCTTCAATTTTATTTTTTGTTTGTTTCTTTATAATTAGTTTAAATATAATTCAAGGACACACTATATGCATAATGGCATATATTTATCACACATGAAATAATCAAAAAATTGCGGAGTTCAAAATAAGGAATTTTCTTAATTATTTTAAGCATTATGAACAATTTTTCAGAATTACAGTGAGCAATTACTTGGTGGAGTACAATATAAATAAACTAAAATTTTCGTTTAAGGCACAAACACTTTAATTCTTGTTGCAAACAAATTTCGATAGCCATAGCGTACCGTCATACGCTTAATCAGAAAAGAAACTTACCGAAACACATATAAGAAAAACGGGCTCAATGATAAATGTTCATTAGCCAATGAAATTAAAGGAAATTCTTCGAAACGGCCTATGTAAGAGAAGTGAAATTAAAGTTAAATTTCATCAGCGAATGAACTCGCAACAGGGAATCCCATGCATGAAACCGAGTATTGCAAGCAGATTTGACGATCAAATTTATTATCCAATAAAATTTTCGAAAAGTTCCGAAAACAACCAAGGAGATGTAATGAATGTAATCTGTATACATGCAAGTAAAATTTATAAAAAATAGAGAGTTTTTTATACAATATATTTTCAAAAATCACACACCGGAGAAATAACAAAATTTCTTCTTGTGTTGAAAGTAAATATATTGTGAAAAAATTAAATTTTCTTTGAAAGTTCTTTCACAGTTTAAGTAAAATTGAATATATATGTATATATATATATATATATATATATATATATATATAAATATATATATATATATATATATATATATATATATATATTTATATGTATAAATTATTTTTCATTGCTTACCCTATAGTTGATATTTTATAAAAAACGAGATTAATTTCTAAAAAGAATGTAAGGTACATCTTAGGTAGAGAAATTACAGTTTTAATTTACATACGACAGATTTAAACTCAATTCAAGAAATTTATTTTCCTTGTAATA
Source organism: Maratus speculifer (assembly GCA_964019185.1). Lineage (NCBI taxonomy): Eukaryota > Metazoa > Arthropoda > Arachnida > Araneae > Salticidae > Maratus > Maratus speculifer. Next base: position 94,678,017 of record OZ025295.1, read on the forward strand.
CTTTATTATTTTCTAACTTTCAAAACTAGTATACTATTATTCTTTTATTTTAAATTTTTAACTATTGGAAAACTGTCAGCAAGGCAAGCACTTTTGTCGATGTGCATCACATCCATAATAAACTATATTACTTTGTTTCTACAAAAATAGCATTATTACCTGACAGGGAAAAGTAAATTTTTGAGTAGAAATTTGATTTTTGTATGTAGCGTGTGACATTTAATGAATTAGGGCTTTCTTGCTCGTGCAGATTTTCTATAAATTCTAAAGCTTACTTTGTCTCATTCAGGTTTATGTTAACTTGCTAGAAAATCGATGACACTAAATGATTTAACATTTTAGAGACATACTTTAATCAGAATTCTTATCTATGTAATTTTTTACTCTTTCTATATATAAAAAGAAATGTTTTATAGCAAAGATTTCAGTTTTTCATAAAATATAAATAAAAAAAATTGTAATTGTTTTTTATTTTTTAAACCATGCGTAAAAAGAATATTTTATATAAATTTTAATTACATTATTTTAGGCATCTAATGTAAAATCCTGTTTTATACTTAATAGCTCTACAGATATATTTAGTTTTCAAACTAAGAAAACATCATTTATAATAAGTAGAAAGCTACAAAGATCTGTTAAATTCTAAAGATAAGGATAAATGAATAAAAGCAATAAAAAAATACATACGTTAGAAGAACAGAAAATGTGGAAAATCGTTTACACCAAAAGATGTGAAAGCATAAAGAAGGAAAGTTATTGTTAATAAAAAAGAAAACGGTTAATATGTAAAATGTAGTGCAAGATCAGTAGCCGATGGATCAAGATTAAAATTAACCACAAATTTTCAAGAAACATACAGTTCAATAATAAAACTGAACTACTTAGAACTTTATTGGCAGTCGCAATAAAAAGCCACAACATTTAAAACAGCTTATCTGAATGCAGATCTAGAAACTTTTGTTTATATTCCCACTGAAGATCTACAAATTGAAGGAATGAAACTGAAACTAGTGACAGGAGATTTATACAGTCTATACGGCCATTGATGTCCGTCCACTTGCGATTTTAGACATTTTGTTAATATCGAGAAAAATACATGAAGAATTACCCCGAAACTCTTAGTGTATAAATATAATAATACAAGTCGTACATTTCCGAGAAGAATTTTTCCTGAAACTCCATCGGAAACCGTCAACAAATTAAAAAAGTTGAATATCTTTTGGATAGCCCTGTCAAAACAAAAGTATCAAAAGCGCGCAAACTGTAGATTAGTATTAAGTGGCTTATTGTAATACACTGTGTTCATTTTTATGCGAATATCAAGTATACTCGTAGAGAAATTAAGGTTATTATAAAAATGGTGCCAAATTTTGCTAAGTTTTTTATTTATAATTCGAGAGTATATAAAGTAACATTAATATAAAGTAACATTATTTTCTGAAAATATGATAAATAATATTACACACATCACCCTGTAATCTGAATTAAAATATAATAAAAATTGTATGAAAAATGAGTAGGTTTACAAATAATTTTTCACTGCGCAGGCGTCAACGACATTTTGATGGAATCCCTCATTTCCTTGCTTCATTTTGGAACATCGGATTTTATGCTATAGACGATTACTTTTAGAATTTTCAAGCTATGATTTACAAAAGTTTTTTTACAAAAGTTTTACAAAAGTTTACAAGAGATTTTTACAAAAGTTGCCCTATACATTTCGCTAACACAATATGCAAATAAAATTTTGATATCGTTGACGCATGCGCAGTGAAAAATTATTTAGTGAATCTACTCATTTATCATACAATTTTTATTATTTTTTAATTCTGATTACAGGGTATTTTGTGTAATATTATTTGTCATATTTTCAGAAAATAATGTTACTTTATATTAAGAACTCTGCAAATTATAAGCAAAAAGCTTGATAAATTTTGGGACCATTTTATAAAAACCGTAATTTCTCTACGAATATTCATGCTATTTGCATAAAAATGAACACAGTGTATTACAATAAGCCACTTAATCATAATCTACATTTTGAACGGTTTTACTACATTAGTTTTGTCAGGGTTATTCAAAAGATATTTATCCTTTTTTTAAATTTGTTGACGGTCCCTTATGAAATTTCGGGAAAATATCTTCACAGTAATATGACGCAACGTCCGATGACCTAACAACGAAAGATATCATTCGACCTATGTTATTCCTACAATGAAGCATGGCGGAGGACACGTTATGCCGTGGGGAGTATTTTCTTCAAAAAGTGTCGGTCCGTAATTTAAAATCCACAACCAAGTGAATGATATAATGTATAAGGATATCTAGAAAGACCATTTTCTGCCTTATTAGAGAAAAAAAATTGGTCGCAACTATTTTTCTTAACATGATAACGTCATAAATAATGTTTGCAAGACTCGATAAGCAATGGTTTTTACACAAAAAATTTCGTTTTTGAAATGGTCAGCCCAACATGAATCCAATAGAAAATATTTGGAAAGAAGCTGGCAAAAGTCTGCGGAACTCTAAATATTCCAACTCAGCTAAAAGTTCTCCAAAATTGCAAGAAATGTGGAAAAAACGTATCGTAGACGATCTTTAACCATTGATTGTATGAATGTCACGTTGCTGCGCCGTAGTACTTATTATTAAAGCTAATAAAATAGTAATCTGATAAAATACTAATTGTAAATGTCGTTTATCACTGTAATTTTCTATTAGAATACCACTTTTTTACAAATTTGTTAATGTGGCCAGAAACTATTGAGAACATGCGTTTTCCTTTATACTTAATTTTTTAAATTAAATTTATTGATATTTACACGTTCTTCTATAAGTAAGTTCCTATCTATTATGTCAATAAAATGCATAAGTATCACTTTGAGATTCCTCTTCATATGGGTATACTTACAAATAAATTCAAAAATTTTTACTGGCCGGAAACTTTTGACCACCACTGTATTTAACAGAATGTCTAAAATCGCAAGAGGACGGTCATCAGTGGCCATGTAGTGTAGATTGCGGGAAGCAGGAAGATGATGTTGGTAGGAAAAATTAGTTAATGTATTTTATAAAATTGGATTATAGTAGTGTAAAGCATATCCTTGTGTGTTTGTCAATAAATAGGATAACAAATTGATTACATTTGGAATGTATGCAAATGATGGAATAATTCTTAGTGAAACCGAATAATTAATAAATATATTGATACAACAACTGAATAAACAAACAGAAATTTGAGAGTTGTTGAAAAATGTTCCTTGATATTGATATTAAGGAAAATAAATATGAATTTTTGTTAGGGAAAGCTAAGTATGTAGAAAAGATCTTAGAGTAATTTATTATGGAAAATTGTAAAAGTTTGATAACTCCTGGAGTTTTCGGAATAAATTTAGTTTAATATAAAGTTGAAAATAAGCTTGATGAATCATTATATCAAAAAATTCTTGGAATTCCAGGTTATCTTGTAAGAAGGACAAGACGAGATTTAGTTTATACTTGAAGTAATTTGTATTAACTTAATATGCAATAGATCCTGGGGCTATCTATTTACAGGCAGTGAAGAGAGTTTTTCTGTACATTCATAGCACTAAAAACTATAAAATTCAAATTAAAAATTGAAAAAGGAAATTGTCACATTGTTCTGGGGCTAGCTGTTACAATACTAACGATTCAAAATCATTTGGTAGTTATATAGTAAAAATAAGAGAATCACTGATTGAATGGAATAGTAACAAACAGAAACCTTTTGCGCTTTCTACGATGGAATCTAAACGTTTAAGTTCATGTGATGCAGTTTTTAAAGGAAAGTAGTTAATAGGTTCCTTGTAAGAATTCAATCAAGAAGAATTGATGAAGCGCCCAATAGAAATCAGTACTGATGGACGGTAATTCATTTTATAAAAAATTCAAGAGTGAACAATCATAAGAAATATATGGGTAAGAAAATATTATTTTGTAAGATGAAAGAGCAAAATGACAAATTGAAACGAAATATGTAAATTATTCTGAACTGAAAACAGATATAATGTCTGAGAAATTGAGTTGTGATTTCACGAAAAAGTTTATTAAAACTCTGGAGAATTGCTGATGGTTTTTGACATTCGAAAGGGAGGCTTTGTAAGTAAAGCCTGTGATGTAGAGTCACATATAGTTTTCTTAAATTTTACATTTTTCTAAATTACAGTTAAAGCTAATCTTTAATTAAATATCTAGTTTATCTTAATGTTTTATTTCGATCCCACAATAACTTTCCGTTCAAAAGAAAAGAAAGAAAAACATCTAGCATCTGCTTTATTACTGATAAACGGCTGTCAGATAAAGAGAATTCATTAAGATGCGTATTTCACCCTTGCTGGAAACAAATAAAAAAAGAACAAAGATATGCTTTGCTTGCGGTCAGTAAAATCGCTTTTCTCTCTGCTTAATTGTGATTCTAACTTATTCGTTAGGTAATAATCTTTCCTTGTGCATGCCACATTATTGTGTCTTTCATAAATTCTCCCAAAACAGAGTCCTAACGTACGAATTGGCGCGAATTCTTTTTGGCGTATTTTTTTTAGGACTGCCCATTTCTGGTTGCCCTGCATTAAATTCAAAATCATCTTAATTGTTTAAAGCGTAACAGAAAATTTCATGGTTATGATATCATTCACTTTTCATGTGCTCCTTTTCGCCAATTCCAAGATGCCAATGTGTGAATTCTGAATGAGAAATTGAATTGCCTCTCTCTCGCTTCATGCACTCAGTCATGTAACAAAGGTCTCTTGAAAAATGGTTACAGGCACCATCCCTAATTATTTCAGTAAGAAATGATTTAATTTTTATAACTCTACCTTAAATAAACAAAGTTCTCAAAAGGCATTTATTTTATTGATCACAGCCTACAACTCTAGCGAATGCATTTTTTTGAAAAGAACCTGGTCGCAATACTTTAAAATACAGATCTACAATACAGAAACTATGGTGCCTACACCAGGCATTCGCAACTTTTTCAAACATCGAGGGATGGTGCCTGCTGTTATTTGCCTGCTGTTATTTGCCTGCTTTTTATTTGCCTGCCAGATTTTTCCGGACTATTTATTTTCCTGAATACAATAAATGTGAACTATTAACGTCAGTCTTCAAGTATTTTCGAACGACTATTTCCTCGTCAGATAAGTCCTGCTTATGTTTGTGAATCATTACATAAGTGCTCCCTTCCTTCGCAGACTGTTGTGTGAAATATGCCTATGCTCCGGTGAATTATTGCCGCCGGATTTTTCTTGCTGGACATTATAGAGTTGGATTATAGTGCCAATTTCTCTTTTACTTGAGCGAGTGATTCTTCTGATCGGGACGTTTCGTGATGATGGGTGCTTCGCTTCCGCTCGTTAAATTTTCCCCTGCCGATGTAGGCCTAAGAATCTACGACTGGCGATTTGTGACTCTTATTTCACCTCCGTTAAATCAACAATGTCACGCTCACTGACATAATGTTTTTATTTCATCTTAGCGGTGTACTTCAGTGACGATTTCATATGCTCTTGACTAAAGTGACACAGAATTTCGTGTTTGACGTTTAAATTCTTCGTCATTCGTCGATAATATGATCTTCACATTGGATTTATTCTTTAAATTTTTGGATGCTGACACTGATGTTTTTCACAAAAATAATTACATGCGCTATACTATTAAAAAAAAACCTTAAAACTACAGAATTGATCAATTTTGTGTCTGTAATTTTGTGCGCTATTGAACGTTTATTTTTACGATAATACTGTTACAAGTTTATTTGTAGTAGTTGAAAGTTAAAAAAAAAATGAGTGAAGAAGACATTCATTGATAAATATTTACAGCATAAATTTCGCAGATGAGAAAGTATATGCTTTTATATTTAATAGGTTAAATCTCAATTTCTATTTTAATTATATGATATTTTTATTTTAAAAAAAATTATGTTGAGTAATTTTCAACCATTTTTAGTTTATTATGTATTAGTTTTTCTGTGCTCTAATTGAATTTCTTTAAATACGAACAGTTATAAATGATTTTAGATTGTCTTGAAACATTTCACAGCTTTACAAGTGCTATTTAAAAACTATGATACAAACGATAGCATGATAAAATTATATTTTTCAAATATCTAAGTACTTATTGCTGTGCACTTTTTGCTGAAAGTCGTTTGAGAAATATCAAGACAGTTTATTACTTTTTAAAGAAAGTATTTTTATAATTTCCATTATTAATTAATGACTATATATTTTGTTTATTTTTTTAATACAGTTATTTTTGAAGTGTTATAAATTGACGTATATTCCGTTTTCTTTTTCATAAATTTTATATTATATTTCCATGTAGATGAAAAAGTTCTAGGTAAGTTAATGGTGCATCTCTTTTTCCTATAAAAAATAAGGCATGATGTTGTCGGGTTGCAACCATTATTTTTTTAATATGAGGTTTATATAAAAGAAACAATACAGAGAAAGATGCATGTGAATACTGGTTATACAATAAGGATGTATGCACCTTCATATATTATTGACAGTGGGCTCATTTTCAGATAAATAAAATTTTATCGTTTGAATCACATGCCATGTGCACATGACATAAATAATAATAATGATGCATGCATAATCGAATTATAAATTCATGTATCAAAAAATATATTATTACATTTTATCCTACTTTTCTTTCCTGATTTTTTTTCACTTTAAAGGTAAGTTGTGCTTTATATTGTTTGTACAGTAATTTTATTGGGAGATTGTTTTTATTTGTGCAAAGACTAGCCATGTTCTTATTTGCATAATTAAACCTATCTAACATCTTAATATTCTTAAAGTGTGTGCATTGTTTATATCTGTTCGAGTAGAATTATTTTTACACTCTAGTCTGCAAAAAAAAAAAAAAAAAAAAAAAAAGAAAAAAAAAAAAAAGATGAATAAGATACAGTATGATATTGAATAAGATACAGTATGAATCATTATTTTCGTCAATTATATTAGCTAATAAAAACTTCAATTTTAGGAGTGTTAGAAAAAAAAAATAATAAAAAAAAAAATTGATAAATTCCTTAATATTTATTATGATATTTCTTATGCATTTCATATAGGATATAAACAGTGCATTAAAACAAAATATCGTCTTAACTAAAGTGACTAATTTCCCCCCTTCTAATTTATTTTAAGACTTTTTATACATATGTCCAGTGTTTGTTTTTCCTATTTGCACCCCACTTGCAAAAATATTTCGTTAGAGAGGGTCCAGTTTTCTAATATTTAAATAAATATTGAGATTTTTTTTCATGCTTTTTACTTTTATAAATGTAAAACACAATTTTGATTAGTTTATGGATAGACATTTATTTTAAATTTTTAGCATCTATTTAAAAATATTCTCACATATAGCTGCTTTTATTATATTGCATTGTAGATAGGTCCATTTTTTTAATAATCAGATACTGTGCTCGTTTGTTTATTTTCGTATTTTTATAATTTAGGATATAAATTGTTTATAATGACTAAAAAAAGGTCACGTAAATTGACACAAGATCCATCTGTTGTGTTTAACTTTAAGTTTAGACCTGATGCAAAACAGGTAATGTCTTTTAAAACTAATATGGATTCTGAAACAATTGGTTTAGATTCTAATTCTTTTGAGATTTCATGTTTGAGTAGTTTAAAGGATTCTATTAACAGATATTCTAAATCTGTTGTTTCGGATGTTCAGAAATTAATTGGTCCTATTTTAAATGAGAATAATCCAGAACTCATGGCAAAATTTAATTCCTATCAAAAAGAAATTGAATTAAAGTTTAATATTTTAAGTGATTTGATGAATAGTGTTCATTCTGAGTGGACTGTTTTACAAAAAAATAACAACCAGTTACATAGGTTAAATGAGCTGTTGTTCGAAAAAGTAAGAACACTGAACTCGTCCAAACAGTCTAAGCATAATGAGATGGCTATTCAATGCGACATTGATGAATCTAAATTGGATGAACCCCTTAATGTTATTAAAGATAAGGAATGTAATTCTAATGGGAAAGATTTGGCCAAATTTTTAGATAAAGATGAATCTGAAACACACATAAATTCTGGTACAAATAACTCTGAATTATCAAAAGACAAAAATACTGATCTTATTTCAATACCGGATTGCATCCTAAATTTATGTGAGCACAAAAATCAAGTTAGAGATCTATCTGACTGCACAAAAATAATTCTGTTGGGTCTTGATGACAATATAGGTATACCAGATATTATGATAGCTATAAATGAAAAGAGTGGCAGTACCATTCCTTCCATTAACTTTGAAAGAAAGCATAAATTAAGACAGGGATTAAAATATAACTGGACAATTAGTGTTACATCATGGATAGCTGACCTCTTAATTCAACATGGAAAATTAAATATTAATTCTGTTGACTACACTGTCAGGCCATTTATTAACATAAAACGTTGCTTTCATTGCCAACAAATTGGCCACCAGGCAAAATTTTGTGCATATGATTTGGCATGTGCTAATTGTGGTGAATCACACACTTCAGATAATTGTAAAAATGCTTCAAGATGCATTAACTGCATCGCACATAACCGTGCTTACAACAAGTTTTTCGACATAAATCACCCTGCTTTTTCCACTTGCTGTAATACATTTAAATTTTATTTCAAGCAAAAACAAGCTTTTAATCACTCTAAAATATAACGTAAATATTCAACACTTCTTCAGGTATGCTATTTCAGGTATATTTAGTTATTTACATATTTTGTTGGTTACCTTCAGGTGATACTTGGATTTCTCCGCTCTTTTACACAGTATTTTTTTTACATCGTTAACCTTTTTATTCATAACACAAACATAAAGCATTAATAATTATTTTTTTCATACACTATTCTTTCGTAGATATATATTTTTCATATGGTGTACACATTTTAATACATTGTTATTTAAAGATTACTTTCAATCATTTCATGATTTACATTTTTCGGGCATTGTTCATATCTCTGTTTCTCTTTCATTCAACTGTTTCGTGAGCTCAGGAATAGATGAATGATTCAAAATTTCACATTTTTGATTTATTGATAGTTTTCTTCTGGTGGTTAAGCCCTAATTATCAGTAAGACTTCTACGGTGAATCTTAAATGTTTGTTTACACAATTTATTTTTCTTTATTTGTATCTTTCGCGATAGATAAAAAATTGCACATCTATTTTGTCTTAATTCGATGTAGCTACTCTATTTTTAGTAGGTCTGTGTAATTATCAATTGCACTTTTCTTTACACACAGTGTTAGTGCGAATGTTCACTAGTGTATCAATATTACAGTGGTGAAAGTTTTACAAAGTTCTTTTTCTTTTGATATACTTGTGGATATTTGCAACTGACTCACTTTTCATACAACTTCTCTTTGCATGCAGCAATTACAATGTTTTTATACAAAGTTTTTTTTACAATGGCAGTTTACAAAGGTATATATTTTTGCTGCTTGCTTTGCAGAGGAAGTTATTCACATACATATACATTTACATATGCAATTGTTTAATTATCGGTCCTCTATGAAGTTTTTTTTAGAACATATTGATTATTATCTTTAATACATAAGTCATTTCTTTACATTTTTTTTGTTTTGGTTATGGATGATTTAATCCAGTAATTTTTACCTTCCCATTTGCACTATTCCATGTTTTCCCGTTTACACGCGTGAATTTCATTACTCTTTAGGCGTAATTTAGATAGATAGAGACACTTTTTTTTGCATAACATTTGTTCGTAATTAAATATCATTTATATTCGCTTCTCCACATTTCTTTATTTTCATTTGGGTATACATGATATACAGTAGTACTTTACACTATATTTACGACCATTAAAAATTAGTTTTCAGTCAATGAATACTTACACATGTAGCGGAGCTTACTCCTTTTTATTAAAAATTCTAGCAAGATGTAAAATTTTATATATAGACTAAAATTCACACACTTATTCACTTTAAATTCAATACTCATCCTTATATAATTTGTACACAGTACTTCCACATAAAAAAATACACTTTAGTTATTTTGCAGATAACGATAAGTGGTATACCACAGTCAAGGTGATATTTAAAATTGCATACATGTCAATGTTTTCACACTTCTCATTCAAAGGATATGAAGTGAAGATAAATTGTAATTTTTATAGGCAAAGATGCTGTCATATGTTTGCTTTAGTGGTTAATGCATGTCTTTTATTGGTCTTTATAGAAGTCGTATCTTAAATTGAAGTTACTTTACAGGTCTCCAGATTACCTTTCCACACATCTTTCCCACAGTTCTAAACTTTTTATACTTTTGCATGATAGTTCAGTGTCTCCCACTTACCAGTAATTATTCTTGAATAAAAGTATTTTTGGGAAGATACCGAATTCTTTACGAGGATTTCTTTTCTCATGTTACACTAAAATACCGTTTTAGATGTCAATATAATGCAACGTTGATTTTAAATTTCAGATTTAACTTAATAAAAAAATTCATTAGTTTGGGTATTAAAAAAAAAAGACAAAAATTAGAAGATATACATTTAGGAACGTTTTTATCACATGGAAGTAAATGGTCAACGACAGTGTTTCAAAAAATTTATCCATATGTTGGTTGTCTAGCACTGCTTGAACTCTCATTTCAAATATAAGTTGGTAGTAAAACTTATTTTGTACATTTAAAAAAAAAATGGTGGAAATTTCAAGTATTTCCTATTATTCATTATTATGGACATTTTTAATCCTTCTATTTACATTATGTTTTTGTTTATTTGTATATTATGTTTTGTGTTTAATTGCATTATATTACTCGAGTACTTTGCTATTATTATTGTATTGATCAATACACATATTTAATGTTCTTATTATAAACAATTTGGATTTTTTTTTGCCAATTGGTAAGTGACCTGTGGACTTAGACCTGGTATTTTCTTTTATTTGTATGTGCACATTTTTGATACAGGTCCTTGTCTAAATAAGACAAATTGAAAAGTGATCACAAATTTTATTAATGAAGCTGCAGCTGTTTCTAAGTAGAAACAATATATGATGTCATTTGTATGACAAAATTTATGGTACCAATATATTTATATTATGATATATATATACTTTTATTTGGGATGGTTGCCTACTTAGAGAGAAGTTCAATTACTGTTTACTTTATTTAGTAAATGTTTAGTTTGTTTTCATGAACATTTTACACATTGTTACTTGTAAGAGCATATGAAAATTGATTTCTCTTCCTGCATGTACCTTTATAGATTTTTTTTTTTTTTGCCTGTGAAAGGGGTGATATATGTGATGTAGAGTCACATATAGTTTTCTTAAATTTTACATTTTTCTAAATTACAGTTAAAGCTAATCTTTAATTAAATATCTAGTTTATCTTAATGTTTTATTTCGATCCCACAATAACTTTCCGTTCAAAAGAAAAGAAAGAAAAACATCTAGCATCTGCTTTATTACTGATAAACGGCTGTCAGATAAAGAGAATTCATTAAGATGCGTATTTCACCCTTGCTGGAAACAAATAAAAAAAGAACAAAGATATGCTTTGCTTGCGGTCAGTAAAATCGCTTTTCTCTCTGCTTAATTGTGATTCTAACTTATTCGTTAGGTAATAATCTTTCCTTGTGCATGCCACATTATTGTGTCTTTCATAAATTCTCCCAAAACAGAGTCCTAACGTACGAATTGGCGCGAATTCTTTTTGGCGTATTTTTTTTAGGACTGCCCATTTCTGGTTGCCCTGCATTAAATTCAAAATCATCTTAATTGTTTAAAGCGTAACAGAAAATTTCATGGTTATGATATCATTCACTTTTCATGTGCTCCTTTTCGCCAATTCCAAGATGCCAATGTGTGAATTCTGAATGAGAAATTGAATTGCCTCTCTCTCGCTTCATGCACTCAGTCATGTAACAAAGGTCTCTTGAAAAATGGTTACAGGCACCATCCCTAATTATTTCAGTAAGAAATGATTTAATTTTTATAACTCTACCTTAAATAAACAAAGTTCTCAAAAGGCATTTATTTTATTGATCACAGCCTACAACTCTAGCGAATGCATTTTTTTGAAAAGAACCTGGTCGCAATACTTTAAAATACAGATCTACAATACAAAGCCGGATAAAAATAATTAAATTATTTTGCTAAAAGAACTCTTAGACAATAAACATTTTTTTCGTTTCTCCATTTATTCAATTTCTTTTTCTATTCAAATAAAAAACTTGAAATTAAAAGACAAGAAATTAGTATTTTTTTACTCAAAGGCTTCCAAGAACATCATTTGTAAATCCATAAAAGCATACACTGTAAAAAAAAAGAGTCGATCTACTAAAAAAACTTTTAGTGATCCTTGTAATTACTAAAAAATTTTCAGTAATCTTTGTCGGTTACAAAAAAATCTGTAAGAATTACTAGAAAAAAGTTAGCAACGAATAGAGTTAATAGTTTTATATTTTTAACAGCTCTTATTAAAACTCTGTTGCTGTGGCCTTGATAGCATAGTGGTTATAGTAACGGACTCCAGGCTAAAAGGTCCCGGGTTCGAATCTTGCCACCGCCAAATACGCCCCTAACGTATGAAGTGTCTCGTTAATAAAGGGATTATGGATATCCTGTCGGAGGACGTAGGAATGTTTGATGCTGCCATCTGTTGAGATTTTGCCGAAAATCTTAGCTTCAGAAGTTTGGATGCAGCTCGAAGGCAGCTCCTGCCCCCCGGGCGCACGTGATGGTTATTAAAAATAATTTTGGAGCTATTACTAAAATTTGCTTCGTGGGTCATACTAAAAATTTTTTAATTAGTTATACAAAAAATTCTTTTGTTCAGTTTAGAAAAGAAATGCTTGTTTCACTTTCAAAAAAAAAAAGTTTGTAATGGTTACTAAAAAATTCTGTGGAATACAAATTTACTAAGAAATTTTTAGTAACCTCTTGAATTTTTTTTTACAGTGTATTTTAAATTTTAAGTGGCAAAGAATAGTTGGTAGTTGATAGTTTGTGGGGCTTTGGGACCTGTAGAAACAGGGCTGTTGTCCCGAATGATCCAAGAGGCAGTGAATATTGAATTCAAGCTCCTTTGGTTTCAACAGATGACGACGCTGATACGACCCATATACTATTTATAATGGTAATGTGTTGAAAGGTCTTCAACGCATAACGTATCAAAAAAGTGCATTAAATTTCTAAATGATTGACATGAAATGTTATCATCGTAATGAAGAAGAAGAACTGCGTTTAGGATTGTGCTTTGTGATTTCGCACACTCCATGTACATACAATCATTAACACTAGAACCGCGGTGACGAGTCATTTTGACCCATAGCAAATGAATAGATGTTGTTTCCAACCAGAAAACTGTATTTAAAGAGTTTAAATATATTCTGCACAAAAATAATATAAATAAACTGTTTAAATGGTTTTAAATGAAAATTCTGATACGAAATATTTTCATAAAAGTTGAGTAAAATTTCACACGGTTCTAGTGTTAATAATTATTTTTTTACGCATTTGGTGTTAATATATGAATATACAATATATATAAATATCAATTTAGAAACCGTCTTTATCTCTAAATATTTGCGTCTTCAATTGATACCTAAAATGAAAATTTAAGAAGGACGATTGTTTTTCGACATTTGGATTATCATGCGACTTTTCATTTTATTCATTGTGTTGTGAGGACTATTTTTTCTAACAAGTAACAATATGAGATTTTATCTGCAAAGCGAATGAGTTAATATCTAGTGATCATTGTCTTATATAAATAAATGCTTGTGATGTATTTTAAATATATACATATATTTCATATATATCCCGTGAATGAACTATTGATATAATGTCTAATATTCTTATATGAATAATAATAATGTTAATATAATATGGTATTATAAAAACCTAAATGAAAAAAAGGTAAGTATTTTCTTATCTAAGTATTAAAAAATATTTTTTAATTGTATTTTTTTTTGTATTGAAAATAAATATTTAATAAAACATTTAAGAAATATCATAAATAAAAAAAATAAAAATTCCACATATTTATCTCTGAATCACAATAGGTTTTAAGTATTTTTTTTTCTTTTTTATATGGATATATTACTTAATAAAGGTTATTCAGAGAAGTAGTAAAATTTAGTGCAAATCAGTGCCTCGTTTTCTTAAAAATTCATCATAAAAGACAAAATAAGTTTTTCCAACTGTAAACTGAATTCATAAATTACATGTATTTGACAGACTACTAATGTGAAGTAGTTGTTGATGGCTATATTGATGAGTAATATTACAGACTTCTTGATTTTGAGACAAACTATTAACTATTTTCTATACAAGTATTATAATAGGTATATAATAAGTAAAAATAAATATAATATTTTCACAAATAAATAACAGTAGTTTACAAATTTCAACTTTTTTATACCCTAAAAGAAATGTATATAAATGCATTACTCTGCCTTACTTAAACCTAAAAGTGTCAGCAGAAATTTCATCGTCATAATTTTCTTTCTGTAGTCAATTGTTTTTTTTAACTACTCAACGTGGGGACGACAATTTAATGTTCTTCGTTTGCTTCAAACAATAATATTTTCTTTCGGATTGAATTAAAACGTCGAGTAGAAAGTGTAAACAAAGTTCTGATCGTTTTTGCTATGTTTGTGGACAATTTATATATATATATATATATATATATATATATATATATATATATATATATATATATATTTTTTTTTTTTTTTTTTTTTTTGAAAAAGAAGACCCACTGTAGATTCGTTTAAAAGTGCATATCTTGATTATTTTCGATTTTCTGCAGCAAAACAAGATAAAAAGTGGGTACCTCATGGGTTTTGCGAAAGCTGTAGAATCATTTTACTCCAGTGGTCATCAGGAGAAAACGTACACTTTTCATTTGGTTCACCAATGCTATGGAGAGAACGTAGTAATCATAAAAATTATTGTTACATTTCTGTTAAGAAGGCCGTGGGATATAATACAAAAAATAAGTCGAGTATTACATATATGCCGAAGTTCCGTCTAATACTAAGCCCATTTTAAACTCTAAAGATGTACCACGTTCAGTTTGTCCTGGTAATTCGAGTGTAAATATACTGGGAGATTACAATGAAAGTTATGTTTAATTAAAATCGATTTATAGTGATTATGACGAGTTCTCTCTTCAAGAAAATACTCCACAATTAACTAACCAAGCCGAAATAAATGATCTTATAAGAGATTTACGATTATCAAAATCTAAAGCAGAGGCTTCTTGGTTATGGCCTACGGAACTTATTAAAACCAAACACAAAAGTGATGTTGTCTAGAAACAGATGCAAAATTTACTCAGAATTTTTCAAAAAAGAAGGTGAATATTTTTATTGACTGAAAACCATCGACTTTTTGAAGCAATGGATGAAAACTATGATAAAACAGAGTGGCGCTTATTCGTAGACTCTTCGAAATATAGTCTAAAAGCTGTTTTATTGCATAATGGAAATAAGAAGCCGTCTGTACCAATAAGGCACTCAGTGAACTGTAAAGAGAGCTATGAAATGATGCGTACTTTATTTAATTTAATAAAGGATAAAGAACACCAATGAAAAGTGTGCGGCGACCTCAAAGTCATCAGTTTGTTATTGGAACTGCAAGGTGGTTACACAAAACACTCTTGTTTCCTTTGTTTGTGGGACCAGTCGAGCAAAACAACATCATTATGTAAGAAAAAAATGGCCAATTCCAAACGAGTATATTCAGGGAAAAATTGAACATCAAACACGAGCTATAGACAGATCCAAGTAGCATTACTATGCCCCCTTACACATAAAATTGGGACTCATGAAAAACTTTGTAAAGGTGCTTGAAAAAAAAGTGATGCTTTCCGGTATTTACAAAAAATTCTTTACAAGCATTACAGAGGCAAAACTGAAAAAAGGGATATTTTTTGGCTTACAAATCCGTAAAATTATGAAAGATTCTCCGTTTGCAAGTCTTTCATTTGTTAATGAAAAATCTGCTTGGAAATCATTCAAAATGGTTGTGGAAGAATTTTTGGGAAATCAAAAATGTGAAAATTAGAAAGAAATTGTTGCTGATTTATTGAAATTTTTTTCCTGAAAACTTAGGAAGTATGAGTGACGAACAAGGGAACGCTCACCAAGATTTAAAGGTTTTAAAGAACGACATCCGGGATTTTGGGATGAAAACATGCTAGTGGGTTTTTGTTGGTTCATTATAAGAGAATCTGATCTAAATAACTATAAAAAGAAGGCAAAAAATAACCACTTTAGATTTTTTAAATATTAATACCAAAATTATGTAATCCAGATAAGTAAATAAAAATGTCTTACACCAGACGTGACAGAATTTTTTTATTATTTTTTCTGAATAACTCTATCTAAATAAACAATAAATTAACAACTTTCAGCTGGAGTATAAAAACCATGTAAACTAGTGTAATTTATCTAAAACATATCTATAATCTTGAGGAATAACAAACATAAAAGTTCTCGCAAATTTGAATGCATATTCTAGTTTGAATCTAAAATAAGTTTTAACATATTTTAACATGTATTAAGTAATTTTAAGGAAAAAAAAATAAAGTTTATAAAACAAATTAAAAACGAGATACATTTCTGATTCATTTTCCGCTAAATTTTCTGTACACATTGAAAATTGGATGGAGTTGCACTTATTTCTTGTACCTCAAAATTTTATTTTTAAAATGCATTCCATAGTAAACATTGCACAAGATGTTTGACATGTCTGTTGAAGGACTGAAAGAAGAAAAATTTTTAACGTTTAAGAAGCAAACTATGTTTAAATCCAATAAATCACATCTTTTTCAGAAATTTTATAAGTTAAAATGTAACTATTTCGTAAGGTGGATAACATGTTTTGAATTAGTAATGAATTTCAGAGTTTTATATTCTAACTGTATACCGTTTTATAATTTCAACATATTTATTCAGTTGCGTTGTACCTAATCCTTTATGATAGAAGTGAGGTAATTTAAAATAAATTTTACTCAATGATTTCAGGAAAATGTTAAAAGAAAATTCTTTAGGAATGTCAATTATGAACAAGCTACTTATCTTACACGTAGTCTTAATAACATATTTATTTTTAATATATTAGATACTGAATATAAGAATTGTTTTTAGTTTGTAAATACATGGAAATTTTAGAGGGGGGGGTCAGTCACTGGTTTCTTAACTAAACTTAATTTTAGCATACTATGAAATATATGTACAAACTATAAATAATGTACATTGTGGCACAAAATAAGTTAGATACTTATCTGATAATAGTAGGTAATATCTGAAATTGAGATTTCAAATGTGTTTCACAATGTAAAAAAAGATTGAGAAAAATCGCTATTTTTTTTCGAGAATAAAATTTGGAAAAGAATAAAGATTCGATATCTGGAATTGAAATACGCCTATCTGATGTAATAATATTTGAAGTTAATTGTAAATGTAAAAAATATGTTTCTCTATAAATTTTAAAATCTACCAATAGTTGCTTATGATAAATCCAACAGAATCAAATCATACAATTACTGTAGTACATTGTGAGTATTTATCTGCGTCGCTGCTTATACAGAGTTAACTAAATTAAAATTCCGTTAATTAAAGGGCTTTGAAGGCCATTCTATTGGTACAAAGAGAATTTGCGCTCAACATTTCCAAAAAGAAAATGCAGTTTAAAAAATCGGTCTCACATTTCGCCGTAGGGCAGCACATTGCTTCAATCTATGCAAATGTCATGCATGGTAAAAAGAAAAAAAATGTTCGTACCACAATCACATGAGCATTGAATAATGCGGACGTTACCAGAGAGAGCTCTGTTAGACTAACGCACTACCGCAGCCGTGAGAGTGCAACAGCAGCTATGAGAGAATCCTCCTGTCTCAATAAGCAACATTGTGGACCGATGTCGAGTGTATTCTCAGAGACATGATGATGAAATTCGAGCTGCCAGGACAGATAGGTGTTTGGCCAGGAATAGGAATAAGGAATATTGCCCAGTTAAACTGATGGCGTTGAGCTCACAGGCTACACATACTAATTTTATATTACAGCCTTATATTTTCAAGGGTTAATTCCGTTCGAAAAACAAATTAAAGTGGGAGGGAACACATCCCTCCATTTCTCCGTTTTATACATAACCATTAAACCCCTTAAACTAATCAGGTATATGATTTATCATATAAAATTTAGAAGAAAAATTAATAATTCTGAATGAAAACCCCATTTATATCAATTAAAGGAGGGGCATGAACCTCCCGTTCCCCCTCTTTAAACTTATCCAATGAACATCTAATTCTAATCACGGAAGTGTCTTATCAGAATGACCCTACATCTAAATTTTGAACGATAACTGATAATTCTGCATTAAAAATCCATCTATATAAATTAAGGAGAGGGGCATTAACAACCGTTCCACCTGTTATAGATTTCGAATGAACCTAAAAACTAATTAGGGAAGCGCCTTATCAGAATATACATATATCCAAATTTTTAAGTGAATCCGATAGTTTATCATGAATTATCACCTTACGCGCATACGCACATACAGAACGAACGGGCACATAAGCTCCCAGTCATTGATCACCGCCATCGTAGAAGATATTGCTAAACTGGTTATGGAAGAAAGAACTGAATCGTCTCACGAATCTGTCAGTTTACCGATGATTTCACGTACCCTTGACATGCCCTACTCCATTGACCGACATACCATGCATAGAATTCTGAACTTTTAGCGGTATGAGATTCAAGCGTTTCAGCAATCGGGCCAGCACGACCCGGGCACTCGCAAAACAATCGCGCTTTAATTTCTAGCAAGAATTTGGATTGATGATTCCTGGTCATATAATTGACTGTGGATGGAAGAAACGCACTTCCATTTTAATGGATTAGTGATTACCAGTAATTGTTGGATTTGGGCAAGAGAAACACCCAACGAGGTGCATGCCAAACCCATGTATGATATATGATCGTATAGTGCAAGTTCACTGATGCGTTCATTATGAGACAATATATTTTTTTTGAAAAAGTGACCACTGAAAGACTTACCACCTGTTCTGTAATGGCACAGCGGTATCGTGACATTTTACAATCCTAGGTAATTTCTAGTCTCCAGCAATGAGACTGCCTATTAGAAACCATATTTATGCAATATGGCGCCTCGCAGTCCAAGTCCAACAATTACTGATGTGGACATTTACAAACGCGCGTATAGTGACCTGATGTTTCCCAACGGCTTGGCTTATGCGATCGCATGATCACAACGCTTGAGACTTCTGTTTATGGAGATTTTTAAAAGACAGCATTTATCGGGAATATTTGACAACTATGCCCGATTTGAAGAACGATAGTCAACATCATATTGAAAACTTACATTTTGAGGACACATGGACTCTCTCTATTCAATGATAGAAAGCGTGACATTCAGAATAGCGTGCGTTGTCGAAAATGATAGTTTGGATATTTAGCATTTTTAAATCACTGGTTTGCATTCCTAGTAATGTCATTTACACAGATAATATTGTTGCACTAAATTTCAAGTCCAATATTGAAATTCTAATATCCAATAATTGTTATTGTGTTCCTTCTGTGTAAGACCACAGGTCCTTCAGTGTTTCAGGTTCTCAATGTGTCCTCACTTCACACAGTGGTTCTCAGCGTTTTATTATTATTATTTTTTTAAATCTTGAACGAAACACCTGAAGTGTCTGTTATCCAAACGCTTTTCTCTTCAGACTAGAAGAACGGCCTTCAAGACACTTTGAGTAGCGGAAGTTTAATTTCCTAACCCTGAAGATTTATAGTTTTATATCTGATGATTTGATATATGAATTTGTTGCTTTCATCACCGGTATCGATAATTGTATTGTTTGCATTTCACACTCTCTAACATGTACAAAAAAATATGATTGTTTTGTTTTTATCAGAATAATTTTCGGCGCATTCCCAGGATGCATTTTGTAGTACAAAATGCGTGCACGATATGTTCATACCTCAGTTACTGTAATTTTGAAATGTCGATAAATCATTACAAATTATGGGAATTAAACTTATATTGATATATATATTTTAGCTGGAACAAAAATCACTGTCAATCTTTTAACAGACAATTTATTTATTTATTTATTTATTTAAAACTTTTCAGAAATTGACCTAACATTAATCTGCAATTTTTCGTTGCTGAAACAAAATCCCCAAAATAATCTACATGCAGTTCTCATAAGAAGTTTCATTATGTTTATGCTTAAACGATTTTGGAAATTAAAGGAATCCGTAAATTAATCATATAACAGAAAATTAAAAGCTACAGAAATGTAAAGACTACCTAAGGAATGCGAATTTTGAAATTCGTAAATGTGACTTTTCTCACTCAAACATTTTTGTGGAGAAAAAAGATAAATATATCTATTTTAAATCTTGATTTTTGATAGAAATTTTTTTTTGTCTCAGTGTACGTCTTTTGATTAAATATGTTTAAAATAAAATAAAAAAACTGCAGTTATTTTCATATCATTTATATTATTGTATTTGTTCATTTCTACATGGTATGTAATTGTTTTCTTTTGAGCGAATTTTATTTATTTTGAGCTTTAAATATCTTTTTGTATTTCATATATAATTAACTGTTAGTAATCTAGAAAAATATACTCATTAGAAACGCTTTTTTTCTTGTGCTTAAACGAACAACACTGAATTACAATCTTTTTATTTGCAATGTATTAATCTTCTCTTTTTTGGTAGATAGTATTAAAAACTTTTTTTTTTATCAATTTTTAACAATAAATATTTTTCCTTTATACTTTTTTATAAGAGTAATAACTTTCTTTTTTTTTTTTTTTTTTAACGGTTTCGAGTTTAAGATTTTTTTTTTCTTAAAATCAAAACAACGATTATCGGATCACAGTTACATGATAGTGTGGCATATAAACCAATTTACATTTTTTCAATCGTCGCAAATCGTCGTTATAAACAAAATGTATTTGTTTATAGATGTATTTGCACTTTTTTTAATCTTTATATGCTAAAAAATATAGTTCATCGAATATTTAAACTTACCATTTTTTTAAAATGGTTTTAAAATTAGTTTTATTCTGGAAAAAAAACAGTACAAAATAAATATTCACTTTTTAATGTATTTGTTATTTTTTATTTCATTTATTATTATTATTTTAAGTAAACTTAATGAGAAAAAACAATTAAAATAAGAGTGCCACTTTAAGAAATATTATGCATCAGACTTGTAAGAAATAAAATGTACCGTCTTGAGAAAAAAAAATCCATCCCTACAATCTTCTCAACAAACTATCGTAAAAGAAAGTGTTTGACATCTAGTGATTGGAAATAAAGCGTACTTTTAATTAATGTATATAAAATTTGCTTAATAATTTCTACATAATAAAACAGAAATAAACTTCACTTTTTAAATAGAAAAATTCAGTTTTAACAAGACATTTCAAATATTCTGTTCGAACTATGCCCAGAGACCAAATATCAAATCTTGATGGATTGATGAGTTTTTAAATGTTTCTAGTTTTTGTTGCTTCTAATGTTAAATTAAATTACATATTTTTATTAAGAGCTCCTGGAATTATACTCCTAATGTTTTATTTTTTGTAGCTATAATATGCAATAATACGTAACATGTAGTAATAAAACATTGAATTTGCAATTTTTTTAATTGTATATTTTATGAATTATGAAATAAATATTTGAAAAAAAAATATGAATTGCATTCTACATTTTCTGAGTGATTTAGATTTATTAAGTCCTGCTCAGAGTTGTGCAAAATACATCGAAAAGCCATTTTCGATACAAAATACAAAATACATTGGTTTTAGAGCTTAAATACAAAATACAAAATACATTGGTTTTAGAGCTTAAATATAAAATACAATATACATTGGTTTTAGAGCTTAAATACAAAATACAAAATACTTTTCGAAAGAAAAAGTTCAAAATACAAAATACATGTATTTTCAAAATACATTCAAAATACAAAATACATTTTAAAATTTTAAAATTTGCAAGGTATTTCACTATATGAATGCAAATTGTTTTTTCAAAACTGGTAAAGCTTTTGAAATTCAAAATAAGGAAAACAAGAACAAAATGTCGTGCTTTAAGCATGGATTATGAAACACTTCCCAATGTATTCAGAATACTATAACAAAAGTTTACAATTTATTAAAGAGAATAATGGTACTGAAATAAAGAAGTAAAGGCATAATATATTTGAGAACCCAATTTCTGCCAATAGTATCAGTAGAAAAAATTTCCAATTTTTTGTGTGCAGTTCTGTACACAATCTATAGATTTTACGTTAAAAATTGTTTCAATGAAACGAATAACGCAGTTAAAATTTTCCGTTCAGCAATTCGTGAGTAAACGAATTGTGCTAGAGAACTCTTGTACAACCCTGTATAGTATCCATAGAATTCAGAGACCACAAGTCATATAAAAAAATAACTCAATTTAAAAACGCGTGCTATAACTAAAAATGCACTTCCAGCAATTATTGCTCATAATCTCAAAGTTCGATTAATGTGCAGTTTCTTCTGTAGCCAAATTTTTTTTGTGCGTCCCTGTAAATGAATGCTAATTTCTGTTCACATCCAATTCAACAATAATGGCCGTTTAATACGGTGATATATATAAATTTTTGCACATAAATTTATATTTTTATGTATTTAAAATAGTGTATCATTAAAATACACCGCAAACGATTTTTTAGACCACAATGTAACCATAATTTTGTATGTAAATGAACTGTTAATGCTAAAACTTTATATCCAATATATACGAACATGCTTGACGCCCAATAACATCTATGAATTTTATGAAAGTTGGACTATGTTTACGCGAGTTAGAACACGGTCAGACAAACAAATTGAATTCATAAACAAACTTAGCGTAAAGCTAAATGTGTTTGGAAAGTGTTGAAAATTGCAACAAATAAGTATTAATAAATGAATAAAAAAGAAATAAATCAGTCTATATGAGAACTAATTTCATATAGAAGAATTTTCAAAAGAAAATTGTTTTCAATTCCAACTTTTATTTTCTTTCGGCAAAGCACACTTGCGGCTCAGTTTCGGGGATTGATTAACAAAATCTGTATATTTATAGCTTTTTTTTCTTGGACGGTGCAATTGACTACGGATTTTAACACTTTCAAATGATTTGCGCCTTCCAGAAATTAGCTTACAGTCGTTAGTTAGAAGTCGCTTTACAGTTTTTCTATGCTAAAAGGAACTAAACGTATGAATTTGAGCCTAGTACTTTTGAAGCATCACATGAGACTAGATTTTTATCACCTAGAAAAATTCCGTAATGTTCTGACGAATACAAGTTAAAAAAAAGAGTAACATTTGAAAAATTTATGATGAAAAATTTTAAAAGCAAAGTGTTTAGGAGGTACCTCTGATTGACTTCAGTTCTTGTCTTCACTACTATATATGCATACTTTTTCCAAAATCTTGAAGAGAGCTTGGAACTTGAATATCAATATATTTGCAATCGATTAAAATTTCATAATGTTCGTACGATAAGAACTTTTTTTTATGTTTAAGGACCTGACGCGGAAAAAAAAGCATTTTTGTTTTACAACTGTATATCAATGTTTTTTCGCGAAATTTTTACACGACCTGCAAAACTGTTATATTTATTACTGATAAAAATTTCAAAGAGTTCGGATTACAAGAACTTTTCAAAAGCAATAAAAAGTCCCTACGTAAAAATCTAGAAAATGTCTTCTTACGAGTACATCTACTAGTAAAAATAAATACTTATTTAGATATTTTTTCATTCACAAATATAAATTCAGACAAAATAATGTTGAAGGTATAAAATCATATAAATTTATTGTTTATTTCATGTTATTATAGCAGGCTCAAGCAACACCGGACGGATAAACTAGTGTTCAATAAATTAAAATTTAAGGCCTCTTGTGAATTCTTTCAATTACGTTATGTTTGAAATACTTTTTTCATAAGAATGAATATACTATTTTATCCGATAATAATTTTCTTGATATATTTTTTTCGATTAATTTAAAAGTAACAACAAAATAAACACAATTCTCTCTCTGGACAATGAACAACGATATCGATTTTTGAACTTTTATCATATAAATAACTGCATCAATTAATAGCAAATAAATGCATTCTATAATTAGTCTTAAAACGAAAACAAAACAAAAAAAGATAATAATTTTCTTTTACTTTGTTTTAAACAAACGCATAGACATTGTTGAATTAACATAATCATAAGTATCTTTGTAAGGTGCATGAATTTTTTAATTAATTTCCTAAACTAAATTAATAATACATTTCTATATAAGCATAGATTCTGCTTAGAATTTCTATCTGAAAACATTTTCTTTTTCTTTTCTTTTTTTTTATGCCGGGATTCGAAAAAGAATCGAAATTCGCTTTACACATAAAATTCTTGCTTTGATCAGGCATTAGTTTAAATCTGCACCGCGTTAATTATTTACTAAAAAATATTAATTTTTTTTATAGAATATGATTTATAGAATATAATTCGGTACAATTGTATTATTCAAGTAATGACGAATCCTTAATCAAAATCTTTATATTTAGTATATCCAAAAATAAATACAATTAATGAACATTAGAAATTTGTATCAATAAAAAGAACTAGTTGTATAATGTACAATATATTTCACTTATAGTCAGGGGCATGCGAAGAGAAAACTACGCCTTGGACAAAATTTCAATTTGATTCCCCTTCCCTGAACTTTTTCTTGTATCATCCCAAAAATGACGTTGCTAGTATAAATTTGTTGCCCTCTAAATTTCCGCGCCCGGGACGACCGCCCCCTTTGCCCTCTCCCCTTTCGCACGGCGCTGCGTATAGTAAACAAATGTCAAATGTTTGAAAAACCATACTGGAGAATAGAAAAAATATTGCTATAACCGATAATTTCACAGTTCAAAACTAAAATCTTAACTTTAAAGAGTTTAAAATTTATTCTACTTTGAAAAGTTTTATATTTAACTGAACTTCTTGTTTTATACAATAGCATTTTCTCTTAACCTTTCCATTATCATGATCAGACATTTTAAAATATTTCCTGTCCAATATTGCACGTCATGTATTACCACAATTAAATTATTCTCCTGGTATATTTTCATTAGGAGCGTCACAAGTGCTATTCAACTTTTTTGCGAGCCTTTATAATAAACAATAGCATTACAATTCTAACAATTCTGATAAAAAAAGCAATAAGAAGTAAAACTCTCAATAATATTTCCTTCTATCATTGAACTTTTTTTGTAGTTCTTACAGTAGCAGTAGAATTATAACACTATTTATGTAACCATTCAGCATAAATGCTTCTGGGAAATCTATACATCCTCTTAATTAACAATCTTTATCGTATCATTAGTTGAAAATTCTGTTTATAAACATCCGGAAAATAATTCGAAAACTTAACAAACCAGTCGATATTTCCTTGTTGCAAATCTCTGATTTGCGGTTTACAAAACGACAAAGTTTCAAATCTATAAATGTATTTTATATAAAAAAAAGTATTTTGAAAATACAAAATACTTGGAAAAAGCATTGCAAAATACATTACTCAAATACTTTCGTTTCATAGGGTTAAAATACAAAATACAAAATACAAATGTAATTCAAATGCATGTATTTTTGATACTGTTCAAATCTGGTCCTGCTTTATGAAAATCCAAAATTTCAAAATTTTCTTCCAAGTAATTTTCAAATTATGCTTAAAAAACGACAAAATGGTAATTTAAGGGACTTTCTTCGATAGAAGTAACTAAACATTTTGAAACTTCTTACGTTATCCTGCAATATTTTTCCATATTTTCTACCTATTAAAAATAAGGAGTTAAATATAAACATGCAAAAAAATAGAATATGTCATACTGGAATCAGGATTATTAAAACTTTGAAACACATACAATCATCTTGATTTTTTACTGAAGCAATATCTTCCAGTAAATGTAAAGTAAGTGAAATTATCAAATTTAATAATGATTTAAGCCTGTTGGGGTGCATCAAGATAATATTATACAAGGATTTAATTTTTTTATAAATGAAAGGACATAATATCACTGTATTTACATTAGTTTAATTGCAAATTAATTTCTTTTTCTGTAAAAGTTTTAACAACCTCTTTTTTTTCTTTTAAAGAATAAGTTGTAGTGTTTAACCCCTTGGGGACGAGCGACACGTATACGTGCCGCAAAAAAGCTTAAGAATCTTTGTTTATTCTCACCGGTAAAATTATACTGTAAAATTTGCCTTATTCAATCGGAGCAATTTCTCGATTTAAGAAGGAACAAATTTCTGTTTTTTAAAACCGGTGACAAAACATTAAAAATTTCGTAAAAGACTCCCTCGCGAAGGGGTTAAGGAAGAATGTAGTATTATATTCAGACTACATCGATTTTGAGAAATACTAGACTACATACTTCATCGATATCTCATTTTTTAATTCTTCTTTAATAAGATTTAAAAAACTTAATTTGGCGGCTTCAACCAGTATCTGCATCAAAACATCTGATCTTTGTGGATACATCAAATATTATGTCGAACAAATGACAAATTTCAAAACAATCGAATTCTACATGATTGAATAATGTTTTCATAATTTTTATAAGTGTGCATTATTAAAGAAAATACTCATTTGAAAATTTATGCACTATATCTTATCTATACAAATAAATACAGCCTTAAAAATAGCAGTTGTAAAATGCGACCCACCGAAATAAATCCATAAGAAACAAACCAATGAGAACAAAACAAATATAATACGAAAGTTTACATGCAAATATATACTTCCCGCCTGGACCATAAAAAATAAATGTATAAAAAAGCGGGGGTGGAAACTGTCCTGCAGGAATTAAGCTATTACTATTAATAGCCAATATATTCGTTGTGTCTGGATATGATATTGAATATACTATGTGGCACACCATTTACCGAACTCTGGAAGACATTAGCATCAATATTAACAAAGGTTTCAATGTTGGCTGCCTTCAGTTCTGCCACATATTTAAACTGTCTGCCATTACCATATACAGATCTACTGAGGATACCAGACACATTTTTTTAGTGTTGAGAGAAGGGTATATGACAGGCTATTCCATAACATGCACTCAATTATCGAACAAAGGTTATAAGTGTGTTGTTATGCTGGAAAATCCAACTTATGATACCAGTCCTATCTGCAAAAGGCAGTAAGTGGGTTTGTAGCATTTCTCAGAAATATGTAGCAACATGTGTTCTGATTGAAAAGCTTAGTTAAGTTTATTATCATAGTCTGGGCCTTCAAACAGCGTTAATACATCTTCCCGTATCAGCTGTTGTATAAAGATGTTCACAAACAAAGCAGAGTCTATGTGGCCAAATATCCTCATCCTGCAATGACAAATGACATTTTATTAAATTCCCAGATGTGAAAAAAATTAGTTGCTCTGATAACCTTGTATCCCATCAACATGATTTGAAGAAAGGAGAGAAAATTTTCTCCAAAAGACAACAAGGTGGAGTCTTATTAAATGTGTTGTTAGGCTTCGGCTAAGGGGATAAATCTAACCAGGCTTTTAACTCGGACCGCATGTAGATAACCAAGAACTGCAAGAAACTCATTTATTGCTAATTTCAGAGAGATAATTGGTTGCCTAAGTTGGATTTTCCAGCAGAAAAAAGCTACCAGGACATTTGCAAAATCCTCTTAGGAATAGTTTTTGGATAACTGGGAAGATGTCATGGAATGGCTTGCCCTGTATCTTCATCTCAATCCTTCCACTCCCCAAAAAAATGTAGAATATCCTCAGTAGATCTTTAACTGTAAAAGGTAGACAGTTAAGTCTGCGATAAAATATGAAGGCCGCCCTCATTGAGGCCTTTGATAATATTGATGCTGATGTCTTCCAAGTATTAGTAAATGATATGTCACATCGTTTATTCCGAGTGATATTCAAGCATGGCGCATATATATTTTCTATTAACCCCAGTTGTTTACTTTATGCTGGATTTTAATTTATACAGTTATTTTTATCCTATCCTGGTAGGAGAGATAGAGAGTCACTCCTTGTAAATACATGTTACAATACATAGAATTTCTTAATATAGTTGTTCCATTCTCATAGGGTTCTTTTGTGCCCGATTACGATACAAAATCTTAGTAGCTTTATTTCTGTGGGACGCACTTTGTATGAATTTTTAAATTAGGTTTGTATGTATACATGTATGTGTTTAAAAACAGATCAATGTCACTTTTTAAAAATTACAAAATTTTAATCGCGTTTTCAATAATCAGAATATTAACTGAGCTTTTAGTATATTTTGCATTCTTGATAAAACGTATTCAGGAATATTTTTACACAAAAATGATTAAAAAAAAATGCTTAAAATTGCAAAAGTTGTGAAGTCTCCAAAACCTATCAAACTCCAAATTACAAAAGAACACACTAAACGTAAAAGCATTTAAATAATATTTTAAGAATAATATATTCACAAATCGATAAAATATATTCAAAAAACTGTATAACTTTATTATGGAGAGCATACCATTCCATGAATCAACGTTAATGAAATTTTAATCTTCTGTTACAGAAATTCAATTTAAAGTTTAAAGGAGATAATTTTCAGAAGCGTTTACCTTATTTTCTTCAACGTACTGTATATCACCTTGTTAAGAAAGTGCTTTCAAGTAAAATAAATTAAGTCTTTCAACGACGAAGCTATAAAATAGGAGGTATTTATGCTCAAATAACAGTCTTAAAAATGACTAAAAGCAAAATCAGGTTCTTTTTCTTTCAACATATAGTAATATAAACATAGTTAGCTGTGTTTCAGAATTTCTTTGAATAACTTTAATGTGTTTGGAAAAGTAATTACTAGTGCATTGTATGCTATATTCATGAAAATTTAAATATTTTAAATAACATTTGATAACGAAACTTACGAACTCCCTTTAAATTGATAAAGCACTTATTTTTGAATTTTATTCTTTAATAAAATGAAGTACTTTCAAAGTAAAAAAAAAAACATATTTAAAATTCAATGTTTTTAATAAAGAAATGTAAGTAATTTAATCTTTCGGGTCCGCTTTTTTTCAGTTTTTATTAATAATGTATATTGTAGCAATCCAAATAGATTTACTGAAGTTTAAAGAATGTAGTCATTATTCGTACCACAATGTCATTGTGCTAAAAATAGTTTTTGGAGACTTTTAGATAATATCGTATTACAGCAGTATTTGTAGATTATAATTATCTAACATTTTTTTCGTTTCATTACTCACGATTCTTTCAGAAATGTAACCTGTATTTTAAATTTAAAGATTGAAATATATGTTTAAAATAAATGAATCGCCAATGCATCAAAGAGAATTACAGAAAAGTTTATTATTATTATTATTATTATTGCTAAATAACAAACCTTAAATTAAGTCATAATAAGAAAAGCATAATCATACACTACCATTACTATATGTAGAGAGGAATAAAAGTAATTGTTAAATCAACATAATACTCGATGAAAAGACATATACTAATGAAGGAAGGGTTAAATTATTTTTCTTTTTAAAGTATCTCCCCAGAAAAAATGAACTTGTTTTAATGTTTATGGAATTAAATTATTCAATATTTACATCCAAATTAATTACGTCCCATTTATAGTTTTGTGCTCTATTTTTCTAAATATGTCAATGATCGTCACTCTCATGTCATGGGCCATTTCTACTTCTTCTGAAACCTACATATTTTACAGAGGAGAAAAGAGACATTTTCATTTTAAGTAAAATAAGGCATGCATTACCTATGAATTCAAGAGTTGTGGCATAAATAAACTTCGTGTTCTTAGTTTTAGCTTTTGCAGTCAATAGAATAGTAAATATATCATTGAAATGCCCAAAATTAATGATTTTTTTATTTTAGCATTTTAATAAAATAGATCACACTGCGGAATAGGTTGTAGATTGTATATTTCAGCATTTGATGTATGACCTAAGGGGGCAGTGGACATTAAAAATCAAATCCCTCTATTTTCAATGGATCTCTATTATCAGTTTAAAGATGTCAAACATGTTAATGGCTAGCTCAAACAGTTATATTCAAAATTTAGTGATAAAATTGTTTTTAAGTTATTCAATTTTTATTTTTTTAGAATAACGAAAAATGATCAGAATTTAAAATGTCTCATGCGCATTTCTTTTGCAGAAAATTAGGCAATATTTGTATATAAAATACTTTTTATATATGATAAAGAGGTTTGGAATTAATTGTAAAAATTCACTGAATATATAAATAGAAAAATATTATATTTTGTTAATTATGCTTCATTTTTCCAAAAAAAGTAGCAATATATTTTCACATTTATAAAACATTTCAACATTAACATTTTCCTAAAATTCAACTTATTATCCTAACATTTCTTTATTATTGTACGCAGAACATAAAGTGTATATATACAGGGTGAGTCATAAATATCGAAACAAAAACTATCTCCTTAAATATTGCCCCTAGACCCATACTTCCAATTGCAAAGTTTCATAAAAAAAGGTAAATTTTTTTATAAGATATGTTGCAACTCCATGGGGGGTCTATTTTAAAAATTTACGAAAATTATATTTTTATACGGCCCCCAGAGGATAAAACTTCCAATTAGAAAAAATTTCCTAATCCATTCCTGAATTGAACAAAAAAAAAAAAAAAAAAAAAAAAAAACACATCTTGATATCTCCAAATCCCTGAAAGATATTAAAATCCAAAATTTTCCAAAATTCGTGACTTACACCACTTAAGCATACCTCTGGTTGCAGCGATAACAGTTCATTTGAAATACAATTTAGGGATCGACCATAAATTTACGCATTATTAAATGTCGATCCAAGACAATACTTTAACTTTTAGATATAAAATAAAAGCGTATAGGTTTTTGATTTAAACTTAATTGAAATATGCAGGATGTCTGCAATATCTCGAGAATGGCGCCAGGCTCGTAACTGACACGACCCATTGGCCAGACCGTCTTATTAAACACTTATTAAAAGTGTTATTAAATTAAATTATATTAATTAAACTCTCATTAAAAGGGTCTTTAAAACTTACTGTCGCAGGCAACAAGTTTAGTAAAAATAGTAATAGCGATCATGACACTTCTATTAACGGAATCATTGAAAACATATTTTAATAAATTACACAAAAATATTTTTAAAAATCTACTTTTTACTATTCAGCTTCAAAATTTATGTGGTTTTAAACCTATTTTTACTTTTTTCTATTTTTACAAGAGGAAAGTATTGGATTCATGAAAATTTTGAATTCCGGTTTTCGACGAATTCACACGTTTCAGGCCTCAGAGACACCGAAAAGCATGTTTTTACAAAATGTCTGTCATTGAGTCACTGCTCCTGTATCTCTGTATATGGCATAAATTTTGTGAGCGCCCTGTCGTAAGAACTAATCCACGGAATTTAATAAAAAATGATATTTACTTCGTCCTTGATATAAATTGGAGCTGATTAGTTTTTGGTGTGTATCGATTAACAGGTAGCCCTACTGTACAGGCTTTTGTGCGATTTATGCAATAGCTGTATCTCCAGAATTAATGTAAGGAATATCATCAAACTTCTGATTCAGTTTGTTCTTGACATGAATTGATGTTTTTTATATTTTGTTGTATATAGCTCCACGTGTGGCGCTACAACACTGCAGTTGTTACGATTTCTGAAATAGCTCTATCTTAAGAACTAATGCAAGAATTTTCATAAAAAGTCAGATTCAGTTACTTCTTGACATGAATTGGTTTTGTATCAATCGTCTTTTGGGTGGCGCTGTTATATTGAATTTTGTGTAATTTACACGATTTCAGTGATATCAAGTACTAATGCATGGAATTTCGTATCTTTAGAGTCCTCAGATTGCTACACCCGAGTAGTTTATTTATTCCAAACGGCATTTAAAAAGCAAAAATATTTATTCGAATGTTAAAGTCTAAAAGTATAACGTTTCTCATGCGTATTTTTTATGCTAAGCTCCCACTAATATTCCGTTATAAGTGTATTTAATTGATCAAGATTTAATGCGTTTGAACAAAACATCTTTTAAGAAATTCAATTGAATAATTTCAACTTAAAACGTTTAACAATGTGTCGCCCGTAATTAGTTTTTTTTTAATTTTATGCAGGCCAATTATCTACAATAGGAATATAGGCCCTAAGGGGAGGGGGTGTCCTCTGCGAGGGTCTTTCTAAGGGATCCTAACCCGTATTTACGCAAGAAATTACAGGGTTCAAAGAAAACTATGGAAAACTTCGAACGGTTAGGCTGACGGTCACGATTGGGTTCGAACCTAGCACCTACCGCCTACCAGTTAGAAGGTCCGTAATTAGAGGCATCTTTTGTGCATCGTGTAATAGCAATTTTAATAAGAAAAATATGAAGTTGACAGGGCCAAAACAATGAAAAAATTTGAAAACGACGTGATAAAAAAGTGGGGTTCAAATCAACTGACGCATTTCAATAGTAATTAAAGAAGGCAAGAATGACAAAACTTAAATAAAATGTGAAATTGAAACTATACAGGACGGAGTTAGTCACTTAGGAACTTTTAAAAAGCATTTAAATGTTAGGAGCCCATCTTTGAAAATTAGAGAATTTCAATTAATAAAAAGAAAAAAATTCACCTCGACAAATAATATTTTGAGTTATAATGATTTTAATTTACTCTAAATTAAAAAAAAATATTTTATTAAGTCTTATGATGTTATAATGCTTATAATTTATGTGGCTAACCATCACAAAATATTCAAAATTCTAACTCTATAAATAAATAAATAAAATAAATATTTCCAGGACACCTTACAGTAACTTTGTTTCTTCAATTATACGGATTTCAATTTGTGTCTGATCCCTCGAAACCTCACGATTTATTAAAATTGTCATAACTTTCTGAGTTTTGAAGATTTCAAGATGATTTTTTTTTCAATTCAGGAATGGATAAGGAAAATTTTTCTAATTAGAAGTTTTAACTTCTGGGGGCCGTATAAAAATTTAATTTTTGTAATTTTTAAAATATACCCCCCATGGAGTTGCAACTTATCTTATCAAAACATTTACCTTTTTTATGAAACTTTGCAATTGGAAGTATGGGTCTAGGGGCAATATTTAAGGAGATAGCCTATTGTTTCGATATTTATGACGAACCCTGTATATATTTCTTAATCTGACAATTAGGGATACACATAGAACATTTCAAAATTTAGAAATGTGCGAAATTTTAAATTTTTAGAAAACAGCATATTAAATAACAAAATTACATAAAAAATTTAGATTATACAAATATAAAAGCTTATACCTCAACAAAGATGCTTTGAAATTGAAAAAATATTTTTGCAACAGTTTTGAGCATCAATTTTCTTTAATTGTCGAAAAGAATATACATACATATATATATATATATATATATACAGTATTCTCGCTGACATAAGACCAACGTTCGTAATTTGGCTAATTAAAATTGAAAAACATTCGCCAAATGAAAAAAGTATTAGCCAAATAGATTCACCGTGTATTACTAAAATTATCTTTAATCCTTTAATGTACCTCTTTTTCTAATTATGCTCTAAAATAACCCGAGTTTTTATAACTAATACAACGGTTGTTATTAGTCTAAATCCAACTATCCGCTACAAATATATTAAAAATATGCATATTCTAAATATTTTGAGCAATCAAGAAAAAAATTCTAAAACCGATTTAATCCATTAAAATATTATGAAATAAAACTTCCTAAGTTGATTCAGAATTTTATAATATTACACAATGAATCTGAAAAATCAAAATATGTCATATTCAAAAGAACTTTTATTTTTCTAGAATTCTTTGGCTTTTCATAGAAGCCCATACTTCAAATACACTTTAAAAATTGTACCTTATAAAACACAGGACAAAAGCTCAAACGGACACACACGCAAAAAAAGAAAGAAAAAGAAATGAAAAAAAAAGAAAAAGGAAACTGAGCACTAGCAATTTGGCGAATCTAATCGCTTGTTTACTCGCCAAATGAAGCATTTAGTCGCAATTTGGCGCATTGGCGAGCGACAGCTGTTTATATATATATATTTCGTTATTTGAATGTCCACTGTCACCTTAAAGAGATTGTAGAATTTCTCTTGATCAAATTATTAAACTTGGTATATTAATATACTTCAATTTTAACTACTTCTTTTACAAAAAATTGTATGCAGATGCAAGCAGAAGTTATAAGCACTTAAATTTTGTACACCTTAGATGCATTCCACTTAAAATAAAATTTTATTATCGCGTTAATTAAATCGCGTTATCTCAAAATAAATATTTTTGTCCTCTTAGTACATTCAAAGTTTTTCCTGCGTCTTATGTTTTATTCAATTTTCATAATAGTACGTACTATTATTTGAGGTATGCTATACTCGGGAACTTAGTCGTAATATAAATTATTACTGTACATGATAGAAAAATTTGATAGCGTGAATTTTTATGCAAAAGGGTAAACATTTATAATTTATTATTTTTCTCAATATAATATAATTATAACCCCTTCGTGTGAAGCCCCTTTTGGAGAATTTCTAATTTTTTATTACCAAAAAAGAAAACTTTTCTAACTAATTGAATTGCGGAAGTTTTCTGATTAAATAAAAATACAACAATAAAAATTTGCTGATGAGAATAATCAAGCTTGCTGAGCACCCTAGACGGAACGTATACTGGTCGCTCATCTCGAAAAGTTTAAAAAGATTTCTAACTCTTGTTGTAGCATTAAAATCTACAATTTAACAGAACACCAGATTTTTAAAGTAAAATTTTAAGGAGAAATTTTAATTAGATTGATAATTTAACATGTTTTAAATGATAACTTAGTGAAATACAGGCATCGTTTAATGAGATTGATTAATTTATTTTTAAAATGTATGGATTGTGTACAGACATTTGGTGCAATTGAGTGAAAAGGGAGAAAGATGCTTTTCAATGTACATTGACTTTTCAATGCAGGGTGTCCATAAATAAAATCGGGGATGTCATTTAAAAAAATGACATCGATTAGTTAGGTGAGCACCGTCAATTTAGGAGAAATAAATAGCTTTTACAACAGTTTCAATTGGTTTTTAGTGTTTCAGTCATCTACGAAACCTTATTTATGTGTGTTATCTGTCTGTCCGTCCCAGAGTTCCGTACCCAAAAAAATTGTATAAGTCAGAAACTTCTAATTTCTAATTAGAAAGATTATTTAGCGGAAATTTAAATTTAAATTATTATTTAACATATAACATAACATAGTTAATGTACAAAATTGTGTAATTAAAAAATTTCTAATTTCTAAATAGATAGACTATTTAACATATTTTAATTCATAACTTAGTTATCTACATACATTGTTTAATAAGTTCGATTAATTTAATTTTAAAAGATACAAACATTTCGTACAATTGAGTGAAAAATGAGAATAATGATTTTCAATGGGCATTGTCTTTTTAATACAGGGTGTCGATATAAGAACTCGGGGAATTTAAAAAATCACATAGATTAGTTAGGTCAGGTCCGTGAATTTTTGAGAAATCAGTCGCTTATCAAATTTTATCCAAACAAGCGTCACATTGTTTTTAGGATTTTATTCATTTTACGAAACCCTATTCATGTCGGTTATATATATGCCCGTCAGAGTGTACGTATTCCAAAACTGTATGAGTTAGGAACTTCAAATTTCCAATTAGATTGATATTTAAAAGAATTTTTAATTAGATTGATTATTTAAAATAATAAACATGCAACATAACATATTTAACTTATAAAACTGTATGAGTTTGAAATTTTAAATTTCTAATTAGAGCGACTATTTAAAGTATTTTAATTCATCCTTAGTTATTTACACACATTGTTTAAAGAGTTCGATTAATTTATGTTTAAAATGCAAATTGTGTGCAAATGTTGTGTGCAAAAAAGCAAATGGGTGAAAAATGAAAAAAATAATTTTCAACGTGCACTGTCTCCTTAATGCAGGGTACCCATAAAATAACTCGAGGATTTAAAAAAATCATATCAATCAGCTAGGTCAGGTCCGTCAATTTATGAGAAATCAGTAGCTTATCAAATTCTATTCATATTAGTTTCAGTTTGTTTCGGGGGTTTCATTCATCTGACAATATCATTTTCGTATCTGTTCTGTGTTTGTTCGTCCGCCACAGAGTCCGAGCACAAAAAAATTTTTAAGTCAGAAATTACAAATTTTGTTGCTGAATTGCTTACACAGCTTCACACATTGCTGCTTTACACAGCAAAAAATAACATTTTGAAAAAGTCTATTAGTTTAATTAAATGATTTCTTTCAATGTCATTCATTCATTCTTGCGAAATAAATTTTAAAAGAGAACATTAATTTCAACTTATTACATGAAGACATCATAGTTTGGAGTTAAAGCATCTCGCTAGTAAACAGGGTGTCCTTAGTTCGATCCCCGTGCTGTAAGTTCAAATATTCATATGAAAATGGATTTAATTATAAGAAATTTCGTATTTTTTTTACCAATTTAAGGTTTTATATTATTTTTTCATTATTGGCATTTATAATATTTTTGGGAATTTAACTTTTTTCTAGTTCAAAAATTATTGCAATTTAGTATCACAAACATCTCATTTATTGAAATCGCGGAAAACCTATTGCCGCATTCGATGTAAACCACGACTTTAAAATTCTAGAAATACATGATAAAATTAAATTTTTGCAGACTGTACTGTTTTTCCAATGCACGTTAACTAATAAATAAGTTTCATAAAGGAAACTCTATTTTTTAAGTTTCGGATAAGGCAAGTTTTGAAACTCACATCCTCATTTACGTGTGGAAAAACATACCACAGACGAAGACACACATCAAATGCATTATCTATCATATACAGTCCTGTAACCTTATTGAGTCTCTGTAAGTCATCGACCAATCTATTATTTTTAAAACGCATTTTGTACTGTGCTAAAATGATTCGTGGAATTATTTTATACTTAACATTCTATAATATCATTCAAACACAGACAAAGAATTATGCTCTTAGATAATAATATATTCGAATTCTTTAGTATGGCCTTGTAAGTGAATTATAAATGCTAGTTATTCCCAATTCCAGAGTAAATATGTTGCCGTACATTAATGATGTATTATGTTTGACACGTTTTTTAAGTATTGTAACATTATTCAAGTGCGCTGCATGTGATTTTTTTTCTAATAGATCATAATGTCATACAAATCTTTTTTGTGCCACGCAGAAGAACTATAATTGTTACACATGTCATTTTGAATACTGAATATTTTACACTAAATATAAATATTTAAAAATTACATGGAAATCTTGGTGTAGTTTATGAGAGTTTCAGCACCGGGAGTGTTATAGCAGACACGTTGAATAAATACTTTTCTACTATATTTTAACTGTTAAAAACGTAACCATAAACAGCATTCATGAACAAACTGTTTAGCAATAAATCTGCTACACACATATTTATTAAAATTTGTCTTTTAAAATAGAAAATAGGGTATTCAGAAAATCACTTAATGTTTCTGGACAATATCTTTTATTTTTTATTCGATTTTCTCAAAATATCCACTTTTGCAAAATACAGAGTGATGTATTTGTTATTAGATATACGAAGTGATTCACGCAGAGTGGGAGGAAAAATGTTTTGGAAACATATTTGTATTGGAAAACATTTTTGTATTCAAAAATAGCGAAAAACACCTGCAGCTTTTCAAGAAACATATAATGGCTAGCTGTTAAGAAAACGAAAGTAAAGCAAAATATTTATAAAATGTAAAAAGTACTTATGATATTTTTCATCACTTTTTTTAAAAACATGGTAAATTTATTGTTAGTTTTACATGTACACTCGGACATTGTTTCAGGTTTAATTAAATGAAACATCTTAAATTGACATTATAGAATAATCTGGAATATTGTAGACTACTCTTGATTTTTTAAGAACGTGTTAGACTATTCTGCAACATTATAAATCATTCTAGGTCATTTTAGAATATTTTGGAATTTTATCGAAAGTCCTAGAAAGTTCTAGAATATTTTAAAATAATATCGATTGCTCTGGAATATCTTAGATTATTTTTTATTATCGTAGATGGTCCTGGTTTATTTGGGAATATTTTATATCATTTAAGATACTTAAAAAACATTTTTGATTATTATCTAATATCCTAAAAGATTGCAGATTATTTTAGAACACTATATGTTGATCTTGATTATTTTAGATTGTTTTAGATTTTAATGGAATATTTTAGATCATTTTAAATATTTTCAGAACATTTTAGATTATTATGTAATATCCTAGGACATTCTTGATTATTATATAACAATTTAGACTGCTCTTGGTTATTACAGATTGTTTTTGATCATTCTGGTACATTATGGATAATTCCAAATCATTTTAGAATATTATAGATTATTATGTAACATCCTAGAACACTCAACATTATTTTGGAACACTTTTGAATGCACTGGAACATTTTAGTTTAAAAAAATTTTTATATTCCGAACATTATAGAACATTTTGAAACTTTCAGGAAAAAGTGGAACATTATAGAACATTTTGAAAATCTCAAAAATCTCAAAAATCTGGATCAATTCAGATCATTTTAGAGCATTTTAGATTAATATTTAAAATCCTAGAACAATCAAGATTATTTTAAAATACTTTTCATTCTTCTGGAATATTTTAGTTTTAAATATTTTTAATTATTCCGAACATTATAGAACATTTCAAAAATCTCAAAAAATCTAGATCATTCTAGATAATTTTGAAAATCTGAAAAAATCTAGATCATTCTAGATAATTTTGAAACTTTCTAGCGAATTTAAAGTGCCCAACACTGACATATGAAACCCCACTCAGAAAATTATAGACTTGATTCATAAACACGATGTGTGAGAGAAAGATTGATATACAGTCGACTCTCGTTAATTCGAAATCGGATAATTAGAATCTTCGCTTAATTTTAACTAAACATAAAGTTCCGAAATTTTCAAGGCGGAATAACGTTAAAAATTTTCATTAATTCGAACTCATTAATTTTTTACTTCGTTTAATTCGAACTAACAAGAATTCCGATTTTTATTTTTCTTTTTCTTTTTCACGGATTTCAGAAAATTTGAATAACTTTCTTTCTTTGATTTTTGTGAAAATTGTTCCGAACAAGTATGCATACAATACAATGCATTTGATATCCATTTTCTTAGAGCCCCGTCTGTACATCAATGATGCTTTAAATTTTTCTTCCATCTTGCTTGTTTCTTATCTTTTAATTAGTTTATGTATTTATGCATTCTAATTTACTATTACGTTATATTCTAATAATAACAGATGAAATAAAATAAAAAAACACTATAACATTAATTCCTTTGTAATAGTACCCTATTAAGCATGTTTTCATTTCGCATTTTCCATAATTCGAACATTTCTTGTGGTCCCAACGAGTTCGAATTAACGAGAGCCGACTGTAGCTCATTTTACATTTTTGTCACCCACTTCCACTCAATGCAACAAACTCCCTTACTAACAGAAAGAGACAAAGGTCTATCTACCACTACACCTAAGAGTGGATGACAGTTGGTGGTCATAGAAAGTATTGTATTTACGTATACACGCTTGCCTTATATATATATTACAAATTTAATTTTTTTTCACCAAAATTAACCTTATACTATACTAATTTCCTTTTAATAATACTCATTGTTTATTCCGGCTCATGAAATCAAAATCCTATAATTAGATCTAATCTGTTAATCTTTATGGATAGGACATAAATTCTTCAATCGCCTTAAAAAATATTTATTTCGATACACATAAATCTAAAAAATGGCTCCTAATTAAAATATTCTTAAACAAACCTTATTAGCTAAATACCTAATAAAAATCACCTTTTCCCTTTTTTTATCGACATCTTTTTAAAAACTCTTATAAAATTTATTCCGAAAAAACATACTTATTAAAAACAACATTATTTTATTTTTGTTATCGAATTTGTTTTATTATTTATCAATAGATTCATTTCTTTTTCATTTTTAATGAAATTATCGTCTGTGGAATACATTCGAATTTTAACTAATTTCGATTATTAAATAAGTTAAGTAATAATCTTTTTAATAAAATTATCATTTGCAGGATGCATTCGATTCCGCTGCTTTGATTTCAACGCCAGATATTAAAATGCTGTTTACATTAAAAACATAGGGTTCGAGAAGATAGAATGTTCCAGAGAATTATTATTTCCGTCAGGAAATTTTAACGTAACAGGCGCGCGTTTTTTCGAAGTAGATGGTCGGGTAGTTGCCAAGTGCTACGGAGGGAGACGATCTAGCCCATCAGTTGGAAAAAATGATTGTTTTTTGCAATTAGATTCATTTCTTCAGTCAAATAAAACATTTCCTTCTCCATATGACTGCAATGAAATAAAATAATTTGGATCTGCTAATGTTTAGTTTTTTATGAAGTCCATATTGTTTTATGTTTGTAATTTCGCTCGCTACAAATCATGTGTTGAACTGAAAAACCCTTCGCCTTTTTACTAAAACGACGCTTACTAAAATTTTACTCTGGCTCCCCATGTCACAACACCACATTAATGCTAAGAATTTGACGGGATTAAATGATGGGATCAGAGAGTAAATAATATGGTATTTTCGAATCTCCAGTTGAGTCTAATATAGAGTTGTTGTGGAAATATGAAGGAAGTTTAGGATGGAACAGAGCTGAGATTAACTTGTGGATCGCCAAAAAACTTTCCCGCCATTATGAGAAGTGTTCTTGCTCAAGAGTCGCCATGACTATGCTTAGAAAAAATTGTTAGTCTTACTAAAGTTCACCCTAAATCTAGGAAAAAAAAGGAACTCGATTTGAGTTTGCTTTAGTATTTTCTGATGCTAGAGATTAATCCTATTTCCATCGAGATATTGGATCAGTAACTTCAAGTATTCCTGGTGATGATGACAAAAGAAAAAATATAATCTTTATTTTACAAAGACCTTGTATGAAATTGATAGTTAAATAAAAATACAAGTTCAGACAACAAAAATCTAATAATTTACAAAATTTAAATTCTGTAATATATATATTAAAGATATATATATATACATATTTTATAATCACAATAATTATATATATAATATATACAGGGTTTGTCCGGAGAGTAATAGGAATGAGTCGATTTAAAAAAAAAAATATTGAGCCAATCATTACAATTCTTCTAAAACTTACAAAATAGGCTTCTTCTGCACCGATGCAGCACTGCCCGCAAGAAGCAGCTGCTTCTTGCTAAAGCAAATTCTGGGTAAGCCTGCTTGATCAAATTTAACGTCTCTGTCGCAGATTTACCGAGTTTCACACAGAAATTGATCGCATACCTCTGCTCTAACGAACGCTGCATTTTCGGCTTGCGCCACACACAGAAACAGGTCGCGCGAAAATGTCAGTCCTGACTCTGCAGGTGATCGGAGACAAATGAACAGCCGCCTGTTCATTAGCTAAGAGCGAACTCTAGCGAATCCAGTCGGTGAGCGCACGCTCCGAAGTACAGTCGCGGCGAAAGAACATCAATCCGATTACTTTCCGGACAAACCCTGTATATAATTATTGCGATATTTCGAGATAGTAGCCAGTAAAATCTTTGCAAGTTTCCCCATGTTACGTCACAAGAGTCGTGGCAAGATAAAAATCAAGTAAAATAATAAACGCAGAAGTTTTACCAAATTACACAGTTTCTGCTCCAAAATAGTTTTTTAAAGTCATTCACATAGAGCGGGAAATGCTCTCTCCGTAGTGACATTCCATCATAAAAAACATAATTTCCGCAAGTCGTCTACAACAAAATCATCGGAAGAAAAAAGAAAGAAAATCCCATCATGTCTGGGCATCTTCACCTAAATCAAATAATTAAAGCTTCTAGAACATTCTATAATCTTTAACTGCACTGCTCAAAACAATTAAAGGATATTGCAGTTTTAGGTGGATTTTGTATCTGGGAAACTTTTTAGCTGATTGATGCATGGTCGACAGACATAGTAGGTTATATGAGAATAAATTACACATGTTTGGCAGAAAAAAATGCATTTTATTGCGCATTTGTGTACAAAAGGGAAAAAAAACACAATTTGTGCATATAAGAAAAAAAGAATAAGAAAAGGTGTTTTCTTTAAAGAAAATCATTTTCAATAGAAGGTATGGTTTCCACGGGCGGCCAGCAACGTTGAACACCTTTGAGGCATGGACTCAATGAGGCTATTAATGATGAGTTGGGATATTCTGTCCCATTCTTCCAGAAGAGCTCTTTCCAGTTCTTGGAGAGTTTGTGGGGGTTGTTGGCGGCCAGAAACTCGTCTTCCTAGAGCGTCCCAAATGTGCTCGACTGGATTCATGTCTGGAGAACACGCTGGCCATTCCATTCGAACGATTCCTTCCTCGAAAAGGAAATCCTCCACCAGGTTTGAACAATGTGGCCTGCAGTTATCGTCCATTAAAATGAAGTTATCTCCGATTGCTGCAGCGTAAGGGACTAGAAGAGGTCTGAGGATCTCATCCCTATATCGGCGACCAGTCAGAGCTCCATCTCGAGTGATGTAGAGGTCAGTGCGCCCGTCAATGGAGATGCCACCATACACCAACACTTCTCCACCGCCAAATCTGACACTTTCGTGCACGAACACAGGATTATTCCTACTGCCACGGTCCCTCCAGATGAAAATACGCCTATTATCAGGATGCACAGAAAAATAAGACTCGTCAGAAAACAGAATATTGCTCCATTCATTTCTCCTCCAGTTGACATGCTCGGTTTCCCACTCCCTGCGGTCGCGACGATGCCTTGATGTTAATCTAACGCATACCATCGGTCGGCGAGCATACAGACCTACAGCATGGAGCCGGTTTCGGACAGTCTCAGTTGAAATCGTGGTGCCTGTAGCCGAACGAAGGTGTTGTTGGAGAAGAGTAGCATTCATGTTTCGGTGTCTCCGAGCTGTTAACGCTAAATACCGATCTTCATTGGGCGTTGTTGCCCGTCTACGGCCTTGCCCTGGTCTTCGGCCGGCATATCCACTCTCCAAAAAACGGTTCCAGATCCTGGAAATGACACTTTGTGACACTCCAATGGCTTGCGCTACTTCGGCTTGAGTTTGGCCCCCTTCTAACCTACCAACAATTCTCCAAGCTTCTGAATCTGTCAAATGACTTCGCTGAGACATCGTACTCATCGAAACAAAGCAATCACTGAATGCCGATCATCCTTGTCTTCATTCTCTTTTATTCAGCTGAAAGGCAAATCTCATTCGCTGCCGCTGAAGCGACGTTTTTGACGTCGATTTCAAAATTTGCATACTCCACAGTTTGAAAACCAGAAAAATTTGCATTTGTGATTCTCTTCTTATGTTTTCGGCAAAAAAAAAAAAAAAAATCATTTGTATCTTTATTTTATATAAAACTTCAAATATCCTTTAATTGTTTTGAGCAGTGTATGATTTTCTTATGAAAACAGAATTTTATGTCAAGTGTCGAGATTAACATAGCATTCTTGAATCTTTTTTAGACGATAATATTTATTTTAAAACATTATTATTTAAATAATTTATAATCAAAATCAAAATTCGAATATTCAGCAGATGATAATGTAAAAAAAAAAAAGAAATGAATTTATTGATACGCAATAAACATCAAACGCG
Source organism: Maratus speculifer (assembly GCA_964019185.1). Classification (NCBI taxonomy): domain Eukaryota; kingdom Metazoa; phylum Arthropoda; class Arachnida; order Araneae; family Salticidae; genus Maratus; species Maratus speculifer. The sequence goes on from OZ025295.1 coordinate 94,721,774, forward strand.
AAGAAAAAAAAATCAAAAGAATGAAATTTTTGAAAAGTATGATTTTGGAATAAATTTAATGAAAAAGGTTGATAAAACAGGCAAAAAGTGAGTTTTATTGGGAATTTTAAAAGATAAAGTTTAATAATGAATATTTTTAATATAGAGCCATTTTTTTAAATTTACGTATATTGGAATAAATGTTTTTAAGGCGAATTACGAATTTATATCGTTTCTATAAAGATTAATAGATTAAGTCTAGTAACAGAATTTTAAATAAATAAGTTGAAATATGCACGAAATATTCTTGTGTGGAAATTAATATAGTGTAAGGTTAATTTTGGAGAAACAAATTTTAATTTGTAAAATATATATATTGATTTCTTAATTTAAGTACAAACTTTTTGTAGATTATTCAATGCTATACTTCAAATTCATTGAAAAGTTTTAAAATTATAGTTCTTTTTTGCGAAATGTTAATGGCACTAATTTAATAAATATTACTAGATAAATATCGGAAAGAAAGAGCTTTGGTGCTTAAATATTGCATTAATTTTGCACAATATCTAAATTTGTTTCGGAAACAATCTTGATAAAGAAATATTAAACTCAAATAATATAAGTAAAGATTTCATTAGTAAATAAATAAATCCCTGCCATTTTAAAACTTTTTTTATAATATAAAACTGATTCAATGAACATTTTTAAATAATCTCTAATTTTCCATAGCATTATATTTTTTGTTCTTTACTAATGCAGTGAATGTCCTAATGCTGTATTAAACTAAAAAGTTCTTTTAAGTAGCATTAAACCACTATCTTTTTTTATTTACTGAAGATTCCTTTAAGTACGCTTCTTTAATAAAATTTTATGATGTGTACTTCAGCTGAAAAGATTTTTTTTCGGAAAAAAATACAAACATAATTTACGTAAGTGAATGTTGTTCAATTAAGTAAAGTATTGTAGGAGAATTTTAAACAGATCAGCCTGGAAACTTTTAAAAGCGAAAATAGAATTCCATTTTTTTTTCTAATCGAGAGGCATATTAAAAAAAAAAACAGAAATTTATTTTATATTTTTATAAAGACGATTTTGGTGCCATTATGAAATGAAACTTGATTAGGTGTCATTTAATGCAATGTCAATAACTTACAAAGATGGCTGGGAACAAAGTTTTACTCACTTATTCAATTTTCTGTAAAGCGTTTTCTAAACTATTTTGATGTTTTTAATCTAAATGTTTATAATTATGAGTATGCTTTTCTAAAAGTATTTTATATAAGGAATTAAGTAAATTAACGGAGTCATCATGTATAAAGAGCGTTTTTCTTGTTTAATTTAAAATGAGGTTAGTGGAAGCTATTTATTACTTTTAACATACTGCTTCAATAATTAAAGAAATCAATGAACGTATAAAAATAATTCAGTATATTAAAAAAATATTTTAGCAAATTACAACGACTATTGGGAAAATGATATTTTCAAAGGCATTAATTTTAGACATAATTAAATTCTATATTTAAAATAATAATAATAATAAACAACATTTTTATGGGGATAAAAACGTGGCTTAATGAATTACAGAGTTATATATTATGTACGCCATGTAATCCAATAAATATCCCTGGACTAATCATAAACAAATTTTAACTGAAATTTCAATTTTGCAAATTTCGGTGTTGTGAATTTTTAAATTTTGAAACATCACACAATTTTTACTTTTGCGTATAGGAGAAACATAGTACGTGTAAATGCAATTTGTATGAAAGCTGTATCTCAATTTGTTTTTGAGTTGTTTATTTTTTGAGTTTTTAGTATTTTTTTTTTCTTTGTGGCAGCAGAAATCTTCCATTTCTGTTAAACATAAAGGGGAAATTATTGATTGCTGTATCTTATTTTTAAAGTGGTTTACGTAATAACAGAGTCATATATTGCGTACTTCATGGATTGAACATGGACCAATCAGAAAACGAATAAAATGAAGACATTACAAAAATTCAAATATGTGTCAGATATATCTCTATATCGAGAGCAACAGCCATTTTCCAAATGATTAATAATAACAATTATTGTGTCTTCATTTTATATCAATAAAAAAATTACAATTAGTTTCTTTTAACTTTTTTTGATAATCTAAATCATATTTTAAAAAAAAATAACTTATTTATAAAATATGTAGGATGTCCATAAATGAAAGTCCCAGTCATAAATTTTATAATATTGATTGTAAGAGTTCTAGACTGTTGTCTTAAGGTCACAAATAAAAGCGAATGAGTGAGTACTGATTGTCAGTTACTCGCGTTCACTTACCGTATACACAAAAATGTGCTTTATTGGTAATCTGAGTTCGAGATTGCAGGAAATCACCTGTTGATGCTATCTTACCATCGGGATTTCCAATCAAATGTATGGATACGTTTTTATTTTTTGTGAGTACAGAATATAAATAAAAAGATGCCGAAATTTTGTAAAGCTTACCAATGCACAAAGAAGTCGAGTGATAACCTCTGCAAAACAATCCGCAGATATATTCTGCAAAGAGTTGAATTTCTTTTCATCGCTTTCCATTGAAAAATGATGATATTTCAACCCAGATAATTAACCAAAATGCTGCTGTTTATTCATTAATAAATAGTTTATTTACATATTTTTGTGTTAAAATTATATGAATTGCTTTGTTCTATAGTAATTATTAAACTTTTATTTATTTATTGTTATTTTCTTTTTTTAATTATATAAATTGTTTTGTTCTATAATTATTAATTAAACTTTTATTTATTTACTATTATTTACTTTTTAAAGATATATATGTAACTGGTATTCGAAAACGAGCTTTTCGCCAAATAAGCATCAGAAAAAATTCGTACCTATGTGACTTGTACACTATATTGCCATTGATTATGGGACACTTGCGATTTTAGACATTTTACTAAATATCTAGAAAAATACATGAGGAATCATCTCGAAAATCTTAGTGTATAAATATAATAGTATAAGTCATACATCTCCGTGAAGATTTTTTCCCGAAACTCCAAAGGGGACCGTCAACAAATTAAAAAAGAATGAATATCTTTTGAATAACCCTGACAAAACTAATGTAGCAAAAGAGCTCAAACTCTAGATTGTGATTGAATGCCTTATTGTAATAAGCCTTGTTTATTTTTATGCAAATAGCATGCATACTCGCAGAGTAATTAAGGTTTTTATAAAAATGATCCCAAATTTTTTCAAGTTTTTTCCTTATAATTTTCAGAGTTCTTAACATAAAATATTATTTTTTTCAGAAAATATGACAAACAACATTGCACACAGTACCCTGTAATCAGAATTAAAAAATAATGAAAATTGTATAAAAAATGAGTTGGTTTACTAAATAATTTTTTACTGCGCATGCGCCAACGATATCAAAATTTCATTTCCATATTGTGTTAGCTAAATGTATAGAGCAACTTTTGTGAAAGTCACAAAATCATAACTTGAAAATTCTGACAATAATCGTCAATTGAATAAGTCGAAAATCCGTTATTCTCAAAATGAAGCAAAAACAAGAGGGGTTGTATCCATATATTCATTGATTAGTGTCAATATAGAATACACAATATGGGATGTACTACTGCATTTGGATAAAATCCCTCATTTTTTTGCTTCATTTTGGAAACAACGGATTTTGTCCTTATTCTATAGACGATTACTTTCAGAATTTTCAAGCTATGATTTTGAGTCTTTTACAAAAGTTGCTCTATACATTTAGCTAACATAATATGCAAATGAAATTTTGATATCTTTGACGCATGCGCAGTAAAAAACTTATATAGTAAACCTACTCATTTTCATACAATTTTTATTATTTTTTAATTCTGATTACAAGGTACTGTGTGCAATGTTGTTTGTCATATTTTCTGAAAAAAAAATTATTCTATATTAAGAACTCTGAAAATTATAATGGAAAAACTTTGACAAATTTGGGACCATTTTTATAAAAACCTTAATTACTCTGCGAGTGTACAAGCTATTTGCATAAAAATGAACACAGTGTATAACAATAAGGTATTCAATCATAATCTAGAGTTTGAGCGCTTTTGCTACATTAGTTTTGACAGGGTTATTCAAACGATATTCATTCTTTTTGCATTTGTTGACATAATCAATGGCAATATAGTGTATATGACATCTGGTCATATATTTAAACTGGAAGTAAACAACATATGTGCTTATATAAAGAATTAGACAATATGCGAAAAGTGAAGCACATGCAAAACAAAAAAATATAAACACAGCAGGGAGGTCACATATTGGTGGTTTATGACGTCACGCCAATAAAGCCCATTCGGACTAATGAGCGTAAAGCATTTCGAAGAGTGAATTTCTAATTTCTCTTCATAGTACGTTTCGTTTAATGTTTAAATATGATCCCCCATGTGGGAAAACACACTGCATTGAAAACGCCATCGTTTCTATTAATTCGGGTTTGTTAAAGGTAATGTGGGAATTACTGGACTTTAGATTTGATGTGTAAAACGTAACTACACAGCAAATTCGCGAAACACTTTTAAAAGATAAACTGAACATAATAATTTAAACTGCTAAATAAAATTGTTTTTGATCGTCTTGTGGATGCGCTGAGCCAGGAATTGTTATTTAGCACAGAAAATATTAATTTGCCTAAGATAAAATAATGAACTGAGATTGCTACATTTATATGTGACTAATTTATATCTGTATTCCATTACGTACTTTAATTAAAAACATGTCGAGATTGGACTTGGGTAATTTATCATTCAACTTCACCACTTACATATAATATTTTCCAAAGTTTTCTTTTTGGTTGTTATTTCGGTTACTTATTTTTAACGATACATGTATGACTGTTTATAAGTTACTTTTATCATGCCTTACATTGATTTGCTTATACATTATTTTATTAAATTTAGGGAAATACTTCACAATTGTAAGACCGTGCTTGAGTTCAAAAGTGCAACACAAGTATATTTAGCTACCATAGATTAGAAATGTTGTATTTAATCAAAATTTTCAATCCGATTTATTTGAATAGTTTTAGAAAATATTCTTACACATGTTAAATTAAAGATTGGCACTTTTGGAATTTTAAATTAAAGATTGGCACTTTTCAAACTTTCATAGATTTTCAGCATGAATTATTTAAATAAAGTTAATCTATATGGGCAAAATTGTTTTAAATAAATTAAATATATGATGTACTTGGACGAAATCTTCAGTTTTTTGGAATACAGAAATGTAAAATAAATTCTTTAGAATATTAGAATAATGAGCGTATATAATTTTACGAAGTTTAAGGAAATCGGGAATGAATATAACAAAGAATAAGAAAAAATAATTCTATAGCAAGTAGAAAGATAAAAATATATATTTTTTAACTGCAACGATTTTTAAAAATTAAAGAAATATAATGAACACACATTCAATGTTAGCATCCATTGTTTAGAACTTTTTAATAACATCTTACTGTATACATTACTTGTTTATTAAATGCTATTGTATGATATATTGCTATGGATCCTAACAATTTTCCAGATTTTTAATTCCTTGAAAGTTCCTAAACAGCAATTATATCTAGTAAAAGATTAATATTTCGTACTTCGATTATTTATAAAATCTAAACAGCATTTTAACAGTTTTCGTATGCTTCTAAGACTTTCAAGTACCCCAGACAACCACAATCATCCTTTCGATACTCTAAAGATCATGAAGCTGTCATATCCTATAAATCTATCCTGTGAACATCCGGATAACACTAACGAACGGACCGTCTGCTTCTATTGTCTTCGGCCCTCGGATCTCCAGAAAGTGATGTTCCATTCCTTGGCTCTTTTTCTTGTGCTCAAGGGTGCAACCTACCAACCTTCTCACCAGTCACAACAAACTTTAGTTTGATTCAGCACATCGCATGGCTGATCATTTGTTCGAAATTTGATTAAGAAAAAGAATGTCTATGTAAGAGTTTCTTCTTTTTCCTTTGTTTTGTAATGAATTTCTTTATTATCAGTCTGCCTATGTATTTATAGTACTATGAAAAATCAAATTAAAATGAAATTACAAGGTATTATGCCAAATCTTCACTTCAGAAGTGAGCTGCATATCATGCTACTGCCTACAGGACGATTTCCCTTATTCATAGAACATCAGGATATTCTAAATATGACATTATTTGGAAGCTTTACGGATGTAACTAGGACTATCCCGAGGGTGTAATGGAAATGTCCTGTAACCGTCCAAAAAGTGTCATGAAATAACATTCATAGGACGTTGACCGGTGTGGCATTTCGAAACCATGGGGATGTTCTGTAACTGTCAACCGGATCGCTTCATCGGTGCGCAGGATATCAGCATGTCCTAAATATGACATCTTTTGGATGGTATTAGGATGTGTTTGTGTTGTCTGGAAACTTTTATCAGAATTTTTGCAAAGTAACATATGCCTTATTTGATTTTTAAAATTCTAGCTTCAGATATAGTGAACAGTACTTAAGCAATTTGCCTAACGGTGACTTTTAGTGCTAATTTTGTTTTTGCAAAATCCTTCATCCTCGTTTTCTTTTAATCTACTTATAAAATTTGGTGTCATTCTCTAAATTAATTTGTCCTACAGAAAACTTTAATTACTGTCACTTCAAATATGCCATCTTGCATTTACCTCTTTTTCTTAGAATATAATTCTAGAAAAATGGAAAAGGAAATATAAATTTTTATAACAAATCGGTGCTAAATATCAATTATCTTGTTTAGGTTCTAAAAACCATAATCATTTAACTTATCAAACATTTCACACATATATTTTAATTAAATACTTAAAATTTTTTAAACATTTAAAAAAAATTAACATTTTTATAACATATTACCATCCTACAAAATAAACGTATATATCCTACGATCCGATTTAGATTAACACAATTACGATTCCTAAGTTGACCATACAGGTAAAATATTACTGTTAGGCCGCCATAAGATTTTTTTTTATATTGTAAGAAATTATGAAAATCATGAATTGATTTAAAATCTAGTTTAAATATAAAGGACTTCAAAAGGCAAGTCAACATTTGTTATTGTAGTTGTAATTTTTGTCCATTTCTATGCAGTTTCTATTAAAAAATTTCTAACATTGTAAATAATTTTTTTTTGGGGGGGGGATAGATGTTTTGAATGGTTTAAGGTACATCTCCGCTGTGCAATCTTTTTCTAATACTATTTCACAATTAATCATTTCTCGCAAATAATTTATCAAAATTAAATAACTAAAAGAAAATTAGAAAAATTATAATATGAAATAAATGACCCTTAAAAGACTTCGTGTTTGAGACGTACTTATATAATTAAGTTTTTTACCATAGCATAAAATGTTTGCAGTTAAATCGAAAAGAATTTTAAAATTTGTCAGATGAAAAAAGTTTTAGAAATACATTTGTATCGGAAAACATTTTATATGCAAAAATATTGCCAAAAACGAATAAAGAAATACATTTATCATTCTTGAGAGAAACGCACGCTTGTATTAAATTATTAAAGTATGTAGAAACAAGCTGTATCTCAAGTTTAATATGTATATCTAAAATATGTCAAAAATAAACTTAGTTTATTTCTAGTTCAAAATTTATTTAATTTTATATTTTGCTCATTTGTACCATGTTTTTAATACACACCCAGAAAAAGGAATTGATTAAAATTTTAAAACTTATATTTTGTTCATTTTAAACAAATTTTTAGTTGAAGTAGAAAATGAATTTTGTTGCTCAGAAAAAAAATATCATTTTTATAAAATTTTAACAAAATTTTACCAATTTTATTTGAATTAACAATTTTTGTTTAGTTTAGTCAAACTTCGTAAGTCTTGTATTTTCAATACTGTTCAGTCTTGTAGTACTTTGTAAATCTTGTATTTTCAATTTTAATTCCAACAAATTTTGTTTAATTGACTTTTATAAAGGATTAACATAATTTTTGAAAAATAAAAACTTTTCAAATTGAGACGCATTAATGACGCTATTATTACATTATTATGCATTTCGGATAAAAATTGTGGACGGAAAATTGAAAAAAGAATAACAATGTTATTTTGTCTATTCAAGCAAAATTTCCGTTGAACCATATTTAAAAGAAAAGATTTGTTGGACCAAACAAATTTTTGTTGATTCAACAAAAGTTTTTTCTGTGTGCATATAGTCTTTTAAAAAGATAAAAGTTAAACTATATAAATATCTAAAAGAGATATACAGGGCTTTTTTTACAGGGACATTCAGAGAATTTGTAACTCGTTCTAACAGTGGAATGACACCAAATTTGATAAAAAGACAAATGACGCTACCGGAGAAAAAAAATGCTCGAGAAACTAAATAGTTTAAAATACTATCAACTCAGAGAAATATAACATTCAGTTAGGCTACACAGCAATAAATGAACATAAAACTTGGAAAACGTATGAAATTTCAACATACGTATGTGATAATAGCGCCGTTAATTTAGGCTATATTATACATACGCTGTAGCAATATAAGACACAAATTCAACTTGAGTTGAAAATGTTTCTCGGAGGTTTTATCATGCATTGATAGCCGAAATTATTGGCACTATTGTCACATACGTAAGTATCACAATAGCGCAATTACATTTTCATATGTTTCCCATGCTTTATGGTCATTCTTGGCTACATAATCCACAACAGCGCTATATTATCCCTTATTGGCTGACTTTTGAAGTGTTAGTTTGTGGAATACTTTATCTTATGACTTCACTAGCCTGATTATCGAGATTAGCGTCATTCCAATTATTAGAACTAGTTGCAAATTAATCCGAAAGGCGTGAGATTAAATAACAAAAGAAAACTCATCTTGTACGTAAGTCTAATCTTTTATATTTAAATCAGGGTTCCGCAAGAGAGTATTTTTATATTTTATTCGCAACACTATTTTTAAAACTAGTTGGATGTGCCAATCCATAAATTTCTACTTTCTCATGCGTACATTTAAATAGATCAAAAATTAGTTATCTATGCTAATATTTTAATATTATTAATTCAATACTATATCAACTTTGATTTTCATGTTAAATTTCTGCTTCAGTCAATTCATCGGAGTAAAACTAAGCTAATGAAAATTATGTTATTTATTAAAATCAATAATTTTCCCTTATTTTGTTATCATTAGCTGTTAGCAAATAGCCTGATTAAAAGGACGCTAAATATCGTCTCTGCACGAGCCGATGGAGAATAGCACGAGAGGCAGATGCTTTTCAAATTCAGGGGGGATCTGCTTGCCATACTAAAAAATATTCATATACAAGAAATTTAGTTCAGTTCTAAGCATAATTTCACACACTTTTCGATGGTAAAATATTAAAAATGGCACAAAAATCACGATTGTAGCGCCCCCTTCTGACAGATTTTTTTTAATGCAGGGAGGTCCGGCTAATTATAGCCAAACACTTACACAAAAAATTTGGTTCAATTCTATGCATAAGTTCATACACTTTTAGGTGGTACAATGTTGAAAATGGCACAAGCTTTGCAGAGCCCTCCTCTTCCGGCAAAATATTTCAAAACTGAAAGAGGATCTGCTTGCCACAACCGAAAACCTTAAAAAAATTTTTCAATTCTAAGCAGGTCTTCATACATTTTTCGATGGTAGAATGGCGACATAGGAACACACACACAGAGATACACACACAGATAGACAGACATTTTGTAAAACATATTTTTTGGAATCTCTGACCCCTAAAACTTGTAAATCTGCCAAAAAGTGAAAATCGAAAAAGACATCTATTACAACACTTTCTTCTATTGAAGATAGACGAAAGTAAAAATTCAATTTATATCACATTTTTCTTGTTTATGTTGCCAAAGTGTAGGTAAAAGATTTTTGTTTTGAAAATGTTGTGTTAAATATAACTAAAAAGTAGTCGTCTAAGGGAACTCTGTAAAATGGAGTTAAAGTTTAAATAAAAAACTATTATTATGATACATTTTAATCGCATGATTCAAAATGCACATAATTTTGGTTAATAATTTTATAGTACAAATCCCAGCACTCGGAGATTTTCTACTAATTCATACAAAAATATGCTAAATAAAAAACAGTAAAATGTAAAAAAAATATATAGAGAGATAATTCTGGTATTATAGATTACTATTTATATTTTTATTTGTAAGTGAAGAGAAAAAAAATTGAGCCGTGTTAAATTTAGTGATGATTAAACTTTAACTGTTTCTTAACATATTTTTATTGTGTTTAAAGTGGAAGAAATAATTCAAATCAATAATATATTTTTTAAAGTTTTATTGAGTTTTCTCCTTGCCTTGTTGAGAAGATCCTCCGTTTAGTTGTTACAATCATATCAAAGGAGTAATATTATGAAATGTTCAAAATCGTTGGCGATGTGAAAAATTTCGGAATATTGAATCATTTAATGTGTACACTGGAATTTACTCATAAAATTGAAATGGATTGTTTTAAAGAAAAATAAGATATACATTAAGGTTAAAGCATTCCAGCATTTTAGATTTAAAGATCTAAATGAATATATTGGGGTAAATCTGGCATAAAAACTTTTGTGTAAATAGAAGCCTTTTCTTGAAGAATCTTATTATAAAACTTTGCAAGGACACTGTCCTTGATGGAAGCCCATAGTTTGCTGTCATGTACGTAGCATCCTGTAAATACATTTTTTTGTATGACAGGCAGATTTTTCATCCCCATAAAGCCAAAATTTTGTCTTCTGGAAGATATTCGATTAATAGGTCGTCTTTTTATCAGGGGATGCGTTAATCGATGTTCTACAGTATTGTAAAAATGTTCACCAACATCTGCGTTCAATTTGACATTATTCATTCATATTTAAGCATAATAAAATTATATGGATAAGTGATAAGAAAATTATACAGAATAGTTATATTTACTATGTATTAGCTATATTATAGTTATATTAATTTTTGATATTATTTAGACTTCAAATCTTTCTGAACTTTCATTGTAGATTCATTTATTTTTACCTACTATATATAGTTAAAACAGATCTTCCATTGTATAGTTTATTATAAAGAATTTATTATAATTTTAGCAACGATTTTTTCTAATATTTCAGCTACCAATTTATATATTTTTTGTACGGAACATTTTATTGGCAAGTAATACTCTCACTTGAACTTTTATAAAAAAAAAATGAAAATAATTAAAAATACTGAAAAGTATTGCATACATAAGCAATCATTGAATGTATCAAAATATTGTCTTTAAAATATTTAAAATGATTAAAATATGCTATTAATTAAATATTTTTATAAAAAAATTCAAACGTTGGAAATAAACGAAGTTCGTTTTATATCATGAGAAATATAAATAAATTCACATTAAACCGGAATGTAAAATTTTAAAAGAAAAATAAGATCTTTTAAATTTTGGTCTAGATTTAATTTTTTCTTATCAAATTCCTAGTAGAAAGAATGTTAAAAATGTGTTAAGTATTTGCTTCATTCAATATATTTTTTCCCTTTCAATGAACATTCTTTAGATGCCATTAACAAATGGAATTTCGCAGGGCTCAAACTTGCGTTTAAAAAGAATATTATTTTTAATTTTTTACTTATTGTAAAGGATGTTTATTTAATCTTTTTAACTTTTCTAATAAAGTTACCTTAAATTAACCTGGTTTTAGTAATTCATTCAGTTTAAATTTAGATAAATAACATATTATAAATAAAACAATAAAAACAGATTATTACGATGTAATTACTAAATTGCAATTCATATGATTATTGTACAATGACTTCTTGGATATCTATATATTTAAAATACCAGGCTGCTTTTTTGTCATCTGGCTTGAGATTTTTACTGAACCGATTTTTTAATAATGATAATAATAATAATATATAGTTGCGGTCAAAAGTTTCCGGCCAGTTAGCTTCTTTAATTGTTTACCAGAAGGTTTCAGCGAATAAGAAGTGCAATTGCTTCAAAAGTTAAAAGGATGTGAAAGTCCTCAGACCATGATATCATTTTGATTGGATACTGAAGACACTTCATCGAAAACGGCAGAATTCGAAATTCGTGTGTGCAAAAGTTTCCGGCCACTTATCATTCTTTAGTCCTTTTTCTATCGGTAAATTGTGTTATGGTTGTGTTTGTGAATGAATCGAAGTGAACAGCATAGCTAAAATACAAAAATGAAAAGTTCAACAATTATTGTTCGTAAATGAGTGATTAGTTTGTCGCTAAAGGACTAATCTTTCTCGCGATATTGCGTCAAAGCTGTCGATCGGGACACTACTGTAAATTATATTTAAAAATTATATGAAGATGGCCATGGTCTTTAGGACTTTCTGAAAGGCCCCAGAAAATGACTTTTTTACTGGAGGGAATTATCAAAGGCTCACCTTCTTTTATATTTAAAGACAAAAGAAGTATGGTTATAGAATGAGTTTTTAAAAGAAAAATGCATTTAGAAAACATGTAAAACTCATTAATCTGTAAATTCTTCGAACATTTTTATTTTAAAAATTCTACGATCTTTTTATCAATTGCAGTAACATGTATTTCTTTTTATTAGAATGGACACTATTTATAAAAATATGCTCTATTTCCTTATTTGGAGAAAGGTGAAATCAGGTAACATAAAAGCATCTTGATCTGCACACTTTTGGGACATTTTTGTTTTAAAATGTCATCTACGAAGTCTTTATCTAAGCATTAACATATATTTATTTTTATTGGAAAGAACAGTATCTATACATCTTCATCTAATTCCATATTCGCAGTGAATGGAATCGGAAGCAGACTCACTAAGCTTCTTTTCTTGGAGTTGACAGCAAACGTACTAAGCCGGATCAACTAAGGAATAACACTAAAATCCCTCAAACAAAGTCTCATGTTTTTTTTTCTATTTAAATAAAAAATGGGTATAAGATGAGGTCTTTTGGAGAAAAGATGCACTTTGATTACTGAAAAAACTTTAATATGCACACTCTTAGCCCCTTGCGGCGCGGTGATTTCATAGATATACCACTTAATTTTAATTCCCAAACGCCACATTGGCACCGGAATTTTGTTTAAAAAATTACGGTTTATTAAATGCGTGATATATAGCGTTTCTTATTAACCAATAAAGTTGTTTTCGAATTCCGAGGTCAGTCATTAATTTCATTACTTAAGCAATGAATTTGCCTTGCGCCACAAAGGGTTAGACATTTTTATTTTGAAAAAATATTCTACAATCTTTTTATCTAAGTAGTAACGTATATTTCTTTTTTATAGAAAAAACATTATCTATAAATCTTCTCGCTATATCCATATTTGCAGTAAATGAAATCGGAAACAGCCTCACTAAGCTTCTTTTTTTTTATGTTTGACAACAAACGTACTAAGCAGTATCAACTCAGGAATAACACTGAAATCCCCCAAACAAAGACTCATCTTTTGTTCTACATAAATACAAAAAAAAAGTAATTATAGGATGAGGTTTTTTATAGAAAAGATGCGTTTAGATAACTTGTAATATACCTTAATTTGTACAATCTTCGAATAATTTTTTAGTAATTCTACAATCTAAATATTTAAGCAGTAAAATGTATTTCTTTTTAATTTAAAGAACACTATCAATAAATCTTCACTTTATTTCCATATAGAATCGGTAACAGCTTCACTAAGCATCTTTATTTGTATTTGACATAAAATGTACGAAGTTGGATCAATTCATAAATAACACTTAAATCCATGAAAATAAGGTTCAACTTCCTTTACATTTAAATAAAAAAAAGGATAAAGGATGAATTATCTAGATGGAAAGATGCATTTAGACAACGTGTAAAACATTTATCATGTAATATTTTAAAATATTTTTATTATCTGTATTTGCATTCAATGACATGGAAAACAACTTCTCTAAGCTTCTTTTCTGGTGTTTGGCAACAAATGTACTAAGCTGGATCAACTCAGAAATAACACAGAAATCTCTGAAACAAAGCTTCACCTTCATTTATATTTAAATGAAAAAAGAAGTTTGCAGGAGGAAAATTTTTGGAGAAATGGTGCATATTGATAACATGAAAGGAACTTAATATGTACACGCTTAGGACATTTTTATTTAAAAAAATCTTCTACCATATTTTTATCCAAGCAGTAATATATATATAAATATATTTTTTTTTTTCTTAATGGAAAAAACATTATCTGTAAATCATTACTCTATTTCCATTTTTGTAGTCAGTATAATCTGAATCAGCCTCGGTAAGATTCTTTTTTGTATTTGACAGCAAATATAATACGCTGGATAAACCCAGAAATAACACAGAAATCCCTGAAACAAAGGTTCACTTTCATTAATATTTAAATAAAAAAAATATTTCTAAGGTGAGTTTCTTTAATCCGAAAAGGTACATTTAGATATCTTGTAAAACAATTTAATAGGGACACTTTCAGAAGTTATTTATTTTTAAAAAATCTTCTACGATCTCTTTATCAAAACTGTAATATGTATTTCTTTTTAGTGTAAAGAATACTACCATAATTTTTTTCACTTTATTTCCACATTTGCATTCAAAGAAATCAGAAATGATCTCTAAGCTTCTTTTCTGGTGTTTGACAACAAATGTACTAAGCTGGATCAACTCAGAAATAACACAGAAATATCTGACACAAACGTTCACCTTTATTTATATTTAAATGAAAAAAATGGTTATAGGATGAGTTTTTTTTAGTCAGAAAAGGTACATTTAGATAACATGTAAAACACATTTATTAGGTATATATTTAGAATATTTTTATTTTAAAAAACCATCTACACTGTTAAAAAAAAGTGTAATTCTACATATGTAAAGTTCCCGAAATCTGTAAGCAAAAATGATTAGCAAAGTTAGACGCAGGAAAGTAATTTCTCAGATGCTAATAAGGCACGACATTCTTCATTGCATACATTAAACTGAGTGGCAATGGTATTAATAAAATAATAGTTGCAGGTTTTGCTCCTGGGATTACAAAATCAGAGTCAGTAGTAAATGTTGTAAAATACCTATTAATGCGATTACTCCTAAGATTCATTAATGTCGTATACAGATAATTATCATGAAGTGGTTGATTATACTAAAGTGAAAACTTTTATTCCTATAAGAATATTCTGTTTCTTCATTTCGTTATCTGAATTCTACGTTCGTATTATATTAGTATAAACTTGTTTTAAATGACTTTTAGAAAATACATTGTAAAAAGAACAAATCACAGCATAAGATTAACAATCAATAAAATTTTATTAAAAGTAATAGTAGAGGTATTTCGGAGTAAAGCAGGCAAAGATAATTATAAAAAAAACATTATAAAACAAAAAATGGACATTTATGTGTGTGTGTGTGTGTGGAATTCTTCTAAAAGTTCTTTTGAAATCATAATTAACTCAGAGACATGCAATGGAGTCTGACACCGTTTAAACTTGTGAAACTTCTATTAACGTGTAAATATTTACAAAAAAATATAATTACATAAGACTATGTACAATAAATAACAGTCACTTTAAGCATCGGAGTTAAAACATTCCATCATCTCTCAATTCGACATTCTGCGTCTTCCTTTTCCAAACGCAAAACAAATTTTTATCACTTCAGTTCTAAAGTGTCACGGTTTTCGTCTGGCTGCATAGGAATTATAGCTGCTGCGCTGCAGTACCTTATCTCCATCGACAGTGCCCGGAATAAGACACACAGCTGGTCTGCTGTAGGAGAAAGATCGCTTCTACAATGGCCTTCCTGACTTTGCATTCGCCGCGAATGCATGTCCGTTTGGAGATAGCAGCAGTTGGATCACCTGGAAAGATAAGCAAGAAAAAACAGCAGAATCCAAAGTCTTTTTTGAAAAAAAGTTATCATTATTCAAATCCTATGTCAAAGTTTAAATTATTTCTTAAAAAAATTCGTATTCTTTTTTCTTTTTCTTTACGTCTTTTCGTCTGATTCTTCTTTGAGTTTCCTTACATCTTTTCGTCGTCTATTTTTTATTACGTCTTTTCGTCTTCTTTTTTCTACGCCCTTTCGTCTTATTTTACCTTACATCTTTTCGTCTTCTTTTTCTTACGTCTTTTCGTCATCTTTTACCTTACGTCTTTTCGTCTTCTTCTTTCTTATGTCTTTTCGACTTCTTATTACTTACGTCTTTTCGTTTTCTTTTTTCTTACGTCTTTCCATCTTCTTTTTACTTATGTCTTTTCGGGAATTATAAAGTTAAAATTCTTTTAGTTGTCAGTCCAGTGGTGTGTCATAGTCGGTATTGTGTCACAATCGGTGAAATTCTTTTTTTTCTTTGTCAAGCTTCGTCCGTCCACGGCTTCGTATACTCTGCGCAACTACTGGTGACCATGGGACCTTCATTAAATCCAAGTTTTTTTACATCGTAGGTGTCATTATTTTTTACTTTTATGACTTTGTACGGACCTAAATATTTTGTTTTTAACTTCAAACTTGGACCTTGTTGTGTGCGTTTTATAGCAACCACAACGTTAAGCTTAAATTTGTTAGATTTCTTTCGTGTGAGATTGTAAATTTTACGGTTCTCTTCTTGGAATTTTAAAATTTGTATTTTAACATTTTTTCTTATATTTTCGTGATTATCATAAAATCATATTGTAGTTCAGCATTCAGAAAGGCTAGTAATCTCAATGTTTATTATATAGTCTCATTTTTGTACCAAGCATCAATTTAAAAGGAGTTGTGCTAATACTTCTCTAAAAAGTCGCATTCATCACCTGTTGGGCGTCGCTTACATGTGTATAGCATTTTTTAGGATTATTGACAGATAATTTAGACAGAACAGATATTAAGACAGAATTTAGACGTTCGACTTGGCCGTTAGACCTAGGTAATCCAGAGGTAATCTGGATATGTTTAATGTTTTCTTTGGTGCAATAATGTTCAAAAGCTTTAGTGTTAAAGGCAGGACATTTATCTGAAATTATGTGAAATGGACTTCCAAAGACAGCTTTTTGGATTTCTAATTTAGAAATTACTTCGGCAGCATCGATAGATTTTGTAGGATACAACTAAACAAATTTTGCGAATGCGTCAATGACCGAAAGGATATGTTTGTAATTTTTATTCGTGCTTTCCAATGGATCTAAGTGATCAACATGGTATTTATGTAACGGAGTTTCTTCTTTTTCTAACTGGGTGAAGTAAACCTTCTTGTTTACCACATTTTCTATTGATTAAAATACAGGGAACACAATTTGCTATACATTTCTCAATTTTTTGTTTAACTTCGGGGATGTAAAAATCATTTTCTATTTTTTTCTTCTTTTGCAATTGCGTAATGACCTTTTTCGTGAGCGGAATTGATTATATTCATTTGCATGTCTTCCGGTACAACTAATAAATCGTTATCATTAACACATTTATAAAGAACATCATTTTTAACTAAATAATCATCATAAGATTTCACTTTTAGGATTTCTTTTATTGCTTTAACATCAGTTTCTTGAACTTGGATAATTTTTAAAGTTAAGCTATCTTGGATTACTATACAAATAGGATGTCTGTTTATTGCATCAACATGCCTCATACTACTACCTCGTCTATGTTCAATAACATAATCAAAATCGGATAACATTATTGCCCATCTAGCTATTTAAGTGCTCATTTCTTTTTTATCCATAGTCAATTTAAATGCATTACAATCGGTTACAATGTTAAATGGAATACCTAGAATATATACTCTAAACTTTTTCAGGGTTTCAATTACAGCTAAAACTTCTAATTCGTAGCTAGTGTACTTTCGTTCAGCTTCGGTGGTTTTTTACTGGCGAAATAAACTGGATGAAATTGATTATCTACTGGAGATTGTTGTATTAAAAGAGCTCCATAGCCATCAATACTCGCATCACAATGGATTTAGGTCGCGCTTTTGGGATTGTAAATAGAAGCACTGGTTCTGACGACATGACGTCAGACGTATGGTTCTGACGACATAATACGTTTGAGTTCATTAAAAGCTTTTTGTTCTTCTATATCAACGCCCGGAATAAGACACGCAGCTGGTCTGCTGTAGGAGAAAGATCGCTTCAACATATATGTATAAACGTACACTAAAACATTAGGTATTGGTTTAAATAGTTTATAAATTCATACAATTTATTTAATTGTGCTAAGTGTCTTTGAAAATATTTATGATTGGGATGGCTAAACGAGTTAGAGAAAAGTCTTAAACGAAGTTAGTCGCAGGAATGCAATTTCTCAGATGCTGACAAAGTACGACACTCTTCACTGCTTACATTAGATTGAGTGGCAATGCTATTAAGAAAATAGTAGCTGCAGAGCTCTGTTCCTGAGATTAGATATTTATAGTAATAAATGTTCTAATGTACCTATTAATTCAATTACTTCTAAGATTCAGTAATTACGTATACAGATAATTATCATGAAGCAGTTAATTATACGAAAGTGAAAACTTTTATTTCTTTATTATAAGAATATTCTGCTTCTTTATTTCGTTATATGAACAGTATATTCGTCTTCTCATATTATTTGATGAGAATAAACTTGTTTTCAATGACTTTTAGAAAATACACTGTAAAAAGCAACAAATGAAGTCGCAGCACAAGATTAACAATGAATAACAATTTATTAAAAATAATACTAGGAGTATTTGGAAGTGAAACAGGCAAATATAATTATAAAAAAATACATGTGACAAAGAAATTGACACTTTTTTGTTGTAAAATAATATATAAACGTATACTAAAATATTAGTTATTAGTTTAAATTATTTACAAATGCGTGCTATCTATATTATAAAAGCCAAAGGTTTTTTTGCGTAACGCATGTGTCATTTTGCGATTGGAAACACTTTCCCCTGCAATTTTGTTTTTGCAATTTTTGCTACTGAAAATTTTACATTTCTAACCACCGCACATTTTAAATTTTTACACCGTCATATAGAGAAAAAAGTTTAATTTTAAATGCAATTTGTTTGAAAACTGTATCGCAATTTACTTTTAAGATATTAATTTTTTTTTATAATTTTTAGTGCCAATTTTGTAATTGTGGCAACAGAATCACTTCATTTTTTTAGTTGAAAAAAAAAGGATATTAAAATGCGCAACACTTTCCAATGCAATTTCATTTTTTTCCACTATCAGTACTGCAAATTTTACACTTCTGAACATCGCCATCGTACATTTTCATTTTTTTCACTGTCGTATAGAAAAGAAAATGTACTTTTCCATGCAATTTGTTTCAAATCTGCTCTGCATTTTAATTTACTTTTGATATATTAACTTTTTAAATAGTTATTAGTACCAATTTTGTAATTGTAGCAATAGAATTCTCCATTTTTTCTTAAAATAATAATAAAAAAATAGAAATTAAAATGTTTCTGTTCTAAAATCCGGTGAATTTCGATTTTATTTCGTTTAATAATTTGAATAATTGAGTTTTATTGTACATTGTTAATTTCAGCTTAAAATAATATTTGCTCGAGAGTAAGATTGACCAATATAAGATGTATTTTTTACTTTAACTAATTTTGTATTATTATTATAAATAAATGAAACAGTTCTTTTAAAAATATTTTCTTTCGTAGAATTTCGATGGATTCCACCACGTTTATTTAAATGTGCTAAATGTCTTTGAAAAGTTATAAGATTGTGATGACTAAACGAGTTAGAGGAAAGTCTTAAGCGCAGTTTCACTCAGGAATATAATTTCTCAGAAGCTGACAAAGCACGACATTCTTCACTGCTTATATTAGATTGGGAGTTGATGCTATTAATAAAATAATGGTTGCAGGATTCTGTTTCTGAGATTACATATTCATAGTAATAAACACTATAAAGTACCTATTAATTGAATTATTTCTAAGATTCATGATGGCGTTTACAGATAATTATCACGAAGTTGTAGATTGCATTATCCTTCTAAGAGTCTGGAACGTAATATTCCGTATACTAAATTCCAATTTTCACTGCAATATAAGCAATATAAAATACTACTATTCTATAGATAATTTTCAAAACATCGAAGAATACATACACTGATACTACTACCAAAAACTCATGCTTATAATAAAGTTTTTATATAAATATACAGGGTGTTTCGCTATCAGACCGACAAACTTTGAGGGGTGATAGTAGACATAAAGACAAAGAATATTAAATAGGAAACCATGGGGCGCAAACGACTTCTGTAGGAGCTAGGGGCCATTAAAGTTTAAGGTCCAAAAATTTAAAAGCTGATAAAAATTAGAAAAAAGGGTCGATTTGTTTGCGGTTTTCTCTAAAATCATTCTTTATATCACTATTTTTTTATTTTTTTAATTTTAAAGGTTAAGTTCAAAAATTGTCGATAGAGGGCGCTTTAGACTTTAGAGTAACGAACAAATACTTTTTGCCGCTCTTTTAAGCATGGGGTTGAAATTATTCTAAAGTTTAGACTTTAACTTAAATTTAAAGCCCAAAATCGGAAACATGGGGATCGGTTAACTACCGAAAATTTAACTGGGAACCGAGGAAGAGATTTTAAACGCTCATAAACATTGGACAAACTAATCGATTTTGTTGCGTTTGCGTGTAGGTCATTCCCTTGGTAATTATTTTATTCAAAATGACGTACAGCTTTCATGTCCTTATTTTTTAATAGAGGGCGCTTCCGACACATGCCCGACATTTCAATGGCATTACTCCTGGGTGTTTTACTACCAGACGACCATACTTCCAGGAAGTGTAAGGGATGCAAAGACGTCTCGGAATTACACAGGAATGTAACGTTGAAAATTTCTTTTTTGCATGTTACGTTTAGAAAAAAGCAGAAAAAACAACAACAGAAACAAGCAGAGAAACAGCAACATGTTAAAGTGGACAGAACAAAGTTTATTTAAAGGTGTTCGAAATTACGACCAGAAAAATTTCGGAAAATTTGACAGCGACAGTAGATGGCGCTGCGATTTTCTTGCGGTAGATGGCGCTGAACGGTAATGTGCGTGAAAGTTTATCTCTCGTTGCGCAGCTCTATGTGGTTCAGGCTCGATCGGGCTCTTCCACATATTACAAATGATGTTCACCGATATTCCAACACTGTCAGAAAAATTCGTCAATATACACTAAGTTATCGTTATTTTTTCACAAATAATTTCTGTTCTCCCAGAAAACGTATTTGTTCTGTGAGTTCATTCCGAGCGTCGAAAAATGAGGAAAAGTTTCCGTTTCTATCCAGCACGCATGCGCATTGGGTCTGTTAGTAATAAGTTCGAATTTATTTTTAAAATGAAAAACAAAAATATTCTATTGATTAAAATGTCTAATTTAGTTTTAAAAGACAAAAATGTTTTCGAATTTAAAAATAAATAACAATTACTTTCTTTATTCGTTCAAAAATTCTCACAAATAGAACATCCATGTTTTTTCTCTAACATTTTACGTAATATATTTAAAATTCACATTTTTATACTATATTAATACTAAACGTAAAAAAAACCCAGCCACAGTTTCATTAAAGATGAAATCTTTCCGAGATTAACTGCATAATTAAAAGCTTTTTAACGAAATACACCAACCCACACCATATGAAATGAAGAGTTCTATTTTAACGCACAATCATCATGAGCAGCCGTAGCGCCGTGGATTAGCGTTGGTCTGGTAATCCTGGGGTCCTTGGTTCGATCCCCGCCTCTTCCGCATTGATTTTTTCCAAACTTTTTTCAAGTGACGGATATTTTTCCTCTTTTGACAGAGAAAAAAATAAACAGAAAATCGTCAATATACAGACAATTTCTGGCAGCAGTGCTGCCAGTGCATTTTCTGTGGAAAGACGGAAGTTTTTTTGAGAGTGAACATAACATATGGACAGCGGTTGCTAGGTGGTGGTGGCCCGGTTTATTGGCCTGCCAAATCACCGAACCTATCAAGTATGAGCTTCTTCTGCTGGGGTCACATGAAAAGTTGGTTATATGAGAATCCCGTACTATCAATTAAGGACTTAGCAGCTCGTATTTCTGTAGTTCCCGGAAATCTATCAAAATTTCCAGGAATCTTTCAAAGCGTGAGGAATTACATGCGACGCCGCTGTCAAGCATGTCGAATTACTTATGGTCGTAATTTCGAACATCTTTTCTAGTAAAACCTTTAAATAAACTGTTTTGTGTCATATTAATGTGTTGCTGTTTCTCTGCTTGTTTCTTTTTATTTTTTCTCTGCTTCCTTTAACCATAACTCTCAATAAAGACATTTTCAAAGTTACATACCTATGTGATTCCGTGTCGCTTTCGCATCCTTAACACTTCCTGGAAGTATGGTAGTCTGGTAGTAAAACCCCAAGGGTATTGCCATTGAAATGACGGAGATGTGTCGGAAGCGCCCTCTATGAAGAAATGAGGACATGAAAGTTGTACATCATTTTGAATAAAATAATTACCAAGGGAATGACCTACACGCAAACCGCAATAAAATCGATTAGTTTGTCCAATGTTTATGAGCGTTTAAAATCTCCCCCTCGGTTCACAGTTAAATTTTCGCTAGTTAACCGATCCCCATGTTTCCGATTTTGGGCTTAAAATTTAAGTTAAAGTCTAAACTTTACTATAATTTCAATCCCATGCACAGAAGAACGGCAAAAAGTATTTGTTTGTTACTCTAAAGTCTAAAGCGCCCTCTATCGACAATTTTCGAACTTAACCTTTAAAATTTAAAAAATAAAAAATCATGATATAAAGAATGATTTTAGAGAAAACCGCAAACAAATCGACCCCTTTTTTCTAATTTTTATCAGTGTTTGAATTTTTTTACCTTGAACTTTAATGGCCCCTAACTCCTAGAGAAGACGTTTGCGCCCCATTGTTTCCTATTTAATAATGTTTGTCTTTATGTCTACTATCACCCCTCAAAGTTTGTCGGTCTGGTAGCGAAACACCCTGTATATATATAATGTTGAATATTTTCTTAACATTTAAAACAATATGTTGCGATAACAACATTACAATTTTACCCTTTTGCAATATGTTTGAAAGTTGTGAAAACTTAAAGGGTATTTTGTTTCTTCGTTTGCTTATCAGAAGAGTGTATGGTATTCTCATATTATTTGATTTGCATGAACTTGTTTTAAATGACTTTTAGAAATTAAACTGTAAAATGCAAAAAAAAAAAAAAAAAAAATGAGAACACTGCTTAATATTAAGAATAAACAACAACTTATTTAAAATAATAGCAGAGGTAATTGGCAGTGTATCAGGCAAAAGTAACTACAATAATTGACATACAACAAAAAAAAGGAAACTGTTTTTTTTATTGCAAATATATACAGGGTGAGCAAAAAGTCCGTAAAAACTTAAAAAAATCATAAAAAATAACCGAAATGAAAAACGGTTTACAGGGTTAGTATCTATAGGTCACGGGGATTTTTTTAAGACATGAAAAAAATAATTCAAAAAACAGCCAATAGGTGGCGCTGACGTACCCAAATCAAAGAAAAGATACCCAAATAAAGAACAGAATGTTTCCAAATCGTTTATTTGACCTGTATGTGTTCCACATGACCACCACCACAGGGGATGACACATTGGAGTCGAGTCACAAATCCAGCAACTGCAGAGTGTAGCAGGTCTGGATGTATAAATGACACTTCTCGCCGGATTGCATCTTTCAGCTCCGACAGATTAGTCGGGCTAGATCGATACACTCGGGATTTCAAATACCCCCATATCAAGAAATCTGCCGGGGTCAAATCTGGAGACCGAGGAGGCCATGGAAACTTGCAACCCCTGCTGATGTTATTGTCTTCCCCAAACGTCTGTATCAGGAATTCCTTGACAGATGTACCAATGTGACAAGGTGCTCCACCTTGCATGAATGTGACGATAGAAAGCTCATCTTTTTCACGCAAACATGGCATGACCTTCTCACGCAGAAACATTAAATAACGCTGAGCGTTTACCGTAATTGTTTTCCAACCATTTATTCGGCAAGGTGTTTCAAAGAAGAAGGGTCCTATGATAAATGAACTTGTGAATCCACACCACACAGTAACTTTTGGGGAATGCAATGGTTTCTGAGTGTATTCATGTGGATTAGATGACGCCCAGATTCGACAGTTATGGGTATTAACGTCTCCATGAAGCGAAAAATGAGCTTCATCTGTCCAAATGATGTTAAAGACCCATGTGGGATTCTGATCAATTTTAGAGAAAGCCCACCTCGCAAATGCTTCTCTCTGCTGGTAAAAGTTCATGGCATGACTGTAATCTGTATGAGTAAAGATTGAGTATTCCATGAAGAATATTACGGACAGATGATTGGGGTAAGCCTAAGCGTCTGGCTGCTTCACGAGCACTGCTGGTCCCCGCAGCTGAATCGGACGCTAACACTTCCATTTCGGCTGCAACACGCGGCGAGCGGACCTTCATTAAAGATGGTCGTCTGGATCTTACACGATCCTCCAACGTTCCTGTTTCCTCAAACCGCCGAACAAGCTTTATGAGGCCTGCCGCTGTTAAAGGCCCCTTTCCCGTCCTCAAATTCTTTTGAAATCGGAATTTAGGCAAAGCAATAGTCGCTGATTCCTTGTTCAGGTAAAATAACTTCACCAACAACGGTTTGTCCTTCATAGTGAGCATCTTTGATCAAGTTCACGGCTCACAACGGTGAACTAGTTGTGGATTAGGAGCGCAAGCTCTTATAACCGGTTCATTTGCATATTCCCGCGGAAATCGCAAGTACCAGTGCCATCTGTCGGCTGTTTTTTGATATATTTTTTATTTCTGTCTTAAAAAATCCCCGTGACCTATGGATGCTAACTCTGCAAACCGTTTTTCATTTCTGTTATTTTTTCGGTTTTTATGAATTTTTAAAGTTTTTACGGACTTTTTGCTCTCCCGGTATATATATATATATATATATATATATATATATATAGAGAGAGAGAGAGAGAGAGAGAGAGAGAAAGGGAGAGAGAGAAAGAGAGAGAAACTTGCACTAAAAATAAGATATTATTTTTTTATTTGCAAAAGCTTACTATTTAGTTAAATGTGCTAACTGTCTTTAAAAAAATTTATCATTTTGTTGGCTAAAACGAGTTATAAAAATGTATTTATCGAAGTTTCTGTCAGAAAAGTAATTTCTCAGATGCTGACAACGCACGGCTCTCTTCACTGTTTACATCAGATTGGGTGGCAATGCTATTAATTAAATAATAGTTGCAGGGTTCTGTTCCTCAGATTAGATATTCATAATAATAAATATTCTAATCTACCTGTTAATTCAATTACTTTTAAGATACATCCATGACGTATGCATGTATAATTATGATGAAGTGGTAGAATATATTAAAGCGAAAACTTTTATTCCTTTATTAAGAATATTTTGTTTCCTTACTTTACTACCTGAACTGTAGATTCATATTTTTATATTATTTAATGTTCATAATCTTATTTTAAATGACTTTCAAAAGATTCAACGTACAATGAAGCAAAATAATAACGGAACCTGCATTTAAAATGAGTTCATAGCACAAGATTATCAATTTATAACGGTTTATTTAAAACGAGAGTGCCGGTATTTAGAAGTGGAGCGGACAAATAAAATTACCAACGACAAGAAAAAAAAATTACAATTTTGAAAGGGTAATGTTCTCAAAATACCAATTCAACACATTAAAACTCCAGATGACACAAAATTACCTTTTCATTCACTTTTCAGAAACATAAGAAAATCACTTTACTATATTTATAAAATTTAATTCATTTTATTTTTTAATTCCCGCCTGACATATCCATTTAAAATTTTATTAAAGTGAAGGCGTTAAAAAGATTTAGTGGTTTAATTTAACGAATTTACTAAAAATGACTATTGAAATATTACAAAATAATGTAAAAGTGAAATTGAAATTCTTTGTAAATACACTGTTAAAATGTTTACCTAGTTTGAACCAAATTTTGGTGCTTAGTAGCTGCTATCATAAGATGGGGAAATCACGTGCCAGCATTTGCAGATTTCTATTTCAATCGCGTTCCAATTAATGGATCCGTGTCTCAACAGAAGATACGAGTATTGATTCAAGGTTTCACTATCTTACAGTGGCAGCTATACCAAAATTTTGTTCAAACTGGGACGTGATTTTTAACAGTGTAAATAAATTTCGATATCTTTATAAGTAATTTGTTTTGAGTTTTTCGTAGAAGAATTCACACGTTTTGAATTTAATAATTTCATATTTTTTTAATTGCTTAAAAGGCACATAACAAACAGTGTTTAGGAAGTGTCCAAGCCTGGAAACGAACCAGTGTTATTAATTTCTATCGTATGCTGTAGTTTCCAGCTTACCAATAGATAAAAGTGAGAAATGCTAGGACTGGAAACATTCAGGAAGTTTAGAGAAAAGGTACTAACCAGAATAATCAAAAACCCTAGTTTAATTCTCGATTTTGTCAAAATTACTTACCCATCATACATAGTATAGGGTAAGTCTTGCAATCGTTTTGAAAATCGAAAAAAACTGGCCGATAGTTACACGTTTCAGACACTAGAGATTCCGCAAAGCATATTTTTATATAAAAAATGTGCCGTCCATCCGTCTATGTGTGTATCTGTAAACTTTCTATTTCCAGAACAAAATGAGATAGAGACTTTTGTATGTACATAGAATGAAAAGAATGGGATGAAGGGTATTTAATATCAAGTTATCCGGAACTATTTTTTCGGTATCTTGTAAAATTCGTCCTGATAAAAGGTACATAAAAAATTTCGAATTTTTTTCTTGTAAGGAGTGGCCGTAAAAAGCAATAAAATAACACAAATTTTGCATAAAGAACATAGTCGATCGGATTAGTAGTTCCCGAGATATTTGTAATCCTGTTTTCCACATTCTTCGATTTTTCATGACCCTGTATTTCATTCAAATTTCAATTCAAAGATTATTTTAATTGGAAATGAGACGCTTAATTCGACGCAGTAATATGCTAGAAAGTATAAGCATTATTTTTGGAGTTATAAGGATGTTTATTTTACGCAATCTGGTACTTTATTTGAACAGTTTGGCATTCTATATAATTTTTTGAAATTGTTTCATCAGCAATTTACCAATAAAACATTCCTATATATGTTGAAATCCTTAAACATACGTTTCAAGATTGTTTTGGAATTACAATGCATTTCATGAACAATTTACCCATGTTTTATTTTCATACATTATATTATGCATATCCCTGATGTGTAAGTATTACGGTGTCCCCCAACGAGTAGTTTTACTCTGTTGTTTCTTTGTTAAAAGAAATATATTTTCCAAATTTGCCAGTCAGCTACATGTATGTTTGTTTTCCTCATGTTTAGCTTCTAATTAAAATAGTTAAAGGTATGAAGTATTTATCCAATGATTTTAAACACAAATATTTTTAGTGTTTTAAATTTTTTAAATCAAAATTCATTTCTTTAATTAAAAAATATAATACTTTACCGGTATAAAATAAAGCATTTACAATTTTTACATAAAAATTAATTTTTTTGCTCCATGATAAGTATCGATGAAATAGGCACTGATATATATTTTATGATGCTGTAAAAAATGTAAAACTATGCTAAAGCATTAAATAATAGTCCAAATTAATTATAAATCTTTACTATTTATTTAAATGTGCTACGTTTTTTGAAAACATTTACGATTGTGATGGCTAAACGAATTAGAGAAAAGTGTTTAACCAAGTTAGTCTCAGGAAAATAATTTCTCAGATGCTGACAAAGCACGACATTTGTTACTGCTTATATTAGATTGGGTGGCAATGCTATTAATAAAATAATTGTGCAAAGTTCTGTTCCTCAGATCAGATATTCACAGTAATAAACGTTGTAAAACATCCATTAATTCAATTACTTCTAAGTTTCATTAATGGCGTATTTATAAATTTTTATGAAGTGGTAGATTAGATCAAAGTTAAAACTTTTATCTGAAGAGTGTATTCGTATTCTCATGTTATTTGATGAGCATTAACCTGTTTTAAATGTCTTTTAGAAAATATACTTTAAAATGTAAAAAAATGAGATCACAGCGCAAGATTAACAATCAACAGCAATTTATTTTTTAAATAATAGTAGGGGTATTTGGCAGTGGAGAATGCAAAGGTAATTATAAAAATTGACATATAAGGAATAAATTCACACTGATATTTTTATTGTATACTAGTGGCCTTCGCCCGCTACGCTGGTCGGTTTATCTAAAGAAATCTTGAAGAAGTAGTTAGATAAGGTTCAGACATACATTAAAAAAAAAAGCAAGTCGATCATTCAAAAAACGTTGGGAAATATCAAATATTTACTGTAATTTTTTAAGAAAAACAAAGTTTCGAAAAAAAAATTAAATCGAAAAAAAAATTACACTGACATATTAATGCAAGGAAATTTTCCCAGAGAGAAAATTCGCCTTGAATACAATATTTCAAATTCTTTTAATTGCTTATAGGCGTTAATGCCAACATAGTGAAAAAAAATTCCATGCTGGGAATCGAACCCGGGCCATCAGTATGGCGCACTGACGTTCTACCGACTAAACCACATGGAACGACAGCCAGCTTGAAACTTTCTCATACTTAAGTAGACTGGCGAAAACATAACGATAGCGCGTTTTAAAATCGCACAGTGACATCTATTGGATTTTATATGTACTAAAAAACGTTATGTACTAAAAAACGTGAGCAGCGCACCTAATAGTTTCTTTTGTTTCTTTTTGTTACTTTTTTGTCTGTTGTCCGATTTTGATGAAACAAAGCCTATACACTGCCCGGGAGTGTGCATTCTTCATTAGTGAAAACCGCATAAAAATCCATTCAGTAGTTACGAAGATAACCTCGAACAAACAGACAGACAGACAGACAGACAGACAGACAGACAAAAAATTCAAAAAAAATTTTTTTGTGTTTCATTGGTTTTCTTTTATCGCCCTGACTCCATTTTTGTCAATTATCTTCAATGTACAGACACACCGGGTCCTACTGTTTTATTATATGTATAGATATATATATATGTTACAGGCCAAACCCGATTTTAGGCCAAACTAGTTTATCCTAACGCCCATCGGATAGACTAGTTTTTCCTAGGCCAAACCGGTCTATCCTAACGCCCATCGGATAAACTAGTTTTTCCTAGGCCAAACCGGTCTATCCTAACGCCCATCGGATAAACTAGTTTGTCCTAGGCCAAACCGGTCTATCCTAACGCCCATCGGACAAACTAGTTTTTCCTAGGCCAAACTAGTTTGGCCTAACTCTTATAGGATAAAGTAGTTTAGCCTGCTGTTTATTGGTCTGAACTAGTTTCTCCTAGGCCGATCTAGTTCATCCTAGGCCAATTCAATTTGGCGTGATTTTATTGAATTCAATTACCGCCACAGCGCCAACATTCTAGTTTGTCCTAGGCTGATCTAGTTTATCCTAGGCCAGTTTAATTTTATGTGTTTTTAGCTTGCAGGCGTCAAAGCCTGAGAAATAAAGGGCTCGCAGGTTCTGTATGTATGAATGTACGTATGTATGTACGAATGTACGTACGTATGTACGTGCATATGTACGTAACGCGATAACTCGTGATAGAAATATCCGATTTGCTTCAAATTTTGGATGTACGTTCATTGATATAAGGTACTTTTCTGATTAATTTTGTGAATTTATTGGATAAGAATAAAGGGAAGCGAACGGAAGGCTAATCCCCCACCGTTAAATTAGAGAAATGGATTTTTCATGCAGAATTACCAGTTTTCATTTAAAATTTTAGATATAGGATCAAACATACAAGGCGCCTCCATGATTAGTTGTAGATATTTATTGTTTAAGTGTAAAAAAGGGCAATGTATGTTACCCCCCCCCATAATTTAGATAAATGGTTTTTGACGCAGAATTTAAGGATATGCTTCACATTTGTATGTAGGTTCTTTCTGATAAGGCGATTCCCTGAATAGTTTTGGGGGTTTAATGGTTAAGTATGAAGGGAAAAATGAACGATTACCCTCTTACATAGAAAAAACTAGTTTATCCTGTGGGCATTTAGATAAACAAGTTTGGTGTAGAAAAAACTAGTTTATCCAATTGGCATAAGGATAAAATAGTTTGGCCGAGGCTAATCTAATTTAGCTCGAAAACGGGTTTGGCCAGTAAAAAACATATCTTTCACTAAAAAAAGTATAAATGTGTGTCAAGAGTCATTGCTTATGACACCAATACAGAAATTTAACATGTTCACCTAAGAGACATGATGCATTGGACATGGTGTTTGCTTATTCAAGCAAAATATTATTATCTACTTTAATATTACTTACCCATCACACGTAGTATAGGGTAAGTCTTGCAATCGTTTTGAAAATCGAAAATTTTTTTTGACGGATTTACACGTTTTAGATAGTGGAGATTCCGAAAAACATATTTTTAGAAAAAAAAATTGCCGTCCGTCCGTCTGTCTGTCTGTCTGTCTGTCTGTAAACGCTCTATCTCCCGAACAAATTGAGATAGAGATTTGAAATTTTGTATGTAAGTATAGTATGTAAAAATGGGACGAACCCTATTTAATATCAGCAACCTCGATTATCCGGAACTATTTTTTTCGGACTCTCAAAAAATTCGTTCTGATGAAAGATATATAAAAATTTTCGAATTTTTTTGTTCTAAGGAATGGACGTAAAAGGCAATAAAATAACACATATCTTGCATATAGAATGAAGTCGATCGGATTATTAGTTGCCGAGATATTTGTAATCTTGTTTTCCACATTCTTCGATTTTTCATGACCCTGTATTTCATTCAAATTTCAATTCAAAAGTATATTTTAATTGGAAATGAGACGCTTAATCCGACGCAGTTAATTGTTAGTTAATATAATTATTATTTTTGGAGTTATAAGGATGTTTCTTTTACGCAGTTTGGTACTACTTGAGTAGTTTGGCGTTTTATATAATATGTCGAAATTGCTACATCAGCAGTTATTTAATATAGCATTGCTATGTATATTAACAATATTTAAATTTTGTTTATGAATTGCAATGCATTGTATAAATAGTTTTCACATGTTTTATTTTCATATACATATCCATGATTGGTAAGTATTACGGTGGCCCCCAACGACCAGTTCTTTACTTTTGTACAGGCAGAGCTCTGTCTGTACAAAAATCAGTGAAAAAGAGACTCAGTCCGGCTCAATCTGGCCTACTCAATTTCTGCAAAAAATTCAGGTTTTACTTTACATACAAATAAGATTCCATTAAAAAATACTGCTTATATACTTATTGGATAAATTTACAATGTATTTTTAAATTATGATGTGTTCACAGAATGGAAAATACACAATGTATTAATGATTATCTAGATTCTTAGAGTTTCAATATTCAAATACGGATTCATTAAATAATCAATGTAGTTGAGAACAAAAGAAAAAAAAATATGAGAGTTATAAACATCATAACTTTTGAATCTGTTCAGTAAAAAGTATATTTGTGAATATATTTCTCTGTCATTCCTTAAGGCTTTTCTCAAATCCTAAAGAGCTACATCCTAACACATTTATGAACTACTTCCTTTTCGAAAATGCATAAGGTTAACAAATTCAGATAATATGTAATCGAATGGCGTAAACCATTTTCTCATAAAAGCGATGTATCTTTGAGAAAATAATAAAGCTACGTTTTGAATCGAATTTCCGGTTACGACTTCACGAAAAAAAAATTGACGCCGTGACAAGAATAGCTTATATGTCGACAGGTAATTAATTTCTCAAAAATGGAAAACGCTGTTCGATTCCAAATTATGTTCAGCTTCAATCTGGCTCGAATATGCAATCATTATAATAATAATAATAAATGAAAGTCAGATCTCAGTTGGCACGAGCGTGCAAAAAAAAAAAAAAAGCAAACACCATGTCCAATGCATCATGTCTCTAAGGTGAACATGTTAAATTTCTGTATTAGTGTTATAAGCAATGACTCTTGACATAAATTTATACTTTTTCTAGTGAAAGATGTGTTTTTTACTGGCCAAACCCGTTTTCGAGCTAAGTTAAATTAGCATCGGCCAAACTATTTTATCCTTATGCCAATTGGATAAACTAGTTTTTTCTACACCAAACTTGTTTATCTAAATGCCCATAGGATAAACTAGTTTTTTCTATGTAAGAGATGTAATATTTCATTTTTCTTTCATACTTAACCATTAAACCCCCAAAACTATTCAGGGAATCACCTTATCAGAAAGAACCTATATACAAATTATATGAAGCAAATCCGTAATGGGTCGAAAACCATTTATCTAAATTATGGAGGGGGGGGGGTTAACCTACATTGTCCTTTTTTACACTTAAACAATAAACAT
Organism: Maratus speculifer; assembly: GCA_964019185.1. Taxonomy (NCBI): domain Eukaryota; kingdom Metazoa; phylum Arthropoda; class Arachnida; order Araneae; family Salticidae; genus Maratus; species Maratus speculifer. The sequence goes on from OZ025295.1 coordinate 94,754,065, forward strand.
CCACAACTAATCATGGAGGCGCCTTGTCTGAATGATCCTATATCTAAAATTTTAAATGAAAACTGATAATTCTGCATCAAAAATCCATTTCTCTAAATTAACGGTGGGGGACTAGCCTCCCGTTCGCTCCCCTTTATTCTTATCCAATGAATTCCCAAAATTAATCAGAAAAGTACCTTATATCAATGAACGCGCATCCGAAATTTGAAGCAAATCGGATATTTCTATCACGAGTTATCGCGTTACGTACATACGTACGTACATTCGTACATACATACGTACTTAATGCATACAGAACTTGCGAGCCCATTGTTTCTCAGGCTTTGACACCTGTAAGCTAAAAACACGTAAAATTAAATTGGCCTAGGATAAACTAGATCAGCCTAGGACAAACTAGAATGTTGGCGCTGGGGCGGTCATTGAATTCAATAAAATCACGCCAAATTGAATTGGCCTAGCATGAACTAGATCGGCCTAGGAGAAACTAGTTCAGACCAATAAATAGCAGGCTAAACTAGTTTATCCTATAAGAGTTAGGCCAAACTAGTTTGGCCTAGGAAAAACTAGTTTGTCCGATGGGCGTTAGGATAGACCGGTTTGGCCTAGGACAAACTAGTTTATCCGATGGGCGTTAGGATAGACCGGTTTGGCCTAGGAAAAACTAGTTTATCCGATGGGCGTTAGGATAGACCGGTTTGGCCTAGGAAAAACTAGTCTATCCGATGGGCGTTAGGATAAACTAGTTTGGCCTAGGCCAATCTAGTTTGGCCTAAAAGCGGGTTTGGCCTGTAACATATATATATATATATATATATATATATATATATATATACAGGGTGATTCAGCTCGTCGGTGACAAAATTTAAGGATCGATAGAGCACACCTAGACGAACATTTTTGAATAGGGAATGTAGGGTCCCTGACGCGATGGTAAGGCGCTAGGCGCTTTCGAAAATTTGGGTGCCGAAATTCGAAACGTCATAAAAACTAGGGAAATGGTTAGATTTTCTTGCTTGTTGCGTCGAAATGATTCTGTTTGTTTAGACTTTCTTCAGTACCAATTTGATAAGCGTATCTCTTAAAACATGGATAGGGGGCGCTGCAGACTTTGGAGAGCTAGACAACTACTTTAAGCCCGTTATTTTGATAATTTAACACATGCTCGCCAAAGTTTATACTCTAACTTAAAGTTTGAACCCAAAAGTAGAGCCCTGCAAAAAGCGTAAGAGCCGGAATAAAATGTCAAAATACAGGGTGGTCGAAACTCGAAGGCTCCTAAGAGATAAACAAACAGATTTCTTGACTTATGGCATGCATTTTCATGATTCTGTTTGCTGGGGCTCTCTGAAACTCAGTTGAACGGTACAAAAAGAAACATCGATAGGGGGCGCTTTGGGCAAAAAACATAATTCGTTGACATTTCGGACGCTAACTGGAAACGGGGCGCTACGATCAGTTAGAAACAAAACAAGAGAGTAATTTACTTATCATAAGAAGCTATTAAAACTGCAGTTTGTTTGTTTTTTTTAACAAACATAGCTGGTTTCAATCATGCACAATGCGCGCAATAAAATTTACATAAGGTGCCTTTTGCTGATTTATGCAAAAGATATCGTACCATATCGATATGCAAAAGATACGTAATGCGTAGACGACAACGCGAGATGACGTAGTTGTATGCGCAGACACGTCTTTTGAACGTGCGGTACCTACTTAAGCTTCGGGTTACTTGTCTGCAGATCGGTAGTAGGATGGAACGGTACACAAACTCTGAATTGGCTGACATGCATTTGGCGTATGGCGCTGCTGGTTGTAATGGACGAGCCGCTCAGCGGTTGTACGCCGAGCGTTACCCCAACAGGCAAATCCCCTGCCATGCCTTCTTCGCTCGAGTACACCAGAGGTTGTCCACAACGGGATCTTTCGACGGAGGCAGGCCTGAACGGGAGCGATCAGTGAGCACCCCCGACAACGAAGAGGCTGTGCTTAAACTGGTTGAGGACAACCCAGGTCTTAGCACGAGAGATATCGCCAGACATGTTGGCATTTCGCAAGCAACTGCGTGGCGCATCTTACGTTCCCGGAATCTGCACCCCTACCACATCCAGCGGGTGCAGTTGCTCAGAGAGCAGGATTTTGGCCCTCGAGTGGAATTCTCAAGATGGTACTTGGCGATGAGATCCAGGGATCCCCGTTTTGTAAACAGCATTTTGTTTACGGACGAGTCCACCTTCAGCCGGGAGGGAATGTGGAACGCCCACAACAGTCATGTGTGGTGTGATGAAAATCCACATGAAACCAGAAGCCGAGCAGCTCAGGAGCGTTTCTCAGTAAATGTGTGGGCCGGCATTCTGGGGGATTGCCTCATTGGCCCTTATTTGTTACCTGAACGGCTGACAGGTGGAAATTACCTGATTTTCCTGGATCAAGTGCTGCCGCAGCTTCTGGAGGAGGCGCACGTACCCGAAGGTTCGCGTCGCCAGATGTGGTTCCAGCACGATGGAGCTCCGGCCCATTACACGAACGACGTGCGTCTCCATCTAAACGCAAGGTATGGCCAGCGGTGGATCGGGCGTGGGGATCCAGTTCACTGGCCTGCCCGATCACCAGACCTCACCTGCTTGGATTTCTTCCTTTGGGGTTACCTGAAGGCCGAGGTATACCATACACCTGTCAGCAGTGCTGAAGAACTTGTGGCGCGCATTGTGGCAGCTGCAGGGCAGATCAGAGATACTCCTGGCATTGTTGGAAACACACAATCCTCAATGCGACGGAGGTGCGAAGCCTGCATCATGGCCCAAGGTCGAAATTTCGAGCATCTTCTGTAGTGTTATTTTTTGTAAATAAATTTCCAGTATCATTGATGTTTTTGGTCTAAATTTATTCAGAAGTGTTGAGCAGAGGTAGAAAATGTGTTTTCATTATTACTAACTGATCGTAGCGCCCCGTTTCCAGTTAGCGTCCGAAATGTCAACGAATTATGTTTTTTGCCCAAAGCGCCCCCTATCGATGTTTCTTTTTGTACCGTTCAACTGAGTTTCGGAGAGCCCCAGCAAACAGAATCATGAAAATGCATGCCATAAGTCAAGAAATCTGTTTGTTTATCTCTTAGGAGCCTTCGAGTTTCGACCACCCTGTACTTTGACATTTTATTCCGGCTCTTACGCTTTTGGCAGGGCTCTACTTTTGGGTTCAAACTTTAAGTTAGAGTATAAACTTTGGCGAGCATGTGTTAAATTATCAAAATAACGGGCTTAAAGTTGTTGTCTAGCTCTCCAAAGTCTGCAGCGCCCCCTATCCATGTTTTAAGAGATACGCTTATCAAATTGGTACTGAAGAAAGTATAAACAAACAGAATCAGTTCGACGCAACAAGCAAGAAAAACTAACCATTTCCCTAGTTTTTATGACGTTTCGAATTTCGGCACCCAAATTTTCGAAAGCGCCTAGCGCCTTACCATCGCGTCAGGGACCCTACATTCCCTATTCAAAAATGTTCGTCTAGGTGTGCTCTATCGATCCTTAAAGTTTGTCACCGACGAGCTGAATCACCCTGTATATATATATATAGATAGATAGATAGATAGATAGATAGATAGATAGATAGATAGATAGATAGATAAATAGATATGTGTGTGTGTAATTATGCACATGTATGACATTTTAAAGTTAGGAGCCAGAAGATGCATCATCGGTTTTCCCTTTATGAAGCACAGAGTTATGGCAAGCGAGAAAAAAATAAATGTAGAAGATTCATTAAACTAAGCATTGGCTACTGCAACATAGTTTATTAAACTGTAGTTATATAGAGCGGGAAATGCTCTCTTCGCTCGCCGTCTTTAACCGAATCATCGAAAAGAAGAAATAAGAAAAAACGCCTTTCATTATCTCTCAGCTTCCTCACTTAAATCCAAAACTAAAAATCTTCCAGAACATTCTACATTCTCTAACCATGGTTTTTCCATGTAAACAGAATTTCATGTCCAGCGTCGAGATTAAACATATTATTCTCGAATGTTTCAGCCTATAATTTTTATTTTAAAAAATTATTATATAACTAATTTATATTCGAAACCAGAATACGAATATTCTGCAGACGATATTCAATTACAGGTGATTAATTTTTAAAAAAGAAGAAAAAAATGAATTTATTGATACGCAACAAATATCGAATGCGAAATAAATTAAAAATAAATAAAAAGAATAAAATTTGTAAAAGATATAGTTTTGGAATAAATTTAATAAGGCTTTCTAAGAAAAGGGGTTCATAAAAACATGGAAAAAATGAGTTTTATTAGGAATTTTAAGAGATAAAGATTAATTAAGAATATTTTTAATTTAGAGCCATTTTTTAAATTTACGCATATTGGAATACATGTTTTTTAAAGCGAAGTAAAAATTAAGAATTTATATCGTTTTTATAAAGATTAATAGATTAGATCTAGTAACAGGATTTTAATTTAATAAATTGAAATAAGTACAGAATATTATTAAAAGGAAATTAATATAGAATAAGATTAATTTTTTAGAAAAAAATAAATTTGTAACGTATATATATATATATATATATATATATATATATATATATATATATATATTCTCTATATAATAAAAGCCTAAGTCATGTGACTGTCATCAACATTTCCGGGCTTATCCACTTCACTCTGTATGTGCTATGCAGCCAATTTCATGTTAGCCAGCGCAGGTGATAAGTCGCCAAATAATTGCTATTATAAGCGCATTTGACTGTCATCAATAGTTTGTCGCGATGACCACTTCCCTTTTTATACGCCAATCGGCCAGTTTTAATCAAAATTATTTTTCCGGATAAAGGTGTATAAAGTTACACTTTTATAGAGATCGCTAGAAAAAGATAATATTTGAGAGATGAATTACATTGAAGTACATGCATATTTTGGATTACTTCAGTGAAATTTAATTTAACTTCCAAAAATCTATTTCCACCAAAATAAACAAAAAAAAAAAAAAAAGATTCATTCACCACTGACTGATAAAAAAATATTTATGGAGGTAATAATTTATATAGCAAGTTCTCCAACCATCAATCTTGCCTTGCAAAAGTTCGAGCATGTAATCCAATCAAACTTCAGTTTCATTCTGCTATGTGAAATACTATACAACTCAACTTTCAAAACGTTTTCTTGACAAAGCGAAATGTAAATAAGCCAACTCAGGTAATATTTTTATAATTAAATGATTGGCATTAATGAACGATATTTTGGTCTAATATAAGGGTAGACATCATAAGGTCTTTTTACAGTAAAAGCTAATGACCAAATCCTAAGATCTGGAGACCAAACTGGTCACCAGGGCGACTAGTATATATATATTAGTGAATTTTGTTTTTGTATGTCTTGGTAACCCAAAATTCGCATTATTTTGCTTTTTCATGGCTAATGCAAAGATGAAACCACACACTTCATTTGTAGTTCCAAAGAATTTGGGCCTGAGGATTCTGCTTTGATTCTGCAAAATAACTTTTGTATCCATTTATTTTATTTCATTTTATTTTCTTCCTTTTAACAAAGTGGTAATTTTGTTTTAAATTCAGTGGTTCATACATTGTAATACAATTAATGGTTTTATATATATATAACTATAATAAAAAATAAGATATTAGTATAATTTTTTTTATAAATGCTTACTATTTTGTTAAATATGCTATGTTTCTTTAAAAAGATTTATGATTTTGATGGCTAAACGAGTTATAGAAAAATATTTAAAGAAGTTTCTCTCAGGAAAGGGATTTCTCAGATGTTAACAAAACACGACATTCGTTACTGCTGATATTAGATTGGGTGGCAATGCTATTAATAAAATAGTAGTTGCAAAGTTCTGTTCCTCAGATTAGATATTCAGAGTCAGTAGTAAATGTTATAAAATACCTATTAATTCAATTATTTCTAAGTTTCATTAATGGCGTACATATATAATTATCATGAAGTGGTAGATTCATTAAAGTTAAAACTTTTATTCATTTATCATAAGAATATTTTTTTCTTCATTTTCTTGTCTCAAGAGTGTATTCACAATTTCATGTTATTTGACGAGAATAAACTTGTTTTAAATGTCTTTTAGAAAGTACGCTTTAAAATGTAAAAAACGAGATCACAGCGCAAGATTAACAATCAAAAACAATTTATTTAAAATAATAATAGGGGTAATTTGGTAGTGGACCAGGCAAAGATAATTATAAACATTGACATACATCAAAGAAATGGACACTAATATTGTTTTCATGGTAAATATATGTATATAAATATATATATTTATATATATGTGAACAAACCCATAAAATAACAAACTAAAACAAGACAAAAGGAGTTCGCAATATTCGAACAATAATGAAATATTGTCAAAGTGGTATTGGTTATGTAGATATGTATATATATATATGCACACTATCTACCAATAAGTATTTGGAAACTTTCAATTTTTTGACATTTTGTCAAATATTTAAAAATATACTTGTCGGATTCTTCTGAAACTTCAGGATTATGAAGATTATGTGTGACCTCATATTTATCAACATCCATTTGATAAGCAGGGCAGTTAGGAGGCCGATAAAAAATTAAAGAATAACAGAAATATTTGGGATCATCCTGTACATGAAAATGCACGAAACAATTTATCGCTACAGAATAGAAATATGTGGATACTGCACAAGATGTACAATGATTTTTGTAAGAATAGCATGCATATTCATGGAGAAAGAGTGATTTTTTTATTCAAAAATTCAGGTATGTTTTTTGTTTATATCATGCAGGGTTTTTGACCAAATTTAAAGCAAATTTCAGACATATTGGCAAAATATATTAGAAAAAATATAGCGCAATTGGAATATAAATATATTAAGTATTTTATAAAATATGAGTAGTTTTATGAAATATTTTTTATCTGCGCATGCGCGAACGATAAAAACGATTCTTTTACATCATTCAATAACCAATTCTATGGAGCAACTTATAAAAAAAATCCAATCAAATATCGTGAAAATTCAAAAAGATATCATTATTATAAGTAATCTGTTTTTACATTGCTCTCTAAAAACGGCTGAATGATAAGGGATTCTCCGCAAATTCACATTTTTTATTAACTGACTTTTAGGAAAAAAATTGTACTATTTAATTAATACAATATCTAATACAATATTGCTACTAATAAGTATCTTGACGTCTGTGATAGAAAAGAAAAAAAACTTTTATTCTTTTCTTATAAGATATTATTTTAAGTTATTTATCAATGCTTACTATTTATTTAAATATGCTAAGTGTATTTTGAAAGATTTGTGATTGTGAAGGCTAAACGAGTTAGAGAAAAGTTATAAGCGAAGTTAGTCTCAGGAAAGTAATTTCTCAGATGCTGACAAAGCACGATATTTTTCGCTGCTTATATTAGATTGAGTGGTAATACTATTAATTAAATAAGAGTTGCACGATTCTTTTGAGATTAGATATTCATAGATATAAGCGCTGCAAAGTACCTATTAATTTAGTTAGTTCTAAGATTCAATAATGGCGTATACAGGTAAATTTCACGAATTGGTAGATTACATTAAAGTGAAAACTTTTATTTATTTATTATAATAATACTTTGTGTCTTCATTTGCTTATCTGAAGAGTGTATTCGTATTCTCATATTAGTTGATGAGTATAAACTTGTTTTAAATGACTTTTGGAAAATACACTGTAAGTGCAAAAAATAAGGTCACAGCGCAAGGTTAACAATCACAAAAATTTATCTAAAATAATAGTAGGAATATTTGGCAGTGGAGTAGGCAACGATAATTATAAAATTTGATATACAACAAAGAAATGGGCAAGGGCATTTTTTTATTCTAAATATATAAATACATACAACTATACTAAAAATAAGATATTAGTTCAATTTATTTATAAATGCTTATTATTTAGTTAAATGTTCTAAGTGTCTTTAAAGAGATTTATGATTTTGATGGCTAAACGAGTTAAAGAAAAGTATTTAACGAAGTTTCTCTCAGGAAAGTAATTTCTCAGATGCTGACAAAGCATGACATTCTTCACTGCCTATATTAGATTGGGTGGCAATGTTATTAGTAAAATAATAGTTGCAGGGTTCTGTAGATATTCATAGTAATAAATATTCTAAAATATATATTAATTTAATTACTTCTAACTTCCATTAATGGCTATACAATAATCATAACTTCATATAGTTATCATGAAGTTGTAGATTAGATTAAAGTTAAAATTTTTTTTCATTTATTAACACTATATTGTATCTTTATTTTGTCAACTGAACAGTATATTCGTATTCACATATTATATGATTCACATATATTTGTTTTAAATGACTTTTAAAATAAATATTGTATTTTACACTGTAAAATACAATACAAAATGACGGGCTGTGCATTTAAAATGAGATTATAAAACCAGATTAACAATAAACGACAATTTATTTGAAATAATATTATGGGTATTTGGAAGAGCAGCAGTCAAATTCTATTATAAACGATTAGAAAAAAAGATACTTAAAACTGAGAAAGGGGCTATTTTCTGAAAATACTCATTAAATTCAAACGCCAGATGATATAAAATTGCCTTCCCAATTGTCTTCATGAACGTGAGAAAACTACTTTACTGCTCTATAATATATCACTTGAATCACTAAAATGGTACTATGTGAATACAACAATAACAATTTACTCCACTATAAAAAATCTCTTAATTTACTTAAGTATATTGAAATTGCTCTATATAAATACTACCTGAAACATTTTAATGCACTGTAAATAGCGTTGCAAAAGTTAGCAAAAAAAAAAAAAAAAAAAAAAAAAAAACGGTTTAAACCCGGGAATAAACAGGGTTTTTAGGAATAAACCTGGATATAACCCGGGATTTTTCAGGAATAATCCGGGTTTTGGGAATAAACCTAAGAATAAACCTAGTCTGGAAATGAATCCGGGAATAAACCGAATTTTTGCAACTCTAACTGTAAAATATCACTTGAATCACTGAAATATAACTATATATATTCATCAATATATATTTAAAGTACTGTAACAAATTACTTTAATCACTGATGTAATATTATATAAATTCCACGATAAACACTCTACTTCACTATAAATTATCACTTGAATTATTAAAATAGTGCTTTCTAAATACCACGATAAACACTTTACTTCTCTAAAAAATATGACTTGAATTACTCAAATCGACAACAAAACAAATACAATTAATAGGAAGCACCATGGATTCCAACAGTTTTTTTATCGTAAACAGAAAATGAATTTATTTCCAATTTGGTCAGCTTTCAGTCATAGACTGTTTTTCGAAACTGTTAATGGGCAAACTTAGCGTTCAAAACTCGACGGTGTTCAAATGAAGACAGAATTACCAAAATATCATAACAGAAAGTATGCCTTATGCTAATTAAGAATTAAAGTTTTTCGTTGCAATCCAATGCTAAATTGAGAATAGCCTGCCTTTTAAAACCAACCTGACATTTTGAAGCTTATAGCAAACTATCTACCATCAAAGAAAAAAATGCCTGAATTTAAATATTAAAACCTATACTAATGATACAAAAACGATTTGTCTAGATATGTAAAAAGCCGGGAAATTGTCAAATTCATGCCATGGTGAATAAGTTTGTAAACATGCATTGACCTATGTAGCACATTAAGCGTTTTAAGAGTGTAAAATGTTATCAGATAATTTTGAAATACATAGTTACCATGCAAATTGCTCATAAGTACACATAATGTAAAAAAAAAAGATGGATTTTGTGTACATAGAACATAATCGTGTAGTTTTAAATTAATATTCATATGTTCGAATGTATATTTTTATGTGTTTTTCGGAATTACTGATCTCTAAAGCATTTAAATTATTTGATTAAAATATTTGCAATAAGGAGTTATTATAGCAGAACTATTTGTTTACATTGGAAACATTGACTGCAAAAAGGCTTAACTTTTCATTATAAGCACAACATTAATGAAATGTAAACTGGGGCAAATTCAATGGCAATATGCAATCAAGCGTGGTCTCAAAATACCGTAATAATATAGTTAATGTTCATTAATATAAACCGAAGTTATCGTAAATTTTGGCCTAAATGTAGTCAATACATACAATAGTAATCCATGATTGTATACTACGACATTTTAAAATATTTTTATATTATTATATATATTTTGTCATTAGACTATGAAAAATGACTTTTAAATTCACGCTGTTTCTCATTTGAATAACATCAATATTTCGAAAAGCATTTATCTTCTCAAAATCTTGCTTATCCATAGAAATCCACAGGCTAGAAATAAGAATCATAATTTCAGATTGGAAGAATTCTCCTTGACAACATGTATTTTTAAAATATAAATTTGGGCGGATGTATTTTGCATTCATAAGGATATTTCTTTCCTTTTAAATCTTAAAATTTGTATTTATCACCTTTGTGGCAAATCATTATTCATTTTGACGGAAAGAATCCTGAACGAAAAAGTATTTTAAAATATTTATTTATTTATTTATTTATATATACATTTTTTGTAAAATATATTATTATATATTTAAATTTTGCTTATTATAGGGGAAACACATTGGTACATGGGGTACATTGGTACAAGATAGATATTTTTAGTTGATTTATTTAAAAGTTTTTGGATTTTTCTCATAAAATTTGTAAACAGTGAAGACTTTCTTCGGATAAAAGTTTGCTGGGAAAGGATTTGCAGTTTTTTTAGAAAAGTTAACTTTTAAAACTGTTTTATTGTAATTTTGTAATAAGGTACCCTGGGGTAATAACGCCGCGTTAAGGTTCTACCAATTTTCACGGCTTAGTTTTAGATTGTATTTTTCAAACAAATATAGGATCTGATACAGCAACTCATTGACTATCTATATAAAATAAAATAATTTAACAGATATGTATTCATAAAATGTAATGGCGTTTTTTCTTGACCAATGCTATTTGGCGTTATTACCCACCTATATGGGTAATAACGCCATGCAAACAAAGCTATGAAATAAGATGAAATAATTGCATGTAGATAGCCCAATTCTAAAAATACAAACTCTACAAACTTAGAAATTGACAAATTGCATTCTAAGCTATTGAAAATGTTCAATTTTTTGTAAAAGTGTAAGAAAAATAAAGGTGTGGTGTGGGAGGGGGGGGGGGTGAGGCAAAAGAATATCAGACCGTGAGCTTCTTTTCGCTTAAAAAAGACCGCTTAAATAGAAATATGAGAAACATTGCACAGTTTTAACTGTGTTTATTTGAATCAGTATTTAGGATGTAGCTCGGCCACTGTAAGGAATCGACCGGGGTATTAATGTCAAGGATTGGCGTTATTACCCCGATATAGTTATTGCGCAGTACATTTTAAATTACAAATTATCTCGAGAAGATATCCAGAATCTTCAACAACATTTTAAAAGTACATGAAATGCACTACAAATTTATGTAATTAACAAAGTATTTCCGGATAAAAAGATAGTCTTCACATCACAAAACGTATGTCGCAAATTTTAGATCAAGCGTTAATTTTAGTTGTTTGTAAAAACAATAAGACCTAAAAATGAAACAAATTAACTTGAAGCTGTTTTTTGCGATTTATATGACTCAAAACCCTTTTACGCAGAGCACATGGGTGTCATTTACCTGATTATTTCATAATTATGCAAAATATAAGCACTTGGCGTTATTACCCCACCTGGCGTTATTACCCCAGGGTACCTTACTTTGAAAATCTATTTGTAACATTATAATCAGAATTCCATTTAATTCCACATAACGTATGCTTATGACATTTATTTTCACGCTGTCTTGAACTATAAACTTTGCCGTGATGCTTTTTTTCAAGAATCTACTACTGGGATAATTTATATGGGATACAGTCTGGGATAATGGGATACAGTCTTTTTGGCGCACATTGGTATCTGTACCAATATACCCCAGAATAGATTGTAATCTGGTATAACATTTCTTTTTCAAAGTATTTCTTTTAGATGAAGCAGTTTGCAGTAACCAGAAAGGTTAATTAAAAATTTTACTATACGAATGAAACAAGCTCCAAAACAACCTGCACACGCTTCAGAAACAGAAAGTGAAACAGATTACTTCAATTGCAGTCTACAGAGCTCAGAAATCAGCATCAGTCTGGTAGATCCAATATCTCAGTTAGTGATTAAGTGTTAGTAACATTTGCTGGAATGAAAAGATTAATTTATTATGTTGGCCAGATTGCAGTTAAGAATACAGAATCTGAGTTTTACGTAAATTGTTTATAAAACTGACTGCTCAAAATTTTATTTCTCTGAACAAGTTCAAAGAAGAATTAGTGATATTTCAGATGTATGTTTTATCATTCCAGTGCGTACATTTTGCGGTGGTACTGCTAGAGCTGCAATATTATTATCTTTTGCTGTTGAGTTAAGTGACTATAATGTCCACTAGTTGTATAAAAATTCTACTATTATTTTTACTCATGTTTTGTCTGATGTTTTCATTACATTGATGCAGTTCAAATTAATATATCCAGTGGATCTTTTTAGGTAGCTTTCATTCCAAAAAGAAAAAAACTACCTTTCAGAGCCGTCCGGAGGAAGGCACTTCCAGAAATTTTGCTATATTTTAATCGATCGTGACCCCTAGATCCCAGAACCATTCTCCGGTGAAATGTTGACTCACATATATATATACTACATATATATATATGTGTGTGTGTGTGTGACATTTTTAAGTTAGGAGCTAGAAGCATCCTCAACGGGTTCCCCTTTTTTAAGCACAGAGTCATTGCAAGCGAGGGAGAAAAAAAATAAATGTAGACACTTCATTGAACCACACATTTGCTGTTCCAAAAAAGTTTATTAAAAGGCAGGCATATAGAGCGGGAGATGCTCTATTCGAATAAGAATATTCCACCATAAAAATATTATTCCGCAATTCTTCTTAACAGAATCATCGGAAGAAAAGGAAAAATATCTCTCATCACCTCTCAGCTTCTTTCTTCAATCTAAAACCAAAAACTTCCAGAATATTACATAGTCTCAAACCATGATTTTCCCATGTAAACAGAATTCATGTCCAGCATCGAGTTTAAACATTTAATTCAGATGATAATTTTTATGTTAAAAAAGTATTATTTAACTAATTTATAATCGAAATCAGAATTCGAATATCCTGCAGATGATATTTTAAAACAAAAAAGAAAAGAAATAAATTTATTGATATGCACAAATATCAAACGTTGAAGGGGAAAAAATAGACAAATAAATAAATAAAAGGAATGATATTTTTTGAAAGGTAGGGTTTTGGAATAAATTTAATAAGACTCTTTAAAAAACGGGTTGATAAAAACAGGGAAAATGACTTTTATTTGGAATATATAAAAATAAAGTTTAATTAAGAATATTTTAAATTTAGAGCCATTTTTTAAATTTACACATATTAGAAAAATTGTTTTTTTAAGGCGAATTCAGTATCCAATCAAAATTATCACATGCTCAGAGGACATTCCCATATTCCTAACTTTTGAAGCAATTGTGCATCTTCTTCGCTGAAACCTTCTGATAAATAAAGCAAATAACCTAAATGGCCGGAAACTTTTGACCGCCACTGTATATGTAAGTCAACATATCAACGGAGGTTAGTTTTGGGATCTAGGGGACATAACTGAAAAAAATATAGCGAAACGTACCGATGGGCTTTCCCTGGACGACTGCAATAGGATTTTTTTTTTTTTACTTTTTATAAGGAAAGCTACCTAAAAGTGTTCCCAATATTGCCATCACTGTATGTATTTTAAGTTATTTTCCATTTTTGTATCCCATTTACTGTTACTAATAAAAGTGTTAAGTTCCTTAAGTATTTTTCTTGTAAGTGTACCAAAGAACCCTATCCTTGAATACAAAAATTATTTCCTAAACTACATGTTACAATACAGCAAAATTTTTCAAAATTATTTATCACATTGCAACATTAGAAAACATTCTTCAATTGCATTGGTTTAAAATTTTGAAAAATCTTGATGTTCATCATAAAAGTGACAATTTTCTACAAAATGTACCAATGTACCCAGGTATCTCCTAAATACATATATAATTTTAAGAAAATACGAGAACAGTTTACCTTTTTTTAATTGTCCTTATTTTAACCCTCTTGGTAGCATTGAGGTCTATTTTGGACTCAGTTATATTCTATTTTGAATTTTTTATTATTTAATTCCAGGAAAAAAGAAATATTTTTTTATACTTACTATATGAAATAAATTTTCATCTCCTTGGAAATATTTTACTGTTTTTTGAGCATTTTAAATTGTTAAACTATAACGTGAAGTCTCTGTAAAGAGTCCTTTTTTTTAATTTGGGGCGTTTCCCTGTGTTAGTTTTTTCCGCCTGTCTATGGACTGCACAGCTCGGTTTTCGAATCTAATGATTTGTTTTTACATATTTTTTTATTTTTTCCTTTTTTTATTATTTTGTCATACTAACATAACATTCTTGATTTTTTTAATTAAATTTCTTTTCTTTGTGGCCACCAGTCATGCCTAAACAATAACATGGGTCCCATTGCATTGAAACACACTCCTGCCTTGCTACGTTGGATGTTAAGTTGCTCCACAACTATTGAATAAAAAAAGTGACTACTTTGTTTCATTGTTCCATTCTCCAAGGAAGATATAATGAATAGAATTTTTTTAAATCATTTAATAAATCCTCTAAAATATTAACCGCTTCCTTGGTTTACCCATAAGTAATACGGACAACGTGTGTTTGCTTATACCGGATTTGCCTGTACCACGTACTGGCATCCATGTTGTCATAATGATTTGCTATTCTCACCAGTAAATTTTTATCGTAAATTTTGCGTTATTTTGTCTGAGAATTTTTCTGATTTAAATACGCAAACCTTTCTGTTTCGAAAAACCGGTGTTTAAAGATTAAAACTTCTGTCATGGACATGATATGAGATGAAGACATGCAAAAAATAGACCTAAATAATTATCTAAAAGTTTTTTCAAAAATATTAAGCAGTTAAGTAGTTAAATGCTGGTAGAAGGGGATTAAAAAATGTTCAAGTGATGAACTTGATGCATTTCAATGTTCAAGTTGAAGTACATTAAAATACACAAGTTGAAGTACACCAAGTTAAAGTACATTTGTACATCAAGTTAAAGTACAACAGTTAAAGCACGTTCAACGTTTATATTCAATTAGAAGAAAATCTTTTCAAAGTCCTATTTGTTTATTTATTTATTACTACTTTTTTTCGTTTCTTTATAAAATGTTCAAATGGGCATAACAAAACACTGCGCATGAATTTTTAGTTACGTCGGATTTAAAAGTATTAAGATTCAGAGAACCAGAAAAACATGTTTTTACAAAATTTCTGCTTGTGAGTCTGAGAGACTGATTGTCTGTATGTCTATGACAAAACATTTGTGGGTGCTCTACCCCAAGAACTAATGCACGGAATTTAATAAAACTTTAAATTCTTTTTGGATCAAATCGCTCAACAGGTGGTGCTGCCGCTATTCATGATTATCGCAACTGCTCCATCTTTAGAACTAAAGCACGGAAAAATGAAAAAAAACTTTAGATTCTGTGAGACTGATATAAACTAGGTCTGATAAGTTTTTGTGCATATCGTTTAACAGGTGGCCTTGCTATTCTGCATTATTTAGAATTTTCAAAATAGCCATATTTAACGAACAAATGCATGGAATTGCATAAAACATTATATTCAATTAGTATTTGAGACAATACATTGCCGATTACGTTTTGGTGCAAATCGCTCTTAAGATGCGCTGCCATGGTGCATTATTTGTGATGACCGCAATAGCTATATTTCAAGCAATAAAGCACGAAAGTTTCTAAAACTTCAGATTAGAGTTGTTTAGTTTTGTGAGTAAATCACCTGACAGATGGTGCTACTATGCAACATTTTTTGCGATATCGCAATAAAGATATCTCAAGAACTAATGCACTTACTTTTATCAAACTTCAGATTAAGTTAGTGTCTGATAAAAAATTGATCCTTATTAGTTTTTCGTGTACATTACCCAACATGTGGCGCAATTCAGTAGATTATATTTTAGGATTTTATTATAGCTCTGTCTTAAAAACTAATGCATCGATTTCCATTAAACTTTATATTCAGATATAAATTGACGCAAGTTGTTGCTGACTAGATTTTTTTTAACCACCTATCCGGTGGCGCTGCTATGTTGCATTTTTCAGTATGCATTAGCACGCAGTTTGTGCATTAACATGCATAAAATAGAGGATTAATTTTGAGAATGCGACATCTGACTAGTTTATATGTACATATACATATATGTAGCGCAAAACGATAAAATCTAAATACATATTCACATGCTTTTATTTTTTCTATATAAAAAATAAATAAATAAATAAATAAAAAGAAACACCTGTAAGTCTATTCTATGTGCATATTTAACACATAAATAATAAAGAACATGTACTACTAGTAGTTTAAATGTAGATAAAACTTGTAGTTTAAATCTCTATATGATATAGAAAACAAAACCATAGCATATTTAAAACATGAAAGTGAAGATAATATGAACATGGAAAAAAGCCATTTATATTCCTTTCTTTGTATGTGCAATTGTTCGAAATGTATAAACAAAATTTATAATAAATCGCAATGTACCTGTCCTATGGTTAAAATGAGGTGTAAAAATATTCACAATTTTGCAGGCTTTCATTTTATAATGTAAAATAAAAGCCAACTATTTTATCAATTTATAGGTAAACAGCCTTCTTTTATTCTCATCCAATTAGTAAAGACAATATGTTTTATTAAAATATTATTGTCTGTGTTGGGAACGTAGAAAACTGTTGAATTATCGCAATATATAAACATTTATTAACAAATTTAATTTCAATTTAAAAAAAACATTCCAAATATTTGAGGTATTTATAATGATTTCTTAAGAATTTTCTTTTCTACAATATCTTATACAGGATCTATCATTATATATTTTCGAATATAGTCTTAGATCTTTAATTATAACATAGCTATATAATAAACACGAATGTGTAATTTTACCTTATAAAGTTAAGAAGGCTTCTTAACTTTTTGAAAAAAAAAATCCCCAAAAGGCCTGATTTTTTAAAACAGACACTTATTGACTTGATGGTATTGATCTTGTTTGTCAAAGGATACTGCGGCATCGCTCTCATAATTGTTTTGCATAATCCGGTTTTCATACATGTAACTCATAGGCCTGATCGAGCACGCAATCAGCGCAGCGGGCAGAATTCGCGGTTTCGTTGGATAAGACCAAGGATTCTGATAAATTCTTTCGTCAAAAAGAAATGAATGTAAATCCGGTCGCAGGAAATAGCTACTGATTTTGTTAATGTGATTAAATTTTTCTTATCGAGTTATATATTTTTTAACTTATCACATTATCGTGTTTTTAAAATCTGGAGTTTCTGACCAGAGATTGGTTTGTGAAACTCATTTCCTTTAGTGTATTGTACAATGCTAAATCTAAAAGCGATTGGATAATGTAAAAGACTTAGTTATATAATTAATAAATAAAATAAAAAATAATAATGTAATCCCAATTAAAATCATTAAAAAATATTTCACACGCAAAATTGCAATTAATGCCTTTCCAAAATCATTCTTTTTAACACTTAAAACTTATTTTTTTAATGCAGTAAGAAAACTTAGATATCCAATTTGAGATAACTTCTGAATCAAAAAGGATATTTTCTAACAAAAATACTAAGGAGCTGCATGAAATAAGTCAAGAATAAAGAGAAAAAAAGCTAAATTTTCATTTGGTAAAATAGATTAGCGTGTCCTGAAAGATCAACTACTGAAAGAAAATAATTTGAATTTCTTTTCACGAACATTTTCTCCATTTCCTTGTGTAAAAAATATCATCCTGACTATCTTTGCTTGCTATTTCACTTTAATGAAAAAAAAAGGAAGAAGAATTATCATAATATTGCAATTTTATTATTCACATAAAAAAAACCTCTAAGTCTTAATTTACAATAAATAAATAAATTGATTGGGCAGTTAATAAAAAAAAATATTTTTAAATGCACTTAATATAAGTTTAAATTGAACTTTTAAAAACTTAAATTTATTTTTTTGAATACTGTCAAAAAACTTAGACATCCATTTCGAGATAATTTCTAAATCAAAAAGGGTATTTTCGAAAACAATACTATGAACTGCATGAAATAAGTCAAGAACAAGGGGGGAAAACGCTAAATTTATATTTACTGAAATAGATTATTTGATTCGTGTCCTGAAAGCTCAACTACTGTAAGAAAATATTTATAATTTCTTTTTACGAACATTTTCTCTGTTACATATATAAAACGTATCATTCTGACTATCGGTTCTTGCTTTTTCCCTTAAATGAAAAAAAAAAAAAAAAAAGAAGAAGAAGAAGAGAAAAAAGAAGAATTATCCTAATATTGCAATTTTATTATTCAAACTAAAAAAGCATCTAAGTCTTAATTTACAATACACAGATAGATTGATTGAGATTTTATTTATTAATGCACTGAAAATACTTTTTAATTGGATTTTTAACAACTTAAACTTATTTTTTTAATACTTTAAAAACAACTTAGATATCTATTTTGAAATAATTTCTGAATCAAAAAGTGTACTTTTTAACAAAAATGCTATGAGCTGCATGAAATACGTCAAGAAAAAGGGGGGAAAAAGCTAAATTTGCATTTGCAAAAATAGATTATGTGATGCGTGTTCAGAAATCTTAACTACTCAAAGAAAATAATTTGAATTTCCTTTCACGAACATTTTCTCCATTTCCATATGTAAAACATATCTTCCTCTATATCAGTGCTTGCTTTTTCGCTTAAAAAAAGGGAAAATTATCAAAATAATGCAATTTTATTGTTCAAATTTATAAAAAATATCTAAGTCTTAATTTACAATACATAAATAGATTGACTGGGCGTGTAATAAAAAAAATATTTTTTAATGCACAAAAATTCATATAAAATGGATTTTTATAAACTAGTAAAAATAAATTATTGAAAAAAGCTTATATTTATTACAAAAAAGAAGCCTTGCATAAAGTGGGAAGCCTTAAATAAAAATTATTATTTTTCCTGTAATATTTTTTCGAAAATTTAAACTTAACATAAAATAAAAAATTAGGAATATTTCTGTTATGTTCTTATTTCGACACAAGAAAATAAAATAATGCCAAGTCAATTATGATAAATAATTTACGTACCGTGTAAATATGACTGAAATAGAGTTGGCTTATCTTAAAAAATAAACCTCAATTGCAACCTGTTCTGAAAAGGATGATTACTGCTGCGGTAAACTTCCAACAGTAAATCCGGTTAAAAATCTTATTTAGTTAATATTCATGAAGTATGCACGCCATAATTAAAGTAAACGTTATTATTCATAGAAAATTGCTACGACCGGCGCGGCGATAGTCTCTTCCGCCATATTGTAGCAACATTAAAGTGTTATTATAGAAGGCGTCAAAGTTTTTTCAACTTCTAGTCGTTGTAACAGTTAAATTCTAGTTGAGATTGAATGTTAACTTACGGTGTTAGTTTTGACAGGAAACAACTATGAATTGTCTGAACGATTATTGCACCTGAAACAAAGCAAATTTTTCAAAGCCAATCAAACGCTATGTCGAACAGCCAATGAAATGCTTGAAAAACGAAAAAGCGTGCTATGTATATTGCGAAAAATTAACGAATCCTTGGCAATTTTCGTTACCTTGAAACTTTAAAAATAGTAGCATTTTAAGCAATCATTCAATGAATAGTAGTGAATAGTAGTGAAAGATATTTTATTGTCGACAAGCCAACTTCCATCAGTAAAAACGAATGTAAATTTTTGCCGAATTTATGAGAAAAATTTGCGCATCAATAAAGCCATTAGATAAATGAAATTAAATGTATTGATGGAAGTTTGGTTAATCGGTAATCAGCCACAGTAACAAAAAACCGCCACTGTTTCCCAGTCTTCATTCATTTCTATGGTTGTAGAGCCTGTGAATTTAGAACTGGATAATTCACATGTTATTATTCCATCTTATAGTATAGTTTTTTTTCTTTGTATGGCATTATTACTCATATAGGTCGGTAATAACGTTAAATAGCATTGGTTAAGGTATTCCACCACAACATTTTATTAATAAACACCTGCTAAATTACACTTATTTGTATAAATAGTCAATAAGTTGCGATATCGAATCCTATATTTAGAAAAAAATATCTTAAATAAAGCGTTGAAAATTCGTAGAAACTTAACATAGTGTTATTATCCTCCGATACCTTAGATAGAATTTTACGAGTTTTATTAATAAGGAACATAGTAACCATGCTTTTTCAATCTTTAATACACGAATATCTAAATCACACATTGCCTAAAACTTCAAATCTATATACTGTAATTATTTAAGCAGAAATTTAGTTAAAAAACACTTAAGTAAAGAATATATTTTAATGAACAATCTAGAAAAGAATTCCGCCGATAAACTTTCCGGTACATTTAGTTACTGATATGATTAATCTGCTAATGATTAAATTTCTGTGACGTTTGACAGATAAATAAGTTCGATTTCTACGACTATGTCGAAAAATTTCATATAATTCATGGTCGAAAAAAAACCCTATAATTTTAGTTTCGCAGATTATGACACATGAGAAGTTGTACGCTGCTAAATACATTGCAACCACAATACCATTTTTATTTATTTATTCATTTTTATTTTTATTTTTGTGTGTGTGTTGGGGGGGGGGGGATTGGTAGAATGAAGAAGGAGACGTATATTCAATAATTATGCAAAGATATTTGAATTTTTTGAAAACAATTATATATTTTCTTATTAGGACAATTTTAAATTGTTTATTCAGCATCATTAAATTGCTTATTTTAATAAGCAATAATATCGCTACAAAAAAAAAAAAAAAAAAAAAAAAAAAAAAAAAAAAAAAACCTTTTACTATAGTGAGAATAACATTTAAATTTAACTACAAATAAAAATCTGTTTACGAAATAATTAATATACCGGGTGATCCAGAAGTTCCGGGAGTTTTGAAATGCTAATAATTAACAAACTACAAACAATAGAAATATGCGGTTTTCACAGAAATGCTTAGAAACTTAAGAATTTTTTTTTTTCGATGAAACAAACATATATTGTTAGTTACACTTTTTGCCAACAGGTGGCACTAATATTGATAGTATTATTTTTTATGGTTTGATACAGATCACTAAAAAGAAAGAATTGGTGTCTAAGGGTTATAAATTTTCATTATGACGCGCTTAGCTTAAAAGTACCGCCGTGAGCCGATGTAAAACAACGTGCACAGCATCTTCAGAGCAAAAAGAAATTCCATAAGAAATTTCAGTTCATCGTGAAATTACAAGTGTACTTCACTCACCATGAGCTGATGATTTCCATTGAGTATTGGCATCAAATTCTATCTCATTTACGATTGCAAGAGACTTTTTGGTTTCCTGCTTTTATTACGATCTTCCTATGAGACTTTTTCTCAAACCTTGTTTACAATATGTAATGGCCATGGAATATTTTGCAGTTTTAACTTCACGTATTGTACGATAAAAACACAACTCGACATGCGAAGAAAACTTGTCTTAACATAGCAGTTACCACCAGACAGCAGCGCCACCTGTTGCTGAAAATTTTAACTATATATAGTTAAAAAAAATTCATTCTAAACAAAAATCCCTCATGTTTCTGATCATGTATCTGAAAACCGGACCTTTGTATTGTACATAGTTTCCTAATTATTAACATTTCAAAACTCCCGAAACTTCTGGATCACCCGGTATGTGAATATATGCTTTTTCCATCGCGAATTAATAATTAATTAATCGCAAATGTAAAATATATTCATAAAAAACAAAGAATATTTTTCTTTAAATTATTGATGATTAATGAAATAATAAAATCATTGATAAAATAATTAATTAATTTTTAAACAAATTATTGATTATTCTTCTTTTTTTTTAATTTATAGAATATAATGCATCAGATAGCTTCCCCAATTGTTAATCTTGCTGTGCAAAAAATGTAATGAAGGTTTCAATCAGTTTCACCATTTTGTTTTTGGAGTATTGTTTTTCGAAAGTATCCGATTTAATTTACATTCTTTTGATAGTAACCGATTTTTCTTATTTTTATCATTTTTAAAGCTGTTCTTAATTTTTGTATCACCGGATACATTAAAATTCATTTTTCTTCTTTATATGTATTTTTTGTCTTTAATTTCTGAATTGATACGTAAAAATGGATTTATTTCAAATTAAATCTTATAATTTTAGGTTCAAAAGATGAAAACTCGTTTTTTAAAAATATTATCCCCTGAATTAATGCACGATTTTTGTATAAAGTGTTGATTTTCATAGGACTTTTCTATAACGAATCAAATAAAATGCGATTGTTACAAAGTAAATCTGCATAATTGATAAAAAGTTTCCATTTGCTTTGTCAAAATAAGTTCATTTTGTACAGAACAGAAGTTCAAAAACAAAGCCGGTGAATTTCAACTTTAATCAGTTCAGATTAAAGGCAGTATCACAAAGCTTAAATGTTCTAAACCAAATCAATGTGAATGGGAAATAAGCCTGTATATTGTTCAAAGCTAATAGCGTGCGTTTACACATTCAACTAACTGATGCTATTTCATAGTATTTTATGCTTTGAACATAATAACGTAAAAAGTTAAACTCACTGATATGTTTTGTAAAATGAGTTATTTTATACCATTTTATCGTTGTAAAATTGAAAAACAGCAATTTTACTGTTTTTGAGCATATGCATAAAATTCCATAAATTAAGGTACAGAAAATGCGAAAGTTAAGAAAATAGGTAAAAAAAGCTTCAAACAGGTTTAATCATTTTAAGACATCGCATAGCAATCATTTTCCTTTCATAGTGTAACACCAATTATTCTAAGCATTCTTCTATTCAAATTTTCATTTCAAATAATTATTTCTTTTAAGTTAGATTTAGACAAATATTATAGTTTAATATAAACATTATTCTAAGTATTACTTCTATGAACTATATTTGATTTAAGGCTGTTTTCAGTATTAAATAAAAGTATTACTATTTAGAAATCTAACATTTGTGAAATGTTTAATTTGTAGGCTATTTTTTATTAAAAAAAATATATATAGTTGTAATAAACACAAAACAAATTAAAGAGGTACTTTGTTTTGATTATTGCATTAATCAAAACTGGTTTTAGATATCATCTAGTTTCCTTTTTTATCTCCATTGACGTACATTACGTTACTAATCGTACGCAGGACGGAGATACATCTGATAAGTCCAAGTTATATTGTTTACAAACTTAAAATTGCCGCTAGTAACATTGCAGTTAACAACACGAAAACCTCTTTGCATTTTTCGAAGGCTTAGGTTTATAACTCATCGCTTTGCCTCTGAAATGGCAAAATCCTATTTTTTTCTTTGATTCTAAAGTGCTTCTGGTGTTAATAGTTATCTAATAGGTCAATCCTTTTTTACCTCAATAAAGTTAAAATGTTAGCATAAATCTGTACTCTCCAGTAAATATCAATATAAATTTCAACAATATTTTTTCTCAGCATATATCGAGGTTCTTTATCTCTCTCTAAGCTTAACATATTTCAATAATAATTATGTATTTTTTAAAATGCGTACCAAGATTTCAAACATTCCGAAAAATATTCAAAGTACTTATGACTGTAAAAAGATCTAAAAATCCGGAGATTAAAGAAAGATAAAGAAATTTCCTATCTCCGTGCTGTAAAAAAAGGAAGTTGGAATTTCTAAATTTCAATGAAAAAGAAGGATATTAAATTTCACCATAAAATAACAAGGATTTAACATTTTTCTTCTCCACCAGGTAAGTATCCTTCAGTGACAATACTGTGGCTAAATCTAAGCTTAAAAACAACCGTTTCGTTGATTCACAAACTTTCCAGATATCAGTGTAAATCCACTCATTACTCACAAGTCACTTGTTACTCAACGAATTGTCCATAACAAGACAATCAAAATGATAGTAGAACCATTTACACAAATTTTAATAACTGCACTCACATAGAGCTAACGCTCGTAAACAACTGTACTCTCCGGCTATATTTACAAACCACAAGATGTTGCTATTGTAATTAATTTAAACCTTAACGATAATTAAATTGTACGAATTTTCAACGCCGTAATATCTGTTTATGTCAGCAATTAATACAATTTTTAGAAATAATCATGATAGATCACCATAATTGTAATACTCTGTAGATAAACAAAACAGTGCGCCAAATTTTAAAATTGTTTTTTTTTTTTTTCATAAGATCTTGCAAATTTTCATCTAGCTATAAGAGAATTTTATACAGACTGTAATTTATTAATACTGTTTTAAAAGAATCTGCCATTAGTTTCTCTAACAATAGACTTTAATTAATTATTTTAACAGAAAAATGTAATATAAGGTCTTTCTTCATTGGAAGCATTATTTTAAATAAAAATAGGTATATTTGTTATATTCATAAAAAATAAAAACAAACTGCATTTTTTACTTAATAAGTGGAAATAATGAATAACTGAATATACTGATGATTATAAACATTATATATAATAAAACGTTCAGTATAATATTACTTTTATGTAGCTAAAGTCTTTTATCATACATGAAAATCCTTATTTAAACACTTTATTTTTTCTTTGTCGTTTGCTAAAATTTATATAGTTTCTGTTTCTTGTTGTAAAAGTTTTAAACTTCGAAGCTACTTTAACCAGATGATGTTATTCCCAAACCTCTAAACAAAACATTCCTAAAATTTTAGTCATAGTTTTAAAATAATTTTCTCTACGTTGTTTTAAAAGATCAATCATTTAAAGTATAATTGAAAACTGAAATTATGAATTTTTGTTTTGATCTTTACCTTATTTATAGTATTTGCAAATTATTGTTAATACAAGTAATCATGGTTTAAACAAATTCATAAATGAATTTCAATAACGTTGAAAACGAAGAATAATTTAATATTTGTTTGATATTGCCGCCTAATACGTTCATGTTAAGACATAAAAAATGTAGATGATTTTCAATATATGTTTACAGGATTACAATTGTCTCAAGCATTTATTCGAAGAAAAATGATTAAAATACGTAAATTAACTTTTTTTCTAAAATCTTTATCAAATTTTTTAGGAAATACAATTATTAAAAGCAAAGCATGCGTTTGAGGATATTTATTAAATACATTTTTTTAATTAAATGTGTTTATTTTTAAAGAAATGTTAAGAAATATTTTTCCATATCAAACAAATGCTTACATAGG
Source organism: Maratus speculifer (assembly GCA_964019185.1). Lineage (NCBI taxonomy): Eukaryota > Metazoa > Arthropoda > Arachnida > Araneae > Salticidae > Maratus > Maratus speculifer. The sequence continues at coordinate 94,779,432 of OZ025295.1, forward strand.
TCATATTTGCATATATTCAATGAAACCTTCTTAAGACGTTTTCCAATTGAATGGAGTGTAAAATCTCCTAAACAAGGAAAAGTTCTTAAATGGTAAATTTAGCAATTTTAGAAAAGTTAATAGTTTAAGTATTGATACTCTACTGAGTTTTTTTTTTTTTTTTAATCTTTGAAAAATAATACAAGGGGTACATTTTGTAAAAGTGAGTCTTTCTTAAGAAATTCAAATTGCTTTCACGCTTAAAAAATACGGATACTTCTAGGTTAACCCGTCGACCAAAAAATTATCGCCAAACTATAAGATTAAATGCCAGTAATGGATGATCGTGAATGTCGCATTCAATGACATTAAATGCGATTCACGTGTTTAAAATGTCACTAAGTGATTTTTAATTCGACTTTTTATTAATATTTTTATTAATATTCTACTAATTTTTTGTTTTTTCGTTGTTTAAAATAAAAATTATGTCAACATGTATAATTTGGCTATTAGTTTGGCGATTTGTATAATTTGGTGAAATTGGTCGACGGGATAACCTAGAAGTACCAAAATACGTAATAAAATAGAAATGCATCATTACCCTAGAAACTCTTTATTTAATTCAAAACAAAAATTTCTCTTTAAGCATCATTTGATATACTATTGCAAAAGAAATCGATTATAGTTTTTCGTTTCCTTTTTTTCGAAAACAGTCAATTTATAACATGACCTTTATATAACATGACCCATTAAGCTTTTGTAAACTTATTCAGGCCCATTTTTATCTCTTTCGATAAAAAGCCGAAATATTTCTAGTTCTTTTATAGCTTCCGAAAAAATAGAAATATCCACATCTTCTTCATCAATTTCGCTTATTTCTATAATTTTCTGTTATTTCACAAATATCATACACAGTAAACTTTTCACACAGTACTCCTTGATCTTTTCCGATGCATACTCCTGAAATGATGCAGTGAAATACATCTTTTTTAGAGAGGGTTCTGTCATCCTCAATATGAAATACATATTATTCTGTTGATTAGCCATCCAAAAATCCTGCTTTCTGAAAGCTATTACAATTGTAGATGGTGTTATTGATTCCCGTGCAGGTAAAATAAAATGAATTCATTCGAAAACGTTCACATTTTTTTAATTCTCTGGTACCTACAAGTTTATCAATAATCCATTTCACTAGCCGTTTTCTATAGTGCTGTTTAAACATTTTAATTATTCCAATTTATAGGTCCAAAAACGGAAATTGAATTCGGTGTAGTAAATGGATATTTATGTTTCTCAAATGTTTTGTGTTTTTGAATGGACGGCACAGGTGTCTATGAAAATGATTATCTACATTTTAGCTCTCCTTATTTTATAATTTCATTTTTTAAAATAAGCTTCATAAATTATAAATGTCATCCACGCAGTCTTGTTACTTTTATAATCACAAAGCAGTGATTTGAAAACATCTGAGTTTCTTTGATTTTCTAACAACTGAAATTCTCAACTTTTCAGAACCACCCATTTTGGCACCCAATAAAACTGTAAGTCGTTACTTATATCTTTTACCTTCGTCACATATTTCATCTCTGTATTATACGTTTTATCCGCAAAAGGACTGTAGAAAAGACGACACTAATCCATATTTAAAACATTTTTAGGAATATAACCGGATATCAAATCTGGTAAGGTTTTCTTGCAGTCTTCGATTTATTATGGATCGACAGTTTTGTGTTTAAGTTTTTCGAATACATTTACGCTTGTCTGTCATATGAGTATAACTAAATCCACATCTATAGAGCTACAAGTAAATCCACATCCATTCATCGACCAGTCCATCCATTTGAAAGAATCCAATCTCTATTTTATTGCCAATCTCCTTAGACTTATCTCTAAGAATAAGTCCTTTTATAAGAATATTGGCGGGTGTGGCTTCTTTGAACATTATATTTTCCTTTTTTTACCTTTTTAATATACCGAGATTTTTTAGAAGTGTTGAAAATGAGATCCCGTTTTACTACAAATCCATTCAGAGCAGTTCATGGTATGTTCAACTTCTTTGCAATTTCAACTTTCTATAATCGAGTTAGATCTCAACTTCTTTCAACATTTTGATTTTGTCTTCAGTTGACAAAAATTTTTCTTTTAGTTGCCTTGCTCAACATTTTTTGGGATAAAAACAGTTTTTTTTGTACGTGCATTTTCTGACTAGAAAGCTTTGTTGTTATGTAATTTACACTGACTTAAATGAACCAAATGGAAACTCAAGTGGAATGAACAAATACAGAACTCATTCATTCTACTTATGGAAGTGAATACAAGAGAATCTGTTATAACAGAAATGAATTATTCAATTGAAAGAACTACTCCTCGATAGGGTGGACCAATTCTCTTTTCTGATTATCAGTCACTATTGTTACAGTGACGAGAACGTCTTCCTCTAGCCACATTACATCACACTTGTTAGTTTAACTGAAACAGATTTTAAGGTACAATAAAGATGACCACTTCTCTCAGGACTAAACATTGATTTTTTAATAGCGAATAATGTATAAAAAAAGACAAGCTAAACGTGCTATGAAATCGAAAATGGAAGAAAAAATGAAACTTTTTAAGCAGGAAGAGTTTTGAAATAAACAACCTAAATGAGTTATTTCAACATTTTCATAATAAGAAAAAAATAGGAATCGATATAAACTTATTAAACAGGAAAATTTCTTCGTGAAGGGTTTTACTGTATTACTAATTAACACTTAAGATAAATTATCTAACAATAATTATAACAAATATGATTTTTTAATATCTCTATACATAAACATATATATTTAAAATGTTATACAAGATGCATTTAAAATTGAATTTCCAAATAAATTCAACCAAGATTCCATTCAACTTTCTAAAAAATGAAGCCTCAAATATATTAACAATGAATAAAATACTTCGTAATAAAAAACTAATAAGAACACATTTTAATTTAGGTGCATATTGTATTTTTGATAAAAACTGACATGTAAGTGAAATATTTCACTTAAAATTCCATTTTGACCAGACTAAAGAGAAAGGACAAATCATAAATTTGGATAAAGAGACAAAATATACCTTCCCTAATGCAGTTGTTTCTAGTTTTTGAAGCAAAATTCTAACATAAATAATTAAATAAACGAAATACGAACACAGTTAAAACAATATTATTTACATATATTTATTCACGCTTAAACGTATTTTCAGAATCTCTGAAAATATCTTTGCTATATTGAATTTGTTTTCACAAATGAATTACAGTTTAAAATTTATGCAAAAATAACATAAATAAATAAAACAAAAACATTAAAAACACATATTCATTATGAAAATTTTATTTGGATTTAACTACATAAAGAAGTGTTAAAATTAAATAAATATTATTCATTTTTAAGCAAGTTTTGAGATTCTAGGTTTCGTATGTCCTAAGTATTTAATAGGTATGTATGCTTAGATAGTAAAAATGCCTAGCAAAGTTCTGTCCACACTCTTTCTTCCTGCCGTTCTGTTCATATTCATTAAATACAAGTAGAGTTCAGATGAATATGTCAAAATGCTTATGTTTTGTAAGATTTAAAAACAACATAATATATATATATATGTATGTATGTATGTATGTATAATTCACAGAACTTCAAAACATAAAATATTTCACCTCCCCAAAGCTAACTGAAAATGAGAACGTGTAGTTAAAATTTGAAAACAGAGGTAAAACAGATAGAACACAACTGTAATAAACATAAATAATAGAAAAAAAACAGAACAAGTAAATAAAAACCAAACGCTTAAAGTTTCGGATAAGCTATAATAAAGTTATTATTAGTATATTTAATAGGCAAAATTAATTCCAAGGGAAAGCCTATCGTTTTCAAAACTTTCCGGCCATCTTGGCAAGTTTAGAATAAAATGATGATACAATAGAAAACAACTGTGATTAACAACATTTAGTATTTGGTTCTCATATCTTTAGAAACAAGTACTGCGACGCAGTGCGTGACATCGATTCAATGATTGGTGGAAGATCGTCTATGGTAAATTTCTCCCACTTTTCTTGCAATTTTGGGGAAAATTTGGCCGAATTGAAATATTTATAATTCCGCATACGTTTGTAAGGTCCATGCCAAAGATATTTTATTGGATTAAGATTCGATGTTTAGGCTGGCCATTTTAAAAGCGGAATTTTTCTGTCCAAAAAAAAAAAAAAAATTGCTTTAAGTTCTTGCATGTTTGCTCTGGGTTAGTGTCATTCAGAAACAAACCGTTTCAAGCATATGTTTTCAACCAATAAAATAGCAAATGATCTTGCAAGATGTCTTTACACATTGAACCATTCATCTTGAAGAGGTTTTCAAATAACGGATCGATACTTATTCCAGAAAATGCTCTCCACACCGAAACAAGACCCCCATGGTTCATAGTAGAAATAACATATCTAGAATCATATGTGTTGTTTTTAGTTCATCGAACATAGTGTCTGTCATCAAACTAAAAAACTGAATTCTGATACTTTAGAAAATAATACTTTTTACGAGTTTTCATGTAACCAGTCTTTGTGTTCCTTGACATACGCAAATTGGGTCCACCGATTTTTTTACTTATAAAATGCATTATTAACACCGACTCTTTCATAAAGTCCAGCACCATATCCGGGGTTTCCAAAACTGTGGCAAATCCCAATGACCATCGTCATCGTTATTATATAATATATATACCGTGTTTCCAGTAAATAACTGACCCATTTTTAACTTAAATAACAAGTAAACGGTTTGAGATAATAATGCGCGGTTTGCGGTATTGTTATTAGAAAATCAATAAATTTTTAAACATGTACTTTGTTAATATAGTTCAAATTTCGGAAAAAAATATCACGCTGGCGGTAACAGGCTATTTGAATACAGACATGACTCTAATTTCCATAAATGTGAGATTTTCGGCTGAACCTGAATCTATATGTTGTCGAATCTGAATCTATATGTTGAATCGACTCTCGAATCAGCTTCAAAAATAGGGTACGTTGGTTGGAAAGTGATTTAAAATAATATTTGTGATTGAACCATCTGTATTATATTTCCCCTCTTTTTCCCCTCTTCAGTCTTGAGACTGAGATATTATTTTAAATATTATTATATTACATTAACAAAGTGCATATTTTAAAATTTATTTATATTATAATAACAAGACAGCAAGCCGCGCATTTTTATCTCAAACAGATTTTTTGTTATTTACATTCAAAATGGGTCAGTCATTTACTGGACACCCGGTATATGGTTCACAAAAGATTTTCGATCGATAACTTCATCGCAAACTCATGAGAATATTGGCCATTTAGCGACAAACAATTCCCTCGTTTATGTACAATAATTGTTGAGTTTTTTATTTTTGAATTTCAACCATGTTATTCATGTTGATAAATTCACAAACGTGGCCAAAAAGCACTTTAATTATAGAAAAAACAAAAGAATGAAGAATAACTGGAAACTTTTGCGCATGCGAATTTCGAATTATTCCTCATTGCATGAAATGTCATCACTATCCAATCGAAATTATTACGTGGTCTAAGTTCATTTGCTTATTCCTAGCTTTTGGAGTAAAACCACTTCATTTTCGCTGCAACGTTCTGGAGAAAAATCAATGAAACCAACTTACTGGAAACTTTAGGAGCTGTATTTAGAAGTATAAATGTATTTAACTTTTTAATTTTTACTTCGTTTTTATTCTCAGATTGTACAATATTATGATATATACAAAAAAAAAAAAAAATTCTTAAATTCTTGAAAAGTATATTTGATTCATTACCTTTTGAGGATGACAGAATTTAAGGGTATTTTATCATTTAACTACAAAATAACAAGAAATATTTATGAAAACTCATTCTGCCATTTTCTTCTGAATACATAAGGCATGTAATGGCTCAACATTTTTTATAACCAAATTTCTATTCGTCAGTTTGTTTTCATAGCTATTAACATTTATTGATCCACAAAGAAAAAAAAATGTTGAAATCATAATTTTTCCGTCATGCAATAAAATTCAAAAGAGTGGCATCAAATGCTTTTCCTTTGAAAAACGTATGCAATCAAATATTGATGAAGCGTATCTACAACACTTTTAGGGGACGTGTAATCTAATATTATTCCAAACTTTTGAATACTTGAAAATTTATATTTTTCTGGAAACCGTAAGGTACAAGTCCATACTGTTAGTTTTAAAGTGTGCCGATCAATCCAGTCTTTTTTTTCTTGCAGTATCGAAATATCATTTTCCTTACAAATTATTATAATGTTTATTAAATGAAAAAAAAAGTTCAAAGCAATAAAATGAGTGCAAAGCAACAAAATGAGTGCAAAGCACAAACCGCTGTATCTACAGAAATCCACTGACAAAAATGCACCAACCATACTCCAAAATATCCTAATTAACAATGAAAAGTCTCATACAAATTCGTTTCTCAAAATCCAAATTACAAACAGTTGTAATGGAATGATGAATTTAAATTTTATATATATTATAGATATATTTTCATAATAGTTCCCACCAGATTACAGAAATTTCCCACATATTTCTACCTTGGCAACATAGAATAATATGTTACACAATTTTTAAAAATCATAAAAAAATATGTAAATAACCACCATGTAATTGTCATTAAAATCTGTTTTGTGTTTTCTTTTGAAAAGATTGACGAATTTGATTGAAAAAGCTCTTTTGAAAAAGAACACTTTTTAATACAAAGAGTATTTAATAACTCAGCTAAATCAATAAGAAGTGATTAAAACCTTTTTTGAACTAAACGACTTCACAAAAAACGCATATTTTGAATAATGCGCGGAAAGAAAAATTGTGCTTTAGTTAATCCGTTAAACCACATGAAAACATTTTTTCGAAAATTTCGCAGCATACAGTGTGCAAAATAATGTTCCAATCTGTAATGATTTATTTCTTATCAAATAAAAAATATAATTAAAATATGTGAATTAAATTTCCTCGTCACAAAACCAGAATTAAAAAATAACTTTGATATTTGCATTGATTTCTTTCTTATTTATTAAATTGACTTGTTAGATTTATAATTGTATTACACGTAATGTGGTACCCTATTTTTACAATCATTCAAAATAATAGTAATAAAAATATACAGAGAGATATGAATTAGACAGTTAACGTATTTGTTTGAAAATTAAAAATATAATTAAAATATGTGAATTAAATTTCCTCTTCACAAAACTAGAATTAAAAAATAACTTTGTTATTTGCATTGATTTATTTCTTATTTATTAAATTGACTTTTTAGATTTATAATTGTATTACACGTAATGTGGTACACTATTTTTACACTCATTTGAAATAATAGTAATAAAAATATACAGAGAGATATGAAATAGACAGTTAATGTATTTGTTTCATCATCAAACCAAATAACAAGTGCTCAATAAATAGAAAATTTCGCTTATACCTTCTGCAACCTAATTGTTGAATATTCTGTTTCAACACCAGAATTGCAATGATAATCGGTATTTAAGAAACTCTTTCAAATTTATAATTCAATTTCACACATTTTAATTTGTATGCTTAGTCCTTTAACAGTACTCCATATATAATATGTGAAATATAACCAATAAAGCTAAAATTGAATGGTATACAATTTTTAAAATTAATTACAGAATTTGTGAATATATTGTAAGCGAATGTAATTAAAATGGGTATTTGAAAATGAATTTTTATTAAATACTTTAATTAGGCTTATCAAATATGCAGAACAAAGAATTAGGTATAAATTTAGATACAGTTCTTTTTTTTCTTTTGTTGTTTTATGTATTTTATTACAAAGTTACATGAGCTAAAATTTTATCCTAATATTAATAGTTATTAATTTTATTTTTAAGCGGTTTCATACAATGAAGTAATAAAATTCAATTTTGTACAAATATCTTTATTTTTACTTTCTAAGATCTTAGTACAGTGATTAACAATATGATGTGAAAATCAGTAATCGCAACCGTATCCAATAAATAAAATTTTGACCAAAAGGTACGTTAATACAGAAAGGTAAGGTGGAATTATTATTTGTATGCATAGAGTAAAGATAAATAAAAGTGATGGAGTTTAGTGGCTAGTGTGAAACCAGAAAAAATAACCTTAAAATCCGCTCAGTCGGGATAGACACAAACATGTGCTTTCGCAAAACAAAAGAACACTTTTAATAATACTATTTTTAATTCTAATACAATGAAATGCATATTATATAATAGTTAAATATAAGTAGATCATTTTCATTTAGAGAAAAAAAGCACGGATGGTGTGAGATAATTCAGTCCCTGTTTTCTTTGGGCCGGTGAGGGCATTTAAATTTAGTGATAGCGTGCATCATATTGCAAACCACTTTTACTACATATAGCATCTCTATCTATCTCTTTCCTTCACGGTTTTTAAATCAATGGAAATTATTTCTTCTATTAAAATAGCAAATGATTTTTTTGTTTTTTTTCTGATATAAATTGATACTTGGAGATCAAATAAGAAAAAATAAGATTTTGTTTTGTCAGATATTTTTGAAATACATAACTTAATCATAAAATTGTCTTCAATATCGATTGAAATGAAAGATATTTTCGATTTCTATTTGAAAAAAAAAAACAGAAGAAAAAGAAATCTAATGAACCCTATTGTTATCCATTTCTACTTTTTTTTAAATAAATTAAATAATGTGGTTACCATCATTATAGAAATTGAATTCAAATTAGAAAAAAATATATATCTTCAAAACTAAATAACATTTTAAAATTCTAAAAATACTTTTCAGATCTTCGAACAAATACGGATTTTAGATAATAATTCTACCGCATAATATTCAGTATTTTTTTTAGAAATCGCCTTAAAACGAAATGAGTCGTTTAATCAGTCGTTTCATAAAATCGTTTTATAAATTCATTTCATTATGATTATATATATATATATATATGTATGTGTGTGTGTATATAGGGTAAATATAAATAAATAAATATGTACATAAGTGTGAAAATCGCAATTAACTGTGTTGATTCAGAATGTATATATATATATATATATATATATATATATATATATATATATATATATATATACATTCTGAATCAACACAGTTAATTGCGATTTTCACATTTATTTCTAATCAACGTACCAATTTTGTATTTAAAGTATTGTATTCAGGATTTGAATGTTTGTTTTAGAAAGTGGACAAAATTTCTGTGAATTACCCCTCTGGGAACCGAGCTTTTTTTAGAATATAAGTGCTCTAAAATTATCTCCCTTGGAGGAAAACACGATATTTACCAAACGAACTTCCAAGTAAATTAACATTTGGTCAAAATTTTGCATCGTCTTCTCAATGATATATATGGGGTAAATTTATGCTGGATCATAACCATTTTGCCGTCGATTATAGAGAAAATCACATAAGACATGACGAATCATAAATTATAAATATTGTAGCGATGTTACTAAACATCTTCTTCTTGGAAATATCTTATTTAAGTAAAAAATAATTAAAAGTAAATGGACAATTCCAGAATTCAGCTAATTTATTAATTATATATATAAATATATAAATCATAGCGCAGATATTTCTTTTTATTTTGTTTTTTTAAAAATATTAGTTAAATAATAACTATCTTTATTTGAAGTCAGAACAGAATAAATGTAATGTATGTATATATATTTTTTATTGTGGTAAAGTTTAAAGTACAGTAAAGCTTTTGAAATTTTTACAGGCTAAATTTATTAAAATATGTCTACTTTTTGTAAAATACTTGGTTTCGTATCATTTTTAGGTATTGTGTAAGAGCTTGATATTTTTCAAAAATAATGATATCAAGTTAGTTTGTCAATTTGTTTTGATGGAGGTTTTGGAGATCTTCTAGGTCCTTTATCATTGCCTAAATAGACGAAGTTTTGGAATGGGATCTTCCACATTATAAATATATTTTTTCGCTAGTTTTGTCAATTGTATATAGGTAACATATTGTAGATTATCAAATGATAAATGTGTGTAACATAACATATTTTTGGTATACCGCCATGTTTGTTCGAGCAAGTAAGAAATTACCTTACTTTCTTTTTACTAGTTACATTTAAAATGCACTCAAAAGAGTTCTGATATTCGAGTATATCTCTACATTTTTTTCTGTAATGGAGGCCTCTTTCTCATTCGAAATTATATTGAAATCCAAAAATTGCATATTTTGCTTCTCACTTTCATTATTCTTAATTTTTATCCTCAAGAAATCGTAAAAATTTAGAGAAAATAAAACTTTAATTATTTATCAAAAATATTTTCAAATTATCATTGTTTGTATGTTTATGACATTATTTCTGACTGAAAATAATTTCAATAAAAATATCCCTGAGTATTATATAGTAGTTACAATTAAACCTTTGTCGTAGTTCACTGAGTTGTAGATTTGCAACATGCACATAACTGAATGCTACTTTTACAGAGCACGTTAAATGACGATTTTATTCATTGCAGCAATTTCTCGACACTCAAGTAAATATAAATTGCTCATGTTTATTCTAAACTGACGGATATTTTTCATGCCAAAATTATATTCTTCATTTACGAAGTTTTAAATTGTTATTAATAAGAATAACTTTATAAATTTTGTAAAGTTAAAACGACTAACGACGTTAAAAAAAAGATATTTTATAAGGATATCATTTTTACTTTAAAATTATTGTTAGAAAATTAACAATATTTAACAGAATTATATATTTTTCTAAATATTACAAAAGTAAAGAAAAGTCTTCTTAGTTAATATATTTTTATTGTTATGTACTATTTTTTAAATTATTTTTAGAATGATGTATATTAAATAATTTAGCGTTTAAAATATACAGAAATGCACAAATAACTGCGATTAAACATTTTAAAAGAAATCTATTATACGTTTCCACACAATAATTGTATGTGCTTTGCTACAGCTATATAGTATAATGAATTTCTACAAAAGAAGTTTTACATTTATACAAAACAATGAATTATATATGAGAATAACAGAATCTTTTGTTACACCGCTTTTGTATATTATAAATGGAAGTGTCAAAGCCGGAACTGGAACAATTATACAACTGTCTAACACCAAGAGAAAAGTAAATTTCATATATCATCATGTCAAATGCACAGTAATTCCATATTTTTTCATTAAAAATCTAAGAAAATAAATTTGGAATATATATTGGAATTTATGAATAATGTCATGATTTTTACAAAATTTAAATGAATGAAAACATTGAAATGAATTAAACATTTAATGTTATAAATGTTTAACGAGAATATTCTAACATTTTAAAACCATTTGAAACTATATAATTTTAAAGCTGATACTTGACGCTGTGTGAGATAATTTTAGAAACAATGTTAGAAACATATTTACTTATTCTTGAGTTTTTAAAATTTCATTTAAAAGAGGTTTTTTTAAAAAACATTTACTTCATTTTTAACAAAGCATTTCTTTCAAAACGTCTCATGCAAAATATCTTCACGATACTTTAAAAACTAGTACAAAATATCATTCCATGCTGGTGGTGGGAAAACAAACCATTTTTTAGTTATTTTTTTTTCTTTCACATGAAAATGAATGTTTCGATCATGAAGAATGTTTATTTTGAAAAGTAGCTTTCTTTTAACCTATTAAATTATTTTAGCTGTAACAAGCAGCAGTTTATATTAAAAAGTATTGTGACGAAAGTGGCAAAGAATATTTTTCACCTTTTCAAAAGGATTCAAGTACGGTATATTTTCTAAAGTCTTTGGAAATTTTCTTAAAAAGGCAAAATTTTATATATCATGATATCTGTTTTATAAAGCACTTAACAATGAGTTAGATTTTTGTTTTTATGTTTTATATCAATATTTGATTATATAAATTTCGTCTTTTTCTGCTGATGATAGTATATTTTTGCACATTTTATGATTCTTAAACTAATGAAGATTTTTTTGTCTTTTTTAAGTTTTATCAATATTCTGATCATTATTTACATGAAAGATCAATATGAAGCACAATTTTAATAAGAAGCTAGTGGAACACCGAATGGGTTAATTTCGATACTTTTTGTTTAGCTAGGCATTAGTGTCATATTTATTTATATAGGGTCATTCTATGACAACCTACGCTACATTTAGAACAATTTATTACGGTAATTTTAAGAATGTAACACTAAAAAATATTCAAATGTAAAATTAACATGATTTGATTTTGAAACCTATCTAAGCATCAATTTGATTGAAAATTACCTAAAACTGAAAATGAAAATTACACTTTATAACTTTATATGAAAACTTACATTTATGTTTATTGACGGCAGTTACCATAGTAAATATAAGTAACGAAATTTAAGAAAAAACACTAAAATTAGGTAATTTGCATCTAAATTGGGCTTTGAATAAGTTAAATTACTATACCATATCAAATTTACATTTTGAATAATTTCTTTTTATGTGTTATATTACTAAAATTACTGAAATGTGTTTTATTATGTGTTATATTTCTAAATGCAAGGTAAATTACAATGGAATTACTCTCTCTCTCTCTCTCTCTCTATATATATATATATATATACATTATTATATTCATATATATATAACCATTACATTATATAATACTACAAATGGACATCCATCTCGAAAACAATTCACAATTCAGTATGAAGTTTGATAAAAGCAGTGCATATTAAAATCAGCCTTGATCATATGGAAATGCAACAGTAAATAATATTAAAAAATGACGACATACTTATTTTTGACAAACGATCAACTTTGAAATCACTAACAACACATCAAATCCATTTTATGTAATGTAGGATCTCTTAATAGAATACTTTCAAACCCAACTGGAAAAACTAATGGAATGTACATAAGTAGAACAATGACGAATAAAAATGAAACTTTTGATACGTAATTTGTAATCAAGCGCGAGATTACGTGATCACAAGTAACATACGGTTAATTTCTGAAGTAGAAATTAGAAGACTTGCTCTAATGTAAATTTCTAAGTACTAGAAATAAATACATAAATTCGAACAAATATAATCTTTACATGAAATAAATCAAAGAACGGAACATGTGAATAAAAAATTACATTGTAAAATAAACAGTAAACTTTAACAGTGCAAAAACCACACACCTGATCGCAATCGACTCCTCCCATTCCATTTCTTTAATTTATTTAGATTTATTAGAAATAAAATAAAATAAACACAAACTAAAGATGTTGCAAACGTTGCATGTTAATGCAATTGTTACATCCAGAATAAGAATTTACATTAACAATTGTAACATAATATTTCGATTTGAATTCATAAAAATGCCTGCCTCATATCTCAACCTCACAATTTTTAATAAATTTATTTCTTAGTTCATTTCATAAAGCTCAAAATAAAAATATATGAACATTAAATTTTACATTTTATGGTACAACAAAGAATTAGTCCTCAACGCAACTAGCGATTTCAAATAAATGAAAATGCACTTCTTATCATTCATGATTTCGAAATAGATTTGAAATCCCAGCTTCTTAATATACATAATGTTTTATTCTTTTTAACGCTACCTTGAATAAATCCAATTTTATATTAAAGATAATAATATCGAATTCTTTCAAATTACACTTTCAACCTTTTAATAAGAAATAAGGTACCCTGGGATAATTACGCCACGTTAAGGTTCTACCCTTTTTGACGGCTCAGTTTTAGATTGTATTTTTCAAACAAATATATAATTTGATACAGCAACTCATTGACTATCTATATAAAAAAAATAATTTAACAGATATGTATTCATAAAATGTAATGGCGTGATTTCTTGACCAATGCTATTTGGCGTTATTACCCACCTATATGGGTAATAACGCCATGCAAACAAAACTATGAAATAAGATGGAATAATTGCATGTAGATTGCCCAATTCTAAAAATACAAACTCTACAAACTTAGAAATTGACAAATTGCAGTCTAAGATATTGAAAATGTTCATTTTTTGTGAAAGTGTAAGAAAAATAAAGCTGTGGTGTGGGGGGAGGGGGAGGATGAGGGAAAAGAATATCAGACCGGGAGCTTCTTTTTGCTTAAAAAGGGCCGCTTAAATAGAATTATTAGAAACATTGAACAGTTTTAACTGTATTTATTTGAATCAGTATTTAGGATGTAACTCGGCCACTGTAAGGAATCAACCGGGGTAATGTTAAGGATTGGCGTTATTACCCCGTTATAGTTATTGAGCTGTACATTTTAAATTAAAAATTATCTCGAGAAGATATTCAAAATCTTCAACAACATTTTGAAAGTCCATGAAATGTACTACAAATTTATGTAATTAACAAAGTATTTCCGGATAAAAAAAAATAGTCTTTAGATCACAAAACGTATCTCGCAAATTTTAGATCAAGCGTTAATTTTAGTTGCTTGTAAAAACAATAAAACCTAAAAATGAAACAAATTAATTTGAAGCTGTTTTTTGTGATTTATATGACTCAAAACCCTTCTGCGCAGAGCACATGGGTGTCATTTACCAGATTATTTCATAATTATGCATAATATTAGCACTTGGCGTTATTACCCCGCCTGGCGTTATTACCCCAGCCCACCTTATATACTTTTTGTAATTATCGAAACTTTCTGCCTTTTTTTATAACTAAATTAAGACCGCTGTTTTTCCAGTACCATTAAATAAAATGATAATTAAAAAGTAAATAAAAGTGCATTTAAAAGTAAAAATATTTTAATCTAAAAGGTATCACTAATAAAGAAACGTGATTTTTTTTTCCGAATTCTCCAAATTAATTTCAAAAATAATGTGTAAAAACAAATACTGACTCTTTATTAAGGCATACCTATGTATAAACAATCAGACGGAGTGTTGATATGTAATTATAATTCCAATAGCCAGGGAATAATAAGTAAACATCTTAGCTCTGTTTTAAAATATTAAAAATATACATTAGCTTTATTTAATTTAAAAAAGTTTAATTTACCTAAAGTTTCTTCTAAAAATTCCATTAAGTAAACAATATTTTTAAAAAGTAGTTTTTATTTTATTTTTTTAGTGCACAACCCAAATGAGTAAGAATGATTTTTTATTAATAAGTTCGTTAAATTAATATAATCAAACTTTATTGTTTATATTTCTTTATTTTACATAGAATAAAGATATTGAAAACCAAAAGAAAATTTATGCATTTTGATATTAGAAAATTAATCATATTGGAAATGTTTTTATGTAATTTTTTATCATTAAACTTAAAAATACATTTAAAATTTACAAAAGATAATTAGTAATAATTATGAAATGCATCGCATAGAAAAATTAAAAATAAAGTAAACGGCATTTCTAAAGACAGTATCAAATGTTGATGTTTCGTTAAAATTTTAGAAGAAAATTGTGAATCAAAACTCATTATTAGCAAAGACCTCTTATTTGCTAAAACTTACTAAACAAAACATAAAATAAATTAGTATCCATAAAATTTTACAAACTGCTTATTTATTTATTATTATATAAAATGTATTATGTTATAGAATAATCAAATTGAAATTGGAAATTTATTGAAATTTGAAACAATTAATTTGTGTCAAAGTTGTTAACCCTTTGGTCTCAAGAGAAGATTATTACTATTCACTAATGTCCCGAGTAAACGGATACTCTAAATGTTCTGAACATCACTATTTTAAACTAATTTTCTTCGCCTTATCTAATGTCCTAATAATTAGTGATAAAAATTGGCGAAATAAAGTTTAAGATATTAGTGGTGTCTGAAGCATTTTGCGTACCGATATAAGAGGAACACACTGGCTGACAATACTGGAGGTGAATGAGTATTACCTCTCGAGTGCAAAGAACTAAACGGTTGAAAAAACAATTAGTTGGATTTTTTGTAATTTACATATTCCACAAAGAAATGTTAAATAAAATATTTCGACATATATTATTTAAGCAATCTGGTTATATAGATGGCGGACATGATAAGATGCGCTAGAGTCTCGGATTTGAAATCCAAGATGGCGGACGTCCAAGATGGTGGCCAGTTAAACATGGGTCGTCCGATGGTTAAAGAAACAAAATGGCGGACGTCCAAAAGAAACAAAATGGCGTCCAAAATCTGAAGATAAAGCCTGAAAATTAAAATTTTTTGTTAATTAAATAAACAAACAAACAAAGTTTAAGTTTTCAAAGTGCTAATGCACGTGTTTATTTAAAATATAATCACAATAAATATATGTACAAAATATAATTTTTTTACAATATAAAGCTGTATAAACATTAGATTTTTTTTCCGGAAAAAAAGCAGGCTTGTGTCGCATGTAAGATTGGTGGTGCGACTAATTTCAATTTTTAATTTGGCAGATATAATAAAAAAATTGACACTTTACCCTTTGCGAGCGCACCTCATCTCCAAGGCTATTTTGGACGCTTCGCGCTCGGTTCAAACTCATCTGCGCTGTCCACAACATCACACGAGTCGAGCCAAAACGAGCAACTAGGCTGCAGAGAACACACACTACAAACAGGAACTGGGAATACCACCACCGCATCCCAACTCCACCTTTGTTTTATGTCATTAAAGCAATGCAGGCATTTTGAAATATGTAACATCACTGTATTCGTACTTGCTGAAGCATTCGTGCAGGAAAAACAACACAAAAGTGGGCTTTAAGTGTACGAGATGTCTGGAAATGAGGTACATATAACAAAAAAACATATATACAGGCTCCAATTATTAGTTATTTTTAGAAAACGTGATCAGCAGGCTGAAAATTTGGTTCTTGAATTAATGCAGGCATTTTGTAAATTTTTATACTAAAAAGCGAACCAATTGCATAAATTTTAACAAATTTATAAATGATTTTAACAAATCATGATTTTTTAAATAAATAACTTTGTCATTTTTTAAAAATTAATTTCAGTCATCAATCGATAAGCGACTGAAAAGTTCCGATAAATAGGTATCTGTATGGTCGTTTATCGATCCGAATTCCACAAATACATGATCTTCTTCCAGTAGCGTGCAGTAAAGATCACTGTTATAGTAAGCTTTATCAAAAACTGCTTCGTTGTACCAGGCGTGACAGTCCATTAGGTCACAAGGTTGCTTGAATATCACAAATCCGGTAATGTAACAAGCCCCGTTTTCTATATAATCATAGTTGTACAGCAAATCTTCGCAGGGTCAAAAATGGGCTCTGTAGGGTCAACATTCGAGTGAAATACCCACCTTGGACTCATCATCATGCTGCTTCCAAATCACAAAACTCCTCTGAATTTAGATGCTTTGGATGCAGCATTATATACCAGGTGTTATCATTACACTCAAGCTAACATTACGCAAGCGATCAGCAGTTTTTCTGCAAGCCAATGTAATATGCGATAAACACAAGATCCAATCCGCCTGAGTAAGCGGAACTTGATTCCAATAACACTCGAAACACGCACAATCAACTACTCAAAGTGCGAGATCAATTGCACAGGTACAAAGACTTCCCTGCTCTTCCGGCGGATTTTTTGTTTCAGATTCAGGGCTGTTATTTCAATAGAAATGATAAAGACAAACAAAATATAAATTACCCATTTATTATTAATACAATTAATACATAAATTCTTTTTATACCGGAAGTACTAAGACATTATTTTTCCCAAATAAATAATTATTTTTACACTAAGTTACATATTATCTGATTACAAAAATTTAATTGGATATATTCACAGTTCAATCTTCAACTGCTTAATTTTTAAGTGAATTAAAGAATCTTTTACGAATAAAGTTACATTTTATTTTTACGAATAAAGTTAGTACATTTTATTTTTACGAATGTGTTTATAATTTACAAAAGATAGGCATAAGTAGTTTGTTTCTGTTTTGAATATGAGAAAGCAATACATTAAATTCCCGAAATTAATAATCAAGAAATCTAAATTGAGATAAATTATGCTTTTTTTTTTTAACTAGATTTCACATAAAAAAATATCCGCAGTTTAATTCTAAAATAATCAGTTCGATATCTTTAGGGAATATACGGAAATAACGGATTAATTAATTGTCTATGAAATACACTGTAAAAAAAAATGTAAATTTACGGGCATTTACCGTAATATTTGACGGTAGTTGTCCGTTTTTGAAGCTTAATGGTACACTTCCGTAAATTTACGTTGCGGAAACATAAATTCGGAGTACTAATATGTTTTTACGGGCAAAGCCCGTTTTTTTATGCAGGATGTTCAAATCTGCTGCCTAGCCATTTTTTTTACGGACAAATACCTTTTGAATAAAAGTCTTTCGATGACGTCATAACAGAACGTTTTATTTTGTTTGTTGAAAATATTATTATTATTTAATTAAATTATTGTCTGGTTTAAATTATCGCATAAAATTATCGTCTGGTTTTAATATGCTATTGTTTTGGTAAATTTATAGAAAAATTAGTCGGTGGTGGCACTCCAAAAATTTTCTTACCTCATATATGTAAATACTTCCTGAAAAATGCAGTATAACAGCGCCACCGGTTATGTGATTTACACCAAAATCTAATCATTAACAACTTACGTGAATTCCTAACTGCATCTGAAGTTTGCTGAAAATCCGTGCATTAGTTTCTGAGATAGCGCTATTATACTGAATCTGAAATAAGTTCTGCATAATAGTGCCACTTGCAGGGTGATATACACAAAAAACTAATCAGGACTAATTTTAATGAGGGGTTAAACTGAATCTGAAGTTTGATGAAAATTCATGTATTAGTTCTTGCGATATAACTTTTGCGAAATCGTGAAAAATGCATCATCCCAGGTAAGCATGGTAGCACAGCAGTAACGGCTCGATATTGCCCAATATCGGACAACTTTGGCGTGCATCGGCAAAGACAGGTTACCTTTTACCAGGGATGTAGTGGAAGGTGGGGGTATACGCCGTATACCCTCTGGACTTTTTTAAGGAACACCATATACTCTCTGCTTCTCAAGAAAACTATAGTATATACATTTTAGGGTATACCCGATATTTTGAGCGTATACTCTCTGGATTTTTTGCCATTACACCACTGCCTTTTACCGACATTAGCCAATATTGATCGATGTTCGGCGATATTGGATCTAAAATATAAAAACTTGTGGAATTTTCAATATTTAAAATTAAATTTATGTATTGTACATTTTTGGAAAAATGGAAGGTAGGAATAAATTTTTATAACATCTTAAATTCTGTAAATTTACGTAGAAAAAGTCTATTTCTCAATATCGGTCTATATCGGCCATCGGTCATGACCAATATCAGCCAATCTTGGCCTCTATTGGCAAAGACCGATTTTATTTTACCGATATTGGTCAATATTGGTCGATGTTGACCAGTGCTGGATCTGAAATATTGAAACTTATGGAAACTTAAGTATTTAATTTTTTTTAATTATATATTATACTTTTTTGGGAACAGGTCTTTTTTATTGCATGCCAAATCGGGACTTTGCCTATGAGCCCTGGACTTCAAGGGGCCCTCTCCATTTATTAATTTCCAAAATATTTATCATTTCCCCCAATTCCAACTCTGAAAATTTTCAAACACAAAATACAAATTTAATTTTTAAAAAATTTTGCCCAACTTTCTGAAAAACAAATTTCATTTTGAACTCACAGAGCTCAATGCTTTCGCAAAGCTAATTTCAACCACTATTAAAAAAGAAATAATATTTTTATTGTAATATATCGTATTAACAATGAACTTAAATCATATCAAAATTTTAGTGATTGAAAATAAATAATCAATATGTGTAGTACAACTTAAAAAGATGCTAAGCTAAAGTAAGTAACTTGGTAAACTCTGATTTATATGTTAGAATATTTAATACTCTTCTACAAGCTGAAGTTATTAAATTCATCTTAAAGTAATATAACAAGTTCCTAAAGTTATATAAAAGAATCTTGTTCTATACTAAGAAAAAAAAAGAATATTTTTATTAATTAAAATACTTAATTTAGAATTGTCCCAGCTAAGAGTTTTCTTCGATTTGAAATCCAAGGTGCGGTTTTCTGTGCAATCGGGCAGACAAATATTCAACCAATCAGAGACAAGCATCCTTTTCAACATTTCAACCCAAACAAAACATGGCGGTCTATCGCATGGAACAACTTCTCTCGTCTATTTGAAGCACCTGTCTTACGTTAATCCTCATTTAAAACAAGTAAGCGCTTTTACAATTTATATTCTAAATTGATTTTGAAATATTGCTTTCTGTTTAAGTTATTTATATTCTTGTGTAGCATGTATTTTCTGTTCGAATTGTGTTTATTTAGTCATCGCCAATGTTAATAACAAACGTTTGAAGTATATTATTTAAATGTGTATCATCATATTTCATACAGTAAATTCAATCAGTTGATACATCCAACTAGTTTTTTACAACAAACAGTTTTTCATCTACCTTTGATTATAAACCATCTGTTTTTGATTAATCAAATTATTATTTATTAATGATGCAACAATTGATCTCTCTTCCAGTGTAGCACAAAACTAGTATTCGCCACGCCACTTGCCATAGACAGTGCCCGAAATGGATTTCCCCCTACTACTATCACTTTTCAAAAATTTGTTGTTAATTTCAGGTAGGGATGTACTGAATATTCGGTATTCGGCCTACTCGGCCATGTTACCTTTCGGTTAGGCCGAATATCAAAGTATTCGGCCGAATTCAATACTTAATAAAGCCTTTTAAAACACATTTTAAAAAACTTTTCACAATTTCTACTTTTAACTGTCAATTTATTAATATATTTAAAATAATTAGAAATAAAATCATATTTAAATAATATAGAATGTTTTTACATTATTTATTTGCTGTTGTAAAGTTTAACTTAAGAAAATTAACCATGAGAAGGATTAAAATTATAATTTATTAGGATTCTTCCTAGGAATAAATGATGCGAGTGTAGAATGCAAGTTCCTAAATTCTATTTAGTAAATAATCTGTTTCTTGCTTTTCCCAAAAGACCTTAAACAGGAAAGGAAGACTTTTGAGATTAGTAATAGCTATCAAGGTAGACAATTTTTTGTTTATGAAACCATAATCGTAATCAACTTATTGAATCATAAATGCATTGTATTTCATCTCACTCTAGGTCAAACTTGTGTTTTCGTTTGTTGCATTAACAATAAATAAGATACCATATTTTCAACTCACATGCTTTGATTTCTGTAAAATATGATATGATGAGAAGGATGGAAAATGCCACTATTAATAAGAAAAGAACTATGAGCTAGACATTCCTTTATTCGGAATTAAGTTGAAAGTATTTACAGTGGCAGTCAAAAGTTTCAGGCCAGCAAAAAATTTTCAGTTAACTTGTAAATATACCCATATGAAGAGGAATCTCAAAGTAATACTTTTACATTATATTGGCATATTAGTTAGGAACTTACTTATAGAAGAACGTGTAGATATCAATAAATTTTATTGACAAAATTAAATATAAAAGAAAACGCATGTTCTCAAAAGTCAAAAGTTTCCAGCCACTTATCATTCTTTAGTTTTTTTCTATCCATAAAGTGTTTTTTGGTTGTGTTTATGAATGAGTCAACATGTAAAGCATAGTTTGAATTCAAATTTGAAAAGTTCAACAATTACCTATCATATATATTATAAAGCAGAAGTTCTGAAACTTCCAAACGAGTGTTTTTAAAAACTACCCGATGGATTTTTTTGTCGATTGTATCATTCGATAGGAAATATTTTCCCGAAGGTTTATGATTCAAATTTACAGGGATAACTCTGATT
The DNA here is from genome assembly GCA_964019185.1 of Maratus speculifer. Taxonomy (NCBI): domain Eukaryota; kingdom Metazoa; phylum Arthropoda; class Arachnida; order Araneae; family Salticidae; genus Maratus; species Maratus speculifer. The sequence continues at coordinate 94,801,212 of OZ025295.1, forward strand.
TTTCGTAATAAATTTCGTATTTTTCGGTTATTTTTGACAAAAGGGTTGCCAGTAGCTGATTTTGGCGACAATTATAACTGCTAAAAGAATTAAAATGACTATATTTATTAGAAATATTACAAATATCTTCCAAATAACAGCAGAAAATAACTACTGACAATATTAATGATAATAAAGAAAGACCGGTTAAATGAGGCGTAATATTATAAAAATATATTTATCTTGGAAATGAAAAAAATATTTGTAATGCTTAAAAAATAAACTAACGCCAAATATAACAATTGGTTCAACTTTTGGCGACTTATCCCTGGTGTTAGAATAAAAACATGAATTTCAGAAATTGATTAAATGAATTTTGAATTATAGTTACTTCCCTTTTTAATATTTTCTTTCTCTTTTTTATCGAATTTCCGTATAATATAACTTACAGCAAAAAAAAGCAGATCTGATTGTAAAAGACACTGTACGTTGTGAGTTACTATTCATTGCTATACCATTTTCATCTTGCTTTTGTCGCCAAAGAATGTGTTTTTAAGCCGAAAATGCACTACTTACTTAATGCCTGACTTAGGTTCTTAATGGTCTCAATAATGTTTTTTTTTTTCAAGTGAAGATAATTTTTAGAGTATATTTTAATATTCAATCGTTAATTATATAGATATGAGTATAACTCTTTTATTTCTTTTTTCAAATGTTTTCATTGTTAATTTAATTTTTCTTGCGCCATTTCGTCAAATTCACACACAGGAAAAATTTCAGATTTAAAATTTAAAAACTGAAGAAGGAAAGATTACCCCATTGATTAAAAATCTACCCCCAAATTCCAAGATTAAATGTCAATAATGGATGATTGTAAATGTCCCATTCACTTGACATTAAGCATAATATAAATACTAATTATGTCATCAAGTGATTTTTAATTCGAAATTTTATTTCTACTTTTATATATGCTCTGCTAATTTGTTTTTCGTTATTCAAATGAAAATTTATGCTAATCTATGTAATCTGGCTAATAGTTTGGCGAATTGTATAATTTGGCGAAATTGGTCGACGGTATAACCAAGTAGTACTGAAGGGAAAATTTTGCAATTCAAAGTAAATTTATGCAATTATGCGTTATTACTATTGATAATTTCAACATTTTGAAATAAAAAATTCCTGTTGAATAAAATTTACAAGTCTTTTTTTATTAACCATTTCCCCTTCAATATTTCTTCAATCAATATTATGCTATTTATCTCTTTCGCGCCAGGCTAAAAAAAAAAAAAAAGGTATTTTAAATATTTTGCTAGATAAAACGTAAATAACATTTTTTCTATTTTTAAAAAATTATTTTTAAAATCTAACGCTACCATTATGTGTCATACAGGACAGAACAGCAGAATTACTTTAAAAAATGGTTTTATCTGTTAATTGTATGTTATTTGTTTATTGGGGTATTTGAATTTACTTTTGTCATCAAATAATACGATTTTATACCAAGAAGGCATAAGCCGGAGCGATGTTCACAATTACTAAATTCTCTCACTCTCTTTTAAATGTGTGAGAGCATTTTTAGGATTTTTTTTATGTTTAATTGTAAATATATAAATAGCAGTTATAGAAAAAAAAAAGCGTATAATGTTTAAATTTTAGTATAAATGTCTTCCTCGTCCAAACTGTAAAATAATTTAATTGCAACTTTTTAAAGTTTTGGTGCAGATGTCATATACGCACCACATTCGCACGATTGCAACAAAATGGCGATTTTATGCCACACATGGTAAACCGACTATGGTTGTTTATTTATTAATAAACTATTTATTAACTTTCATTTTGTTTTTTTTTAAATAATATAAATCATTTTGTTCTATAGCTATTAATTAAACTTTTTTATTTATTATTCTTTTTCAAATAATATAAAATAATTAAAAAATATTTATGAAATTGGTAATTACAAACCAAGTTCTCCAAATCGGCGGCAGAAAAAAAAAATTGCGCCAAAAAATGTTCGCCAAAAAATGTTTTTTTTTTTCCTGCTATTGTTTTGTAAGAGCTGGTTTTGTGAAAGCCATGTTAAGATGGTATTCAAATTTTTGAACCCTTCCCAATTACCACCTTTTGGGGCCGATTTTGCTCATTTGCTATTCCCATTGAGATATTAACCATTTCAATGTGCTTGACGAGTTTGAAGATGATTCTTGCATAATTGTGCCTTTTATCGCGCGGACAAAATTTAATGTATATATAAACTTTTTATGTAGGAGTAGCTTTTGGTTCCTGGCTTCACATAATGAAAAGTTGTGAAGAAATTTTTCAGAAGTTGTAACATGGTAACGACTATAATAATTAATATTTCTTCAGATAAGGGAAAATTTTAAATCCTGTTGCCATAATGGTCTCATTTCGCTTCCAAATGTGCACTGTTAGTAATAAACTAAAATAGTTACTTCTAAATAACTGGTTTTTGCGCAACGTTTAAGATAATTTAATATCACAATGGTGTCTAAATCGTTTTCAGCAATGAGCAAGGTGCTGCTGAAGGTCCAAATTATTTAAAATACAAATTTAAATTCACCAGTTCGTTTCATCCAACGGTTGATTTTGAAATATTGACCAGCGCAGCGGGCTAGCCTGCTAGTTATTCATAAATGAGTGATTAGTTTGTCGTTAAAAGGACAATCTTCTTGAGATATTGCGGCTAAGTTATCGATTGCTAAAATCGGCTGTAAACAATATTTACAAAATTAAATAAAGATGGTTATGGCTTTCAAGACTTTCAGAGGTCCGGGAGACCCCGAAAAATTGCTATTCCTGAGGACAGAATTACCAGGAGAAAAATGATGTGATACAGAACTTTATGGAATAGTCGGTGTTAAAAAATTTTCAGAAATAAAAAAAATACTGACGTACCCTACTTTCATTTTCCAAGGAACACAAAGTCTAGTCAAGTGAAAACTAGAAAAAAGTTCTTTTTTTCCATCAATCGAATTTGAAACAGTTTTGGAAGTGATGGCAGACACAACGTCCAATGACCTAACAGCAAAATATATGATTCAACCTATGTTATTCATACAATGAAGCATGGTGGAGGACACGTTATGCCGTGGGGAGTATTTCCTTCAAAAAGTGACGGTCCGTTATTTGAAATCCACAGCTAGGTGAATTATACAATGTATAAGGATATCTTGCTAGACTATTTTCTGCCTTATTATATAAAAAATTTGGTCGCATCTATTTTTCTTAAAATGATAACGACGTAAATAATGTTTGCAATCCTCGATAAGCAATGGTTTTCACACAAAAAATTTCGTTTTTGAAATGATCAGCCCAAGTGCCCAGCATGAATCCAATAGAAAATCTTTGAAAAAAAGTTGACAAAAGTCTGCGGAACTATAAATATTCCAACTCAGCCAAAATTTCGCCAAAATTGCAAGAAATATGGGAAAAACATACCATAGACGATCTTTAACCGTTGATTGTATGAATGTCACATTGCTGCGCCGCTGTACTTATTGCTAAAGCTAGTAATAAAATAGTAATACGATAAAATACTAATAAGGTGATCGTAAATGTTGTTGATCACTGTAATTTTCTATTACAATACCATTTTTTTACAAACTTGTGAAGGTGGCCGGAAACTTTTGAGAACATTCATTTTCCTTTATACTTAATTTTGTCAGTTAAATTTATTGATATTTACATGTTCTTCTATAAGTAAGTTCCTAACTATTATGTCAATAAAATGTATAAATATCACTTTGAGATTTCTCTTCATATGAATATATTTACAAATTAACTGAAAAATTTTTGCTGGCTGAAAACTTTTGACCGCCACTGTATACTTTATATTGAAAAAAAATCTGCCTTGAGTTATTTAAAAAGAACAAATATGAGACTGTACAGTTTTTCTTCAACTATTTTTTCATTATTTCTCTTTGATTTCAAAATGTTTGTTACAATTCGTAGAAGAAATGAATTTTAAAATTTTGCTAATTGAAAAAGTCTCATAATTATGCTTCTTAATTAAAAAAAGGCATATTTTTTTTAATACTGAATGTTCTTATAAAAAACTCTTGTTTATCAAAATGTAAGTTTCTCTTATTAAACATTATGTAAAATTGTTTTAAAAAGTAACATTTTAATACATTTAAACTTTGAAATATAAAAAGTACAGTCGAGTCTCTGTATAATGAAACTCCATACATCGAATTTCTCTATATAACGAATTTTTAGTAGGAACGGTCCCCTTTTTGCATGATTTCATTAAAAACAGTCTTTAGCGAAATATCTAACTCCATATAATGAATTTTTTCATAAATTGATCTTAATTTATTCAATTTTAAAAAGCTTCGAAATCATATGGTATCAATTTTCCGTCACTTATTTTTGATTTATCGTCAGTGCTGAGTTTTTTTTTATATTACTTCTCTCCTTGTTATTTAAATCCAATGAATTTATCCCACCTCCCACACACCTTTCCACATCCTTCTCGAAACAGAGTCAATTAGATTGATACACGTAAGAGAGGAATCAATGAAAAGCTCATAAAGGAGGCGTTCAAATGGAGGAAAATGTTAACGACAATTTTTCATTCCTTGCTAAAAGTTTTTTTTTTTTTTTTTTTTTTTTTTTGGAGAGCGTAACAATTTTAAAATCAAAAACAACAAAAAATTACAGATTTCTTCGTCTGAAATTAATGCAAGTCTTCCTCATTTGATTTTCATTAAGTTTTCAAATACAGTAGAACCCCGTTAATTCGGACCCCGATAATCCGGATAATTCGGATCGGTTTGGTCATTTTTTTTTCTCAAGTTTGAGAAGCGATTGGCTAATTTCCATAACATTAACTTGTTTCATCGTCGTAATCTAAATAAAAAAAACTTTTCTGACATGTTTTCGGAATAATTAAGCAAAATAAACATTATTACTGTCTGCAAATATTCAATAAGTTTAACATAAAGGTGATTTTCTGTTAGTATGTTATATTTTATTTCATTTTTTTCTAATTCTCCGGATAATCCAGATTTTCGATAATCCGGATTGGGTCCGGTCCCAATTAATCCGAATTATCGGGGTTTTACTGTAAATGTCTGTTCTCTTTTTTGAAACAACTTAAATAATTAAGAAATAAAATGTTAGGTTAATATTTACTTTTAAATATTTCAAATACTTAATTCAAAAGATTAATTTCTCTATATAACGAATTTTTTACTGGAACGGTGGATTTCGTTAAATAGACACTCGACTGTATTTGGAAAGCCAAATATTCGGTATTCGGCCGAATATTTGGTATTCGACCAAAATGACTGATTTTTTTTTAGAATCACCTGTGGTGTACAATCCTATTGAATGGTAAGTAACAGAAATAGTAAATAACATTGTTATTAGCTAGAAAAAACACAATTTTGTATGGAGCATTTGTAACTTTGTTACTGGCCAGCAGTTGAAAAAAATAGCCAGTTAGAAAAATTAGTGCCGACAATTAGTTAGCCGATGACCATTGGCTAAAAATGTTAATTTTGACCTATATCTTCCACCAAAAAAAAAAAAAAAAAAAAAAAAAAAAAAAAAAAAAAAGCACAAGTACCTTATACCTAAATTTAGTTTTCATGCTGTCCATGTAGTGAATTGATTATTATCTTTATTGCATACTGTGTGGCCCATATGACAGTGCCTGTATCTTGAGCTGATTGATGACCTCACGGATTTTGGTAGTGCATTTCCTTGTGTTCTCTCCAACATTGTTTAGGCCTCGACAAAATTTGCATGTTTCAAATTTTATAAAAGAAATCTTTCAAAATGATCTTTATTTTTATTTTTATTGTTATTAATAATAAATAGAAATTAGCTTTTTATTTTTAACAATTTCAGTTTTAAGCATTTACTTTCATTTTTTTCTTGCTCAATATGATAATTAGTCCTCTTGTCCCCCCCCTCCCCTTTTATTAAAAGTATGTGAAAAAATTGTATATAAACTTACTTTTTTGATATAAAATTTGTTTAATATTTTCATTTTATATTAAGTACTTTATTTTCAGTAAATGGTGTTGGTAGCGAAAAATAATTGGTTTGTGTAAGTAAAAATTTATGATGCTAAACTTGAAATTCTTCAAAATTGGTTTTATGAATTTTTTATTGTGTTTTTCGCTATGATAAATGAGTAATTAAATTCGACACAAAAATCATTAAATGTGAGGTGGAATGAAATTGTTATAAAAACAGCACATAGTGTGTTCAAGATTATTAGGAAATATTGTTAATTGGCAATACTGTCTTTAAGATACATAGCTGGCTTTACAGCCTACCAGCTGTAAAAAGAGCAATTGAAATCTAGGAATATTTGTAGTTGTTTATCTGTTGTGTTGAAAAAGAAAGAAAAAAAAAAGATTCCCAATCCCAATTATCACATGTATGATTCTATTGTATCTTTTTTTAAAAGTTAAATTTATTCTTAATTTTCATTTTCCTTCGTCGGTTTATTGTTGGTACAGCCTTACGTGAAAAAATATCTGCCATTTGTTGTAGTTGATTTAACAAAGTTGATTCAGTCATGCTAATTAAATAACAAATTTCTTAAGGAGAGTGAAATGAAACATGTAACAGTTTCTGAACAACTTCCTTGCCTTGAATTCAAAAGTATTATGTGAATTTTGTTGCTAAAATAGACTCTGTTCACTGGGGATAAATTCTTTAAAAATCTTAACCGAGCAACAATCTGTGAAACAAAGTGGTGTTATTTTTCTTAAACAAGAAATAAGGACCTTCATTTGCATAGTGATGTAAAAATCATTTTAAAAAAAAAGTCTAATAATGTATAGCATTGTGTGAAATTTATCTTGTTTAACTCCTAATGAAATTTCATGGGTCAAAGAAAATTCCATTTCACAAATGAAATCACATAGTCTCTCACGAAAATGGTTGATTACCGAAAAATGACCATGAAATCACTCTTCTGGATTGTCAGTATTTTCTTGAATCCACAAATTTTATCAGTTTTCATAAACTTTGATGAATGGAAAGTTTGATTGACTTTTTTATAGTCATGTGTGTGTTAAAGGATGTTAAGGCTTTTCATGTTACCAAACATGTGTTGCTTTTGTCTCAAGCTTGTGTTGAAAGAAGATAATCAATAAAAAATATTGAACTAGAAAACCTTAAAGAACATTTATATATTTATTTAAAAATTATAAAAGATTAAGTAGAATATTGTGGTGGTATGTATATATATATATATATTTGTGGGCCCTCCAAGCTTTTTCTTTAAGTACCAGTAAAGAAACAGCTGCTTTCATCTGCATTCTGTTGCATTCAAATGTACATTATGCTCTTGAAGAATCAAGAAAAAGAGAAAAAATCATATCACTGAGAACAAAATAAATGAATAAATATAAAAATGAAAACTATAATAATTTAGCAGATGAGCTACTGAATTTAGCAAATGAGTTATCTTTAAAAGTTAGTCTACAAAAAAAAAAAAAAAAAAAAAAAAAAAAAAAAAAAAAAAAAGGCCATTCAGTATACAATTAAAAAAGCTTGTGAAAAAATGTAAAAGAAAAAAAAGCTGGAGTTAGAAATTTTAGACTAAAAGAAAATAAATAAATAAAACCAAACCAAATAAAAATAAATAAATAAAAGGTCTAATTTGATATTAAAATGCTTAAAGGCTGGTAAAAGTCTTGTATTTAAAATGCAATAAATTATTCATGTAGAAATATGCAATTTTTTCTCATATGTGTGTATTTATTAAACTTTTTTGAAAAATTGATTTAGTGGATTAGTTAAAGTATCTGTATAAAAAATTGTTTAGTTTTTGCAAAATTTAAAATTGTGTTTTAATATTATAACAATGCAAAAATATCAAGTGTCTATTTTTGACTAGTGTTAGCACAAATAATTTTCAAATTAGACAAAAAAGACTCTTTATTTTACGGAGATTTTTTCATAACATTTTGCATTTCAGACTTTGCTACTGTATGTTATGTTTAGCATTCGCCTCATAATATGTGAAAAAAAAAATCCTCTTTATACTTTTGCAATGTATAGTATTTTATAATGTTAAAATTTCATTTCTGGGAAGGTGCTTGAATTTTATCAAAGAAAAATATTATGAACCCTGTGAAAATGCTAACAAAAATTAGCTGCTTGCTTACAAATTTGTGCAAATTTAATACACATATCGACAAAACATGTGCCCGTAATGACAGTTAATAACAATGAAAAGGTCTAATAAATAAGCATGTGAAACCAGCCATAAATGATTCAAAACTTACTAAAATTAATTATAATCAGAGTTAGCAGCTTTTAGCCAGGCCAAATATGTCATCTGGCTTTTTTTTTTGTAAAACACTTTAAAAAAGCCGGCTTTTATTTATTTGTTAAAGATGGTTTACAGTAAGGGTGCACAACCTTTTGAAGAGAAGGGCCACTTTCAAATATATCTGGGTGGTCGAGGGCCACATCAATAACATGGAGAGAATTCGAGTTAGAGGAGGTGATCTGTAGCCTACAATCTGATAAAAAAAATATGTGGTTTCAGAGGAGAGTGTATGTGTGTGATTGGGGGGGGGATACCCATTTAAGTTCACTTACCCAGTCGAAATACCCAGTTCAGTTGTTAAGGATATATCAGCAGTTTTTACATTTTTATATATAACAGATATAGCAAAGATTATTTTCTAGATTTAAAGATATTCTTTGACATAATTGAGGAAATTATGTTTTGTTTTATTAAAAGTGCTAAAAAAAGAGCATAAATGGCTGGTGCCAAAAAATGTGAATTTTATGAACGAAGGAGAGAGGAGGAGCCGATTAACAAGATTTTTTTTAAAAAAATCTACGTTATTTTAAATTTTTGCGATTTTTACCTTGCCGATTGACGAAATTCGAGATTTTTACAAAGCGATCGATAAAATTCGTGACAAAGTTGGTCGATGAAATTTGCTATTTTCCTTCGTATGACCGGCGAAATTCTTGATTTTTCTGCGCATATTCGACGAGATTTGTAATTTTTTCGCACCTGATCAACAAAATTTCCAATTTCAATGTGCCTGATCAAAGAAATTTGCGTTTTTCTGAAGCCAATCTACGAAATTTTCATTTTTATGAAGCCAATCAATAAAATTCGTGATTTTTACAAAGTCGATTGATAAAATTCGCTATTTTCTTTCTCACAATCGACAAAAATCACAATATTTCAACGCTTCATAGACGAAATTCATGATTTTTACAAAGCCGATCAATGAAATTCACGATTTTTCCATGCCTGATCTACGAAATTTGCAATTTTTACAAAGGCGATAGACAAAATTCATGATGTTCATGAAGGCGATTGACAAAATTCACGATTTTTACAAAGTCAATAGACACAGTTCGCGATTTTTAAAAAGTTGATAGACGAAATTTGTGATTTTTGCAAAGCTGATAGACGAAATTCACAATTTTCCTTTGCATGATCGACGAAATTGGCGATTCATCCGAACCTGATTGACAAAATACGCAATTTTAATGCGACTGAATAACAAAATTCGCAATTTTTCCGCACCTGATTAGCAAAATTCGTGATTTTTCCGCACCTAATCGACCAAATTCGCACTTTTCCAATTCGGATCGTCAAAATTTGCGATTTTTTCGAAGCTAATCGAGAAAATTCGGGATTTTTACGTAGCCGATCAATCAAATTTGCGATTTTTACAAAGCCAATCGACGAAAATCGCGAAATTACTCTGCATGATCGATGAAATTCTCGATTTTATTCTAGTCTGATTGACGTAGTTAGCAATTTTTCCATGTATGACCAACAAAATTTGCAAAATTCCCATCTCCAACCAAAGAAATTTGCAATTTTTCGAAATGCGATCAATAAAACTCTCAATTGTTCGGTCTTTGATCGACGAAATGTGCGCTTTTTTTGCTGTAAATTGACAAAATACACATTTTTCTTCGATCGAGTATCAATATTCGTGATTTTTGTATTAGCATTGACGAAATCTGCATTTTTTTTATGCGGCAAGATAAAACTCGTGATTTTTTTCTCTTGATAAATTGACAAAAACACTATTTTTCCGCAGCTGATCAACGAAATTTGCAATATTTCTACGCATCATCACTTAATTCGCAATTTTCCCGTGTCTTATCAGCGAAATTTGTGTTTTTTTTTTTTCTTTTTGTCTCTGATTGACAAAGTTTGCGATTTTTTGTGCCTTATCGACAAAATTCACTTTTTTTTTTTTTCATGCGATAAACCGAGAAAATATGCTATTTTTCCATCCGATGATAATTTGCAATATTTTCGAGGAACAACAACATTTATGATTTTTTTTCTTGCTTGATCAACGAAATGTGTGAGTTTTCGCGTCCAACTGACAAAATCTGCGATTTTTCCATCCCTGATCGAAAAAACTTGCGATGTTTTCATGCCCAATCGGGAAAATTTGCTACTTTTTTCCCACGAGCCTCATGAGCAAAATTTGCCCTCTGATGAGCAAAACTGACGATTTTTTCGATCCTCATCGATAAAATTTGACTTTTTTCGCATTTGATCAATGGAATTCGTGATTTTTCCGGCCGATAAACGACATTTGTGATTCTTAAATGATGAAATTTTATATTTTCCCGCAGTAAATTGACAAAATTTATAATTTTTTTTGTGTGACATATGTACAAAAATTGCAATTTTTTCCAGCTGTAAATTGACGAAATTCGCAGGCCACAGGTTGTGCATCCCTAGTTTACAGATATTTCATATTAAATTTGAATTGATTTATTTGTAATACACTTATAAATATTTTCTATTAAAAAATGTACATTTTTACTAAATTTTATCAAATAAATGAGTCCTTATAACTGCTGATGCATCTGTGAAGGCATTATGTCTGAAATTGAAATTATAAATATTCATAAGAATACATAAAATTAGACTGTAAAGTTGTTGTTGCATAGCTCTGTATATACCAAACATTTTAAAGATTATATGAAACAATAACTAAATGTTACATATAAAAATAGAATTTTCCTTACATACTTCTATTTACTTTTGAAATTGACAATAGCTTATGTGTATTTAATAATTGAAATTATATTGTTGTAATAAAACTTGTTGAATTAAAATTTTGAAAAGCTCATTGTTATTTTAAAGAATGCATACTCATACATAAACTAATGCAAAGTTATTCATAATGCTGTTTTATTAAAAAGAATTGCTCTTTTTATTAAATGACTTTATGTGTGGCTTCAAATAAACATTTATGAGCAATAAAATAAGACTTGTATATTAATATCCTTTAAAATTAGTTAAATAATAAATTATGATACTAACTATGCAACTATTGTCCTTTTTAATTATATAAAGCAGTAAAAAAGAAAAAAACTGTGTGTGGGGGGGGGGGAAGTCAGTGTAAACTAGAGAAAGCATTTTGTATGATCTTTTAAAAGTTAGCTGATATATTTATAATTTTGACTGCAAATCAATACGTATTATTCCAATATTAATGTGTTCATTTTGAAGAAATTGGGTTATATTGAATTCTACCTCAATTAAGTCTTTAAAACTAACTAAAAAACACCAATTTTGGTCAATAAAAGCTGGTTAAAACAAATAAAAGCCACCGGCATGGCTTTTTTGCAATCCTGGCTATAATTCGTTCAAATGGCTATTGCCGAAAGTTTTAATACTTTAACAATTAGACAATTGTTGTTCTATAAAATAATTAGGTATTTTATGAAGTAACATAATAACTTTAATGGTAACTAATACATTTTTGTAAACACCCTGTATAATACTGCATTTTTTTACAGATGAACTAAGTAAGCCTGGCCGACTACAAGCAACTGTTTTAAAGGTTACTAATTACCTATTTCAAATGGAGAGCTCCAGAATATGATGGAGGCACTTCTATCACTGGTAGTGTCATCGAGAAGAGAAAGAAATGGAGGCATAAAGTGTGCGTCTCAAAAGTAAAATCTCACTTTTAAATTTTTAAATGAATAACTTTATTTATTTGTTTTAATTTTAATGTTCTAACATATACTATAAATAATAAGTATTTTTGATTAAAAAAAAAGAATTCTAAAATTGAGAAATGTTAATGATTTGTCAATTTAACTCTAATCACCACGTGGGTCATTTGTTAACAGAATAGTTGAGGCAGATATGAACAGTTCATAAGTGTCTCAATAATCATTCTATGATTCTGTTTCTTTCAGTTCACTTCATGCGAAATAATGTCCTATCTAATATTGTCTTGAAATAGGAGACTTTTTGTCATATTTGACTTTGTATTAAACTTTTCACAAGATCATCCGTTAGCAAGTACGTAAAGAGCTATAAGCTTATTTATATCCAATTATAATTTAAATACATGTAAAGTTTTCTAAGATGCAATAGTTTTTTGTAATATTTTGCTAAACAATTTCATTTCTTCCAAACTTGGAATGATGGCCCACTTTCACCTCTAAAATGTGTATGATGCTTTGAATGGAGATAGATATCAGAATTGCCTGAAATTAAAATTTTTAAACCGATACTATAAAATATTGTGAGCTTCCCCCCCCCCTTCCTCTTTCAAAAGTAAAAGAAGTTAAATTTGGGTGTGTGCTTTTAATTGAGTTTATTTTTTTTAATCATTTTAAAACTCTTTATCATTATTTTAGAATAGAAGGGAAATACAAAGATACTCGAAGGATACAAGTATACCCATACAAGGTATATATATCCTATACAAGGATACTAGAAGGGAAATACAGTCAAAGATCTATAATCCGCACACCCATAATCCACTGTTTTCTCATTGTTTTCTCATTTTTTTTACATTTTTTGAAAAAAATCGTTTTGGGATCACTAATTTGTAATTTTTTTAACTGTTTATTTCATTGTTTACATTCGTAAAATAATGTGAATTATAGAAAACAGTGGATTATGGGTGTGCGGATTATAGATCTTTGACTGTACAAGGATAAGAATCTTTTGTACTTTGGCAGATTTTTGATAAATATTATCTAAATTCCCCTAAGCAAAATTTAAAGGCTTTATTTTTTTCAAATGTACATCTTAATTTTTATTTTATTCCGACAATATTTAATTAGTCATATAATCCTCCTTTTTCCCAGTCTACTTATTTTCGTCTTATAATCTTGTGCTTAAATCTATCACTGCGGAACTAGAATTTTGTTTATAGTAAATTTAACACATAGTGTAACTAATGATCATGACAACAAATAAAAAACAGAATGTAAAGCATATCAAATATTTTTCCTTGTGTTCGCAACTATCCTGCTGTTGGGGCACTTGTGAGCAATTCATTGAATTTATAAAGTTATTAAAAAAAAAGAAGAGCTAACTATAAAGATGATTTTATAAAAAATTACCTTGTTTAAAAAAAGGGTTCTGTTTACTGTATTCACTATTTTTTGTTTTCAGAAATTAACCATTAATAAAAAAAAAGCTATCCTTATGTGAACTATTCACATGTGCTCCATTCTCTCCTTCATGTATTCAAAGGCAATACACACATTAGGCTGATTTTTTTTTTCTCTTTAATTCAGTCCCTAAGGTGGTCAGTGGGCTGCCGTAGATATAATGGTTGTTTTCATATGAAGAAATCTGTATCAGCTTAAACAATGGGTAATTGTAAAAAAAAAAAAAAAAAAGTAGTAATAGCAGTATTACTACCATAGAACTAAATTTTGACCAATTTGGTCATATACCACTGAATTTGTCAACAAAATAAATTGCCATATATATAAAACCAACTTAGCTGGTTAATTTGGTGAAATTTTCTATCTTTTAATGCATTTTCAGAAAATGCATATTTTTGTAAATGTTACAATAATGAAAACATACTTTTTTTTTTCATTTATATTTAATTCACAACAATCTGTTTTTTTTTTTTTTCCGTATGTAGATCTGTAATGTTGCAAACAAGTTTTTACCTACTTCCTAATATGTTAAAATAAGAAATTATGCAGAAAAATGTTTCTAACGACGATATAGCAGTAGTATATGGTACCTACTATGGAACACTTTTTATATTCCACTAAACGCAAATATTTAACGATTTTTGTAAGATTTTCATCAAAAAGTTTGTCTGTCTAAATATAGAGGATGTAACTATTTTAGTACGATTTATCGAGTAAATGATGATAAAAAATGCATGATTTGCATTGGTTGGATATTTTATTTTTTCTACTAAATTATGTAAAGACGAAGTTTTAAGAAAGGGTTATGGAATAAAGAATCATGATTATAAATAATAACGTAATCAATTGAGATGAAATATTTATCAATTTTAAATGCTAATATTTAATTATTGTAGTGATGAAAAAATTTTGCCTGACGCCCTTAGTTTACGAAATGCTAATAAACAATCTTCCTCTAGGATAGTCTTGATAGGAAAAGCAAAGAGCTGCATTGTATAATATTATTATCAATTGCATTACATTGAAGTCTGAAATAAAAGTTAAATGCTTTTTATCCTATGTTTTAATAGATAACCAATTCTTTTTACTTATAGTTATAAATACTAATCTGGTAGTTTGATATTTTCATAGTTCGATAAAATTAAAAAAAATAGTTTGTGTCGAAATGAACACATCTTTGACAGCAAGAAATTTATTTTGAATTTCAGTAAATTTTATTTAGGGGTTTGAAATTTTCATAGATCGATAAATGGCCCATTCGATTATTGTAAGATTTAAAACAAATTTTAGGATTAAGCTTTTTCTAATTCATAATCATAAAAGCCATCATTATTTTTTCCTTTAAAATGAAAGATATAACCACCTTCATTCAGTTTTGTTATTGCATTTTCAGATATTTTTCCATGACTCTTTTTAAGAAAATAATCTTTTTCTACATCATTAACTTCTAATCTTGCAATAGTCGTATTTCCAAATTTAGTTTGAATTTTCTTCAACGAAATCAGCTTGTATTTCCCTGTCTCTAAATCTTTTAGCTTATGAGTTACAGGGAATGATCTGAGACTGTTGAATTCTTCCATTTATTAAGAAAGAATTTTTGAAAGACAATTTTTATAGTACAGACATCTGTACATAGAGCAGCCAGGTCCTAGGATTCTTACGCATCTCGGTACTTCTAATATTTTTATAGGAATTCCCCATTCTTCAAACGTACTTTTCGGAAAAACTCCTCCTTTAAAAGCAAATGTGCCGCCGTATATCTGATGCAATTGTAAGAGATAATCTTTTACATTGTCACTACTAATCCATAAGCCTGTATTATCTGAATATCTTTTAAATCTTAAACCATGGATATCGTTAGTACATCTACGAACTATTCCATGGTCTTGATCACTTAATTCATAGTTAGGTGTAAATACAGAAATAGTTTCACCTATTCCTTCTTTTAAATGAACCCAGCTTATTTCTCTCGCTATAGATTTGAACGGAAGTATAAAACCTTGAACATTTATGATAAGGGTGACATCGTCCATTTTATTAGAAAACAATTTTTATAAACTAAAAAATTCGGCTTAAAATCCAAATGGTACAGTATCAAAGTTATCTAAAATTCTTCTTTTATCATATCCAAACATATATCTTTTATTCATTTTATTCACCTTAATATTTCTTTCTTTTTGTATCTGAAATTGATTTATTTCTACATGTATATGGTCAATTTCCCCAGTTATTATTTTCATTCTCTCGTCAAAATTCAGCTTAGTTTCACTCTCATAACTCATTTTAAATCCTTTTACTTTTCCTTTTACAGAACCGTCGTTCAGAATATAACCATAATCTTTACTTGCTCCAGATATCCATGATTTCATATATTTATCTTCTCCTAATTCATCAGTCCATTCCCCTAACATACAACCTGTTTTTACTTTATTAGATCCATCATCGATATAAACAATACTATCTGTATCGTAATACATTACTTTATCTCCTAATTTATCTAGCATTTTATATAATCTTATTCTAGCCGAACTGGTAGTAAAAGCCGCTATATAAATATTCGTATTAAAGTTATTCTTGGCATATTCATCTTTCATCTTATAATCCATTTGCACACACTCATCATTTAAGGGGTCAGGTACCTTTGATCGATTAAAATAGAAGCAAAATTTGCATACAGTATTGATCTCAATATCTTTAAATCTATCGCTTTTAAGAACTTCAAATTTTTAACACATATTTAAATAATCTTCCTGTAACTGTTACAGGTCATGGAATATTTTTATACCTTCACCATAAAATTAAATTAAAAAATTACAAAAGGTCTTTTTTTCTCGAAGAAAAATCATACATAGTCTTGCGCGCAGCTTGACATGCATAAAAAATATCATAAAGACCTAAAATCACTTTATATATAAAGAAAAATAGTCAATAATCAAAATGACGAACCCTAGTTACTTTAAATTCTGTCTTTGTATAAAAAATACATAAAAATATGAAAAATAACAAAATTTAGCACTTTTTTTTGTAAATAATAATTCATAACTTAAAAAATTCATACACAAAAGTGATAGTAGTTCGTCATTTTAAGCATTTATATGTTATGTAACTTCTGTAAAAATTTCATCAAATTCTACCCAACCATTTTCGAGCAATCATGCGCGCAAGTTGAAAAAATAGCATTTTGAGAAAATCCAATTTAAAGATAAAATTTTTTTTAAAACATATTATGCAAAATATCTTTAGATATTTAAGTATACATATATTTATTTACTTACCTATTTATATAAAAACATAAATTCAATAAGTTTCATTATAAAAAAATAGTAAATAGTGTGCTATAAAACATGCAAAATGAATATAAATACACAAATAACATATACTGATACAACATTTTTCTATATATTTATTCATTATTTACAAAATTTTTACATGAAACTGGTAATACTTCATCATTTTCAACATTTATATGCTATGTAAGAGATGTTAATTTTTTATGACATTTTAGACAACCATTTCGGAGAAATCATGCGCGCAGTTGAATCGTAAACGTAAAAACGAAAATAATTTTTCATCATATCGTTCTTCTAAGTAACCATTCATTATCTAATAAATCCTTACATGACACTGATAACAATTCGTCATTTTCAACATTTGAATGTTTTGTATGAGCTGTTAATTTTTTATAAAATTTTAGCCAACAATTTCAAAGAAATCATGCGCGCTATTGAATCGTAAACGGAAAAACGAAGAAAATTTTTCCTCATATCATTCTTCTGAATAACCATTCATTATTTAATAAATCCTTACATGACACTGATAATACTTCGTCATTTTCAACATTTGAATGTTTTGTAAGAGCTGTTAATTTTTTATAAAATTTTAGACAACCATTTCGGAGAAATCATGCGCGCTATTGAATCGTAAACGTAAAAACGAAAATAATTTTTCCTCATATCATTCTTCTAAATAACCATTCATTATTTAATAAATCCTTACATGACACTGATAACAATTCGTCATTTTCAACATTTGAATGTTTTGTATGAGCTGTTAATTTTTTATAAAATTTTAGCCAACAATTTCAAAGAAATCATGCGCGCTATTGAATCGTAAACATAAAAACGAAAAATTTTTTCCTCATATCATTCTTCTAAATAACCATTCATTATTTAATAAATCCTTACATGACACTGATAATACTTCGTCATTTTCAACATTTGAATGTTTTGTAAGAGCTGTTAATTTTTTATAAAATTTTAGCCAACAATTTCAAAGAAATCATGCGCGCTATTGAATCGTAAACGGAAAAACGAAAAAAAATTTTCCTCATATCATTCTTCTGAATAACCATTCATTATTTAATAAATCCTTACATGACACTGATAATACTTCGTCATTTTCAACATTTGAATGTTTTGTAAGAGCTGTTAATTTTTTATAAAATTTTAGACAACCATTTCGGAGAAATCATGCGTGCTATTGAATCGTAAACGAAAAAACGAAAAAAATTTTTCCTCATATCATTCTTCTAAATAACCATTCATTATTTAATAAATCCTTACATGACACTGATAACAATTCGTCATTTTCAACATTTGAATGTTTTGTATGAGCTGTTAATTTTTTATAAAATTTTAGCCAACAATTTCAAAGAAATCATGCGCGCTATTGAATCGTAAACGTAAAAACGAAAATAATTTTTCCTCATATCATTCTTCTAAATAACCATTCATTATTTAATAAATCCTTACATGACACTGATAACAATTCGTCATTTTCAACATTTGAATGTTTTGTATGAGCTGTTAATTTTTTATAAAATTTTAGCCAACAATTTCAAAGAAATCATGCGCGCTATTGAATCGTAAACATAAAAACGAAAAATTTTTTCCTCATATCATTCTTCTAAATAACCATTCATTATTTAATAAATCCTTACATGACACTGATAACAATTCGTCATTTTCAACATTTGAATGTTTTGTATGAGCTGTTAATTTTTTATAAAATTTTAGCCAACAATTTCAAAGAAATCATGCGCGCTATTGAATCGTAAACGTAAAAACGAAAATAATTTTTCCTCATATCATTCTTCTAAATAACCATTCATTATTTAATAAATCCTTACATGACACTGATAACAATTCGTCATTTTCAACATTTGAATGTTTTGTATGAGCTGTTAATTTTTTATAAAATTTTAGCCAACAATTTCAAAGAAATCATGCGCGCTATTGAATCGTAAACATAAAAACGAAAAATTTTTTCCTCATATCATTCTTCTAAATAACCATTCATTATTTAATAAATCCTTACATGACACTGATAACAATTCGTCATTTTCAACATTTGAATGTTTTGTATGAGCTGT
Organism: Maratus speculifer; assembly: GCA_964019185.1. Lineage (NCBI taxonomy): Eukaryota > Metazoa > Arthropoda > Arachnida > Araneae > Salticidae > Maratus > Maratus speculifer. Next base: position 94,819,978 of record OZ025295.1, read on the forward strand.
TAATTTTTTATAAAATTTTAGCCAACAGTTTCGGAGAAATCATGTGCGCTATTGAATCCTAAGCGTAAAAACGAAAATTATTTTTGTGAAAATTCAATTGAAAGAAAAGATTGACTTAGAAACTTATTATGAAACATTATTTTTAAGTATTGCAGTAATTTATATAATTATTTACTTATCTTATTTATACACATCAATTTAATAACTATTAAATAATAAATATTGTGTACTAAATCAAGAAAAATAAAAGTAGAAATAAAAATAAATTTACCTTTACAAGAACAATACTACATCATCTGTTTACTTAGATTATTAGGTTGATAAACTTTTTAGAAGACTTGTGAAACAAAAATCTATAAATTCATTCTGATGTTTTCTATTGCATGACATAAATAAACCTTTTAGAAATTTGAACACTAATTTACATACATATACTTTGATAAGTATCATCGCATGGGATAACAGATGGAAAAAAACTTTGCTCAAAGATTTTCACAAAACTTAACACATTTAAAAAGCACCGGCACTGTAAATTTCACCTTCCTGCAAGAGAAATTTATCTTTCTGAGCAATTTCTTTCATTCGCTTACTTTTTCTTGCTTCTTTTGTGTTTTGAAGAAAGCGTAAATTAGAAGTTGCAATCCTTTGGTCGTCTAACTGTTTCAAACATCCTCGAGCATGTGCACCAACTGTCAAGCCAAATTCTTGCATTACATTCATTTTTCCTTGATTGCCATCATTAAACAAAATAACTGCTTCATTTGTAGCAATTTCCACAATCCTTTTACCTACTCCTTGTGTTTTTGGACATAATTTCCATATTAAAGAATTTATCGATTCATTGTTGTTCTGGGTCTTACCTCCTAAGCACCTAGACAGAAGTTTTGGCTGCGATAAGTCATTAAAAATTGGTTTTATAGTATCCATTACACTAGTCGGGACTGTGTTCTTGTGTTTAAATGTTTTAATGGTACCACAAGCAACTGCTTTATTATATTTGCACCAAGATTCACTTCCAGTAGGGCAAAATGAATGTAGAGGCTCGGCATCCGTTGAACGAGTATGAAAATATGCAGCCCAGATAGCTTTACGCATTTCATGTAAATTGTTTTTATTCTGTCGAATTGCATTTCCATAATAATCTGTTAGCTTAGCAATGATGTTGTCCGTAAGTCTACCTTTTCCTCCAAGTGCTTTACCTTCACTACATTTTACTTTGTTTTGTTTAAGTTTTCGTAAGCGTGTGCCCATTCTCTTTTGAATGTGACCCACGCATTCAATTTTTTCAACTTTTGTATCAGAACCATATGGGCTGGCCTCTGATATGGCTTGAAAAGTTTTGGCATCACCATCACCTATATATCCAATGTACTTTACATTTCTTGTGGCTTCTGAACGTTGAAATATTCGAACCATACCACTTAGTTCCATTTTTCCAGCAGATCCATCGTGGTTATTGAGGCAATCATTTTCATGGGTATTTTTCCATGAATTATATTCATGCGTCCCTTTTTTTAGTTTCCATGTATCACATGACTTGCAAAATGAGGAAAGGACTTCAGTATCAATAACTTTGCCGCTTTTGTCACCAATGACAGTGCACACACCTATTCGTGAAGTATGACCCCGAGTTTTCCATGTACCGTCACCACTGATGTTTAAGCATGAAGAATCAGTCAGAGTTACTTCTTCTGAAGCTGCAGATATCATAGATCTTTCTGCGACAGATGCAGAGCATTTCTGTAGCACCTTTATCGCAGCATTGTAAGATTTTTTGGAAACCGGTTGAGGCAGATCCATGATTCCACAAAACAGTTTCATTGCTGCATACCCCAGTCCAATTGATCTAATGGCATAAATATATCTGTTGTTAATTTCTGAAATTTTGTTATTTTCGCCGATCTTCTTAGAATTCTTAAATTTAATAACTTCAGCACAATTTTCACATAAAATCGAAATTTTAGATGATAAGCCACATTCAATTTCTTCTGTTATACTTACTTCACCACCACAAGCTTTACAGCATAAAAATTTTTCCAGAATGGAAAACATGTGACTGACATCCATAATACGATATCCATCAAAGCTAGAATTATATTCAAACTCCTTGTTTACAGAAAGTTTTCTCTGTGAAGCACTGTTATTCAGTGAATCATTTTCACTTTTCGCCAACTTTCTGGTATATATATTACCAGTAAATTTCCTTTTTTTCGGTCGTATCCCAGAAGCTCTTTTAGGTGTGTTTTCGCTAAGAACTTCACTCATTGTAGCAGAAGATTATTAACGAAATAAATAAAATTAATTTAAAGCTAAAATAAAACTTATTCGCAAACAAATCACTATAAAAAAATCAGAAATTCAGCATCGAAAGAGTTAACAACACAACGTGCATAGATTTATTTCTAAATCAAGCTAAATAGCTTGAATCTAAAGTTGAAGTAGCAGTTGCTAATTTCTGCTTGATTTCCTGAAAGGAAAGGGAAAATAAATAACCACAGAGTAAAGAAAAATAAGAGTAGAAATCCTTGAATCTTATCAGCTACGGCCGGCGCCTGCTGCGTGCAAAATGTAAACAAACAGTCTAGCCCTTTAAATATCGCTGTTTCATGAAAAGAGGCCTTACTATTTTGCCCATAACTTCGTTTCTAATGCGAATTTTTTTATGGGGTTTGTTTTAATATGAATCTAAAAGATTATACTTTCATATAAAGCAATAAAAAAAAAATCGAAATTTTGACCATTTGAAAGGTACCTGACCCCTTAAAAATATCATATTCAAGTCTTTAATGCGGTCGTTCAGTATAATTCTATAAAAATCTGCCAATTCTGTTACATTCTCTGTTTGTTTCATATTTTTTCTCTGTCCGAACTTACCCCATAAAGAGTTTAAACAAATTTTGGATATAAATCTCATTCCTGGGTTTTCTTTGATTTCTCCTAACTTTATACCCAATTTCTTTTCTACGCAACTTTTATATTCTTTTTCAGTTTTGAAATTTTCAGACCATTTATCATCTGTTTCTAATTTGATTTTCAAAAACATTTTAACATAATCCTTAAATAATGTATTAGATTTTTTTTCAAAATGCCAAACTTCATAGATATTTAAAATCTTATAACCTTTTTCAATAGCCAGTTCAACTTCGGTAGTTGTCCACGTACCTGTAAGACTTCTCTCCTCATCCGTATGATTACATTCTTTATTCTGTATTTCATAACATTGTTTCTTTTCGCATTTTATAGGTTTTGAACATAATTTACACAAACTAAATATTAATTTTTCTCCTTTATAAGGTAAAACAGGATGATAGAGCTTTCTAGGTGGAAGTACTTTGCATTGTATCAAACCATACCAATTCTTATCATATTTTTCCGGATTATAAATTTTTATCGGATGACCAACAGGATAGTAATCAAAGTAATTCACTGTTGGATAAAGTGAACAAACATCGATATATCTACCCTTTTCGTTTTCTTTCATTTCGTATATTAATTTGGTAGGTTCACACCTACCTCCGCTGAATGCGTTTCTAGGATTTAATGGTTCTACAAAATCTCTTTTCCATTCATTTTTCATATATTTTTTAATTTCTTTGTCACTATCAAAATCACATTCCCATATTTCAATCAATTCAAATCCTTTATCTTTTATTTTTTTATTTATTTTTTGAGTTCTTTGATACAAATCTTTCATACATATCTGATTTTGAAGATTGACAGTGGATTCTGTAAAACAGCGAGGACAACCGTGCCAATGACATCCTTGAAACTGATAAACGGTATTTTTATAAAAACCGTCTACTTTATAAGTTTTATCACCTAATTTCAGTTTTTTCTCACCACCGTTTAAAGCATGCTGTATTTTGATATTGTGTTTTTTGGACAGATAGTCTAACCAAATGATCGATTTCTTACTGTATTGATCCTTTTGAATACACTCCTCATCTATCGCTATTGTATTCACTGGAATGAATTTATCTCTGTATATAGCCATACAAACGCCAGCTAAAGTGATATATTTAAAAGGATCAATATCAGCAATATTTAGAAATAATCTTCGCAATTCTAAACATCCTTTTCTTAAAATATCAACATCAGATCTGCAATATTTTATAATTTCTTTTTGAAAATCAAATGTTTCGTTTTTTACCGATTTATACCATTTATCAAACGTTTTTCTTTGATCTAAAGTCATAGTATCATAACCATAATGGTATTTTTCAGGATATTTTCCTACATAATTTTGATTTTCCATAGTGTTAAACAAATGAGGAAAATACCCTTTTGCTAATTCCGTTAGTCCAAACGTTTTAGGAAATTTTCTTAACGGAATCAATGTAAAATTTATAGAATCGATAAACCTTATATTAAATGCGGTTGCTTGCATATATATGAGTTTATTTCCTTGATATATTGTAAACACTTTAATTTTATTTTTAAAGCAGTATTTAGCTAGAAACTGAAAATCGAATCCTTTTCCATAATGCGCTAATACAGTATAACCGCAATGTTTCTTTTGGAATAACCATTTACAATATTCATTTTCATTCTGAAATATTTTTTCATTTCCGTTAAAATCATGATTTATAACTAGATTGACTTGGTGATTTCCTGTCTCTTGATTCGTTTCAACGTCAAAAAACATATATTTTTCTGTAAATTCTGATCTTTTACATTTCTCACACCATTCCTTTCTATCTTTTATATTTTTGGGACAGATATTTTTACAAGTTCCCCCCTTAGATTCTTTCCTACGTATAAAACATTTATGATCTTCCAAAACCCACTTTCTGCAGTTTTTACATTGTTTTTCTCCGCATTTATGATCTTTCGGTTCTCTTTGGCTTCTACTGATATTTCTCTTACATTTTAAACATTTCCACAGTGTTTCACAGACTGCTTTATTTTTATGATTTTCGAAGCAGTTTTTTCCTTTAAAAGATCTAAAACAATCATTACACTGAATATCATCGCCTTCGCAATTACTCTCTTTCCTAAAACATCTATTGCATTTTAAAGAACATTTATGTTGATCACTTCTACTATAACTTACTTTACAATATTCACAAAAATGTTTTTTTCCTAAAAATCCTGTTACCGTTGTAATGACATCAAAATGATTTCTATTTTTTAAAATGTAAACACAATTAGATTTATAGGCTCCGCTGTATATTCTTTCGTTAAAATTTTCTCTGCAAAATATAGTTATTTGAATATCTAAAAAAATTTCGAATTGTTTAACATGCTCTAAATTACACATTTCTAACGGAATATCACACATTTCATGCAATTTTATCGCTAAACTTTTTTGTAATTTTCTACCCATTCTTATGTATTTAACATCTAAATCTGTAAGTTTTTCTAGATTCAATTTTTCGCATAAAATTTTACGATTTTGAATAGCCAGGGCTGTAACGATGGATCTAGCCAAACAGATATTATCGTCATTTTTAATTTGAATTATACTTCTTTTATCGACAACATCGTTATCGTTCAGTAATTTCAAATGTTTACCACCTTTAGGCAAATCAACGACTGTAAAAATAAATTCACAGTCTTTAATATCCAACTCTTTGTATTCAATTTTATGCGTTAAAACATCTAAATAGGTCTCATAGGCTTCTTTTGTTGACATCATTTTAGGGTGAAAGGGCTGTGTCAAATAGGGATTGAATACAATTATATCTACCTTTCCTTCGATTTTTCCAATTGCTCTCCTGAATAAATCTTTTAAGATACTATAATACTGGCCAGGTGTGAGTTTGTTTATTTGTCTTATTTTATAAACATATCTATAAGTATTAAATTTTTTTACAAATTTTTTATCTTTCTCAACAATTTCATAATCGGGTCTAAACAGATTTTCCAAATTTGCTTGTAATTTGACTTTTTTTCTGTCTTTTTGATCAATTTTTCATCTTTATATTTCAAGCCGTAATAATCAAAGAGTTTTTTAAGTTTTGGACGGTTTTTCGGTTCATTTATAAATTGTTTCAATTTTTCATTCAAATCAGGAAATAATTTTTTAAGGTTTACCACTGTTTTTATCTTTTTTTCTTCGTTATTTTTTGGATTAAATTCTGCTGTGTTATTGTTAAATTTTAAATCAAAAGAATCGAATATTTTTTTCAACTTATTTCTTTTCTGAGGATTTTTGATAAATTCTCTCTTCATTTCATTTAAATAATCTGTGACGTCTAAATTTAATAAATCTACCAAAACATATTTATATTCGCCTGTTCTTTTTATGTATCTCATTATCAATCTAATTAATTCATCTTTTTTACAACCTTTGGGTTGTTTTATATTTAAAACTTTTGCAGTGTGTCTCAATTTTGAAACAGATATCAATCTTAGAGTTTCCTCCATTTATATAGAAGAAATTTTATGAATACTTTTTGCTACACATTTTTAATAGCTATCTATAAATCCAAATTCGGTAGCAGGTAATTTTAGATTAAGCGATTTAAAATGAATTGAAGAATTTCTGAAAACGACTATTAAAAAATATATTTCAAAAATAAGATCGTTTACTCAAAAGGATTAATTGCAGTCCATTGAAAGAAATCTAAATTTTTTTCTACAGGTTCGCCATTCAATTTTAAACATTCAAATCGAAATCCGTTTTTATCTATTTCTGTTATTCTAACGAAAAATGGTTCGCTGTATTTACATACAGGTGTTATATGAACATTGGGATGAACATTAAAGGTATGATTCCAATCAACATTTATTCTTTCAGTTGTACAGTTACCTGTCAAAATCTTTGTACTTTTTGAATTACCCATTTATTTAGCCTAAAAATCACTGTCATAATCAGGCACTTCTATTTTACCTTTAAATTCTAAATAAAATTTTTCTGATAGATTTGAATATAAAATGTCAATCTACTCTGTCTTGGAACTTTTCTATAAATGGTTCTGATAGCAATTTTATGAGCACTTTTCCCCCCACAATTCTAATTTTGAAACTATCAAGGTCCAATTGAATAATATTTCTGAAAATGCAACATTCAATATAATATTTTAAACAAGAAAAAACTATATCGTGTTCTATTTTTGAAACGAGTAAAAAAACTACATCGTGTTCTATTTTTGAAACGAGTAAAAAAACTACATCGTGTTCTATTTTTGAAACGAGTGAAAAAACTACATCGTGTTCTATTTTTGAAACGAGTAAAAAAACTACATCGTGTTCTATTTTTGAAACGAGTAAAAAAACTACATCGTGTTCTATTTTTGAAACGAGTAAAAAAACTACATCGTGTTCTATTTTTGAAACGAGTAAAAAAACTACATCGTGTTCTATTTTTGAAACGAGTACAATATCATAAATTTATTTTGATGTTCGTTTGATATGATAATTGCTTTTTAAATGTCGTTTTTTATGAGCTAGAGTGTATGTTTTGCCACATTCGCAATCAATTTTTTTATTTTTCATAGCTAAATGACAACTTTTGCAATTAGCGTAATGTTCTGTTTTGCCGTAACGAAATCGAGTATAAAATTGGTCTAAAGGTTTAGTCATCTGACAATGCTTGAAAACTTTAGACAGCTCCATTTATTAAGAAATAATTTTTAGAAAGCTATTCCAAATGTCTTCGTTTTTCTTATTAGATTTTACTTTCAAATTATTATCAATATTATAATAATCTAATATTTTCTTTATGAAATATAGGTAATTTATCGACTTTTTATAGTACACTAAATCTAAAAACTGAATAAACATTTCTTCAGCTTTATATGGAATATTTAACTTCAATTTCCATTTCAATGCTTTAAAACGACTTATTCGGGATTTGCGTCTTTCGCTTAAAAAACCATCTATATTTTTATATGTAAAATATTCACCATCCGAATCGTACATTATTTCACATTTTTTCATCTGGTCATAAATTTTGAGATATTTTTCGGGTATTTGACATTTGTTTTCTTTTTTAAAAGAATCCATTAAGTTAGAATCAGAATCATCTATTAAAATGTCGTTAAAAAAGTCACAATTCATTTATTTAAACTTATTTTGAGTTTTGATGAGTTATTTTAATAACATAATAATATTTGAAAAAGTCCCGTCTAGACGGGAGTTTTGACATTGCTTTCTTGAAAAAAGTCCCATCTAGACGGGAGTTTTGATGAATTATTTTAATAACATAATAATATTTGAAAAAGTCCCGTCTAGGCGGGAGTTTTGACATTATAGCTTGTTTATATTTTAATATTTGAAAAAGTCTCGTCTAGACGGGAGTTTTGATGAGTTATTTTAATAACATAATAATATTTGAAAAAGTCCCGTCTAGACGGGAGTTTTGATGAGTTATTTTAATAACATAATAATATTTGAAAAAAGTCCCATCTAGACGGGAGTTTTGATGAATTATTTTAATAACATAATAATATTTGAAAAAGTCCCGTCTAGACGGGAGTTTTGATGAGTTATTTTAATAACATAATAATATTTGAAAAAAGTCCCATCTAGACGGGAGTTTTGATGAATTATTTTAATAACATAATAATATTTGAAAAAGTCCCGTCTAGACGGGAGTTTTGACATTATAGCTTGTTTATATTTTAATATTTGAAAAAAGACCCATCTAGACGGGTGTTTTGATGAATTATTTTAATAACATAATAATATTTGAAAAAGTCCCGTCTAGACGGGAGTTTTGATGAATTATTTTAATAACATAATAATATTTGAAAGTCCCATCTAGACGGGAGTTTTGATGAATTATTTTAATAACATAATAATATTTGAAAGTCCCATCTAGACGGGAGTTTTGACATTATAGCTTGTTTATATTTTAATATTTGAAAAAAGACCCATCTAGACGGGAGTTATGATGAATTATTTTAATAACATAATAATATTTGAAAGTCCCATCTAGACGGGAGTTTTGACATTATAGCTTGTTTATATTTTAATATTTGAAAAAGTCCCGTCTAGGCGGGAGTATTGATATTATAGCGGAAAAATTAAATTGACTTGATATCTTTTTCGTCAACCCAAGAGTTAAATTCGTCGGAATAATTTAACCATTTAACTAGACATTTCTTTCCTTTCTTTTTTATTATTTTTTCAATTTTAAACATCTTATCTTCCTTATTATATTTAACTAATTCTGGTTCATAATAAGTTCCTTTTATTTCGTTTCCATTCAAATCCTTTATTCTGTAAGTAATTGGGTCAGTGTTTAATATTTCTGAAACGATGAAAATTTCTTCAGTAAAAGTAGGCTGGTATCCGCGGGTGAAAGCAGTCTGGTATTTCGAAATTCTTATTCTATCGCCAACCTTGAATTTCGGTTTTCTTATTATTTTTTCTTCGTATAAATTTTTATAAACTTCAGATTCGTTTTCTTCTCTACTCGCCTCGGTAGGTGTCATTTTGATAGACCTATGCCTGGTATTATTATAATTTTTAACTAATTGATCCAAAACATCTATATATCTTTTAGTATTGTTGGCCGCTAGATAGGTTCTAATTTTTTTATTAATTGTCCTGTTAAATCGTTCGACTACAGAACATTTTATTTCAACATTTTCAGTTGTAAACCATTGAATATCATGATCTTTAAATAATTTTAAAGTCCATTTAAAAATTCGGTTCCTTTGTCACATTGTAATCTTTCAGGAATTCTTTCTTTAAATATCTTTTTAAATGCTTCCGTTACTTCTTGTCCAGTTTTTCTTTTTATCGGAATAGCCCAAGCATATTTACTAAATACATCTATCACTGTCAATAAGTAATTAGTTCCGTTATTATATTTACTAAAAGGTCTGATAAACAATAAATCTGCTTGCCATTGGTCATCGATATGACTGACATAAATGCGTCTTCTTTTAAATTTACGAATTAAAGGCTTATGTCTGGTATAAACATCTTGACTGTGTAAAAAATCTGTAATTTGCTTTTGACTGAAACCTGTTTTCCGTTTTAATTCATTGATCCCACAGTAACCACTTTCAGGATGATAATATATTTTTTCTAAGATATTTTTAGGATCTTTCATCCCTAAGGTTTTCCTAAAAAAACACTCTTTTCAGAACCACAATCTAGACAAATACCTTTCATCATTGGCCTGTTATTTTTAGACATTGTATTTTTAATATCTTTTGTTTCTGTATGGTTTTTACATTTTAAACAATAGATCTGTGTATTTCCCATACCAAAAGATTTTTTAGCTTTAATAATCGGTTTTACAATTCCTCTTTCAATTCTTTCTCTAAGAGTAGGATTTTCAAGATTATCTAGTTCATCAATCATATTCTTATCGCATACTTCATTTCTACTTTTTGTATCTTTATTTTCTAAATAACATTTGTCATGTTTATATGCAATTTCATCCACTCTGTTAACAGGTTTAGACGAATTTTTATACGTTAAATCTGGATTTAATCGTGTTTTCCCCCATAATAATTGGGTTCCTGGGCCTGTAAAATTATGGCCTGGTAAATGCATTTCGAAAGGTAAACTACTAATGACTTTATTCAGAAAACCCGATCCCGTTTGTCCGCATTTTAAACAACCGCCTTTAAAATTACCCTTTTTAGTTAAAGACGTAATAACAAATTTTTTACATTTACAACTCATTTATTAGACAGCAAAAAGTTGAAGCTTTCTAAGAAGAATATTTATATCCATTCAACTGTACTTTTTTCACATACTTTTCGATTGGGAAGTATACTAAATTATTTATAAAATCTTGTTCTCTAACATACACTTCTTCTTCTGAAATTTTTTTAGCTTTCAACAAATTTAATTGTTGTTTATAAAAATTATAACATTGCTTGTATTCTTCTTTTCGTTCTAAAATATTTAAAGATTTCTCAATAACTTCTACAATTCCAGCACTCAAACTCAAAGCAGCCAGTGGTATGAAAGCAAATGCTGTTAGACTCGAGGCACTCAGCATAAATTTGCTAACAGATAAGGAAACACTTATCTTTTGATACAAATTGTAACTTTTCCGATAAACATATAATCTCTTTTCTAAATATTCTTCCATTTATAGAGGTTCAAAATTTCTTCTGTATCTCATTTCAGAATTTACTAAGTCTAACATAAAGAAATTACCCGTACAAGATTTATATTTTTCTAGAAATTCCTTTTTCGTTAGATTTCCGTCTATTTCTCTGATTATCTGACTGATTTCTCTAGGCTGTAGCTTAAAAAATATGAAATAATTGCAATTTTTTCTAAAGTCTTTAGGAGTTGAGTAATAAGACTGCGTTAAATAAATAATGGATGCATTTTTCTTTCGACCTCTTATAAACAAATCCTCTATAACTTTCTGATCTTTTTCTGTAACACAATCGTCGAACACAACGAGGTTTTTTTCTGAGGAATCTAAATCATCGACAGTAATAAATTCACTCAAATCTGAAGAAAATAATACTTTCTTTTTATATTTATCATACAATTTTAATAATTCCGTTTTTTTATTTTTATTTATTTTTTTACATTTTAAAATATCGTCTCTTTCAAAGCCTTCAAACAGTGTGTAATTTTCTTGTAATTTAGAATACTTTGGCTCGAAAATGTCTTTTGCGCATAAATATAAAGCATCGAAATCTAATCTTAAATTACTTGGATTCTCAAAACCGTTTAATAAATTTATTAGTAAATTTGTCTTTCCACAACCTGATGGGCCGATTATTAATAATCTGAAAGGATGTCTGGGTAAAAAACAGTTTTGTTTGGGATCCGGCAATTCTTCCGGTTCTGTATAATTTTTAATTTTTATCATTTATTTACTGTTAAAATTTACAGCTAGTAAAAAATAAAATTGCTACCAGTAAAAACATATTAGCTGACAGTAAAAATAGGCGTCTAAGCTATCGCTTCTAATTAGCTGTCAGTAAAAAATTTAAACTAGAAAGCGACAGCTTTTCGCTGTCTATAAATGGATAAAATAAACGATTTAGAAAAAGATCGAAATAAGAAACAAAAAGAAGAATTAAAAAATGCAATAAAACTGGTCAAATTACAAGCAGATATTAGAAAAAATAATGAAGCACAGCGTGACAGAAAGCTAGGCATAGACAAAAGTTTAACTGAATTTCATAAACCTGTCACTAAAAAATTAGAAGAACAGGATAAAAGTAGAAAAGAAAATATTAAAGCTATCAATGATAAATTGGACGAATTAAATATATCTTTACAGCCCATTGCAGAATCTTCTAGAATTATTCCTGAAGCGATCGAAGATGTCCAAGGATTATATAAAGAACCGCTATTTACTTATAATGTTGATCAATATTTAGATACAGATTATTTAAAATCTGTACAATTATACAGACCTTCGAAACTCCTAGACAATCAAGAAAAATTAGATGAAATGTATACAAAGGCAAAGCAGTTAAAAGAAGAATTATCGAGGAAAAAAGGCAACTTACAAAGTACAATTAATAGGGCTAGAAATCTTTCAGAGGAGGATTTAAGTCAGAAAAAGGATGAATTAAACGCTGTTAAATTAAACGAAGGGGAGCTACAAAAATATATGGCTAGATTAACTACAATTCGAGGTAGCGAAGTAATGAAAGTGGGGAAAGGATTAGGTTTACTGTCTGAATTATTGGATAAAGTTTGTCAAGGTAGCAAGTCGAAAAAATTAAGAAATGAAATCAAACTACTAATAGACAAACTCATTAAAGCTAAAAAAATAACTAACGGAGATAAAGAACGATTACACAACCAATTTCTTCTTTGAAAGCGTCAGCTTTTTGCTGCCTAATAAATGAGTTATGTAAAAAAGAAGATTCATTTGAGTGACGGGCAGATTAGTAAATTGAAATCAGCTCTCAGAAAAAAAGAAGAACTGACACTGCAGATAGACAATTCTAAAACTCCTAATTATGAGATGTATTTAACTAAAACACAGATTAATCAGATTCGTAAAGGTAAAAGAATAAATATAAGCAAAACTCAATTAGATAAAAACGGTGGATTTTTACCCTTTTTAATTCCTATATTAACATCACTAGGACTCGGTGCTGCGAGTGGTGCGGCGGGTTGGGGAACTAAAAAAATCCTGGATAAAATTTCAGGATCTGGAGTTTTTCAACCTTGGGAAAACAAAGGATCTGGTCTTAAAAAAAGGCCAGCTTTCCTGTCTAAAAAAAAAAAATCCCGATAACAAAATTGGGTATATCGGATAAAACGATTAAAGAAAATATGAAAGATGAAAAAGGATTCAGAGGTGTTTTCTCTTCCGATTTACTTCCTAAAAAGATTGGAAATTTTGAAAGTGGGATTATTAATTTAGATATTTCGACGGGTCCTGGAACACATTGGGTTTGTTACTATAATGACCCGAAATATAATTATGTAGAATATTTCGATCCTTTTGGGGAATATATATATATAAAAATATTAAACTCAAAGAAAAATATATTCCTGAAAATATTATGAAATTTCTTAAACATTCCAATAAAAAAATTAATATAGCTCACAATGACAGCTTTTTACAAAAACCTACATCTGTAAACTGTGGATTATTTTGTATGAAATATATAAAGGAAAGAAATAAAGGTAAATGCCCAGAATGTGTACTTAATTCATTTACTCAACAGCCTAGCGATTATAACGAAGAGCTTGTTTTTCATCTTTAAATCGCCAGCTTTTTTTCTGTCTAATAAATGATCAAATTGAAACCAAAAAGTCATGAAAAATCAGAGGATTTCACTGTTGAATTTCCTAAACCTCTTAAATTAAAAAAATTAGCATTGCAATCTTTTACTATGACAGTTTCATGGTTTAACATAACAGATAAAACTAATACGTTTGACGTGTACACAGATGAGAATAATGTTAAATCTATCACTATTCCTTATGGTAATAAAAATGTTGAAGATTTAAATATAGATGTAATGAAAGCGTTTGCTTCAGACGATCCTCCGGTAAAATTTGGTAGAATACAATCTAGACTAAAAATGCTTATTAAATTAACTAAAGGTTGGAATATCGACTTAACAAAAAGCGATTTTCATAAGTTAATAGGCTTTGAAAAAAAAGTTTATAAAAGTCTAGATGAAGAGACTGTAATAGAAGGTGAAAATATAGCGGATATAACAAACGGAAACGACATTATATATATCCATTGTGATGTAGTGAATGGATCTTTAATCAACCAGAATAATTCAGAAGTTATTTATTCTTTTACACCGAGGGATGTACCGGGTGTTATCATTTCGAAAGAATTCAATAATTTAATATATTATCCTGTGAAAAATAGGGATTCAATTCGTAGAATAAGGATGACAGTTACGAATCAAAATGGCGAATTAATTGATTTAAATAAAGGTTTAATTGAGTATAATTTTAGAGTCGTAGAGGAAAAAGAAGACTATGTTGAAAAAATATATCAATTGATATTAACTAAATTTTCACAATAAATAAATGAATCAACACAGATTATATAGGAAAAGTAAAAGAATTCAAGGAAAAGTATTTTTTAAATCTAAAAAAGTAGATTTGAATGAAAAAGCAGTTGTTGACAAATTGACTGATGCTGACATATTGAAAGAAATATTTTCAAAAAAGATGAAAGGAACAGGTCTAAAAATTCTTCCTAAATAAATGGAAAAAATTTATGATCTGAGAGATACTCATTATTATTATAATAACGATATAAAAAGTAGCGAATTAAAAAAAATAAGATTGCCTAGTACAAGCCATAATGACAAAAAAGAAAATACGACGTTTCATTTCGAAATTACTGATACCAATGATCCTATTTCACTATCGGAGAGTTATCTGGAGACAAAGTGGAAAATTATAAAATCCAATGGCGATTCTATAAACGACGATAATGTCGCAGCTGTATGTTCTATGAAAGGCGTAAAACTTCAGATAGGTAAACAAATAATCGAATCAGTTGGAGACTATCACTCTTACATTCTGCAGGTTAAGAGACTGAAGGATTATACCAGAGATTATTCAACATCAGAAGCCACCAATATAGGTTTTTATCCAGATACCAGTGATAGTGCTGATAGAAATAAAAGTTTACTTGAAAGCGATGGTACGATAACGGCTACCACCCCTGTAACAGATATCGTCAATAAATTAAAAATTGTAAAAAATGAAAACTACAATAAAGGATTTAAAAAAAGATGGGAATTGTCGAAAAATAGTAATTCAGTTACAACATGGACGCCTTTAAAGGAAATTTTTGATTTCGTCGCAGAATATAAAAAAGCCATTTCTGGTTTCATAATAAGACTGGAATTCCAAAGAGACGATAGTAGAAATATGATTTACACAGACGTTGCAAATCCAGATTATAAAGTAGAAATTGAAGACATAGCTCTGTGGGTGAGATACGTCGACTTTAAAAATGGAGCGGAGATTCTCTATAATGAATTAAAATTATCTAATACGGATATAGAAATAAACTGGAATCAGTATGAAATTAACAGATCTAGTCCTATTAATAAATATAAAAGCGGTTCCGATTCTATATCGGCTACATCCGATGAAGTTTTAAGATTATTCGTCATACCGCAATATTTCGAAAGAAATGAAAATCCTAAAAAAAATAATATGATATTTGATAATTTGAATATGATCGAATGTTGGTTGATGATTAACAGATCGCCATTACCAGCAGAGCGATATACTATGGATTTTGGTAAAAAAGAATATAATAGATTATATGAATCTTTTCTGGAATCAGGTCTCAATAATCTAAACACAGAAACCGGTTGTATGGTAAACTACTCAGATTTTGGTAAATTATATCCCATAATTCATTTTGATTTGTCAAATCATGTCAACTATACCACTCTTGAAAATTTGAGAATAGAATTCAATTGGAAATTAGAAAATGAAACAACCAAAGAATATGTATTTTACTATATTTTAGAAGTAAGGAAGAAATGTATATTAAATATGAATAAAAAAGAAATTACTATGATTAAAACGTTAGGAGAATAACATTTTTTAGTCTTTATAAATGGCTGTTTATTATCCACCGTATGATAATCCTGTACAAAAAGGCGCTGTAGGACCTCCAGGTATCGGTTTTAAATTAACGCCGGATGGAAATTTCGATATGGATAATAAGATATTAAAAAATGCTTCAAATCCAATCGATGATTTAGATTTAACCACTAAAAGTTTTGTTTTGAATAAAATAGAAAACAATCATTTTGAACTAAAAGATTTTATAGAGAAAAATAATATTAATTACAATAGTAATTTTTTAACCTTCACCGAAGAAACGGGTAAGAGAATTAAAGAATTGGATGAAAACACTTTACATCTTATCGAAGGAAAAGCTTACGACGCCAAAGGAAAAAGAATAGGAAACGTCGCAGATCCAAAAGATGATAAAAATGTTGTGAATAAACGATATTTAGAAAAAAATGCATTAGTATTAAAGAATGATAAATTTGATGCAAAAAATAAAATAATTACCAACATTCCAGAACCCGAAAACGATAAAGACATAGTCAATAAAATATATGTAGACAGTAAAGATATCTGGGTTACAGTGAAGGATTTTCAGACTTTTACAGGAAAAGAATTTACCAAAGTAAATTTCGATATGATGAGTTCTAAATTACTGGATCAAGATATGCGATTATCTACAGATATGCATATGAAAATTACTATATATTTAATATATAATAGTTTAATCGGCAAAAATAGGGCTACAGAGTTAGAACTAAAAATCGAAGATAAAATAATTTTAAGCGGAGAAATGTTTGATGATTATTCCTTAACTCGTTTTGATTATGGAAAAAGTGGTGACATGATTACATTTTTGATAAAATCCAAAAGTAATTTTCCAGTTACCTTAAAACCTTGGATGCATATTGAAAAAATTCCTTTTTAAAAATATTTCATTATTAAATGGATATCAACTGGGACGAATTTTCTAAGACGAAAAATTTATCCGAAGATGTCCTTCGAAATTTGAAGGATAAAATCAATTGGAAGTTAGTTTGTAGATATTCCGTATTACCCGAATGTTTTATGGAAGAACTCATAGATTATATCGAATGGAATGTTATATGCATTTTTCAAAAACTTTCGGAAAAATTTATAGAAAAATATAAAGAAGAATTAGACTGGAATTTAGTTTGTAAAAATCAGAAGCTGTCTGAGGAATTTATATTAAAACATTCGAATTATATAAACTAGCATACGCAGCCCGCTTCGCCGGGCTTAATTTGAAAGTTTATTTAATAATTTATGTGTATGGTACGCTTCTCTCTCAGCTGGCGACGGATCCCCCGGTGACTCTACGCTTCTCTCTCAGCTGGCGACGGATCCCCCGGTGACTCTCCCCGGACCATCGGCACTCCACGTGCGTCGGGTGAGCGTCAGAACAAACTTTCAGCATATACATATGGGTGGTTGTACTTGAATGCACAGACCTGCGCGTTTTTTTCTATCTTGCTTTTATACCTCTGGACCGAGTTGGCGCATTGCCAAGATTTGCTTCCTCTGGACCGAGTTGGCGCATTGCCAAGATTTGCTTCCTCTGGACCGAGTTGGCGCATTGCCAAGATTTGCTTTCCCCTGTGCCTCAATTAATTAATTATCCTCAGAATTCCTTTTATTTATAGAGATTGGGTTGTTATATCTCAATATCAAACCTTAAGTGACGAATTTATTCAAACCTATCATGAAAAATTAGATTTACATAAAGTATCTCAATTTCAACAGTTGGCAGAAAATAGTATGTGCACATTGGAAGAAGGACTTAATTGGCTATTAATAACCCGTTTTCAAACATTTGGTGAAAGATTTTTAGAAAAGTATATGCATAAACTAGATTTTTGTAATCTCATTGAATATAAGTTTGATCAATTACCAGATAATTTTTACAACGATAAATGGAAAAAAATTCTTTCCGTTCAACTGGGTGAATTAAATAAAAAATTTGGTCATTATTATGAAGGAGAACTACCGAACAGAGAAAAATTAATGGATGAAATTTTCGAATTAAAAAATATTTTAATACGATTTATTAATGAATTGAGAGTACTTTTGAATAAAGACGAAAAATAAAAAGGTTTATAAATCTTTCAATTACTCTAACCATTTCTTAAATAGCCTTCCTTTTTCAAACATACTTTAAGAGTATTAAAATACTTATGATAAATTTAAAATCTCCGAATGCTATTATTGTTTGCAAGTATCTTTCAAATTTCCGTTTTCTTTCTCTATTCAGCGCTCTGGTTTTATGACAATCACTGGCGAAGGTCAATGTCGGCAGCGCATTTCCTGTCTGAGATCGCCCTCATTTCTTTTCTAGGAAATGTCAAACCGCTGCCATTTTGTTTCTGAAGAACATTCTAGAGTAAAGCGTAGGCGGATTAGTCGTTTCCTGTTTTCATCATGTTTTTCGTTATTTGCGAGCTGACCACTGCCGAAGAAAGATGTCCGCTTTAATAAGAGATTTCAATAGTATAATTAAAAATTACATAGAAGAATGTGTAAGATGCAGAGAGGATATACCCGTCTACGAAGAATCATATTTCCTAACTGAAGGTAAAGTCGTTTTGATTTATAATCAATTGATGAAAGAAAGAAAAAAAATTGGATCAAGTTTTGATCCAGATGAATTGAAAGAATTATTACGAAAACTTGAAGAGAATTATAATCGTTTTAATTATAATGTGAAGTTTGATCTACCTGATAATTTGTCATGGAATGATACTTTAGAAAATGCCAAAAATGCTTTCTTGAATTATTATTTTTCTAAGCAAATTACCGTTTGGAAATGCTTTGAAATGGGATATATATTATGCGATCTAAAAGAAAAACACAGAAAGTTAAAAAAAAGAGAAAACTGGCAGATTTTTCTTGAGAAGTTTTTGGAACAAAACAATATAAAAAAGATGAAAAGCACTTGCGAACAAAATTTAAGAAAGTTTTGTAAAGATGTTGGTGAATATCAGAAATTATTATTCACTGGAGAATCTTATACAGAATTAAGAAGGCTCCTTCCTAAGATATTAGCAGCCTTCGAACTGTATCCTCATGAAAAAGAAAAATGGAAATACAATTCGATTAATGTAAAGATGATTTAAAATCATGGACTTGACAATGGACTCGATTTCTGGAAATATTATTTTAAATAGATCACGGACTTGACTTGAATATGGACTAGATTTCTAGAAAATGGACTGGTAATTCCTATCGCGACTCAACCGCGGTGGGAATTACAGAGGATAAAATATTTATTTAATCTTCAAAAAAATATCCAACTAATGCTAATCATGCAATTATTCTATAACCTTTTGCCCGATAAATCTTACAATAATCGAATGGGCCATTTATCGATCTATGAAAATTTCAAACCCCTAAATAAAATTTACTGAAATTCAAAATAAATTTCTTGCTGTCAAAGATGTGTTCATTTCGACACAAACTATTTTTTTTAATTTTATCGAACTATGAAAATATCAAACTACCAGATTAGTATTTATAACTATAAGTAAAAATAATTGGTTATCTATTAAAACATAGGATAAAAAGCATTTAACTTTTATTTCAGACTTCAATGTAATGCAATTGATAATAATATTATACAATGCAGCTCTTTGCTTTTCCTATCAAGACTATCCTAGAGGAAGATTGTTTATTAGCATTTCGTAAACTAAGGGCGTCAGGCAAAATTTTTTCATCACTACAATAATTAAATATTAGCATTTAAAATTGATAAATATTTCATCTCAATTGATTACGTTATTATTTATAATCATGATTCTTTATTCCATAACCCTTTCTTAAAACTTCGTCTTTACATAATTTAGTAGAAAAAATAAAATATCCAACCAATGCAAATCATGCATTTTTTATCATCATTTACTCGATAAATCGTACTAAAATAGTTACATCCTCTATATTTAGACAGACAAACTTTTTGATGAAAATCTTACAAAAATCGTTAAATATTTGCGTTTAGTGGAATATAAAAAGTGTTCCATAGTAGGTACCATATACTACTTATAGCATTTTCATATTGTTACAAATATTTATTAATTTTAAGGCATTTTCACTCAGTTAGTTATAATTCGAAATATTAGGTGTTGCATTGAAATCATTGTAGCGACAATTCGTCGCAGCGACAAGTCATCACAGCATCAATTTGTTCGTGTGAAGTTTTATTTCCAGCCTTCTTCCCCCCCCCCCCCCAAAAAAAAAATTAAAATAAATTAATACTCACCACTAAGGGGGTGGCACAGTGTGCAACATTATTAATCTAAATATGTTTTTGTTAATTTTAAAAAATTGATTGTGAATTACAGGTCGGCAAATTAGATACTCTACCGTATAGTATTTTTTAGAAGAGGCATGTTTGTTTTTAATTTCTCAAAAATTAAAATCAATTACAAATACCACTACAGATCTGCCAACTATTGCAGTTAAATTGTATTTTAAATGATTTTAATGCTCACTACGATAATACAATTTTACTAGCAAAGATGATTTTTTGTCATATCTGAAATACTCTGGATTCTAGAAAGAAAAAAAAAGGGGGGGGGGGGCACCAGGTTGAATTTTTCGAAGAGGAACCACTAATTTAAAGAAAGAGTACATTTTTTCAAAAAGGGCTATTAAAAAAAGGGAGGGGGGTATGCTTGTTCTTTGTATACCAAAAATATTTGCTATAATTTTCAAAGATCAATTGAATTTCCACAGGCTGCCATGGAAATGTTTAAAAAAAACCATTGTGTGCATCAAAAGAGTTTAAAAGAGCCGCCAAGCATATAAAATAAATAAATTGGCTGCTTATGGTGCCATTTTAAGAATTTCTTGGGGGATGGGTTGTCTTTGAGGGGTAGGGTTTGAAATCGTGTGCAGAATTGTGTGATTTACATACAGAAAAAGAAAGACCTACACATTAAAATTCTGTACTGTATTTCCCCCTGTAAACTCTTCTACATATTTTTTTCTGCAAAGTGAGCCAATCGGTTGTGCAAAACTGTTGAGGATTTTGGCGATCAGTCATGATAAACTATCGTGAATTTTAACAAATGAGTACGTATAAAGAAGTCAATTAGTTGCAGAAGAAATAAATTTTGTCAAAGGGTCATGGTAAAAATGCACATTCTGCCAAAATATCACAGAAAGAAATTGCAAATCCCTTAAATAGAACAATCGCATTAAAAAAATGAAGTTTCATCAAAGAATCTTGGTAAAAAATGCTCATTTCATCATACTTACAAAATGCAGATTTCAACTTAGAATCATGATAGAAAAATGGGAATTATGATTCTGCGGAGAGGGAGGGGGTGATATGAATATCATTAAATAATCTGAAAAAGTGTGACTTTAGTTGACATCTCCGGAAAAAGTGTGAATTTAGTCAAGATTTTAGGGGGCGGGGTGCAAATTTTGTTAAGATCCTGGGAGGGAGTGCAAATTTAGCCACAGTCTCGAGAAAATGCATTATTTAGTCGAGATGAAGGAAAAATGCATTATTTAGTCGAGATCTCAATAAAAGATGCAACTTTAGTTGCGATCTCGTTAAAACATGCAAATTAGCTGAGATCTCCAGGAAACGTGCAAAATTAGTCAAGATCTGAAAAAAAAGCGCATTAATTAGTCGAGATCTCGAGAAAAAGTGTTAATTTCATCGAGATCTCAGGAAAACGTGCAAATTGAGTCCAGATCCCGGAGAAAAAAGTGTGAATTTAGTCCAGATCCTGGGGAGAATAGTGCGAATTTAGTCGAAATCTTGAGAAAAAGAGCAAATTTAGTCTAGATATCTGGGAAAGAGCACCAATTTATTCGAGATATCTCAGAAAAAGTGCCAATTTAGTCGATCTTGAAAAGAGTGTGAATCTAGTTGAGAAATCTTGTAAAACATACAAATTTAGTTGAGGTTGAGAGTGTAGTGACAGAACTATCTTCAAGTGTCTGCATCAATAATAATATTATTAAAAAGTCTGCAAGATGGAATGTATTATATAAATCTATTGTTTGTGCTGTTGTAGTGTTAATTATGGCAACATGTGTGTGTATGTGTAAAATATTTCCATCACTTACGGAAAAAAAAGTTTTTCGATAAACAAAAATATTTATTTATGGCATTAAGGGTGTTCTTAACTGATCCACTCAACAAGCGAAAAACGTTTTTACACATTTACAAATTCATTTTTTAACAGAAAGTTATAAAATTTTTAATGCCTGACTATGAAAGCGATTTCGAATTGAACTTATTTTTCCATTTTATGATAATTAAATTACTTATCGAATTATAAGCTATTCCGATGACGCAATCACCTGTTTTTCTCCTCCTTTTCAACCGGTTTTTCTGCTTTCGTCGGGAAATATGCTCAAAAGTGTCAACTTTGAAGGCTTGTTATGAAAAATCTATTGTGTTTTTTAAAAAACAAAAGAATGAGTGCAATTAGACAGTTTCTGAATAACAACACCTGCTATTTTCATGCATTTCGGAACAAAAATAAATTAATGCATGCGTCCCAAAGTTGCTCTTTTTGATTTAAGAACACCCTTAAACAGAAAATTAGTTACTAAGGGAACATTGGAAAATGCTCTATTTGAAAGAAAAAAATATTATTTTACTATTCTCCAAAATTCTCAATATAACTGTTGATTTATTGCTTGATACAAAAGAGTTGATGTCGATGTATTTTTGAAATGGTAGTAAAAAATTGTTCCCTATATATGAATTGAAGCACTTTTTAAATCAGGAACTAACAGAATTTGAAGTTTTATAATAACCTGTGCATTAATTCTTGAGTAAGAGATATTATGGAAACTGAATAATGCATCATATCAGCGCCGCTTGTTAAGAGATATACCCCAAAAACTAACCAGCTTCAGTTTATATCAATGCTCTAATTGAATGTAAAGTTTTGTGAAATGTCATGCATTAGTTCTTAAGACAAAACAGCCACAATTTTTTTTAATTAAAAACTTACGGAGTTGACTGACGGACATTTTCTAAAAACTTTTAAATTTCATTCCTTGCCTTCCAATACGTACAAATCCGCCGAAAGTCAGAATACCATATTTTCTTTGAATTCAGTATTTTCTTGTAAAGACAGAAGAACATAAAAACATATGAAAAAACATGCACTCTCAATTACAGTTAGCAATGAAGAAGAGATCTAAGAAATGCAATATACACATTGGCTGCAAAACAGACAAACAATTCAAAAATGATTAAAACCAACTATAATTGGTTCAAACGGCTATAAGTGGTATATATAAACGGTTCAAGGTGCTATAAAGGCATCTTACTTTGATATAAAGAACATTAATGTCTATCAGAGATGTTCAGGCCTTTTTGTTTTTGGGCCCAAAGTTTTATATCAGAGCTTAAAAGAATTTTGTCATTTTAAAATTGCTTCAAATTTAATCTACTCATTTAAAAATATTTTACATAGAAATAAAAGGTCAAGTGCAAGTTTTATTCATGTACAAAAGGTTCAGTAAAATAAATTACTAACTGTAACATTACAACAAATGAATTATTTTACAATAATTGAAATTAATTTTGGGTTAAACTGGAATGAATTCTAATTCCTTACTTTTTTGTTACTTGTTTTAATAGGATGCTCATAACAATTATCTATTAAACATAACTGCTGTATTTGCTGTTCATCTGGAATAATTGAGATTGTTATTATACTCAATTTCTGTTTATTGTGTATACTTTTATGCAATATTTATTCTTACCTTTTTTTTTAAAATAGGACATGCTTGGCTATTAATCTGGAAAAAGACACAATGAAAAAAACTGTCTACAAGATCCAAAATCAACCTTGGCGATAAATTGTGTTACTACAAATCTGTGTGAAAAAATGAATTTTTTATTTGTTGTTTCTTAATTTGTTATTTAAATTTGTTACTTCTAAGAATACTGTGTTGAAGTATATTAAATAAATTTGTAAAAATTCATGTTTTCTTTTGATTTATTGAATGATAATTTATATAACAGAACCATTATAATAATTTCATCTTCAAACATTCCCAAGTTTAATCAGTTTTCACCGAAATCTCGTAAACAATATAGTATGTATTATCTGTGTACACAAGATCAAGAACCGTGGGACATGGGTGCAAGATCTTTAATCTCAGGACTGATTTCAGTGTTGAAGAGATTTTTGATTGACTCAGAATTCTACCTTATATACTTAAATAATAGTGGTTCTACCATCAAGAACATTTAATCACTTTCTTTTATTGTTAGAGACCAATTTTTAGGTATAAAACAAGACTTAGAAATCTTCTAACCCTTTTGTGTTTAGTTATTTCTAATGCTCAGAAAAGATTTCAGTCTTGACTTAGATGGATTTCTTGCACGGATGTGTGTGGGATTATGAATCATTGTTAAATCAAAAATGGACTATTTTGTTTCATGTAGTATTTAGTAAATATGCGATACATAAAAATCGAAATAATAAATTAGCATTTGTGTATCATAAAAAAGCTGCTCTCTATTATTGAGCGGCTTGGAAGGGAGGAGAGGGAGCAATAGCAGTACAGCTAATAAACTGATATTACTAATCATAATTTTTCTGATCAATTCAGGAGTCTATGCAGGTTTTTATTCCAGGGCTCATTTTGTGAAAAAGAAAAGCTATTTTTGTGAAAATAACATTTTTTAATGGAAGTTGACTTTGTTATTTGAACAAGGAATTTAAAACTAAATATATATATTTTTAAAAATTCCTTTGCTAAGTTTTTGAAAATTATGACATGTTTTTGTGTACAAATTAGATTTTAAAACAGTATGAAAATGGCATAAAAGAATTTTGTGAAAGGGTCTGTTTTATTAAAATTATTTTGTGAAGAAGCCTATTTTAAAATAGATTTTTGTGAACCCCAAATTCTGCCTGGATCAACCCCTGTAATTTAATATTAAAGTAACCAGTTTTCTATTTTCATTTTACATATCACTTTTATCTAAACACATGAGGGTTTGTTATCTTACCAGTTTTTAAATGCTTCACCACTCTCACTATTAAAGTGTGTGATGGTAAATTTTGGAAAGCTAAAAATTTTATTTTAACATAAGTTATTAATGCAACAATACCAAAAGTGAGAACCTCGTAACTGAATAAAAATACAATTTACTATAGGAAATGAGTGAGAATGCTCTCCTTTAATAGAATTAAACTTTAATTTGAGAAAAAAAAAAAAAAAAAAATTAACTGCCGGCTAAGAGTACCTGAAAACCTTGGAAAATTAGGTTTTGAATATACAAGTTTTATAATATGCATAAGTTATGAATGTTTTATTCAAATATTGTGAAAACATAAGTATTCCTGTGAAAATTTTTGTTGTTTATTAGTGTTGTGAATTATCTATATTCCTCTTTTAAATCTATTATGGATTTTCCGTTGGTATATATGGTGATCCCATTAAAGATTTTATTTAAAAACCCCCATAATTTTATGATTTGTGCCCCTCTTTCTCCCCCCTGAGTCCAAAAGAGAATGGGGTAGTACTGGATAACTGTATGGAAATTTATATTAATTTCACTGAATGATCCTTTTTTTAATTTTACAAACAATGCTTTTTCTTTAATGAGGTATCCTAATGTATGTGTTTTGTTATTTTATGGGCAATCGCCCCTTTTTTTCATGGCCAGAATTTGTATTATTTTACGGGCAATGTCCCTTTTCTCAGAGATATCTTGGTATTTTATTTTTATGGTCAATGCACCTTTTTTTACGGGCATCTTGGCATTATAGTTTTACGGCCAATGCCCCTTTTTTGACAGGCATCCTGGCATTATAGTTTTGCGGGCAATGTCCTTTTTTTACGGGCATCCTGGCATTATAGTTTTGCGGGCAACGTCCCTTTTTTTACGGGCATCCTGGCATTGTAGTTTTACGGACAATACTACTTTTTTTACGGGCTAGTTATGCATTTGCTAAAATGTAAAATTACGGGTGATTTTTAGATTTACGGTCAAAATATTTTTTTACGGATATTGTCCGGAATCTCTGCTGCCGGCTTTTGTCCGTAACTTTACATAGATTTTTTTTACAGTGTATACTTACGCATTTCTTGTGTTTTACTTGAATTGAGATACAATATGATCATTTGTTTCCAAGAAAACACATGAAATAGACAAAGTCTACAATACAAATTAAATACAAACACCAAATTAATTATTTGACTTGACAAAATGACAATAAATGGCACATTTTTGTTATTATATTTTGGAAGCACAATCACATATTCCATCGTTATTTACTAGTTTTTGGGTCGTCAAGGGAAATATAAGGTAATCAGATCAATGTAAGGATAAAATTATTGTTTTGGGGTTAGGTTTATAATGCGAAAAAAATGGTAATAAATTTAAGTATTTTTAACCTTTTTTGTACTGAGCCCGGAGACGATATTTAAATACATCTGCCACATACGACGCTCAGAATCATTGATCATTCTCACCACTTATTTTTTATTATAAATTTTGTCTGAAATGACTGAAGTATTTTTCCTATTAAATGAGACATAAATTTCCGTTCTCAAAAACCTGTGAATAGTGGGTAACTTAGTACTGTTGCACTTAGACAATGTCTCTAATTAATAAAACAGAATCAACAAAAATCTTTAACAATATTAAACACATAAAAATGTATTTTTAAATTTCAAGTAAACAGGGGAAGGACAACCAGAGGCAAGGGAATGACAAACAGGTATAACTACATAATATTTCATTTATTTCATAGAATTTTATAGTAAATAAGAAAGAAAACATTATTATAAACAAGAGCTGAGAAGTAGTTTTATTTTGAAATAGCATTGTACTGATGATATTGTTTACCAACATGGTAAATAAATTTTAAGCAACTCTTTTTCAAATTCTTTTACCAAAACTTTAGCCGTAATTGTTTGGATTGGCTTTACTGTTTCGAATAAACTTTTTCTTTTCTGCTTTTTTATTAGTATAAAAATTAAAGTCTATTTTCCATTCATTTAATGAACATTCCACATTTCCATCAAACTCATTATATTGAATGGCAATATAGTCAAACCTCGTTAACATGATACTCTTAACATGAATTACTTTTAACATGAATTGTTTTCAGAGTCTCATATAAAAACGAATACAAAGAATTGATACTGATAACATGAATTACTGTTAACATGAACAAAATTTGATTCTACTTGAGGTTCATGTTGATGAGGTTCGACTGTATTCCTGAATTTTGTACAGCTCAATTGTAAACTTTCTTTATTTTTTTAAACAGCAAATGGGATCCACCAACTTATCAACTGTTTTATGTGGTACAATGCCCAGTTGGAATAATTTTGTTACAAGTATATCCATATTTGAATTAATTATACATAAACAAATATCACTTTCTAACACTTTAGGTGCTACTACCAGAATGGTTTTATTCTAGTAAAAGAGGTATAACTAATACTATGTTTTGGATATATATTTATAAATTTGTTATTAAAGTATCATTTGAGTACCTTTTTTGTTGTTTTGTTTTCCACCTTGTTAAATAGTCCTTTTTACCTAGGAACATTTTGGAATTCGTATCATCTTTTAAAAAAATTATGAATTTATTTCTTAATAGATTTGTAGCAACAAATCCAATTCGTTGTTTTCGACCACATTTTCACTCATAAAACTATCATCTTGTGAGTTATGCGTATTTTTGAAGTTAAGAATTTTTTTGCTTCACGTATTAACCTGTATTAGGTAGCTTTCATTACAAAAAGTAAAAAGCTACCTATTGCAGCCCTCCGAAGGAAAGCACTTCCAGAAAAGTTTGGTATATTTTCACCCATCATGACCCCCAGACCCCAAAACCACCCTCCATTGAAATTTTGACACACACATATATATAAGCATATATATATATATATCTGATTTTGTCATGCTGTAACTAACGCATTTATGAACCGATTTGAATGAAACTTGGTATGTACATTGTACATACAAATGACTCGACCGACTTCGTTGACCAACATCATCGGCCATTTTGTTTCAAAATGCCGGCCATTTAAATTTTTTTAATTTAAAATTAAAAATAACATACGGTAAAATTAAAAGTTAAAAAATATTTTTCTTTTGTATGTTAGAACTTAAAACAACGATTTCATAACACTTTTTATTTTATCTATATCTTAAAAAATGATTGAGTTATAGCATTTTGAATTTTTCTTATGGCTGCTATTTAAAACCAATTGATTTTTGTCACGTGATAACACGTGTATTTATGAATCGATTTGGATGTAACTTGGTGTGTATATAGTACATAATAATGCCTGGACCGAGCTCGCTAGCCAATTCCATCCGCCATCTGTTTCAAAATGACGGCCATTCAAACTTTTTAAAAAAAATTAAAATTTAAAATTAGACACAAGAAAGTGAGAAATTGAAAAATATTTTTCTTTTATGCATTTGACCTTGATATAAAGATTCCAGAGCATTTTTTGTTTTGTTTGTATCTTAAAAAAAGGCTGAGTTATAGTACTTTTAATTTCTAGTGTTGTTCACATTTTCAAATGACCTGATTTCCGTCACGAGATTACACGCGTCTTTATAAACCAATTTGGATGAAACTTGGTGCGAACATAATAGATACCGATGTCTGGACAGTTCGTTGGTTGCATCCGCCATCTTGTTTCAAAATGGGGGAATATTAAATTTTTTTAAAATTTTAAATTTTAAAATTAGATGCAAAAATGTAAGAAATTAAAAAGATTTTTCTTTTGTGTGTCTGATCTTGATATGAAGATTCTAGAGCATTTTTTGTTTCATCTATATCTTGAACAATTGCTCAGTTATGGCACTTTCAATTTCCAGTGTGGATGACATTTTGAAACGGTCTGAAATTTGTCTCGCGATAATACGCATATTTATAAACTGATTTGGATATAACTCCGTGTGTACATAGTACATAACAATGTCTTGACCGAGTTCAACTGCCGACTTCATCCACCCTCTTGTTTCAAAATGACGGCCATTTAAGCCTGTCAAAAATCTTTTAAATGTATAATAATGTACATACAAAAATTTAGAAACTGAAAAAAGGTTCTTTCTAAAGTATTTGTTTTAATAATGAATTCCGGAGTATTTTTTGCTTTGTCTTTACCTTAAAAAACGCCTGAGATATATAGCAGTTTGAATTTCTGATGTGGGTGACATTTTTTAAATCAATTTGCCCGCGACGGCACTCATATATATTAATCGTTTTCAACATGTGTGTGCATGTGCACATGAATTAAGATTTCGACCAAGCTCATTGGTTGGTTTTATCCATCATGTTGCTTTAAAATGTCATACACTTCATGATATCGTGGAATTTGGCAACTCTCTAAATCGCTTAAAATAAAACACTGTTAAAAATAAAGGTGACAAACCGGTTGCATTTAGCGTGGTGAAACTGTGTTACCACTTGACACCCGTGGGCTTGAAAATGTGTTTGGGGTGCCGTTTGATCTTCCACTGAGTGGATGACGCTAATGAGTGTGCCATGCAATAGATACCGTTGGAAGATTTTCCTCCCTTATTCAATTGCAATTGTCCTATGATGTATCACCTGTCTTTTCAACTCATCTTCACTGGTAGATCATAACAGTAATTGCTCCCTACGCTGTCCCAATTTCGTTTAGAACTTCGGATAGAAACCTTTGGTGAGATTTTTACATAAAGAAAACTTTGAATTTCAGGACATTTGAACATTTCAGGGAGACTTCGAAGGTGAGCTCCATATCCGAATTGTTAGAGCGTTGGGCTTGTAGTCAGACGTTGTGGGTTCGAATCCTTCACGGGACAAATGTCATTTTATATATTTTTTATCATTGGCCACTCTGGATTACGGGTGCCATCTTTTCACCCTGATTAAGGGTGTTTCTTTAGGGGTGTCACCAGTGAGACAAGAATTTCACCCTTAAAAGATGCAATGTGTCACCTATAGTTTTACAGTGAACCAGGTTGAATAAAAGATGACTAATTTCTAAAAATTCCTGTTAATATTCAGCATTAACAAAAACTAGTATTAAATCTTATAAAATCGGGTTCCACTAATTTGAGCTTAGTATGCTTGAATAATGTAACTTAATTCAAAATAAATAAATAAATAAGTATATGGAAGCTACCTCTTCCTCCCGGCACTGCCGGAAGCACTTTTTATTAAAAAGGTCTCCTTGCATTATTCCTTTAAAAATTGTTTTGCTTTTTTTTCAAATTGCTATATCCGTTTGCCAATACTTTTGTCAATATTTCTCCAAAAAACTTTTTATGTAGATATATATATATATACTTCAGGTGTTGTATTAATTTTTTTAGATATTTCTTACCTTACTTCCAGATGATTCTTGAATGGAATAATTATCTCTAAGTCTGCAAAACCTTTTCTTGTACTTTTCAGACGTTCGACGGGTATTTAATAGTTTCTTTTCAAATTTTCCAGTTCTCTAACTAATTTTGCTGGACCCCTTCTTAATCATCTACGATCATTTTTTTTTTCATTTCTGAATTTGTTTTGGATTTTATTTTTTCTGTTTCTTGGAATAATTTAGATTCAACTAAGCTAGTTTTAATAATCTTATTATCTTGTCCGAAGTTTTGTCTGATAGCAAGACTCTTCTTTTGGCTTATTTGGCTACAGCACTATTAGCTTGTTGATGTCTGTGACCACTAAATTTCTTCATGTTCGATTGAGACAGTATCTTCAGTAAAATAGGAATCACGGTGTTCAGTGATTTTTCTTTTTTTTTGCACGGCTATTTCTTTGATTTATCTTCCATTGTTTTCTTTGAGTTCTCTGACCTCTAGATGAAAATTTGGATACTGCTTTAATATTTCCAGCTGTTTTCTTCTTTAGATATTTAAGATTTTTTTCTTTTAATTCAGCTGCCAAAAATGGACCAGATTTTATTTTCTCAAGTCTTTTTCTTTCATTTTTTCAAATGCTATTTTTCAACTTGCTTTTAATCAAAAAATGTAATATTTTCTGGTCATTTGTTTCTTACTTAAAGGCCATTATAAATCTGAAAAATATTTTTACCAAGAACAATCATAAAAACCACAAAAAAATATTTTTTAATATGATAACAATAATTTTAACTGAGCTAGTGAATAACTTTTTAAAACTCCCAAATTAAAACAAACACAAACCATGCTATTGATTTTATGCTTGACAGTTTGACAAGTTTGTAAGTAACTTGCTCATTGCCTGATTTATTTGCTTTTTTAGAGCAGTGAGTGTTTATTTTTACCCATATTATAAACTTAAAATAAATAAATAAATAACATCCAACTTCTTTAAGAGCAATTTTTTATATTTTGATAAATATAACTAACAAGAACATACATTTTTAATTTTTAAAATAGTAAATATTGTGTTACATTTGCATGAAATAATTTTAAAATGAAATTTACTCATAAATATTAATAATTTGTGAGAGTTAGAAACAATAGTCATTTCCCTGCCTTACGTGTGACAAGGGAATGACCACAGGGGAATGGCAAAAATTAAGGTTAGCTTGCATATTATCATAACTATATACATGAGAATAAATTGCACTGAAAGAAAGCTTTAAAAACTTAATACAAATAAGGTTTAATCACTGATTTAGTTTTGATTACAAAATTTAGGTAAATAAGAAAGACAAGGTAGTGGCAGTCAATAAAAATACTTACCAAAATATAATTGGAAACCATTAAATTTAATTTATTCAGACTTCATGTTGCAAAAAAAAAAAAAAAAATTGTTCGCAAATGAAATTCTGAAGTAATAAAATGTTGCCACAATTGAGAATCATTACTTTCATTTTATGATAGGGGAATGAGAACAAAAACCAAAGGACATTTTTTATTATTTTTTCAGAAAAATACAAAAAATGAAAAGGCTTTATTTTTTCAAAATTTAGTATTCAATGATATTCTTTAATAATTTAATCAACAAAAAAATCGCAAATATATTTGGATAGTCAACGTTTGGGAACTATATTTGTATTAAGGTGGAGACAGGGATACACAGGGAAATGACATTTTTATAACATACAAAGTTATTTAAATGTTTTATATTTAATAAAAGCATGTTTTATCCTCTTATCTATAGATACAAACATGTAATTAAAGTATTCTTGCATTTCATTTCATTTTTATACAAGTATATTCATTATTTTTGTAGCAGAGACAAAAATATCGCTGTTTAGAGAAAATGATTCATACATATATATGTCAACATTTGAACGAAGGGTGGTTCTGGGGTCTGGGGGCATGATCGGTGAAAATATACCGAGATTTTCTGGAAGTGCTTTCCTCCGTACGGCTGCAATAGGTAGCTTTTTACTTTTTGCAATGAAAGCTACCTGAAATCTCTGAAAAAACTTTTGATATATTGAATTTGTTTCACAAATGAATTACAGCTTAAAATTTATGCAAAAATAAAATAAATAAATAAAACAAAAATGCTAAAAACACATATTCATTATCAAAATTTTATTTGAATTGTCTATGCAAAAGAGTCTTAAAATTAAGTAAATATTAATCTTTTCGAAACAAATTTGGGAATTCTACATTTCGTATGTCCTAAGTATTTAATAGGTATATATGCATAAATAGTTAAAGTGCCTAATAAAGTCCTGCTCACACTATTTTATCCTGC
Organism: Maratus speculifer; assembly: GCA_964019185.1. Lineage (NCBI taxonomy): Eukaryota > Metazoa > Arthropoda > Arachnida > Araneae > Salticidae > Maratus > Maratus speculifer. The sequence continues at coordinate 94,852,560 of OZ025295.1, forward strand.
CTTTCTGTTCATATTCATTAAATACAAGTAAAGTTCAGATCAATATGTGGAAATGCCTGCGATTTTTAAGATTTGAAAAGAGTATTATATTTATATATATAGCATATATATATACATATATAAATCACACAACTTCAAAACATAAAACATTTCAACTACACCAAAACCAACTGAGAGTGAGAACAAGCAATAAAAATTTGAAAACAGAAATAAAACAGATAGGAAAAAACTGTAATAAACATAAAAAATAGAAAAAAACAGAACAAGTAAAGAAAATCCAAACGCTTAAAGTTATAATAAAGTTATGGAATAAGAAATAAATATTAGTATACTTATTAGTATATTTATTAGGCAAAATTACTTGCAAAGGAAAACCTATTGTTCTCAAAATTTTCCAGTCATCTTGGCAAGTTTGGAATACAATGATGTTATAATAGAAAACAATTGTGATTAACGACATTAAAAATTAGTATTTTGTTCTCATATCTTTTTAGAAATAAGTACTACGACGCAGTGCTTGACATAGATTCAATGATTGGTGGAAGATCGTCTATGGTACAATTTTACCACTGTTCTTGCAATTTTGCGGAAAATTCTGTCAAATTGAAATATTTTTAATTCCGCATATCTTGTCAAATTCATTCCAAAGATTTTCTATTGGATTAACATTCCATAATTGGGCTGGCCATTTTAAATTGGAATTTTTTTGTCCTAAAAATACTGCTTTACGACTTTGCATGCATGCTTTGGGTCGGTGTCATTCGGAAACAAATGATTTCGAGAAAATGTTTTTAACCAATAAAATAGCAAATGATCTTGCAATATATCCTTACACATATGATAATATTAAAATGAATAAAAGGGCACTCCGTAATAGCAGGAAACGAGACAGCGGATCAAATGGCAAAAGAAGCAATCACAAATCCTAACTTACCAGAAATTTTTCTACCTTTCCCACCATCCCATCTCAAACGACAAATAAAACTAAAAATACAACAGGAATGGCAGAGAATATGGGACACTGGTCATAGGGGAAGATTTACATACTCACTTCTACCTATTGTCTGAGAGGAGAATTTACTATCGCACAGAAACCTCTTCCTGTTTACTACAAATCACGGGCCTTTTTCAAATTATCTGGTAAAGATTAGTAAAGCTAACTCGGGCTACTGCACGTGTGGGAAAGGGGATACCTCACTGCACTCTATAACGGAATGTACACTAACTTCCATATACCACATCAGAATCTCCAGAATGATAAATCTCTCTTCAGGGTTTAAAATAATAAGAAAACAACCAGCACTTTTGCAAAAATTCATAAATTGCGTAACATTGATTTTAAAAAAATCAAGGATTGTTCCAAATGCCTCCTCGGGACCTTTTCGAAGATAATGATGATGATTTATGAAACTAACCAAACAAACTTTTACTTTAAAACAGTTATAGAATTAAGGTTATTGTTTAAAAATATATATATGTTATACGTGTGTAAATCACTCAACTAGTTTATTTTACCATTTCTACCTATAGTTATTTCATTGTTTCCTTATCTCAATTATTTTTTGTTACCTACCTTTATTTACTGTATAATTGGTCTGTATTTTTTTTTAAATAAACTTTGCTAGGTGGGGCTTGTTGAGCTCAAACCAATTGATAGGCTTCCCCACCTGGCTGAATCTGAACCATTCATATTGAAGAGGATTTCAGGTAACGGACCGATACCTATTCCAGAAAATGCCTCCCACAGTGAAAAGAAACCTCATACTTCATTGTACAAATAACATTTCTGTTGTTTTCAGGTCATCGCACATAGTGTCTGCCATCAATTTCAATAAGGTTCAATTTTGATACTTTGGACAATAATATTTTTTTTTCAGTTTTCACGTGAAGAGTCTTTGCGTACCTTGACAAACGCAAATCGGGCCCGCTGATTTTTTTTTACTTATAAAAGGCATTAAGACCGACTCTTAAATAAAGTCCAACGTCATATAAGCTACTTGATACCTTAGACCAATTTTCTCGGTAATATTTTCACTCCAAGTGGATATTGCAGCGGCATTTTTATGCGGGTCATCAACTGCTTTTGCCTTGGTAACTATGTCCACAAGAATAGTCGTTTTCCGGGGTCTCCTAAAATGTGGCAAATCCCGGTGATCATGGCTATATTTGCATATAAAAAATATATCATTCACAATAAATGTCCCCGATCGATAACTTTGTCGCAATCACATGGAAGTTCGGCCTATTTAGCAACAAATAAATCACTCATTTACGAACAATATTTATTTATTTTTTCAATTTCAATCACGTTATTCATGTTGATTAATTCATAAACGGGGCCAACAAGCACTTTACTGATAGCAAAAACAAAAGAATGAAGAATGACTGAAAATTTTTGCGCATGTATTTTTTGAAATTCTCCCTATTGCATCAATTTTCACCAGTATTCAATCAAAATTATTACGTGATCTGAGGACATTTGCTTTATTTCTAGTTTTTGGAGCAATTCTGCTTCTTCTTCGCTGGAGCGTTTTTGCAAACAAATCAAAGAAACCAACTGACTGGAAACTTCATTAACTATATGTAGAGGTATAAATGTATTTCACTTTTTAATTTTTATTTCATTTTTATTTTCAGATTCTACAATATTATGATGCATGCAAATTAATTTTTTGTTAAATTCTTGAAAAATATATACGATTTATTATCATTTGTGGATGCCAGAATTTAAGAGTATTTTATCACTTAATTGTAGAATAACAAGAAATGTTAATGAAAACTCATTCTGCCTGTTACTTCTGAATATATAAAGCGTTTAATGGCTTTTTCTGTCTAACCAACTTTCCTTTGTCAGTTTGTTATCATGCTTTTTAACATTTATTCATCTGCAAAGAAAAAAATATTGTAATCATAATTTTTCGTCATACAATAAAATTAAAAAACAGGGCATCAAATGCTTTTGTTTTTGAAAACATATGCAATCAAAATAGATCAATCGTATCTACATCACTTTTAGCGGAATTGTAATCTAGTATTATTCCAGACTTTTGAGTTATTGAAAATTTATATTTTTCCGGAAACCCGGAGATACAAGCCCGTTCTATTAAGTTTTAAAACGTGCAGATTTTTTCTTGCAGTATCGAAATAGTCTTTTTACTTACAGAATATTATAATGTAACGGGCTGCTAGGGCAAAAATGAATTTAAGCCTAGAAGCCACAATCACTTAAAGCAGAGTTTTAAAGGATTGGTGTACACATATATGCAGAAAAAAGTCAGGGAATAAATTAAACTAAATTTTATTAAAAACATTAAAAAAACATGATTAGTATAACAGCAAAATCCGGCCATAACTTTGGCCAAAAGAACGCATTGCTCATTTAGTGAGCTTTTTATCAAGTCTAGACTGACATTAGAATATAGCATGTTAAAATGAGCTTTTGAATTAAATCTAAATCATGCTTTAAATATTGCATGTCTAAAACGAGCCATCCAAACATGGAGTTGCTCAAATATATACCATCTGATAATCGCAAGGAAATAGCAAGGCAGTTCTCTGTAACAGTGAAGCATACAGTTATACAAAGCAACCAATCAGAAACAAGCAAACGTCATCGGTACGATGACGCAATACTTAAACTGGAATGCAGGCATTCATCTCCAGATGCGTGGAATTCGTAAAAGTATGACGCCATATCGCCAAAGAAAAAGAACACTCATAAGCAGAGTAATGAAACGATATCTTAGTTACATAACGATTCGAAATACCGACATCATAGTAACTTCAGATCTGAAAGAATGCTGCGATATGACATCATAATGTACATTAAAGGAAAGTTATGTATTTTTAATAAAAATCAGTGCAATGCAAAAAACTATGCATCAACTGCAATACACCGACAGAAATGTACGAGCCATTTTCCAAAATATTCTAATTAACAATGAAAGTTCTCATACAAATACGTGTCTCAAAACCAAATTACAAACAGTTGTAATGGATTAATGAATTTAAATTTTATATATCATGTAGATATATTTTCATAATAGTTCCCTCCTGATTACAGAAATTTCCCACATATTTCTGCCCAGGCAACGTAGAATAATATGTTACACAATTTTTTAAAAAAATCATGAAAAATTATATAACTAATCACCATGTAATTGTCATTAAAATCCATTTTGTGTTATCTTTTAAAAAGATTATCACTTTTTAATACAAAGACTATTTAATAACTCTGATAAATCTCTAAGAATTGATTAAAATCTTTTTTGTGCTAAACGTCTTCACAAAAAACGCATATTTTGAATAATGCGTGGAAAGAAAAATTATACTTTAGTTAATCCGTTAAACCACAAGTAAACTTTTTTTCGAAAATTTCGCAGCAAACAGTGTGAAAAATGATGTTAAAAACAGTAATGATTTATTTTTTATCAAAAAAATTATAATTAAAATATGTGAGTTAAATTTTCTCTTCACAAAACGAGAATGAAAAAATAAACTTTTTTATTTTCATTGATTTCTTTCTTATTTATTGAATTGACTTGTTAGATTTATAATTGTATCACATGCGGTAGCTTTATTTTTACTTTCATTAGGATTAATAGTAATAAAAAATATGCAGAGAGACATAAAATAGGCAGTTAACGTATTTGTTTTAAAATTAAATTTCATCATCAAGCCATATAACAAGTGCTCAATAAATAGAAAATTTCGCTTATATCTTCCGCAACCTAATTGTTGAATATTCTGTTTAAACATCAGAATTGCAATGAAAAACGGTATTTAACTCATTCAAATTTATAATTAAATTTCACACATTTAAATTTGTATGCTTATTCATTTAACAGTACTCCATGTATAACATATAAATATAACCAATAAAGTTAAAATTGAATAGCATACATTTTTTAAAAGTAATTACAGAATTTGTGAATATATTGGAAGAGAAAGTAATTAAAATGGGAATTTGAAAATGAATTTTTGTTAAATACTTTAATTAGGCTTATAAAATATGCAGAACAAAGAAATGGGTATAAATTTAGATACAATTCTGTTTTTCATTAATTCTTTTATGTATTTTATTACAAGGTTAGATGACCTTAAATTTTATCTTAATATTAATTGTCAATAATTCTATTTTTAAGCGGTTTCATGCAATGAAGTAATATAATTTGATTTTATCCAAATATCTTTATTTTTACTTTCTAAGTTCATAGTAAAGTGATTAAAAGTATAGTGTGAAAATCAACAATCGCAACCGTATCCATTAAATAAAATTTTAACCATAAGGCGTTAGTATCGATTATCTTGTTACAAATTAAATAAAAGGCGGAGAACATTCAGATATATGCCTTGAAATTTAAACTTAGGAGAACATATTTTTGAAAGATGTAGAATGGTCAGGAATGTAAAGATTTATGCTGTAATATACACTGCGTTCGGAAATAAGGAAAATTCAGGCATACATTAGGTGATTAAGTAAAAGACCTTCGATACATTCTACATCAATACAGTTATTCGTGGTTTTTTTCCATTCATTTCTAATTTTCATGACAATTTTCTAATTGAAGCATTGAATTTAGGATTTGAATGCTTGTGTTAGAAAGTGGATAAAATATTTTAAAGGGATAACAGCGATTACACCTCCGGGAACACAGCTTTCATTTTAGAATTTAAGTGCTCCTTAAGTGCCCCCTTGGAGAAAAACACGATATTTACAAATAAACATCGAAATGAGTTTACATTTGGCGAAAATTTTATATCGTTTTCTAAAGAGCGTTATATATGGAGTAAAATTTTGCTGAATCATTAGTTACTTAATCCCGTTTTAAACCGTTTTCAAACGATTTTACAATTGATTTTCTATAGAGAAAATCACACAAGACATGAAGAAGCATAAATTATAAATATTAACGATGTTATAAAACATTAATAGCATCTTGGAAATATCTGAATTAATTAAAAATATACTTGTATATTGTGGTATATATTGATATACTTGTAATGTATATACTTGTTTATTGTGGTAAAGATTAAAGTACAGTAAAACTTTTGAAATTTTCATAAAGTAAACTTTTTAAAATTAGTCTATTTTTTGTAAGATACTAGTGGGGCTCCACCCCCTGCTCTCTAGGCTCGCTACGCTCGCCAAGCCCCCGCTTCATCGCTTCGCGATTCCAAGTTGTAGGCTACCCCTGCTTGCTGCACTCGCCTATATCCCATGGAATCGCTTTGCGATTCCGTTCGGTATTGCTTTGCAATCTCGGTTGCAGTCGCTTCGCGATACCTTATTTTCCATACACTGTTAAAAATCTGGTGCATTTTGTTGCAACGCACTCCCCTGCTTGTATAGAAAACGGTTACTTGGCCGTGAAATGGAGCTTTCTGATTGGTTGGAATAGATATATTATATACAAGCGGTGGAGTGCGTTGCAACAAAATGTAACAGATTTTTAACAGTGTACATTCAATTTTTGATTTCATCCCTTTCCCTGGTTCAAGCATAGACGGAGCCCTTTCCTGATTGGTCTATTCGACTCATGGAAGATGTGATCCACCCGGACGTGTTATTTCCGGAAACCTTACACATCAGCATCATTCCAGGAGTCATTCCTGGAGATTTGTTTAAGGCTAGTTTTTTTTTACTATTGAAGGATTACGTTTTGTTTTATATATAAATGTTGTGTAAGAGCTTGATGTTTCTCTAAAATGATGATGACATGAAGCTAGTTCGTCAATTTACTTTTACGGATGTTTAGGAGATCTTCTACGTTTTCTATTCTTTCCGAAGGTATACGAAGATTTGACAGGTTATCTTCCCCTTTATAAATGTGTTCTTCTCTAGTTCGTCAATTGTTTGTAGGTAACATATTGTAGATTTATCAAATGGAGATATGTGTAACATAACATACTTTTGGTACACCACCATATTTGTTTGATCAAGTAAGAAATTGAACCTACTTCCTTTTTTTCTAGTTACTTTTAAAAACACACTCAAAAATGTTCTGATATTCGAGTAAATCTCTACAATTTTTATTCTCTTATGCTGACCTCTTTCTCTTTTGAAATTATATTGGAATTCAAAAATTGTATTTTTTACTTCTGATTTTCACTATTCTTATTTTTTATGCTCAAAAAATCGTAAAAAATTTGAGAAAATAAAAATTGAGTATTATTTATCAAAGATATTTTTAAATCATCATTGTTTACATGTTTATGACATTATTTCCAATGGAAAATAATTTTATTAAAATAGCCCTAAGTATTATATAGTAGTTGCAATTTAACCTTTGTCGTAGTTCACTGCGTTGTAGCTTTGCAACATGCACACATTTGAATGCTACTTATACACTGGACGTTAAATGTTTATTTTATTTACTGCAGCTATTTTTCGACACTCCAGTTAATATAATTTGTTAACATTATTGTAAATTGACGGGTACTTTTATTGGCAAAATTTTATTCTTCATTTACAAAGTTCTAAATTGCTATTAATAAAAATAACTTTATAAATTTTGTAAAGATAAATCGACTAACGACGTTCAAATAAAGATATTTTATAACGATATCATTTTTACGTGAAAATTATTGTTAGAAAGTAAACGTTATGTAACAGAATTATATATTTTTCTAATTATTTCAAAAGTAAAGGAAAAGACTTCTTATAGTTAATATATTTTTATTGTTATGTTCTATTTTTTAATATTTTTTATAATGATGTACTTAAAATAATTTAGCGTATAAAATATACATAAATGCATAAATATTTGCGATTATAAAATTTAGAAGATATCTATTATGCTTTTCCCACACAATAATTGTATGTGCTTTGGCAGAGCTGTATATCATGAATTTGTACAAAAGAAGTTTTATATCAATACGAAACAATGAATCAGATATGAGAATGATAGAATCTTTTGTTACACTGCTTTTGTAGCTTATGAATGGAAGTGTCAAAGCCGGAACTAGAACAATTATACAACTGTCTAACACCACGAGAAAAGAATATTTCATATATCACCATGTCAAATGCACAGTAACTCTATTTCTTTTCATCTGAAACCTAAAAAAACAAATTTGGAAGATGTTGTGAAAAATATAAATAATGTTAGAAAATTTAGGAAAATTAAATGAATGAAAACATTGAATTGAATCAAATATTTAATGTTATAATATTTTAATGAGGCTATTCTAACGTCGTAAAACCATTTGAAACTATATAATTATTAAGATGATACTTGATGCTGTATAAGATAATTTAAAAACCATTGTTACAAACATATATCTATACATTATATCAACATACATACATCATACATATTCTGGAATTGTTAACCTTGCTTTTAAAGTTACATTTAAAAGTGTTTTTCGGAAAAAAAATCACTTTTTTTTAACAAAGCGTTTCTTTTATAATGTCTTCATGTAAAAATTCTTTATGATATTTTATCAATTAATACAAATTTTTAAATATATATATATTAATACATTCCTTGCTGGTGGCGGGAAAACAAACTATTTTTCAATTATTTTTTCCGCATGAAAATTAATGTTTCGAAATTAATTGAAAATTAATATTAATTGAAAATTAATTTTATTTCAAAAATTAAAGTTTCTTTTAACTAACTAAAATAGTTTAGTTGTAAGAAGAATAATTTTACATTAAAAGATATTGTGAAGAAAGTAACAAAAAAAAATACTTTTCACCCTGTTATTTGATTTAAGGAAGGTATCGTTCCTAAGTGCTTTGAAAATTTTCATAAATAGATAAAATTTCATATCTCATGATTTTTGTTTTTATAAAGAACTTAGCAATGTTTTTCTGTTTTATATCAATATTTTATTACATAGATTTCATCTATGTTTTCTGTTGATGGTATATTTTTGCACTTTTTATAATTCTTAAACTAATGAATATTTTTCCTTTTTTAAGTTTTATCGATATTGTGATTAATATTTATATTGAAATGTCAGTATGAAGCACAAATATTAATAAAAAGCTAGTGCAACACCAAATATATTAATTTCGGTACTTTTTGTTTAGCTAGGTGTCAGTGTCATATTTATGTATATAGGATCATTCCATGGTAACCTACGTTATATTTAGAACAATTTATTACGGTAATTTTAACAATGTAACTGAAAAAAATATCATTAATATATAATATTAACATGATTTGATAATGAAACCTATCTAGGGATCAATTTGGATGAAAATTACCAAAAACTGAAAATAAAAACTACACTTTATATGATAACTTACATTTTTTTTTTCATTGATGGCAATTACCGTAGTAAATATAACTTACAAAATTTAAGAAATAACACTAAAATTGGGTAATTTTGATCTAAATTGGACTTTGAGTAAGTTAAATTACTATACCATGTCAAATTTACATTTTGAATAATCTCTTTGTATGTGTTATATTACTAAAATTATTGAAAACATCTCTAAATGTAACGTAAGATATCATGGAATAACGATATATATATATATAACCATTATATATTACTAGAAATGGACATCTATCTCGAATGCAATTTACAATTGAGTATGAAGTTTGATACAAGCAGTACATATTAAAACCAGACTTGATAATATACAAATGAAATAGTAAATAAGATTAAAAAATGATGACATACTTATTTTTTTTCAAAATATCAACTTTGAAATCATTGACAGCACATCAAATCCAATTTACGTAATGTAGGATCTCTAAACTTATACTTTCATACCCATTGAGAAAACTAATGGAATGTACATAAGTATAACAATAACAAAAAAAAATGCAACTTGTGATATGTAACTTGCTATCAAGCGCAATGTTACGTGATCACAAGTAATATACGGTTAATTTCTGAGCAAGGAATTACAAAATTTGCTCTAATGTAAATTTCTAACATTTTTCGATTAATCATAATCCCAAAAAAATAGAAATATATACAGAAATTTGAACATTTATAACCTTTACATGAATTAAGTCAAAGAACGGAAAATGTGAATGAAAAACTATAACATTATAAAATAGATCTTCAATAGTGCCAAAACCTCATAATGTACAAAGCTGTAAACCTGATCGAAATCCTTCCCTCCCATTCAATTTCTTTAATTTATTGAGATTTGTAGGAAATAAAATAAAATGAACACAAACTAAAGATGATGCAAACAATGCATGATAATGAAATTGTTACATTCAGACTAAGAATTTACATTAACAATTGTATTATAAAATTTAGATTTTAATTCATTAAAATTCTTGCACGATATCTCAACCTCATAATTTTTAATAGATTTATTCCTAATTTCATTTCATACAGCTCAAAATAAACAAAATGGAACATTAAATTTTACATTTTACATTACAATAAACATTTATTTCTCAGCACAACTAGTGATTTAAAATAAATCACTAAATCAATAAATTAAAAAATTTCTTAGTATTCATGATTTCAAAACAGATTTAAAATCCCAGCTTTTTAATATATATAATGTTTGATTCTTTTTAACGCTACCTTGAATAAATCCAATTTTATCTCAAAGATATTAATATAGAACTTGTTCAAATTACACTATCAATTATTTAATAAGTACTATATACTTTTTTAATTATCGAAAATTTCTGCCCTTTTTTATAACTAAATTAAGACCGCTGTTTTTCCGTACCATTAAATAAAATAATAATTAAAAAATAAATAAAATTGTATTTTAAAAGCAAAAATATTTTAATATAAAAGATATCGCTAATAAAGAATCAGGTGATTTATTTTTCCAAATTATCCAAATTAATTTCAAAGAATTATGCATAAAAATAAATACCGACTCTTTATTAAGACATACGTATATATAAAGAATCAGACGGAGTGTCGATATGTAATCATATTTCTAATAACCAGGGAATAATAAGTAAGCATCTTGCATCTAGCTTAAAATATTAAAAATATACATTAGCTTTATTTATTTGAAAGAACAAATTTTAATTTAACTAATGTGTCTTCTAAAAATTCCATTAAGTAAAGAATGTTTATAAAAAGTATTTTATTTTAATCATTTAGTGCACGAGAAACCCAAATGAGTAAAAAAGATTTTTTATTATAAAGTTCATTAAATTAATATAATCAACATTTATTATTTATATTTCATTATCTTACATGAAATAAAAATATTGAAAAGCAAAAGAAAAGTTACGTATTTTGATATTATAAAATTGATGATATTGGAAACGCTTCTTTTGTAGTTTTTTTATTATTAATAAAAATACATTTAAAATTTAGAAAGGTAAATTACATTAATTTTTAACTGCATTGCATAAAAAAAAATCACGTAAACGGCGTTTCAAAAAACTGAATCAAATGTTGATGTTTCGTAAAAATTTTAGAAAAAAATATGAATAAAAACTCATTATTAGCAATGACTTTCTTATTTACTAAAACTTACTGATAAAAACATAAAATAAAATAGTATCCATAAAATTTTACAGACTGCTTATTTATTTATTAATATATAAAAAGTATCATGTTATAGAATAATCATATTGAAATTTGAAATTTATTGAAATTTGAAACAATGTAATTTGTGCGAAATTTGTTAACCCTCTAATCTAAAGAGATGATTCTTGCTGACCACAAGTGTCCGGAGTAAATGGGTGCTCCAAATATTCTGGACACCACTATTTTAAACTAATTTTCTTCGCGTTATCTAATTGCCGAATAATCAGTGATAAAAATCGGTGAAATAAAGTGTAATATATTAGTGGTGTTTAAAGCATTTGGCGTACCTATATACGAGGGACACCTGACAATACTAGTAGTGAGTGACAGTTACCTCTCGAGTGCAAAGGGTTAAACGGGTAAAAAAAGTCTTAGTTGGATTTTTTGTATTTTAAATATTCCATAAAGAAATGTTAATTATCTAACATATCTCAACATGTAGTATTTAAGCAATCTGATTATATATATATATATATATATTACAAAAATTTAAATTCTTTTCGCGGAGATTAACGTTTATACTATATTAATTTCCTTATAACAATATTCCGTACTTAGTTCAAGTTATTAAATTAAAATCTTGTTTCTAGATCTAATCTGTTAATCTTTATGGAAAGGATATAAATTCTTAATTCGCCTTAAAAAACATTTATTCCAATATGCGTAAATATAAAAAGATGGCTCTAAAAAAATATTCTTAATTAAACTTTACTTATTATTATTCCAAATAAAACTCGTTTTTTCTATGTTTTTATCAACCCTTTTTAAGAAAGTGTTATTAAAATTATTCCACAACCATACCTTTCAAAAAATATCATTTTTTTATTTATCTATTTATTTTTTCCCTCCTTCAACATTTGATATGTGTGCAAGTGCATAACAATAAATTCATTTCTTTTCTTTTTCTCTTAAAAGTAATCGTCTCTAAAAATATCATCTGCCTAATATATTCGAAATTTTGAGTCGATTATAAATTAGTTAAATAATATTAAAAAAAATAATAAATTTATCGTCTGAATAAAAAAAAATCTCGACTCTGGACATGAATTATGTTTACATGGAAAAATGATGGTTCTAGAGTAGAGAATTTTCTAGAATTTTGTTTTTAGATTTAAGATGGAAGACTGGAGGTGAAGAGGGGTGATTTTTTGCTTTTCTTCGGTGCGTACGTTAAGGACGGCTTGCTGAGTAATGATGGAATATTCATTTTGATGTTTCGGTTCAAGACGGCTTTGAAAAGCGAAAATTTTCCTCTCTTATGACTACAGTTTAATAAACTAACTTGCAGCAACCAATGTGTAATTTAATGAATCTTCTACATTTATTTGTTTTGGTTTTTTCCTCGCTTGCCACGACTGTGTGTTTTTAAATACTTTAACCAGTAAAGGTTTTTCGAGTTTCTCCCTAAAATGTCACACATATATATATAGATAGATAGATAAGGTGCATTTTCAATTTATTTCACAAATCTTTTATATTTTTGAAGCATTTTAAACACATTTAATAGCACACAATTTTGTCTTTTTTCCTAACATTGGCATTTTTCAAATAATTTCAATTTCTCACGTTTTATTTAATATTCTTATCTATTTATCATTTCTTTGTTAATAAAGCATAAGATTATTGCTTTCTAATCCCTTAAATGTAAATTGTTGTTGGTTAATTAATCATAATTTATTTGACTTTTATGTTTATACCATACATTAATTTGCCTTACAATAACAAATTTAAAACAAACAAGCATACAAAATGAAAGTTCAAATTGGCAGTATGCCTGATTCGAGAATATAAGAAATTTATTCACTTTCAATGAATTTCTCAAATTTCTAAACAGAATTCTCTCTCTAGTGTCTTGACACATTCAAAATTAATCCTTATTTTTAAGAAGTGTATCATTAAGATTCATTTTAGAAGTTTTAAATGTTTAGAAGTATGTTAAAATTCAAAATCTGATTATAGTTATAAATTTTATTATACATCTCAAGAAGTTGAAATGAAATACAAAACTTATTGAGAGTTAATAGAAATTGAAGTATTTTATAATGATTCGAAACAATTAATTTTAACATCTTATATTTATTGCAATTCTTAAACTTTGTGCTTTCTAATTTTCAAAATGTTTTAAAATATTTTATTTCATATATTATTCAACATTTTATTTATATGTATTTTTTATTCTCCGAGCTATTTATATGCAAGGATGTTTCGCATACAATAATCAGTCTGAACTATGAAACATTATACTTATGTTTTAGCTGTTAATTCAAAACACACAGATTAATAAGTCTTCTACACAGATGAATATTTTTTTTCTGTCACAGATTAATAAATTCTATATAAATCGTTTAGTAAATGTTTAAAGAAAGCATCATTTTTATGCATTATGAAAATTGTAAGATTTTATTCATATTTTAAAATTTCAAAACGTTTTAGATGGTGACTTCAAAATTCATACATACGTAGATACCGGGTGTCCCGAAAATGACTGATGGATTTTAAAATTCAATAACTTGCAAACGGTGATAGCTATTTAAAAATTTTTTGCAGGCTGGTTATATATAATATCAGCAGTTTTTTACCGTAATTTTTTATTTTAGTTCGCATCTCAAACAATAGGTGGTGCTGACGCCTATTGAAAGCCAGGTCGACGCTTCACTAAACATTGATCATCTGGCCTTCAATCGCCGTCAGCGCCACCTATTGTTTGAGATGCGAACTGAAACAAAAAAATACGGTAAAAAACTCCTGGCATTATACATAACTCTCCTGCAAAAATTTTTTAAATAGCTGTCACCGTTTGCAAGTTATTGAATTTTAAAATCCATCAGTCATTTTTGGGACACCCGGTACATATGCATTTATGAGTAATATATGAAAGCATGAAGATACTCCGCCGCTCTATATTTTGGTATTTAAGAAAAATAATCTTAGATTTGCTTTAAAAATATTTTAAAAATTTGGATCAGCACAGTTATAAATCTGTGTAGAAATGTCCATTCTTTAAAATATTAAACATAGTTATATTTTATAGAAAAGCTAAAGCGGATAAAAATTTAATTGCAATAAAATAAAACAATTTCAAAAGAAATTTAAAAATTTATTTTAATAATAAATAATATTATTTTTTAAATAATTGTAACTTAAATTAACTGTAAAAATATCAATACAAAAACCCTTAGCGGGTTAAAAGATTTGAAAATAGACTTAAAAATAAATTTGCATTTAGATTCATAAATAGGAAATTTTTTGCTAAAATTGCTTCAAAGAGACATTCTTTAATTACATCTTTTTCGGGATTAAAACCTATAGAATATAGGATATCACTTATTCAAAATAGTGAAAAAAAAATCCCCGTTAGTTTTTCGTATTTTTTCTTCTTAAATTCTGCATCAAATCTCGCAAGTATATATTTTTTTAATCCTTTGATCACTAACCTTAAAAAAGCAATGGTATTAATACAAAAACCCTTAGCGCGTTAAAAGTTTTGATGCAGCTGTTTATCTTATGAGCCTAAGAATTTTAAATAAGAATTTTAAAAATAATGATATGAACTTTGAGTGATGCCATGCTTTTAATTAAAAAATGCATTTTTGTATTATTCATTTCATCACTTTATTTTTGTTCTATTTGTAATAGCATATGCAAAAGTATTCTTCAACGTGAAATATGTATAAAACTTTATTCACTGATTCTTTTTCACACATATCACTCACAAATTCAAAATATGAGTTTTAAAATATATGATATAAAACTTAAGTGACGGTTTTATGTGGCTTTAAAAGGTTTGTTTTAAAATTCAAATTATTATTTTTTTATTTGGTAAAACGTATTTACACATATGAAAAATACTTTTAATTTTCCAATTCGTTGTTAAATATGTAATTTTAATTGAATTTATTCTTGTATATAATATTTATGAAAGTGGTTTTTTTTGCGTCAAATTATCCAAATTAAGTGAAACGCATGGAAATGAATAATTTGACGCAAAGGAACCATTTGCGTAAATATTATATACAATTTTGAATAACGTGACACAAAATATAAATCAAATTATTGATATAAATACTTTTCAATGCATAGTATAATTTCAATTAAAATTACATATTTAACAACGAAAGGAAAAATGAAAAATATTTTTCATATGTGTAAATACATTTTACCAAATAAAAAAAATAATAATTTGAATTAACAAACCTTTTAAAGCCACATAAAACCGTCACTTAAATTTTATATCATATATTTTAAAACTCATATTTTGAATTTGTGAGAGATGTGTGTAAAAAAGAATCAGCGAATAAAGTTTTATCTATCTTTCATGTTGAAGATAACTTTTGCATATGATATTACAAATAGAACAAAAATAAATTGATGAAATAAATAATACAAAAATGCAATTTTTAATTAATAGCATGGCGTCACTCAAAGTTGGATATCATTATTTTTAAAGTTCATATTTAAAATTCTTAGGCTCATAAGATAAACAGCTGCGTCAAAACTTTTAACGCGCTAAATGTTTTTGTATTAATACCTATTTTGTATTAATGCTTTTTTAAGGTTAGTGATCAAAGGATTAAAACAATATATACTTGTGAGATTTGATGCAGAATTTAAAAAGAAAAAATACGAAAAACTAACGGGGATTTTTTTTCACTATTTTGAATAAGAGATATCCTACATTTTATAGGTTTTAATCCCGAAAAAGATGTTATTAAAGAATGTCTCTTTGAAGCACAAAAAATTTCCTATTTATGAATCTAAATGTAAGTTTATTTTTAAGTCTATATTCAAATCCTAAACTACCAACTTTCTGACACATTTTTGAATTTATTTTATTCGCAAAAATTTTCAAATCCTTTTAGGCAGAAACTGTGTAATTGAAAAATTTCTTCCATTATTTGGTAAAGGCAGAAGATTTTCAGATAATAGTATAAATGTGAACCACATTTTCTGTCGGCGAATTATACTAATGTAATGAATTTTATTTTTATAAGTTTCTTATTTTTTAAATTTATTTTTAAACTACACATGATTTATATTTTCTTTAGAAAGACAGATATGTGTATAAATTCAAAATTTAAAAAAATATTTCTTTATTATATTCTGAAAGTATACATTGATATTGATACTGATGCTAAAATTCGTAGTTCCTGATTTATAACTATGAAGTGCAGGTGCTAATAATGTAATTATTTTAAAATTTGCAATTGATTTATGATCTAAATCCATAAAAATTGATCATTTAAGCTATGAACAATACCTATGTATTTCAATTTTTATTTATTTTTTTAATTATGTATTTAGTTAATTTTAATATTTGCTTTAAAGATATGCAAAAAAATGCTTTACTTCAGAAAACCAGAATAACATTATTTATATAAAATAATTAGAAACAATTGTATCACAAACATATTAATAAACATATTCGTAGAAATATAGTAATAAGTGGAATATTCTTCCTATTTAAAAATACATAATACCCCCCAACAAAAAAAAAAAAAAAAAAAAAAGAAGAAGGAGAAGCATGTATTATGATTTTTTTCTAAATTTCTTTTGTAAATTGCTATGATATATGAAAAAAATAGTCTTAACTCTGAATATATGCATATATATTAACCACACAACATATATTTAACAACATATATTTATCATACAACCTCTCTCCCATACACACACCCTCGTACACTCGATATATATTATAACCTCTCAATATATATGAGGACTCCAGAAGCCATGGAGTATAAGTGACAAAATGGAAAAAAAAACTAAGTGCACACATGATCTAGAAATATGCTTTTTTCTTTTCGTGTAAAGAAATATAATTGATTTTCTAATAATGTGCTGCGTTCTAGAGATAAGCCATTTTTTCAGAATAATAATCGATATTGATTAATAATAAATTTAAAGAAAATTGCTCTCTACTTTTTTTTATACTTTTTTAAATGAGAGTTAAAAGACCACAACGAAACAACCGACCGTTTCCTATTTCATTTCAGTTAATTATTATTTAAGTTCAAATGTAATTTTAATTATCTTCAAACTCAATTTACTTGTGCCAAAAAACCGTAACATCATATTTCTATCCCCCCCCCCCCAACGTTTCTTTCCACTTATTAGAAACACAAGAATATAAAATATACCGCATTTACCAACAAGACAATATAATGCAAAAAATGAGCAATTACAATGACCTCATACAAATTCCACCAATATGCTCAACATAATAATTAATAATTCGATTGATCACCATCGATGGGAAGTGAACGAGAGAGCATTGCGACTCCCGTAGGAATTCCAGAATATCTCTCCATTGGTTTCATTGTATTCGAATTTCCCTCTCAAATTAAAGATTCCCGTAAAACATGGTGACGGCACTGCAACGTCGTTGTGAAGTAACATTGTGATTTTGTGACCAACGATTGTCGATGTGACGTCACGTGACGTCGATGTGAAGTCACAGTGACTAACATGTCAAGTCGTTATGGCCGTTTTAGAGCTCTTTTGTGACGTTTCACAAAGTGGTCACAATGTGACAAATTTGTGAAAAATGTGTCATTTGTGACTAATTTGAGATTAACATTGTGACGAAACTATGACAAAGCGACGATATTTAAATTGCCAGAAACATGTGTTTTAAAGTAAATAACATGTGTTGAAGTATATTTATAAATTTCTATAGATTTTTAAGAAAGTCAAATCTCAGTCACAATGTGACGTCACTGAGAGGTGGCATTTTGGTCACAGATGTGATGTGACCATAGTTACTCACAGTGACGTCACTGTGACCATACATGCTATTAGGGTTAGTGCTACCATCTGGTGAGTTCAGGTCTGGTGAGAGATATACGAGTATTTGAGGTATTAAAAAGGCTTTTACTTCCGAAATTTCAGAAACATTTTCTTGTTTTCAGATTTCTCACAATAATTCAGTTGCAAAATATTCTATATGACAAGTTTAAAATGACGTCTGTGTAAGAAAATAAAAGCTTGAACTACAATTTAAAACTCAAGTTTAATGTCACCTTTTCAAAGTACTGAAAAATTAAATTTTATTCCACTGAGTGATTAAATAACGTGTAATTTAGATTAAAAATTATGAAATTATTAATTGAAGCTTTGATTTTTGGTATTAATTAAAAATCAAAGTAAACTGCACGACTGTGATATAATCTTAATCTCCCCCCCCCCCCTCTACAAATTCGAAAATAACAATGTTGTTTTTACTGTCGTATACTTGTCACATTCATATTCTGTATTTTTAAAATATTTTAATGTACCATTCATTATTGATAATTATGGTCCTAAATTTTGATGTTTTTCAGTTAGTTTAGTATGTGAACATTGGTACGCTTGCTTTGAATTACAAATCTGAGTGCTGACAAAATCCAGAAATTTATAATTTTTAGACACATGTAATAAAATATTTGTAATTGTCAAAGTAAGTATTTATTTCATTTTATAATTTATAATAAATGCCCAATTTAATAATAAAACTAGTTTATATAAATTTAATTTAAAAACATAATAAGTCAAATTTATTCAAAATAAAGTTTTATTTCATTTAAATGAGTTATAGTTGTTATTAGATTTCGTTTAACTTATTACATTTTTTTAAAAATTCAAATTTCATTTAATCATCTGATTAACAATTAAATATATATATACAAAGGAACGGATGATAAATGTCAACTAACTTTATTAACTCATTTTAAACAGATTTTAAAAAAAATGCCACGGACAGGGTAGAACTCAGAACCTTTGGATCTCCATCCCAATAACTTAACGACTAGACCACACATTTACGGAAAAAGCTAGAAAAAAAGGTAGAGAAAAAGCAAGAACGCGCATGAATACAATAGATGACTTATCGGGTATTTGCATATTACCATAGAAATACGAAAAATATAGTTCGATTTTTCATGAGCATTATATAACAAACAAGAGTTTTCCTAGAAATTAGGTATGTCCTATTCACTTCATAAAGAACATATTTATGCTATATATTAATTTTAAAAAAATTCCCCAGGCCGATTGCGAGATTTGAATATCTGGAATGGACACCAACGTTTTCGTCTTAAAAATGGGTGTCGAGATCTTCAAATATGCTGCATGTAGAAATCTAAAACAATCAAAATTAGCTGGAGATATAAGGCTGTTTTTGAAAAATCAGAACAGTATGAGCTATATTTGATGAGTTATTAAAAGGCGGCTTTTCGCATTTCCTTTGATCTCAAATTAGCTCTACATACGAGTTCCGCCCTTCGACCATTCTACGATGCGCTTTTAGGCTTAAGGCTGCGTCAAAGGAATTCTTCTGTCTTCCATGATACGCAATTCTTTTCGAAAATGATAATGTTCTTGATCTTGTTAATATCTGTATATATATATATATATATATATATATATATATATATATATATATATATATATATATATACATATATATACTTATACACACACATATATATATTTATGTATATATGTATATTGGGTTGTGGCATGTGGCTGAGTCGGGGATGCGTGTTTTATTCAACGAACATATTTTCATTTTTAATTATTATGCGGGTGAGACTTTCATTAAATTTAAAAATAATTAAACTTCTCTTATAGTGATTTTAGAAATTCCCTAGAAGGATTGATGATGATAGAAACTTTTAGATCATTTTGCCATATCTTAATGGCATATCTTTGTAAAAAAATGCATTTCAAGATAAGTAATCTATTAAAACGTATTTAAAAATAATGTTTTTAAATTTTAGAAATTCTCGTGTATGAAAGATTTATATGGTGTTCGCAGATTTTATGAACATTTTCTAGCACACCGCAGCAGTGATTAGTGCAATGAGCGAAATCTGCTAGTTATATAAAATATGATGCTGTATCCACTCAAATCCACTCAATCCCCTAAATTTTCCAAAAAAAAAAAAAGTTTCAAATTATATAAATATTTTTTACAAATGAGAATGCCACATAAACGCCTATGCAACGTTCTTATTGAGCAAAAATATAGTACTTTAAAACAGAGGTAATTTTTGACGATTCTTAGCAATTTAGATTCTTTTAATAGACAAAACTTTAAACTGTAAATTAATCCTAATCAGTTAAAAAGAATAATTTTCTGAATGGTCGTTGTAATTTGTTAAATTATTTTCGTTACATTTTATTTTATTTTTAATTTAACTATCACAGTATCCCAAAATATTACATATATATACACATAATGATGGAGAATTAATATATTTAAGTATGTAACATCTTTAAAACATTGAATATTTTTAACAAATTTCACGGTATCAAAATATTATTAAATAAAAATGAATGTCATAAAAAAAATTATAATTATGTCTTTATTTTTCGCAGATAAATTATTTAAATGCAATTAGATGTACTCATAGCTCAATTTTTAATTGTTTATAAAAATGTTTTAAGCAATCTTTTATGAATAAAGTTACGTTTTAATTTTACAAATGTGTTTTATTCCAAAAGAACAACATTAATAGTTTTCTTTATTCTTAAAAAAGAAGCATTGAATTCTCTAATATTAATAATCCAGTAATCTAAATTGAAATAAATTGTGTTTCTTTAACTAGGCTCGTATAAAAAAGATCCTCTGTTGAATTCGAAAATAATTAGTCTGTTCTATTAAGTCAATATAAAAAAACGCATTATTTAACTACCTGTAACGTATTCTAATCATGTATTTCTTGTGTTTTACTTAAATTGATATACAATATACAAATTCTGCTTTTTCTAAGAAAGCACATTAATTAGACAAAATCTACTATCCAAATTAAATACAAATACTACGCATATTGGTTGACTGCTCAAAAATTAAAATAAATGACACTGTGTTGTTAATGTATTGTAGAAGCACAATCACCTATTGAATCGTTATGTACATGTTTTTTGGCCGTGAAGGGAATGTAAGATAAACAGATCAATGTATGGGTAAAAGTATTGCTAATTTATTTGCTGTTTGAGAATTTTTTTGTAATGTGCAAAAATGATAATAAACATAAGTATTTTAATATAAAATAACGGATTAATTAGTTGTCTGTAAAATATTCTAAGTATGCATTTCTTGTGTTTTACGTGAATTGAGATACAATATGACCATTTTGTTTTTTTTTAAAGAAAACACATTAAATATGCAAAATCTACAGTGCAAATTAAACACAAATACGTTATTACACATCAGTTAATACACATAATATATTAGTTGACTGTTCAAAATAAAAAGGAAATGGCACATTGTTGTCATTGTACTGTGGAAACACAACCACATATTCCATCGTTATTTACTTTTTTTATGGATCGTCAAGGGATAAGGTAATTAGATCAATGTATGGGAAAAATCATTGTTTTGTTGTTATTTTTGCAATGTGAAAAATTGTTATAAATTAAGAATTTTTAACCATTTTTGCACTAAGCCCCTCGGGGGCGAGATTTAAGTATATGTGCCGCATATGATGCTCAGAATAATTGATTATTCTCGCCAGTTATTTTTTATCGTAAATTTTGACTTAAATGTTTAAGTTATTTTTCCTATTCAATTAGACATAAATTTCTGTTTTGAATAACCGGTGAAGAATGATTAAAAACTCTATAAAAAAGCGCTTGGTGCGAACGGTTAAGGCGTATTTTTTCTTTAAGTTTCATACTTCTTTTGTCTTCGAATTAAATTTGTTCAGAGTGACCTTGTTCTTTTTTAGCATTAAAAGTAAACTGTAAAAGTTGTCCCCCCCCCCCAATATAAATGATATAAATATATAAGGAATGGAATTTACCTATTTATTATTACTACAATTTACTACATAAATATTTTATTATACCAAAATTACTATGTCATTATTTTTCGCAAATAAATAATTATTTTTTTATACTAAGTCACGTATAATCATTCAGCCAGAATACAATAAGATACATTCACACTTAAATCTTCAAATATTTAATAAAACAGAATTAAACAGTCTTTCATGAATAATGTTACATTTAAATTTTACAAATGTGTTTTATCCCGAAAGAGGAACATTAATAGTTTGATTTTTTTAATACAAAGCAATACATTTAGTACCCAAAATTAATAATCCAGAAATCCAATTTTAAATAAATGATGGTTTTTTAAATGGGTTCACATAAAAAAGATGAAAAGTCAAATTAGAAAATAATTAGTTTGGTATATTTAAAGAATATAAAATAACACATTAATCAGTTGCTTGTAAAATATTCTAAGTATGCATTTCTTGGGTTTTACTTAAATTGAGATAAGATATAGCAGTTACGTTTTGTTTTTTCGTAAGAAAACGTATTAAATAGACAAAGTCTAAAATGCAAATTACATTCAAATGCCTAATATTTTAGTTGACTGTTGAAAATGAAAATAAATGGTACTTTGTTGTTAATGTATTCTGTAAGCACAATCACCTATTGAATCGTTGTGTACTTGTTTTTGGGGCATCAAGGAGTTGTAAGGTAAACATGTCAATGTATGAGTGAAATTACTGTTAATGTATTTGCTGTTTTGGGGTTATTTTTGTAATGCTATTTTTCTAAATTCCAAAATGATAATAAATTTAAGTATTTTTAAATAATTAGTAATTAAATTAATTATTAATTATAATTATTCATAATTTTATTTTTAATTTAGTAATATTAGAGTTGTCAAACATATTTTTTCATTTCAAAACTAAAACTATCAATGATTTTTAAAATTTTATAATGCGTCAGAATATTCCACATGCGTTTACCGTCCGAAAATAATTTATGGTTTTCAACGCTCTGATGAATGTATTCAGGAAGAAAGTGAATATTTCTATTTAAAAATTTTGAGATTTTTTTAATGTAATTTTAACTATGAGCGCTTTCTTAAATGATCACGATCTGGAGCGCATAATGTAGAATAACAAAATCTGAAATTTCCCTTTAATTGGATGAGTGGTTACTCCGCAAGATGTTAATGTACCGGGAAATGTCAAGTCAACGCTGGTGCTTAAGGAGCACTTACAGTTGGTCGCAACTTCTGTTAAACCTCCACTGAAAGTAAGGAAAACTTAAAAATACGATTAATTACAAATATGACAAAAAATAAATAAATAAATAAATAAAATAAGAAATTGGAAATTTAGGTGGAGCGTAGACAATGCATTATTGAGTTGGAGCACCGGTATAAATATACAGCCAGTGGCGCAATGAATTTCTGAAATTTCAGAAAATCATCACATACGTTGATCGACTAAAAAATTGTCGAAGCGGGAAAAACAGCATTGGAGCCCAGCTAAAAAACAGCAAAAAACCTTTTTAAAAAAATAAGACTTTACAACGATTTTGAAGGCAAATTAAATGTACAGGTTTATTTGAGAGAACTTACTGTTTATTAAGAGATTTTATGCAGACTTTTATCTGATCTCCAAATTACTAATCGGGTATTTTGATAGTCTCTTTAGGTATTTTGAAGGAAAATGAAAATTCAAACAAAATGCACAGATTTTTAAAGGTTCTATAGAGGCTTTTAACAGCAAGTTAATGTCTTTCAATTTATCTTTAGAGACTTAGCTGATTTTTGATAAGTATACTTCAGATATTTGAAGAAAAATATAGCCTAAATTTACCTTCAGTGAGTTGGCTATTTTTTTATAAGGTACTTCAGGTATTTTAAATAAAAATAAAGCCTTCAATTTACCTTTAGTGACTTAATGACTTAGTATATATTTACAATCTCAGTTCAGGCCTTCGTTTGGTTACGTGCGGACGTTCCTAGAAATGCTCTTCAAAATACAAGAATAGGTGCGACCTACGGCCCGCGCAACAGGGCCATTCTATTGATTTAGATGCGAGAATATCTCAGCTACATTTTGAGGTAAGTTGCATGTTTTTAGGAAAATTATTAATTGAATTATAAGTAATTAATTATCACATCCCTTTTCCAGTTAATTCTATCGGCCCTTGTAGATACTAAGTTCCACAATTCTAAGTATTTAATAGCTTAAACTCTTAATCAAAAATTTACAAATCATGTAAAAATCATCTCCATAGTCTAATTTTCAATCAAGATTAGTTTTGTAAATTTTCTCATAAAACTTCTCGCAATTATTAGAGTTTTATAATTATTTCATCCAAATTAATCTAGAAACACGTGTTCGAATTCGAGCTAAATAACGTTAAGTTCGGCCTAATGGGGATAAATATTAAGATATATATATCCCAAGAGTATCCCCGGGCCCCCATAGTGCCCCGTTCACTTCTGCCGGCGGCAAGTCACACCCCCTAGCGACAACGTGGAATTCCACGTCTGAGCTTTAAAAAAAAAAAAAAAAAAAAAAAAAAAACACAAGAGTCTAAAACTTCAAGGTAATACAACAGCCTCAAATGCACCCAGTTAACTATATATTGTAATTATATGCGTTTATATAAAAAACTTTAACTATTTTCTCCCTTTTTCATGTTTTAATTTCTAAACTTGTATTATTTTTCGACTTTTTTTTTTCATTTTTTCACAAAAATATATATTTTTTCGAATTTTTAGATAAAAACTGAAAAAATGACTAATTATTACATAAAATTACGACTTTAATTAATTTTATTTATTTATTTGAGTACGGTATTTTTGTTTTTAACCGGTGGTCGGCATGATTTTACCGTACCCACCGTATTATCCACCCAACCGTAAAACAGTAATTTCTAATTATCTCATTAATTAATTAATATTTGTTCTTTTCCGCTGGGTTCTATACCTACTATTTCAAAATGTGCAATTTAAATCCTTGTTTTCACACATATGCAGGGAAATGCAAGTTTTTTAACTTCAAGAAACCTAACTAAGTTCCAAATACCTGCTAAATACCCGAATATTTTACTTTCAGGGAAAATGCAGGCTTTTTACCTTTAAGAAACCTTAGTTCCAAATGCCGGCATTTTACCTGAACTTTTTTTAAAGGATTTTTGCTGATTTTTTTTTTTATCTGGGAGATACGAACAGGCCCAGAAGAAGTTCTACTCTATCTCTAAGATCATAAAAAAATGGGAGCCACATAAATCTCTTAATTTTGGAGGACAAGATCGGAAAAATAGGGACATCAAAATTAAATAACATATCTGGAAGAATTTTTTTATGATTTTCTTATGTAGTGCGTAAGTTTTTGTAACGCGCAAACAAATTCAATAATATTGATACATCAGACGTGAGAAAGTTTTGAAACTTTGTCAAATTGCATGAAAATGAGTCTCTGACATCAATTGCTGTAACTCTACATGTGATTAACCATTTAAGTGCCAATGTTCCCAAACAGGAACATTGCATTATTTGTAATACAAAAAAAAAAAATTACCAACAGAATAACCTTATAACCTTATTTTCTCTATAAAATATAAAGTTGATTTCATCTTTTGAAAAAAAAATGTGTTCAAGCATTTATCACAGATATAAGAAAAATGTAAATTTATTAATTTGCATAAAACTATATTATTTGTTTTTATCGTTTTCTTTATATTACTTACATTTGATCGCTAGGAATCTAAATGTTTTTGGAATTCGAACTGTTCAAGAACAATATACAATAGCATATAACAGAAAATAATTTGTTATATTTGCATAGGTTGCCAATCAATAATCATGTTAAAAAATGCGAACACTGACATGAAAACAGGCAAAATAACTACAAAAATATTTTTTGTTATTTTCTAAATTTGTATGCATAAATTAAAACATTTGAAGCTGTAATATAGGAAAAAAACAAAATTTGAATTACATTGCGATATTAATTCAACGTGTAAACGGTTAACTTTCGATTACGTAGTTTTAAATATGCATTAAAATAAATCTATGACAATAGTTAATGTTCTCGAAAAAAAAGTCTAGAAGCAGATAAAGTTTTTATTAAAATATTTTTCGCTGTTTGTCGAGAATACAGATATCTGTGGCATATCTCAGTCCTCGTAATTCCTTCATTTTATTCTTTTTATAATTGGTTCAGGAAGTTAATGCATTGCGTGCATAATATATGACTCTTTTATTACTTAAGTAATGTTTGATTATTTGATGTTGTTATTGTTAGTTCAGTGGGAATAATTCAAACAATTTGATTGGAGCAATGTATGCCCGCATTTTATTTTATTTTATTCTATTTTAATGTTCATATATTTTTTTCGACTAAATGTAACTTAATTTTAAAACTAATTTAGTTTTTTTTTTTTTTTTTTTTTTTTTTTTTTTTTTTGGACGAGTTACAATTAATTAAAAATTGGTTTGGAAATGTGCAAACATAACGTTATCATTTTAGAGGGGAGAGGGAGTCTGGCAAATGATATCGTACGATCACTAGGGTGAGGAAGGTGGTCTTTTGATATCCATATCGTTTTTGATCCAACAAAAATTTTCTTGTTTTGTTTTTTACATGGTGTTTCATTCAAAATAATATGTTATCTCTTTTTAGTCGGTTATCAATTTTTATGATCATACGAAGTCCTTATTAAGATTACTAAATTATAAAATTATTTAATTCTAAAATATGAAATAGTCCATACTTGACATTCTTTTTCTTCTTCGTACATGTATGCATTTACAATCACTGTTCGAGAAACCTTAAGGGAAGTATCTTTGAAGGGAAGCTTGTCTTTACTAATAAATAATAGAGGAAGAGAAACAATGTTATCCACTTGTTTTTTTATGAAAATTTCAATCCTCTCCGGTTCGTGTGGGGCAAGTGCAACAAGACATTATTACTCTTGAATGCATTATCTAACAAAAAGCTATTATAAAAT
The DNA here is from genome assembly GCA_964019185.1 of Maratus speculifer. Taxonomy (NCBI): domain Eukaryota; kingdom Metazoa; phylum Arthropoda; class Arachnida; order Araneae; family Salticidae; genus Maratus; species Maratus speculifer. Next base: position 94,879,797 of record OZ025295.1, read on the forward strand.
AATTTTAAATAATAATGAGAATTTCTTTTAAGTGTTATATGATATAAGGGGATATTTCATTCACTTTTCTTGATTTGATTCAATAAAGTATGTAATCAATTTTTTATATCATTCAAAATAAATTCTAAAAAAAATAGACATTGATAACGATGTCAAAACGGGGGGGGGGGGGGAGGTAGAGAAATTATAACATACGATATTGGGTGGGGGGATCCAAAATTAAAAAAAAGTTTATAACGTTATATATACATATCTTCTTTCCCTTTGTATATAACAATTAGTAAACTGTTAAAAATATCTTGAAACATTAGCTGTGATTTTAAAGACCATTATTTTCTGACAAATGAGAACGCCACATAAACGTGCATGGAGCGTTCTGATTGGTCAGAAAATAGATAGTCTTTAAAGAAATAGGTAATTTTGACGATATATATGTGTGTATGTACCGCAATTTAGATTATTTTCGTGCACAAAAGTTTAAGCTCTTAGTTACTCTTACGATTAGTTAAAAAGAACAATTTTCAAAATGGTCGTTGTAATTTGTTAAATTATTTTTACTCATTTGAAATTTAATGTTTATTATTATTATTATTATTATTATTATTATTATTATTGTTATTATTATTATTATTATTATTATTATTATTATTATTATTATTATTATTACTATTATTATTATTATTTTATTGAATTGTCAGACGGAGATCAACTTATTGCATGTATCATGCTCACATCATGATAGAAAATTAATATAATTTAAGTATAAATAGTATCTTTTATAATTTGAGTATTTTTAATATTTTTCAATATTAAAATATTATTAAAGTAAAATGAATGTCATTAAATAAATTTATTATTATTGTCTTTATTTTTCACAAACAAATTATTATTTTTTATACAAAGTCACATGTTGTCTTTCTGTAAAAAATGCATTTACATGTATTGATAGTTCGATCTTAAATAGTGTAATAAAACTGAATTAAACGATGTTTTATGAATATAGCTCAATTTTAATTTTACAAATGTGTTTTATCCCAAAAGAACGACATTAATAGTTTGGTTGTTTCCTTTTTTTTAAATAAGAAAGCAAAGCATTAAATTCTTTAATATTAATAATTCAGAAATCTAAATTGAAATAAATGATGTTTCTTTAACTAGGCTCATAGAAAAAACATTCACTGTTGAATTTGAAAATAATTAGTTTGTTGTCTTTAGGGAATATAAAATAACACATTAATTAATTGCTTGTAAAATATTCCAACAATGCATTTCTTGTGTTTTACTTAAATTGAGATACAATATAACCATTATGTTTTTTCTGAAAAAAAAAAACATTAAATAAACAAAATCTACAATGCAAATTAAATACAAATACCGAATATACTAGTTCACAGTTTAAAATGAAAATAAATGACACTTTGTTTTTAATGTACTTTGAAGCAAAATTACCTATTGTATCGTTATGTACTTGTTTTTGTAGAGTCAAGGGAATGTAAGGTAAGCAGATCAATATAAAGTCGGCTCTCGTTAATTAGAACTTGTCGTGACCACAAGAAATGTTCGAATTATCCGAAATTCGAATTATTTAAAATATGAAATGAAAACATGCTTAATATGGTGCTATTACAAAGGAATTACTGTTATAGTGTTTTTTTAATTTATTTCATCTGCTATCTTTAGAATATGACTTAATAATTAATTAGAATGTATAAATACATAAACTAATTAAAAGATTAGAAACAAGCACAATGGAAGAAAAAATTAAAGCGTCACTGATGGACAGGCGGGACTCTAAGAAAGTGGTTATCAAATGCATTGGATTATATGTATACTCGTTCCGAGCAATGTTCATAAAAATCAAAGAAAGAAAGTCTTATATCCATGATAAAGATAACAAAAAGGAAAAATCGAAATTCTAGTTAGTTCGAAATAAACGAAGTCAAGAAAAAATGAGTTTGAATTAATGAAGATTTTTAACGTTATTCTACCATCGAAAATTACGGGACTTCATGTTTAGTTCCGATTAAGCGAAGATTCGAATTATCCGATTTCGAATTAACGAGAGTCAATTGTATAGGCAAAATTATTGCTGAGGTCTTTACTGCTTTCAAGTGATTTCTATGAAGTGCAAAATTTATATTACATTTAACTATTTTGAATCATTTTTGTGCTAAATATTTTGGTATACGTGTGGTACTTTGAATTTATTTTTTTTCTGTATTTTCTAAAATGTGATTAAAAGTTAATACAAAATGTAACAATATAAAATCTAATTAGAATGAGATGTGAAACAAATTTACGTAATAAATGGAATTTTCTTCATTTTCGACAATAAAGTTTATAAAAATAAAGCAATATTATTGACATAAAACTGTATATTATATCTCCTGGAAACAGAATATTTAAATAAAATAAATAACTACATTGGATTTAATCACCTATATTTTTCTGATAAAATCAATTAATTTTATTTGCAAAGAATAAAATTCACATAAATTTTAAATAAAAGCATTGATAATAGCACAAAATTCTGCAGTGCATAGCATTTTAAATTCTAGAATCAATTGTATGGTGCTTAATCAAAGGTCAGAGAACAAAGAAAAGAGGGTACTGAATATAAATGTTCGATTTCAATATATCAGAGAAAATGACGCTTTTATCATATAATATTCTTTTTAAAGTACTATAGAAGAAGTTTTATGGGATGGACTCATTCACGTAAATAAATGCTTATAATGTTTAAAATTTTAGAAGATAATGTAATTGCATGTAAACTGCATTTTACTTAATCACTCTTTTTCTGATAAAATGAAGGAATTTTATTCACACTGAATACTATTGATATAAAGTATAAATAAAAACTTTGATATTAGGCACAAAATTCTGCAATGCATACCATTTTAAATTCTAGAATCTATTGTATCCTCTTTTATCGAAAGTCATAGAGCAGACAAAATAGGGCACTGAATATAAACGTTCGATTTGAATCCCAAAATGAGACAGAAAGAATACATCAGAGAAATGACGCTTTTATCACATAATATCAATTTGAAAGTACTACAGGGAGAATGTTATAGAGTGGATTCATTCACGCAAATAAATTATTTAAAATATTTAAAATGTTGGTAGATAGTGTAACTGGGATAACTGAATTTTACTTAATTACTTTTTTTCTTGATATAATGAAGAAATTTTATTCACATTGAATAGCATTGATATAAATTTTAAACAAAAACTTTAATATTTGGAACAAAATATTGCTATACATAGAATTTCAAATTCTAGATTCAATTGTATGTTTTTTTATCCAAGGTCAGAGAGCATACGAAAGAGGATACTGAATATAAATGTTCGATTTGAATCCCAAAATGAGATGGGAAGAAAACCAATACATCAGAGAAAATGACGCTTTTATCACGTAATATCTTTTTGGAAGTACTATAGGGGTAATGTTATAGGATGGATTCATTCAGGTAGAGATAATGTTTAAGATTTTATGCTAATAATGTTTAAAATTTTAGAATATAATGTTATTGATGTAACTGCATTTGACTTAATTACTCTTTTTCTGATAAAATGAAGGAATATAATTCACATTGAATAAATATTGATATAAATTTTAAATAAAAACATTGATATTTGGCACTAAAGTTGCTATGTATAGCATTTAAAATTCTAGATTCAATTGTATGTTCTTTTATCAGAGGTCGGAAAACATATGAAAGGGGATACTGAATATAAATGTTCGATTTGAATCCCAAAATGAGATGGGAAGAAAACTAATACATCAGCGAAAATGACGCTTTTATCACGTAATATCCTTTTGAAAGTACTATAGGGAGAATGTTATAGGATGGATTCATTCAGGCAGAAATAATGTTTAAGATTTTATGCTAATAATGTTTACAATTTTAGAAGATAATGTTATTGATATAACTGCATTTGACTTAATTACTCTTTTTCTGTTTAAATGATGGAATTTTATTCAAATTAAATAACATTGATAAAAATTTTAAATAAGAACATTGATATTTGGCACTAAAGTTTTAATGCATAGCATTTTAAATTCTAGATTCAATTGTATGTTCTTTTATCAAAAGGCAGAAAACTAATGAAAGAGGGTACTGAATATAAATGTTCGATTTGAATCCCAAAATGAGGTGGGAAGAAAAGCAATGACGTCACGAGAGTACTGCCTATTTTCTTTAAGATTGACACAAATCAAAGAAACTAATTGTTTTAAATCCATTGTCAATAGTCAACATAGGCTTGATTCTTTTAACCGCTTGAGATGATGAAGACATTGGGTATTGGAACTATAAAACGAACTTTTTTATGTATTATTTTGTAGTTTTGTCAATAGTTAAAAAAGATATTTTCGGCGTAATTTGAATATAAATTTTAGTAGATTTCATGATATTTATTAAATACATCATTAAACATCTAGTCTTTATTTTCATTCAAATTATTAAAAGTTATATTAAATTTTTTGAATATCTCTGAAGATTTTGTCTTTTCATTATTCTTAAAGATAGAAAATATATGTCAGGCAAAACTTCTAAAAATTTACTTTATGTTTTAAATACTTTTATTTTTATAATTCATTTTAATTTTAAAGGACAAAAACATTTTTAAGAATTAAATTTATTCATTCTGTATAAATTTGCCTTTCCTCCAGTGTATTATATCCATTTTATGGAACAATAAAATTACCTATAATTCTAGTTGTTTACTTTACAATTTAAGAACAATAGATTAATCAATTTTACAACCAATGTGGTGTGAATAATCATTGGAGCTAACAAATATGCTTCAATACAGCAGAGTATGCTTAATAAATTATCTCCATAAAAAATTAAATTTCAATTAAGCAGCATGATTTAAGTTCATGGTAAATAAATAAATAATTTTCTCCCATTTCATTCCCATAAAATTAATTAATATTCTAATAGTACAATGAATCAAACAAAATGGCAAAATAGATTTCAATTAAAATTATGTGTTTAAATTGTACAATCGTTGTTCCATAATTTTCCTGTAAACAAGCGAAAAATTTAAATATTTTAGTGATGTAAAATTGAATGGAATTAAATGTCGATGTTCTTTGTTTCGCATTGTTTCAGTTACCTAATAGAAATAAAATAATATTGACACATTTTTGTATTCTATCTTATAAAAATTAAACAGAATTTTTTTGGATTTGAAAACAAGTTAAAGAATATTAATCCAATTTGAAGAGAATTTTTTAATCTAAAAGCATTGGATTAAATTTAATAATAATTTAATCCAAAAGCTTTTTCATTAAAAAATAGAAAAAAAGGTGTTTTTTATTTATCCCATTTTGGGTATTGTCATAAGAAATTAACTAACATCCTGCATTTGAAAATAATAGTTATTTATGGTGAGAACAAATAAAAACCAAGAAGTTGTAGCCTTAGTTACATAGCACAGATGTAATAATGAAATAATACATAAATTTACCCACATTTCAAGAAAAAATAAACGGCCAGGTGCGACTAGTACATGCGCTCAGAGGATTAAATGAAATAAACATATGAACATTGTATGTGTGTCACTTAAAAGTCTATCATTCTCACCCGTCATTTTTTATCATAAACGTTACCTGATTTAATTGGAGCATATTCTGGATTCAATGACAGAAAATATTTCTGTTTTGAAAAACCGCTGGTTAAAAATAAAGCATTGTGCACTCGTCACGAAGGAGTTAGCTGTATTATTAAAAGAAAACCGTAGCTGAAAGAAAAATAAGACTATTTAAAAATTATATACAATGTAGAGTTGGTTATAGCTGTATGTACTAAAAAGTATCAATGGGTATGCTATAAAAGTTCAAAGGGGCATGAAGCCTAAATAATATCAAATATTTCTTTTCTGTATAAATCTTTCTTTAACTTATTTGTTTATAATATACTTAACTCGGTACTGTAAATAAAATTTAGTTCATGCTTAAACTTCATTTGGCTTTTAATGAAACAAAATTCAGCGTAGTAAAAACCTTTTCTTTTTCCAGTGTAGGTAACACAAAACCCTTGTTCAGTGTTTAAATTTGACATTGTGCTAAAGTAGCTTGTGTTGAAAAGAGCACGCAAAGCTATGATGGTCCGTGATACATTTTGAAAGATTGGTTTTTAATTAGCTTTTAAAGACACAAGAGTGGTAATGAGAGATCCACTCAATTTAAACTAGTCGCGAGTTGGCGAAACGTTAGTGAAAGCTTACTTTGGAGATGAAATTTTTTTATGTCTGTCTGCCTGTATCTGATTTTCTTCAAATTAAGCAAGCACGTTCATGAGGTATTCGTATTCAGCTGTATAGTCTGTTTGTTACGCTTCATTCATTCGTTCGGAAAATACAGAGCATTTTATTTTGCACCATAATGCTTTCCGAGGGCAATTTTCAATTTTTCATTTGTTGAAAGAAAATGGCTCATTTGGTTAATGGATTTAAAAGATAAATTATGTATATTGAAATTTCCCAATAAGAGATTAGATTTATCCCTATTAATTTCAAATTTTATCTATGCATTTTTCAGAATTTTTTTATTATTTCGGTATTATTTTATACACGAGTTCTAATAATATAAAACATTTTGTTTTAGAATGTTTTTAAATTTAAAGTGTATGTATTTCATTATTTCTTTTTGTTTGAAATTTACTTGTTGGCTAGCAACAATAACTGATCCCAATAATATTATAAACATGGCAAATATGTGTTAATAGTTATTCATAGTAATTTTTTTAATTTCTATTTATTTTTATTTATTTTTTATTTGTAATTGACAATTTTTCAATTAAAAATGTTTTTTAATTCAAAATTTTATAAATTTCATTTAATTAAAAAAATATAAATAAATTGCTTCTAAATGAGGTATATACTCAAGATACATCAGTTTTACATCATTATCAATATCTTGGGGGCTCTTTAACAAATAGTTTTGCTAGAGTCTTGCGCACAGTAGAGCAAGTAAAAAAGCTATTTTATTTATTTATTTATTGTCAAAATTGAACATAAGAAAAATAGAATAAAATTTCAATGTGGAATATAAAAAATTTATATTTTAAATAGAAGACATATTAAATTGTCTATATTTAAATATTTATGCATTTGAGTTTTATAGCTACTGAGAAAAACGGGATACGTCCTTAAATTGCACAACAACGTAAAAAGTAACACTTATGAGATCCCTTAAAGCACCGCCATTTATACTGTTTTATTTTTTGAAGGAATTACGTTTTAAAAGTTATGAGAAGTTTAGGAATAAAATTTAGCAGTAAACTATCACATGTTAATGAGAAAACATATAATAAATTTTTAAGCAGAGAAAATATAGTTTTAAAGATCTCATTTTATAAGCATAATCTGGAAAACAAAAAAAGAAATTCTTTCGATATTTAATTATACTTTTTCTTACGTCCTAACTACAAAATATATGAATAATGAAAAAAAAGAAAGAAAGAAAAAAAAATAAAAAACTTTAACAACTTTTGTTTACTTCTTCGAAAAAAGTTAATAAACAGACAAGGATATAACTTCATTACAAATTAATTTAGAATTTAATTAACTAAGTCTTGAAACAAACTATGTTTAACTTAGCTTATAAAAGAGGAAATTTGATTAAAAAAAGCTAATATATTATGTACTTCATTCTACAACATATTAAAAAATGTAAGCCTATTGTTAGTATATTTTAAACAGACATTTTCTCTAAAATAAAATCTCCATAATGTTTAAACAGCGGAAGAAAATTGAGAATAATTTTTTAAATTTAAGTACATATTAAAAAGAGACATGACTTTTTAATGACAGTGACAATGAATATGCTTCTTACTGATTTTATTTATTTATTTTAGATATTCCACACTATCAGTTTTGACACAGCTGAATTCGAGATATTTTTTTTAAATGTGTTATTCATAATTTCAATTTACTAGTTACGTATATTTACTAAATTTTAACCAAATTTTTTTTTGTTTCTCTATAGCTTGCAGACTTATTATAATAGAACATTTGTTTGAATTTTTAAAATATCAATAGTTTAATATATGTTTTCAGTTAGTATTCCATTATGAAATAAAAAGTTCATCTATAAATAAGGAAAAAAATATGAATAAAACTCAAATTTAACAGATATTTAAATAAAAATGAAATTGAACAATTGTAATTATCAGACTATTATCATTCAGAAAATGAAATATTTGTTAAACACTAGTTATTGTGTATAGATATCTAGTGTTAATGTTATTAATGTAAAAGTAATTTTTTTTATAAAAACAAAAAGTGGTTAAGATTATTTTAATCATAACCTGTCCAAGAAAATCGAAACGTATTTCACGTATATTCCTTCAAACAAATATTATTTAAATTTATTTTATTATAGACGACATTCCCATATGTACGAAATATGTTTACCATCAAATGTTTATCATCTAAATTAGCAGATTTATCCTGATCAGATCTAGGAATCTAGAAACTACTAAACAAAGCCCTGGGCTTTAAATCATTCATATCCAGCTACCGATTAAAATCAGGATTCGATTTCGGAATGTATAAGAGGTTTAGAATTATTTCATGTGATACGTCAGTAATAATTCATTAGTAAGAAACTTGTTCCATCATTTCTAGAAATTTTAATGCTTCATACGACATAAATTATTAATACCATTAAAACAAATTTTAATCAAATAAAATGTTCCTTTAAAAATAACTTAATTAATTATTTTCCTAGCAATAACTGAAATTTAATTTCAATATCAAAATCCAATTATAATATCCAGACAATGTTTGACTGTGAATATGTATCTGTGCATCTGAAAGAAAAGATACAATATTTGAAAAAGGAAAAGAGGATTTATACTTTTATTCATTAAATTTCACATAATTTTAATTTTAAGGTAAATACATGTATACTTTTTCGCTCATTAATTTACAAAACCTTCAGTATATTTCTAAAAAGGAAAAGAACTTACTTGCTTCAACACCAAGTATTACATTTTAGGTACGTTTGCAATAATATAAATACGTAGCACCTATTGTCGTCGTTCAGTCCGTCTGTCTATCCGTCTGTTCGTATATAACAGAGCCAAAACTACCCAACCGAATCATTTGAAATTTAAAATATGCATTTTTTGCATCATTTTGTCGCGTTATTTCAAATTTTATAAAAATGTGGTGTATAGTTTAATTACAGGGACAATCAAAAGCACTCCGTACATTAAGGTCAATGGGTAATTATGTCAATAAACAAAACAATAGAATTAGAAATTTGTATTTACTCTTTCTACGTACTATTCAGCTATGTATTGTTTAGTATTTCATTTATTCTGTTAAGTATTATACGCTAATATATTACTTTCATTATTACTCGTGCAAGAAAATCGAAATGTGTATCCATGTATATTCCTTCAAACAATTACTATTTAAATTAATTTTATTATGCATGACATTCCCATATGTGTGAAATACGTTTCACATCAAATGTTTATTATCTAAATTAAAATATTTATTCTGATCAGATGTAGAAATATAGAAGCTACTAAAGAAAACACTGGGATTTAAATCATTCGCACCCGGATACTCATTAAAATCAGATTTTTATTTGGCAATATATAAAAGGCTTAGTAACATTTCATGTGACATGTCAATAACAATTCATTAATAGTAAACTTTTACGATCATTTCTAGAAATTTTAATGATTTATACGCGACGAATTATTTATACCTTTAAACATACAGAGACTTTATAGGTTTGAGCAGAATTTTTATTGTTATCGTATCCATGAAAAAGTGTAATATCTACTTATAATAAAATGCGACTGCGGAAAAGTGTAAGAAATGATTCCGGGGTGAATCATTCTGATCTGCGAATTGACCATAGCTAATCGCCATGTTAAGCTTAAATGAAAATAAATGCTAAAATAACAGCTAAATGATAATTTCTTCCACTTGAAATAATGTTTGTTCAGAATATTTTCTTATAAAACATGTATATGAGAGCCAATTATAATACATAAAGATAACAGCGAAAGTGTAAACTGATAAGGTTTTTATCATCTAAGAATTCGATTGTATTTTATTGACTTCCGGCGCCGTCTCACCTTCATCACACTACTTTAGAGCTGGCATCTATGAACTATTTTAGAAGCATTTTCCGGAATATTATAAAAGATTAAGCATTCGCCCATCCGGAGAATTAATTCTGGGAAATAAAGGATTCGCGAACGTGTTGTTAAGTTACTGTGCTATCAGCGGTTACGGATATGAATTTAAACTTAATTTTATTAATTTTTTAAGATGCTAGTATTTATCCGCTTAATTTTTTATTAATTTTGTTTTCTATCATTAATAAAATAAGCTTTTTTTCCTTCAAATGGGGAAGTTGCACTCATCTTAAATTATGCTTTCTTTTATGTTTAATTGATGAAGACCATCTTACATTCCCTGAAAATCAACTCAGAATTGTAAAAATAATTTAAAATAACTAGTTATTGCAGTTTTAAACTCCGTTAAAAGCAAAACAAAACCACGTGATGCGAAAACGGGACGGGATTGGTTTGACGTCACTACACATGAAACGCGGATTCTTCCTTAGCCGTCTGCATTGTGATTGAAGGCTGTTTCCCATTGCTTTCTGTTTGTTATCTACTATAAACATCTTTTAAAAATTCATTTACACATAAACAAAATCAAATTAGAGTCAAAACATTATTTTATTTAACACATCCAAATATAATGTACTACTGATTTATACATTTGTATTAATTTTCATTTAGAAAAGTGCTGTAGATAGTTGGGTTATAAGATACAAAATTATACCTTCTTGAAATAGCTTTTTTTTCTCTCAAATTTATTTTAAGGGTATAAAAAATACATTTCATGTGGGTAAAGACACAAGGAGCTAAAGCTAAAAGGCACATTTATTTTTTACTTATTCTGATTTACTTAAAAGAATAAAGAATGAATTATAGTTTTATTAAAAAATAAATCGTAAGTAAAATCGTCTTTATCTAGTTTTTGAAATGTATTGTTTCCTTAATTCATTGTAATGCTTAGTAAATCGTTTTGTTATGAAGAAAATTTCGTGTTGTGCAAGTTATATTACAGATAAAAAATTAACTCGAATTTATTATGAGAAAGTTAAAATTTGAACTATTGCGTAAAAAAACAAGAAAAAATTTAATACTGACTTATCGAATAAAATTTTAAATTAACTACTGTCAATAATAATTGCGTATTCATAGATCAGAAACAAATTATTACATACGTGACTAAACATACGTGACTAAATTTATAAATATTGTCTTTTATTTTTTTATGTGCTTACTTAAAAATAAGTATTAAAGCAAAAACTTATGATTGTAGTTCATTTTTTACTTTTTATTTTCATAAAATGCCCAATATAATACGATAATTTGGCATGGTTGCCGAACTTAATTATAAAAAAATCGCCCCCCCCCCTTTTTTTTTTTTTTTTTTTTTTTTTTTAAGCACATTTGGTAGAAAATGTAGACTTCTGAATTTATTTTGGAAAAATAATAATATTTGCTCGATTTCTGTTTTAATATATAGAAAGAAAAGAAAAGCATTATTTCAACAATCATTTAGAATTTCTAAATTGAATTTTCAACTTATAATCATTGTTCATTTATTATGAAAGTGTTAGTTTATTCAAGCATATTTCTTAAATATGTCCAACCCGGACAACCCCTGAATTCAACACAGCTTATTATGCGCATGTATTACTCAGATTCAGATACTATTCTATATGTATACATGTAATTACATGTATACATGTAAAATTTTGTTTTCACATGTTAACACTTCACTTTTTTTTTTTTTTTTTTTTTTTTTTTAAAGAAATGTGTGATGTGTGAGAGAAATGGGGGTGGGGTGGGGGAATCCATTCAAATGTAGGCGAATATGCCAAAGATAGCAATATTAAAAATATATATTTATTTGATCTTTATCAAGGAATACCTTTGTCAGTTGAAATCATCGATACGAATCGAAAGACTCTGTAAGGCTACCTTAAAGCCACATGAAAAAATTGGATTCATTGAACCATTTTTAAGAAAAGAAAGAAATCATTCAGTGTAATCCAAGCTATCCTCATAGAAAAGTACAGGGGAAAATACGGCATAGGTTTGTTTTCATGTGTAGTGACGTCAAAACAGCTTTCGTCACGTGACGCGGCTTTTTCCCGCCGAAACAAAATCTGCATTTTTAAAGTTAATTTAATGGACTTTCCGAGTTTCAAAAAACGTAAAAATGGTATCAAAATGCTCTTACGTTTGTACTCTATAAAATGCAAGTTAAATTGAAAAATGTGCAATTTCCCCATTGTAATGGATATGTATATGTAATATATTATCATGATTGTATTAGTAAAACTGAAATTATTTTTTTACATGCTCTTAAATCAAAATTTTATCTGCTTTCATGTAATCAATATATGTAGTGGATGATATTATATATTTCTTACATTTAAATGACATTTGATAAAAAATATATGTATTTCGTTTAAAGTGCAAGCAAATTTCGAGTGGCTATAATCTAAGCTTTTAAAAACTGGTACATTTTATTTAAAATTTTACAAAAGAAATAATAATAATAATTTTGGTTTGCATAATTTACGGATTGAATTTTTAAAGTTGCATAGTTGATTTAAAAAAATTATTTTGATTTAAATCAATGTTTCTGCTATTTTCTATAAAAACTACTATAAAAAAGTTGTTTTGTTTATATTAACTGCGTATAGATGGCACTAAATCCAAATTTAAAAACAAAACACAAAGCTTAAAGCATTGACATCAATGACTAAAAGCATTGAACTAAGAATCTATCATATATTCATGACTAAAACCGCTGTCGAGTCATACTTTTAATAAAGATAATTTATTTTGAAATTTATAAAACTTCAATATTTAATTTTAATGTTTTGTGAAATTTTGAGAAATTGAGTTGTACTTTACTAATCATTATTATTATTGTAATAGTTCTGCTGTTTCTTTTGAAATTAAAATTTGTTCAAAAATTAAATATCAAGTGAAAATCTTCATTATTTGCATTTCTAAAAATTTATTGCTATTTTGAAAATGTGCTTTTCTACAATACAATTTCTTCAGTAATAAAATCTTCATTCTGTTTGACTGTATGAAGTATTATGAAAATGAAATGCAAGTAAAAATGCCGTCGTTTTTGACGGGGGTTATATACTAGTATATATGCATACATACATACATAGATAGACACATTGTGACGACCCCGAGTAACTGACTTTGGCACAAAACTCTCGCCTATAGTTGCAAAAAGCGATCTGGCTGTGAGTCCTGAATCCGGACTGTTCCTTCTATGTTGGCCAGACGGCGCTGTGAGGTGAGACTGCTGGAGACGAAGCGAGACAGTAGAGAGTGGGGAAGGACGGAATTTGACTTTTGAATTTCAGTGCCTGATTTTCAAAGATGATTTTAACGTTTGTTTTACTTGTTTGATTTTTATGTGTGTAAAGTTTTTAGTTGTCAAATTTTATAGTGTAATTTTTAATGCCGTGTGATGAAATAAAAAAGATGATTCTCATGAAAATGCGAATTCATCGTGCTGCCTTACACATCGGAACCAAGGGAAAGATTGAAATCATTACAGTCTAATATTTTGGAGCTTCGCCCCGAGATTTGGATTCGGAGTTTGTGGCGAGAATAAATGTGTGGTCACAGGTACGTTTTTAAATGCATTACAGCGTGCCTTATTTTTTTTAAGCTTAAAATATTGGTGATCTTCATTTCGTTAAAATTCTTGCTTGATTGGTTTGTTTTAAATTATATAGCGGCCGCAATATCCAGATTTTGTATTTTGTACTTTTCATTGTCATAAATTGTGTAAATAGGAAAAAGAATGTTTAAAACAATGTTGGTTTAATGTGTTTCGCATTGAAAGACATATTTAAAACCAAACTGGTTTACTGATTAAATGAAGTCAAACTGATTTCGGGTATAATATGTTTCGCATCGGGAAAAGCACTTTTAAAATCAAACTGGTTTATTGATAAGATGAAGTCAAACTGATTTCTGGTCTAGTATGTTTCGTATTGCGAAAGATAGTGTTTGAAACCAAACTGGTTTATTGAATAAATGAAGTCAAACTAATTTCAGGTATAATGTGTTTCGCATCGAGAGATATTCTTTAAAACCAAACTGGTTGATTGATTGGATGAAGTCGAACTGATTTCATGTTTGGTATAAATAGTGTTTAAAACCAAACTGGTTTATTGAATAAATGAAGTCAAACTGATTTCAGGTTTATTACAATCGTATCAGACTTTATTTCAAAAAAGGCTACCAAAAAGGGTATTTTGAAGAGAATTTCCAAAAGTCATCGTGATTGAAAATTTAAGGAAGTGTTCAAATAAGAAATTGCGTTTTTTCTGACTCGTTTTAATATCCATTTTTGTTCTCAAACGCATCCAATTTACAGATCCTCTTATTTAGGAACTATATAACGTGATGCGTTGGTCAGTTTTTTGATAAAGACGGAATATATTTCAAAAAAGGCTACCAAAAAGGGTATTTTGAACAGAATTTTCCGAAATCATCGTGATTGAAAATTTAAGGAAGTGTTCAAATAAGAAATTGCGTTTTTTCTGACTCGTTTTAATATCCATTTTTGCTCTCAAACGCATCCAATTTACAGATCCTCTTATTTAGGAACTATATAATGTGATGCATTGATCGGTTTTTTGATAAAGACAGAATATATTTCGAAAAAGGCTACCAAAAAGGGTATTTTGAACAGAATTTCCCGAAGTCTTTGTGTTGAAAATTTAAGGAAGTCTTCACATAGCAAATTGCGTTTTTTATGACTCGTTTTAAAATCCATTTTCGCTCTTAAACGCATCCAATTTACAGATCCTCTTATTTAGGAACTATATACTGTGATGCATTGGCCAGTTTTTTGATAAAGATAGAATATATTTTAAAAAATGCTGTCAAAGTGAGTATTTCGCACAAAATTTTCCGAAGCAATCATGATTAATGAATTAAGGATGTATTCAAACAACAAATCGGTTATTTTATGACTCATTTTTAAATTCAATTTTTTTCTCATATGCATTCAAGTGACAGATTCTTGTTATTTAGGAACTGTATAATGTACTGTTTTGGTCGATTTTTTTAAATAAATTCAGAATTTATTTCAAAATATGTTGTCAAAATGGGCATTTGAGCTGAATTTTTCTTAAGATGATTCTGATGAAACCAGTTTTTCCAGAAAAATGAAATTAAAAAATTTTCATAAACGGCCAAATGAAGTTATTAAACTGGGTTTATCTCTAATCTTTTTTTTTTTTTTTTTTTTTTTTGAAATGAGCACTCTTCGAAATCTACCTCCGCCTATAGGCCCAGCCGACAGGGATTTTTAATTTTCATTTAAGAATATTTTCACGGCCCATTCAAGGTTTAAGTAGGTTGGCTAGTTTTGTTGAAGAAATAAAATCTTTCTTATGAAATTAGTCAGATGCTGATTGAAAATTTAAAAACCTACATTTCAGGGAAGAATTCCAATGACTCATTACATAATTTTATAATATAAATACTTTTATTTATCACAATGTTTGTACAATTTTGTTTTTAAAATTTGATTCTTTTATTCTTTTCTAAAAATAAATAAATAAATAAATAAAAACTCTGTAGAGAAAATTGAGAAATTATATCAATAAATGAAAAATTAAATTTAAACATTTGTATTTTCGTCTTCTAGATGATATTTCGCTACTTAACTTATTCTGTTAAATATTATACGCTGAAAGATTACTTTCATCATTACCTGTGTAAGAAAATTGAAATGTGTATCACATATATTCCTTCAAATAAATATTATTTGAATTAAATTTATTATGCATGACATTCCCATATGTACGAAATATGTTCACTATGAAATGTTTATCATCTAAATTAGCAGATTTATCCTGATCAGATCTAGGAATCTAGAAACTACTAAACAAAGCACTGGGATTTAAATCATTTGCATCCGGCTACTGATTAAACTCGGGATTTGATTTGAGAATATACAAGAGGCTTAGTAAGGTCTCATGTGATATGTCAATAATAACTCATTAGTAAGAAACTTGTGCGATCATTTCTAGAATTTTTTGTACTTTATACGGCATGAATTATTTATACCTTTAAATTTATTTTTAAACAAACAAAGTAATTGTTTCTTTAAAGTCAATCCAATTAATTATTTTCCAATTAATAACTAAAATTCAATTTTAATATGAAAATTCAAGAACTTAGCTGAGCATAAATAATAATATCCACAAAAAAATTTACTGCGTCAATAATAATTCATTAATAAGAAACAAATGCGATCATTTCTAGAAATTTTATTATTTTAAACGACACGAACTGCTTATACCTTTAAAGAAATTTTTAATCAAACAAAATATTTGTTTCTTTAAATAGAATTCGATAAGATTTTCTGGTACTATTCTGTTATCCCGTCGACCAATGTCGCCAAATTATACAAATCGCCAAACTAATAGCCAAATTATACATATTGCCATAATTTTTATTTTAAATAACGAAAAAAGAAATAATTAGTAGAATATTACTAAAAAGTCGAAATAAAAATCACTTAATGACATTTTAAACACGTGAATCGTATTTAATGTCATTGAATGTGACATTCTCAATCATCCATTATTGGCATTTAATCTTATAGTTTGGCGATAACTTTTTGGTCGACGGAATAACCTAGTGGTACTGATTTTCTTTTTTATCATTAACTAAAATTCAATTTTAATGTAAAATACAAGAACTTAGATAATTATAAATAATAATATCCAAACAATATTTGAATATATACATGTTGCTTCTAAAAAAGAAGTGACGTATTATAGAAAAAAAAAAAAGATGGATCTTTTAGTTTAATTTATTTAATGTCACATACACTTCATATTTAGGTAAATACATCAACCAGATATTTTTTTTATAAAAGAATGGTTTAGCACCCAATATAACTTTTTATAAATAATTTTTACCTTTAAAATGTAATAACTTTTTAAAATACGTGGTGTAACATTAGTGAGGACACGAGTATATATAAAAAAAAAAAACACTAATACTACTTCCTCAAATTTTATGGAAAAATGAATCTATTACAACTAGAGTAATGTCACACATCCCTTGTGGAATGCCACACAATAATACTGTGAATTATGATATTTTCACATAAGTATGATGTAACTTTGCATAAGAGATGTCTAAAGTTATACCAATTATATATTACTTATTATTACTTTACAAATTTGAGGCCTCAATACTTCCACAAATGTTATGATGTAACGTTATACCATATGCTTCATAATATACATTTTGGAAGATTTATATATAAAATATAATAATAGTAATAAAGAAAAAATATTGATAAAAGTATTAGGTGAAAAGCTTACTGCATTTTACATGAAATATAGATGAAAGTTTATTTATTTATTTATTTATTTTTGAAATTCATAATGCTATTTTGGGATTAACAGTGCTTTCTTATACATATTAAATAATTTTTTGTCCACGTTAACCTTAGCTGGGTATTTCAATTTACTGAGGCTATTTATTTTTCTTTAAATGTCCTTAAGATATAAAATTGCATTTTTCGCAGTGATTTTGGATATTTACCAAGTATCTGCCATTTATAGACGCACTTTAAGCGCCGAAAAACAGTTATTAACCTAAATCCATGAAATAAATATTTGCTGTTTTGTTTTAACGGATCTTCAAAGTTCTTTTTATAGAACATTGCATACATTTTACTTTCAGGTTTTACATAAAAAATATTTCTTTTTTTTTAAATTCACAATAACTGCGATTTTATGATTTCATGATTATAAAACGTGTATTAATTACTGATTACAATATCTTTTATATCTGCTGATCTTGCTAAATCGACATTTTTTATTTATTGGTAAATATGTTAAACATATTTTTTTTTTTTTATATAATTAACGCAAAAATTCATATACATGATTTTCAAAGAAAATTAAATCATCAAACGAATTTTTTCTAAAGAAACTTCAAAAAGTCCTGAGAATAAACTGTCTGAGCACCTCCACTTGATTATACACCCAGGGCTCCTAAAAGGCCCGCGAACTGAACACCAATATTTTTTAACAAAAAATTTCATAGTAGGTTTCTACAGTTTTTGTACTAAAACTAACTTCCGAAGGCGTTTCCTGTGAAATTTTCAAGAAAAATATAAAACGAAAATATTTCTAAGAAAATATTGGTATTCATTTGGCGGACCATTTAAAGAGACCTGTATACCTACTTGGTCTAAAGCGAGTCCCCAACCATTATATTATGGGTTTGATATTATTACATTCTTTCCAAGTGATACATTTTAAAGTTTTCAAAATTATGATGATCGTAAAAAAAACTATTCGAGGAACGTTCAAATATATGTAGAATTTTTTTTCACTTAATTTCAATGTTTTATTAGTATATTTGCAACTAGAATTATATACAGAATTGAAAATATAGTTTTAAAAATGAACATTATCTCCAAATCCGCTTAACATTTTCAGAAAATTAAAAGAAACCAGATTTCATAGTTTTGAGGAAGATTTTAAATAAACGCATAGCTATATGTATTTATAGATAGGTAACATTTTTAAAATTGATACTGATGTTGAGTTTTAAGCGTCATGATCGGTGTAGTTCTACAAAAATATTTCAGAAATTAAAACATAGGGAACAGTGTAGTGGGTTGTATTTCTCAGAAAATTTACCTAAAAATCAATATGCAGAGTTATACATATCCCTCAAAAGTAGAGAAGTATTTTTTAACACATGAATAACGCAAGTTTATTTGGGGTTAATGCTTGTTACTCAGAAATCCTAAAAATTGTCATTCGACCACATAAACCGCATGTATAAACTGCGGATATTTATTTTATAAGCAATGATTTTCTTTTAAAATCTCTTAGATTCTTAAAGGACATTTAAAAGATAAGCAAATGAATTATTTTAAAATTGTAAGTACGTTCTCAGTTAGGAGAAGAAAAATGAAAATAATATCAATTAAAATTATATAAAATAATATTGATAAAATTGAAGATTGCTAACAATGGTATTATTTTCTAAAAAATGTTTTTAACATTGATGATTAATATTTTCCATAAATGTATAAATACCGATAAAACAAAACAAATGAATAGAAAAATTATATTCAATTACTATAAAACAGAGGAAAAAAACTCATTTAATAAATAATTTTTATTATTTGCAATTTTAATCTATGACTCAAAACGAAATAAGAATTAGTTAATATTCCTATAAATGTATAAAAATTTATAGGAATAGAAATGTGCACTTTTGCAAAATTCTTTTGCCTTAAAAGAAAATAATAACAAAAAAATAAATAAATAATAACATTAATTTAGCTGCAACAGCTTGAAAAAGTATTTTTTAATTGTACTCAAAAATCGAATCGGGCTATTTCGTTTAAGGTGGATAATTAAAAGAATTCCTGGGTCAAAAATTTGTTGCTCTCTGAGTTTTAAACTATCTATTTAAAAGATTAAAAAAAATTCTTTCAAGTAAGCTATGTTGAGTAACCTAAGTTTAATTATGAATTTTGTTTTTCAACTTCGTTAATGCTACACTAAAAGCAGACACTGTGTACATATTTAACGAAACAAAAATATTTAAGTTTACCTAATTGCATTTTAAATAGATTTTTTTAATTTGATTTGTAAACACAAGTTGATTAATTTTTTATGTTTTGTGATTATTAATTACTGAAACGCTTCATGTTTATTACATTTTTATAAATTAAATAAATGTAAAAATTATAATTTAGAAAAAGTTTCAAGGGAAAAAAAATGTGTTTCTTGTGTACACTTTGAATATTGTTAAAGTAATTATTTATAAAATATATAGTATTATATTTTTGAAATTCTTATTTTTCATTAAACTTTTTTTAATTATAACTTATTATCTTTTATTTTTTTTAATCACGCCAGAATAAAAAATGCAATGATTTTTTTTTAAATAATAATAATCAATCTAGCAAATGTTGTTTTCATGATGATAAAAATCATTTATAGATTTTAATATATTATGGCATATTATTGTAAACGTAATCAATTTTTTTTATAAAATTATTGAATTAAGTATGTATAGATTTATTTTTTTTAGATTTATGTATTATCTTTCCTTATTTTTTATATTCTAACTGCAAGAACAAAAGAAATTTCGCTACAAGTGCAAAAAGAATAAATATTTTAAAAGTTTAAGATAAGTGCAAATATTGAGGTAATTTGCAAAAGAATTAGCCCGAACGTACCAACACGTACTTTTATATAGAATTAAAAGAATAAACAATAAAAGAATAACTTTCAGTACTTATTTTGATTTAAGATTATAGCCTTAAGCGTCATCTCATTAATACTTCAACACCCTCAATCATATATGAAGCAATGAATTAAACTTTGTTCTATGTGGAAGTGATTTATATGAAATTATCTTTTCATAAATATCGCATCAAGCGTAAGAAATCTGATATCTAACGAGTAAAAAAAAAAAGAATAGTTTTCATTACTTATTTTGATTTAAGATTTTCTTTCCTTTCCGGTAAAGAAACTTTTTCCATTTCGTTAACGTTTTATGGTAGTCGCTGGCCATCAGGAATAACATATGGTGGACGGGAAAACATGGTTTACATTCTTTGTTTTCGTTTGAGAGCTTGAACGTTTCCTTAAAAGCATTGTTTTTACATCATTTCAGCAAAAATATTTAAGTCGATTACTTTTTGTTGTGAAAGGTTTTACTTTAGTACCTTAGAGCGGAAAAAAACAGGTTGTCTGGATTACAAAAACTTTATACTAAGAATAATTGTTTAAATAACTTTTTCTAACAATAAAGCAGACTTCGTTCTGACTTTGAGCGCTTTATTTGTAAACACAGAAAAAAAAAAGAAAAAAAAAGAAAGAGAGATAAAAGGAAGGGAGAGAGGGGAAGAGATCGTCTCCAAAACGGTTCCTTAGCCTATATTTATGTTAAAATGCATTGAATAATACACAAAATAAGTACGCTCGTTAAATTTTAGATAATAATAAGATCTTAAAAACTTCAGTAAGTGCATTTGGACAGAATTGTTTATCCTTAGTAAAATAAAAGTAATTTTGTTCTCAAAATGAAAAAAAAAAATCGGACCCGAAAGGGTTAAATCGAGACTTCGTTAAAGAAAAGTTCAACTGTATTTTATGTGGAATTACATTTTCTACAGTTCACTAAGTGTATTTGGGCAGCTACAATCAACCTTAGTAAAATAAAAATAATTTTGTTCTCAAAAAAAAAAAAAAAAAAAAAAAAAAAAAAAAAAAAAAAAAAATAGGACTTGAAAGGGTTAAATCGAGACTTCGTTAAAGAAAAGTTCAACTGTATTTTATGTGGAATTACATTTTCAACAGTACACTAAGTGTATTTGGACAGCTACAATCAACCTTAGTAAAATAAAAGTAATTGTGTTCTCAGACTGAAAAAAAATAATCGGACCCGAAAGGTTTAAATCATTACTTCGTTAAAGAGAGGTTTAATTGTACGTTAAGTGGAAAAACATTTCCTGGAGAAATGTAATTTAAATATATTATTTTTTAATATTCACACAAAAGAATATCTTTAAGCTTCGTCACATTATTACTTCAACGCCCTCAGTCATATCTAAAGCAATGAATTAAACTTTGCTCTCTTTGGAAGTGATTTATATGAAATTACCTTTTCATAAATATCGCATCAAGCGTAAGAAATCTGATATCTAACGAGTGAAAAAAGAATAGCTTTCACTACTTATTTTGATTTAAGATTTTCTTTTATTTCCGGTAAAGAAACTTTTTCCATTTCGTTAACGTTTTATGGTAGTCACTGGCCATCAGGTTTAACATATGGAGGAAGCAAAAGATTAATCGCATTTGTTTTGATTAGAAAGCTTGAGCGTTTCCTTAAATGCATTGTTTTAACACTGTTTTAGCATAAATATTTCAGTAGATTATTTTTTGTACTGAAAAGTTTTGCTTTAGTACGTGAAAACAGAAAAAAACCTGGTCGTTTGGATGATAAAAAATTTAAACTAAAACTAATTATTTAAATAACTTTTTCTAACAACAAAACAAATTTCATACTGTCTTAGAGACCCTTATTTGTAAACACAGAAAAAAGAAGAAAAGAAAGAAAAGAAAAAAATAGAGAGCTAAAGGGCGGAGAGAGAAGAAAAGAGATCGTCTCCAAAAACTCTTCTTTAGCCTATATTAATTTTTAAATGCATTGAATAGTTTATAGAATTACGTTTGTTTGATTTCAGATAATGAAGTGATCTTAAAAACGTCAGTAATTGATTAACCTTAGATACCCTACGATTAACCTTAGTAAAATAAAAGGAATTTTGTTTTCAAACTAGAAAAAAAATGTCGGACCCGAAAGAGTTAATGAATCGGGACTTCGTTGAAGAGAAGGTCAACTGCATTTTATGTGGAAATACATTTTTTGGAGAACTAGAATTTAAATAATTTTTTTAGTTCGCAGACTATCAAAGTCTGAGAGCTTATGTACCCGCCCGTTCTGTATGTATGTACGTGTGTTCGTGCGTAACGCGGTAACTCATGATAAAATTATGGGATCCACATTAAATTTTGTATATTGGTATATTCTGATAAGGCGCTTCCCTGATTAGTTTTTGGAATTCATTGGATAAGTTTAAATAGAAGGAACGGGGAGCTAATGCCCCTACCCTTAATTTATATAAATGTTTTTTGTGCATAATTATCAGTTTTCGTTCAAATTTAGAAATAGGATCATTCTGATGAGGTGCCTCCATGATTAGTGTTAGGGTTAATTAAGGTTATTGGGATTTTCCCGCAGAAGTTACAAATTTGCTTCATATTTTGCATATAGGTTGATTCTGATTCTTCCCAAATTGGTTTGGGGAATTCATTGGATAAGTATAAATGGGGGATCGGTGGGATTAACTCTTAGTTTATTTAAAAGTGTTTTCTTTCAGAATTATCTGATTTTCTTCAATTTTTGGTACAGGCTCATAGTGATAAGATGCTTCCTAATTAGCCGAGGAATTATTTTGTTAAGTTCTTGTTTGAGGGGTTCTTGCGATTACCTCTCTCCCCTTAAATTTGATAAATGTATTTTTTATACAGAATTTATCCGATTTTTTTTAATTTTGGATGTAGGTTCTTTCTGATGACACGTATCTCTGAATAGTTTCGAAAGTTTAATAGTTAAGTATAAAAGACGGGATAACTCTGTAACGGCAAACCCACGGTGGGCGCTATTTGTAACGTTATAGGCAGACATACTCAGTAGTTTAGGTTAAAACAACAAAGTTTATTCAAGTGATAATGGCCGAAGGGAAGTGGAGCAAGTCTAAAATTTTACACACTGAGAACACTATGAACAGCTAAAATCATACTCACAGGCCCCAACCTAGCTCAGTCGTGGCACCGCCTAACACTTGACACCGTCTCCTGGCTGAACTGTTGAACAAAGTTTAGTTAAACAGCCCGTGGCTGTGGATAATTCTTTATTTCACCAATAATTAAAATGGAACTACTATTAAACTTTCTTACCACGGCCGACTCTTAAATCCACTATCCAAACTCCTTTCTACTTTCTGGCGGCCGTTGCTACTTTCTATTCGTCAGCACTTCGCTAAACAATCATCCACTTCGTTGTCTAATGGCAGAGGTCCGCACTTGCTGGCTGCTGGCTAATGCCAGAGACACACCCACCCAAACTCACCCCCAAGCTTTTATATGCTGCAAACTGAGATACTTCACATTAACATATTACTAATAACCGCGAGCTAACTGCGGAATTCGAAAGAGCACACACACTCTAGAAAGTTAAAGTAAAAGAGAGGATAGATGTCGCTTTTACGCCTACAAAATGTTAAATTATTGACGTCACGATCTCAGAAACACTAGAGTGCCTTTATGACAAAAGGTCACTCCCTCACAACCCCCCCCCCTCGGATTCCGCAGAGAAAAAGGGCTGGGCCAAATGCATGCCCAGAACTTTTTCTTGTTATAAATTTCGAGCCGTAATAAAACACAGTGATGGGTGAAATTTAGCGCCGAAACATAACTTTTAAAATATTAACTTTAACCCATCACAACCAAAAAAAAAAAAAAAACTCAGTTTGCCTCAAATATTCACATATTCAATCCAATCATTCTTCTATCTTACAAATAGCCTCCGTAAAACTCCCAAAAACTCGTAAAACTTTCAAAACTAATTACTTCTTTCAAAACAGCCCACTCCACTGGGAGTGCTAAAATTTCTCAAAATACTAACCTTCCGAAATTTTCCTCAATACAACTATAACTTTACCAAAAATTTTTCCACAACTTTTAATATACTAGAATTCGCACCAAGTCCAAAAAACCCAATGCGCAAAAATTTTCCTCATCCAAATTCCGACTTCATCTAGAATTACAATTACTTCATACTAAAATAACTCTGCTACTACGTAATACCTACAAACCCATTAGCCAATGAATTAACTCCCAAAATTCTTCAGAACTTAACTCCACTTTAACAATAATTGGGGCACATATGTACAGCGGCATATCGCTGTGCTTATGCAACAATCAAAAAATATCAAAAATTTACAAAATGACGTCATCATGCTCTTCATCTGTATTAACTAAAAGAAAAATAGCAGAATCAATACATAACACAGGTATACTTCCCTGCAAGAAAATCACATTAACATTCAATTTTTAATACAATACAATTTCAAATTCAAACGCGGCTTAAAACTTCGCAACTTGCGGAAACCATTCCCAACTAAAGTACAAAACGGAACTCATAAAACACGAACGATAAGAAGAAAGTTAATTCATTAAATGTTAGTATAAGAGATAGAAACGCGTGTCAAGGACTTCTTGACCGCAAAACACGTGCGCGTCTGAACCGCGGCGCGTGTACAAAATAACCCAAATTACTATCTGTACTTTCTGAAAATTAAACATACATTAACATACATTTTATAACACATGAACAATATAACAATATAGTAACATTTTTAACAAATAACACAACAATTTAACAATAGATCCAGAATTTTTAAAAGCAGTTAAGACCAAAATCTCAAACATACATAAAACTAACAATTTTGCAAACAAATTTTGAACACAGTTAAGCACTAATCGTGAGTCCGTCAAAAAAAAATCCAAAAATGGCCAAAAAGTACCAAACAGTCTTTCTGCTTTCTATTCTTTCACATTGCTACCACATATATGCACTCTAATAGAAATTTAATAAAGAACATTATCACCCAATCATAGAGATGATTCGCTGCTGGCTGGCTTCATACTACAGGATGGTTTTCTCCTCTTGTCCCAGAAACCTTGTACGAAGGATCTTTCGTCATCAGAACTGTACGGTGACGCCACAGTTGACTGTCGTGCCAGCAGCCTGGTTCGGAATGGATGCCGCGGGATACTTGTAGGTTCCTCTCGACGACTCTGCTCTGGCCGGTTTGCTGGGGTCACTCCATGGCGAGATTCACACTGTTGATGCCGGTAATCTGAGCGTTGTCTCCTCTTTCTAGATGCACCCGAAGTTACTGAGGATCCTAGGCCACGTTTCTTTCCAGACCTACGCTGCTTCTTATTGGGCAAAAATTCCGACTTTAAAGTCCTTTTAACAGTTTGTCGAGTGTCCATACGAAATCTTTTTCCGGGGATTAAACACTGAAGATGGTGAACTATTAGATAATGTATGTTTGTGAGGTTGCTGTCTAATAGGTGGAGGAACTGGACAGTTTATAATTTTTTGTCTTTTATGGCACACAGAGTCCGATGTATTTGACACAGTTCTCTTATTTTTATTATCATACTTTGCTCTCGGATTGCTAGGCTTTCGACTTTCAAGAACAGTTTTTGGAGCTGTTTGACCAAATTTTCTTCTTGAATATTGATGAAAAGAATTAGATGAAGAAGTGCTGGACTCGGGACACTCATTGGATCGGAAATTTCGCGAAACACCACTCGACACATGAGAACCTTCACTACCATTTTCTCTAAACTTATAAACTCTAACCTGATCCAAATTAACCGTCATCCTTTCACCATTGACATCAACAACCAAATTATTATTTCGAACTTCTAAAACCTCGAACGGACCTACAAACTTCGGACCAAACTTAGCTACTCTCTTTTGACGACTTGAACTTAACCAATGCTTTTCTACTAACACAAAATCTCCAACTTTCACTTCTAACTCTCTTCTACGCATATTATAATACTGAGCTTGCTTTTCTTGCGCTTTTCCCATTTGAACCTGAGCTTCCTTAACCAACCTCTCAATATCCTGACACATGTACTGACTTTCCGCATCCGACACCATAACTAACCTTTGGAATGGAGTAATGACTTTTCTACCCAAAAACAATTCAGCTGGCGTTTTCCCCGTCGACTCGTGAACTGCTGTACGAAGTGCATACGCAAAATGCTGAAGAAACTGGTCCCAATTTGCATGATGAGAACCAACATATGAAGAAATCATTTGAATTAATATACGATTTACACGTTCAGCCATATTAGACTGAGGTCGATACGGAACAGTAAAAGAATGACCGATCTCCAGCTTCTCACACAGGGCCTTAAATATATCAGAAATAAAACAAGGGCCATGATCGCTCACTACCCTAATTGATGCACCATATTTAGAAATATAATTATCGAAAAATGCATCGGCAACTGCAGGTGCAGAAGCCTTCCTGAGGGGGACTAACTCTACCCATTTACTAAAATAATCAACTATAACTAGCACAAATCTATATCTTTTAGGATTAGACAATGGATAAGGACCGATTAAATCTACACCTACACATTCATTAGGAAAATTTACTTTAATAGGAATTAATTTGCCCGCTGGACTTACATTTTTATAATTATAACGTTGACATGTGCTACAGCTGGAGACATAAGCGCGCACTGCTTCCCGCATTTTAGGGAAGTAGCAGGATTAACAAATTCGAGCATAAGTTTTCCTGATTCCTAAGTGACCTGCTAATGGGTTATCATGAAATTCTTTCAAGATGGCCTTACGAAGACTAGCCGGAATAAAAACTCTTAATTCACCACGTGAATTTACAATTTTAGAATAAAAAAGAAGACCATCGATAAGCTTAAAAGATTGGGACCATTTCTCAAACATAGGCACATCTGCGCTCGGGACATCATCAGGATTTTCCAAGTAACGATACAAACTACCAAACTCTTCATCTTGCTTCTGTTCTCTTATCAACTGCTCTCGCGACCTTAACACCAATGAAGACAATGCACAACACTTAACTTCCTCCGTGACCTCTAAACCACCATGCGGGTTTCGTGACAGAGCGTCCGCTACCGCATTCTCCTTGCCAGCCCTATGTTCTATAACCACATTATACTCTGCTAACTTCAAACACCATCTGACCATACGAGACGACAAACCCTTTCCATTAGTTAACTTTGTCAAAGCTGAATGATCCGTAATGACTTTAACCGGTATATTAGTGAAAAAACAACGAAATTTATTCAAAGCCCAAATTACTGCAAGACACTCCCTTTCCGTAATCGAATAATTCCTTTCCGCTGCATTTAAAATTCTTGACGCAAATGCTATAGGTCGACCTTTCTGTGCTAACATCGCTCCAACCCCCACTGCACTCGCATCACAATACACTTCGAACTGAGATGAATAATCGGGGTGAGCCAAAACAGGAGGGGAAACTACTGCCTCTTTTAATAATTCAAACGATCTCTGAGCCGCTGATGACCATACAAACTTCACCCTTTTCCTTTTTAAATTATCCAACGGTTCACATAACTCCGAAAAACGTGGAATGAACTTGGCAAACCAAGCCACCATCCCTAAAAATGTCGCCACTTCCTTACTATTTTTGGGGGGACTCATTGACGTAATTGCCTCAATTTTCTCATTATCTATTTTAATACCATCACGCGTAATTTTAACTCCTAAATACTTTATCTCTTTTCTCAAAAATTTACATTTTTCTAAATTAACTGTTAACCCAGCATCTCTTAACAACGTAAATACTTCCCTCAACAATCTTAAATGCTCTTCAAAAGTAGCTGCCATTATAATTATGTCGTCCAGGTAGACCAAGACACCCTTACCAAGCAAAGGTTTAAGGATATTATTCATGGCCTTCTGGAACGTTGCCGGCGCTCCCGATAAACCAAAACTCATTCTCTTAAAAGCAAAACAACCGTCCCGAGTAATAAAAGCAGTCTTAGGTATGTCCTCCGGCTTCATTGCAATCTGAAAATAACCCGACGTAAGATCTAACGTTGACATATAATTCGTACTCGTTATATTAGCCAAAATGTCGTCAATAACTGGAATAGGATACTGAGGGTATTGCGTTATCGCATTTAACTTTCTATAATCTACTGCAAACCTATATGCCTCTGGATTATCTAAACTTTTCCCATTATTTTTACGACATAACACTACTGGAGATGCAAAAGGAGACTCAATTGGCATTATAATATCGTCCGCTAGCATTTTTTGAATATGATAATCAATTATACCTTGTTTAACTTTATCATAATGATATGGTTTACTAGCAACAGGTGCTTTCAAACCAGTATCAATCTCATGCCACGCAACATGCGTTAAACCCGGTTTATCAGAAAAAACCTCTCCAAATTCATTCAAAAACTTATTAAATTCCTCCTTCTCGATTTCACTTAACCCCGACTCCTCCAAATTAATTGACACTGAAACTGGCTCTTTCTTACTCACATTCTCATCATTATTCACTATTAACGACTTTTTAAAGAAATCCAAACTAATTCCTCTATCCTTCATATAATCCACACCAACTATACAATGCACTGTTAACCTATCTAACACACAAAACTCCCAACATGTCTTAACCGAACGAATTTCCACTTCCAATTCTACTGAACCTTTATTATCGCAAGCTACTCCCTGTGCTGACTGAACCACAAGACTTGACCTTTTCAACTTCTTATACGAAAAATATTTCCGATAACAATCAAAAGAAATGAACGACTTATCTTCCCCTGTATCGAAGACACTTTTAACGACAATACCATCTAACACAATTAACACTTCAGGTAACTCAACCGGATTAATAGTAATTTTATTTAAACTCACAGAAGGCTTTTTCGATTTGACCTGTGACTGCATACCTTCCGAAATACAGTCACTAAAATACTTTTATCTTTAACGGGAGGAAATGCCTTCTTTAACTCGATCACAGTTTGTTCAAATCTTTTCGCTTCTTCATTAATCAAAAACTTTCCTATATTTTCCAACCACAAAAGTGCTTCGCCCTTTAACGAGCATTTAAGCACTACGTATCTACTTTTTTCAGGTATATTATTGAACAAAATATAATCATCTAATTTAACTAAAAATTCACTAATATCACCCTCACCGGTGAAATACACACGTGGCACAATTTCATAATGTCCGATGTTTCGTTGGGCGCCATTTGTAAAGGCACACGCACGCTGGGTGTCGTTTGTAACGTTATAGGCAGACATACTCAGTAGTTTAGGTTAAAACAACAAAGTTTATTCAAGTGATAATGGCCGAAGGGAAGTGGAGCAAGTCTAAAATTTTACACACTGAGAACACTATGAACAGCTAAAATCATACTCACAGGCCCCAACCTAGCTCAGTCGTGGCACCGCCTAACACTTGACACCGTCTCCTGGCTGAACTGTTGAACAAAGTTTAGTTAAACAGCCCGTGGCTGTGGATAATTCTTTATTTCACCAATAATTAAAATGGAACTACTATTAAACTTTCTTACCACGGCCGACTCTTAAATCCACTATCCAAACTCCTTTCTACTTTACTGGCGGCCGTTGCTACTTTCTATTCGTCAGCACTTCGCTAAACAATCATCCACTTCGTTGTCTAATGGCAGAGGTCCGCACTTGCTGGCTGCTGGCTAATGCCAGAGACACACCCACCCAAACTCACCCCCAAGCTTTTATATGCTGCAAATTGAGATACTTCACATTAACATATTACTAATAACCGCGAGCTAACTGCGGAATTCGAAAGAGCACACACACTCTAGAAAGTTAAAGTAAAAGAGAGGATAGATGTCGCTTTTACGCCTACAAAATGTTAAATTATTGACGTCACGATCTCAGAAACACTAGAGTGCCTTTATGACAAAAGGTCACTCCCTCACAACTCCTAATAAATTACATAGTTTTTTATGAAGAATTTTCCGATTTGCTCTGAGTTTTGGATATAGATTTTTTATGTGATAAAGCATGTCCCTGATCAGTTTAGTGGGTTCACTGATTAAGTATAAAAAGTGGGATATGGGGGAGCTGTTTCTCCTCTTTAATTTGTTTTATTGGACGGAATTAACGCTTAGAAATATAAGGCTGTAATGTACATTTAGTATACGTAGCCTGTGAGCTAAATGCCATCTGTTTAACTGGGCAATATTCTTTTTATTTTTATATTTACTCAAAAAATATCCTTAAGCCTTGCCTCTTCAACATCCTTTATCATATATAAAGCAATGAATTAAACTTTGCTCTCTATGGAAGTGATTTATACAAAATTATCTTTTCTGTATACACATTTATACAAAATTATCTGTTATGTATCTAGCGTAAGAAATCTGATATCTAACGAGTGAAAAAAGAATAGCTTTCTGTACATATTTTGATTTAAGATTTTTTTCCCTTTCCGGCAAAATAACTTTTTCCATTTCGTTAACGTTTTATGGTAGTCACTGGCCATCAGGAATAACATATGGTGGAAAGGAAAACATTGATCACATTCTTTGTTTTAGTTAGAAAGATTAGACGTTTCCTTAAATGCATTGTTTTTATACCGTTTCAGCAAAAATATTTCAGTCGATTATTTTTTGTAGTGAAATGTTTCACTTTAGTACGTGAGACTGGAAAAAATAAACAACATTGTTTCGATTATAAAAATTTAATACTAAAAATGATCACTTAAAAAATTTTAATAATCAAAACTTTTTTAAAAAACAAAACAGATTTCACACTGTATTAGAGCTGATTTGTAAACACAGAAATTAATTAAATAAAATAAAGAATAAAAGAAAGAAAGAGAGATAAAAGGAAAAGAGAAAAGGGAACAGATCATCTCCAAAAACTCTTTATTAACCTATTTTTATATTAACATGCATTGAACAGTATTCAAAATAAGTCTGTTTGTTAGATTTCAGATAATGAAGTGATCTTGAAAACTACACTAAGTGTATTTAGACAACTATAATTAACCTTAGTGAAATAAAAAGTAATTTTGTTCTAAAAAAATGAAAAAAAAATGGAAAAAAAATGGACCCGAAAGAGTTCAATTGGGACTTCTTTAAAGAGATGTCTAGCTGTATTTTATGTGGAAACATATTTTCTGGAGAAATATAATTTAAACAGTTTATATATATATATATATATATATATATATATATATATATATATATATATATATATATATATATATATATATATATATATATATATATATATATATATATATATATATATTTGCACAAAACAATATCCTTGAATATCGCTTCATTAATACCCCACTGACCTCAGTGATATCTAAAGCAATGGATTAAATTTTGCCCTCTATGGAAGTTCTTTTTATGAAATTATCTACTGTACAAAATTATCTTTTCATAAATATAGCATTAAGAGTAAGAAATATGATATCTAACGAGTGAAAAAAGAACAGCTTTCAGTACTTATTTTGATTTAAGATTTTCTTTCCTTTCCGGTAAAGAAACTTTTTCCATTTCGTTAACGTTTTATGGTAGTCACTGGTCATCAGGAATAACGTATGGTGGAAGGAAAAGCATTAATCAATTTGTTTGCATTAGTTAGAAAGCTTGAACGTTTCCTTAAATGCATTGTTTTTATACCATTGCAGCAAAAATATTTGAAACGATTATTTTTTGTAGTGAAAGGTTTTACTTTAGTACGTGGGAACTGAAAACAGAAACACATCTTTTGGATTATAAAAATTTGCACTAACAATAGTTATCCCGTGAGTAGTCGCGACTTTTTTCACAACGTCATTAGTCGCGCTCGGTCTTTTCGCCGCTGGCCCCCCCGCATATCAAATATGTAAAATAAGAAATATTTTTCACCTAATATACGAAAATAACATTTCAATGAAGATATAAACTTGAAGTTTTCCTAAATCATGCATTTTATTCATGAAATATGGAGTAATTGGAAAAGTAAAAAAGAAGTGACATTAGTGATTGCTACGTAGAATTTTTCACTAATTTCAACTTTGTTTCTAAAAAAGAACCTGAAAGAACAACAGAGGTGTTCTGTTACTTCACTAAGGTGGTCGATAAACCTTCAAAGTCAGCTACATGGTAGATCTCCACTGTATTTGTTATGTGATACAAGTTAGGAGAAGATAAGTTATACGGGCGGCGAAAAGACCAACACGCGACTACTGACGGGTTATTTAAGTAAGTCTGTCTAACAACAAAACAGACTTCATACTGTCCTAGAGCACTTTATTTGTAAACACAGAAAAAAAGAGAAAGAGAGACAATGGGAGAGGAGAGAATAGAAGAGATCGTTTCCAAAAAGTCTTTCTTAGCTTAGTTTCATATAAAAAATGCATTGAATAGTATGCAAAAAAATTATGTTCGTTTAGATCTCTGATAATGAAGGTATCTTAAAAACTTCAGCACGCGTATTTGGATAGCTACGATTAATCTTAGTAAAATAAAAGTAATTTTATCCTTAAAATGAAAAAAAATGGGACCCGAAAGGGTTAAATCAGGACTTCTTAAAAAGAAATTTAACTGTATTTATGATAAAATACATTTTCTCAAAAAAAAATGTATAATTTAGATTTTTTTTAATATTTACACAAAAGATTAATAATATATGAATATCCCTTAAAATATCCTTAAAATATCCTTAACCTCCGCCTCTTTAATACTTAACGGCCTCAGTCATATTTAAAGCAACGAATTAAACTTCGCTCTCTGTAGAAGTGATTTATACGAAATTATCTTTTCGTAAATATCGCATCAAGCGTAAAAAATCTGACATCTAACGAGTAAAAAAAATAATACTTATCAGTAAAGAAACTTTTTTCCATTTCGTTAACACTTTATGGTAGTCACTGGCGATCAGGAAATAACATATAGTGGAACGGAAAACATTCATCACATTCTCTGTTTTAGTTTGAAATCTTCAACGTTTCCTTAAACGCATTGTTTTTATACCGTTTCAGAGAAAATATTAAACATATTTCAATCGATTATTTTTTGTAGTGGAAGATTTTACTTTAGTACATGAAAGCCATATCATTTAAATAACTTTTTCTAATAAGAAAACAAAATTCATACATTTTTAGAGCACCTCATTTGTAAACACAGTAGAAAAAAATATGAGTTAGTGGGATTGCAGATCGCACAAAACGTGTCCTTTAATATTTCTTTCAAAACACCTTAATACTTTAACGGATAAATCAAAATTGTTAGTTTATAGTTATTGAAGTCTTACATAGATGATAGCGCGAATAAATTTACTTTTAAAATAAATATAAAAGAAACTTATTTACTTTTATCAAATTAAGTGTTAAAATCAAATAATTTAAATAATTTCTAAAATTCTATATTTTTTGAAAATACGAAATAATAATATTAATAAAACTAAGTGGATATGTAAATAAAACTCTTAATTTCAAAAAATGAAAAAAAAATGTTTAAACGAAATTGAAAATCATAAATCATTAATAATAGAAATAGTTTTTAAAATAGAAAGAAAATTGTGTTCTAAAAAATATTATAAATTTCAGATGAACGAAACTCTAGTTATGTAAACCCTTAAATTGACAAAAAATACGAAATTTCTATTCATTACATGCATTTTAATACGAAAATTTCAACTTGCAGTACTGGCAATCAAACTAACAATCTGCTGTTTAGTAGTAAGAGGCTTTACGTCCATATTATTATGCAGGGCCGTAGCTAAAAGTGCTCAGGGGGCTCAGGGGAATATAGGGGGGGGGGCTCAAGGGAATATAGGGGGGGCTCATATTTTTTTGTTCTCTCTCTAATGCAGAAAGATAAATTAGTGCATATTCACATAGTAGGTACTATGTTTCTCATTAAACTGTTGTAATAACTTCATTTTATGCTAAGAAAAGTATATGATGACGGACATTTTGAGAGTATAACTGGTGCAAAATTAAACATCCTGTTAGCTTCATATGTACCAAAAGGATGAGGGAGTGTTGAAACATGTATTTTAGGTACAATTTAGTAACTCTGCAAAACTGTGAAAGGGTCTCAAAACTAAATTAGATTTTTGAACAGAATTTCATTTGAATTTTCGGAACATTTAGTGACCTTGGAACTTTTTTCCAGGGGGGGTCTCAAAATATTTTAGGGGGGGGGGGGCTGAGCCACCCATAGATCCCCTTTACCTACGGCCCTGTTATTATGTCTACAACCAAAACATTCAAATTAAGGTTCCCTTTTAAAATGTAAATCGCAAAAATGGACGGATGACATTGTAAAAATTAATTTAATTAAAATTATAGACTTTTTCAGGATTTTATGATTTGTGTATTTTGACACGAGGTATTTAGTACTAAATACACTGTTAAAAATAAAGTGACAAACCAGTTGCATTTGGCGCCCAGGGGTGAAATGGTGTTACCATTTGACACCTGCGAATTTGAAAATTTTTTTGGGGTGCAGTTTGATCCCGCTAATTAGGGTCCCGTGCAATGCATACCGTTGGAAGATTTTCATCCTTTAGTCATTTGCGCATGCACTGTGATGTGTGTTCTTCCACTTCAACTCGCCGTCACTGGTGAATCATAACAGCAATTTCTCCCTACGAAAACTAACAACGCGCATGCGCTATCCCAGTTTCGTTTTAGAACTTCGGATGAAAAACTTTTGGCGAGCTTTTTATATAAAGCAACCTTTGAATTTCAGGGCATTTGGACATTTCAGGGAGACTTTGAAGGCGAGCTCGATGACCGAACGATTAGAGCGTTGAGCTTGCAATAGGCGTTGTGGGTTCGAATCCTTCGCGGGCCAAAAGTCGGTTTGTAATTTTTTTTATTATTGGAAACTCTGGATTAGGGGTGCCATCTTTTCACTCTAATTAAGGGTGTCATTCATGCTCTCCTAGGGCTGTCACCAGTGAGACAAGCCTTTCACCCCTAAAAGGTGCAAGGTGTCACCTGTAATTTTAACAGTGTACACAAAATTTGAAGTCTTTGACTGTTTTGGTGTACGGAGTCTATGACCAACAGACAGACTGTCAAATTATATGTCGCATATTCGTCGGACAGTAACGAATAGAGTTTCGTTAGATGACAGAAACCGTAAAAAGTGAGGAAGATAAATAGAGAGGAGAAGAGAAAGAAGATTAAGTTACACAAACCACTAAGAAAAAAATCAAGTTGGAAATTGCACGTGAAGCGTAGTAAATGAGGTACGTTCGTACGATAACGAAACTTTAAAAATATCACTCTCATATATCAGTCTTATAAAATTGTAAATAGTTAATTATAATTAAAATGCACAACAAACTATGTTCTTCCTATACCATTATCTAATGAAATAATTTTGTGTGACCTTGCAAATTAATAAGAAATGTTCTTTGCGATACAGATTATGCAAAATGTATATTATAATATGTGCTTTATAGATGCATATCAATTTTATTATATTCGAATGAGTGTAACACCATTGTCATGCAACGGAATAATTTTGATTGTCCTTGTAACTGAACTATGCTTCCGATTCTCATAAAATTTGAAATGACTTGACAAAATTATGTAATAATTGTACATTTTAAATTTTAAACGAATCGGTTGGGTAGGTTTTGCGTTGTTATATGCGGATAGACTGAACGACAACTATAAGTGCTACGTATTTACATAATTACGAACGCACCTAAAGAATCATAAGAAAATATCTGCGGAAAATTTGTTGGGGGTTATCCAATTTTTTTAAAAAAATCAGCAGATATTTTTATAGGTATCTAAAAAAATCTGCAGATAACTCTGTCGTATAATTACATCTACAAAGTTCTTCAGATTTCTGGAGATTATCTGAAGAAAATAGATATTTCTTCGGATAATCTTAACATTATTTTTAGTGGGGACACTCTGAATGGTAGATGGATAATGTTTTCAAAACAACCATATTCAAATTTTACCAGAATGTAACGCCATTAGGTATTACTATAGCATTATAAAAAAGAATATGACATACTATAAAAGAATTGATTCGTCTTTCTGTGGAGAGATAAGTTTTTAATGTAAGTGGAAAAAATAGTAAAATTAAAAAAAATAGTTTTTATAATGTATAAAAAACACTTTTGTTGACAATCATATGTCCATTCTAATAATTTTATCTATTCTGCTATAATATGTTTTTAAAAACTGTAAAAAATCATCCCCTCAATAAAGATCTATAAAAAAAATCTGTTTGCTATATTTAAAGTTGTATAATGTACACTTGGTAACACAGGTATATTTCATCTTCCTAAAACTGATTTTATACCATTTTTTACTGTTATGTACCGAATATTAATAATGTATGGGGAAAAATAAAAGAGTCCAACAGCAAAATTTTACACACTTTTTTACTTTTAAGTTCGACTACGTGGTATAAAGGACTCATAGTCTGACTTCTAATATTTTTAATCCTAATGATGAGCATGAATATGCTTGAAAGCACTAGTTCTTAAATATATATTATTTGAAATAAAAATATGGTTGATTAATTTAAATGTTGTATTTATACAAAATTTGAAAACTTGTAAAATATTTTATTAATAAATAAGCTCAAGAACTTTGTAAAATCACCATAAAAAAGAAAATTAAACAGGACGCGTTTCGAGCTTCAAAAATACAGCTCGTCATCAGCTTATCC
Organism: Maratus speculifer; assembly: GCA_964019185.1. Classification (NCBI taxonomy): domain Eukaryota; kingdom Metazoa; phylum Arthropoda; class Arachnida; order Araneae; family Salticidae; genus Maratus; species Maratus speculifer. The sequence continues at coordinate 94,916,796 of OZ025295.1, forward strand.
AAACACGTGTCACAAGAAACAGAGTGGAAAATGTTAAGGGACAAAGTGGAAAAGGACCGGTGATTTCGGTGTTTCTCAATATCTTATTAATACTTTACTTGAATATTTGAAGCAATATTACTATTTAAAATATTATTTTTGTTTTGTTTTGTTTTATATTGCATAATTGCATTTCTTTTTATATCAATGTATAATTGCTGGCTAATTGTGATAAAAACATTTTCAAAATGAAAATAAAATCTTTGTTAGCTGAAATTAAATCATATTACATAAATAAGCTTAGTTTCAAACAAAAGACAGACAGGAAGTAACTGTTGAACCGAGTGCTGTGCGGTGAAGAAAGATCTAATCATCTTAGCGATAAATTTTTGGGGTTTGAAATGAGATGATGTCTTAAAATTTACACGAGATATTAGTAATAGTTCAGAAAACAATACTATTCGATGTAATCTTCTTGTATGAGCAGACATATCGTTCATTCGGACATCAGAAACAACAATATGTAACATTATGTGTTTGTATGGACAAAAAAAATCTAGTAGAGATTTGAGAAGTCTGGTTTAGACAAAATATGAATTCCTCCGAAAGTGAAATGTGAAAATTTTAAAATATACTACACAAATTCAATTTTATCACACCACAATGCGCCCGTGTGTGAAATATGAAGCAACATGTGTCACTGACAACAATGGAAGAAATGGAACCGTACATTAATAAAAATAATAATAAAATAAGAGTGTAAATTATTTCATTGGAAAACACTCGGGCTCTATTAAATTGTAAAAATAATTTATCGTCGGCCGTTACTGATTTTTCAAAAACATATCGCATTGGTTCCAAATATTTTGCCTATATTTGAGACTAGCTATCGTATCCACGCTTAGTAGTCCTCCCTTACTGAACGCATGATGCTTTACAACTTTGTAATTCAATGTTTGATTATAGTTCTTTCAGTTTTCAAGATATGATAATTAATTGTGGAATTAGAGCACGTTGCAAATTTGTCAGCATGTGACGCATAGCCGCAAAACAACACCAAGTTTCAAAACTCTAAAAAAAGGAAGTACTATTTTCAGAAACTATTAAAGATAATTGGGAATTAATGAATCGCTTTATGAAAACTGTAGAGTTACTCATTTAGGTGGTTATGAAATTATTTCATTAAAGAATTTCTATTTATGTGTTTATCGTTTCAAGGCAGTGTGAAAACATAGCTGATTGAGAGGTAAAAAAAAGTCATATGTGCTGTTTTTACGAGAGTACCTTAACACCTTTTTATTTAAAAAATAAAATAAAATAAAATAATATTTAGATGAATATAATTTCATGCATATGTCTCTTGCAATTAATCCCATCTTAAGTCTAATGAAAAATTATTTTTATACAATAACTGTCCTGCGTGTGTAAAAAGGATCAATAAGAGCTGATAATAATTGAAAACAAGTTGAAAATTGCACGTGAAGCCTAGCAAATGAGATGCGTTCGTACTATAACGCAGTTTTAAAAATATCACTCTCATAAATCAATCTCATAAAACTGTAAATATTTAATTACAATTAAAATGCGCACCAAACAATGCTCTCCCTATACCATTATGCAATGGAATGTTTTTATGTGGTCTTGTAAATCAATAACAAATGTTCTTTTCACCACAGATTATGCAAAATGTATATTATAATAAGTAATTTACAGATGCATACCAATTTTATTATGTTCGAAAGAGTGTAACACCATTAAAATGCATTTCAAACATTTTCCCCACATTGACCGTAATGTAACGGAATACTTTTCATTGTCCCTGTAATTGAACTGTGCATCAGATTTTGATAAAACTTGAAATAACTCGACAAAATTATATAATAATTAAGTATTTTAAATTTCAAACGATTAAAATGCATTTGAAACTTTTTCCCCATTGACCTTAATGTAACAGAATATATTTGATTGTCCCTATAATAGATCTATTCATCCGATTTTCATAAAATTTTAAATGACACGACAAAATTATGTAATAATTATGTATTTTAAATTTAAAATGATTCGGTGGGGTAGTTTTTGCGTTGTTATATGCAGACGGACAGATAGACGGACAGAAGGATAAACTGTACGACAACTGTATGTGCTACGTATTAACATAATTACGAGTGCACCTAAAAATACAATAAAAAATACAATTCAATAGCGCAATTTGATGTTTTAAATCTTTCTTCTCCCTTATAATCTGCATGAAGCACTGAATGGAAAAACATTAACCATTTTGATTAAAAAAAAAAAAAAAAAAAAAAAAAAAAAATGTAAAAAAATTAAGCATTCTTAACGAATTCTTCTAAACACAATGTAATTTGTACGCTACTACTATTTCCTAAAGTTCGATGATAAAAGTTCTACTAAAGTAATTATTTATCAAACTTCACTTCGTTTCTTTAAAATGCGTTTTTGAAACATCTAAAAATCTGCTGTTAAGAAACATAGAATTAACCTACATTAAGGCGCAACACTCGGCACAGGAAAAGTCCCGGATGATAATGTAAAGTCTACGGGGGCATTCTTTTTAAATATTTCGTCCAAACTTTAATATTTTTACCTGTTTTTTTTTTTTTTTTTTTTTTTTTTCATAGGATAGGTGAAGACGATCCACAACAGGCCTACTTTTGAGTTTCTTTTCTTTTACTTTTTCAGATTTGGTTTCAGATTTTTTAAAATTCAAAACCGGTTTAAAACCAGTTTAAACCGGTTCCGAAATTGAAACTATCGTAATATAAAAAATATATAAGCAAAATCGGAAAAGTAAAAACTAGGCCAGCTGTAGATTGTTCTCAGCTATCCTATGCAAAAAAAAAAAATAAAAAATAAAAAATAAATAAATAAATAAATAAATAAATAAAGTTGAGTGAGATATTTGAAAAGAACGCACCCATAGACTTTATATTAACATCCGGGTCTTTTTCTGAGCCTAGTGTGGGGCCTTAACTGAAACATAATGCCCATAAGATATTTAAAAAGAGAGTTTCTTCCTTACATTCTAATTTCCATTTATTATAAAGCAATTGAATAACATGAAAATCTTTTTATATGTGGTTAAACAGGCTAATCAGAAGCAAAAAATAATTTTAAAAATTATAATTGAATGACAAGAATCCAAAGTGTTTTGTTTTTAGTAAAAGATCTCTTTTTTTCGCAAAGTCAGTGTGTAAATATACAGGAAATATCTCAAAATAACAAAAGTATAATAAATAAAAAAATATAAAACATCAGAAAAACTCACTAATCCCGTAAAATTTAATTTACAAATAAACGATATTTTCTTTAGTTTTACTAACATATTTTTATAGTATTACAAAGTTTTATAAATAATGCTCCAAAATGCTGATAAAATCTTGAACAAATTAGAATAATACAATAAAGGCAAACAAAAATTCTCTTATTACAACAATAAAACTAAAAAAAGCCTATTTCATTATCTTATCGGTTCCTTTAATAAGAAATGTTGCTTTCCTGCTCTGATGTTATAACACTATGTTGTTATGTAGTTGTTAATTACGTGAATGATTTGTGTTTTTTCTCCCCTTATAAGAAAGAAATGTATTTGTTATTAAACTTTATAACAAATCTGTAAAATCCTAGTATATATATGAAATAGAATTATTTGGCTTAAGATCTTACTTTTATATAATATTCTATTTTCTATTTGCAGGATTTCTTGTTTTCCGTTTCGTTAACGTTTGTGAACGGTAAATGATCAGAAAGGATAACAGATGGTGGGGGAAAAACATAGATCACATTTGTTTTTTCAGTATGAGAACCTAGCCATAGCCTTAAATCTTCTGTCTGGATAGTAATAGAACAAAAACAATGTAATTTTCTGCGGATTGTTTTTCTGGGAAAATATTTTCTTTTTAAGGATTTATAATATAAAGTTATTCGTTAGAAAAATATTTATAAATAAAGTACTTTTATTTTTTTAATTTTTTATGGTGTCTATAGTTTTTTTATAAATAAAATTTACAAATAAACGAGATTTTACATAATTTTCTACCATTGCAGAGATTTATAAATATTACTCCATATTGATTATTAAATATTGAATAAAGTATAATAATACATAAAAAGGAAAATAAAATCCTCTTAATAACACAATAAAATTCAGAAATGCCTGTTTCATATATTTATGACTTTTTTTAAAAAGAAAATTTTTGCAATTTTGCTTTTTTTATGTTTGTATTTTTTGTCCTGTTTAATAAGAAAGAAATGTATTTGTTATCATACTTCATAGCAAACGTATAAAATCCTAGGATATATATATATATATATATATATATATATATATATATATATATATATATATATATATATATATATATATACGCGGCTCAAAACAATTAAAGGATATTTGAAGTTTTATGTAAAATAAAGATATAAACGAAATTAGAATTGCCGGAAAATAGAAGAAGAGAATCACAAATGCAAATTTGTCTGGTTTTCAAACTGTAGAGTATGCAAATTTTGAGTTCGACGTCAAAAACGTCGCTTCAGCGGCAGCGAATGAAATTTGACTTTCAACTGGATAAAAGAGAATGAAGATAAGGATGATCGGCATTTAGTGAATGCTTTGTTTCGATGAGTACGATGTCTCAGCGAAGTCATTTGACAGATTCATAAGCTTGGAGAATTGTTGGTAGGTTAGAAGGGGGCCAAACGCAAGCCGAAGTAGCGCAAGCCATTGGAGTGTCACAAAGTGTGATTTCCAGGATCTGGAACCGTTTTTTGGAGAGTGGATATGCCGGCCGAAGACCAGGGCAAGTTCGTAGACGGATAACAACGCCCAATGAAGATCGGTATTTAGCGTTAACAGCTCGGAGACACCGAAACATGAACGCTACTCTTCTCCAACAACACCTTCGCTCGGCTACAGACACCATGATTTCAACTCAGACTGTCCGAAACCGGCTCCATGCTATAGGTCTGTATGCTCGCCGACCGATGGTATGTGTTATATTAACATCAAGGCATCGTCGCGACCGCAAGCAGTGGGCAACCGAGCATGTCAACTGGAGGAGAAATGAATGGAGCAATATTCTATTTTCTGACGAGTCCCGTTTTTCTGTGCATCCGGATAATATGCGTATTTTTATCTGGAGGGACCGTGGCAGTCGGAATAATCTTGCGTTCGTGCACGAAAGTGTCAGATTTGGCGGTGGAGGAGTGTTGGTGTATGGTGGCATCTCCATTGACGGGCGCACTGACCTCTACATCATTCGAGATGGAGCTCTGACTGGTCGCCGATATAGGGATGAGATCCTCAGACCTATTGTAGTCCCTTACGCTGCAGCAATCGGAGATAACTTCATTTTAATGGACGATAACTGCAGGCCACATCGTGCAAACCTGGTGGAGGATTTCCTTTTCGGGGAAGGAATCGTTCGAATGGAATGGCCAGCGTGTTCTCCAGACATGAATCCAATCGAGAACGTTTGGGACGCTCTAGGAAGACGAGTTTCTGGCCGCCAACAACCCCCACAAACTCTCCAAGAACTGGAAAGTGCTTTTCTGGAAGAGTGGAGCAGAATACCCCAACTCGTCATTAATAGCCTCATTGAGTCCATGCTTTAAAGGTGTTCAACGTTGCTGGCCGCCCGTGGAAACCATACCCCCTACTGAAAATGACTTTCTTTGAAGAAAACACCTTTTCTTATTCTTTTTTTCTCATATGCACAAATTGTGTATTTTCCTTTTGTACACAAATGCGCAATAAAATGCATTTTTTTCTGTCAAACATGTGTAATTTATTCTTATACAACCTACTATGTCTGTCGACCATGTATCAATCAGCTAAAAAATTTCCCAGATACAAAATCCACCTAAAACTGCAATATCCTTTAATTGTTTTGAACAGTGTATATATGCAGGGCTCCCAAATGGTCCACGAACTGAACACCAATATTTTTTAACAGAAAATTCCATTGTGGGTATCTGCAGTATTTCTGCTAAAAATAACTACCGTAGGCGTTTTCTGCGCAATTTGCCAGAAAACATATAAAAGGGAAATCTTTCCAAGAAAATATTGATGTTCAGTTGGAGGACTATTTGGGAGACCTGTATATGAAATAGAATTACCTGGCTTAAGATCTTATTTTCATATAAAATTCTACTTTCCGTTCAAAATTTCTTTTTTCCATTTCGTTAACGTTTGTGAACGGTAAATGAGTCGAAATAATAACAGATGGTGGGAAAATGGTCATTGATCACATTTTTTTTTCATTCTGAGAACTTAGCCATAGCCTTAAATCTTTTATCTCGGATATCTTTAGAAAAAAATATATATAATTATCTGTGGATTGTGTTTCCTTTTTAATGCTTTATAATATAAAATTATTCGTTAAAAATATTTATAAATAAAGTATTTTTATTTTTTTAAATATTTTTCTGTTTTCTATATAATATTTAAATTAGATATTTTGTACAACATTTAAATAAAACGCTCTGTAACTATTCTGAGACATTGAGGACGTTTTTCAAAATCCATAAAAATCACTTCCTACAGAAAAACATCATTAGTTATAATAAATTATCTGAATTTTGAATTCGCGTATTTTTGATTCACATTATTCAAATCAAACATTAATGTATTCATTTTGTCTACTCTGCAATAATTGACTTATATAATTAACTTTTGTTTTGATAGTTAATTTTTTATATTTTTTTTCCTTATGTGAAAAATAAATTTTAGTAACATTAATTTTTATCTTTTTTTTTTGAAAAATTAAAATCTAAATTTAACAATGGTATTTATTAAGAAACCATCTGTCAGAGCGACCAAATTTTAATGGAACTTAACATGGTTTCTTTAAGCAGGTGTTACTATAGCTTCATATTTAGCGTATCAGCACATTCATTATTTTTAAAGAGTGCAATTTAAAGAAAGTATAGGGTAAATCTGACAGTGGTTGATAATCTCCGAGTAGTTGATCAAATGTTCGAAATATTGCAATATTTCAGGCGGAAATTAGTTTCATACGTGGAATTAGACATTTATATTTGTATGAATGTTGGTTCAATTCTTTGTCATATTTTGTTAGCTGTCTGCTGTAAGAGAAGCTATTTATTTATTTTTATATTGAACCATCTGACTCTGTGCTCGACATAAAATCTTGCTTATAGTTCATCGTCAATACACAGGGACGAGATAGCACAAGGAAATTTTACAACACAAGAGAGATACAGTTTGGAGTATTGCATAAAGAATCCGTATAATGGACCCACTTGAAATCGAATATAAAAGACCTTCTATGCTCGTAAACGATTAGCGGTGTGGTGCCTTAACTACTTGTCCATAGAGGCCCTAGAAGCCATTGAAACAATTTGCTTATTAGTGAGTATAGAAATTTTATTTTTGATTACTTTCATATAATTTATCTAAGATAAAATAATCCCCTTGTATCTTGCTTATTTCAGCTATTTGTTTTGTAAGAATATTGCTAATCACAGTCAAAGGATTATATTTTAGAGATTAATTTTTAGATTTTACCGCGTTTTTTGCCTGATCATCCACTAGGAAAAAAGCAGTTAAAAAGAGTATTTTATTATAATTTTTTTGCTATTTAATTTCATCGCATCGCATTTTTTTCACATTATATGATATTCATTAAGGATTAGACTTATCAAGTTATCTTACTTCTAAGACAAGGAAAGAAATATAAAAAAACCTATAGAACGGACATTGTTCCTTCAAATACTGGATGTGTTACCCTCTATAGAAGAGGATTATACCCATAGTTATTGGTTTACAGAATATAGATGAAAATCATTCATGTAACTAATAAATAAACCAATTTTTTTACTTAAAGCATGTTTTTAGAATACGCGCGAACAATTAAAATATATGTATTCATACGAATACGTTGAGCGCTGACGACTGTACGCTAAATGCTACCGAAACCGGTCTGCTGCTTATATAAAATATTTGGTGCTTTTTATAATTGCTCATTTTTGTATTATTTTGCATTACACGAAACTCTATCTAAATATTAATTCATACAAATAGTATTTAAAAAGTTTTAACATTTATTTAACATTTATTTTAGTCCCACATAAAATTATCAATTGATAATTTTATGTGGGACTTGCCTCAAGATTTAACAGCGGGAGAAATCACCAAAGATCACTTATTAAAATTAACCTTTTCCAATCCTCGTCATTTTAGTGGTTTAACTGCACTTGGCTTAAATTTTTGTTTATTTACATTTATTGTTTTAATTTTTGGTTCATAACTCTGAATTACGGTACATCAAGTTGAAAACATAATGCCGAGGTATTTATAATATTTCAATTAAAAATTTCAATGTATGTTGAAGAGCCAGGTACTTAAAAGTCCTCATTGAGGAATTCCAGCCTCGACATTGCGAAAAGAAGCGATAGAGTGATGAACTCTGACAGAAAAAGATCTACTATTTAAATATTTATAAATAATGGGAATAAGTTAATGGGAACGTTAAGAATAATTAATTTATAAATTAGAGCTTCACATGCCAAACTCTATCGAAAGCTTTAGCAATGTCTATGAATACAGCACCAGTTTTTTGTTTGTTAAGAAAATCCTCGTGGATGAGTTCAGTTACCCTCCAAAGCTGGTGGTTCGTAGAAAGTTTGGGTTGAAATCCGAAATGTTCGGATATAATGGTCGAATTGGTAGCAACGAACTCTTTTAGACGATGTGAAAGTACGTATTCATAGACTTTAGATATGCATGAGAATAGAGAAATAGGTCTCAAATTTGAAGATACGTGGGGATCCTGGCCAGGTTTGGGTATTGGTACCACCAATGCTTTTTCCCAACAATCTGGAAATAAGCGTAGATTTAACATAGTATTTATTACAGGGTTAAGAAAAAGATATAATTTATAGGTAAACATATAAGCATATTAGAAGAAATGCAATCGAAGCCGGGAGATTTATTCTTATTGAGATTCCCAATATAAGTTACAACTTCAGAGGGAGTTGTAGGAGTAATGGTGTTATTGTGAGATGTGTGTAGAAATTCTTCAACTTTGGAATTGACAATGTCAGTCATCCGAGGATTGACTACATCTTTATTAAGTGTAAAATGATTTCTAAGATGTCAGCAGTGAGCTCAGCCTTGTCTGGGTTTTATAGTCCATTCCGTTAGGGCCAAGTAGGTCTTGAATGTGTGTTCGTTTCCAGTCTATTATGTAGGGAAAAAAGCTTTTTTTATTATCAAATAAATTTGTATGTAAATTCCGGTGCTATTCAGTTATTTCACCATTTTCGAAATGGAAGTGCTGTGCGCTGGATAGTATTCTCAGGGACACACAAAACTTTTCCGATACTGTACTGTATCCGAAATAATGTATCTATTACACCAACATCTGAATATTTTTAAAACTTCGTTACGAACACACCTCGTTTGCTTCGTTTAACGTGCAATTTACGATTTTTTTTAATCGTCAATTTCACAGATTTTTTTTTTTTTTTTTTTTTTTTTGTAAAAGTGATATCGGAATATTTTCAATATCATTAACACTAGAATCGCGGAGCGGGTCAATTTGACTCGAATCGATGTTTAATTTCTCGCCGCGCAAAAATTATTCATTGAAAAAATGTTTCTTTTTCTGACTTTTAATATTTTAAGGTCAACAACAACTTTTCGTATTTTATAGCTAAAAACATAAATTATTATTCATTTATAACTACTTATTCCTAGAACCGCGAAGCGGGTCAATTTGACCCGTAATAAGTTTTTACGTATGAATGAAAAAAATAGAGATGCATTTTTCTGACGTAATGAGAAAGTATATCTGTCTCACTCTTAATTCCTTTAATAGGCATAAATTGGAAGGGGGAATAGGGATAATTTTCAATCAAGATCTAATATTCATGAAGTGAAAAAATGGGTGATTGCAGTGGAAAATTACATCAAATATTTAGGAGCAGTATTGAAGTTGCTTTTATTCTTCATTTATTGAAAGTATAGATATGATTTCCGGTGTCTTAATATTACTGTCAAAGAAACTTTGGAATAATAGCACCTATTATCTGAAAATGATTGAGGATGGAAATGGTTGAGGGTGTATATTTACCTGTAAATGAAGAAAGTTAAATTCAAATAATAAAAACGAAAATGACTACGACTGTTCCTATACACATAATATTGTAGGATATTTTTCATTAGAATATGGTTGAAATTTTATCAGTAATCAACGAAACTTTGTGATAGTTATCATTTAATTTTTTTTTTATTTATTATTTTTTTTTAAGAAAGTTTCATCATTATTGTTGTTCTTCTATTTATTTTTTATTTTCAAATATGTTCTTTATCTATGCAGAGCATATATTTTTTGTTTTTTTGTGAATACAAATTTTGGAAATGTACATTTAAATGTTTATTAAAGTTTTTTTTTTATGACACTTGTACAACGTTTGTTCCTTTTGGTTAAATTTAGAGTAAAGCATTGTACATTTTGTGTAATTAGCACATTAAATGCTTTTTAAATTTTACTTTGAGAATTAATATGAACTTTTTATTTAATTTTTTTCGTCATTATTTAATTTTTATACGTATAAATATAGAATACAGATTTTTATAAATTCTTTTTTTCAAAATATAATACGTAATTTTTAATTTAGATTTCAATTTCATGTTTATTCACTTGTTACACAATTTTCCAGTTTTTATTCAAATGAAATATAAATCAATAATGTGCTCTTAACCTTATATACTCACCTTCTTAGTATTCTCACGGACTAATCAACGCAATCACGACCATCTTATTTCCTTATTTACATTACTTGAAAGAGTCTTCCATTCAAAATAAATAACAAATGGCTTCTCCACATTCAATTGCTAGGGATGATTTATCAATTTAATAGAGGGTCATTAAACACGGAGTTGACCAATGAGCTGTCCCTTCAGTGTAATTTCCTGCCCATTAAATACTCGATTTAGAAGTATAAGAATCAATCATCGTAAGAAAATCATTTTGTTACATTGGCTCTATATATATGTTACATTTTTTTCAATTAAATTAAACTTTCTTTGAAAATGTACTAAGGATGTAAACAGAAAAAAAAAACAATAACACAAGGATTAAAATATAAAGTAAAAAAATAAGAAGTTAATTTTTTGAAGATGTTATTTTATTTTCTATTGACTTTAGCCAACTGTTTGGAAAAATGCTTTATAAATAAAAAAATACTTTTGTATATTTTGATCGTAAAAATTTTATCACTACCATACCTCATTTTATGAAACTTTAACATTTTATTATTGGAATAAAATTTTTCTTCGTACTATAATTCCACTGAAATAACTTTTTTTTTTTTTTTTTTTTAATTAGTATGTCATTTATAGTTAATTTAAAAATGTTAAATATTACACAAATAATTTTTTATAATTGCATTTGCTTAATTTAACAAATTATAACATTGTAATAATATAGACTAATTTTTATTGGTAAAAAGGGAAAATTAAAACTTTTATAACATTAAAAATACGTTTATTCGAGTGTTTGCATGTTTACACCACATCCGAATCATAACAAATAAATAAAAATATTCTAAAATTAAACGGTTTATGATCAAGAAGAAACCACTCAAAACTATTTAATAAAAGTAGGATAAATTTTCTCTCCAGTTAATACTATTAATTCATTATAATATAGACCACTGGGAATGTAACACGCAGAAGTTTAATATGTAATGATGCAGGATCATTTAATTTTCCAAAAATGATAGCTCCAGTTGTTGAATGATTACGAAAGAATGGTTACAATTTAGAAGTACAGGAATCAATCATCGATGGAAAAACATTTTTTTACATTGGCTCTATATATATATGTTATTTTTTTTTCAATTAAATTAAACTTTATTTGAAAGTGTACTTAGACAGTAAAGAGAAAAAAATAATAACATAAGGATTAAAATAAAAAGTAAAAAAGAGTTTTTCGAAGTTTAATGTTTTGACAATGTTATTTCATTTTCTATTGATTTTAGCAAACTGTCGTAAAAAATATTTCATATATAATAAATACTTTTGTACATTTTGATCATAAAAGTTTTATTACTACAGTACCTCATTTTATGAAACTGTAACATTTTATCAGAAAATGTTTGGGAATAGAATTCATTTCATACTAAAGTTCTACATCAATCACTTTTCTTTGAATTTGTATGTCGTTTAAGCTTCTTAAAATCTTACCTAATTAATTTTTTACAATTTATTTTGCTAAATAGGATAGCAAACTATGTCATTGTAATAATATATACTAATTTTTATTGTTAACCCTTTGAGTTCTAATAAATAAATCACTTCAAAATTCCAATGATCACACTAGTCACAGTATTTAAAAAAAAAAAAATCGGTTTATGACGAAAGCTGCACGAAAGCTAAGTTGAACTTTTCTCAAGTAAATTTGGTCGAATATTCTGGTGACATTGTGACATTTCGGAATTAAAATTAAGTGGTAGAATATTTATTCATTAGAGCTCAAAGGGTTAAAAGGTGTAAATTAAAACTTTATAATTAATAAAAATAAGTTTATTTGATTGTTTGCATGTTTTTACTTTATGTGACTCATAATTAAAAAAAAAAAAAAAAAAAAAAAAAAAAAAAAAAAACTTTTAAAATTACAGGGTTTATGATGATTCAGAAACCACTCATATGCATTTAAAGAAAGTAGGATAATTTTCCCCTTCAGTCTATACAATTAATTCTTTTTAATAAAAAACATTGTGATTGTAACACCCAAAAGTTCAATATGTAACGGTACAGTATCATTTAGTTTGGAAAAATTATACTTCGATTTACTTAATGGTTACGAAAATTAAAAAAAAAAAAAAAAAATCCGAGTAAAATAGATATATAAAGTACATAGTATGAAAGAATGGGTGAAAAAATTAATAACGACGTTTTATAATCAGCAACAAGATTCTATAAAGTACATAAGAATTTTCTTAGAAACTGGAATTCCTACAACTTTTTATGTAATAGCAACGAAAACGAATTTCGTGTAAGCGATGCATGTTTGCACTGTAAATGAAAAAAAAAAAAAAAGATTGCAAAGCTAATAAAAATATTCTAGGAACTGGAACTGTAGATTTAAAAAATATATACATTGTGGATTTTCCGTATTTTGCATAGTGTACAATTAACATTTTAGTAATCATGCAGAATTATGTAACTTTATATCTCGAAAATTACATCTTTTTATTATATAGTTTACAGATAAAAGTATACATGATATTGTCACTTTATATACGTAGAATTGCATCTTTTTTTTTTACAGCGCACATGTCATTCATTTATTTGTTTTGAAAATATGTCTGGTGTAGTCGAATCATGTAAACGGTTGAATAACATTTTGAATTGTTTTATTAAGCCTAATTTAATGTCAAAAGGGGAAAGAAAGGGATCAATTAAGTTCTGCTGAATCAGATTTTTTGATCCTGGATTTTAATATTTTCTTGGAAGCCATTCTTTCTTTATCAAAAGTTTGTGTTTAACTGGACTATTTCACTTATTCGTCTATGAAACAGGTCATTTTGGTATAACTCGTTTTATTGGCCCAATAACATTCATAAAATTTTTAAATTCCCACAGATTTGCCATTTAAATTCTTGGATTTAATAATACTGAGGAGAAAATCAAGATTATATGATTGTTTAAAAATAACTTAATGAGCTAGAAAAATTGAAGATAGAACATTACAATTATTAAGTAAGACAACTTTTCAGCTTATTTTACTAGAATCAATAAATAGCGTCAACCGAGATTGTTCATGATCATGGGTGGAAAATAAATTATTCTTAAGTTCAGGAAAATCTTACATTATACAAGTGAGTTTCCTTGAGAAAAATATTTGTTAAATACTTTTTCTTGATTTTTATACCAAGAATATGTTGTTCCTGAAGCGTCAAAATTTTTATTACTGAGAAACTGATAAAACAAGCGTAAGAAATCAATGAACGAACGAAATAAATGTATGCTTTCATTACAAATGCGCCGGACAATATTTTTTTTTTTTAGGTAAATATCAACATATAACGAGATGCCATCTACATTTACATTTCATATCCTTCAGTATGTCATTTTACTAAGAAAATATTTTTTGTTTTTATTAGGGATGTATTTTACTTAATTAATATTACACATTAATTCTATTAAGAGGCACCCTCTTCTCTTTTATTTTGTGAAAAAATTGTAGGTGATTGCAAAATACTAATGTCATTTCTGTGATCAGCGTGTCTGATTTACAAAGAAAAAAGGTGTATTTCTACAAACCCCATACCACGTGATGATTACCTTCTGTTGATCTGTGTAATTTAAAATATATGCGTCGATTCCAAATTTATATCTGTAATTTTAATAGCATATTCGACTGTAAGCTTTATTCTGTTGTATTTTTATATTTATGAAACAATTTTACACTTTCGAAAGTAAAAATACATTTTTTAAAATATGTCAAAAGTTAAAGTTGTATTTTTTTAGTTTAATTACTATAGATATAGTTTTGCGCTTTTAAAGAATCTCGTTTTTTCTTGGGGGTGGGGGGCTATATTCAATGTCTAGTCTTTGAAATATACTGATTGGTTAATTATTATTTTGATAATTTTTTTCTGCAAATCAAAACCAGTCGGGTACAATTATGCTAAAACTTTCTTCTATCTCATACATATTAATGTTTCAAAATTTGTTATCACAGTGCCAAAATTGAATGATAGTCTATGTCTATCATAGAGATTCTTATGATACGAAATTCTGTGAATTAGTTCTTGAGATATGACTATTGCTAAAATCACGTAAATGATTAAAAGGCAGCATATCAATACCACATGTTGGGTGATTTACATTGAAACCTAATTTGCAACAACTTTGTCAACATCTAATTGAATCTAAAGTTTGATGGAAATCCGTGGATTAGTTCTTGAGACAGAATTATAGCAGGAAACGTGAAAAATGAAGAAGTGTAATCTGATGTGTGATTTACACCATCAACTAAACAACACCAAGTGATATGAACACGTTCAGTGCATCGACAAACACCGGTGACTGACATTGAACTGTTCGTTTAAGTTGTGTCAGTCACCTATGAGTTACATTCTAAAATGTAAAATAAAACTAAAATATAGTCAGATGTGCCAATCCAAAATTTTTCTTCTTTCTCATAGATATTAATACGTTTATACAAATCAATCTATGTTTTGTAGAGCAACCAACACGTGGCCCTATAATACATATACAGAAATAAAAAACATTAGATTTGTTTGAAGAATCACACATTCACACAAAAAGATCTCTCTTCTACAAGACTCTCAACTGCTTAATCTAGAACTATTTCCATTGGCTGTATACTCAAGCTTAATAGGCTTTATATCGAATCAAGTAATTTTACTCTCGGGGTGTTTTCAAGTACAAAATGATAAAATAATGCAGCATATATTAATCTTATCAAGGACATCTCTTATCAGTTGATATATTGCGTTTCCTTTACTCAATTGATATCATGTTACTTGATTATGAAATAAGGATTAAATTATAAATATTCTGAAATATGCGATTATAAACTTTTAAAAATACATTTACGTTTTGCAGTAGCAGATAAATTAATATGTAAGGGTGCATTCGAAATTTATATCTGCTTATTCTATAATAGCTTATTCAACTATACATTATATTCTGTTATATTTTTTATATTTGTAAATAATTTTACGCTTTTTAGTGTACAACTACATTTATACAATGAACATTTTAGAGTACATTTTTAAAGATTTTTGTATTTTTACTCCACTTTAGTAATTTGACTTGTTAAAAATAAATAATTTATTACTTTTAGAATTGAAGTTTCCTTTAAGTTATTTAGCCCCTAGCCAAAATTAAACAACTTGTGCAATGTCTTGCCAATCTCTTGTGGCATTCGATGATTAGTGACAAAAATTGGAAATTTTCAAAATCATGACTGAAAAAAATTACTTTTTTAGCACATTCAAATCAGGTTTCATTGTAGCCCCCGTTTTAATGATCGAACATTGCATTCTGTATACAGCATGCACAACAACAGAAAATAAGATGTTTGTAGATATCTCCCTTAAACTCGGTGTTATGTCATCCATAAACATAGCCAGGTCCAAAAGTTACATTTGTTAAGATTAGGGAACCGAGATAGCTATGGAATTAGAAAGCAGCGGCTTATGAATATGTTTTGAATGTATGTCGTGGCATCTGCGTCGTTTGACGCGTGGCGTGGCTTCATATTACATCCAAAATTATTTCATCCAGGTATTGGGTTTCTGGAAATGCCCGAATGACAAAGTTGTTTAAGATTTGGCGATATTAGCTGAGGTAACAGAATAGGTTACCGGTCTTTCTTCTATAAGAAGGATCTATAATCAGTTTCGATGCGAAACATCAACAAGCCATTTATTATTCTTGATAAATATAAGTGAATTTTTTAAATGCATTTGGTGCTTTTTTAGGCTTGATTTGGCAGTTCTGACTATTTAAAGTTCTACTGAGGTAAAAGTCAGCTTCATTTGGCCATAAAATTTCTAAAGGCCAAACATAAAGCACCTCCCTTATCGTAAAAATAATGCGAGTAAAGGTCAATCACTTATTATGATTGGTGTAACGTAACTCATATATTGCAGAAGTGGATAATCTTTCGTAACACATTCCTTATCGAACAATTAAGCGTACTTAGGTCGCAAGGGTTGCACTGATTGAAGGAAAATAAACTGACCAGTAACGCACGCTCGATTATAGAAGAAGATATTATTGCATATAACTTTCGATAATATGATTTCTAAAGTTAACACATTGCCTTCCAAAGCCCAGCAGGAATGCACTGCGAAAAAGGATGTAACTTGAAATTTGAATAAAGGCCTTCTTCTACCGCTGCTTTCTTTGTGACTAAGTAAGGAAAAATGCAGATCTTATTCAATGTTTACATAAATTTTTATGTTTCTTAAAAATATTGTCATATCAAATCGATTAATGAGCTAAATGAAAGGGTTTTTTTCAGTATTGATTCTTGATTTCCTGTCCCTTACGCAGCGCCACATATTTACCTTGCGATAAGTTTTGGAACGCATTCTTTTTTTGGAAAATTATTTGTCCCCCGTTTGTTTATAGCTTATCCCAAAATTTGCCCCCACAGTCTCAATCATATCACGCTACAGAATACCCTGAGTACTGTGAGTTTTGTTATGACCCCATTGTATTTCCGGAAACATTGAATATGTTTAAATAATTCCTGTGTAAATTAAAATATTTTGCATTTTAGATGAAAAGTCGATCAGATCAACCTTAGTAATATATAGCTTATGGTTACTGTATCAAATACATTTGATACTACATGTTTCGCGTTTCAATCATATCCTGTTTGTGGAGCAGAGATTCATTTTCTCCCATTAGATAAGAAGATTACATAAAGATTAATGCATCTTAATAATAAACCTATTTTTCAAAATGGAGATATAATACTTTTAAAAATTGACAAAATTTTCAAAAATTCGCTCGTTTTGTTTATTTTTAAATATTAATTTTTAATCATATAAAACTTATGATTTTTTATTGACAACAGTAGATTTCATAAAGGTGGTATGGGTAACGTCTTAATTAAGTCTTCTGAAAAAAATATTGCACGTATTAAAATATTTAATATGCAATAAGACTTCTAAAAGTTTAAAAAAGCGTTTACTAATGTCAACTTATTTTAAAGTAGACTTTAATTAATAAAAAAGACTTTAATTATTCAATAAGTTCAATATATATACATAATAATTAGAAATTTTTTTAAATATATTTCTTGTAATTTTTTGTACTTAAAAACAAAAATTCCATCATGTAACATGATGGAGTGATTGTTAAAGTTAAAAAGACATTTTTCTTACCCATGAAAATAATGAAAGACTTGCCAGTTCATCATCAAATAAAAGGAATTCTGTCTAATTGTCCAGCGAACAATGG
Organism: Maratus speculifer; assembly: GCA_964019185.1. Taxonomy (NCBI): domain Eukaryota; kingdom Metazoa; phylum Arthropoda; class Arachnida; order Araneae; family Salticidae; genus Maratus; species Maratus speculifer. Next base: position 94,934,773 of record OZ025295.1, read on the forward strand.
CTGATGCTAAGGATATGTTCCCTTATAAAGAAAATCTCATTTATTCTTTCTTATTGTAAGGCTGCAGACACAAAAAGGAGCCAGGAAGTAGTAGTGCCTTTTAAAGTTGGTTTGATAAAGAAAATTGTTTCAAAAAATGAAAATTTCATTTAATTTTTTTTTACAATTCTATAAATGTAAAATTATTAATAACTGCAAAATGACATTAAACGTTTTTAATTTATAAATTATGAAATAATATAATGTGGGATTTTGTGATTATTTAAAAAAAATGTAGAATTTTTTAATTGACTAAAAAATCTGATATGCTGTATTTTTTAAAAGTTTTATTAATATTTAACTATTTCATTCAATTTTTTTACAGAAAAATGAAATATAATTTACGTGAAAGTGATCTTAAATAACATTAATTACTAATAAGGTACCCTGGGGTAATAACGCCACGTTAAGGTTCTAGCAATTTTCACGGCTCAGTTTTAGTTTGTATTTTTCAAACAAATATATGATTTGATACAGCAACTCATTGACTATCTATATAAAAAAAATAATTTAACAGATATGAATACATAAAATGTTATGGCGTGATTTCTTGACCAATGCTATTTGGCGTTATTACCCACCTATATGGGTAATAACGCCATGCAAACAAAACTATGAAATAAGTTGGAATAATTGCATATAGATTGCCCAATTCTAAAAATACAAACTCTCAACTCTAGAAATTGACAAATTGCATCCTAAGCTATTGAAAATGTTAATTTTTTTATGAAAGTGTAAGAAAAATAAAGGTGTGTTGTGGGGAGGGGGGATGAGGCAAAAGAATATCAGACCGTGAGCTTCTTTTTGCTTAAAAAACCGCTTAAATAGAATTATTAGAAACATTGCACAGTTTTAACTGTGTTTACTTGAATCAGTATTTAAGATGTAGCTCGGCCACTGTAGAGAATCAACTGGGGTAAAAATTGCAAGGATTGGCGTTATTACCCCGTTATAGTTATTGCGCTGTACATTTTAAATTACAAATTATCTCGAGAAGATATCCAAAAACTTCAACGACATTTTGAAAGGCCATGAAATGTACTACAAATTTATGTAATTAACAAAGTATTTCCGGATAAAAAAAATAGTCTTCACATCACAAAACGTATCTCGCAAATTTTAGATCAAGCGTTAATTTTAGCTGCTTGTAAAAACATTAAGACCTAAAAATGAAACAAATTAACTTGAAGCTGTTTTTTGCGATTTATATGACTCAAAACACTTCTGCGCAGAACACATGGGTGTCATTTACCAAATTATTTCATAATTATGCAAAATATTAGCACTTGGCGTTATTACCCCAGGGTACCTTATATGCATATAAATAAGTCGATTTAAATATTACTATGCGCACAGACAAAATTAAATGGGGGTATTGATGAACTTGGGGTAATTCAAAACAAGTGTTGTTGCCGCTCATGTGCGATTTGCTGAAATCAAAGTGGTGTACGAATAAAAGGTTGAAGTAAAAGTCTAAAAATAAAAGGTTGTCGACACTTTACGTTAGATTCGTTTGGAATGATTTTTTTAAAAATATGAACTAAAATAATCTTCAGCTTGTATAACATGATGGTGTTAACTGCAGGAGGCAGGAGAGAAATAAGCATGTAAAATTGGCTCCTCCAGGTTTGCATGGAGAAATTTTCATTTAAAATTTTAAATAATTCCAAATTTATAGTGCATGTGGCTGATAATAGTCGGGTTAATTGGCAATAATTGGCAATTATTTAAAATGTTGCTTAAAATAGAAAATAATCATTCAACGCTTCTTTTAGATGTACTTCATGTTATTACCGCAGGTTTGGTCAATCTTAGACTCGTCCGCTACTAGTAGAATAACGTGTGTATTATCTTGTTGATGAAAAATGTTTGTGCTTGAACTCGTTTTCTTATATTTATTTATTTTTGAACTTTGCTGTCTTGTCGCAAGGCAAGATACTAAAAAAGAAGCTGGAAAATGATTTAAAATGAGGAAGGTTCATATGCTAAATATTAAGTCTACAATATGAGTTTACGTAACAGCCATTCTAGAAAGCACGCTAAGAAGTTGCACATCTGGCTAGACGATAATACAGTGTGGTCTACAAAAAAATATTTGTATGTCCTTTTTATATCAAAAATGTTATAAATGTAATTAGAAATTTTTTTATCCATCGCGGAAAATTGTAAAATTTCTTTTCTAATTGGTTCAAAAGTACAATAAATATTTTAACCATTTGGAAAATGTTTGTTGTTGTCGGCCGAGAATAGATATATCTGAAATATAACTGAATTTTTGTGGTGTCCGCATTTTATTTTTCCAGGAATATTACTGTTTAATTCATGGCGTAACATAATATATGGCTGTTACGTAAGCAAAATTTTGATATAATAAAAATGATATTTTTACTGATTTTTATTAACTCAATGCGAAATGTTCAAACATTTTGTTTGGGCAATGAATGTCCGCATTTTATTTTATTTTTTATAGATATTTTTAGACTGCATATAATCAAATAACTGAACTAATTAAATTTTTTGAGAGATGAGTCACATATTATTAAAAATTGGTTTCCTTTTAATTACAAAAAAAAAGTACACTGTTAAAAATATTGTGAAAAATTAGCTCTGATTTTAAAGACTATCAATTTTCTGACAAATGAGCACGCCACATAAACGATTTTTGATTAATTTGATCGGTCAGAAAATATTTATTAAATTACAATTATATATATTTAACTTTTAAAGTATTTATTTCTGTTCTAAAATCTGTGTTTCATGGAATAAAATACAGTAATTTCTAATTATAAGTGACATTTTAAAGCTTCATAAAATGTATGTTTTATATTTCAACTCATTATTTGTCGTACGTAGTCGATTTTATGAAAAACATGAAATTTTCAATGAGTGTTTTATACTAAAAATATATAAAGGACATTTTAAATGTTTTAATTATTTAATGAATATCATTGGTAAGAAAAACGCATTTTGTGTGTTACAAAACTCAGAATTCTTTAATTACGCACATTTAAATAAAACAATAAAGAAACTTATGCCACACAAGAAATTAAAAGTTTAATACTGAAAAGAAGTATGATGTTGTATACTCTATCCTCTGATCATAAATCTAATACTAACACAAAAACTAGGCAGAATTCTTAAATTTTAAGTAGTTAATCATATAAAAATCATTGCTTTAGAGATAAAAATGTCACTGGAGGTTAAATTGTACTTATTTGAGCGTAGGAACATATTGTATGTATAATGATATTCATTCAGATTTTGGAGAAAGGAATGCTATTGAAAAATAATAAATTATGAAATGCACAATCGAAAATATGATAATCCACAAAAAACAAAGATATCAAACAAGTATCCAAAAAATTAAATAAAAAGCTAAAGATCATTCTGAATAAAAAAAAAAAAAAAAAAAAAAAAAAATTACAAGAATATAATTACTGCAGTGATCTCTATAAGACATGTATTAACACTTTGCATACATGAAAATAACCACTGGATGTAGTAGCAATGTTAACTTTTAATCCGAAAGATACACAAAAGCTGCTAATGCAAAGATCACTGTAATGCATGTATGAGCCCTCTGCGCACATGGAAAGAAAGCGAAAATCACTCGATGCAGCGACCTCTACTTATTGGAATCTGATAAATACATGAAAATTATTTAATGTAGCATTTACTATATCGGTTGTATAACTACTTCCCGTGCATGAAAACAAAAACATGTATGCATCAAGCTCATTATACTAGAATTATGAAAATACATAATGGTCTTTAATGGAATGATCATTGTATTGGATTTATGAAAATCATGCACATAGCAAGAAAAAAATTCAACAATCACTAGCCTCGTCGCAATATTATCCAAGTATATACGCGAATATTTTTATTGCAGTGGTTAGTGTACCGGATGTATGAGATCTTCACACACATAAAAAGCAGGAAAAAAAAAGCCCGTCCCTCTCCCCCCCCCCCCCCAAAAAAAAAAAATCACTGCATACAGGAAATAAGTGGTATTGAAATCCAAAAAATGCACGAAAAAAACATTTTTGCCGCGATCACTATATTGCATGTATGACGATTTCGCGTACATTAAAACAATATATATATATATATATATATATATGTGACGATTTAAGGAGAACTCGAATTATTTCCACTGGTTTAAAAAAAACACACAGTCATGGCAAGCGAGGGAAAAAACAAAATAAATAAATAAATGTAGATGATCCAATAATTAGTCATGGGCTGCTGTAAATTCATTTATTAAATTCGTAATAATGAGGAAAGAAAAGCTCCTTTTGCAAAAATTCCATCATTATTTCAGTGAGCTGTCCTCATCGAAGAAGCAACCTAAGAAATCTTCTTTTTCATCTCGAGACTTCCACCTTTTTAAACTAAAAAGAAAGTTCTGGAACATTCTGTAACCTCAAACCATCATTCTTTTATGTAAACAGAATTCTTGTCCAGCTACGAGATTATTTTCCACAAACGATAAATTTATTTAAAAAAAAATATTATTTAACCAATTTATAATTGAATCGGGATTTTTTAGGCAGACGACTTTTATAAATGATTAATTTTAAGAGAAAAAGAAAAGAAATGAATTTATTAATATGCACACATCAAAGGTTGACGTAGGAAAAATAAATAGATAAAATAAAATAATGATATTTTTGAAAAGTATGGGTTTGGAATAAATTTAATAAGACTTTCTTAAAAAGGGTTGATAAAAACATAGAAGAAATCAGTTTTATTTGGAATATTAAGAAATAAAGTTTTAATTAAGAATATTTTTAATTTAGAGCCATCTTTTTAAATTTACGCATACTGGAATAATGTTTTTTAAGGCAAATTAAGAATTTATATCGTCTGCATAAGGATTAACAGATTAGATTTAGAAACAAGATTTTAATTTAATAATTTGAAGTAAGTACGGAACATTATTATAAGAAAATTAAGATAGTATAAAGATTAGTTTTGGAGAAAAAATTTTAAATTTGTAATATTATCCCCCCTCCCCGAAAATTTGTATGAAATTGATAGTTAAATAAAACTACAAGTTCAGACAACAGAAATATAATAATTTAGAAAAGTTAAATTTTGGAATAAAACTGTCAAACTCAGGATGCCAAGAGATGGAAGAAAAGAAAATTAACGCAATATAAAAAATATTAGCGATTAAAATAAAATAGTTAAGAGAAAATAATTCTGAATTAAATTTAGGTAGGAGCATTTCCCTGAAAGAAATACAATAATGTTACAACATCACTTACCATTTGTAAGTGCATAGGAGATAATACATATAATAACAGTAAATAAGTTATGAATATTAATAAGCAAGAGATAAAAATATAATAAAAACAATAAAAATTCGTTCTCATGGAAGTTTAAATAATTACAATGACTTAATGCATAGTTTATTTTAAATAAGTCCTTTAAATGAAACAAGTCTTTCAATAGTATATATAAAAGAGTCTTTTCCAATGTTCTCTGAATACAGTCTCTTTAATTAAAAATCTTCAAACCTAGTTTAATCTTTGGTTTTAATGTTATGTTGGATCCAACATCTTTCAGTAATATATCAATTTTTCAATAATAAATAGCATCACTCTCAATATCAATAATAAATAATATAGAAAAATTTAAATAATAACAATAACAACAATAATAAGTAATAGTATAATAAGACACCATATCCTAATATTTTTCAATAAGAGTATAATTAATACTAAACTTCGTTATAGAAATCATAATAATAATAATAATAGTAAAACAAGAGTATAATCAAAAGAAAATATCACTATTTGTTTATTATTGATAGGGAAAATATTGGTTGAGGATAAAAATAATTACATAGCAACTAAATAATTTTCTTATCTTCTAATAGCATAAGAAAGTATTTTTTGCTAGCCGAAAGTATAAATAAAAAAAAAAAAATCATAATAACTCCAAAATCCAAATAAAATTAAATCTAACTATTTAGAAAATGGACTCTCAACCAGTATTTCCTTACAATAATTCCTCTCTGATACTCTTTTACAAAATTGTCAAATTTGGTTTTAAGTTTTCAAATGCCAAATGTAGAATAATGTTTTATCTACACATGGTTTATAAACTTTAATAATAAAATACAATAGGAATAAAAGGTGTCATTCTTAATTGAGAAATGGAAATAAAAATAGTGTGCTTTTTTGAAAAACTTTTAATATCTGTAGTTTTCACAATCACTGAAAATCACATATTATATTATAGGTTTGAGTAGAATCATTAGATTTTATAACTGTTATAACATAAATATCTGCTGAATAAATAGAATAACACTAATGTCAAATACATAAGTAAATATAGTTAGACTTAAACACCCTTAAAATTAATTTATCAACATCAATTTGAAAGCTTTTACAATCAAAGTGTTCACCTTATGCCTGCATAAGGAGCCCAATTTAACCCCAAAAACTCCCAAAAACAAGTAATATTCTTGTAGGCCTCCAAGAACATACCTGCTAATGTTGAAAATTATGGTGATAAAATATTTAAAGAATAAGAATTAAAACTTAATCTACTGTCTTGACTTTAGTTTGATCTAGTGATTGTGATTGTATCTGAGGTTTTGTTGTTTTTTTGGGTTGCTCATGAAACAGTTTAAAATCTTCTGGTGAAAAATAGGGTCTTAATTTAGAAACATGCACAATAATGGAATTCTGTCCTGTCTCATAATTAAATTTATCTATTTCATAAGTTACATCAGAAAGTTTATTTATAATTTTATATGGTCCAGAGAAAGTAGGTTCTAATTTTCGAGTGTTAGCGTATTTAAATTCTTCATAAATTACAGAGTCTTGTATTTTTAATGGGCATTCGACAAAATTTCGATCATAGAGTCTTTTACTTTTAAGGTGAAATTCATGAGTTCGCGCTTTCGCAATTTTGAGGGCTTTGTCTACTGGTGTTGTACACATTTTAACTGCCTCACACAGAACCATTACCCACCTTTTTAAAAATCTGAATCAAAATTATCGCGAAAATTATAACTATATTTAGCTGCTAACTTTAACCAGAAATTTTATCTAATAAAACAGAAATTGTAAATATCATAGATATACCTTAAATTGGGATCAACTTTTAATTCTATTATTTTATAGATCATAAACAGATTCAAAAATTTTAACTATAGGTAATTTCTTACTTAAAATCACAAAATTTACTGACAAAATTAATCATATTTTTCAGTCAAAATTCTAGCAACAGCCTTGCACAGTTCCATCTTTCTTACTGAATTTAAATAAATTATAAGAATCCGGGAACCAAAGCTCACTGTAACCAGAAATTCTAACAAATAAAATGAAAAACATAAATGTTAACTTAATTTTCAGCTCAAATGTCTAGTTGTAGGAACATTATCATGAAAATACTGCATTCTGAGAATAGTTCTTGATAACAAACAAATATCAATAAATTAGAAAATGTACCTTTTTAAAAAATAACTTGAGCTTCTAAGTTCTTTTATACTTCATTATTATTACGAACTTATCGTTAAACGTGCATAAAAATATCATAATAATCTTAATAAGTAACAGTAAATATCTTAAGAACATCATACTCCTCAATTAAATCCTTACGAATAAAAATATTTCAATCATTTTTCATAATCAATTCAATCAATCAATTTTCATTTTTCAATTCATATTTCAAATAAGACTCAAAGAAAAACAAAACAATAAATAAATAAACCTCACAAATAGAGAATAAACAATCTACACAAATGCTTAAAAAGGATACAAATAATATTCAATTAATTTGAAATAACTCACTCTTAAAAAGAATTTCTCAAGATGATCCTAGGAGAGACAATAATAACGAAAATTATGAAAGTAAGTAGCAATCGGCGTTCAATTGTCTCTAAACGTTTTTTTTTTTTTTTTTTTTTTTTCTTGTCATTACTACCAGTAATATTTAAAGTCAATGATCGCATATTTGGGCCGCAACAAGATGAATGGCGCTTCTATTCCTTATTAAATCCAATTCGAAATCACCAGGTCTCAAAAATTTATCATTATGACCAAAATATCAAGCTTCAGGAATTCACGAGAAGTCGATTTTCGGCGATTCACAAACCTATCATCATTTCGTTCCACAGCCGATTTCATTAGCAAGCCGAAAATACCATATAGAATGTTCTTCAATCGAACTTCGGCGATAGCATGCTTTTCTTCGTTCCATCTCAATTTTCTTTAAATATCCAAAAACGGCAGCACAGATAAATAATCCTGTCGACTTTTCGATTAGTTGTGACGATTTAAGGAGAACTCGAATTATTTCCACTGGTTAAAAAGAAACACACAGTCATGGCAAGCGAGGGAAAAAACAAAATAAATAAATAAATGTAGAAGATCCAATAATTAGTCATGGGCTGCTGTAAATTCATTTATTAAATTCGTAATAATGAGGAAGGAAAAGCTCCTTTTGCAAAAATTCCATCATTATTTCAGCGAGCTGTCCTCATCGAAGAAGCATCCCAAGAAATCTTCTTTTTCATCTCGAGACTTCCACCTTTTTAAACTAAAAAGAAAGTTCTGGAACATTCTGTAACCTCAAACCATCATTCTTTTATGTAAACAGAATTCTTGTCCAGCTACGAGATTATTTTCCACAAACGATAAATTTATTTTTAAAAAAATATTATTTAACCAATTTATAATTGAATCGGGATTTTTTAGGCAGACGACTTTTATAAATGATTAATTTTAAGAGGAAAAGAAAAGAAATGAATTTTTTAATATGCACACATCAAAGGTTGACGTAGGAAAAATAAATAGATAAAATAAAATAATGATATTTTTGAAAGGTATGGGTTTGGAATAAATTTAATAAGACTTTCTTAAAAAGGGTTGATAAAAACATAGAAGAAATCAGTTTTATTTGGAATATTAAGAAATAAAGTTTTAATTAAGAATATTTTTAATTTAGAGACATCTTTTTAAATTTACGCATACTGGAATAATGTTTTTTAAGGCAAATTAAGAATTTATATCGTCTGCATAAGGATTAACAGATTAGATTTAGAAACAAGAGTTTAATTTAACAATTTGAAGTAAGTACGGAACATTATTATAAGAAAATTAAGATAGTATAAAGATTAGTTTTGGAGAAAAAATTTTAAATTTGTAATATATATATATATATATATATATATATGTATGTATAAGTATATATATATATATATGTATATATGTATATATATATATATATAAGTATACATACATATATATATATATATATATATATATATATATATATATATATATATATATATATTAGATGCAGGAACCTTGTTGTTTGCAATCCAGTCTCAGAAGTATACGAATTTCATATCGCGAACTACATGCAGAATGTAGAAAAGCATCGCGCACTTGGAGAAAATTTGAAAACGTCACTGTATGCAACAATTTCTTTACATTGAAATGCAAAGAAAAATAAAGCAAAAATTCTTAATTTAGCATAGTAATCTCGATAATTTCATGTTAATTGCTTGAAAATTGTATATATATACTTTTACGAAGGCACTCCAAAGACTCCTCTCCCCCCTCCCTCCCCCAAAAAATCTTTTGAAAGACATTCTATATTTTTGTTATAATTTCATATGTTATAATTTCAGTGGATTCAAGACTAAGGAGGGCCTAATGTATGGAGTTAAAAAAAAGTCCTTCCGGCAGTACCGGAGAAAGGGGTAGCTTTCATATACTTTAATTATTTATGTATTTTAAATTAAGCTGTATTATTCAAATATACAAAGCTCAAATTAGTGCAAACTCGTTATATGAGATTGAATAATAGTTTTTATCAATACTAAACATTAATGAGAATTTTTTTAATTAGTCATCTTTTATTCAAGCTGGTTTTATTTTAAGCAATTTATAAGCTCACGAAATTCCACGATATCATGAAGTGTTTGCCATTTTAAAACAACATGATGGATAAAACAAATCATAGAGGTTGGTTGAAATTCATGTACATATGCACACTCACATCGAAATCGATTAATATCTACGAGTGCTGTCACGGGCAATTTGATTTTTTAAAAAACTATTTTTTAATTCCACATCTAAAATAGCTGAATAACTGATTGTATAATGCAGCCATTCTTTAAAATATAGACAAAATAAAAAGTGTTATGGAATCTTTGTTTTAAGTTCTAACAAATAAAAGAAAAATATTTTTCAACTTTTAATTTTTTCGCATTTTATTTTAAATTATTTTTTTTTATTTTTTAGATTACCGATGATGCTGCTCAACGAACTCGGTCGAAACATTTGTATGTGTTGTACAAGCAAAGTTTCACTCAAATCGGTTCATATATATATATATATATATATATGTCAACATTTGAACGGAGGGTAGTTTTGGGGTCTAGGGGTCATGATCGGTGAAAATATACCAAAATTTCCCGGAAGTGCATTTCTCTGGACGCTTGAAATAGGTAGCTTTTTACATTTCATAATGAAAGCTACGTAATATTGAAGCATTAAAGTAATTGATAATTGAAGTATATTTATTTATTTTACTCATTTAATCTCAAAATTAAACTGTTTGGATAAGATCATGCAATATCTGCATTTTTGTAATGATATAAAACAAGTTTTAAATCTGAAGTGTCATTTAAATCATTAAAAGATATTTCAAAAATTAAAATCTTAATCGAATTTCAAAGAAATAAAATACAATTTAATTTACTTTAGTTCATTTCTTCATGTAATAGTTAATTGTTTTGTAAGTTCTTTATATAATAAATTGTTTTTCTTCATCTCAATTGCAGGGGCAGATTTATTCTTTTAATGGAGGACCTCTTCACCACGCCTTTCACCAATGAGCTGTCTCCCTGGAGTAATTTCCTTCTCATTCGTTACTTGCTATGTAACTACTTGGACAATCCATCCTCAAATAACTATTTCTGCAGCAACAGAATAAAAAATCAGAAGTATAATATTTTCATTTAGATCACTTTTTCAAGAATAAGTTACATATAAAATGGGATACTTTAATATAAATAGGAGGAATTATTGTATGTTGCACATGATTATATTTGCTTTGATATTATGTAATGAATAGAAACTTTGAAGAGTAGTGTTTTTTCATGGTACATCGTTTATGACTTAGGGAATGGAAATTATTATGCTAAGTATGAATTATTTATTCAGATGTTTACAAAAGCAGTAGTCTCGGAATTTTCATTTCTAATGCACATTTTATGAGCACCTACAGATAAAAATGCAATCAAATTTAATTATTAATGTTATAGAAAATACTCACTGCAATATTGCAATTGCAGTATTGATACTTTTATGGTGATAAATTGCCAATATATTTTCCATTCCCATTTTCTTATTACGCTTATTTCATGAATAGTATAAATTTTCCGTTCATTTCATTTTAAAGTAATTGATTTCAACTAATTTCTTGATACCTTTAAAATATTACTTTACCTTGGATTTTTTTTTTTTTTTAATTTTGAACAGTTTTGGCTTGAAAAAGTAAAATGTGTTGCAAATTGTATAAATAATTATGAAAACAAACCTGGTGAATGTTTATGTTTATTTTTACGAATAAATATTGCCCATGTGTCGTATATGCTCCGAGGTACGTAATTGGCGTGGGACAAATGGCACCAAATGGTAGCCATATAATTGTTATTGTAAATTGTTTTAATTGACAATTATTATTTATTCATTTTTATTTCAGTTTTGAGGTAATAGAAAATGTTTCGTTTATCACTTTATTTTATTTGCATATTGAAATAAAAATATAACGTGCTATTATAGCATGATACATGTAATTGATAATCTGAAGTGATGTTTTGGTCAAACTGGTATAAAATATCTAGATAAAACCAGTGTTTGTATAGCATCTGTTCAATAAATGTAAACATTTCATCTGTGTATAATAATATCGTTGTTTTTATATTTCACTTACTTCTATTAGTATATAAAGATAAAAAAGTGTCTTGTTTATTTAAAATAAATTGTATAGAGTCTATACAGATGCAGACAGACAAAAAATTTTCCAATTAATTGTGAATTATGTTTTCTTTAATTCTATGTACAAACATGGTCTTAGGGAAATCAAAAAACATTACAATTTTTTATTATGAACACCTAATCTTTTTATCATCTGCAAAGACCGAGTCGTAAAGAATTGTCTAATGTTTTGTTTACGACATGATATTTCCTTTTTTATTTTTTATTTTATTTTTTTTAATTTTTAATTAGTGTTATATGGCCAATGATATAAAAAAAGTTTTTAAAATAAAATAGGTTAATTCATTTAATTTTATCTGAAAGATATTATTCATTGCGGATAATCTAATATTTTAAACCTCTATCTTCGGCAAAAAAACAATATTAGTACAGTAATGCTTGCTTATATTTTCTACGTCAATACAAAGGTAAAAAAAAAATATATAATGTATGTCCCCAAAACACTCTGAGGCCACTGACCAGGCACCTACCTACCGGGATTCTGCCCAGTTTAGAGGGTTCGGTTGCCTAGACAGAGGGGCGGAATTCCCCTGATTGCCGCTTGGGGCGATCTACATAGACAAGTGCCGAGGTCGGCTGATTGTGGCTAACTGTTGCTGAACTAAATAGTTTATTGCCTAAGTGAAAGTACTGAGTTTGGTGCCGCACATCACTCCCACTCGCCGTGCCGGGTGAAATGGGGCTGGAGCTAAAATGTTAGAGCCGAAACGGTGGCACGTCCTTAGCAGACATCAAGGGGGACAATTTTGAGGGAGATTTAAAAAAATAAATAACCAGACCTAAAATGGCCGAAATGCTAAGTAGTGCCAAAGAAGGGAGAATTTGGGGCCGAAATGCAAGGCAGTAGAAACGCTGCTGGTGGTGACGAGATCTCGCCTTTCTACCGTACCCCCCCCCCCCCAAAAAAAGTGCTCCAAAGCTGTCCCATTGGAGCGGGTCCGGTAGCTCATGCGGACAGAGTCCAAATGCACCTAATAAAGAGGCGTACTGTCACTAAAAAAAGATCAAGGGAAAAAAACGAAAAAGAAAAACCCCGAACACGTTTCGGACCGCACAGAGTCCCTTGAGTCTCTGCGTCGATGAGGTCAACATGTGCGGTTCGGGGTATGTGGGCTAGTAGGTTGCTTCCCATTGCTCTTCGGACCACACAGGGTCCCTTGGGTCCCTGCCTCAATGAGGTCAACTTGAAAGCCTGAGAGGCGTTAGCCCACTGGGGAGGGGTTCCAGAATGGTGTCGGACCGGGCAGAGTCCCTTCAGTCTCTGTGTCTATGAGGTCAACATGTATGGTTCTAGTGCAGTGGACTTGAGAGGTGCTCCCGAATCTCTTCGGACCGCACAGGGTCCCTTGAGTCCCTGCGTCGATTAGGTCAGCTTGAAAGTTTCGGGAGCCAAGTCCTAGGGAAAGGAATCCTGGAAGGTAAATGGGTTAGTAACATTGCTATTGTTTACAGTACTGCTTACCTGAAAAATCTATTAACGTTAAGCTTTTAAGTTTTAACTGCTGTCTATTGGCTTTTATTAAGATGAAGATTACATAGATAACTTTATAGACTGTTGGATGAATGGCTGAACTTGTGGCTTGAGTGGCTAAGCTAAGATTACAGTTGGACTTAATAAATAGTATTAAAGGGGCCTAATTTCATTAAGGGCCCTTACTAAGAAGGGATTAATGGCTAAAAACTTATACAAAAAAGGGGGATAAAGGTAGAAATTAAATTAACACTAATGAAGACAACCTATAAGATAAAAAGGTGTGACTAGACGACTAACTGAGTTTTTCAGATTATAATAATTATTAGCTAGGGGGCAGATTAAGAACTAAAAATTAGGAAGAGAGCAATTAATCAAACTTAGCTGGGGGAGTGATTATGAATTAGGTAGAGAACAAAATTAAAGGCTGACAGATTGCTGAGACCCTAGGAGGAGATGAAGGAGACTATTTATAGGTGAGTGAAAGCATGTATGCTCGAGACCCACCCCTAAGAATGACAGGTTGGGTTTCATTTCATACCCAACCCCGTGGCTGCATGCCACCCGTGCTCACTAGTAGAGGATAGTAAACTGTGTGCCTGCACACGAGCTGCCATCTAAAACTGCTCTCATTTGGCAGCCGACGTGGAGTCCCTTCTAGCTCCCGCCCCTGGCTTTACTCCTCGTGTGCGCAGCACTAGAAGAAGTGGAAGGATGTTGGGAAGTTTGTTGTTTGTTAAGGGGGTTGGGGAGAACGGAACTTCAGTAAGGCCTTCCATGTCGCCCCTAATCGGGCCGCACCTACCTTGCGTAGCCCTTAGGTCGGCTTGGTGCGGTTTCGGGCTAGGTGTCCCGCAGGCATTTTTTAGAAAGAATCACGTTTTGAGCACCTTATCGCCAGAGCAACGCTTGGCACGGAGATGAATTCAATGCTCGCACCCTTTCTTCTTTGTGACGTCATACGCGTAGCAAATGGCAGCCCTTTCCTCTTCCTTCTGCTAAGAGAAAGAGATCGTGCTTATTGTTCATTTGTTTTTCTGTAAATGTTATCAAGAGGAAAATATATAGTATGACGGTTGTTTACAATTAGAACATAGCTTGAAACAAAAAGCTTTTTCAGATTAAAAGCTTTAAATATCATAGAACATCTAATTTAAACATAAGGATTTTTTTTCAGTTTAAAAATCTTTTTTTATTTTCGTAATTCGCTATGTTTGAAGAAATTGAGAACTTAATTAAAAAGAGTAGTAAAGATTCTCTTGTAATAAATATAAGTCTATTGATCAGGTTTTTTAATGACACATTTGAGTTTATTTTGTATTGCTACTGAATCAATTTATTTTGTGTGTCTGTTTGTTATTAAGCAGCATAATTAAGTGGCGTATTGAGTGCGTTAATAAAACATATTTAACTTAAATAATTCATTAAAATTAATTGTTTTTAATTTACTTTCGATTATAAGTTAATAAAAGCAAGTTAAAACTAAAATCAATTCGATTATAAATAGATTGAACGATAAATCATAAATTATTTAGCTGCATCCTGCAATTCGCTATGTTCGAAGAAATGAGAACTTATTTTTTTAAGAAAAATAAAAACAAAAGATTTCTTGTAATAAACATAATTCTATTGGTCATGTTTTTTATAACACATTTGAACCTAGTTTTATTTGTTTTGCTACTGAAGTAATTTATTTATTTTTATTTAAGTTTTGTATGTGTGTGTTTGTTTTTAAAGCAACATAATTGTGTGGCTTGTTGTGTGCATTAATGAAACATGTTTTCACTGAAATAACTCATTGAATCTTGTGTTTAATTTAATTGCGATTAGAAGTTAACTAGCTGTTACCCGTGACGTCGTTCACGTAACATTAAAAAGAAAAAGATAAACGCTTTAATTAAACAAAACGGTTCATTAACAATAATTTAAAATATATGTAACATTTATCTTATAGAAGGCTATGCAGTAGTTTTTTTATAGGGGACTTAAAGAACTCAGTCAAATAAAAAGAAAATGTGTTAGATGATATGAACAATCGCGAAAATGAAATTGTAACCACTTATACTGTAGAACAACTGTAACGCACCCCAATTGTTCAGAAATCATGTTGTAGTGCATTTCAGAATTCCATATCAAAGAAAGAAAAATCATGTGTTAAACCTAGGTAATAAAAAAAATATCCAACATTTCCATAATGCATAACTTCACCGGGACATTCTTTTCTGCAGCTGTGTATATGATCTATGTGTTTGTAAATATTCTAAATACAATGTTAAAATTTTGCTTAGTGAGAAAAAGTATAACGAATATTAAAATTCACCTTTAGCAATTTCTAATTATTGACAGAAACTTGATTGAATTCTTTTTTACAGTCCTGTATATTACGTGCAAATATGTATACGATCGCATATTTAGTTTAAATTATTCAAGCAAAAAATCCGATTCAAATTATTGAATTCATATTTTCGGGAATCGCTATTGCACTGGTGACCAATCCAGTTTATTGTATAGTCCGATACATGATTTATTTAAATTCTACAAACATCTCTTATTATATCAAATGTAGCTGAACTTCAGGATGCATTAGTTTTCCAAATACATACGATAATTGAAAAAGCTCTTCAGCAATCTTTTCTAATAGACCATACTTTGGATACAATATCTGAGATCTGGACACAGGTCCAAAATATTTTATGCGTCTCTGTAAATGAACAACAAATGTGATGCAAATGATACTTAACTGCAAGCTTATTGTAGTAAATTTCAGTATTTATCATTGTATTGATTATCTCAGTATATTAATTTCATCATGTTTGAAATAGCGCAACGCAATTAAAATAAGCTGGGAATATTTTTTTTTCTCCGTAGACTATTATATTACCGAACATTTTTCTGCAATCTTGTAAGTGAATGTTAAATCTTTTCACCCCATTTTCTACAGAAATCCTATTTTAGTGCACTTCAGAACCTGATATCAATTTCAATATTTTTAAAATAACCTTAATAAAATAACATTATTAAAATACGTTGCAAAAGGTTTTTCTTCACAGACCATAATATATTGAAATACTTTTGAGCTCCCTGTACGCACACTATAAATACTACATTTAACATATTCGATAGTAACCATGTTTTTCTGAACCTTAAAAATGCATGTAAATTTCATTACATTTAAAATTATGTAACATTATCAAAAGACACCACAAATGATTTTTTTCGCCTTAGACCATAATGTAAAGTTTCCTTTTGAGTGCTCCTGTGATTCAGCTATTATTGCTACCTGGTCCATTTTCAATGCCGCATATGCTATGGTAAATCTCAATAACGTATGTTATTTTCGTATGAATTCCACTATATTTACCCAAGTTGAAAAACGGACAGACAGGCGACAGACCCCAGACACTCGGCATCCGGTATACAGACAGGTTGAAGTCGTAAACACTTTTAGACCATGTTAGAAAGTGTCAAAAAGCGGGTAGTTTCCGTAAAAAGAAAAAAAAAAACAGTGTTAGGAAAAATGTACTACAAAACTGTGTTTTAGGTGGCATTTTTGTACAATTTGTACATATATGCTCTGCATACCATAAAAATTTATAGAAATTTATTATAAAAAACATTCTTAAAAGTGACAACATATTTTTACTTTTTAAGAGCTAAAAAAATGTGCAATTAATATCCATTTACAAACCTGTTTCCAGTACACTTTGAGCACGTTATGCCAAATTGAGATATTGACTGAGGGAATGTATTTTCTCACAATTACATTAAATCTTTAGATTTTAAGCCCGAAAGTGCATTTTTAAAGTGATATTTATTTATATTTTCAGAATTGAACAATTTTCAGAATTAACACATAAAAATATTTTTTTTTGATTAGTTGAGCTTTTCTTACTTTCTAAAAATGATAAAAAGTTTTTTCATTGATCATTACGTCATTTACGATGTGTATAAATTATTAATATTTTCTAGTCGTTTAATATTTAACCTTTAAAAAAACTTATTTCATTTTAAAATTAAATATTAACCACGCTCAGACGATAAACTTAATTTTCTTTAAATAATAAATTTTGATATCATAATTCAATTTCATTTCATTGCAACATCAGAGATATTTATTTTATTTTCAATATGTGACGTCACAGTCGTCTCTTTTTAGCACTTACTCAAAATTACATTGTGTTATTAAAAATGAAAACTTGAAAACTTATACTTTGTTTCATATATGACGTTACATTGATATTTTTAAAATTCTTAAAGGAAAGTATTCCTCTGACGTCACAATTGGTAAAAAGTTGAATTTTATAGCCTCGAACCGAAAGAAAGAAAAAGGTTCATTTTGATTATGGATTAATATCTGGAAGAACTACTAAAATATTTATATTCTTGTAAAGTGTGAAGTTATGTTCTTGTAAAGTCTTCTAAGTGTAAAAGAAATTTTATATAATCGTTTGCGTGATATAAGAAGAAAAACAGTATTCCTCTGACGTCACAATTGGTGAAATTGCGGTTTTTAATCTCGAATCGAAAAACAGAATAGAGTCCATTTATTTATTTCATTTTATTTTATCACGTGAAAATCTTTCAGTTGAAAATTAATTACAGAAGAGAAATAATTATTCCGGTTTTTTTATTTTTTTGGCAAAGAAAAAAGAAAATAATTAAATATTATGGAAAATTTTTCAATTTATTCTGTATGAAAAATAGTAAAATATTGAATTATTAAGAAAAATATTTGAATAAAATAAATAAAAATTAGCCTATGTTCATTTCAGGCCAATAATTTACCTATATACAAAAATTCAAAGACATTAATCCATCCGTTTTGAAGCCAAGTTCATTCCAATTTTCGGACACACTTTCACATTTATAATATATATAAGGATAATAAGTTGAAACAAAAATCAATTCGTTATAATTAATTTGAATGATAAATCACAAATTTTTTAGCTACACCCTGCAATTAAATCAATAAGTTAAAATAATAGCGAGTTGATGTTTGAAATTAAATCAATAATTTTTAATGCTTTTAAATCTTTTTCATTATTTAAGTTGTAAAAAAAACAATGGTCTGCCCCTAGTGCACAAAATTTAAAATTTTACAGTTTTTTGTTTTAATTTCTATTATTTTTAATATTATTTCGTCCTAATTGTTTTAATTATTAATTTGAAATAGCAATTCAACATAATTAAATAAATCATCTAAATTCCTCTCTCCAATGAAATCCCCCCCTCTCTCCCCACACACACCATTTTTCGTCATTCTGCATTCATTATTTGTTAAGTTTCTGTGGCAATAAAATAATGATCAGTCGTTTCAGGCATTTCCCGATTCAGAATTTTCTCTTGTACACCCCTTCGTCAACAGCACTTTTAAGAAATCTTCTGCCCTATTTATTACTTTGAGGTAATTATAAATAAAGAGCCAATTATTCAATTTTTGTCCCTCCCCCTCCTAAAAAAAAGCTTGTTTTTGTTTGATTCCCACCAAATGTTAAATATCCCAAGCTTTTAATTTTTCTATTTGTTAATTTGCTTAAATTGATAAATTTAACTATTTAAATTACAATTCCTCATTATCATATACAGTTAAAAAATTTCCCTAATGATTTTATTTGTTACTTTAAAGTAAAAATTTTGAAGTCAAATTTGAAGTATTTCTGTAAACGATCCCTTCGGTGTAGGTAAGTTCCGAGAATATTTTCTTAAAATGCTCGGTCTCAACATTTCAGCAAATATCAGTTAATAAAACAATTTGTTTCGAAGACTATTTCTTCTCATCTAAAACACAATATTCAAAATACTCTTTTAATTTAGACAAGATTTTGATTCTAAAATACGATAGATCATCTGCCGCCATTTTGGAAGGAAATCAAAACAAAACGACTATTTGCGTTTGGCGATTCAGCTAGCTGAACGTTCTCGTTTTCGCCAACTCGCCGAGGCTGGTGTTCAAAACGTGATTCTTTCCGAAAATGCGTCCCGCAGTACCAGTGTCCGGCTAGCGCTACCCGGTCATGAGCAACCCTTCCAGCCCTCCTGAGTCCTTGGAGTTAAAAGTGATAAGTGTTGGGATGGTTCTCCTCTCAGTGCCGATCTGTCCTAACAGCTAACACTGATAAAGAGGGAGCTAATGAAGTTAGTAAGAATGCGCTATAACGAGTTATAGTTACACTACAAGCCAATTTATATAGGAATGTTAAAAAAGCTTTTAAATTAATAAAAAAAATAAATAGTAAAATTTGAATTGAGATGGGGAATAATTAATGGAATTACACAAATTATCACTCTTGCCACGAGCTGCCGTCAGTTTAAAATAACCTTTGTACTAACTTCTAATTATCCAGAAAGTTCATTAACCCAAACTCTCCCCATGAATTCCTTTTTATTTTTTTTATGTCTTATGTTGTTTAATTCTGGACGGACATGCAGTATGGCGGGGGCGGGTGAAGATTTTTGATTCGTCATAATGTGCAGCTTGCAGATCCGTGATGTCTTTCGACGTGCTTCCAAGAATATTATTTCGGGACACCTGTTTCGGGCCAAGGATACTGCTGATACTGCACAACTACCGCATACTGCTGAAAACATAAGCCATATCATTTTTTTAACATTTTATAATTTTTTTATTTTTGACCGTAGGGTTTTAGACCTAGGTCATTTTTCTTTTAAGAACAAATCGGACTGACAGGCAGTGCCGGAGGCGGGTGAAGCTTTTTACTGTGTCATGGTGTGCGACTTGCAGATCCGTGATGTCTTGCGACGCATTGCAGGAAGTTCCTGCGGAGCACCTGTTTCGGGCCTTGGATACTGCTGATATTGCACGACTACCGCACACTGCTGGGACATAAGACGAAAAAAACTATTTTATAATTTTTTTCGTGGCGATAGGAGATCCTAGGCCTTTTTAGCTCACAGGCTATCATAGCCTGAGAGCTTATGTGCCCGTCCGTTCTGTATGTACGTTCGTACGTTTGTACGTGCGCAACGCGATAACTCATGATAAAAATATCGGATCCACTTGAAATTTTGTATATAGGTATATCCTGATAAGGCGCTTCCCTGATTAGTTTTTTGAGTTCATTCGACTTGTATAAGAGGGGGAACGAGGGACTCATGTCCCTCCCCTTAATTGATAGAAACGGGATTTTCATGCAGAATTAACAGTTTTCGTTCAAAATTCAGATATAGGATCATTCTGATGAGGCGATTCCGTGACTGTTATTAGGTGTTCATTGAATAAGTATAAACAGGGGGAACGGGGGTTGTAATGCCCCTCCCCTTAACTTGTATAAATGGATTTTTCAAGCAGAATTGTCAGATTTCGTTCACAATTTAGATATAGGATCATTCTGATGAGGCGAGTCCGTCGCTGCTATTAGGCGTTCATTGAATAAGTATAGACGGGGGGAACGGGGGTTCTAATGCCCCTCCTTTTAACTTGTATAAATGGATTTTTCAAGCAGAATTGTCAGATTTCGTTCAAGTCTCTGAATAGTTTTGGAAGTTTAATGGTTAAGTATAAAAGAGGGGAATAACTCCTCTTAAATTATATAAATGCTAAATGGGTTTTTATTAAGAATTATCCGATTTGCTCTGAATTTTGGGTATAGATTTTTTATATGATAAAGCATGTCCTTGATAATTTAGGAGGTTCAATGATTAAGTATAAAAAAGGAGAAAGGGGAGAGCTGTTTCCTCTTCTTAATTTTTTTCGAACGGAATTAACGAAAATACAAGGCTGTAATGTACAATTAGTATGCGTAGCCTGTGAGCTCAATGCCATCAGTTTAACTGGGCGATATTCTTTTTATTTAAGTTTTTATTATTTTTTTAAAAAACATAAAATAATATAACATATAACACAAAATGCGCGCGGGTACATGAAGGATTAATGACTGGAGTAAAGGATTGCGTGGTTTTTTTATTTTGTGGTCATTTGTCTGTGTGTTCTGACGTATGAGTGACGTGATGTTGTCGCAGTTGTCTTGGAGCCACCTGATTATCATTTTTGCCTTTCTTTTTACGTGTTTGCTGTTAGCTAGTTGTTTATGCCATAGTTTTTCGTTTTCTGTTGTTATGTTTGCTAGGTGGTCTGCTTGTGTGAGTGAGCAGTGTAGCAGGTAGTGTTTGGGCATACCCTCCGAACCGCAATCGCAGTCCGGCGTGTACGCCTTCTTGAATCTGTGGAGGTATTCTGGGAATGCTCCATGAGCTGTGTAAAGTTGTGAGAGCAGGTAGTCGCTAACTAATCTGTTTTTGTCTACTTTTGGAAAGTACTGGTACGTTTCCCTGTGTGTGTCCCCATAGCCCCATTCGAACTGCCATTGTTCTGTTGTTAAGTCTTTCAGTGTTCTTTTTAGTTTTGAGATAAGTTTTTTCAAGTAGTATGCACGTTCATTGTTCGGGTTTAGTGCTGCGTGTTTGGCTAACACATAGGCCTCTTCGTTTCCTTGGATGCCGACATGCGCCTTGACCCAGCTGATTTTAAAATTGTTTCTTGAATCTTTAATTAAGCTGTGTATTTTGTTGACTGTGTCACTGGTGTTGAATGGTTTGCTTAATGAATCTATTGCTGATTGGCAGTCCGACCTTATGCTATGTGGATCACACAATGAATTGCTCCATTCCGCTGCTTTATGTATGGCCAGTAGTTTGGCTTGGAAGACGCTATTACAGCTTCGTAGTGGCACTGGTCATGTCTTTATTTTTTTTATTATTTTTTAAAGTTACAAATGCCGAACCTGTAGCACCTGATTCCAATTTTGAGCCATCTGTATATATGCACGTGTCTTTTGGGTTGTGTCCTATATGTGGTTCAATTGTCTCTGCCGGGTGGTTTTGCCAGATGTTTACTTTCTGTGTGTATTCTCTGTAAAAGATGATTTTATTGTATATTCTTGCGTTTTTCCTTAATCTTGAGACTGTGCCATATGCCGCTTCGTAGATTACTTTAAGGTGAATTGGAATCAGGCCAGCTAGTACCAATAGGGCCGAGGTTGGGGCCGTTCTATAGGTCCTGACGATGGCCAGTGCGAAGTGTCTTTGGCAGCTCGAAAGGATTTCTTTACACCTCTTCGTAAGGTTGTGCCTCCAGATCGGGGCCGTGTTTTACGTTTTGTTTAAGACCCCATCCTTCGGCTGTCATGTGTGCTAGGTTTTTGAAGTTATTTCTGACCTTGTCGGCTTTTGTTTGACAGTGTTTTTCCCAGTTTAGGTATTTGTGGAGTATGACCTTTAAATATTTTATTTGTTCCTTGACAAGTAGTTCCTGACCATTTAACTCTATTCCCTCTATGCTGTTTGGGTCTGCGGTTGGAAGGTTCCATGAGTGTCCCTTTGTTTAGGTATAGTAATTCAGTTTTCTCCTTGTTTAGTGTTAGGTTATTTTTCTCTATCTATTCGTTGAATTCTTTTAATATTCTATTTGCTAATCTTTTTAGTTTGTCTTGTGACCTATCCCTGAGAATTATTATGAAGGCCTGTACAAAGGCTTGTATTCTTACATTTTTCCCCCAGTGTTTTTTGAGAGCTGTATCCGCGATTAGTAGCCACAGAAGCGGGCCGAGACAACTGCTTTGGGGGCAACCGCCATAATTTTGTCTTGTTACCTTGATACCGTTTTCTTCGAGGGAAACAAATCTTTGTTGAAGGAAACTCACTACCCAGTTCACTAAGTTATCCGGGCAGGGAGACTGCTTTAAATTATTTATGAGAATCGGCCATCTTATGTTGTCAAAGGCTCCTTTGATGTCCATGACTATTAGGAGTATTTGATAATTATTATTGCCGTCTTCTTTAACTGTTTTTAATAGGTTTTCTAGTGCGTGTTCTGTTGAGATTCTTTGTTTGAACCCGTATTGTTTGTTACTCCAATATTTTTCTTTGTTTAGGTGATAGTTAATTCTCCCATGGATTATTCGCTCTAGCATTTTCCCTAGCGAAGAGTACGACTCGAAGTATTTCTCGAGTATTTCTCGAAGAGTACGACTTCTCCTAATTTGAATGATTTGGGG
The DNA here is from genome assembly GCA_964019185.1 of Maratus speculifer. Classification (NCBI taxonomy): domain Eukaryota; kingdom Metazoa; phylum Arthropoda; class Arachnida; order Araneae; family Salticidae; genus Maratus; species Maratus speculifer. Next base: position 94,958,328 of record OZ025295.1, read on the forward strand.
AAGTATTCTAATTTTTGAAACGTGTTAAACAGAGTTAGTAAAAGATGTGGAGCTGCTGTGTGTATTCTTTTAATTAGGTTATAGTCTATGTTGTCGTACCCTGGCGCCTGGTTTTGTTTGATGTTTCTTATTATTCTATTGAGTTCTGCTTTGGTTATTACTGGTGGTTTTGCGTATTCCGATGGATTTTTGTCTGTCTTGATTGTATATGGTGTTGAGCTGTCTGTTAGGTACAGGTTGTCAAGGAAATGTGTTAATGTCTTTTTTATGGTTGTTGTGTCGTCTTGTTTTAGAATGTCTACGAGATTTACTGGTCCCGTGCTTTTGTTGCTCACATGTTTGTAATGCGTTCCATAGGTGTCCGATGTTTTACTGCAATAGTCCTTCCATGTTTTTGATTTGGTTTTATTTATCAAATTTTTGAGAATGCCCTTTCTTTTTTGAATACTATGTGTTGTTGTAGTTTTAGGTTTTCGTCAGTTTGTTTTTCATACTTCCGCCTGAGAGCCCTAACCTTGTTCCTGTCTGTTTTGATTTCGTCTGTCCACCACGGTGAAGCAGTGATCACTGTTTTTTTTTTTTTTTTTTTTTTTTTTTTTTTTTTTTTTTTTGTAGCACGTGAAAGCTATAGTTGTGATCTCATTTTGCAGTTTCAGTGTAATGTTGTCCAACTGCTCTTTCGTTGTCACGTTGTTGAGTTCTTTTATGTATTTGTTTCTTATTTTTCTAATGAGTTTATCAAATTTGGCATGTTTTCCTTCTTTGGTTTGGAGACCATGTCTCTAGTAGTCTATGTTTTTATGATTTTTGATTGTGTAAGTAATGTATCATTGATCACTAAGGGAGGCTTCGTCGCTGACTTACCAATCACTGATGTCGTTGCCCAGGGCGACCGTGGCTAGTCCCCAAAACTCTCATATTTACACTTAGTGAATGCAGAGTCAAATTTGGACACTACGTTACTTTGTAATAGCATTTCCCGTATCTTCTATTTTACAACTTATTTTAGCAAATTTAACATTTGATGTGGCTTACTTACGACTTGTTTTTAATATTACTAAAATTGAGGCATTTTCCAAAAAAATATACCCAATGAAGTAAAAAAAAATATATATAAAGGTATTTTGCTGCAAATATATCAATTTATATCTCTGTTGACGTCAAGTTTCATTCGATGTATGAGCAGTATAATATATTCAATTCATTTAATGTTCTACATATTGCATTTTAGATTAAAACCATATATAAAAAATATTTTAAAAATAAACCGAAAATACATTTAAAAAAAACATTTTAAACAATTCGCTTTTCAAAAATTAGATTTTGAAATTAGTACGTATTTAAAAAAATAATAAGTTTCAATTCATATCTTTTTTAAGTTTTAATAACAGCATTAAATAATTTATTAATTGAATTTATTTCCATATTATGTTTATTAAATTTAAATAAATATAAGATCATCTAAGATAAGAAGCCCTTTATCTTCAGTCATAGAAATTTCATCTACTTCAGATACTGCCATCTCATGGAAATTTTACTGCTAAATTTTGTTATTCACTACAAAGTAAGCTACTTAGATATTTTCTAATTAGATTAAGTACCATTCAGATAAAAGCACAGCAGGCCAAACAATTTCTTAACTTTAATTTATCTAAACTTGGTAGCTGACTAGAAGAAAATTAATTTGATTACTTGAATATGTACTTTAAGAGTCTTATGTGTATCTGTGTGTTGTGCTGCATTTGCCAAATTAGTTAATATCTTTAAGTTAATTACATAGATTTCTCTACTAAATATATATTTTAAGGCGGTTCGGGGTGAACATTTTATCTTCTTTCATTATGTGCTTTTTAATTCAACGTATCTTTCTGAAGAGATTACTTTTGACATAGAATGTTTCTGAAAACTTAAGCTATCAGTTAAATATATTTATATATTTTATATGCCTCATTAATAACTTATCGGATTTGATTAATTTTACCACTATTGTGTGAAGAGTTACTTTCTGGTTATTCTGGGATTTTTTTTAATGTATGAAAAAAAATTTAAACAAATTTAAATAAATTTAAAAGTAAGAACAAGAGCGAAAAATCATGCGTACGGCTTAAATTATGAAGCAATTTCCAACACATTTAAAATAATTTAACATAACTTCACAGTTCAATAAGATAAAAGTTAATGTCTCCAAGAAAAATTTGGAAAATGCGTAACGCATTTGAAAATGCGACTTCAGCTATTAACATGTTTAGTCTTCAAAAAGCCAAATGGTATCTGCGAAATGTTGTACCTTATTCAATAGAACTTGGTCAGTGATTTTTTTGTAAAAGGCCTTTAATGATATCCAATCCGCATTTACATTAAACAAGAATATCGTTATTAATATATTTTTAGGGGTTCTGCTCTATAATCCCTATCGGCCACTTTTCATAAAAACACTAACGCCAATTTATTTCCCCAAATTTTAACGCCTTATAAATAATAGATGTCAGTTGAAACTGATCTATTTAACAAATGTATCGCGCGGTTTTTTTTTTTCAGTGCACATTATCTTTTAACATCAGGTCATAAATTTTCGATAACAGTTCTTATTTTAATTAACGGATAATATAATAAAATATTTTATATAAATAAAGATAAACGTTAAGCTAAAAGTCCCTTCATGAAGTAACAAACATGCGTAATGAATCGGTCGTCAAGGGAATCTCACGTAAAGATCATTGAATCTTGCTGTGTCAAGAAATACCTCATAGATTAGTGTTTATTTTTTCGCTCTCTGAAGAACGAATATTTTATATTTACTTTGGTGGAATTTGGAAGAAGAGTGGGAAAGAAATGTGGTCTGTCAATTAAATTTTACCTGAAATTACTTAAAAATATGCACATATTTTTCAAAGTAACTACCTTTTCAAACATTCATTTTTTCAAATTTTTTTAAATAAAATTTTAATCACTTTCATTTTTTTTTAAAGTGAGTAAAAATGGCTGAACGTTTATATTAGACATATTCAATTCTCGCAAACGCTATTTACCCCCTCACTAGATATTATTTTTCTTGTGTGTAAATTAGAAACAGTGTTTTGATATTGAAATTAAATATTTTCGTATATGTTAATTTTACCACTACTAATTACTTTTTTCGATATTTTTTCTACTATTTGGCCTTGCCATTTTTTTTTAACTTGGTGAAATTCTGGTTAAAAAATGGAGAGGCACAAATGTCATATAGGCTCCGAGTTTTACATGAACTTTTTTTTAATCGCCAATTCGGCGTTACATATATATTTTTAAATTATTTTCCATAATTTTATAAAAGGAAATAAAAGTAAATAGAAAAAAGTCTCAATTATAACTCTTCATTCTATAGTTATATGTTCTATAATCATGTTCTGTAGTACAGAACATAACAATTTTTACAATAAAAAAAATAAACTGTTTTATAATAAACAAACAGTAGCTGATGAAGCGAAATAAAACTATTTCGATGACAATTGGATACGACGGTGCGTATATGAAATATGTATCCAAATTATTCCAAATTACTTCTGCCTCTATATAAAAATGGATAGTTGACTTCTTTATATTAAATAATTATATTCACATGGGAGAAAATGCTAGTGCGTATAAAACAGTAAATAAGTTACTAGGAAATATCTTGTAAAGCTTACTTTTCCCTCAAGCACATTTCCCTCATGTACTTATATAGAAAAAGTATAATTATTTATCTACTTATTATATTTTAAATAAGTTTCAAGAAAGATGTATAATTTAGATGTTTCTAATACAGTGTCTCACATAAGTGATGGGACACTTGTGCTTTACAAAAGGAAACTAATCAAATAAATTAAAAAAACATGTACACATTATTTTGTGGGTGTATTTCATACTTAAATTTAGTAAAGATTATTACATAACATACATTTTGTCAAAATATTAAAATATTAATTTAATAAAAATACAAATGTTTAGAACGGAGCAAAAAATAACTCACATGTCTACGTTCCGCTGCCATGAAATAAATTTACATAGTGCACATACAAAATAGAAGAGGTCCCTTATTCCACTTCTCCGAAACGTGAAAAGATGGGACTGATTTGTGTCATATAACTAAATGTGTACATATTAACATTTTAAAGAAAAAATAGATTACAATTCTCTAAATACTTACAATACATTTGATGTATAATTAAACTAACAACATCCTATTAATAAAGTCATTATAAAATTAAATGTATATTTATTGATGTTTGGATATTTTGAATTTTATTGAAAATAACGATGCACATGTGAATGCAGTTATATTTCGTTCTCTTTAAACGTACGATATAGATTATGGATATTAAAAACAAAATTTACCAGTTCTAATTTTTGTTCCATTGTATATCTCTACATTGTTAAAACATAAAAGTGCTGAAATTTCAAATATAAAAGACCTCGAAATGTATCTAAATGAAGATTTATTTTGCTAAGGACAGTGAATGCAAGCTGCGCTAAAAATGGCATGAGGTTATAGTTATTATATTCACTAAAACTGTCTTTTATCTGTGTTAACAGTCATCTACTCCAATAGTAATTATTAATCTAGCAGAGTGGTGAGTGATCAGGGAAAAGTACAGTCAAAAAGAGGATACTATCAGTATTTTCTTATAGAAAATACATGGAGAAATATAAAGGGATTTAACAAAGGCAAATTTCACTTTAACCAAAGACTTGTATTTAACACCTTTCTTGACTGTTTTTTTTCCTTGACCACTCGCCACCCTGTCTAGAAGAAATATTATTAACAAGCTAAGATATTGCTTTTTTATTTTATTTTTTATTAATAATGAACATAAAATAATAGAAAAAAACCACCTTCATTTAAGAAAACTATATAGGCATAATATTTGCACAATTCATAAACACTGTAGCCATGCACTGTGATGTTTTTAATAGTTTGTTTAATGACGACCCAGAGCGGTTTCTGCCATTAGGTAATTGTTTGAACACCGACACATATACAGTTGAACTACATGACAGCAAACAAGCACCTTTAAATTTAGCAAAATCTGGTCATAACACTCTATGAGGTCGATATTATATTTCTCACTGTATTTCATGTCTTACTCCCTTCATTTGACACCGCACGTTTAGATCCAACTGGGAAACTTAGCTCTTTTCACAAGCCACTAGTCAGCGCAGTTGTTACTGCAAAGAACTAGATGGACATTTTTTGTGAGTAATTATTTTTAATATACAGTGGCGGTCAAAAGTTTCCGGCCAGTAAAAATTTTTCAGTTAATTTGTAAGTATACCCATATAAAGAGGAATTTCAAATTGATATTTATACATTTTATTGACATAATAGCTAGGTACTTCTTTATGGATTAACATATAAATATCAATAAATTTAATTGTCAAAATTAAGCACAGAGGAAAACGCACGTTCTCAAAAGTTTCCGGCCACTTTCGCAAGTTTGGAAAAAATGGCATTGTATTAGAAAATTACAGTCATCAACAACATTTACAATTAATATTTTATCAGAATACCTTTGATAACAAGTACTGCGGCACGGCAACGTGACATTCATACAATCAGTGGTTAAAGATCGCCTATGATACGTTTTTTCTCTTTTTATTGCAATTGTTAGGAAATTTCGGCTGAGTTGAAATATTTATAGCTCTACACATGTTTGCCAACATCTTTCCAATGATTTTCTATTGGATTCCTGTCGGTCGCTTTGGCTGGCCATTTGAAAAGCGAAACTGTTTGGGCGAAGGTCATTGCCTGTCAAGGATTGCAAACAATCTTTAAATTGTTATCATGTTAAAATAAACAGTTGCGACCAGAATTTTTCCTCTAATAAAGCAGCAAATAATCTTGCAAGATATCCTTATGCATTGCATGATTCATCTTGCCGTAGATTTTAAATAACGGACTTACACTTTTTGAAGAAAATACTCCCCCACAGCACAACGTGTCCTCCACCATGCTTCATTGTAAGAATAACATAGGTCAAACCATATCTTTTCTTGTTCGATTATCGGACGTAGTGTCTGCCATAATTTCCAAAAAAGTTTTAAATTCGATTGATAGAAAAATAGTACTTTTGTCCAGTTTTCACTTGACCAGACTTTCTTTTTTTGGAAAACGCCAGTCGGGTGCTTTGATTTTTTATAGATGATAAATTTTTGAACACTGACTTTTCCATAAAGTTCTGCATCACGTCAGTATTTTGACAAGATGGATCGACTTATTTTAGCAATATTTTCATTCCGTAAATCGCGGGATATTGCAACGAAATTTCTATCCAGGTCATCAATTGATTTTCTTCTGATAATTCTGTCTACAAAAATAAATTTTTCCGGGGTCTCCCGGACCTCAGAAAGTCTTGAAGGCCATGGCCATCTTTATACAATTTTTAAATATCATTCACAGTCGATTTACAGATAGATAACTTTGCCGCAATATCTCGAGAATTTTGGCCCTTTAGCGACAAACGGATCACTTATTTACAAACAATAATTGTTGAACTTTTCAATTTTGAATTCAGACTATGCTATTCACATTGATTCATTCACAAACACGACCAAAAAGCACTGTACCGTCAGGAAAAAAAATGATGAGTGACCGGAAACTTTTGCACACGCGAAAGTTCGAATTTTACCCCTTTACATGAAGCGTTTCAAGTATCAAATCAAGATCATCACGTCGTCAGAAGTCATTCTCATATTCCTAACTTTTGAAGCAATTGTGCTTCTTCTTCTCTGAAACCTACTGGCAAATAAATGAGAGAAACTAACTGGCCGGAGACTTTTGACCGCCACTGTATTTTAAAGAATTGTTTATAATAAATTTAATGAATTTTTACAGACGTACAGGGTGGGCATAAAAAAACGTTGCCGATATATGGAGCTCTAGAGGCCAGTCCGTACAACCGATCGAGGTGAAATTTCAGATATAGCTATTCAGAAGTATGAGCTCGAGATTATCTGAACGACAACAAAATGGTGTTCACGGTTACGATTATAGTTACAGAAAATCAAAAATTTCCAATAGCAACACTTATTTTTTTCATCGCAAAATGATCAGCGCATGCGAAAAACCCAAAGAGTGCTGGTACGCTATAGTTATTGCAATAAACGGACGCGTTATGCTTGCACAAAATCAACTCTACGAACGGCCCCCAAAAAACACGACCAAGGCGCACGCAGAAAATTTTAATATGACAGAGACAAAACACCAATCACGAAACGTCGTTTGCCAGATAGTCAGCGTAGAAAACGGATAAAAAGACTCTGTGTCATATGCGAATTTAGTCCTTGAGCGCCAATCGTGTTTTTTTATAGGGAGGGGGGGATTCGCAGAACAGTTTTTTGAGCGTGTATAACGTGTCCGTTTCTGGCTATACACGTATGGTTTGAAAAAAAAATGGGTATTGCTATTGGAAAATTTCGAGTTTCTGTAACTGTAACCGTAACCGTGAGTGCCATTTTGTTGTTGTTCAGAGAATCTCGAGCTCATACCTCTGAATAGCTATATATGAAATTTCACCTCGATCGGTTGAACGGATTGGTTGCTAGAGCTCCATATACCTGCAAAGTTTTTTTTATGACCACCCTGTATATTAAATCACACTACTACATTACTCCAGTTGACTCGATTCATAAGCACTACGTTTTTAATTTGATATACATTTTCAAGTGTAAACCTATTAAACTCTATATTAAATAATGTGAATTATTTACTGTAAAATTTAAAGAGATGCTTGATAATATATTTTTATATAATATATCAAAAAATCTAGATAAAAATTAAATAAAACATATCTACAAAAAACATTATCACAATGTAGAATTTTATTCACTGTAATATAATAAAATGCAGCTCATAAAACAAAGCTTAAAACATATAAATTAAATAAAAAAAAATTATTGTTATATTATTATAAATCATTTTATTAAAAACTAAAATACTTTTAAAATAATATTTGTTTCTTAGCCTACAAAAAATTTAAAACAGACAAATACTTCAGCAATAAACATTAAATAAATTAAGATAAATAGCTGTTTTATTTTCAATCATAAGCTTTTTTGAACACTACAAACCTTTTTAATACGAGACAATGAGCAATATACTTTATTTGAAGTTGATCTGAGTCACGTTATACACACATAACATTCGAGAAAACTTGCTTGAAGTAAATTTTAAATAAGCTATTAAATCGAAATAATTTTATTTACTACTAAAATACAGAAAATATTTGAGAAATTTAAAACGTAAGAGAAAAAGATAGAAATTTTAACTAACAAAGCGCACATGTTAGTTTTATATATTTATTCTACTACTGAATATTTATTTCACTTCTTTTATTACTACTTATTGCTACTAACTAAGAATAACTTAAACTCAATCGAATTTTCTGTTAAAATAACTTAATTATGTGATGTTTTGCTTTTTGAATAATATAATTTCTACTCTAAAATCAAAAGCATAAATATACAAACTGTAAATATTAAATAAATATTAATGAGAAAACTGATAAGTCTGTCCTTTGGTGTACGTTTGCTAAAGTTATATAGCTTCTAGATTTTCTTAATTTTGATATAGTCATAAAAGTAATACAGATTTATTTTTTAAGACTATAGAATATATTAATTTTCTTTATAAAGTTTACTCTAAAATAGGATTGCGAATTTTAATGTGCTTTATTTTTTAAGTCCACTTTTTCCCCTGTATTATATATATATATATGTAGATATAATTATTATTATTATTATAAACCAGCATGTATTTCATACTTTATTAATCTATTTTGATATTTAATACCACTGCATGAAGTACATTTTCATTAACCATTAAATATAATTTGAAAATATGAATTTGACTTTTCTATTATATATTATTAATAAAATTCTGATAATTACTCAGTTAATAATAGCTATCAAGTATGTTAAAAACTCATAATATTATAAATGCAATAATTTTAGTTTTGAATTGTTGGCAAAAAATGGTTATTACACATTACGACTATGAAAATAATCTATATAATATATTTTTTTTAAATGGTAATTTTAGCTGAAGATTATTTTTACATTCAACGTAACTAGCAGTATATTTAACGTTATATGATTCAAGAATATTAGTAAGACATTTCTGGAAGTGAAAGAATATGAGATATTTTAGTGGGTTACTTTTAATATAATGAATATATTTACTTGAAATTTTTACTTATATAAGACGAAATGAAATACCTGCGAAGAAACAAAATGACTGAAAATATACAAAACAAACAAAAGGGGTAAAATTCACGATCTATGCCGATTCCTAAGCACACACGCCGGATTATATCACATTTCATCCAAACTCACCTCAGTCGCATATTTTCTTCGAATATTTGTAAGTTTTATAATGACACTCTTGACCTGGACTTTTATTTTTCAATGACAAGATCGAGAAAGCATCGGGTAAGGAATACTGTTTCATTTTTGTTAATAGGGGAGACCTTTTGCGAGTGAATATTCCCGCGTTTCTACATACATAACACTCCGATACGTTTATTTCCTTCAGGATAAGAAAAAAGTAAAAGAAGTTAATGAAAAAAAAAACATAAAAGATGATCCTATATACTTTTGAAAGAAAATTAAATGTAACTTATATCAATTTTGTAAAATAATTCCTGTTTTATGATGTAAAATTCACCGTTTGCAAATGTATAATATATTTTGTAAAAGAGTATGTGACTTGTACAGAAACAACAAAAAATATGTGAAAAAATATTCAAGTCATGACATCTCTGCCCCTAAAAAGACGAGAACTGATGCATTTTACAATATACAGCGGTAGATTTGCTATTAATACATACTTAGTCCAAAATATAAAGAGAGAGAAATTGAGTGATATATTAATTCCATGCGTGTGAAAACATCATAAAAAAGGCCGCATCATTACAGGTTAATAGAGTCATAAGCTATGCATTTTTTCAAGTCTTACAAGAGTAAAAAAATATCCGAAATATTTTGCACCATATTGGATTAATATTTGATGGCCGAGAAACTCTGCGAAATATTACCTAAACTAAAATAAACATTACTTTCTAGTGAAACTAGCTAAAATTAATTTCTACTCTTTAAAAGTCTTTTTTTCCCTTTTTGCATGTTTTTCTTATGCTAAATTTTTTTTTGAAGGTTGTAACGTTGGACAAATTTCACGATAAAGCAGATATCACGATAAAGCAGATAACCATAAAAAAGATATTATTTTATTTTATTTACTTTTTTTTGTACTACCAGAAAATAACTTATGTCTACCTTGTAGCACACCCAACATTTCATAGATTATAAGACGTCTTTGTGACGACGTCTTTATTGTGCTTCAACAGCCAATGCAATTGATATCATCAACATAAATAAGGAAAGATACATATTACATGTACAGGAATAATATCTAAGGAAAAATGTTCAGATTTCTGAAATCAATAAAAGAAAAATCGCTTTATATGTCTGTATGTTATAAATGGTTTAGAATATCAGTCTTCATAATTTTAAATTTGTATACAAAAGACATACATTTGTGCATATGAATACATTTGTGCAATAATGAACATACAGTTCTCATTTTTTAATAAAAATTTTGAGTATAATTAAAACTATACATTAGAGGTGTTTAACTGTCGTTTTTAAAATACATCTTTCTTTTCTTTTTTTAATACTCATTTTTATTTTGTTTAATTTCAGAAATAACTTTAATTTTTAATTATACATTTATTGTTGCCTTTTGAATCACTCATGTTGATTCGATTTTGTAGCAAATACCCATTACATTCTTCCCTATGTTGAAATTACTCAATATTTTTGCAGCTATACGCAGATCATGAAACCTGGATACCAAAATCACCCACCCTTTAAAACATATGTCCCCCGTGACATTTGAAAATTTTGAATTGTAATTTTTATATTTTGTCGAATTCCATTCCTCTTCTTCATAATTATATTGCTCGTAAACAATTGTAACCTTTGAGAAGAAATTTTGAATATGTATTTTATTGTTTTCGAATGTTGTTTTATTATTTACTCATTTTCATAGTTCTTCAAAAAATGTTTACCAAACTGATAAATAATAACAATTGCAGAAAATCGTAGTCATGTTCTCTAAAGTGCAAAATTGGAGAAGTTGAAAAGGGTTTTTCGAAAACCGAACCAACCCTCATAGCATCTTAGGATACCAGTCGAACCAGTGTAAAGTTATTTTTACTTCTAGAAAATTGGCCAAGAAATATATATATAACAGTAAAAATAACCCCAAGAGCCATAAAATTGGATTTAAGGACATAAAAAATCGTAACTTCATCACTTCACAAGTTATCAAATCTACTTAAATATCTTATAAATCTCATTATTTATTTTATCTGAAACTTTATCTGAAACAGCAAAAATAACCCCAATAGCCAAAAAATAGGATTTAAGAAGATAAAAAATCGTAACTTTATCACTTCACAAGATATCAAATCTACTTATATATATTGTAAACCTCATTATTTATTTTATCTGAAACTTTTATATTGACAAGATTTTATATTACCAATTCTATACACTCTCATATAAACAGACACAAAAAGGTGATTCAAAATTTTCTTAGTTCATCAATAAGGCTATGGAAAGATATCATTGGCGTAATGAAATTTTTTAACATTTTTTAAGATTTTAATACAGTTTCTTTATAGTACATTTATTAATAAAACATAAAAATATGTAAATAGAATCAATATTTATCCGTGGACAATCAAAATATTATCACGGGTACCTGGTCAGCGATATCTGCTTTACAATAAGGTATATATATATGTGTGTATGTAAATAAGTTGCGTTCACTGTGTTCATTTTAAAAGCATATAAACTTATTATCACTCACCTTCCAAACCACTAACGTTAGTTCATTATCATCATCGTCAATTTATAAATCAGTATCTTTAATCAATTATTATTATCGTCAATTATTAAAACAAGAGTGCTAAAACTTTACGATTATTGTTACTAATATATTTTTTTCTTAGGTAAAACAAATTAAATTTTATTACATGATTGCAAAGTGTACATCGAGCATTTTACAAAATCAAAACATTTCATAAATAAAAGAGGAACAGTTCAAAATGTAAGTAGTAATGTGTTTTAGGTGTTTTTTGTTTTTGATATTTATGTAATTTAATGGCCTATAAAATTAATTATGTTAATTAATTGCGAATATCTTAAACATATCTAAAAATTTTTTTAAGTATATTTGTTGAAAACAGAATGTAGTGCTACATTTTTATTGGAAAAATAAATGAAGTAAATAAAAAAGAAAACGTTTTTCTTCAAATAAAGGTATACTAGATGAAACGAAATACAATACTTTTAAAAATGATTTATACATCACGTAATTTTACTTGCTTTTGATGCTTCTCAATTGCGTTTCATTAGAAAAATGAAATTTATTCTATTTTTTCAAAACAGCATTCATCAATCATATACGGAACTAATATTTTTAAAGCATTTTGAAAGTTTGTTTTAACTTTTATCATATAACATGATTAATGGTACTGTTTAACATTTTTAAAAATATGAAGCTTGGAATAATTATTTTGTATCAGACATAAAACATTTTTGATACTGTATATTCTGAAGAAAAGCACATTTATTTATTTTTTATTATTTTATTAACTGTATTGAATTAACTTTAAAATATTAAGGCTTTGTTCAATAATTGAGTTAAAAAATATTAACAAAACTTTTCTTTTAAATGTGGAAGCACGAATTTCTACAGCTAAGAATGACTTTCATATAATTTAATTTTACTGAAAAGAAATGTTATTTGCAAGGAATTAAATTAAAAACAACATTCTTTAAATGTTATTTTATAATGTTAACCTCTTTGTCCTAAGACAAATATTACGAGACACCACAAAAATTAGTTTAAAGTTATTGTGAAAAATCTTCGAAGACGTAAGTCTATGTATCGATTCTTACGATGTGCACGCATTTTTTAAAAAGGTCAAGAATTAGTTTTAACAATTCTGGAAGGATTTAAACTAATTTAAAGTGTTATCTTTAGTATCTCCTACAGATATATGATACCTGCATATACTTTTAGGGAAAATGCAAAACAGAATTAGAACTGATGTTATCCCATTTATATGCATTTCATCCACCAACCCTCAGAGTATATTCTAGAAACGGTCATACCTATTTGACACACAAACAAACAAGTATAAATCAAGTTCTGAAAAGCGAAATTCTAAAAGATTCGATGACCTGTGAAAGATTGTAATCGAGGTGTAACACAAAATCAGGCTTACTATTTTAACAAAAGCTCTTTTACCTGGGAAATCAAGATGTAATAAAATAGTTTGGCAAGAGGGCTACAAGGCTGAATTTATTACAAAAGTAAAAAATATATATATTGTTTACACATTTGTTTTTCTTTTTTAAAAAATTATTATAGAAATATGCACAATTTGCGTTATTTTGTACAATGCGGAATATATATATATATATATATATATATATATATATATATATATATATATATATATATATATATATATATATATATATATGTGTGTGTGTGTATATATATATATATATATATATATATATATATAGTTTCACTTTAAAAATTCATGTTTTTCTTAATGGCGTGCTTCGACTATTTTAGAGGTAACAAATATATTTTTACGTTTGATGAAGGAAAACATTACACTTTTACAAAAGCGTTTGATGTTAATAACTTATGGGATTTTCAAAAATTTCATCATACTGTAGTAGACTATTTATTAACATAACCTAGACCATTAGCCATTTTAAAATAATAACTTGCTTATTTATGAAATGCATGAAAGCCATATATGAGTTTCAATCAGAAGATGCTATTTTAAATGACGAAAGTTGATTCTTGGATGAAAATATTAAATAAGGATTATTAAAAAAAGTTGTTAAGTGTAATCGCAGATCACGCAGAGGATTCCATTTAGATTTTCTTTTAAATCCACTTATCATTAAATTAATAAATTCAAATTAATAATTTATATTTATTAAATTCTTACATAGATAATAGAACAAATATATTTAATTTTAATGTAATTATAAGATTACGCTATATATTTTATTCAAGTTAAAATATTTTCACATCAAATTATTAAAATAAAACATTCCAAATTTTTTGAAATCCCGAAATAAAAAATAAAAAAAATAGCGAAAGTATAAATAAAATTTTAAATTTCTAAAAACAAAATTTTTTTTAAAAATATATGAAATACTGAATAATTAATAAATCGCTACAGTTTCATTATAAGAAGTTATTACAGCATAATAAACTCTTAAATTGGTAAAAAAGAAAAAAAATCTTATAATTAAATCCATCAGAATATAAAAATCTTAACTTCCAGAACCGGGCGTGTTCGAATCTCCTACTTCCTAGCGAGATACTTTACTTCCAAGCTACGATGTCTATTCGATAAACGTTTAAAATTAAGATTCTCTTTTAAATTTCAAATCGCAAAAATGAACGGGTGTCATTAACAAAGATAGTTTTTTTTAAATAATAGACTTTTTCAAAATTTTATGATTTGTTGTGCGACACGAGGTATTTTAGCTGTATAGTCACACAATTTGAAGTATCTTACATTTACAGTTTTTTTATGTGGACTCTTTGATGGACAGACAGAGTATAGAGAAAAACGGAATTTCGACAGATGAACGAATTCAGTATCGAAATAAAGAGACTGAATATATGACTGAATGTACGACATGCGCATTCATTTACCATCAATACGGTACAATGTATAATTTTCTCCTCCAGGTTTGTGGAATCGAAAAAATGACATCTATAGTAAAGAAAAACTGCATATTTTTTAAAAATACATAAATGATATATTTAAAATTATATAATCTATAGCATGTAAAATATATAAATTTTAACATAAATATTAACTAAATTTTAACATAAATATTAACTGAAATATAAAATCCTATTAAATAATGTTACATAATAATCATTCTGCAATGTATAAACATTAATAAATCATAAATGTTTTTAGCACAAAAGCAATAAACAGAATGCATCACGTTAAAATAAAATATGGTCCGTTTTGAATACAAATGTACCATAAAATAACAATTAAAGTTTTAAATCAATAAGAATTTATAATATATTAATGCTAACACACATTTTAAAATCATTTTCTTTATTAAACATTTTTTATTATATTTCTCATTAAAAACTTCGTTACTATAATTAATTTTTCTTTTATAATTTAAATCATTAGTTTAAAATAATTCCCTTTTTATAAACTCTTTATTATATTTATTTTTAAAATATTTCATTCATTATATAACAAAAGAAATAAATTAATTTTCATGAAGCGGCAGACAACATTTTTGCAACGTTTTCAGAAAATAATTAATCTTAATTATACATCATTTGGAACAAGAAACTGAGCAGTGGACATAGAGAACCATTTATGTAAATTTCATATGAGGACAATCTAGAATTAATGTGGACAGCATACGATTAGCATAAATATTAAAGATATGTGTTTCAATACAAATTGTCTGCTAACAAATTCAGAGATATAATATAGAAATTGAGCATACGTTCCATTAATCAGATTATTTTTGGATAAACCTTCAAAATGGAAGTCATAATAATTATGACTAAGATAAATATTTATTTCTCATATTAAGAAATAGAATGAAATGAGATAGTATAATGTGTCCGAAACAAAAATATAGAGATAATAATTTAAGCGCTAATATATATTGAAAAAAAAATCGTTATTAGCAGTTTTTGTCGTAAAATTGCAGTAAAGTTAGATGCATGTTTTTTTTTGTTATTTCTAATTTTACTGCAATTGTTAAGCAAAAACTGCTGGCAGCATTGCTGCACCATAATTTTAGCGGATTTTTTTTACAGTGCAGCCCCAAAAATAGAACAATCAAACATAAAAAATATATTTAAAAATTCGAATCATCAATTCACACATCTCTTTTAACAAAACATACAATATTACAATTAATTGAAAGGTATCAAAAGACACGAGCAATACAGCACAGGCAAATAGTGCCTCTGAGTCAATTAAAATTTTTCATATTGAAAGATTGCAATGACTGAAGACATTATTACTCTTACTCATTTTCATAGCACTGCTGTCTTAATTTTTCTTTCATTAAAAGAAAAACAAAGATCGATAAGCATTTGAATACAACACAAGATAAAAGATCTAAAGTCGCTATAAACTGTTCGTACAACATTTATTTTTTAAAGAAAATGAACTAGAATAATATTCATGTTGAAAATAGTAGTACCTAAATAGATATCTCTCAAACAGTGCTCACGGAAATGGCCTCTAAAACTGAATGCATTATTAAGATCACGTAGTAAAAATATTTTCATGAAGGTTTAAATTCAATTGTTTACCTTCATCATTTATCAAAGCTAGTTGTATGTTGCTTTCTTTTTAGCAGTTCCGGGGTAACATTATTCACAGGCTAATGATGTATATCGTACATAATCCGGAAGGGACCTCTACGGGATTCACGCTACGATGGGGTATGGATCCCACTTGTCGCTCTTGAAACCTCAACAAATGCCACAAACGTCTAACCTTTAGCATTCTCAAGTCTCTCATTTCTACTCGTGCTTACACAGTCCCTCACAGGAACATCATTCTCCCAACGTGCCAACCCTATCCTCAAATGGGTCATATGCCCTATGATAAATATACATCACAAAAAAATTATACGTGTTTATTTGGCAATATTAAATATATTTGATAAAGATATTGAGTGGGTTCATACGAGAACGGGCATTAATTGAAAAATAATTAATAATGAATTACCACCAGTGCATGTTAAGCTAAATTGGAAAAATATATGAAAAGTTGTATTTATATAAAATATATAAAAGATGTATTTATATATTTATAAATACTTGACCATAAAATAAGTACTTCTATCTTTATCTTCTTACTTCGTCTGTGGAAATTTTACACTCAGACATACAACTAAAAAGCCCAAGGTTCCTACACCACTAAGTGAAAAACTATCTTACGTAGAAGCATAAAATAAAATCTGTGCGTCTCTCCTCACTAAATTTTAACAGCTATTTTTCGCCAAATATTTCGTCTGAAATTTTTGTAAGAATGCTAATAAAAGTTAAGTGAAGAAAACTAATAATTTTTCCTGGTGAGAGTTAACCCACTGGCACTTAGATTTTTACAACCCCTGATATTACTAAAGCCTAACATAGATTTAGGTAAAAAAATTAGGAAAGCCTCAAGTTAGATTTTTATATTAGCAACCACAAAATATATTAGAGTTGAAGCTCGAATAGCGGACAGCACCTATTTCAAAGCGGCCGAGTTCCAACAAACTTTACCAAATAATTTTCAGTAATAGCTGATCTGGAGAGTTTACAAATTACCATCCAAGAACCAAAGACTGAATATAGGAACTTCGTCTGTACTAAACTAAAAAATGCCGTTCCCGTTACTGCCCAGTTGTTTAAAGGACAATTTTTATAAATTGTTGGTAAGACATGAAAAAATCTTCTGCTCTGGATTTAATTTTTCCACTGATCCTACTAGGTATGAAATATTTCTTGGCTTAGGAAATGCTTGATTAAGCTCGGTATGGGCACTGGCAACACAAAGATCACTGCATGGCTTTTCAAGAGAATATCAAACTTCGTTGCCACGTACTTACACCTATATGGGCCTTAATCCAGTACAATATAATCTCCAGAAAGACCTTCACCAATGAATTTCCGATATAGGTGGATTCTGATAGTTCGGGTTTGAGAAAAACATTAGTGAAGGTATTGAATCGCTGCACTGTTAAAATTAAAGTTTCCATATGGCACTCCTAAGGGTGAAACGCTTGTCCCGTTAGCGACTCCACTAAGGGAGCTATAATTATACCACTAGGGATGTCCTCCTAGGGCACCTCTAGGGGTGCAATTCTGGCTCCCTTAGGTGTGTCGCTCACGGGACAAGCATTTCACCCCTAGGAATGCCATATGCAAACTTTAGTTTAACAGAGTGTATACTGAAAAGAAAAAATTATCATAAAATAAACCGCATAACGGTAAAGCTTGTAAAATTACAATTATTTTGTCTGAAACACAGTAGCTTAAGTTGTAAGGCAAAAGGAACGCTGCACCACAAGGACAACATTTTCTTATATGATTCAGCTAGAACCAATCCTACTGTCTGCTTTTCTCAGATCAGTATAAGCTGAAACCTCAACTAATCAATTTTTTCATCTACTTGAGGAGTTTTAACTCACTCACTTGGCAGTGCTGCTGCGAGGTACATCCTGAACTTGATTACTTTTCATTCTTCTTTCATATACTGTAAAATAAATGGAACAGTAATTTTGATTTCGATTATGTCTGATGACATGAGAGAACGATATTATTTCTGGATCTGTAGATCTCGAAGAGGCACCACATCTACAGGGTGTCCCCTCTCAACGGTGGCCAATAGCTAATTTCAAAACCGTTGGTCATAGACATACAATTCCAATTGCAAAAATGCTTTAAAAAAGGCAAAGAATTGTTTTTTAAGCGATTTTGGTCAAAAAAATGTTTTATTAAAAAATTACGAAAATTAAATTTTTATACGGTCCCCCGGTCCTATAAGTGATATTTAGTAAAATTTTTTCAACACTCTAGCAAATAATACAGAAAAGGTCCCATTCATGTAACATTAAAATTGACCGAGTTATGAAACTTTAAATTTCATGACTTAAACCACTTTTCTATAGCTGAAACGGATGAGTTCGTCTAAGCATTAAGGGAACGTACACTAAGTGCTTAAAGTATTATAAAGGGAGTCGATTTCCAACGCTGTTCAAAAGCTACTTCCTAAACTATTTGTCACAGACATATAGTTCCAATTACAAAATGTTTTAAATGAGCGATTTAACTGAATGCGCTGTCACCGTATAAGTTAATTATATTAATTAACTTCTAGATTGGTTATTAAAAAAACTGAAGACATGAATTTCAAAAATCTCTTTATCGAAAAATTCAAATTTTGGGAAATAGTGAAAAAACTTTAAATGCATCTATTGGTTTTCATTATAAATTTTGAGATTGCAATGTTACAATAGTGGAGGTTTTATAGACTGATAGAGAAATCAAAAAGCGATAAGTCGAGTTTTGAAATTCATATCCTCAATTGTATTTTTACGTATGTTTTGTAAGCAAATGAAACTGATTCTTTTCGTGATTTTATTTTAAAAAGGTATGTTATTTTGATAAGCTTTTATTTTATGCATAGTTTTCGTATGTAAATTTTCCTAGTTCAAAACTTATATTCAAATTTTAACTCACTTCCAAATATCTGATTGAGGTTCAATTCCCATACTTATTTAAACCCGATGACAATGTAATATTAATACGATTTTAGGTGCGTTCCATTTATTTATTTTGTAGGACTACATCAAATTCTATTAGGTTGAGTAATCTAATAGAGCTTTAAATATGTATCATTTTGTAACGATTTGTGACTGTTGCTTTTCATAGTTTAATTTAACAAAATTTCTGTTATTTTTTTACTTATATTTTTTAGTACAAATTGCATATTTTACTTTAACATGTAAATGTCAACATACATTCAGAAACAATATTGTAATTTTTTTTTTACTCGCAATGTTTAAAGTTAATTTTCTATCTGATGTTTATTTTTATTTCCAGTAAATTTGTGACTGACCCCTATTTTGCAGCAAAAAAATATGCTTCAACTTTGAACAGCTATAACTCGGTCAATTTTAATCGCAGAGGAATAGGACTTTTTTTGTCTTACTTGTTAGAGTAGTGGTAAAAATTTTCTAAATATCACTTATAGGACCGGGGGACCGTATAAAAATTTAATTTCCGTAATTTTTTAGTAAAACATTTTTTTGACCTAAATCGCTTAAAAAATAATTCTTTACCTTTTTTAAAGCATTTTTGAAATGGGAATTATATGTCTATGACCAACGGTTTAGAAATTAGCCATTGGCCACCGTTGAGAGGGGACACCCTGTATAGTGTTTCCGAACTTCTGGTATGGAAGCATCTGGAAAACAACAAGAGAAATGGTTTTGTATAGACTCCACCTTCTCTAATATGCGATTTGTGCAAAACCCACAGAAATGACCGGCAAATGTTGCTAGTCTCTCGATCCCCAATTTATACAGTTTCTTAGAATCCCACCACTCAAGACGCAATCCCTACCACTAAGTAAATGTTATGATCTAATATAGTAACGCCTTAAGCCAACAATAGCTTACTATTGTTTCTTTAGTATGCGCTGCATGTGACATGCCATTAAATTTTACATCCTCAATGACAAAACGATATCGTGCTGACCAAACAATTTGTATGTAACTTCCTAGGGAATACATGCTAGGAGGTGTTTGCCGATTCTTTTTTAGATGGCGACGCACCATTCTAAAATCAATTAAATTTTTTTTCTCAAGAGAGAAAGTAAGTTTATTGGACTCTGCATACAGTACTATTCTAAGCAGAGTTGTTAGATGCGTTCATTACAACCAGTAGGCAGTTAGTACTACGGTCAGAAGTGCACAGTCATTC
Organism: Maratus speculifer; assembly: GCA_964019185.1. Classification (NCBI taxonomy): domain Eukaryota; kingdom Metazoa; phylum Arthropoda; class Arachnida; order Araneae; family Salticidae; genus Maratus; species Maratus speculifer. The sequence continues at coordinate 94,978,921 of OZ025295.1, forward strand.
GCGAAGATTACCAATTTCACAAAGGTAGGTTATCAATATTATCAGTGAGTTAACAACCTAATTCTAACATAAAGGTCCATTGTTCTAGTACTGCGGACAACACACCATATAATAATGAAACAGCGTCAAATGTCACTTCAGTAAAATACCTTCCTCATTGACGGAAACTCTTACCAGTTAAAATAAATAGCAATAATAAATCATTTTCTCCAATTTTATAGGGCACCTCTATCTGCCTAGTGCAGCAAAGATCGATGGCCACCATGTTGTTAAATTCTCTTTTCATGTCCAACAATTTGAGACAACATTCATTTTGATTGAAATGAAAAAAACTTCTTTAAACACCATAAAATAAGTTAACTGCGCAAGGCCTTTCGAAAGAACTTAGTCCTTCTTCGTCAGGCGCAAAAAAGACGTGCGTCCACAATGAATGTAGCGGCACGACTGAAGGGGAATGTGGGATGGCGAGGGAGCAAGCAGAAGGAACAGCCAATAGGAAAGAAGAAGGCAACAGCCAATCACGGAAAAGCATAAACAAAACTAGATAGACAGTGAAGGAGAGGAAAGGAAGAAGGGGGGAAGGGAAATGGGAAAAAAGCGGCGTAAATTAAAAAATTAACTAAAAGGAGAGATTAAAATGAAATAAAAAGTACGCAAAAATATATAAATTAGTAACAAAAAATACATAAAAATAAAAAATAGTTAACAATTATAAACACACATGAATAAACCTGAAAAATTGTATACATAATATATATATAAAATAATAATAATAATAATTAAATAATAAACTTAATTATGAAGCAGTGCTGAAAAGATTCTTCCAGGCAACGGAGAGGGTTTTAGAGTTAGTCTCTGAGTTAGACTTTCTTGAAAATTTAGCTATTTATATTAATCGTGATATTATTGTTAATGATAAATCTGATTCTAAAATTCTAAAATCTTCTTTTTATAGTTATTTGGATTAGTTTTTCTTATAATGGACCAACAGTAATCCCTTAGCATGTTTTCAGCTCAAAATCCCTGATGTTGTTCTTCAAAAACCTTTAAATCTTGGTGAAAACGTTTCCCTTTTCGTCAATCATACTTCCTAAGTTTTCAGGGGAAAAAATTAGATGCGAATGCTGGAAATGAATCTTTAATGACATATTTACTCCCATCTTCTGAAAAAATTTCAATAAATTGGCAACAGTTTCTTTGTAATTTTCACTTTTTTTATTTCCCAAAAATTCTTACACAGCTATTTTGAATGACTTCCAAGCAGGTTTTTCATTAACAGATAAAAGGCTTTCAAACTGAGAATCTTTCATAATTTTACGGATCTGTGGACCAACAAATATCCCTTCTTTTAGTTTTGCGTCTGTAATGCTTGGACAGATTTTTCGTAAATACCGGAAAGCATCACTGTTTTTGTCAAGCGTCTTCACAAAGTTTTTCATGAGTCCCAATTTGATGTGTAAAGGGAGTAGAGCAATGTTATTTGGATCTACCAATAGCTCGTGGTCAAAAAGTCACGGGATATCAATACAATAACAATATTCACCTATTTTTTTGAAAAATTCTGAGTAAACTTTGCTTCTGTTTCTAGACAACGTAACTTTTGTGTTTCGTGTTAACAAGCTCCATTGTTGTAGGTGAGAACCAAGAAGCTGTGCTTTAGATTTTGATAGTTGTAAATGTCTTATGATATCTTTTAATTCGGCTTGGTTAATTAAATGTGGAGTCTTTCTTGAAGAGAGAACTCGTCAGAATCTCTAGAAATCGATTTTAATTCAACATCACTCTCATTGTCATCTCCTAGTATATTTACACTCGAATTACCGGGACAAACTGGACGTGGTAGATCTTTCGAATGCAAAATGGGCTTAGTAACAGACGGAACTTCGGCATATATAATACTCGCCTTATTTTTTGTATTATATCCCACTGTCTTCGTAACACAAAAGTAACAATCATTTTCATGATTACTAGGTTTTCTTAATAGCATTGGTAAATTAAATGGAAGGTGTAAGTTTTCTCCTGGTGACCACTGGAGTAAAACGATTCTACAGCTTTCGCAAAACACATGAGGCACCCACTTTTTATCTTGGTTTGCAACAGGAAATCCAAAATAATGAAGATATGTACTTTTTAACGAATCTACAATGGGTTTTCTTTTTTTCGAAAATATGAACAGTCCACAAACATAGAAAAAACGATCAGAACTTTGTTTACACTTTCTACTCGACATTTTAATTCAATCCGAAACAAAATATTTGTTGTTTGAAGCGAACGAATGAACATTAAAAGGTCGTCACTACGTTGAATATTAAAAAAACTAGTTGGATGTGTCAATCCCAAAACTTTCTTCTATCTCATAAGTACATTTTAATATTAAAAAAAAAAAAAAAAAAAAAAAAAAAAAAAAAAAAAAAAACGTGGTTACTCCAAAGTTACTCACTATCGAATTTCCTCGAATTTTTGACCTAGCCGAATGAGATTCTGGTATCTGAAAAACCTAAAACCAAAATTTAATTAATATTCTGAGAAAATGAGCTTAGTAGTGCCTCATGTTGGGTAATTTATACTAAAACCTAATAAGCATCTATCAAGACCTAACAGAATCTGAAATTTCATGGAATTTCGTCCATTAGTTCTTGAGATATAGTTATAACAAAAAATTTGCAAAACGTAGTCCAGCAACACCATATCTTGGACAATTTATGCCAAAACGTAAAAAAGCGTCTAATTATGTTATGGTGTAAAAGAATCTGAAGTTTGATGAAATTCTGTGCATTAGTTCTTGAGATATAGCCAGGTTAATAAAAACATTATAAAATATAGCACAGCAGCACCATCAGTTGAAGGATTTATAACAAAACGTAATCATCGTGTAATTATGTTATATGTCATTTTGTAACCAAATTTGAAGTTTGATGAAATTCTGTGCGTTAGTGGTTGAGATATAGCTATCGGAAAAATCATGCAAAATGCAGCATAGCTGCACCGCCTGCTGCAAGGTTAATACCAAAATGTAATCAGCGTCTAATTATGTTATATACTCTAGTGTAACAGAATCTAAAATTTGATGAAGTTCTCTGAATTATTTCTTGAAATATAGCTATCGCAAAAGTAGTGCATAATGTAGCATAGCAGCGCCACCTATAGGGCAGTTCACACCAAAACTTTATCAGTGGCAATGTATCTCAAGGTATTGCGGAATCTGAAGTTTGGTGAAATTCTGTGCATTAGTTCTTGAGATATAGCTATCATGAAAATCATGAAAAACGTGGCATAGCAGCGCCACCTGCAGGCCAATTTACACCAAAACTTAATCAGCGTCTATGTATATCAAGGGGTCACAGAATATGAAGTTTGGTGAAATTCTGTGCGTTAGTTCTTGAGATATAGCAATCTTGAAAATCATGAAAAACGTAGTATAGCAGCGCCACCTGCAGGCCAATTTTCACCAAAAACCAATAGGCACTAATTCATATCAAGGTCTAACTGAATGTAAAATTTTATTAAATTTCGAGCATTAGTTCTTGAGATAGAGCGCCCACAAATTTTTTGTCACATACAGACAGACAGACATACAGACAGACAGACGGACAGACAGACGGACAGACAGACAGACGGACAGACTCACAGACAGACATTTTCTAAAAATAGTCAAAACGTGTTCAGGACCCTCTAAAACGTATAAATCCGTCGAAAACCGGAAGTCGAAAATTTTCATGAATCCAATACTTTCTTCTTGTAAAGATAGAAGAAAGTAAAAATTCACGGCAGAAAGAAAATTGTGACGTGATAGAAAATATCTGCTGACACTTTTAGGTATAAGGAAGGTAGACTAATACATTTATATACATTTCTTTCGGGGTATATAAAAAAAGTTGAAATTTGTAAACTAGTGTAATTAATAATAATAAATTTCAGTTTTATGTTCGGCACGTTGATGATATTTATGCTTTGGTTGAAATGAATTCAGATACTAATCATAATCTCTCTGTTATGAATTCTATTGATACTTGCATTAAATTTACTTTTGAAATTGAATACAACAATTGTGTCCTTGTTATTCGTAATGAAGATAACTTCCAGCCTACTGTCTTCCACAAGCCTTTTCCGGTCTTCCACCTTACATTTATTCTTGTCATCTCCCTAACCAGAAATTTAAGGCTTTTAAAAACTTTTGTTTTCTGGGCTTTCATTATTTTTTTTCAACTCTTCAGTTACTCAGTGATGAACCTAATTATCTAAAAGCTATTGCTGTTGATCGTAGTTATTCCCGTAATTTTACTAATTCCATTTATAAAAAAATTGACAAAATCCACGCATTCTGTCAAGAATTTTAATTTGAACTCTAATACGTTGGTAGTTTTATCATTTTTTTCCTAAAATCAATCAGCAAGTTGCTAAAAGTTTAAGAAGGTTCGATTTCAATATGATATTTTCTTATGTTAATGAAATTGCTTTTTCAAATCTTAAACACCCCATTGATCGCTTAGATAACTGGGGTATTCACCAAATTTCTTGCCAATGTAGTATTTCTTATATTGGTCAGACTAAACGTACTCTCAGATTCCGTTTAAAAGAGCATAAAAGTTATATGAAAAATCAAGAGCTTAAACGCTTTTCTGTTGCTTTGCATTGTTGGTCTTCACAACATAGGTTCAACTTTCCTTCAGCCACCATTATTCATAAGTGTCCTTTTATTCTTGATCATAATTTTTGGGAAGCTCACCACATCATTAAAAGTTCCCATATCTTAGTTAATGACTTCTAAAATACACCTTTTTTCCAAGGATTTTGAAATCTTTAACTTAATGTTGTTTTCTTTTGCCATTCTCAATATTTATTTTATTATTTCTCCGGTATATGTCTCTATTTGTCCACCCTATTGTTCATGCTAATTTCTTCTGATTGGTTAATTTTTCTTTTGGCGGGATCGTACCCGTAACGGGTATATAAGCCCGCGTTTCTTTGTCTCTTTGCTCAGCTTTGCTTTTTCTTTCTCGCTGAGTCTTGCACTGATGAAGAATCTCGATAGTAGATTCGAAACGGCTGTTTGCTTCCTTTGCCATGCATTGTTTGTGCATTTCTAATCGCTGTTTTTCTATCCTTATATAAGGTTCTGGTAGCAATTCTCAGCTCAAGCATTTTTTGCTCACTTAGAAATATTCAATTCGAATAATAACTGTACCATTCAATGCGATTGTGTTGAAATAATAGTACCCATTTATTAGTTAATATTGTAATCTTTAATAATTTTTAAAACTAACGTAAGTTTCTAAACTATTAACAATGATGACCGTAGATGTTAAAATAATTATTTCGCAACTTTTGATTATATAACGAAAAAATAGTGACGAAGCCTAAAGTGACTATCATCAATTGTTATTAAAAGACAATAGAAATTATTCTAAATATTTTCTTAATTACTGCTTTTCTTATTATATTACTAATACATTTTTTAACTACAGTGACTTATTAAACGAAAAAAAAAGTGTTTTTTTTTTCAAAGATTTTTTAATTATTATTTTTCCTACTAAGATAAATGTTCATAATAGCAAATATTTTCAATGGAGACTTTTGTTTTTGAATGTACTGCAATAAATTAAGCTTTTATGAAAAAGAAAAAAATACATTTTTGCATATTAATTGTATATTGTAAGAAAAAAAAAGACACAGAAAAGATTATGTACTCTGAATTAATTATTTATGAGGCAGTATTTTATCATAAATTTAACAAAGCATTAAATCTCGTTATAAATGTATTAAAACAGGTTTAATTGAAATAGAATTAAAATTCCTAAAAATGAATGGAAGAAGTTGTCATGAAATGTAGAAATTGAGAAAGTTGAAGAATATACTTTTTTATTGTGATTTTCATATTTACTTAATTCCCTCTTAGTGAATAATTATTAATATGCAAATTGGCGCAGAATAACATACATTTTAAAGCAACGTTAAAAACACAAGAAAATTTAACTTTTCAGCAGACTAGATTCCGTAGATTTTAGACCGTCCTTAGTTTCTTAAATTTATACGTCTTACAAGGAAGGTCTCCATACGGGCATACTCTAAAAAATCTGAAAAAAATTACAGAATGTTCTTCTCAAGTGGATATATGCGTTTATAAAAAAAATTTCGGCGAAACCTCCTTACCTTGTCCGTAAAAAAATAATGAAAATTTCGTTATTTCGCGATTTATCATCGGTTGGCGATGAAAAGGAATTTCAAGAAATGTTTTTAATGTCAAATGCAGTTTAAAGGAAAAAAAGTTTCATGTTCTGCGTGTTCAGATAAATTAAATATCTTTCGTTTTGTCAGCTTTAGTTTGTTTTTAGTATAATTTCGTTATATTAATATTTTTATGTATTTATATTCACATTTACCATCAAAATTTGAGATTTAAACGAAATTCAAATTTACATTAATTAAAATTGTTTCAAGTTCAAAGTCCAGTTGAGCATTGTCAATTCGATTTTGTTGCTGTGGAAACATTTTGCTTTTATTTTTGAATACGCTTAAATGTATGAAAATAATTTTACTGAATAAGAATTTTTTATACATGAAAATGTTTTTTTCCAGAGGTAACTTAAATAGCTACAGCAACACATAATATATATATATGCAATTTAATATATACATGTATATAATATATTAAACTCACTCATTGTATATGTTTAAATTCATTAAATAAACCATTTACACGCATTCTAAAAATCCAAAAGTTTTCAGTTGCATTAAAATCGTTTGCTTTTGGCGAGAAAAAGTACTGCTCGCCAAATTGTGTGACATTTTCGTCTTTTCCCGCCAAATATTCGAAACTATTTTATTTTTTTTACGTGTGTTTTTCTGCAATTTCGCCGCTAATTTCCATTGATCTTTTATTACCTACATGAGTAGTTTAATTAGTATTTTTGTCAAAAAAATCTGATTATGCCCAGTATGGAGACCTTCCTTGTTAGTATAAGTTTAAATGTGAATCGGTCAAACTCTCTCAGAAAATTTAAATATTAAAATTTAAAAATAATATTCACCATTTAAATTATAAAATATTAAAAGATACTATCTCATTTTTCATTACTAACATAATTTTAGTATTTTTGTTTGACCGTGTGGTATAACAAGTCAGAAAGCTTTCATTCATAAAAAAATGCTTTTTGATAAAATGCGTCATAACATCTTCTTCCACAATTACTTGACATTTGCCAGTTAGAAAAAAGTTTATCTAAACCTGTTGATTATATCTAAATTTGCTGAAATAGAAAAAAGTATTTTAAAATACAAAATAAATAAATAAATAAAAGCAAAACGCAAGTAATTAAAACTCAATTCTGACAGGAACGTGTTAATATGCTCACTGAGTTCTAGGTGTTACTGCAATAAAATAATTGTATAAAGTAGTGACATTCTATTGATTTAATGAATTTTAGTGCATTTAATACTGTCAATGATTACATTATTATTCGCAATTAAGTTTTTTATATAACGTTAAAAGTGTCATCTTTTTATGCAATTACAACAAAGTACAGAGAAAAAAATCATGTAGAGTTTCGGCATTTTACAAGAATGTTTATTCGAAAATCAAGAATCCTCTATATTTATGCATGAAAATTAAGCTTGAAGTCAATCCGAACGCGGAAAGAAATTTCCTTGAACTAAAAAGCGGTCTGAACAGACAAAATCTGCTACCCGAAACCTATGCATATCCAACATAATCAAACTCAAACATAAAAAGAAAGAAACAAAATACTTATCTTAACACAATTACTGAAAATTATTCTAAATTAATCTCACAAATGTAAACTTTACACATGGACATGCATTATCAGTCAAGTGAACATGAACATGAACATGAAGAGGCATTTCATGGGCTTCCCAGTTGCGAAGCAACTCCACGCCCTGTCGATGAGTAAATGCAGATCTCATCTTAGGTAAGCCTGATGCAAGACTAGCTGTAGAATGAGTTCTACTATAAGAGAAAAAAATAAACTGTATAGACAAGTACAGGTTGAGTAAGTCTTTGGATCGGCCCAGTGACCCATAGTAGCCGAGTGTCAGTGGCGACCATTCACGCATCGTATGATAAGTAAGTAAGTAATAGTAAGTAGTGCCTGTTTTTTCTTCATTGTTTTAAATTTATCTTAAGTATTAACTATGGCACCAACGATTTCAATCATATAACTTGCAGAAATAAATATTTTAATTATTATGAGAAACATGATTTTTTTAATTGCTTGTGTTTTTAGTAAATCGCCAACGTTTGTTGCAATCATGCTTTCGTAATAGCCTAATCTTAAATAAGTCAACAACTTTATAAAATCTAAAACATTGTTACTTTTATGACATTTTTATTATCAACATATCATATGAAAAAGAATTATTTTATTTCGGTGAGATAAAACATGGTTAAATATTTTGAATTCAGTAATTAATTTATATACACAATAAATAATTCCACATATGAATTACGCAAAATACATCGGAAACCACTTACTTCATTTCAGAAGTTAAACAAGCAAGGATTAATTTTGTACGCATGAGATTGGAATATATATTAGCAAAACATGTTCCTTCACTAATTATGTGTTTATCAAATACAAATATATGATGCACAAATTGTGCATTTATTCCCGTAATGAACATTTATGGCTATTGACATTAAATCAGATCGTTTATGGTAGAAATAAAATGCAATAATGTATCCGTAGATGAAAGGGTAAAAAAAATCATTGATTTAATGTATGCAAAATGTAAATACATTTTTAGAAAAAGCCATACGTTTAGATTTTATTTTGCTAATTGAACTAAAATAATTATTTACATTACATGTACATGGCACAGAAAATATTTTACAAAAATTAAAAAAAATATCTATCAAGATTTTGAAAATGTTCTATTTTTTATAGTTTATGGCAGCGGCTCCCAGACTATGGGTCACGTTAGGTGTTTTGGTAGGTCGCGAAATAATGGAAATTTGTAAAAAAAAAAAAAAAAAAAAAAAAAAAAAAAAAAGCCATTTATTTTATCTGCTTAAAAAATATGACAATTTCAACAGAAAATAACATTTCAAAGAAAAATCCAAAATTTTCTTCTAAATGAACAGACGAGCAAAATATCCAGAAATATCTAAATCAAGTTTGACATCCTTAATGAGGTTCAACACGACATACTCATGTAAACTTTTTGATGTTTTTCAAAAACAAGTACAAAAGCATATTCCATGTACAAAATGACTTTTGATTGAAATTAATCCATGATATCCATGATGTGAATACCCTCATCAAAAGTCATTAGTTCCAAGAAATCTCATTAATTTTAAAGTTCCCTTTTGACAGAAATTAAGCACATTTTTAATGATCTTTGTAGCTTGTGTGTTTTAAATGTTATCCCAGTTGTACTCATTTGGACGACAGTTTACTATTTTTGATGATAGTGTATCCTCCGTACCAGATTTTGAGATTTCATAAGTTAGGATAGTCAATGTACAGATGTATACCCTAATATTAAGTAGACTGTGAATTTTATCTCACTTAAATTATGCGTCATGTACCAACAAAGGTTCGGAACCACTGGTCCATGGAATATTAATTAAAAAATAGACCAAAGCGATTAATACTTTTTATTTAAATAAAGCCATATATTTATTACATGTATTCACACATTAATATCTAAGCAAGAACGAAAATTCAAGCGTACAGCACACATTACGAAATACTCTTCAACACATTCAAAATACTATTTAAAAATGCACATTTTACTGCGGCGAATGATCTAAACAAGAACCAAAATTCTTGCATGCAACACACATTACAAAATACTTTTCAACACATTCAAAATACTATTTCAAAAATGCAAATTTTACTATGACGAAGGATCTAAACAGGAACCAAAATTCATGCGTGCAGCACACATTACGAAATACTTTTCAACACATTCAAAATACTATTTAAAAAATGCACATTTTACTGTGGCGAAGGATCTAAAGAAGAACCAAAATTCTTGTGTGCAGCACACATTACGAAATACTTTTCAACACATTCAAAGTAATATTTCAGAAATGCACATTTTACTATGGTGAAGGATCTAAACAAGACCCAAAATTCTTGGGTGCAGCACACATTACGAAATACTTTTCAACACATTCGAGATACTATTTCAAAAATGCACGTTTTACTAGGGCGAAGGTTCTAAAGAAAAATGCACACATTACGAAATACTTTCGTAATGTGTATAAGGTAATATACGTAAGGAACGTATACTATTTACGACATTATACACATACGTAATATACGTGTGCATCAAAAATGCATACATTACGAAATACTTTTCAACACATTCAAAATACTATTTCAAAAATGCACATTTTACTACGGCGGATGATCTAAATAAGAACGAAAATTCATGCGTACAGCACACATTACGAAATACTTTTCAACACATTTAAAATACTATTTCAAAAATGCACATTTTACTACGGCGAATGGTCTAAATAAGAACAAAACTTCATGCGTACAGTACACATTACGAAGTACTTTTCAACACATTCTAAATACTATTTCAAAAATGCACATTTTACTACGGCGAATGATCAAAATAAGAGCCAAAATTCTTGCGTGCAGCACACATTACGAAATACTTTTCAACACATTCAAAATACTATTTCAAAAATGCATATTTTACCATGGCGAATGATCTAAATAAGAACGGAAATTCATGCATACAGCACACATTACGAGATACTTTTCAACACATTCAAAATACTACTTCAAAAATGCACATTTTACTATGGCGAAGGATCTAAACAAGCACCAAAATTCTTATGTGCAGCACACATTACGAAATACTTTTCAACACGTTCAGAATACTATTTCAAAAATGCACAGTTTACTTAGGCGAAAGATGAAGTATAAATGAAGCATGTGCATAGCTCATTTGAAAACATAATTTCTGCTATTACCATGATTAGTAATTAAAACATTCGATTTTTGTGCATCCTCGTATATTATTTACAAACAGGGTTACATAGAAAATTGTATTATAACAATTAGTTAAGTTAAACCTATAGCACATGTGAAAATTTTCATTCATCAATTACCCACCATAAACAATTGTTGAATTTTGTGCGACGCTGTATATGATATGTGGAATTTGCGCACATGAATTATTAGTTAAAAATAGTTAAATTTAATAACACATTCCATAACTAAAAGCGCCGTACCAGCTTTTTTGCGTTCGTAGACTTCAATTCTTCAATAATTGCTAATTATCTTTTGCAGCTAAATTCTTATGTGTGCATCAGTAAATGAACGATAAGTATTATTCGCCCCATAGTCTATATTAAGAATTTTATTTGATATCTCAGCAATGTGGATTTCATTGTCGATAAGTTTAAAATACTGTTATATCGTTAAAATACACGGTAAACAATTTCCCCCATAGATTGTAATTTAAGGAAATTATTTTGAGTAGTCCTGTAAATAAACCAAAAATGCAACACAGTTCATTTTCAAAAACGAAAATTCCATAGGAAAGCTAAATAACATATTTCAATTACACTGCAATCGGCAATAATTGTGCAAGTTACATCACGGAAAGACTGACTGATTAACAGATAGGCAGTCAGACAGACACATGGACACACACACGGCCAGACGGACGGATAAGCTGAAATTACGCTTTTCAACTCTGTTGGGAAGATTTAAAAAAACTATTGTTTACCATGTGCGCATTTTATCTCAATTTTTAAAGGTGTATTTATAAATTTGCTTTCAAAGATCTTTTAAAGTATGCATATTTAGCAAAATATTTACATATTTTTGTGAAAGTGTGGACGTTATTTTGAATCGGCGATAATATATTGGAAAAATAGGTATTAGACTTTATACTATTCACTTTTTCTGTAAAAATATATTACATAAAAATGTTTAAAATATTTTGATGAAAAAAATATTCCCATAAAGGGAGAATCGGCGTCTATGTGTAGTTTTTTATTCCTTATTGTCTGTAAAATAACGTCTCATCATCTTATTTAGTCCTTGTAATTATAGTAATTAATGTATATTTTTAAGATCTTGTACTAAAAAATAAACAACGAATAAATTAATTATAATCAACGCTCATTAAAGTTCAATATCAATTATACTAAGTAGTTTTTAATAATGTTCAGAAATTTCTTTTAATTATACTTTAATTTGTTCATAAAAATAAAAATAATCTACAAATTTTCAAACTGTGGTTGTTAAAAACAATTTTGTTTAAAATGTGAGGCAATTATTTTAATTATAATTTTATTATCATTATCTAAAATTAATTCAAGATTTTTATTTATTCATAATATAATGCCTAACAAAATACTATCTATTTATTTTCAACTATATTGTATCATAATTAAAATATTACAAAAGGTAGAGAGCATAGTTAACAAGAGCAAAAAAAATCATGCGTCATGTATAAATTATGAAATATATTCCAACACATTCAAAATAATGCAACAAAACTGCACCATTTCATGCGTTAAATTATTATTTCTAATTAGCTGTTACCTACTATTCGTTCACATAATATTTAAAAAGGAATGAATTCATCAATCAAGCAAAAAGATTTCGATGATTAAAAAAGCATGTGTAATTAACTTTTTTATCATTTTTTTTATAGAAACACCTCTGATGATTCCAATTTGCTTATGTTTGTATTATAGGAGATCATTTAAATTTCGTTCTTGAGCTCGAAATATCACACTCGTTTCCTAAAGAAAAATGAGGAATAACTTTGCATTTCCGTTATTCTAATTTTATTATTTATATTTATTAATTTTATATTTAAAGGATAGGAAGCATTCACAAGTGCCCAAAAAATCTGGTACATTGCACCGCGTTGGAGATCATTGATCTATACGAATTGAAATTAAATTCTTTTTCATTTTAAAGAAAAAAAATAGCGTTAAAAATGTATATTAATTTTATTTTTCCCTTTTTTCAAACAAAAATATTTTCCACTAATAATTTTGAATTTTGAATGAAAATTTTCATTACTGTGTAGCATATAGCTTATTAATTATTATTAGTAAAATATATTTCTCATTAATCTTAAATATGACGTCATTATTTATCTAGTTCCAATAATTACTGATATCCATGTCGCTTGTATTTTTAACGACTATTATAAAATACCTGTTTTATTTCAACTATGGAATCATATTTTTCAAAGGGAAATATTTTGTTAAAAATAAAATTCTTTTCCATTTTTTTAAATTTCTAATTGCGTCGAAATTTTTGACAGAAAAATTCTTATTAACAAAATAAATATCCATGTTAAATACATAATAAAATATACTCCTTATAAGTTTTATTTCACATATGACATCATATTTATTTTCTTTAAAATTCTTTTTATTTTAATTTTTCGTATAGAAAAAGCTTATTTGAAAATTTAGTGACGCTGAGAATTTATTGCAGATTTTAATTTTCTTGGCAACGGTAAAGGAAAATGGTTAAATTTTATCTGAAAAATGTCTATAGATTCTGTGTGAAAAATAATAAATTTGAACCATTAAGGAAAATATTTGAAGAAAATAAATAAAAATTAGCCTATAATCTATCTATATGCAAAGATTCAAAGACATTAATCCATCCGTTTTGATGCCAATTTCATTCCAATTTTCGAACACACTTTCACATTTATAATATACTAGCTGTCCCCCATGACGTCGTTCACGTAGCATTAAAAAAAGATAAACGCTTTAATTAAACAAAACGTTTCATAACAATAATTTAAAACATATATAAGTAACACATATTTTATAGAAGGCTATGCAGTAGTTTTTTCTTTATACGGGATTTAAAGAACTCAGTCAAATAAAAGGGAAATGTATTTGATAATATGAACAATCGCGAAAATGAAAATGCAACTTTTATACTGTAAAACAACTGTAAAGCATCACAATTGTACAAAAATCATGTTGTAGTGCATTTCAGAATTCCATATCAAAGAAAGAAAAATAATGTGTTAAACCTAGATAATAAAGAAAAAAATCTAACATTTCCATAATACATAACTTCTGCGGCCCATTCTTTTTTGCAGCTATGTATGATCTATGTGTTTGTAAATATTCTAAATACAATGTTAAAATTTTGCTTAGTTAAAAAAAGTATAACGAAAATTAAAATTCACCTTTAGCAATTTCTAACAATAAACATAAACGTACTTGAATTCTTTTGTACAATCCTGTATATTACGTGCAGATATTTATGCGATCGCATATTTAACTTAAATTATTAAAGCAAAAAACCCAATTAAAATTATTGAATTCATATTTCCGGGAATCGCTATTGCACAGGTGACCATATATCCAGTTTATTGTATAGTCTGATACATGTTTTATTTAAATTCTACAAACATCTCTTATTATACCAAATTAGCTGAACTTCAGGATGCATAGCTTTTCCTTAAATACATACTATAATTGAAAAAGCTCTTCAGAAATATTTTCTAATAGACCATACTTCGGATACAACATCTGAGATCTGGACACAGGTCCATAATCTTTTATGCGACTCCGTAAATGAACAACAAATGTGATGCAAATCATACTTAACTGTAAGCATATTGTAGTAAATTTCAGTATTTATCATTGGATTGATTATCTCAGTATATTAATTTCATCATGTTTGAAATAGTGCAACGCAATTAAAATACACTGGGAATATTTTTCCCCGTAGACTATTATATTACCGAACATTTTTCTGTGATCTTGTAAATGAATGTTAAATCTTTGCATCCAATTTTCTACAGAAATCCTGTTTTAGTGCACTCCAGAACTGATATCAATTTCAATATTATTAAAATAGCCCTAATAAAATAACATTATTAAAATACGCTGCAGTTGGTTTTTCTTCACAGACTGTGATACATTGAAATACTTTTGAGCTCCCTGTACGCACACTATAAGTACTGCACTTAACATATTCGATAGTAACCATGCTCTTGTGAACATTAAAAATGCATGTAAATTTAATTACATTTAAAATTATGCAACATTATCAAAGTACACCACAAATGATTTTTTCGCTTTAGACAATAATGTAAAGTATCTTTTTGAGTGCTCCTGTAATTCAGTTTTAATTGCTACCTGCTTCATTTTCAATGCCGTATATGCTATGGCAAATCTCAATAACATATATTATTTTCGTATGAATCCCACTATATTTACTCAAGTTGAAACACGGACAAACAGACGGCAAATCCCAGGCACTCGGCATCCGGTATATAGACAGGTTAAAGTCGTAAACACTTTTAGACTATGTTAGAAAGTGATAAAACGGGGGTAGTTTCCGTAAAACCAAAAAAAAAAACAGTGTTAGGAAAAATCTACTAAAAAACTGTGTTTTAGGTGGCATTTTCGTATAATTTGTACATATATGCTTTCCATACTATAAAACTTTATAAAAAATTATTATAAAAAAATATTTTTTAAAGTGACAACATGTTTTTACTTTTTAAGAGCTAAAAAAATGTGGAATTAATATCCATTTACAAACCTGTTTCCAGTACACTTCGAGCACATTATGCAAAATTGATATATTGACTGAGGGAATTCACATTACATTAAATTACATTAAATCTTTGGATTTTATGCCCGAAAGTGCATTTTTAAAGTTATTTTTCTTTATATTTTCAGAAATAAACAATTTTAAGAATTAAAACACAATTTTTTTTTTTTTTATTAGTTGAGCTTTTCTTACTTTCTAAGAATTATAAAAAGTATTTTTCATTGATCATTATGTCACTTACGATATGGATAAATTGACGTTATAAATTATTAAAATTTTTTAGTCCTTTAATATTTAACCTTTAAAAAAACTTATTTCATTTTAAAATTAAATATTTATAATAACCACGCCCAGACGATAAACTTAATTTTCTTTAAATAATAACTTTTGATATCATAATTCAATCTGATTTCATTGCAACATCAGAGCATATTTATTTTATTTTTAATGTGATATTTTTAAAATTCTTAATGGAAAGTATTCCTGTGACGTCACAATTGGTAAAAAGTTGAATTTTACAGCCTCAAACAGGAAGAAAGAAAAAGGTCCATTTTTATACAAATTAATATCAGGAAAAACTACTAAAATATTTATATTCTTGTAAAGTGTGAAGTTATATTCTTGTGAAGTCTTCTAAGTCTAAAAGAAATTTTTTATAACCGTCTGCTTCATATAAGAAAAAAAACATTATTCCTCTGATGTCACAATTGGTAAAATTGCTGTTTTTAATCTCGAACCGAAAAAAAAGAATAGGGTCCATTTATTTATTCCATTTTCTTTTATCACGTGAAAATTTTTCAATTGAAAATTAATTACAAAAGAGAAATAATTATTCGGGTTCTTTTATTTTTTGGCAACGAAAAAAGAAAAATGATTAAATACTATGGAAAATTTTTCAATTTATTCTGTATGAAAAATAGTGAAATGTTGAATTATTAAGAAAAATATTTGAATAAAATTTATAAAAATTAGCCTATGTTCATTTCATGCCAATAATCTATCTATATACAAAAATTCAAAGACATTAATCCATCCGTTTTGAAGCTAATTTCATTCCAATTTTTTGGACACACTTTCACATTTATAATATATATCAGGATTCAACAAAATGGCAAAACATTTTATATTATGCGTGAAGTAACTTGTACTAAACCTAAACACTGTGTATCAATTTTATTATACACTGGCCTCCAAAAGTTAAGGTATAACACTTTTTTGTGTCTAATTTGCAAATGAATTAATATAGAAACAACAAATTTGGAGGAAATGTGCACTAAAATGTTATTCGTTAAACACAACATAGAAATTTACTTAAGTTAAATGTATAAATGAAATTACAACAAATAAAAGAATATTGCCTAGTTAAACTGATGGCATCGAGCTCACAGTCTACAAAACTAATTTTACATTACAGGCTTATATTTTCAAGGGTTAAATCCGTTCGAAAAACAATTGAACTGGAAAACATCTCTCCCCATTTTCCAGTGTTATGCTTAATCATTGAACTCTTTAAACTAATCAGGGATATAATTTATCATATAAAAATCTATATCCGAAATTCAGAGCAAATCGGAAAATTCTTACTAAAAATTCATTAATATAATTTAAGAGGAGTTATTTCCTCTTTTATACTTAACCATTAATCTTCCAAAACTATCCAAGTATTTGCCTTATTAGAAATAATCTACATCTAAAATTAAAAGAGAATCGGATAATTCTGCGGAAAAAAACATTTGTCAAATTTAAGAGGGTTATCGCTCTATTAACCCTCTTTATACTTAGCAAAAGATCCCGCAGCTAATTAGGGAAGAATCTTATCACTATGAACTTGTATCCAAAATTTGAAGCAAATCGGTAAATTCTGCTTAAAAAACACATTAACCTAAATTAATGGAGCAGGTTACCTCCCATTTTCTCCCTCTTAAATTTATCCAACTAACTCGCAAATAAAATCATGGAGCTGCCCTCATCAGAACATCCTATGGCTAAAATTTCAATGAAATCTGATAAATCTGCATGAAAAACCCATTTATTGAAATGAAGGGTGGGGCATTAGCCCCCGTTCAACCTCTTTATACTTATTCAATGAACACCCAATATTTGTCACGGAGGCGCCTCATCAGAATGATGCTATAGCTAAATTTTGAACAAAATCCGACAAATCTGCATGAAAAACCCTTTTATATCAATTAAGGGAAGGACATTAGCAGCCCGTTTATCCTCTTTATACTTATCCAATGAACAAGTACTACTAATCACGGAGACTCCCCATCAGAATGATCCTGTATCTAAATTTTAAAGAGAAACTGAAAATTCTGCATGAAAAACACATTTATATCAATTAAGAGAAGGGGCAGGAGCCCCCCGTTCCTTCTCTTTATAATTTTCCAATGAATACCTACTACTAATCACGGAGATGCCCCATCAGCGTGATCCTATATTAAAATTTCGAACGGAAACTGATATTTCTGCATGAAAAACCAATTACATAAATTAAGGAGAGAGGCTTTAACCCCCATCCCCCTCTTGTGAATTTCGAATGAACTCCAAAATCTAATCAGGGAACTGCCTTATCAGAATATACATATATCTAAAATTTCGAATGAATCGGATATATTTATTATGAGTTATCGCGTTACGCACATATGAACATACATAACGGACGGGCACATAAGCTCCCAGTCTTTGATAGCCTGTGAGCTGAAAAGCACTCATAGTGGAAAATTTCATTCGTGGAGAAATCAGTGCATCGCAGTGTTATACAGTAAAATGTGACAAAAACGTTAAAAAACTGGTTCTAATATGGAATATGTCTACCCTGGACATAAATTAATTGGCGGCATCAATTTTCCATGTTCTCAATTTAGTTGTCGGACACCGAAAAAGGTAGCGCTGACCAGACATGGAGTAAAGCCTTGTTCCAGCTCATTTAAGGATCTTGGAGAAGAACTTAAACCCACAACCTCCCTTCCAAGACAGTCCCAAACATTTTTTATCTGATGCAAGTCTGGAGAGTGAGCTGGCCATTCCACTCTTTCCAAACCCTGATCCTCAAGATAATCCTCAACAACCACAGTTGGTGTGGTCTCACATTATCATTCATTAGAATGAAACCATTGCCAATAGCATATGGTCGCACTATTGAATCAAGGATTTCATCCCGATATCTCACACTAGTCAGAGTTCCTCCACGGAACACGTGCAGGTCAGTGTGAGATCCCTGCTCAAATCATGATTTCACCGTTTCTGTACATGTGGGTTTCGAAAGTGTTTGATTGATGGTATCGAGTGCATTATTATCTCCAGATCAGAAGATGTTCTTTAGCACTTTCCAGTGTGAATCTGGACTTGTCTGTGAAGAGTACAGAAGCCCAATGTTGTCTGGTCCAGGAAACATGTTCTCTTGCCCAACATAAGCTGGCCCTTCTTTGTCGTATGTTGTGAAGAACCTACACAACTGGTCGCTTGCACAGAGACCTGCATTGTGAAGACGTCTTTGCACCGTAGTAGCGGATATTCTTCTCTTGCAAATTGGTCTGCAATGAGTTGCGGTACAGTGGTCCGTATTCTCGTTCGGACCGGAAGATCTAGAAAGTGGTCTTCTGCAGGTATTGTAACATGTGGGCGGCATTTGAAACAATGTTAAATTCAAAAATAATATAAAAACACTCTTTGTTGCTCATTGCCTGTTGTTTTGTTGTCAAAATGCTTTCCAACACTTAATAATAAAAAAGGTCAAAGTGTGCTGATGGATTTTCGTATCTCTTATCTTTTATTGAATCTTATTTCGTACTAGCTATTATGCACGGCGTTGCCCGGGTTCGTCAAAAAACAGCAAAAATTTCAAACTTTGAAAATTGCAATAAAAACCTGCTGCATGAATTTCGTTTAAACATCATCGAAAAAAGAAGGGCTAGAAAAATGAAACTGGATTCTTTTTACTGATGGGAAAAAATCTTATCGCGATAACAGATTAAAAATCACACACAAATATAAAAATAAATTGGAAAATTGTCTTTTGAAATTCGAATAAACTTTCATGAAAAGTGGACAGAATTTACCATATTCAGTCAAAAATTGAACATCTAAAAATTAATTTACATTAATAGAATAAAATAGATGATCTGAATTTTTTTTAAAAGAAAAAAAAATATTGACGGAAAGAATATCTAAAATTCGCTAGTTATCCCTAAAATAAAAAATTCGAGGACAAAATCTACTACATAAAAAAAACCTGAATCCATACTAATATTATAAATGCGAAAGTGTGTGTGTCTGTTTGTCCGTCTTTCACGGCAAAGCGGACTGACGAATTAATATGATTTTTCAGTGGAGATATTTGAAGGGATGGAGATTGACATAGGCTACTTCTTGTCTCTTTCTAAAACCCCACTTTCCTAAGTTGGGGAGGGGGTGGAAGTTTATATGGAGCGTTCCGAAACTTCAAAGTAAGAAAACTAAAGTGTTACACATGGATTCCGATGGATGGCTCTGATAGGTTTCTAAAACAAGATATAATGTTGTGCAGAAATTCTCAGTGTTCTGTACAATAAAAAGGAGAGACTGGAATAGAATGGTAAGTTGGTTTTTCTCTTTATGATTCATTCTTATTTATTCTGTACCCATTGGATGTATATTTTTCTTTATCAAGATCTTAATTTCCCCCCACTTACATGTTTTCTGAGTATTTCTATGAAAAATCAAATAATTACTGTTTTATTAGCTAATATAGTTTATTCTACAGTTTATTATATAGCTATCTGTAAATATTAATGAACACAAAACATATTTTAAATTGATAACCGTGATATGTAGTGCAGCATGTGAAAATTACTGATGTTAAGAACATTATTACTAGATCAATATCTTAATGCTCATAACCTAGCATTGTGCCTTATACAGGGTGTCCCTAAACTCATGGTATATACGCTAGAAGATGATAGAACACATCAAGACAAGTAATAGTAAATCGGAAACCAAGGGTGCCAAACGTTTTCCAAAGGAGATAGCCGCCATGAACGTTTGGGGTCCAAAATTTCAAATACACATAAAAAACGGAAAAAATGATCGATTGATTTCCGGTTTTCACTAAAACTCTTCTTTATGTCGGTATTTTATTAAAAATGAATTATAAAGATAAATTTCGAAAAATGCCAATAGAGGGCGCTTTAGACTTTGGAGTAACGAACAACTATTTTTTTCGTTATTTTTTTCATCTGATTAAATGTTTTCGCAAACTTAGACTTAAACTCAAATTTTGAGCTCAAAATCTGAATAGTTGGGAGTGGTTAAGTAGCACAAACTGAACTGTGTTCAGAGGGTTTAAATTTCAAACGATTATAAAAAATAAAAAATTAGTCGATTCGTTTGCGGTTTTTGCTAAAACTACTCTTTAAATCAGTGGGTTTTTTAAAAATAAATTTTAAAGATAAGTTTCACAAAATGCCGATAGATGGCACCTTAGACATTGGAGTAGCGTACAACTATTCTTAACGGATATTTTTTTTAATCTAGTTAAATGCTTTCAAATGCTTAGATTTAAATTTTGAGATCAAATTCTGAATCGTTGTGAGTGTTTAAGTAGCTCAAAAGTGAACTTTGTTCGAGCGGGAGGGGGGGTTCCTGAACACACTTCACTTTGCGCTTCTTAACCCCTCCCAGCGATTCAGAATTTGAGTTCAAAATTTAAGTTTAAATCTAAGATTTCGAAAACATTTAATAAGTTTTGGAAAGCATTTAATTAGATACAAAAAAATAATAATAATAATAACGGTTAAAATTAGTTGTTAGTTACTCTAAAGTTTAAGGCGCCCTCTAATGGAATTTTTGGAAATTTATCTTTAAAATATATTTTTAAGAAGATACTGACTTAAAGAATAGTTTTATTTTAAACCGCAAACCAATTTTTCCGTTTTTTATAATCATTTGAAATTTGAACCCTCTGAACACAGTTCAGTTTGTGCTACTTATCGAATCCCAACTATTCAGATTTTGAGCTCAAAATTTAAGTTTAAGTTTACGATAAAATTTAATCAGATGCAAAAAATAACGTAAAAAATAGTTGTTCGTTACTCCAAAGTCTAAAGCGCCGTCTATCGGCATGTTTTGAAATGTATCTTTATAATTCATTTTCAATAAAATACCGATATAAAGAATAGTTTTAGTGAAAACCGCAAATCAATCGACCAATTTTTCCGTTTTTTATAATCATTTGAAATTTAAACCCTCTGAACACAGTTAAGTTTGTGCTACTTAACCACTCCCAACTATTCAGATTTTGAGCTCAAAATTTAAGTTTAAGTTTAAGCTTACGAAACCATTTAATGAGATTCAAAAAATCACGGTAAAAAATAGCTTTTCATTACTTCAAAGTTTAAAGCTCCCTCTATCGGCATTTTTCGAAATTTATCTTTATGATTAATTTTCAAGAAAATACCAACATAAAGAATGGTTTTAGTGAAAACCGCAAATCAATCGACCATTTTTTCTTTTTTTATGTGTATTTGAAATTTTGGACCCCAAACTTTCATGGCGGCTATCTTCTTTGGAAAACGTTTGGGACTCTTGGTTTCCTATTTACTATTACTCGTCTTGATGTGTTCTATCCCCCCATGAATTTAGGGACACCCTGTATAATGCAAGTATATCTAATACATGTCAGTGTCAGCGATTTATAATACAAAGCATTAAAATTATGGAAATGAAGAAAAATATTACTTGCATCCAACATTTGAATGTATATTAATTTTTTAATGTTCTCATTTAAGCATTGCATGTAAATTAGTTTCAATATTGTCTTAAATACCTTTCGATGTAAAAATGCTAATTTGCTTGCAAAAAGACCTTATAATTTATTAACTCGAATATCATACTGTAAATAATAACAATGTTTATTCGATGGTATTCTTAATATATTTCAAAATGGTATTGGATTTGAACCCCCCCTCAAGATTCCCCTAAAAAATTAAAGCAAAGGTTGTTTTTTTTAAGGAATAAGACAATCACTTTGGTTTTGGATTTAATTTTGGTTCGTGAATTGGTTTTGTTGTTTTTGGTTTAAAGTAAATATATATATATAAAAGTAAAGATTATTTTTCGCTTTTCCCTCAATAATTTTATGAGTTTTTAATGGTTGACTACATAGATTGTTGTATTTAATGCGAGCGAAGCCGCGGGCAAAAGCTAATTCCTTATAAAAATGACAAAAAAAATCGCTTTGGATTTCATACAATCGCTAATAAAACACATTGAAAATCTCTTAACATTTAAAACTCCCTGGTGTCAAAATTTACTGTATTTGGGTAAAACACTGTAATTGGAAATCACTTACGAATGACAATAAATCGGTGCAAAACGTAAAAAATTTCAACAAATTTCATTTAAAATACACAAAAGCAAAAATTAACAACATTAGACTATTATAAAGGGTGAGTCATAAATATCGAAACAATAGGCTATCTCCTTAAATATTGCCCCTAGACCCATACTTCCAGTTGCAAAAATTCATAAAAAGGTGAATTTTTTTGTAAGAAAAGTTACAACTCCATGGGGTGTCTATTTGAAAAAGTACGAAAATTAACTTTTTATACGGCCCCCGTAGGATAAAAATTCCAATTAGGGAAACTTTACGTATCCAGTCCTGAATAATACACAAAAAGTTGCACCTTCATATCTTAAAAATTCGCGGAGTTATAGTCGTTTGAATAATTCATCAGGTTTTAAGGGATTAGACACAAATTGAAATATGCGCAATTCAAAAGACAATGTTACTTTAACAGTTGTAGGAAACGCGTAAAAAATCTATCTTTTGAGTTAGAATTTTGTTTTTTTTTCTTTTTTCGTGTATGTTAGCCATATAATTTGCTAAGAAAATCCCATGCTAAAATTATCATAAAATTTATAAAAATTCCATATGGTTAGTACTGATTACAATGCGATACTTAAAAATCGTTGTAACTCCAAACATTATTTATCGGATTTCAATTTCTTTCTATTTAACTAAAAATCAAAATCTGATTTTAGTTCTGTTTCGAGGTTTTTGTTTTTCAATATTTATTTTAGAACTTTTAAAAATATTTATTTAAAAAATAATAACTTTTAAAAAATCATATTTTCAAAAGTAAATAATTTCTCATCTTTTTTAAACAAAAGTAAGGTAAAATAATTAAAAATGGCATGTTTCAAGTTTGTACTTTTTTCTTTAACAATTCTTAATTTTTAATAATTTAAAGACAATAAATAGTCGGGAAAAAAAATTCATTACACAGAAAAACGAAATGTACTGTTTTACTGCCCATTAGTTATTTAAAAGAATGCTTTTCTATGATGCATATTAAGTCCTTTTTAAAAATTTAGCTCTCACAACTTCAAGCTTTTTATCGTCTTGTAGAGGCTGTTAAAAAATCTGTATTCTGGGCTCGGGTCAAATCAGGACTGAGACGTTACTTTTTTCTGAAAACTCGCCTACCCGGGTCTAATGTATTTTTTCTATACCTGAGGGAACTGCTTCCTTTTTCCCAGACTTGCACTGGACGAAATTTTTAATCCCGGACTCGAACAATCCGTATTAAAATCACAGACCAAATACGTATATAAATTAAGTAAAAATTGGTTTAATCAATATTTTTACGAAAACCACATGAATTTTAAAACCGCTTTTATTTAAAACAATTAAAAAAAAATTAAATTTTTTTCTTTTTAAGAATAGTATATTTAAATGCTAAAAAATTATTTAAATTCTAAAATTCTAAATTATTTAAATGCTAAAACCAGAAAAAAAATCTGCCTATGATGCGATTCTGTCGTAATCAGAAAATGTGTTTACCCATGCAAAATAAATACAATAATACCTGAGAAAAACATAAACTCCATTTAACCTTCATAGAAAAGGCATTTGTCTATTACGTATTTTTGCTTTCCTATGTGATTCCCTCTTAAAAGGTTTTACTGTATAACATTTTTCAAAGTCTTCAACGCACGGGATATGGATTAGGGATAATAAAATATAAGTGAAACATTTACATATAAACATAGATTCATTGATAAAATAAATATATCACAGCCTTTGGCGCCTCTTTAATAATAAAAAGTATAAATATAAAAAACGAAATTCTATATTAAGTATTTTTGCTTAGAACTCCTCCACGTAAAACAATTTTTAACTATACTGAAGTAAAAAACTATGTAGAAATTCACGGTTGAGCCGGTTACGATTTAAGCTTTTTTCCAGGCTGGTCCGGATTATGATTTTAACATTATTTCATGCCAGGCTGAACTTCTTTCCCTATGGGTCGGTTTAGGACCGGACCTAAATATTACGATTTATTCAGACCTCCAGTCCTAACGATCTACATGTTTCAGAAACAAGTTTCAATTTTAAATCAATACGCTGCTTTATTATGGCCAAATAAGAGGCACGGTCTTAAACCGAAATATAATAACGTTACAATTTATGGACGATCCCTTATTTGCTTTGAAAATGGATGAAAAATGCTTCGTTTACAGGCATGGTAAAGTGGTGTAATTCACGAATTTTTGACAATTTTAGATTTTGATATCTCTGTCAGGTTTTCAGATAGGGAGATGAAATTTTTTTTTGTTCCATTTAGGAATGGATAAGGAATAATTTCCTAATTGGGAATTTTGCTCTACGGGGGCCGTATAAAAATTTAATTTTCGTATTTTTTCAACTAGACCCCCCCATGGAGTTGCAGCTTATATAATCAGAAATTTCACCTTTTTCAATGAGTTTTTGCAATTGGAAGTATGGGTCTAGAGGGAATATTTAAGGAGATAGCCTATTGTTTCGATATTTATGACTCACCCAGTATATTAGGGTATATTAGGGCATATATGGGGTATATAAGGGTAAAACATTGCAATTGGAAAACTTTTATGAAAGACAAAAAATAGGCGCAAAACGTAAAAAATAATGAAAAAAACTTCATCGAAATTAAGATAACATTTCAAAAATCGCATTAGAAATCCCTAAATTTCAAAATTCGTAGATGGCAAAATTAAAATAAATAAATAAATAAATAAATAAAAAATTTCCTAAAAGTTTGAAACCAAATTCATTTTCCGAATTTCAAAAAAACATTGGGGAACCTGAAAAACAACTAAAAACTGCATTGAAAAATTCCTTTAGATCGATGAATGTAAATGCATCCCGGGAATAAAAATTTATTTTAGTAGTCCAAAACATAGCAATCATACATTTTTCATGGATCACAAAAAATCGACGCGGAACATAAAATATCTTCAAAAATCGCTAAAATTAAAAATTGACAAAATTTAAAAAAATGTAGATGGTGAAATTTACTATATTAAGCTAAAAGTTTAAAACCAAATTCCTTTTTTAATTGGTAAAACATCATTGTGGGGAATTAACAATGGTACAAATCGCATTGAAAAATTCAATAAAAATCGCATTGAAAACTGCATTAAATCACATTGAAAACTACACTAAAAGTCACTAGTTATTTAAAAAATCGCAGTAATCTCAATTTTTTCAAATGAGTAAAACATTCTATCGGAAATAAGTACTACTTGATTATCCGGTTGACCAAGAAACAATCGCCAAACTATATAAGATTAAATGGCAATAATGGTTGATCGTAAATGTCACATTCATTTGACATTAAACACGTTACACGTGTTTGTTTCGTCATCAAGTGATTTTTACTTCGTTTTTTTTTTTTGTATTTTTATTCATGCTTTTCTAATTTGTTGGGCCTTTTATTATTTAACAAAAAAAAAAACATCAATTTGCATAATTCAGCGAGTAGTTTAACGATTTATGTAATTATATTATAGCGAAATTGGTCGACGGGATAATCAATTAGTACGCGGAAATCTTTTATAAATGATAAAAGAATCGTAGCGGCACGTGAAAAATCGAATAAAAATTCGCTAAAATTACATTGGATTAAAAGTTTGAAATCAGTTTTTATTTCAAAATACAAAAAAACCACCGTACACTGTAAAAAAAATTCAAGAGGTTACTAAAAATTTTTTAGTAAATTTGTATTCCACAGAATTTTTTAGTAACCACTACAAACTTTTTTTTTGCAAGTGAAACAAGCATTTTTTTTTTTTTTTTTTTTTTTTTTGTAAACTGAACAAAAGAATTTTTTGTATAACTAACTTAAAAATTTTTAGTATAAGCCACCAAA
Organism: Maratus speculifer; assembly: GCA_964019185.1. Taxonomy (NCBI): domain Eukaryota; kingdom Metazoa; phylum Arthropoda; class Arachnida; order Araneae; family Salticidae; genus Maratus; species Maratus speculifer. Next base: position 95,005,637 of record OZ025295.1, read on the forward strand.
CAAATTTTAGTAATAGCTCCAAAATTATTTTTAATAACCATTACGTGCGCCCGAAGGGAAGGAGATTCTTTCGAGCTGCATCCAGACTCTTGAAGCGGAAGATTTTCGGCAAAACTGCAATAGATGGCAGCACCAAACTTTGCTAACTGCTCCGACAGGATTTTCATAATCCCTTTACTAACGAGTACTTACACTACATACATTCGGGCCGTATTTGGCGGTGGCAGTATCGAACCCGGGACCTTTTATTCTGGAGTCCGTTACTATAACCACTATGCTATCAAGGCCACATCAAGTGAGCTTTAGTAATAGTTATTAAAAATATAAAACTATTACTCTCTTCGTTGCTAACTTTTTTCTAGTAATTCTTACAGATTTTCTTGTAACCAACTAACATTACTAAAAATTTTTTAGTAATTACAAGGATCACTAAAGTTTTTTTAGTAAATCGACCCTTTTTTTTACAGTGTAGAACTCGAAAAAACGCTATAAATCGCATTGGAAAATGCATTAAAAATCGCTAATATTAAACTACCTTATGAGTCAAAATTTATACTGATAAGGTAAAACATTGTAATTGGAAATATTTCATGTAAGACAAACAAGTTGGAAATTGCACGTGAAGCGTAGCAAATGAGGTGCGTTCGTACGATAACGAAGTTTTAAAAATATTACTCGCATATATCAATCTCATAAAACTGTAAATAATTACAATTAAAATGCGCACCAAACAATGTTCTCCCTATACCATTATGCAATGGAATACTTTTGTCTGGCCTTGTAAACCAATAACAAATATTCTTTGCAGCACTGATTATGCAAAATATATATTATAATATGTACTTTATAGATGCATATCAATTTTATTACGTTCGAATGAGTGTAACACCATTAAAATGCATTTGAAACATTTTCCCCTATTAACCGTAATGTAACGGAATACTTTAGATTGTTCCTGTAATTGAACTATGCATCCGATTTTGATAAACTTTAAAATGGTTCGACAAAATTATGCAATAATTATGTATTTAAATTTTCAAACGATTAAAATGCATTTGAAACTTTTTTCCCCATTGACCGTAATGTAACGGAATCATTTTGATTGTCCTTGTAATTGATCTATTCATGCGATTTTCATAAAATTTGAAATGACTTGACAAAATTATGTAATAATTATGCATTTTAAATTTCAAACGATTCAGTTGGGTAGTTTTTGCGTTGTTATATGCGGACGGACTGACAGACGGACAGATAGACGGACAGACAGATGGACGGACAGACGGACGGACTGAACGATAACAATAGGTGCTACATATAATTACGAACGCACCTAAAAATCGACGCCAAACGCAAAAAACTTGAAAACTCGCTAAAAATCACATTAAAAATCGCTAAATTTTTATATCTTAGCAGACAAAATTTAGTAGAAAAGACTAAAAGTTTGAAACAAAAATCCTTTTACTTATATCAGAAAATAGTGGCAAAATGCAAAAAAAACCCCACTAAAAATCCAAAAATCATTGTGCGATACCCAAATAAATTTTATTCAAAAGAAAACAAAATTCACTATAACAGATTGAAACAATTCAACGGTATTCATTTCGCTAATGTAAAAAAATCGCTTCGAAACATTATAAAACCCCGCTAATAATCGCATAAAAATTAAATAAAAAAACGAAAACAAAAATCGGCCTTTTAGGTGCAAAACATCTTTTATAGAAGTAATTTTCCCCAAAAGTTTGTAGCTCTACGTGCAGTAGTCATTTCAGAACATTCGTGGCTGTTAAAAATGTTTATTTTATATTATAAACTACAAATGTATTATAAACTATACTATAAACCAATAAGTATTTGGAAACTTTCAATTTTTGACATTTTGTCAAATATTTAAAAATATATTTGTCGGATTCTTCTGAAACTTCCGGATTATGAACATTATGTCTGAACAAATATTTATCAACATTCATTTGATAAGCAGGGCATTTAAAGGGCCGACAAAAAATTAAAGAATAACAGAATCTAAATCGCTGCAGAATACAAATATATGGATACTGCACAACAAGTACACTGATTTTTGTAAAAATAGCATGTATATTGAAAAACAAAATGAATTTGAAAAACATTCGCCGGATGGAGGCGCTGCAATCGCGATTTTTGTGCCATTTTCAATATTGTACTGACGAAAAGTATGTGAATTTATACAACGAATTGAACCAATTTTTTTCTGTAAGTGTATGGCTATGGCTAGTTGGTCCTCCCTGAATTTGAAAAAATCCACCGGAAGGGGGCGCTGCAATAGCCAATTTTATGCCATTTTCAATATTGCACCACCTAAAAGTGTATGATGTTAGTCCTAGAACTGAACTAAAATTTTTGTATGTAATTATTTTTTGGTAAAGCAAATAGGTCCTTCCTGAATTTAAAAAAAGTCTGCCTATCATTCTATTGTTTATCGGCTCGTGTAGAGACGGAAATTTGTTTTTTCTCCGATTAATTGATTGAAGCAGAAATTTAAGATGAAAACCAAAGTTCGTATGGTATTGAATTAAAATTATTAAAACATTAAAATGAGTAACTATTTTTTAAAAATATTAAAATGTATGTATGAGATAGAAGAAAGTTTTGGGATTGGCACATCCAGATAGTTTATTTATGATGTAAGACTGGCATAATAAAATAGTTTTGAAGCAAACTTTTGCAAAATATTTTTAAATTTTCAACTAAAAGCTCTTTTAAAGATGTTTTTACAATTTCCAGTAACCACTGGTGTTTTTTAAAGTTGTTTGAAATATGCATGTTTCCAATCTTTGTAATTAACATCAAATAATCTTTGATAGCTATTTTTGAATAATATATTTGAAGAGAGCTTGAAGAAAGTTCGTCAAAATCCTATTTTCTGGAAAACCATTTGAAGTCTGCTCTCGTTAATACTATTAATTTTTAACTATAAAACTTTTTTTTCTAATTTCTTCGTTTTTATACATGTTAGCGTATCAGAATTTTCGATATTGTAGAATTTTTCGTAAGGAAAATTTCTAGTGAATGCTTAATTTTGAAGGATTTTCACTCTAGACAACGTTACGTACGTTTTTAAGCCAACTGGTGTCTATATATCCTCAATATCTACAACTGCTTCATCTACTGTTAAACCTTGGGATTTATGAATTGTAACAGCAAAAGCTAACTTCAGAAGAAATTCTTTCCTTGAGCAATTTATGCTTCCATTTTTCCAGAATTTAATTATTGGGGGAATTGGTACGCACTAATTCTTATAAGTTAAATTATTGTAGTATTCAAATTTATTCATGATTAATCGCGATATCTGGACTGGTGGCTTGTGATTTTCTTTGATACGTGCAACAAAGTCTAAAGTCCCGTTCACTAAACCTTTTTCGGTCCACAAATAAGAACGCAACATTACTTTAGATCCAAATGAAGAAGTAAGAAATGGTTAAAGTCAATTTGTCGTTTCTGAATCGGCCAACTTTGCTTTAGTACATTTATAAAGAGCTTGAATCGAAGCAACAACTTCACGCTTCAATTCTTTTAATTTTTCATTTATATAACAAATTTAACAATTAATTTTATTTGTTTACAATTCTTTTGTTGCCACTTTACAAAAAAAAAAAAAAAAAAAAAATTCCACAATACAATTTTTTTTTTAAATGTTTAAGTGTCATCTGTGCAAACGATTTTGCTGAATAATGAAAACTTATTTTATTTATTAAATTAATCATGATTCTATCTATAATTACTTACTCCATGATTTATATTTTTTCTGAAAATATACGCGTTTCATTTTTTATTTATTTGCTAAAATGCGTCCGTATTGGAAATGCATGTAAAATAAATTAATTATAATAATAATTTTTTTAACGTTTTACTGTAAAAAAAATTATATTCTGCAAATCTACAGATCATAATTTATTTTCGTGTTTAATTTGAAGTTAAAATATTGAATAGTTTTTTTGTAAAGTGTACGACAAAATGTAATTTGAGTGGAATAGTAGAGGATTCGCTTCGCTCATCCTAATAAGTATCTTGACATCTGTGATAGAAAAGAATAAAAGCTCGCGCATGCGCAGATAAAAATTATTTCATAAAACTAATCATATTTCGTAAAATATTTAATATATTTATATTCCAATTGCGCTATATTTTTTCTAATAGATTTTGCCAATATTTCTGAAATTTGCGTTAAATTTGGTCAAAAAGCCTGCATGATATAAACAAAAAACATACCAGAATTTTTGAAAAATAAATCATTCTTTCTCCATGAATATACATGCTATTCTTACAAAAACCAGTGTACATGTTGTGCAGTATCCACATATTTGTATTCTGCTGCGATAAATCGTTTCGTGCATTTTCATGTACAGGGTGATCTCAAATATCTCTGTTATTCTATAATTTATCGTCGTCCCACTAATTACCCTGCTTATTAAATGGATGTTGATAAATATGAGGTCAGACATAATCTTCATAATCCTGAAGTTTCAGAAGAATCCGACAAGTTTATTTTTAAATATTTGACAAAATGTCAAAAATTGAAAGTTTCCAAATACTTATTGGTAGATAGTGTATACGTGTATGTGTATTACAGTCACCGCAAAAAAAATCTTGACAATTACGATTTTAGACGTTTTGTTAAATATCTAGAAATATACATAAGGAATTATTCTGAAACTCCAGGTGTGTAAACAAAATAGTACGCGTCTTATATTTTTTGAAGAGTTTTTACCAAAATGCAAGAGGGGACCGTCGACAAATTGAAAAAGAGCGAAGATCTTTTGAATAACCCTGTCAAAACTAACGTACAAAAGCTTTCAAACTGCACATTGTGATTGAGTGGCTTATTGTAATAAAATATGTTTATTTTTATAAGGATAGCATTAATACTTGTAGAGAAATTAAGGTTTTTATAAAAACAGTCCTAAATTTTTCCAAGTTTTTTGCTTATAATTTGCAGAGTTCTTAATATAAAATAATCTTCTTTTCTAAAAATATGGCAAACAACATTGTACACAATACTCTGTCATAAGAATTTTAAAATAATAAAAATTGCATGAAAAATGAGTAGGTTTAGTAAATTTCCAAAAGAATGCGAAAAAATCAAGGATTTTATCCAAATATACGTGCAATATTGTGTAGGCACTAATCAGTTTGAGATAGATACACATACTCATCTTTTTGCTTCATTTAGGGAATAACGGATTTTGATCTCATTCTATCGACGATAATTTTCAGAAATTTAAAGGTATGTTTTTGAAACTTTCACAAAAGTTGCTTTATACAGTTATCTAACATAATATACAAATGAAATTTTAATAGCGTTGACGCATGCGCAGTAAAAAATTATTTAGTATACCTGCTCATTTGTCATACATTTTTTATTATTTTTTAATTCTGATTACAGGCTTTATTGTACAATGTTCATTGTCATATTTCCTGAAAAGAACATTGTTTTTTATGAAGAATTTTGCAAGTTATAAGCAAAAAACTTGGAAAGATTTGGGACCGTTTTTATAAAAACTTTAATTTCTCTACGAGTTTACATGGTATATTCATAAAAATGAACATAGTTTTTTACAAAAAAACACTTAATAATAATCTGCAATTTGAACTCTTTTGCTTCATTAGTTTTGAGAGGGTGTTCCAAAAGATTTTCTTTCTTTTTTCAATTTGTTAACGGTCCCCTGTTGGATTTCGGGAAAAACTCTTCGCGAAAATATATGAAATGTACTATATTGTTTATACACCTAGAGTTTCAAAATACTTTCTTTTGAATATTTCTAGATATTCAACAAAGCGTCTAAAATCGTAAACGTCAAGATTTTTTTTTTCTTTAGCGTTGACTGTATAATAAAGTTCTATTATGTGTTATAAACTATTTGAAAGTTTCAAACAGACTCCATTGTTAAATATCCCAATTATGTTTGCGCCTCTCCCCCTTCACACCCTGAAATATGTCACGCCACTCTTTTTTATATTTTTTTTATCGTGTAAAACTATCTAAAGTGTAAAACATAAGTGTAAAACAAAAAGTGTAAAACATGTAAAGTGTCTATCTTAAAGTGTAAAACAAATCACATTGTTATATTTCCAAATTTTAACAAAATCGCGTTCTCTTATTTCCACATTCCACCACCAGGGAGCGCACTCTATTCTTAACAAAAATATATCTAAACGAAACTTCATTAAACAACTTGTTAGACGATATATTACTCAAAGATATTTGATGAAATAGTTATTCAAAATTAGTGGTACCTAAACTTTTGACATTTTAGGTAGATTTTGTAGAAAATACTACTTAATACATTCTCAACGGTTCGTGCTTTTGATAGAACAATTCGTACTGGAAAAAAAAATGAAAAAAAAATGAAAAACGAAAACGAAAATGGATCTTATTGGATTCCAATGGGAGTCTCTGGCAATTTGGTGAAAAACCAGAAATAGCGCCGAATTATCGTCATCTTTGGTAAATAACTTAGGTCGCAAGGTTTAGCAATGTATAGCTCAGTGGCGACAATCTTGGCAACATTTGGTGACAGAATTTAGAAAAAAATTAGAAAAAAGAGCTAAAAATCGCATAGAAACTTATTAAATAGTACTAAATATCAAAAAATTGCGGATGTCAAAACTTACTCTGAGAGGGTAAAACATTGTAACCAAAAATATTTCATGAATGAAAAAAAAAGGGATTCTGAATGCAAAAAATCTCCAAAAATCGCTGAAAATCGCATTTAAAATCTCCAAAATTGAAAAATCAGACAAAATTTCTTGCATTAGGCTAAAAGTTTCAAACAATTTTATTTTTATCAAAACCAAAAAATAGCCGTAAAATGCGAAAAAATACTAAAAATCGCATTAAAAATTCATAAAAAATTCAAAAATTGCCCTTAGAATTCCGGATACTCTTTATTGAAAGGAGAAAAAAATTACTATATTGGGTGAAAAGAACAAAACCGTATTCGTTTCATTAATGTGGAAAAATCGCCTAAAAACTGCTAAAAATCGCCTAAAATTTAAACAAAAATTCTAATAAAAAAAATCGAAAATCGGGCTTCGAGATGCAAAACTACATGTATAGAGGTACCTTCACTCCAAATTTGGTAACTCTATATGCAGCGGTCTCTACAGAACAGCGCTGACACACACACAAACATGTCTCTTTATTATTATAGAAGATGCGCGCCTTTGAATAAACATTAAACAGAAGTACAACTAACAAGGGGACCACCAAACATGGTGCTCACAGATTTTGATGATTTCAAAGTATGTTGTAGGGGTCATACTACTAATTATTCAGCTGAAAAGGTTTCTTCAAATGGGCCTTAGTTTTTAAGAAATTGGGGGTCAAATTTTAGCGCTCATTTCAAATAGCCGTTAGTATTGGAATCAGATTGTGGCTCGGTGGTGCTGCGGTACCGTGCGAGACTCCGGACTCGGACTTGGCGGGTTCAACTCCAAGTTGGAACATTTTTTTTCCTTATATACTTTTTACACGTTGCATATTTTAAGCAGAATTGGGAATTTTACAGCTTTGAACTTATTAATATTTTCTTATGGGGATAGTTTCTTTTTTTTTTCATTTTTTACTTTTTCCATTTTTTCGGAATGAAATATAACGTATAAATTCATCTTTATATATATATTGCTAAGTAAAAAAATTAATACCTTTGTAAATTCCTTTAATTTATATTCTTCATTCAATATCAGTTTTCCTGCCTCAATAATTTGTCGACCATCTAACATTTTTAATATTGAATTATACAATTCTTTACACACAGCAATAGAAGCACAAGAAATATCATTCGGTGGAGATTTTCTACGCAGATTAACATTTTGAAACAACGTCTCGCAATATTTTAATGCATTCGTAATTTCGCCTTTTGGTTACTTTGGTGGCAGTATCGAACCCGGGACCTTTTATTCTGGAGTCCGTTACTATAACCACTATGCTATCAAGGCCACATCAAGTGAGCTTTAGTAATAGTTATTAAAAATATAAAACTATTACTCTCTTCGTTGCTAACTTTTTTCTAGTAATTCTTACAGATTTTCTTGTAACCAACTAACATTACTAAAAATTTTTTAGTAATTACAAGGATCACTAAAGTTTTTTTAGTAAATCGACCCTTTTTTTTTACAGTGTAGAACTCGAAAAAACGCTATAAATCGCATTGGAAAATGCATTAAAAATCGCTAATATTAAACTACCTTATGAGTCAAAATTTATACTGATAAGGTAAAACATTGTAATTGGAAATATTTCATGTAAGACAAACAAGTTGGAAATTGCACGTGAAGCGTAGCAAATGAGGTGCGTTCGTACGATAACGAAGTTTTAAAAATATTACTCGCATATATCAATCTCATAAAACTGTAAATAATTACAATTAAAATGCGCACCAAACAATGTTCTCCCTATACCATTATGCAATGGAATACTTTTGTCTGGCCTTGTAAACCAATAACAAATATTCTTTGCAGCACTGATTATGCAAAATATATATTATAATATGTACTTTATAGATGCATATCAATTTTATTACGTTCGAATGAGTGTAACACCATTAAAATGCATTTGAAACATTTTCCCCTATTAACCGTAATGTAACGGAATACTTTAGATTGTTCCTGTAATTGAACTATGCATCCGATTTTGATAAACTTTAAAATGGCTCGACAAAATTATGCAATAATTATGTATTTAAATTTTCAAACGATTAAAATGCATTTGAAACTTTTTTCCCCATTGACCGTAATGTAACGGAATCATTTTGATTGTCCTTGTAATTGATCTATTCATGCGATTTTCATAAAATTTGAAATGACTTGACAAAATTATGTAATAATTATGCATTTTAAATTTCAAACGATTCAGTTGGGTAGTTTTTGCGTTGTTATATGCGGACGGACTGACAGACGGACAGATAGACGGACAGACAGATGGACGGACAGACGGACGGACTGAACGATAACAATAGGTGCTACATATAATTACGAACGCACCTAAAAATCGACGCCAAACGCAAAAAACTTGAAAACTCGCTAAAAATCACATTAAAAATCGCTAAATTTTTATATCTTAGCAGACAAAATTTAGTAGAAAAGACTAAAAGTTTGAAACAAAAATCCTTTTACTTATATCAGAAAATAGTGGCAAAATGCAAAAAAAACCCCACTAAAAATCCAAAAATCATTGTGCGATACCCAAATAAATTTTATTCAAAAGAAAACAAAATTCACTATAACAGATTGAAACAATTCAACGGTATTCATTTCGCTAATGTAAAAAAATCGCTTCGAAACATTATAAAACCCCGCTAATAATCGCATAAAAATTAAATAAAAAAACGAAAACAAAAATCGGCCTTTTAGGTGCAAAACATCTTTTATAGAAGTAATTTTCCCCAAAAGTTTGTAGCTCTACGTGCAGTAGTCATTTCAGAACATTCGTGGCTGTTAAAAATGTTTATTTTATATTATAAACTACAAATGTATTATAAACTATACTATAAACCAATAAGTATTTGAAAACTTTCAATTTTTGACATTTTGTCAAATATTTAAAAATATATTTGTCGGATTCTTCTGAAACTTCCGGATTATGAACATTATGTCTGAACAAATATTTATCAACATTCATTTGATAAGCAGGGCATTTAAAGGGCCGACAAAAAATTAAAGAATAACAGAAATATTTGGGATCACCCTGTACATGAAAATGCACGAAACGATTTATCGCTGCAGAATACAAATATATGGATACTGCACAACAAGTACACTGATTTTTGTAAGAATAGCATGTATATTGAAAAACAAAATGAATTTGAAAAACATTCGCCGGATGGAGGCGCTGCAATCGCGATTTTTGTGCCATTTTCAATATTGTACTGACGAAAAGTATGTGAATTTATACAACGAATTGAACCAATTTTTTTCTGTAAGTGTATGGCTATGGCTAGTTGGTCCTCCCTGAATTTGAAAAAATCCACCGGAAGGGGGCGCTGCAATAGCCAATTTTATGCCATTTTCAATATTGCACCACCTAAAAGTGTATGATGTTAGTCCTAGAACTGAACTAAAATTTTTGTATGTAATTAATTTTTGGTAAAGCAAATAGGTCCTTCCTGAATTTAAAAAAAGTCTGCCTATCATTCTATTGTTTATCGGCTCGTGTAGAGACGGAAATTCGTTTTTTCTCCGATTAATTGATTGAAGCAGAAATTTAAGATGAAAACCAAAGTTCGTATGGTATTGAATTAAAATTATTGAAACATTAAAATGAGTAACTATTTTTTAAAAATATTAAAATGTATGTATGAGATAGAAGAAAGTTTTGGGATTGGCACATCCAGCTAGTTTATTTATGATGTAAGACTGGCATAATAAAATATTTTCGAAGCAAACTTTTGCAAAATATTTTTAAATTTTCAACTAAAAGCTCTTTTAAAGATGTTTTTACAATTTCCAGTAACCACTGGTGTTTTTTAAAGTTGTTTGAAATATGCATGTTTCCAATCTTTGTAATTAACATCAAATAATCTTTGATAGCTATTTTTAAATAATATATTTGAAGAGAGCTTGAAGAAAGTTCGTCAAAATCCTATTTTCTGGAAAACCATTTGAAGTCTGCTCTCGTTGATACTATTAATTTTTAACTATAAAACTTTTTTTTCTAATTTCTTCGTTTTTATACATGTTAGCGTATCAGAATTTTCGATATTGTAGAATTTTTCGTAAGGAAAATTTCTAGTGAATGCTTAATTTTGAAGGATTTTCACTCTAGACAACGTTACGTACGTTTTTAAGCCAACTGGTGTCTATATATCCTCAATATCTACAACTGCTTCATCTACTGTTAAACCTTGGGATTTATGAATTGTAACAGAAAAAGCTAACTTCAGAAGAAATTCTTTCCTTGAGCAATTTATGCTTCCATTTTTCCAGAATTTAATTATTGCGGGAATTGGTACGCACTAATTCTTATAAGTTAAATTATTGTAGTATTCAAATTTATTCATGATTAATCGCGATATCTGGACTGGTGGCTTGTGATTTTCTTTGATACGTGCAACAAAGTCTAAAGTCCCGTTCACTAAACCTTTTTCGGTCCACAAATAAGAACGCAACATTACTTTAGATCCAAATGAAGAAGTAAGAAATGGTTAAAGTCAATTTGTCGTTTCTGAATCGGCCAACTTTGCTTTAGTACATTTATAAAGAGCTTGAATCGAAGCAACAACTTCACGCTTCAATTCTTTTAATTTTTCATTTATATAACAAATTTAACAATTAATTTTATTTGTTTACAATTCTTTTGTTGCCACTTTACAAAAAAAAAAAAAATCCACAATACAATTTTTTTTAAATGTTTAAGTGTCATCTGTGCAAACGATTTTGCTGAATAATGAAAACTTATTTTATTTATTAAATTAATCATGATTCTATCTATAATTACTTACTCCATGATTTATATTTTTTCTGAAAATATACGCGTTTCATTTTTTATTTATTTGCTAAAATGCGTCCGTATTGGAAATGCATGTAAAATAAATTAATTATAATAATAATTTTTTTAACGTTTTACTGTAAAAAAAATTATATTCTGCAAATCTACAGATCATAATTTATTTTCGTGTTTAATTTGAAGTTAAAATATTGAATAGTTTTTTTGTAAAGTGTACGACAAAATGTAATTTGAGTGGAATAGTAGAGGATTCGCTTCGCTCATCCTAATAAGTATCTTGACATCTGTGATAGAAAAGAATAAAAGCTCGCGCATGCGCAGATAAAAATTATTTCATAAAACTAATCATATTTCGTAAAATATTTAATATATTTATATTCCAATTGCGCTATATTTTTTCTAATAGATTTTGCCAATATTTCTGAAATTTGCGTTAAATTTGGTCAAAAAGCCTGCATGATATAAACAAAAAACATACCAGAATTTTTGAAAAATAAATCATTCTTTCTCCATGAATATACATGCTATTCTTACAAAAACCAGTGTACATGTTGTGCAGTATCCACATATTTGTATTCTGCTGCGATAAATCGTTTCGTGCATTTTCATGTACAGGGTGATCTCAAATATCTCTGTTATTCTATAATTTATCGTCGTCCCACTAATTACCCTGCTTATTAAATGGATGTTGATAAATATGAGGTCAGACATAATCTTCATAATCCTGAAGTTTCAGAAGAATCCGACAAGTTTATTTTTAAATATTTGACAAAATGTCAAAAATTGAAAGTTTCCAAATACTTATTGGTAGATAGTGTATACGTGTATGTGTATTACAGTCACCGCAAAAAAAATCTTGACAATTACGATTTTAGACGTTTTGTTAAATATCTAGAAATATACATAAGGAATTATTCTGAAACTCCAGGTGTGTAAACAAAATAGTACGCGTCTTATATTTTTTGAAGAGTTTTTACCAAAATGCAAGAGGGGACCGTCGACAAATTGAAAAAGAGCGAAGATCTTTTGAATAACCCTGTCAAAACTAACGTACAAAAGCTTTCAAACTGCACATTGTGATTGAGTGGCTTATTGTAATAAAATATGTTTATTTTTATAAGGATAGCATTAATACTTGTAGAGAAATTAAGGTTTTTATAAAAACAGTCCTAAATTTTTCCAAGTTTTTTGCTTATAATTTGCAGAGTTCTTAATATAAAATAATCTTCTTTTCTAAAAATATGGCAAACAACATTGTACACAATACTCTGTCATAAGAATTTTAAAATAATAAAAATTGCATGAAAAATGAGTAGGTTTAGTAAATTTCCAAAAGAATGCGAAAAAATCAAGGATTTTATCCAAATATACGTGCAATATTGTGTAGGCACTAATCAGTTTGAGATAGATACACATACTCATCTTTTTGCTTCATTTAGGGAATAACGGATTTTGATCTCATTCTATCGACGATAATTTTCAGAAATTTAAAGGTATGTTTTTGAAACTTTCACAAAAGTTGCTTTATACAGTTATCTAACATAATATACAAATGAAATTTTAATAGCGTTACGCATGCGCAGTAAAAAATTATTTAGTATACCTGCTCATTTGTCATACATTTTTTATTATTTTTTAATTCTGATTAAAGGCTTTTATGTACAATGTTCATTGTCATATTTCCTGAAAAGAACATTGTTTTTTATGAAGAATTTTGCAAGTTATAAGCAAAAAACTTGGAAAGATTTGGGACCGTTTTTATAAAAACTTTAATTTCTCTACGAGTTTACATGGTATATTCATAAAAATGAACATAGTTTTTTACAAAAAAACACTTAATAATAATCTGCAATTTGAACTCTTTTGCTTCATTAGTTTTGAGAGGGTGTTCCAAAAGATTTTCTTTCTTTTTTTCAATTTGTTAACGGTCCCCTGTTGGATTTCGGGAAAAACTCTTCGCGAAAATATATGAAATGTACTATATTGTTTATACACCTAGAGTTTCAAAATACTTTCTTTTGAATATTTCTAGATATTCAACAAAGCGTCTAAAATCGTAAACGTCAAGATTTTTTTTTCTTTAGCGTTGACTGTATAATAAAGTTCTATTATGTGTTATAAACTATTTGAAAGTTTCAAACAGACTCCATTGTTAAATATCCCAATTATGTTTGCGCCTCTCCCCCTTCACACCCTGAAATATGTCACGCCACTCTTTTTTATATTTTTTTTATCGTGTAAAACTATCTAAAGTGTAAAACATAAGTGTAAAACAAAAAGTGTAAAACATGTAAAGTGTCTATCTTAAAGTGTAAAACAAATCACATTGTTATATTTCCAAATTTTAACAAAATCGCGTTCTCTTATTTCCACATTCCACCACCAGGGAGCGCACTCTATTCTTAACAAAAATATATCTAAACGAAACTTCATTAAACAACCTGTTAGACGATATATTACTCAAAGATATTTGATGAAATAGTTATTCAAAATTAGTGGTACCTAAACTTTTGACATTTTAGGTAGATTTTGTAGAAAATACTACTTAATACATTCTCAACGGTTCGTGCTTTTGATAGAACAATTCGTACTGGAAAAAAAAATGAAAAAAAAAATGAAAAACGAAAACGAAAATGGATCTTATTGGATTCCAATGGGAGTCTCTGGCAATTTGGTGAAAAACCAGAAATAGCGCCGAATTATCGTCATCTTTGGTAAATAACTTAGGTCGCAAGGTTTAGCAATGTATTGCTCAGTGGCGACAATCTTGGCAACATTTGGTGACAGAATTTAGAAAAAAATTAGAAAAAAGAGCTAAAAATCGCATAGAAACTTATTAAATAGTACTAAATATCAAAAAATTGCGGATGTCAAAACTTACTCTGAGAGGGTAAAACATTGTAACCAAAAATATTTCATGAATGAAAAAAAAAGGGATTCTGAATGCAAAAAATCTCCAAAAATCGCTGAAAATCGCATTTAAAATCTCCAAAATTGAAAAATCAGACAAAATTTCTTGCATTAGGCTAAAAGTTTCAAACAATTTTATTTTTATCAAAACCAAAAAATAGCCGTAAAATGCGAAAAAATACTAAAAATCGCATTAAAAATTCATAAAAAATTCAAAAATTGCCCTTAGAATTCCGGATACTCTTTATTGAAAGGAGAAAAAAATTACTATATTGGGTGAAAAGAACAAAACCGTATTCGTTTCATTAATGTGGAAAAATCGCCTAAAAACTGCTAAAAATCGCCTAAAATTTAAACAAAAATTCTAATAAAAAAATCGAAAATCGGGCTTCGAGATGCAAAACTACATGTATAGAGGTACCTTCACTCCAAATTTGGTAACTCTATATGCAGCGGTCTCTACAGAACAGCGCTGACACACACACAAACATGTCTCTTTATTATTATAGAAGATGCGCGCCTTTGAATAAACATTAAACAGAAGTACAACTAACAAGGGGACCACCAAACATGGTGCTCACAGATTTTGATGATTTCAAAGTATGTTGTAGGGGTCATACTACTAATTATTCAGCTGAAAAGGTTTCTTCAAATGGGCCTTAGTTTTTAAGAAATTGGGGGTCAAATTTTAGCGCTCATTTCAAATAGCCGTTAGTATTGGAATCAGATTGTGGCTCGGTGGTGCTGCGGTACCGTGCGAGACTCCGGACTCGGACTTGGCGGGTTCAACTCCAAGTTGGAACATTTTTTTTCCTTATATACTTTTTACACGTTGCATATTTTAAGCAGAATTGGGAATTTTACAGCTTTGAACTTATTAATATTTTCTTATGGGGATAGTTTCTTTTTTTTTTCATTTTTTACTTTTTCCATTTTTTCGGAATGAAATATAACGTATAAATTCATCTTTATATATATATTGCTAAGTAAAAAAATTAATACCTTTGTAAATTCCTTTAATTTATATTCTTCATTCAATATCAGTTTTCCTGCCTCAATAATTTGTCGACCATCTAACATTTTTAATATTGAATTATACAATTCTTTACACACAGCAATAGAAGCACAAGAAATATCATTCAGTGGAGATTTTCTACGCAGATTAACATTTTGAAACAACGTCTCGCAATATTTTAATGCACTCGTAATTTCGCCTTTTGGTTACTTTTCCAAACGAGAATTTTCTATACTAGTGCTGGTAACTTTCATTACAATATTTTTAGCATTTAATTCGATATATACATACCAATATTGCAAATCTTTTATTTGTCAGCAAAAAAGCTAAATGTTATTAGTAAAAAGAATTTCTATTTTTGCGTGATTTTACCGAGAAAATAAAAGCAGACGAATAAAATAAATACACCATTTTTTATGTATCGTAAATTTTCTCTCATTGAAATCATTAGCAGACGACTTTTCCGATCTATTTTATTTTTTTATGAATAGTGCTTTAATTTGTTAAAATAAAAATGCATATATAATTTTTTTAATGTAATCTGTCATTTCTTATTTGTGCAAACGATAAATAATGTTTAGGTTGAACTTTAGGGATGAATGTATTTAAAGATTAATAAAAATTTGGATAATATTTTAGCACTATTGCATTAATATTTTATTACACTTTCAAATATATGTAATATTTGAATTAACTAATCCTATAAGTGTTTGAGAAATTGCACCTGAGAATTAATTCATATAATTTATACAAAAAAGGATAAATTTTCATTTAAAAATTTCCACAAAAAAAGGCGATAGAAAAAAAGAGGTAGATTTCGAAGAGTGTTCATTTCAGCAACAAAAAATAAAATATGATTAGAGATAAATACAGTTTAACAATTTTCTTTGGCCGCTTTTGAAAATTTTTTCATTTATTTTTATGTAAGAACTGCTTTTTATCAAAATCACCTTGATCAAATTTCGGCTCATATGCCCATTTTGACAACACATTTTGAAATATATACTGACTTTATTATTAAAAAATCGACCAATGCGCAAATTATATAGTTCCTAAATAACAAAAAACTGTCAACTGAATGCTTTTGAGAGCAAAATCGAATTTAAAAATGAATCATAAAATAACCAATTTGTTATTTGAATACATTCCCAATACTTAAATCATGATCGCTTTGGGAAATTTTGTCCGAAGTGCTCACTTTGACAGCTTTAAAAATATATATATTTAACCTTTATCAAAAAACTAACCAATTAACATAGTTTCTAAGTAACAAATAACTCTCCATGGAATGCGTTTGAAAGCAAAATTGAATTTAAAAATCAGTTATAAAATAACCAATTTGTTATTTTAAACATCCTCAATTCTTAAATCATTATAGCTTTAGGAAATTTTGTGCGAAGTGCCCAATTTGGCAGCCTTTTTTGAAATACAGGGTGTCTATAAAAGAACTCCGGGGTTTTGAGGCAAAATATTTTAATGAAATAAAAAACATACATGCATGTTTTATACATGACTGAAAAGCTTACATTTTCAAGTTTTTTTTAACACTTAGTAAAGTTCTATAGGAGACCCGCTAGTGGCACGGCAGACGTCTAAACCGTATTCTACCTCTTCCCATGCCTTGGCGAGCATGTCTGGGAGGACGGTTGCCACGCAATTGCCTATTCGTTCCCTCTTGATCTTGGTAACCCCAACTCCAGGCTACGTTTTGTCAACGATTTCTTAGAGCTTCGAAGGCATGAAGCTCGGATTCTGTCCACTTTCTCTTTATACACACTCGGCCTACCCGGCGACTTTTGCTTCAAAACACTTCCTGTTTCCTTAAATCCTTTCTGACAAAACCATTGACGAATGGTTTTGTCAGAAGGCGGGCTAACACCATAGTTACATCGCAAGTTTCTTTGTACGGTAACTACAGACTTCGTTTCTATGAGCCAAATAACACATTGAGTCTTTTGTTGCAGAGTCGCCATCATTTCAAGGTCAACGCCCTGCAGCGCCGCCAACAGTTGATACAAACATTTCCAATTCGTACGAGTAAAACTTTTTGAGCTACTCTTTTCAGAGAAATTGATTAAATTTTGCTATCTTTTATTTAGTGAGATATGAATTTTTAAAACCCCGGAGCTCTTTTATAGACACCCTGTATATTCTGCCTTTATCAAAAAACTGGCAAATCCATCACATTATACAGTTCCTATATAAGAAAACCTGTAAATTGGATGCGTTTGAGAACAAAAATGGATTTAAAAATGAATCAGAAAAAATGCAATTTGTTCTACTTCCTCATTTTTTTCAATCACCATCACTTTGGGAAATTCTGTTCAAAATACCGTTTTTGGCAGTCTTTTTTGAAAAATATTTTGATTTCTTCAAAAAACTGGCTAATACGTCACGTTATACAGTTCCTAAATAGGAGGATCTGCCATTTTGATGCGTTTAAAATCAAAAGTGAATTTAAAAATGATTCAGAATATAAGCGGTTTGGATTTGAGTTTTTTTCTCCAACTCCTATTTTTGTTTAATTTATTTTTGCTATAAGAATTGTTCCTATGAAAAACTTGTTAATATAAAAGTCGTAGATATTATTGAGAAGATGTAAAATAAATTTAATTATATTTGATTGCTTAAGAATTGAGTAAATTATGGATTTTTTTCATTTTTCACTCCCCTTTTTCTTTTCGTTTTCAATTTTTTTCATCGGTAAAAGTGTTCCTATCAAAAACTTGTAAATACAAAAGTTTTAGATAATTTTTAGAACATTTATAAAAAATTTATATATATGGATTTGATATCTAATAAATTGACGAAGTTATGATATTTTTCTCCCAAAAACCCTGTTTTTTTCGTCCCTTGAGCCCATTTTTAACTTTATCAAAAATCTGTCATGCATAAACTTTTGGCCTATTCTTTAGAAGTAATATAAACTTTAAACTGATTTGGTATCTATTTTAATTTAGAAGTTATCGCGTTTTTTCTGTTTTCACAAAAACCGTACTAACTTCCACCCCCTGGGTCCGATTTTGCCCATTAACGAACTTAACGAGATTTTATGCCCCTTGATTATATGTAAAAGTTTGAAGATGATCTGAGCAGATTTATGGAAGTTATCGTGTTCAGAAAAAATTGATGTACTCCGATATATATATATAGATATATAAACTTTTTTACTAGTGGTAGTTTTGGGGTCTAGGGGTCGTGATCGGTGTAGATCTGCAAAACTTTTTCAGAAATTCCAACATGGGAGTGATCGCAATGGGTAGTATTTCATACGAAATCTACCTAAAAAGAAAAATTATTATTTCAGAATTGTGCTTAATAAAAAAAGAAATTACATAATAATTAATAAAAGAGAGTTCCAGGCATGAATTAGTTTCGCAGTTTTGTCAATAAAAATATTAGTTTAAAAATTACACAAAAAATAAATTTTCATGAAATAAATTCGAAAATATAAATTTAATTTATTAAGAAAATATCAAAAAGTTCAAAGCTTGTAGAATTCCCAATTCTGCTTAAATTATGCATTGTGTAAAAAGTACATAAAGGAAGGAAAAAAGGGGTCTAACTTAGAATTGAACCCGCCAAGTCCGAGGTCTCGCACGTTACCGCAGCGCCACCGAGCCACAATCTGATTGTAATACTAACGGCTATTTAAAATAAGCGCTATACTTTGACCCCCCCCCAATTTCTCAAAAACTAAGGCCCATTTGAAGAAACCCTTCCAGATGAATAATTAGTGTTGTGACCCCTACAACATACTTTGAAATCATCCAAATCTGTGACCACCATGTTTAGTGGTCCCCTTGTAAGTGCACACGCTCTAAGACTGATTATTCAGTAACATCCGGCCATTAGTCACTTGTGGTTCAATAATATTCTTTATGATAATATTCTTTATCATAGTATTCTTTATGATTCAATGATGCTTGGTAGAAATTAAAAAAAAGATAAACCATCAAAATTCTCATTAGTGCAACATAATGCAGTGCAAATAAATCATTATTGGAATAGCGGTTCAAGATCGCGTCTATTCTTTAGTATAAAATCGGCTCTATATCTCACATTAACATCCAAAATTATATAAAAAATTAAACATGGATGGTTCTTGAAATCAATTAATTTCAAAAATAAGCCCAAATTTCAAAAACATCATTTTGAAGCATGATTGAACTTTGTATTTTCCAATGCATTAATATTTTGCTAAAATTGATTTTTACTAATGAAATAAAATTCCCCCATGATGGACCAGATTCTTGACGATAGTATTGGTATCATTTAAGAAGGCTGCTATATCCACTTTCAAAACGTGCTTACATCGATGGTTCAGGTATGATTTGGATAGGTTTTAATGCAAAAGAAAAAACAAGTTTGTTTTTTACCAAGACCAAGTTGAATTCCTTTGACTATCAATCTATTCTTGGTAATAATTTAGTTTCGCTTGAAGATAAGCTTACGGATCGCATTTGGTATTGCTTCAAGATAATGTTTCAAACCTGCTTCAACTTCCGACCGATTCTATTCTGAATTTTTTCTCCAGCACTGTACATGAAGCTAAATGCAATGAATTCCACTAATGTTTTGTATTATGAAGTAACTATTAATTAATAAATGACTTCTTCAGTTTAAAACTGAATCTTTCATTAACTTCGATAAATATAAATGTAAAAATTCACATGCATATGTGAAGTAGCTAAGACATAAACATAACATTTTAAAAATTTTTAAGTTAAAATACATCATTTGATAACAAATAAAAAAAAATAATTGTTAATTTTTGTTCAATGATAGCGATTACTTTAAGTGATAATTCTTATCTTAAATAAGCAAGTTTAGAAATTTTATTATTTACTTAGTCTTTAACAATTATTATAATATTTTATTGCTAAATACATCTTAACAATTAATTAATAGCTTTCGTTTAATATATTAAATGAATATTATTTATGTGGCTTTTGAAGCCACATTAAATACCTTCATAATCAAACAATGTTGAGAATGAAAAATCAGGATTGATATTTTCAATTATTTTTTTGGAAATTAAACTTTCCCTCCAGAAAAAAATCTTTTGTCATTTAAATTAAAAAAGAAAGCTCATTTTTATGGTTAAATTGAATTTCAAAATTGCATTTTCAATTATTTCAAAATAATTTAAACCTCTATTGAAAAATAATTATTTTCCGATGTTCAATAAGAATATGGGAAATGAAATGGGTTTTTAATGGATGAAGATATATTTTGATTACTTTTTTTTCATTAAATATTTTCTGTTGATGTCGTACTTAAAAAAAAAAAAAAAAAAAAAAAAAAAAAAAAAAAAAAGAGGAACTTTAAGAAAATTTCATTTTTTTCGAAAATAACCTGTTGTTCTTATCGTGAAATTTAGATTAAAACTATTTATTTCAGAATACCTTTGAAAAGGAAAACTGCGCCCACATTTTATTTCTTTTTATAATGGCTATTTGAAATATTATTAAAAATCTTTCAGAAAATAGATTTGAATTTAAGAACTACAATGATTGAAATAATCTAAAGGAATCTTGAAAGTAAAGAGACTAAATAAAATTTTAAATTTACTGTACTCTTCAAAAATTAAATATTTTAAATAAAAAATATATTCCAGAAAAAAAGAGGTTTTTTTTAACATTTAAACAGTTTTTAGTAACATAACTATGCTAGTGGCATAAATATATATGTATTTGTTCTGTGCTTTCTTGCAGCTAAAAAATGAGAAATTCTAAATTTTATGGAAAATGCGAACTTTTTCAGAATGAATAGAAAATAAATCTATTATAACAGGCTTCGTAATAAGATCATCCGAACAAAATATATGACATACAGAACAGAATATATTTCACATATTAAAGGACTGCTGAAACAACACATGATAAACGCAATTTGTGCGTAATTCAAAACAAATGGTTATTAAATTAGGATTAATTTGTTGCATAGCTAATTTCACATTGGACTCTAGTGAAACATACAATTGGCAAATAGTCAAAGTGCATTACATCATAATATTTGATGATATATTTATCTAACTCTATGTTTGTAATGTAAGGTCTTAATTTTTAACATTCAATATTAAACATTTATGTATTATAAACAAATGGATGGTAATTAAACTTACTGGAATACGTTTAAATTTGAAAAGAGAATATTAGCTTTACTTTTTAGAATGTAAATCTGAGTTTAAAAATTTATCTAAATTTACTGATACATATAAACATTGTATAAAAAGAAACGACATAGGAAATAAAATATAATCAATAGTCCTTTTATCTTATTGTGGTTTCAGTTTCATTAGAAATAGGTCTACGTACTGATACAATAACATAAGTTGTCCAGAGCGTACGTTTATCAGCGTTTGTCCTGTCACTACATTTGTAATGTAGTATTTTCTGAAAATTTCCTTTTATTATTTAATTACACGTAAATTCGAAAAAAATAATTACTCAGTTTTTTAGCACAATATTGAGTTAAAGGATGTAGTTATTGATACTCAATTAAACAATTGCAGCTTTGTAGCCGTTTTATGCATGCATAAAAAATAAATTAATTATAATAAAAAAATAAATGCTGTCAATTTATCATGTTTGTCTGTAGAACATGTTTAACAAACATATTTTACATTCAAGCATAATAAATAAACTACATAAACATTAAAATTATTATTATTTCGCTACTCTTTTAAAAATTCAGTTAGGCAGCTGAAAATATTCAAGTCAGAAATAATAGCATGGTAAGGAAAAAAAAATTCACCTATAGAAAACTGATGTATGCTGTGCATTGTTTTTTTTTTTTTTTTTTTTTTTTTTTTTTTTTTTTTTTTTTGAGGAATGTTAGTGCCCTAGAACTCTATATTTCGGAATGAGTAAATCGATTTATCCTTTACGATTGAATGTCTACTCTCATTAGGTAACTTTCCAGGCGTAGTTTTTGGATTTGGACGAGTGGAGTATTAAAAGAAAAATCTCGTTATCAAAGTTAAAAAGTTGTTTCTAACCGCCTAAATCCAACCGTTTTCGAAATATCAGTACTTGAAGTGTTAATGAATAAACAAGTAATTTTACAGACAGGTATATAAATTGTTCGCAAGTTAAATAATTCTTTGCATTGTTTTTAATCCTTCTTCCAATACATTTTCCCGAGCTACGACAAAATCCTTTGCACCCACACATTGCCACTTATTTTCCGTCTTTTAGACAGGCATTCCGCATTCTACGAAGTTTTCGCGTACGGCTGCATTCGGATAGTTTATCTACCTTTTTTGTTATTTCAAACATTTTGTTTTATGCAATTTTTTCGGCAAATGTGTGGCATGACGTAATGGATCAACTGTGTAAAATATAATGTGCGTAAAATATAATGTTTTTTTTGGGCTGTCTTGATTGCGAACAATTTATATATCTGCCTGTCAATTTATAAATTTATTCATTCACTCTTCATGTTAATTTTAATAAACTTTTACTCTCAGTTTTTTTACCATTCGGAAAATGGTTGTTGCTCTCAGTCTAAAGATATCTGAGATATATCTCATGATGTAACCCTGATGATGTCTATCTAATTAGTCCATGTTTAATCCATGGTGCACATAACATATGACTGTTATTAAGTAACCATGTTTTGGTCATCATAGAAATTATGTTTTTATTAATTGAATACTTCTGTTGCCACAATGACAAAAATATTAAGTAATACAAATGAAATAAAATGTCTCAATAAAATGAAACAAATATCTCAAATAAAAATAAGATACAGTTTTCAAACAAATTGCATGAAAAAAATTGTTTCCTCTATACGACGGCGTAAAAATTAAAAAAGTGTTATGTTTAGAAGTTTTAAAAAAGTACCAAAAATTGTAAAATTTAAATTTCATTTAAAATTATTTATGATTGGTCCGGGAATATTAATGTTTCATGCATACAGTATGTAACTCTGTTATTACACAAGCCATGTTTTGATCATCATAAAAATGAAGTTATTTATTTATTTATTTTAACATAGAATTTATTTAAAAGTTTTAAATTTTACTCTTTGAAAAAATCATTTTCTAAATGGTGATTGTAATTTGATAAATTATTTTTTTTTATCATTTGCAATTAGTTTAAAGCATTACATAACTGTACTTCAGCAACATTTAAATTGAGAAATAGATTGCTTTGAAGAGAAATTGTACGTGTCTTCGGACTGCGTATTTACATATTCCGAAGATTTACGTTACTCATTGCATATGGATTGCATTTCTGGGAAGATGTCTCGGTTATGAATAACACAAGTAGTTTCAAGTTTGACTTTGGCAGAACAAATGAAGCCGTTACATTATGTGCACGTAATATCATAAATTGGAAATTATTTACTCATGTAAATCTTGGCATTGACAAAATTGTTCCGTGACCAACATAAAATTAAGATGATCTAAATTTGTTATTGTAGCTGTTAAATGATATACTTTTGAAGGAAATATGGTGTTAAAGTTTTCTTTTTATAAATTCTTGTAATCAAACTGAATAAGTGCTTTCGTTTCTAATTTCTATAGAATGGCTTTCTTTCACTGCGGATAGATTATTGTAATATAAGTATTCTTTTTAAAACAATCAAATGCGAAATTTAAATTTTTTTTAAATAAAAGAGTTATATCTTTATGAATATGCGTCCTACTATTTAAAATTTGTACTAAGAAAATAATGCCTATCATAGTTTTTAAAAAAATATACTATTGAGATTTAAAAAGCATTTCACATTACAACAAATAAAAATAATTTATGCATAATATAGGGTAAATACAAATATCATTTTCATTTACTTTCTGTTATAATTTAATCGTTCCTTTTCTGTTCACCATCTGTAACTGTGACTAAAACATTACAAGGAAGGTTGGTTGATGCTTAGTTATTTTATGTGTTATAAGTTAAAAATCAATTCATGTATTACTGCTATAGAAATTTTAGAAAATGCCTAAAATAAAAAAGCCATGTTAAATTTCTTTGCGCAATATAACAAATGAATTTTTACATCAACTTATGGGGTCTCGTGCATTTCAAACTCGACAATAAAGAAAGGAATTTTTATCAGAATCTTTTTTCGGTTCTACTTATTTATCCCGTCGACCAATTTCGCCAAATTATAATAATCGGCTAATTAATAGCCAAATTATACATATTGACATAATTTTCATTTTAAATAATGAAAAAACAAATAATTAGTAGAATATTAATAAAAATGCATATCAAAAGTTGAAATAAAAATCACTTAATGTCGTTTTAAACACGCATATCGTATTTAATGTCATTGACTGCGACATTCATAAGCATCCATTATTGGCATTTTATCTTATAGTTTGGCGATGGCTTTTTGGTCGACGGGATAACCAAGTAGTACCCCTTTTTCGTATAAACATGATATTTTGACTAGTGATTAATCTGAATGCACTTTTAGTAATACTAACATTAAAAACTGACAAGTTTTTTTTTTTTTTTTTTTTTTGTAATGAGTCACTACTGTGCGCATTATATCTTGGAGAAACATGTGTTAATTGTTATGAAATTTGATATAGAAATAAAATACATACAAAGTACTGCTCATCGTTCAGCCGCCATCCATGGTTTATTAGTAAGTACTTGCAGACCGAAGTATCCGCAAGGGTATCTTTATGGAAAGAGCTATAACTTGTTATTCTGATATCTCGTGCTCAATTCCCTGGCTCTGGCTAATTTTTCACTCTAGTCGGGTTTATTGTATGTCAGTATAATATTTATGTATATCGTTATGTACATAAGTGTTTTTAAAATAATCATCTCTTCGTTTAATTTTTTTTTCATTAAGCATGTAAAAATAACATATTTGTAAAGAAATAATAAAAAATTTTCATTTTCTACAAAATAAAAATAGTCAAAACTAAAATTCTTGTAAGTGTAAATACTTAAAGGTACGGACTTTTAAAAAATCCTACGTGTTTATTATCAATATCAAATTCCATACCAATGCATGTATTGTTTCTCAAGATATCATGCGCGTAACGACTAGCGGAATAAAAGCCAAAGAGATATTTAATTACAACAATAAATATATTGTGAAAAATTCAACATTAGATGACGTGGCACATTAGACTAGGAGGTGGCGTTAATTTTTGCGTTGTCGCCATGTCGTAGATAGCGAGAGATTCGGATTTTGAAAACTGTACAATGATCTAGTAAGTAACATCGTGTTACGGTTATTAATATATGTGTATATTAATAACCTTGATCTACCGCATAATGAATTCATGAAAATTTTTACAACCTAAAGCATTTTACGTAAATCGGTTAAACTAAATTAAAAGATTTGCATAAGCATTTAATAAATTTTTGAATTATTGAAGGATTAAGAAGGTTTAATTAAATTTGAATCTGCATTGATTTTGAACAATATTTATAATCCCACTCAAATCTTTTATTTTAAATTGCTTTCTTAGTATTTTATAGAATTGTAAAATATACAAATATGATATTCTTACAATGTAAATATAGAAATATTTCCGAATTGAAAAATCCTCATCCCCCTCCCTCAGAGCTAAAAATACTGAAAAGATACAAAGGCAAAAGAAATCATCCTTTTGTATATATTATGATAAGTTTTTTATGATAAGATGTTTTCGTTTATTTTTTGATTATGAAACATTCTGAAGCTTACGTCAGTTATACAACAAAATAGATAAATATTAATAATATAATAATAATTTAAAAACCAACAAGAATTAATAAATCTACTACAGTAATCAAAACTTTTTCAAAATGTGAAAACAACTGAGTATTTAACGTCCCATAATACCGTCGCGAAATTAGCCTAAGGAAAAGAAATAATAGAGAATTTATGTTTTATATCATATCAGAGAAAGAGAATTATCTTTCAAATAAAATTTCTTAGAGAAGAAAGATTACTCAGAGAAGGGTAAAATTGCTTTTGTTCCTATGCACCCAACTGTTCTGTAAATGCTTGAACAGATAGGAGATAGTGGAAATGATGGAAATACTTAGTAAGTACATCCAATATGACCGTTCTAGATTGCATTTCTTTTTCTAAAGTCGAAACATGAAATATGCAAATATAAATGTTCATTTTTATTCAAATTAGCCATATGAAATACGGTAATACATCGGCCAATAGTAATAGAAAATACTTGTTTCAGAAGAATAACTTTCGCTCTTTTACAGACAGGATTATGGATTCGGCTGACGAGTGCGTTGGTATTACGAATCTTGATTTTGATAATGAATGTGATTCCAGAACGAAATGCTATTTTTTATGATAAGTATCACAGATCTTTTTCAAATATGAATATTTATTACTCCATATTGTATAGTAAAATTTCGTCACGAATTTTCTTGCGGTTTTCTGATGTAACTAAGTTGACTGCAAATGCTTAATCACTTTAAAATATGTTGATATTTATCCGTTGCATTTGTCATGTCGCCTGAAGATAAAACATGTGCTATAAACGCTGTCTGTTGGTAAAAAATGATACATTACTCTTTTCAGCAAACCAGAACATCAATCATTCGATTTCTGATTTTATTATATACCACTCAGAAACAAAATTTAAACGAATGGCTGGCGACGATCGTGCAGGCTGGGTCTTAAAGTGTTGTGATAGCTAAAATATGTCGTGTTAAGTACGTTTACTCTGTTAAAAATCTTGTCCTAGTTTGAACCAAATTTTGGTGCTCAATAGGTATTGCTGTAATATGGTGAAATCTTGAAACATTAGTTGGAGCTCCTGTCGAAGCATAGTTCCAATAGTTGGAAAGAGGTTGAAATAGAAAGCTCCAAATGTTGGTACGAGATTTCACCATCTTATGGTGGCAGCTACTCAGCACCAAAATTTGGTTCAACCTAGAGCAAATTTTTTAACAGTGTAGAGACAAATGCTGATAATGTTGAGGAGAAAGATTTCAGAACAAAATATCTTTTTTAGCGAAAGAATCGCACTACTGTCTAGTAAATGATAAACTTATTAATGCTAGATTATTTTCATAAGAAAAATCCACGAATTATTTTGCGAATTTACTAGCTTATCTATGTAATATAGAATCGGGAAGTATGCTTTTAGAACGATAATATAGCATAATATATTATGCTTGTTATGTATTTGATGATTTTGTTGTAAGAGTTTTTACAGAATGAAATACATTCGTCAGCAAAAGAATCACGAAACTGTCTAAAAAATCGAAATATTTATTACAATATTATTTTAATGAAATTTTTTAATGGACTATTTTGCTACCTCACTGAATAATATGGCTTATGTTTGTGTATGAATAGCAATTTAGTTAATAAGTATAATTCAGGAACAAAATACACTCGTTAACTAAAGAAACACACTATAATCTAATAAACGATAAATTTATTATACTATATTTCGTACTACTTGTTTATCCCGTCGAACAGAAAACGATCGCCAATCTATAAGATAAAATGCCATTAATGTATGATCGTGAATGTCACATTCGATGATATTAAATACAATTTGCGTGTTTATTTGTATCGTTGTTAATATTCTACTAATAATTTGTCTTTTTTTTGTTTAAAATAAAAATTATGTCAAGATGTATAATTTGGCTATTAGTTTGGCGATTTGTATAATTTGGCCAAATTGGTCGACGGGATAACTAAGCAGTACCCTATATTTTTTACCTGCTTGTAACTTTAATAGAAGAGATTACAATTTACTGCGGTAACTGCTGCCCACTTTTAGGAGCTTTCTGTCCATGCATCCATGATGGAAACTTTGCCGATAACTCAAGTGATGTGTCAGAATTAATCTCCTTTTTTGTGTGTTTGTTTTTCTCTCTCTCTCTTTTACACCAAAGTTACATGTATGGTGCAAGTTACCACAATTGACTGTACTGTAGTAGAATTTTTTTTTGTTCTGGTTTTTATCAGATTTGCACATTTTTAGTGATACTATAAAAATGTATTTACAAAATGTTTGCTTATCCAAGTGACCGTGTGTCACCAATGTACAATTGTGGAAAAAAGTAAACAATTCCTCTAACTCTACAAAAAACTATTCGTAGAAAAGGGTTAATGATAGTAAACGATTGGGAATAAAGTCTACTTTTAAATGATGCAGATAAAATTTATTGAGGGGAGCATATACATATTAACACGTTGACTACCACTAAAATTTTCAGAAATCTGGCCAAAAAGGACAATTTGATTTTATCACATTATCTTATTAAAAACTCTAATGCTAGTCCATAAATACCATCAAAAATCATACTTTTTTATTTATTTTTTTATTTCAGGGCTTACGAACTGTCTCGTAGTTGGGTTTACCACGTAGTTGGTAATTATATTTTTTGATCGTTTCTTTAATAAGTTTTCTGGTCATGCAAGCCAGCATGGATTTTCTGTTACTTTTTCAAAAGCCATCTATTGATATTAGCAATGATATATTGCGAGTTTAATCGTAGCTGCACAAAAATGGCATGTAAACACAGTACGAGATAACTCGTAGTCGGCGTCCTAGAAAAGAACGCATTCTACGAGTTGGCAGTCAACGTGTTAAAATGAATCCTAACTGTATTTTCTTCAAATGCAATATTTCATGCAACTTTCATAAAAAATTTCATGCAATTCATGTGCTAAGTTTCCGAGAATTGATTTAATTTAAATCGAGCAAATTTTAGGAGGTGTAACAAAATTGATCCAGATAGCCTCCTTCTTGAGCAAGGCATTTTAGGCGCTAGACAAGCAATCATAGTGCTAGATTACTTCAGAGAATAAGAAGTTTCAAAATATCTAGTTACTTCTGTTGTAAAAAGCACCTTTAAACAAGATTTTGCCGGCGCGACTGAGTTTTACCACCCTTCTTGGCGCGCTTCCAAAATATCGCCACATTGGCGCGCTTTTGCGTTTTGTCTCCCGGAGCGGGATTTAAGTCCAGGAGACACTACGCAAAAGACATACTTTCTTTTAAAAACAAAACCAGTCTTTTTTAAAATAAAAAAAGAAATCAATAAAAGATTTTCTAAAGAAATATACTAAGCTTTGAAATCAAATAATGTTTTTCTTTTATATATAATATGAAACTAAATAATATTAAGATTCAAAACATCTAAAGTACTAAAGAAAGGCCTAAAACATTTACTTTTAAATACAAAGCACGGTCTTTGCATTCAATAAACAATAGAAATGTAGAAAATACTTCCTTATAAATACAAAATAAAGGTTTCTAATTTAAAAAAAAAAATCACTCGTATATTGGCCTCAAAAAATTTACTCACTCGATGTTACACTCTTCGAAATCCAACGGCCTCTAATGAGACACAAGATATTTAATTAATTTAAAGGCGCGAGACTTCAAACTTTTAAATGTTTCTTCTCTCTCTTCCAATAAGAAAACTAGAAAAGAAAGAACGAACGGAGCATGCGCAAGCCGAGGAGCGAAATCTCTCCGAGGGTTGCCAAGAAGAGCAGCACCTAAACGGAAAAGAAAGCAAGGCATGGCGCAGTCATCGCGCGTCAAAAAAAAAAAAAAAAAAAAAAAAAAAAAAAAAAAAAAAAAAAAAAAAAAACGCGTTAAGAAGTGGGTTAAAACTCAGTTTACCCAGCTGGATTTAATAAATATGATTCCGTAAAAAAGTTGTAGGTTGCAATTGATATTTTTTTCGAATATAATTTTAATAATTTATAATTCACATAATTACACTATAAAAATTTCAAATTCAAAACATTTACGCGTTTTAATTTACATCAAGGCATTAATCAATATCATGGACTTGCTCAATTTTTTTTCAATAAATTTTATTCACAAGTTCATAAGGTAAAGCGCCCACAAAATCTGTGTTACATACAAGCCAACAGAATCACAGACTCACTGGTAGGCATTTCCTAAAAATATGTTTTTTTTGTATGTCTAATCAAGAAAATATGTAAGTTTGTCGAAAACCGGAATTCAAAAATTTTCACGAATCTAATTTTTTCTTCTTCTAAATATAGAATAAACTAAAAAGGATTGCAGCAGATGAAAAACTGGCTAACAATCGAATAACCTGACTGGTAGCAATAACAGGGAGGAGATAAAAAAATTAAATAAAATTGAGTAAAAAATGAAATATGCTAAAATAAGCTACTAGATATGAGAATTTTATAAAATGTCACTTATTAATTAATAAAAATTAAATTTAAAAAAATGAAAATTTTTTAAAGAATTAAGTAAATAATATTTTTAAAAATGCCTTTGTTTTATAGCCCAAGACAATAGAAGTTCTCCAGTTTTCGCGCAGAAATAAGTATTGAAATAGACTCTTTGCTAGAAAATCACAACAACATACTGACGATGGCAATAAATAAATAACATAAAAATGTAAAATATAAATAAATAAGAGATGGCAAAAAAGGTTTAAAAAAAAGTCACCGGCACATGCTCCGCGTGTTTCCGTTCTATGACTGGAATCATCTAGCCGTTATACGTTTTTTTGCTATTACTGATTCCAGCCTCCAGCTTTCAGCGCAGAGACTAGTTCACGTGTTGGCTGTAGGGATAAATCAGAGAGCGCAACCAAAACTCGCACTTAATTTATTGCAGTCCCAGGGTTCGCACAGTTCTACCACTAAATGTTAAGAATATTTTCAAAGTATTTCACTTCAGAAAAATATCGTAAAATGTGTGAATGAAGGTGGGGATTGCGAATATCGTTGTTTAAAAATTAAATGTAAATTTTCTTATTATTAATAGTGGTGCCAGAGCCCTTGGAAATTCCAAGGAGTGTGCAATCCTTGAGTCCAAGAGTCGACCACACAAAACTCTAAGTCATCTAGCACAAGAAAAAATCCTTTATTTTATGGAAGTATAGTAATAGAGTAATCTAATAATCCGTGTCTGCCGGAAGCGAAATGGTACATAAGCCAAAAATGAATATCAATAATGGTTGACTCGTAGGATTAGCATTATTCGCAGTGTGTTTTCCCCGCGCGCAGTTTTCCATGTTTTCATGCTTTTGATTGTACGGCTAACACAAAGCTAAACCTACGAGTCAACCACTAGTGGCATAAATTTTTGGCTTATGCACCCCTTTACTGCCGGCAGACATGGATCGTTATATTCCTCTATTACTACTCTTTAATGAAATAAAGATTTTTTTTCTTGTGCTCGATGAATTAAGGTTTTGTGCGGATGGCCCTTGGTCTATTAAAGCCCGAATAATCTTCTTCGTTAAAGTTTAAATTTTACATTTCCCACTAATTTTAAAAGAAGAGTATTTTTTTATTTTAATTTATCAAGGAATATGTCTCGTGAAAGAAAGTAGGTATTTTTATATTTACTGTTAAGAAAAGCACTTTCTTGCTACTAAGTCAAGAGGTTTAAAAATATACCACTAAGTGTGAATGGGTTGAATAGTCTGTGGTCATAGGATGTGGAGCATTCAGAATCACACTAAAACAAGTTAAACAAATATGGTAAAATGTTTTGAAAAAGAATCTGGTGTGAGTCATTTATATATAGCTTGAGGGAAATTTTCGGCGTTCTAGTGATAAAGAATAATATTAAAGTTATGTTTAAAGAAATTACCCTAATATATCTTTGAATTTTTTGAAAAAATATTCGTCTGCATAATTAAAAAAAAAAGCTTTATAAAAATTTCTTTCAATTAAATAATCCAAAAAACTCTGCGATTTTTTTTTTTTTTTAAATAAATGTTGCATCTACAAATACAAAATTTTTGCCGGATTTTTTTATATAAAATATTATTTTATAATGTGCATGTAGAAAAAACTTATATTTATTTTGTAATAGATTTGATCATAACTTTCGCTGTCATATAATTATTTTATTATTATCGCAGCAGATTTTTTTTCTCAGAAGACTTAACATAAAAAACTCTAAATGGCTTTAGCAGGCATCTCGTCGTAGTATTCTTTTTTACCGAGAAAACATTTAAAAATTCGTATAAAAACACATATTTTTACTGTAAAAATATGTGTTAAAATATTTTTCTTTAGGGTGAAACGTTTATTATTATGTATACTTTGAATTCATATTACAATATCATTTTATAACTCAAAAAATATAGAATGAAATGTTTATGTAAAAAATGTAATCCAAAAAATATTTCAATTTCTAAGATAAATTTTTTTACTGTCAGCCATTTGTCCGCAGCAGTAAACGATGCATTTTAAAAATAAAAAATGACGTACCATACACCATCAGTACGAAATACTCCAGAGAAGAATAATCTAGTTTTATTTCAAATTTCAGTCACGTATTCTGTTAGCTTCCGAAATTTTTCTACTGAATAAGCAATCAAGGAAACCTAATATTGTTTTGGAAATGTAAAGTCGTATTTCTTTCTGACGCTTTTCCATTTTTTCATTATGTACAAAAAGAGAAAAAACGTTGCAATCCCAATAAAAACACATTTCTTTATTTTATAAACAAGTCATTGGGGAGGAGGGAAGGCACCATAATACTAACCTATCATGGATATGCATACTCTAAAATATGAAGATAAAACATGTGTAAATTATTTATAATATGCATCGCAATTCCAAAATAAAATTTAAACGCATATTTAAACATTTTAATACTTTTAAAGCTACATTGCTGAATTACATATGAACCAATTTCGACAAATTATATAAAACGCCAAACTACTCAAGTAGTACCGAATTGCGTAAAAGAAACATCGTTTTAATTTCAAAAACGATAATCATGTTAACTAATAATTTACTACGTCAGATTAAGCGTCTGAAATCCAAACATATTAAAATATATATTTGTATTGACATTTCAGTTAAATACAGGATCATGAAAAATTGAAGAGTATGGAAAATAGGATTATAAATTTCTCGACAACTAATTATCCAAATGACTTCGTTCTTTAGGCAAATTTTGTATTATTGTATTGTCTTTTACGTTCACTTCTTCAATTTTTAAAAAATCGAAAATTTTTGTACACCTTTCATTACGGCTAATATTTCGAGAGTCCAAAAAAAAAAAATAGTTCGGGATAATCGAGGTTACTGATATTAAATAGGCTTTTTTCCATTAATACAAAAGAAGTACGCACAAAATTGCAAGTCAATGTCTCAATTTGTTCTGGATATAAAAAGGTTACATACACACAGAGAGACAGACAGACAGACAGACGGATACACATACACACAGACAGACGAACAGCATTTTATTTCTAAAAATATGTTTTTCGGAACCTGTAGTTTCTGAAATGTGTGAATCCGTCATTTTTTTTTTCGATTCTCAAAACGATTGCAAGATTTATCCAATACTATGTATGATGGGTAGTAGTATTTGCTAAAACATTTTTCTTTAGGCTGAAACGTTTATTATCATGTATACATTGAAATAATTTATATTGAAATATGATTTTATACCTCTAAAAATATATACATACATTTTTATGTAAAAAGAGCTAATTCAAAAAATATTTCAGATCCTAAGATAAATTATTCTGCAGCAAGCCATACATCCGCAGCAGTAAACGATGCATTTAAAAAATAAAAATTAGCGTGTCATACACTAGCATTGCGAAATGCTCCAGGGAAGAATAACCTACTTTTTCTTTAAATTTCAGTCACGTGTTCTGTTAGATTCTGGATTTTTTTTTATTGAATAAGCAATCAAGGAAATCTGATATTGCATAGGGAAGTGTAATACTATTGTTCTTTCCGACACTTTCCCATTTTTTTCATTAAGTAGAAAAAAGACAAAACATACGATTCCGTATAATAACACATTTCTTTATTTCAAAATATATGTTATATAAAATGTTTTATTGAAAAAGAATCAAGGGAACCTGATATTGTTTTGGGAAGTGTAGTGCTGTGTTTCTTTCCGACTCTCTCCAATTTTTTCATTATGTACAAAAAGAAAAAAAAAAAAACATGGCAATTCGTATAAAAACATAGAGCTTTATTTAAAAAAAAAAATGCGTTAAAACATTTTTCTTTAGGAAGAAACATTCATTATTACGTATACGTTGAAACAATTTATATTACAATATGATTTTATAGCTCAAAAAATATATAAACATACACATTTATGTGAAAAGAACAATCCAAAAAATATTTCAATTTCTAAGATAAATTATTTTGCAGCCAGCCATATGCCCGCAATAGTAAGAATGCAATTTAAAAGTAGAAAATAACGTTCCAAACACCCGCTTTACGAAATGCTCCAGAGAAGAATAATCTAGTTTTATTTCAAATTTTAGTCACATATTCCGTAAGATTTCGGAGTGTTTTCTATTGAACAAGCAATCAAGGAAACCTGATATTGTTTTGGGAAGTGTAATCTTGTGTTTCATTGCGACGCTTTGCCATTTTTTTCATTATTTACAAAAAGAAAAAACATGGCAATTCGTATAAAAACATATACCTTTCTTTTAAAAGTATATCTTAAAACATTTTACTTCAGGCTGAAACGATTATTATTATGTATACATTGAAATAATTTACACTGCAATGTGCTTTTATAGCTCTAAAATATGTATAGATATTTTTATGCCAAAAGAGCAATCCTAAAAATATTTCAATTTCTAAGATAATTTAATCTGCGACCAGCTATATGCCCGCAGCAGTAAATGATGAATTTTAAAAATGGAAAATAACTTGTTATACAGTAGCACTACGAAATG
The DNA here is from genome assembly GCA_964019185.1 of Maratus speculifer. Taxonomy (NCBI): domain Eukaryota; kingdom Metazoa; phylum Arthropoda; class Arachnida; order Araneae; family Salticidae; genus Maratus; species Maratus speculifer. The sequence goes on from OZ025295.1 coordinate 95,040,672, forward strand.
CTACAAAGTAGAATAATCTAGTTGTATTTTAAATTTCAATCACGTATTCTGTTAGATCCCGCAAATTTTCTATAGAATAAACGTTCAAGGAAACTTGACATTGTTTTGGGAAGCGTAATGTGGTGTTTCTTTTCGAAATACTCCCATTTTCCTTGTTATGTACAAAATGAAAAAAAAACGCAATCCCTATAAAAACACATTTTTTTTATTTTAAAAAATATATGTTAAAACCTTTTACTTTTGGGTGAAACATTTATTATTATTCTTACAATCAAACAATTTACATTTCAGTATGATTATATTGCTCTTAACACATATGGACACAATTTTCTCAAAGAACAAACCAAAAGATATTTCAGTTTCTTAGGTAAATTATACTGCTACCAGCCATATACCCGCAGCAGTAAACGATGCATTTTAAAAGTAGAATATAACATATCATACACCAGCAGTACAAAATACTCCAAAGAAGAGTAATCTAGTATTATTTAAATTTTCTGTCACGTATTCTGTTAGAATTCGAAAATTTAATATTGAGTAAGCAATCAAGGAAATCTGTTATTGTTTTGGTAAGTGTAACGTTGCGTTTCATTCGAACGCTTTCCTATTTTCTTCAATATTCGCTAAGAGATAAAAAATGAAAGGCATAATAGAAATGGATTACATAAGTGTATTAAAGAAATGTACAATTTCTAAATTCAAATGACACTAAAATATGGAGACATAATCTAAATTTCCATGTTTATGGCAATATTAATAGAAGATAGCAGTAGAAAAACATAAATATAAGTATTTATGTTCTTTTTTTTTTTCTTTACCTCTAAACAACAGTTTACAGCGTAATGAAACGATTATTCATGGTATCCTTATAATAATAAACCAAACTGTAAGAAAATGTTAAGTGCAAAAAAAGAAATAGTTTCGCTATAGGAAAGAATTATGATACGAAATATTTATATATAGCTTAAAAGAAACTTATGAGTTCCCTAGTAAAATGAATAATATTAAAGACATGTTTACACTCTTAAAACGGAAGAATGGATTTGGCTTCTCGGGAAAGAGTTGTAATCTGTTGGATAGGGAATGAGTTATTTTTTAAAAATTTTACTCATCTTGATTTAAATTGTTTTTTTAAATAGCTCATCTTGATTAAATTTGCTTAAAAACAAGTCCTTCACTTCAGTTATTTCAACTCTTTATGAGAAGTTGAATTTCAAATCTTGAGATGAATTAATCTCCACTCAACTTGAGGTATTTTGTGGTTGAGGTTTTAAGAGAGTGGGGAAATTGTTCTAAAATATATTTAAATTGTTCGAAAAAAATATTGGTCTGCATTAAAAAAAGAGAAAAACGGTTTTAGAAAGCTTTGAAAATTGTCCTTTCCATAAATAGTTCTAAATGGTGGTAGCAGCCAATTCCAGTATGGATCTCATCACAACACTGTTCCTTTTCGAAATTAAAAAAAGACATATATTCATATAAAAACACATATCTATGTTTTAAAAATATGCATTAAAACATTTTTCTTTAAGGTGAAACTATTATTATTATGTATATAATGAAACAATTTATGTTGCAATATTCTTTTATAGCTCTAAAAATATATAGATAATTTTCAGGTCAAAAGAAAAATTCAAAAAATATTTCAATTTCTAAGATAAATTTTTCTGCAGCCAACCATATGTCCGCAGCAGTAAACGTTGCATTAAAAAAAAAAAAAAAAAAAAAAAAAAAAAAAAAAAAAAAAAAAACTTGTCATACATCAGCACTACGAAATGCTCTAGAAAAGAATAATCAAGTTTCATTTCAAATTTCAGTCACGTATTCTGTTGGATTCCGTAAATGTTCTATTGAATAAGTAATCAAGGAAACCTGATATTGTTTTGGGAAGTGTAATGTTGTGTTTCTTTCCAACGCTTTCCACTTTTCTTCAATATGAACAAAAAGATAAAACATGGCAAACATAATAGAAGTGCATTCTATAAGGGTGTAAAAAAATTTCTAGATTGAAAAAATATTATAATACAGGAAAAAAAATTAAATTTTCATGTTTATGGCAATATAAACAGACGATAACATTATAGAAAAAAATTTACATTAATATTCTTTAAATATTTTGCTTATTTATCTTTAAGCAACAGTTGATAATATAATGAGATGAGTGCGTATGGTATCCTTGAAGTCATAGGCCGAACCGTAAGGAAATATACAAAAAAGGAACATTTTTGGTATAGGAATGTGTTAAATGAAACGGAAAGTGTTTGTTAAAATCAAAAAATGCGAGGAAATTAACATTCGTGTTTAAAAATTGCAGTTTTTTTCTGTGAGATTGAAGAGGAAATTTTAATTGAATCCATTTTGGTAAATTTGTATTTATTAAAAATACAAATCATAAATATAATGTTTTAGCCAATTTTTCGAACTCAATTGTAATATAGAAATGATTACTATAAAAAGTATCTTTCTTAGGTATAGCTTAAACGAAATTTTCATTTTCAAACCTTAAATATTTTTTTACACGAAAATGGATATACATATGTATATGTTAATGTATTTTCTGCTAAGTATGTGAGCGCTATTAAAAAATGTAAAATATATGAACAATTTTAAAGAAATGTATTCATTTTCCTTCATCTGTAAATGATCATGTCTGAGTACTCAATCTCTAGTGACGTCTGATGTAACTGCGCATAGCTTAATGCCATCACACATTAAGCTATCGATTAAAGTAATGCCATCACTTTTAAATGTAATGCCATCACAGTTTTTTAAATCTTAGATTGAACAGAGATTTTTTTCGTGTGTCATGTCACCTTTGATGCGTAGAATTAACAGAATTCAACTCCCATCGGCACCAGTATTTTCCAGCAAAAAAATCTTTCCTTGAAAGAATGTGAGATTTTGCCCCTTTAACTTTGAGTGCTTCTCTATAACAAAGTACTGGAGACACTTCTGAAAATAATGCTTGAACCGTAGCCAAACTTCCTTGCTGATATAATTGCAAAACCTTTTGATGATTGCTCTGTTATACTAGTTGCTTAAATAATTGACTTTGTTGTTTTGGCTCCAACACATTACACGTACAAATCTGGCCTGAGGAGTAGGGAATCTAGACATTTTTATGTCTAATCAAAGGTGGATATTTGTTGTGAAAAGGGATTCTTGAACCAAGTTAGAGGAGGAGAAAAAAAAGAAAAAAATGGATGCAGCTAAAATTTTGGGTCCGAGATGCAAAGCAAGCTCACGCTGTTGGAGGGGAGAAACTCTCCTTTTACCGCACCCCACCAGGTAGGTATATGTACTTAAAAAATGACCAGAAAATTTCCCTATCATGTTTAGGTTTGGGGTAAACCTTACTTTCAGATATCAATTAGAAAATCGTTCGACGCAACAGGTCATGAAACACTGAAGTTTGATGTATGGAGCTCAATCAAGCCTGTATTTTAAACAAAGGTTCAAATATTTTTATTTTTATTTTTATTTTATATTATACTATATTATATTTTCTAAGCATGACTGAAAAGTAATTCCCAGACAGATCTGAAATTTTGAATGAGCGATTTTGAATATTTCAATTTTTTTTTTCTATTTAAAAAATGCACGGGTTTTTGCACCCGTATTTTTGTTTTCGAAAATGTATTCTACATATATGATATCAATTTTCGATACAAAAAGTTGAAATGAGTTTTAACTTTTTTTAAAGCAAATATCAATTTCTATGAGTTTGAAATGTGTGAATCCAAAATTAAAACTCATTCAGAATTGTAGTGTTTGAGTTATGCTTGAGAAAACTGCCCTCATTATAATCTTTTTTACATAAAGATTCTAATCAAATTGGTATTAGGAGATCCAAAATTATAACATGTTTTCGTAAAGTATCAAACTATATTCAAACTTCCTTTCATGAAAGCCTCTATTTAACAAAATTTTCTATTTAACGAACTTTTCTGCTGAATATTTACTTTAAACATCATTAACATGTAAATTAATCTCTATATGAAGAAAAATATAATGTATTTAGCGAAGTTTATTCTATTTTCGTGCGTGTACAACATTTAAACGGAAAGGTTGCAATTGCAATGAATATATAAATTTATATCAGTGGTTTGTATGAAGAAATGCTAAAAACCTTCCACAGAATAAGAAGGAGATGCCAGTTTCGCAAGAACGTTTCAGAAAAATGCTTATAAAAGTGCGAAAAATTGTATATGACATATTTTTTTTAATAAAAAACATGTACAAAGTAGTAAAATATAAGTATATAATTTAAACATAAAGAAGTAGAATACTGAGAAAAAATACGCTATGCTTCAGTTTTTGCTTACCTCTCTTATTTGCTTTTTAGGCATTATTCTGTTTAAAATTTACGTTAATTTCAACTTCAGTCGATTTACATTTAGCGAATTTTCTTTATACAAAATTCTTTCAGTGTAACAATAAGACTTCTTTTATTTGATATTTAAATGTACTTGATGAAATCTCTCACATCTTATTATCCTGCAATAAAGTTTACCAAAAGAAGAAAATATATATACATATATATATATATATATATATATATATATAAGTAGTTGTTTATTTTTAAGCCGTCTCTGTTTTCTTAAATTTAAGTATAAAGATGAATCCCAAACTTATTTTTACTAAAATATAACATAAATTTCCGTCAATTGGCTGTTATCGATCCTATCTCCAGCAAATTGACAAATAATTGTACAAATACAGTAATCCCTTAACATTCGCATTATTTGATTAGTCGCAAAAGAGAACATCGCAAGCTTTTCAAAAATTTTGAATATTCACCACTTTTTAAGCAGAAAAGTCGTTTGCATCCGCATTGACAACATTTCGGAGTAAATGTACGTATTCAGTTCAATACTGCCACATTTACTTGTGTTCACTAATCGAGAAGGCAAAATGAAGCAAAAATTTTTGAGAAAAGAATAAAAATAGATTTTTCATTCTAATTATCATGCAATTAATCAGAAACATCAGCGGTCTAAATATTTTCTTGAACCAGCAGAAGTATGCGTTACTATTCTATTATATGGTATTATCTAGATCAAGTCTTTAATACGCATGAATTTTTAAAAAACCCATGGAATGATTTTCTCGAAATATATTTGTGACTACTTACCCACATTCCATAAACACAACAGCACTTACTAAAATCTATAATTGGATTCATTAACGATATGTTAATAATATGCGGAAATTGCACAAACATCAACTGTATCATTCTTCAAATTTAAATGATCTATATATTAAATAGGAAAAACGCCTTGCGTTGCCAGGCCTATGCTATTTTATAAATTTATATATCTGAATCTCAGATGCATTCAGACCCGTCTTAGTCCATTCTAATTGAAGCGTTACGATCGAAAGATATTCCTAGATATCAAAAAAAAAAAAAAAAAAAAAAAAAAAAAAAGCCAGACAAAACTTTTTTTTTATTTGCGCAGATTTTAGTGAAGAAATTATCAAGGTAAAAGCTCTCTGTCGTTTATTGAATTTAGATTTTAATTATTTGGAAAATAGTTGTCCTCGGTAAAGAACTGGGAAATCTGAAGTATATCTGAATCTTTTTATTGGTTGAATTCCGCAACTTATTTGATTTAATTCGTTTCATGATTGGTCCAAGTTTAATGTCCAAAAATGGAATACTTCTGTTCTTTATATTATTCGTTTTCTGATTGGTCCAAGTTTAATGTCCAAAAATGGAATACTTCTATTGACACAATGACAGGGTAAATAAATAAATAAATAAACATTTTAAAATAATAATAATAATTTGAAAACAAATTGGTGAAAAGATTTTAAACCAATTTCATTTAAAAGTGCATTTTTTTTCTCTACGCAACGGTGTAAAAATTTTAAACGGGCTATGGTTACAAGTTTAAAAATTTGCATTTCCGAAAATTGCAAACGGTAATTTCATTAAAAATTTGTTTCAGATGGATCCAGGAATATTAATGTTTAATCGATGTCGTACGTAATATGAAGCGTTCAGAAATCAGTCTAATTAACTCAATCAAATAAAAATGCACATTTTAAACATTTCAACATGTATATATTTAAACTACTGTTTTTTATCATTGGTCTAGGAACATAAATGTTTAATGCATGGCGTACATAATATATGACTCGTTATAATCATCCTAAAAATGATGTTTATTAATTATTATTAGTTTAAATATAGAATCTCTTATAAGTCTTTAAAATTTGAGTCTTTGAAAATATCATCCTTTTTCAAATAATCGTTGTAATTTTTTAAATTACAGTTTTGTTATTTTCCATTATTGTCGTGACATCTCTCTCTTTGTATATATTATCAGTACAAAAAACCCTGAACGGGTTAAAAGCTTGTGACGCAGCACTTTATCTTATATCTCTAAGAATTTTAAATTTGAGACTTAAAATTAATGATATCAAAATTTATGTGACGCTATGCTATTAATTAATATACATATTAAAATTTATTCATTAAGGTTTTATCAATTACATCTTTCATAAATTCAAAATATGAATCTTAAAAGATATGATATCAAAATTTAAGTGACGCCTTGACGAGGCTTTAAACGATGTTTTAAAATTCCATTTATTTATTTATTGTCCAAATACATTTTCATATCTAAACAATACTTTTTATTTTCCAATACACTGTTAAATACATCACTTTCACTGAATATATATAATGCACTGAAATGTATTTATTTGAATAAATAGATTTATCTTTTGGGCTACGCTGTCCAAAATCAAAAATAACATTTAAATAAATAGTTTTTGCATCATTGTATCTATTTGCATCTATTTAACTTACTTTGGATACAATGACGCAAAAACTATTCATTTAAATGTTATTTTTGATTTTGGACAGCGTAGCCCAAAAGATAAATCTATTTATTCAAATAAATACATTTCAGTGCATTATATATATTCAGTGAAAGTGATGTATTTAACAGTGTATTGGAAAATAAAAAGTATTGTTTAGATATGAAAATGTATTTGGACAATAAATAAATAAATGGAATTTTAAAACATCGTTTAAAGCCTCGTCAAGGCGTCACTTAAATTTTGATATCATATCTTTTAAGATTCATATTTTGAATTTATGAAAGATGTAATTGATAAAACCTTAATGAATAAATTTTAATATGTATATTAATTAATAGCATAGCGTCACATAAATTTTGATATCATTAATTTTAAGTCTCAAATTTAAAATTCTTAGAGATATAAGATAAAGTGCTGCGTCACAAGCTTTTAACCCGTTCAGGGTTTTTTGTACTGATATCATTGCTTTTTTTAGGTTAATGATAAAAACAAAAAATTAAAGACTAATGCAAAAAATTCATATTCATGATTCATTCACCTTTAATTACCCTTCCCCCATCCGCTTAAAAAAAAAGATATTTCATATTTTATTAATGTGTGCTGTACTACTTGATTTTGTTAAAAACAACTCTGTAGTAAAATACGTTAGTAAAAGATAAGAAGGTAATGTACATTCAGCACCATACATCTCAGAAAGGGTTTTATAATCTATGCTGTATGTAATGTATCATTTCTCATTCTTGTTAACTATGTTTTTTCTTTACACATGTTGATACATATACTGCAGATGGATTAAAATGATCAGGGATACAATATTCAGAATGTGCTGGAAAGTATTTCATAATCTATGCTGCATGCATGATTCTTGTTAATTATGTTTCAACCTATGTATAGGTTGATAATATTGCAGATTGATTAAGACTATATGCGTTGCAATATTCAGAATATGCTGGAAATGTTTCATAATCTATGTTGCACACATGTTTTTCTTTCTTGTTAGTTATGATTTGTTCTTTATATAGATTGGTAAAATTACTGCAAATAGATTAAAATGATAGGTTTACAATATTGAACATGTATTGGAAAGTGTTTCATAATCTATTCTAATTTTTCATTCTTCTTAGTTTATTTATGTTTTGCTGTTTGCATAGGGTGGGAAGATTGCTGTTCAAAGATGAAAATTATAGGTTTAAAGTATTCAGAATGAATTGGAAAGTATCTAAACATGCTGTATGCAAAAATTTTTATTGTCGTTAATTATGCTTTGTTTTTTGCACAGAATGGTAAAATTCTTGTACATGAATGACAATAAGTTTACAGTATTCAGAATGAGTAGGAAAATGCATCATAATCGATGCAGTATGCATGATTCTTTGTTCTTGTTAGGGAAAAATTACTGTATATGGATGAAAATAGTATTCAGAATGTGTTGGAAGTTGCATCATATTCTATGTTGCACACATAACTTTTCGTTCTTGTTTTTTCTTTCTTTTTTTTTTCTTTACACATTGATAAAATTATTGCAGATGGATGAAGGCATTTAATTAAATCAGGCTTATATTAAAATTGACAATATATATTCTAAATTAATGTACCTGTCATTTGTACAAAAGAATGTCCTGATTGGTAATTGCCCCGGTGTAATTGATAATTACAATGATCCCAGGGTAGTTACCGAGAATCAAAAATTTTTAATTAAGCAAACTTTAAATAATATTTTAATCAAAGCCTATATTTTATTGAATAGAAACATGGTGAATCATTAACCATGCTAAATTTGGTCACATCTATTGTAAACATTAAAAAGATATTTAGATGTTAGTGTTTTTTGATCAGGAATTACCCCGGTCCACCCTATAAGTTTCATACTTCAATTAGGAAAATGTTTAACTGACAAAGAAAGAAAATCAGGACTCTGTTATTTATTAAATATTTTCATTTCATATGAAACTTTCCATTCTTGGACGACTTAACTTACAAAATAAAACTAATATATTTTTATTGAACATTTCAGTCACTAAGCATAAAACATGCAAAGTAGATAAATTTAAACATTTCATGTTTTTGGATTTTTTTTTTTTTTTTTTTTTTAACATAATTTTGTGAAAAAAGCAGACAGCTATTAAAAAATATTCCGTATTTGCTTAGGGTTTCTTGCAGTGCAATACATCAAAAGTCTTTTCTAGATTTTCAACATTGTATGTAATATTTTGACGACTTGAAATTTTTTTATTTTTTTTCTCATAAATCATGTAAAATAACATTTATCCATTAAGAACCACACTTGATTTACTAAACAGCTATAAATACAAATTCCAATTGAAATCTACCCTAAACCCGAAAAATTTAAACCAGATTCAATTGGAATTTTCAGGTGGCATTTCAAAATATATTATTTTGTCACAGGTAAAAGGGTTCTAATTAGGTTTTTTTTTTCTTGTGGTTTTTTCAATTGGGTTAAGGATAGATTTCAATAGGAATTTTCAGGTTCTGGGTAGTGCATGTTGACAGAAATTAATTCGTCTTTCTTAAACAGATTAATGTTTACACTGATTTTTATTTCAGTTCAAATTGGGTTCTTGTCAATGTGTATCAGCAGAAATTATTTTTCCTTCTTCGGATCAAGTTAAGATTCTATAGAATTTTTTTTTTTTTTTTTTTTTTGGGGGGGGGGGGTTGTTGGAGTGAGTTCAATTCAAATATAATTTTCAAGTTCTGGCCAGATTGCATTTCCGCAGAAAATATTTTGTTCTGTGCAGGGATTGGATTTAAAATAGACTTCAATTGAAATTTACAGCTTCTAGTCTGTCCGTATCAATGAAAATTACATTTTCTTTCTTGTTTCAGGATATGGTTGGATAGATTTTTTTTAAGGTTCAAATCTGGTAATGGGTCAACTTGAAATGAAATTTTTAAGTTCTTGTTGAGTTACATTTCAATCTATAATATTTTGTCGCAAATAGATTGACTACTGGAGGGATTTTTTTTTTTTTTTTTTTAGTGTTTGGATTGTGTTTAGGATAGACTTCAATTGGAAATTTCCGGTTCTGGTCAATGTATGTCAAAGGAAATTATTTTGTCTTTCTTGGACAAATTTATGTTTCCATTAATTTTTTTTTTGGTTTAGATTGAGTTTCAGGTAAACTTATAGGTTTTTGTCGGTGCTTATTGGCAGAAATTATTTTTTCAATTTCGGATCAGGTTACAGTGTGATGGGATTTTTTTTTTTTTTTTTTGTTTCGATTTGGGTTCAATTCAAATAGAATTTTTAGGTTCTGGCCAGGTTGCGTTTACATGAAAAAAATATTCTGTCATGTACAGATACTGGATTACAATTCCTATTTTTTTTTTGGTGGGAGGGAGGGGGGGGGGGGGAGTTTGTATCAGGTTTAAGATTTTATTAAAATTTCCATGATCTAGTCTGTACGTATTTACATAATTTCTTTTTCTAAAAATCTTGATATGGTTGGATAATTGTTTTTTTTTTTTTTTTTTTCGGGTTTGAATCTCGATTCAGTTTGACTTGAATTGGAATTTTCAGGTTCTTGTCGAGTTGCATTTCAAGTACTAGTTTTCAATTCTGGTCAGTGGATGGGGACGGAAATTATTTTGTCTTTCTTGAACAGATTTATATTTCCTAATTTTTTTATTTTACTTTTTTTTTGGGAGGGGGGGGGGATTGGATTGGGTTTCAGGTTAAGAGTTCGGATTGGGTTTGAGATAGACTTCTATTGGAATTTCCATGATCTGGTCAGTACATATCGACATAAATTGTCTTTTTTTTTTTTTTTTTTTTCTAAAATCTTGATTTGATTTGATTTTTTTTTTTTGGGGGGGGGGGGGGAGGGGATTTAATCTGGTGAAAATGAATTTTCAGGTTCTTGTTGAGTTGCATTTCAAGTAGTGGTGTACCGAGTAGTACTTTGGCCTAGTAGCCGAGTACCGAGTACTCGGCCACTGACTACTCGGCCGAGTACCGAATGCCGAGTACCGAGTAGTTGTATAATAAGAAAATAAAACACTGATGTGCACAAAATGTGAGCTTAGGTGTACATATATATAAATATACTTGTGTACACATGTCTAAACCTGTATGTACATATAATATAATATACATATTAGTATAAATAAACTTATCAAATTTGAAATTTGTGCACCTTTTAAATACAAATTTTGACAGTTCAAAACTAATAAGAAAGGAGAATTGATACATGACAACTACAGTTATTAACTAATAACTAATACTAAATATACTTCTTATAATAATAATAACTAAACATTCTTTAACCCTTCAATTTATTCCAACCATTGAAATCTGTCTATCAAAAATTAAAATGTTCATCGGTTACTGTAACAATTCATTGAATAATGCAAACATTTCATATTTATTTTGTAACTGTCTGTACCTTATTTTCTTTTGATTAAAAAAAAATGTATTGGCTTTGCAGTTTCTTTTCATTTTTCATGTGTACAGATTATATTATGTTATTTTAAATTTATTATTTTTTAAATATCTCAGTAAAAAACTAACCTTTTTCACTGAAAATATTAAATGTGTAAATTAAGAATGCCTTAAAAAGCAAGCTCTAAAATTGATGAATTTAGATGATCTAGAACTTGAAAATCCACCAAAGAAACAAAAAATAAATATGAGAATGCTAATGTCAACGAATCAAAAGAGAAAATGCTAGCAAAAAGTTCATCTATTTTTGGCAATGTTTGAAGAAATTGTGAATGAACAAAAAGATTGTGGCACTAGTACTAGTTTAAAATCACCGCATGAAGAATTGGTACAAAAAGATATACAGGCTTTCTTAACAGAAGACATGTAAAACTGACATTCCATTTGCATGGTGAGGGGGGAAAAAACTTTTCTGTTTATGTGCAACTTTGCAAAAAACTCTTACATGCACCTTCAACAACTGTTTATTCTGAACGTAATAGAGGCCGGCCAAATTTATAGTAGTAAAAGAAATGCCCTGTCTACTAATAACATAGAACGTTTGGTGTTTTTGCACCATAATTTGATATATATTAAATTTAATTATTAATTTTTTATTGCATTTATCGTATTTTCAGTTTTTTTTATCCAAAATAAGTCTTTCCTGTTTCCCTATATATAAAAAAGTATTTTTATTTGTATAAATGTGAAATTTCTTTAGGGATTTTGTTCTTAACTTTTTTTATATTTTGCAGACATATTGTTAAATACAGAGTAAATAGTTTTATGAATTACTACATATATTATACATTGATATTCAAATAACTTTTTTCAGATCAGTTATAAATTCATATGCTTAAAAAATGAAATTCTTACAACTACTCGGTATTGGCCGAGTACTCGGCCAAAATTTGGCCGAATACCGAGTACTCGGCAAATTGGCCGAGTAGGCCGAATACCGAGTATTTACCGAGTACTCGGTACGGCTCTAATTTCAAGTATATTATTTTGTCGCAGATAGATTGGGTTACAATTGAAAGTTTTTTTTTTTTGGTGGGGGGGGGGTAGTGTTTGAAATGGATTTAGGATAGATTTCAATTGAAATTCTTGTCAGTGTATGTGGACAGAAATTATTTGGTCTTTCTTGGACAGACTTGTGTTTCCATTGTTTTTTCCTTTTCGGGTTTGGATTAGGTTTCATGTTAACTTTCAGACTCTTGTCAGTGTGTATCGGCAGAAATAATTTTCTCTTTTTCGGATTAGGTTAAGGTTCGATAGAAATTTTTTTCAGGTTTCAATCAGGTTCAATTCAAATGGAATTTTCAAGTTGCGGTCAGGTTGTGCTTTAATGGAAAATATTTTGTACTGTATAGATACTGGGTTCCGGTTATATGGAATTTCCTTTTTCAGATTCAGATTAGGTTTAAGATAGAATAATTGGAATTTCCAGATTTCTGATCCCGCGTATCTCTGGAAATTAATTTTTCTTTCCCGAATCGAGATATGGTTGGATAATTTTTTTTTTTTTTGGGGGGGGGGGAGGGAGGGAGTTGAATCTGGTTTCGGTTTGACTTCAAATGTAATTTTCAGGTTCTTGTTCAGTTGCATTTCAATGTATTTTATTTTGCAGCAGATAGATTGAGTTACTCTTGGAGGGATTTTTTTCTTTCTGGTTTTGGATTGTATAGGATAGATTTCAATAGGAATTTTTCGATTCTGGTCAATGTATTTCAATGAAAATTATTTTGTCTTTCTTGGACAAATTTATCTTTCCATTAAATTTTTGTTGGTTTAGAATGGGTTTCAGGATAACTTGTAGGTTCTTGTTGGCAAACTTGTATAAAACCAAAAACTTTCTGCAAATTAATTTAATGTTGGGTGTAATTCGCATTTTTTGTGCAATTCATGGTCATCATTCGTGTTTTTTTATGCGATTTATGAATGTAATTTGCATTTTTTGAGCAATTTATGGACATAATTTGCAATTTTTATGCGATTAATGAATGTAATTTACATTTTACATGATTTATGGACGTAATTTGCTATTTTTATGCAATTCATAGACATAATTTGTGTTTTTTCAGCTTTCTGTCGACAAAATTTGTGTCTTTTGATCGATTTATTGACGTTTTTTGTGTTTTTATAGGATTTATAAATGTAATTCGCTTTCTTTACACAACACTTGGACGTAATTCGCATTTTTTGCAATTTATGAATGTTATTCGTGTTTTTTTGCACGATTCATGGAAGTGATTCGCATTTTTTGAGTGATTTATGAACATAATTCACATTTTTATGCAATTCATGGATGTAATTTGCATTTTTTGAGCGATTCATGAATGTAATTCGCGTTTTTTATGCAAATTATGGATGCAAAACGCTATTCCCTATTTTTATGTGATTTATAGACGTAATTTGCATTTTAGCTTTCTGCTGCCAAAATTCGTATTTTTTGAGTGATTTATGAACATAATTCCCATTTTAATACACAATTCATAGACGTAATTTGCATTTTTCATACAATTTATGAACGTAATTCTCACTTTTTTACACAATTCATGGACGTAATTCACGTTTTGAGCGATTTGTGGACCCAATTCGCATTTTTTATGAGATTCATAAACATAATTTGCGATTTTTATGCGATTAATGAATGTAATTTACATTTTACATGATTTATGGATGTAATTTGCTATATTTATGTGATTTGTAGACATAATTCGCATTTTTTGAGCTTTCTGTCGACGAAATTTGCGTTTTTTGATCGATTTATTGACGTTATTTGTGTTTTTATAAGATTTATGAATGTAATTTGCTTTTTTAACCAATTCTTCTACTTTTTTTGCACGATTCATGGAAGTGATTCGCATGTTTTGAGTGATTTATGAACGTAATTTGCGTTTCAGCTTTCTGCTGCCAAAATTCGTGTTTTTTGAGCGATTTATAATTCCCGTTTTACTACACGATTCATAGACATAATTTGTGTTTTTCATACAATTTCTGAACGTAATTCTCACTTTTTTAAACAATTCATGGACGTAATTCACGTTTTGAGCGATTTGTGGACCCAACTCACGTTTTTTATGTAATTCGCTTTTTTGAGCAATTCATGGACATAATTCGCGATTTTTATGCCATTAATGAATGTAATTTACATTTTACATGATTTATGGACGTAATTTGCTATATTTATGAGATTCATAGATATAATTTTCATTTTTTGAGCTTTCTATTGACGAAATTTGCGTTTTTTGATCGGTTTATTGACGTTACTTGTGTTTTTATAGGATTTATGAATGTAATTCGCTCTTTTTACCAATTCTTGGACGTAATTTGCATTTTTTGCAATTTATGAACGTTATTCGTGTTATTTTGCACAATTCATGGAAGTGATTCGCATTTTTTGAGTGATTCATGAACGTAATTCACATTTTTTATGTAATTCATGAATGCAAAACACTATTCGCTATTTTTATGCGATTTATAGACGTAATTTGCGTTACAGCTTTCTGCTGCCAAAATTCGTGTTTTTTGAGCAATTTAGAACATAATTCTCGTTTTACTAAACGATTCATAGACATAATTTGTGTTTTTCATACAATTTCTGAATGTAATTCTCACTTTTTTAAACAATTCATGGACGTAATTCACGTTTTGAGCGATTTGTGGACCCAACTCACGTTTTTTATGTAATTCGCTTTTTTGAGCAATTCATGGACATAATTCGCGATTTTTATGCCATTAATGAATGTAATTTACATTTTACATGATTTATGGACGTAATTTGCTATATTTATGAGATTCATAGATATAATTTGCATTTTTTGAGCTTTCTATTGACGAAATTTGCGTTTTTTGATCGGTTTATTGACGTTACTTGTGTTTTTATAGGATTTATGAATGTAATTCGCTTTTTTTTTACCAATTCTTGGACGTAATTTGCATTTTTTGCAATTTATGAACGTTATTCGTGTTATTTTGCACAATTCATGGAAGTGATTCGCATTTTTTGAATATTCATGAACGTAATTCACATTTTTTATGTAATTCATGAATGCAAAACACTATTCGCTATTTTTATGCGATTTATAGACGTAATTTGCGTTTCTGCTTTCTGCTGCCAAAATTCGTGTTTTTTGAGCGATTTAGAATATAATTCTCGTTTTACTACACGATTCATAGACATAATTTGTGTTTTTCATACAATTTCTGAACGTAATTCTCACTTTTTTAAACAATTCATGGACGTAATTCACGTTTTGAGCGATTTGTGGACCCAATTCGCATTTTTCATGCGATTCATGGACATAATTCGCGATTTTTATGCAATTAATGAATGTAATTTACATTTTACATGATTTATGGACGTAATTTGCTATATTTATGCAATTTGTAGACATAATTCGCATTTTTTTAGCTTTCTGTCAACAAAATTTGCGTTTTTTGATCGATTTATTGATGCTATTTGTGTTTTTATAGGAGTTATGAATGTAATTCGCTTTTTTTACCAATTGTTGGATGTAATTTGCATTTTTTGTA
The DNA here is from genome assembly GCA_964019185.1 of Maratus speculifer. NCBI lineage: Eukaryota > Metazoa > Arthropoda > Arachnida > Araneae > Salticidae > Maratus > Maratus speculifer. The sequence goes on from OZ025295.1 coordinate 95,056,483, forward strand.
ATTTATGAATGTTATTAGTATTATTTTGCACGATTCATGGAAGTGATTCGCATTTTTTGAGTGATTTATGAACGTAATTTGCATTTCAGCTTTCTGCTGCCAAAATTTGAGTTTTTTGAGCGATTTATGAACATAATTCTCGTTTTACTACACGATTCATAGACATAATTTGCATTTTTCATACAATTTATGAACGTAATTCTCACTTTTTTACACAATTCATGGACGTAATTCACATTTTGAGCAATTTGTGGACGTAATTCGCATTTTTTATGCAATTCGCTTTTTTTGAGCGATTCATGGACATAATTCGTGATTTTTATGCGATTAATGAATGTAATTTACATTTTACATGATTTATGGATATAATTTGCTATATTTATGCAATTCGTAGACATATTTTGCATTTTTTGAGCTTTTTGTCGAAGACGAATTGACGAAACTGGCGGGCCACAGGTTGTGCATCCCTATTTTAGAAGTTTTTTAAATTTTCAAATTTGAGAGTTTTTTAATGTGATAGTTATATTCTTAATTCATTCAATAGATAATGATGTTATATGCAAGCAAAAAAAAAAAAAATTAAGCCATTCCATCAAACAGTTTTTTTTTAAAATCTTGGTGTTAGTCGTCAAAAATAAAGTTTGGAGAAAACGCGACTTAAAGTTGAAATTATATGGGTGCGACTATGAATGTGTTAATACATAAAAGCTTATAACTCCGTTAAAAATGCAAATATTTTTATGCGGTTTTTTGCATTGAGTTAAGAATTAATTGAATAATCAAACTAGATCATAAAAAAATAGATTTTTTGAAAAGTTTTCAACCCCTGAGCCTCCTTAAACTCAAAAAGCATCGGTGTGACAAGAAATTATCATTTTTTTAGCATAATGCGTCTCAGAAAAGTGATTTATTTCAAATAACGAATTTTTACTTAACTAATCCATGTAATATGCACTTTCACAATTTTAAGTAGAATTTTCGCCAGATAATTGAATTGCTTTATTAAATGAAATCTGATTAAAAAAAAGCGGCGGATTCTAAAATGTGCCAAAACATTTAAATATTAAGTTTGGTTTTGATTCATATAAGTGACAATTATAGTGATCTTTCTTAGCTCTGGGAGGGGTTTTAACCCCAAAACCACCCCCTTGGCTGCGCCACTGACAACAAAATTTTATGTTGGTGCAAGGAATAATTTTATAAATTATAGTAACATTGTATGATATATCTTGAAATTGACGATACGAATTTTTTTTTTTTTTTTTTTTTTGACATAAATCATGTAAAATAATATTCATCAATCAAGATCCACCTCTGACTTATTAATCACTTATAAATAAAATAAACAACTCACAAAGCGTCACAAAAATTTATGAAATTAAGTAGTGTGACATTATTCAAATTTACTTAATTAAGAGGAAACAAGTTAATGAAATGTTGTATAAATATTAATTGAAAACTATAGATTACTAGGTACTATTAGGTTATTCCATCGATCAAAAAATTATCGCCTAACAATAAGATTAAATTCCAATTATGGATGATCTTGAGTGTCACATTCAATGACATTAAATACGATTTGTGTATTTAAAATGTCATTAAGTGATTTTTATTTCGACTTTTTATTAATATTTTACTAATTATTTGTTTTTTCATTATTTGAAATAAAAAATATGTCATGTATAATTTGGCTATTAGTTTGGTGATTGTATAATTTGGCGAAATTGGTCGACGGGATAACAGAGTAGTACCGATTACTAAAATATTTCATAATAGAAATAATTTATGTAACTGAAAATGTTTTATCCAACATTTCACTTAAGTTTAAAACAAGCAATATATAGAAATTGTAAATTCCCTCAAGTGTGTGTAACTTGGGACCAGACATTGTTCAAAATATAATGCGCTCATCTTTTGTTTACATTTTTAAAAAGAGTAATTTGATTGTAATAATGGAGAAGAAATCATAATGAATGCTTATAATAGAGTATAATACAGTCAACTCTGTGAAATCCACAAAATGCATTATCTGCAAAATATGCTAAAATGTAAACATTGAAAAGTGTTTTAACATTTAAACTCAAAGATAAAGATATGCAATACTTTTTATTTTCATGAAATGACAAATTTTTTAATGAAATAAACTGGGGATTTAAGAAAATTCATGTATTTTGCACCCTGTATTTTTTAATAACATTACTTTAAGCAAGTCAGTATGTTTCAGTTGATTGGGTATGATTAATGCACACCTATTCTTTGCTCAAGCAGCAAAAAAATTTTAAAAATAAATAATTTTATCTTTTTTTTTTTTTTTTTTTTTTTTTTTTTTTTTAATCAAACAAAACTGATACATATCTCCTTCAGTAAATATTCTTGAACAAGACAATTTTATGTTGGTGCAAGGAGTAATGAGAAAAAAAATTATTGAAAACAAACCAAAAAAAGTACAGTACAGGATTTTTACCTGGCATTCTCGTAAAATTTTGAATATACCTTATCTCTCCTCTTTTAGCATTTTACATTCAGGTAGAATTTATTTAGAATAGAATTGATAAAGAAAATGCAAAAAGTGAAAAACATTGAACAGACATGATAGAATCATTAAGTAATTTTCATGGTTTTAATAATCCACATGGCCGTTTCTTGTTATGCGAATTCAGTGTTTCAATGTCTTAATATACAATGAATAAAGTCTGCAATAAGGTTAAATGGAGAATCTTGCAATGGATTTTTGCCGCTGTTTTTTCAAATTTACTTAATTAAGAGGAATCGAGTTAATGAAATGTTGTATAAATTTTACTTGTTAACTCTATAGGTTACTAGGTACTACTAGGTTATCCCATCGACCAAAAAATTATCGCCAAACTATAAGATTAAATGCCAATAATGGATGATCGTGAATGTCACATTCAATGCCATTAAATACGATTTGTGTGTTTAAAATGTCATTAAGTGATTTTTATTTCGACTTTTTATTAATATTTTACTAATTATTTATTTTTTCGTTATTTGAAATAAAAAATATGTCATGTATAATTTGGCTATTAGTTTGGTGATTGTATAATTTGGCGAAATTGGTCGACGGGATAACAGAGCAGTACCGATTACTAAAATATTTCATAATAGAAATAATTTATGTAACTGAAAATGTTTTATCCAACATTTCACTTAAGTTTAAAACAAGCAATATATAGAAATTGTAAATTCCCTCAAGTGTGTGTAACTTGGAACCAGACATTGTTCAAAATATAATGTGCTCATCTTTTGTTGACATTTTTAAAAAGAGTAATTTGATTGTAATAATGGAGAAGAAATCATAATGAATGCTTATAATAGAGTATAATACAGTCAACTCTGTGAAATCCACAAAATGCATTATCTGCAAAATATGCTAAAATATGAACATTGAAAAGTGTTTTAACATTTAAACTCAAAGAAATACATTTGAAATACATTGAAATACATTTTCATGAAATGATAAATTTTTTAATGAAATAAACTGGGGATTTAAGAAAATTCACGTATTTTGCACCCTGTATTTAAAAACAATACTTTAAGCAAATCAGTAAGTTTCAGTTGATTGGGTGCAAACCTATTCTTTGCTCAAGTAGCAAAAAAATTTTAAAAATAAATAATCTAAATATTTTTTTGCAGGATTTTTACCTGGCATTCTCGTAAAATTTTAAATATACCCTGCCTCCTCAGTCTAATCCATAAGTTTTAATACATTCTATATTAAAAATCCATTGCATGATTCTCGGGTTAACTTTATTCATTTGTATATTAAGACATTGCAAGATTGAATTGGCATAACAAGAAACAGCCATGTGGATTATTAAAACCATGAAAATTACTTAATGATTCTATCATGTCTGTTCGATGTTTTTCAATTTGTGCATTTTCTTTATCAAATTCAATTGTACATAAATAAATCCTACCTGAATTGCTAACACCAATATCCAGCCGCCGCCGCGTTCGGATTCAAAACAAAACTAGACAAGTGGCGCCCCTAGGCGTATGAATACATGACTTTCCAACAACAAATAATTTAAAATAATTTTTGTTTGAAAACTTAAAAAAAAAATCATAAGTCGAAAGTATATTGAATATGTATAATTAAAAAATATTTTCCTATTTTAAAAAAGGATTCAAAATATTTTTTCCACAAAATGCAAAAATATCCAATGTAAGAAACGTAATATTTTCTTCTTACGAAAAATAAAGGCGATATAAATAGAAATTTGATTTAGTATATATTTATTGAATGTTTTAAAGCACATGATAAGATGTTTTTGTAGTTTAAAAAACATTTATTGCTTCGATTTGGGTGTTTTAACTGTGACCATAAGTTCATAACGTTTTTCACTCCTGCTCCGTCTGCTAACCCATAGAATAACATGTAATCCGCGAGCTAATATAGTCCAATTTTCCAAGACCAATATATAACAAACAAGAGTTTTCCTAGAAACAAGGCAAGTCTTATTACCTCTATCTTAAAGAGATTCATATTATATATAAGTTTTAATAAAATCTCCCAGCCGGTTTTCTAGATCTCATTATCAGGAACAAACACCATCGTTTTCAGTTTAAAAATGGTTATCGAGATCTAAAAATATACGGCACGTAGAAATGTAAAAATTATAGGATAGGATTAGACTGGGAATATAAGACTATATTAAAAAAATTGGACCATTCTGACCAATATTTGCTGAGTTATTAGAAGGCGGCTTTTCCGATTTCCTTTGAAGTTGAGTTAGCTGTATATATGAAGTTCCGCATCTACCCTTATGACGATGGTAGGTTTTGACGGTGGTAGGTTTAAAGCTGCGTCACTTGAAGGCTGCCGCCTTCTATGATTATATTCTTACTTTTACATAGGAACGTCTATAGTTACTCTTGTGACCATTCAAGAAATACTTCATAATAATTCCACTTATTTTATTAGAAAATTGAATTGAGATAAAAATCAACATAACCACTTAAATACGTTTGCACTTCACTCACATAATGTTCATCTAATTTGTAACAGAAACTATTTCTTTTCTAATATAATGAATTTTTATTACTTTTGCGACAAGAATGTCACAAGAAAATTACAATATATATAGATAAGTAATATAATTTTTGTTACAAATTAGATATATATTAAGTGAGCGAAACATTGTGGAATTTTTCTGTATGCATTAACTTTTTTCCTTAATAATATTTCGTAAAAAATAATTATATATATTTTTTAAAAGATTGCTTTAATGATTACAAATATACGAAAATACATGAATGATATTGATAATTCTTATTCAGATAAGAAAGTTCTTTAAATAACTATAAAATCATTTATCAATCTACATTTTTTTACATTACGTAAATATCATATTAAATTTGATCGTAAAATAAGTATTTTTTTAAAAAACGAATATCAATGCACAATATTTATATTCACACGAAACTAAAATATATAACATTATATATACATATTTATCATTTTTAGAATGTGGTTCATACGCTTAGTTTCTTATTTATGAATAGGGGATTCAATTCTATTCAAACTCGTGACTGATTATGACAGGAATTCAATGTTCTCAGTATTCATGTCCGCCAATAGTGAATAGCAAGCAAGCATCTCAGCATACGACCATATATTACGCTAACTATAATATGCCATACATTATTGACGGGAAAAGTTTGAAAGAGTTCATTATAAATCTTACATAATAAATCATTTTTAAACGATATTTCTTTCAATTTCATACAAGTTTGAATAATGTATAACCGTATTTCTCTCTCTGTATATACATACATATATATATCTTCATATACACTACCTGACCATTGATGATCGTCCAATTGCAATTTTAGACATTTTGTTAAATATCTAGAAAAATACATGAGGAATTATCCTGACACTCTCAGTGTATAAACACAATAGTACAGGTCATATATTTCAGTGAAGTTTTTTCCCGAAACTTTATAGGGGACCGTCACAAATTAAAAAAGAATGAATATCTTTTGGATAACACTGTCAAAACTAATGTAGCAAAAGTGCTCAAACTATAGATTGTGATTAAGTGGCTTATTGTAATAAACTGTGTTCATTTTTATGTCGGTAGCATGCATATTCGTAAAGAAATTAAGGTTTTTATAAAAACAGTCCCAAAAATTTCCAAGATTTTTGCTTATTATTTGCAAAGTTCTTAATATAAAATAATATTCTTTTCTTAAAATGTGGCAAACAACATTGCACATAATACCCTGTAATCAGAATTAAAAAATAATAAAAATTGTATGAATAATGAGTAGGTTTACTAAATAATTTTTCACTGCGCTTGCGTCAACGGCATCAAAATTTCATTTGCTTATTATGTTAGCTAAATGTATAGAGCAACTTTTGTGAAAGTGTGAAAATCATAGCCCTAAAATTCTGAAAACATTTGTCAATAGAATAAGTTGAAAATCCGTTGTCCCTAAAAAGAAGCAAAAAATTGAGGGATTTTATCCAAATAAGTAGTAAGTCCTATATTGTGTATTCTATATTGACACTAATCAATGAATATATGGATACAACCCCTCTTGTTTTTGCTTCATTTTGGGAATAACGAATTTTCCATTTATTCTATTGACGATTATTTTCAGAATTTTCAAGCTATGATTTTGGGACTTTTACAAAAATTGCTCTATACATTGAGCTAACATAATATGCAAATGAAATTTTGATATCGTTGACGCATGCGCAGTGAAAATTTATTTTGTAAACTTACTCATTATTCATATACTTTTTATTATTTTTTAATTCTGATTACAGGGTATTATGTGAAATGTTTTTTTTCACATTTTTAGAAAAAAATATTATTTTATATTAAGAACTCTGCAAATTATAAGCCAAAATATTGGAAAAATTTGGGACTGTTTTTTATAAAAACATTCATTTCTCAATGAGAATACATGCTATCGACATAAAAATGAACACAGTTTATTAGAATAAGCCATTTAATCAAATCTACAGTTTGAGTGCTTTTGCTACATTAGTTTTTACAGGGTTATCCAAAAGATATTCATTCTTTTTTAATTTGTTGACGGTCCCCTGTAAAGTTTCGGGAAATATTCTTCACGTAAATATATGACCTGTACTATTATGATTACACATTTATAGGTTCAAGATATTTTCAGGATAATTCCTCATGTATTTTTCTAGATATTTAACGAAATGTCTAAAATCGCAAGTGGACGATCATCGATGGCCAGGTAGTGTAAATATATATACATATATATATATGTGTGTGTGTATTTGTATACGTATATATATGTATATATATATATATATTCTATATTTGAATATAATAGAATATTATATATATTCTATTATTTGAATATATTATTCTGACAAGGTTAATGTTTTCATTATTTCATGATGTTTGTTTGTTTGCAGGCGTGTCACTGCACACTAAAATTAATATGCCTACAGTTGAAAAATGGTTTACTGTGAATAGTGAATGAATCAATTTATTATCATGTAGATTAAGACATTTAAAAGAGGTTGCAGTTTGGAAACATAATTAAAAATATAAAATAAAATAAAATATTTTTTTTTATTGTATGCATAATATTTTATTTCAAGTTGCAATTTTTTAACTAAGGTATCCAACTACTTTCGGAAAATTTTTTTAACTCTACTTTTCACACTTCTTTTGGTATTCTTCAGTATAATCTATTACAGAATAAAGAAAATTAAAATTATATATGTAATATATATGCATTTTTAAAATTTTTTCAAGAATTAGAATATTTTTATGAAAATGGATCCGGTTCTAAAAAAAGAAAAAATGCATATAACACATTTTTTTTCAATGTATGCATAATAGACACTTTTGAATGTAATAAAATAAAAACAAGTTGGAAGTTGCACGTGAAGCGTAGCAAATTAGGTGCGTTCGTACGATAACGAATTTTTAAAAATATTACTTTCATATATCAATTTCATAAAATTGTAAATAGTGAATTACAATTAAAACGCTCATCAAACAATGTTCTCCCTATACCATTATGTAATGGAATACTTTTGTGTGGCCTTGTAAATCAATAACAAATGTTCTTTGCAAAACAAATTATGTATGATGTATATTATAATATGTACTTTATAGTTGCATATAAATTTTGTTAAGTTCGCATGAGTGTAACACGATTAAAATGCATTTGAAACATTTTTTCCCATTGACCGTAATGTAACGGAATACTTTTGATTGTCCCTGTAATTGATCTTTGCATCCGATTTTCATAAAATTTGAAATAACTCGACAAAATTATGTAATAATTATGTATTTTAAATTTCAAACGTATAGAATATATTTGAAACTTTTTCCTAATTGACCATAATGTAATTGAATACTTTTGATTGCCCCTGTAATTGATCTATGCACACGATTATCAAAATATTTGAAATAACTCGACAGAATTATGTAATAATTGCGTATTTTAAATTTCAAACGATTAAAATGCATTTGAAACTTTTTTCCCCATTGACCGTAATGTAATGGAATACTTTTGATTGCCCCTGTAATTGATCTATGCATCCGAGTTTCATAAAATTTGAAATGACTCGACAAAATTATGTAATAGTTATGTATTTTAAATTTCAAACGATTCGGTTGGGTGGTTTTTGTGTTGTTATATGCGGTCGGACAGACGGACGGACTGAACGACCACTATAGGTGCTACGTATTATATAATTACGAACGCACCTAATTAAACAATACACGGAAATCTAAAAGAAATACAGCGATTGTTAACAGAGTATACAATTACATAGGAAATTTCAGTATTTTTACATGTATTTCTTCCTAAAAATAGTGATATTTCAATAAATAAGTCACTTAAAGCTATTCCTTTAGTACAGTATAGAAAAATTACGCAAAAATTTGCAGGATTACAAGATAATAAAATTTAGAATTATAGCAATAATTGTTTACTTTTGCGATAAAAATCTCACTTTTTAGAAAACGCATTTAAAGTTTTTAACTTCGGTTTAAATTAACGTCGTCTGCTTTTTTTAAGTTCTAATATCATTTCTTATAGAAACGCAGGAAATATAAAAAAAAAGCATTCTATAAGAAAATTAAATTAAACAAATTGCCAATCTTAGTCGAAAGTGTCATTTTAAACGCAGTCGGATATCTTAAGTGGCAATCCTGGCTAGAAATTAAACCACTAGCACCTAGCTCAACTTGCCTACAGATTTATCCTTAACAAATATAGTAGACACAATTTGCTTAGACCATCGTTTGAGTCTGACTTTTATTAAAGCACGATGAATCAATTGTGCCACGTAATTTGTCGATGAAGTTTGTCAAGCGTTATCAGCTGAAGTGAAATATAAGTATTTCAAATTGTCCAATGCACTACCATTTGTGCTACTAGGACAATACGCTGCCTCATATTTCTCAGTGACATGTGTCCATAAGACCACAGACGCAACACAAGATGAAAAAGTCTTCATGAGCACATAATTCTATGGTGAAATAGGAATTGAAAATAAAGCAAAGCGTAGGTAAATATTAATAAATAATTAATTTTCCAATTTAATTATCTTCAAAATTGCTTTTTTTTAAACAGTTAGTTATTTTATCTGAACTGTTAAAAAAATTTCAGAAATTCACGAATGTTTTTATCTTGAATTTCACAGAAAAAGTCCCTTTTCACAGGAAAAGGGCATTTCCTGAAAATAACGAAACTGATGGAAATAGAAACAAAAAACGGAAACACACCGTTATCTGTGAGGCTCTCTGGCCAAGTGGTTAAGGCAACACGCCATTAATCACCCGCGAGAACAGATTGTGGGTTCGAATCTCACTGACACCATGAAATAATGAAAACTTAAAAAATCTCTTTTAAATTACATTTTTACATTGTTTTTATAAAAAATTAATAATATTTTTTTCAATCATTCATTCAAAAAAAAAAAAAAAAAAAAAAAAGATAAGAACAGGAAAAATAAAAAAACTGTGATTTTTTTAAATTTAATCTAGTTAAAAAATTAAAATTGATTTTAAAAATAATAAGTATTATGCACCAGTCTAAAATAAATTAAAATAAACAGTTTACAAATATTTTAACGAACATATCTGAAAGAAAATCTTTAAAAAGCACAACAGATTTTGCCACTAACTTATAAAAAATATACTTTGTAGTTGCCGGCATCATCAGCTTTGGCTCAGACAGTAAGGGCTTGTTCCGCTAGCGAAAGGACTCGAGTTTGATCCTCCGGACGGCTTGAGGAAAATTATACAAAGTAATAATAATAAATTAAGTAAGATAATATAGCAGCTTAAAATCACTCGAAAATTTCGATTTCTTTGACGATTAATCGAGTCATTAATATTTTTATTATATTAAATTATTATCTTTAAATATCAAACCTCGTAACATAAAGTTACTGTTCCTGGAAACAGAGTTTACCTTTCTTTTATTTCCCAAAACGGAAAACTTACTAACGGAACGGCAAAAGTTCGGCTACTTTGCTGCCAGTAGTTTCACCGTGAATTCACAGATTTATTTTAAACAATGTGTAAGAAAAAAGTGATGAATAGGATGCAACATTACTCCAAATGTCTATAATACAAATAAATCATTAAATGCAATATGTAGATAATTATTTGAACTTGATAAACTTCTTACTAGAGTACTTAGTTGCATTATTGTTTTAAATATGTATTATATATTTTATATATTATAAATATATGTATATATATTTTGTAATAATAAAGTATATATGATATTTTATAATTGTTAATTGACTATAGGTACTAAAAGTTGTGCTCGGTATTCATTTCTTAAATTCATTTGTCGCTGAAGAGTAGAGATAATTTTCCTTGAAAAGAAATGCAAGTAAAAACTGTTTTGAAATACATCAAGGTATTTAACACAGCATATGTACATGTATGAATTTAATGTTTTACTTTACGAAAAATATATTATTATCCATTTTTTATATTGTAAGAGATCCTGCCATGACAATGCGTTATTGTCGATGTATTTTATTTATGCATAAAGCAATCGTGTGAAACATGTGTAAAGACATTTTTGTATGCCTAATTTATTATAAAAACATTTTTAAAATAACTGTCTCTTAAGAATTGTATATCTCAATAATTTCAGTACTTACTTTATCTTCTTGTAAACTTTTAAGAAGAAACATGTGAAATAAATAAAAAAAAATATACAAATCTATTTTAAACTTATAAAATGGGATGTTCATGTGTATAAAAATTATTTTAAACGACATTGAAAATGAATCTTTAAAAAATTGAAATGTTGAAGTTGTATAATTCCTTATCACGTCAACAACCACAGGTTGCACCAACGTGATTTTGTTATTCTCGTAGAAGGCTTTCATTGTAAATAGATTATAGTTTAGATAAGATTATGGTATTATCCAGGCAATATTCTACTCATATATACAGGGTGAGTCATAAATATCGGAACAATAGGCTGTCTCCTTAAATACTGCTCCTAGACCTATACTTCCAATTGCAAAAATTCATAAAAAAAGATGAAGTTTCAGATAAGATAAGTTGCAACTCCATGGGGGGGGGGTCTATTTGAAAAAATACGAAAATTATTTTTTTATGGCCCCCGTAGGGCAAAATTCCCAATTAGGAAATTATTCCTTATCCATTCCTAAAATGAACAAAAAAAATTTCATCTAAATATCTAAAAATTTGACAGAGATATTAAAATCTGAAATTCTCCAAAATTCGTGACTTACACCACTTTACCATGCCTGTAAACAAAGAATTTTTCGCTAATTTTCAAAGTAAGTAAGGTGTCATCCATATATTGTCCATTATTAAATATCGATTTAAAACAGTGCCTCTCATTTGGACATAACAAAGCAATGCATTGAATTAAATCTAAACTTTTTTCAAAATATATTGGTAGTCTGCACTGGAGGTCTGCATGGATCGAAATATCTTGATTAGGTCCCAAACCGACCCATAGGGGAAAAAGTTCGGCCCGGTCTAAAAAAAAATTTAAATCATAACCCGGACCGGTCTGGAAAATAGTTTAAATCATAACCCGGTTCAGCCGCAAATAGTTTTACTTCGGTGTGGGAAAAAATTGTTTTGTATGTAAGAGTTCTGATCAAAAATTTCTTTTATAGCTTTTAGTTTTTTATATTTATACTTTTTATTATTAAAGAAGCGCAAAAGGCTGAAATACTTCTATTTTATCAATGAATCTATATATAAATGTTTCACTTATATTTTAATATCGTTAATCATTTTCCAAAGTCTCCAACCAATGGGATGCGTTGGAGACTTTGAAAGATGTTATACAGTAAAACTTTTTGAGACGGAGTCACATAGTAAAGAAAAAATACGTTATAGAAGGCAGGGTCGGACTGGGTCAGGGAAAAGGGCGCAGACCTTAGCTTTTCAGAGGCCGCAAAATTAAACAACAAATTCACGTCAATTTTATTTGCTGGTATTGTATTTAGTTTAACAAGGTTCAACACATTCGCACAGCAACAAAAAATAGCTTAAAATTATATCTCTATATAAAATTATACATCGCGCATATTTAAAGTTCCAAAAAATCTACAGAAGCTTGCACAATTTTCTAAAATAAATTATGTAATATCTTAATGTTCCAACAATTTGAACACAGCTTGTAGTAGACTGATATGAAGGCTATCACTTTCTTATTTTATTCTTTTGTGTCAATATATGACTTTCCCCCCCCCCCATGATTCTTATAAATTATCTCCTCTTTCCAATTACTCTGCAAATTATCATATAAAAAAGACATAGGTACTAATTGATTGGTAATAATATCGACCATTAAATTCTATTTATAAATTTTCTTTGGGGATTGTCTATGTATTAATAAATGCATAAAAGTTGATTTTTCAAGTTTTTAATTTTCCATTTTTGACACCTTATTTGAATTTTTGCCAGCCAAGAAAAAGATATAGTTTAGATAAATTTCTTAAAACTAAATATAATTATAAAACAAACAGTGTTAGAAGTTTATCAATAAATTTCGGAAAACAAAATGAAAATATTGAAGACAAATTACAGAAAAAACTCAATTAGTCACCAGTAAAATTATATGATAATTTTAAATTTGTAACCCTTTGGAGACGAGCGACACGTATACGTGCTTTTGGACGGCCTAAGAATCCCTGTTTATCCCCACCAGTAAAATTTTATTGTAAAATTTGCCTTTTTTAATCACAGCATTTTCTCGATTTAATAAAGCACAAATTTCTGTTTTTAAAAACCGGTGACAAAACATTAAAAATTTCGTAAAAGGCTTCTGTCGCGAAGGGGATAATAAACTTACTTTACATTGAAGAACATCCTACAAAGAATTTTTAATAGTTTTAAAAAATAAACAAAGAAAATTTTAGAAGAGAAAAAAGTTTGTAATATGTTGGGGTCTATTCAAGTATTCAGTGTAAGAATCGGATGACTTTTATGAAGATGTAAATCAATGTTTTTCAGTTGGATTTAACTTTATCATCCTCAAATCCATACCTTTCCAACTCCATCAAGATCTAAGATAATATGAATAAACAATGCCATTTCCTGGTCATTTGGATCCAAGAAACTCAACTAAGATGTCAAAAATGCGTGTTACTGTTTGAAAATTCAAAGTTGGTACAAATTTTTTTCAATATAGATGATTTTGAAAACATAATTTATACACAACAATACCTATTCTGTTGTTTCATAAAGATTTTTTGTGATTATTTTTGTCGGAGTCAGTTTCGAGTAACCACTTTCATTACATTTATCACAGTTGATGCACTGGAAATTGGTAGAAAAAACAAGAAAGTTTTTTTTTTTTTTTTTTTTTTTTTTCTGGCTGCCAAATAGAGTTGCTGCGGTGCTGCGAAGAGCTTCAATTTTTTAAAAGTAAATTTCTTTAAAGAAATAAGAATTAGTTATCAGTTAATTAAAAATGAGATAAATTTAACTTTTATTACAATTTGACAGCAATCACATTTTGCGAGGCAGATATCTTGTAGAAAGAGACATTTTGTACCCCTAAACAATGATTTTATTTATCCATAAAATTCTAAATTTATACTTGACTGTTAAAAGATTTCTACAAAAAATGCTTCACAAAATTCACTTGTCACAAAATCATTAAAATAATATACTGAACATAGTTTTCTTAGCATTCTCTTCCCATGATTTGCAAAATTCGTATAATTAGAGATCAAGGGAAATTTTTAAATTTCGACAATTGAGAGGAATGCATCAGAGATTTTATTCCTAGAAGTTGCAGGATTTTGTGGCCAGCATTTTTTTATGTAAAAAAAAACTTATCAGAATTGCTCAATATAATCATTTTATTTAATAATAGATTTTTACATAATTAAATTAAACATTTTTTAATGTAAAATACATACTAGAATTTTGTTTTACATTTTTAACCACGGAAAGTGTCATTAAATAAAGCGAAGATTACTAACCGAAAATTATGTTGTAGATTTGTGAATTAAAAAATACTGGCAGTTGAATTTCACAGCTTGAAGGATTGTAATCGAAGACTGCCATCAAGTCTGCTATTCTCATAAAAGAAAAAAAAATCCAATCAACAACAAAATCCTCAGAAAAAGTTTTTTGCCTTCTGATACAGTCGACTCTCGTTAATTCGAACTCGTCGGGACCACAAGAAATGTTTGAATTATCCGAAGTTCGAATTATGGAAAACATGTACAAAGGCATTAATGTCATAGTGTTTTTTAAACTTATTTCGTCTGTTATCATTACAATATGACTTAATATTAAATTAGAATGTATAAATACATAAACTAATTAAAAGATTAGAAAAAAGCACGATGGAAGAAAATTTTAAAGCGTCACTAATGGACAAATGGGGCACTAAGAAAGTGGATATCAAATGCATGAAATTATATGTATACTCGTTCGGCACAATTCTCACAAAAATCAATGAGAGAAAGTTATTCAAATGATCTAAAATACACGAGAAAGAAATGAAAAATGAAAAATCAGAATTCTCGTTAATTCGAATTAAACGGAGTCAAGAGAAAATGAGTTCGAATTAATGAAAGCTTTTAACGTTATTCTGCCATTGAAAATTTCGGGACTTCATGTTTAGTTCGAATTAAGCGAAGATTCGAATTATCCAATTTCGAATTAACGAGAGTCGACTGTATTTATATATTTTTTTTCTCAAATTATTTTCATAAAACACGTTTTTAATTATAGTGCATTCATGTCCGGCTTTAAAAGAAGAGGGAGGGACAATATAGTAAAAGGTAAAGGACTGGAAATATGCAAAATATTAGGGGAAAACCTAAAAGATGTCATTCAAAGAAGCTATTATTAAAAACTTCAGCCCAGGGCGTCGTGGCTACTGCTCTCCCTAAGTGCCCGTGTTCTCTCTCGATCGTGTGCAAAGATGAATACTTTGCTTTCGGATCAGCGCCCTGCGAAAGGGGGGGGGGAAGGGGGCGGTTGCCGTATTCACGGAAATTCAGGGGCGTCAAATTTATACTATGATCACCATTTTTGGTCCGTTATAAGAAAAAGAGTGGTAGAGGACGCCAAATTAAAACTTTGACCCGGGCGCAATTTTTTTCTTTGTACGCCTCTGTTTCCGATTCTAAAATTGTTTCGATCTATCTGTTATTTAAAAAATACTTCTTGTTATGTTTTTTTGTTGAGTGAGAATTATTCCCTAAACGAATTTTCGAAAATTAGTGCACTAGTCAAAAATGCATGGTACCTCGCGGGGAAAAAAACTTAAACTGCTTAAGCACTTAAGGGCGCAAAGTTTCTTCTGGTTGAGGGCGCACCGGCCCTCGGGCCGATGGACCGGCGGGCCAGTCCGACCCTGATAGAAGGGTGCCCTCCCTAGGAGGTGTAATTAGAGTTTAATTTTTTCCTCGGGTATCATTGTATTTATTTTGCATGGATCAATTTATTTTCCGTTTAAGGCAGAATTCCGTCATAGGCAGACTTTTGTTTTCACTGGTTTTATTGTACTTAATTTTTTAACCTTTGAATATACTATTCTTAAAAAAAATGAATTTATTTATTCATTTACTTAATTATTTTGTAAAATAACGATTTTAAAATCTATGTGTTTTTTGAAAAAATTTCGTTTGAGCCGAATTTTATTTATTTTAAGCACGTATTAAGCCAGTCAGAGACAGGGATTTTAATACGGGTTTTGTCGAGACCGGGATTGAAAATTTCGTCCAATGTACACCTAGGAAGAAGATAACAGTCCCCTCTTTTATGAAAAGTACGTTAGGTGCGACCTGGCATGTCTTCAGAAAAATTGAACCTCTCGGTCCTGGCCCGGCCTGGGCCCAGTATACAGATTTTTTAACAACCTCGCCAGGACGATAAAAAGCCTGAAGTTTTGAGAGCTAAATTTATAAAAAAGATTTAATTTGCTTTTTAGAAAAAGCATTCTTTTAAATAAATGACAGACATTTAAACAGTACACTTCGTTTTTCTGCATAATGAAGTTTTCCCCCATTATTTCTTGTCCTTAAATTATTAAATGGTAAGAATTTTTAAAGAAAAAAGAACTTAAACACGTGATTTTTGATTTTTTTTTTTACATTAGTTTCCTTTAGGCAATTTTTAAAAAATATATTTACTTTTGAAAATATGATTTTTTTTAAAGTTATATTAATTTTTCAATAAATATTTTTAAAATTAATATTAAAAAACAAAAACCCTGGAACAAAACTAAAATCAGATTTTCATCTTTTATTAAATGGAAAGAAACTGAAATCCGATAAATAATGTTACTACGATTTTTACTTAAACAAGTACTAACCACATGAAATTTTTATAAATTGTATGAGAAATTTTAGAATGTGATTTTTTTAGCAAACTATAAGGCTAACCATCACAAAAAAAATAAAAAAAATCGAAATTCGAACTCAAAAAATAAATTTTTGCGCGTTTCCTAGAACTGTCAAAGTAACATTGTTTTTGAATTGCGCATATTTCAATTTGTGTCTAATCTCTTAAAACCTGATGAATTTTTTAAACGGCTATAACTTCGCGAGTTTTAAAGATATGAAGACGCAACTTTTTGTATCATATTCAGGACTGAATAAGGAATTTTTTCTAATTGGAATTTTTATCCTACGGGGGCCGTATAAAAATTTAATTTTCGTATTTTTTCAACTAGACCCCCGATGAAGTCGCAATTTATCTTATCAAAAAGTTCACCATTTTTTATGAATTTTTGCAGTTGGAAGTATGGGTCTAAGGGCAATATTTAAGAAGATAGTCTATTGTTTCGATATTTATGACTCACCCTGTATATATATATATATATATATATATAATGCAAATTAAAAGTTTCGTTCCGGCTTCTTATAACTCTAGTTCTTCTCAATGGATTATGACGGAACTTATATTGCTAGATAAGCATCGATTCAAAGAAGAATTTAGGCTATAATATTTTGTTTGATGTAGATTAGCTGCAAAATTATGATTGAAACGTGAGCTATTTTGGACAAGAATGTTATCATTTTTTTGGTGACTATTTTTTAAAAAATGAAGTATTTAAAATCTATATACCTTGAAAAATAATTGTTACCATTTAATTTCAGTAAAGAAAGAAAATAAAATCAAACGTTTCATTGAGAAAAAAAATCATAAAAAAATATTTATACATGAGGGGATTATTCGTAATGCTTCAAAATTAATTCAGTGATAAATATTTCAACTTATACAATATTTGGCGATATATCTTTTATCGTCAGTTAAAAAAGAAAAAAAAATGCAAATTATGTTAATTAATAATCTGTTTTTTTATTATTTCTTCTTTTTCATGAAATTAATTTTTTATTTTTATCTAAGTTTTCCGTTCTGTGACTCAACCAGAAAATGTAGTGATGAAAATTACATTATAAGTATGAGTTACATGTTATATGTTTATTTACGATTTTAATATTACTTTTGTCGCTGCATAATTTTCTTTTATGCCAAAAATGTACAAGTTGTGATCGGTTTGAACGATTGAATAGCAGAATGTTTTCAAGTGTACGACAGCTTTTATGCATTTTTTATGTTTTTTTATTTTTTACTTTTATCTATTTTTAGTAGAAGAAAAAATTGTAATCGAATTTTCGATTATGAATTTGACTTCGGGTTTTTTACGGATTTACACATTTTAGGGGTCAAACAATCCAAAAAAACATGTTTTTACAAAATGTCTGTTTGTCCGTATGTCGTCATTTTACCATCAAAAAGTGTATGAAGATATGCATAGAATTAAACAAAATTTTCTTAGAACGAAAAGAACTTCTTTCGAATTCCGTCAAAATTAAAAAAATCGCCAAGGAACATATAACAAAAATTTACCAGATTTTTATTGTAAACCGTGCCAAAATACGTGAGTCGGATTCTCTTGTGCTGTATTATTTTCTGAACACGGATCTATGTTTTTTGTAATTATTATTTAATCGCATCTATGTAGATGTTTAATTTTTTTTTATTTTTAAATCATTTTTTTTACTAAATTTATTGATTTTTAATGATAAATATTTTTATCAATATCCACATCTACTATGTAAATATAATGCAAGTAAAAATATCGTTCACATTTCATGTAACTTGAGTTTTGCAGAATAAAACTTCTTAGACATAAAATGTAGGATAATTTTTCAGAGACACTCTTAGATTATATCATATCAGTCTTTGTTGCTTAGACTTAGAACTATGTTTTAAAGTTCTAGAAGCAAACGAACATGATTATAAAATAATAAAAATTTCATAAGAATGCAACAGCAATTGCACTAAGATCTAAATATTTATAACACTATGAGAATGTAAAAAGTGAACTACGTTACAAGCACGAAAATTATATTAAAACAGAAACAAACCTGTTTTGGTAGTTCATAGCTTACTGTCGTTAGCACTGACGACAGTAAGTTATATAGTACCGAAACTGGTTTTCTTCTAATTTAACATAATTCATGCTCCTAATATTCATTTTTTATATTCTCATTATACTCAACAAGCTTCATCTCAATAATTATATATAAAACTAGTAAGTATGGTACAAGCGCAATTCATTTACCATGCTTGACGTTCAGTTCAAACAAGCGTGATGCATAAAATCGTTTATTTACAGAAATTCAAATATTAATTGACTGACAAATTTACATCATTACATCATTGTAATGTATTGTTTTAAAAAATATGGGAGAAAATAATTTCTTAATGCCCAAGATACGTACTTTTAGTATTAGGAAAATACCGTTGAGATATTTTTAGTCTATAAATACCTGTATAATATTTTTGGAATAAAAATGTTTGTACCTGAAACATGATTTTTAGTTATATTGAAGCAATAGCAATATCAGCATGACTATTACTGCATCGAATTGTTAATTAGACTTTAATTGTCCGATGTCACTTGTGCGTTTCAATATTACTCATGAATAATTAATTTCGTAACAAATCCCAGAAATCTCTTGTGCCATTCACAGTGCTTACGCATTAACTGCTTCCGTATATACGCCGTGAGACAGCATCATATATCATCAAAGCATTGAGCATGACAATATATTAAACCTAGCACAAGTTATTGATAATTGAAGAAAATTGGTTGCAAATTTTGCTTGTCCTTTCTATAAATTACCTTAAAATTGAAGAAACAAATGGATTTTCATCATCGTTTTCGTTAGTCAAACAATTTTTTTATTAATAAATTCTGTAAAAGCTGCTGAAATAAATGCCATTAAAAAAAACTATTGATACTAGCTTCAACATGCGTATAAAAAACGATGTTTTAATACATGTATAGGAGTCGGGTTTATTTATTTATTTAATTATTAGAAGAATAAATATAACAGTAGAACAACTTTGGATCATTCAAATAATTTTTACATTTAAATTTTATTAGATTAAGAAATTTTTTATACTTAAATTTTATTAAGTTAAAAAAATTATGTTTAAAATAAAAAAAAAGATACCTTTGTTTTAACATGAAAATATATTGTTTTATTTTCATTACTAAACTTGGTTAAACGATTTACTATTAAATGTACAGTGATAGTTATATATGTTACAGGCCAAACCCGATTTTAGGCTAAACTAGATTGGCCTAGGCCAAACCAATCTATCCTAACACCCATCAGATAAACTAGCTTTTCCTAGGCCAAACCGGTCTATCCTAACGCCCATCGGATAAACTAGTTTTTCCTAGGCCAAACCAGTTTATCCTAATGCCCATCGGATAAACTAGTTTTTCCTATGCCAAACTAGTCTACCCTAAGGCCCATAGGACAAACTAGATTTTCCTAGGCCAAACTAGTTTGGCCTAACTCTTATAGGATAAACTAGTTTAGACTATTGTTTATTGGTCTGAACTAGTTTATCCTAGGCCAATTCAATTTGGCCTGACTTTATTCAATTCAGTGACCTTCTCAACCCCAACATTCTTGTTTGTCCTAGGCTGATCTAGTTTATCCTAGGCCAATGTAGTTTTACGTATTTTAAGCTCACGGGCGTCAAAGCCATATAAATAATGGGCTCGCAGCTTCTGTATGTATGTATGTACGCAAGTATGTACATATGTACGTACGTATATGTACGTACGCGAGAGGCTGATTCACCCCTTACTTTAATTGAAATAAATATTTTTCCATGCATTATTGGCATATTTTATTCAAATTTTAGATATAGGAGCATTTTCTTGAGGCGCCTTCATGATTACTTGTGGGTGTTCATTGTTTAAGTATAAAGGGAGAGGGGATAGGTGTAACGTCCATTATTTATATGAATGCTTTTTTCACGCAGAATTTGCAGATTTGCTTCAAATTTTAGAAATAAATTCATTTTGATAAAGCGTTTCCCTAATTAGTTTGGGGGGTTAATTGAATAAAAACAAAGGGAAGAATGGGGTGATCCCGCCTAATTTTGGCAAATGGGTTTTTCATGCAGAATTAAATGATTTGCAGAAAATTTTGGATTTGATCATTCTGATAAAGCGCTTCACTGATAAATTTTGGTGGTTCTTCGGTTAAATATAAGGGGGGAAACTTAAATTTATTTCCTTCGTTAAATTAGATAAATATGCTATAATACAGAATTATCCAATTTGCTTAAAATTTTGGACATGAATTCATTTGATCAGGCGCTTCTTTAATTAATTCTGGTTTTTTTCTTTTGGTTAAGTATAATGGTGTAGTGAACGTTTAATCGTTTTCTTTAAATTAGATAAATGGGTTTTTATGTAGATTTATCCAATTTGCCGTAAAATTTTAATATAGTTTTTTTCTTTATATGGCGAATCCCTGAATTGTTTTGAGGATTTAATGATTAAGTATAAAGGGAGTAATGGCGGGATTATCCTCCTAAAATCAGATAAATGGTTTTTTGAGCAGAATTATCTGATTTTCTTCAAATTTTGGACAATTGTTTGATTTTATAAAGCGTATCTGTGATTAGTTTTGGGGGTTCAATGGTTAAGTATTCGTAAGTTGGGGGAAATGGGAAATATAATCCAACTTACTTTATTTTTCGAAGGTATTATTCTTTAAAAAAAAAGGCTGTAATACACAATTAGAGTAAAAAGCCTGTGAATGCAAAGCTATCAGTTTAATTTAGCAATATTCTTTTTAATATTGATCCCGACTACTGCTCCATAGCTAACCTCGTACGAAGTGATTTTGTTATCACCCTTATATAATGTATTTTATTCGAAGGGTTGTAGAATACTGTTAGAGGTTTGCACGGGCCGGAATTTCGAGGCCCGGGCCCCACCCTTCCCGAAGGAAAGTTATTTTCACGTGATCCGGTGTAAAAATTAAAAGTTCAGCCCGAGCCCTGCCTGTAAAAAATTCATTGTAAAGAGACACAGTCCGACTCAATCTGGCCCTACTCAATTTCTGCAAAAATTCAGATTTTACATAATTTACAATTAGGATTCCTTTAAAAAATACAGCATACATATTTATTGCATAAATTTATAATGTATTTTTAAATTACGATGTGTTCACAGAATGGTAAATACACAATGTATTATTGATTATTTAGATTCTTAAACCTTTCAATATTCAAAGAGGGATTCATTAAATAATTAATGTAGTTTAGAACAAAAGAAAAAAACAGAGTTATAAACATCATAACTATTGTATCTGTTCAGTAAAAAGTAGGTTTGTGAATATGTTTCTCTGCAATTCCTTAAGGCTTTTCTCAAATCGAAAAGAGCTACATCCTAACACATTTAAGAACTAATTCATTTTCGAAAATGCATAAGATTAACAGGCATTTTAACTCAGAAAATATGTACTCAAATGGCTTTAACCATTTTTTCATAAAAGCGATATAGCTTTGAAAAAATACTCTTACTAAATTTGAGACTATTAAAGCTACGTTTTGAAACGAAATCCTGCTTACGACTTTACGGAAAAGAAAAACTTCACGCCGTGACAAGAATAGCTTATATGCTTACAGGAAATTAATTTCTCAAAAATGGAAAACGCTGTTCGATTCCAAATTCTTTTCAGCTCCAATTTGGTTCGAATATGCAATATAATAATAATAATAAATGCAGTCTGATCTCAGTTGGCACGAGTCTGCAGAAAAAAATAAGCAAACACCATGTCCAATGCGTCATGTCTCTACGGTGGACATATTACATTTGTGTATTGATGTTATAAGCAAGAATACTTTAGACTCATTTATACTTATTCTTGTGAAATATATGTTTTTACCGGCCAAACCCGATTTCAAGCCAAATTAGATTAGTCTAGGCCAAACTATTTTATCCTAACGCCAATTGGATAAACTAATTTTTCCTACGCCAAACTTGTTTACCTAAATGACCATAAGATAAACTAGTTTTTCCTTGCTAAGAGGGTAATCCTTCATTTTTCTCTTCATACTTAACCATTAAACCCCCAAACCTATTGAGGGAATCGCCTTATCGGAAAGAACCTATATAAAACATTTGAAGCAAATTCATCAATTCTGCGACAAAAACCATTTACCTAAGTTATGTTTTGTTACCTACATTGTCCTTTCTTTTAGACTTAAACAATAAACATCCACAACTAAACACAGGGGCGCCTTGTCACAATGATCCTATATCTAAAATTTAAAATGAAAACTGATAATTCTGCGTGATAAATCCATTTCTCTAAATTAACGGTTGGTGATTGGCCTCCTGTTCGGCCCCCTTTATTCTTATCCAATGAATTCCCAAAATTAATCAGAAAAGTACCTTATCAGAATGAACCGACAAATTTGAAACACATCGGATATCTCTAACAATAGTTATCGCGTTACGTACGTACGCACATACATACATGCGTACATACACGCGTACATGCATATACAGAACCTGTGAGCCCATTATTTCTCTGACTTTCACGCCCGTGAGCTAAAAACACGTAAAACTACATTGGCCTAGGATGAACTAGATCAGCCTAGGATAAACTAGATCAGCCTAGGACAAACAAGAATTTTGGCGTTAAGGCGGTCATTGAATTGAATAAAATCACGCAAATTGAATTGGCCTAAGCTAAACTAGATCGGGCTAGGATAAACTAGTTCAGACCAATAAACAGTAGTCTAAACTAGTTTATCCTATAAGAATTAGTCCAAACTAGTTTGGCCTAGGAAAATCTAGTTTGTCCTATGGGCCTTAGGATAGACTAGTTTGGCCTAGAAAAAACTAGTTTATCCGATGGGCGTTAGGATAAACCGGTTTGGCCTAAAATCGGGTTTGATTTGTAACATATACACCAAAAGATATATTTGTTAAATCTATAAAACACACAAGACATTGAATATTTGTATTTGAAGATTTAATGAATATGTTAGCTTTAAAATGTCATAAAAATTGTAGTTTTATAAATGCTAAAAATCATAGTAGTTATCTGTATTTGCGTTCTAATTCTCTATTTCTGCAAGGCTTTAACAGTGTGAGTGAGCATATAGTTCGTCAGCAAGAGTTTTTGATGTGTAAGCAGTGTTGCGATGAGGTCTGTTTATTAAAGTGCATCTTGCTATATCTCAGCAGTCATTTAGGCTCAGCATCCGTAAAATTCCAGAATAGAAATTTACTAAAAATTTATTAAAGACATTTCAGAGATTTTAGAAATACATCCACATCTAAGAAGTTTGAAAGCGAGCGAAATGATTAAAACAATTGGCGTTTTAGATAGAAGTGTGACAATGCCAAAAATAAATTTACTAAAAAATAATTAAACATATATTCCAGCGATTTTCAAAACTGCCACAGTGTAAATCGTGACTGGTGATGAAACATGGCACTTCCTTTACAACACTCAGAAAAAACGTCATACAAGATAATGGAAAGCAAAACCAACGAAGGAAAAATTTAGATTGGACAAAAGACGAGGGAAAGGAATGTTGGAAGTGTTTTTAAATTGCGAGGGCGTCATTCACTACAAATTTATCCTTGAAGGCTACAATGTTAATAAAGTAATTTACCTGGAGATTCTTAAACAACTACCAGATTCATTATAAGAAAACGATCTGGAAAATGGACAACGAACGATTAATTTTTATGCACTACAATGCTTCACCACATCAAGCTCTAGTTGCGAAAGATTAATTTGACAGACCTAGTGTTACCTATCTGTAACACATTCTTTATTCCAACGATCTAGCACCGGCGGATTTTTACCTGTTTTTAAGGCTGAAAATAAAATTAAAGAGACAGCGTTTTATAATTAGGTTGAAGTGATCGAAAATATGACGAATCTATTGAAGATCATTTCAAAAAATGGATTCAAGAAGCGTTTTGAACAGTTATGTGAACGCTGGAAGAAGAGTGTGGATGCAGGCGAAAAGTATATTGAATGCCAATAAGATAAAATTATTGTTTTATTTTTTTATAATATTCCGGGAATAATTTTCGCTCTATTATGTATACTGTATACAGCAGTATATCATTATTAATGTGTAAACTTATGCAGTTATTTTTAAGAGCGTAGATAACTACCTTTTATTTTTGATACTGCTTTCTTATTTTGTATAAAATATTTAAAGAATGCGGAATATTTGCTGTCATTTGTAAATAAAGATGTCTTTACATATGTTACTCAAATATAGATTTTCTAAAATTTAATAGTTATTATTGAGTAATTATTTAAAACAGAAAGATCAAATTCAAGTTCTTAATGTTGCGCTGCAACATTTTGTATTGTAATGCTGTTAAAATCTCTATTTAATTAATGAATCATTTAATTCCTATTTAACTCCTGATGCTCCAGTTTAGATCCCTGATCTTTAAAGTTTTGTGATAATTTATCGAAAGTGCTTCAATCCCAATTAATTATCATACAGTGGTATTATAACGGTAGGGTGTATAATGCAAAGTATCCTAGATCTCTCATTCAGTATTTGAAGACTAATTATTTTCCTTTAAATAAGGCTTCAATTAAACTTTAAGAATGCCTTTAGTTTAGGCGAAACATAGTTCTCACGAAATGCTTTGTCATTATTAATGTGATGATTAATTTTCAAATAGAGCTTCAAACAATGTAATCCATGTGATTGATGACTTTTTAGGATATTTCAAAATTACAATCTATGCTAAAATTTAATATAAAATTTTCTGAAAAAAAAAAGATGAGGAAAGAAAAAAATCGAAGAAATTATTTCCAATAACTATCTAATAAGAAAAATTACATGACAACGTTTGATTTCATTATTTAATACTTTATTGACACTTTTGAGAGTTCTGAGTATTTTTAAAAAACGTTGTATTTCACAAAATTGAACTTTAACACTGGTAAATAAAAATTCAAACTTCCTCATGCCACGCGAACATTTTGTGTTTTTTTATAATATAGGGTGTTTTGAATATAAATAAACAGATAATTTTTTTATTACCCATGAATTTTATTTATTTAGCTATCATCGATTATAAAGAAAAAATAGGCAGTTCTGAAAAAAAAGAAAACTAATAATGAAAAAAAAAGTTACTGAGATTTTCTGGCATATTTGGCTTCCGGTTGATTTCTTTTAACTGTTCAGCAGTAGTCGGCCAACACCCTTGGACTCCATTCACCTCGATAACGCTTTCGGTTTGAACGATATGGTTTGAATGTCTTGATGGAAACTTTCCAAATGCTCATCAATGACAGCCCCTAAATTCTCAGTTAAAAACGCCAAATGTGAATGTTGAAAATGAATTTTAAATGACATATTACAATTCAAAGCTTTGCATGCCAATAGGAATCAGAATCATCATCGTAATCGGCATAAAATTGGCTTGAAGTGGAGGGTTGTGGATCATCGATATTAAACGATGCAGATGGTACTGGTACTGGCAAACTCAAGTCATATTGGGCAGGTCTTATTGCTGAAGATAAATTCGGGTATTGAACTTTGTGTTTTTCTTTTGGTTTTCTGCATTTTATTGCAGTAACACAGAAATAGCAATCCGAAACATAATCTCTAGGCTCAATTCATATCATGGGAATAGCAAACGGCATATGACGTAATCCTTTCTTCCAATCTATTATATTTTTTACACATTTTATACAACAAATGTGTAGGGGCCAAGCTTTGTCTTGATGAGCAACCGAAAAAGAAAAATACTCGCGATAACACTACAATATAAGATCTGTAAAATTACGTTTTTGTGTCTTGAAAGTCAGTTCACCACAAACATAACAAAAAGAGTTAGGATCGATAATAAACTTTCTTGACATATTCGCCCAAGCACAATACTTCACTTAAATCAACGCACTTTAAATTAATAAAGAAAACGAATATAATTATCACTGTTTTTTACGAACGTTCACATGCATTTATCGCTATAAAACCAATAATGAACCTGACTTATCACAAGAAAACTGAGGGTGATTGAAACGAAATAAGTGCATTTTCGTAGTGAGGGTAGGTAGTCAAAATACTATTACCTGCCAGAGTTCGTGTGACTTGACCACTGTTGACCAGTGTAATTAGAAATTAAACTTTACCCCATAAAGCAAATTTTTTGAAACAGTATTTTCCTTAGTACTTAGGATAACATTCATTCATTAGTGTGGTGGCTATCAGAGGAGTTTTTTATAAATAATTTTAGTTGTTATATTTTAAAAGATAATTAAAATACAAATTGATATAATTCACTAAATATCATTACTCACAACGCATAAAGCAAATATCTGATTTTTAACAAAAAGCATTTTATTTGCCTACATATTAAATTAAATTTTTATTACACTTGTGACACTCTGATCTCAAGCATAACTACACTGAAAATTCTCAAACACAAAAATAAACACATTTTTGGACACTTTTTGTTACCAATATTACGACGTGTTGCGAATTTTTCATATGCAAAATATTTTTGAGCATTAAAAGTGTTTTGTCATACGTAGAAAGCACTTTTATAAACATACCAGCAGCCGATCCGAAAATACGAATGTAGCAAGGGACTTTACTGAGAATACTGTGTATGTGTAATAGAGATAGTGTTTTAAATTGGGGATGCTTTGGGATTCTAGGAGTCATCGGCCTAAATATGGAAACAGTTTTCAGAAAATCCAACATAGGGGAGTACGTAATTGGTAGTATTTCTTACAAGAGCTATCGAAATTAATTTCAAAGACATTTAACTTATTAAGAAAACACATTTCAAATTATAAGCAAAAGGACAGATGCATGTTAATGTATTAAAAAATATATTCGCGCATAAAAAAGGTTTATTAAGTTAGCTTTTTAAAAAGGATATTTATTTCCCTGCAAATCTTTAACATGTTTTCGTTTAAATGGGAAATAGATATGCGTGTATACATGCAATATTTTACAATTTCTGCTACATTCCAGAAACTGATACTTAAGATTTGACAACCTAAATCCTTTGCCTAACAATGAAATATTACAAGCCATTTAAATCTTCGAAAAGTGTTGGTATTTTTAATTCTTAGTTGCTTTTTATTTTTTTATACATATGCTACAACAAATTTACCTGGCGTGCAATTTTTTTTTTTATTTTTTTTTATTTTTTTTTTTTTTTTGCTCACTGTACATATAATAAGAATTTTTATATTCATGCATAAGAAGATGCTTATTAAGTTCACTTTTTAATAAGCATATTTATTTCTTTATTTGTTTCTTTATGTAATCTTTAATATGAATTTGTTTAAATGGTTTTTAAATTCGCTGTCTACAAACAATATTCAACAACTTTTGTTACATTCAATAAGCTGATACGCTGATACGCATGATAAAATTTGACAATCTTAATCCTCTGAATAATAATAAATTCAAGAAAGACATTCATTTTTTCGCAATGTGAGTGCTTGTTGAAACGTTAAGTTTGTTAGAACAATTGCTCAAATTGAATGGTGAAACGGCCAATTATCACTATGCACTTAAAGTATAATTAATCATGTGGAATATTAATTGTCATGCGAACATTAAATTGCTGTCATGTTAATATGAATATTAGACGTTTGTCAATTGCAAAAATGCAAAGTTGTAATATGTATGATATAATATAATATGTATGTGTGTATTTTTCTAAACATAGTTATATAGAAGAGCATCAATAAAATGTAATTTTTTTCTCTGAATCATACCATTTTGTAAGAAAATTCCATCAAGAACATTCGTAGTTTTAGTAGTCGTGTGGCATCGGGTCGTAAAAAAAACAAATAAATATCCTTTGACATTTTTTCCACTAACAGAATCGTCTAATATTTTTATCACGTTTATTCAAGTCCTACTTCACACTTCCAGCCACAGTTCCACTTACGGCTTAAGATGCAGTCATTATACGTAAAATATTTTATTTAACATGTAAACTTCACCAGATAAATTCTTCTCACCAGCTGACAGTAGATTTATTAACAGAAGAAAAAGGTAGAAATTTCACTCTGAAACCAATTTAACAAGGTTTTATCAAACTCTGCGAAAGAATGCAGAATTTTATGGATAAGTTATAAGTCGCCAATTACTTGTTTAGAATTAGTTATTTCAACCAATGCGTAATTTTACGTCGCTAAAAAGAAAAACAGTTCTCTCAGATCGTCGGGAGATTTTCTAAAGGAATCTAGTATCTAGCGTTACTTGGAAGGGAATTGTGGGTAATCGAATGACTTTTTAGTCATTCGATTATTCACCGATTGTAATAGATTTCGTTGAATTGTAAAGGATTTTTCAAAGATATTATACAACATATCAAGGAATAAATTTAAGTAACTGGATTTTAAGAAAAGAACTGCTTTGACAGATTAATGTATTTTAGAATAAAACAAAATTAAGAAAACGTCAATTAAAGGTATGAAATTACAATAAATATGTTAAGATATTATAAAAGGAATGGTTAAAAATTAAATATTATAAGAGTTTGGAAATAATTAAATTAGAATAAGGGCGAAATTTATTATATATATATATATATATATATATATATATACAGAGAGAGAGAGAGATTAACCTAGGGTTAAGATGCGATTAAATTTCGCAAATTGAAATGTAAAATGAGTGTAACATTCGTACTCTGTATATTTTACAATTTCTTTTTAATTTAAAAGAAATACGCAACAGTCTTTTTTATTTAAAGACTTTTACAGTAAGGCTAATTAATATTGACAATTAAGCGACTTTGCTTAATATTTTTTTGTTGTTGTTGACGCTTTAATTTCCCATAAAATCGATAAAAAAATATCCCAATTTTGTATATGTTATCCCCATTTTCCATTATCCCATAGCCATATCCCTGGAAAAACTGTTTGTAGATGCAAACAGTTTTTCCTTTGCAGCAGCCGTTCTTTACATAATTCATAAAATTTTCTACCTAGATATTTCTTTAAAAATTCTTGTCCAAATCTCAAAGTTCCCTTATTGCAACTAATTCTAGTAACACACCAACGAATAATTCCATGAATGTACAAACAACCAGTTATAATACCAATTTGCATGAAATTTTCGAAACCTTTCACGAGAAGAAAAAAGAAAAAAATCTAATATTTAGTAAATTATTTAAATTTTTAAACTTATGTAAGCAATATTTATACAGTAAATACTCAATAAAAATTGTTCTTTTCTGAAACTGTAACTATATTAAACATAAAAGCAATCAATATAGACTTTTTTTGGGGAAACAGGATAGTATTTTTAGTATTTTTCTCCAAAAAACATGTAACCCCCAATTGTATGATTAATATTCATATGTATAAGTTACAGCATACAAGGGACTCTCGAAAAATTCACTGGATTTCGTTGCAACTCCATAAATCTACATTATAAATAATTTATTTGTTTAATACCACTACTTTTTTATTATGAGAATGCATAACAGGCAGTGTGACGACAGTGTATTTGAAGGTTGCATTGCGTTGTAATCAGTTTGGGCGATGTCGGACTTCGAACCAAGAGCGACAATTAAATTCATCGTCAAGTTTTATAATTAAATTACCCTAATCAAATACGTTATCAAAGTTACGTCATGATTAAATCATTTGATTATATTACCTTTATCAAACACAAGGAATAGAGAACTAATTAATTAAAATTTTCAATTAATTATTAAATAATTTGTAAATTAATATTGGAAAAATAATCAGAGCCTTTATTAGCCTTACAAACGTATAATAAATAAATACGCAAATATTGACGATTTCTTTCTCTTGCGCAAGATCATTATGAACTTCACAGGCAATCCTTGGGTACTGTACAAGACATAAACATCAACAGTAAGACTAACTTCGGAAGATACAAAGTACAGAACATTAATCGTTACTTCCAATAACACCAGGAGGAATGGAACAAGTGTGTGAATTTTTATGAAATTTATTTTAAATACGATGAAGAAAATGTGTATCGATATTGTGGTAATAAAGAGTTACAACGAAATTCGAGGAACGTTTTGACTACCCACAAATATGTTTCCAGATGTGGAGGCAATGCCATAACATTCCTCAGTTCGTAACACAAATTTAAGCACAATCATTTATTGATTAAACTAGTAGTGTTAAACAAATCCCACAAAATAGCATTACTTTACCATTTATATTCAACGTACTAGACAATTTCCTCTTAATACTCTGCCGCAAAATGTTTGGCTAGACAACTGCTAATTAAACTTTTTATTTTGCTTGTATAGAGTGGTTGAAGCTTATACAATAACCACGAGAATCATTCCATGTTATAATTCACTGAAATTAATAACAACTAAAAAAAAAGCGTTGATTAACTTTCAGGGTATATACACGATCTATATACACGAAGCAGAAATTTCATGACCATAATACAGGAAAGGATGTGTAGCACAAGTTACGGGCAAAGGTCAGCCTAACGCACTATAATATAAATTATTTAATGCGGGGCACACTCAGTGTTTATTTCAGAAACAAGTATGGCTCAGATATATATATATATATATATATATATGGGCTGTTTAATAGCATCTGCTTATCAACCTGGAGAAGACTCTTTAATTGTCTTCTAGGAGGACTTAAAGAAATCTACTGGGAGCAGAGACTTAATGTCCAATAGGGTGGATCGAAAATTTTTTTTTCACTGTGTCATAACCTACCTATGCGGAAAAGATGTTCTCTTGGATGGAGATTAAGGGAAAAATAATTAAAAAAATTAATTTTAAATTTTAATACTGCCACAATGAGGTTGAATTTCGAAAAAAAGTGAAAAAAGACCTAATTTTGGCTAGAATATTTTTTATTCAAAATAATAGTTTAAAAAGTTATCCAAAACCTACCTATGCGTAAAAGATGTTATATTATATGCTGAGAATGAGAAAGATAATTTAAAAAATTAATTTCAAAATTTAAATCTACCGCAATGTGGCTCAAATTTATGTATTTGAACTTTTTTATGGTAAAAAATCAACTTTTGTTTTGTAAAATAAAATATGAATTTTAGACATTTTTAACATTTATTACAATGGGGGGATATTTAATTGATTACAAGATAAAAACTTTAGTTTCCTATTTAACAGCTTCATTAGTATTAAATCAAGAAAAATCGTCAACATTGCAATTGGCGATAATGACGTTCGGTATTGAAAATCGACATGAGATTTTGTAATTCAATTTTTATAAAACTGTTACTTATGTATGGTTCATACACAGCAGAAATACTTCCGTGACTCTTTTGATTATTAGTTTTGTAGAATGAGAGTTGCGCGAATAGATATTATTGATAGTAGATGTTATTGCCACTGAAATGATTGCTGGATTTACATATTGCTTCTGAAATCATGTCGTTACTAAATCCGTCAGTTAGTGGAGGTTCGACACATTTTCCCATTTAATTAAATCTATGAAATCCGTCGCAAAAGGTCAAAAAGCTGGTAAATGAAAATATAGATAGTTTTTATGTAATGATTAGGATTACAGCAGACCGTTTGATTTCACTCGCGCATTTTTAGAATTCATATACTGACATAAATGAAAATACAAAAAGCTTCTAACATGCTGCGAATAATCTTTCTGTTTCACCAGTGAAACATTTATGCCCAGCCGCGGTTCCATCCACGCTGCAAAAAGATGACATAGTGAAACTTCATTGGTGTGTAACTAGCACAAAAAACATTGTAGTGGACGCTTGAAGATCAGTCCCATATTTCGAATAACACATCCTTTAACATCTATATTAACAGATATTACGTCACAACCGATAGCAACCAACTTTGTTACATGTACATTATTGTTAACACATGACAAAAAATGTACGTCGTGTTTTCAAATTGTTTGGTACTCTCCCGGAATTTATATATATGTGGCCGATGTATTCGGAACCCAGTTCTTTTTTCAAGCTCAAGTCTGCTTCTATTATCATTTTTCTTCTGTTGTTTTCTAGTGATGCAGTCAGTCTTTACACCCATAAAAGTTTAAAGAAAATTTCCATGGTCATAATCTTTTACAAATGACTAAAGAGAATGACTAAAACGATGGAGTGGTCTTTGGTTTGTTTTGTCATGCCGATTGTAGCATTCGATTCATAGTTTTGTGAGATAATGCCCAAGTCTTGAAGTGCACCAGACACGATGGCAGCACCTGCTTGGTCGGAAGTGCCCAAACTCTCCAATATTCTGATGATGTGACACCTAGCTTGGCAGCATTTTGGCTTTTCAATGATAGCTGATGATGTAGAAAAGTGAGTTTGCTCTCAATACGTCGGTTTAGTTTACACTCAACATTCATATTCATATTGAAATCTATTGAACTGAAAAAAATAGGCAGTATTTTCGGAAAGGTCCAAAAGACTGTAGTAGCTTTCAGTATCTTATTTTGTTTTACAGGAATTAAGAAGAGCGCAATATTTGTCGTTAAACAGTTTAATTTTTCTTAAAAGGCTGCTAAGGTAAGTTATTGAGATTGAATCTCATTTACAGGTCACTAGTAACTTAGCAACTCCTTCTCACTGGCAGGAAATAAATAGATGTTGACCGATTTCTTTCTTCCGTTATTCTTTAAATACCATTGTGTAAATTTTATAACTTTTTGTATTAGGGAGCATATTTACTGGCATATCAAAGCTAGACCCAAATAGGGTGTGATTCATATCTCTCTCTTTTTTTATTTTATTTTAACAACGCCATGGTACAGTAATATTCAAGGTACACTAAGCTACACAATACACAAGCAGACAAATTCTAACTGAAAAAACTGGAACTGCCAGTTTTTCGAAACTTTAAATTACTTGCAGGAGTATTAAATTTCGAAATTAGTTTTATTTATTTGTTTATTTATTTATTAATTTTTACTTAATATCCATGCAATATAGTATTTCTTACGCAAAGGTAGGTTTTGATTGATATTAAAATGTTTATTTTGCGTCAAAATTAAATCTAACCAAATTTAGATCTTTTTCCGTTTTTTTTAATATTTTATCGAATTTTCAACTTTTTTGTGGCAGTATTAAATTTTGAATTTATTACTTATTATTGTTTTTTACTTAACTTCCATACGATATAGCATCTTTTCCGAACTGTTGGATTAAAAAAAATATTAAAGTAATTAGTTTTTGACAAAAATAACCCTTTTTTCAAATTTTTTCGAAATTTCAACCCTTTTGTGGCAGTATTAAATTTTAAAATTAATTTTTTTTATTATTTTTCCCTTAATCTCCATACAATAGAACATCTTTTCCGCATAGGTAGATTTTGATTAATGGTAATTTTTTTTTCGCCATAGACAATCGATCCACCCTAATGTCCAATCCGCACCTTCCATCGGTACAGCCTGTTAGTACTCTTGTCTAGTGCAAGGGGAATGAACGCGGATGGGCTTCCTCCAACCCGCTTGGCCAGCGTGGAGGGATTTGGCCACAACCCCCCTTATTTTACCATAAATTTACAAAACAAATCACGGCCCTCCGTTCCCGGTAGTCTGCTTGTTCCTGGTTACGGCAGTGATCAGACAGACATGAAGACAGAGAGTGCTAAGAATCACCGAGCTCGGCTTGGCTGCCGTAAGTTGATGACCTTGGCTACGTACAATGGACGATTGCTATCTTCTGAAAACCGTTTACAGGAACTTGAAGTAGAGTTAGATAAGATCAACTGGGACATTTTAGGATTATGTGAAGTAAGAAGAAAATGCGAATAAAATATTGATCTTGCCAGCGGACATGTTTTATACTACAGAGGTTCAGAATATGGAAGAACAAGTGGTGTAGGATTTCTGATTCATAAAAGGTGGAAGAAACACATTGTAGAATATGATAGTGCATCAGATAGAGTTGCAATATTAGTAATACAAGCGTCCAAAAGATACAAGCTGCAAATTACCCAAGTTTATGCACCAACAATAAGTTATTCTGATGAAGAAATTAATGATTTTTATGAAGAAGTAGCTTCAATGCATCAAAAGGGAAATTGCTACATAAAATTAATAATGGGAGACTGGAATGCTAGAATTGGAGAGAAGAAGAAAGGTGAATTATCTGTAGGAAATCATGGGTATGGTATGCGAGATGAAAGAGGAAACAGATTGATTGAGTTTGCAGAATGTAAACAGATGTATATCATGAATTACTTTTTCAAGAAAAAGCAACAAAGAAAATGGACATGGCGTTGTGCAAATGGCTCAACAACTGAAATTGACTACATCTTGACCAACAAAAAGTCTCTTATTCAGGACTGCAGCTTTCTCAATAACTTCAATACAGGAAGCGATCACAGATTGGTTAGATGCAAACTGCTGTTAAATACTAAAGTGGAAAGAATGAAGCTTTTGCTGCACTCAAAGTAATCAATCGATTTTATAAACCTCCATAAACATAAAGAAGAATTTCATTTGGAACTTCAAAACCGTTTCCAAGTACTTCAATCAACTTTAGAAGAAGAGCAAGATGTTACAATAGTGAACAAGAAGCTAATCAATACTCTACAAGAAATTGCTAAGACGATAGCCGGGGATTCACAAGTAAAACAAGCAAAGAAGATAACAGAAGGAAGAAGAAGATTGGTGAAAAAACGCAGAGAATTTAAAATGAAAAAAAAGATCCTAAATCAAGAGTTGAATATGCTGAATTATGTAAAACAGTAAGAAAATGCGTTACAGAAGATATCAGAAAATTTAGCTGTGATCTTGTTAAAAAATGTTCTGGAAATAACAAAAGTTTAAAATCAGCTAAGCACAAGTTATGTTTTGGAAGGAAAGATATTTTTGCGCTGAAGGGAGCAGATGGAACAATCACCAAAATGAGCAACGAAACAGTACACATTGTTGAAAAGTTCTATAATGATCTATGTAAATGTGAAGATCAGAGATCAACGTACAATATCAACGAGATATCTTAACAGAAACTGAAGAGATAATCTCAGTGATAACAGATAGAGTGTTACAAGCTATTAGATTTATGAAAAAAGTAAATACCCTGGAGAAGATGGAATTACAATTGACCTTATCAAAGAAGCAGGAGAAGAATTTGCAAATAGGCTATACTTACTGTTTTCCAAATGTCTCAAAAAGTCAGATGTACCAGAAGATTGGAATAATGATGTGATGGTGCTACTTTACAAGAAAGGAGAGAAGGAAAACATTAAAAATTACCGTCCGATCAGCTTACTGTCAGTGATTTATAAAATTTTCACCAAAGTTGAAACGACACCTTGAATCACGTTCTACTCAAAGTGCGAGATCAATTGCACAGGTAGAAAGACTGACCCACAACTCTCCCTCCCTTTTTGCAATTCAACAGATACCTATCTCACGTTCTAAAAATAGATAGTCACGTGGTCAGCAAGTTCCGAGTTGAGTCACGTGATCAGCAGGCTTTGGACGCGGTCTACGCAGGCGTGACGTCATTCTGGACGTTTCAAAGATCAACTCTGATAAAATCTGGACGTTTCAAAGGTCAACTGGACGTCGGACGTCTTCCAACTAAGGTAATATTATGCTTAGTTGGAAGAGAGGTCCGAACCCCTATCAGATTTTCTATACGTCCAAGATGGCGGATCTGATGGGGTGCGACCGTGTCTCGGAAATTAAATCCAAGATTGCGGACGTCCAAAATTGCAGCCATTTTACATGGGTCGACCTGGGAGTCAAAGAAACAAAATGGCGGACGTCCATTATTTAAAATCCATAATTAAAGCCATTTATTGGGTCGACCTGTGGGTCCAAGAAACAAAATGCGTCCGTCCAAGATAAGCCGTGGCAAATACAGTTTTAAAAAGCAGGCTTAATTAAAGAGTTTGTGTAAACAGAATAAAAAAATACATTATTCATTGCATTTTTAAAATTCATTGCATTTTTAAAGGGCTAAAGCACTCATTTATTAAAATAAAATTGAGTAAATTACAAAATATACCATAATATTTTATAATTATACAAATTTCAGGCCTTTAAAAGTACAGTCAAGATTACATGTAATATATAAATTAAATGTTGCAGGCAGTCTTCAGCAATCTTGGATATCTGTACTTTTTGATCTTCGCTAAAAATTTCTCGAATGGAACCAAACCAATTTGTCGGTGCTCTAACTATATTTACTCCAGTGCAACGTCGCAAATAAACACTTAGAGGGACATCCGCAGGAAATTGGAGAACATGCTCACAATCTAGATAGCGAGAAGCTGGAGCAGGCGCAGTATAACGGTATACTGCAGGTTTCTTGCCTGAAATAAAAATGGTTTTGAATGGGGATCGCTCGATATTCGATCCCAACTTT
Organism: Maratus speculifer; assembly: GCA_964019185.1. Lineage (NCBI taxonomy): Eukaryota > Metazoa > Arthropoda > Arachnida > Araneae > Salticidae > Maratus > Maratus speculifer. The sequence goes on from OZ025295.1 coordinate 95,093,619, forward strand.
TTACACCAGAAACAAAACTATAATCATTATCTAGATCCCAATTCAAAAAAAAAGGTGTTCCTTTTAATCCCTCAACAATACATCCAGATAGATAATGCAATGCTAATGTACGTATCATGTATTTACCAGTTTGCGTCCAATTTAGGCATTCGATCTACACAGAATACGAGAAGGAATTGAATTTCACGTGCCTGTAGCGCTGCAGGTTATTCCGGAAAAACGCATTCATGCAAGCACTAGGAATAACTGCACTGCAAAGCTTTAGTACGTTCTCGGAACCAAACTCCTGATCAGTTTTGAAGCTGTATTTAAGCTTGAAAATGTCGCAATCCTTCACACTTATACGGATGCAATTCAGACGACGAACCAATGGGTTATTTAAACCACTGCTCACTGTACCATAACGAGGTACCTCGTTATGGTACAGTGAGCAGTGGATCCCCAGGTCGACCCAATAAATGGCTTTAATTATGGATTTTAAATAATGGACGTCTGTCATTTTGTTTCTTTTGGACGTTCGCCATTATGTTTCTTTGACCCCCAGGTCGACCCATGTAAAATGGCTGCAATTTTGGACGTCCGCCATCTTGGATTCAATATCCGAGACACGGTCGCACCTCATCAGGTCCGCCATCTTGGACGTATAGAAAATCTGATAGGGGTTTGGACCTCTCTTCCAACTAAGCATAGTATTACCTTAGTTGGAAGACGTCCGATGTCCAGATGACTTTTGAAACGTCCAGATTTTATCAGAGTTGACCTTTGAAACGTCCAGAATGACGTCACGCCTGCGTAGACCGCGTCCAATTTTTCAGCCTGCTGATCACGTGACCCGACTCGGAGCTTGCTGACCACGTAACTATCTATTTTTAGAACGTGAGATAGGTATCTGTTGAATTGCAAAAAGGGAGGGAGAGCTGTGGGTCAGTCTTTGTACCTGTGCAATTGATCTCGCACTTTGAGTAGTTGATTGGCGTGACTCAAAGTTGAAAGACACCACCACGACAAGACTTGAATCAGCTCTGGACTCAGCTCAACCAAGAGAACAAACAGGATTCCGAAGTGGATTCAGCACAATGGATCATATCCAAACAGTAAGGGAACTCATAGAAAAGCATAAAGAATATAATTTACCTCTCTGCCTTGCCTTTATTGATTATGAAAAAGCTTTTGATTCCATCTACATACCAGCAGTAGTAGATTCTCTTGAGGACATTGGTATAGACAAACCTTACATCAATATCATAAAGAAGATTTACAAGAAAGCAACAGCAACCATCCGTTTAGATAAAGGAAAAGCGAAGATCAAGCTCGGAAGAGGAGTAAGACAAGGAGACACCATTTCACCCAAGCTTTTTAAAGCTGTCTTAGAAAATATTTTCAAGAAGCTGGATTGGGAAAACAGAGGGGTTAGAATAAATGGAGAAATGTTAAGTCATTTCCGGTTTACTGACGACATTGTAATTTTCAGTAACAGTCCTGAAGAATTGAAAATTATGCTAAAAGATGTTGCAGAAGCTAGCATCAATGTGGGATTAAAAATAAATTCATAAAAGACTAAGGTGATGTTTAATTCATTTAAATCAAAAAAGAAAATTGTCTAAAAGAACACTGAGATTAAAGAAGTGCAAAGTTATGTGTACCTAGGAAAGGAAATATCATTGGATAATAGTATCATGGACGAAATCAATAGAAGAATAAGAAATGGGTGGAGTGCTTTCGGGAAGAACAGTATTATTCTGAAGAGTAATATGCCTCTTTCTTTGAAAAGAAAGGTTTTTAATCAATGTATTTTACCTGCATTAACCTACGGAGCAGAAACATGGACACTAACAAAACGGATGATACAAAGACCACAAACAACATAGAGAAGCATGGAAAAATGTATGCTAGGCATGACTAGAAGAGACAGAAAGAGGATAACCTGGATAAGAAATCAAACAAAAGTTTTTTACATCTTTGAAAGAATCAAGCAGCTAAAATGGAAATGGGCTGGGCACATTGCAAGAAGACTAGACAATAGATGGGGCACAAATATACTACAGTGGTATCCCAGAGATGTAAAATGACCATGAAGACGACCACAAGTAAGATGGAGTGGCGAAATTAGAAAAGTGGCTGGTGTAAATTGGATGACGAAAGCACTAGACAGAAAACATTGGAAAAATCTGGGAGAGAACTACATCCAGCGGTGGATCGAAAACGGTTGATGATGATGGTATATATATATAAACGTAATAATATATATAAAGTTTTGATTACGCATCTATATTTTTCATGTATCTTTAAAAATCCTATTATTTTAAAGCAGAATTTATTTAAATATATTTCAATGTGTGGTACACATAGTGGTTTTCACATTTAAATGTACCACATCTATGTTATACTTATGTTACATTAAATTCCATGTCGTAAAGTGTGTTTTTTAATTAAAGCGCATTTTCATAATAATACATTCAAACGTTCATTGAAATTTCCTTCGATTAAAAATGAAAGTTAGAACTTCATATTGATTTGAAAAAATAGAAGAAAATTCGTTAACTTTTATGAGTTTTACTGAGTTTTTTTGTGTTTTCCGACAGAAAAATAAAAGATTTAGAAATTCAAATGCACTTAATATAATGTATAATGAGTGCAAATAAGAAAAGTTTCTAGAACAGTATCAAAAATCGATTAACGGAAAAACACATTTATCATGACGATCATATTTAAAAAATAAAAAAAAAACTGAATCAAATTATATTTTAAACATTGTATAAAAGATTAAATCTTTATTGTGGGATTATTTTAATGTGTTTATAACAAATGTAAATACTTAGTTTGAAGATTATAATTGTAATTTTATGCAATATTTGACATTTTTGTGCATATTTCATAATTTAACCATAATATATTATTTTTTGTTGTGTATCTCAATATTGAATAATTGTAATTTTATGCAATATTTGACATTTTTGTGCATATTTCATAATTTAACCATAATATATTATTTTACATTATTTTTTGTTGTGTATCTCAATATTGAAAATTTCGTAAAGATTTAAAGAAAATAAAAAAAGAAGAAAAATTTTTCTAAAAAATTGCTCTTAAAAAATTGTAAAAAATCGTTCTTGTTCAAATGAACATTTTGCAAAATCACATGAAATAGTCGCATAATTAAAATTGATTGAATGTAAACAGACCAACATGATTAAAAATATCTGAAAACTCTGATAATTGTATATATCAATTAACAGAAGAAATTAAAATCTTGCTACAAATATTCTATCTGAAAAATACACAGGGGGAACTGGAGCACATTGATACAGTTTTTTTTGTCTAAGAACTTGTTTGGTGTCCAGGAAGTAGAAATTTCAAGTTGATTTTCCATGTGGTGTCAGCAAAACCTGTGTAGTGTGTTATAAAAATTTATAATCATTGTTTTATATAATATTTTTGCATGTAATAAAAAAAAAGTAGAAAAAGTCCTTCGTATCGATGTGCCCCATCCCCTTGTATCAGAATGATACAACTCATGGGGCGCTTTGATACGTTTGAAAAAAAAATGGAGAGAAAATAACACCAATGCATATCTTTAATAGAAAATTAGTTTGCAAACCATTTTACATTTACTTATAGAAATTGAAATCACCCACAATTTATTAGTAAGTATCAAAACTAAATGCATAATGACTGACCTAATATTCTGTCTTTTCTTTGTCTGATTGTTGGCTGTCGTAACTTTGTCATATCTGGCACTTGAACCCCAGAATTATCTTCTTTCATAGGAAATATAAAAAAATACCAGGTTTCCTATTTATGAATCGGTTTAAAAACAGAAAATAAAGGATAATTATACTAAAAGTTATGCTTATAATCTTATTATCATTTGCTATTTTGCAGCTTGTTTGTTTTACTTAATATTTCTCATGTCGAAAATACTTTTTTCGCTGGAGAATCGATATAAATTCGAGATTTTCCAGGCTGTCGTCTTTTTTCATTTTTAGTTTTACTAGCACTGGATGTTGGGTAAGTTCGTACCTCTTTTGTTTGCAAAAATACTATAAAATGTTCTAATATGAAAAATAAGAGGTATTTTCCTTTAATAAAAACTAATATTAGAAATTTTTGGCGAAAAGGTTAGATTAAGGGGTGTATGTTAAAAGAAAATAAAAAAATATGATGAAAAAATATACTAGAAAAGGATTTAGGTTGTCTGTAGCTGACTGATACGTATAAATGTACCCCATATATCCATTTTGAATAAAAATGAATCTTAAAATCCAACACTTCATAAATTACCTAACAATAAGGAATGAGGAACTGATTAAGAGTAACTTTACTTGCCAGGGAGAGCATTCTTTGTGGCTCAAAACACTGGAACAGGTGTATAATAGGGTGGGCCGAAAAAAACTTTTTTTCGATTTTCGATTATGGCGGGTGCGGAAAAGTGGCCACTGGTGGCACTCAGTTCATAAAAAAATTTGAGATTTTTTGAACATTTCCTTACCCTGCCGCAAACGGCTTGAAGTTTTGCAAAAATGTTCATTTTTGAGCTTTTTTCGAAAAAAATTAAAAAATGTTAAATTAAATTTATTTTGGTTGTATTTACTTGAAAAGGCATATTTAATGTACCAAATGTTTAAATAAGATCTAATCATGCATTATTTAATATCTATGTGTATTATAACTTAGGCTATTTTTATAGCTTTTTCGCGTATAATAGGCAAAAGTTGTATTAGTTTGAATCGATCGTTAGTTTCTGTATTATTTATGTCTCTTGGTCTTCTCTATATATTTTCTATGTGTCAAACGTCATACATTTGGGGAAAAGACAGCAGTATACTTCAAAAACAAATCTGGAAGGTGAGAAAGTGGTGAAGCAGGGCTCTAAGCGTGCGCAATGTTTCGTCGTAATACTCAGAGAGTGAAGGACAAAATAGTTGAGAGCCAAAATGCGATAAAGGATTCTTATTATTTATCCTTGCTCAGTTACCTGCGACATTTGTTCAGTGTTTACGTGAAACCCTTCTGTATTGATATGCAGTGCTTTTTGGGTCGTTTAATGTGCCATTATAGTGTTTTGTGCGTTTTATTACAACGAGCTTAGAAATGGCTAGTATAAAGGGCCATGACAATGCAAAGACACGCGATAGCATGAAAAGTAACTCTTTGGGGGCATCATGCATATTGAAAGAATTGCAATTGCCAACTTATGCTGATAATCATGCGCCACTATTACTGGTTGCTTCACCATGTAGAATTTCTGACAGCAGAGGATACGAATCTCGTCATCGATAAGAACAAAGTCAGAAGAGAGAAATAGAAACTTGGAAAGAAGATAGAGGCAGAAAAAGTTATTGAAAGAAGGAAAATTAAAAGCATATTTTTCGATGGTAGAAAGGATAAAAGTATATTCAGAGGAAGAAAAATAACAAGCAGCACCGTCGAGAGAAAGGAGAGGAACACATCACCGTGTTGTTTGAACCTGGTTAAGAATACTTGTGTCACTTGATACCTCGTTCCGTTACCTTGATACTTCGTCAGTTCAGAAAAGTCTAACTTGTGGTGACTTGGAAGATTGTATAATGATTTTGCTATTTCTTTTCCGTGACCGGAACAAGGTATCAAGTGACCCGAGTATTCCTAACCAGGTTCAAACAACACGGTGATGTGTTCCTCGCCTTTTTTTCGACAGTGCCGCTTGTTCTTTTTTTCCTCTGAATATACTTTTATCCTTTCTACCATCAAAAAATATGCTTTTAATTTTCCTTCTTTCAATAACTTCTTCTGCCTGTATCTTCTTTCCAAGTTTCTGTTTCTCTCTTCTGACTTTGTTTTTATCGATGACGAGATTCGTATTCTCTGCTGTCACAACTTCTACATGGTGAAGCAACCAGTATTAGTGGCGCATGATTATCAGTATAAGTTGGCAATTGCAATTCTTTCAATATGCATGATGCCCCCAAATAGTTACTTTTCACGCTGTCGCCCCAGGTCAAAATTCATGCTGGTATTTGTTTGCTAGACAAGCATTAACTGCTATATTCCAGCTAGTGAAATAGCATAAACTACCATAACATATTTGCTAGTTCTACCAGAATTACCAGCAAGTCATGGTGTGTTTTGGCCCACTTTACTGCTTGGCCAGCAAACATAATCCAGCATGTGTTGCTTGAATATATTGCTGGCCTAGCAGCAACCAACACCATTATTTGGTTGTATTTTTTGCTAGTCTGGCATAATTTTTCTACCATCATTTGCTTTTAATTTTTGCTATTCTAGCAATGAATTTCCAGCATCAGTTACTAGTTAAAAAGAAGAAAAATACGACACATGTGCTGCCATCTATTGACGATACCGGAAACGACTGCGGATAGTGAGGGAAGAAACTGTATCGGATTTCTTCTTTCCTCGGGCGAGGGAAGAACTCATAACGTGCTGCTTCGAAGGTGCGCGCTCTTCTGACCTTGCCAGCGGGGACGTGATTTGGTGGTGGTTGACCAAGCTGATACAACTGTGCGCTAATATTTTTATAAGGGAAAGTGTCAATTTATCGATGCATTTATAATTTCTCGTAATTTCAATTAATAAGGTTAATTTATTGTTAGAGTTTTATTAATGGATAATGAATATAATTAGAATATGGTTTGATTAATGTAATTCATCATTATTATTAAAAGAATTTTCTTTGCTTAATAAATAAATTGAACACGTTTTGAATTATTTTTGAAGAGAAATAAATAGTTTTGAAGTAAAATAATTAAATAAATAATATTTAATATAATAAATTTCAGGTAAATTCAGTTTAAGGTGAGGAATTTTAAAACTGTAATGTTTATTGGAAAAAGGGGGAATGAATTATACATATTTTTGACTCGATTGTTATAAAGATATTTCTTAAATGAAAGAGCGCTTCTTGGATATTGAAATTTAAATGACTAAATTTCGTTTTTTACTGATTTTAAAAACACTTTTTATTATTTTTAATAACTTAAGATAATTAAGCACTAGGAAAATTGACAGCTAAGAATTTCCTAATGAGGAAAACGCATATTCCCCAAAAATCTTCATGGAAATTAATTTTCATTTTGTTTTAGATTTATGCGTTAATTTTTTTTCTCAAGCGGGTGGACGAAGGAAGTTTTGAATTTACGTTGTAGTAATCCAAAAAGAACATCTACCACTCCTTGATTTTGAAATTTAAAAAAACATATTTTTTCCCTTAATTTAATAAACACAAAAAATTTTACTTTTGGAGTAATTTAAAAGAATTAAATACTACGAGAAAGTGACGGTGATTTTTCTTGCATTTCATGAAGGGGGGGAGGACCTATAAAAATTAATTGTTATTATTTTTGTTAAATTTGTGTGTTAAAGCATTATATCATAGAGTTCAAAAGGCAGCGTTTTATTCACACGGTGGTGCACAGCTATTCTTCTAATTGCCCAGCTTTTTAAATGCAATAAACAAAATTTTATTTTCATCCTATTCTTAAAGAAACAGTAAATTTATAATTTTCGTGTAAGTTAAAATAATTCAACACTAAGAAAAAGATGAGTTAAAGGATCAGTTAAAAGGTGAGTTAAATTTAGGGGACGAGAAGAGTAACTCTTATAAATTCGCTACGGAAATAAATTTTTAGGTTCTGTTTCTTTTATTGCTTATAAGTTAAAATTTAATTTCAAACCGGTGGTTTAAGATAATCATGAATTTAAGTGGTAATAACAATACTTCTCGAGTATTTTTAATTTTAATGAACGAAATTTTATTTTCTCCGATTTTCAAAGACATAATTGCATATTTTTTATTTTCGAGTTAAGCTAAAATATATAAATACTAAGGAAAAGAAGGGAGATTTTTTTTCCGTTTAAAGATTGTGTGGGATATTCTCCTTAGAAACTTCTCACAGAAGGTAAATCACTCACAAAATTTCCTATCCCCCATAGTTAAACCCCTCACAGAAAGAAAGTTCTATTTTACTGTATTAGAACACCTCAAAACAGCGAGAAAATCTTGGCGCTCCCAAGAGTTTCGTTATTTAGAAGTTTTAATGCACAACCTTTTTATTTTATTTTATTTTATTTATTTATTTTTTTTTTGATAAAAATTCATATTTTTTTGCAAATATAGAAAATGCACTTATTTTATTCAAAAATATGTGCACATATTTTGCAAACATCGAATATGCACTTATATATTATTCAAAGAATGTGACCAGTTTTTGAAACATAAAATATGCACTGATATGAAAGCAGGAAAAATACAGATTGTTTTCACAAAAAAGTATGCTTTTGCAATATTCAAAAATATTTACTCGTTATGCATTTATTGTATACAATCTCCCATTTTTTCCAAAACTGTGCAAAGTACTGCTTAAAAAGTTAGATTCTGCTATTCTAGAAGAAATTCTTAACCAAGAGATAATTTTTGTTGCTATTCTTGTTTTGTGAATTGGAATATTTTATTGGCACATAGTGCGTCATGCTGTTTTCCTAACATATCATGATGACAAGCATAAAAAAGCATATAATGCTAAAGCATATAATATTCCTACCTCTACATGCTTTGGAAGAAGGTTAAATAGAAAATAAGCATAAAAAGCTTGTACATAGCGTGTCATGCTATTTCTCCCTAAACTGGCTGCATGGCATATTGCGTTGGCAAGCATAAAATGCATCTTATAGCATGTTGAGGTACCTAATTGAGCATGCTTGGAAGTAGCTTAAATAGCAAATAAGCAAAAGATGCTTCTACATAGCTTGTCATGCTATTTCTCCCTAAACTGGCAGCCTAGCATATTATGGTGGTAAGCATAGAATAGCATATTATAGCATGTTAAGGTACCTACCTCTACATGTTTTGTAAAAAGCTTAAGCAGCAAATAAGCATAAGATGCTTTTACATAGCTTGCCATGCTATTGCTGTGTAAGCTAGCTATATAGCATGTGATGCTAGCTAGCAATTAAAAGCATATAATAGCAGGGATATCTAGCAGACAAAGCAATATATAGCAATAACTAGCATATTTTCGTTGTTGGTACTAGCATGAATTTTGACCTGGGGCGTGTCTTTGCATTGTCATGGCCCTTTATACTAGCCATTTCTAAGCTCTTTGTAATAAAACGCACAAAACACTATAATGGCACATTAAACGACAGAAAAAACACTGTATATCACCACAAAAGGGTTTCACATAAACACTGAACAAATGTCGCAGGTAACTTAGCAAGGATAAATAATAAGAATCCTTTATCGCATTTTGGCTCTCAACTATTTCGTCCTTCACTCCCTGAGTATTAGACGAGTCATTGCGCTCGCTTAGAGCCCTGCTTCACCACTTTCTCACCTTCCAGATTTGTTTTTGAAGTATACTGCTGTCTTTTCCCCAAATATATGACATTTGATACATAGAAAATATACAAAGAAGACCAAGGAACATAAATAATACAGAAACCAACGATCGATTCAAACAAATACAACTTTTGCCTGTTATACGCGAAAAAGCTAGAAAAATAGCCTAAGTTATAATACACATAGATATTAAATGATAAGATCTTATTTAAACATTTGGTACATTAAATATGCCTTTTCAAGTAAATAGAACCAAAATAAATTTAATTTAATTTTTTTAAATTTTTTTCGAAAAAAGCTCAAAAATGAACATTTTTGCAAAACTTCAAGCCGTTTGCGACAGAGTAAGGAAATGTTCAAAAAAATCTCAAATTTTTTGTATGAACTGAGTGCCACCAGTGGCCACTTTTCCGCACCCGCCATAATCAAAAATCAAAAAAAAGTTTTTTTCGGCCCACCCTAGTGTATAATACCATTGCAGTTATACAACTCAAATTTACTTTTGACCTACAAAAACAATAAATCCCTCGTCCCCCTTCGTCAAACTATTGAATCATGCTAAGACGTTCTGTATGTAGTTTTATACACTAGGCACCACCTTTTGGAGCTGTTGTGAAAATTCCTGTAACGATCTTGTGAGCGGTAGAGGGGTTGTATTAATGTGTCCCATGTATCAATATGCCTCAGTTCCTCCTACATGTTATTCGTAGTATTTTTATACAGAAATAATTTTAATATTTCTTTTGAAATAATATGTTAACGTATATGATACAGATTCCCTTTCGAAGAAAAAAGGCAAGATTAAAAATAACTCTCCTGGTAGATTTTTATATCTTGTCTGAGTGGTTAAAATAAAAATAAAAAACCTCTTAGATATTTTTTAATTTAAAAAATAACTAGAAAAAACACTCAAAAGGCCATGAATATTTTAACAAAAATAGCTATTGTTCAAATAAATATTTTACCAAAATCGCATGAAATACATAATCACGTGAAACCTATATATATATATATATATATATATATATATTATAATCATCATCAACCGTTTTCGATCTACTGCTGGATGTAGGTCTCCCCCCAGATTTTTCCAATGTTTCCTGTCTAGTGCTTTTGTCACCCAATTTACACCAGCCACTTTTCTAATTTCGTCACTCGGTCTTACTTGTGGTCGTCTTCTTGGTCGTTTTACATCTCTGGGATACCACTGTAGTAAATTTTTGCTCCATCTATTCTCTTGTCTTCTTGCAATCTGTCTAGCCTATTTCCATTTTAGCTGTTTGATCTTTTCAAGGATGTCAAAAACTTTTGTCTGATTTCTTATCCAGGCTATCCTCTTTCTGTCTCTTCTAGTTATGCCTAGCATACATCTAGCATATATATATATATATATATATATATATATATATATATATATTATATATATATATATATATATATATATATATATATATATATATATATATATATATATGTATATATATATATATATATATATATATATATATATGTATATATATATATATATATATATATATATATATATATATATATATATATACATATATACTATCTTAATTTTCTTATAATAATGTTCCGTACTTACTTCAAATTATTAAATTAAAATCTTGTTTCTAGATCTAATCTGTTAATCTGTATGCAGACGATATAAATTCTTAATTTGCCTTAAAAAACATTATTCCAGTATGCGTAAATTTAAAAAGATGGCTCTAAATTAAAAATATTCTTAATTAAAACTTTATTTCTTAATATTCCAAATAAAACTGATTTCTTCTATGTTTTTATCAACCCTTTTTAAGAAAGTCTTATTAAATTTATTCCAAAACCATACCTTTCAAAAAATATCATTATTTTATTTTATCTATTTATTTATTTTTCCGCCGTCAACCTTCGATAGTGTGCATATTAATAAATTCATTTCTTTTCTTTTTCTCTTAAAATTAATCATTTATAAAAATCGTCTGCCTAAGAAATTCTGAGTTTATTATAAATTGGTTAAATAATATTTTTTAAAAAAATAAATTTATCGTCTGTGGAAAATAATCTCGTAGCTGGACAAGAATTCTGTTTACATAAAAGAATGATGGTTTGAGGTTACAGAATGTTCCAGAACTTTCTTTTTAGTTTAAAAGGTGAAAGTCTCGAGATGAAAAAAGAAGTTTTCTTGGGTTGCTTCTTCGATGAGGACAGCTCGCTGAAATAATGATGGAATTTTTACAAAAAAAGCTTTTCCTTCCTCATTATTACGAATTTAATAAATGAATTTACAGCAGCCCATGACTAATTATTGGATCTTCTACATTTATTTATTTATTTTGTTTTTTCCCTCGCTTGTCATGACTGTGTGTTTCTTTTTAACCAGTGGAAATAATTCGAGTTCTCCTTAAATCGTCACAACTAATCGAAAAGTCGGACAGGATTAGTTATCTGTGCTGCCTTTTTAATGAATGATATTTAAAGAAAATTGCGATGGAACGATGAAAAGCATGCTATCGCCGAAGTTCGATTGAAGGACAGCCTATATGGTATTTTCAGCTTGCTAATAAATAGTACTTGCTTCGAGTCTGATGTGGATTTTCTGACGCTTGATGTTGATCTGTGCGCATAAATTTTGATTCAGTATTCATGGTCATATTGAAAATTTTTGAAAATTAATGACTTCAAAGTGGTGAGTATGCAAGGAGCATTTGATGAGGAATTTAAAGACGATTGAATTTTATTGAAGATTTTTCAAAAAACTGTAAGTTATCTTATTAAATGTCTTGATTATTATTTTTACTCTTTTTATGATAGATGAAATATTTATTATGTATTTATTTATTTATTTATTATTTTATTCATGAGAGTAATTTGAAGTTAATTTATTAATTTACTAATTTATTTATTTATTATTTATTGTATGTTATGGATCTGATATAGTAATTTTGAAAAAATATGTAATTGATAGAAATTATTAACTTTGAAATTTATTGCAAATGATTTTACGATCAGGATTTAATAAAGAAAATAGAAGTGCTTCATTTATTCTAATGAGTAAGAATAAAAAAATTATGGAAGATCCTAAATTCGTACCGTTTGATCCGAGTTCTGGAATGAACATTTTGTCATGGTTAACATATTTTAATACAACATGTGAAAAGGAGAAGAAAAATCTAGAATGGAAATTTAATTTTATTGCGCAATATTTGAAAGGGGAAGCGCAAAAAATTTATATCAATGACTGCTTAAATTGTACGGATTATGAACAAATTAAGAAAATTTTGATAGAAAGACTCATTGAATTAGACTTCCCGAGTTTTTCTGATTTTTCAAATCTGAAATTAGATAATTTAGACAATTTAGAAATTTATTTTCGTAAAAAAGGTGGAAATTGGTAGGAAATTACATCTTAGTGAAAATAAACTATTACAAGGTTTAACTGATGGTTTAAAACCAGAATTCAAAAACAATATTATTATAAATCCTCCTAGTAGTACCACAGAACGGTACCGGGTTGTCAAACAATTCGTGGAAGTTTCCACCCCACTAGTTTCAAACCAAGTAATAAATCAACCATCAGCTAGACAAAATTTTCAACCTTTTCAACCAACTAGGCCCTGGATTCAGCCAGTTAGGCCCAATAATACACTTAGGAATTGGATTCCCCAAAGGCAATCTCAGTTTCAAAGACCTAGAGATTGTCAAAATAATTATATTCAAAATTCATACCCTTCAAGACCTTGAAGGATATGCACAAATAGGGGTGTGAGTAATGCTTTTCATTGGGAAAGAGAATGTATTTTTAGGAGTGAGTTGCCATCCTCTGATACTCTTCCATGTAGCTCACAAAATAATTCTCATAATATATGACTATTAATTGTGTATGGATGTACAAATAATTATAATTTGCCATGTGTTGTAGATACTGGCTCAACTATTGCAATATTGCATATTAAATTTGTTAAAAAACTTAATGCTAAAATTGAGACTATACCCTCAGTTACCATTGGTCAGGCAAAAGGATTTTTACATATAAATAAAAAAATGTAGTGTTCTTCTAAAAGTGGGTAAAATTAAAAAATATGTTAACTTTTTATTATGCAATACAAATTTGGATTATGCTATTTTAGGGTTAAAAGAATGTTCTAAATTTAAATTAACCATAGAATGTAAAAATTGTATTGTAAGGCAGGGAAGGAAAATTATAACTAACAGTATATCCATACATAATGAGAGATCCCTTCATTTCAATACAGTAAATATGGACCAAGTACAACAAAACAGGGATCAATCTAATGAATTTGTAACCTCAGAATATAAAAAAAATATGAAATTAAATACTGGTAATACTGTAGCAATAGATAATTATGATAATGAAACACTGAATGTAAGTAATCATGATATAGAGTTACAATCTACTTGTGGAAATTTTATGAAAAATGAAGACTGTGTTGAATATGATCACGCAATTAATGTGCATCCTGATTATAGAGGTTCCATGACTCTTCAAAATTTTCGCGATAATTCGGATTCAGATTTAACTGGGGAAATAAATTTGATTCAAGATGTAAATTTAAGGGAATTAGTTCATATTTATTGTGATATTTTTGCAAAGCATAAATATGATGTGGGTAGGATTAATATTGAACCACAACGCGTTATACTAAACTCAGACCTACCTATATCTTTGAGGCCCTACCGAACATCTCCTCTAGAAGAAATAGAAATAAAATACCAAATTCAATCATTGTTAGCAGCCGGACTGATAAAGGAAAGTAATAGCCCCTATTCTGCCCCTGTTACACTAGTTATGAAAAGAGAGGAATGTAAAAAAACGCGATTATGTATAGACTATAGAAAATTAAACGCAATAATTAAAAATGATGCAGAACCCTTGCCCCGTATCGATGGAATTTTAGATAAATTGAGTAGTGCTCAGTATTTTTCAACTTTGGATTTAGCCTCTGGCTACTGGCACATACCAATACATCCATCCGATACAGAAAAATTAGCATTTGCAAGCAATTTTGGACTTTTTGAGTGGCTCGTGCTCCCTTTTGGCATAAAAACGGGCCCTCAAATATTCAATAGAACCATTCGAAGAATCCTTAATAAATATAAAATCGACTTTGCGTGCCACTATTTTGATGATATTATAATTTTCTCTTCCTCATTAGAAGAACATTTAAACCATTTAGCTCAAATTTTTGACATTTGCAAACAAGAAAACATTAAACTTAAACTTTCTAAATGTAAATTAGGCCAAAATAAAATCAATTTCTTAGGTTATGAAATCACTAATGGAACTATAACACCAGCAAATGCCAATATTGAAACCATCAAAAATTTAAAACCTCCTTCAAATGTGAAAGAGTTACAACGATTTCTAGGTTCCATTAATGTTTACCATAAATTCATAAATAAATATGCTGAAATTAGATATCCTCTGAACCGATTACTTAAAAAAGACACAATATGGGAATGGAACTCAGAGTGCCAGGAGTCTTTTTGAAAAATTAAAAAATTCTTTAATTGCAAAACCCATCCTCAAAATTTATGATCCTAAATTACCTTTACACATGTTTGTACATGCCTCTCAGATAGCAGTAGGTGCCGTTCTAAATCAACCTGATAAAGAAAATTTCTTACATCCTATTGCTTATCATTCTAGAATTTTGAAGAGTTATGAGCAAAATTATTTCATAACTGAATTAGAATGTTTAGCTATTATAGATACTCTTGACAAATTCTATCATTACTTTCATGGTGTCAAGTTTACAATTCATACGGACCACGCATCTCTAGTATGGTTAAAGAGTGTTAAAAACTTAAGAGGTAGGATTTTTAGATGGTCGCTCAAACTTAGTATGTTTGATTATGAGATAAAATATGAAAAGGGTTCAACAAATGTCGAAGCAGACATGTTGTCACGAAATCCTGTTTGTCATTTTAATCAACATATTAGTTTATTGCTAGATAGGAAAGAAATTATAGAGATGCAAGACAAAGACAGTGTTTGTGACAAAAAATATAAAAAAGAGAATGGAATTATTATAGTTCAGAAAAAGGGATTCAAAAAAATTGTTGTACCAATGTCATTAAGAAAAAAATTACTCCATATTGCTCATGATAATTTTGGACATTTAGGGATTCAAAAAATGCTTAATTTAATATCTCCCAACTATTATTGGCCTAATATGACAATAGACATTACAGAATTTGTTAAACATTGCGATACCTGTCAGAAAAATAAAAAACCAAAACGGAAAAGATTCGGCTTATTACAAGCTATGCCAGCAACAGATCAACCTTTTGAATGTCTTTCTATTGATACTGTTGGTGGATTTAACTATTACAACTCAACAAAAAAATTCTTACACATAATAATAGATCATGCAACTAGATTTGTTTGGGCTTTTCCCTCCAAAAATGTTACCACTGAAACATACACTAACAGTTTAAAACAAATTTTCAATATCAAAGCACCTCAAAAAATACTTAGTGACAGGCATAAATCTTTCAGATCTCCAAGATTTAAGAAATTCCTTAGAAATCATCATGTTCAACAGCGTTTTACATCCGCACATCATCCTCAGACCAACGGAAAGGTAGAGCGCGTTAATCAGACTATAGTTACCAGGCTTAAATGTAAAGTTAATTCCACTTCTTCTAAAATACCTTGGACTAGATTATTAAACCAAGTCATCGAAGAATACAACAATACGCCCCATTCTATCACCAAGTTCCCACCTGCCTATTTATTTTATGGTCAATTGCCTTATATGAATCTCCTTTAAAACAAAACTATTACCCATCAGTAGACAAAGCCCTCAAAATTGCGAATGCGCGAACTCAGGAATTTCACCTTAAAAGTAAAAGGCTCTATGATCGAAATTTTGTCGAATGCCCATTAAAAATACAAGACTCTGTAATTTATGAAGAATTTAAATACCCTAACACTCGAAAATTAGAACCTACTTTCTCTGGACCATACAAAATTATAAATAAACTTTCTGATGTAACTTATGAAATAGATAAATTTAATTATGAGACAGGACAGAATTCCGTTATTGTGTATGTTTCTAAATTAAGACCCTATTTTTCACCAGAAGATTTTAAACTGTTTCATGAGCAACCCAAAAAACAAACAAAACCTCAGATACAATCACAATCACTAGATCAAACTAAAGTCAAGACAGTAGATTAAGTTTTAATTCTTATTTTTTAAATAGTTTATCACCATAATTTTCAACATTAGCAGGTATGTTCTTGGAGGCCTACAAGAATATTACTTTTTTTTTGGGAGTTTTGGGGTTAAATTGGGCTCCTTATGCAGGCATAAGGTGAACACTTTGATTGTAAAAGCTTTCAAATTGATGTTGATAAATTAATTTTAAGGGTGTTTAAGACTAACTATATTTACTCATGTATTTGACATTAGTATTATTCTATTTATTCAGCAGATATTTATGTTATAACAGTTATAAAATCTAATGATTCTACTCAAACCTATAACATAATATTTGATTTTCAGTGATTGTGAAAACTACCGATATTAAAAGTTTTTCAAAAAAGCACACTATTTTTATTTCCATTTCTCAATTAAGAATGACACCTTTTATTCCTATTGTATTTTATTATTAAAGTTTATAAACCATGTGTAGATAAAACATTATTCTACATTTGGCATTTGAAAACTTATAACCAAATTTGACAATTTTGTAAAAGAGTATCAGAGAGGATTTATTGTAAGGAAATACTGGTTGAGAGTCCATTTTCTAAATAGTTAGATTTAATTTTATTTGGATTTTGGAATTATTATGATTTTTTTATTTATACTTTCAGCTAGCAAAAAATACTTTCTTATGCTATTAGAAGAAAAGAAAATTATTTAGTTGCTATGTAATTATTTTTATCCTCAACCAATATGTTCCCTATAAATAATAAACAAACTGTGATATTTTCTTTTGATTATACTCTTGTTTTATTATCATTATTATTATGATTTCTATAATGAAGTTTAGTATTAATTATACTTTTATTGAGAAATATTAGGATATGGAGAATTATTGTTATCATTGCTATCAATTGTGAGTCTTATTATACTATTATTTATTATTGTTGTTATTGTTATTATTTAATTTTTTCTACATTATTTATTATTGATATTGAGAGTGATGCTATTTATTATTGAAAAATTGATATATTATTGAAAGAAAAATTTGATTGATTGTTAAAAGATGTTGGATCCAACATAACATTAAAACCAAAGATTAAACTAGGTTTGAAGATTTTTAATTAAAGAGACTGTATTCAGTGAACATTGGAAAAGACTCTTTTATATACACAATTGAAAGACTTTTTTCATTTAAAGGACTTATTTAAAATAATCTATGCATTAAGTCATTGTAATTATTTAAACTTCCATGAGAACGAATTTTTATTGTTTTTATTATATTTTTATCTCTTGCTTATTAATATTCATAACTTATTTACTGTTATTATATGTATTATCTCCTATGCACTTACAAATGGTAAGTGATGTTGTAATATTATTGTATTTCTTTCAGGGAAATGCTCCTACCTAAATTTAATTCAGATTAATTTTCTCTTAACTATTTTATTTTAATCGCTAATATTTTTTATATTGCGTTAATTTTCTTTTCTTCCATCTCTTGGCTTCCTGGGTTTGACAGTTTTATTCCAAAATTTAACTTTTCTAAATTATTATATTTCTGTTGTCTGAACTTGTAGTTTTATTTAACTATCAATTTCATACAAATTTTCGGGGAGGGGGGATAATATTACAAACTAAAAAATTTTTCGCCAAAACTAATCTTTATACTATCTTAATTTTCTTATAATAATGTTCCGTACTTACTTCAAATTATTAAATTAAAATCTTGTTTCTAGATCTAATCTGTTAATCTGTATGCAGACGATATAAATTCTTAATTTGCCTTAAAAAACATTATTCCAGTATGCGTAAATTTAAAAAGATGGCTCTAAATTAAAAATATTCTTAATTAAAACTTTATTTCTTAATATTCCAAATAAAACTGATTTCTTCTATGTTTTTATCAACCCTTTTTAAGAAAGTCTTATTAAATTTATTCCAAAACCATACCTTTCAAAAAATATCATTATTTTATTTTATCTATTTATTTATTTTTCCGCCGTCAACCTTCGATAGTGTGCATATTAATAAATTCATTTCTTTTCTTTTTCTCTTAAAATTAATCATTTATAAAAATCGTCTGCCTAAGAAATTCTGAGTCTATTATAAATTGGTTAAATAATATTTTTTTTAAAAATAAATTTATCGTCTGTGGAAAATAATCTCGTAGCGGGACAAGAATTCTGTTTACATAAAAGAATGATGGTTTGAGGTTACAGAATGTTCCAGAACTTTCTTTTTAGTTTAAAAGGTGAAAGTCTCGAGATGAAAAAAGAAGTTTTCTTGGGTTGCTTCTTCGATGAGGACAGCTCGCTGAAATAATGATGGAATTTTTACAAAAAAAGCTTTTCCTTCCTCATTATTACGAATTTAATAAATGAATTTACAGCAGCCCATGACTAATTATTGGATCTTCTACATTTATTTATTTATTTTGTTTTTTCCCTCGCTTGTCATGACTGTGTGTTTCTTTTTAACCAGTGGAAATAATTCGAGTTCTCCTTAAATTGTCATATATATATATAGGTCTAATTGTGTATATAAACTAATAGACGAAATTAAAATTTTGCAAAAAATACGATTCAAAAATTGGCATTTAAACAGCAATGAAAAAGCGACATTTTAGTAGTTTCTCACTTAAAATTGATCATGTTTGTGATTGAAAGATCTCTGAGTTAATATAACATATTTTTTTCCAAGAGTTTATAATATCAATGATTTAAGATTTTAAGATCAGTTTATATATAATGAGAAGTTATTAACTTTTTAATAAATTGATGATTATTTCAGTTACATTCAATAGAGTTTCGTATAATCAGACTGATTGTTACTAAAGAAATTTACTCTTAAGAGAATTTAATGATATAATTGAAAGCTATGAGTAGATGTCATTTTATTATAACACACAATGCAAACTGACGGTGATGATTGAAGTTAAACTTGATCGCTCTCTAATATAATAAATATATTTAGTGACATAAATTGAAAACGAACATTATTATGTGGACTTCGTTTAAATTGTTTCCATAAAGACTATTAAATTTGAGCATTATTTAGTCAAATGCCTCTCAGCGTATTATAATAAATGGTTATAAACTGTTTCTATACAAATATGTAATTTTCCTAATAGATTTCTGTGTTTCATAAAGGACTCAGTCCAGATTTATATAAAACGACAATGTTATTTATCAGAACGTTTACTGTGAAGTGAATTTAAACCTCTAATGGAAACCATTATGAACACGGCAGTCTATTATGAATATTATAAAAGAAAATGTAGAGTGGCATTAAAGTATTAATATGAATTCAATCGCCTTCAATTAAAATAATTACATTCAGAGAAGCTAAATTGAAAGGACAAAGAATTACAGGGAATAAGTTTGAAATAATTATAAATTGTTGTTAAATTTCCGTATAATTGAATTACTATATAATATTCTACTTATCTTATTACTACTAGGCTTTACTTATTTATTCAAATGCAAATAACAGAAGAATCCATTTACACTGTTGCAAGAACATCAGAAGAAAAGAAAACAGACATACATATAAACACATGCGACATGAATAGAAACACAAATTAAGAGATTAAAAGTTTAGAACATAAAAATATTATATACAAACCCAACAAATAATAGACTGGTCCTTTTCCAAAACTGGCATATAAATATAATTTTTTTAAGCTTTTAAAATCATTTTATATATAACAAAATGATAAATGAATTCTTTTAATCGCTTTTAATAAAAATGATTGGATTCAGAGAAGTTAAATTGCAAGGACAAAGAATTACATGGAGTCAGTTTGTATTAATTATTATGTGTTGGTAAATTTTCCTACCATTGATGTGAATACCTTTCTACTTAACTTATTGTTATCAGGCTTTATATATGTATTTACTTATTTGGAGAATCATAAGCTTCCACATATTTGACTATATGCTATCTATCTAAGTATCTCCAATTTGTTTATTTTTGTATCTATTTTTAAACGTTCACAAATGGGTATGGACCAAGAGTCCTTCGTAAGGTGTGCAATCAGCGACACATATGACATCAGCTTTTATCTATCTGGTCTGGGTTCCTGGTTATGTCGGCATTTACGGTAATAAGCTTGCTGACAAACTAGCTCGTACGCATACTCAGCCCCACCAGTGGCCGAGAGGTTCTGACCTCTCAACTGGTAGACCGCAGGTGCTGGGTTCGAACCCAATCGCGGCCGTCGGCCTAACCGTTCGGAGTTTTCGTGGTTTTCTTCGAACCTTGCGTAAATACGGGTTAGGTTCCCTTAGAAAGACCCCCACGAAGGGCACTCCCTCCAGGTCCTATATCCCTAGTTTAGATAATCGGACGACAAAAATAAACCAAACCAAACCAAACCGCATACTCTGCGGACAGATCCGGTTTGTTGGATCTCCCCGGAAGACATCTTTGTCCAACTTCGACGCCTCTACATTGAGAAGAATTCTAATGCTTGGCTTCTTGGAAAATATGGTTCTGATTTCCCTCACCTAACAAAAAGAAGTTGGTAACATAAGAAATTGCGTCCCCCTAGGAGGGGTGAAGTTCTTCTATCTTGTCTCAGTACGAAATCTCTTCCTACTCGGGCTTTACTCCACAGGTTCAATCACTACCAGTTCCCTTTATGTTCCACGTGTTTGGCTCCAGAAACTTACGAAAACTGCTTATTGATATGCAGGCACTATGCTACGAAATATCATAAACTGTTTCAGAAACTTAGTCTTTTATTTTATAACTTGGTCTTGGTATATTTGGCTCTACCACCACCTTTTCTCAGCTGTTTAATCTGGCTGCTTGTGGGTTCTTTCAAGCTCTTAATTTATGACATATATTTCGAGTACCAATCGAAATTAAACTCGGGGTTTACTCATTTTCTCTTTGTTTCTGTATTTGAACTTGCATATATTCTCGTTACCATGCCGTCTTACTGGTAGGATTTGCAGTGGTAAAAAGCCTTCGGCTTATACTTCATGGTCTGTGCGACTTGCGTCCCAAAACAAAGACAACAACTTATTTATTTATTTATTTACTTATTGAAATGTAAACAACAGACGAATCCATTTACAGTGTTGCAAGAACATCATAAGAAAGAAAACACACATTATAAACATGTAGATATAAATCACATACAAAACGAATACAAACACTTATTAAAAGTTCAGTAAACGACATATTAAAAATATCAAAATGCACAGAGAGTTAATTAAATATTTTGTAAAATTCATATAATGAAAAATTACCAATGTAATTATATTTAAGAAATGGTTATGTAAAAAATTGAGCACACTTGAGGGATCTCACACTTAGTAGATTGACATTATTAAGGTATATCTGTACAATCTTCATGTTATTAATAACATGAAGAAATTTTCAATATAGAAATAATATAGAAAATTTCAATATAGGCATTTTTTTAAGTTAGCGTAAAATAGAGATAAGACAGTGATCGGCAAATGATATAAATAAATATGAAAACAAATTTGGTGAGTATAGAAAGGAGGCAATTATCATTCTTTTAAAATGCAAATTGTTATGAAGTAATGTAACATATACATAATTGAAAACAATGCATATTTATTGATTGAACATATAAAAGAAAAAAACACTCAAAATAAAAATATATAAATACACAAAAATTGCTGCAGCAAACTTATGACTAAGATCTGGAGTAAAAATATAAAATTATTGGACACATGATGAAACCACACTTGGTGTGTTTTGGCGTATATATTATTAGCATCACTTCGGCTTAAGAGCATGTGTTGTTGAATTGTGGCAGTAATTTTTATTCTTAATTAATCATTGAATTTTGTCAATCAAATTGACTGATCAAAGGGTGAAGCACTAATATGCATCACTCTCTTTTAATTAGCACTAATATTTTTTAGAGAATATCAATATTTAGGGCCATTATGGCCTGGATCACTTTCTCGGCGATTACACTTTCTTTGAGGAAATTTCACAAACACATGGAACCGAAGAAAACACACGGCCGGTTAGTCAGCACCACACTTGATATTCTTAGGAAATCATATCTTTAAAACAAGATAGATGCAAAAAGAACAATACTTAGAGAATTAAAACCCACTAAAAATATAAAATATTACAGCCCACACTGCAGAAAAGGTTTTTTACCACCTAAACTGCAGAGCGGCTTTTTCGCGTCACCTCGTAGCTTGCCGCTCTTTTTCTACTGATGCCAAAAAACGTTGAGAAGAACTGAGGGAGAAAAAAGTGTTTTTCTTCCCTGACTGCTTCTTCTCTCTCCCTTCGCACACTGGAGTGGAATTCAAGTGTTTTCTCCCTCTTGCGTATTGCGTACTGGTTGTGGGAGAAATGAAGTGTTGTTTATTTTTGTAATGCGTTTGCTCTGCCGATTGATTTCGTGAGTTTTTGAAACTTGCTTAAATATGTAGAGACTTTTTCTCTACAGTGAGCTTTCTTTGTTTGTTTTTGTATGTTCAGGGTTTCCAGTAAATGGCTGACCCATTTTGAATGTAAATAACAAAAAAAAAAAAAAAAAAACTCTCTGAGATAAAAATGCATGGCTTGCTGTATTGCTATCAGAAAATCATTAATTTTGTAAAAATGCACATTTTTCAAATAGTTTTGAATTTCGACCAACAGATGGCACTGCTAGCAAGAGGCAGCTGAAATTCAGCATTATTCCAGTTTTCAAACACATGATCTTTTCGGCTCATTTTGCAGAATCGAATCTTAGTCGACATGTTGAATCGACTCTCGACTAACCTGCAAAAATAGAGTTTGTTGGATGGAAAGCTATTTAAAAGAATATATGTAATTGAATATCGTCTACTGTATTTACAAACTAGCAAAACATACGTTTTAATAAGCATTGATTTTTTACACTTCTACCATAAATAAATTGTACTGAAAAATATCTTTGTAACCGGTTAACTGATTTTCTTTTTACGTATAATAAGTTGAAAATATGCGATAAACACCGCCTTTTTAAATTAAAAAAGTTGTGATATTTAATCTAAACATCCCTTCCATTAAATAGTACAAAATTGTACTGAAAAAAAAACCTAGTGGTGTCAAAAAGCTTTAAGCGATGGATCAAGCAAACTCTACTTGCCTGTACGTCGTGCAGTGAAATCAGTTAAATGGTTGAAACAGTAATCGGCAAATATTGTTGGCAAGTTGCTTGTCTAAAAAAAGCGGGGCAATGACTTATAAATCGGTACATAAAAATATAATAAATCTTTGTCTGTTTTGGGTATCTGTTTATAACAATTCCTGATTTAAACGTTAAAAGAATTATGATTTCGACGAAGAATGTAACATGCGGATCCACCAGCTAACGCGTAAACCTGCCTAAAACGAAATATTTTTAATTTTTCCGAAAGCCAAATTTATTCCTACATTAAATTCATATTATTACATTTAAAATAAAATTTTTATTTTAAATGAAAATAATATTAGGAATATCTCGAGAGATTTTTAGATGACTTTTACACACTCATCTCTCTCCTCTTCCCCCCGACTAAAAACACATCTACGCTGAAATGAAAAAATATTTAAAGAGAGAAAAAAAAATGCATCGTACCTGTTTTATACCCTGCGAGTTAACCGTTTTCAAAATTTCATTACAAAGAGCATCATAGATCCTCAAATATAATTTCCGTCATCTCCCCCCTCCCCTTCCTTCCTAAACTATTCTTCATGGCGAAAAAAACGGGAAAGAATACTAAAAATTCCTCTTGTATCTGATTTGAAACAAGAAACATTTTAAAAAAATTATTCAAAAACTTTTTTAAAAATTATGTATGAAAAAAATCAATGTTCCAGTAATTTAGTAATATTTATACTTATAAAATTGAACTAAAATAAATATAAGTAAGATGATTCTATGATGATTCAGAATTTATGATGTTTTCTGTACTGAAATTTTGAAAAGGGGTTTCTCGCATAATTTAAAAACATGTAAGTTTTTTTTTCTTTTTAAGCATCCATTTTCGTTTTCAACGTAGTTGCATTTGCAATTAGAGTGTTGTGATTAAGATGATCTTAAAATATATCGTAGCTTTCGTAAAAAAAAAAAAAAAAAAAAAAAAAAAAATCGGATATGTCAATTATTAAAATATGAATATAACGTAGGGATGATTCGGTTTTTAGAAAAATGAACAATAGACGCTTTAGACAGGTTTTCGCCTTAGCAGTTAGTTCAGTATGATAACTTCTTCGTCGTGATACTTCTACTTCGTCTTCGTCGTTTAGACAGGGAACTTGTAATTTTTGTGTGTACGTGGTACTGGCCTTGATAACGAGCCACGCACCACAATCTCCAATATTATCTGTATTTTTTACAATATTGCTAATTCCGTTTGAATGTCTTGCCATGTTTATATTTATTTTTTCGGTTATTCGATATTCATTATAGATGTTGAATTGTACTTTATATAATGGTTGTATATATATATATATATATATAATATCTTTAATTAAAAAAAAATTTCTAAACCACAGAACTCAATACAAAATTAGCACATTGAAAAATGGAAAAAATATAATGAATATAATCGAAATTTGTAGAACCAAAGCAGAATCATCTGCCTAAAAATATTTTGGAACTACAAATAAAGATTATAGTTTCATCTTCTTATTAGCCATGAAAAGCAAAAAATTACGAACGTGGGTCTACCAACACACATAAAACCAAAATAAAATGGAGAAAAACATAAAACATAAGTTATAATAACATTATTAAGATGGATGGAAAAGGAAAAAACATACGAGACACTATAATTACCCCTAAAATGTTGAAGCAAAAAATAATTTAATCTGACAATAGGAATCTAAACTCAATATCGTATTATAAGATAAAAGAAAAAAATAAAATATATAATTCATCTATTCATTTTATACACTAGTAAATAATATTTTAGGTATTGTCCAAATTGTTAAAAGTTAGAGTCAAGTTAATGTTTAGCATTAATTATTAAATTATATTAATGTATAATTAATATATGTATACAATTATTCATACAAATGTATTAATTGAACATCCGATATAAAATGTATTACAATTTAGCAGATGTATATACATAACCATTAGTTATAAAACAATATATAAGCCAATGATTTTAAAATAAAATTACCACGATGAAACATGGAAAAGAAATTAAATGAGTACAATCGAAATTTGTAGTTAAATAAAACCAAAGAAAGACCGCGAAAAAGAAGAAATAAAATAGGTAATTACTAAATTCATTTTATACACTTAGAAATGATATTTTAGGCATTGATATATATATATATATACTAGCAGTTACCCGTGACTTCGTTCACATAACATTTAAAGAAGGAATAATTGATCAATCAAGCAAAAAATTTCGATGATGAAAAGCATATGTAATTATCTTTTTATCGCGAATTTATGGTAAAAAACTTCTGATAATCCCTATATGTTAATTTGTTTGCTGGTTAAAATTTTCCTTTCAGCGATTAATACTAATAGATAGAAACATTCTTGAATTCTTTTGTTCAGCCCTGTAGTTTTCCAAGTTCTTTTAATACACGAAAGTATCTTTCTAAAATTTAGTTCAAATAAAAATATTTCTTATTACTACCTAAATTACATTTTCAGAAATTATCATCCGAAGACAACCTTGAATCCAGTTCTTTGCGGGACCCTGTATATCATTTTATATATATACTACAAACATTTCTTAGTTTACTAAATGCAGTTCAAAATAAAAATGCATATTTTATTTAAAAACCACCTTTAAGTAAATTACGCTCATATTCAGTAACCTTTCCGAGATCTTTTGTGTAACCCTGTATATTTAAATTTAACTACTTATACTATTACCATTTATACTCTCCATTTAATATGCATACATTTAGCGAAACTTAAAAGCACATATCATAATTCAAAATGCTTTTCATCCATGCAACAGTCATCATCCATCATATACAGACTTCGAATAGAATATATAATATTTGAAATCTTTTGTGTGTCCCTGTAAATGCTATGCACTTCGTATTATGCAGGAAATAACTCACATTAAGCCTCAGCAACGTATATCAATTTGATTATACTTGAAATCGTTTACCATAATTAAAATATGTCGGAAACTGTTCCTCCCTTTATTCTTATGCAATGGAATTCTTTTGTGCAACCCTGTAAATGAATAATAAGTGTCCTTTCACTACATACTTTACAAAATGCATATTTTAGTGCACTTTGTAAATGCATATAAATTTGAATATGTTTCACAGGGTGTAACATCGTTAAATTTAATTAAAACGATTTTCCCCATAATGCCGTAATGTAAGGAAATTTTTTGACAATCCCTGTAAATAAACTAATCATGGTAGAAACTTTATTTTCAACAGGTATTCGTGCTAGGTAAACGTTAAGAACGTCCAAAAATTTCATGGAAATCGCAGTGTATTTACGAAAGTTAGAAAGCGACCAGGCAGACAGACAAACCGAAAACATAATAACTTTTCAACTTTGTTCGAAAGTGCTAAAAAATCGAGCCAAAAATATATTAATCAGTAGTTTTATTTTCCGCCTTTTCCCCACAAAAAATTTCTTCCATTGATAATTATGAGTTTTTAATAAAAATATTCATTTGTATGTAACTTATAACTTATTAATTAATATAAGTAAAAAATATTTCTGATTCATTTTAAATATGACGTCATTATTTATCTCGCTCTATTAGCTACTGATATTCATACCCCTTATATTTTTAACGACTGCTATAAAGTACCTGTTTTATTTAAACTATGACGTCACATTTTCATAAGTGAACCATTTCATTAAAAATATAATTCTTTTTCATTCTTTTTACTTTTAATTTATGTCGCCATATTTTACACAAAAATTCCCATTAACTAAACAAATATCCTTGTTAAATATATTATAAAAAATACACCTTTTATTTTTATTTCAAACATGACGTCATATTTATTTTCTTTTAAATTATTTTATTATAGTTTTTCGCGTGGAAGTTTTTTATTAAAAATTTATTGCCGCTGAAAAATTATTATTCCAATTTTTTTATTTTCTTGGCAACAGGAAAGGAAAATGGTTAAATTTTATCTGAAAAATGCCTATTGATTTTGTATGAAAAATAATTAAATTTTGAATTATTAAGGAAAATATTTGAATAAAATAAATAAAAATTAGCCTATGTTCATTCCACTCCTATAATCTATACATATGCAAAGATTCAAAGACATTAATCCATCCGTTTTGAAGCCAAGTTCATTCCAATTTTCGAACACACTTTCACATTTATAATATATATAAGGATGGGGGATTCTCAAAATAGGGGACAATTTATGTCCTTCAGCATACAAAAAAAATTGAGAGGTTTTCTGTCATGTTTTTATACTTAGATATGTTTGTCTTAATATTATTCATTATTTGCACTCAAGAATTACTCACTTTTTAGTTAAAAACACTTTAAAATAACAGAATAAATGTTCAAAATGTCATTAGCATGGATGTCCACAGCAGCTGTGCCTTGTATATACTAGCTTTTTCAAGAGTTAATATCATGTTAATAAAATAAAACAACTGTTATTCTTTCTTTAAGTTAATCAAGGAGAGGATTTATCCAATAAATTTCTTTTTAAAAATAAAATTATAGTATATAAAAAGAAAATTAAAGTTTGTCCTCCATATTCTGTTTTCAAAACAAGGTCATACTATAACAGCTGTTTATTAATCAAAATTTCATTTTCACATATGACAATACTTTGAAAATATAAAGTTTCTCCATGGCAACAAGTAGCCATTTTATTCCAGCCTGAAAACAGAAGCATGTATTGTATTTTAAGGATAGAAGTTGAATATTAGGCGAGTACATCAATTGTATGTCATTAGAATGGATAATAATTTTCATGTTTATTTTGTAGTTAAAATTTTTATTTTACTTATTTGCATAGAACTTTGGTGTTTTAAAAAGCCCCAGAAAGGACTATTGCATTGTGATTATATTATGGCTCATAATCTTATTTAAATTAAAATTTGTCATTAGCATGGACAAATATCAGTGTCATTAGCATGGTTTTTCTGTCCATGCTAAAGACTCCTATGTGCATAAATGTAACCAGTACTTATATTGTATCCTTTTTAAAGTTTAATTTTACATATAAATTTAGGTATTACATTTATTATCCCTAAAATATGCATTAAATCTGTCAGAAAATCACTAAGGCAGCTTCTTACACTGTTAGTGTCAGAATGTTGTTCATGTAAACAAAGTTTGCTATTTGGTAATGTTTTTATTCTCCTTATATGTATATATGTAAAAATGGAAACTATTTGTTGGAAAAGAAGGCTAATAAACGTAGAAAAAAAATATTTAAACAGGAAGAAAATAAAAATTTCTTAATATATTTATTCCATGCAATTTGTTTTGTCATTAGCATGGCTCAAAAAATACTAATTATTTTTTTTAAAGTTAATTTTTAAATATTTAGCTCTGCTGACTACATGTAAAGTATACCTAATACTATATTAACCACACATATTTTTTTCAGAAATTTTGCTAACAGTAATTTTTTTAAGATTTCATTTTTGAAATTGTCCCCTATTTTGAGAATCACCCATATATATACCGGGTGTCCAGTAAATGACTGACCCATTTTAAAATTAAAT
This sequence comes from Maratus speculifer, assembly GCA_964019185.1. Taxonomy (NCBI): domain Eukaryota; kingdom Metazoa; phylum Arthropoda; class Arachnida; order Araneae; family Salticidae; genus Maratus; species Maratus speculifer. Next base: position 95,122,791 of record OZ025295.1, read on the forward strand.
AACAAAAAAACGGTTTGAGATAAAAATGCGCGGTTTGCGGTTTTGTTATTAGAATATCAATAAATTTTTAATACGCACTTCCTTCATATAGTTCCAATTTCGGCCAAAAGATGGCGCTGGCGGCATCAGACTGCAGAAATACCGCCTGTTTTCTTGTTCTCAAGCTGATTATCTTTCCGGCTCATTTTCCCGAGTCGAATCTGAGTCGAAATGTTGAATCGACTCTCCACTCAACTGCAGAAATAGGATTTGTTGATTGAAACGAGATTTAAAATAACATTTAAGATTGAACTAGGCCTATTGTAACAACCTATGTTTATTGTAGCCTCCTCAGACAAATATCACGTGAAACTATAAAAACTAGTTTAAAATTACTGTAAAACATCTCCAACGGTGTATCAAATTATGAATAAATATTTATGACAAGAAAACATTTATTAAAGAAACGTAGAAATATTTTTTAAAATTCTAGAAAATTTTAAACTAATTTAAAGGACGTTCTTTAGTGTTTCAGAATTATCTTCGGAATAAGTTATTTTAACCGCTTAACTGATACGCTTTTTTATATGCAATAAAATGAAAATATAGGATAAACGCCGCTTTTTTAAAGCTAAAATAATCGTAATGTTTAATTTAAATATTTCTTCTATTAAATAGTATGAAATTGCATTTAAAATTTTTAGTAGTGTCAGAAAGCTTTAAGTGATGGAAGAAGCAAACTATAATTGCCGGTACGTTGTACGGGCAAATCAGTTAAAATTTTAAAACAATGGTATGCAAATAGCGTTACCAAGTCTCCTGTCTAAGAAAACTTATAAATTGGCACATTAATTTTTTTTAAATCTTACTATAAAGGAATCCGTCTACAACAAATCCTGTCTTAAACATAAAAATTTATTGATCCCGAAGTAGAAAGAAACCTACAAAACTACCTGCTAAGGGAAAAACCTGCCTAAAACAAAATATTCTTAATTTTTCCGAAAACCGAATTCATCCCTACTTTATATTCATATTTTTTCATTTAACGTATCCAAAAATTTTATTACGAAAGACGTGAGAGATTTTAAGATGTCTTTTGCACACACCTCGCCTCCCCCCACCCACCCACGACAGGAAACGTATCTACGCTAAAATGGACGGATATTTAAAAAGAAAAAAGAAAGACGTATCTTTTTTTTTTATAGCCTGTAAGTCATCTCTCTTCAAAACTTCATTACAAAAAGCATCATAGAACCTGAAGTATATTTTTGCCCCCCCCCATATAGGAGGGAAATATGTAGTCTCGTTATTTTCCCCCGGTATGAGGAAAAGAAATAGAATAAAACATTCTGAAAATATCTACTGTATCTGATTTGAAATAAGAAGTATTTTAAAAATATGATTTTTTATCTTTTTAAAATTATGTATAAAAAGATACCAATGTTCAATTTATTTTTCCAATATTTATATTTATAAAATTTAAGTAAAATAAGTAGACATTCAGTTTTATCTAAAATATCTATGACCTCACCAGTGGGTGATAAGTTCTGACGTTTCAACTGGCGTTTAAATCAGCATTGTAATAACCTCTTCTATTTACAGTGTAGATGACGCAAATCCATCAAAATTTAAACTTGACATTCTGCTAAGAGCATCAATTTGATGTTTATTGCTTTTTTTACTGTTATTCGGTATTGCATTACACAAATATAGGTTCAAAAGTTGTAATCTAGGCTTTTAAAACCGATTCGTATTTCAACCCATCGAATCCAACAGAAGAAAAATGTAGAATCGGGAGATAGTAAATGAAAGAAAGGATCGGGACAGTGGATACTGCATTGGCTTCTGAAATGTTTTCAACAGATTTTGCCTCATGCAATATTTAAAAAAAACTAGAAGAAAAAGAAACGAAACTTTATTTCAGTAAAATGTTTTCGTAAAAATGTTTTGCCATAAAATTGCCAATAGATATTTTAGTTTGGTTTGGTTTATTTAATGTCGTCCGATTATGTACACGTGGGATACAGGTCAGAAAGAGGTGGGATGCCCTGCGTGGGTGTCTTTCTAAGGGCACCTAACCCGTATTTACACAAGAAAATCCAAGGTTCGAAGAAAACCACGGAAAATTCCGAATGGTTATGCCGACAGACGCGATTGGGTTCGAACCCAGCACTGCCGTCTACCAGTTGAGACGTCAGAATCTATCATCCACTGGTGGATATTTTAACTAAAACTGAATGTGTACTTATTTTAGTTCAATTTTATAAATATTAATATTGAAAAATAAATTGAACATTTTTTTTAATACATAATTTAAAAAAGATAATAAATCATATTTACATAAATATATTTTTATATATACGTAATAAGAGTATCAGTTAAGCGGTTAAAATGACATATTCCGAAGAGAATTTTGAAACACTAAAGAACATCCTTTAAATTAATTTAAATTTTTCTAGAATTGTTTAAAATATTTCTAGAATTCTTTAACAAACGTTTGCTTGTCATAAATATTTATTCATAGATTGACACATCTTTGGAGATGTTTTACAGTAATTTTAAACTAGTTTTTGTAGTTCCTCCGTGATATTTGTTTGAAGAGGCTACAATAGACATAGATTGTTACAATAGACCCAGTTCAATTTTAAATGTTATTTTAAATCTCGTTCCAATCAACAAACGCTATTTCTGCAGTTGAGTGGGAGTGGATTCAACATTTCGACTCAGATTCGACTCGGGAAAATGAGCCGGAAAGATCATCAGCTTCAGAGTAAGAAAACAGGCGGTATTTCTGCAGTCTGATGTCGCCAGCGCCATCCGAAATTAGAACTATTTGAAGGAAGTGCGTATTAAAAATTTATTGATATTTTAATAACAATACCGCAAACCGCGCATTTTTATCTCAAACCGTTTTTTGTTTGTTTGTTTGTTATTTAATTTTAAAATGGGTCAGTCATTTACTGGACACCCGGTATATATATGTATGTATGTGTGTATATGTATATAGCCATTAATTGTAATGCAATATATTGACCATTGAATTTAATATTAAATTACCACATTGAAACATGGGAAAAAAATTAAAATGAATACAATCGAAATTTCTAGAACCAAAGAAGAATCGTCAGGCTTACAAACACTTTGGAACTACCAATAAAATGTGTGATTTCATCTTCGTATTAGCCATAAAAATGCAAAATAATATGACTACGATTGGAGCTACGATTGGAGCTACCACACATAATTAAGTGGTTAAAAGATTTCCTATTAGAGTAAATGAAAAACCTTTTATGGTTGCAGATAACTTATAATAAAATCTTCACATATTAAAATTTCATTTGAGTAAAAATAATTAATTTATACTTATTAAGTAAATGTATTGTTCTGAGAATTTGTTTGTCATTTTCAATAAATATGCTTAATTATCGTCTTTTCAAGTAGAATTTTATGTGAAGATAGTTCATAAAACAATTATCTTTTGAAACTAAATGGAGGTTTAATTAAAACAGAATAGATATATTAAATAAAGATACTCAAAATGCAAAAATTAAAGTAATTGAAATTCTATTGTTATAACTGCTATTTTGTGTGTTATTTAGAGATTCTTAGAAGCATAATTTTGTCAAATAAAATGCAGAAATAACAAAATTATATACTGTTGTTAATAGATTTATCGATTTTCTTCTGTTTTTTTTTTTTTTAATTTTTTCTTGATATCTGTCTTGAAAAATTACATTAAGATTTGTGTTGTTAAAAACAGGTTCACCTAAATTATCGAATAAAAAAATTAATTTGAGATGCATTTTTAAATAAAGTAAAGTGTTTTTAACATTAACGTAAAACTAAAATTTACTTTGTAAATAATTCTTATTGTAAATTTTCAAATTGAAATGAAAATTCATATAATGCGAATACTATTGTACATTATAAGACATTTGAATTAGAAATTGACATTCTTAGAATTATTTTTTAAACATTTGCAATTAATTCTTAAGTCAATTAGTGTTTTTTTCTATTTAATTTACCTAATTTTTCATTGCTGGTGAAGTTTTTATTGTTGTTTTGATTACATTTCATTGGAATTAGTGTAAAATTTACCCAAATATTTTTTTTATGTGTTAAACAGTCATCTCTTCTTAGTAATCTGAATTTTCTAACTGCTGTTTTTATGCTACATAATAGAGTTTACCAATATTGGTTTATGTAGAAGATTTTTCCAGTGACACAAATAGAGAAGTAGGACACATCTAGTGTAGTACGGTCGGTTTAAATGTAACTCGAAAACGCCATTTATTAAATTATAATTTAAAATTAAAACTACACGTTATTTACTTTCTAAGATCTGTTAAATTCAAATCAATATAACTATGTAAATTTATACTTATATCTTTATATAAAAGTCTGTATTTAAAAGTTTGTTAGAATTTGCAGATTTGAAAAATATGCATCATTTAAACATGTTACACGATGTTATTAATTAATAATTTTTACCTGCTTTCGGATTACATCAAATAATTGTGTTTTTCTGTTATCAATTCCTCATTGTATACTATTGGTCGCAGAAAATATCTTGTTTTTTGAATGAACATTTTTGGTCCTTTAGTAGAGTTATAATGCTGTATGTAATGAAATATAAACATAATTCATTATGCATGTAATTTATATTATTTTAAAATAAATGATATACTAGTATATAAAGAAAATACTGTGGCGAAATACTCATGAAATTTAGTAAGTAGTTTATAAACCGATATGAGAGGACGTAAATTACTTATATGTTATTTCCAAATATACCATTATGTGGCAGCAATATCAAAGTATAAGATTCTAATTTCTAACTAATGCGACAACAGTTGTACAAGATGAACAGTGACATTCGAAAATTGTTGATAAAAAACGAAGACAAGGTACCGTCAAAATTGCATCAGAAAAAACAGTGCGAAGGCTTAAATAAGTGGTTAGAATTGGCAAGAGAACAACTATATACAGAAGGCAATAATAGGGTTCTCATATAGTTTAGCCTGAAGCCAACTGTAGCAGATATTGAATGTGAAATGCATAGATGGCTGAAAAAACAATGAAAAGATTTAAGCAGTAAGTATTGGAAAATTCATGAAGAGATGGGACAAATATATCAATGTACTACCTCTGGCAATAAAGTTCGGTGAATGAATTCAGAACGACGATCTGGCAACACTGGGGAAATAAAACGCTGCACCTGCATAGAGGCAAGTGTAGATCATCTTCCCCCACTGTGATGTAGAATCACATATAGTTTTCTTAAATTTTACATTTTTCTAAATTACCGTTAAAACTAATCTTTAATTAAATGTCCATTTTATCTTAACGTTTATTTTCGATTCCACAATAACTTTCCGTTCAAAAGAAAAGAAAGAAAAACATCTAGCATATGCCTTATTACTGAAAAACGGCTATCAGATAAAGAGAATTCATTAAGATGCGTATTTCACCCTTGCTGGAAACAAATAAAAAAAGAATAAAGTTCGAATGTGTTTGCGGTCAGTGAAATTTCATTTTCCTCTCTGGGTAATTTTAAGTATAACTTATTCGTTGCATATGAGTCTTTTCATGTAGATAATGGTTGTTATGTCTTTTGAGAACATTTTCCCAAAATATTCTCCTAACGTACGAATTGGCAGACGGATTCCTTTTTGGCGTATTTTTTAGGACTGCTGTTTTCTGGTTGCCCTGCTATTAAATTCAAAATCCTATTATTGTTTAAGCGTAACAGACAATTTTGCGGAGATGATATCAGTCATTTTTCATATGCTTAATGTCGCCAATTGTGTGATGCCAATGTGTGAATTTTTCAGTGAGGAATTAATTGCCTCCCTCTCGCTTCATGAACTCAGTCATGTGAAGACTGTTTTCTTAAAAAAATGCGTTCAGGCACCATCCCTAACTTTTCTGTATGAAACCCTTAAATTTTGAAGTTTACTGCAAATAAATAATTTTTCGTAAAGAGCATTTATTGTCTTAAGCGATCATAGCCTATAACTAGCGAATGCATTTTTAAAAAGAACCTGTCAACACACTTTAAATTACAGATCTACAATATATAAATTTATGGTGCCTAACACCAGGCATTCGCAATTTTTTTTAACGTCAAGGGATGGTGCCTGCTTTTAGTTGCCTGCTTCGATTTGCTTGAAAGTTTAGTTTCTGGACTATTTATTAGCACTTATCTGGACTATATCTGGACTATTATCTGGACTATTTATCTACCTGAGTAGTATGACATTATCTTATTCATTGGCTGATTACAAGATTTTTGAAAGCCTATTTCCCCGACAGATGACTATCTATTACGTTTGCGGAATATAGAGTATTAGATACTACGAGTGTTCTTAGTTCATAGACTATCGTTTACGGTGCCTATAGAATGCGGACTGTCGCTGCCGGATTTTTCCCTGATGGATCGCATTGGAGTTCTTTCCCGGCGCCGAACCATTATTCATGTTCGATGCGGCTGATTTTTCTGATCGAAGAATTTCACGAGGCTCAGCGTAAACAACTCCCGCTCGTTAACGCCTGGTCCTGCCGATGTAGGCTTAAAAATCTGCGGTAGATTGTGGTGACTCATACTTCATCTCCGTTCAACTCGCAGCCTTACTTTCGGCAATATAGTGCATTTTATTTCTACTTTGTGTACTTCAGTAGTTTTTGTTTACTTCAGAGATGGATCGTGCGCAGTGTGCTCAGTGCTACAGATTTTCGTGTTTGATCTGCAATTTAATCTACATTCATAGATTAGGTGTTTTTGCGCTGGATTTTGTGTGTCTTCGATTGCCAACGTGCATATATTACATTTCTTGAAAATTTAAAAAAAAAGGAATTGTCGAAATCTATTATGAAAAGAAGTAAAAAAATTAGCGCACTCGTGAGAATGCTGCCAAATTAAAACAATGGAGTGATTAAAAAAAAAAGATAGTGAAGAAAATAAATAAACATCTGCGGTATAAAATGTGAGTACGAGAAAATATATGCATTTTATATTTTATGATTTTAATGCTCAATCTCTATTTTAATTACATGACTTTTTTGTTAGTATTTTAGAATAATATGATGAGTGATTTTATTTCAATTATTGTTTATTATGCATTGTTTTCTCATGCTCATATTTATTTTTGTAAATAATATTAGTTAGAAGTTTTCTTAGATTACGTCGAAATATTTCATAGTTTTACAAATGCTATTTAAGAAATAAGACGCCAAATATGAGAACATGATAAAAAGGATATTTTTCATATAACTAAGTATCTATCAACTGTGCACTCTTACTGAAATTTCATTCAAAGTATTAAGACAATCTTAAAAAAAAAAAAAAGAATTCAGAATATTGACTTCATAAATCGTATTTTTTTTTTTGGATGATTGTGCTAAAGAAAAAAATCTATTATTTTACTTATTTTCTTTAAATATTACATTTTTATTTACTTTGCAATGCGATTCTTTTTGAACTATTACAATCTGACATTCATATGTATACATTTACAGTTTTATATATTTCTTTACCGGATTTTATAAGATGATTAAAAAAAAAAAAAAGAGGTTAATGGTAAGTTAATGGTGCATCTAAAACATTCATGTTTCCAGATAAATAAGAGAGAATGTTTTTGTGTCAGACTATTATTTTTGCATGTTAGGAAAGTTAAAAAAAAAAAAGTATGAAGAAAGATAAATATGAATACTTGTAATAAATAAAGATGTATGCACCTCTCTAGATATTTGACACTGCCTTCATCTTGAGATACATAAAATTGTATCATTTCAATTATATTTTATTATGCTTTGAAAATTCCATAATCAAAGGGTAAGTTATGTTTTACTGTGTTTCTATTGAGTATTATTTACAGATAATACATTATTTTTATATTTGTACTTAAAAGTATTTACCATTTTTCTTTATTGCATAATTGAATATATGTAATCAATATCTTTAAAGCAGCATTTTCTATTAATTATATCCATTTAAGTAGAGCTATTTCTTGCAACTAAATATTAAGGAATTTTGTTTCTTTATTCTGAGTATATAAAGAATACAACTGTTTTATAACATATAATATTTAAACTTACTACACGCATGATTATTCTTCATCAGTAATTATAACATTATAAGAACTTTCATTTTAAAGGTTATTTCATAAAAATATATCTAGGTAATTTTCTTGAAATAACATAGTATTTCTTAGACATTTATTTGATACAAAATGGTACAAATGGTACTAACAACTTTATTTTTATTAATCAATGTGTGTATTTGTTTTATTATATAGGTGTGTCTTTTAGATATTTGTGTATAGATATCTTATTTTTAATGTTCATAACATATAAAGTTCATTAAGTGGTATATTACGACATACCATTATAAAAATATTTTATGTGTTGCCATGTTGACAAATTTGGAAATATAATGAAGAAGGGGAGAAGCTTAAATTTGTTTTCACTTATGGTAAACTTTTCACTTGTTTTTACTAAACTTTAAATAGTTGACAGCAATTAGACATTGAATAATTTACATTTTAAAATATTCTCGCAAATATAATATGTTTTTAGGTTTGGAGATCTTATGTGTAAAATATAATATTTTCTTTAATTAAATTATCTCAACCTGTCACAAGCTTTTCTCTTAACTTTTTAATGCCTGCTCGAGTCATCAATATTATTATTAATAATAACAGAAAGAGAGATTTTATTTATTTCATTAAGGCAGTTAAAACATATATCGTACTCGTATACATTTTAAATCAATTGTATGTCGTGTTGTTGCATACCAGCACACATTAGTACATGTGAAATCTCAATATTTTTAAAATTCAGTTAATATTTTTATTTTTGTTTCTAATATTTAGTGACTGTTTTCGATAGATTTCTTCTTGCATTGTGTTATTTTCTAGAGGTAGCACAATGCCAAGAATGTTTTTTCCTGAGGGGTTTCTTTTCCTTTTGGGGGTAAGATGGCCACTTACCTACAAAAAGGGAGAGAATGTTTGTCTTCATTTACAAAATTCATTAATTCATTTTTTAAAATTTACTATTATTCGACACTTTGCTAAATTCTCACCGTTTTTTCATGTGCAGAATATTTTTAATTTTTTATTTATTTAGGCATGTCATTACTGAAGTGTGGTCTCGCGCGACCTCGCGGTTTTCAAATTAATTCGTTAGAATATATTTCACAGAGATTTCCTTTTTCTTGCAACTCTTGTACATATTTGTTGTGGTTTCATATTCAACCTGGATTTACATGCATACACTTACTTACACTTCATTCTCACAAAATTATTTTTGGTTATGGTTCAAAGATATCACTCGCCTTGGTTGAATTCAGTCATAATTTTTATGTACTTCTGCAATATTTTTTCTACATACTGTGTCATGATCACATTCCTTTTATTTTACTCTGCAGACAAAAAAACTATTTTGTTTTACATAATTTTACACTCATTCATGCTGGTTGGTTTACTGTTAGGAACAGGCATTTTTCCTCTTTTGAAGTTTAAATTGTTATAAATACACATTGTTTACATCTTCAATTATTTTAAACACGTCATATAATGTATTAGTTCCTGGTACACATAAGAATTTTGCTCATAGAAAAAACACAAGAGTTCATCGCACATTCTTTGTTCATTGATATTACACTAGTTCATCGCTTTACTTTCCATTCTTGTTGTACATGGGGAACTAGTTACATTCATTTTTTTAAACAAAAAAATCGCTTTCTTCCTGGTCATTTTAGTTCGCCGAATAAACAACTTAGTTCATAGCATATTTACATGATTAATTATAGAAATTCTACACAGTAGTTCATCGATTTTTTTTTTCCACTTTGGTTCATAGAATATTTACACGTTTAGTTATGAAATTTTACACGTTAGTTCATCGATGTTTTTCACATTAGTTCATAGAGATTTTATACATGTGTTCAGTCATGTCGTACGTTGTAGTTCATAGAGATGTACACTTTAGTTCGTTGAAGTTTTATATTATTATTCATAGATTGTTTACACATTAGTTCAATGAAAATACACATCTTTGTTCATAGAATATGTAACACATTACTTCTTAGAAAGTAAACCAAATTTTAATGTACATTATCTTTAAGATATAATTTGGAACCTCTTTTTAATTATTTTTGTTAGATAAAACAGTAGTTTTTTTAATGTATTTTTTCTAAAAATCCATACAACACTCAGGAAACTGCCAGCACATACGTTAAGGATTTTAATATAGGAAATAAATTATAATATGTACATGCCTTTCCACATACATTTTTCTTTACTGATAAAATTTGACTGATTGGACGCGGATGGTGACTCGATGCTAATTATATCATTTCACAAAATGATTCTTCTCAAAATAGTATAATATATCTTTAAAATTGGACATGTTTCTGATACAATATTATTTTGGTTCTTGTCACTAGTTAGATATACTTTTATCTTTAAAAGTATATATGCTAGAACAGGTATGACCATTACATCATTTGTACTTTCCTCTATTTTAAATGACACTTTAAATTTTCACACATTTAAGCTTTTAGAAATACATGCACTTACTGCAGTTTGTTTAGATCATCATGTACACACAAAAATATTGTAAGCATTTTTATTATTTTACAATAATCACAATTGTTTTGGCATGACTTTTAGCTATACCTTAAACATCAAGAGTATTTAAATCGAGGAAGTTAAATACTTTTACAGTTTTAATAGTACATATTTGTCACATTTGATATTCCGGTAATATTTTGTGCCTATACACTTAATTTTTAACCTTTTGCTAACCATAGTATTCGACAGTTTTTTTTTCACTTCACACATAAATCATAGTTAAAACACGTAGTTCACTGTAGCTGGTTTAGAGTTTAACCAGAGTTTCTTTTTACATAACACATGTAGTTCATTGAGACAAGTTAACCCTTATTCATTGAGTTGTTTAATGATTGTTAATTCATTAATTACGTAATTGAATGTCACTCATTGGTAGGTGTTTTTGGGTTCTTGTACACATACTGTCTGTTTCTTACGTTAGCAAAAAAAAAAAAAAAAAAAAAAAAAAAAAAAAAAAAAAAAAAAACCTAATTTGTTTTTCTACACAATCGCGAGAGCGTTGCTTGGCATGCGGCAATGGTATTTACAATGGTATTTTATTTTACAAAGGTTTTACAATGTTACTTTTGCGGCATGCTACGCGGATGAGCTTGTGGTCTGTGGATAACAATTTTGTGGGATTTCACCTTTCTTATTTTTCCCTCATCAATGGCATTCCTTGTGGTCCAAGACATTTCACGTGAATATATATATATTTATTGTTCACGAATTTTCTTATAGGTAATGCACAGGTTTTCATTTTTTTTATTACATACATGCAGCCTTCTCCTGGTTTATACCAGTTAATTATTTAGCACATTTAATTGAGGCTGAGTTCACACACACACGCAATTTTTCTCTTCTGTATTACCTGTTGTACAATTCACTTAAAATTTCATTTTTTCTCATACATTTTTACATTTAAAAGATTACATGATGGAATAACTCAATTTTTTTTACACAAGTAAAGGCTTATTAAATCACAGTTTTATTTAAACTACATTTACATTAAGACAGGGGAATACAGTTGTCACATGGAATTAAATGGCTTATGACAGTGTTTGAGGTATTTTTTTTATATCCTGATTTTCTACAGTTTTTTATTATTGTCTTCTTTACCTTATATCTATCTCATGAATATACATTTGTTTAATATTCATGTTGAGAGATAAAAAAAAAAAATCTTTAAAAAAAAAGAAAGAAGCTTAAAACACATACTTTCGTTCATTATTATGGGTATTATTTCTGGATTCTTAATTATTTACATTATTTTTGTTTATCTGTGTGTTATATTATGTCTTTTATTGCATTATATTACTCGAGTATCTTATTTTATTTTATTATAATATTGATCAATATATATATTTAATGTTTATTATTGAAAACATTTTGAAACTTACAGCCAGCTGGTAAGTGACTTGTTTATTTAGGCCTAATGTATTGTTATTTTGTATGTGCACATTTCTGATACAGGTCATCGTCTAAATAAGATGAATTGAAGAGTGATCACAAATTTTATTAATGAAGCTGCAGCTGTTTCTAAATAGAAACAATATATGATGTCATTTGTGTGACAAAATTTATGGTACCAATATATTATATCATGATATATGTACTTTTGGGATGGTTGCCTGCTTAGAGAAAAGTTCAATTGCTGTTTACTTTATGTAGTAAAGGTTTGGTTTGTTTTCATGAACATTTTACACATTATTACTTGTAAGAGCATATGAAAATTGATTTTTCTCCCTTCATGTACATTTATAGATTTTTTTTTTCGCCTGTGAAAGGGGTGATATATGTGATGTAGAATCACATATAGTTTTCTTAAATTTTACATTTTTCTAAATTACCGTTAAAACTAATCTTTAATTAAATGTCCATTTTATCTTAACGTTTATTTTCGATTCCACAATAACTTTCCGTTCAAAAGAAAAGAAAGAAAAACATCTAGCATCTGCCTTATTACTGAAAAACGGCTATCAGATAAAGAGAATTCATTAAGATGCGTATTTCACCCTTGCTGGAAACAAATAAAAAAAGAATAAAGTTCGAATGTGTTTGCGGTCAGTGAAATTTCATTTTCCTCTCTGGGTAATTTTAAGTATAACTTATTCGTTGCATATGAGTCGTTTCATGTAGATAATGGTTGTTATGTCTTTTGAGAACATTTTCCCAAAATATGCTCCTAACGTACGAATTGGCAGGCGGATTCCTTTTTGGCGTATTTTTTAGGACTGCTGTTTTCTGGTTGCCCTGCTATTAAATTCAAAATCCTATTATTGTTTAAGCGTAACAGACAATTTTGCGGAGATGATATCAGTCATTTTTCATATGCTTAATGTCGCCAATTGTGTGATGCCAATGTGTGAATTTTTCAGTGAGGAATTAATTGCCTCAGATCTACAATATACCCACCGTTGTTCAGTTGAGCGTCGTTTATGTTCTATGTAAGAATTGTTTTACTAATTGCTTGTTCGGTGTGTTGGTTCTTAACTGAGAACAGGAAAATGAACGAATAAAAGTTTAAGTTAATAATTAAAGTTTGGTTTTAAGCTTTGCAAGACACCAAAAGAAATTTATGAGGTATCGTGCAAATTGAACACCTACCATACCAGCCAGATCTCAATCCTCCAGAATGCTTCCTATTTTCACGACTCAAACTCTCTTTGAAAATCATGTGACCATATTGCTGACATCCAACGAAACGTGACGAAGCTTTTGAACTTCATCCCAAAAGAAGACTTCTTGCGTATTTCCAGGATATGTATAGTAGATCTCAGCGGTGTATAGCTATAGGAAATGAGTATTTTGAAGGATGGTATGGTAACTTTTGCTAATATTTCATCTACATTAATGCTACAGGACTATCCACCAAACTTTATTGTCAGAGGTAGTATGTTGTGGTTAAAATGGAGATAGAACATGATTTTCAAATATGTATGTTGTTAACCCTACTTTTTAACTGAAATTTATATACTATTTACAGACTTATTGCTCCCGTATTATTTAATAATAAAGAGATATAATTAAAGACTTACTATTTATATCATGATTATAAATAAGTTGCATTTACAATTATTAGAATTAACAAAGGCGATACTAAATATAGATTTTCAGATACGTAAAACAGAAATATTAAGCACAATTTACTACGAACAAAAATTCATTAGAAATTTCACACTTAAACACGAGATATAGGTAAAAACATCTTGCAGAAAATAACTAATTCAAAAAATAAAATAATTAAATAAAACTCTTTGTAATTTGTTTAAAGTTAAATCATTTGTATTCTGTTGTAGAAAATTCAAATAATAATGGATGATAGCATGTATAAATGAATCTAATCAAAGTTGGAGCAATAAAAACAAATAACTAGGTAGAAGGAAAATGTTTCATAATGAAACGAAAATATATTTCAAAGGAGTATGCAGCTACTGCCTAATTAATAAGATCCAAAATTTCAAAGGGTTTGTAAATCGTTCTATGCTTGGAAATTTTCGTGCTTAATTAGTAAGCAGAAAAAATGTGTATGTATCAAATTTATTTTGATTTAAAATAAATTGTTTCAATACATTTTAATTTTTTAACCTTTCTGCTAGGTTTCATTATAAACTTCAAGTATTTTTATAAGTGCGTATGCTTTAAGATAAGTATAAATAATTTTAAGAAAGTGTCGTGAAAAACACTTGGTTATAATTATAATGATTGTCTACATATATGTTATTCTTTTATCTGCTAACTGCATTTTTTTTATTACTTAATGTTTTTCACTTACTTTTCATCACAAAATGAAATTTAAAAGCATATTTTCAGACCGTATGATTATATATTTCTATACTTTTGTATGTATCAATTAGAGTCTATTATAAAAATTATTATTCTGTTGATTGTTATTTTTTATTGAACGTTTCCCTTTAATAATATAAAGAAATAATATAAATAATCTTTTTTCTAGATATTATCATTTAATGTATTGTACAAAATTGCTAGAATGAATATTTATCCATTAAAAGACTATAACAAACTTCCCTTTTCATAAAAATATTTAATAAGAAATATAATCATTAAAAGTCGTATATAATGATATTTTATTTTAAATGATAATAATTGGCTACAGCATTTCATTATTATATATATTTTATTCTTTAAGAAAATTCTATTATATTAAAATAATTACACATTTCTATATACTACTACATAATGTATTTTACAGAATAGCTTGATTATATTTCTGCTTACATTGAAAATTAATATTATGCAACGTGTGACGTACGTACATATGTATTATACAACATAATTACGTATATATATATATATGTGTGTGTGTTACATTGTAAATGTTATAAACATAATTTACTTTACATACATCCTTATTAACAAATTAAAATACATGCTTTCTTTTACTTTTCAGTCCATTTACATATTGTATTTGTAAAATACGCGAAAAACATTGAAAACTAATTAAAATTAATTAACAATACAACGTTAACAACATTGTATTTACTCAATTAAATAAAATAATTAATTTACAAAAATACATGTAATTGATCTTGTTATTTATTTTTAGTACTTTATAGGAGTGATAAATGAAATTTATTCGTTTTCATGAACAACATTGTATTGTTACCTAAGAATGTGTATTCTGCATTTTTATCAATAAAATAACATAAAAATTGCTGTATCATGTGATCTTTTATATGTCATTTTGCTTAAGATTTCATGATTTTTTTAAAGAGTGTTTGCCATATATTTGGGCTATTGTACGACAGGGCATTGTTACATACTTGAATATTTTTAAATAGGATTTCTATGACTTCTTTGCTAGTGGATGTGTAGTAATTGGATGTTGGGTATTTAAATTTTGCATAATTAAAATCGATTGCGATATTCCGATTAGAACTTAAATCATGGAGAGTTAGTTGCCAATTGACATTAAAATTTTATACCTATACCGGTAGGCCGAGCTGGCATGGAATTTGTTTTAATTATCCCAAACCATGGAAGTGCAATTGATAAATATAATCATTTAAAAGAGTTAACTGTTGTGTTTTTATGATTTTGGGTAAAGTTTTAAGATATTATATAAATGCAGATTTTTATGAATTTTTTTATTACTTGTATCAATATTCCCATATATTTTTCAGTAAGTTTCTAGAGTCAAATAATAGAATACTGTTTCTTTTGAATTGCAGTTTTATAAACAACATTTTCTTTTAGCATCTAAAATATTGAAAGAAACAAATAGAAAAATGGCCTCCCGGCCAGTCACGGGAGGAAGAGGTAGCATTCATTTTCTATATTTTATTTTTAAAAAATCAAGTTATGTTAATCGAATATATGAAGCTCAAATTAGTAGAACTCAATTGCATAATATTCATTTCTAGTTTTTAAAACATTGAATATGAATGTTGATTTCGTGAAATTTGTCAGGTTGATATAAGCTGGTTTTATTTAAAGTGACTTATATTTGGTCAACAAATTTAGAGACATCTTGAAGTCTGTGCCATTTTAAAACAACACGATAAGTGAAACTAACTAATGAATTTGATCAAGATTTCGGTAATTCCTGTGCACATTCTCATTCACATCGAAATCGATTGATTTATACGAGTGTTATGGCAGGCAAATGTATTTTTCAATGTGTCACCCACATTAGAAATTTAAACTGCTGTATCTCAGCAATTTTTTATGATATCGAAAAAAAAGCTCCAAAATATTTGTAACAAGGTCAGGCATATAAAAAGAGCATATTTTATGAATATATTTTAAATTTCTATATTTTTGTACGTCCTTTTACATTTAAAATAGAAAATATGGCCGCCATTTTGAAAGAAGATGGCACATGAAGTTGGCCAAGGACCTCGGTCAAGACATGGGTATGTACTATGTACACCAAATTACATCCGCATGGGTTCATAAATACGGATGTTATCGTATAACAAAAATTAGATAGCTTGAAAATGTCAGAGCCATACTAGAAATTCAAAAAAAAAAAAAAAATCAAAACTAGAAGTTCAAAACTCAGCCATTTTTTTAAATACATGCAAAATAAAAATACTCTAGAACTTTGTATCAGGGACAAATACATACAAGATGAATCTTTTTTTTCTAATTTTTGTCTACCTAGATTTAAATTTAAAAATTTTAAAAAGAAATAGCCGCGACTTTGAAATAAGGGCGTGGATGAAGCTGGCTAATGATCCTATGTCGAGACATTGGTATGTACTATGTACATATCAAGTTACATACATACCGGTGCAAATATATGTTATGTATACTTGTGTAATATCACGTAACAAAATTTAGAGCACTTCAAAATACCTAATCGCTATCGTTATGTCTAATGCATATCGCTGAAGAGGTTGCAGCTTGTTTCTTTAATATTTTTCTTGTTGAATTTTTAAATTTCAAGAAGTTTTTGTTTTATTTTGTGAGTGTGTGTGTGATAGTTCAGACTAAATAAATTCTATTGATGATATATGTATATATATATAAGTTCCATTAGTAATACATAGATTAATACTGTGAGAGTATCAAATTAAGTTTTGAATATATTAACAAGGGTATCATATTTATAAAATATAATAAATAATATTCATTATGTCTGACATCCCGATTTTCCATTTTTTAGGTAGCATTCATTACAAAAAGCAAAAAAACCGCCTATTGCAGTCATCTACAAAAGCTATTAACTTGTACAACATTTAAAATTCATATATATATCTATCTTTAAATAAATATATGAATTGTAAATTATGTAGAAGCAAATACTTTTTTTAGAACGATAAAGATTAAAACATTCTATAATTTTCTTTATTATTCTGCTTTTAGGTAAAAAAAGCCACTGTGAATACATGCATTTTTTAAAAATCATATTAATTTAGCAATTCAATTTAAATTTAATCATGGATTTCTTATATTGGAATATTTTAAGAATAACTCAAAATTTTCATTTCAAGTGCATTAGTTTTTTTTAATTATTATTTAACTATCTATCGATAATAAAACGACCTTGAGGATTGATTGGATAGATATAATTGAAATCTTTGGGAGATAAATGTTTTTATGAACAGGAATTTTCTCATTATTGCATTAATAATTTTCTTTCTTTTTAATAAATAAAATGTTATTATCGTTATTCTTTTGGAAATCATTTCTTTCACCTTTCTTTCTTAGATACAAATTGCATTAACTATATAGAAGGTGTTAAAATGTTTTTGTAACAAAAAAAGCAATATGAAAATTGTTAAGTAAAAGTTCATCGTATCACTTAACCCTTTATCTACCGACGGTACTTATAAGTACCATTAAAATTACTTATTATAAAATCATTTTAATACGTCAATTAGTTGTAATACTGCTTAGAATGAGTTACAGATATATTACTTTATTTTGTTCCAAAAGCATTATTAGTTGCAGAAAACAAAAATATTTCTTAAATGATGATTTCTTTTAGATTTGCATCTTTTCAGCTTTCTTGGCACTGAGATAGGGCGATGGGGATTTTTCAATTCAAAAATATTCGATATTTATATTGTAAGAACATCATGTTTGTACATTTTATAATTCTACAAAATACTAAGAAACCAATTTGAAATTAAAGATTTGAGTGGGGTTATAAATATTGCTCAAAATCCCTGTAAATTCAAATTTAATTAATCCTTCTAAATCCCTTAAAACTTCTAAAATCCTTCAAAAATATTTTAAATGATTATGTAAATCTTTTAATTTAGTTGAAACAATTTACGTAAAATGTTCTAGAATGTTAATTTTCATGAATTCATAATTTGGTAGATAAAAAGTTAAAGGCACATGGGATATAAAATGATTAAAATTTTTGCTTTCTTCTATCTGCAATAGAAAAAAGTATTGTAATAAAAAAAAATTTCGACTTCCGGTTTCTAGCGAATTCACATGTTTTAGGGGTCAGAGATTTTTTAAAAATAAATTACAAAATGTCTGTCTATTCTTGTGTGTGTCTGCGTGTTCGTTATGTCTCCATTGTACCGATAAAAAGTGCATGAAGGTATGCTTAGAATTGAACCAATTTTTTTGTGTATGTTTTTGGCAGTGGCAAACATGTTCTCCTTCAGTTTTGAAATATTCCACCGAAAGAGGGCGCTGTAATAGCAAATTATGTGCCATTTTCAATATTGTTTAATCAAAAAATGTATGAAATTATGGATAGAATTGAACCAAATGTCTTGTGTAAGTGTTTCTCTATGGCTAGTAGGTAGATTTGAAAAAAAATCCGCAGGAATGTTTTTTTGTAATAGCAATTTTTTGTTAGATTCTTCACATTGTGCCACCGAATTGTGCTTGAGGTTATGCATAGATTTGAACCAAATGTTTTGTGTAAGAGTTTGGTTGTAGTCAGCAGGCCCTTTTTGAATTTGAAAAACATCCGCTAGAAGGGGGCAGTATAATCGCGATGTCTGTGCCGTTTTTATTACTGTACCATCAAAAAATGTATGATGTTAAGCATAGAACTGAAATTGAATTTTTTAAATGATTATTTTTGGGTATGGCAAGCAGATTCTGCCTGAGTATAAAAAATATCTCCCTATCGTTGTATTGTCGACTTGTGCTGAAGTGATATTTCTCGTCCTTCTTATCCGGCTATTTGTAAAGAACTGGTGGTAACAGAATAAGAAAAAATTATTGATTTTAATAAATATCATGTCCACATTAACTCGTTTTTGCTCCAATTAATTGACTGAAGCTGAAATTTAAGATGAAAATCAAAGTTGGCATAGTATTGAATTAATAATATTAAAGTATTAACATGTATTATAACTAATTTTTGAAACATTAAAATGTACGTATGAGATGGAAGAAAGTTTTGGGATTGGTAAATCCAACTAGTTGAGTTTACAATTATTGGTCTAAAAACAGATCTAAAAGACTATAATGCTAAATAATTATGAACCTAAAAGTTTATAATGCTGATAGTTTTTAAATGATGTATTTTAAGTACTTCGGCTGTGTACATATTCTTTTGCTTTTTTGGAACTGTGTGCTTTTATTCTTTATTATACTTCTGTAAAATTCTGCTTTAGTTAAGCAGTTGAATATTCCAAAAAAAATGTGTAACTAATTTTTTTATTTAAACTCTAACGTTATTGGACTGAATAAAAGGGTTTTTTTAAATGATGCCAATAATGTTAAAAAAAAATTTAGATTTTTGAAAGATTTTTAGTAAAATATTTTAAATTTTATATCTTTGAATTCTAAATGAAAATTGATTCTTATTATTCTTATATAGCATATTTTATAACACCACCAATTTTTAAGGTAGCATATTTGAATTTTCAAAAACACTACAAACAGAATAAACCTTTTCATTAAAAGTTAATAAAATTTTAAAATAAAATTAATTTAAAACATATGTTAATATAAACATATATATTAAATTAAAATAAATGAAATGTTAAAAAACACATTTATTTAATCGTACTAGTACATTCTAAAATATCTCTAATTTTTTTTTCCATTTTTCATAGAGGTTGAGAAAAAAATTATCCACAAGATCCAAGATCACTTTTTGTCCATCCTAGATATTTAATTGCATGTACATTTTGTTATTTTATTTTCGCTGAAAATCAAATTTTCTGAGACATGCATTTCGTTTACTTATAGCTCTGTTTTTCTGAGACACACACATACATATATTATTATTATTATTATTATTAGTAGTAGTAGTACTATTATAATTATAATTATTATTATTATTATTATTATTATCCAAGGGCAAATATTAAAAGTTCAATGCCTGGCAAAATCACACATTATAGTTTTAAAATTAACCGATATTTTTGTGCAATCTTATAGAATTGTATATTCTATTTAATATACCAATTGCATTTTACTTTTATTATTAATTTGAGTGTCATCTTTTATTAGGGCAAACAAAGTAAGACTCAATAGTATTCCGCAACCTGTATATTTTTGTGGTATACTTTACGATCACACTTCTAGTTGAAGTAAAAATACACCTATTACATTAAATAAATATTTTGCAAATATCATTTTATATACAGTATATTTTCCAGCTCGACAGCATAAATAGGAAATATTCCATATGCCGAATTTTGCCCACATTGAAGAAAAATTTAGTCTAAATGACTTCTTCATTTCAGAGTAATGAATATTTATGAATTATTGTCGTTTTAGGTGCATTCATAATTACGTAGCACTTATAGTTGTCGTTCGATCCGTCTGTCTGTATGTCTGTATTTCCGTCTGTCGACATGTAGCGACACAAATCCCTCAAAACCGAATCGCTTGAAATTTAAAATATATAATTCTTACATACTTTTCTAGCATCATTTCAAATTTTATGAATCTCGGAAGTATAACTCAATTACAGGGACAATCTAAATTATTCCGTTACATTACTATCAACGGCAAAAAAAAAGATTCAAAAGCATTTTAATGGTGTTACATTTATTTAACATGATAAAATGGATATACATCTATGAAATATATCTCAAATATACATTCTGTTTAATCTGTAGTGGAAGTAATATTTCTTATTCATTTACAAGGTTACACAAAAATATTTTATTACATAATGATATGGGGTGACATCGCTTGTGATGCGTTTTGATTGCATTAAACTATTTAATATTTCATGAATTTTATATACGTTACTGAAGTTTACTACAAGTTACTTCCTGTAATATAGAATACAGATAGTATTTACAGGGACAAAAAAACGATTTCGCTAACTATACTGTATCCTAAATACTGCATACCATCACACCAACATCTGATTTTTTTTTTACTTCGTTATAGTACGAACGCAACTCATATGCTCCACTTGAAGTGGAATTTCCGATTTGTTTGCAAATATTTCCGAATTCAGCAATCTTTAAACCATATTGATATTTTGAGGCATGTTACTATGAAAATGGCTTAAGGATCCTCATTAAATTATTTGTTTGTTACTCGTATCCAACTTACTTTCACATAATCCTTTTAAAACGCATCTCACATGTATATTCGTACATTTCATTGAAAGTTATTCCAAAATAATAAAAAAAAACAAGCTAGATATTACAATCTAATTACAATTGAGAAACAATTAAATTTTAATACACCCAAATTCAAATACAATATCATTTGCAATAGGTTTGTTAAATCGATACATAGCCATACTATTTAACACTCTAAAGGACTGTCTAATCATATATAATTGATGATATCCACTTCTGTGTAATGTGATATGTATAACTACAGAATTTGTGACAATTCGTTTCATGACTGATAACTCATCCCGTCACGGAAATGCTCAATTGACCACTGCCACGGAGACAATAATTAATCATTAAAATTTATAATAAACCTGTTTACCTAAGTACAATTTGAGCATTTGACATATTTATGCTAACAGATAAAATAATACTTAGGAAACCTCACAATTATCAGTAACTTAAGTTATTCAATTTTGAAGAAGTCTGACTTATTCGTTAATTAAATTAAAATATCTGCATTTATGAATGGAGTTGATTTAATAATATTTTGTTCAGTTCGATAACATAAACAGGAAATATTTTATATGCGGAATTTCGCTCATATTGAATAAACATTTGTTTGAAATCTCATTTTTTCTTCAGATTTTTAAATATTTTTGAAATACTGTCGTTTTTTTCCAAATATATTTAAATGAACACAAATCTTTAAGCAATATTGCTATTTCGTAAAATGTAATTATGAAAATCGAATAAAGACTGCCTTTAAATTATTTGTTGTCTCTTGCAATTTCATCTCACATAATGCATTTAAAAAGCATCTCATATGTATATTCCTTCATTGCATCTGAAATTATTCCAAAATAATAAAAAAAAGTCCTTCCGGCAATGCCGGGAGGAAGAAATAGCTTTCATGTACTTATTTATATATTATTTATTTTAAATTAAGTTATATTATTCAAACAAATGAAGCTCAAATTAGTGAAACCCGATTTTATAAGATTGAATGCTAGTTTTTGTCAATACTAATTATTAATAGGAATTTTTAGAAATTAGTCATATTTTATTCAACCTGGTTTTATTTTCAGCGATATAGAGAGTCGCCAAATTCCACGATATCACGAAGTGTATGCCATTTTAAAGCAACATAATGGATAAAACAAACCAATGAGCTTGGTCGAAATCTTAATTCATGTGGAAATGCACTCTCATATCGAAATCGATTAATATATACGACTTCTGTCGCGGGCTAATGGTTTTTTTTTAAATGTCATCCACATTAGAAATTCAAACTACTATATCTCAGGCGTTTTTTAAGATAAAGACAAAGCAAAAAATACTCCGGAACTCATTATTAAGATAAATACATTCGAAAGAATTTTTTTTCAATTTCTAATTTTTATTTGTACATCATTATACATTTAAAAGACTTTTGATAAATTTAAATAGCCGCCATTTTGAAACAAGATGGCGGATGAAGTTGGCTGGTGAACTCGGTCAAGACATTGATATGTACTATGTACACACTAAGTTATATCCAAATGAATTTATAAATATGCGTATAATCGCGTTTCAAAATGTCAACCACAGTGGAAATTGAAAGTGCTATAACTCAGACATTTTTAAAGATATAGATGAAACAAAAAATGCCCTGGAATCTTTGTATCAAGGCCAAATACACAAAAGAAATATCTTTTTCAATTTCTCACATTTTTTAACCTAATTATAAATTTTAAATTTTTTTAAAAAATTTAAATGGCCGCCATTTTGAAACAAGATGGCGGATGATGCTGGCTAACGAACTCGGTCGAGACATTTGTATGTGCTATGTGCATACCAAGTTTCATTCAAATCGGTTCATAAATACGTTAGTTACAGCATGACAAAAATCGGATAGTTTAAAAATGTCAGCAATAAAAAAAAATCAAAGTGTTATAACTCAATCATTTTTTAAGATATAGACAAAATAAAAAGTGTTCTGGAATCGTTGTTTTAAGTTCTAACACATAAAAGAAAAATATTTGTCAACTTTTAAATTCTTCGTATTGAATTTTAAATTTTAAATTTTTTAAAATTTTTTAAATGACCGCCATTTTGAAACAAGACGGCGGATGATGCTAGCTAACAAACTCGATCGACACATTTGTATGTACTATGTAAATACCAAATATCATTTAAATTGGTTCATAAATACATTAGTTATAGCATGAGAAAAATTAGATTGTTTGAAAATGCCAGCCATAAGAAAAGTTCAAAGTGCTGTAACTCAATCATTTTTTAAGATATAAATAAAATAAAAAGTGTTCTGGAATCGTAGTTTTAAGTTCTAACACATAAAAGAAAAATATTTTTCAACTTTTAATTTCTTCGCATTTAATTTTAAATTTTAATTTTTTTAAATGGCCGCCATTTTGAAATAAGATGGCGGATGACGCTGGCTAACGAACTCGGTCGAGACATTTGTATGTGCTATGTGCATACCAAGTTTCATTCAAATCGGTTCATAAATACGTTAGTTACAGCATGACAAAAATCGGATAGTTTAAAAATGTCAGCAATAAAAAAAAATCAGTGTTATAACTCAATCATTTTTTAAGATATAGACAAAATAAAAAGTGTTCTGGAATCGTTGTTTTAAGTTCTAACACATAAAAGAAAAATATTTGTCAACTTTTAATTTCTTCGTATTGAATTTTAAATTTTAAATTTTTTAAAAATTTTTAAATGGCCGCCATTTTGAAACAAGACGGCGGATGATGCTAGCTAACAAACTCGATCGACACATTTGTATGTACTATGTAAAAACCAAGTATCATTTAAATTGGTTCATAAATACATTAGTTATAGCATGAGAAAAATTAGATTGTTTGAAAATGCCAGCCATAAGAAAAGTTCAAAGTGCTGTAACTCAATCATTTTTTAAGATATAAATAAAATAAAAAGTGTTCTGGAATCGTAGTTTTAAGTTCTAACACATAAAAGAAAAATATTTTTCAACTTTTAATTTCTTCGCATTTAATTTTAAATTTTAATTTTTTTAAATGGCCGCCATTTTGAAATAAGATGGCGGATGACGCTGGCTAACGAACTCGGTCGAGACATTTGTATGTACTATGTACATAATAAGTTTCATTCAAATCGGTTCATAAATACGATAGTTATCGCATGACAAAAATCAGATATATATATATATATATATATATATATATATATATATATATATATATATATATATATATATATATATATAATATATATGTATATGGTTATATATATATATGTCAACATTTGAACGGAGGGTGGTTTTGGGGTTTCGGGGTCATGATCGGTGAAAATATACCAAAATTTTTCTGGAAGTGCTTTCCTCCCGACGGCTGCAATACGTAGCTTTTTACTTTTTGTAATGAAAGCGACCTAATAAACAAACTGGGTATTGCAATCGAATTATATATCAGAAATAATTAACTCATCAAAGCTAAGTCAATCGAAAACAACATATTTTAGAACAGGTCTGTTACATCGATACATAGAACATTATAACACTTTAAAGGAATGCCTAATCATATAGAATTGATGACAGCTACTTGCGTGTAATGTGATATGAATAGCTACAGAATTTGTGACAATTTATTTCATGACTGATTACTCATCAGTGACCCGGAAATGCTCAATCGACTACAGCCATAGAGACAATGATTAATCATTTAGATTTATAATAAACCTGTTTATCTAAGTACAATTTGAGCATTAGACGCATTAATGATAACAGACAATATAATACTTAGAAAACTTCACATTTAACAGTATTTTAAACTGTTCAATTTTCGGAAAAGCCTGATTTTTAAAAAATTAAATCAAAACATTTACATTTCTAAAGGGAGATGATTTAATAATATAATGTTCAGTTCGATAACAGAAATAGGAAATATTTTATATGCGGAATTTCGCCCAAATTGGAAAAACATTTAGTTGAAAGGACATTTTTCTTTCACATTAGCGAATATTTTTAATTACTGTCGTTTTTTCCGAATATTTTGAAATGAACACCAATCTTTAAGCAGTATCGCTATTTAATATAATGTAATTATCAAAAAGGGTTAATGATTGTCTTTAAACAATAAGTTTATTACTCGCTTGTAATTTCTTTTCACATAATGCATTTAAAATGCATCTCATATGTATATTCCTATATTGTATTTGAAATTATTTCAAAATAATAAAAAAATAAACAAGTTAAATATTACAATGTAGTTATAATTTAGAAACGATTAACATTTAAGAACACTCAGTTGAAATACAATATCATTTAGAAGTGATTTGTTAAATCGACACATAGGCATACTGTTTAACACTCTAAAGGACTGTCGAATCATTTAGAATTGATAATAGTCACTTGTGTGTAATATGATATGTATAACTACAGAATTTGTAGCAGTTAGTTTCATGCCTGATTACTCTTCGTCGTCACGGAAATACTCAATTGACTATTGACATGGAGACAATAATTAATCATTTAGACTTATTAAACCTTTTTACCTAGGTAAAATTTAAGTATTAGATAAATTAATGCTAACAGATGAAATAATACTTAAGAAACCTCACGATTATCAGCAACTTCAGTTATTCAATTTTTGGAAGAAGTTTGATTCTTTGTGAATTAAACCAAAACATCTACATTTCTAAATGTAGATGATTTAGTAATATAATGTTTATATCGGCAGCATAAATGGGAATAATTGCATATGCGGTATTTCCCTCGAAATTAGCGAATCTTTTTGAATTATTGTTTGTATTTCTAAAAATGCACACCAATCATTAAGCAGTATATTGTCGGTTTTTCTAAAAATGCACATCAATCTTTAAGCAATATCGGTATTTCGTGGAATGTAATTATAAAAAAGGGTTAAGGACCATCTTTAATTTTTTTTTTTTTTTGGGGGGGGGGGTTACAAACATGCAATTACGTTTCACATTTTGTGTTTAAAATGCACCTCATATTTGTATTCTAGTATTGCATTGAAAATTATTCCACAATAATTAAAAAACAAGTTAAATCTTGCAATCGAATTATAATTAAAAAACAATAAACTTTTATGAACACTCAATCGAAATACAGTAATTTTAAGAATTGGTTCGTTAAGTCGATACATATAATATTATTTAACACTTTAAAGAACTGTCTAATCATATAGAATTTATGATAGCCTGCTTCTGTGTAACGTGATGTGAATATCTACAGAATTTGTGACAGTTTATTTCAAGAATGATTATCCATCAACGTCACGGAAATGCTCAATCGACTACAGCCATGGAGACAATAATTAATCATTTAGATTTATAATAAACCTGTTTATCTAAGAACAATTTGAGTATTAAATGTATTAATGCTAAGAGATAAAAAACACTTAGGAAACCTTAGCGTTATCAGTAATTTAAGTTATTCAATTTTCGGAAGAAGTTTGATTTTTGTTAATTAAACGAAAACATCTCATCTCCGAAAGGAGGTGATTTAATAATATAATGTTCAGTTGGATTGCATAAATAGGAAATATTTCACATGCGTAATTTTGCACATATTGAAGAAACATTTAGTTGAAAAGACATCTTCCCTTCAGATGAGCAAAAATTTTTGAATTACTGCAGTTTTTTTTTTTCAAACTGAACACCAATCTCTAAGCAATATTGCTGTTTTGTAAAATGTAATTATGAAACTTGATTAAGGCCCGTCTTTAAATAATTTGTTTGTTACTCGCTTACAATTTAGTTTCACATAATGCATTTAAAATGCATCTCATATGTATATCCCTATATTGTATTTGAAATTATTCCACAATAATAGAAAAAATAAACAAGTTAAATATTACCATCGAATTATAATTGAGAAACAAATAACTTTTATAAACACTCAATCAAAATACAGTATCTTTTATAATCGATTTGTTAAATCGATACATATTATATTATTTAACACTTAAATTACTGTCTAATCATACAGAATTGGTGATAGCCACTTGAGTGTAATGTGATATGAATAGCTACAGATTTAGTGACAATGTGTTTCATGACTGATTACTAGAGCTGTTGCAAACCGTACGTATTCATTACCAAGAAACGGGTATTCTCTAAGATATGAAATACCAAATCGTTACTTAGAAATACCACTCGTTAGCCGTTATCGGAGTCCATATGCAACCGAACAAAGTGGAATAATCTTCAAACGCAAATAGCATTTTGTATTGAAGATCAAGTTATAATCTAATACTTTTATATGGTGACCAGGGGCGTACAAAGACAAAATTGCACCCGGGGCAAACTTACAATTTGACGCCCCCCCCTCCCAAATTTTTCTTGTAATCGGCCAAAAATGACGTTAGTATTATAAATTTTGCATTCCCTAAATCTCCGCACCCATGGCGGCCACTCCTTCTCCCCTCTTTCGCACGGCGCTGATGGTGACCCTTCAAACATAATTCTTTCCAGAAATGCTTCATCATTCCTTAATTACAGCTATAACGAATATTTTATTCTACTATAAGCTTCCATTCTTCTTATAGTGAAATTATAAGGGAATTTTAATAGATTAAATGCATAATTAACACAAAATTAGTTTAATTAAACTCTTAAATGATAAACACGCGTTGTTTTTCTATATCTTAGATCGATGGCTCTTTTTTAAATCGAGATATTAATACATAATATGTAATCTCAAAAAAAAAGAAAAAGCGCAATTATTTTGTTTAAGTTTTAAAAATGCATATAAAACTTCATATCTGTAAGGTAAATAGTACAATCCCTAAACGATCTCAAAACAATCGTTCTTCTAATAGCATTTTTACTGCTTCAAAAACTCCCTTTAAATTCACACTTAACGTATTCGGCAAAAGAACGGATGCGCTGAAATAACTAAACACATTTCTATCTTTCTTCTTCTTAATAACTGAACAACTAAATGAAACACCCGTATGTGATAACTTATACCGAGTCTAAAGTCCGGAAACTAACTCTGATCTTTCGGACAATCCGGCTTCGTATAAATCCCGAAATGAAGGTAGTATTTGAAATTCGTTTCATTCAGTTTTTCATGCAGGAATGAGTATTCAAAAGAAACGATTTGGTATTTTGTATTAGAGGTAGTATTAGTATATCAGTCGTATTATTTCAAGTATTTATTAACGAATACATGCGTTTTGCAACAGCTCTAAATACCTATTATTCTATTTGTATTAGTTATTCTCGAATCTCAAATAATTCGGATTTCATATGGCTTGTTAACTCATTTACTTATTTTATCATGACAAGAAAAAGAAATAAGAAGTGGATATATTTTTGATAAAGCAAATGATAATTAAATAATAAATCAAAATGTGACTCAAAATATATATCAGAATATAAAAATATGTAAGTCACACAGATTTCATTCAGATATGAAGAAATTGAAATGTTTCTCATTTTCTTAAAAATGCATAAAATGATTTAGAAATGTTATTAATCATTTTACGATAATTTTTAAGACTTAACAAACACAGAAATGAGGAAGCAATTAGCAGTCGCGTACGGAAATTTAGTATAAAGGCCGAATTTCATAGAATGTTTGACATTTTTCATTTCATAGATTTTTCAAAACAGTTTTCAATCTCATAGTTTCCAAATAAGTATACTTGCAGATTTCTCGAGATTAAAATTGCTTTCACAAATGTGTCAGATGTTACCTAATTTTGATTTGAGTAGACCTTTTTCAGAATCAGAAAGATTCGCATTATTGAACAAAGAGGGGGGGGGGAATAAGGATTTGAGGTATGTTTACTTTTTAAAGTATTTTTTAGAATATTTCTGCAGCACAACGCGCGCGCGCGTGTGTGTGTGGGGGGGGGGCATCATGAATCCGTGGTCTTACCTTTAAATCCGCTATTGAAATACGCATATAAAAATATGAACTCCACCCTACAGTTTCTTGAGCGCCCCCTTCCCATTACTCATTTTTAATTATAGCCCTGTGTACAATTATGCATTGCATTTTAATCAGGGGCGTAGCTAAGGGGGTGTTACGGGCGGCTCAGCCCCCTAAAACATTTTGAGCCCCCCCCCCGAAAAGATTCCAAGGTCACTAAATGAATTTATGTTCCAAAAACCCAAATGAAATTCTACTGAAAAATCTAATTTAGTTTTGAGGACCTTTCATAGTTTTGAAAAAATACTAAATTGTAACTAAAACAGGTGTTTCAACACTTGATCAATTTACTTGCACATATGAAGCCAACATTATGTTTAATTCTGCAGTAGTTATGCGCTCGAATTTTCCATACACCTACTCTTTTCTTAGCATAAAATGAAATTATTACAACAGTTCAATCAGAAACATAGTAACTAAACTACCGTGTAAATATGCAGTAATTTATTTTTCTGCGTCACAGAGAGAGAGAAAAAAAATATGAGTCATTCCATTACATTTTCTTGACCCCCCCCCCACACACACCCTAATTATTAACTTCTCGTTAAGGCCCTGGTTTTAATATTCTATTTGCATTTTTAAAATATAAGTTTGAAATTTCAATAAATGTAACTTTTATGGATAGATGGGAGCACTAACTAATACGAATTCTAGTGAAAAACACCGTAATCACTGGCGATAAATTGATAAATAAACTAAAAAACTTTGTAAAATCACCATAAAATAAAAATTAAGCAGGACGCGTTTCGAGCTACAACAATAACAGCATGGTGATTTTACAAAGTTTTTTAGTTCATTTATTAATACGAATTCTTGCAAAGATTATTCTATACGATGTATGCCGTATACTCGATAACTGCGAATACCCAGTTTCTGAACAGTAACGACTAACGAAACGAATACTTTTTAATGTGTAGAGAATTCTAAATCAACGTTACCATACGGGTACTCATTTTGCCGTTATTTTCACAGCACTACTGATTACTCATCGCCGTCACGGAAATGCTCAATTGGCTACTGCCACGGAGACAATAATTAATCATTTAGATTTATAATAAAACCTGTTTACCTAAGTAGAATTTGAGTATTTGATATATTAATTATAGAAGATAAAATAATACTTAGAAAACCTGATAATTATCCGGAACATAAATTATTCAATTTTCGGAAGAAGTCTGATTTTTTTGTTAATTAAACCAAAACAACTACATTTATGAATGGAGATGATTTAATTATACAATGTTCAGTTGGACAACATAAATAGGAAATATTTTACATGTGGAATTTCACCCATATTGAAGAAATATTTAGTTGAAATGACATCTTCCCTTCAGATTAGCAAATATTTTTGAATAATTGTCGCTTTTTCCAAAAAAAAACAACAATCTTTAAACAATATTGATATATCGTGGAATGTAATTACGCAAATGCTTTAAGTACTGTATGTTAAGTATTCCACAATAATAATAAAAAATAAACAAATTAAATATTACAATCGAATTATAAATGAGAAACAATTAACTTTTGTGAACACTCAATCAAAATAAAATATCATTAATCAAATATATATTAATATATTTAAATTATTTATTTGTTACTCACTTGCAATTTCGTTTCACACTGTGTGTGTAAAATAAATCTCATATGTATATTCGTATATTGTATCAGAAATTATTCCACAATAATAAAAAAAAATAAACAAAATAAATTTTACAATCGAATTATAAATGAGAAACAATTAACTTTTATTTACACTCAATCAAAATATAATATCATTTAGAATTGGTAGTTAAATCGATACATAACATATTGATTAACACTTTAAAGGACTGTCTAATAATATAGAATTGATGATAGCCACTTGTGTGTAATGTGATATGAATAGCTTCAGATTTTGTGACACTTTGTTTCATGACTCATTACTCAACGTTGTCACGGAAATGCTCAATTGACTACTGCCGAAAAGACAATAATTAATCATTTAGATTTATAATAAGGCTGTTTACCTGAGTACAATTTGAGTATCAGATGTATTAATGATACAAAATAAAATAATACTTAGGAAACTTCACAATTACCAGTAATTTAAGTTGTTCAATTATGGGAATAAGTCTGGTTTATTTGTTAATTAAACCAAAACATGAACGTTTCTGAGTAAGTAATTAATTAAAAACAAGTTAAGTATTACAATATAATTATAATTGAGAAACAATTATTTTTAAGTACATTATTAAATATATTATTACGTATATTTTTACTTATTAGTTTATTAAGTATATTATTAAGTATAGTAATATATATAGTACATTATTTTTTAATTAATATTAATAATAATTTGTTCCGCAAAAAAGCTATTTTTACATTTGAAAGAAAAAAGTAAAATTAAACATGTTACAGATTTTCGTAATAATTATTAAGTTTTTCATAATTATTTATTTTTAACTCTTTTGCACACACACACAGAGCAATATCTATATATGCATGTATTTCTATATAAATATGGATATTTTAATCATTTAAAGTGAACTATGCACACCGCCATTTGAAGGTATGGTGTATTAAAAATGAAATATTACTATCATGCGCAAAAATGCTGTAATTAACATTTTTTTCAATATTCATACTGTACCATTATATTGAAATTAAAGAGCCAAATTAAAATTAACAATAGAAAAATAAATGATAATAACAATCAATGTTATTAGAAGGTGAATAAGAAGAACTGAAAAATAAAATAATATTGAGATCTAGTTACTGTTAAAAGAAAAAAAAGAAAGAAAGAAAAAAAAAGAAAAGAAAAAGAAAAGAAACACTTTTTGCCCACCTGGGCTTTTAAAATGGGCCAAGATCTAACTACATATAATAGAGAGAATATACTAGATCTGGAAGAAGCTATCACTAAAATGTATATCATTAGATGGGCTTATAGAAATTAGATGTTATATTCAAATAAATTTTGAATCCTCAAAATAAATAAAATAAAATAAAAAATCCATGCATTATATTAATTTATATGCGCAATGAAATGTCTACCAATATTCAGAAAATTAAAAGAAATAATAATAATAATAATAATAATAATAATAACATCATTTCTTTACATCTTGTTTCAGGGCTTGCTTTGATAAATAAAACTTTTAATCTAGAAATTTACATCACACTGCATAAAAAATGAAAAATAAATATTCTAAAAGCTTTTAATATTCAAAGAACATGGAGATCAATTGTAAGTAGTGCTGCTAGGTGTCAACATACAATTCAATGCCCCAACTGTACTGGACAACACTAATTTCTTACTTTTTTCCGGCTTTCTTGAAAAATAACAAAGGTATTAGATATGACGACGATAATTACTATACAATATTTTTGTGCGGAACATTTGGCACATGATTAATGTCGGACACCTAACAACACTAATTACATGCAATGCGCCATTGAAATCATTCTTTTGTATGAAAAAATGAGTTTTATAACGTAAAATAATGATATATTTGTTGTGAAAATATTTATAAACACTAAACATTTTTAAATACCCCCCCCCCGTAGTAGAACTCCATTTTTAAGAAAAATTGACATAATCGTTTTGAAAGGTGTAAAAAGTCTTTTTAATTCACTCCTACTGTGAAGCAAGTTTGTAAATTAATAACAAATATGAAAAAGTACGCGAGAAAAAACTTGTATACTATGGGATTAGAAAGAAGATATTTTATAAAAATTTTAAATGAAGTATTTCATTTTTTTTCAAAATGGACTTCGTCTGCTATGCTTAAACAATTAATTTATCAACATTTTTGAAAAAAAAAAAAAAACCATTCAAATAATGTCTTTTTTTTTTCGTGCTTGTTAGAGAATTTTTAATTTTTTATCACCGTTTTTTTTTTTTTTTTTTTTTTTTTTTTTTTTTTTTTTTAACAGAAATTTTTCTATAATTGAATCAGAAAAAT
Source organism: Maratus speculifer (assembly GCA_964019185.1). NCBI lineage: Eukaryota > Metazoa > Arthropoda > Arachnida > Araneae > Salticidae > Maratus > Maratus speculifer. Next base: position 95,156,251 of record OZ025295.1, read on the forward strand.
ACTCGGATTAAATAATGCAAAATTTATAATAAATTTTTACAGGTAAGAATAATAAATTATGATTGGAGTATGGAAACTATACGTAGAACAGGCAAAAAATGATTGGCAAAAACACATGGCCTGTAAGACGTACGGGTAAAATAGGGAAATGGTTACGAAACCTCAGCGCCCCGTTATAGTAGGCCTCAGCGTTGACACAAGAAAAACGGCTGAAGAAAGGGGGATTAGGTATGCACGGAAAGTTAATTTTTTAAACCAATATTTTATAAAGCACTTCTTAGACTAGTTTAACTTTACAAAAAAAAGAGCGGACAACTTCATAAATTTTTGGTAGCAAACTTAAAGGAACCGGATACACGCGGGAATAAAAATCTATCTTTTACAGCCAGCATTTTTGTGTCAACTCTCAGGGTATATTGGGAGCGGTGGAATCTCTCAAATCTATGTCATAAATTGCCCCACCAGTGGCCGAGAGGTTCTGACCTCAAACTGGTAGACGGTAGGTGCTGGGTTCAAACCCAATCGCTACCGTCGGCCTAACCGTTCGGAGTTTTCCGTGGTTTCCTTCGAACCTTGCGTAAATACGGGTTAGGTTCCCTTAGAAAGACCCCCACGGAGGGCATCCCACCCCTTAGGGCTTATATCACATAGTGTAGATAATTGGCCGACATACATACAACAACAACTATGTCATAAATTTCATTTATTATAACGAAATTAAAGCAATTAATCCAAAGAGTGAGTAGATATTGTATTGATACCAATTTATGTAGTCTGAAAAACATATTATGAGCTATTCACTCAAATAATAATGTCTGTAAGAAAAAATTCAAATATAAATGCTTCATGTTTTCCTTAGTGCTTTGACCGCATTAACACCATAAAGTAAATTACCTTCTTTATAAAGAGAATGAGTGCATTTATAATGAACAATTCATTCAGCAATTATCCCAGAAATTATTATAGAACATGACGTCGCAAACCCCGTTTAGTGACATAATATCAAAAAATAGATATGAAGTTTGTGACTCTGAATGGAACATAAAAAACTAATAATAAGTCGACTACTCAAAGTGCGAGCTCAATTACACAGGTACAAAGACTGACCCACAGCCCTCCCTCCCTTTTTGCAATTCAACAGGTACCTATCTCACGTTCTAAAAATAGCAAGTCACGTGGTCAGCAAGCTCTGAGCCGGGTCACGTGATCAGCAGGCTGAAAAATTGGACGCGGTCTACGCAGGCGTGACGTCATTCTGGACGTTTCAAAGGTCAACTCTGATAAAATCTGGACGTCGGACGTCTTCCAACTATAGTAATACTATGCTTAGTTGGAAGAGAGGCCCAAGCCCCTATCAGATTTTATATACGTCCAAGATGGCGGACCTGATAAGGTGCGCTTGAGTCTCGGATATGAAATCCAAGATGGCGGACGTCCAAGATGGCGGCCAGTTAAAAATGGGTCGTCCGGGGGTTAAAGAAACAAAATGGCGGACGTCCAAGATGGTGTCGGTACAAAGGTCATTATAGGTAGGCATTTTTTTAAGCAGGCTAAAACAAAAAATTTGTGTAAACACAATAAAAAACAAATATCTTCGTTTCATAGTGCTAGAGCACGGATTTATTTTATAAAATAAATGAAAAATACAAAATAGCTCAAATTTTTTCATTTTAAACATACAGGGGTTGGACAAAAATATGGAAACACCTTTAAAAAAACACGTTTCCTTGCCTAATATGGTGTGCGGTACCCGTTGTTATTCAATATAGCTTGCAGTCTTCTCGGAATGGATAAATACAGTTCCTGTATGTTTGCCTAGGAATATTGTTCCTTTCTTCCTGCAAAACAGTGGCAAGTTCAGATAACGATGTTGGCGGTGGATAGCGAGAACGCACTTTCCGCTCCAGTGTAGACCACAAAGGTTCGATAATATTTAGGTCTGGTGACTGTAGTGGCCAGGGGAGATTCGACAATTCATCCTCGTGCTCAGAAAACCAGCCTGGTCAATGTGAGCTGTGTGAACGGGGGCGTTGTCGTCTTGGAAGATACCATCATGTTTGGGGAAGAAAGTTTGTACCATTGGATGGACTTGATTGGCCAAAATGTTCACATAAGTCTGAGCAGTAAATAACCCTGACAGAGTTATCATGCGGCCAGAAAAAAACCAAGATATGGCTGCCCAAACCATCACCGAACCCCCGCCATATTTCACTCTTGGCAACAATCAGTCTGTATTATGGGCTTGAGATGGAGTTCTCCAGACGTAAACTTGGCCAGAAGTGGGAAACAATGTGAAAGAAGACTCATCAGACCATATTACTCACTTCCACGGCTCTATAGTCGAGGCTTTATTACTTAAACACCACTTTTTCCTGTTACGGGCATTATCATCACTGATGAATGGCTTTTCAATTGCAGCACGGCCAGCAATTTTCTGTTTATGAAGTTCCCTTCTAATTGTTTTGGTACTCACAGGGTTTGGTAACACGACATTGATTTCAGCAGTAACTTTTGCAGCTGTGTTCTTCTTATTTTTCGCGATAATCCTCCTTAATGATCGTCTGTCACGATCACTCAGCACACACTTTTGTCCTCGCTGTGATTTAGAAGATGATGTTTTTTCGCATTTCAAATATGCGGAATAAATCTTCGACACAGTACCTCTTGAAACACTAAAAACCTCGACTACCTTGCTTACGGAAGCACCCACCATACGCGCGTCAACAATTTGGCCAAATTCGAAGTCTGTTAACTCTGTCATAATGCAATGACAACTTCACATAACAGTGCTCCAACAACGATTGAATGGTGCAGCGATTTTTTTTAAGTTGTATAGGTGGCGTCAGTAGGCGAAAACGCCAGCGCCATCTACATAGTTCATTAAAATCTATCTTTCTTTTCAAATATGCATTTCAAAAGGTGTTTCCATATTTTTGTCCATCCCCTGTATTTGTATCCTTTAAATGTACAGTCTACATGACATGTTACATATAAATTGAATAGGGAAGTCCTCAGAAATCTGGGCAATTTGTTTCTTGTCATCCTTTGAAAACAAATCTCGCAAAGAACTGAACCAATTGTTCGGAGCTCGAAAATTGCTTTGGCCACAGCATTCCTCCAAAGACGCTCCTACGTCTTTGTCCGTAGATACATTAAGTACTTTAGCACAGTCAAGATAGCGGCGAACTATAGCAGGCACATTAAAACGAAAAACTTTTGGTCTTTTCGAAGACACAACAATAGTTTTTGAATGAGGATCACTAGATAAACGGTCATCACTAGGTGTTGCAGGAACATATTTATTATCCAAATCTCAGTTCAGAAAGAACGGGGTCCCTTGAAAGCCTTGGATAAATCCAATTTTGTAGTGGTATGGCTCTGTCCTTGTATCGACTTTACACTGGCCTGTAAGCGTCCAATTTAGGCATTCGATGTACACTGTTTAAAAAAAATAAATACCTACCTATAATGACCTTTGTACCGACGCCATCTTGGACGTCCGCCATTTTGTTTCTTTAACCCCCGGACGACCCATGTTTAACTGGCCGCCATCTTGAACGTCCGCCATCTTGAACGTCCGCCATCTTGGGTTTCATATCCGAGACTCAAGCGCACCTTGTCAGGTCCGCCATCTTGGACGTATACAAAATCTGATAGGGGTTTGGACCTCTCTTCCAACTAAGCATAGCATTTTGGAAGACGTCCGACGTCCAGATGACCTTTGAAACGTCCAGATTTTATCAGAATTGACTTTGAAACGTCCAGAATGACGTCACGCCTGCGTAGACCGCGTCCAGTTTTTCAGCCTGCTGATCACGTGACCCGGCTCAGAGCTTGCTGATCACGTGACTTGCTATTTTTAGAACGTGAGATAGGTATCTGTTGAATTGCAAAAAGGAAGGGAGGGCTGTGGGTCAGTCTTTGTACCTGTGCAATTGAGATCGCACTTTGAGTAGTTTAAATTATGGTTGTTGAGTAAATAAGAATGAATTATTAAAATGTCTAATTTAAATTTTATATAAAAACCTTTATGGAGCAGAACTTTTTTCCAGGAAATTAAATTAGCGTTAAAAATGTATAATTAAGTTATTATTCAAGTAAATGAAACCGTTAAGAGAAAAATATGGTTTTAAATGTATAGTAATTTCATTTTACCTTCAAACGAATTTTTAATTAAAAAAAATAATGTATTTGAATTAGCTTCATTTACATGTTTAATTATTTCCACAAATAATTAATGAAATGTTTTTTATGGAAAAGTATAATATAATTAGAATTTTATTTGTAGAAATATAATGAAATTTAAAAACAATTATCCATTATTTATCAAATCAACAAAAATATAGGTTTTTTACTATGAGCGAAATATTAATAAAATTCATACGTCGAAAGTTAAGAAAAAATTACGTTTGAGTAATACAATTTATGTTTGAAAAGATATGGTTTATAATGTTACATACTTAATTATAATTATATGAAAATGCGTACTGTAAATATAACAACTTATTAGAATTTAAGTAAAAAAAAAAAAAAAAAAAAAAAAAAAAAAAAATTAAAATGTATATATATATATATATATATAAAGTTCTACATATATTATTCAAGGGATGACAAGGGTTATTTGTTAGCTTACATGAAGTCAATAGCCTCTCTTACGTACAATACGTACATCCAGGTTTTATCGTGTACAAATACCAGATGTACGGTGCAACCATTCATGTGGAATATGAAAATATAAATTTACACTAAACGCTGGTACATACGTTCCTAGTTTAAAAATGCAGTCTGGGAGTGGAAGGGTTAAGAAAACACGGTACTATTTGAAAAAAAAAAAACTTTACGTTTTATTTTTATGCTGATTTACATTTACATATTGTATAGACATGTTAAAATAAGTAATAGTTAGAGATATTCTCTTTTGACAAGAAAAAACTGATTTTATACAAAGTTATAAAAATGCAATAATTTAAAAATTTGCTGTTTTATTTATATTTTTTCTAAAAATACTAGTCAAATCATTCAAAATTTCTCATTTTTCTGTATTCGTAATGTAGTATATAGAATAAAATTAGGGGTTTATTTTTTTAATTGATTCAGTACTTTACGAGGAAAAATAATACACTAACATATGCAAAAGAGCAGCTAACAACATTTTTGCATACTTTCAATTTCTTTTCTTTCATAGAACCTGCAGGCAGTGCCTTTTTGAACAAAATTTTTTGGATATATTTTTTATATTTTTCCGTTACACCAAACACGCTGACAAAATGTATACCAATACGGCCATTTAATTGTTGAATGTGATGAACGTTGTTGAACGCTATTTTTTGAACGTGCTTCTTTCTTTAATTATTATTTAATCGTAAGCGTACAAAACTGTTAAATTTACTATTTTTTGAATCCAAAATATGTTTATTTGTTTATTTATGACTTACATTTTTTGCCAATTTAAAAATGAGAATGTTTACAGCTGTTCTTAGAGACAGTTACAATTTTATGTCTGCAGTTTAAATGGATATTTTGAAAAGGAAAATATTGTAATGTACATTATTTATGTTTTTTTTTAATTTTTTATACATTTGTATTTTTTACATGAAATAGAATTTGAAACTCAGTAATTTTAAAATACTATAGTTTTTAAATGATCATTTTGGCAGCAACAATGTGAAATTTTTCAAAATACTGCATTTGGCGCCAAGTTTTTAGCATGGTGATAACGCAATGATGTATTGTAAATGTACCGACGTTTTAAATTTGAGCATATGCATTGTCATTTAAAGCATCAGCATGGAAAAACATAATAAAGTAACTCTCAAAAAACTTGAAATTAGCACTGGCTAATAAAATATCTTTTATTGAAAAAAAATTTAAATTTTGATGAGAAAAGTTCTTTAATCAGAATAAAAAAACAATTTTAGTTTTGCGAGGTTGCTTTGATACAGAATTAAATACAGTAGTTTCATCAATGATCGTAAATCATAATATTCGGGTCCAGAAAGCTGAGTAAAATTACATCATTTTGAAGCAAATACACTATGCAATGAACTTGAATTAAAAAGACGTTTCTGAACATTTATGTTTTGAAATAAGAGAAGCAGAAAGAAAATTGGTGATTCTGAAGTAGAGAGACAGATTTGATGAGTACAATAACGAGAAGATTCTTAGCTTACGACAAATCCTAGATGAGGATGATATCATAAGAATGAAAGCGCAAGTTATTTAAAGATAAAATACTAACAATTCTAATTACATGGTTTTTTTACCTTCTAACCCTCCTGTAGTCTTCCGCTTGATCTCCTGGCACTACCAAAGGCATTTGCATACAAAAGTCGTTATTTTGATGATATGTTTATGAGGAGACAACTGGATGCTGAAAACGGAGAAAATTTTTCTAGCAGTAGTTCCGAATTGAGTGTGATGCAGACGATATTAAGCACGGAAGACAGAAACAAATCCTGCTGCATTATCAGCAGAAACAAAATAAACATGCAAAAATGCTCCAAATAATTACAACTGATTTAACCGACCATTTATTTTTAAAGAATAAGAAAAAAGCCTGGATTGCAATGTACACTTGAGCATGTGCAGTGTATATATACCAAGGCTATACACCAAGAAATAGTGAAGTCTCATCGTTTTCATCTCATGCCTTTCTCCACACTTTCAGACATTTTATATACTGAAGAAGAAAATTAACCATAAAAATACAAATTCCGTTTGTGAAAAAAACACCCTTTTTGAAAATAGATTGGGAATAAATCTTTGCCTTAGCAATAGCACAAATGATTTGCTGGAAATTCAACCTGCCTACCATTGCCTGGTTGGATAATGCGAGGGACAGACTGGTACAAATTGAAAAACGTATCTTTGAAAAAAAAATCTATGTACAGCTATATTATCCCTTGATGAAAGGATCTCAATCCTTTGTCATTGTGAACAAGTTGTATATGATAGACCGTTAACGTAAGTTACAGAAAATGTGGACTATTTAGCACCGTTAACGCCATTAATGTTTCTGCAGAAAATAAGATCTTCAAATGTCACAGATTTTTATGCAATTTACACAAAAGAATTAAATAAAAGAATTAAGTAAGGGCAGCGTGTTTGAAATCGTTTTCGAAAACGATTCCATATTGCGTACTTAGGAACCCAACAAAGTTCTCCGCAAAAGATACTTACGCAACTGACCATTGGTAATATCGTATTCGTAGAGTACGATAAGAAATGTGCATAGTGGACATTAATTTTTAGTTAGTTTGGGCCGTATACAAGAAATATTTTTTAGAAATAATGGTCACGCAAGAAAACGATATCATATTGAGTAATTAGGTCAATTACAGCAACAAAGTTCTCCGCAACAGAAACTCACGCAACTGACCATTTGTGATATCGTATACGTAGAGTCCGATAAGAAATGTGTATAGCACTCTCAGAAATAAAACTCTCATTTTTGACGATTCAGAAATCCTTGAGCCTTATTTCGTCGTTTTTGACGATCATTTCGTATCAAAATCACGTCACTTTTAACGAAACGTGAACTCTCAAATATTTGACGAAAGTGCTTCCTTAATCATGGCCAGACTTGATGAATTTTAAGGAAACTGTCGCGGTAGCTGTTTATAGAAGGACCCGATATTGTACCTCCCCAAATCTTGCGATCTCGAAAAAAAATTTACTTCGTTCTACAAAACCGTTCAAAAAGTAAATTTGATCAATAAAATTTCAAAATTCTAAGATCTATTTGTTGTGTTTGGAAGAGGATGGGAACGCTTGTAGCTTTCGTTCCATCATATAGGCCAAATGATCAATAGTGGTATTTAGTACAATGTGCTGAATGAGGGCCAGCAAAATACCCAAAAAAAAGGACATGACAAAAACATATCTTGAGAGGTTCTTTGAAGAAGATTCTTTGATAATAATATTAAATCAAACACTTGAGAGAAGAAAAATAAAATGAAAAGATATTACCTGAGTCTTGACGAATGATAAATGAGACAAACATGAGGGCAAAATCACTTAAGACGAATTTGCTGAAGATTGTAGAACAAAACTTTATTTACTTTTTCTTGAAGCACAAATAATGATATCATATTTTATAATATTTTCTTGTGAAGAATAATATATATATATCGTTATTTATCTTGTAATAATTTTTCCATGAATGGTAACAGATGTCGATATTCACTTTACAATAATTTTTCTTTATATATATTCTCTTGACAGAAACAATGATCTATCATATTATTACAGATCAAGAAAAAAACAAACTTATAACATCTCAAGAAAAATGAAAGGGGAAATCGACAAAAGTAATGAATTTTCTCCTTTCTCTTCTGGGGATGCCATTGCAAATATAATTATATTTTTTTTTAGGAAAAGCACGATCATAAAATATCAGAAACTTCTTTTTACGAGAACATTAATTGATTCTTCATAGGTTTTCAAAGGAAAAATGATCTTCATGAAAGATATATGAGATGGAAGAAGAAACTTTTGAAGAGGAGCAGAACAAGATGACATCGGATGGTACACCCGATTTTTGCATAAATCCTCACAAAATTTCATTCTATACCTCTTAACCTACTTGGATTATAAAACGGCCGGTGAAACGACCACAGGATTAGATCGGCGCGGAAGACGTGCCTTACTCATTCCAAAATCTCAACCCAACTGCATAAGCGGCTGTCAGCGAGGGGAGAGGAAAGAGAAAGGGTTGCTGTAATCTCGCAACACGCCAAGTTGGCAAAGTTAGAATGAGCGAAGCGAGAGAGAAAAGCCAAGCTACGTACAAATGTATAGGGAAATATGAATTTAATAGGAAAAAAAGATAATACACTTAAAGAAGGAAAGCCAAAATGGTGGCCAGGCACTTAACTGCTTAAATCACGTCACCTGTAGAATTTAATTTCATAGGCCAAGGGGAGGGCCAGATTAAACTGAAGTAACCACCCATAGAACTATGGAGAAGCTTCTAGAAGCTTTTTAAACCGGAAGGAATGAATTCAAACAAGATTTTACCGTTTTAGAACATTCGATAAGCTACGTAAGGAAGAAATATTTACAGGAGAAGGCATCAAAAAGACGAAATCGAAATAATATTTAAAGTGAGAACATTAATAAAAAGGAGATGATAGGAAATAAAATAGTTAATACAAATAAATTAAAATAAAATATGGCAGGGGTTTTCGAGAAACCACCACACTATTTTACATCCAATATCTACTTTTTTCACTCAAATTAAAAATATATACGTATTTTTTCTCTCTCCCTTCTATAAACAGTAAATTGTTAAAATCTTATCCACCTACTTAAAGTCTCGCTTAAAGTAGTAAAATCTCTCCCAATAAGCACTTCATAATTCGTTATTTCTGAGCAACAAACTAACCAGCCCAAATTTTAATCATTCCTTAAACAAATAAATTTCCCCTAGATGTTGTTTAATTAAGCCATATTATAATTATTCATTAACCATTAGAAAATCAAAATAATAAATTCGTCTTATTATTTAAAACTTGCAAGATTTATAGCAGAATCGATAAAAGTACTATCACAATTATAAAAATTTAAACACACACTATAATCCACAATATGCCTTTATAATCATGCTTGCCTGAGTAATCTGTGGCGTGAACGTAGGGCGTCGGACTGCCACACTCTACGTTATGAGTTCGAACCCCACGTGTGACATGTCTTTTTTGCTTCTGTCATTGAATACAAGAGCTTCTAAAAAATTCGATAGATGGCAGCTCTAGTCCCTTTTTGACGAAATTTTTTGACGATTTGGTATCGTCAAATGAGTGAGGGAAGTGATTTCATCAATTTGACGAAATATTTGTTCGGAGCATTTCCCAGGAAACGGTTTCGTCAAAAACGAGGAGAATTTCGTGAAATCTGAGTATTCAATTCTGAGTGTGAGTGGGCATTAATTTTTAGTTAATTCTGGCCGTATACAAGAAATAATTTCTGGAAATATTGGTCACTCAAGAGTTGCACGAACAAAAACTGAAAATAGTAAAACCACTGAAAATGGGAATCCAGTTTTTGCGAATAAGAAGTGCCAGAACAGTGACTGTTCCAATACGTTGTAAACTTTAAGTAGATATGAACTGCATTTTTCTTATTTAGTTTAGACCTTAAACTTATTTTTTTAGCATATTTCGCATGTTTTATGGTGTTCATTTGAATCTGTAATAATATGTTTGTTTTGTTTGAATTTTGCGGAAGAAATTGTTTATTAACCAATTTTAGGAAGGTAATGCATGAATTTTTATTTTAACTGTGTATTCCAAGTGCTATTCACAATTTGTTTATTTCGTTATATGTTGTACCTATTTTTGAGTTTCTCTGTCGAATGCACGAGTGAGATGTTATGGCGAATTTGATTAATTTTAAAAAAATCAATTCACGGAGCGAGGCACAATGCAGATATTTTCCTGATTAAATGACTCCACATTCCTTTTCTCTCATTGTCAGTGTGTAAGTTATGAATGAGTGTGGAAGATGTTGAAATGTCTCTCATCACAAAAGCGGAATAAAATTATTTTGAATTTTATTAGAAAAAGATTTTTCCTTTTCGTGTGAAATGCGTTAATTTTCGCGTGTTGACATTTGAAGACAATACGATAGGATTTGGTAAATTTTATTTATCGAATCGTCTTTTGCCTACAATAGGGGACAATATATATTTTTCTACGGAAATTTTCGAATAATTATTTTAGACACTCTTATACAGATGAAAGACAGCCTTTTAATGATATACTTAAAAATTGATGTTTTCATCGTGTTTTTTATTAAATTTATTTATGAAATTTTCATGCAACAAACTCTTACTTATTACCAAATTTGAAGATATATATATTATTTTTTGATATTAAAATATATAAAAATTAAAAATTCTGAAAGCGGCTTTCCTTTTTTCCACTTTAACATTGCTCTATACAGCCATAGAAATTGCTAGTCAAAGTATTTCAAATTAAAAAAAAAAATACTTCTTGTATACATTGTAACTTAATGGTTAACTTTATAAAAGGTTTACCGCAAATCTAATTACAATGTAAAGTGGATTGCAAATATTGATGTAAGGAAATTAAAAGGTTCTGTCGTTTTTGTTCTTACGTTTTCACTTCTACACAGGAGGTTCTTTCAACACAACTCAAATATAACTTATTTAAAGTAAATGTACGTTTTGATCTATTGATTTTTAAATGAAATGACTTATAAAATAAATCATAGTGTTTTTGTTATTAAATTTATAATATTTTTCAAAGCTGATATCTGTGGCTTCCGGTAATAACCACGTAAGGAACGTTTTTAATATTTTGAGTAATTAACGTTTAAAGTTTTCAAAAATACCTTTTTATCATTACTTTTATAAAATAGATTAGAACTTAATAATTTTCACTACATTATATTAGGATATAAAAACCTCTTTTTTTGCCAAAATAGTTATATATAAATGGCTTTTATCAATTCAGAACCAATTAAAAATGTAACTTTTATCTGGTTATTAGCGTTTTATATTTAATTTTTATAAATGTAAAGAAAATTAAATATTTATTTACATTTTAAACATTAATTTCACAACAATTAAATACATTGTCAATTTTTTACTTTTTTATGTTCTTATTTTTTTGTTATTTTTATAATTATAGACGATTAAACGAACGACGAAACGACGAAATAAATAGAAATCTTTTCTGGTTATTACCGTTAGCACTTACCCGACTATTACTGTTTTTTCAATTTTTAAATGAAAATTTATAATCGCCCTATGACGGGAAGTATTTGATTTTCATATTTCCGTACTATGGCAGATGAAAGTACTCTTTTAAAACTTTATCTTACCAAATTATCTCATTTTTTTTTTCAAAAATATGCCTTACCTGGTTATTACCAGAATCCACAGATATAATAGAGTTTAATTATTATTTTTAAAGAATTATATCGTTCTGTAAAATTACATGTTTATTAGCATCAGAAATGATTGTAACAGCTGTAGTTTGTTTTTAAACATTCTTGGGGAGTAACTTAAAAATTACATAAAATACATGTTTTGCAATGCAGCTACTACGTGCCTAAAATAAGATTCATTTTATATTATGGATTTTATAAAATGTTGAATTTTATTACGGCAAATTAGAATAGTTTGAAAGTATTATTATTATTTTTAATCATTTGAAAAATGGTTGTTATTTTCGGTCAAAAATATACCTTGAGGTATCCGCATTTTATTTATTTATTTATTTATTTATTTATTAACTATATGGGAAAAAATTTTTGTCCTCAGTAGTGAACTGAGAAATCTGAAGTATATCTGAATCCTTTTATTGGTTGAATTCCGCAACTTTTTTATTTCATTCGTTTTCTGATTGGTCCATGTTTAATGTCCAAATCTTGAATACACCTGTTTGTTCATTTTATTCGTTTTTTGATTGGCCCATGTTTAATGTCCAAAAATGGAATACCTCTGATTTTTATTTTATTCGTTTTCTTATTGGTCCATGTTTAAAATCCAAAATGGAATACTTCTATTGCCTCAAAGACAAAAGAGTAAAAAAACTTTAAATAATAATAATAACTTGAAAACAAATTGTGATAAAGATTTCAAGCAAAATTCATTTAAAAGTGCATTTTTTTCTCTACACAGTGGTGTAAAAGTTTAAAATATGTGATGTTTAGAAATTTCAAAATTTGCAGTTCAGAAAATTGTAAAACTGAAATTTCATTTAAAATTTGTTTACAATGTATCCAAGAATATTAATGTCTAAGCCATGTCCTATGTAATATGAGGCTTTCAGAAGTTAGTCTTATTAACTCCTTCAAATAAAAATGCACATTTTAAACAGCTAAAGTTGTATATAACTACTGTTTTTTTTATATAATTGGTCTAGAAATACTAATGTTTAATGCATGGCGTACGTAATATATGGCTCGTTATGATGATCATAAAAATTATGTTTATAAATATTATCAATTTAAGCATAGAATTTATTCATAAGTCTTTAAATTTTTAATCTTTGAAAATATCATTTTTTAAACAGTCGTTGTAAATTGTTAAATTACAATTTTATTGTATTATTATTACTTTTTTTAACATTGTGAAAAAAAGTATTTAAATATTAAAACGAAATACCAATATCAAATTAATTTCCTTACACCATTAAATGTCTAATTTACTCAATATCATGCATAGTACTTAGCTGTATGATCTTATTTATTATTATTATTATTATTATTAGGATGAGCGAAGCGAATCCTCTACTAGTCCACTCAAATTACAATTTGTCGTACGCTTTACAAAAAAACTATTCAATATTTTAACTTCAAATTAAACACAAAAATAAATTATGATCTGTAGATTTGCAGAATATAATTTTTTTTTACAGTAAAACGTTAAAAAAATTATTATTTTAATTAATTTATTTTACATGCATTTCCAATACGGACGCATTTTAGCAAATAAATAAAAAATGAAACGCGTATATTTTCAGAAAAAAAAAGTTTAAATCATGGAGTAAATAATTATAGATAGAATCATGATTAATTTATTAAATAAAACATGTTTTCATTTTCCCGCAAAATCGTTTGCACAGATGACACTTAAACATTTTAAAAGAATTGTATTATGGATTTTTATTTTATTTTATTTTATTTTATTTATTTTTATTTTTTTTTTTTGTAAACTGGCAGCAAAATAATTGTAAACAAATAAAATTAATTCTTAAATTTGTTATATAAATGAAAAATTAAAAGATCTGCGTGAGGTTGTTGGTTCAAGCTCTTTATAAATATTTTTGCGACGGTCGTATTGTGGCTAAATAATATCGACTCATTAATCAGAAGGATTTTATAGAAAAATAAGACTTTAATAAGTTCGCAAACACAACAATAATTATTCGTGAAAACGTCACTGCGAGAATGAGAGAGCGTTTCGTTAAAAGGTAATTCCATTAATTGAGTTGCCATTCGCAGAAAGTAAAAAGTTCTCCCACGCGGAGAGAATTACAGCAATTCTCATACGCTAACATGTATAAAAACGAAGAAATTAAAATAAAATGTTTTACAATTAAAAATTCATAGTATCAACGAAAGCAGATTTCAAATGTTTTTTCCAGAAAATAGGATTTTGAAGAAGTAACTTTCTTCAAGCTTTCTTCAAATATATTATTCTAAAATAGCTATCAAAGATTATCGGATGTTGATTACAAAGATTGGAATCATGCATATTTCAAACAATTAAAAAACACCAGTTGCTACTTGAAATTGTAAAAACATCTTTAAAAGATCTTTTAGTTGAAAATTTAAAAAAAAATTGTAAAAGTTTGCTCCGAAAATATCTTATTATGCCAGTTTTACATCATAAATAAAAAATTAAAATGCGCCAAAACATAAAATAACGTTTTTGTTTAATAAAGATGCAAAAATAATAATAAAAAATATTGTTACTTTCAAATATCTGTTTTATAAAATAATGCTTCGCGAATCCAAACAAAGCATGGCTTTTGCTAGTTATTATTATTATTACTATTATTACCATTTTTAACGTCCGTGACACTTTAGCTTTTCTTCACTTATTGGAGGATGTCTAGTGGAGGCCAGGTTGTGGAAAAACTGAAACCGGACAAATTTAAATGAAAATATAATTAAATTAAAGACACCAATAGCTCGGAGCTCTAACACTACCAAACGACCTCAGCTCCGTCGAGCATATTATTATTAAACCATTTTCTGACCATGTGTATTAGTTAAACTCGAATTGGGATGCGGTAAACTTCAATCAAATAAATTTTTATCTGAGTCTGAATCTAACCTGTCAAATTGATTTGAACTTCATTTTCCAAAGGGTTGTTTTAATTTGTTAAATTACATTAGGAATTAAAATTAAGTCCAAAAAGGAACCAGCGCTCATGAATGGGATATTTTTTTTCTCTTCGAAGGAGATTTTTTTCTGTGCATAAAACATATCTTCGTTTTTATACTTGAATATTACTACTTTAATGTTTTAAAGTAATATAGTGTATTGATTTCTCTTTCGCGATACTAATTTTAATTTTAAATTTGTTAATTTATTTCTCAAAACAAAAACGGCAACTAAAAATAATTACTCATAAAAATATTTGCATGACTGAACCTTTTTATCTAACTTAATTAAATAATATAGAATAAGAAGTATGTTAAACTTTTTTGTTCAAAGAAATGCTTAAAAGCATAATAAATCGAATTCAAAAATCAATGTCAAATATAAGATTGTTAAATTAAGTAAACTAAAACAAAACAAATAATATTAAATGATCGATTTTAATGATTTTTTATATAAATATACATGACGCAATATTGAATAATGCACTTTTTATTGTCATTTATTGTAAAACAATATTTTTTTCTTCTACACAGGCAAAATAGTATTATAAATAATATTTTTTAGATATAATAAATTAAACGACAAAAAAAAAAAAAAAAAAAAAAAAAAAAAAAAAAAAAAAAAGGTTCCAAATCGTGGGAGGTAGAGAATCAAACCCGTTTTCCATTTAAAAATACTGCCGCAGAAACTTTTTATATTTGAAATGTTTTTTTAAGGTGATTAAGCTTAAAAAGGTTTACATTTAAAATTTAATGAATATATATTTGAAATGTTTGTGAATGATTAAAATGATACGCATTGTGAATTTTCAATCTTGGAAACATGGTAGAGTTATACACCAACACAGTAAACACATTCGGAACTAAAATTAAGGTTGTAATTTATTTAAATATGTATATAACATTTAATTAGGGCAGAGTGGAGATGCTTTTTTTAATGTGGCGATATTTTGCTGGGGAAAAAAATGAAATCATATTAATAAGGCGAATTAAAACAATTTAGACATGTGAACAAGAATGTTTTGGATTTTAAAATGTAATAAACACTATATTTTCTGTCACTATTGTTTTACGCAATTGTTTAGTTCACTGCAGTGTGCATTGGTATTAAAACAGAATTCTTGGTTAATGAAGTGTGAAAAATTTTTCATTACTTAAAATTAGTAAAATATAAGTTTTATCTATAAAAACGTAAAAATAAATTATAAGATATCGTGGATTAAAAATGTATCTATTTAATACTGCGTGTTTTCTTAAATATATACTAGCTGACCCGCCCGGCGTTGCCCGGGTCCGTATTAACAATATTAAACAAACTTGAAATTCGTATGATTTTATCATTAACTCGTTACATGCAGAAATGCATTGTCTGTATAGGCAAATACGGCAAATACGTAGCCACTGACTGTGTGAAAAATCGGTTTTACACATAACAACTTTACACTTAACAACAACTAATCGGTTTTACACATAACAACATTACACTTAACAACAACTAATATTAAGCTCTAAAAATACTCAAAATGAGCAATGTAAAACGCGGGAGGGAATATGTATCCAACGATTGCATGATTTTTGTGTTAAAAAGTTGATATTTACCCGTAAAAATCACTGTTAACTAGTCACGTAACTAATTGTTATTTTCAAATACAAATCCCAAGTGAAATATTTTGAATTTCAAACTAATTATATCACTCTTAAATCCGACTATACCATGAATGAAATCGATACACGAGGTAGCTAAAAGATTGGTATATAGTATTATAATTTCAGAGCTATTTAACAAAAGTAAGTGTTATTTTTAATCAAATCTTGCGTAATGTTCACTCTGTGTATAAATTCCTAACCCTAAACTTTTGTACCGTAACCAGAACCTGTCTGTAACATAACAGCGAGTTAATAGTACCCTACCGTAAATTAAATATAACAGAAATGTAACCTAGCCTTCACTTTATTGTAACATATCCTTATTCTAACCATAACATAAATGCAATTTAACTTTAACCTAACTTTAACCTAAATAATATAATAGAAAAAAACATTTTAAAATATTACTATTTCTTCGTAAAATATGCTTCAGCAGTAATTCATTTCTTTCAATTCGTTTTATTAATACAAAATTCCTTCCTCGTGCTTTTGTTTGAGACATTAAAATTTCAGCGATAAATGGTTTAATATTGCAAATCTTTTTTTTTTTTTTTTTTTTTTTTTTGGTTTACTTCGTCTCCACCTATATTTTTCTCCATGGTGTACAGCAGCTGTGATTAAAAAAAAATCCTCATTTAAACTGACAGTTTGCCAATCTATGAATTTTAAAGGTCTGTCCCAGCTTTTTTAATTATTTCTGCGAAAATTTTATGCAACCAATCAACCATAAGAAAATGAAAGGGGAAAAAAGCGAAAAAAGGCGATTTTTTATGAGAGTGAGCTTTGGAATTTAATTAATTACTCAGTTAATAAATAGAATTTTGAAATTCCGAACTTCATGTGCATCAGGAGAGACATTGGGCTACTCTCAAAATATTTTTGAGCTTCGTACGTGCTGTAGATTTTGCTAGCCATCGCAGACACACAGACACACACACAGACAGACAGAGCGTTTTGTTCTTTTATTAGTATAGATATATAAATCTAAAGTACTATACGCTCAAAATTATTTTATTCTTTTCTTTCTATTTTTAGAATCGAGCTTTCTGTTATCAGCATCATTATGTGTCATGATGAAAAAAAACTTAAGACATGTAAAAATTTATTTTGTTGTGCATTCAAAAAATAATGCCATATACTCCATAAATTCAAAAATCATGGTGACATGTGAAGATTATTTTAACCATTTGGAAAATCCTTATTGTTATTGGTGTGAGATATATCAGAGGTATTTTTGATTCCTTGTGATGTCAGCATTTTTGGAATACATCTAATGCCACTATGACAAAAATAGTATTAAAAACTACAAAAATATAATAATTCAGAAATGAATTCATTTACAACTTTCAAACAAATTGCATTTTAAAGTACATACTTTTCCTATATGACAGTGTAAAAATTGAAAATGTGCGATGTTTAGAAGGCTCAAAATTTGCAGTAATGAAAATCATAAAATTAAAATTTAAAAGTGTTGCCATTTGCAGAAGAACGTACGTATCAGGTACAGATATGTTTGTTCTTTAAAATATAGATACGATAGAAATAACTTTATAATAAATTGAATGATTCATAAAAGAAGGAACACTGTCACCACTTTAATTTTTTTAAAATAATAAATCCTTTTGGAGGAAAATGACTGTATAAATGTCCAAATGAGTACTGCCGATTAAACTTTGTTACTATGGAAACGAAAACTTCTCCGATATTGAAATGTATTACTGCAGCATTCTTCTTCTGGTCTTTATTTTGGAGCATGGAGGAATGAGATAGGAGAAGGGGAAATAAGGACTCAATGGCAGGGTTACATTTTTAGCATCACCCCCAGACATAATACTTCCACTCTATTAATTTCTCTTTACCCTATGATTCTGGAGTACGCTTAAATGAATAAAAATATTATTAATATGTGAAATCATTTTTACAGTGATAAAATTAAATAGCTACAGTAACAAGTAACATAAATATGTATTATTAAAAAAAATTAATTCCTTAAATTTAAACTCATAAATATCATTTACACGTATTTTAAAATCTATTGATAAAGAATTTTCAGTTACATTAAAATCGTTTGCTTTTGGCGAGGAAATGTGCTGCTCGCCAAATCGAGTGACGTTTTCGTCTTTTCACCCCAAGTATTCGAAAGTATTTTATTTTTTTACAAACTATCCACTGTAATTCCGCCGCTAAATTTGATTGATTGTTTATTACATACATATGTAGTTTAATTTTTTTTTTCAAAAAATTCTGAGTATGCCCAATATACTGACCTTCCTTCTAAGGATACAGATTTCTGAAATATTATCTCTCTAGAATTACAGATTTTTTTTACAGTGTACTAGTTTTGAGTCACTGCATATACATTTATATTTTAATAAGATAAAAAAAATACTACTTCCGTAGTCCAAAATGTGAATACCTTAATTTTCTTTTTATAAAATAATTTAAGATGTAAGGATTATTTTCAGGAATATAGAACAACAGGATATTCAGTAAAGTTCATTCTTCTTCTTTATTCATTTAATTGAACATAGTTATTCGATTTAGTACGATTGTAGCAGTAGGGAATATAGAGAATAACATTTTTCTTTGTTTAGAAATATATCTTAACTAGTTCAAAATGTTTTAAGGGATTTCGATATAATAAGCTGTTTACAAGGTTTTATCTCCAGGGGATCAAAGTTTCAAAATTTATTTTAAATGCATATTTTGAAAGTTAGATGCTAAATTATATGAAAGATACAAGATTTAAGCTAGAGAATATTTAACATGGATATTGCTTTAGGTAATAGTTTCAGATTTCCTGTGCTAGAAACAGCGATAAACTTTCAAAATGTCTGGAACAATATACATAATTAGTATACCATTATTAAGAATTGTTATCGAAAGGGAAAACCGCAAAGTTTTCGATCACGAAGATATAAGTAATTTTAAGATGTTGATGTTGATTATATATTTTGCTACGATGAAAATTAATGTTCACTTAGCATTTGCATTTGATATTTCCAACCAAAAATTTAGAAAAAAACATGTTCCAGTTGTTCAAATTTTTTTTGTTAAAAAAATACTAAAAACACTTATACAGTTTATCATCAAATTGCCGAAAAAAATTAAAATGCCCTTTCCATTAATCTATCGATCCTTACATCTTCTGTTTAAAAGAATAAACTTAGTGAGGCTGTCTATATAATAAATGTAATAAACACTAAAATATTCAATGCTAACACACAATTTTGACAGCACACGGTTTTCAGTAAATTTAACGTTAGAGGGCCTTCTCTCATATAATGCAATCATTAGGAAGGTTTAAAATGTGAAATCCTAACTGTGGAATCCTGGTAGTAAAACACACTTCATTGCTTGAAAATTTAAAAATATTACTGAAAAAACACTTGGCTCAATATGCTGTAGTTGCAGATTCGCATAATTTGAGCTTTTGAAAAATCGTGTTTCTTAAATTTTTATAATTCAAAATATATATACTTTAGAAGAAACATGCATGAAAAATTAACTATCATATTTTAAATACTGAAATCGATTTATAGGAGATTTAAATATAAAAATTAAAAATCACAGCATTTTCCCTGAACTCAGATTAAAATCAGCTTTAAAAAGTACAAGATCATTACAATGCAACATCTTTTAAAACATAAATTGCAGTTCAAAGCTAAATTATTTAAGATAACATCTGTACAGGATGATTCAGAACTATATGTCAAAAATGTAAAAGCACGTAGAGGGGACTTAAATCAAAAGATTTTCTACAGGAATATGGGAACAGAAATGCAGTGTTGAAAGAGAAAAAGGTGCTATTGAATGCGGCATATGATTGTCCTTCCTTATCTCAACTTGTCAATTCCCGCACGTATTTCGAACATCGTGGATTAATGCACCAATGCAGAGTTTGACGACACATAGATAAGACTGCGCAAGGGAATAGTTTAGCTGATCAAAGGATTTAGATTAACGATTATCAGGTTTGATTTTGATGGATCGCCGAACATTTTAACGTCTTCATCAGGAGTTGTAGATTGTTTTATACTTCCAGGCGTAATTAGGGTACTGTTATTATTGAAGAACTCTCGCAGTGGAAATAGCAATATTTAACACATTAATCATTCAACAAGCCCAAAAGCTATAAGACATGTGTTGGTTGAGAATTATTTTGTCGAAATTATGAAGAAATTAATAAATTAAAAAGTCCTTATTTTTTATTGTAGCATATTTCAAAATCATTCATGAATGATGGGAAATTATATTTATTATTTCCAATACTGTATTTGAAATATGGTTAGAATTTAATATGACGTATAATGAATGAATAACATTGCTTATGTATTAGAATTAAGGAGGCTGGAACTAAACAGAGTGAGTACTAGAGAGGAAGAAGGAGTGTGGCGAGCGAACAAATGTGTTTGCATGAGACAAGTCACTAGAGGAATCCCGAGATCAATCAATAGCACTATATTAAACTTCGATATTTTCTGAGCAGTAGAGGAGAATGCTTCAACAAGCTCAAAAGCTGTTTGTGATATGTTGTATTCTTAATTTCCTTGCTTAAGGCCCATACATAAAATGCACGTTGACAGGTCCGCATTGGTGTAACGATGCATGTTAAACTAAATCTGTGAGACGAGGCATGATTCTTGCCATTCAATCCCTCTCATCCACCGTACTTAAAAGCTCCCTTAGCTGCCTGAACTCTGTATTTCTGCATTCCTGTACGAAATCTGCTTATTTAGGTCTCCTCTATCTAAATTTACATTTTGAACATATAGTTCTGAACCACCCATATAATGATGCCAAATAATATATCGATTAACAATGAAAAATGGTTTTCTCATTTCAAGAACTTTTTTGTTGTAGATTTTTTCCCATCTCAAGAAATTTCAGTTATAGATTTTTACCAGGAAATTTTTATCACAGATTTTATCAGTTTGAGAAAAATGTTGTTATATATTTTATTCCATATGAAGATCTTACCCCCCACCCCCTAAAATAACGAACATACACTACCTGGCCAAAGATGACCGTCCACTTGCGATTTTTGACATTTTGTTGAATATCTAGAAAAGTACATGAGGAATTATCCTAAAACTCTTAATGTGTAAACGTTATACTGCAAGTCATATATTTCCGTGAAGAGTTTTTTCCGAAACTCCGTAGATGACCGTCAACAAATTGAAAAAGAACGAATATCTTTTAGATAACCCTGTCAAAACTAATGTGGCAAAGGCGCTCAAGCTGTGAATTATAATTAAGTGGATTATTGCAATAAACTGTGTTCATTTTTATACTGATAGCAAGTATATTCTTAGAGAAATTAAAAATTTTATAAAAACAGTCGCAAACTTTTCCAAGTTTTTTGCTTATAATTTGCAACGTTCTTAATATAAAATAATGTTCTTTTCCGAAAATAAGACAAACAACATTGTACACAATATCCAATAATAAAAATTAAAAAATATTAAAAATTGTGTGAAAAATGAGCAGATTAATTTTTTATTGCGCATGCGTAAAGGCTATCAAAATTTCATTTATATTGGGTTGGTGAAAAAGTAAATTCGTTTTTTCCCAATAGATAGCTTTAAAGTCCCATATCTCGAGTAATACTTACTCAATTACGTCATACTATAAGGCATTTGAAAGGTAATAGTTTCTAAAAAATTCTAGATATAAAGGTAGCATCATCTGCTTAACCAGTCAAAAGTTATTGCGTTTTAAAAATAGAGATTTCTGAAGATCATTTTCGTCCCTTTTTAGTTTTTTACTTCCAAAAAAGGAAAAATTGGCGCAGGCTCATCGAAACTTGTGTGGCATTTATGGTGATCAGTGTTTAAATAAACGCCAAAGTCAGAATTGGTTTCCTCTTTTTCCTTCCGAAAATTTCGATGTTAAAGGTGAACCTTTCCCTGGCCGGCCAATCCTTGAAAAATTCGATGAAATTTTAAAAACAATCCAGGTAGACTGACATATTTCTCCCACGACATTGCTACGGAACTAAACATTAACCAAAAACCACTTTTGAACCATTTACATAAAATTGGGTACCAAAAGAAACTCGATATTTAGGTTCCCCATAAACTTACAGTGAAAAATTTAATGGACAGAGTTTTCATTTGTGAATTGCTACTGAAACGGTATGAAATCGAGCCATTTTTGAAACAACTCATTACGGGTGATGAAAAGAGAATCACGTATAACAACAGTGTGCTAAAAAGATCGTGATCGAAGCTTCACAAATGGTGGCTAAGTCCGAATTGATGTCTACGAAAGTGATTCTGAGTGTTTGGTGGGATTGGAAAGGAATTTTCCATCATGAGCTGCTCAAACCTGGCCAAACCATCAATTCAACTATTTTCTGTCAACAACTAATGCGATTGAAGCAGGCAATTAAAAAAAACAGGTCAAAATTGATCGAAAGGAAAGGCGCTGTTTTCCATCACGACAACGCTACACCACACGCATCTTTAGTCACTTGGTAAAAACTGAAAGAGCTTTGTTGGGAAGCTTTGATGAACCCATCACATAGTCCGGACTTTGATCCGACAGATTACCATTTGTTCCGCCCTATGCGGTACTCTCTTGAAGGTCTTAAGCTGGTTTCAAAAAAGGCTTGTGAAAATCACCTTATTCAGTTTTTTGCCCAGAACTCTCAGAAATTCTACAGTGACGGAATTATTGTTTTACCAGAAAAATGGCAAAATGTCATCGAACAAAATAGCACATAAATTTTGATTAGTTTTGTTTTATTTATATAAATAAATTAACTTTGAAAAACACGAAAAAAAGCGAACTTACTTTTTCCTTAACCCAATTTAAAAAGTTAGAGAAATGTAAAAAGCAATTTTTTTAAGTCTCAAAAACATAGCTTGAAAATTCTCAAAATAATTGTCGCGAGAATACGTTAAAAGTCCGTTATTCCCAAAATTAATAAAAAAGATGAAGGGTTGTATCCATTTATCCATTGATTAGTGCCAATATAGTACAAAAAATAGGGCCCGAACAATTATATTTGAATACAACCCCTCATCTTTTTGCCTTATTTTAGGAATAACTTATTTTGAACTTATTCTCTCAACGACTATTTTGAGAATTTCCAAGCTATGTTTTTGAGACATTTATAAAAGCTGTTCTTGTTGTTAGCTAACATAATATGCAAATGAAATTTTGATAGCCTACACGCATGCGCAATGAAAAATTATTTAGTAAACTTACTCATTTTTCACACAATTTTTATAATATTTTAATTTTAATTTTACGATATTGTATACAATGTTGTTTGTCTTTTGCTCGGAAAAGAACATTATTTTATGTTAAGAACTTTGCAAATTATCAGCAAAATATTTGAGGCTGTTTTTATAAAAAAATTAATTTCTCTGCGAATATACATGCTATCGGTATAAAAATGAACACAATTTATTGCAATAATTAACTTAACCATAATCTACAGTTTTGGCGCTTTTGTTACATTAGTTTTGACAAGGTTATCCAAAACATATTTGTTATTTTTAAATTTCTTGACAATCCCCTATGGAGTTTCGGGAAAAAATCTTCACGGAAATATATCACTTGTAGAGTTATGTTTACACATTAAGAGTTTTAGAATACTTCCTCATATACTTTTCTACATATTCAACAAAATGTCAAAAATCGCATGTGGGTGGTCATCTTTGGCCAGGTAGTGTATAAGCGCTTCAACATTACATGACAATTATTCAGTTTAATTAAAAATGTATTGATATTGAAATGTTTAATTTCGATCTTTCTTAAAAATACATTATTTTTCCATAGCCGACAGCACAAAAACCTAAGTATCGAGCACAGGAAAAAACCCCTTTATTTTATGGAAGGTTAGAGAGTCCCTAGCAATAGAGGAGTCCCTAATATAGATACAATAGAACAATAGAAGTCCCTAACAATAGAGGAGTCAAATGATCTATGTCTGTCGGAAGTGAAGTCGTACATACGCCAAAAATTAATACCACTAATGATTGATTCGTAGATTTATCATGTAGATTTATTATAAAACACAATGAAAAGCCTACGAGTAAACTAGTAGTGTTATTAATTTTTAGCTTCGGCATTACTTAGCATCCGGCTGATATGGACAATTAGATTTCCATATTACTGCTCTTCCATAAAATAAGGGGTTTTTTTGTTCTCGATATCTTAGATTTTTGGTACTGTCGACTTTTAGACTGTTATTGCTTATAAATTTTAAAACATATATGAAATATTTTATTAACTTTCTTTAATAACGTAATACATTCCCACAATTTTTTTAAAACATACGTAGAAAATTAAATGTATGCGTCGTAAGTGCGGTTTCATGGTATATATAAATTACACTTTTTTATGATATATATATATATATATATGTATATATAATTAAATTCTAAAAATTTGGTCAAAAGTAATTATTGTTATCTTTTACATTAAGTGAGTCTGAATTCGCTTCAGATTTATTTATTCACCTTTTGTGATTTAAATATATATCTGGAAGGATATGTGAAATAATTATTTTTTGTAATAATGTAATCAGTTAATTTAATTACTGTCTGGAAGATGCTATGCAACAAAAATAATTAATTGTCAGATCATTAATGATCTACGCAAATCCCGTAATCAGAACAGAGATTTTATTTCCATCGCAAATTCTTCATGATGTAGTATATATTAAAATATGCAAGTCGATGCGACTTCACATTATACTGAAGGGATTTTGTGAATATACGCTTAAATAGGAAGATATACGATTAAAGATACCTTGTAAAAGCAGAAATATAAAAACAAAATAAAACTTCAAGAATTTAGTGTAATCTCAAAAAAGATATTTTCATAAAAATTTCTTAGACTTTTTCAAAAAAAAAAAAAAAAAAAAAAAAAAAAAAACTTGACATTATTATACAGGGTGCTTAGTGGTCAGGATAAAAACACATGAACAAAATCGGTAAAAAAGGTGTCATATACCAGTATTTTATGTAAGTGAAATAACCCTTCTGTGACCTTTTTCTGTTTAAAGCTTTTTTGTATGAAAACGCTAGTAGTTTCCACTTCTTTGACTATGTTTTTCCATGACCGCTCGCTATCCTGATTATGTATAATATTAAAATAAAATCTGTATGATTTCAAAATGGGATCGAATTAGATATAGCCGGAAAACACAAAACAGTTTTGAATTTCATTACCAGCGATGAGGCCTATCTATTTTACAAAAAATTCTCCATGGAATGCATATTTAAAGATTTATATCGTATATTAGTTTACTTCGAATTATTCAAATGCTTTTATTTAGCTATTAAAAATTTTACTTTCTTTAATCCTTGAAAATTAAAACACATTAACTAATGTTAAATTCATTGATGTAACATTTACAAAAATATGCATTTTAATATAAAAAATACACACATAAATTTGTTAAAACTATAATGTTACTTATGATGTATGTATTTTAAAGTAATAGAAATTTCAGTATTTTAAGGACCACTTTAAATTTTAAGGTAATAAATTTAACATTTTATATTACTGTTACATATGTCACTAAAATGTTTCTTTAATTTCCATATAACGTTTACAAAATGTATCCTACGAAAACATCCCTTACTTCTCCGTCACCTCTCAAAAAGAACTTTATAAAAAAAAATAGGCAGAAGAAACGACATTGCAGTGAGCCGTATGAAAGAAATTTTCTCAAGGGGATGCGAAACAATTTATTTTATTTTATTATTTTATTTTTTAGTAGTCTGTTTGGTTTATATTTTGCTAACTTTGCTTATTACGGGTACGATGAATTATTTTTATGACTGTTGTTTTAGATTTGTTGCTTTGCGGGATCATTTACAACGAGTTTTTTTATGTGATAATACTTCCCCAATATTTCCTTGAAGCATAGTAATATACTTTTGTTAGTAACAACAAGAACAAACTGTCATTTCATGCTAGAGTCATTTTAGTTCTTACATCCTTTTATCTCACGTATTATGTTATTAGGATACTAAATTCTTCATCTCTGTCATAAAGTCTTTTATAATTGGCTTCTACTCATGGAAAAGCATTGATGAAGCAGATACATATATATAAATAGTCGAACTGATTTCTTAAATAAAGTATGAAAAAGCAATTTTAATTATTATAAAATGCGATTTTTAAAATAACTTTTTCAAATCTTATTATTACTTTTATTTTTATTTTTTAAAGGGTAGTTGTTTTTCATTGTCTTTTATACGTCATGACAATGTAAATTGTCATAAATTGATATAATATTGCAAGGATATAATAAATGAAATGTGTTTTATTATTTCCAGAAAAATTACGTATAAAATATATATATATCATTCTGAATTTTTAAAAAACTATTACAATCATAATTCTTCATATAAATTATAGCACTGCACGAAAAATGAGCTTCGCATTCGAATAAAACTCTCTGGAAATTATACTTTTGTGTATGTGAAAACTTGTTATGTAGCGTTACGAATGCACTCAAATATATGTAGTTATGCTTATAAGTGATGTTTGAAAAAATTATGAAACTGCATTATAAGTATCTTTTAACAATACGAATCGACGTTTAGAAATCGACAAGAAGACATAATTGTATAACATTACTGAAATGTGAGTATTGTAAAGAAATATTTTGTATGCATACATAATGACGGTAAAGATATCCGAAAGATTTAAAACTAGTCGTTGGGGGCCACCGTAATACTTACACATCACATATATTGATAATATAATATATGAAAATAAAACAAGTCTAAACCATTTTAAAATGCATTGCAATTGCAAGAAAAAAAATTAAAAGTATATTTAAATATTTTTAATATGCATAAAAATGCTCAATTAATGAATTGCTGTTGAACATATTTCGACAAATTATATAAAACGCAAAATTAAGTAGGCAATTCAAGTAGATATTTAGGCAATTCAAGTAGTACTGAATTGCCTAAAAGGAACATACTTACAATTCTAAAAACAAAAAGCAATTTAATTAAAAAGCTAATGCATAGGATTAAGCGTCTCATTTCTAAATAAAATGTATACTTGAATTGAAATTTCAATGAAATACAGGGTTATGAAAAAACAAATAATGTGGAAAATAGGATTACAAATATCTCGGCAAATAATAATTAGATTGAATTCGTTCTTTATGCAAAATTTTTGTTATTTTATTGCCTTTTACGTCCACTCCTTAAAAAAAAAAAAAAAAAAAAAAAAAAAAAAAAAAAAAAATCGAAAAATTTTATATAACGTTTATCAGAATGAATTTTTCGTGAATCCGAAAAAAAACAGTACAAAATAATCGAGATTACTGATATTAAGCAGGCTTCGTCCCAGTACATACCAATATTCAAGTCTTTATCTCAATTTGTACGGTAGATAGAGTGTTAACAGACAGACAAACACACAGACGGACGGATGGCAATTTTTTTTTCTAAAAATATCTTTTTTGGAATCTGCAGTGTAGGAAACATTAAAATCCTTGATTTTTTTTTTTCTTTAGCACTTTCCAACAAAGTTGAAAAGTGCTTATGCATTCGGTTTGTCTGACCGTCTGTCCGTCTGGCCGCGCTCTAACTCCCGTAAATATACTCGGATTGCTACGAAATTTTTATACGTTATTGAGGTTTACTAGCTTGCTTGCTTGCAATGCTTACTCAACCCTATTGAAAATGATGTATCTACCATGAATAGTTTATCTACAGGACGAATCAAAAGTTTCCTTTACATTATTTATGGGGAAAAATCGTTAATATATTCGGATTGACATGAAATTTTAGGACGTTATTGAGGTTTACCCTAGCACGAACTCTTCTGAAAATGAAGTATCTAAAATGATTAGTTTATCTACAGAGAGAATCAAAAGTTTCCCATTACATTAAGGCCTATGGGGAAAAATCGTTAATATACTCGGATTGCCATGAAATTTTAGGACGTTATTGACGTTTATCCGAGCACGAACGCTATTGAAAATGAAGTTTCTATTATGATTAGTTTATCTACAGGGAAAATCGAAAGTTTTCCATTACATTACGGCCCATGGGGGAAAATCGTTAATATACTCCGATTGCCATGAAATTTTAGGACGTTATTGACGTTTACCCTAACACAAGTCCTATCAAAAATGAAGTTTCTAACATGATTAGTTTATCTACAGGGCGAATCAAAAGTTTCCTATTACATTACGGCCTGTGGGGAAAAATCTATAAAATATAAGGTTAAAATGTAGCTATTATTCATTTACAAGGCCACACAAAAGAATTCCATTAGATAATGGTAAAAGGGGGAATTGTGTGTGACATATTTTAAATATATTAAGCTTTTTTATGTATAATAAAATTGATATATGTCACTGAAGCTTAATATAAATTATACGCTACTGTCTAGCATAATATGAAGTACATAGCATTTACAGAGCCATACAAAATATTTCAAATAGTATATTCTTTCCGAAGTACCATTTATGCGTCCGATGATGGCTGATGGAGAGATGAAATGCATTTTAATTATGATATTCGCGTTTATATTTCACTAAATATATACATATTAAACGGTGTATATAAATGTGATAGTTGATATACAGGGCTAACCAAAAGAGCTCACCAACGTTACTGAATATGAGCGTAAATTATTTAAACGTGGTTCTTAAATATGTAACGGTTGGGTGCTCGTGCTGGGAGTTAAATGCAGACATACTCAGGAATTAAGATAAAAACACAGTTTATTTAAAACTATAAGGGCTCAAGGGAAGTGGAGCAAGTCTTCATTTTCAGAACTGAGAATACTACTAAAAGATTGAACTCATATTCACAGCACCGGAACTAGCTCAATCGGGGCAACTCTGATTACTTCTCAGCTATCTTCGGCTAAACTGCTAGATAAAATCTTATTAGACAGCCCGTGGCTGTAGATATCCTTTATTTACTTTATTTACTTTAACCGGTATACTAGTGAAAAAACAACGAAATTTATTCAAAGCTCAAATTACTGCAAGACACTGCCTTTCCGTAATCGAATAATTCCTTTCCGCTGCATTTAAAATTCTGGACGCAAAAGCTATAGGTCGACCTTTCTGTGCTAACATAGCTCCAACTCCCACTACACTCGCATCGCAATACACTTCAAACTGAGACGAATAATCGGGGTGAGCCAAAACAGGAGGGGAAACTACTGCCTCCTTTAATAATTCAAACGATCTCTGAGCCGCCGACGACCATACAAACTTCACCCTTTTCCTTTTTAAATTATAAAATGATTCACATAACTCTGAAAAACGTGGAATGAACTTGGCGAACCAAGCCACCATCCCTAAAAATGTCACCACTTCCTTACTATTTTTGGGGGGATTCATTGACGTAATTGCCTCAATTTTCTCATTATCTATATTAATACCTTCATGTATAATTTTAACTCCTAAATACTTTATCTCTTTTCTCAAAAATTTACATTTTTCTAACTTAACTGTTAACCCAGCATCTCTTAACAACGTCAACACTTCTCTCAATAACCTCAAATGCTCTTCAAAAGCAGCTGCCATTAAAATTATATCATCCAGGTAGACCAACACACCCTTACCAAGCAAAGGTTTAAGGATATTATTCATGACCTTCTGGAACGTTGCTGGCGCTCCCGATAAACCAAAACTCATTCTCTTAAAAGCAAAACAACCGTCCCGAGTAATAAACGCAGTTTTAGGTATGTCTTCCGGATTCATTGCAATCTGAAAATAACCTGACGTAAGTTTTAACGTTGACATTTAATTCGTACTCGTTATATTAGCCAAAATGTCATCAATTACTGGAATAGGATACTGAGGGTATTGCGTTATCGCATTTAACTTTCTATAATCTACTGCAAATCTATATACCTCTGGATTATCTAAACTTTTCCAATTATTTTTACGACATAACACTACTGGCGACGCAAAAGGAGACTCAATTGGCATTATAATATCGTTCGCTAGCATTTTCTTAATATGATAATCAATTATACCTTGTTTAACTTTGTCATAACGATATGGTTAACTAGCAACAGGTGCTTTCAAACCAGTATCAATCTCGTGCCACGCAACATGCGTTAAACGCGGTTTATCAGAAAAAACCTCACCAAACTCCTTCAAAAACTTATTAAATTCGTCCTTCTCGATTTCACTTAAACCCGACTCTTCAAAATCAACTGACACTGAAACATGCTCTTTCTTACTCACATTCTCATCATTATTCACGATTAACGACTTTTTAAAGAAATCCAGACTAATTCCTCTATCCTTCATATAATCCACACCAACTATACAATGCACTGTTAATCCATCTAACACACAAAACTCCCAACACGTCTTAACCGAACGAATTTCAACTTCTATCTCTACTGAACCTTTATTATCACAAGCTACTCCCTGTGCCGACTGAACCACCAGACTTGACCTTTTCAACTTCTTATACGAAAAATATTTCCGATAACAATCAAAAGAAATGAACGACTTATCCGCCCCTGTATCGAAGACACTCTTAACGACAATACCATTCAACACAATTAACACTTCAGGTAACTCAACCGGATTAACAGTAACTTTATTCAAACTCACAGAAGGCTTTTCCGATTTAACCTGTGACTGCATACCTTCCGAAATACAGTCACCTACCAGTTTAACTGACCCGACCTCCAAACACATCTCCTTTGCATTGATCTACCTTCAAAATTCTCATCCGAAGTTAATCTCCTTACTTGCGAAGAAACATTCTTGTCCCGTACTCCCCCTCTCCGATCATAACCAGTATTCTGCTTATTTCCATACATATATCTATCACCACTTCTAAAATTATTACCACCACCACAATTCCTGTTACCATTACCAGTATTAGACACATTACGACCAGATCTATTATTTCTACTACTCAAATTATCATGCATAAACCGCTGTCCCCCTCTCAAATTCATATCCCCCTCATTTCTCAAATTACTATCCGTGACAGGTCTCTGACGTGAGCTTCGTGAATCCCGTTGATCCGAGCTATGCCGAGTCTCATACTTTGATAATATCTGGTGCATTTCTGAAAAATTTTTCGGTGCTCTAACTTCAATATAGTCCTGTATATTCGGATTAAAAAGAGGAAAAACTATGTCCAACAATTCCTCAAATGTGATATCTAAATTTAATTTATTTTTCAGTTCAAGCTTACGTAGATAAAACTTTGATGCTGATTCATTAATATTCTGCTTATTGCAATAGAATTCTTTTCTTAAAATACTTTTATCTTTAACGGGAGGAAATGCCTTCTTTAACTCAATCACAGTCTGTTCAAATCTTTTACCTTCATCAATAATCAGAAATTTTCCTATATTCTCTAACCACAAAAGTGCTTCGCCCTTCAATGAGCACTTGAGCACTACGTATCTATTTTTCTCAGGTATATTATTGAACAAAATATAATCACCTAGTTTGACTAAAAATTCATTAATGTCCCCTTCACCGGTAGAATAAACACGTGGCACAATCTCACAATGTCCGACATTTCGTTGGGCGCCATTTGTAACGGTTGGGTGCTCGTGCTGGGAGTTAAATGTAGATATACTCATGAATTAAGGTAAAAACACAGTTTATTTAAAACTATAAGGGCTCAAGGGAAGTGGAGCAAGTCTTAATTTTCACAACTGA
The DNA here is from genome assembly GCA_964019185.1 of Maratus speculifer. Classification (NCBI taxonomy): domain Eukaryota; kingdom Metazoa; phylum Arthropoda; class Arachnida; order Araneae; family Salticidae; genus Maratus; species Maratus speculifer. The sequence continues at coordinate 95,188,412 of OZ025295.1, forward strand.
GAATACTACTAAAAGATTGAACTCATACTCACAGCACCGGAACTAGCTCAATCGGGGCAACTCTGATTACTTCTCAGCTATCTTCGGCTAAACTGCTAGATAAAATCTAATTAGACAGCCCGTGGCTGTAGATATCCTTTATTCACTTTGAGATAATCAAATGCAATTACTATTAAATTTCTTACCACCGGCCCACTTCTCTATTCGAATTCTCAAACTCACTGGAGGCTCGTTGCTACTTGCAATCTGCTAGATACCAGCGGGAAATACACTTCGCTGACTAATATCGCTAGAACACTCTGCTGGCTATCGCCAGAGACACACCACACACACTCAAACTCCAAGCTTTTATATGCTGCAAACTGAGATACTTCAAATTTACATATTACTACTAACCGCGAGCCAAATTGCAGAATCCGAAAGAGACACACACACTCTAGAAAGTTAAAGTAAAAGAGAGGATAGATGTCGCTTTTACGCTTACACATGTTAAATTATTGACGTCACGATCTCAGAAATACTAGAGTGCCTTTATGCAAAGGTCACTCCCTCACAAATAAGCTATGCTTTTTTACGCTGAACTGCATTCAATTTACTGATAGATGTTTGCCGAATATAGATAAAGGGATATTCAGGGCCACGCAAAGAATTCGGTTCATGGACGCCTATGACTGTTGATTTATGTGAATGTGATTTCAGTTGTTTTAAAAGTGTTTTAGTTTACAATAAATTTTAACCTAATGCTGACGTGTAATAAAGGTACAATGTAAATTACAGGGCTGAACAAAAGTATTCAAGTATGTTTCCATATAATAGTATGAATTGCTGAAAAATAAATTTCAAGCTACTGGGTATTTTCTTTCTAAGCTAAATTTTCCCATTATATGAACTGACATATGAAATACAGGGCTGTTCTAATGTACTGGAATACATATTTGGGTATATTTGGCTATACACTATTATTTCCCTAAATAACAATGCTTTGTTAAAGATTTCATGAGGTGTTGGAAAGTGCTTCATAATCTATGCTTAACGCATGATTTTTCTTACTTGTTTCGATTTTCAAAAAGATTACAAGACTTACGCTATACTACGTCTGATAGGTAAGTAAAAATGAACATCCACTCATAGATAATTAATTTATTTGTGTTTAATCTGTCATAAGTGAGCTATAAATATTTATCGATTATAGAGACTAAAATATCAAAATTGTTATGCGTTACCCTATTAAAGAATTTGAAGAGTTGGAAGCATTAAAGAAATTTAACAAAATTTAATGAGAAAATCATAAAATGAAATGAGATTTTTTTTTCCAAGATTGATGTGTGATTTTGCTATAAATTTGAGAACATATTGTAAAAGGACTTAAGTTTTCTTTACTTTTTTTCTATAACATTTTTCAATTGTTTTCATTTTTATCTAGAAAAAAAGATGCCATTCAAAACTAGTATTATACATCAGGAATTTTTTTAAGGAATTCTCCATTCTCCACACAAAATTTAGAATTTTGCCGAATCGTATTTTTTCTTTCATTTTTTGAAATATTAAATTCCTTACTAAATTACATTCATTTATTACTGAATTCCGTTTATTAAAAAATATATTTTCCCCTTTTACCCTAAACATAGAAAAATGCTTCATATTTTGTAAATTAAAATGCAGATATATTATTTTACACGTGACGTCATCTTCACGAGTATAAGTTCCACTCAATTAAAAAATTAGGCTTCGTGATCGAATTAGGCTTCGTGTTATTTCTTTCTCATGACGTTATATTCACTAGTATGATTTTATATATATATATATAATGTTTGATTTTTGTGCATTGAAAAATATGAAAAAACCTTTAGCATTAATTACACTTGCATTAAATCCGATTTTAACTTAAATGTTTCTGCTTAAATTAACATTTTGCAGTTTTATTATTTGTTATTAGAAAATACTTAATGTGTAGCAATGTAAGGTTCACTTGTTGCTGCACACACTAATGCAATATGAAAAAGAAAAAAAAAGTAGGAATGTCAAAATTTTACTGTAATAAATCAGCTCAAGTGGAAAATCTTAGTTGTTAAATATAACATTTATTTTAAAATTCATTGAATATATATACAGGGTGAGTCATAAATATCGAAACAATAGGCTGTCTCTTTAAATATTGCCCCTAGACCCATACTTCCAATTGCAAAAATTCATAAAAAAGGAGAAATTTTATATAAGATAAATTGCAACTCCATCGGGGACTATTTGAAAAAATAAAAAAAAACTAAATTTTTATACGGCCCCAGTAGGATAAAAATCCCAATTATAAAAACTTTCCTTATCCAGTCTTGAACAAAACACAAAATATTGCATCTTCATATCTTCAAAGCTCGCAGAGTTATAGCCGTTTTCATAATTAGTCTGGTTTTAAGGGATTAGACACAAATTGAAATGTGCGCCATTCGAAAAACAATGTTACTTTAACAGTTCTAGGAAACGTGTAAAAAAATCTATTTTTTGAGTTAGAATTTTGATTTTTTTTTCTTTTTTTGTTATATTAGACATATAATTCGCTAAGAAAATCACATCCTAAAATTTCTCATAAAATTTTTAAAAATTTCATATGATTAATACTGGTTTAAATGGGATTACTTAAAATCGTTATAACTCGAAACATTATTTATCGGATTTCAATTTCTTTTCATTAATTAAAGATGAAGATCTGATTTTAGTTTTTTCCAGGATTGTTGTTTTTCAATATATATTTTTTGAAAAAATAATATAACTTTAAAAAAAAAAAAAACATATTTTCAAAAGTAAATATTTTTTTTTAATTTGCCGAAACAAAACTAATGTAAAATAGTCATAAATGACTTGTTTTAATTTTACACTTTTTTTAATTTAACAATTCTTAACTTAATAATTTAAAGGAAAGAAATAGTGGGGAAAAAACTCATTATGCAGAAAAACGAAGTGTTTTGTTTAAATGTCCGTCAGAACAATGCTTTTCCTAAGATGCAGATTAAGTCTTTTTTATAAATTTAGCTCTTACAACTTGAGGCTTTTTATCGTTCTGGAGAGGCTGGTAAAAAATGTGTATTCTGGGTCCAGGCCGGGCCAGAACCGAGATGTTACTTTTTTCTGAAGACTCGCTTGCCGGGCCAAACGTATTTTTCATACTAGAGGGGACCGCTTCATTTTTCCTAGGTCTGCACTGCACTGTTAAAAATAAATCTGTGAATTCCAGGTGAAACTACCGGCAGCAATGTAGCCGAACTTTTACCGTTCCGTTAGTAGATTTTCCGTTGTGGGAAATACAAGAAGGGAAAACTCCGGTGTAAGAATCAGTAACTTTCCGTTACAAAGTTTGATTTATAATAGTAATAATTTAATATAATTTTTAAAAATGATTTACCGATTAATCTTCAAAGAATTCGAAATCACCCAGAGCTGCTATGTTATTTTACTTAATTGTCATTTTGGATAATTTAGTTCACGCCTTCCTCAGGACCGAACTCGGGACCTTCAGATTGCAGAACAAATTCTTACGAATTGAGCGAAAGTTGCTGATGCTATACGGTACAAAGTATGTCTTTTATGAGTTAGTGGGAAAATCTGTTGGTGCTTTTTAAAGATTTCCTTTCAAATATATTCCTTAGAATGTTTGTAAACGGATTATTTTAGACTGATGCATAATACTTATTATTTTTTAAAATCATTTTTAATTTTTTAAATACTTTAAATAAAAAAAAAAAACACTGTTTGAAACCACCGTTTTTTTAATAAATTTTTTTTTACTAAAAATTTTTTTACAATATATATATATATATAGACTCTTTTTTTTTTTTTTTTTTTTTTTTTTGAAATTGTCTTACACTATTTCTTTATTTATTTATTTTTAGAGAAAAAAAAAACAGAAAAATGTAATTTAAAAGGAATTTTTATGTTTCATTATTCCATGGCGCCAATGGGACTCGAACCCACAATCTGCGCTCCCAGGCAATTAGCGGTGTGGTGCCTTGACCACTCGGCCATGGAGCTTCCCACACACCCGAGTGTCTCCGCTTTTTGTTTTTATTTCCATCCGTTTCGTTTTTTTTCAGGAAATATGATAGAACTTTGTGATTTGTAACGGAAAATACCCTTTAGTTGTTAAAAGGGAGCTTTTCTGTGAAATTCAGGAAAAAAATGTTCGTGAATTTCAGAGTTTTTTTAACAGTGTGGAGGAAATTTTCAATCCCAGTCTTGAACTATCCATATTCAAATCACTATCTCTGATTAACCTAATACGTTCATAAAATAAGTAAAATTTGGTTCCATCAAAATTTTTACAAAAAACGCATAGCTTTTAAAAATTGCTTATATATATATATATATATATATATATATATATATATATATATATATATATATATCTATAATTTATATATATATATATATATATATATATAAAACAGAAACTTTAAAATTCATTTTTTCAAAGAATAGTATATTCAGAAGCTAAAAATTAATTGCATTAAAACCATTGAAAAAACCTGCCTAATACGGAATTCTGTCTTAAACGGAAAATGTTTTGATCCCTGTAAAATAAATAAAATAAATAATAATAATACCTGAGAAGAAATAAACTCCATTTACACCTCCAGGAAGGGGCATTTGTCTATAACGTATTTTATCTGCCCTATGTAATTCCGTCTTAAAAGGTTTTACTGTATCACGTTTTTCAAAGTGTCGAACGCATGGGATATGGATTAAGGATGTTAAAATATAAGTGAAACATTTACGTATAAATAGAGATTCATTCCTGAAATAGATATATCACCGTCTTTGACGCTTCTTTAATAATAAAAAGTATAAATATAAAAAACGAAAAACTATAATAAGTATTTTTGGTCAGAATTCCTTCATACGAAACAGTTTTTAACCATACCGAAATAAGAAACTATGTAGAAATTCGCGGCTCAGCGGTCTACGATTTAAGCTTTTTTCCAGTCCGGGCCGAACTTTTTCCCTGTGAGTCGGTTTCGGACCGAACCTAGATATTTCGATCATGCAGACCTTCAGTGCAGACTACCAATATCTTTTGAAAATAAGTTTAGCTTTAAATCAATATGCTGCTTATTTATGTCCAAATAAAGGGCACTGTCTTAAATCGACATTTAATACCGGATAATTTATGGAAGATTCCTCACATGCGTTCAAAATTAAGCAAAAACTCTTCCTTTACAGGCATGGTTAAGTGGTGTAAGTCATGAATTTTGGAGAATTTTGGATTTTAATATCTCTGTGACGTTTTTAAATATGGAGATGATTTTTTTGTTGTTGGCGTTGTTCAATTTAGGAATGGATAAGGAATAATTTCCTAATTGGGAATTTTGTACTACGGAGGCCGTATAAAACTTAATTTTTGTATTTTTTCAAGTAGACACCCCCCCTATGGAGTTGCAACTTATCTTATCGAAAATTTTACTTTTTTTATGAATTTCTGCAATTGGAAGTATGGGTCTAGGAGCAATACTTAAAGAGATCGATCGTCTATTGTTTCGATATTTTTGACTCACCCTGCATATATAAAGCTTGACTAAGACTTTTTTTAAAATCTATGTAAATAAAAAACAACTTTTTTTTTCTTTTTTTTTTACAATTATTGCATAGTTTTTTTTTGTTGTTGTTGTTACGGCAACACTATAATTTCAATTTTTACTAAAAATAAGAAAATAAAAAAAAATTCTTACAAAAAATACTTTTCTAAAGGTCATTAAGTAAAATAAGTGCAATTCATTACAAATATACAGAATACTAACACCTTTATTTGCATTTGTTTTAATTTTGTTGCATTTGTATTTCTAGAAAACTAAATCTGTTAATTCAAGTACAGTTTTATGCAGAAAAACTGTTTCCCTTTAGTTAAAGAAGTGCACTTTATATGGTAATGAGAAAAGGTTTTAAACGGAAACCCGAAGATTTCAAAGTTTACTTCCATTCTTTGAAAGAAAATCCATCACAACAAATTCCACCAAAGTTATGTTATGGATTTATGGAAACAATATTTGTATAAACCTATTTTTAAGGCGATGGGAAATTTGCATTAATGTTATGTTGTAGTATTATTATGAGAATATATTCCCTTTAACATACAGTTATTTTCCGATTAAAGGCAAAAACAAAAAAAATCAAAAATTAATTTTATAACGTTTTTCTTATTTCTATAAAAAGAAATAAATTTTATATTTTCAGTTTGTCTCTTACAGTTTTTCCTGTAAATATTTTTCAGTTGATAAAGTACTTTTAGACTCTGTTTCATTCCATTTGTTGAATACTATTACTTCTTTTATCAAGTTTTACATATTTTTAAAATTGGAATATATTGGTTCAAGATTGTTTTTAAAACGATTTCCTGCTATTAGTGGCGCACGAAAATAATGTTGAACTAAAGGTTTAAGTACATAATATCCTTTACGAGTCTACATATACACTTTTTCTGATCAATTTAAAATTATATATTCTATCCCCACGCATTTTGAAACAGAAAGAAAGCAGGAAACTTTGCAAGTGAAAATTATGTCTGATTACATGAAATTTACTTTTAATAAAGTTTCACTATTATGAGAGACTATATGCTTTTCATGCCAAACTATTGATGAGAAATAATAATTTAACTAGAATCATGTGTAATATGAATAATTTTGTAATTATTGTTATCAAGATATTCATGCACTTCATGCTAAGAAGAAAATTCCGTAAATACGGAAAAATTGTTAAAAAAGAAAAACAAATTACACTCGCCAAAAAATTATTGATGAAAGCTACAAAAGATATGCATAAAGAATTTTCGTGAATTATTTCAAATATCTTTAAAGAAAATTCAGTGAATACTGCATAACTGCTAAACATGAATAAATTGCACTCGTAAAGAAGATAAGGAAGAAAGCTACAAAAAATGTATCCAGAAAAAAAATCGTGACGCATTTGAAACGTCGAGAAAGAAAATTCAGCAAATACTGCACAAATGTTATTCATGAAAAAAAAATGAAATTCTCCAAGAAAATAACGAAGAAATCTACAAATAAATAAATATCCAGAAAAAATTCGCGAAGTTTTATAAATGGCTTGAAAGAAAATTCAGTAAATACTCCACAATTGTTGAAAATGAAAAAAATTGCACTCCCTAGAAAATAACAAAAAAATGAAATATTTTAATTGGCCAGGAACAAAAATCAGTAAATACTGAATAATTGTTAAATGTGAAAAAATTGCACTTGACAAGAAGCTACAAACAGTATATATCCATAAAATAATTTCGCGAAATATTTCAAATAGCTTGAAAAAAAATTCAGTAAATACTGCACAACTGTTAAACATGGAAAACTTGCACTCGACAACAAGATAACGAAGAAAGCTACAAAATTTATATATCATAAAGAATTTTTGCGAAATATTTAAAATGGCTAGAAAAAAATTCAGCAAATACTGCGCAAATGTTAAACAAGAAAAAAATTGCACTTGTCCAGAAAATAATAAAGAAATCTATAAAAAAATTCCATAAAGAATTTTTGTGAAACATTACAAATGGACAGAAAAAATCAGTAAATATTGCACATTTGTTAAACATGCAAAATTTGAACTCCCCAAGAAAATAATAAGAAAAAAATCTAGAAAAAATATCCGTAAATATTTTTTATGAAATAAGATTATTTTTTCAAAAGTAACATACTTTTTTTTTCAAATATTAATTAATTTTTTTTATTTTGTTTAAATTAATGTTTTTAAAATGCTGAATAAAAATTTCCGCATACATAATACATTTCTTTCTATTTAAATGAAAAGACATTGAAATTCTACAAATAATATTTCGAATTATAAAGATTTTAATTTTCCCCACTTTTTAAATACATTTTAAATTTTAAATAAATAAAAAATATACATGAGAAATTTTATCATATGATTCTGTTTGCAAATCGCATGAGTAACCATCACAACATAATTCAATAAATAGATATTATTTTGAAATGTGTCTCGACTCCACCCTCTTCCCCCTACTGACGCGACCAGATATATCCGTTCACCAGTCTGCAGGTTTCACTGCAGTTGAAACTTAATTTAAATTAATATAACTCTACAGATATAATCCACTTTTAAGAAATTAAGTTAAAATTGATACTTTCAAGGCTTATAAGCATATACGTAACAAAAAATTATACCATGATAGAAAATTCCTCTTTTATTAACATTCAAAATAAATTGCAGAGAAAAAACTTTATAATTTTGCCCTTTTGCTCGGCGGTCAAGGGGGTTAAAAAAAAATCTGTGTTTTTTTACAGAGAACATGCTTGAAAGGAGTCAATGAAATGTGTTTGTCTGGTGTCTGAGCATCTATCAGTCAGTGCTGTAACTCTCGTAAATATTCTTGGATTCCAATGTTATAAATAGTGTATGTTAGTAAGTTTTGCTTAGCATTTTCGGTATCAAAAATGAAGTATGTAGAATTTATAGTTCAATTACAAGTGCACTCAATAGAATTGTGTTTCACAAAAATTTATTTGAAAAAATTCCTTAAAGTATATTTTAAGGATGTTGCACTCTAAACACACTAAAAGCGCGATATAAATGACTGAGATTAAATACACAACGCATACTATAGAATATTGCGGTGCAAAACATTTATCGTTAATTTCAATAGGATTGTCGAAAATTTCAATTATTTCAATAGTTCAGGGATAGTCAAAATAATTCGGTCACAGTATTGTCTATGAGCGATAGTTTCTCGGAGTGCTTTTTAATTTCTAGCATGAATTTTTAAATTAAATGAATTTGCTATTTTTTAATATAATTATACACGTTTCAATTCAAAGGTTATGAATAAAGCTCTTGAAAATATTTTGACTATATTTCCCATCCTTGACGAAGTTTGGCTCTAAGCAAATTTCCGTCAATATTTTGTTTTTGAAAAAAGATCTGAATATTTGAGTGTTATGTAATGTATAAAAATTTAAATTTGATGTCTGCCTGTCTGTAATGGTATACAAATCCACAGTTTAGAAGCCAGAATTGTGAAATGTTATGTATATGTGCATTAAAAATGATCGAGGAATCTGAATTAATCCGATATTGAAATAATTTATAGTTAATTTTTAATTTATAAAAATTCGTTAATTTAACAGCAGTTTTATATAAAAGGCTTCAAAAATGAATTCGTAATTAATACCGAATATACATGATAGATGACAAAATTGTATTTTCAAAAGTATTATGTTTTTTCTAATACTGTATTATTGAGCATTTTTATAATGTTGTGCATTTATTATTAGGACTTACATTTTGCACATTTAGTTAATAGCAGTATTTCAATTACTGTAAAAAAAATAGTACAACTCGATTTTTTTTTCAAGAAAATTTTCTAATCTATATGATGTAATTATTTTAGAATATAAAAAATACTACATGTAAAACATATGAAGATTTTCTTTTATTTAATTTTCTTTAAAGTTTGCACTTCAAATAATGTTTATCCAAATATATTTTTTAAGTTCTTCTGTTATAAATCTGGTTCTATATTGTCAAAAATTAAATCCGTCATAAATATGGTAGGGGAGAGGGGGGTTAGTGTGGACAAGGGGTTAGTGTAGACATTGAAAATAACAATTTAAATAATATAGAAAAAATTACTAAAAATTTTTCACAAACTGACAACAATGTACTCCGTACTAAGCAAAAATTTAATTGCAAAGGGTTAAAAATTTTTTGAATTGATGCAAGAAGTTTAATTTCATGCATGAAAAGTAAAAATAAGATTTCTTTTTCATTTTTGCAGTACAAGGAATTTAAATTTAGAATCCAATAAACAAGTTGCTATAAGACAAATGTGACTTGTCTTCTTTATTTCTATAACCTTCATTAAGATATTAAATTGGTTAAATGAGTATTACTGAAGAATAGCTTCACAATGTTAGCATGGGGTTAGTGTAGACACACTACTAGGGGTTAATTTACACAGCTTATTGTACTGCATAATTTGTATTTTAAGTACTAAATTTATTATAATGTAAAGATTTACAGAAAATATGTTGACTTACAAATGTAATTACTATATTAAACACGAAATAAGACTATTTTCCATATAAATAAGCATATGTATTGAAATTTTCATCAAATCATTTCAAGCAGAAATTTGAATTTTTTTCTTTTGCTATTTTGTATGTTTAAATTCATCAATTATGCATTTTTAGAGGAATAATTTAGCCTTAATTTAAAATTAATTCAATAAAATAGACTATACATTTGTTTCTATGTTAATTAGAAGCATGAGAAATATAAACTGTTACATTTTTATAAACGAATTACATCGCCACAAACTCTTAGATGTATATATATATTGTATATTTTGTAGGCAGAGTGGAAAGTGTAAATGGTTTTAGTGTCTATGATGCTGTATTTCTACAGAAAAATGATCCAGCCCATCATTTTACTTTTCCTAATATCAAAAATAATTCCCTAATTAAAAGTGGGGAATAATAGAAAAAAAATCACAAAACTTGTGATTGTTGATGTTACTTCTTTCTCCATAAACCCTTTAGACTGTAATTTAAACTTAAAAGTTTAGATAATAAGGAATATTTGTGGAAAAATCACCTGTCCACTTTAGCCTCCAACATATTTTGGTTTTGTCCACGCTAACCCTTGTAGGGGTTAGTGTGGACACATGGATCAGTGTCAAAAACTGCCAGTTTTCTTATTGTTTAACTGTATTTATCATCATCTTTCCTGTATATTAATAAACAAAAAATACCATTCTTCAATTTGAAATGGTTGCAAAATTTTTAAAATGCTTACAGAATTTTTTTAAATTAAATTAAGTTTTTCTGTCCACACTAATCCCCCTCTCCCCTACGGGCGAATTTTTTTTTATTCTTTCGTGTTTAAATACTCAAGCATGCTGCATAAATGTTTTTGTTTTACTAATATTTAAATGTAAATAGATATCGAAAGATATGAAATGAAGAACGCATTTTTCTATTTTTAGCAAACTTTCAATTCATGTTTTATAAGTAAAACAAAGTAAGGTTGGTTTTCATTAAAATAAAAATGTGTAAATACATGATATCCCTATTTTCCTTTATTTTAAAACTTATATTAATATTGCTGTACTATTTATAATAAAAGTTTTATGAAGTATTTTTCTATAGTAAAGAGAAATTTTGAAAATATATATTATGTTAATGACTTTTTAATTCTAATCTTCAAGTAAATAGCATGTATTATATGAAAAGTTTAGCTAATAAACTAATATTTTACTTGATGAAAGTTGCAGGAAAATATAAATATGGAAATTAAAAAAAGAAAACTATTATAAGCAATAATTTAATGTTTATAAAATACTGTACGGAATACGTTTGCATAATGTTCGTGTATACTTGTTAAGGATGATCTAAAACTGAACTTTCTGCAAACATGCATAATCCTGCACCATAACTAATAACTATAACTTTATAGCTACGCATAAATTATGTTGAAAATAATTTTAAGCTGAATAAAATTACATGCTTGAATTTAATGCGTGTAGTGCTCTTTAAGAACGTTTTATAATTAGTTTCTACTAAAACAAGACAAATATTTAAAATGTCTGTTTTTGTTAATTTCCTGATTTTTTTTTAAACATTCAGTTTTTATTTAAAGTAAAATTAGAAACTAACAATGTTGTGAACAATGCGTGTTCACACTTGTATTCTTGTTTTCTAAAGGACAATTCACATTATAAAGTTGTTGACTGAGGTGTGGGTGTTCCAGGAATCAAATCATAAGACTGAACCACTAAAACACGCTGATTGGTTGGGAATCCTGTGAGTCGCAAACCCGGACCTCATATAGCAGACACACTTCATGTAGTAGGTAAGACGATTACGCAGTAGTATCTACGCAACAAAGATAATTTAAAATCTTTCTATTTATCGCATCTTGATGCAACATATGTGCATACACACTGTAAGAAAAATCCGTTAAATTTACGCCAAAAACTGCTGGCCGCTATGTTGTCAGCAGGCTTTGATGTAAAAATTGCAGTAAAATGAGATGTAATAAATAAATTTTGCCGTAAATTTAACGGATTTTTTTACAGTACATGCAGATAATAGCCCATTTGATGAAAATAATAAGTTAAGAATGTCTTACTATTAACTTCACTGAAAGCTGCATTTCTATAGTATCTCTAGAATAACCTTAATTATTCTAAAATTATGTCAAACTGCATTTCGGTTACTTGGTACGTACAATGCCTCAATATAAATTGTCATACTGTTTTTGTAAAAGAATAGGAGTGATAGGCCGTTAAAATCACTTAGTAAATCATAAGCATACAATTTTACAATAGGCTCTCTTTTAAAGCATATTTTTATTCCAGAGATTTTATTTTAAGTATTATAATTTTTAAAATAATAAATATTTAAGATATAACTAATGAATTAAATTTTTGCAATTGAACATTAATTCAAAGTTTAAAGATATTCACAATCCTCTGAAGGAAATATTTGCAAAATATACAAATTTCAACAATTGACAAAATATTTTTATGTGTAAAAATAATATAACACTGAAAAAGAAAAACGATTTACCACTCGTTAATTATACTTGACTTTGAAAATTTACTTCCATTTTACTAACTTTTACATGCGGGCTTGGACAGCATCAGTCAGAGAGTAACATGCTTAGCCGGACTGATGCTGTCCAAACCCTTGTAAAAAGATTAAAACTATGTTATTAGTAAAAATTAAGCATACACGTGAGATCTAAATATATGTATAAACTATTTGGAATTGTATTAGCGGAAGACATGACTGACCACTCACACTCTAATATTTTATACTCATGTTTTTGTTTTTGTTTTTTTCACCCATTTTAAACTCATTACAGTTTTTACTTTATTGACTTTTAATATATCCCAATTATTATTATTTATTTTTCTGTTGATTTATAAATCAAAATATAAACCATATTCCACATAACCTGCTTTTAGGGTTTCGTTCGTCTGTCGAAACCCTATTCGTCTCTGTCATCTATCTGCCTGCCTGTCACAGAGTCCGTACACAAAAACTACTTAAGTCAGAGAGTTCAAATTGTGTGTACTTACAACAGAATACCTATTGTCACGCAGCAAATCATAAAATTTCAAAAAATACTTTATTTTATTTTAAAAATATATTTTTTAACATCATCAGTTCATTTTTTGTTGTTTTTTCTGTTCTAATTGTTGAACGCAAGTTTAAATAGATATAAAAATTATTTCTTTTCTTTTTCTTAACCCTTTTCTTTTAAAAGAAATCGAGTACTTCTTTTGCTATAATAACAATATTGGTATTAAAAATTCTCAAAAACAAATTGAGATATATCTTTTAAACAAATTGCATTTAAAAGTAATTTTTTTCCTACACGATGGTGTAAAAAATGAAAATGGGCGATATTTAGATGTTTAAAAATATGCAGTAGCGTAAATTTCAAAATTGAAATTTTATTTCTTCTAATTGTCAACTTTAAATAAAATTATTATGCATTTAACATAAATTAATAGATCAAATAAATCACGTAAAAAACATACTTATTTGTTTTTATTTCATCATATTACATCATATTTAACAATTATTTTGACACGTGAAGTAAAATATTTTTTAATTATTATTTATTAAATTCCTTTACATTTTAATTACCAGCCGCCTTTGGTGACCAGTTTGGTCTGCCTTAAATTTATGCCAAGTTTTACCATATTTTACTTTCATTCATAATAATATTAACTTCCGTACCTTTGCTAAATCGGCAGATTCTGATAGAAGATAGAGAAATCAACAAATTTATGAAATTAAGGCAGCATTTAGAGGAAGAATTTAATATTTTATTGTGGTTGGCGCGATTGGCGAAAACAATTCGAAATACCGACAAAAAACTCTTTTTTATTTCTTAATTTAATGATAGAATGTTTTGAAGGAGATATAAAACGAAACCCTTTGTACGATCTGCGATCACAATTACCCACTTGTTTTTTTATTCATTTCAAAATAAATATACCACGGTATTTTAAAGTACTCTATTAAAAATATGCAGCTTTTCCTGCATAGAAAGATTACTGCTTTTATATAAACGGTTGCTTGAGTATAATATGGAGCATTCTCATTGGTCGAAACGGAGATATTCTATGAAACTGTTGGAGAGAGTATGCAGCTAATGCTGTAAATATTTACCAATATACAGCGTATTATTTAAATCACCGTATATATGTGTAAGAAATAAAAATACTAAACTAAAAAATAAAGAATTACATGTAGGTTACAGAAGAAAAATTTAAAGTTTTATTTTTCCTTTGTAAGATTTACATAAAATGTCAGCTTTATAAAATTTAATTACATGTTTTTAAAAAATAATATTTTACTATATAGTTTTATATTAAAAAATAAAGTACTAGAGATAAAAATATTTTAATACTTTTCTTCAGAAAACAGAAATCTGATGTTAACAGTACGTATGGAAGATAGAATTATGGCTTGGGTTTATTGTTTTTACAAATATACATTAATTTGTCATCCAAAAATAATGTATGTTCCATATGAAACCATAATTGCAAAAAGAAACAAACAAAAAAAATTATCTCATTTCAATGCCACATTTACATAAGTAACATTAAATACTTCATTATAAATTTTACTATTACTTCTCACTGAAAAAATTTAAGTTTCAGATCAGGTTTCTTATGAGTACTTTCTTCTTTGAATATAAAAAAAAATAATTAATGAAAGTTTAATCAGCATTTTCTTGGAATATATTGAAAATACTTCGGAGAAAGTTCTTGTGCAGAAAATTAAAGAATGCAATATTAGAAGAATAATCTCATGGTAAGCTTTTATTATGAAAAATTGATTAAAACTTTTGTCATTTTTTTAGGACTAAGTTATTTCTTTAGATTAAAAATCTACACAGAGTGAGTTTTATTACGTAAAATAAACATACTTTGCTATCTCAAGAAGCATATTTTTTTGTAGTTTTATAATAATTAAATCATATACGCACCAAATTCTGAAAATAATAAATAACAAAATTCTGAACTTAGTATCTGAAAGTTAATAATTGAAATGAACATCTGAAAATTACTATGATGAAATTTCTAACCTTATAATGTTATAACTAAAATAAAATGTTGAACTAAAAAATTGCATTACAAAATTAATATTCAATTAAATAAATTATATCTTTATACAAAAATATTTTTGTATCAACACAAATCATACATATTTCTCTATTACATTTTAATCTGAATTGATGAAAATTAGCTCTATGATGCTTGTAAAATTTAAAAATTTCTACTTATGAGCTTCAAAATCTAAATTTCAAGTAAAAAATAAATAGAATAAAAGTAAAAAAGGATACCTGGAGACTCATTAATCTGGTCTTCATTCGGAGGTGTCACTTTCAGAGGTAAAAATATGCAAATAATACTTGCAAAATAAATATGCAAATATGCAAATAATACTTTTATTGCAGTATGAAAAAGTGTTCGCTTAACAGTATTATTCGATATTTCAGAGTTTACATTCAGGATATTTTAAAAAACCTTTTCTCAAAATTTTACAAGAAATTAATTTTAATAAAACTGATGTAGTGAAAACTATAAAATTATAAAATTAAAATTAATAAATATTTTGAAGGATTTAACAACACTCTCACGGTAAGGGCTGATTTTGAAATAATAGTTTCATTGCGCGATACTTCTTTGGTACTTGATTAATTCTCAAGACTACCCAATGGCGGGCTTTAATCATAAAACTAACGAACCATGAAATTAGGCACCTGGTGATTTCCTTTCATTGGAGCGAAAAATTTATTAGTTGTAAACATTGGAGATTTATTTTAACTTCGAAAAAAGTTTGTATATTTCACGAAATTACACAGACGCGTTAATCAATGTTTTGTACAAATTTTTATATATTTATGCATATCAGGTTGTAATTAACATCAGTAATAATTTTGTAAGTTTATGATGATAAGTTACTTTGAGCTTAAGTAAGTCCGAAATTAAAAATTTGTTTTAGTAGCAATATTTTCCCGTAAATCATATGAGTTCATGATATGGAAAATTACTATTAATCTAATAAATACTAAGGATTAAGATTTGTTTACTCATGAGATTATTTTATTTTATAACTAATTTAAAAATAATTAATTAACATATCACAATAGTTTTAAAATATTTTAGGAGAAAAAATGATTTTGAAAAGCGTTTCTCGATCTTAATTTTATTTATGGTATGGTAATGGAATGAATTCTACACTGCTAAAAACAATTAAAGGATATTTGAAGTTTTATATAAAACAAAGATATAAACGAAAATTTTTTTGCCGAAAATAGTAGAAGAGAATCCCAAATGCAAATTTTTCTGGTTTTCAAAGTGTGGAGTATGCAAATTTTCAGTTCGACGTCAAAATTGTCGCTTCAGCGGCAGCGAATGAAACTTGACTTTCAACTGTATAAAAGAGAATGAAGACAAGGATGATCAGCATTCAGTGATTGCTTTGTTTCGATGAGTACAATGTCTCAGCGAAGTCATTTGACAGATTTAGAAGCTTGGAGAATTGTTGGTAGGTTAGAAGGGTTCCAAACTCAAGCCGAAGTAGCGCAAGCCATTGGAGTGTCACAAAGTGTCATTTCTAGGATCTGGAACCGTTTTTTGGAGAGTGGATGTGCAGGCCGAAGACCAGGATAAGGTCGTAGATGGGAAACAACGCCCAATGAAGATCGGTATTTAGCGTTAACAGCTCGGATACACCGAAACATGAACGCTACTCTTCTCCAACAACACCTTCGCTCGGCTACAGGCACCACGATTTCAAATCAGACTGTCCGAAACCGGCTCCATGCTGTAGGTCTGTATGCTCGCCGACCGATTGTTTTGTGTTATATTAACATCAAGGCATCGTCGTGACCGCAGGGAGTGGGCAACCGAGCATGTCAACTGGAGGAGAAATGAATATTCTGTTTTCTAACGAGTTGCTTTTTTTCTGCATCCGGATAATAGGCGTATTTTCATCTGGAGGGACCGTGGCAGTAGGAATAATCCTGCGTTCGTGCACGAAATGTCAGATTTGGCGGTGGAGGAGTGTTGGTGTATTGTGGCATCTCCATTGACGGGCGCACTGACCTCTACATTATTCGAGATGGAGCTCTGGCTGGTCGCCGATATAGGGATGAGATACTCAGACCTATTGTAGTCCCTTACGCTGCAGCAAACGGAGATAACTTCATTTTAATGGAAGATCACTGCAGGCCACATCATGCAAACATGCAAACCTGGTGGAGGATTTCCTTTTCGAGGAAGGAATCGTTCGAATGAATGGCCAGCGTGTTCCCCAGACATGAATCCAATCGAGCACGTTTGGGACGGTCTGGGAAGACGAGTTTCTGGCCGCCAACAACCCCCACAAACTCTCCAAGAACTGTATAGAGCTCTTCTGGAAGAGTGGGGCAGAATACCCCAACTCGTCATTAATAGCCTCATTGAGTCCATGCCTCAAAGGTGTTCAACGTTGCTGGCCGCCCGTGGAAACCATACCCCCTACTGAAAATGATTTTCTTTGAAGAAAACACTTTTTCTTATTCTTTTTTTCTCATATGCACAAATTGTGTTTTTTTTTCTTTTGTACACAAATGCGCATTAAAATGCATTTTTTTCTGCCAAACATGTGTAATTTATTCTCATATAACCTACTATGTCTGTCGACCATGTATCAATCAGCTAAAAAGTTTCCCAGATACAAAATCCACCTAAAACTGCAATATCCTTTAATTGTTTTGAGCAGTGTATCTTTACGAAATAAAAGTGTGGGATTCTTGAAAATTTTCGAATTCCGATTTTAGCCGGATTTACACGTTTTATTGGTCAGAGAATCCGAAAAACATGTTTTTTTTTCAAAATGCCTGTCTGTGAGTCTGTGAATATGTCTTTATGTGACATAAATTTTGTGCGCGCTCTGTTTCAAGAAGTTATGCACGGAATTTAATAAAAATTTGTATTCAGACACTTCTTAATATAAATTGATGCTTATTAGTTTTGGGTGAAAATCGCTCCAAAGATGGCGCTCCTATGTTGTAATTTTTTTTACAATTTACGCAACTGCTGTGTCTCACGAGCTCATGCACGCATTACAATAAACTTCAGATTCAGGTATTTCTTCTCATGAATTGACGGTGCATTAATCGTTTAACAGGTGGCACCTTTATGCTGTATATTTCACGATTTTTATCAGCTGTATCTTAAAAATAACGCACGGATTGCCATAAAACTTCCAATTCGGGTTTTCCCTTGACATGAATTGCCGTTATTTGCATCTTGATGTAAATCGTTTAACAGGTGGTTTTGCTATCCTGAACCTTTCACGATTTTCACAATAGCTCTACCTTATGAATCAGTGCACGGATTTTCATTAGGTTTTAGATTCTGTTAACCCTTAATATGAACTGTTCTGTTTATTCTTTGGTACCAATGTGCAAACAAGTAATGCTGCTATTCTGAATGTTTCCCATTTCCCGCAATATATCTATCTCAATAACTAATACACGAATTTTCCTCAAATTTTAGATTTAGTTATACCTTGATAAATATAATTGCTCATTGTATTTTGATGTAAATCTCCCAACAAATGGCACTTTTATGTTGCAATTTTTCCGATATCGTTCAAAAGTCCTATTTTAAGAACTAATGCGCGGAATATCATGCTATTAGAATCCTCAAGTTGGGCATAGAATGCCATTTAATTTTGGCACTGTCAATGTGAATTTTACACTGTAAAAATATCTATAAATATACTAAAATTTTTCTAGTATATTTACATTTCAAGAATTTTTCATGTAATGGTAATAGAAAATTTCATATAACCGAAAAAGGTTACATGTGTTTTTGATGCTACCGTTACATGAAATGTTCTTGGAATACAAATCTACTAGAAAAATATTAGTAACTTTACAGATATTTTTTTCTTTTACAGTGTAGGGTACTAAACCTGTATGAGACGTAAGAAAGTTTTGGGATTGCCACATCCGAGTTGTCGAATCTTTATTTAATTTTTGTAGTCTCCATTAACCTGTATCACAATTATATCTTAGCAAAAGAATGCGATATTTTGGCGAATTATTTGATTGTTATCTATTGAAGCGAGACCAATATGAAATATCGCATTTACTACGTTTTTTATCTTTATTTGAACACAATAGCTTTTTCATCATATAATTATTACTAAATTATACATTAAAAAAACCTCGAAAATCCGTCATCATTGATTCGAGATAAAGCTGGATTTTTTTTAAATTCCAGATTTCTAAAAGAATATCAAAAGTACTTGCGATATTCTTAGAAATGTAGCGTTCATCATAGATTTTCTTTCTTTTTAACCGATGACCAGGCCCTTACGTGACGAGTTACCTCAGTTTAACGGGTTAGATATCTTGTATCAGGGAGGGCGACCACCTACTTATCTCTTAGTGGCAATAAACCTGATTCCTACGCTTCGCACGTCATCAAATCCGCAATACTTGCTTCTTATTTGAGCATACATTGCTTGTCGGTAGCTTAACGTTACATCCTGTTGTTGTACTGCATTTCATCATAGCTTAACTTATAACTGAATTACAATTAGGTTAGAAAAAGAGAAAATAAAATATCTAAAAATTTATCTTAATATTCCTTCTTTTTCTATATTCGTAATAAAAATGTATTACACAATAAAATAATTTTTGCTGATGCATTTTTCGGAATTATCGATGTCAATTTTATTTACTTAGTTTTTTTTTTAATTTTATGCAAATTAAGAATATATATTTTGAAACGATAGTCCTGTTTCTCGAAACCAGGTGAAAATTATCTAGTTAAATGTACTCAGCATTCCACTGGCGCATTTTCTCCAGATGCGTCGCCATCTTGATCTGAGCTGTGATTAACGTTGTCTGTGGTTCCATTCAGCACAGAGCAAGTGATCTCACTGTCCACTATTGTTTTAATTATGAACATTATAAACTATATAAATTTATTTCTCAGGTTACTTTTTGGAGTTAGAAGTGTAATAAAAATAGAGTAGGGGGAGATAACTTTGATGCTGGATTCATGAAGTTGTCAGATTTATTAAGATAACACATTATATATTTAGATTCCTGTAACAGAATGATGCATGAAGGGAACATAATATATTTTCGACGATTTTAAATGTTTCTTTCATAATTTTTGGTGACGCGAAAATAATTATTGTAATAATTGTAAAAATATGATTTATATTTTTATATTTATGTTCAGAAACTATGTAATCTGTGTAAACCAATCACATTATTTTTTATTCCATCACTCCGTGCGAACAAATGTAATTATCTATACATATAATAAAACAGTAGGACCCGGTGTGTCTGTACATTGAAGATAATTGACAAAAATGGAGTCAGGGCGATAAAAGAAAACCAATGAAACACAAAAAAAAAAATTTTTGAATTTTTTGTCTGTCTGTCTGTCTGTCTGTCTGTCTGTCTGTTTGTTCGAGGTTATCTTCGTAACTACTGAATGGATTTTTATGCGGTTTTCACTAATGAAGAATGCACACTCCCAGGCAGTGTATAGGCTTTGTTTCATCAAAATCGGACAACAGACAAAAAAGTAACAAAAAGAAACAAAAGAAACTATTAGGTGCGCTGCTCACGTTTTTTAGTACATAACGTTTTTTAGTACATATAAAATCCAATAGATGTCACTGTGCGATTTTAAAACGCGCTATCGTTATGTTTTCGCCAGTCTACTTAAGTATGAGAAAGTTTCAAGCTGGCTGTCGTTCCATGTGGTTTAGTCGGTAGAACGTCAGTGCGCCATACTGATGGCCCGGGTTCGATTCCGAGCATGGAATTTTTTTCACTATGTTGGCATTAACGCCTATAAGCAATTAAAAGAATTTGAAATATTGTATTCAAGGCGAATTTTCTCTCTGGGAAAATTTCCTTGCATTAATATGTCAGTGTAATTTTTTTTTCGATTTAATTTTTTTTTTCGAAACTTTGTTTTTCTTAAAAAATTACAGTAAATATTTGATATTTCCCAACGTTTTTTGAATGATCGACTTGCTTTTTTTTTTTTAATGTATGTCTGAACCTTATCTAACTACTTCTTCAAGATTTCTTTAGATAAACCGACCAGCGTAGCGGGCGAAGGCCGCTAGTTTGCCAATAAATTGAAAATTATCTCTAGTAAATAGTCTCTCCTCATAGCTATTTATCTTTGTGTGTAGCATAATTTAATTACATTAATTATAATATTCAATAATTTCACATTCACTACTGTTTTTGCAAAAATAGATAAAAAAATGTTTTCTCTCATAATAACAAAGCAATACTTTTTAAATTTTTGAAAGATGCTAATTAATAAATTTTGATTTTTTGACACTTTCCAACAAAGTTGAAAAATGTTTATGCATTCGGTTTTTCTATTTGTCTGCCCACGCTCTAACGCGCTTCACATTAATGTCTATGGAGGGATAACGTTTTCAGAGTATTTTAATGAAATTACTCTTGTGAAAATATATTGTAACTAATATAAACCATTGAATTTCACTACGATTACTTCAGAACAGGGCATTCATAGCATTTTAAATCCATTTACACACTCAAAAGAAATCGGTTGCAATACTGTTTTTGTGTAATGATGCTGGAAAAACGTTTCCAATTTCGGCATGCGATTGTAAATTTAACTGCTTTTTAGGTGCGTTCGTAATTATATAAATACGTAACATCTCCGCATGTAACAAATCCGGATGTAAAGCCCAAAACTATCCAGCCAAATCGTTTGAAATTTTAAATCTGTATTTTTGCAGAATTCTGGTGCATCATTTTGAATTTTTTTAAAATCCTATATATGGTTCACTCATAGGGACAGTCAAAATTTTTCCACTACATTACGACCTATAGGAAAAAATAGTTTCAAGTGTATTTTAATGATGTTACATCCTTCAGAACATAAATAAAATGATATGCTTTTTTAAAGGCTTTTAAAATAGACATTTTGTAAAATATGCCGGAAAAAGAATATTTCCTATTCATTTACAAGATACCAGAAAAAAATTCCGTTGCATAATAGTATAGGAGGGGAGTACATATTTTCGGCATATTTAAATTATGTTAAACTATTTCACACATAAAAAATTTTTTGTAAGTTGCTTAATATTACTATAAGCTATTTCCTGCATAATGTAGAATTCATTTCCATATTGTTGAATTAGATAAAATATTAAATTATTAATATGCAGTTTTGTTACTTATTCCGAATGTGCTAGATAGCATTTCATATTCTTTGATTGACGCATGCTTTTTTCTAACTTGTTGTATTATATACAGATTTTAAACGGTCCTAGAATCCGATGACCAGGGAATTCTTTGGGAACATTATATTTTTATAGAAAATATCTAATTAATATAGATGAAAATTCGTGCTTATGAATATATTTATTTTTATATAAAAAAAAAACGTTTGTATTACATCTGGAAAATAGAATACACACGAACGATACGAATTAACACATACGAATCATGATATATTTCCATTGCTTGATTTAAGAGAGTTAAATAGTAAATTCATTTACAATGTTCAGAATTTAATCATTAATCTGCTAAATATAATTTTATTCGAATATATTTATTCACTAGAAACATATATTTAACGAAGCTCTTTGAAAATAACAAACGCTCGCTTTGATGCTTCTAATGCAAATGACAAGATGATCAATATATTCAGGAAACTTTGTAGAGAAATACGCTGCTAAATATTTGGTTTATCGATTTATATCGATTATTATGTTATACCCGAAAGTTTATGTTTCTCATAACTATTAACATCTCACTATTTATAATTGTTGTATAAATGTCATCATTAAAATATTCTTATAAAAAACTATATAGTTAATAAATTAACTTGGATTCATATTCAAATGTATCATAGATTTTGTAAAACAGCTATTCTAATTCTTATAGCTAGAAAATCTTTTAAGATATCATCTTGCCACTGTGAAAATTAAATTTATTCTAAAATACAGTATATGGTTATTCTAAGTTACCAAACTGATTTTTTATCAAACTTAGCCAAAATTAGATAGAATGTAAACTTATTAGTTTTATAGTCATTAGGACAGTATATTTTAAAACCCGAAATAAGGAGGCAGGAACACATGGAGGGAGAAGTTAATTTAATTTTTTGTTTTGGATTTGGTCGCTTTCGCAATTTACTCTGGAGTTGGCAATTTTATCAACAAATCAGAAATTAATGTTCATTAAATTTAATGTGACATTGGATTTTGAGGGGCAGAAAGCGCAGAAAAATGTTTTTTCAGCCAAATTTTATTTTACAAAATGAAGCATTGAGAAGAAAAGTACATTGGTAAACTTTTCAAGAGTGCCAACAGCTTGGAATAATTTGATTATCAGTAGGGCAGTGCCTGTTAAAAAATGCCAGAAATTCTAAAACTGTAACACAAATAGTCCGAAATTCATGAATCACGAGCTTCAAAATACAGGGAAATCCCTGTAGGTTTAAACAAACTTACGTAAATGGGAGCTATCACGTGCTAAATCATCATAGGTGTGTTATTACATTAATAACATATTATGATTTGCGCCGTGAAGATTAATTAATCAAAATATATCAACTATGATGCAGTTATATTATCAATAATTAGATATAATGTTATCACCATGGGTGAATCAATTTTTTTGACAATAAATCAGATTTCTTTAAAAATTTATATAAATTATTTGACTTATATAAAGTAGACTAACAAAGGACACCAATGGAATGTATGGATTCGCAATTTATAAATATATTAATATCTCCATACTTAGATTATTACAAAAAAAAGTTTCGTGATATACAACGAACTATCTAACTCGAGAATATAAAATAAGTATCTTTAGCATATTATTTAAACCTTGAAAAAAAAAGTTCTGCCACTTTTGCTACAAACTGACTGTTTCTTATTTTCAGTCGTCACTCTAGTAAAAGACAAATCTTTCAATTTTTATGCTAAAATTTGAGATTTCTATAATTTTTAAAAAGAGAAAAAATTCTCGATCCCTTCAACATCGCATTATTAACTTCATACTGACGCAGATGTAATTTTTCTGCACCGCCATCATACCTCCATGTATCTTAGTAGTTTGTCTCTTTCGACTGCACTAATGGAAAATAAAAAGTTTGCTTTTCAGCCAATTGCTTTTCAATGAATTTTCCTTTGACAAGATTTGAAATTTGCAAAATATTTATTTTTATTGTTTTTTTATTATTATTTACGGAAAACTTACATCGAACTTGTGTGCTTTACACCAGGAAACCGCTTATAAGTAATTGTCAAGAAGACAAGATTCAGGGAAAATTTACGATACCAGAGACTTACAGCCGAGAGCTCCACAATGTGTGTGAAACAGACTCAGCGGAAGTCGAACTCACAACCCACGTACGCTCGCACGCAATTAGCAATGTCGTATCTCACCACTAAGGCATGGTGGGCCCCCATATTCAAAATAAACAAATCCACGAATTCTTAATAGAGTTTTGACAAACATATTATAACTGATGAAATAAGTTTAAGAACATAAAATATTTTTTCAAAGAAATCAAATATTTGAAAATGTAAGATATATTATTAATTTTCACTTAAATACACATTTTACTTCAGCATAATTAAATGGTATCATATATTTAAAGAATATGTACACAAGAATCCGAATTTGAAAGTATTTAATTCACTACGATAGCAGCAATAAATTTTTAACTCGAAAAAATTAATAAGTAAATTAAATTAAAAGTAAAAACTGCCTTTTAATTAAAAATTATGACTATTGCTTATACATTCATTTTTTTTCTTGCTTGGGGCCTATGCATATGTAAAGGTATCACATGAGGAAGCATGGATTCTGGCGCATGACATCGTAAACTATCAAGGGTAAGGAAGGGGGTGTCTTTTCATATCGTTATCCTTTTTGACCTGATTTCCATTTGTAACTTAAATTTTGAATCAAAATAGCACGTTATCATTTTTCTTTTATTTTGTATGCTGTTATTTTTATTAAAGTGCCAAGTTGTCATTAAAATTATGAAATGATTATAATTTTTTTTTCATTTCAAACATTACGGAAGTGTCCACCGTTTTACATTTCTTTTCTTCTGTCACATATGATTCTATATAAAATCCGCTATACTATAAATTATATGCGATTTATGTTTGAAATTATAATTGTGTTTACTAGTAAATAAATGAGAAAGAGCATTATCCCCCTGTATTATTGATGATAATTCTGCCTGCCCCACCTTTGCTGGGGACAAAAACAAAAAAGACATTATTATTGTTGAATGATGCATGCAACAAAAATCTATATTATTTTTTTTTAAATATTAAGTAATTATTAAGTGTTAATAAGTGTATTAAATGTTATTTGATCCATATAAGGATATTTTATTTACTTTTCTTCATTTGAATAAATAAAGCATGTGGAAAATAAAATTAATCATAATGCTGATTAAATTAGCATTGTATTTCATTCCAAAAAAATAAATAAATAAATAAATAAAATAAAAAAATCTAAAAATTAAAAGACTTTTTTATTTATTGACAAAATGATATCACTACCAGAGGAAGGGAAGTCAAGGAATGATAACGTATGATATCGAAAGGGGGAAGAAGGTATAAGTTAATCAAAATGTTGATAACGGTATATACGTACATTCCTTTATGGTGAATATTTCAGAAGAAGAAGAAACATATCAAGTTTCAATGTTGAGCACTTCACGGAATCTCATTTTCTATTAGATAATGAGGATGGTCTTTTACGTGTATTTTCATATTAGAGGTTCTTTCACCTTAACAAGCATAAAAGTTGAAAACTATCGGAAAATCGGTTCTCTCTATATGTAATGTTTGAAGCTTATTAATCAGACTAATTAGAAAATAATCAATAACTTATTTGTAAATTATGAGATTAAAAGTTTCAAGGAGTTTTTACTTTATTGATTTTTATATTTATATTATATAAAGCAAACGTGGTTGACTTGCAATAGTGTTGCTATAATTGTAAAAGAATAAAAATTATTTTATAATTATTTTATTCACGCAAATGCATGTGCAAGGAGCTATTGCATTTCAAAATTTGATTTTATCCGCTAGTCAAATCATAATCTAAATTCGAATTGGAAGTGACGGAAATATATGGACAAATGTGGTAATTTACTATGAATAGATCAAAATTTGTGCTGAGTTTAAAAAAAGAAAAAAGCTTACATATAATTCTTGTTGAGTTTCAAATTCAGTCACAAAACGACAGTTACTTGAAAAGTATGAATACTTGAAGTAAGTACTGGAAAAGTTACATTAGTCACATTTTGATCACTGGTCTGATTACGATACTCGTGAAAAATTTTAACTTTATGATGGTTTCACAGCATCTGCTTATGCTGGGGGTAAAAGAGGATGCTTTAATAAATATAATAAATAATTTTAATTATTATGATTATATTAATATTTTAGATATTTAAATATATACTGTGTAAAGGGTCTGATAATGTTGTTTAGGTTTCATTCGTACAGAGCAAGCATTTTAGAAGACAATCTACTACTTCAATGTAGTGTACATGAAAACATTTATAAAAATATCACTTTTTGAAAACAATGATGCATTTGTTGAAAAAGTAACATAATTAAAAAATAATTAAAATTTCAGCACATAGTAGCGTAAAAAAGTCCCATAACACATTCTTGCATAAATAGGCTTTTTCTGACATAGGAAAGAGTGTATGTCTCTAAACCACCAGCTAAGAAGATCTTTTTTTAATAATGTTTATTTCCATAAATTAATGTTTTGTATAAAATTAAACTAACTGCTTGAAATAGTCCAAATAAATATGAAAAAGAGACATTGTAGAGGCTAAATATGGCTTCCTGTGTTCGTTTAATTTAAACTATAATAACTATGAAAAGTATAGGAAAATATATATATATATTTTTTTTTACATATAATTAAGTAATTTATAAAATAAAGTATAAAGGAAGAGAAATAAAATAGATAAAGATGTATTGTATCATTATCTACATTTTATATCTTTACTGCTATTGAGGTTTTATGGTGAATGAAACTAGATGACTTTGTTTGTTTTATTGAACAACATATAAATCTGACTTCTTTGCTCGACATGAAGCCTGTCTATAAGCCAACGTCAATATACAGGGACGAGATAGTACACAAAAAAATATTACAACACAAGAGAGGTACAATCAGGAGCTCCACACAAAGAGTGTGTGGAATGGAGCCAGTGGGATTCGAACACACAACCTCTTACACTCGCAAGTGAATAGCGACCTGATGTCTGAACCACTCAGCCACGGAGGCCCCAAGTAGATGATGTATTTATAACGAAAACAAACCGCTAGAAAAATAATTAAAGCTTCATTGTGATTTTTATTGTTCCGAAAATCAGGGAGATCAATACGAACATGGTTTGATTGCATAGATTAAAGTTAAAAAAGAAATTTGACGTATTTGCTTATATTAATATACATTCAAGTCCTGTAGTAATTTTAAAAATTATATTTTTAATTTTGGAGAAATGTCCGATATTTATGTCTTTAAAGGATTGTCACCAGCTTACTAAAAATTATTATAGCGACAAAATTATAATTAAAGTTTTCTTTTCTGATTTTAATTTTGCTATATAAGGCAATAATTTCATTAATAACACTTCTAAAAAATTTAATAAGTTTTTAATATATGCATTCGATGTCTGAAGACTTTTTTCTCTAACATTTTTATAATCATGGGGATACCTAAAAGTGTACCTTTAAAATTATTTTCTTAAAATTTATTATTTTTGGCTTCATATATATTTTTTTTCAACTTAATTCCAATTCAGGGTTTTAGAATTAATTTAATTCACTACCATTTCTATGTTTATGGGGATATCTAAAACAGTATCTTTAAAATTATTTTCTTAAAACTTGCTATTTCCGTCTTTATATCTTCCGTCTTTATTCAATTCTAATTTATTTAAAGCATAAATAGCGTGTTAGGAGGTGTATTGTTTGTGCTTCCGCGTTTTTATGAAGCGTCATATAACCTGACGTAATAAAATAAATCTTTTTTTTTATATAATAATACGAAAAAAAATTGCTTAATAGCTGAAATTCATTCTGTAAATCTACGAAAACAAGTATGTTTATCAAATTTCTAATTGCTCATAGATGCGAGAAGGCTATTTACTTTTTATTATATTATTTTTAAACAAGAACAAAAGATGATAATATTTATCTTTTAATTATTTATCGATATATTAAGTAAAAAGATAATAAAATGTATTTTTTAATTATTTACTTATGCATTAAATTAGAAAAAAAAATTATCTTTACACTTAATATGAAGATACCAATGATTATATACACTGTAGGCGAAAAGTTTGAGACCACTGCAAAAAATCTTTTTATTATATATAAAAACTCGAAAAACATTTGAAAATATTTTGAAAACTGCACTTGTTAATCTTTTATAGTCTTTGTGGAATATCTTAAAAATATTTTATTATGTTTTATTATTTGTATTTTTAGTAAAATTATTTTGTTTATTCATCAAGAAAGCGGAAAAAAATGCGATGTTTCGACATCGAATTGAAAACATCGAAACATCGATAAAGTCCGGCTATGAGCAAATCGGGTCGAGTGATTGCTATTTATTTAATGCTCCCTATGTATTTACTTAAACATCTCTTTTACATTTACTGGTCTCTTATTTAATTATTATTTTAGTTTTTTTGTATGTTTTATATTAAGATACACTATTTTGATGAAGTTCTTCACACACATTCTCCTTTAGTCTGATTTTCATGTTACTTCTGTCAAAACGTCTTAAAAAAGATGAAGAAAACGGGAAACCAACAATAAAACACAGTTTGCCCTCATTTTTCTGCTTAATGAAGGCAAGTCTGAACGTATGACTGTCACACAGTTAAAATTATCCAAGACATGTATTCGTCTCACAATGGTTCGATAAAAGGAAATAGGCAGTAATCAGGATCGAACACGTCCAGAAAGGCCGAAAGTAACCACTTCTAGTGAAAATATTTTTTTGTTATTACCAGCAAAGGTAAAAGATGCCTAGCAGTACCAGGAATTTGCGATAAAGAACACAAATCTCGATCCAAATCTGCATCACTCATTACTGTAAAAAGACGACTGAGAGACGCTAACTTATTTGGTGACGTTGCCATCCAAAAAATACTATCAAAATAACAGAATGAAAAGAAATGAATCCAGTGGGGCCTTGCCTAACGAGATAAAAAAGGAAAAGATTTATAAAATGTTCTTTCGATGACAAATTCAAATTCGAAATATTTCAAACAAAAATGTGTTTTGTTCGACGTTGTGTCAGAAAAAAGATTCTGCGAACTTCCGTGGTGCCATCTGCGAAGCACAGTTATGGGAGTATTATGATCTGGGGTTGTTTCTCTGGGTAGGTAACTGTAACTTTGGTATGAATATCGTGAATTACGAAAAAAGAACAATGTAACAATTCTCGAGACAAATGCCATTCCGTCAACGCTAAGTTTCACTGGAAAAGGCTAAGTTTCACTGGAGATAGGCTCAATTTGAAACAAGATAACGATTTTTAACATTGTTCAAAATTAAGCAGAGGTTATTAAGAACAAAAAAAGTGAAAGTTCTATTAAAAAACATGGTGTGGCGTTCTTAGAGTCATAATCTCAATCCTATCTAAGTTTTAAGGAAGATCTCCATAAAAACGTTATTGGTAGAAGATCCTCATTACACATAGACAATAGACATATGGAAAAATTTAAATGAAAGCTGGAACAATAGACTATAAGAAATAATATATAAATTATTGCTTGTATGCCTATACTAGTAAAATGCAAAGGAGGATTTTAAGATGAAAAAATCACATTAAGCTATCTTTACCATTAAACTAGTTGGATATGCAAATTCCAAAACTTATGCACTCTTACGTAATCTTATACGTACATTTTAATATTTAAAAATTTAGTTACACATGTTAATGCTATAATATTATTAATTCAACACTATACCAATTATGAATTTCATCTTAAATTTCTGCTTCGGTCAATTAATCGGAATAAAAACGAGTTTCCGTCTCTACACGAGCCGATAAACAGCAGAAAGAGAGGCATATTTTTTTTTCAAATTCAAGAAGGATCTACTTCCCATAACCCCAAAGTAATCATACGCAAAAAACTTCAAACGCGGGGTGTCAAAACACCCAGCGCTAGTCTTGATGGGTTAATAATTATCACAGTTCAATACCTAAATTTCATAAAACAGCTTTTAAATATAGATTTATTTGATGTCATTTAAGAAGTATTATTACGAGTTTTAATATTAAATTATGGGAGTTTTTGAAGCTTATTTATGATTTTTTTTTATTTTAATTGTAAGACACTAGTTATTTTTGGTTTATTGACAACAGCAATCATGTTTTAAATAAATTAAATAATACGCTCACAATATCTACTAATTTATACACTCTTGGTTTTGAAAAACTTTTTTCTAATATTCCTATATATTTTGCTATATAATACTTTAAAAAAGCTATTTTTGACTTATTTTGAAAATTGAAATTGGAATGAAATGACTTTTTTTATTGAGTTTATAAATTTCTTGTTTTTTCAACTATTTTATTCACGTTTAACAACCAAATTTTCATCAAATATGTGGCATTTGGATGGGTACAAATTTTCCGAGTTCTGAAGCCAATCTTTTCTTTTCTATTACCAATTTAAGTATGTTTTAAATACAAATGAAAAGTTTTAAAATTCTAAGATACATCGATAACTTAATAGTATTTGATAACAGAATTTTGATATCGAATAACGATATATATATCCTCCATGCTTCAAATTAAATATAGCTTCAGGGGATTGTTTGTATTTAATTATTTTTGGATGTTGATTTAATAATTGCAGATAATAATGTGTAAAATTTAACTTTTCGACAAACAAGATTTTTTTAAAATTTTAATACTCAGTCGATGCTACACTGGTTTTCTAATTTTAGTAAAAGGGACTTCATCAACACATTCTGAACAGGTTCACAGATTTTATAAAATATGTAGAAGTAAAGATTTTTTGATTTCGGAGATATATTAATTACTGTAAATCTTTTTTATAACAATTTATATCCATATCATTTTATTTTCTATTATGTAACTCAGATTAAGAAAAGTTTTGTGAAATAGAAACAGCTATTGAATCGTAATGGAAGCCGAAGAGTCATTTTGAATACATTAAGATTGCTAATGAAAATATGTATAGAAAATTAGTAATGTGGTGAATCTTCATGATGTACCTGATGATGGATGGATATGTGATATTGATATTGGATTTGCGGAAAGAAACATCTCTTTTTTTATCATAGCCTGACTGGAATCTTAGAGCTTGATCTACTGCTGTCAAAGCAAAAAGTGGTGTGTTGATTTTCAAGGGATATCTTGTTAAGTGCGTTCGTAATTATGTAAATACGTAGCACACTGTAAAAAAAAAAAAAATCTGTAAAGGTAGTAAACTTTTTCTAGGAAACTGGGATTCCAAGAACTTTTCCTGTAAAAGTAACAGCAAAAATTCAAGTTTCAGAAGCGGTTACAAGAATTTTTCCTGTTATCGTTACATGAAAAGTTCTTGGAATCCCAGTTTCCTAGAAAATGTTTCGTACTTTTACAGAATTTTTTTTACAGTGCACCTATAGTTGTCGTTCAATCCGTCCGTCTGTCCGCATATAACAACGCAGAAACTACCCAACCGAATCATTTGAAATTTAAAATACATCATTACATTATGTAATTAGAAAATTATTACATAATTTTGTCGAGTCATTTCAAATTTTATGAAAAGCGGATGCATAGATCAATTACAGGAACAATCAAAAGGATTCCGTTACATTATGGTCAATGGAGAAAAAGGTTTCAAATGCATTTTTATCGTTTGAAATTTAAAACATATCAATATTACACAATTTGTCAAGTCATTTAAAATTTTTTGAAAATCGGATGAATAAATCAATTACAGGGACAATCGACCACTATACTGTATCTGAAGTACTGTCTACTATTATCAACAAGATATGAATATTTTAAAAACTTCGTTGTCGTAAGAACGCACCTCATTTGCTACGCTTTACGTGCAATTTCCAACTTGTTTTTCAGTTCTAATGGGTCACGATAGAGATACGGCCTTCTGCCTGTTCATTTTTAATTGATATTTATTATTTCAAATAAAGTTTATTATTTTTATATATTAATTTCAAAAAGGAGTATATTTAGAGTATAATTATATTTGTAATTTAAAGTATTATTAACAAAATAAAATAAAATAAAAAGTCTGAAAACTTTTATTCTAAATATGTGATTTTCTAATAATCGCCATTATTTTCTATTTTATATTACGTTTTCCGAAATAAAATAACTGATTCAGTCACATTGTGAAAATCTTTTGTAAAATAAAGATGAGATGAAATGAAATTAGATTATAAATTTATTTTAGGTATCACAGACCGATTTGTACATTGTATTAAACGACAAATGTTTCTGAATTTATGAAGATGTATTAAAATCACGGACGAAAAAATAACGAATCTTACGATTTACTAAAGATTCTGAAAAAAGTTGCTTTATCTTTAAATATAGATAATATATTTCAAATAAATAATTTATCTTTGAAATCTCAAGAAAGAAATTATAAAAATAAGTTTTCACTAATTGTTAGCAGTTTTTGAAAGCGATTTCGAATAGTTTTTTACAAAGAATTAAACAGTTATCTGTATCGAAAAAATCAACTTTTTGGAAGCTATTGGGTCTCAAGTATATATTTGTCCATCAAACATGATTAACTGAGAAACGTAGAATTTTCAATATTAACATTATCATTAAATTATTTTTTTTTCTGCTACAGTTACACGCAGAATTTCAGTTATGCGGCTGAGAATGGTTAATTAAGATCTTGTAATATCTATAAAACCGATTTTCAAGGTAAAAGAATCTTTTAAACGTTTATAATGTTTCCGAAATTTACAGTCCGCTAAAAAAATCAAATTTTTATAAATATTTCTTTAAATTTCAAAAGTAAATTATTTTTGGGGGGTTTCTAAAGATAAAAGAACGATCTTCTGAACATTGGGTGACTTGGAAGCTCTTATCGAATAATTTAGTTAGTAATTAAACTAAATTTTCGTATTGTTAACGTTTAAACGAAGGCTCAAATGACATGTGTCCGGGATTGCAATTGTCCCCGTGTAAAGGTTAAGAAGGTCTTTTTTTTATATATAAACAAATAATACTGTTGGTGTCCGAGATTCATGAAGCAGTTCTTTAGTGTTGTCAAGTGAAAATAAATTCGCACTAATATATCTTTTTTGCTTTATATTAACAACTTAAAGAAACATTTAGTAAATTGAAAAAAACAAGATACAGGAATGCAGTTTCCTGCTGCGGTTGCGGGATTAACATATCCAAGTATGCGACACAGTAAGAGAAATATAAGCACCGTGTGTGCTTTACAAAAACATAAGAGAAACTGAACTGAGTTCGTTCACAGTAAAATGTTGTCCTTGAAGTAATCAACACAAAATTTCGCAATCCTGTGCAATCATCCACTTATGAATTGTTTAAATAAACAATGATATTAAATATTTCATTAATGTCACTTTTGAATAATGGATTAATTTATAGTTTATAAATATTATGGTTTTAAAGTAAACAGTTAATGTAATTAATGTCACTTCTGAAATATGAAGTAATTTGATGTTTATCAATATTACTGTTTTTAGAATAAACACTTTAAGTACTTAAACACACTCCCACCCTATCAGGCCTTAGTCCTGATATATAGGAAGGAGCGCTAATTTGTGTACAGGTCGTCTCAAAAACGATCCTCTACACTGTATGGTCACAACACGGACATGTCCGTCTTTTCCTGGGTGCACCTCTGTTACCCGGCCCAATGGCCAAGAGTCTGGTGGCTGAGTATCATCAAGGAGTAGCACAACTTGTCCAAGTTGAAGATTACGTTGCTCGACTCTCCACTTGCTTCTTTTTTGGAGCGAGATCAAATACTCCTTCTTAAATCGCTGTGAGAATCCTCTTTTTAAATTTTGCAGCAGCTCCCAGCGATTTCTAGGGTTGCATGTGATGGATGAGGTCTCCTCCGGTATTGAGAAGATTACATCACCTGTAAGAAAATGTGAGGGTGTGAGAACATTTATGCAGTCACTATCATTGTCATTTAAATGTATGAGAGGTCGCGAATTTAACAAGGCTTCGACTTGGCTAAGTAGGGTGGCGAGCTCTTCGAAAGTCAGGAGTGTCTCTCCTATTACTCTTTTTAGATGATGTTTGGCGGATTTTATCGCAGCCTCCCAAATTCCGCCAAAGTGAGGGGAAGAAGGAGGGATAAAATGCCATTCAATGGATTTTTCAGTTAAATATCGAGACATGATTTCATTTTTAGGAAATGACAACCATGCCCTCTGTATTTGGTCGATTTTTCTTGATGCCCCGACAAAGTTCTTCCCGTTGTCACTATAAAGGTGACGTGGGGTACCTCTTCTTGCACTAAAACGTCGAAGAGCTGCTATAAATGCTTCAGTTGTTAGATCACTTACAGCTTCTATATGGACCGCTTTCGTAGCAAGACAAATAAATAAGGCAATGTAACCCTTAGTTGTTTTTGCACCCCTACCCTTGCTAAATTTAATGGATATGGGGCCTGCGTAATCAATTCCACTGGCAAAAAAGGGGCGTTCAAGATTTACTCGAGGTTTAGGTAAATTCCCCATTAATGGAGGAGTTGTAATAGCTTTCTTGTATCTGAAACATTTTAAACATCTATTAATGCATTTGTTGATGAGCTTTTTTCCACCAATTATCCAAAAAGATTGTTTTATGATGTGCGACAGTAGAGAAGGTCCAGCATGTAAAGTGGCAATATGCTGTTGTATTATCAATAGTTCACTCATTTTATGTTGTGATGGAAGTATTACCGGATGCTTGTGATTAAATGCTAACTGTGAATTTTGCAGGCGTCCTCCCACCCGTAAGATACCCTTAGCATCAATAAACGGATATAGGGAGTGTAATTTGCTTTTCTTAGCTAGAGGTTTTTGTTCTTTGATGCAATTTAACTCTTCTTTAAAGTAAGAATTTTGAATCCAAAGAACGATCATTTCTTCAGCAGATTTTATTTCGTTAAATGTAAGTACTGTTGAAGGGATTTGATATTCATTAGCATTTTTGCATTTTTTAATGAATCTTATGCAATATGCCAGAATGCGGATAATTTTTGAAAGTGAAGAGTGCTTTTGAAACAAATTATCTAGTACATCATTTGAAGCATGCGTGTGAAATGAAAAAATGGGATCCGACCTTTGCTCGGATTTGATTTGCTCATCGAATTCATCAACATTTAAGTCATCTTTCGGCCAATTAGATGGGTCTAGAAGTAGCCAGCCTGGCCCTTTCCACCATAGCTCGCATTCTGGCAAACACTTTGGGTCGATACCGCGAGAAGCGATATCTGCGGGATTATCTTTTGAGGGAACGTGTCCCCAGTGCTTAGTAGGTAAAACTTCTGTTATTTGAGAGGTTCTGTTCGCGACAAATGTTTTCCACTTGCGGGGGTGTGCGGATAACCATGAAAGGACTACTTTAGAATCAGTCCATGCAAAAATATCGAACTTGTAATTCTTTAGTGTGTCCATAACTGTGCGGAATAATTTAGATAATAAGTGAGCACCGCAAAGTTCTAATTTAGGGACAGAAATTTGCTTGATTGGTGCAACTTTTGTTTTAGAAACCAAAAGAAAAGCATTGGTTTTTCCATTGCAAGTTTGTCGGCAATAAATTGCGGCAGCATAAGCTAGTGTTGACGCATCGGAGAATCCGTGTAATTCGAAGGCATTCTCGGATGAAAGCGTAACACATCTTGGTATCGAAAATTGATTGATTTCATTGAATGAATTTTGAAATTTGAATAATTCCTCAGTTAGATGTTCTGGAATAATAGTGTCCCAGTCCCCTTTTGTCAACCACAGTTTTTGATAAAATATTTTTTAAAGTTACAGTGCATGGTGAAATTAGACCCAGTGGGTCAAAGATTCTAGCCGATTCTGCTAAAATTTGCCTCTTTGTAAGAGGTGGAGTGAGATTTAGTGAAACCTTGAAAATAAAAGTATCTGGAGAAGAGTTCCAGCTTAATCCTAGAACTTTAGAGCTTCCGTTATCACTAGGAATTATTTCAAAATTCGATTCGGTATTGGAATCATCTTGAAACTCTCTAAGAAATTCCCTTGAATTTGAATTCCATTTTCTTAAGTGGAAACCATGCGCGTGCAAAACATCGCTAATTTCTTTACAAGTTTCTATTGCCTCGCTAACAGTGTTTGAGCCTGAAAGAAGATCATCCATATAGAAATCTTTCTCCAATGTTTGAGAAATAACAGCGTTTTTTGTATAATCATCAGCAATTTGTTTGAGACATTTAGTGGCTAGATAAGACGCTGGAGCTAGCCCATAAGTAACTGTTTTTAATTTGAAATTTTTTATTTCCTCATTAGAGTTAAACCTCCAAACTATTTTCTGATAATTTTGATCTTCTTCAGAAACTAAAATCTGGCGGTACATCTTTTCTATGTCAGCGCAAAAAACAATTTTCGGAACTCGAAAATTAAGTAAAATTTCAAATATGTCCCTTTGTAATTTAGGACCTACTCCCAAAATTGAATTCAAGGAATTACCTTTTGAAGTATTACATGATGCATCAAACACAACTCTCAACTTGGTAGTAGTACTAGAAGGTTTAATAACCGCATGATGAGGAAGAAAATATTGTTCATTTTCAGAATCGTTAATGTCATTTTGTGTTATTAATTCCATATGGCCTAACTGTATATATTCGCGCATAAAATCCTTGTATTGCTTTTCGAATTCTGTGTTTTCTTTAAATTTCCTTTCCATCGCCAACAAGCGAGAAATTGCGGCAGGTCTAGAATTACCTAATTCTGTCGTAGGTTTAACAAAAGGTAATTTTACCACAAAACGACCCTCGGAATTAATTGAGTAAGTTTTCTGAAAATGTGATTCAACAAATTGTTCTTCTGGAGACAGAATTTGAGCATTATTATTGAATACTTCTTCCATTTCCCAAAACCGTTTTAATTCATTATCAATATTAAGTTCATAAATATGTAAATTATGCATTGAATTAGGAGTTGTGTTAAGATGCGGCATTTTTCCCGATACGAGAAAGCCAAAGATGGAATTTTGTGCAATTAAACTGCTCTGAGCACATGTTATTTGACCAGGAAGCAAAATAGAAAAAAAGTAATCTGATCCTAAAATAACATCGATTTTATTTGGAGTCCCAAAATGTGGATCTGCCAAGTTTACATTTTTTAAGTGTGAATAATGCTCTTCACTTATTTTCTCAGAAGGTAATGGAGCTGTTAATTCGTCTAAAATAAAAGCTTTCACTGACAACTTACTGTCAGCATTATGAATTGATATAAGATCAATCATTACGTAACCCTTTGTTACTGCGATTTTTGAATTAGAAAGACCTTTCACGGGAAATCTGGCATTTTTCCTTTTGAATCCTAACACTTTCATGCATGATTCTGAAACGAACGTAGATTCTGAGCCACTGTCACACATAATTCTTAACGTATGCTTTTGACCCATGCAATCATAAATATATACTGTAGCAGTGGGCAAAAGTGCGAAAGATGTTTGAACAGAATTTATTGAAGGAGAAACTTCTTTTTTATTATCATCAGGAATCGAAAGGTCCTCTGAATCAGATTTGCTTTTCCGACTCTGTTTTTCATTCGGACGTGAAGTTGACATCGCATAATTTTGTAGTTTATTCTCGCATAATAGCGTATGGTGTTTAAGCTGGCAATGATGACAGCTAAATGTAGAATTACATTGATATGTGTAGTGTCTGTCAGATAAACAGTTGCTACATAATTTGTTTTTTCTCACAAATTGTTTTCTATCTCTTACGTTTAATTCCTTGAATTTAATACATTTGTACAATAAGTGATTAGCTTTACAAAATAAACATTTGATAACGTTATTGGCGGGAGCTTTGTGAAAATTAAATTGTTTCTCTTTTTTATGTAACCCTGTATAATCATTATTATACAATTCTAAAGATAAACATCTGTCATTAATGAACTGAATAAATTGATCAAAAGAAGGAAAATCATCCTTCGATGAATATTGAGCCCATTCTTCACGTGTTTTATTATCAACCTTTTGAAGAAGAATATGAATTAACCAAATGTCTCTCTCTGATGCTTTAACATCGATTGATTTGAGAGCACGAATTACCTCGTCAGAGATATCTGATATATTGCGTAAGTTAAGTGCATTAGCATGAATAATGGGAGGTATATCCATAAATGTTTTGATAAGAGCTGCGACAATTTGTTTTCTTTTGTCGTATCTTGACAATAATTTTTCCCATGCTTCTGCATAACTGGTTTCAGAAATGGGAATATGTTTTATAATTGACGATGGCTCTTCACCGAGCAAACCTCTTAAGTATTGAAATTTTTGAATGTTTGTTATACTGGCATTGTTATGCACTAACGATAAATATAAGTCTTTAAATGACATCCAGTTTTTGAAATTACCATCAAATTGCTCAATATTCAATCTGGGTAATTTAAAATTATTAGTTGTATTAACTATAGGTAATTGTTCATTAACAACTTGAGAATGTGCATTCATACTATTTATAGAAAATTTTTCAAGTTCTAATTGCAGTTTGGCTTTGGTTTCATAATATTTTGTTTCAAATTCCTCCATTTCCGAGGATTCTTCTGGTAATTGTGCATCATATTTATCAAAATCGAAATAAGCTGTTTCTAATTTTTCTAATTTATTCAATAAATCATTCTTTTGAAAAACTTGATCAGCGTCAATGAAGTTCGTGATACGTGTTAATGCAGATTTAGCTCTGCCACGTAAATTTATTGCTGTCTTTTCTAAATCTTCTTGACTCATTATTAAAATAATGAGGGAACCAAGTTAAAAAACAAAGCCAAACTGATAATAAACCAAAAATGTACTTATCTGAAACAGCTGGGCTGTAGGGTACTCCTTTATGGTGACTTTGTACCGTTGTAATCCAAAAAAAGCGATGTGTGCAGGTACATCTGAAACAGCTGGGATGAATGGTACTTCTTTATGGCGACTTTGAGACGGCGTAATTCATCAAAAGCGATGTGCGCAGGTTATCTCGCCGGTGGTGCCTCCATAATGTTGGTGTCCGAGATTCATGAAGCAGTTCTTTAGTGTTGTCAAGTGAAAATAAATTCGCACTAATATATCTTTTTTGCTTTATATTAACAACTTAAAGAAACATTTAGTAAATTGAAAAAAACAAGATACAGGAATGCAGTTTCCTGCTGCGGTTGCGGGATTAACATATCCAAGTATGCGACACAGTAAGAGAAATATAAGCACCGTGTGTGCTTTACAAAAACATAAGAGAAACTGAACTGAGTTCGTTCACAGTAAAATGTTGTCCTTGAAGTAATCAACACAAAATTTCGCAATCCTGTGCAATCATCCACTTATGAATTGTTTAAATAAACAATGATATTAAATATTTCATTAATGTCACTTTTGAATAATGGATTAATTTATAGTTTATAAATATTATGGTTTTAAAGTAAACAGTTAATGTAATTAATGTCACTTCTGAAATATGAAGTAATTTGATGTTTATCAATATTACTGTTTTTAGAATAAACACTTTAAGTACTTAAACAAATACTTTTATTCATTATAAACAAATAATACCTCTGTCAGTCGGGACGGCTCTGGAAATTCACTATACTTGTTTTTTTACCTATTTATAATACAGTGGGGATGGAATTAAAAAGGTCTCACTTTTAGTTAACAATGAGTTTTAATTAAACATTCAATGATATCGAATATCCTAAAAATTTCAATTACAAGTCAACATAAACATTCAAATTCTGTAGAATTATTTAGAAAAAAAAAAGAAATTTAATTTCAATGTACTTCATTAATAAATTGAATTCTGCTTTTTACTTCACCTTTTAAAGATAATTATTAATGATATCTACAAAGATTCTATGCTCTGTAAACTTATCCGTGAATGACAAAGTAATTAAAAAACACTTTTGTTTAATCATTTTAAAAATGAATAATTTGAATATTTTAAAGATAATTTAAAGGAAGTGTATTTCATTTACAAACTTCTAGAATAATTATAGCTTTATAAGAAAAGATCTTTAAAATTAATTGTTTTCAGTTTAAATTAAAAATCTTTTAGATTCATTCTACAAATGTTTTAGGAAATAACAGTAGCGTTTGTTTTAAAATAATAGTCTTAAACTATCGCATTTGCATTTTTTAAATTTCATTGCGTTTGATATAATGATGTAGTTTTAGTGCAGATTAATTTCCTGAGATCAATCAAATTAAAGGGAAGTTTCTACTCTCTTCAGTAAAAATTTTAGATTATTTTACATTTTATACATTTTAAATCGCTCAAATGTGATTGCTGCAATAATAAGTATTTTTGTGATTGTCCAATCCTGTACAGTATTTATTTCTTCGCCGCTGAATACTCATTTCCTCTTTGTAAAATTGTAAACTTATTTTACTCAAAACCTAGCAAGTGTTTCGGAAACAATTCGACAGATTGTCTTCATTTTTATTTAAAAGAAATATTTTTTAGTTTAGCGTATAACATCGAAAAGTATAAGTATAATTTCCATTGATTAATTGTTATTCGAGTTGTTCGAGCTTTTACATTATAAACTAGAGAGTAAGTGTGATCGCAGATAGCACAAAGGGTTTCTTTAAATGTTCAAAACAACTTATCGTTTAATTAATAAATCGAAATTGGTAATTGGTAATTGGTAATTTGTAAATTATTACATAGATTATAACATCAACAAATTCAATTTTAAAATAATAATAAAAAAGTTTTTTATTTAAATGAAATTAAAAATGGTCGAATCAAACTATTCCAAAATTCCAAATTTTTCGAAAATCTAAAATGAAAAAAATATTAACGGAGACATAAATAAAATTTTGAATATATAAAACAAGAAAAAAATTAAATGAAATTTAAAATGCTTTAACATTAATAAATCACAATAGTTTTCAAAATAGAAAGAAAATTGAACCTCGAAAAATATTATGAATGTCATGAATTAAACCCTAATAATATAAACCATTAAATTGGCAAAATATACGGAATTTCTATTAATTAAATCCATATTTATATGAAAATTTCAGCTTGCACCACTGGCGATTGATCTAACCATCTCATGTTTACTAGTTAGAAGCTTTATCTTCAAGCTATGAAGTTTACACGCAAAACGTTCAAATTAAGTTTCTATTTTAAAATGTAACTCGTAAAATTGAGCGGATGAGATATATAAAATTAATTTGATTAAAATAATAGACTTTTTCAAAAATTTATGATTTTTCGTGTTATACGATGTATTCAGCTGTAAGTACACAAAATTTGAAGTCTTTGACTTCACATTTATGTACGGACTCTAAGACATATAGACAGACAGAGGACAGAGATGAACATGGTTTCGTCCAGTGAAAAAACCCCTAAAAACAAGTAAAGAAAGTAAACTTTTCTGTTCAAATGACCTCCGTTTTGTCAAAATAAACTTTCTAAACTAAATGTTGGTGCATTCTCCCGAGAATTTAATGTTATTTCTGAGTTTGCTAAACAAATTTATTTCAGGAGCTCCTAACAAGTAAAATGGACACAGGTTAGAAGCTCATATCGCGCATCTGCAGTAAGTGTTGCACGTAGTCGATAACATTTCTATTAAAATTAAAAATCACGATGTAAAAGTATTTGTGATTTCAGTAAATCATTATTGCTTTAAATCATGATTACTTCAAAATTCTTTAAAACATGGTTGCATATAATCATGAAACATGGTTGCAGTAATACTTTAATCACAATTACATAGACTACAAAAATTTGAAATGAAAATTTGCGAATATATCCTTAGTAATTGCTTCTTGTATTAGAGATTATGGGAGTTTTTAAAAAATCGATTTACCAAACAGATATCTGTCTGAACAAAATTGTTTTAACTAAAAACCTGTGCCTGTTAAAAGCCATTGAAATGGAAATATATTCATTGTAATAGTAATACTTTCTTTCAAAAAAGAAAAAAAAAAGAATGTACCCGAAAAAATTTTCAGATTTTCTGAATGATTAAGGTATGCACATCTTATGAAACTATTTCAAAAAGCAAAATAATTATAGAGTTCTTACAAAAATTTTATTTGTAATCTGAGTTGCAGTTAATACATTAAATTACTTTTCATCCAGGCTCACTAGAAAATTCCTAGTCATCTTCTAGATTTTTTGATTTAGAATGCAAACATGTATCTCTAACATTA
Source organism: Maratus speculifer (assembly GCA_964019185.1). Taxonomy (NCBI): domain Eukaryota; kingdom Metazoa; phylum Arthropoda; class Arachnida; order Araneae; family Salticidae; genus Maratus; species Maratus speculifer. Next base: position 95,230,913 of record OZ025295.1, read on the forward strand.
CTTTTTGTTGTATCCATTACATAAAAAGTTCTTGAAATTCTAGTTTCCTACAAAATATTTAGTTAAAATTAATTTTATTCTATTTAAATTTAAAATGTTCTTGTGTCATTCTAAAAATGTGTTAGAAAATAAAAGATTGTGTTTGAAAGTAATGTTCTTAAACTATGGCATTTACTTTATTCTTAATTATATTTGATATACTGCTAACGTACAGTTCTATGCAGATTTATTTTCTGAGATCAATTAGACTTAAGGAAAGGTTCTACTGCTTTGGACAAAATATTTCAATTTTTTTATATTTTGCATATTTTACATCGCTCAAATGTATAGATTGTTACAATAATAAGTGTTTTTTTTATACTCGAATCCATTAGAGTATTTCTTAGTATAATATACTTACAAGAATTTGAAATGACTATTTGTGAATACATTTTTAGTTACTGTTTCTTATATTAAAGATAATGGGAACTTTATAAAAATCTATTCAACAAATAAGTATCTGTCTCAACAAAATTTGTTTCAATTGAATTTCTTTGTTTGTTGAAAGCCATTGAAATGGAAATATATTCAAAATAGTAGGAATAATTTATTTCAATAAATAAACAAATAAAATAATCCACACGGAAATTTTTTCAGATTTTCCCAGTAGTTAGTATACACATAGTTGTTCTCATTTAAAAAAAATCGAAAAAATTACAAAAGTAAAAAAGAATTACATGAGTTTTACTAAACTTTTATCTGTAACCCGAGCTGCAGTTACATAAAAGTTCCCTAGAAAATTCTTATTCATCTCATAGACATGTATGTCTAACATGGCTTTTTGTTGTTGCCATTGCATGAAAAGTTCTAGAAATCCAAGTTTGCTACAAAATTTTTAGTATCTTTAAAGAGTTTTATTTTCATTGTAAGAAATTAAGAAGTTATGTTTTATGTTTGTCAATGGCATAATTTGTTTTTCTTTGTATTTACAAGACGGTAAACACCATTCATTTTTTTTTTTTTTTTTTTTTTTTTTTTTTTTTTTTTTTTAAGGAATAAAGAATTTATGGTTAATGCTGTAAGATTACGAAAATTTTTATATTTCTACGCATTTATAACGATAATCTGCATTTGTTCTTTTACTGTTGTTAAAGCTCATGAAAATGACTGTTCGTTTCAGCAATTTTAAAGAAAAGTTATGTATGAGGTGATCAATGGCAAGTTGGGTGTTATAGCAATGGCAGAAAAAAGAATAATGCTCTCTAATGTGTAAATTGTTTACAGTTATATTTTTTTTCAATGAATAAATAAGTTTGTGAAAAGTTAATGAGTGAAAAACGAAATTTCCATTTAAAATTTTGTAAAAGATATCCAATTCTAAAAAAATACGTACCACACTTTTTTTTTTTATTGTTTTTTAAATGAATTTTACGATTTTAGGCTATCATGAGTGTCTTGCGAAACACTTAAATGGGACAATCATGCAGTCACAAACACTGGAAAAAAATCTGCAAAGTCATTAAAATTTTTCTAGTAAACTTGCATTCCAAAAACTTTTCGTATAACGTTAACAGTAAAATTTCATGTAACCGAGGAAGTTTGAATGAGTTTTTACTGTTACTGTTACATGAAAAGTTTTGGAATACAAGTCTACTAGAAAAATTTTAGTAACTTTACAGATTTCTTTTTTACAGTGTAGCAGTGCCAAAAAAAAAAATAAGCGAAAAAAGAAAATTGCCATAGTGATTTTTGAAAAAAAGAAGAAAAAAATACTCATTAAAAGATAAATTTTTACAAATAAAGCTAACTAACTATAAATAATTCTTCAATAAAGCGCATCATATATATATATATATTAGGGTGAAGCTGTTTTTTCAAGTTTGAAAATGTAATCTTCTCACCCTTAAAATTTGTTCCTTTTTATAAAAAAATAAATCAGGCAAAATATTAATGCATTTGAAGAATATTTAGAGGTAGCTCAATGAGGGGAAATTTTCTAATGTAAACGTAATGATAAATATACGCGTGCTCGTATGCTATGTCAAAGAAAAATGAATTCCATCTTTTAAAACATGTTTATAGAAGAAAATGTGCTTAACAATTACACTATTCTCGAACAAATAATGTTTGAGATAACTATGAAAGATGAAAAAATAAAAATTAGGTTTCAAAGCAACACTAATTTTAAAACTCATTTTGGTGGAAAATTAATGTATGATTTGGCTGGAAAAAAAAGCTGATTACCATTATTAATTTTTTGGTAAAGATGTTATTCAACGATGTACTGTTCAACATACGTCAAGATTGGAGAATAGCAGATAATATTCAAGCAATATGAATAGATATTACCAGCTGAAAACATTCGTAAAGAGCAAAAAATTTAAAAAGGAGCTTTTGTCACTTGATTGCAGGAATCACATTATGGGACTGATAATTAGCACTGTTATTGAAATATGTGTAGGAGTCAAATCTTCATCTGAAAAGTTGCATTATTTTAACGCTTTTAAGAATATTGGAGTTTCATTGATAGACACATGTACGAACTAAGAATTTCATTTCAAAATATTGCAAATGTTATATTGTTACAAGATCTGGATGTTCAGTGCTTAATTTAAATCGACTTCAAAAGAGGAAGAAGGTGTACATGATATATGTTTTCACAATCTGGGTATATTTGAAAACTTGGATGCCCGCTCTCAAACTTCACGTGCCTCCTACAACGACTTGTTATTGCTAAAATTCTTGATTGAATACTCATCAGTACATTCAGTTAATTGCAAGTTATCATCAGCTAAATTTGCTAGTTTTTGTAGTATTTGTCAGAAAGACTTGTTAGGATAAGTTAGAGTTGCCGTGTAAGTTTACCAACCAAAAACGCATTGTTATTGCTTTACAGAATGAAGCTAATTCTGCAAAACAAGCTCAAAATTACTACAACCGAGTCAGTGTTGCTCTTTATTAATTCAAAAAAGAAAATTGGAAAATTTGTTACAGCCATGTCAATGATAATGTTTCAGTTCTTGGAATTTCAAATTTGATATCTTGCAGTTGATCCTGACTAGTGGGAATCAAGAGAGGAATATTATAGGGTTGAAAAAGAGTATATAAAAGCCCTATAAATAATAAATGACCATGATGAACATGCAGTTACATTTATTCAGGAATAAAGGAGATAGATAACTCATGAAGAAACGCGAGGACAATTTCTACTACAAGTTATTGAAGATCACAGCAAAATGTACTTTAATAGCAAGAAAAAACTTAACAGTCTTAAAATAGAAAAGTCTTAACATATACAAAGGCAATAAAATTTAACATAAATAAAAAACGAATAATTTGTATAGTAAATAAAATAAATTGTTATAATTAAAACATAAAAAAATGTAAGTACACATTTATGATTTGTATAGTTAATATTCTTATTATTTTTTTTATTTTATAAACTTTGAGTCCGTTGTTAAAATTTACTGCTCAAACTTATTTTCTAGTGTTTTTCTATCAAAATCAACAAAATAAAAGGGAGACCTGTAAAAATAATAATATAAAAAAATCATGGCTTTTAAGTTTCACCTTAATATATATATATATATATATATTTAAATTTTACGACTTCACATATTTTGACTGTATTCAATGCGTTGTAAAACATTTACATGTAACTTTCTCGGCGCCACGCAACGAGTTCGATGAATATTTACATTTTCTTAATCGATTATCATATGAGAATGAGGCATCGCTGTGATAATTAGAAGATGAAAGATGATATTCTCAGATATTTTCTTTTGCATTTTTTTTAGTATTATTACTTTTTATTTAGCACGTACTGTATGAGGTCAAAGCAATAATTTTATTTGACATTTTGTTTTGAGTATTTTATAAAACCTTTAGTGGATATGAACATTTAAAAAACAAATAACAAAAGTTATTTATTTAATATTTTATTAATAATTTTATTAATTTTATGTTATTAATTTATAATATTTACTAGCTGATATTCCCATATTTGCCCGGGACTATAGATGTTTTCAATCAAATTGCGAATATTTAAAATCTCCATCCATACTAATATCGAAAAAAATAGTAAAATTTTAGAATATTTTAAACATTATCTGAGTGAACACAGGTTAGTATGTAATCATTATGTTACGAAGACCATATTTTGGAAGAATAAAGAAAAATATTGTCGTTGATTTTAACTTTCATGAACCACAAAAATAATGCAAAAATTGAATTGTTTAAAAATTTATTTCTTCAATGAGATCTACTTCATGCAAAATCTTCTGCGAAATACAGTCGTTAAATCCCATATTTACCGCCTAGTCTCATTGGCTGTCTGCTTCGTTGCCGCGGATTGGTGGCGAGCCTCAAATACTCTCAAACTAGGCTTCTTTGTTGCAATGGATTTGTGGAAAGCTGTAAATATCCTCTTTTCTAGTCAGTTTTAATTTTTTAAAAATCTAAATTGAAATTTAAAAATTCGGCTGTAAAGTGCATTTCCCGGTGTTAGCATCCCCATGTGACAAATATTTCAGAGACCTGGGTGTTATAATTTCGTCGTTATCCACGGTCAGGCAGATGTACATCGCTTATTTAATATATATAGACTAATGAATTCTTAAAAATTCGTTAACTTAAATATAGCAGTTATTGTTTATGTAAAAAGTTTAGCATAAATATTAAGCTAATAATAAGACTAATAATAATCGTGACGTAGGACGTTGGATCGTTCGGTAGCTTCCTCGTCCCGGGCCCACTCTTCCCGCTTTTCAGCATCTTTGATTTGTGTAATTTTGCTTTTTAATGTGTCCGGTATCTATATTTTCATTTTCCCCATTCGGATAATTTGGGACGTAAGTAGCGGTTGACAACGAAATTAGACCGCTACCGCGCCGCTTAATTTTAAAATATTTATTTTTTTTTCATATAGAAATTGAAATAAGGTATTTGTACCCAATATGGACAGTGCTTTTATATGGTCACTCCTAATATTTTTAAAGGTAACAATTTTTATAGAGATATCACTCTACATGTCCGTGAAAAAAGCAGTTGAAAAGATAATTAAGCCAGCAAAGTACAAAAAAGCTCGCTGTTCGTCATTTAGAAAGAAACTTGTTTCGTGGTGTGCTGATAGTAATAACAGGTAAGTTTAAATTCTTATTAGATATAGAAAAATTACTTTAAATATTGAAAAGTGGAGTGTTTTAGAAAGCTTTTAAAACATATTTTCGATTGCTATTGTATAGATTGCTTAAAAACATTTTTTTTGTTATTTATTACAAGATTTAATAAAGCTACTCCCGATTCCCAATATGGACACCTTATGTCCACATTGGAAGTACAGCAGGTGAATCTTCAGATTCACAAAAATAGAAAGATAAGCAAATCCAACTACATTATTTCATAATATTTTGTAGTAACTGAAGTGCTTTGCATCGGTCTTCGAAGAGCCACAACCGAAAATGATCCCCCGTTCTAAAATGCATGTTCTGAAGATTTTTACAGTGCCATACCCTACCCGCAATACTTTAAGGTATATTTTTTATCCCCTCTCATCTAAAATTCCATAGAAGTGTGGCTCATTCATACCCCCTGTGCAGTAGGTCAATAAGAAGCCACCTGCCCATAATAGGGACTAGTGGTTCCTTATATGGGCAATAGTAAACATTTTTTGTTTTTATCATTTAAAAAAACCATAATAGTTACAAGGTCGCTAATTTTAATAATGATAGTCAACAGTCCAGGGATTATGGTCGTATATTTTTGGAGTTCTATCACGTGTGCATGGGGGTGAAAAAAATGCATTTTCCTTAGGGTGTCCATGTTAGGCACAGGTACTATATTTAAACTTTTATACGATCCCTGATACTTTAAGTTATATATTTAGAAGAATCCCTTTCCTCACTAAGAAGTATGTGAAAATATTTCATTTTTGTACGACAAAAACTTACTGAGATAAAGTATTTTGGATGTTACGCAATATCCGGCATCAGTATTGCCAATTAAGTGGAATTTTTTACTTTCTTTGGAGATGTACCAGGATTCGTGAATAGTAAAATAAACGCCTTATTTAATCTGTCATTCAATAAAGAAATTTTTAGTATTCAAAAATTCTCGCAGATATATGAGTTTAAAAAATCCGTTAAACTGGCAACACTATATAGCATTAAAATTCGTATTTTCATGGTCTTTTCACTGAATTACTGCAAATTCGGTCGTGATAGATAAACGATAACGATCCATGCCCTAAACAATTGTCTGGAAATAAGACATAATAATCTATGAAAAAATAAATGCGGTTTTAAAGTTATATCAAGAATTGCATTTGAAATCTACCATGTTACATACTGGTTGGTATTTAAATAATATATATAAAAATATTTTGAGATTTAAATCTAAATAAATGTGCATTTTTAAAAATTGGAATAATAAAAATAAACGTTTCAATGAGAGTAATATAGTGTAAATTAGGATTAACATAAATCGAATATTTTTACTCAAGTATTTGTAAGACGTTTGTCTTAATAACGGCGTGAGTTCTCACTATAACCTCAATATAATTGTTTATCTTCAATTCTTATCATTAATCAGAATTAAATAGGAGAGTAAATGGTACTCACCCGATGAATTCTTCTTCATTTAAGTGTCCAACAATTAGATCCACCATAAGGGAAGGGAACCGGGCATATTCACATGTTGATATATCCACTGCACTAATTCATCTTGATAAAGACATATAACATTATTATATGGTAACTGTAAAACACACACACAAATTATTATATCCACGCTTCTTCATTTTCTACTTTATTTTTAACACGCGAGAAAAAACACAGCAAAAAGGTAGTGCTTACATCAAGCTACAAAAACTGAGAACAGAATGAAATTTAAATCGATGCACACATAAATCATAATGTAGAAACAATTATTAATAAAAAAGAGTCATTTTGTAAGTTTTGACAGTTTTGTAAACCTGTAATTGTTCACTCGTAATCACTGTTTCCAAGGTCACGCTAACAAGCACTTAACTTTATTTATGATGCCATGATAATTGTCACTTGTTGCACAACGGAGGAAATTATTTACGAATTGCGCAATGTTTCTATCAACTCCTCCTTAATTTCTGAAGTTGTGTTGTCACTCAGATGCAAGTTCTTCCTGTGAATTTCAAAAAGAGGTTTGGGCAGGGGTTTCGTGAATAAGTCAGCTATCATGATTTTGGTTGGGCAATATACGAGTTTTATTATGCCATCTTGTTTCAGTTGTTTTATGAGATGATATCTAAGTTCAATGTGTTTTGTTTTACTTGAATGTTTTTCAAGCTCTATCATTTTGATAGCCGACTGATTATCCTCGAAGAGTTCTATAGGATATGTTTGTGAGATATTGAGTTCTTCAAGTAAATTCACCAGCCATTTGACTTGATTAGCTGCATTAGCTGCTGAGATGTACTCAGCTTCGGCAGAAGATAAAGCTATGCAGGATTGTTTTTTAGTTGACCAAAGTATGGGATTTTTACCTAGCAAATATACATTACCACTTGTCGATTTTCTTGATTCTGTGTCTCCACCCCAATCAGCGTCCGCGTAGACTTCTAGCGTTGGTTTTGAATTTCCATCTATAACTAGATTAAAGGTTTTTGTTGTCTTAAGATACCTCATGACCCGCTTTACACTGTTCCAATCTTTCATTCTTGGCTTTTCGTTCCTTCGGCTTAAGATGTTGACAGCTGCACAAATGTCAGGTCTGCTCACTGTGGCAAGATATAAGAGTGCACCTATGGCTTGTCTGTACTGTGTGTTGTTTGGTAAAATATTGTCATCATCCTTAAAGTGAGTGTAATTTGTTTCCATGGGTGTACTACATGGTTTTGCTTCTTGTAAATTGAATTTATTAATTAACTCTTCAATTTTTGAAGTTTGGTTAATTAAGTAGCTTTTGTTTACCTTTCGAATGTTCATGGATAAATAATTGCTTACGTCCCCTAAATTCTTTAATTCATACTCTTTATTTAAGTTCGCGATTATTTCCTCAATGGTTTCGTCTTTTCCTGCAATTAAGAGGTCATCGACGTATGTTATTATATAGGTTGTTTCATTATTCCTTTTCTGTGTAAAAAGACATGTGTCAATTTTACTTTGAATGAAATTCATGTTTTTTAGTGTTTCTGTTATTTTATTATGCCACGCTCTCGCGGCTTGCTTAAGTCCGTAGATTGCCTTATTTAATTTACAAACTTTGGTTTCCTGGTTTGGTTCAACGAATCCTTCCGGCTGCGACATGTATATCTCCTCATCAAGTTCCCCATGTAAGAACGCGGTGTTAATATCTATATGCTTAACATTTAAGTTTTGGTGCAACGCCGCTATTAATAATGCTCTTATCGTAGTATACGATACGACCGGTGCGTAGGTTTCGTCATAATCCTCTCCGAACTTTTGCGTATATCCTTTAGCTACTAAACGTGCCTTATATTTTTGGATTTTTCCGGTATTGTCACGCTTTAATTTATAAGTCCATTTACAACCCATTATTCTCTTATTCGGTGGAGGATCTACAATTGACTATGTTTTATTTTTTCTTAAAGAATTCATTTCGCTCTCCATGGCTTCTATCCAATTCTGTTTTACCGGAGAGTTTTCCATTAATTTAACTTCCTTATAATCCTTTGGTTCATTAATTTTGTCATCTTTGACAATATATATTAGCCTATCAGGAGGTACGCCTTTATTTATTCTATCTGAGCGCCTTAGTTCCACAATTTGTTGTTGAGACGCAGATGGTGTTGTTTTTCCGTTCGAAATTTCTATCTCTACGAGATTTTTACAATTGCGTTTTTCGTCTTCATTTTGTTTTTGTTCAATTTCAGGCTTATCATTTACGTATTTGAATTTATTTTCAAGAAATTTTACCGTTCTCGCGATTTTTATTTCATTTCCTCCTACATATATGCGGTATCCCTTAGATTCATTGTCGTATCCCACAAAAATACCTTCAACAGCTTTATTATCTAATTTTTGTCTTCTGGCTTTATCAATATAAGCGAAGGCTTTGCAGCCAAATACTTTAACGTAACTTAAGTTTGGCTGTCTTTCTGTCCATAATTCATATGGCGTTTTTGCATTAGCTTTTGTAGGCAGTCTATTTTGTAGGTGGTTTGCCGTACAGATTGCTTCTCCCCAGAACTTTAAAGGTAGATTTGATTCATTTAACATTGTCCTAGCCATCTCAACTAACGACCTATTTTTCCGTTCAGCCACCCCATTTTGACTTGCACAATATGGGACTGTATGTTGATGTTTTATCCCATTTGATTTGAGATAATTCTCAATTTCATCTGATGTAAATTCTCCCCCATTATCCGTTCTGATTTCTTTCGGTTTTTCACCAAATTTGTTGCTTATCAGCGCAATGAACTCTTTGAGTTTTTCATAGACTTCACTTTTTCTTTTCAATAGATTGATTATTGTGAATCGCGAGTAGTCATCAATAAAAGTCAAGAAATATGATTTCCCCCCAATCGTGGGTGTCTGAAAAGATCCACAAACATCCGAGTGAATAAGTTGAAGCCTTTTACTTGCTCTATACTGAGCAACTTTCGGATAGGGTTCATCAGTTAATTTCGCCTTAATACACGGTTCGCAATCTATATTATGTTTACAATTGTTTATCTGGATACCTCTTACTAATTCCTTTTGTGTAATTTCTTTAATCGATGTTAGATTTCTGTGTCCTAACCTTCTATGCCATAGTTCTAGACAATTTTTATTGTTGCACGTTTGTGTAATGTTCGCGTGGTTTTCGTTAGCCAACTGGACTTCATAGAGATTATTTACCTTTTGTGCTTCTAAGCAGATTTCTCCGTTAAGTTTGAAAGTGCATCGGTCATTTTTAAATACAATCTCACATCCGTTTTGGGTTGCTTTGCTGACTGATAGTAAATTCGTTTCGATTTCAGGTACTAGAAGTACATCTTTAAGTGTTATTTTATGAATTTTATTATCCGATGTCAGCGTATTTAAATTTACATCGCCTGAACCGTAAGCGATAAGTTTTTTTCCGTTTGCGATAGTCACGTTTGTTTTTTCCCTCGATTTTATCTCTGTAAACATTGATTCAGAGGATGCAATGTGACTTGAGCTACCGCTATCCACGATGAATGTTTTATTTTCTATCCCTTGTGTTATAAATGCATAATCTTTGTTTTCGCTGTTTCTCCATGTATTGTTTTTTCCTTCATAGCGATTAAACCTTTTATACGATTCCGATGCTTGTTCATTCTTAAAATTGTTTTCACCCCTTTGAAGAACGAGTGATGTAGAATAGTGTTTTTTGTAATTTTTGTTGTGTTGATTTTGTTGTGTTGTGTGTGTTTTGTTTTTATTGTGCCAACATTCTTGTGTGTTATGGCTTCTCATTTTACAAATCGAACAATATTTTGATTCTTTTTTAGCTGGAAACTTTTTCTGAGCTTTAAAAGCTTTCGCTGTATTATCAATACTTTCATAGTTTTCATTTCGACGATTAAACTCGTCAATCAACTTATTTTTAATATATGACGGAGTTAATTGTGCTTCTTCTTTACTTTCGAGAGCAGTAATTAAATTATCATAAGACTGGGGCAGAGAGCACAGGAGGAGCGCGGAAATGTGGTGATTATCAATTATTTCGCCTATAGCTGCCAAATGATCAACAAGCTCCATTATTTTTGTAATATGATTTATCATATTTCCATTTTCTGCTAATTTTATACTATATAACTTTCTTAGAAGAAACAATTTGCTTGTGAGATTTGATCTCTCATGGATTTCTTTTAATGCATCCCATGTTTGTCTAGCAGTTTGTAAGTTTTTAACGTGGGTTATTTGTGAGTCATCAATAGTTAGATTTATCAATGCCCGGGCCTTCCTATCATTTTTGGACCATTGATCGGTCAAAGGGGTCGGTGGATTATCGGTTATTACATGGAACAGCTCTTCTTTCGTTAAGAGCATTTCAATTTTAAATTTCCATGTACTGTAATTCGTTGCTGTCAATTTTTCAATTGAATAATTATCTTTTAAGGTGGCCATTCTAATCTTATATTTTTATTTGTTTTTTATTCAATATTTTTTATTTGTGTGAAATTAGTATATCACTATGTTATCAAATTGATATATCTTTTTAGATCGTACTCATAATCATTGTAAGACGTTTGTCTTAATAACGGCGTGAGTTCTCACTATAACCTCAATATAATTGTTTATCTTCAATTCTTATCATTAACCAGAATTAAATAGGAGAGTAAATGGTACTCACCCGATGAATTCTTCTTCATTTAAGTGTCCAACAATTAGATCCACCATAAGGGAAGGGAACCGGGCATATTCACATGTTGATATATCCACTGCACTAATTCATCTTGATAAAGACATATAACATTATTATATGGTAACTGTAAAACACACACACAAATTATTATATCCACGCTTCTTCATTTTCTACTTTATTTTTAACACGCGAGAAAAAACACAGCAAAAGGGTAGTGCTTACATCAAGCTACAAAAACTGAGAACAGAATGAAATTTAAATCGATGCACACATAAATCATAATGTAGAAACAATTATTAATAAAAAAAGAGTCATTTTGTAAGTTTTGACAGTTTTGTAAACCTGTAATTGTTCACTCGTAATCACTGTTTCCAAGGTCACGCTAACAAGCACTTAACTTTATTTATGATGCCATGATAATTGTCACTTGTTGCACAACGGAGGAAATTATTTACGAATTGCGCAATGTTTCTATCAGTATTAACGTTAAAGGCATATTATCTACAGTTTATTGTGTTTATTCCACTAACTACTGCACATTAATTCACGAAGATAAATCCTGTTATCTCTTGTGCTCAAAGGATTAATTTTATTTAGAGTTTCTCTTAATTTTCATTTAATTTGTTTGGAATAAAAAATTTTAAGACTATTAAATTGAATTTTTCATTTGTGTAAAGTGGAGTATAAATAAAAAAAAATGTATCCATTAAAATTATAAACTGCAATTTTTGGTTTGTTAGACTTCTTTATGAAGGCCAATTAGCTGCAACTGTTTTCTTCTGTGAATGAGCTGGAAGATAATATTTTAGAAGAATGGTTATGTTCCTGAAACATAGTATAAAAATCGAGTCACTTTCATGTGAAAAAGTGTTTGAGATTATAAAGCAGGAAAAGAATCTCCAGAGCATTAATTTTCATATCTTTCTTGTTTTTCACAAGTGGCCATATAATTTTTTTAACGGTGTTTTCATTTAGCAAGTTTTTCATATAGCAAGTTTTTCATATAGTTTTCAAGTGTTTTCATATAGCATTTTAGTATATTTAATCATTTATTAAATTATTCCAACTTATTCAAACCTTATTGAATGCTTAATTCATTATGTGAACCTTTATTTATTTTATAATTTTCAAAAGTAAATTCGTCTTATATTTTTTTAACCGATTGTATTTTTTACAGGTCACTTAATGTTCATGAGCTGACTGTACCAAGGCATTGATGGATACGGATTGGCAGGAGCTTGGCTTACTGAAGCTTTTATTGAGATAGTTGTGATAAATTTATTAATCATAGTTACTCAAGTGAAAATAGAAAAAAAATATTTTTAAACAATGGATTTGGATACTAAAAATAAGATAACGCGAAATAAACTGACTCTAGTAAAAATGAATATTTAAAAAACGGAAAATATAAATAAATGTAATTTTTATGAGGATGCAGATAATTATCTTTTATACACTGTACCATTAAAAAACGTTTCCTGATTCAACATAAATGTTAAGGAAATTCAGTGTAATTTCATTGGATTTATGTATTTCTTCAGTATTTTTCCTTGCTTTCAGTCAGTTTTAGAACAAATGGGTAAATGTCAACGCCGACCACCAATCCATCTTAATTTAAAAATTCAATTTGCAGCACCGGGTATCGAGCTAACAATTTCATTTTTACTAATGAAATGCTTTAACTCTAAACTATGATGTTTAACCAAATCAGTCAAATTAAGGTTATCTTTTAAAATTTAAATCACAAAAATGAACGGATTATATTAAAAAAACTAACTCAATAAAAATAACATGCTTAAAAAAAAGTTTATTTCTTTTATGACACAAGGTATTGAGCTGTAAGTACACAAATTTTGAAGTCTTTTATTTATACAGTTTTCGTATACGTGCTGTGTGACAGACGGACGGACAGAGGGCAATGACAATAGGCTTTTGTCAGATGATCGAAACTACAAAAAGTAACAGCAAAGGATAATTATAATGATTTCAAAAACTTAGGACAAGGACCAGAGACATGTAGATCCATTTCCGAGACAGACCTTCACATTACTCTGCAGGAAAGAATAAGGATTCTAAAATCTGTGATAACTAAGAGCTAACACTAAAATTTCTTAAACGAGTCAGTTAGAGGAAATTTCATTTTTTGATATAGTGTCATTTTTATGCAATACACAGAATTTAGAAAAAACTTTTTTTTTCATAATAATACAGTTTTAAGTTAGTATTTGAATGCGGCTTAATTCTTTACATTTAAGTATCTATATATTTATCTTGTTAATTACTATCGAATATATTAAAAAAGAAACTTCTTTTTAATCTAATTTTTTAATCGTTAATCAGACGAAAAATTCCAATTATTAATTACTTCTTATTTAAAATTTACTAATCTAAAGAAAACTGAAATCAGTACTTATGTAAATTAGGACCTTTTTCAGAAAGTAGACATTAGATGAAGTATTTTGTCCAAATAACTTAATATATATATAAATTAAGATTTTACCCGAGCAAACGATATTGGATTTCGTTCGGATATTACCAGATACAAATGACCTGAAAAATTAAATAATTTAATTTAGTACATATAAGGACGAAAATATTACACAAGTAAAATCGATATTTCACATTATTTTTATCATTGTAATTCATTTGTTTATGTTTTTAATAATACAATTTGCTAGACGTATATACATGACAATATACATTTTTAAGCTCTAAAACACTCTTGATTTTTTGTATTAATGGATAAAAAGATTTTTTTTTTATTTCATAGTCTGTCAGAAGATCCAATATTCGTCAATGTATCAAATCATAAATATAGAAATAGTGATGCATGAGATTAATATTTGCATAGTTGTCAACCATTCCAGTTCAATCATACAAAGCAATCATACAAAAAGCAATCATACATAATTTGAAAAAAAAACTTGCTGCCTTCATTTTATATAGATTTTTTTAAGTCCTTTCAATAAATAAAATCTCTGGTAGAATATGTTCATATGACATGAAATCTAGGATTACTGATAACTAAATGTTCGAACTAAAATATCATATCCATGCATACAAGATATATCATACGTAGGGGGAACTGGGGCACATTGATACATGGGGCACATTGATATACCCCCTATACTGCACACAGGGTCATTACAGTAAGTTTCACAACAGCTCCAAAAAGTTATACTAGTGCACTCAACTACATACAGAAAGTCTTGGAATGATACAATAATTTGATGAAATGGGACGGGTGATTAATTGTTTTTGTAGGTCAAAAGTAAATTTGAGTTGTACAATTGAAATGATATTATACAACTGTTCCAGTATTTTCAACATAAAAGAATACTCTCCTTGGAAAGTAAAGCTACTCTTTATCAGTTCCTTATTCTTTATTGTTATATAAATTATGAAGTCTTGGATTTGAGACTCATTTTATTCAAAATTGTTGTATGGGGCACATTTATACAGTCTATGTCGGGACACATTGATACAACCTATATCCTTTTCTAGTTCAGTTTTTCATTACATTTTATACATTTTTTACGATACACTCCTTAATCCAACCATTTTTCACAAAAAATTTTTAATATTATTTTTTATTGAAGTGATGTAGCTCAAATTTCTTTATATTAGAACATTTTATAGTATTTTCTCAATCAGAAGTCGTGCGAACTTATCCATCATCTAGTGCTAGTAGAATTATCAAAAGAAAAGCATGGCAGCCTGGAAAACCTTATATTTTTATCGATTCTCCAGAGAGAAAAGTATTTTCGACATGAGAAATGTTAAGTAAAAGAAACAAGCTGCAGAACAGCACAGGATATTTATATTATAAAAGAATTTTTAATATATTTATCCTTAATTTTCTATTTATAGACCGATTTATAAATAGAAAACCTGGTGTTTTTTTCATCTTTCCTAAGAAAAAAGATAATGCTGGGATTGACGTGCCAGCTATGACAAAGTTACAACAGCAAACAATCAGACAAGGAACAGCCAGAACATCACGTCATTATACATTACATTTTGATTGCTTTAATATTGCTTACAAATAAAATGTGGGCGATTTGAATTTCTATAAATAAATATAAAATAGTTTGCTAACATTTTTTATATGAAAAATATGCATTGGTGTTATTTTGTCTCCATTTTCCTAGAAGTATCAAAGTGTCCCATGAGGTGTATCAATCTGCCCCGGAGATGGGGTACATTGATAAAAATGACTTTTTTTTAATTTTTTTATTACATGCAAAAATAATGTATAAAACAATGATTGTACAATAACACACTACACAAGTTTTGCTGACACCACATGGAAAAATAACTTGACATTTCTGCTTTCTGGACAAAAAAAAATTCTTAGAAAAAACTGTATTAATGTGCCCCAGTTCCCCCGATCTCATATGTTATGCATGAAGTTGATTCAGTTCTACTTATATATTAGTGCGGTTTTCGAAATTACAATACGCAAAAGAACACAAAAACCTTTATTAAGAGGCCCCCTTTTAGTGGAATATCCTCAAATTCAACTGGGATCTGTAGCTAGCCACTTACAAATACGTATGTATGATATTTAGTTGAAATTTATTCATGTTTTTATACCCTATTCATTGATACAATATTAAAAATAATACAAAATTTTTACTACAGCACCCATTTCCGGTGACATGTTACCAAATTCAAGAAGACCTTTTGGGTCTACCCAAAAATATATATGTGGCATCTAGTTCAAATATACTCATAACTTCATACGCTTCTTGATAATAGAAATAGGCTACAGAAACCGATGTACAGGCTTACAGATTCACGGACACACAGATACATGGTCGAACAGTGAAACATCGTGTATACTTTTGCATGCATACTTTTGGGATTTTCTGAGCCACAAAACATGTAAACTCGCCGGAGGATATAAAAATCGATTACAATGCGTTCATGTTCAGAGAAAGGGAGGTAAAAAATTGAAACTCATTACACACCGTGTTAAATAATAATCTTAACGATTGTTGAAATCTCAAAACTCAATTAAATAGCATTTTAAAACTCATAAGTATCAAACAACATAGTTAAATTTAGAAACCACACAATTATTAAAAATATGAATAACCTAAAATCTACGAACTAAAACAAAATAATAAAAAAAATTGCAAAGTGATTTCGTGACTAATCTGCATTTTATTAAAATTGTGGCGTTTATTTGCTTATTACCTTGGTTCTTTTTGCTACTGTGTGTATATGATCTCATGCTCTTGTCCTCTCTCAAATGTTGACAATCCTTGAAAATCCATGATCGGTTCTTAATAGTTTTCTTTTTTATGATATTATTAAATTTAAAGCAATTAAATTAACACATCGAATACTTAGACAAATAACTATTAAAAAAAAAGCTTTTAAAAGTCAGAATTTTATGTGAAATAAATTTATGTAGTTAAATTATAAAAAGTCCTTCATTTTGTAATCCAAAATTTGCTTTTGAAATTGCTCTTAAACTTTCGTTCATTTATTTATATATATATATCATGTTACGGAAAAAAATATCATAGAAATATTAATAGTTTTCTTTTGCGATAGAAATATTTAATTTATTTGATCTATTGAATATTCTTATATTTTTACAATCCATTGATTATATTTAATATTTCTCTTATAAATGTGATTTAAAATAAAAATGTGGATGCCTTAAATTGGAGAAAAGAATTTAGGAAAAATCTGAAAAGAAAATCTTCATACATGGAATGAAATTTAAATCTCTAAGGAGAGGGAAATTAAAATTCTCAATACAGAACAAATGTTGATTAGAAATGCTGCACTTTAATCTGGAAATTCATTCAATATGTTAAATATTAAAAATCGTATAAAGAGGGAGAATTGCTGTAAACAACTATTTAATTTTGTTTAGTTTACAATGATGAACACATAGATTTCATGCAAAAAATTGCAAAATTGGTTTATATTAATTTTAGATAACATTTCATTTTTCTCGTCCCAGACAGTATATGGAGATTTTCAAAAGTAAAGTCTCCAATTATGAAAATATTTTGTTTTCCAGTTTCGTAAAATTTCGTAGCAGAAAACATTTTTTATGATACTAATTTACATACGAATTACATTTGTTTAAGATGCATATATGTCTTCACTATACTTCTAAAATTAGTTTAAAAAGAAAAATTATATGTATATGTGTGTGACATTTTGAGATTGGAAGCTATTGGTATCATCGCATTTTAATTATGTTGGTTAAAAGAATAAAGTTTTCTCATTTACCACACAGGAGTCGTAGCAAAATTGAGGAAAATAAAACATCATACATATTTACACAACTTTAAATAATTTATTTTTTTTCTTCAGTCAAATCATCTGAGAAAAGCTCTTTAATTCCGGCGAAGTGAATTAATTGTGCTAAGAAATATAAATGTTAGATCAAAAACCGATCAAAACTTTAAAATATTGAAAACAACATGAGCTGCTGCAGTTGCACAATTAAACGGAGGTTTTTGTTTCTTTTATTTCACCTAGAAGTTTTTACATTGTATGTGAAATTCAGATTAGACAACTTTTGCGCTTAAAATATTAATATACGATTTTAAGATTCCACAACAACTCTAACAGAAAGATTCTTTGTTTTATAAAAAAAATAGGTATAATGGATGAAAAAATTATTTGTTTTTATACATAAAGTAAATTTTTAAAATACATTGCGGGTATTCTCTTTTATGACCGTAAAACAAAACTACTAGAAAAAACAAACATATCCACCATATGCAATTTAAAAACATATAATGCAATAAATATTTTAATAATATATAATAATAATAATAAAATTGCGTAACAGACTATTTTAGTTTTAACGTTAATGTAAAAGGAAAAGTTAAGTTTGTTTAGATAAAAATGATAACGGTAACAAAAAAACCCTTAATCCCTTAGATATTTTAAAATAATAAATGTCAGACCCCACTCTCACGCCTAAAGCGATGACGTAATGTGTATATGCCGACCGTTAAATGCTTAATTTTAAAATGTGCATAAACAAGACTTTTATATAATAAAACAGAGGATACAAGGTGATTATATAACACAATAATAAAACTAAAGTATTGTTCATTATAGTATTTTAATCTTAAGTCAAGATGAGTTTATTCAGTAGTTGTATATATTATTGTATATATTATTTCCATTTATACATTGGCTTAATGGAAGCACTTCAACTAATGAAGAGGTAGTATTTATAATCCTATTGTCCTAAATTAGTTAGTTCCGTAAAGATAATGGAAATCATTCTATGTCAATATTTCAGATGTCTATACATGTACTATGTCTATAGTATAAATTAACCATGCAACAGCTTAAATAGAAGAAAGAGTTTATTTAACTTCTTCCGTAACAAAAATTCTGAGATCATATTTTTAATGCATTGTTATATTAATTATTAAATTTATTAGTGAATTTTCCTAGTAGTATTTTATTTTATTATTTTAATTATTATTTCACAGATGAATAAATAACTTATCTACATGAATCAACTGAAATTTTTAAAAACGTTTTGCTATCCTCCATTCAATTTCTTTTCATGTATATTTTTCATCTTATTTTAAAGCTTATATTTTATCCAGGATTTCTTTTATAAAAGAAAATTTATCATTCACTGTAAAAAAATTACAGATGTTTCTAAATTCACAAAAAGGTACGAATAAAAAACGAAAGTATGCAATAACTTCTTTCAAATCATAAATTTTAATTCGCTGCCGTCATTTTGGGAAAAGTTTATTAGTAACTTTTACAGTGCAATAATGAGTTTTAAGAAATCGGAATATCACTTTTTCTTATGCTACCAATTCTAAGGTAAATAATTTTATATTTCAAAAACATGTTTAACAGGCAAACATTCACTATTTGAGGAATGCACATTAATATAAAAATTAGCATTATTTTTTAACATTTGCACGGCCAAAATCAGTATGCAGCGTTATGCAGCAGTATGTAGCAATATGCATATTTGAGAATTAATAGGATATGAAATACCGATTTTTTGGGTGCAGAGAAATGATTAATGCATTTTAAATGTTGAGAGGAAATGTTTCCAAAAATGACGGTCATCTAATAAAAAGTCAATTTTGTAAATGTTTCTTTATGTTTTCAAACAAAATTTTTTTCTGAAGTTTCTAAAGATAAAGCAATACTTTTCATATCGAAATAAGGTAACATATGTTAGCGTTTATAGTACATTTTCGTAGATTAAAATACCGTTCTCATTTTTCATTGTTCATGTAAGTTTAAACAAACATCATAAAACATTTTTTTTCAAATTTGTTTAATGTTCAAGAACTTAGAATTATATTACTAAAACGGAATATAGAATAGACAGTGGTAAGAAAGTTAAATAACCAATCAAGTGCGAGTATTGTTCGTATGCAGAAGATTCCGTGCAATAAATATAAGAATTAGTACCTGGACATTGCATTATATAAGCATATCACTAAAAACTGCAAAAAACGTCCGTGTCTTAAAGGGTTAATATTTCGACTAATTACCGATTTTTTTAAAAACCCTTATCAACAATTCGACTTCTCGATGATAGGCACATATTGCCCGTAATTAATCAAAATTTTTAATGGTTTAATAAAACACTTTGAGAAGAGATAAATAAAAAGTATTTACTTCATAAATAAGTACATTTATTCCGATTTAATGCACAGTATTTATGAAGTGTTTCTCATAACTTGCGACAATATAGCGAAGCCTAATATCAAAGTTGTAGAAAATTGAAAGAATATTTAGCTGTATGATGAAAGAAATTTTAGCAGAACTGGTTTGTCACAGCACGTTTAATGATTAGACAGACATTTGAACTCATTTTCTTCAAATAGTCACATAGAAAATAGTCCAGGGGGTTCAAATCTGGAGAACAGAAAGGTCATTCAATCCCCTGTCCTGTTGTGTCAGCGTAATTAAAACCCAAAACAACATTGTTGCACTCATAAGTAATGAGCCTCAGTTTATTTTGACGCTAGTGGATATGGGCGCGTGCACTTTTGTCTAGAGACGATGGTCTGAGGCGCTGACATATATATTGATATATAAAGGCTGAAAAAAAGCGTCACGCGGATGCGTAGAGACATCAAGTATGTCTGGAAGATTTACCACGATAAAGTGCCAAGCGATACCTCCTTCATCGTGAATGTTTACTTGGATCAGCTGAACGTTTCGAATATCCCACATCCTCCTTATATTTCGGACACTCCCTATAAGCTGGATTTGTCGCCTCCTGATTTCATCTTGTTTCCGAGCTTAAAATTAGCGCCCAAAGGTAGATGTTTCAACTCGATCGAGTACATCCAAGAAAATGTCAAGATAACCTTTGAAGTCATCCCGGAACAGGCCTACATGGGCGCTTTCGAGTCATGGAAATGCCGTCTACAAAAATGTATTGATGCAGGATTAAAACTATTTTGAAGAATACTAGACAATTGTAACAATATTCTCAATAAATCTGTCCCTTTGAACAAAGGCTGATTACTCATGAGTCCGACCATGTATGTCAAGGAAATATTCTGCTAAATGTTCAAAATTACTTTTTTTTGTAGGTCTGGCATTAGCTTGTATAAACTAAAAATCATCAGTACAGCCAAAAATCCATTTTTCTTGAACGTGAATGTAAAGTGTGAACTTTTAAATGGGTTGGGTATACAAGATTTTCTTTATTCTGATTTCGTAAATTATAAACGGCGAGCTTTTCATCACCAAAAATTACGTCACAATGACGTCCCAATAAACAGTTTCAAATTTCCAGGTAATTACTGGCCAACTTGTATCTCAATTCCTCCGTAACTATTTGGCTGAATGCTTGCAATCTAAAAATTTCTATATCCACTCCACTGGCAACAGGTAGGGGGAAACAATGCTTTTACCCACCCTCGATTTATATTGGGGCCTCCGGTCAAACGGACATAACGGAAAATACACTTTTTCAAAAACTATCTGTCCTACGGTAATTACTATAATTATAGGGCAAGTTTTAAATTAACTTCTATATCCCTAATTTTTACATACATTTAATTTCCTTAGTTTTGAAAATAGATTGTAAGAACATATGTTTACATTACATTTTAAGTAATGTCTCTGGAAATATAATATCTGAAATATACAGAAATGTATTTTTAAATTTTATGAACGTTATCGTATGAACGTTTTCATACGATACCTTACCTTACATACAAAGAAAAGATATTTTTTCTAAGTAACTTAATTAACTCCTCACCATTTTTTTCTAAATTGATTAATAAACTATAAATATGTGGGAAAACAGCATTTATTATTTCAACCAAAATGAACTTTTCCCAATCCAAAGTTTAGCAGTAAAATGTGTGTGTTGAACGAAGTGGTGTGCTTTGCAACTTATTGTTAAATAAAAAAAATGAGTGTGGCACTCGGGGCCTGCCGCGGTAAAGCTATTGCATAGCATTTTTTATCAACTTGTGCAAAAATACCACGTCAATCTCTGCCGAAGCCTATCGAAGGATACCGTGCCGAAGTCTGCCGAACTGAAACTTTGTTAGCCGGAGTGATAGGTGTTTTTACCGTTACGGAATTCCTAGATTGGGTCGCCGCGCTAACAAATCCCGCGATAAAAGCTATGCAATAGCTCAAAAAATTACCAAACAAAATTTGGTCGCGATACGAAAATTAGATCGCGAGTTATAAGCATTTTAAATTTTTCGACCCTCACCGTGGGGGAGGGGGTCTCCCGTCACCAAAAATCAACATTGTCTCATAATAAATTACCAAACAAAATTTGGCCACGCTACGAAAATTTGATCGTGAGTTGTAAGCATTTTAAATTTTTCGACCCTCACCGTGGAGGTTCTCCCGTCACCATAAAGTAACACTGTCTCATTATAAATTACCAAACAAAATTTGGCCGCGTTACGAAAATTATATCGCGAGTTATAAGCATTTTAAATTTTTCGACCATCACATTGCGGGGTCTCCCGTCACCAAAAATTAACAATGTCTCATAATAAGTTACCAAACAAAATTTGGCCGCGCTACGAAAATTGGATCATGAGTTATAAGCATTTTAAATTTTTCGACCCTCACCGTGCGGGGTCTCCTGTCACCAAAAATTAATATTCTCATAGTAAATTACCAAACAAAATTTGGCCGCGCTACAAAACTGAGATCGCGAGTTATAAGCATTTTAAACTTTACGACCCTCACCTTGGGGGTTCTCCTGTCACCAATAATTAACAGTGTCTCATAAAAAATTACTAAACAAAATTTGGCCGCGCTACGAAAATTAGATCGCGAATTATAAGCATTTTAAATTTTTCGACTCTCACCTTGGGGGGGGGGGGGATCTCCTGTCACCAAAAATTAACACTGTCTCATAATAAATTACCAAACAAAATCTGGCCGCGCTACGAAAATTAGATCGCGAGTTATAAGCATTTTAAATTTTTTGACCCTCACCGTGGGGGTCTCCTGTCACCAAAAATTAACAATGTCTCATTATAAATTACCAAACAAAATTTGGCCGCGCTAAGAAAATTAGATCGCGAGTTATAAGTATTTTAATTTTTTTTACCCTGACCGTGGGGGGTCTCCTGTCACCAAAAATTAATAGTCTCATAATAAATTACCAAACAAAATTTGGCCGCTCTACGAAAATTAGATCGTGAGTTATAAGCATTTTAAATTTTTTGACCCTCACCTTGGGGGGGGGGGGGTTCCTGTCACCAAAAATTGACACTGTCTCATAATAAATTACCAAACAAAATTTCGTCGCGCTACGAAAATTAGATCGCGAGTTATAAGCATTTTAAATATTTCGACCCTCACAGTGGGGGGGTCTCCTGTCACCAAAAATTAACAATGTCGAATAATAAATTACCAAACAAAATTTGGCCGCGCTACGAAAATTAGATCGCGAGTTATAAGCATATTACATTTTTCTTCCCTCACCGTGGGGGTCTCCTGTCACCAAAAATTAACAAAGTCTCTTAATAAATTACCAAACAAAATTTGGCCGCGCTACGAAAATTACATCGCGAGTTATAAGCATTTTAAATTTTTCGACCCTCACCGTGTGGGATTTTCTGTCACCAAATTTTAACATTGTCTCATAATAAATTACCAAATCTAATTTGGCCGCGCTATGAAAGTTAGATCGCGAGTTATAAGCATTTTAAATGTTTGACCCTCACGGTGGGGGGTCTCTTGTCACCAAAAATTAACACTGTCTCATAATAAATTACGAAACAAAATTTGGCCGCGCTATGAAAATTAGATCATAAGAAACATAAGTTTGAGACTTGATATCCTAATACCTGAAAAATACCGCGTCAATGTCTGCCGAAGTCTACCAAAGGATACCGTGCTGATGTTTGCCGAACTGAAACGTCGTTAGCCGAAGTGTTAGGTTTTTTCGTTACGGAAGTGTTAGGTTTTCTCGTTACGGAATTTCTAGATTCGCTCGCTGCGCTCAAAGCCCGCGATAAAAGCTGTGCAATAGCTTAAAAAAAAAGAAAAAGGAAAAATTACTTTTTTTTTAATTTTTATTCTTACGAGTAGTAATTTACATTTTACATTTTCAACAAATTGATCAATAATTTCAAATAATTTTATTTATCTAAACAAAATTGTGTTCGTAGTGTTCGCTCAATAATTGGAAATATATTGGTATAATAATATGAATGATAGAATAATCAAAAAGATAATATAAATATACTTATATTACTCAAAAAGCAAAATATTTTCAATTTTCTAGCACTCTGGCAATTTTACAAAAATGCCGCAAGAAATGTTTCGTTTTAAGTCACATCGTTCAATTAATGTCATTTTAATTATGCCGTATAAGCTATTTCGTTTGAAATCATATTTTTTTCACATAGGAAAGTTTATTTTATATTAAAGTATTAAATGATTTTCGACATGAATTTCTCATGTCTATATTTTAAATAAGTATCCTAAGGCATTTTTCAACCTTTTTAATTTTCTAGAACACAGAAAGATGTGTTAAAAATAGAATACAAAAACTGATAGCTATCTGAAATTGAAAAAAAAAGTATTTTAAAGGGAATACTTTGCGGTATACCTGTAAATAAGAACATACATAACTTAAAATTTCAGCTCTCTTTTTGCAAGTTATTGTATCTGGAAAAAAAATCTAGAGGGAAGGGAATGACATAATTTTTCAATTATAATCCTTAGTTATTTATAACTTTATATTTTCAAAGATTGTCTTCACAAATTCCTCTTTCTGACAAAAAATGAAAAAAAAGTAATGTCTTTTCTTTTAAGGTTATATATTATTTATTTTTTATTTATTTTAAGCATCATTAACTCTTAATTTACATATTCAAAATTCGTCCTCACATGCTACTGTTTTTGGAAAAAAAAATCTATGATGAAAGGCTCAGTTTCTATTTTAAGCATTAGTAATTAGTTATTTATATTTCTAAGCTTTGTCTTCATAAGTATAAAAAATCTAGGATGAATGACCTAATTATCCAATTTAGGAATCATTAATTTATAATATAATCTTCACATATATTGATCAATAATTTTAAATGATTTTATTTTACTCAAACAATACTTACAATAAGTTCTGTTTTTAACCCTCTAAGCGTTTGTCCCGTAATATTCCGTACACTAAGCTCCAGGTTTCACTGCAATATAAGCAATGTTTAAGATATTATAATTCTATAAATTTAATGAATTTACAAAGTATTGAAGAATTATTAAGACTCTCAAGGATTACATTTATATTCCTGAATAAGATTTTTTATGTAATATTGAAAGAATCATATTTTATTAGCATTTATAACAAAATGAAGAGAAAACAACATTACAATTTTACCCATTTGCAAGACGCTTGGAGGGTTAAAAAATGCATATATATGATGTCTTAAAAGTACCTACACATTTTAAATTTTAACAAAAATTCAAGTGATTGTCGGAAAAGAGTTCGATTTGGACTAAAATTCTTCTCACGATAAAAATGTTTTGTTCATACTAATAAAAATAAATAATTTCAAACGTTCTTATAGAAGGCCCTGTACATTAAATTATCAGAAAGAAGCATAAAAAAGTTACCACGACCGCCACCATAATGTGTCGGGCAACCAATTTTTCTTTGACATTTCTAAACTACTGGCTGCAGTCAACAAAATTGCGAGCAACAATTCAAAATTGAAAATTGGTCGTGATCGATGGAAGTCATGAAGACTTCCATCTTGTGCTGCAGTGCAGCCTTACCAACATATAGGAGTGAGAAATGCCAAGCTGACCATCGTCCTCCAAGCTAAAATGGTAGAGCACTTGGAGCGCTATTCCAAGAGTTCCGGTTCGAACCCCGGTTTGGACATTTTTCACAAAGTTGGTTCTACGCTTAAATAGCAAGTGATAATTCATTTATTAAACATTAAACAATTTCAAGCGTAATTTCACTGATCATAATTAAGGAGTTTTCTATTTCATATGTTATGTAAAAATTTAATGCGACTGAATTTTTTTAATATTTCACAATCCTTAAAAAAAAAAAAAAAAAAAAAAAAAAAAAAAAAAAAAAAAAAAAATTAAAAATCGTTGAATTTTAGTTTGTCAAAGTGGTGTTAAACGAACAAACTTTGAAAATCTGCATACAAAATAAATTAATTTCTACATACATTCGAATATTACTCTAATTTGTATGCAAAGGCAATAAATTTATTTCTTGAGAAACTTAAATCCTTTTATTTTTCTTATTAATACAATTCTGATCCTTTTAAGTTAATGAAAAAAAATCAGTAAATAACTTTTCTTCTACTTACCAGATTAATTTGTTTAGCTACTTAAGTCTTTTTCATTTGCTCTTTGTGTAGAATGGGAATTAAGTAACATGTTGGGCAAAAGGTTTTTCTTTCAGCGTTTCGCAACAAGTAATTTATTTGAAAAGAAGGTAGTAATTGCACTAATGGATTAAACGAATAATAAACTTCTGTAATTTAACTAAATAAATAACTAGTGAAAATATGAGTCTATTTGGAGAAAGTCTGATAAAAATGTAGATTTTACCTCTTATAAAACCTTTGAGTATATAAAAAAATATACTTTTTATTCAGAATTTATGTAGATTTATCTACACAAAAATTACTTTTGCACAAATAATTATTTTGTGTATTGCGTCTACTTTTTATGTATAAAATAATATAAACCAATATAATTATGGTATAATATTTGAAGTAAACTTTCAAGGTAAATTAGTTTTACATCATCATCAATATTCTTTAAGATTCAAGTACAAACATTTTGCTACATTTAAGCATAATTGATAATATATATATAAAAATTTATTTTTTAGTAAAAATAAACTTCAGAAAATAGTAAAATATCATTTGTAGAATATTAACATAATTTTGCTGCATAAAATAGATGTTATGCTGTTAGAGGTACAACCTCTATGCACTTGTGTTTTATAAAAAATTCGATATAAAGTTCAATGTGTCATTTTTCTTGTGAATTGTAAAGAAAATAAAAACTTCAGATTCCTCAGATCCTTAAACGAAAACACTGGTCCATTCTCTATTATAAAACATTATGATATATTTTTATGATAAAACTTATTGTAATCATATTATCTAAAATTAAAATTAATGATTTTAAATGTAATAAAAATTCATTGTGTTTTTGTAATTCAATTTTCTTTCATAATTATATTAAAGTCACATTGAAAAGTAATAAGAAAATAAAATAACAAAATTCAGCTTTTAGTGAATTACCCTTATTTTGACAGACTAAATAAATTGATACCTCACGTTATCTCACAAGTTTTTTTGTTTGCATTAGTTTGGGGCATTATGCATTAGTTGTTATACTTTTATAATGTTATTAAAGTTTCCGAATTTTGGAACACCCCAATGCGATAACATACGTTATTATTCGCCGTACTCCCTCCGCCTCCGTTTGAGATATCGTTATCAATGTCTAAAAATCATTTTTATTGTTGCATTTTTTTTCTTTCATTTTATATGTTTGCAGTAATAAATTATTATTTTATATGTATTATTGCAGAATGAATATGATTATATAAGCATTAGTCACATAAATTACAGATACAAGAAATCAATAAAGTGCAAAAAGCTGAAACGAAATATTTAAAAGTATTTAACATTAGCTTATTGTTACATAATGCATTTAGTAATAATAATGTCTTCTTGAATTTTTTCGGTAAGTGTGAAAGCAAAACTTATCAGAAAAACTGTGCATAACATTATTTATCTTTCCTTACTCGTAAACGAAACTATCATTTTAAACGTATTATTTTTATGGTTTCGCTAACAGCGAATTATATGTGCACATGGTAGAATAACAGGCATATCAAACTGCAGGGTACAGAAAATTTTGGAAATAGATAATTTTATAAATATTCAATGGCTTTAATAATAGCTTTGCATTTTACTAAAAACATGCGAAGTAGTAATGATAACAAAGTAACAGGCTATTTAAATGTAAAGAAAAGTTATTAAAAAAAGTTTTATTAGATTAAAAATGATAATGATATAAAAAAGAAACACCCCCCCCCCGGCCTTCCCCTACTGATATCTAAAGATATCTGTCCCAGAAGCACCCTCCCTTCTGAAATAAAAACGGTATATATGCACCGAACCTTTTAGTACGACATTTTGAAACATGTAATATTGGAACACAAAGAATCTCTATTATAGTTTTGATGTTTTATCTTAGAAAATACGCTAACAGATAAACAAATAACTTTATAGTAATGTTAACATCCTTGCTTTCTCAGAGAGTTTAGTAGAAAAGAAAGAAAATTGAACCTTTTTATCATTTTCAATAAAAACCAGGAGTTTTTTTAATTTGATAAATTCTGGAAGTTGACTATATAGTGTACTTTGTCTTTCTTTTTTTCCGTACAGTTAATATGTTATCTTTCTCAAAGGCACTCATAAAAAAATAATGACATTTTAAAACCTTTCAGTGGAAATTTAAATATGCATTGGTTAAAAAGTCCCTTAGTAAATTACATTTAAAAGAAAGCAAATATAGGATGTTCTAATTTAAATTAGATGCAAGTTTAAATTAAAAGAACTTTTTTTAATCCTCATCTGTTTTAGAATTATTTAAACATTAGTTTTTTAACTGATAGTGAAAACTTTTCACTTTAACATGCTTTCTCATGAGTTTTTAACAGTTTAATTTATTTTCAGTATTAAGGTTGAAAGAAACTAAGCAAAATTGCATAAGAAATGTATTTACTTTAGATTTGTTTACTGTATTTAAAAACACAGTTGAATAGTATTACTTATTGCTGTTTCTAAATCTATAAATATATGCTCATTTATTTCGCGAATAAACTTCAAGTGGTAAATATCGTAAATATTTTTAAATATTTTTAACAATATTGTCTTCATTACAAATTGAGTACACCCCATATATATTTATTTTATTCCGGCATATAAAAAAAGTGGAATACATTATGATATATGATTAATATTTTTAATGTACTAATGCTATTGCTGTTCCTTATACCATAGTAAATAGTGTGCTGTGTGCTTAGGCACTTGGCTACACCAAAATTTAATTTAGGACAGTTTATAAAGTATTGTAACATTCAATGATATTTTTAAAATGCTTAACATCTTGAATTTGTTAATATTTTTATGATTAAGTGTGTATGAGATATTGCATCCATTTTTCACATACAAAAGAGAAAAAAGGTAATTTATTAAATATTTCCATGAAAAGTAAGAATGAAGGTAATCCACGCAATAAATATATCCATAAAAATTAAAAATGCAGTCTATATTTACAATAAATGATGATAGCCCATAATTAAAACGTGCCCCAGACAATGTTTCCTCATATGCAATTATATAACTGAATACTTTTATGTGGCCCTGTAAATTAATAATAAGTATTATTTACATCACAGAAAATACAATAGGGTGGGGCGAAAAAAATTATTTTTTAAAAATCAAAAACGGCTATCTGCCAAAAGTTGCCTTTATACTAGTACATCAACTGCGTGAAATTTTACCGCTGAAAAAAAAATGGATTGAATCTGCGCTTTTGCTCCTAAAATCGAAATTTTGGCTAAAATTTGTCATTTTTTGACATTAAAAAAAAAAAAATTACATTCCTACAGAGCTGGTTATTATTTAAAAAATCAATTAAAACCTTTGTTATTAATTACTTAATTTTATTAAACGATAAAACAATATCTTTATTCTGTATAGCTGGAACAAAACGGACAACTTTTGGCAAGAAAACGGCATTACCACTCTATTGGGACATACAATGAATTGTTGTTTTTAATACAGCTTTTGTTTTCAAAACTATCTTGGACATACGTCGTGGAGGTGGCTATATGATCTAGAAGAGTATATTATTTCTGCTAAGCAGAAATAATATACTCTTCTAGATCATATTTTCCATCAATCATAAGAAAATCAATAGAAATCTTCATACGTAAAGACAATGTTTGCAATGAATTTGCCTCCATGGAGCTACCTAAAATATGGAAGGAAATGCTTCAAAGGTTTTTAAGACAATAATTTGTAATATTTCACGCTCACAATTATTTTTATTCATCTTTATTTCGAGTTTAATTTTTTATATGCTCATGTTCATGTGATTTGTGTTTTTCTGTTTATTTCGAGAAATTTCTTTTTATCATTTATTTGCTTTTGAAAATGTTGCCGTAAGAGCAATGAAACATGCCAAGCTATAATCTTTTTATGTTAGTTTAATTTATCACTTAAAGCATTTAAATTAAATTGAAGCTATAGGTCGTTTTCAATCAATTATTATATTCTAATAAAAAAGAAACTAAAAATTTGGAGATAAAGATAAGTAACTGCAAAATTAAATTATCTGAAGTACCTCTCCCGCTATTTAGTGGAAAATATGAAGAATGGAATGTGTTCAAAATAGAGTTTAATAATATTGTTACGAATAATGAAGAACTGACTGATGTTCAAAAACTACATTATTTGCAATCCGCTCTAAGTAATGAGGCTAAATTATTAAGAACTCCAGATGATACTTATGATTATTTGTTTAAAGCGTTAGAAAATAGATTTCAGAACAAACGAATAGTTGTTAATATACATTTAAAGGCTGTGTTAGATTTTGAAAGAATTACACACAAATCATCTAAAGAATTAAGGCCTTTATTAGATGTTATAAACAAAAACATCAGGGCTCTAAATATATTAGGATTTGAGAGAAGTAACCTTTCTGACATTTTGTTTACAACTATAATTTTTGAAAAACTTGATAAGGAAACGAGAAAACAATTTAAACTTTCAATAAACACATCTGAAGTTCCTAGTTTTGATAGTTTAATGGACTTTTTAGTAAAAAGAAGCCAATCGCTCGAAAGCATAAATAGAAGCAATTTAACTAGATCAAAAATCCTTTGTGAAACAAAATCAAAATCCCTTTTAGTAAATACGAGTTCTGAAAAAACAGTGTATTATTTGTGACTCATTTCATTCCCTATATGAATGTAACAAATTCTTAAATATGAAATTTGGTGAAAGATTTGCTGCCGTTAAAAAATAAACTTTGTCTGATATGCTTTAACAAATCACATTTAGCAGCTAACTGTGTTTCGAAACATTTATGTAAACATTGCATATCCCCCCCTACAACAGTTTATTACATAGAAATAAAGAAATTGGTTCCAATAATGAAACGCATTTCCAAAGGACAAGTGTTGATCACACAGGACGACGTCTAGAATCATGCCCGACGCCTTCAGTCTCACAAAATCTTTCTAATTGCTTATTCGCTTCGAATAAAACTGTTATCTTGTCAACTGCAGTAAATGAAATTAAAACAAATAAAGGAAATTTTATCCAAGGACAGACTCTCTTAGATTCTTGTAGCCAAATAAACTGTGTGTCGTTTGATTTTGCAAAGAAAATAGGCTTAAAGAAATCAAAGGTTTTTGCTCCAATATCGGTTTTGAATATCACAACCACAACATTGAATTATAAAATTAAGACTATGATTTCAAATAAAAATAGAGATTTCACAAGGGAACTGAAATTTCTTGTAATGCCAAAAATTACAGAAATATTCCCACTTACACCTATTCGTATAGAAATTGCGGATATTCCTACAAATATGTTAGCAGATGCTAAATTTTACATACCTGGGAGGATAGACCTGCTGGTCGGCACGGAATGATTCTTCGATTTATTAAAATCATGTAAAATTCGCGCTCATCTCAAAACTTATTTCAAGAAACCGTGTTCGAGTATGCTGCTAGCGGGGTCGTGAACACTTCCTCACATGATTCCCAATATTGTGGTTTATTAACCATTGAGAAACCATAGAAGAATCCTTAAGAAAATTTTGGGAAATCGAAATTATTAATGATTCAAGTTCTCTACTTAGTAATGAAGAGAAATTTTGCGAAAATCATTTTGAAATAACTCATTATCGAACTTCCAATGGTCAGTATGTTGTTAGCATGCCTATGGAGGATGCTACACTCTTAGGAGAATCCAAAAAACTAGCCGAAAAAAGGCTCGATCAAGTTTGGAACCGATTAGATAGGGATTCGAATTTACAACCTCTCTATTCGGGATTTATGGAAGAATACAAAAACTTAAATCATATGGAATTAGTAGAAGAATCAGAACAAAGGACCTTTATTATATACCACATCATGGGGTCTACAGGCCAGAAAAAAGAACAACACGCTTGCGTGTCGTTTTTAACGCGTCAACATCAACGACATCTGGTTTGTCATTGAATGACATTCTTTTAAAAGGCAAAATTTCTCAACAAGAATTATTCTTAATTATGAAACGTTTCCGAAAACATCGATATGCATTGACAGCAGATGTAGAAAAAATGTAGAGAACAGTATTAAATGATCCATCGCAAAGAGACTTTCTTAGAATCTTGTGGAGGACAGTATTGACGCGCCAGTGAAAACTTATAAACATAATATAGTTACTTATGAGACATCTAATGCTCTTATTTAGCAACTCGTGCTTTTAAACAATTAGCTCTTGATCAGAAACCAAACTTACCGCTAGCATCGTCAGTCGTTTTAAAGGATTTTTATGTAGACGACCTTCTTTCCGGGGAATCGACTCTCGAAAAGGCGAAAATTCTAAAGTCCCAATTGATAGAGCTTTTGAAGAGAGCAGATATGAAATTGCACAAATGGTGTGCAAACCGAGAATTACTTGAACCTAATACTATGGCTGCCACCGAATATAATTTCGATGATCAAAGAGATTGTAGTTCAGTAAAAGCATTGGGTGTTCTCTCGAAACCTCTAAGTGACTGTTTTTTGTATAAATTAAAGACTCTAAATAAGGACGTAGTAAACGAGACATTCTCTCTTTGATTTCAAAAATATTCGACCCGCTTGGATTAATTTGCCCTGTAGTAACAACGGCTAAGATGTTTATGCAGAAGACTTAGTTAGCTAAGATAGATTGGAATGAGCCATTATCAGATTTCATAGCGAAGGAGTGGAATGATTTTGTTTACACTATTTCAGAATTAGAGAATTCAAAAATTCCTAGATTTGTTTCTCGTGAAATGCGCATAGTCGTACATGGCTTCGCAGATGTCTCTTCTTTGGCATATGGAGCCGCCATATACATCCAGTATATACCAGATGAAGATTCTCCTGATGCACAATTACTCTGTAGGAAGTCTAGAGTATCACCCATAAAAACAGTGACACTCTCTCGTCTTGAATTATGCTCTTGTCTCCTCTTAGCAAAGTTAATGCATAAAGTTATACTGTCACTTGACATTCCAATAGAAACTGTTCTTCTCTGGAGCGATTCCACAATATCACTTGCTTGGATTAGAAAATCGCCCCATTAATTAAAACCATTTGTAATCAATAGAGTGGCTGACCTCACGGACTCTTATCAGTGGCAACATGTATCATCGTAAAATAATTCTGCTGACGTCCTATCTCGAGGTCTAGATGCTAAAAAACTGACCAGCTGCAATTTTTTGTTTTGTGGACCAAAATTTCTTCGGGACAGAATTCAACATGCAAAAAGTTATCCAGTAACCTGGAAAACAACACTGACTATAAGTCAGAATTTAAAATTGAACAGAGCAGTAGTTTTTCACATAGAACTGAAAATTGTTTTTATAATTGTTTATTCTCTTTAACTAATATATTTTTTAAAAATTAATTGGTATTGATAGTTAGATTTATAAATAACTGTCAAAAGGGTAAGGAAAAAAATGGGGTGCCATATCTACTAATGAACTGAGAGTTGGAGAAGTTTTTCGTATTAAACAGGTACAGTATTCAGCCTTCTCTGGAGAGCTGAAGCATTTGAGAAACCAGAGGATCATTCCAGGCAAATTAAAATTTCTAAATCCTTATATAGATTCAGAAAATTTAATTAGAGTTGGAGGTCGTTTAGACAACTCCAGTCTGACCTATGAGAGGAAACACCCTGTAGTGTTACCACATGATCATAAATTAAGTGAAATGATTTTTGAATATTTTCACTCCAAATTTTTCCCTTTAGGGCCACAATCACTGTTACATCATGTCTGGCAAATATATTGGGCAATAAATGGGCGATCTTTGGCTCGTAATATAGTTCATAAATGTGCAAAGTGTTTCAAAAACAAACCAATAGGGACAAATCAAATTATGGGAAATTTGCCAGCCAAACGAGTAAATCCTAGCCCGTCATTTCAAAAATGTTCAATTGACTACTTTTGTGGACCCTTTATGATTAAGTACAAAAATCAGAGAAAGGGGACATATAATAAAATTTACGCTGCAATTTTTGTTTGTCTCGCCACAAAGGCAATCCATTTAGATGTGTGACAGATTTAAAATCTGAATCATTTATTGCCACATTGAAACGCTTTTTCGCAAGAGCTAAAAGTTCAACCATAATGTCGGATAATGGGACTACTTTTGTAGGTGCAAATAAAGAGTTGACGAAATTATATGCCCTTATATGCAAATCCGGTGATGTTTTGTCAAATTTTTTGGCTTCCGAGGCTGTTGACTGGAAATTCATCCCTCCTCGTGCACCCATTTTTGGTGGATTATGGGAGGCTAGGTCCTTTAAAAATCATGTCAAAAGAACTTTGGTCAATTCTCGAGTTACGCTCGAAGAATTTTGGACTTTAATCACCGAAATCGAAGGGGTTCTAAATTCTCGCCCCTTAGTACCTTTGTCATCATATCCAAATGAAATTGAAGACTTGACCCCTGCCCATTTTTTGCTAGTTCGACCCATAACTTCAATTTCTGAACCCAATTTGACCAAAATTAATGATAATAGGCTATCCCGTTAGCAAAAATTAACAAAAATGACCCAAATTTTATGAAAAAAATGTAACAGTGAATATTTAGTTAATTTACAGCAACGGAATAGGTGGTATATTGAGAAGGACAACCTAAAGGAGGGATGTATGGTTATCCCAAAGGAGGATAATTTAGATCCTAGCAAATGGGCATTAGGTAGCGGCCTTAATGTAATATTGGGTTGTTCGGTAAGTCCTTTCCGTTTGGGAAAATCAGTTCGTACCAGAAAATTCTATTATTTAATTATTAGATATTATTTCCGATATCTAATACTTAGATATTAATGGACAAAATTTTCTGGCGCGAATTGATTTTCCCAAACAGACAGGACTTTCCAAACAGCCCAATACGTGGATCTGATAAAAAAGCAGTTAAAACAGCAACAGGTATAGTTACGATGTGTCTCTCAAAATTTGCCCCCTTCCATTAGAGAATTTCTGAATTTTATTTTGAACGATTTAAGTAAGTGTATTATATTTACCATTATTGTATATATGTATTTGAACTGTTTATTATGTATATCAATTTCATTTTAAGTTAAAAAAAATTTTAATTCTTAGCTTCATAATTTGTGTAGCTTAGATTCATAACATAAAGTATAAACTTACGTGTCTTCGTCTCTATATGTTCTTGATTAACTATTATTAACTTGTTAAATTTATTAGATTGCTACATTTATTGAGTGTTAATTTAATAATTATCTTGCATAATATTCAAGTGTAATTATTGTTTGTATTATAACTTATCTATTTCGCATTTTGATAAATTTATATTAAGTAATAATTTAAGTAACAATGTTGAAAGAAGTATAATTGTAATTTAAAGTTAAAATTATTTTCAGCGTTAGAACACCAGAATATTCGTATTTCGAAAACGGTATGCTTGGAATACGAATATTCTGATGTTCTAACGTTGAAAATAATTTTAACTTTATCATATTGCACCAGGCAACAACCTATTACTTATAATTGTAATTTATCGAAAATAGTGTATTATTGGTTTTAGAATTGTAATTACTATTATTTGCAATTGTTTATTGTTACATTTAGTATTATTGTTGAATGTTGGCAAGTATTAACGGGGGCCGGTATGTTACGGCTTCCCCATAAACTTGGATGTCGCGCGCATCTATAGTGCATTCTACTGTATTTTAGGTTTACCGTTTTGTCAACATTTTGAAAATCGTCTGTCGTTTTTTTTTTTTTTTTTTTTTTTTTTTTTTTTTTTTTTTTTTTTTTATTGGCGATCATAGCGGACCTATCGTTTGTTCGCTGGATCCTTATTCTTTAATTAAAATGTAAATATAATGTGTAAATAATTTGTATATAAAGAATTTTAAGTAATATTAGTTGTAATAATTGAACCAGCGACCAAATGAGTATTTTAAATATACTCGCATCATATTATAGTTCGTCCCAGCTATAGACAATGTCCTAATTTTCCTAAATGACGAAGTTTTGTTAAAGATTTCAGTAAGTGTTGGCAAGTGTTTCATAATGTATGCTTAATGCATGGCTTTTCTAACTTGTTTATTTTTTTTCTCTATGATAAAATTTTACGTATTTATTTTTATAAGAAAATTTCTTGTGTCTAAATCAATATAGAAGGCAGTTTTTATGTACAACACTTCGTAAAAGTATTAATTTTTAGTAAAAGAAGAAAAATTAGTCATCCTCAGTTGTGGTATTAATATAGAATTTATTTAGAATCATAGTCGTTCTGTATAAAATATTATTCTGTCTGATTGATGATTTCTTTTCTGTGCTTTGTAGTATTAAGATAAATTATCTAAATGAATTTGTTAGACAAATAGCACATTTTCTGGTTAAAGTTTTTTGGGAAGATTAATGTAAGTTTTCCATAGTAAAGTAAATGTTTTCTGACATATCACTTTCAGAGTGTTACCAGAAATATATAGGAAAAAAAGATGGAAAAAGAGAAGAAAAATATAAAGAATTAAATAATATTTTCGGTACTACTTTTATTTCCTCGACAATAGGGACTAATGCTCGATAATATATTTTAGATACATTTAATAACTATAGATTTGTGATGTGGTTACTTTTTTTAAAGATAATTCGAGTCAGACACGAATACAAATTTCCAAAGCACATTTCTCTAGCAATATGTGACAGTATTTCTTTATTAAGGTGATTGTGCTTGAATGAGACGTGATAGCCCATAGTTTTGCCACATTTAGGATATATTTGGCTTTTAATTAAATAAATATATATTTTATTATGAAAAAAATACTGAATACAGTGCCTTTTGTTCAAAACTAACTTGTTTTCTATAAATTTCTTAATTTTGGGTATAATTGTGGTCGTATAATACCACAACAATCGATTGTCGCATTTTGGTCATTTTTGTAGCATTTAAGGCAGTTAAAACCTAAATGAGACGTTCATTTTCCTAAATGCGATAATGCATTTTATGCGTGACTATATTCATCTGAAAAGATTAATGTAACTTTAAAATGCTATCACAGAAAATTACCACAGAAAGAGTGTGAGCAATCTGCGAAATCGCTCGATTAGAAAATGAATAAAAGACGCGATTAACGTATGATTACCAGGTTATCGCATTTAGGCACAATGACCTTACATAGGAATTATACCTTTTGCTTATTTATATATTTATTATGTTTAATGAGCTAATTTAAAAATATTTCTTAAGCATAACAATATATTACTTTAAGTTCGAATGTTTTTTAATTACAAAAAAATGCTTTTATCTTGAAAACCACAATGAAATAAAAATCATTATATAAATATGAATCATCGTATGCATGCGGTTTTCCACGAAAGATGTAGTACAAATCGGAGAATAATACATACATAAAAAAATCTATTTTTGTTCAAATAAAGTTTTGCACTTCTAAATATTAGTAGAAAATTATTATTATTTTGTTACAATTGCATGCGCAAATTTATTTTGTTTAAAATGCTTACTTGAGAACTGAAAGAATAATAATAAAAAAAAAAAAATTCCCAAATGCAGATAACTGATTAATGTTTGTAAAATGTACTGCGAAACATTCTTCCAAATAGCTTTTAAATTATACTTCAGAAACGATAAATTGATAGTTAAAAGGACCGCATACGATTGATGTGACTAGATATTTTGGAACCTGTTATGCTATCCTGTAATCTATCAGTATCCAGTGACTGCTTGAGAGGGGCTTAAGATGCCTTGATCTAGAAAGAAGCTCTCTTGGTCAATAGTCGAATACCGATCTTTAATTCGCATTCAGCCCCTAAAATATGTTCATATGTTCATTTTAAAGTAAAAATTTTCAAAAAATATTGTACGGATTGTATAAAAATTTGTCTTTTGGCTAATTTAAATGTGTAGAATTCATTTACGCTGTCAGAACTAGATGCTACTACTTAAAAAAAAAAAAAAAAAAAAAAAAAAAAAAAAAAAAAAAAAGTCATGATTTGTTTTAATATGCCCCCCCCCAAGCAAATATTATATGCTTCATTTATTTATTTATTGAACAACATACATCTGACTTGGGTGGATGACTTGAAAGCCTTCTAATAACTTATCGTCAATATGCAAGGACGAAATCGCACAAGAAAATTTACAACACGGAAACGATACAGCCGGTGCGTGCAATGACGCCAATGGGAACCCAGCCGAAACAACCTCCTACACTCGCAAGCAATTGGCGGCGTGGTGGCTTAACCACTCGGGCACGGAGGCCCCATTAGCATCATTTAAAAATAAACTTCATTTATAATTTTTTGCACCAGTAACTTTCTTCTATGATTTTTTATTTATTTATTTATTTATTTTAAACTGTGTTAATAGGGAGTGTTAACTTTTTTCACACGATTGTACATTTTCGTAATCAAGAAACATCTGACATTTTTATTGTGCACATATTAGTTGCAAAATATTGTACAATGTAATTCCCTCAAACTATAAACAACAATAGAATCACTAATATTTTTAAAATAGAGAAATTAAAATAAACTCACATATTTCTCTCGTTTCATATTAAATATTTTACATAACAATTCTTATCAATACTTCTGACGAGATAAAAAAATAATTGTTATGAAAAATTTAGTTTTATATAATTTCAAGGAATATGCAAATGTATCTTCTATTATTATTGAAATTAACATTTCATGTAACCTTTTTTTATAATATACTAGAGTAACACTCTTACGTATTTCAAATCATAGTCCTCCAGTTACAGTTACCAAATGTTAAGTATGCCAAAATT
Organism: Maratus speculifer; assembly: GCA_964019185.1. Classification (NCBI taxonomy): domain Eukaryota; kingdom Metazoa; phylum Arthropoda; class Arachnida; order Araneae; family Salticidae; genus Maratus; species Maratus speculifer. The sequence continues at coordinate 95,269,753 of OZ025295.1, forward strand.
AATATTTTCTTTCTTCCAATAAAAGTAGTATATATGCGTCAAATAGTAAAAATGTGCTCTTGGTATTTAAAGACCAATTTTATTTATGAACTTTGACATTTAAATGCCATGAAATAGAAAGAAGATGGCCGTTTACATTCGCATTTTCAGATTTAATACTTTTCACTTTAATTCCGACCTTTTCCAAAATACATAATATGAGAAAATCTAAAAATAAAAATGGAACCATGACGTGTTGAAAAAAAAAATACGTATGCATATTTTTGTGTCATACATGTTAAACATTGTACTCGATTTTCTATCTGTCCTGAATTAATATAGACAATGAGAATGAATTTTCTTAAGTAAGTCATGTTCTTTGGGTTTCAAAATGATACTTCAAATAAACTACTGTTAAATATTTAATGAATTGTATTTCTCTTTCGTAATGAATTTCAGTATTTAAGTTTGCATAATTTTACTAAATTGAATTTGATTTTTAATTTTTCAAATTGCATATGAAAATTCTGAAATTTATTATTTTAAGAAATAAAATTCTTAACAACAAATTAATGTGGTAGAAGATTAAATGAAAAGAAATATATATAATAAATTACTTCAAATGTATATAAGATAAGACTCGCGAAACTGAAAGTGGCACAGCTGTAGTAACTCGCTATTTAAACAGAAAGATGACAACGCATGCTCTTATAAAGAGCTTATAGTTTTCGGTATGCATGCAATACTATCAGATCCCGCTAGATACATCTGTAATAGCGTGAGAGCACGTTAACGGATTTCGATGGCATAATGCAGTGGTTCCCAAAGTATAAGGTCGCGACCCATTGGTGGGTCGCGGCGACTAATTTATTGGGTCGCTGAAACAATCTAGGTTTGTACCAAAAATGTATTTTGTATTTTATTTGTTAAAAAATTTAACAATTTTAATAGCAAATAATATTTTAGGGGGAATTCCTTAATTTCCATATGAAGAAATATACGACCAGAATAACCAGAAATATTTAAATGGGCTTTGAATTCCTTGATGGAGTTCACCACAGCATACTCGTGTGAGCATGCTTTTTGTACTTGGCTGTTTTTGAAAACTGTGTGTTGAAAGTGAATTAATGTTGAAAATACAAAGTTTTCACACTGGTATAGAGGCTATCATCAGTAAAAACCAGTGCCAGAAAAAGCACTGATTATAAAGTTATGTTTTGATAGTAATTAAATACATTTTTGATCATCTTTCTAGTTTGTGTGTAGTATTTATTGTTATTTCCTTCACACACATTGAGGTTACTTATTTTTGTTGATAGTGTATCCTACGTATGAAAATATGCCTTTTTCGCAGGATATGATAACATCTTATAGACCTCAAATAACAATTCCCTATCTAATATACACTATTATATTGAGCGAGTCGAGAATTTTTTTTTATTTAGAGGTGGGTCGTGTACCAATAAAGTTTGAGAACTGCTGGCATAATGGATACCTCAAAACATTATTATCGCGCGGTCGGACAATTTTTAACAGTGGAAAATGTGAAGGGTAGTGCAATAAAAACTTCAATGCAAAATATATATGACAATAAGTGTATGTCTCGCAGATCGAAATTCCGATAATGTAGGGATTTTCGTAGGGGAAGAAAACAACGTCTGCTTGACTAAGTCATGACCTACTGTGGACATTGTTTCTTCCACTGCGAAAATCCCTACACCATTGGAATACCGATCTGCGTTACATATATTTTGCATTCGACGATAGATTTCTCAGCATCCATGAAGCGAGCAGAGTCCTTTAACGCGCTCTCGTTATTATAGACGCATCTGGTGGGATTTGAGAATATTGCATGCATTTCCAGCACTCTGAAACCTCTATAGGAGCATACGCACAAAATAGCGGGAAAAATCTTCAAATAGCGGAGTTATTACAACATTGCCACTTTTATTTGAACAACCGTTGAGTTATTTCTTTATTTTTATTTTGTTTTATTCCAAGATTTTACCACCCTGGGAATTTTATTTATTCCTCATATTTTTAGCTCATTAAACGTTTTTGACAGATCGCTTTGTATACTTACATTTATTGGACCTTTTCGCGTGACGCTCTTGTTTCTTGCCAATCAAAAGCTCGCGAAGTCATGAAATGTATCCTTGCGAGCATGATCATAAAGCAGACGCTTTCAAAGGAAGCAGAGAATTTGTGTGATTTTTAAATTGATATGATCTTAAGCTGCCTGAATTGCCTTTTTCTTTCTTCTAAATTCCTTCAAACATCCACTATGATTGCCACAGTAAGATCTGATCTTCACCATAAGATTTGAATTGTTTTAGTTGAATGTTGTCAATAAAAAAGCTGTGCAGACCCTTTATCATTTATTGAAGAAACTCCGAGTTTTCGATTTCATCCTATTGTTTTTAATGATTCAGATACCCTGCAATAACGGCTGCATTAACGACTGAAAAAATGTCGGTATTTGTCGAATTAAAAACACGCATTCCTAATCGCAATTATAATGCATTCGAATGAGTTATTACTGTCAAACTTTTCAGAATACCATATATATATATATATATATATATATATATATATATATATATATATATATATATATATATATATATATATATATATGCATTGATAAGAAATACATTCGACTTAATTCTAAATTATTTGCAAATTATTTTAATATTAAACTTTTCCCCTTTCCTTTTATAATAGCTTAACATATTTAATTCTACGCGTTAAGTCAACGCTTTGTTTATTTTATTTCAATCTAAAAAATATTAATCTGTCAAAAGAATTCTTTTCTCAAAATCCCATTATTTAAATTTATTCTTTCATCAGTTGTTTAATATCTTTTGCATTTACACTTTAAAAAATCCGTCTATTGCCCACAATTCCCTTCTAAGCGACGCTAGAAACCGGATTGCATTATGTAAATTTTAAGTGAACTGAGAGAACTCTTTTTTTCTTTTTCACGGGTTAAAATTTTGCATTGGTTAAAATCACCATTTAAAATGAATAAATTGCAACATAGAACTTAGCCATAACATCCTGTATTCTCGCGCAGGGTCTGATAAAATCTTCTTACATTGACTTCGGAGTGGTATTTCTAATGTTTTTACTTGTGCTAAAAATATTCCTCTCAGCTGGTGCGAATAATTTACCTGGTGAAGTACTATGATAAAAACGACTTTTACTTATAATGGCTGCTCTTTACTCCGTGAATGGAATTGTATTTCTATGATGTGGAATAGGAATAAATGTTATTAAAATAATCGACGCTTCTGGGAAATAAGCGTCTAGGAAGATAAGTGGGAAATATGCCAAATGATACTTTTTTGTTGTTTTACGTCCCAGCGTCACACGTCTGCTTAATCTATGAGTGTTACTGATGGAATTTTCTTGCTCAGTGGTGTAATTTAGAGCAGAATTTTGCATTTTATCGACAATCTTCTACATAACTACCTTCTGATATTACGCACGCACGCACACACACATATATAGATATAAGCAAAAATGTTTAAGTGGAATATTTGAAATTACTTCCCTAAATTCGCTAATAATCATCAATAACAACTTACCTTTAGCAAATGTCATAACTATTCTTAGTCCATACACAAACTGTTTAATATCGAAATTTATAATTAAAAAAGGTATAAACCAAAGGCAGCAGAGGTGCTTAATATGCTTCGATGAATCAAATTACAATGTTGTGTCGAGCAAGAAGTATCATTCAATATCAGACAGGAAGCTAAGTACTATATCTATTCAGTTGTGTCCATTTAGTAATAACGAAAATGTGGATATCAAGCATTTTGAAACATTATTACAGGGAATTTATTCGAAGTTTTCTTCCGTATCAAAATGAAATCCCTTGCATTTTTGTTGAACAATGTAAATTAAATTACTGAATAATGCACTCAGAATTCTGCATTGTCATGCTTGTGTTGGGTAACGAATTTAATACAGATAAACTGCAAATAACCACACGCTTCTGAAATATATATGTATTTCAACGATAAAATAATCTAAATGAGTTTAAAATAAAATATCTTTCAATAATAAAACACTGAATTAAAGCTAGAAGCAAGAATGTATTATAAAGTACAAAGAAATTAAGAAATACCTTAAGTAATAAGGATAATATGCTTATTTGATAATTTGAGTTAATTTCATTATTCTACAAAAATAATCAGTTTCTTTAAATCATATCACTGTACAAATATTAAATCTATAATTATTTTGTAATTATTATAAGCATTGTGTTTAGGTATTTTATTATCCGCTTATTTTACAGGAAAATATTGTCAGCAATTCAAAAAATAATTTTTCCTTAATTGGTACAAGGTAATTCTACTCAATTTGTTCGGATTTTCTCTGCATAAAACAGAATTTTCTTCGTGCTACAAACAGAATAATTCCATTACATTTAAAAGTATTTTTATTTAGGTAAACTAAAGATGCAACCCTATTCAATCCCATTCCACATGCACGTATCTCCTCTAAATTAAGCAGACATTGTTTAACGCGTGTAACATATTTTCCTCTATGGGCTAAAACGGGGTTCTTTTTAAAGAATAGTTTTATTAACTTTTACGAAAATTATCGGTAAAAAATAAGTCATTAAAGTATTATTTATTGCACAACGTAACTATCATTTCCGTTTTCAGTATTTCTGGTATTGTCTGAATTTATAAATCAAGTGTGAAAATGAATTTGGATTGCAAAAGTTCCCGCTAAAGGTAAAAATGATGTTTAAGCTTTACATGTACACGTAGAATACCAGTACTTAAAATAAAATAAAGAAATTCTGTTAAAAAACAGTAGAGTTCAATTAAAAGAACTGATATTTTTAACGTGATAAGTGATGGCTGCTTTTGTTTTCAATAAAATTAGATTACATATTAGAGGATGATCATGAAGTATGAAATGAATTTCTAATATTAATGACCAATAATGAAAACTAGTTTTTTTAAGTTTTTTATTTTCAAGGATTTTACTTTAAGGTATAAAAGGAGTCCAAGATACAAAAATCTTAATAAAAAATACTGCATTATTATTATTTTTTTAATATTTACTCTGCTTATAAAAAAAAAAATACTTACTATCTTAATTAGAATAGATAAAAATTAATTTTATGCGTTGGTCTGTTTTCAAAATCTAGTATTCAAGCAATGGTTGTTATGGAAACAGCTTCTTTTGAAAATATATTTTTCTTCACGGTGGATTTTTTCATCATTGCCCCTATTTAAATTGCTATAACTCAAGAACCGTTTAAGTTAATGGTTCAAACTTGGAGCATGCATTTTTCATTCGTTTAATTTAATAGTAATTTAGAAAATTTAAAAATATATATATTTACTTTAAAAAATATTATTTTTTAAAAAGTTTATAATTTTTCTTTTTTCAAAATTTAAATTTTAATATTTTTCATTTTTATTTAAATTAGTATTTTTAAAAATGCTGAATCAAAATTCAAGCTTATATATATATTTTTTTTTATTTATATGAAAATAAATTGAAATTAAACAAACAACATTTCCAGTTATAACGATTTTAATTTACCACACTTTTTTAATAAATTTTTAATTAAAAAACATTTTTTTATTTTTGAAAAGCTTTATAATGTGATTAATTTACTTATAATATAGTTAACCTTCACAAAAAAATCAAAAATTTAACGCAAACAATAAAAATTATTTTAAAACGTGCCTTGATACCCTTTAAATTACAATAAACCTTAAATATATAAATATTTCATTTGAATACACAACTAAAACATAATTTTAATTTGCCAAATAAAAATTGCATTTAGACATCTGTGTAACATAATTTTTTAATATTATTTTTATTACCACACGATAAAAAAAAGATTAATTTTTCATGAAACAACTTACTAATTTATTGTAGATCTCGCATAAAAGTTGGACAAACGTAAATATGAAAATAAAATTATAAGAAAAGAAAAAAAAATCGATATATTCATTCTCTGACTTTTTATGATTATTTCCATTGTACCATAATAAGGTTTCCTGTATCGTATAGATAAATTAAGATTGGTAATGGTGAACGTATTTTTCTGAGCGAATTACACTAGTTTACAAATTTCAACTTTTTTATACCCAAAAAGAAATGTATATAAATATATTAGTCTGCCTTCCTTAAACCTAAATATGTCAGCAGAAATATTCTATCCCGTCATAATTTTCTTTTTGCAGTCAATTGATTTTTTATCCTACTCAACGTGGTGACGACAGTTTGATGTTCATTCTTTCGCTTCAATCAACGAATATTTTGTTTCGGATTGAATTCAAATGTCGAGTAGAAAGTGTAAACAAAGTTCTGATCGTTTTTGCTTTGTTATGGACAGTTTATATTTTCAAAAAAAAAAGAAGACCCATTGTAGATTCGTTAAAAAGTACATATCTTCATTATTTTGGATTTCCTTGCAAAATAAGTTAAAAAGTGTGTGCCTCATGTGTTTTGCGAAAGCTGTACAATCATTTTACTCCAGTGGTCATCAGGAGAAAACATAATTCTTCCATTTGGTTCACCAATGCTATAGAGAGAAACTAGTAATCATGAAAATGATTGTTACTTTTGTGTTACAAAGACAGAGGGATATAATACAAAAAATAAGGTAAGTATTATGTATGCCGAAGTTCCGTCCGTTACTAAGCACATTTTACACTCGAAAGATCTACCACTTCCAGTTTGTCCCACTAATTCGAGTGTAAATATACTAGGAGATTACAATGAAAGTTATGTTAAATTCAAATCGATTTCTAGTGATTCTGACGAGTTCTCTCTTCAAGAAAAGACTCCATATTTATTTGACCAAGCTGAAATGAATGATCTTACAAGAGTTTTACAATTATCAAAATCTAAATTAGAGCTTCTTTGTTCTTGCCTACAATAATGGAACTTATTAACATCAATTCAAAAGTTACCTTGTCTAGAAAAAGAAGCAAAGTTTACTCATAATTTTTAAAAAAGAAGGTGAATATTGTTATTGCACTGATATCCAGGGATTTTTTGAAGCAATAAATCAAAAGTATGATAAAACTGAGTGGTACTTATTCGCAGACTCTTCAAAATGTCTAAAGGCTGTTTTATTACATAAAGGAAATAAAAAGCCGTCTATACCAATAGGACAAAGAGTGAATTGTAAAGAGAGCTATGAAATGATGTGTACTTTAATTAATTTAAGTATAAAGAATACCAATGGAAGATGTGCGGCGACCTCAAAGTCATTGGTTTGTTATTGAGATTGCAGGATGGTTACACAAAATACTCTTGTTTCCTTTGTTTGTGGGACAGCCAAACAAAACAATATCATTATGTAAGAGAAAAATAGACAATTAGGAACGAGTATATTCCGGGAAAAATGAACATCAAACACGAGCTATTTGTAGATCCAAATAAAATTACTTACAATATTTTTCTTTCAATCTTTATTATTTTATAATTATGATTAGAGGGTATTGTATACAATATTGTTTGTTATATTTTCGGAGAAGAATATTATTTTATATTGAGAATTCTGCAAATTATAAGCAAAAAAACTTGGAAAAATTTGGGACTGTTTTTATTGACCTTAATTTCTCTACGAGTAAACATGCTAGCTGCATAGAAATAAACACAGTATATTACAATAAGTAAGTACGCTTTACACATCAAATTGGGACTCATGCAAAACTTTGTCAAGGCGCTTGACAAAAACAGTGATGCTTTCCCGCATTAACAAAAAATCTTTCCAAACATTACAAAGCAAAACTGAAAGAAGCGATATTTTTTGGCCTACAAATCCATAAAATTATGAAAGATTCTCAGTTTGAAACCCTTTTATCTGTTAATGAAAAACTGCTTGGAAGCATTCAAAATGTTTGTGAAAGAAATCTTATGAAATAGAAAAAATTAAAATTACAAAGAAACTGTTACCTATTTATTGAAAAGTTTCAACAGATGGGAGTAAACATGTCATTAAAGATTCATTTTCTGCATTTCCTGAAAATGTATTCACAATTTTATGTACTATATCATAATAACTGTGGGAAAAAATACGCAAATGTATTCACATTTAAAAAAAGAATAGGAATTTTGAAAAAGTTAATTAAAAAAATTCATAAAATTTTAATAAAATAGTCTGTTTTAGAAGATTTTTTTTAAATTATATATATATATGTAGTATTAATGATTTTGCTACCAGATACTGATGAACCATGTTTGATAGAAACCTGGGCAGAACTGCGCATGGCAAGAAGAGCGACTCCATATCGAAAATGGGGACGTTCGTACCATCTCGAGATGAGTTTGTTTATTGATCATCCTACATATGTCGATTTTTTTGGCGAATACCTTTTTGTTTCTGTAATTGAATTATCTGTTTTTAAATATTACATTGTAATTCTGTTACATTAAAGAAAGTTATAGAAATAAAATATAATAAAAAAGATGATTTAAAAGTATGATTATAAAACTTAGCATAATAAATTTTTTCCTCGCAATATAGCGTAACTTTTTTTTTTTACAATTAACGGCTGCATCGTGTGATTTTAAAACTTCCGGATTAGCCATTTTTTAAAAATTAATTCTTTATAATATTGTGCACATTATTTACTTATATTATTTGCATGCATTGGATACTGATGAACCACGTTTGATAGAAACCTGGACAGAACTGCGCATGGGCAAAAAGAGCGAGTCCATATTGAAAATGGGGCAGTTCGTACCATCTCGAGATGAGTTTGTTTATTAAACATCCTACATATGTCGATTTTTTTTTGGCGTATACCTTTTTGTTTCTGTAATTGAATTATCTGTTTTTAAATATTACATTGTAATTCTGTTACACTAGTAAGTTATAAAAAGAAAATATAATAAAAAAGATGATTTAAAAGTATGATTAATAAACTTAGCATAATAACTTTTTTCCTCGCAATATAGCGTAACTTATTTTTTTACAATTAACGGCTGCATGGCGTGATTTTAAAACTTAGCGGATTAGCCATTTTTTTAAAATTAATTCTTTATAATATTGTGTACATTATTTACTTATATTATTGTCATGCATTGGATATGAATATGGCGCAGATAATATATACGTACAAGGTTTGGTACAATTTTTTTTTTCAACGTCAATTTCGCGAAAACCTCATTTTCGAATTCTAGTTAAATATACATTTTTAAATTACTTTCTATTAAAAAAAATTAACAATAAATAAAACAATTTTTTAATTATTAAATCTTAAGAACTAATAGCTAGAACAAAAAACAATTTATTTAATTTGAAAAAAGAAAAATTAAGGTAGATAAACAGTTTATCAAAAAATAAACAACAATATCAGGGTTACCACATTAGACAAAATAACGCCATTTTGGCGCCAAGTAAATCCCAGTGAGTATATGACATACATGTGCCCTGAATATTTAGGTTGTTAGAATTGGCGAATTTCTCGTATAGCCGCCAAGTCAGATGCCAAGCAATCGTTAAACCTGCGATTTAGCCATAAGCATAAATGTAAAAAAAAAAAAAAAAAAAAAAAGAAAGAAGGAATGAAAAAATCACAGATGCTTTTATCAAAATTCACAAAAATGTAGGAGAAAGTATATACTTTGAAATGGTTATTCCGAGAACTTATAGAAGGTGCACAGTCTATTTAATTTAAAATAGACTTTTACTCGGAACAAAAAATAGAAAACTATATTTAATATCATTTCCATGAATACGTCGAAGCGGAATCTCGGCCTCATAGGCTAGTCTCCCCAAAGTCTGAATGGGATCGGTTTGGTCTTCTGCCAAGTGACCTTACAAGAGCGGTATATCAGTATTACTACAGTATTTTAAAAATTGAAGAGATGGTTTCTAAGGTAATGTGTCCCGTTAAAATATATAATAAAAAAATTAAATTTATCTTAGGTCAATCAATGCATCTCAATATATATATATATATATATATATATATATATATATATTAATAGTAAATATTTTGATTTTTTTAATAATCTAAAAATTGCTTAAATTTATAATAAAACGAATGTTTTTTATTCTTGTTACACATTGGTCCAAAAGGAAATAACAATTGTTTAAAACCCTTTCCCCCTTTATATATATATTTTAATATTTTGGATTAATGTCTTTCACGCATGAAATGCAATGAATAAAGAGTCTTACTATTATAAATTTCTTGGCTAAGAATTGTGGCTGAATATGATATTTAGTAATGTAAACAAAACTTCTTATTCCGGAAAATCTTTTGTCTGTCGCTATTATAAGAAAAATAATCCTTTTGTGTGATGTTTCTGCTTCACAAAAGAAACCCAGAAATGATGCATATCTTTTTCACTATGTTCATGCTGATTTTATACTACTTTTTCAGAATATTTTGTCATAAAAATTTGCTATAAGAACTTATGTTTCTTTTTCATTTATTTATATTTTAATGTATTGTCTGTTTTTAAAATTAAAATTCAATAAAACATATGGTTCTTTAATCATGCATTTCTAAATCATGTCACGTTAAAACAACAAAGAAAAATTCTAAAACACATATGTTAGATGTGGAAAGAATTAAAGAACACGATGAAGTTAAAAATGAAGTTACACATTTTATTCCATGTCAAATAATATTAATAATAAAAGCAGCATTCTTCCCCACTGTAAACTAGACTAAGCAACATCTGCAGTATTTTACGCTAAGCAAATGCGTATTCTTACGGAAAAAAACAAAATTTTAATCTATTCTTTATATATTTGTTAATTTTATTCAGTTTCACGAAAACTAATCTTCTAAACCCAGAAGAAATTAATGAGCGTTTCAAAAGCAGGAATTAACTGCACGAATAGTCGACAAAGCGATAACAAATACCTTATATTATGTATAAATTGACTTAAAGTAATGGTGCTTCAAAGGTTTGTTGTTCTCAAAAGAGAATTTAATAAAAGTGTTTAAAAATATGCGTAAAATTTTACTGTCGAGATATTACCAGAATGTCCAATTTATGAATGCATCACTTACGAATAGTGAACAAACAAATTACATATAAACATTTTTGATTGAAAAATTGTGTTTAACTAGTTATTTTAACAGATTAAAAACTTCAGTTTTAAACCAGTGACTTGAACTTTCAATAATAAAAAATAGATAAATAAATAAATTGTTACCCCAGAAAAATAAAAGATACTTTTATTTATTTATTTATTTTTACACAGTGTCAGATAGTAAATTACACATTTTCACATAAAAATTATCGTTTCTGTTACATACTTGCATTTATTTCATTTTCAGTTTGCGTAATAAAAGATGCAGATAATGATAAGAAAATAATACAAATAACAGTTAAGATTTTTTACATTTGAATTTCTTAAAATATACATTAGTATTTCTATGAAAATAAAAAATCTGTAATTTAATAATATTCATGTTTTTTATTTTCTTAGTAAATGAATGGCCTTAGGCATCCTATCGTAAATAAAATTAAAACATAATTATTTAAGTATACATTTTATTTCTTAATAAATAATATTAATAATAAAGTAGCGTTCTTTGGCGAATTATACTCGACTAAGCAACATCTTCAGTATTTTTTGTTAATTAAATGCATATTCTTAAGGGAACCCAAAGTTTAATCTATTCTTTAAGCATTTAGGAATTCTATGCAGTTTCACGAAAACTAATTTTCTAAACCTAGAAGAAATTAATGAGCATTTCAAAGACTGGAATTAACTGCACGAATAGTCAATGAAAAAATGATAAATAAGTTGCTTTAAATTGAAAATTGAAAATTAACTTAAACGATGACACATTAATGTGTTTTTTTTTCAAATAAAGTATTAATACAGTTGTTTAAAATTGTATAAAATTTTATTACCATGAAATCCAGCACAATGGCGAATTTATGAATACATAACTATCAAATAGTCAACAAAGAAATTAGCTATACATATTATTAAGTTAATAAATGAAAGTTGACTTAAACCAACGACTTAAATTTTCAATAAATAAATAAATAAATAAAATAATATTAAATAAAATTGGAAGCACATCGGCATACGTGGCTTTTTATACCTAGTAAATTATAGATACCACCACCAGATAAACACCAGATAGTAAATTATAATCATTAAATACTCATTTCCGCTTAAAATAATATTGTTTTCGTAATACACATGCATTTATTTCATTTTGATATTATTAATAATAAAGCAATCTGAAATATATATAAAAAAAACACAAAAGCCCTTTATGACTTTTTACATTCGAGTTCGAGAAAAACTAAATTAGTGTTTCTATCTAAATAAAAATTCTGTACAATTAGGTAGTTTTCATTACAAAAAGTAAAAAGCTACCTATTGCAGCTGTCAGAGGAAAGAACTTCCGAAAAATTATGGTATATTTTCACCGATCATGACCCCCAGATTCCAAAACCACCCTCCGTTCAAAAGTTGATATATATATATATATATATATATATATATATATATTACAAATTTAATTTTTTTCGCCAAAATTAACCTTATACTGCTTTAATTTCCTTTTAACAATATTCCGTACACATTTCAACTTATTACATTAAAATCCTGTTTCTAGGTCTAATCTATTGATCGTTATAAAAATTATATAAATTTTTAAATCACCTTAAATTTTTTTTCTTATATGCTTAAATTTAAAAAAATGGCTCTAAATCAACAATATTCGTAATTAAATTTTATTTCTTAAAGTTCACAATAAAACTTATTTTTTCCATGTTTTTATCAACCTTTTTTTAAAAAGAAAGTCTGATAAAGTTTATTCCAAAACCACACTTTTCAAAAATATCATTCTTTTTATTTATTTATTTATTCTTCGCGTATGATATTTATTCCGTATCAATAAATTCACTTCTTTTCGTTTTTGTGTTAAATTATCTTCTGTAAAACATTCGAATTTTGATTTCTATTATAAATTAGTTAAATAATAATCTTTTAAAATAAGAATTATCGTCTGGAGAAGATTCGAGATTGCTATTCCTAACCTCGAAGATAGACATTAATTTCTGACTACATAAAAAAAATATCATGATAGAGATTATGGAAAACTCTTGAAGCTTTTTATTATTGATTTAAGTGAGAAGGCCCAGAGGTGATGAAATATTCTTTCTTTTTCTTTCGATGATTCGGGTTTAGACGACTTGAGGAAATTATGTTTTTTATGATGAAATGTCACTAGGAAGGGAGCAATTCCTGCTCTATCTGAATGGATTTTAATAAAATATTTTTTAGCAGAAAATTTGTAATTTAATGAAGCTTCTACGTTTATTATTTTATTTAATTTTTGTCTCGCCACGACTCCTATGACATAATATACTTGCATATAATATTAATGGCTCTTATCTCAAAACATCATATATATACATATATATGATTTTTGTCATGCTGTAACTATCGTATTTATGAACCGATTTGAATGAAACTTGGTACGTACATAATACATCAAAATGTCTCGACCGAATTTTAAAAAGATTGTTCTTCTATGCATTTGATCTTGATACAAAGTTTATAGAGCATTTTTTGTTTTATTTGTAACAAAAAAAATGGCTGAGTTATAGAACTTTTAATTTCTAGTGTTGCTCACATTTTGAGATGATCTGATTTTCGTCACGTGATGATAACACGCGTATTTATAAACAGATTTCGATGTAACTTGGTGCGTACATAGTATATACCGATGTCTGGACCGAGTTCGTTGGCCATTTCCATCCGCCATCTTGTTTCAAAGTGGCGGAATATTAATTTTTTTAATTAAATTTTAAAATTCGTTTCAAAAAGTAAGAAATTTAAAAAAAAAAAAGATTTTCCTTTTGTGTTTTTGAACTTGATACAAAGATACCAGAGCATTTTTTGTTTCATCTGTATCTTGAAAAATGGCTGAGTTATAGTACTTTCAATTTCTAGTGTTGTTGACATTTTGAAACGGTCTGAAATTTGTCACACGATAATAGGAATATTTTCCTAAACTAATTTGGATATAGGTCAGTTTGTACATAGTACATACTAAAGTCTTGACCGAGTTCACTGGCCAACTTCATCCGCCATCGTGTTTCAAAATAACGGCCATTTAAGTTTGTCAAAAATCTTTTAAATGTATAATGATTTACAAATAAAAAATTAGAAATTGAAACATGGTTCTTCCTAACGTGTTTGATCTTAATAATGAATTCCGGGATATTTTTTGCTTTGTCTTTACCTTAGATAACGCTTGAGATATAGCAGTTTCAATTTCTAAAGTGGGTGACATTTTAAAAAAAAATCAACTTGCCTCCGACAGCACTCGTATATATTAATCGATTTCTATATGAGTGCGCATGTGCATAGGAATTATGATTTCGACCAACCTCATTGGTTTGTTTTATCCTCATGTTGTTTTAAAATGGCATAAAATTCATGATATCATGGAATTTGGTGGCCCTGTAAATCGCCTAAAAGAAACCAGCTTGAATAAAAGATGACTAATTTCTAAAAATTCAATTGACATCAATATTGACATTAATATTCATTATTAATATTAAGAGTTGCGAAAAAGAATTTAGTATTCATTCTTATGTAATCAGGTTACACTAATTTGGTCTTCGTATGTTTGAATTGCATAACTTAATGTAACATAAATAAATAAATAAATAAATAAGGTATTTGAAAACTACCTCTTCCTTCCGGTACTGCCGGAAGGACTTTAATAATTATTCAGTATTTTTTGTTTTTCTTAAATAAATGGTCTATGACATTTTAGCGTAAGTAAAATTAAACCATAATTGCTTAAGTACACAATTTTTTTTATAGTAAATAATATTAATAATTGAGCAGCGGTCTTTCACACATTATACTCGACTAAAGAACATCCTAAGTATTTTTCGTTAAGCAAATGCATATTCTTAAGGGAAAACTAAAACTCTAATCTATTCTTTAAATATTTGTTAATTTTATACACTTTCCTGAAAACCAATCTTCTACACCCAGAAGAAATTAATTAGCGATTCAAAGTTTGGAATTAACAGCACGAAGAGTCAACAAAGAAATAACAAATACCTTATTTTAAGTTGAAAATTTAAAATTCACTTTAATCAATGATACTTCAAAGATTCTGTTGTAGAAATTTTAATAAATTTGTTTAAAAATATGCATAAATTTGAATTCATGAAAATTAGCACGTTCTCAAATTTTTGAATTCATAAATTAAGAATAATCTGCAAAGAAATTATATATGAATAATTTTAAATTAAAAATTCAAATCTCAACCAAGCCAATTACTAATATATTAAAAAAAAAACTGGCAACCGAACAGAATAAGAGACATTTTTTTACTCAGTACCAGATACTAATTTATAATTATTGAATATTCATTTCCACTTAAAAAATATCTCGTTTGTAATATACATGCAAATATTTCATTTTCAGATAATAGATAATAAAGCGTTTTAAAATAAAAAAAATAACACAAAAATCCGTGAAGACTTTTTAAATTTGAGTTTGATAAAAACTAAATTGATATTTCTATGAAAATAAAAATTCTGCACAATAATAATTATTCAGTTTTTCATCTCCTTGGTAATAAAATGGCCTATGACAGTTTAACGTAAGACAATTATAACGTAATTGCTTAAGTACACAATTTTTTTTCATAATAAATAATATTAATAATAGAGCAGAATTCTTTCTCATATTAAACTCAACTAAGGAACACCTTGAGTATTTTTCGTTAAGCAAATGCATATTCTTAAGGATACGCAAAAGTTTAATCTATTCTTTAGGCACTTAATTATTTTATACAGTTTACTACAGAAAACTAATTTTCTAAACCCAGAAGAAATTAATGAGCATTTTAAAGAATGGAATTTACTGCACGAATAGTCAACAAAGAAATACCAAATAAGTTATTTTAAATTGAAAATTGAAAATTAACTTAAACAACGATACTTTAATGATTTTTTTCTCTCAAATAATGACTTAATAAAGTTTTTTAAAAATTGCATAGAATGATATCACCATGAAATTTAACACAATATCGAATTTATAATTACCTAAGTTACGAATAGTAAAAAAAAAAATTATCTATAATTATTAGAAAGTTAATAAATAAAATCTGAGTTAAACCAACGACTTAAACCTTCAATGAAAAAAGAATAAACAAAATAAAATAAATTAAAATTGGCAGTATACCGGAATAAGTGATTTTTTTCATTTACACAGATAGTAAATTATAATAATTGAATACTCATTTCCGCTTAAAGAATATTGTTTTCGTAATATACATGCATTTATTTCATTTTGATATTGCAGAAAATAAAGCATTCTAAAATAAAAATACAAAAATACAAAAATCATTTAAGACTTTTTAATTTGAGTTTGATAAAAAAAAAAAAAAAAAACTAATTTCAAAAGTTCTATCAAAATAAAAACTCTGTACAATAATAATTATTAAGTTTTTTATTTCATTTTTACATAAATAACATATGGCATTTAAGCGTAAGTAAAATTAAAAAATAATTGCTTAAGTACTCATTTTATTTCAAATAAATATAATAATATTAATAACAGAGCAGTGGTCTTTCACTCATTAAACTTGACTAAGGAACATCTTGGATATGTTTTGTTAAGCAAATGCATATTCTTAATGGAAAACCAAAAACTTAATCTATTCGTTAAAATATTTATGAATTTTATACAATTTCACAAAAACCAATCTTCTAAATCCAGAAGAAATGAATGATGCGTTTCAAAGATTAGAATTAATTGCACGAATAGTCAACAAAGCAAACAACCAATACGATATTTTAAGTTTACAATTGAAAATTAGCTTAAACAATGATACTTTAATGTTTTTTCTCAAATAAAACTTAATAAAGTTGTTTAAAATTTGCATAAAATATTATCATCATGAAATTTAGCGCAATGTCGATTTTATGCATATATAACTTGCGAAGAGTCAACAAAGAAATTATCTATAAATTTTATTAAGTTAATAAATGAAATCTGAGTAAAACCAACCATTGAAAAATTCAAAATAAATAAATAAATAAATAAAAAGAAATTGGCTGCTCATCAGAATATGTGACTTCTTCTACTTTACGCAGGCACCAGATAGTAAATTATAATAATTGAATATTTTCCGCTAAAAAATACGTTTTCGTAAGATATATGCATTTATTTCATTTTGAGATTATGGTTGATAAAGCGCTTTAAAATTTAATAAAATACAAAAATCCTTTAGGATTTTTTGAATTTGTGTTTGATTAAATCTAAATTAGCTTTTCTATCAAAATAAAAATTTGTGCAGTAATAATTATTCAGTATTTTATTTCCATGGTAAATAAATATCCTATGACATTTTAAAGTAACTAAAATTAAAGCATAATTGCTTAATTACGAATTTTGTTTCATTATAAATAATATTAATAATAGAGCAGCGGTCTTTGCCGCATTAAACTCGACTGATGAACATCTTTCGTATTTTACTCTAAGCAAATGCATATTCTTAAGGGAAAACCAAAAGTTTAATCTATTCTTTAAGTATTTATTAATTTTATACAGTTTCACGAAAACTAATCTTCACAATGCAGAAAAAATTAACGATGCATTTCAAAGCCTGGAATTAACTGCATGAATTGACATCAAAGAAAAAGCAAATAAGATATTTTAAGATCACAATCGAAAATTAACATAAACAATGATTCTTTAATTTTTTTTTTTTTTTTTTTTTTTTTTTTTTTTTTGTTGTTCTCACATAACGATTTAATAAAGTTGTTTAAAAATTGCATGAAATCTTATTATCATGAAATTTAGCACAATATTGAATTTATTAATATATATAACTTAGGAATAGTCAAAAAAGAAACTATGTGTAAATATTAGTAAGTTAATAAATGAAATCTGAGTTAAACTAAGGACTTAAATCTTCAATAAATCAATAAAATAAAATAAAATAAAATAAAATTGGCAGAACATAGGAATAAGGGATTTTTTTTACTTTACACAGGTACCAGATAGTAAATTATAATAATTGAATACTCGTCTCCGCTAAAAAAATATTGTTTTCGTAATATACATGCATTTTCTTTTCATTCTGAGATTATGGATAAAAAAGCGTTCTAAATTCAAAAAAAAAAAAAAAAAAATGCATAAATCATTTAACACCTTTTTTAATTTGAGTTTAATGAAAACTAAATTTCTATTTCTGTCAAAATAAAAATTCTGTACAATTATAATCATTCAGTATTTTATTTCCTTGGTAAATAAATGGCCTATGACATTTAACGTGAGTAAAATTAAAACTTAATTGCATAAGTGCTCATTTTATTTCATAATAAAAAATATTTACAATAAAGCTGCGATCTTTTACGCATTTAGCTGGACTAAGGAACATCTTGAGTATAAAACTTAAGCAAATACACATTCTTAAGGGAAAACCAAATGTTTAATCTATTCTTTAAATATTTATGAATTTTATAAAAATTTTACGAAAGCTAATTTTCTAAAAATCAGAAGAAATTAATGATGCGTTTCAAAGGTTGGAATTAACTGCACGAATAGTCAACAACGACAAAAAAATAAATGCGTTATTTCAAATAAAAAAAAATTAAATCCAATTAAATCAATGATACTTCAAAGATTCTGTTGTTCTCAAAAGAAAATTTAATAAAGTTGTTCAAAAATATGTATACAATTTTATTTTCATGAAAATTAGCACGATCTGAAATTTATAAATGCATAACTTACGAATAGTCTTCAAAGAAATTTCGTATAAATAATTTTAAATTAAAAAATCAAATCAGATTTAAACCAATTACTTAAACCACCAATAAGAAAATAAATTGGCAACCAAGGAGAATAAGATACACGTTTTTATTTTTATTTTATTTTTTTATTGAGTATTAAATTATAATAATCTAATACTCATTCCCACTTATAAAATATCTTTTTTATAATATACATGCAAATACTTCATTTTAAGATTATCAATAATAAAGTGTTTAAAAAATAATTTTAGCACAAAAATCAGCGAAGACTTTTAAATTTTACACTGGTGTCCAAAAGTTAAGCATAATTGATAATTAAGTAATTATTTTTAAGTAATGAAAGAAATATGAATCGGAATGTGCTGAAATTCCAGGTGTGTAAACAAAATAGTACGTGTCACATATTTTCGCGAAGAGTTTTCCCTGAAATCGAACAGGGGACCGTCAACAAATTGAAAAAGAACGAAGATCTTTTGGATAACCCTGTCAAAACTGATGTAGCAAAAGCGCTCAAACTGCACATTATGATTAATTGGCTTATTGTAATGTACTGTGTTAATTTTTACAAGGATAGCATGTATACTCGTAGAGAAATTAAGGTTTTTATAAAAACAGTCCTAAGTTTTTTGCTTATAATTTGCAGAGTTCTTAATATAAAATAATGTTCTTTTTTGAAAAAATGACAAACATCATTGTACATAATACCCTGTCATCAGAATTAAAAAATAATAAAAATTGTATGACAATTGAGCAGGTTTACTAAATAATTTTTTACTGCGCATGCGTGAACGCTATTAAAATTTCATTTGCATATTATGTTAGTTAAATGTTTAGAGAAACTTTTGTGAAAGTCTCAAAAACATAGCTTAAAAATTCTGAAAATTATCGTTGATAGAATGAGATCAAAATCCTTTATTCCCTAAATGAAGCAAAAAGATGAGGGGCAGTATCCATATTCCATTGTTTAGTGCCTACACAATATTGCACGTACAACTATATTTAGG
This sequence comes from Maratus speculifer, assembly GCA_964019185.1. Taxonomy (NCBI): domain Eukaryota; kingdom Metazoa; phylum Arthropoda; class Arachnida; order Araneae; family Salticidae; genus Maratus; species Maratus speculifer. Next base: position 95,289,513 of record OZ025295.1, read on the forward strand.
TAAAACCCCTGATTTTTTTGCTTCCTTTAGGAATAACGGATTTTGAGTTGATTCTATAGGCGACCATTTTCAGAATTTTCAAGCTATGTTTTTGAAACTTTTACAGAAGTTGCTCTGTACATTTAGCTAACACAATGTGCAAATGACATTTTGGTATCTTTGACGCATGCGCAATGAAAAATTATTTACTAAACATACTCATTTTTCACACAATTTTTATTATTTTTAAATTCTTATGACAGGGTATTGTGTACAATGACGTTTGTCATATTTTCAGAAAATAACATTATTTTATAATAAGAACTCTGCAAATTATAAGCAAAAAACTTAGGACTGTTTTTATAAAAACCTTAATTTCTCGACGAGAGTACATGCTATCCTTATAAAAATAAACACAGTACATTGCAATAAGCCAATTAATCATAATGTGCAGTTTGAACACTTTTGCTATATTAGTTTTGACAGGGTTTTCCAAAAGATGTTCGTTCTTTTTCAATTTGTTGACAGTCCCCTGTTTGATTTCGGGGAAAACTCTTCGTGAAAATATATGACGTATACTATTTTGTTTACATTCACCACATTTCGATTTATATTTCTTTCATTACTTAAAAATAATTACTTAATTACCAATTATGCTTAATTTTTGGACACCAGTGTAGTTTGATAAAAACTAAATTAATATGTCTATCAAAACAAAAATTCTGTATAATAATAATTCTTCGGGTTTTTTATTTCCTTGGTAAATAAATAGCTTATGACATTTCAACGTAAGTAAAATTAAAACATAACTGCTTAAGTACACATTTTATTTCATAATAAATAATATTAATAATAGAGCAGCGGTCTTTCACACATTAAACTCAGAACAAGGAACATCTTGAGTATTTTTCATTAAGCATCTACATATTCTTAAGGGAAAACCAAAAGTTTAAACTATTCTTTAAAATATTTATGAATTTTATAGAATTTCACTCAAACTAATCTTCTAAAATATGAATTGAATATTTCCAACTGAGCAAAAAATTGACCAGGCTGGGAATCGAACCCAGATACATGGCTTACAAGGCCAATGCTTTACCTGTGAAGCTATCTGGGCGATAGCCAGCGGAGATTTTTCGCTCAGATAACCTTATTGGTCATAACATCTGGTCTGTCATTTAGACAGCTCAACAGAATAGACCGTAGGTAATGGAACTCCATATGACGATGTATACGTACATATGCTATTATTTTCAACACAATTTAATTGATTGGTAAAGTAATCATACGAATTGAATATTTCCAACTGAGCGAAAAATTGACCAGGCTGGGAATCGAAGCCAGATGTAAAGCCAAGTTAAGCCGAGTCAACCCAGTTAAGCCAAGGCTTACAAGCCTTGGCTTGTCTGGCAAGCCTGGTCAATTTTTCGCTCGGTTGGAAATACGCAATTCGTATGATTACTTTACGAATCAGTTAGATTGTGTTGAAAATAATAGTAATCTTCTAAATCCATAAATAATTAATGATGCGTTTCAAAGGCTGGAATTAACAGCATGAATAGTCCACAAACACAATATCAAATACGGTATTTTAAGTTCACAATTAAAAATTAACTTAAACATTAAAGGACTGATATAAAGACTTAGTATTTTTTTTTTTATTGCATAAATCGTATCATTATGAAATTTAGCACAATGTCGAATTTATGAATACATAACTTATGAATAGTCAACAAGGAATTATCTATAAATTTTACTAAGTTAATAAATGAAATCTGAGTTAAATGAACGATTTAAACCTTCAATAAAATAAAATAAAATAAAAATAAAATAAAATAAAATTAGCAGCGCATCGGAATAAGTGACTTTTTCCACTCTACGCATGTACCAGATAGTATATTATAATAATTGAATACTCATCTTCGCTAAAAAATTTTGTTTTCATAATATAAATGCATTTAATTAATTTTGAGATTATAGATAATAAATCGTTCTAAAATTTAAACAAATACAAAAATCCTTTAGGATTTTGTAAATTTGTGTTTGATTAAATCTAAGTTAGCATTTCTATCAAAATAAAAATTTTGTGCAATAATAATTATTCAGTATTTTATTTCCTTGGTAAATAAATAGCCGATGACAGTTTAACGTATGTAAAATTGAAACATAACTGCTCAAGTACACATTTTATTTCATTATAAATGATATTAATAATAGATCAGCGGTCTTTCACGCATTAAACTCGACTTAGGAACATCTTGAGTATTTTTCGTTAAGCAAATGCATATTCTTTAGGGAAACCCAAAAGATTAATCTATTCTTTATATATTAATTTTGTGCAGTTTATAGGAAAACTAATCGTCTAAACCCAGAACAAATTAATGGTGCGTTTCAAAGGCTGGAACTAACTGCACGAATAGTCAACAAAGAAAAAACAAATACGGTATTTTAAGTTGAAATTTGAAAAATCACTTAAATCAATGATGCTTCAAAGTTTTTGTTGTTCTCGAAGAAAAAATTAATAAAGTTGTTTAAAAATATTCATAAAATTTTACTTTCATGAAAATTAGCACGATCTCAAATTTATGAATACATTGCACAAAACAAATAAAGGATATTGCAGTTTTAGGTGGATTTTGTATCTGGGAAACTTTTTAGCTGATTGATACGTGGTCGACAGACATAGTAGGTTTTATGAGAATAAATTACACATGTTTGGCAGACGAAAATGCATTTTACTGCGCATTTGTGTACAAAAGGAAAAAAACACAATTTGTGCATATGAGAAAAAAAGAATAAGTAAAGGTGTTTTCTTCAAAGAAAATCATTTTCAGTAGGGGGTATGGTTTCCACGGGCGGCCAGCAACGTTGAACACTTTTGAGGCATGGACTCAATGAGGCTATTAATGACGAGTTATGGTATTCTGCCCAACTCTTCCGGAAGAGCTCTTTCCAATTCTTGGAGTGTTTGTGGGGGATGTTGGCGGCCAGAAACTCGTCTTCCTAGAGCGTCCCAAACGTGCTCGATTGGATTCATGTCTGGAGAACACGCTGGCCATTCCATTCGAACGATTCCTTTCTCGAAAAGGAAATCCTCCACCAGGTTTGCACGATGTGGCCTGCAGTTATCGTCCATTAAAATGAAGTTATCTCCGATTGCTGCAGCGTAAGAGACTACAATAGGTCTGAGGCTCTCATCTCTACATCGGCGACCAGTCAGAGCTCCATCTCGAATGATGTAGAGGTCAGTGCGCCCGTCAATGGATATGCCATCATACACCAACACTCCTCCACAGCCAAATCTGACACTTTCGTGCACGAACGCAGGATTATTCCTACTGCCACGGTCCCTCCAGATGAAAATACTCCTATTATCCGGATGCACAGAAAAACGGGACTCGTCCGAAAACAGAATATTGCTCCATTCATTTCTCCTCCAGTTGACATGCTCGGTTGCCCATTCCCTGCGGTCGCGACGATGGCTTGATGTTAATCTAACACATACAATCGGTCGGCGCGGCGAGCATACAGACTTACAGCATGGAGCCGGTTTCGGACAGTCTTAGTTGAAATCGTGGTGTCTGTAGCCGAGCGAAGGTGTTGTTGGAGAAGAGTAGCGTTGATGTTTCGGTGTCTCAGAGCTGTTAACGCTAAATACGGATCTTCATTGGGCGTTGTTGCCCGTTTACGACCTTGCCCTGGTCTTCGGCCTGCACATTCACTCTCCAAAAAACGGTTCCAGATCCTGGAAATGACACTTTGTGACACTCCAATGGCTTGCGATACTTCAGCTTAAGTTTGGCCCGCTTCTAACCTACCAACAATTCTCCAAGCTTCTGAATCTGTCAAATGACTTCGCTGAGACGACGTACTCATCGAAATAAAGCAATCACTAAATGCCGATCATCCTTGTCTTCATTCTCTTTTATCCAGTTGAAAGTCAAATTTCATTCGCTGCCGCTGAAGCGATGTTTTTGACGTCGAACTCAAAATTTGCATACTCCACTGTTTGAAAACCAGAAAAAATTGCATTTGTGATTCTCTTCTTCTATTTTCGGCAAAAAAAATTTCGTTTATAAAAAAAAATTTCGTTATTTTATATGAAACTTCAAATATCCTTTAATTGTTTTAAGCAGTGTAGATAACTTACGAATAGTCTGCTAAGAAATTACATAGAAATTATTTTAAGTTAAAAACTTAAATCTGAATTAAACTTTCAATAATAAAAAAATAAATTAAATTGGCGACTCATTAGAATAAAATACACTTTTTTTATTGTCTACAGCACCAGAAAGTAAATTATAATTAAATACTCGTTTCCGCTTAAAATATTGTTTTTGTAATGTACTGGCATTTACTCCATTTTGCGATTACAGTAAATAATCCGTTTTAAATAAATTAATTTAAGAAAATCCGTTAAGACTTTATAATTGCAGTTTTTTTTTAAACTAAAGTAGTATTTCTATCGAAATAAAAAAAATCAGTATAATAATTATTATTTAGTTTTTTTTATTTATTTCCATGGTAAGTAAATGGCCTGAGACATCTTAACGTAAATAAAATTTAAACATAATTACCTATGTACACATTTTATTTGATAAAAAATAATATTGATAATAGGGCAGCATTTATTCACACAATAAACTCGACTAAGCAATATTTTCAGTATTTTACGCTAAGCAAGAGCATATTCTTCAGGGAAAAACAACAGTTTAATCTATTCTTTAAATATTTATGAATTGCAGATAGTTTCACGAAAAGTAATCTTCTAAACCCAGAAGAAATTAATTATAAGTTTCAAAGCGTGGAATTAACTGCACGACTAGTCAACAAAAAAATAACCAATATGTTATTTTAGGTTGAAAATAAAAAATTCACTTAAGTCAATGATACTTCAAAGATTTTCTTGTTCTCGAAAGAAAATTAAAAAAAAAATTGTTTAAAAATATGCATAAATTTTTATTTTCATTAAAATTAGCATGATTCCAAATTTACGAATAAATTACTTACGAATAGTCTGCAAAGAAATTACATATAGGTAATTTTAAATTAAAAATTTAAATCTGAATTAAACCTTCAATAATAAAAAAAATAAAAAATAAAATTCGCAACCCAGCAGAATAAAAAACACTTTTTTATTTTACGCATCACCAGATGGTAAATTATAATTAAATACTCGTTTTTGCTTTTTTTTTTTTTTTTTTTTTGTAATATATTTGCATTTATTTTATTTTCAGATTATAGAAAATAAAGCGTTTTAAATTCATAAATTTCAATAAAAATAATCCGTTAAGATTTTATAATTTCAGTTTTCAAAAACTAAAATAGTATTTCTATCAAAATAAAAGAAATCTGTATAATGATTATTATTTTGTTGTCTTATTTCCATGGTAATTAAATGGCATGAGACATCTTAAAGTAAATAAAATTTAAACGTAATTACCTAAGTACACATTTTATTTGATAATGAATAATATTAATAAAAGGGAAGCATTTTTCACACAATAAACTCGATCAAGCAACGTTGAGTATATTCATATTCTTATGAGAAACCTAACAGTTTAAACTAGTCTTTAAAATTTTATGAATTTTATGCAGTTTCATGAAAACTTATCTTCTGAACCCAGAAGAAATTAATGATTCGTTTCAAAGCGTGGAATTAACTGCACGAATAGTCAACAAAGAAATAACAAATAAGTTATTTTAAATTCACAATTAAAAACTGAATTAAAAGAATTACACTTTAAAGGTTTTGTTGTTCTCAAAGGAAGATTTGATAAAGTTGTAACCTTTTACATGCCAATGTTCCATAAATGAAACATCAACTTCAAAATTCTGCAAAAAATACATTTTTATTCGTATTGCTCAGCAAAAATTAGCATTTAAAAAAAAGTATGGACTAATTTTTTGGCGTCGTTATTACATTGATAAAATAAATCATGTATTTGGGAAAAAATCGTAATTTAGGCCTTTTTTTTAGACTTTTCGTTGGGCAAAATTCACAAATTCATGTAAAATTCGAAATTTAACAAATATTTTTATAACTAATTGAGATCAAGTAAGAATAATCATTTTATTAGTAGAACAAAAGTTATTAAAAAAAGGATTGATTTTTATTGTTTCTTTTAGATAAGAAATGTGCATGTTCCAAAAATGGAACATTGGCGTGTAAAGGTATATTTTTTAACATGATAAAGTCCTTTGGTTCCAGTGCATGTAAGTTTTGATAAAATGTTTCCGAATACGAGGTAGTTTAGTAAGTGTCGACAAAAGATGGTTATGATTTTGATATACTTTCTCCCCCCCCACTCCACACCCTGTCCCCCCCCCTTCTGTCTCTCCCACACTCGTTCTCCCATCTGAAATGGATTGCTCGCAACTGACGGGGAAAACATGTCTGTTTCTTGATAGTTAGACGTTGTTTATGATTCATATAAGTTAAAATGTAAGAGGTAACTTTGGAAAATAGCGTGATAAGGAATTTATATTATTTTATTTCACTCTGCGATTTTCTTCAGTTAGTTAGGATACCTCATACAGACCAGATGTCTCTTTCAAATCCTTTTCGACCAGTAGAAGAGGCACTAGAATATTTTTTATGAATTAGCCGATGATTATGAAGAGGAATGACTTGACATTCGTCAATTACATTATTTTGTGCCATCAACACAAAGACAATGTGTTGTATGTCAGAAGAACACTTAAAAAAATGTTTTGAGTGGGAAAAAAAAAAGACTACATGAGAAAAGCTTCCCCAACTATCATGGATAATAGATCAAATATAGGACACAAAAATTAAGAACAATATATATAAATATACATAGATATTTAAAAAAAATTTCGTATTTTTTTCCCTTTGTATTTTTTTTATTTAGATTTATTTGATTATTTTGCTGTAAATTGTAGTATAGACATCATTATTATTATTATTTTCTAATACATTTTTCGTTTATATTTCTTTTTTAATTTTGATAAATAATTGTAAAAATGCTTTCCTACGGTAAGTACTCCCCATCATCTATATAATAAATTTTTTAAGCAAGTGGGAAAGCTTTTTTGTAAAAGCTTTGTGAGGTCTTGAGCATTTTTGCTGGAATCCCGAGTTAAAAGAAGGCTTGATGGGCGAAGCCCGTATAGGGCCGCTATTTACCTGCTTAACCTATGTTATTACTGAAAAATGCTTATACATTATCTATAATCATGAAAAAATGGTGCATAGAAATAGAGATTTTAATTTAAATGTTTTAATCATATTGTATAAAAACATGTGAAAAAACTAAGCGTTTCCCGCCAATGTTCCATTTTTGGAACATGTTATAAATCATAAACAAAAAAAATTTTCGAGAAAAAAAAAATACTCATATTGCTTATGTTCGAGTTTTAATGGGATTTTTACTAATAAATAGTTTGTGTTACCTTTCGATCATAGTGCGGCGTTTGAAAGGTTAAAAATATGCATAAAATATTATGTCCATGAAATTTAGAACAATGTTGAATTTATAAATACATAACTTACGAATAGTGAAGAAAGAAATTACATATAATTATTTTTAATTTGAAATCTGATTCAAACTAATGATTTAAACCTTCATTAAAAAAACAATTAAAACTGGCAGTCCAACAGAATAAGATATATTTTTTTTATATTTTTTAAGAAGTACCTATTAGTAAATTATAATAATTTAATTCTCATTTCCGCTTTAAAAAAAAAATCCGTAGTTTAAGAATTTTGTTCAAAATTGAACATAGACTTAAACCAATGATATATCAAATGTTTTGTTTTTCTCAAAAGAAGATTTAATTATGTTATTTAAAAATATGCATAACATATTATTTTCATAAAATTTAGCACAATGTCGAATTTATGAATGCATAATTTACGAATATTCAAGAAAGAAATTACATATAAATATTTTAAATCTGATTTAAACCAATGATTTAAATATTCATTAAAAATAATTAAAATTGCAGTCCAACAGAATAAGAGATCTTTTTTTATTATAGTTTGAGAAGCACCTGATAATAAATTATAATAATTTAGTTCTAATTTCCGTTAAAAAAATAACGTTTTTGTAATATACATGCATTTATTTCATTTTCAGTTTATAATAGTAACGCGTTTGAGAGATTTGTGGTAAGATGCATAGTTAAAATATAATTCTAAATACAATAGACCATTAAGACGTTTTAAATTTGAGTTTCTTAAAAACTAAATTACTAGTTCATATTATATCATAACAAAAATTCTGTATAATAATTATTATTAAAAAACAAAATAAATAACAAATTTTCAAAAAAAAAAATCCGTTAAGACTTTTAAAGTTTGATTTTGTTCAAAACTAAATTAGAATTTCTATAAAAAAATCTGCATAATAATAATTGTTATTATTATTATTTCCTTAGTAAATAAATGGCCCACGACATCCTATCGTAAATAAAATTAAAACATAATTATTTAAGTATACATTTTACATATTAATAAATAATATTAATAAAAGGGCAGCATTTATTCACACAATAAACTCGACTAAGCAACATTTTCAGTATTTTACGCTAAACAAATGCATATTTTTCAGGGGAAAATAACAGTTTGACCTATTCTTTAATTATTTATGAAATGCATATAGTTTCACGAAAACTAATCTTCTAAACACAGAAGAAATTAATGATGCATTTTAAAACCTGGAATTAACTGAACGGACAGTCAACAAAGAAATAACAAATACGTTATTTTAAGTTCAAACTTGAAAATTGACTTGAACCAATGATACTTCAGATGTTTTGGTGTTCTCAAAAAAATATTTAATAAAATTGTTCAGAAAATGCATTAAATTTTATTTTTATGAAATTTAGCAAAGTGTCAAATCTATGAATACATAACTTACGATTAGTTAACAACATATAAATATTTTTATATTAAAAACCGTAATGTAAGTAAACCCAATGACTTAAACCTTCGTTAAAAATAAATAAATAAATAAATAAAAACTCTCAGACTATTAGAATAATGTACACATTTATTTATTTCTTTTTGTATGCTATGCGAGATACATTATAGCAATTAGATACTCATTTACTCTTTAAAAATATCGCTGTTGTAATATACATTAATTATTTCGTTTTCAGATAATAGCTAATAAAGCGTTTTAAAATAATAAATTGCAATACAAAAATCCTTTAAGACTTTTTTAGTTTGAGTTTATTAAAAATTAAATTAATATTTCTATTAAAATTTTTTATAATAATACTTATTCAGTCAGTTTCTTTTTTATTATTTCATTGATAAATAAATGACATGAGACACATCTAAGGCATAAATCGCGGGCCTTTCTAAATATGCGTGCTAAAATTTTAAAATTATTTTATACCAACCTTCTAAAGTGCCAGTAATATTTTAATGAAGATAAAATCCAATAATTATTTTTTATAGATTTTCTACTTAAATGTGTTTACAGTTATACTAAATTCAATTCCTAAGTTATTTAGTATGCTGTATTTAGTATGCTGTATTTACACAACAGGATAGACATGTAGCATCAAATTCCACATTAATAATATCTAAATGTGTTTTTCTTTTATTATATACTTTCGAATCAGATCTTTTTTAGTTTTTTAGGTAGAGGCAGGTTCAATACATACATAACTATTTGCACTAACATTTAAAATTCAATTTTCAAAATTAAGACCAAAATATAATAAAAGCTATACAAAAATCCTAAACCTCAGTAAAATAAAGCTAATCTTAAGTAAAAAACTTGCCAGTTAGGTGTTCATTAATAGGCAAACTATCGCTTAAAATTCAATTTGCTAAAATAAAGTCTTTGAAATGTAATAAAGAAGCAAATTAATTTGGAAAAAGCTATATCTTGAATGGTTTAGAGAGAAAATGACGCTGTAAAGTCTTTCATTGATAATTATAATACCTTAATTGATTCAAAAGTAATTCCTTAATTGATCTATTATTTTAGAGAAAGTTATATTCCTGTTGCACAAAACAACAGTTTTTGCAAAGAAAAAGGCTAGTTCTCCATAAACTGAATAATTTCTATAATTTTTTTTGCGTGCCAGAGAAGTTTTTATAGATGGCAAGGCTCAGCACGCGTGCCATAGGCTTGCCATGCATGTCTTAAGGTATATAAAGTTGAAATATAATTACTTTAATACACATTTTGTTTCATAATAAATGATAATAATAAAAGTTCAGCAGTCTTTTATACAATAAACTCGACTAAACAACATCTCCAGTATTTTACGCTAAGCAAATGCATATTCTTTATTGATAAACAAAAGTTTAACCTATTTTTTAAATGTTTATGAATTTTACATAATTTCACGAAAACTAATATTTTAAATCAAGAAGGAATTAATCATGCGTTTCAAAACCTGGAATTAACTGCACGAATAGAAACAAAGCAACAACAAATACTTTTTTTATATTTTAAAATTAAAAATTGACTTTTAATTTTACTCTTTAATTTCTTCTTTAATTGTACTCTCATCTAATTTAGCACAATATCAAATTTATGTATACATAACTTACGAATTGTCAACAAAGAAATTACATATAAATATTTTGCAGTTAAAAATTGAAATCTGACTTAATCCAATTACTTTAACCTAGAATAAAAATTTAAATTTGTCATACCAACAATATAAGATACATACTTTTTACACATTACGTAGTACCAGGTCGGAAATTATAATAATTGAATACTCATTTCCACTTTTAAAATATCGTTTTTGTAATATCCATTCATATATTTCATTTTCAGATTATAGATAAGAAAGCGTTTTAAAATGATAAATTTTAATACAACAATCCTTTAAGACCTTTAAAATTTGAGTTTATTAAAAACTAAATTAGTATATGTATCAAAATAAGAATTCAGTACCATAATAATTATTCCCCTTTTTATTTCATTAATAAATATATGTACTTGAACAACCTAACATAAATAAAGTTGAAAAATTATTACTTATACATATTTGTTTTATAATAAATAATATTAATAAAAAAGCGGTGTTCTTTCACACAATAAATTCGACTAAGCAACATCTTTAGTACTTTCCGTTAAGCAATTGCATATTCTTAAGGGAAAACCAAAAATTTAATGTATTATTTAAATATTTATGAAGTTTATACAGAATTTTATATGAAAACAAATCTTCTAAACCCAGAAAAAATTATTGATGTGTTTCAAAACCTGTAATTAATTGCACGAGTAGTCAAGAAACACAATGTCAAATGTGTGTCAATCGTGAAATTGATTTAGACCAATGATACTTCAAATGTTTTGTTATTCTCAAAAAAGATTTAATAAAGTTAATTAGAAATATGCATCGAATTTCATTTACATGAAATTTAACACAGTGTTAAATCTATGAATATATTACGTACTATTAGTCAACAACATATAAATATGTTTATGTTAAAAAACTGAAATCTGACTGAACCCAATGAATTAAACCTTCAAAAAAAATTTAAAAAAATTGGCAATCCAGCAGAATAAGATATACAGAATAAGATTTATTTATTTATTTATTTTTTACGCAGTACCAGATAAATTATAATAATTAGATACTCATTTACTCTTTAAAAATATCGCTTTTGTAACATACATGTATTTAATTCATTATCGGATTACAAATAATAAAACGTTTTAAAATAATAAATTTTAATACAAAATCCGTGAAGACTTTTTAAATTTCAGTTTGATAAAAACTAAATTAGTATTTCTATGAAAAAAAAACTGTTTATAATAATACTTTAATTAAGCTTTTGATATCCTAACGTAAATAAAATTAAAACATAATTACTTAAGTACACATTTTGTTTAATAATAAATAATATTAATAATAGATTTGCATTCACGCATTAACATGACTAAGGAAAATCTTGAGTATTTTTTGTTAAGCAAATTTATATTCTCAAGGGAAAACCAAAAGTTTAATCTATTCTTTCAATATTTATGACTTTATACAATTTCACGAAAACTAATCTTTTAAACCCAGAAGAAATTAATGATGCGTTTCAAAGGCTGGAATTAACTGCACGAATAGTCAACGAAGAAATAAAAAATACGTTATTTTAAGTTGAAAATTGGGAATTCACTTAAATCAATCATACTTGAAAGATTTTGTTGTTCTCGAAAATTTTATTTCAAAACAAATAACACATTTTATTTCATAATAAATATTAATAATAATAGTGCAGCAGTCTTTTACACGATAAACTCGACTAAGCAACATCTTCAAATTTTTTTTCGTTAAGCAAATGCACATTCTTCTGGGAAAATCAAAGTTTAATATTTTCGTTAAATATTTGTGGATTTTATACAGTTTCATGAATTAATTTTCTAAACTCAGAAGAAATTAATGATGTGTTTCAATGCCGGGGCTTAACTACATGAATAGTCAATAAAGAAATTACATATACATATTTTAAAGCAAAAAATTTAAATCTAACTTTTTCCAATGACTTAAACCATCAAATAAAAAAAATTGCCAGTCAAGTAGAATTTTTAGAGAGAAGAAGAGACATTTTTAAATATTATTTTACGCAGTGCCAAATAGTAAAAAGTAACAATTAAATACTCATTTCCCGTTAAAAATATTTTTTTTGTAATGTACAAGTCTTTTTTTCATTTTGAGATTACAGATAATAAGGCGTTTTAAAACAATAAATCTTAACACAAAAACCGTAAAGACTTTTTAAATTCGAGTTTGGTAAAAACTAAATTAGTATTTCTAACAAAATAAAAATTCTGTATAATAATAAATATTCAGTTTTCTTTTTCCTTGGTAAATAAATGCCCTGAGACATCCTAACGTAAATTAAAATCAAAACATAATTATTTCCTAATAAATAATTTTAATAATAGAGAAGCGTTCTTTCACGCAGTGAAATCGACTAAGCAACATCTTCAGTGTTTTCCGTTAAGCAAATGCAAATTCTTAAGGGAAACCAAAACTTTAATCTCTTTTATAAATTTTTGGTGATTTATGAATTTTATGAATTTTATACAGTTTATACGAAAACTAATCTTTAAAATTCAAAAGAAATTAATGAGAGTTTCAAAGACAGGAATTAACTGCATGAATAGTCAAAAAAGAAATAACAAATACGTTATTTTAAACTCAAAACTGAAAATTGATTTAAACCAGTGCTACTTTAAAAGGTTTGTTGTTCTCAAAAGGTTTAATAAAGTTTTTTCAAAATATGCATAAAATTTTATTTTCATAAAATTTATAACAATGTCAAATTTATGAATGCAAAACTTCTTCAGGAATTGTGTTTAACGTTTTCTCTCAAGAAAAAAGAAGAAATTTATTGTTGCCTGTGTGGAATTATTAACTGTGATACAGGACACTGAAAATTAGTTCTTTACTAAACGAATTTAATCTGATACTTAATAAATACCAGGGTTGATCCAAAAAAAAGTTTATAAGGCAAAGGAAAAAGTATTTATTAACAATAGAAACAATATACAAATGGCAATCAAGAGGCACATATGGCCTTTACTTTTCCGCTTAGTCGCCAAACCTGTTTAGGCATTTGTCAGAACGTTCGACCAACTTACTTATCCCGTCTTGGTAGTAATCAGGGCCCTGCTCATTGAGCCATTTCTCGACAGCTGTTTTCACTGCATCGTCTGAGGTGAACCGTGTTCCGGATAAGTTTCGCTTCAACGCCGGAAAAAGGAAATAGTCACTTGGAGCCAAATCGGGGCTGTATGGGAGAGGTGATTCCAGACCTCCCACTTGAACTTTTGCAGCAATTCCTGAGTCTGGCGAGCTGTATGGGGCCTGGCATTGTCATGCAGAATTATGACGCTTTTGCTCAACGATTTGTCTGTGAATTTCGGATGCGGCCACATTCTTGGCCCATAAAAATCGAATTACGGCTCGCACCTCTATGCGAGACCACTTTTCTAGACGTCGTGCCATTACTGTCTCTCTTAAGTGTCTGCGTACTGACGCTACTTAATCATAGAACCGCTGTAGGACAACTAGCGTCATTTGTCAACCACACTGGGTGGAAATAGTCACTCCACAAATATTACGTTTCAAATGCTTCTGATTGTAAACTTTTTTTGGATCAACCTACGTATAATGTCATGTTGTAGACCCGTAAATCATCATAATAAAATATAAAGAGTTGCATTTAAAAGTAAATTTTCGTTAACAAAATGCGAATCTATCTTTCGGGTGAAATAAATGAGTAGTTTTCATTTTTGTAACATAATTGTTTAATTACTGACAATTTTTCATTTTTTCTTACGTCGTTGTTAAGCCTAGAATATTATCGTTACTTTCTATTAAAATAATAATAATAATAATAATAATAATAATCAATATAATGCAATGTTCTACACCCTCGAAACTTTATAATATAATGTAAATAGTTGCGTTTAAAAAAGGTTAATTATAAATAATTTTTTGCGTTATCAAAAAGCTAATCTATATTTCTTGTAGAATAACGAGACAATATATATTTCTGTAGCATAAATTTTTAATTAATGATAGTGTATTTTTTGTTTTTTAAGTCTTTGTTAAGCCCAGAATATTATCTCCACTTTCTGTTAGAATTTAAATAATAATAATTATTATTATTATAGTAATTGCAGTGCTTTTCTATAAATGATGTTTTTCTGTAAAGCTTATTTGATGAAAATAAAGAGCATATTTTTTTTTAATTATTTAACATGTTGTGTTAATTTGGTATACTACTTTCATTAGTAATAAAAATTTTCGTCAGTGATTATCGAAATCATTTTTAGATGAGTTCGTAATTATATAATTACGTAGTACCAATAATCGTTGTCTGGTCCTCTCGTCTCTCTGTTTATACATACAGTGCAAAGGCTACCTTACCAAATTGATTGAAATTTAATCGTATATAATAGAAAAATTTATACACGAGATTTCAAATTTTATGAAAATCACATTTATTGAACACGAGAATCATTCAAAATTATCCTGTAACTCTTAATGTAATAAAATGTTTCAAGTGCACTTCGTTAATGTCACATCCCAGTAGCCAAACAATATTGGTAAAATATTGGTTACATCTTGGAGCAATATTGGCACATTGGCGCAGTACTGGCATGAAATATTGCTGTAATGTTGGGGTGTTTACATTTTGGCCTTATTTAGCCAATATTTGCATCCAATATTATGCCAATATTGGAGTTTCATTGGAAATATTTCTAATGTAACGCCAACATATGTACAATATTGGGAATTCATTGGAAATATTTCCAATGAAATGCCAATATACAATCAATATTGGCGTTTTATTAGCAATATTTCCAATAAATGAAATACTGGCGCAACTTTGAACCAATATTGGTTTGCTATTCTGAAATTGGTATGGTTTATGAAGTACACAAAAACATACATACTGTAGAATGTGCGGTGCAATGAATATTTAATTTTTCATTTATTGGGCACCACAATAAAATTCAGTTACATAATATTACATTATATTACATAATATTACATTATATTCATTACATAATATTACATGGAGAAAACTTGCTTTTGGCGTATTTGAATGAATATAACCTATTTCACATATAATGAAATTGACATATTTTTAAAATTACAAATAATCAGATAAACAAGTGAAGTAACACATAAATACATAAACACAGTTAAAAATGCAGAATTTTCGGATTATTTTTTAACCCTTCATCATATTTTGCTGATGTTTAATACAAGTTAATTTCTGTATAATAGAAAATACAAAGTATTCACAGGGACACAGACTTCGGATATTATACTGCATTTCCGAAATGTCGTAAGGTAAATTGGATGAATTTTGGCTTAGTTTTTAATTTAACTGTGTTAAAAATCGCTTGTTGATTTCAATTGTTAGTTATTCATTTCTTGTTAAAGTTCATACTCTTATGTATGATTAAAAATATACTTCATTTTACACATATTATAAAAAGCATCGAAAATTTTGTTCGCCATCTTACCCCAAAGTATGGGTATGAAGAAGTAGAGAATGCCTTGAAGAAGTAGGATACGATGGTCGTTTATATTTTGTAGAAAGAGCAGATACCAGTTCTCTCAAAAACCATCAGAACTATTTCTCTGGTGTTAACACTAAAACTCATGTGCAAATAGAGAAGTCTCGTAAAAAATTTTGAATACTTACCGAAAGTGGTAAGATGAAAAAAAATAATAAAAAAGCCCCATTATTATTTTAATGCAAACGGAAATTAAAATATCGATAAGAAATCCTATTAAACTAAATATGATCTGCTAAAAAGATGGCTCAAAAGTTTTAGCTTTTTAATTTGTTGTTTTAAAAGAGCATGGCTTAAACTGATGTCCCAGTGGTTACAGGTGCTCAAACGCATCAAAATGTTTAAATTTGAAAGTAATCTAAATCTTGCTTCTTAAAATCTTGCAATTAAAATCTATGGTGAAAAATATTATTATTATGCTAAAAATTAACTATCGATATTCTGAAATTCTTTTGAACTTCAAAGTCTACTGTTCCTTAAGGTGGACAGCGGAAATCTACTTATCCACATGGTTAAAGAGTTTCTTGGACATCCATTCAAATTTGAGTAACGAAAAGATGTCCAGAAAAGTATTGTGGATACTGTTAATAAAAAGCAATGTTGCTCCTGTTTTAAATTGATCTATTGTCATGAGAAAAATGTTTATAAATTTAATCGACAAAAGACGTATGTAAGGAAAATAATAATTAAAAAGGAAAATAATAGTCAAATATAGCAATCTAAAATCTTATGCATGTTAATACTTCAATATCTGCTAATACAGTGCCAAAATCAAATCAAAATATACTCTCATCATAAGGATTCTAAAAGCATGATAATCCGTTTATTATTTATTCAAAAATGACTGTTTTGGATATCGGGAAAAATGCATCATAAAAGTGCCACTCGTTAAAAGATTTACACGAAACAAAAACAGAAATAATATTTAACAAGCTATATCTGAATCTGAAGTTTAATGAAAACCCGTGCATTAGTTCATGAGGTAGAGCTGTTACAGTAATCAGAAAAAAAGCCAGCTTATTTCGAAAATGCGCGAAGAAAGGATTAAATATACAGGGTGTCCACTCTCAACGTGGCCAATGGCTAATTTCTAAACCGTTAGTCTTAGACATATAGTTCCAATTACAAAAATGCTTTTAAAAAGATAAAGACTGTTTTTCAAACGATACAGGTTAAAAAAAAATATTAAAAATAACGAAAATTAACTTTTTATACGGTCTCTCGGTCATATTAGTGATATTTAGGAAAAAAATTTCAACCATCCTATCAAGCAATATAAAAACGGTCCTATTCATGTAACATTAAAATTGACCGAGTTACGAAACTTTAAATTTCATGACTTAAACCACTTTTCTGTAGCTGAAAACGAATGAGTTGGACTAAGTTTTCAGGGAACGTATACTAAGTGCTTAAATTATTACAAATGGCGTCCATTTCCAATCCTGCCCAATAGCTAATTCCTAAACCATTCGCCACAAACATATAGTTCCAATTACAAAAATGTTTTAAATGAGATAAAGAATTATTTTTAAAGCCATTTAACTGAAGGTGCACTTCCGTATAAGTTTTACGGTAGTGTTAATTTTTATTAATGAACTTCTACATTGGTTAAAATAGTTGAAGACGTGAGTTTTAAATTCTCTTTATCGAAAAAGTGAAATTTCGGGAAATCGCGGTTTTATTTTTAAAGGTGTGTTATTCTGATGAGCTTTTATTTTGCTTAAAACGTTCGCACGTATGTTTAACTAGTTAAAAATTTCTATTTAGATTTTAACTGACTTCCAAATATCCGATCGAGATTCAATTTGCAAACTTATTTATATCGAATGACAATGTAATATTAATATAGTTTTAAGTGTTTTTATTTTATAGGACTACACCAAATTCTGTTAGGTTAGGTAATCTTACAGAATTTTAAATTTATGACATTTTGTAACGAATTGAGACTGTTGCTTTACATAATTTAAATTAACAAACTTTCTGTTATTTTTTTTTACTTATACTTTTTAGTACAAATTTTGCTTTAATATGTAATCACCAACATAAATTAAAAAATAATATTGTAAAATTATTTTACTCTCAATGTTTAATGTTAAATGTCTTGCGTTTATTTTTATTTCCAGTAAATTTGTGACTGCCCCCTAATTTGCAGCAAAAAAGATGTTTCAACTTTAAACAGCTATTACTTGGTTAGTTTTAATCGCAGAGGAACAGGACTTTTTTGTTTTATTTGTTAGAGTACTGGTAAAAATTTACTAAATATCACTTATAGAACCGGGGGACAGTATAAAAATTTAATTTTCGTAATTTTTAATAAAAATTTATTTTTACCTAAATCACTTGAAAAACAATTCTTTGCCTTTTATAAAGCATTTTTTTTCAACTGGAACTATATGTCTATGACTAACGCTTTTGAAATTAGCCATTGGCCACCGTTGAGAGTGGACACTCTGCATAACCTTGTCTTTGCACTGGGTCCAATTATGTGGACTCCGTTTTCTTATATTTGACTAATTATACTCAAACACAATTGCAATTTCAGTCTCATAATGATTTGCTTCGATATCCAAGATTCAAAATAGACCAAATATATTACAACCCCTACTCCGAAGTGGATTTTTTGAGAAAATAATTCAGTAGTGAAAAATAAATAAATAACAAAATTGTGATTAAAAACATTACAACGACTATTTGGAAAATGATATTTTCAAAGAAATTAAATAGTTAAATTAATAAAAATAATAAAACATCATTTTTAGTGTGACTATAACGAGTCATATATTACGTACGAAGTACATTAAACATCATTATACCTAGACCAAAGATAAAAAGAAGTAATTTATAGATGGAAAAATTTAACTGTTTAAAATGTGCAGTTTTATTTGATGGAGTTAATCAGACTGGCTTTTGAACGCCTCTTATTTTGTACGACACGGATTAAACATTAATGTTCCTGGACCCATCACAAATAAATTTTAAATGAAGTTTCAGTTTTACAATTTTCGGAACTGCAAATTTCCAAACTTCTAAATATTGCACATTTTAAGTTTTTACACATTTGCGTAGAGAAAAAAATGCACTTTTTAATAAAATTTGTTTTGAAATCTCTAACACAATTTGTTTTTAAAATATTATTTTTTTTTCAAGTTCTTATTACTCATTTTGTCATCGTGGTAACAGAAATATTTTGATTTTGGATATTAAACTTGGACCAATCAGAAAACGAATAAAATAAAACACAGAAGTATTCCCTTTTTTGGACATTAAACTTGGACCAATCAGGAAAGAATAAAATAAGATAAATAAGTTGCGGAATTCAACCAAAAAAATTATTCAGATATGCTTCAAATTTCCCAAATCCCTACCAAGAACAACAACTATTTTCCAAATAGTTAATATAAAAATATTGCATAAACACTCAGTAGCGAAGAGGATTAACATTCAGTTAAGGATCTTGTGTTATCTCTAATATACTTCCAGAATGGGACTCAATGAATGTATCGTAGGACACTTTTTGTGTTTACTAACAGACACATGCAAATCATATTTCCAATACTTCCGGAACAATGATACGTTCATTAAGCAACAAAATCAATCTTTCATTTTTTTTCTTTTTAATTTTTAAAGACTTTTTATCAAATAATGAATGCTTAATTACAAAGTCCATTCCATTTAACAATAACAATGTACAGGGTGTCCAGTAAATGACTGACCCATTTTGAATGTACATAACAAAAAAAAAAAAAAAAAAAAAAACGATTTGAGACAAAATATATATATATATATATATATACGCGGTTTGCTGCATTGTTACTAGAAATCAATGAATTTTTAGATATAAACTTTCTTAAACTAGTTCGAAATTTAGCCAACAGATGGTGCTGGTGCTGGCAACAGACTGTTGTAATTCAGACATCACTCTAGTTTTCATATGCATGAGCTTTTTGGCTCATTTTGCAGAGTCGAATCTCAATGGGCATGTTGAATCGACTCTCAACTTACCCACAGAAATAGAATTTGCTGGAAGGAAAGAGATTTAAAATGATATTTATGATTGAATAATGTCTATTAGACTTAATAAAAACCAATATAACATACTTTTTTAAAAGTTCTGACTTTTCACACATTTACCATAAGTAAATTACATTCAAAAAATGTTTTTGTAACTGGTTAACTGATTTTCTTTTTACGTACAGTAAATTGATAAAATGGAAAAAATGCCGCTTTTTTAAATTAAAAAATCTTAACATTTAATCTAAACATTTCTTTTATTAAGTAGTATGAAATTGTATTTAAAAAAATTAGTTATGTCAAAAAGCTTTAAGAGATGAATCAAGCAAACTCTTCTTGAATGTACGTCTTGTAGTGAAATTAGAAGTTAAAACAGTGGTACGCAAATAATGGTGGCAAGTTCATTGTCTAAAATAAAAGCGGGACAGTGACTTAGAAATCGGCACATAAAAATATAATAAACTTTAAAATTAAGATTCGTCTGCATTTCATTTATACAAATCCCGTCTTAATCATAAAAATTTATTGATCACGACGAAGAAAGTAATATACAAAACTAACTGTTAAGATGGAAATCTGTCTAAAAAGAAATGTTTTCCTTTTTCCACAAACCAAATTCATCCCATATTCAAATCCATAGTTATATTTTGACATTTAACATATATGAAAATTCTATAACTAAAGCCACGGCAGATTTTAAGATGCTTTGTACAAACAACCCTTCCCTCTTCTTCCCCTGAAAGCAAACGCATCTACGCTAGAATGGAAAATTGGTTTAAAAAAAAAAAAGGGATGCTTACTTGTTTTTATATCCTGCGAGTCATTCCTTTTCAAAAAATCATTATAGAAAGCATAAGAGATCATGAATCATCATAGAATCATCATAGCTCTACTTATTTTAGTTCACTTTTATAAATATAAGTATTACCAAATTACTCTTTTCATATATAATTTTCAAAAAGCTTTTAGAATCCTTTTTATTTAAATAATGTTCCTCATTTCAAATCACATGAAAGAAGAATTTTCAGAATTATTCTTTCGCTTCTTTTTATCATGAATAATAGCAAAAGAAAGGGGGAGAGGGCGAAAAATATATTTCAGGATCTATGATGTTCTTTGTCATGAAATTTTGAAAAGGAATTACTGGTATTGTACGCTACTTTCTCCGTCGAAATCAATATTTTCTTACATTTAAAAAAGGATTTGTTATGAACAGATTCCTTCATTTTAAGGATTATTATATTTTTATGTGCCAATTTATAAATCACTGTCCCGTTTTTTTAATACAGGGAACTTGCCTCAACACTATTTCTGTACTTCAACACTTCTTTAACCACTTAACTAATTTCAATGGACGACATAGGCGAGAAGAGTTTGCTTGATCCATCACTTACATCTTTTTAACAAGACAATTTTTTTAAATACAATTTCATACTATTTAATGGAAAAAATGTTTAAATTAAAAAATTAATATTTTTTAACTTATAAAAGCGGTATTTATCCAATATTTTCAATTTATTGTACGTAAAAAAGAGAATCAGTTAACCAGTTGCAAAAACATTTTTAATGCAATTTATTTATGCTAAATGTGTGAAAAGTCAATGATTATTAAAATATATTGCTAGTTTTTACTATGCACAATAAACACTATTTAATCATAAATATTATTATAAATCTCTTTACGTCCAACAAACTCTATTTCTGAAGGTGAGTAAAGAGTCGATTCAACATGTCGACTGAGGTTAAACTCTGCGAAATGAGCCGAAAAGCTCATGCGTAGGAAAACTAGAGCAATGTCTGAATTTTGACAGCCTGTTGCCGCCGCCAGTGCCATCTTTTGGCCGAAATTCGAATTGTTTTAAGAAAGTACATATCTGAAAATTTATTGATTTTCTGATAGCAATGCAACAAACCTCACGTTTTTATTGAAAAGCATTTATTTGTTATTTACATTCAAAATGGGTCAGTCATTTACTGGACTCCCTGTATAATGTTAAATACTTCATATATTTTACAATGAAAGCCTCGTTATAAAGTATGACAAGTTATTATAATGCAATCAACCAAAAGTAAATAGAGCAATGCTATTAATTGTAAAAATTTTAACACTTTTTCAGCGCAGCAAGAGAATTATTCCACCTGAATTACTTTTAAATTTTTCTTGACTTTTATTTACTCATTCTCTTGTTGATTACTTGAAAATATTTTAACTATGCAAATGCGAATCAGTTATTCTTGAAAAAGAACAAAATTAGCACTGAATGAAAAAGGAAATATTTTTTTTCCTGTGTCTGCTTCAATTAGCAAACTTTCAAGCTTGAATCTCCTTGAATAAGCCGCTTAGAAATGGAGTATGAAAGTAAAGAAGTATTATAACAAAAACTTGCAAATCCGGGATGAAGAGAGAAAAGGTATATTAACAATAAAGAAAAACAAATAACGTTATTTAACTTTTTTTTTTCGATTTCTAAATAAAATCTTTGAAAAATGTTTTAAATGAATGTTTATCTATTCAAATTGCATGCGAACATGTTAAAAATTGCATTTCAGTGTTATTTGTTATTATATGGTATACAGTTACACAAATTATTTTTTTGTGTAAATAAATGGTTTCAAATTTCTTTACGATTGACGAATTAAAATACTCACCTTGAGATTTTTTTATTCTTTTGATTTATCTACCCTGTTAAAAATTTGCAGCATTTTGTGCAGTCATTTGAAAAAAACAGTTACATAATCGTAATTTAACTGTATTATGACCATAAAATGACAATAATATGATCAGAATAGCGTAAATGACGACTGTATAACCGTTTTCGTTAAAAATTGTTCAAATAACTGGACAAAATGCTTCAAATTTTTAACAGTGTACACTATGAAAGATTAATCATTTTCTGTTAAAGATATACAGGGTGTATCTAAATTACTGGGCAAAACTTTAAGGGGTGACAGTGCACATCAAGGCAAATAATATTAATTGGGAAACTAAGGGTCCAAAACGTCTTCCGAAGGTGACAGGCGCCATCAAAGTTTAGTGTCCAAAATTTGAAATGATTATAAAAAACGTAAAAATTGGTCGATTCGTTTGCAGTTTTCGCGAAAACTATTCTTTATGTCAGTATTATCTTCAAAATAAATTCTAAAGACAAATTTCAAAAAATGCCGATAGAAGGCGCTTTAGACTTTGGAGTAAAGAACAACTATTTTTTACCGTTATTTTTTGCATTTCATTAAATTTTTTTAAAAGTTTAGACATAAACTTAAACTTTGAGCTCAAAATCTGTGGTTAAGTAGCGCAAACTGAACTGTATTCAATTGGAGTGGGTAGGTTCAAATTTCAAATGATTATAAAAAACAAAAAAATTGGTCAATTGATAAGCGGTTTTCCCTAAAATTATTTTTTATGTCAATATTGACTTGAAAAGAAATTATACAAATTAATTTCAAAAAATGCCGATAGAGGGCGCTTTAGACTTTGGAGTAACGTACAACTATTTTTTACCACTATTTTTTGCATCTCATTAAATTTTTTTAGAAGCTTAGACATAAACTTAAATTTTGAGCTGAAAATCTGAATCGTTGAGAGTAGTTAAGTAGCGCTATCTGAACTGTGTTCAATGGGGGTGGGGAGGTTCAAATTTCAAATGATTATAAAAAACGGAAAAATTGGTCGATTCGTATGCGTTTTTCTCTAAAGCCATTCTTTATGTCAGTATTTCCTTGAAAATAAATTTTAAAGATAAATTTCAAAAAATTTCGTTAGAGGGCGCCTTAAACTTTAGAGTAACCAACAACTATCTTTAACCGTTATATTCTTTTTACCTAAATAAATGTTTTAAGAGCTTAGGCTAAGATTTTGAGCTCAAAATCTGAATCGTTGTGAGTAATAAAGTAGCGAAAAATTGAACTGTGTTCGTAGGGTGGACAGGGTAACATTTCAACTCTTGAACACAGTTCACTTTGCGCTTTTTAATCTCTCTCAACGATTCAGAATTTGAGCTAAAAATTTAAGTCTAAGCTTTTGCAAGCATTTAATTAGATTAAAAAAATAACAGTTAAAAATTGTTGTTGGTTACTCTAAAGTTTAAGACGTCCTCTAACGGAATTTTTTGAAATTTATTTTCCAAATTGTTTTTCAAGGAAATACTGACTTCAAGAAAGGTTTCAGAAAAAACCGCGTACGAATCGACCAATTTTTATGTTAGTTGTACGTTACTCCAAAGTCTAAAGCGCCCTCTATTGACATTTTTTGAAATTTATGTTTATAATTTATTTTCAAGACAATACTGACATAAAGAATAGTTTTCGTGAAAACCGCAAACGAATCGACCAATTTTTCAGTTTTTTATAATCATTTCAAATTTTGGACCCTAAACTTTGATGTCGCCTATCTCCTTCGTTTGGGACCCTTAGTTTCCCATTTAACATTATTTGTCTTGATGTGTACTATCGCCCCTTAAAGTTTTGCCCAGTAGTTTAGATACACCCTGTATTTACGATAATACAGTAGTTGTTTGAAGGTTTTCAAAGGTTTTCATTTCATGATGAGAGTATTGGGACGATTTATATATTTGACTACCTCAAAGAATACACGTTTATGAGTGAGATTATCTTGAACTGAAGATTGGAAAATGAATACATTTTTATAAACTATAAAAAAGAAATGAATGATATTATGTAATTAGACGATCTTAAGGCGCAACACTAGGCATAAAAAACACCCGGATGATAATGTAAAGTCCATGGGGGCGTTTTTTTTCAAATATTTCGCCCAAATTTTAATATATTTACATATTTTTTTTGCACAAGATAGCTGAGGTTGATCTACAACCGGCCTATTTTTTACTTTTTCAGATTAAAAAAAAATTACTTTAACTTTCAAAACCGGTTTTAACCGTTTCTGAAATTGAAACTATCTCAATATAAAAAATATATAAGCAAAATCTAAAAAGTAAAAACTAGGCCGGCTGTAGATCGTCCTCAGCTATCTTATAAAAAAATTCATGTAAAAATATTAAAATTCGAGCGAGATATTTGAAAAGAACGGTCCCATTGACTTTACATTATCATCCGGGTCTTTTTCTGTGGCTAGTATGGGGCCTTGATTAATCTACAAGAAATACTGTTACATGTAAAAATTTTAACACTTTTTCATAATAGCTAGAAAATTGTTCCACGTGTGTTACTTTTAAATTTCCTTTATCCCTTATTTATCTATTCTTTTGCTAATACCTGAATTTTGTTTGACTATGCAAATGCAAATCAGTTATTTTTTTTTTTTTTTTTTTTTTTTTTTTTTAAAGAACTAAATTAGCACGGAATAAAAAAAAATACATTTTTTTCTTTCTGCTTCAATCAGCTGAATCCTTGAATTCAAATGCTTAGAAATGGGGTATAAACGTTGCAATAAAAATAATGAAAAATTGTAAAAAATAGAACTGCAAATCCGGTGTGAAGAGAGCAAAGTTTGATATAAATAAAGGTAAACAAATAACAATGCATAACATTCTTTTTCGATTTCTGAAAAGAAATTTTGAAAAATGCTTTAAATGAATATTTATGTATTCAAATAACATGCAGACATGTTTAAAAATGCATTTTAAGGATTATGCGTTTTTTGTTGCTGTACAGTTATCGAAATTAATTTTTGTGTAAATTAATGCATTCAATTTTTTTATGATTAATGAAATAAAATATTTACATTACTAGTACTTTCTTTATTGATTTATCTGTACTATTAAACATTAATAATTTTCTGTTATATATTTGCGATTTTTTTTAAGTTTTTCATTTTTTATGAGAGTACACTGTTAAAATAAAAGAACCAACCTGGGTTGTAAGATTTTCGGGTACAATAGTGTTCCCAAAATGGTATAATAGTGTTTTGAAAGTAGTTAATCGAAAATGATTCTAAAGAGGGTAGATACTTAATAACATTAAAACAATCGAAACTTCTTAAATTTAATGTATATATTATCAAAAATGTTCTGATTGTTTTAATATTTTTAAGAGTGTATTCCTATAAAAACCGCTTATTTTCATATTTTTTTTTAATTCATCACTCTCAAATGCACCAAACTTTGAAAATCTCTTATTTAGAAACTACATAATGTGCCGTGTTTGTTGATTTTTTTGATGAATGTAGAAAATATTACAAAAAATGTTGTCAAAGTTGCCAATTTTAACATAAATTTTCTAACCTGGAGATCTGGGAACGAAAGAATGATCGAACTGAGAAAATAACTGTTTAAAAATCAAATTATAATTGATTCAGCGAAAAATTACATCAAACAACACCTTATACATCACTTCAAAAATCACCCCAGCAAGTTTCATGTTTCTACTTCTCAAAATGAGATGGAAAATTTCAAATTGTTGAAGGTGAAAAATCACTTTTTCAAATATAACCTTAAGGATCTATTATTTTTCTAAACCATTTTCAGCTACAAAGTGAACATTCCAATTTCGAACATTGCTGTACCCAAAAATATTAACCCCCCCCTTTTTTTTACAGTGTACACGGACGCATTATAACTTTGATCATCTCAAAGAATAGACATCTGAAACTCACAGTCTTCTGAAATGAAGATTGAAAAATTAAAGCATTTGTAGAAACTATAAAAAAGGAAATGAACTATTACTAGACGATATTATATAACTTACAAATTTTTATTTTACGTTTGCGATTATCGGTGTTTAAAAAGTTTTCCTCTCAAATCTATTATACGGAAGGATGAATTTCAAACCATGTTTCATTCGAGAATAATCAATGGCAAAACTGATCGAAAATTTCCGATTTTTTTCTTCTAATCCTAATAAAACATTTTTAAACGTGGTTTTAAGAAAACGATCATGGAGGTTATTCCTAGGTGAGTATATATGTCTCGTGCAGATAATCAGCCGTGAATGCTCTCCAAAGTATTGCTTGTGCATGTAAATGAGTGCTTGTAAATGTTTGAGAAATATTTAACGCAGATATAGGATGAAATCAATATTAGTACTTTAAGGGAGCTCAGGGGTTGAAAACTTTTCAAAATAATCGATTTTTCTTATGATCTAGTTTGATTAGTCAATTAATTTTTAACTCAATGCAAAAAACCGCATAAAAATATTTGCATTTTTAACGGAATTATAAGCATTTATGTATCAACACTTTCATAGCTACACCCATATAATTTCAACTTTAAGTCGCGTTTTCTCAAAACTTGATTTTTGACGACTAACACCAAGATTTAAAAAAATCTATTTGATGGAATGTCTTATTTTTTTGCATGCATATAACATCATTATCTATAAAATGAATTAATATATTTTGGTTAGTTTAATATTTTGAGTATTTTTAATGAAAAGAAAGTTGTATTTTTGGGGGGTTTTCAAATTTTCAAATTTGAGAGCTTTTTAATAATGTTTTTTATAGTGATAGTTATATCCTTAATTCATTCTATAGATAATTATGTTATATGCATCCAAAAAAATTTAAGCCATTCTATCCAATAGTTTTTTTTTTTTAAATCTTCCTGTTAGTCATCAAAAATCAAGTTTTAAGAAAACGCGACATAAAGTTGAAATTATATGGGTGCGGGTATGAAAGTGTTGATACATAAATGCTTATAACTCCGTTAAATATATTTATGCGGTTTTTTGCATTGAGTTAAGAATTAATTGAAGAATCAAACTAGATCATTAAAAAAATCGATTTTTTGAAAAGTTTTCAACACCTGAGCCCCCTTAACCGCTTCTCTGTTTTGCTCGTACTTCTTACGGGCAACGTGCTTTTGAGAATCATCATTTGCCCCTACCACGTACAGACATCATACACCAATCATAATTTACTATTCTCACAAGTAAAATTTTATTGTAAATTGTGTATTATTTAGTCTGAGCATTTTTCGGATTTAATTAGGTAAAAGTTTTTGCATTGAAAAAAAACGGTGATAAAAGAAAAAATATCTGTAAAAGACATTAAAAAAAACAGACGTTATTTGAAAGTATTTTCGAAAATCATGATTTGGATCTATCATGTAGAGACATCATACTCCAATCATAACTTACTATTCCCACTAGTAAAAATTTATTGTAAATTGTGTTTTATTTAATCCAGGCATTTTCTGATTTATTTAGACAACAGTTTTTGCATTGAAAAAACGGTGATGAAAGAAAAAATATCTGCAAAAAGCATAAAAAAATAGACGTTATTTAAAAGTATTTTTGAAAAACATGATTTGCCGCTATCATGTACAGACATCATACTCCAATCATATCTTACTATTCCCACTAGTAAAAATTTATTGTAAATTGTGTATTATTTAATCCAGGCATTTTCTGATTTATTTAGGCAACAGTTTTTGCATTGAAAAAACGGTGATAAAAGAAAAATATCTCAAAAGGCATATAAAAAATAGACGTTATTTAAAAGTATTTTTGAAAATAATGATTTGCCCCTATCATGTACAGACATCATACTCCAATCATATCTTACTATTCCCACTAGTAAAAATTTATTGTAAATTGTGTATTATTTTATCCGAGCATTTTTCTCATTTAATTAGGCAAAAGTTTTTGCATTGAAAAAACGGTAATAAAAGAAAAAAATCTGTAAAAGGCAAGAAAATATAGACATTACTTGAAAGTTAATTTAAAAATATATTCATCAGTTAAGTGATTAATAGAAAGCTTTTTGAAAAATACGGCTATTTTTTCAGGTCAGTATAGGAGGAAAAAAATCTATTATTAAACCTGTTTTATTTTTTAATTTTAAAATGTACTAGATCAACTTTGGAGAGTAAAATGATAATTGAATTACATGACTAAACTTATTCTGTTTTCTGTTTGTTTTCTTGTTATTTGGACTTCTTTGCGTTGTTAATAGGACAAACTAATTTGTAAGCTAAATTTTAAAAAAATCAAAATTATTCTGTTTCATTAAACCTTATTGATGAATACAGGCAATTGTTTAGTTCAGAGTGTAAGAAAAAGATATACCGTCAGTTCTTTTTTAATTTTTTATCTTAGTCAACTCTGGCGAAAAAAATGCTAATTGAAATACATGGGTATAGTATTTATATATATATATAAATAATAAGTCAATTGCTACTTAGGTGAACAAAGAAAATTTTTATTTTAGTTAATTTTTATAAAATAATTACAATTAATATAAATATATTACATTATTATTGATATAAATATTAATATAAATTTTATATGACGTAACTTAAGCGTAAGCGCTTTTATTCATCTGTTCCATTTGCTAGTTTTTCTTGATGTTTTTGTTTTTCTTTCTCTAATCCTCGATTGCTTTGTTATGTAGTTTCTTTTCCCATGTTAAACTAATTTAAGTAAATTAAATTGATGAATTAATATTTAAACAAAACTGTATTAACATCAAGTCTCATCCCTACAAATTAAAAAAAAGTGTTTGAACTTGAGTGGATGAATAAAAATTCTTTTATTAACGATTGAAAAAATGAACAAGGTATATAAATATATATATATATAGAGAGAGAAAGAAATAATAGTGGGATTGAAAAATAAAATGCATTATTGAGAAATTTCTTACATTTCGAACAATGTTAAATCTATCCTCATTTCATGTGTGTCAAACTGTGCAAAAGTTTACGTACTCCCATAGAACCAGAAATAAGGTACCCTTTTCAGACTAATAGTTTCCAACACTGATACCTTTCCTATAAAATAGCTTTAATAATATTACCTTTATTTTCTGCAGTCTGCTTTCTAACACCATTTTCATTTGCAGGAGATCTAATGTAGTTCGTTAATAAATATCATAACCTTAATAATATTCAAAATAATAGTATAACTTCACCCTTTGTTAAATTCCTATTTGCGAACAGATATGTTTAAGGAGCTCTAAATAGTCTTAAATTGTATGTCTTAGAAATTCTTATCACTAAACTGATGAACGAATGCACCTTACTAGCATTTGCCAACCTCAAAATACATTCATTTTTTAGTATAATTCTTATTTCATGACTGGTAATTTTTGAATAGGCTTTACCCTCAGTCATATATTTATCAAAATTTATATGCATTATTTAAAATTAAACTTATTCAAGAAATCAACTTTTCGTTTCTTTTTACTTTCGGTATGTCGACAACGGCTTTAGATCACTATACTCTGGTGAAATTAATCATACTGATATTCTCCCTGTTATACACTCAATGGATAAACACATTCAGTTAACCTCTGAATTCAAAAATAACAATTGTTTATCCCTTTTTTTATGTTTTAGTTTCCCACATACCTAATTTCAAGGAAATGTTTACATTAAACTATTTGCAGTATTAGATTAATTTATGACACGATTTTTCAATTGGTAAATTAATTATAACAGATGTAAATTTTCCAAGGGGTGAAAAAAGTCCGGGTCAGAATTCGAATCAGGGATGTATTGGCTGAAGCTGCCAATGCTCTTCCAACTGAGCCATACCGGACACGAACACTGGAGGACTACTTCACCCAAAGAACCACAACGAACATGTAATCTGGTCTGATACTAAGAATCAGCTCAACAGAATGGTTCTTTGGATGAAATAGTCCCCTAGTGTTCGATTCCGGGATGGCTCAGTTGGAAGAGCATCGGTGGCTTCAACAAATACATCCCTGGATCGAATCCTGGCCCGGACTTTTTTCACCCACATGGAAAATTTACATCTCTCATAATTTTTTCAATATCTTAATCCCCCCCACCTTTCCCACATCTCCTTTCATCTCATACCCTTGAAAAGAAGTTGGCTTCCTTCAGAACTTACGTTTACTGGGACTTAAATATCTGTCCCTCCGACAGTTTACTCAAAGCAAAAATAGACTATGTTAAATGGATTGCCATTGATAGGGGTGTTCGTGTTGAAACCGTCAATTCTATTCCTAGTAAATTAAGTAAATGTAACCATTTCAAAGTTAACTCTGTCTGCAATAAAAAAATTATTATACTTCAATATTTTCTGCAAATTCGCAATAAATTTATAAAACCTTGTTAAAATTTGATTTAAAGGTAGTTGGTATTCCTTTTAACAAAATCCTATTCACAAATTTCAAAGTGGGGGAATTTAATAGATATCTTGCGAATGCAATAAAATGTACATTATTCAAGCGAAGCGAACTTTTAAGGTCTGCTTTCGGTAACATGAAACTAATGTTAAAATTTTTGAGATTAAACAGTCCGCTATAGTTAAAAATAATGGTCGTACAATCAAATTTGTAAAATTTTCGAAAGACCAATAATGCAAAATTGTTCATCAAAATAGCATCTAGTTTTTTGGGAAGTATTTCTTGTATGAAGATTGGGCCGTACACCCATTATTTTATCCGGTAACCATCAAAGTCAGTGCGGTTTCTTTCAGTCACATAAAAAGATCTCTCAACGGCAGTTATCCATTTTTGCTTATTTTATCATTCGGTATAAGCACCATTGGCTTCAAATACATTTTCCTAATAAGGCAAAAACTTATAAATGTTTTTTTTAATACAAATAAATTATACAACAAACTTTGTGACTGTGTCACAGTTTCGGAATTTCTGTTTCCACAGTTATTTTTCCATATTAGTTCGATGGGATGACGTCCACGGAGTAAGGTGGGTGAGGCAGAACTTACTATTCCAGTGTATTGATCACGTACTTCGCGCATGACGCTGGCATTTTCATGGAGGAGGGGTACTCCTCTATTTTTCGACCCCCGCTGACTCCATTTGGAACACTGCAGTACAAAGCTAATTTACACTGACATCTTTTGCAAGTGAGACAAGTAGATATTTGTCGTGACAGTTTTTCCACTTTCTAAGAATGTATAGTAAACTATACTGACTGGTCAATCAATCACACAGGATTAGCATTCTTTATTGGATGCTCGGTTTGGCGGCCAATGAAACGGAACTAAAAACCAACTGATAAAGTGTTCTCTTACGGCTGTAGTTTATGAGCCATTTTTGCCACATGTCAATATAAAGTTCAGGAACTAAGCTTTCTTGCGGCGTAATGACAAGCAGATGTTGAGCCGTCAGAGCTTGTTTTTGTCACACAGAACATTATAAAGACACTTGGTAATTTTCCACGTCATACCAAATTTATGCAGATGCGATTGGATTATTTAGTTGTGTATTTCAAGCCCGAATGACTCGACGCCCTCATACTTTTGCTATATGTACAGCTATACCTAACCTTACGCTGCATAAGTGATTTTAAAAAGTCTTATTATTCTTATATGAACAATTTTTTTTAATAACACAGTTAATATTGCATATATTTATGGTAAGAAACCCTCTCAGCTTGAGTGATACTTGAACTTGACAGTTTATTTATGAGAAAAATGAAGCAGAAATACAAGATGGAATTCAAAGTTAGTATATTATTAAAGTAATAATACTGGAGTATTAACAGGTGTAACAGCTTTATTAAGATGTACAAAAAAAATAATGATTTAGGATCAACAGAGCTTATTAGTTAATATGAAAGAATTTAATTAATCTCGATTCCAAACACATAAACATTTTTTTTTTCTGTGGTTATTTATCAGCATTTCAGAAACCGAATTCTCTCAAAATATTTTCTTATATAACACTAGAAGATAGCCCGTCAAAATGACGTGTTTTCATTTTTAAAAGGATGATATAACATTACAACAACTTTGGTCAATCATAGCCACTTTAGGCTTAAACAATTTTGAAAAATGCAAAGATTGAACACCAGAAAAAAATCTAAAAAAAAAAATCAATAGAAATCTGTATTTAAAACTATAACAAAACTATCTGGTGGATGGGGACAGATTGTAATGAACAAATGGTGAATGCATAAATTTTAAAAGAATAAAGTAAGGTAAAATATTAATTATGAAAGAATACATTGTGAAACTACAGCCAAAAAATATTTTAAAATACTGAGAGAAAATAATAAAAATATCCAAAATGTATAATTTTTTTCCCATTTTGGCCATTTCCAGATGAATATGAGAGGATAGCCAAATTATTAATTGAATGGGTAAAATAATGGCATAGAATATGCAGCTAATGAATTTCACTTTCAAAATTACAGTAATTATTTCACAAAAAACATGCAATTTAACATGCATTTATAATGCAAAACATGCACTAATAATGCTATTTTAAAACATTTGTGAATTAACTATTTTATACCATTAGCTAATACTTAAAAGAAAATACTTTATAAGATCGAAAACAAATGTCAACAATAAAGAATAAACAATCGTGATTCGTTATGTGACAATGAAGTCATTCACCGCTGTAAAAATAAATAAATAAATAAATAAAAATAAAAAAATAAATAAAGCAACACGTATATAAAAATTCTAACAATATTGTACTTAAAACGCACCTTCGCTTTTCTTAAATAAAAATTTTTAATTAAACACTGTTAAAAATTTGACTGTTTCGCTGCATCGTCATTACACAGCTTTTATAGAAAATGATTACTTTACCGTATTACACTGTTAAAAATTTGACCATTTGTTGCAGCGTCACTCCACAGCTTTTATAGAATATCTCTTTTCTGACCAATGAGAATGCTCAATAACACAGTAAAATAATAGCTTTATATAAAAGCAGTGGAGTAATGCTGCAGAAAATGGGTCAAATTTTTAACAGTTGCTGCAGCATCACCTCCAACGCTTTTATAGAAAACGGTTACTTTGTGTGTGTTACTTACAGTGTATTCTATAAAAGCTGGGGAGTGATAGTACAGCAAAAGGGTCAAATTTTTAACAGTGTACTGCTAAAAATTTGACCCATTTATTGCAGCGTCACTCCACAGCTTTTATAGAATGTCTCTTTTATGACCAATGAGAATGCTAAATAACACAGCAAAGTAATCACTTTTCTATAAAAGCGGTGGAGTGATGCTGCAGCAAATTAGTCAAATTTTTAACAGTGTGAATATTGTGTTTGAAATAGGAAAAAGAATTCAAAGCACAGTAAATTGTAGTGAAGTCGTTTACAGCTCAAATTGTAAATCTGACAAATGAGAACGCTCCATTACGACTCTGGAACGTTTGCATTGGACAAAAAATTGATAGCCTTTAAAATTGGAGATAACTTTTCACAATGGAATTTGTCATTGGTCACAATAAGTGTATTTTCTCGTAGATGGGTTGACCCCGGAATCGTTATACACGGAGGGATTTTATATATATAATTATATAATTTTTTTCCCTTAAAATTGTTTCATATAAAATGTACAAAAAATAAATAAATGAAATAAAATAAAATAAAAAATATTATTTAAAATGAAAATCAATTTTATTTCTGTAATGTTAATATTTTAAAGGTGTTTATAGATATGTTCATACATGATAAATGCACTTTCTTTCAATGTGATTTGGATAATAATATCATTAATATCTTGAACTTAATTCTGTCACAAAAAGTTGTGTTAGGATAAATCTTTAACGATAATTCATTTATTGAAGATTAATGCAAAAGTGTCATGTTAAATGCATAATAAATCATTAACATAACTTATAAAATATCCATGTCTTTTCATTAGGAATACATACAGATATTTATGTTAAAAAGAAAATTACCTGTTTCAAAAGTTCTAAAAGAAATAAAGATGTGATGTTTCTTTTCTGTGTGTAGATTTTGAACATTAGATTGTCTTTGCAAGAATTGATGATTAATGTTTTCCAGTATAGTTTGACTTTAGCATACAGGGAAAATAGTTATAATCGTATTAATGAAATTTCGATGCATACATAGCAATGTAATAAACTATTAAAAAAGAAGAAAAAAAAGAGTACGTTCTGTGAAAGGTCATAAAATACATTTTTATTATCTTAATAAGGTTGTAATAAGAATTAATTTATCTTTAAATTTCTGATTTTTAAAGAAATATTTTTTAGCGTTTTTAAAAAGGAATTTTTAAAATATATTTCATTTTTTGAATGAAAATTAAGTGAAATTTGAGTTTAAATATTATAACACGTACTAACGATTTATATATTTTCACATTTACAAGTATCCGGTATTCAAATATTGATAAGGCATGTGAAAAACATTTGAAGAGTGTTGCTCAGATTTCAGTGAATTTTTAAATATGAAAAATATACATAAAATTCTCAAATATTTCTACATTAAATAGATTTTAATAGGGTAACATCCCCAGTAATTGGCACATCCTACAAACATGTCCTAAAATGAGATTTATATCCAGTGTTTTAAAAATGCAATACTATATACCAGTTA
This sequence comes from Maratus speculifer, assembly GCA_964019185.1. NCBI lineage: Eukaryota > Metazoa > Arthropoda > Arachnida > Araneae > Salticidae > Maratus > Maratus speculifer. Next base: position 95,324,751 of record OZ025295.1, read on the forward strand.
TCTGCTCATTTACGTTAAAGATTATAACTTTGATTTATGCTACTAGACGACAATAGTGCCTAGGAAAAAGAAACAATTACGGCTTGTATGAAATTAACTATTTTTGTTGCAAATGCTTCTTCTTTGGCTTAAGGGAGGCATGTTTTTAATTCATTATTATCTTATTTATAATATATTTTAAATTTTAATTGACAACAGTCTTGTTTAGTTAAAAAAGGTTACTTTAATTGTGTAAAAGTATTTTTGACACAAATATTTGGATTTCTGAATTAATGATAGATGCCAATTAATGGTGCTTCAATTTTGCTAGTTCCAAGTAATTGGCACCTATTCCAATTATAAGGAATTCGCAATGAATTTGAGATTAAACCACTTATTTTGGAATTACTTTTAATGTTATAGACTAATTTTGTTTATCATTTGTTTTTTTTTTTTTTTTGAAAATATGAAATGTTATCAGCAACTGGAATCCATTAAAACTTCATATGACAAATACTGGGGACAGCATGATAATTACTGGGTATTAATATAAGTATACTGTATTCTTTTAAAGTGTTCACATTTCACACTAATATGCTGAATTCTTACTCTCAAAAACCTTAAATAAGGCCATCTTCATCTACAGTAAATTCATTTAAAGAGATTAAACCCAATCCAAAATGTATTTTTTTTAAAATATAGACTTGTGCCAATTACTGGATCACAAGGTGTCATACATTGGTGATCTAGATGCCAATTACTAGTGATTTTAGCAACCTTTTATAAATAAATTTATATAAAAATACTTTTCCATTTTTTTTTTTTTTTTTTTTTTTTTTTTTTTTTTTTTTTTTGCTTTTAGTGAGCAAAATAGATGCACAGATATGCATTCTTTGATTTAAAAATATTTCCAAGTAAATATCTTATTTCTTTGTAATGAAAATTGAAGTAGGTTTAAAGACAAATTCTTAATGTGCCAATTACTAGGGATGTTACCCTATGCAGTTTCAATTTACACAATGAGAAGTTGTTTTTGAATCCAATTAGAATTAGAAGAAAAAATAATTGATATAATTTCTATGTGAATTTTTTCTTCAGTAATGAGACATACGAATTTATAATAAGCTATTTGTAAAATAAAAGTAAAAATTAAAAGATTAATTTATCTTGAAGTGCGAGTAGTATAAAAAATATACATTAAAAAAATATTTCAAATACATTTGTTTCTTTAAAATCTTGATACCAATTTATTAAATCTACAAACAGAAAATTAATAATTCATCTACACAAACAGAATGCAATTAATAAAACTCAATCTATTTTGAGAAAAATGCAACTTGGCTATACTAGAAAAAAATGTAATTTACGCAAATAGAAAAAAGACCTAGCATATTTTAATAGCCAAATTTTCGTGGAGAAAACAAAATTGATCATTCAATTAACATTCGTGTTCTCTTTCATAAAAAAATATTTTAGTGGCATTCTTCACTGTGAAAAATTAACAAGTTTGAAATTATGTGTATAGACATATTTTTTTATTTCTCTTTAATTTGTTTCGCCAATTTTATATTTTAATGTAAAACGTAATACCATGTAAGGTTATTCTTAAGTTCACTAATCAATAGAAGCTAAAATTTCTGATACAATGGCACTGTACACGTTCTTTTTTTTAAAAAAAAAGCTATAAAATTGGCAGACCTGATTTTGGAAGGGATTTGGAATCGGAATATTTTTTTAAAGTTTTTTATAAGTAAATTACTAAACAATTAATAAGAGCTTTCTATTTTTGTTTGTTTTTCTCACTTCGTCAAAATAGAGGAGAGTGCTAACTTCAGAGTATTTTTTGAAATAGCTATTGTTTTTTGTTTGAAGTAAACTGTAAATTTACTGAAACATTTTTGGAAACTGGGATTTCTATAACTTTTTATGTAACGGCAACTACAAAAATTCTTCCAACAGGTTGCATTGTTGATAAAAATAATTGTATGATTAGTAAGAATTTCTTAGGAATCTGGGATGTTTAGATCTGTTTATGTGACTACAACCAGGGTTACAATTAAATTTTTGAAACACCACTGAAATTTGATTAGAACTGTTTTTGTAAAGATTTAGATTTCTGTTGCTTTACAGAAACTAGTTTTATAGAATTTCCCCTATTTATTTTCTTCAACCTTCAGTTGTTTTTTTTTTCAAGAAAAATACAAATTATACATTGCTCTAAATTATCCGAAAATAAGGAATATAAATAATAAAACATGTTTAAATAAATATTTCACGAAATAAATAAAATAAATTTTATTTCTAAATAAGAAAGTGAAAAGTTTGAGCAAGACTGCCTGAAATCATCTCTGACAAAAGCAATGCAAAATTATTTGTTAATGTCGATTAGCTTATGATGGAATACACACGCCTGGGTACATACATGCGAATAATGTCATTAACAGCTTATTGCATAAATGATGGAACAAAAAGATAGACGAAACGTAAAAAAAAAACGACAATAGCATGTTTCGCTGCAATGCAATGTCTTTCGCCAGACGACATATTCTTTGAAGATACCATAAAATTACAAAAATAAAACAGGTGGAATCTCGCCGCTTCGAGAGAAGGTATTTAACTTCACGAAGCCGCCATAACCACTGTTATATCCAAATCCCAGAAAAGAGCAACACACATCACTCAGCCTGGTCCCAATGCACTATCTGACGTCTTGAAGAACAATAACAATATAAGCTCTTATTTTTTTCTTATTTCACAGAATGTCCTACTTTAAGAACCCCAGCTTGTCTGAACAAGCTGGGTTTGAGACCATAGATTCGACGTTCCCCGTAGCACTTTAGTCTATCGTAGCCTTCGATATTAAATCCTATGGCAGGAAGATCCCATCATAACCTTAGTAGGCAACGGGTGTGGAAAAGAACGCGCCATTAAAAAAAAAACCCGGAGTTCGTAGGTATATTTTTTATTAGACCAAAGACAATCCTTCTCTTAAGCCACAGAATATATGAATCTCGCGTTCGAACTTTCAAATGACTCTCAAAGTAAGCTTCAGACATCGAGGACATTAACTCGATACCCTCCTTCGATAGTATATCTACCTCAGAAGCACTAGATACCGAACCCGACAGCTCGCTTGGCTCTTGTGCTCTCAATGTGCTCTCTGCTAGAAAACGTTAGACAACACTTGTTGACCCCAGATGGCAATTGAACTGTCCTTTCACAAAATCCACACGGTATTTCTTCTTGAGGATTAGTAGAAGGAAAATTATGCATTATAATTTCTCCTCATCCGATCGTAAAGGTACAGCAAGTACGGAATACGCATGAAAACTCCAAACTTATTTTCGACCCAGATATCTATTGGGTCCAACAACACCATGTTAATTTCCAGCTTCCGACTTGATTATAGCGCCGATAAAAAGGGGAATAATGCCTCCTTCCTCATGTATACCAGTGCGTCGAACGGTCAACAAGATCTGATTTGCCTCACGCCTGATCACTGTCTCGTCAATGGACAGCGTCTTCCTGTCCTTTTCGTGTTTCGGTGCACACAATAACTTCAGCTGTTGTAGATTAGATGATGTTTATCTTGCTGAAGGAAGCACGTCACGCGCAGTCTAATGTCGGTGTCCCGGACACCAGCACTGGGATTCTCTAAATGACGTTCGAGTAGCGTATCTAGTCTAGGAACTCTATATATTTCTCTACTGAGTTCACTATTATCTTTATCTCGTCCAAAATAATAATGGTGGATAAGGTCCTATTTAATTAGTTAGTCTTTACCTGGAGTTACCGAACGACAGGAACCCTGCATCGGGATTGGTATATGGGCGGCGTGGACAATCTTGCTGAAAGAACCAGCGTGGTGGGCGTAATCAAATAACCTACATTCGTATGTGCGGAATAAATTCACCTCATCACAACGACTGTATATTGCCGATTGCTTACTTGGAAGATGAGGTTATTTTGTATTCGGCTCATTTCACATTAAATGCTCTATACTGTAACGCGTTCCAGTTCACGTCTTGCACCCAGGAGGCCATTACCGAACACCCGAAAGGGTTGCCGACATGAAAGACGAAAGATAAACTATATTCATTGTATGTTAATCGTGAATTTAAATTACTTGTGTAGAGTCATTTTTAAAGATGCAATATATTCCATCATGTGATGCAATTCCACTAAAAATAATGTTAAGATTATCTGAAGAAATCGCTACTTTCTTCAGATATTTTACAGAAATCTGAAGAAATTTTATTGATTTAGCTTTACCTTAATAATATCTGCAGAATATTTTAAGACATCTGAAAAATTATCAGCAGAGTTTTTTTAAAAAAGGTGCCAGCTTACAACAGATTTAATACAGTTTTTTTTTTAAGATTTTCTTCTTCTTCTTCTTCTTCTTCTTCTTTTTTTGGTGGAAAAATTAAATGAAATAGACTAATGACGCATAACAAACATAATAACAAATGAAGAAAACAAATCACATAGAAGAAATCAACAATATAATATACGTAACACTCAAGATATACTTTAAACAAGATTGAATAAATTTCTTAAAATATATGAGTAGCTTTAAACGAAAAAAAGTGAAAATAATAATAAAAATAAACATTATTTGTACAAATGATTCTGACACGTTTGTTTTCTCTACAAAAAAATGTTTCCGAACAAATAATGTAGCTTATTTTGTTTCTTATATCTTAAAATGACTTTCTGCACATTAAAATTTCATCAAGGAAAAAAAAGGAGGGGGAGAACTGTTTTGGAGAATTGAGCTGTAAAAGACTTCACAAGAAATAATTAATATAAAGTATGATTTGTTAACAGGCGCAAAATATTTATAAGACATTGCGATGGCTGTAAAATTCATCAATGGAGAATTTACTTTGCAAATGTCTATTTCCGTGGTACTTTTGTCATTGAAATGACTCAGTTTTGTTTACTTTGATTGAATAAGATAATTCGTGATCAGAGAAATTTTAACATAGATTATTTATGTATTTATATTTGAATGTATATTTTTTTTTCAAGATTTTTACAATCTTTCTAAAAATCCGCATATTGCGAAATTTTTCCTTAAGTAATTTTGCGGAAAAAGGGACCAGTTGCTTTTGCAGCGTATGATGCCATTACTGTTTTCATTTCCAATGAACATTTTATGTGTCTCTATTATGATGAAAAACAAAATATATCTGCACTTTAACAAATCATTTCATGAGTTATTGCAATCTGTCACATTTTTGAAACAGCTGTAAATAAGATTAATCTTTTAGATTTTCTTTCAACATTGTATAATTTATGTGTATCTATCATATACATTTCATATCTTCTTTTTTTTGTACTATATTATAGTATTATAGTTTCTAGAGACAAATTATGTGTATGATAGCTTTTGTAAAAATCTGACTTGTTCTTTTATTTGACTAGTTTTTGATGTGTTGTGAAACTAATGAAGAGAGTATAATAGTTTGATAAATTCCAAGCAATTAAATAGCTAATTTTGCACTCAACATACATATAATTATACATAATACGTGGAGCATTTGCGATATTATATTTCATTGATATAAGAATATAATATTTTTCAAGATCATTTACTTTCATTCTTATATAACGACTTATTATTCTTTCGTGCATTAACCCTTTGCGGCGCAGGGAAATTCATTGCTTAAATGTTGAAATTAATGACTAACACCAGAATTTGAAAATAACTTTATTTTTAAATAAAAAAAAGGGGGGGGGGCACTATTTCACGAATTCAATAAACAGTAATTTTTTTTACCGAAATTCCGGTGCCAATGTGGCGTAGGAATTAAAATTAAGTGGTTTCATAGATATACCAGCGCGACGCAAGGGGTTAAGTTGTAAGAGATACATCATCACTTTCATAAAACGAAATTCCTGTAAAAAAGTGTTAATAGTAAAATCACTTTTTTTAAATAAAATTTTCTTCACCACAGAAAATACTGACAACTAACACAGATTTCGTTTCGAAAAACAGCAAAATAATAACATTTCATGCATGTTTTACTTTTATCTGGAATAAAAAAAACAGCCAAAATAAATGTCACATGCCACATTTTTTTTTCAAAAGATGTTGTTACCATAAGTGAAAGTGGTTTTTTCAATACATAAATATTTAAGCGTTTTTTTTATATTTCTACTACGCTAAGATAAGAATTCTTTATCATATTTTTTCACGTTTATGACGAAAGACGAATATTATAATAGAACAGAGAATAATTATGAAATGCATAAAATGCAGAAAGTTTAAAAATAATTTTAAAAAGTCACGGTGCTTGAATAAAGCTTACAGATTTGTTTGATTCCATTCCTAATGTAACATTATCTGTTTCTGAGGCAATTTGAAGCGTTCATAAAGTTAAATTCAGCAAAAAATGAGAAAAAAAATCTTTAACCCTTCGGTCCGAATTATTATTATTTTTTTCAATATTTAGGAAAAATTACATTTAAGTTATAATATTATGACTAGCTATCCAAAAAGATCACTTAGTGTTTAACGAATATTTCATTGTCTGAAAGATAACGAATGTTGTTGTTTTACATACTATTCAATTAATATTCATATGAAAATATGCTGAGGAAGAATTTTTAGAGATGATTTGAAAATGTTGTATTACAACAAGATTTAATTTATATTAAAACTTTCTAATACTTTTTACGCTTTATTACACATGATTCTTTCAGGAAATTTACTTTAATTTTAAATTTAAAATTTTAAATATATGTTTAAAATAAAAGAATCGCTAACGACGCAAAGAGAATTAAGCAAATAATAATAATTCTTATTATTATTAAATGCTTAAACATAACTGGAGTTACATAATAAATGGATAGACACGTATCATTACTACATATAAATAGTAGCAAAAGTATTTCTTAAAAAAAATAATACTCCATTAAAACTTATGTACTATTAATAGTACACCAGACACGAAAGGGTTAAAAAAAACATTACATATGTCCTGTGAACGGAATAAAACGCTTTTCTTTATTTATACTTATTTTAAGTAATAATAGATAATTTAATAGTAATTAAAATTATAAGAAACATGTTAAACTAATAATAACTAAAGATAATAACAACTTAAAAAAATGTGACATTCATTTAGATGGCATAATTTTACTACATTTTGTATTGCAATTGGACACGTCAATTTTCAGTGTGTTCTATTAAAATTAAAAAGAATGCTGTTCAATGAATTTTCTACACAATATAAAAGATAATTTCTAATCATGGTTCGAGAAAACAGACAATTCTCTGATTAAAAATCAGGTATGCATTTTAAAGGACCTCTGACTCCCGTATGTTATGCTACTTTTCCAGAAGAAATTCTTACAAGAAATTTTTAGACAAGCACAGATTCTTATGATGTTTTACATTCTTTAAAAGCATAAAAGCGAATGGGCTTAAGAAGCGTAAAAATATTATGATAATATTCATAAAGTAAATAGAGATTATCTAAGACAATACAACTCTTACTCTGAAATAAACTCATCAATGAATTAAAAAATAGATGAATTAAAAAAAATAATAGCAGTTTAACACAAGAAACTATTAAAGACACCTAAAAGTGTATAAAAAACCTAACAGCTATAAAGGCTCTGAAAGAGCAAATAACCGACAGAGCCGAATTAATTGAACAATTAGAAATGTGAGGTCGAAAAGAAAAGGAGAGTAGACTTTCCATAGATTAGACACTATTAAAAATGAGTAATGACTTACAAACTTATTTTAGGAAGTTAAAACTCTCCTGCCAAATCTTCAACTAGAAATTGGTCTTAAAGAAACTTCTCAGGTACAAGCAATATCGCTCTAAATGTAACAACAAACCTTTATGGCAAACTAAATAATGAAATAACGCAAATATTAATTGGTACAGAACTATGGAAGGCATTTTAATCAAAACTCTCTGAGAAAGACATTATGCGGGCACCATCTTATGCAAACACATACACACACACACAAATATATATATATATATATATATATATATATATATATACCAAATATCAATCAAATAAGGATAATATAACGTTTCCTATTGAGAGTGTTTCAAAACTTTCTTCGTTTAAAAAGTTTTTTCGTTAACAAGAAAACGTACACAACTCAATCCATGTTTAACATAAGATATACTTGCTTATTGGGAAAAACTTCAACACTCAAAATATGCCCAGTGTATTACGACAAGGAAAAACAAACAGGGTCTCTTAACGGTGGTTAATGGCTAATTCCTAAACCGCTAGTCATAGACATATAGCTCCAATTACAAAAATGATTTTAATGAGGTAAGAAATGTTTAAAAAAGATTTGGGCCAATGAAAACATTTATTAAAAATTATGGAATTTAAATTTTTCTATGGTCATCCGGTCTTATAAGTTATATTTACTAATTTTTTTCTATTACTTTGACAAATCAGACAAACAAAGTCTCATTTACATAATTCAATTGACCGAGTAATGAAAATTTAAAAATTTATAACTTATACCACATTTGTATGCGTGAACAGAAATGAGTTCGTCCTGCTTTGACGGGTCATATGTGAAGTGCTTAAAGTATTTGGAGAACTTATTTTCTGTGTATCTGCGCTTTGAAAAAAAATCGTACAAGTTTTACGATTGAGTCAGTTTTATTTAGTTTTAGAGTGGAGATAATAATTCTAATTTAACATGTTTTATTTTGTAAGGATTTGTAAGGACTGTTTCTTTTGACGATTTCATTTTGTAAAAAATGCGTTATTTTTATAAGTTTTTATTTAATTTCAATGATCGGATCTGTGTTTTTGGAATTTAAAATTTGTACTCAAAATTTAAGTCAATCTTAAATATCCGATTGAGATTAAATTCTACATACTTACATAAACCCGACAGCAATCTAATATTGTTATGATTTTTTGATGGATATCATGAATTTATATTTATTTTTTAGGATAACACAATGAAATTTGGAAAAATTAACGCAGATTAGCTAGCATAAGACTGCGATAATTGTGTTTTTTAAACTATTATATCATATTATATCATATTATATTATTTTTTTATCACTGAATCCGAAAACTACATTAATTTTTATCCATTACGTCAGGATTTTTCGCAAATTATAAATTGTCAAAACAAAACAAAATAGTAATAATAACAAAATCGGATATAAAATAAAAAATAGGGTGATTTTTGATTTTTGATAATTTATTTTTATGTACTTTTTAGCATTAAATCTCAAAACGATTTTCATTTTTAACCTTAACGTTAGGAACATTGACTTAATATTTCGTTATAGAGATTCGTAAAAAAGAAAGAAGCCTTTAAAAAATCAGACACTGGGAGTTTCAACCTATTTTAAATTACTTATTTAGTACTTTAACTGTAGTTTATGTTTTTCATAATTGTAGTTATTTTACAACTTAATCTTATTCAAATATTTTCAATCACTGGCTTTCTCTCTTTTGTGTTAACATACTTTTATTTTGTCAAGTAAGATAATTAAGTAAACTGTACAATACAATAGTTAAAATATTGTTATATAAAGCCATCAATATAAAGAATACATCCAGAGATATATGTAGATACTTTGAATAAAAAATGTAAGCGGATGTTTATGAACAACAAAAATAATTTAATAAGTATCATAGTTAAAGTGGTAAATAATTAACTAGTGATCTGCAGTTTATTTTAGAGTAACGGTATTATATTCTTCTTAACAATTTCATTAATACATCTTAGAATAAATTGCAGAATTTACGAAAAAAGGAATTCATTTTTCGTAAACTTTGAACATGAAATGTAAAATAAATAAGTTTCAACAACTGAACATTTTTTAAGAATCTCAAACGAAACATAATTAGTAGTACTTAAAAAGGAATCTGGTTTGTAAAATAATTGTACACTTTGTTGGCTAATCAGCCGATTTTATTTGTCATTTATGGCTATTTTGAGTTTAAAACCTTACATAAACTTACATTAATTTAATAGTTTTTCTCTTTATATTTTAAAGTTGAAAAGACTTCTTTATTTTAAGGGTAATACCCTTATTATCTGGATTATAATGTTAGCTCTTTTCTAAAACATAAATTAACTAAAGTATCAACATGAGGCTTCGATAGATGGCATTAGGTGTTCCGTAATCGTCTAGTCATAGACCTACCCTTTTCCAGAAATGGAATCGTTCCAGTTCCGTCTCTGAGATACCATAAATATCGTTCGTTGATAGTGTTCATGGCCAGTGTGACCGTTTTTGGATTGTTCTAAGAAATCTGGACTGTTGTGAGACTTACAACAAGCTAAATCAAGCTAAAAAATCAGGCTTAAAGATAGTTGTCAGTCTATTGATATACTGACCATCGATAGATGGCAGGACCACCGAATTTATTTTTAGCTTGTTGTCAGTCCAAATCTAGCCTGCTTTTAGCTCGGAAAAGCGGTCACACTGTTCATGGCTCTCTTTTCGTTTCCGTCAAGTTCTCCTTATGATTTAATAGTTTAAGTTCGAATAAGATACTTAGTTTTTCATTTATGATGTTTTTAAATGAACGATATTATTTATAATTTATATGTAAAGTATTTTTTGAAAAAGCTCCCGGTGTAATAAAGTTTAATATTGTTTTAAAGAAATATTTTAATGATTCTCTTAATCATTTTTAAACAAAGTTTGCTCTGAATAGTAATCATATAAAAGCTGTTATGAAAATATTTCTATAACAAGTTTAGATGGATTGATTTGAAGTTTAAATAAAGAACTGTCCTCATCAAAACTTGACTTTTCGATGTCTCTTTCATTCAACACACAGATTTTATTCCAGGTGTCTTCCACAGCGTTGCGATAGTGTCTCTGCTTATAGCAGTATAAGTATGTATTAGACCTGTATTGATACAGTCTAAGACATTAAACGAGTTTTTAGCTCACAGGCTATCATAGCCTGAGAGCTTATGTGCCCGCCCGTTTTGTATGTACATTCGTGCGTAACGCGATAACTCATGATAAAAATATCGGATCCACTTGAAATTTTGTATATAGGTATATCCTGATAAGGCGCTTCCCTGATTAGTTTTTGGTGTTCATTCGAAATGTATAAGAGGGGGAACGAAGAGCTCATGCCCCTCCCCTTAATTGATTTAATGGGTTTTTGATGCAGAATTAACAGTTTTCGTTCAAAAATTTAGATAGAGGATCATTTTAATGAGGCAAATTCGTGACTATTATTAGGTGTTCATTGAATAAGTATAAACAGGGGGAACGGGGGTTCTAATGCCCCTCCCTTTAATTGATATAAAAGGGTTTTTCAAGTAAAATTGTCAGATTTCGTTCAAATCTCTGAATAGTTTTGGAAGATTAATGGTTAATTATAAAAGAGGGGGATAGCTCCTCTTAAATTACATAAATGTTAAATGGGTTTTTATTAAGAATTATCTGATTTGCTCTGAATTTTGGATATAGATTTTTAATATGATAAAGCATGTTCTTGATAGTTTAGGAGGTTTAATGATTAAGTATAAAAAAGAGGAAAGGAGAGAGCTGTTTCCCTTTCTTATTTTTTTTCAACGGAATTAACCCTTGAAAATATAAGGCTGTAATGTACAATTAGTATGCGTAGCCTGTGATCTCAATGCCATCAGTATAACTGGGCAATATTCTTTTTTATTATAAAACTCAAAAGAATTAATATATCATGTTTGTTCTAATATAAAAAAAAACATGTGCATATAAAAACTTGCAAAGGTTTTAAATGATTTGAAATTTTCTCTTAAGGGTGTTCTTAAATTAAAAAGGGCAACTTTGAGACATAAGTTTTAATTTATTTTTGTTCGGAAATGCATGAAACTAGTAGGTGTTGTTATTCAGAAACTGTCTAATTGCACTCACGTTTCTGTTTTTTTACAAACGTAATAGATCTTTCATAACACGTCTTAAAAGTTGACGTTTTTGAACACATTTCCCGACGAAAGCAGAAAAACCGTCCGAAAAGAAGGAGAAAAACAGGTGATCACGTGTTCGAAATAGCTCAGAATTGGATAGGTAATCTAATTATCATAAAATGGAAAACTAAGTTCTATTCGAAATCGCTTCCATAGTCAGGCCTTCCAATTTTATATCATTTCATTGAAAAAATAATTTGTAAATGTGTCAAAACTTTTTGCGCTTGATGAGCGAAACAGTAGCGAACAACCTTAAGAAAAAATAAGAAAGAATAAAACAAGTGAAAAAAATCCTCTACCATTTATAAATCATGAAGTACTTTCTTACATCATGTAAATAACATTATGTTTTATGTGTTAGCAGCAGTTCCAACCGTACACATACATCAATGTGTGTAAGATTTATCTCTTATTATAAACGAAGTTGCTTAATATGGATCAATACAATTATAAATTAATTTTGACGAGAAAAACGTTTATAATCTTTATATTAATTTTCAGTAATTTGGATACTTGTGTCTGTTACAGTCCCTATATCGACTATTTCAAGCAGAAAAAGTAAAAGTGAAACTCTGTGTTACAGTTTGTTAACTCGATTTCTTTGTATTAATTTTTAGGAGATTGTTTTGCATACTCGCCAATGTATTACACTTTTTATTCGGATATGTGTTACTAAGTTTTAATAGTAATTTAGTTAAGTTATACTGCACTCTATACTTCACCTTTACCTAAACTCACATATCAAAACTTAAGAGATTTTATTCATGTGCAAACCAAGAAATGGAACTGATATGTTACTCAGACACAATTAAACTAGTCGGATGTGACAATCCCAAAATTTTCTTCTTTCTCATGCATGTTAATACCTCAAAAATTCGCTACAACAGCGCTAAAATAAAATGTTAATCTATGCTCATCGTGAGAATTTTAAAGGCATAAAATACCATGCATTATTTTCGGAAATAGAATTACTATGGAATAGAATTACTGGAAGTTGCATAAAAGCGCCATTTGTTGGAAGATTTACACCAATACATAAACTGCAATAATATTTATCAAACTACATTTGAGTCTGAAGTTTGATGAAAATTCGCGAATGAATTCTTAAGAAAAAGATATTGCAGAAATCGGGAAAAAATTCAGCTTAGTAGCGACACGTGATGAGCGATTGACACCAAAAAGCAAACACAACTACTTTATATCGCGGATTTTTTTAATCTGAAGTTTGGTGAAAATCCGTGCATTAGTTATTGGGATAGAGCTCTTAAATAAATCATAATCAATACAGCATAGCAGCATCACCTATCGAGCTATTTTCACCAAGAACTAAATAGCATCAATCTTTATCAGGCACTACCTGAATATACAATTTTATTATATTATGTGCATTGGTTCTTGAATTTGAGCTTTTGCATAAATCGTGAAAATGCATGTATGTAATGATGTAATGGATTACTTCTGTGTGGTCCTAGAAATCAAAAACTAATGTTCTTTGCTCCACAGATTGTACCGAATGTAGATAACAGTACATGCTTCATAGTTGCATATCAATTTTATTATGTTCGAAAGAGGGTAACACCATTAAAATGGACATAAAACTTTTTCTCCATTGACCATTATTTAATGTGGAATACTTTTGATTGTCTCTGTAATTGAACTATGTGTTCGATTTTCATAAAAAAAGAAATGACACAGCAAACTTTTGTAATAATTATATACTTTAAATTTCCAACTATTCGGCTGGGCGGCATAAAATTTGACAGCAAATAATATTTGTAAAAATGTGAAGTGCACAAAACATGAAATTGTTATGATGATGTAAAAGAAAAAAATTCATATATGTCATTAAGAAGGCAAATAAAAATACACAACACTAAAGCCATGATAACACTTTCGCTGATATCAAATATAAATCAGTTTACCTCAGGAGTCTAACAATGGTCATTTATCAGCTAGATTATTCTTTTCCACCATTAATATCCGACATCACGCAAAAAGAAAGAAAAATAAAACTCTGTAATATTTGACTGTTTTTCAAATCGATTTTACGAATTTTTTAAATTTTCTGTAGTTTCATTACAATTCAAAGAAACATATAAATCTACATTGCGCCTTAAAATAACGACCAAAGATAAATATGTTTTTCAAACCTTTCATTTAAAAGAACTTATCCCAGTGATGATGAATGGGATTATATTTGATCTTGTTTTCTTTGTCGAAGTAAGTATTATAAGGATAGATTGGGGTATTCTGAAAGAATTTTATATGGATTTTTTTTTTCAGGAAATTCAAAACGCCGTTTTAATGACAAGAAAATCTTAATCTATGTTACATAGATTAAAAGAATTATAGCAACACACGCATTGTTAAATTTAATAATTTTTCTTGCAAAATTTTTAAGATAAGTAATACAACATTTTCATAACATTTAGTGTTACCAGTGGGCTACTTTTTTAAAATTCAGATTACTTTATTCGCACCACTTTTTTGAAACGACAAAATTCCGTTTGTTTTTGCCTATATTAATATGTCATTAAATAAGGCGCATTTTACTGTTTCAAAAAAGTGGTACCAATTAAGAATCTGAATTTAAAATAATTAGCCCGTCTGGCATCACTGATGACATCCATTAAAATTCAAATATTAAAAATCAGAAACAGATATTATGTAACTACTAATGGTAATTCGTATTTCTTGTACTTATTAAATTATTTTTTAAATATGGCTTTAAGTCTCTATTAAATAGAAAAAAATAATAAACTGTGATTTTTTTTTCCTAAATGCATAAACTGTGACAAATAATAAAATTTGTAAAGGTGTAAAGTATATAAAAATGACACCATCGTGATAATGTTAAAAGAAAAAAAAAGATTTTCGTATGTCCCATTAAAAAGACAAATATAAATACACAACCAAAGATATTAAAAGACTTTCGCTCACATTTAATGTTAATCAATTTATCTCAGGAGTCTTACAATGATCATTTATCAAGTATATTATTCTTTTGACCAATAATTCCCGACATTTCACAAATAAAAGAAAAAACCCTGAATGTTTTTCAGACTGATCTTTCGAGAATTTTTTATTTTCTGTAGTTTCATTGCAACTCAATAAAACATATAAATCTACATTGTGCTTTAAAATAACGGTACAAAGATAAATGCGTTTTTCAAAGCTTTTTCTTTAACTTATTCCAGTGATGATGCTTTGAATTATATTTGAACTCGTTTTGTTTGCTGAAGTAAGTATTATATTTGATGGATTGAGGGATTCTGAAATTTTTTTATAAGAATTACTTTTTTTTGTTCAGAAACTTTAAAACTCCATTTTAACACTGTAAAAAAATTTGTAACTCCTACAGATGTAAAATTTTTAAAAACTGTATGGTTACTAACATTTTGTAACTGTACAGGAAAAAATGTAAAGCTACAAAGCTAACTTTTGTGAAGTTACAGAAATCTGTAACTTTACAAACGAGTCTATTAAAATTACAGTTATCTTACTATATATATATATATATATATATATATATATATATATATATATGTGTGTGTGTGTGTGTGTGTGTGTGCGTTGGTCTACCCTGTAAAATGAGTAACTTCGTCGGTTTAAACACCAACAGAGTGAGTAACCTCAGGCGCTTCGAGTAACTTTTGGAGGTTACTCGGAGTGTCTGAGACCTGAATTACGCGTTTTCAATAACCAGGATGCTAAATCTGCCGTTTTTTGAGGTTACTCGGAGAAGCGATTTATTGCTGTCATGAATACACACCGTGTGTAACATTTTATTTGCCACTGGTTTCAGCGCCATCTTATGGAGTGTATTTTGATAGCCTCGAACCCCAAAACTTTTACAGATGCAATGGCTTTCTACCAAGTAAGCTAAGGTTACTCGAAGATGCGGTATTTTGTCATATTCTACACAGCCACTTCAGTTACTCGATCATGCAATCTTCTACCATATATACACAACAATATAAGTTACTCGATCGTGCGAATTTTAGCCCGTATGTATACACAACATTATTGGTTACTCGATTGTGCAATATTCTACCCGTATGTATAAGGAAATATAAGTTACTCGCCGATGCGGTATTTTGTCAATTCCTACACACTGTCTCCGTTACTCGATAAAGCTATGTTCAGCCCACACAAGAATTTTAATTACTCGATAATACAATAATTGACCTAGTTATAAAAATACAAAGGTATTACCGTAAAAAGATGTCGGGAAGGTTGGATTATTTACAAGAATTTCGACAAGCATTTTATCAAATTGTTGGATTGTCTGTTACTTTTTACGATTAATAATTTTATCAAAATTTAAAAGCTGGAGTTAATGTGAAATATATATTGATATTTGTTGGTAGTGTAATTAAGAAAATAAAAATAATAGCGATAACATTAATATCTCTTCAGAAGACAGTGTATCTTTTCAATAATTTTGTTTAGTTTTGAAAATATAGATTAAACGGTGAACTGGCTACTTTTAATGTTCAGTTAACAGTGAATCAATAAAATAAACAAACAAACTACATTATTAATTAAAATTGTGAAAATGTTTTAAAAAATTGCATTTATAAATAATTCCCACTACATTTTTAAACACTAATATTTTGGCTTTTTTTTCCCTTTGAGCTTTTAAAATATGTATTACACGAGACTGCTCGTCGGTTTTTAGATTCATATAATATTACATTTCATATAACATTTTTTACTGAATTATAAAGTGAAAAACTATGAAAATAACGCATCTTTATATACTTAATAAAAAGCCCGAGGGCTTATCCCATGCGCAGATTTATTAGAAGTGTTTAAATCTCTATCTCAAACACAAAAATAAATAAATAAATAAATAAAAAATAAATAAAATTAGCATTTTCAAAAACAGTAAAGTGACGAAAGTATTACCATGGAAAAAAGTCAATAAAAGCTTTAATTTACATGTGTAATTGCACCGGGCGTATTTACAAAATATACAATATCTCGCGATATTGTATTGCATTCCGTATGAGTAAAAATTCGGTGTCAAAATATTTCCAATTAAAAGAAGCCTTCATTTAACATATTAAAAGAATCGCCTTTTAGATCAATTTTGAAATAAACTCAAATTACCATTTCATATCACTTTTACTGTGAAATGAAAGCATAAAAAATAATGCATGACATACTTGACTCTAAAAAATATCACTTTGATCATCTACACATAAATATCAATTAAAAATGTTTTCTTTCTTTGATTACTGAGTAGAGTTACTCGAAGACTCGCTATATATTTTTTAACTCTTTACACAGTTTTCTAAGTTACTCGATAATGCAATCAACAGCCTGAATGCACAGCAATATAGATTACTCAATGGTAATGTATTTCACCAGTTCCTACAACACAAATATATCAGTTACTCGATAATGCAATATTCTGCCTGTATGCACAACAATATAGTTACTCAATGATAATGTATTTCACCAGTTCCTACACACAATTATCTCAGTTACTCGATAATGCCATTTTCTGTCCATTCGTACACATTTATGTTACTCATTGGTATGGTATATTACCAATTTCTACACTCAACTATCTCAGTTACTCGATAATGCGTTCTTCTGTCCATCTGTAGACACTACAAGCTAAGTTACTGGATCGTACAATATTTTATCTAATAATAAAAACACAGAGCTATTATGGTAAAAACTGAAAGGGGGGGGGGGGTCGCTTACAAGAATTGAGTATTGCGTAAAATCGCAGCGTGGTCTGCAGCCACTAACTTGAATATTTTTTTAAATCAAAATTATAAGAATAAATGTGAATTAAAGGAACACTTGTAGATAAATTTTTAACTGATATCGTATTATGGATTGATATTTTTTATGGTACTTTAAGAACATAATTGTATTAATAATAACATTAATTTCTCTTAAATGTAAAATGAGAGCATTAATGATAGACCATATGATATTTTCATATAAAAAATGTCAGAAAGCACATGATATGAAATTATTAGATTTATTTATACAATGAGCTTAATAATTAAATAAGTACTTATGTACTTTTCTTTAAGTACTAAGTATAAAAGTTAAATGGGTTTTCTAAAGAAAAAGAAACACGATTTTTCAATAAATATTTGAAAAATATTACTGTTTTTTAATATTAAACAGAACTATTTTTCACTGGTTTCGATAATTTACTAATAATATCACTTTGTTTTATGTATGTCTCTCCATCTCTATCGTAAAATTTCAAACTTTCGCAATATGAGTTCGGAAATTTGGTTTGCTATCCCCAACATTTTTTTTTTTTTTTTTTTTTTTTATGCGACTTTTAACGGAATTATATAATTTTCATTATTTGAAGGGGAAAAAAAAGAAATTAATTAATTTCCGTAGTAAGAGAAACTCATAAAAATTATTTATAATTTTGGGAGTAACTGGATTTAGATGGTTCAGATTCTCCTGATCCATGTCGCAGCTACCCCATTCTTGAAAAAATTATGGGGTAAACGATAGATACTTGATGTACTGGTGCACAAAAAGTACGCCTACGGTAGGAGGAGATCATAAACTGCGCTTACAGCTTCGACCATATCTCTATGATCTGTGCTCGAGGGGTAGTAATATGTCATTACATTGAGGAATATTTTAATGATTTTTTACCCACAAACTCTTCTGTGTGTAAATAGAAGCATGGTAACTCTTAGCGATAATAGTCACAGTACTTATAAACATCTGGTCTGCATTCGTACTACATCTTACAAGATACTCAGTATATACATATAAAATAAATAAATAAATAAAATGAATCATAATTTCTCAAGTAGTGGATTACAATTTTTGCAGAGAATTTCCATTTTAAATGGAACCGGTGCCCCAAATATTGTTAACTCTTTCAAGATATTCCATAGATTAATTAACACACACCATTGTATTTTTTTTTTTTTTTTTTTTTTTTTTTTTTTTGTAACTCATTGATAAAAAGCGTTTTTCTGTTTTTATTGAAAAAAAATGCTGAAAATCCTTAAAATTCAAATTATCATAACTCGGTAAGTTTTATTTGTACAAAAGTGAAACTTTTATTGTTTTACTTATTAGGACACAGAAAAAGTTTTACTAGTGCTTAAATGTTATAAATAAATAAATAAAAAATAATAATTTCTATAACTTTATAAAAATAAAATTTTTTTATATGCGTTTACCATAAAATGAAACAACATTCGATTGAATTCTGAATTAGAACACCTTCTAATTTAATGTGTTTTCGAGCAAAATTGAATTGAGAAATGTGTTAGAAAAAAGCTTCTTTAAATTTGAGAGCAGCCTTAAGATTGACTTCACACCCAAACTGGTTTCTCTCCAGAATTCATATTTGTTTGTACTTGCATGGCTATTGCATGAGAATGACATATACTGATATTTAGAAAGTATGAAATCGAAGGATATTTCCAGTTTTCATTAAAAACAGTCTTTCACAAAATGCTGTTTAAAAGCATTTAGAATTTGAACTAAATTTCTATAAAGTGCTCTAAACTGAATTTTCAGATGTTATAATGCTATAAATTTTCATCAAACAACAAGCGCTTATAATTCAGCATGTAATTCAATCTAAAAAATGATTGAAAAGTTACTAAAATTTAAGCCAATTAAATATCATATCTGTAAATAACATGCTTTGGCGTTTTGTGTTTGTAAGTTTATAAATTTCGAGGAAAACTCTTACAATCTATATTATAAAGGCCAAACGTTTATGTGCGTAACGCATACATCATTTTATGAATGAAACACTTTGAAATTTGAAATGGAATTTCGGTTTTGCAGTTTTTGCTATTTCAAATTTTTAAGTTTCTAAACAAGACACACTTTCAATTTTATACCATATTATACCAGCGCTCCTGATAATCTTTGCTGAATGACCGCAAATCGAAATTTGTGTATAACGAAAAAATGCGCTTTTCTCAATCTATGTATTCTAGGGTAATCGCTATAGTTTTTCTGGAACACATTAATTAGAGTCTAGAACCTCAAATTTCTTCATTATTTTAGTTTCAGCTGATTTAGAAAAAGGGGGGGGGCATATTTCCGCACTTAATTTTCGTCTATATCTCTGAAAATATAGTACCTAAAATTAAAAGAAATGTATTTTTAATGTTTTTTTAATATTTAATTCACCCTTACGAAAGTTTTTTTTTTTTTTTTTTTTTTTTTTTTTTTTTTTTTTTTTACATTTGACAATCTTTTTTCTATATTATGTTTCTTGAATTGTTTTTAACGGGAAAAAATAAGGTTGCGGTGTGAAATGACACTGATTTCATTTGAAAAAAAAACCAAGCATAATAATCATGTTTATGGTCGATGCAGTCGTTCAAGTTACATATTTTATTTTTAACATTGAATCCAGAATTTCCACCACCACATTTCCGAAGAAAAAGCGCTCTCATAGAAAACACAAATTGCATCAGTTCACGTTTTTACAATCCATTTTCTATTTTTTTTTTTTCTTTTTTTGTCTATCTGTTCATTCGGTTTACTTCTAACCTTTTTATTTATTTATTTTTTTTTTCATATTTATTACATGTGATTTTCCCATGTCCAAATGCGCTTTTTGTGAAGTGATCCTGTAACCAATTTCACTCTAGAAGACGGTCACGTTTGCTTTTATTTTCATATTGCAAAATGAAACTGGAACTATTTCTGAACCATTTAAATTAATTTATTAAGCATGAAACTATTTAAATTAATGTTTTTCCTTTTCTTCAAGCAGAGCACCCACAGATGTCTAAATAACTGCTGACCAGTGGACGATATTCACATCACTGCTGTGTTTAAATTAACAAAATAATAACAATAATAATAACAATAACATTAATAATAATAATAACGCTCAAAAGTTTTATCTAGTCCTTAACAAAAAATGTGTGTCTGTCATGTTCACTATATTCAGGTTATTTTTGTTATATAGCGTTTATATTTCACTATTTTTAATTTAAAAAATTATTAAATTAATGAATTCGCATTAATGGAAAATAAAGCTAACCACTGATAATTTTAATAATAATACAATTTAATAAATAGATTATATAATAATACAATTTTGCGAAAATTAAGATAATTTTATTAAATAATAATAAGGCTATTCATTTTTATTATCTTTTAACTTAAACTCATTTCAATGGTTATTAGCTTCCGATTTGCGTTTCTTTCAGGCAAAAAGTAAAAGTGTCGTCTCATTCAATAGCTCCCAAATTAGAATATTTGTCATTAGATTGCATTTGATGCGTTTAAATTCAAAAATAAATTTTAAAATGAGTCATTATATAAGCGTAATTGATTTGAGATTTTTTTCTTCAACTACTATTTTTGTTAAATTTATTTTAGCTATAAGGATTGGTCCTATAAAAAACTTGTCATTGCAAAAGCTGTAGATATTATTAAGATGTAAAATAAATATAATCTGATTTAATAGCTTAATAAAAAGAATATTGCCCAGTAAAACTGATGGCATTGAGCTCACAGGCTAAGCATACTAATTGTATATTATAGCCTTATATTTTCAAGGGTTAATTCCATTAAAAAAAAAAAAATTACTGGGGGGACAGCTCCCTCCACTTCCTCTTTTTATACTTAATCATTGAACCCCTTAAACTAATCACAGATATGATTTATCATATAAGAATTTGGAAAAAAAATGATAATTCTGCATGAAAAACCCATTTATATCAATTTAGAGGAGGGGCATGAACCCCCCGTTCCCCCCCTTTTATACTTATCCAATGAACACCTAATACTAATCACGGGAGTACATCATCAGAATTATCCTCCATCTGAATTTTGAACGAAAACTGATCATTCTGCATAAAAAAAACATTCTTATAAGCTAAGGGGAGGGGCATTAGCCCCCGTTCCCCCTGTTATATATATCGAATGAACTCCAAAAACTAATCAGGAAAGCGCCTTTTCAGAATATGCATACATAAAAATTTCAAGTGAATCGGATATTTTTATCATGAGTTATCGCGTTACGCACGTACATATATACAGAACGGGCGGGCACATAAGCTCTGAGGCTGTACTAGCCTGTGAGCTGTGACGAAGTAATGGATATTTTTTCACACCCCACTATTTTCTTTCGTTTTTACTTTTATTTTTATATTTATTTATTTATTGTATTTTTTTTTTTTTTTCGTATCAGTAAGTGTTGGCATAAAAAATATAGCAGTACAAAAGTTTTAGATAATATTACGTAAATTTATAAAGAAAATTATTTGGATTGGATATCTTGAGAATTGACTTGAAGTTATGAATTTTTTTCTTCCAAAAACACAATTTTTTTCGCTCATTTTTAAATTCATCATATGTCTGTCATGCATAAACTTCTTCGCTAATATAAACTTTATATCTGAGCAGAATTATAGAAGTTATCGAACCCATAAAAGAGTGATATATATGTGTGCGTATATATATATATATATATTGGTTGAGCAAATTCAAACTGTATTCATTTTTTTAATTTTTATTTTTCTTTTAAATTCAAATGTTTTATTATATAGCCCTTATTGGTGATTGGAACTAATTTTTTTTTTTTTTTTTTTTTTTTCATAGAATCTCTTTTTCCTTGTTCTTAATAATCCCCATATAAATTTTAAAGCCGTTCCGGTTATTAGAATTAGTTACAGAGAGCTCTAAATAACGTCAGTTAAAAAAAAAACACCCTGTCTGTATGTATATATATATATATATATATAAACTTTTTTATTAATGATAGTTTTAGGGTCTGAGGGTAATTACTGGTGTAGACCTGCAAAAGGTTCAGAAATTCCAGCATGAGAGCGATCGCAAAAGGCATTATTTCATTCAAAATCTACCTAAAAAGAGGAGAAAGAAGTCTTCAAAGTAAAGCCGTTCATAAATAAAATTTTTATACAATTATTTTTCACTAACTAGTAAAAAAAGGGGGGGGGGTTCTGAAATGTGTTTTTGTTTAGATAAAATTTAAATAACACAATATTCAACATTATATCCGAGTTACTTTGGTTTTATTTGTAAAAATATTTACATATATATATATATATATATATATTGTAATGCTGAAATGACATCATGTCTGTTTTATTGTTCTAAATTGGATAAATAAAAATTGTCATAAATACTAACAAGTTGGAAATTGCACGTGAAGCGTAGCAAATGAGGTGCGTTCGTACGATAACGAAGTTTTAAAAATATTCAGATCTTGATGATATAGTACTTAGATATAGTACAGTGGTCGAAATCTTTATGTTCCTGTAAATATGCAGGAAGTAAATTTATTATACTTCATTAACGTATATCTTATTCAAAAAATTCGAAGTAGTTTAATATAATTAAAACACGCCCCAAACAATGTTTTCCCGTATAACATGATTTAGTGTAATACATTTGTGTGGCCCTGTAATTTAATAATGAATATTCTTTGCATCACAGATTGTACAGAATGTATATTTTAGTACATACTTCAAAGATTCATGCTAATTCTATTATGTTCAAATGAGTTTAACACCATTAAAATGCATTTGAAAATTTTTTTCGCATTGATCGTAACGTAACGGAATGCTTTTGATTGTCCCTGTAATTGATCTATGCATTCGATTTTCATAACATTTGAAATCACTCGACAAAATTGTGTAATAAATATATGATTTAAATTTCAAACGATTAAAATGCATTTGAAACTTTTTTCTCCATTGACCGTAATGTAGCGGAATACTTTTGATTGTCCCTGTAATTGATCTATGCATTCGATTTTCATAACATTTGAAATGACTCGACAAAATTATCTAATAAATATACGATTTAAATTTCAAACGATTAAAATGCATTTGAAACTTTTTTCCCATTGACTGTAATGTAACGGAATACTTTTGATTGTCCCTGTAATTGATCTATGCATTCGATTTTCATAACATTTGAAATGACTCGACAAAATTATGTAATAAATATATGATTTAAATTTCAAACGATTAAAATGCATTTGAAACTTTTTTCCCCATTGTCTGTAATGTAACGGAATCCTTTTGATTGTCCCTGTAATTGATCTATCCATCCGATTTTCATAAAAATTGAAATGACTCGACAAAATTATGTAATAATTATGTATTTTAAATTTCAAACGATTCGGTTGGGTAGTTTTTGAGTTGTTATATGCGGACAGACGGACGGACAGACGGACAGACAGACGGACAGACGGACAGACAGACGGACGGACTGAGCGACAACAATAGGTGCTACGTATTTACATAATTACGAACGCACCTAAAAACGGAAAAAAGTATTCCTTTTGTGTACTTCTAAACACAATTAATATAAAGTATTAATAATTAATACCTAAAACTGACATAAAATTGTTCCTTTCTATTGTAATTAATAAAAAACATTAGTTATGCCTGTTTATTAATTATTCTTTGTTCATACATTAAACAATGAAAATCAAACTAGATTTTTTATTATATACTGCCTTACTAATTATGAATACCTTTGAGTTCCGTTATGTTTAAACACTTTATGCTAATGTGTATATTACTTGATAAGCCCAGGGTTCTCCCAAGTGGATCCACTTGAAAAAACCCAATAAAAACCCATTTTTGGTTTTTTTCAAATTTTTAGGTTTTTCACAACTGTGTCATTATTTAATCTAAGGTATGAGAATGCAAAGATAAATGCCAATTTAAATATATTTCAAAAGAATCAGATTTAAAGGAATTGCAAAGCATTTATAAAAAAAAACAGAGATGAGGTTGTAAAGAAGAAAAATTTTCATTACTGTACTTTAAAATGCATCCTAGTGCTTTAAATCTTAATGTATACTTAAAGATCGCCTTTGAAAGTTGAATCCCATTCTATTTGCTTGCATTGTTATAGCTTTTAAGATTAATCGTCCCATTTGTTATCCTGCTTCAATGTATGTTCAATAAAAGTGTTATGCAGTAATTTTCAACCAATAACAAATTATAACAAAAAAAGAATGTAAAAGATAAGTTTCCCTGTGGATTTTGTCAAATTTTTCCGTTTTTTACATTCAGTACAAACTATTTCTGCTTCAATTAAACAATATTTTTCTAAATATGATCTGGTTTGGAGCAAATTACGTAATCATTTAGGGGTTTATTAAGCTACAAAGCTAGTAAAAGTGTATTTTCATTTGTGATCAAAATTTACAAATGCCACTGACTTCTATGACAATCTAATTTTACATTTAATAGTCTTGTAGCATATTATTCAAAAATTTTCAAAAATATTATTATAAATTTCCTAATTTAAAAAAAAAATAAGAAAAAAAAATAAAAAAAACTGTGTTTGATTTTTGAATTGAAGTGTATAAAATTAGCATGTTTAACTTAAGGCAGAATTTTTGCGATTTTTCCCATCCCAAAAAACTCAAGTGGCCTTTTTTCTGAAAAAATCCAAATGGGTTTTTTCAAAATTTTAACTTTAAATTATGTAAGTCTGTATATTTCTTAACATCAGTACACCATTTAAAGCTTAGCCCCCTCCCCTTCCATGGAAAAAAAGTTAGGTCTCCCAAAGAAAATATTTTAAACAAATAATTCTAACTTAATTTTCACCCCCACGGAGGGCAACCCACCCCATAGGGCCTATATCCCATGGCGTAGATAATCGGCCGACAAAAATACACTACACTACACTAACTTAATTTTCTTTAAATATCTTTCTATTAAAAAAAGGTGATTTTTTTTTTTTTTTTTTTCTTCTTCTTCTTCTACGTGGTTGAAATAGGAATCTCCAAATTTTGGTACGAGATTTCACCATGTTATGGTGGCAAACACGAAAATTTGTTTCAAACTAGAGAAAAAATTTTTAGCAATGTACTTAAAAAAAAAAAAAAAATTGCAATCTACATCGAAAAAGTAAAAAATAATCACATTGAATATTGACTTCAGGTGTCCTATGCAAAAGAAATTCTTTGAAAATATTTAATTTAAACGAGAAATCTGAAAACAACCTGCCCATTGGTTTAATGTTATATATCTGGTGTTTTCAATTGAGTGAAGGGTCCTTTTTTAACTCTGTTAACAAGTAATTTTTACCATACACGTTTCTTTTAGTGTTGAAGTAGAAAAGAAAATAATATTTCTGAATTAAAGAGAAAATATTGAATTAAATAAGATGATAAACTATAGTAAAAATATCGAATCATTTTCGACATAATATACTTATATTATTACTTAGAAAGTTCAAGAGCCTAGTAAAATTGCATATTTGCATCACTCCAGATATTTTTTTAATGCCAATGTTGCCATTTCAAAGTCTGTTCGCTGATTAACTTTCGGCAACAATGTAGACAAAGATTGTAAACTCTTTACTTGGAAAAAGTTGTTGCGTTATTTCTTTGCTACAAGCATTTCTATATTTCAGCAATTATAGTTTCACTTTTTTCCTACTCTCAGCAAATTTTCACCATTCTTACGGAGGTCCTTTGCATGCTTATTGTTACTGCTTTCCATAAAAATTTCCATTTTACCAGTATCTGTTCTCCTAATTTACTCTCATGTACTTAATTCATGCGAAAACACGCACTTGAAACAGCTAATCCTCATGAAGATTTTTTTAAATATATTGTTTGCGTTTCAATATTATTATTATTATTATTATTATTATTATTATTATTATTATTATTATTATTATTATTATTATTATTATTATTATTCATTTTTGGCATTTATGGCTGGGGTTCTGCAATAGATAAGCAATTTTTTATTTTTCCTATTTTGCTTATGATTTTTTTTTTCTCTTTTGATACTAACACTTTCGGAGCCGGTTTTGAAAATTACGGTATACTGACAGAAAAAATTCTGAAAAAAAGTCGAATATTTAAAAAAAGACAGCTTCTTTGGAGATTAATCTTGGCTGGCCATCAAATACAAATAAATAAATAAATAAATCATTTAAAAATACGGAATTGCAAACGAGATATTAAGAAGAATTTTTTTTCTAAGGATTTTCATAAATGAATGTGCGTGAAGGGCTCTTAAGGGAACTGTCTAATTCTTCCGTGACTTTTATTACCTTTTAATGACAAAAGAAAAGAGATATCACCTGCGTATTTTTATATTATTTTTACTTATTTTCAATTACATGTTTAATTTTTTCTGCATAAAAAATGAATAACATGTCTTGAACGACAGTGAGTACCTGTAGTTGTTTGTCGTAAAATTCCAGTCTGGAGGCGATTATTCTCCTCGTTCACCAAATTATGAAAGGGCATAAAATTATTTATCGCTTAAAGTAAATTTAGTTTAAAAAGTGATTTTTGACAAAATGTCCATCATTTCAACAAATCATCATATACTTTTGCTTCATTTTTAGGGTTTCGTTCATCTGACGAAACCCTATTCGTCTCTGTCCGTTGTCTGTCTGTCTGTCCGTCACACAGTCGGTACACGAAAACTACATATGCTAGAGAGTTCAAATTTTGTGTACTTATAGCTGAATACTTGTTGTCACACAGCAAATCATAGAATTTTGAAAAAGATTATTATTTTAATTAAAATATTAATTTTAATATCATCAGTTTGTGTTTTTTGTTGTTTTCTAATTACTCCATTGCTTTTACTTTTAAAAGAAATGGAATACTATTGTTGCCACAATAACAAAATTGGTGCTAAATACTACAAAAAAATCAATTTCTCAAATATAAATTGAGTTACAGCTTTCAAACCAATTGCATTTAAAAGTAAATTTTTTCTCTATACGATCGTATAAAAATTGAAAATGTACGATATTTACAAGTATTAACTCTTTGATGTTTGAATCCCATAATAGCCGAAACCTCCCAATGCCCCGAGTCCCGTAATAGCTCGCCCCGTCTAGCTGGAAAGATTTCCGTTCACCCGTAAGTTGGGGTTCGGAGACAGGAGGTGTGGTTCTTTGATGGATGGGGTTGACATTTCCGGACAACACAATAAGAAGGCAAATTTTTGGAATTTTACAACTAAATTCTCTTTGCTATCTCTGTGTATTTCAAAAATTGTTTCTTTTTCATTTGGTTTTTATTAATGGAAAATACAGGATACATTAAGTCATTATACAGAAAGTTCATGAGAATGCAAACTAAGCAAGGAATATTCAATTGAAAATACTGATTAGTTATTTAATTAATTAGAAAGAGGAAAATAATAACATAATGTGAAATAATTAGTTTTTGTATATTTCTGCATTGATATGTATTTTTATTTTTATTTTTATTTTCAAAATATTCATGTTTATAAAGTTTAATTCATTTTCCATTCATTTAATCATTTTATGGAAAAAATTATTTTCTTCCGTTTATTTTCCAACTTCACTTTATTATCGCATATCAATACATATTCACATACATTATTATAATAATTAGAAAATGATTATATCAGTTTAATAAGTTTAAAATTCTTAAATAAATCAGAGTTGTTATTAAATTACCAGTTTTAAAGTTTTGAATATACTTGTAATGTAAAGTACGTTGGTAAAACACAAATTAAATCTAATGAAAAATTAAACACAATTTTTATAATATATGAAGAGTACACAAATAAATTTGGAACGTAAAAAAAAGGGGGGAGGCACACAGTATGTACATCTACTGAAAATTATTGAACTCTTTATTATTCATTTTTACTTTTTCAATGACAAAAAAAAAGTCAATCCGAATTTGTTTTTAAATTTATTAGTGAAATAGTAAAAATGAAGTATAAAGAAAGTCAGATATGCTGTATATTTATCTAAATGTGCTTTCTAAAATAGGCGAAATATAAATGATGTCTTTTCATTTTCGTTTCTAAATGAATCACGGAAAAAATCGCCCCGGAAAAAATCACCCCGGTAAAAATCTCCCAGGTAAAAATCTCCCCCGGAAAAAATCTCCCCACAAAGAAAGGTAACCGAAAAATAAGGCTTTTTTTTAATTAAGATTGAAAAAGCCCACACATATGAATAACAAAGATTTGATGACTTTGATTATGGCAATTATAATTTCAAGTAAATCATGTGCTAATCACGTGTATTTGTACTGGAAACAATTACGGCAGTAAAACCTCCATATGAAAAAGGTCCTAGTTCCATGACTATCGCAAGGGCAAACGCTAACTTTTGAAGATAGATTGCCCTCTGAAAATCTAATTTTAAATACATTCTGAATTAAATTATTGCTGCAAATTATTTTAAAATAGTTTCTGAATCATAGGGGACTTATAGCTATCAGGAATCTAGGAAAAAAAGTGACCGGAAAAAAGTGACCTAAACTACTAAAGCGGAAAAAAGTGACACGGAAAAAAAGTGACGCGGAAAAAAAGTGACAAGGAAAAAAAGTTACCGGGAAAAAAGTGACAAAGAATTGATTTTGGGGATTTATTATTGATTTTGGGGATTCATTGCTTAATTATGAAAGGGGGATCGGGGAGGGGGGCTCATAGTTTAGGTAAATGGGTTTTTCATGCTGAATTAACTGTTTTGGTTCAATTTTTGGGTATACGTTCATCCTGAAAAGACGCTTGCCTGATTAGCTTTGGGAAGGTACAATTACCCCCCCCCTCCCCCATCCGTCCTCAATTTGATGAATGGGTTTTATGCAGAATTGTCCAACGTGTGTCAAATTTGCATATAGGTTCTTTTCGATAAGGCTTATATATAGCATATAATGCCTGAAGAGATTTAGGAATTCTAATGGTTAAGTATAGAGAGGGAACGGGGGATAACCTTTCTAAAATTAAATTAATAACTTTTTACGCATAATTATCCGATTTGCTTAGAATTTTGGACATAGGTTCATTATGATAAGACGTATCTCTGATTAGTTATGGGGTTCTTCTGCTTATTATAAAGGGGGGGGACGAGCAATTATCTCCCCCTCAAACTAGATAAATAAGTTTTTATGCAGAATTATCCCATGTATTTCATATTTAAATATAAATTCTTTCTGGTAAGGTGAATTCCGGAATAGTTTTAAGGATTTAATGGCTAAGTATAAAGGGGAGATGGAGGAAACCCCTCTTAAATTAAATAAATGGCTTTTTATGCAGAATTATCAGATTTGCTTCAAACTTTGGATTATAGAACCATTATGATAAGGCGTATCCCTGATTACATATGGGGTTATTTTGCCAATTAAAAATTGGGGCGGGTGATTATCCCCCCCCCCTTAAATTAGATAAATTGTTTTTTATGCTCACTTATCCGATATATTTCATATTTTGGATATATGTTCTTTCTCATAAAGTGAATCCCGGAATAATTTTAAAGGTTTAATGGCTAAGTAAACACTGGGGGAACGGATGATACCCCCCCCCTTAAATTAATAAATGGCTTTTTACGCAGAATTATCTGATTTGATTCAAATTTTGATTGGGCGTTCATCATGAAAAGGCGAAGTCCTGATTAATTGTGGGTTATCCCCCGTTCATCGCTCTATACTTAGCCATTAAACCCTTAAAACTATTCAGGGATTCACTTTATCAGGAAGAACCTATATCCAAAATTTGAAATCCGTTGAATAGTTGTGAAAGAGAAAAAAATTATTTAAAGAGTGGAGGATTAATCGTCCCCTTCCCCTATTTAAATATCAAAAGAACTCCATAATTAATCAGAGATTCGCCTTCTTATAATGAATATACATCCAAAATTTGAAGCTAATCGGATGATTCTGCGTAAAAAGCCATTTATTTAATTTAAGGGGGTTTATCCCCCGTTCCCCTTCTATACATAGCCATTAAACCCATAAAACTACCCAGGAATTCATTTTATGAGAAAGATCCTATATCCAAAATTTGAAATACATCGGATAAGTGTGCATAATTTTTTTAAATCTAATTTAAGGTGGGTATAGTAATCACCCGCCCTCCTTTTTAATTACCAATAGAACCCCATAACTAATCAGAAATACGTCTTATCATAATGAACCCATGTCCAAAATTCGAAGCAAATCGGATAATTCTGCATAAAAAGCCATTTATTTAATTTAAGAGGGGTTTCCTCCATCTCCCTTTATACTTAGCTGTTAAATCCTTAAAACTATTCCGGAATTCACCTTACCAGAAAGAACCTATATTTAAAATTGAAATACATGGGATAATTCTGCATAAAAACTTATTTATCTAGTTTGAGGGGGAGATAATTGCTCGGTCCCCCCCCCCTTTATAATAAGCAGAAAAACCCATAACAAATCTAAGATACGTCTTATCATAAAGAACTTATGTCCAAAATTTTAAGCAAATCGGATAATTATGAGTAAAAAGCCATTAATTTAATTTAAGAAAGGTTATCCCCCGTTCCCCCTCTATACTTAACCCTTAAACTCCTAGAATCTCTTCAGGCATTTTATACTATACATAAGCCTTATCGAAAAGATCCTATATGCAAATTTGACACACGTTGAATAATTCTGCGTAAAAACCCATTCATATAATTGAGGACGGATGGGGGGGGGGGTAATCGTCCCTTCCCAATACTAATCAGGCAAGCATCTTTTCAGGATGAACGTATATCCAACAAGTTGGAAAATGCACGTGAAGCGTAGCAAATTAGGTGCGTTCGTACGATAACAAATTTTTAAAAATATTACTTTCATATATCAATCTCATAAAATTGCAAATAGTGAATTACAATTAAAACGCTCATCAAACAATGTTCTCCCTATACCATTATGTAATGGAATACTTTTGTGTGGCCTTGTAAATCAATAACAAATGTTCTTTGCACCACAAATTATGTAAGGTGTATATTATAGTATGTACTTTATAGTTGTATATAAATGTTATTAAGTTCCCATGAGTGTAACACGATTAAGATGCTTGAACATTTTTCCCACTTGAAACATTTTTTTCCCATTGACCGTAAAGTAACGGAATACTTTTGATTGTCCCTGTAATTGATCTATGCATCCGATTTTCATAAAATTTGAAATAACTCGACAAAATTATGTAATAGTTATGTATTTTAAATTTCAAACGTATAGAATATATTTGAAACTTTTTCCCCATTGACCATAATGTAATTGAATACTTTTGATTGCCCCTGTAATTAATCTATGCACACGATTATCAAAAAATTTGAAATAACTCGACAGAATTGTGTAATAATTGCGTATTTTAAATTTCAAACGATTAAAATGCATTTGAAACTTTTTTCCCCATTGACCGTAATGTAATGGAATACTTTTGATTGCCCCTGTAATTGATCAATGAATCCGATTTTCATAAAATTTGAAATGACTCGACAAAATTATGTAATAGTTATGTATTTTAAATTTCAAACGTATAGAATATATTTGAAACTTTTTCCCCATTGACCATAATGTAATTGAATACTTTTGATTGCCCCTGTAATTGATCTATGCACACGATTATCAAAAAATTTGAAATAACTCGACAGAATTATGTAATAATTGCGTATTTTAAATTTCAAACGATTAAAATGCATTTGAAACTTTTTTCCCCATTGACCATAATGTAATGGAATACTTTTGATCATCCCTGTAATTGATCTATGCATCCGATTTTCATAAAATTTGAAATGACGCGACAAAATTATGTAATAATTATGTATTTTAAATTTCAAATGATTCGATTGGTTAGTTTTTCCGTTGTTATATGCGGACAGACGGACGGACGGACAGACGGACGGACTGAACGACCACTATAGGTGCTACGTATTACATAATTACGAACGCACCTAAAAATTGAACCAAAACAGTTAATTCAGCATGAAAAACCCATTTACCTAAACTATGAGCCCCTCCCCCGATCCTCCTTTCATACTTAACCAATGAATCCCCAAAATCAATAATAAATCCCCAAAATCAATTCCTTGTCACTTTTTTCCGGTAACTTTTTCCTTGTCACTTTTTTCCGCTTTTGTAGTTTAGGTCACATTTTTTCCGATAACTTTTTTCCCGGTCACTTTTTTTCCGTTTACCATTTTATCGAAGAAACGTCACAGCCTTTACGAATTCGATTTTTTCCCCCAGATGAACGCATTTATTATTGTTTTATTTTGCGCGCATAAAATTTGTGTAAATTAAAAATTAAAAAAATAATTAAAAATTTAAATTTAATTATTATTAATTCAAAAAATATATATGAAGACAGAAGCAACTTTACTTATATATGTAAGCTGTTGATGAAGAGAGGTGAAAAAATCAATAAATTACATTTTCTTTTAAATTAGCCCTCCCCCCCCCCTCCTTTCACACACAGAAAATCCGACTTTCCCAAACATCTCTAGATTTTATCACATATTTTTTTGCTACCTCCCCTAAAATCAACCCCTCCCTCACCTCAAAAGATAGATAACGAAAAAGATTGAGATATAAGAGATTTTGATCACGTGACAAACACGTTTTTACCCCTGTTTGTGTGATTATTCATCTTACGCAAGGAAATTTAATTCAAAACGCCCCTTTTGATATTATTTTGTAAAAAATCTATCGGGTTTAAAAAAAAAAAAAAAAAAAAAAAAAAAAAAAAAAAAAAAAAACACGAGTTAGTAATTAGATTTAGTTTCTGAACATCAATACCTGCTAGTTTCATGAATTTCCGAACAAAAACAAATTAAAACATATGTCATAGATTTGTCCTTTTGTATCTAAATCAGTCTTAACATTCATATTTCTGTTTCCCCCCTATCTTCTTATTTTGTGCGACCCGATTAAAAAAAAAAAAGTTTCACTGTTTAAGAGTTTTTTCCTTGTTCATTTCTATTACATATTACACAAATAAAAATCGAATTTAAAAATGATACGAAATGAAATGTAGGTTTGTATCCTAATAAGTAATGAGTTATCAAAGACTGAATAACAATATTCAATATCTGAAGTGAAGACTCAAATGAGGTCATCCAAACTGTCTTTGTAGCTACAATTTGCATTAATAATAATAATAATAATTTAAAAAAAAAAATCCAAAATTTGAGTTTGGGTAGCTGGGGCAGCTTCCTCGTTTGCCCTTGCGATAATCATGGAAGTAGGACCTTATTTCATATGGAGGTTTTACTATTAATTCAATATGCATAAATTCTAACAATATGCATATAATGCCATAATTGTTTCCAGTGAATCTAGGAAAAAAAGTGACCGGAAAAAAAGTTATCGGAAAAAAAGTGACCTAAATTACAAAAGCGGAAAAAAAGTGACACGGAAAAAAAGTGACAAGGAAAAAAAGTGACACGGAAAAAAAGGGACACGGAAAAAAAGTGACAAGGATTGATTTTGGGGAATTATTATTGATTTTGGGGATTCATTGGTTAAGTATGAAAGGGGGATTGGGGGGGGGGGGGGCTCATAATTTAGGTAAATGGGTTTTTCATGCTGAATTAACTGTTTTGTTTCAATTTTTGGATATACGTTCATACTGAAAAGACGCTTGCCTGATTAGTTTTGGGAAGGGACGATTACCCCCCCCCCCATCCGTCCTCACTTAGATGAATGGGTTTTTATGCAGAATTATCCAACGTGTGTCAAATTTGAATATACAGGGCCTGACTAAGGCAGGGGCATGCGGGGCAATTGCCCCGGGCCCCCGGTTTGAGGGGGGCTCCCAAGGAGAGAAAAGTTTATTGTTAAAAAAGGGCCAAATGATATAAAATAGCAAAATATTACCAAAATTCTTTTTTTTTCAATTTTAAGGGGTCTTTTTTCTCCTACCCCCTTTGCTTCCCTGCCCCACGTTCCCTTAAAGTAATAGTTACATCATAAGGAAATTAATAGTTAAAATTATTTATCATCTGCTATTATGTATAAAGATGTGAAATATAAATACTGAAATCAGTACTTGGTACAAAATTTATGCATACATAAAATAGGTTTGAATTTTAATTTTAGTCACTTGAGTATAATTCACAAACATTTTTAAGATAGAAGGGGGCCACTCTAATAATGTTTGCCCCAGTGCCCCCCACTGTCTCAGTCGGGCCCTGTGAATATAGGTTCTTTTCGATAAGGCTTATGTATAGTATATAATGCATGAAGAGTTTTAATGGTTATATATAGAGGGAGAACGGGGGATAACCTTTCTTAAATTAAATTAATAACTTTTTACGCATAATTATCCGATTTGCTTAGAATTTTGGACATAGATTCATTATGGTAAGACGTATCTCTGATTAGTTATGGGGTTCTTCTGCTTATTATAAAGGGTGGGGGGCGAGCAATTATCTCCCCCTTAAACTAGATAAATAGGTTTTTATGCAGAATTACCCCATGTATTTCAAATTTTAAATATAGGTTCTTATTGATAAGGTGGATCCCTGAATAGTTTTAAAGATTTGATATCTAAGTATTGAAGGGGAATATAATGTAACTTACCTTAAATTAAATTACTTTTTACGCAGAATTATAGGATTTGCTACAAATTTTGGATTATAGATTCATTATGATAAGGCGTATCCCTGATTACATATGGGGTTATTTTTCTAATTAAAAATTAAGGCGGGTGATTTTCCGATCCCCTTAAATTATATAAATTGTTTTTTATGTTCACTTATCCGATATATTTCATATTTTGGATATATGTTTTTTCTCATAAAGTTACACAGCCAACATTTACTGTATTTAATTTAATGTTGAACCGGATCACCTATATCCGAGTTGTAATTGTATATAATGGTAAATAGCGTATTTAGTGTGTACATATATTCTAAATAAACTGTTAATTCAGTTAATTGACAGCGTCAGTGTTCATTTACACAATCCTCACAGTGGGTGACCGATATCACCTAGTAATATCGGTGGTGGCAACTATAACTACCACGGACTTTCTTCAAAGTTGTGCGGTTTGAGAGGAACGTCCGACATATACACTGGGGGAACGGAGGATAACCCCCCCCCCCCTTAAATTAATAAATGGCTTTTTACGCAGAATTATCTTATTTGATTCAAACTTTGAATGTGCGTTCATTATGATAAGGCGAACTCCTGATTATTTGTGGGTTATCCCCCGTTCATCCCTCTATACTTAGCCATTAAACCCTTTATTCAGGGATTCACTTTATCAGGTAAAACCTATATCCAAAATTTGAAATACGTTGGATAATTGTGAAAAAAAAAAAACTTATTTAAAGAGTGGGGGATTAATCGCCCGCTTTCCCTTATTTAATTAGCAAAAGAACCCCATAATTAATCAGAGATACGCCTTTTTATAATGAATATACATCGAAAATTTGAAGCAAATCGGATAATTCTGGGCAAAAAGCCATTTATTTAATTTAAGGGTGTATTTCGATTCAAACTGCCTATTTTCCGATTTATTTTTAACTTCATTTTTACTCTCATATGCATCAAACTGGCAAATTGTCTTATTTAGAAAGTACACAAGGTGCCGTAATTGTCAATTCTTTGATAAATGCAGAAAATATTGCGAAAAAAGCAATCAAAAACGGCATTTTGAACAGATTTTCCCCTGGCGGGAGATCTGTGAACGAAAAAAAAGGATCATACTGAGAAGATAATTGTTTATAAATCAAATTCTAATGAATTGAGCATAAAAATACAGCACATGGCACCTTGTAAATCTCTTCAAAAATATCCTCAGCAAGTTTCATGTTTCTACTTTTGAAAATGTGTCTGAAATTGTATCGGAAAATTTCGAGCTGTTGAAGGTGGAAAAGCGTTTTTTTGAATACACCCTTAAGGGGGTTTATCCGGTTCTCCCTCTATACATAGCCATTAAACCCTTAAAACTATTCAGGAATTTACTTTATGAGAAAGATCTTACATCCAAAATTTGAAATAAATCGGATAAGTGTGCATAATTTTTTTAATCTAATTTAAGGCCGGGGGTAGTAATCACCCGCCCCCTTTTTAATTAACAAAAGAACCCCATAAATAATCAGAAATACGTCTTATCATTATTAACCCATGTCCAAAATTCGAAGCAAATCGGATAATTATCCGTAAAAAGCCATTAATTTAAGAAAGGTTATCCCCCGTTCCCCTTCTATACTTAACCATTAAACTCCTAAAACTCTTCAGGCACTTTATACTATATATATAAGCCTTATCGAAAAGGACCTATATGCAAATTTGACATAAGTTGGATAATTCTGCATAAAAACCCATTCATCTAATTGAGGACGGATGGGGGGGGGGGTAATCGTCCCTTCCCAAAACTAATCAGGCAAGCGTCTTTTCAGTATGAACGTATATCCAAAAATTGAACCAAAATAGTTAATTCAGCATGAAAAACCCATTTACCTAAATTATGAGCCCCCCCCGATCCCCCTTTCATACTTAACCAATGAATCCCCAAAATCAATAATAAATCCCCAAAACCAATCCTTGTCACTTTTTTTCCGTGTCACTTTTTTTCCGTGTCACTTTTTTTCCTTGTCACTTTTTTCCGTGTCACTTTTTTTCCGCTTTTGTAGTTTAGGTCACTTTTTTCCGATAACTTTTTTTCCGGTCACTTTTTTTCCGTTTACCGTTTCCAGTACAAATACACGGGATTAGCACGTGATTGACTTGAAATTATAATTGCCATAATCAAAGTCATCAAATCTTTGTTATTCATATGTGTGGGCTTTTTCAATCTTAATTTAAAAAAGCCTTATTTTTCGGTTACCTTTCTTTGTGAGGAGATTTTTACCGGGGAGATTTTTTCCGGGGGAGATTTTTAGCGGGGAGATTTTTACCGGGGTGATTTTTTCCGGGGAGATTTTTTCTGTGATTCATCTAGTTTAGTATAAAAGACTATAGTATTTTATTTCAGACTTTAACCCTTTAAGGGCGTATTTCGATTCAATCTGCTTATTTTTCGATTCAATCTGCTTATTTTTCGATTTATTTTTAAATTCATTTTTGCTCTCATATGCATCAAACTTGGAAATTGTCTTATTCAGAAAGTACTCAAGGTGCCGTAATTGTCGATTCTTGGATAAATGCAAAAAACATTGCAAAAAAGCAATCAAAAACGGCATTTTGAATAGATTTTTCTTAAGCGGAAGATCTGTGGGCGAAAAAATGAGTCATACTGAGAAGATAATTGTTTATAAATCAAATTCTAATGAATTGAGCACAAAATGACATCACATGGCACCTCATACGTCTCTTCAAAAATACTCTCAGCAAGTTTCATGTTTCTACTTTGAAAAATGTGTCTGAAATTGTATCAGAAAAATTCGAGCTGTTGAAGGTGGAAAAGCATTTTGCGGAAAAACTAAATTCAGTTTCCTCCCTCAAAAAAGTTCGGAACAGAGAAATTCCTTTCAATAAGAGCTTGTTCACTAAAAACCCCAGGGAAGATATTTCTCACCCCTTTTTTTAGTGACGTGTAATCTTTACCCCTTTGTCCAGTAGGTTGGGCAGTGCAGTAGAAAGCTTTTGTGTCGCAAATGCTTTTTGATGTCAATACATGGGTGAGAAACTTGTATTTGTAAAGCTGATTTCGGCTCTTTTCTGTTTTGAAACATATGGAAAAGAACGATTTCCACACACGCATGTAATATGTGTAGATCACAATAAGCAATCTAAGTAACTTTTTTTTTAGTTGGATGATCAAATAGCGCCAGTAAAAATTCCATTAGCTTAAATACTTTTTAAATCAAAAGATTATGTTTCAGTTTATATGTAAATTTTAAATTTACATAATAATTTAAATTAATGATCCCTTATGCATTGTTTATAAATTCTATCATATTTATTTTTAAAATATATATTTAAATTTTACGTACAATGAAACCTTTTTACTTCAGTCAGGAATTCTGCAAAATTTTCTTTAATTTGTCATATTAAAACATGTCAGCTGTTTTAATATTATACAAGTAGTTCAACTGAACTATAATTACGCAAAACAAATTCTAAATGATTTGAAATTTAAACTTTGTATTTCAAAACAAACAATATACTAGCATCATTCAGTTATTTTGGTAAAATTTATTATAATTTTACCTTAAATTATGTATTTGCTTACATAATAATAGCTTTGTTAATGTTACTTTACTAATAAAAACTTTAAAACTAACTTTCGTTTAATTTCTTTTTAATTTAATTGGTATTCTATACTTTTTACAGAATTTTTTTTTTTTCATACAAATAAATATTTTTTAATTCAAACTTTATTTTGATATTAATATTTTTTTTTTATTATTACAGTAAAATAGATTTTATTAAAAAAATATATATAGTCTATTCTGATATAAACTTCAAACTTTTTTTTTTTTTTTTTTTTGAACACTTAAAATATTTGGATTCTTTTAAATTATACTATAATAGTGGACGTTTATAATGAAATTTAAATTTGCTACCAGCAATTTTCCATTTCAATAGAGTTGTCGCAAAATGTTTAATATTTTGAATTATAAACATATGAAAAGCATAAAAAATACTATAAAATATAATTAATTTTAATAAAGTTTAAGAATTAGAAATCGTAATGATAAATATTCATGAGATTCAATTAAATCGTAAAATTTAATGGATTTTTTAATGATATTTTAATAAAATTTTTAGAAATGAATAAATGGTATTAAAAATCATTTCATTATACTAACATTCATTTACATAATTAACTTTTAGAAATCGTAATTTTGTTATAATAAAAAAAAAAAAAAAAAAAAAAAAAAGAAAAGAAAAGAAAAAAGAAAGAAAAATCTGTCACGAAAAGAACATGTACTCTTATGACAAATAAATTTTATTAATCGAAAAGAATAACATGCTTTTAATCGATAGTAATTTCTTGCATTGCTATGCTAGTTTCTTTGAGAGTAATTGTTTTACGAGATCCAGATTGTTTGATTTTTTTTTTTTTTTTTCAAAAAAAAGTTTTTCTTTTCTTTTTCTTTGCAACTAAATATCATTTGCATTTAATGAATTTAGTGCATATTTTGTTATAGCCTTTAGCTCATTCCAGTGGTTCAGCCTTCGAAAATGGTAAAGACGGAAGGTGCTGGTTTCGAACCCAGTCGCGCCCGTCGGCCTAGTCGTTCGGAGATTTTCGTGGTTTTCTTCAAACTTTGAATTTCCATGCGTAAATGGGGGTTAAGTTCTCTCAGGAGGGCAGTGGCGCAGCCGGAGGGGGGGTTTTGGGGTTAAAACCCCTCCCAGAGCTGAGAAAGATCGCTATAATTGCCGCTTATATGAATCAAAACCAAACTTAATATTTAAACATTTTGGTGTATTTCGGAATCCGCCTCTTTATTGAATCAGATTATTTTAAATAAAGTGATTCAATTAAATGGCGAAAAATCTACTTAAAACTCTGAAAGTGCATATTACATGGATTAGTTAAATAAAAATTGGTTATTTGAACTAAATCACTTTTCTGAGACGCATTATGCTAAAAGAATGATGATTTCCTGCCACACAGATGCTCTTCGAGTTTAAGTATTATACAGTGAATACTCTAATTAGTACTAATTCTATTAACCGGCGATTCAAATAACCGGCGAAAACCTTTATCAGAAACTCAAAACCCCCCCTAGAACTGAATTCTGGCTGCGCCACTGCAGGAGGGCGCTCCCCCTCTTCCTCGAGTTGAAAATTGATCGTCATAATTAGTAAATACAACCAATCTTTTGCTCAATAAGCCAAAAAAAGTCCTTTATGAAACAATTTTTAGCAATTAATATTATCAATTTTTACTTTTATAGTCCACATTCTACGGAAAGAAGACATATAATGATATGAGCAAAGTTCCTACTGTTATTGGATCAACCAGTAAACTTCCAGTGTCTTGGTGCTTTAAAATTATTATTCCCTTCAATCCATTTCTAAAGCTCAGAAGAGAAATAATTATTTTGAGACTATCGTTATTTTGAGTTCTAAATTTTTGTATCCTCGTGAGCTATCTTCAGCAATGCCCGACTGATGCAGGGGCATGCGAGGCAGAGCTGCGAGGTGCCTGCTGTTTACCTTCTAATGAGTGTAATCAGAATTCTCTTTAAAAGGTATAAATGATTAAAATTAGTTAATAGTGACCAAAATTGCGATATTTTTAAACATTTAGGAAAAGAATATGGTCCCCTATTTATTCTCTGTTTCCAGTATCTTCCATCTACCTATGCAAAAGACAAGCTATATCATTAGAATAATGAGTTAATTAAAATTTTATTATAAAAACATAGTATTATATTGTTTTTAAAATATTTTTTATTATATATGAATCGCATTGTTGAGCAAAGGTCTAGAACAACAGAAAATGAACATTTCCTCAACTCTCGCTGAATTCAAACAAAGACGGATATTGCAATTTTGTGCGAATATATATATATATATATATATTCAAACGGGTAAACGGAAAAAAATGTGACCGGAAAAAAAGTTATCAGAAAAAAGTGACATAAACTACAAAAGCGGGAGAAAAGTGACACGGAAAAAAGTGACAAGGAAAAAAAGTTACAGGAAAAAAAGTGACAAGGAAATGATTTTAGGGATTTGTATTATTGATTTTGGGAATTCATTGGTTAAGTATGAAAGGGGGATCGGGGGGAGGCTCATAATTTAGGTAAATGGGTTTTTCATGCTGAATTAACTGTTTTGGTTCAATTTTTAGATATACGCTCATACTGAAAACACGCTTGCCTGATTAGTTTTGGGAAGGGATGATTACCCCCTCTCCCCACCCAATTCACCCTAAATTAGAAAAATGGATTTTTATTTAGAATTA
The DNA here is from genome assembly GCA_964019185.1 of Maratus speculifer. Classification (NCBI taxonomy): domain Eukaryota; kingdom Metazoa; phylum Arthropoda; class Arachnida; order Araneae; family Salticidae; genus Maratus; species Maratus speculifer. The sequence goes on from OZ025295.1 coordinate 95,366,271, forward strand.
TCCAACGTGTGTCAAATTTTGAACATAGGTTCTTTCTGATAAGGCTTATATATATATTGTATGTAATACCTGAAGAGATTTGAGAGTTTAATAGTTAAGCATAGAGGGGAACGTGGGAATAACCTCTCTTAAATTAAATTAATGGTTTTTCACGCACAATTATCCGATTTACTTGAAATTTTGGACATAAATTCATTATGATAAGACCTATCTCTCACTAGTTATGGGGTTCTTTTGCTTATTAATAAAGGGGGGGGGCAATTATCTCGCCTCAAACCAGATAAATCGTTTTTTATGCAAAATTATCCTATTTGCTCCAAATTTTGGATGTAGATTCATTATAATAAGGCATATCCCTGATTAGTTATGTTGTTCTTTGCTAATTAAAAAGGGATAGCGAGGGATTGTCCCCGCTCATTAAATAATATAAATTGCGCAACATTTTTTGCACAATTATCCGATTTATTTCAACTTTTGGATATAGATTCTTTCTGATAAAGTGAATTCCTAAATTGTTTTAAGGGTATAATGGCTAAGTATAGAGAGGGGGGGCCGGTCGATAACCCACAACTACCCAGACAACACAAATACATCCTAAAAACATCCAGAAGATATCACGTTTCGGATATGCGTGATATCCTGTGGACCGATGAATTGGTCCTGTCGACAGTTACAGAACATCCCCTGGGTTTCGAAATGTCACACCTGTCAACATCCTATGGATGTCACTTCATGACACCTTTGGGATGGTTATAGGACGCTTATATTATACCCTCGGGACGGTCCTAAAATCATCCTAATAGTGTCATATTCTAGATAATATCCTATGGATGGGTGAATTTGTCTTGTGGACAGTTGTAGGACATCCCATGAAGTTCGAAATGTGAAACCTGCCAATGTCCTGTAGACAACATTTTACAACACATTTTGTACAGTAATGGACAGTTGCAGATACACCCTAGATCACCCAAATTCAACCTGCAACTTATAATTTTCTTTTTTGACATACTAGGGGTTATTCCAGATTTTTATTCTTGGGGCCCATTTTGTGAAGAGTAAAATCATTTTTGTGGGGGAAAAAAAATAGTAATGAAACTTGAAACCCAGCTGCACAAATTCGAACCAAGCATTTATTAACAAAAACATCTTTAAATCCTTTTGCTAAAGGTTTTCTTTTTCATAAATTGGTTATATCTACAAATTACACATTTTTAAATAGTTTTCATAAAAAAAAGTTTTATAAAAGAGTAAAAGGAATTTTGTGGAGGGGCCCATTTTATTAAATTTATTTTTTTGTAGGGACAATAAATAGGCCTCAAATTTCACCTGGATCGATCTCTGCATGTGTATAAAAAAGTATGATCTTCAGCATTATTTTATACACATACATATACTTTTTTTTTGCATATGCATAAAAAAGAATCCAAGAACTTCAGCATTTATATTCTTTCATGGTAAGATAAACTTTTCTGGCTATTTATAATTAACTTTGTAATGAGTGATGCATTTACTTCTCAAGGGGACTCTCCATTCGAAGACATCCATGACTGTCTTCAAGCAAACACATTTCCTAATTGGACAGGTTTTTGAATTTTTTTATCAACACGTCAAATGACATGTCAGTCACAAAGTTCAAAAATATTTTGTTTTAAGCAATCACTGAAGATTTATTTAAAATTTAATCAACTTAATTAAATTTATAGGATTTTACATTCTTAATTATTTAAACACTAATTTATTTTTATTTTATATTATATTCTACATTGTTAGTCACCAGTGGCCAAAGCAAAGTTCAATGTCGTCACCATGGATCGCAATGTATTAAATTTAAATATTTTTAAACAATTTAGGATAGCTGAAGCTATTATGCTATAACATTTTTTGAAATGGAGGTATTACTTTCAGAATTAGTTAAACAAAATATACCTTATTTAAAAAACTGCAACCAAAATTGGAAAAGTACAAAATACTCTTATTAAAAATAGACCTTAGCAGTGGAATGAAAAATAGAAGCTTAAAATTTTTAAAATTAAAACAAGAATTACCTAAATGTTTAGCATTAGCGAGCAGGTGATTTTAAGTGAAATCAACTTAATCTTCAATAATAATCAAACCAACCAAATTGTCAGATCATTTACAGAGAGACATGTTTTCCATTACATTATGATGCACACTTTATTATACACATTAGTAGTTTCAATAATATTTTTTGAAGTATTTACAGAATGCACTTTTAATCCTTCTAGCCAAGATTTTAATTCTAGATGAGCATTCTTGTTTTTCTATTATCTGAACGAGTAACTTTATTTAATGATGCTTCTTACAAGGTATCAAGTTGATTTCATGATGTTCAATTTATAATTTTCTTTTCAGTTTTAAACAAAATCTTTAAAACAAAACAAAACAAAAAAAATAATAATGGAGTCATTGAAGATCCAAAATGGAACTAACAGAGTTAAGACCTTTCTTGTAAGATGTCCAGGACGACTACAAAAATGGTAATAATAATAATAATAATAAAAAAAATCCTTTTTTTAAGAGAATTTTTTAAAAAAAATATTTCTTTTGAAAAGATAAAATTTTATGACATTTTTTTTTTTTAGAACAGCAATTGCCAAGAAATTAATTCAGTTTTTGAACAAAGAAAATAAGCGATTAAAGAAAATCATTTTTAAAAAATTTGATAAAAAAGTAATATAAATTTTTTAATATTCCATAGTTAAATTTGTTCAATTATTATTATTTTTTTTTTTTTGAATGACCCTGGACAATTTCCAATAGGGCATAAGCTTTCTAAGCTGAGTTGTAATTTTTTTTTTTTTTTTTTTTTTTTTGGTTGGTGAGGGGGTCTAAAGATACGATCTGAAAGAAAAATATGAAAAGAAGAATTCTAGATCTGTACACCAATTTTTATTTTATCCATCTCTTATTAATATACACTGTTATATTTTTTCTCTAAACACAATTTTTTCTCTCTTCAGCATGCTTAGCCATGTTTTGATTATATCTTCAACAGCAGACTTGGTAAGCTTGCTCCTCACAAACTGCATCTAAAACAAAAACAAATGAACATCAGAAAATTTACCTATTTACAAAAAAAGTTTGATTATTTTCACTTTTTAATATTTTAAAAAGTGCTTATTACTTGTCTCAAGTAATGCATAATTTATTAGAAAAAAAAAAAAAAACGTTAAGAAAATGAATAACTTTTTAATATTAGGTTTGTTTTAAATATGTCAAATAAGTAGAAAAATGTTTAGTATACTGACTTTGAAGTTTACTAAATATGCAATTAATCGGTGACATATCATAAATATTTAAAACAGAATATTAATTTGGAAATTTTTCGTATACAGAGCATAACTCCGTAGCCAGTATTTGCCTTCAAAAGAAAATAGGATATAAATAAAAAAATTTATATATTCTGATTTATTATGTAAGTTTAACTGATGATTTCTTATATAAAGCATAATTACATGTGTATGTATCATAGATTACGTGCCATGTGGGATCATCAGATGATTTTAAAATTTCAAATTGAAAATTTTTCCTTTATTTTTTTGTTGGAGTCAGAAAAAAAAAAAAAAAAAAATTGTTTATTGTTATTTATCTAAAGTTAAATACATTTGGGCATTTGGCATCAAAATTATTTATAATTTACAGGAAATAATAAATTTTCACTTAATTCTATAAAGTACATATATATATTTAAAACATATAATGGTAACTAATAATTACAAATCAAAAAAATTCTAGGCATAAAATAACTTAGATTTCCGGTACTAGAAATGTTATTTTACAGATGAGATAAAATTTAAATTTTCATGGAAAAAAAAAAAAAAAGCTTAATTGTATGCACGCAACAAACAAAATATTGCATAGCTACCAACATCCTCCGTACCATCCGCTGCCAAAATTCTTTTGAAACCCGGAAAAAATTTACAGTAAATTTTACCATTTCAAATCAACGTAATCCATTAAACAAGGCAAAAATTTGTATTAAATTTGTAAAAAAAAAAAAAAAAAAAAAAAAAAAAAAAGCTAGATTCAATTAATAAATACACATACAAATCAAGAATAGCAGATTGTAATTTTACAAAAACATTTCTATCATGATAACATCTGAATATATTATCTTTAATAATTTATAATTTTCTGACTACCGTATTTTCGGGCGTATGAGCCGCGGCGCATACGAGTTTAAAAGTATAAAATATTGTAGGTGCGGCTCTTACGCCGGGGCGGCGGGTACGATGATTTTTTTGTCAAATGATTTTGACACTTTTTTTTCGTTTAATCAACAATTATATGCTCTCAAATTGGTATCAAAACATTTGAAAACGTCTCTCAACCGCAGGTGTCCGTGATGCGTTAGTTGTTTATTTTTAAACAATCAACATTATTCAAAAATAATGTTGGTCTCACCGGTTCTCATGTTAAAAATTATTATATTTTCCCCTCATCTATTAATGATTTTACCTGTAGGATATTGGAATGTACAGCTGTCACATTTTTTTCTTCTAATGATCCTCCTTCCAGTTAGAAAATAAAACTGCCCAAAGAGAGCTCAAATCCCGGTATAGAACTCTTTTGAAATAGACTTCCTATACATAGTAAAAACTTTAGAGAGCAATATTTTTCTTTATTTTTTTCAATAACTCACTCTTTTTCTATCCGGCAAAAATAATCCAAACTTTGAAACCGGTCGAATCAGCAAGTTTTTTTTCCCCCAAATGAGTTAATTCAGGTGATAAACAACAAAAACGGGCCTGGCGAATAATAAAAAAATAATAAAAGGCCGACTTCCGTGATAAACATTTAAAAGAAGCCAATAGAATATAAACAATTTTCAATGCATATGACTTTGCAAGAATAAGTTTAAATGTGCTACACGAGTCGATGTTAACTTGGCAACTTTAAGGGCTATTTCACCCACGTGCAAACATCGGCTAACTAATGTTAATCTCAAAGAAAAAAAAAGTGTCATTCTCATTCCATTATTTTTAAATGATATTTTTTGCTTTGGATAACGGAAGTCAATCTCCACAAAGAGTCTTTACTTTTTCGATTTTGTTTACAGGTTTTTTTATTAGTATACTTTCACTTTCGAAACTGGTTCTAAAAGTCAAAGTATACCACTAAAAACATCTGTAAACGAAATCGAAAAGGTGTCTTCTTAGGGATCAACATCTCAGATATAAAATACAAAGAAATCATTTAAGCATATTGAAATGCAAACGCATTTGAAAAAAAAAAAAAAAAAAAAAAAAAAAATCCATAGGATTAACATTAGCGAGTAGATGTTTTTACTTGAGTGAAGCAGTCCGATCTATAGGGGGGGGGGGAGGATCAGCTCGGTCCGGCCCATATAAAATAATAATAATAATTAATAAATAAAAATAACAATCCGGCACCCGGAAAATTTAAAATATCCGCATCATCCAAGTGAATTTTTTCAATAGATTAATTTTTACTATGATATGGTTAAAAATTGTTTCGTACGAAAAGTTCTGAACAAAACTACTTATTTTATCCTTTTTTTTCCTTTTACTATGTTTATTTTTAAAGAAGTGCCTAATAAAAGCACTCAAGTAAGTATTTATAACTATAAAGCAAACGTGCAATTTTGTTATCTCTTGTTTCTGCTAATAAAAAAAAAAGAGAGAGAGACACTGGTTATTTAAAGTCACCTTTTCTCCTCATCCTCTTCATGACTCAATGTGCGGACATGTTGCCCTTTGACCTTGATGCGTAAGTCGGCTAATATCGCATTGCTTCTGTTTTGTTTCTTTGAATACAGTAGAAAAAAAAAGAACGAAAATAGTTTTTTTTTACGCTAAGTGGATTTGTGGATTTTTTTTTCTTTTCTTAATTTATATCTACATAATATAATCATCGAAATAACTTAAGATGAATATAAAGTCTAAATTTGAGCAAGAAATATTTAAACTTACAAAATTTTTGTAAATGAACAAGGATAGATGCGTATGTACCAAATAAAAAATAAACTAATCTATCACAAAAGGAATCATTAAATCAATTATCAATAGTTAAAATATTAAATAAAGATATGCAGGTATATATTTATATAAAGGAATTTGTAGTGCTGTAAGCTATTTAAGAATCGATTTTTTGCCGCAGGCATGATAAACAATTGTGGATTGTATTCGCTGTGGATAATGATTTGTAGTATTATACAATGGTTATATATATATTTATTAATCAATTGTGGTTTAACATGTGTAATTTAATTTTAGCATATGTGCTGTGTTTCAATGTAATTCGTATTTTATTATTTACTTCACCAATTTACTTGATCGTCATTTCTTTACACTGAGGAAAAAGTTGCTTTTTTTGGGGGGGGGGGGGCATGATATTGTTTTAAAATTATTTTTTAACAGATCTCGAAAATACGGTATCGCCGTGATCCCGCTGATTCTAAAATGTTGAGGTTCAACTGTATCATATTTTCGTTAAGAGGCTACTTCAGTCAAGCGACCCGCTCGTTAATGCTAATCCTATGGGAAACATTTATAAAGATATTTCGTTTGAATTTAAATATTTTTAAATGATTTTTGCATTGATTAACTCTGATAGATTTGTAGAAAGAACATTTTTCGCTTTTTGCTTACAGGTATTTTTCAATGAGGGCACTTTCATTTTGGGAGTCGGTTTCGAAAGTGAAAACAATCTTCAAAATCGAAAAAGTATAAAACGATCTGCATATAGATGGACTTGAACTATCCAATGCCCAAAAATCATTTAAAAATATTGAAATGCAAACACGATATCTTTATAAATTTCATCCATAGGATTAGCATTAAGGAGGTCTTTGTGTGTGACTGAAATAATATCTTAACTTAAAAAAAAAAAAAAAAAAAATCCTACACTAAAATTAATTTGAAAAAGTCTTTGATCGAAAATCTGACGGATTTTTGCTGGAAAGAACTAGAACTTTGTGGTGTTAATAGTGTTATTTATGACGGCCGATTATCTGCAGGAGGGATATAGGCCCTAGGATAAGTGCCCTCCGTGGGGGGTCTTTCTAAGGGAACCTAAACCGCATTTACACAAGGATGACCAAGATTCGAAGAAAAGTTTAGAACTTTGTGGAAAGAACTAGAAGTCTGTGGAAAGAGCACTTAGAATTGAACGCTACTAGGAAAAGATGCTAGGGAGGAATCTAGCATCCTGCTGCGCTCCTCTCATTGGCGCAAGTAATTGCGCCTATTTCCGATTGGATTTTAATTGCGTACTACAAACACGTTTTTTTTTTCTTTTTAGCTGAGAATTATTTTACGGTACTGTTCTGCTCTTTTTGTCTGACGCTCTTATTTAAGCAATTTATTTTTTTTTTTCAAGTGAAAATGGCTCCCAAAAAGTTAAAAAGTTACACCGCCGCTTTCAAGCTTGCTGTGGTTGATAAGGCAGAGCTAATAGGTAATCGTGCTGCAGGACGAGAATATGGAGTTGATGAGCGTTGCGTAAGGAGATGGAGAGCTGAAAAATCTATTTTGAAGGAAATGCCAAAATCTAAGAGGGCACGAAGAAGTGGCGTTGTTGTTTGGCCAAATCTGGAGAGAAATTTAGCCAAGTGGGTAAAGGAGCAAAGGGAAAAAGGAATGCCCGTTTCAACTGTTCAGATACGGTTTCAAGCGAGGATTATGGCATCGAACATGGGATTTACAAATTTTAAAGGTAGTCCCAACTGGTGCTTTAGGTTCATGTCGAGAAATAATTTGTCTGTAAGAACCAGGACAACTGTGGGACAAGAACTGCCTGCAGATTGGGAAAAGACAAAAGCATCTTTTTTAAAGTATGTCGCTGAAAAAATCAAGGAAAACAACTTTTCAACAGCACAGATTATTAATATGGATGAAGTTCCATTAACTTTTGATTGCCCCCCCAGTAGAACTGTTAACACCATTGGGGAAAAAACAATCGGCATCGTAACAACTGGTAATGAGCGAACCTCATTTACCTGTGTTTTAGCTTGCGCTGCGAATGGAGACAAATTAAAACCACTAATTATTTTCAAGCGCAAAACTATGCCTAAGGCAAATTTTCCTTCCGACGTCGTAATACGGTGTAACGAAAAGGGATGGATGTCGGAGGAAATCATGTATGAGTGGCTGGCGGAAGTGTGGAGGAAAAGAAAAAATTCTTTTTTTCAGCCTAGTGGGCTTCTTATTATGGACTCAATGAGTGCCCACAAAGGTGATTCCGTAAAAACTGCTTTGAAAAAAGTCTCAGCCGAGCCAGCAATAATCCCTGGCGGATTAACTAAAGTTTTACAGCCTCTTGACTTGGCTGTGAATAAATCTTTCAAGTCCAAAGTAAGAAAACTGTGGGAAAAATGGATGATGGAAGGGCTACATTTATTTACAAATTCTGGAAAAATGCGCAAAGCCACTTACGAAGAAGTAGCGTCGTGGGTTTCATCGGCATGGAAAGACATTAGTGCTAAAACTATTATGTCGGGCTTCAAAGCAGCCAATATCATAGAAAATACAGTTAGTGATGATTCATCTGAATCTGATGATAGTGAAGATGAAAATTGTGACGTATTAACTGATAAACAATTTTTAGAACTATTTAATTCCGACAGTGAAAATTCCGATTTTGATGGATTTGAAGATTTTTAAACATGTTGATAAAATCTTGTATATATTTTTTTCTATATTTTCACTTCATTCCAATAATAATTTTTCATATTTTAAAGATATTTTGAAGTAGTGTTCTCTTATTATATGTAATCCAATATTTTTTTAGAAAATTTTATAAATATTACAAAAAATTGAAATCTTAATATTAAAATTACATACCTGCTATTTATAACGGATCAGTGATAGGAAACGTTATTAAATTGAAAAACAAATACATAATAATAATAAATCAACAGTCAAGGGAAAAATGATTCTGCAATATTTACAGGTAAGATTATAATATTATAAATAAGTTTCTGATATTTATTATATTTTTCTCTGTTTGTTATTGATCCAGTGACAAAATGTTGCTTTTTTTGCAGTAATCTGAGGAGTTAACATAAACTAGTATGCATTTAAAAAATATTTTCTTATAGCAATACGCTTTATTACATCACATTTTTCAGTAATATTTTTACTACAGTTTTTAAGGCATTTGCATACATTAAATCTAAGTGTCTTTCGTCCAATGATTTTTTTCTTCAACAGCTTATTTTATTTATTTTATTTTTTTCGTCAGTGTCTCTATACGATATTTCTTTACATTTTAAATATATTTTTTAGGCACTTAAGTGAAAAAAAATTTTTTTTTTTTTAACTGTTCAAGCGAAAATATTTTATATACTGTAACAGTCTCTAAAATCTGGAAACCTCAAATACAGATAGCATAAATGATCATCAAATGTTTTATATTTATATAGTTCAGTTATCCTATCTTATCGACAGATGGCAGCACCAAAAATGTATTTAACTTTTTAGTATAATCTAGATTATATTCTGCATTTTGCCGACAGATGGCCGTACCAATCATTTCTTCTAATTCATTTCCAAGTTTATTTATCTTGATATAGTAAAATAAGAAAACAAAGAAATATCAACAGAAAAATTCATAAACAGTTTATATAAAATATTAGGCCTGGAACAAAGGAATTTTATTACAGAGATTGAGCTAATATCATTGTTAATTGGGGAAAAAGTAATGACCAGTAGGCCTAAATTAAAGCAACTAAATACTAACATATAAATAAAATCGTAATCGTGAAAATGCTCTGTGTATATTTAATTTTAATAAGATTAAATGCTTGGCTTTGCTGTTAAATAACTTAATGTGCCATTTATGATTTTTTTTTATAAATATGTGATTTTTTTTCTTTTTTAATGATGATTTTCAATAATTTTTACTTACATTTTAAAGTTGTTTTTTGAAGATCACTAAAATTCGGAAATAACTAAAAGCCGCGTCTACGAACGATTTCGGAATTTAGAGATTTATACTGTATAAATATCAGCAGCTTGGGTGCGGCGCTTACGATGGTGCGGCGCTTACGTCGATGTACTTTTTTTTTTAACAGATTGTCATTGGTGCGGCGCTTACGGTGGGTGCGGCGGGTATTCCCGAAAATCAAGAATATTACTGTGTCAGAAAGTAAAATATAACTATAAAAAATTGCCTTTATATCTATGGTTTAATATTTTAAAAACAAAATAAAATTCAAGCAATTAAAAATACATATTATAAATTTTTAGCTGCATCCAAATTAAGATTTTTAGAGAATGAGACTGAAAAATAAAATGTGCATCAGTTTTTAATGGTTGTAAAGTTAAAAAAAAACTTTTATTTAAAAAACATAGTAAATAAAAATATTTTACCCAGTATCTTTAATCAATTTTCTGACAAAAAAGTAAGCATAATTGGTTTTAAATTATAAACTTAAAATTCTTTAATTCATTGAACAGCACCATCTATCACCTTTAAGATATGGGAATCATTTATGCATTAGAGAAGTTATTTATCATGGTTTCAACATTTTAAACATAGCTAATTAAAAATTTAAGAATTTTTCTAGTAAAACATTCAAGGTCTTGACAGGTGCTATCTAGTAATATATATTTAATGCTACATGCAAATCGAACACAACATTTTTTCCAATGTTGGTAATGCAATTATTCTGGAAAAAAAAAAAAATAATAATAATAATAATACAGTACAGAATCATTTATCCGGAATGATTGGGGTCAGATGTATTCCATATAACTGGTTTTTCCGGTTAACTGGTTGGGCATTAAAGCAGCATCCATTTGATGAGTTTTGTGAAACATATATAGTTGTGGTGGTATTACTTCTAATTTTAAATTGATTATTAGATTACTTGAACCAAGAATCTAATGCAAGTAAGATCAATTGTTAGAGTTGGAAAGAAAATAATTTATGGAAACTCCTTGAGCAAAAATTTTGTTTACTAGGCATAAAAATGAAAACATCTATAATATTATAATATTTATTAATCTATAATATGATTATATGCTTCTATTTCAAATACTAGATGCTGTTATCAAACTATACAATTGTTTCAAGCAATTGTATATCAAACTGATTGTGTATGACACTTTTTCTAAAAAGATTCTAACATGAGTCTATTAGAAATATCAAGAAATATCATTCCGGATAACTGGTTTCCAGATAAATGGTTCCATACTGTATATATATATGCATCTATCTACACTTGAATAAGTTAACATACATTCAAAATCTGCAGTATACAAATAAATAAATAACACTTGGGCAAATTTTAAAACAGAAAATAATTTTTTAGTTCTGAAATGCAACTAAATTAATTCATCATTTACTAGTACAGTAGAACCCCGCTGATTCGGACCCAGATAATCCAAATCTCCGGATAATTCGGATCGGTTTGGTCTTTTCTTTTTCAAGTTTGAGAAGCGATTGGCTGATTTCTATAACATTAACTTGTTTAATCTTCGTATTCTAAATGAAAAAATGACATGTTTTCTGACATGTTTTCAGAATAATTAAGCAAAGTAAACATTATTACTCTCTGCAAATATTCAATAAGTTTAACATAAAGGTGATTTTCTGTTAGTATGTTATATTTTAATTCATTTTTTTCTAATTCTCCGGATAATCGATAATCCGGATTGGGTCTGTTCCCAATTAATCTGAATTATTAGGGTTTTACTGTAACTACTAACAAACATTAATTTGTAACACTATAAAAAAAAAAAAAAAAAAAAAAAAAAAAAAAAAAAAAAGTTTCTTGAGAGGGAAAAAAAAAAAAAAATCTAAGAATTATGACTAATCTTTAAACATTAAGATAGCCGGAAAAAATGGTGAAAAGCATACCATATATACTTGATTTTCCAGTACTGAAAGTTTTTCTTTTAAGAACTGCAGACCGCACTCATCCATTAACAGGAATTCTTCAAATTCAGGTGCATTTGAACTGCCAGAGGCGGTGGAAGTAGAAGCTGAAAGAGAATAGATAAAATTAAGTATGGACTGATACAAAATATTTTCTGAGATCAATCATTTTCAACAATTAACGACATTTTTAAAATCAGTATTTTTATCTACCCCCCCCCCCCCCAACCCCTAAATTTAAAAACAGGATAAGCTAAAAAACCTACATTAAAAATAGACAGAATTTTAAATATTTAAAAGAACATTAAATGTGTAATAGAGATGAATTATCAATGCCTTGCAATTTAAGGCTGTCCACTTAAACATTACAATTTTATTACATTTTTGAAAAACATTACGAATGATATGAAGTTTGAAAATAACAATAGGCTATTTCCATGAGTACTTGTAGTGTAAGTCACAGGCTACGATTTTTGGCTACCAGTATTTTAGTACGAAAAAATGTTTATCGGCTCATTCTTATTAATTGAATAAGGCCAAGCTGACTTTTTGAAAATAACAGTGGAAAACAAGCATAGCAATTATAGGGTAATGTGACTTACACTACAAAACCCATGGAACTAGCTAATATAAAATTCGAGAAAAAAAAAAAAAAATTACGTGAAAAAACGGCAAATATTATTAGACGATCACAAAGAATGGCAAATTTTGTCAAATGATAGCGAAAAATTGCCAATTTTGTCACGTTTAAACACAAAAAAAGTAAATTCCGAAAATAAAATTCACTTCTGGCATTAACTTTTTTTGTGCCCCTTTGACGAAATTTGCATTTTTTCGCAATCTTTGGCGTTTTTCGTAAATCTTATCAGAGAATTTTCAGTTTTATTGTGGTTTTTGGACAAAATCTGCCATTTTATCGTGATTTTTTGAGAAAAGTTGCCGTTTTTCGCAAATCGTTTGACAAAATTTTCAGTTTTATCACGATTGTTGAATAAAATTTGTCGTTTTTCACGATTTTTTAAAAAAGAAATCTGCCTTTTTTTCGGGATTTTGAGACAAAACTAGCCATTTTTTTGCCAATTTTGCTGGAAATTAGTCGTTATTTCGCGATTTTTTAAATGAAATTCTTTTTTTTTTTTTTTTCGCGATTTTTTGCTTAATTTACGCATTATAGCATGTCCGTATCATCGCTGAAGACCTGCATTTTTTCTAATGTGGGGCAAGAAGGGTGCTATTTTTTTGAATGTGCGACAAGAGGGGCACTATTTTTCAAACTAAAGGGCAGAAGGGTTGTCGTGCCCCCCTGAAACTCTCTGGGGGAAACTCTGCTAAATGAAGTATTCAGTTAAAGAAGGTTCAACAATGAATTAAAAAAACACTTGTTAGCGAAGCATCATTCATCATACATAATGAGCAGGAGTGGGGAAATACATCATTTTGCTTGCCAGTGGTGAGTGAATTTTCTCGCAAGGTGAGTGGATTTTTAGTTTTTGAAAAACCAGAGTTTCCCCCAAGTTTAAAAAGGGGCAGGGCGCTACTGTTCTGAAAAGGGCACTTTTGTGATTTTTAAGGGCACTTTTATAGAGTTGAATCTAGAATCTAGCGGTTCAAATAATCGTGGAAATACAGAAATTTCGTCGAAAAATCCAAAAATTTTGTCAAAAAATTGGAAAAAAAAAAAAAGCAACAAGCATTGTTAAAAGATCGTGAAAAAAGGTTTTTAAACATTGGAAAAAGATGGCCTATTTTGTTAAAAGATCACAAAAAAGCAGGTTTTGTTAAAATATCACAAAAACAGATTTTGTTAAAAGAGTGCAAAAACTTCAGATTTTGTTAAAAAATCGCAAAAAAAAGGACAAATTTCGTGAAAAAATCACGAAAAAACAGCGAATTTTGTTTAATGATGACAAAAATGGCAAATTTCTTCAAAAGATCTGAAAAACCTGCCAATTTTGTCACTTTTAAACACGAAAAAACTCACATTTTGAAAAAGAGGTGAAAAAAAAGCACACAGTTTGTAATGGGAATGGAATCTACCCATCTTTTCTCTAATTATACCCCGAATGCAATTTTCTCTTCGCACGAAAATGATTGTGAATCAGGAAAATCCGCTTTAGAAGCAAGAAAAACACAGTTTTGAAGCAGGAAAATTAGTTTTTAGAGCAGAAAAATTCACTTCTGGCATTAACTTTTTTTTTTTTTTTTTTTTTGGTGCCTCTTTAACAAAATTTGTATTTTTTTTATGAAATTGCTGTTTTTTTGGGATATTTTGACGAAGTTTGCGTTTTTTTTTTCGCGAATTTTTGGTGAAATTTTGACAAAATTTTCCATTTTATTGTGATTTTTTGCATGAAATTTCCCATTTCTAAAGAATTTTAGACGAAATTATCTGTTTTTCGCGAATCGTTTGACAAATCTTTCCGTTTTATCGTGATTTTTGGACAAAATTGGTCGTTTTTTCACAATCTTCTGAGAAAATCTGCCACTTTTTCGGGATTTTGTGACGAAATTAGCCATTTTTTGCGAATCTTGCCAGAAATCAATCGTATTATCGTCGAAGGGCATGAGTTTTAACGAAATTTGCCGTTTTTCTGCAATCCTCTGACGAAGTTACGCGTCTCACGGGATGCTATTTTTTGCGTTCCATCGCTGATTTTTTTTCGTAATTTAAGTGCCACAGCACGTCAGCATCATTGATGAAGGGCTGTGTTTTTTCAAATGTGGGGCAAGAAGGGCACTATATTTTTGTATGAGTGACAAGAGGAGCTTTGGATTAGGTGAAAGAGGGGCGCAATTCGTTAAACTAAAGGGCAGGAGGGCCGGAGTGCCCTCCTGAAACCCTCTGGGGGAAATTCTGGAAAAACTGTAGGCAATAGAGAGATTATCGGACACACTTTTTCAATATAGATATTTTAACTTTTCAAATTATTACATAAGCTTACCTCTGTTGCATATATTTCTTAATTTTATAGGAAAAAAAGAATTAAAAAATGTATTGCAGTAAGTAATAGTAACTTCATGCGCAATTTTGTGATAACTTTTTTCAACTGCATGCGTGTTGCATCGTGCAGGCTGGTGAAATAAATCCTTGGCTGGCAAGATTTAAAAAATTTCCCACCCGTGATAATGGCAGATCTAGTCCTCAATTTATAGAGGGGGGGAGGGGGGGTCACATCCAGTGCTGAAAACAGACACTTTTCTCCAGAGGGACTTTAGTGGCTTTGGTGGGAAAGAAGGAGGGGGGGAATTATAGAGTTCCGGGGAGGAGAAATTACAATTTTTGACCATTAAAAAACAAAATTTCCAGGATAGACATTTCACTGCTCTTGGAGGGAAATGCCCCCCTCCCCAGGCACTACCTGAATTCAACACTGGTCACATCACTTCATAATCAACTATTATATTGGGTACTACTTGGTTATACCGGCGATCAGTTTTGTCAAATCATACAAATCGCAAAAGCCAAATTACACAAATTAATGAAACTTTTTGTTTAAATAATGAAAAAACAAATAGTAGATCATTAATAAAAGTAGAAATAAAAGGTCGAATTGAAAATCATTTGATGATATAATTCTTAATGTCAAGTGAATGGATATCTACGATCATTGATTATTGGCATTTAATCTTGGAGTTTGGAAGAAATTTATAGCCGACAAAATAACCAAGTAGTATCATATATTGAAGGTTATTCTTAAAATTAAAAGTGACGATTTTTCTTATACTTTCATTAATTCAATATCATTCATAAATACAAAAACTTGCATTAGTATAATTTCTAAAAATATATAATTTACACAGATTTCATTCAGATATGAAGAAATTGAAATGCTGTTAAGTTAGCATTTTACGATAGTTTTTAGGACTTGACAGCCACAGAAATGTCATGTCGTCATGAGGAAGCAGTTAGCAGTCTCATCCGGAAATTTAATTTAAAATGCCGAATCATGGAATTTATTGAAAGTTTTTTTTTAAAATCTGCTTTTACTTAAAAATGGAAAACACTTTTTAATCACATAGTTTCTGAATAAGTACACTAGCAACTCACAAGTAAATTTTGAATTGAAATTCAAAATTTTATGTGACACAGGTGCCATTAAAAAAAAAACACCTTACAGATTTTTTTATTTCTTTTTTCTTTATAGAATCAATTTAAAAATCATCTGAAATTTCATAATTACATTGAAGAAAAATGTTTCTGAAATATATATTTTAACAATATTTAATTGAAATATAACAAAACATAGCGTTCCACTGGGATGCTTAATTTTTTTGAATGACCTATACATGAAACACATGAAAGAATGTCTTTATGCTTCAAACAAAATAAAGTAAAAAATAAACAGTGTACAACATATAATTAATAGAAAATGGATAATCCAAGTCAACTAAAATTTTTAAAAGGACTTGTTACATCATTGTAAATATTCAATTTAAATTTTGATTTCTCCAAAACTGTTAAATAAAATCATCTTGTTTTCTGAATCTATTAAACAGCTTTGTTATGTCACATCATTGTGTCGGTGTTTTTTCTTTACAGATTTTGGCGAGAAAACACTGTTTTGAAATACTTGTTAGGCATAATCATGCAAAAACAGCATATAGTTTTATTATATTTATAGTCAGTTTATTTTATAATACAAAACACATTTACTTCAATACAAAACACAAAATTTTCAATTTTATAAGACAAATTTCTTTCTTACTGTAAACATATATATTGTAATATTGTCTTATAAAATTATTTCTTATTCGGGCGATGACTAGGCCTATTTTTTTGACTGCATTTTAATAAAATTTTGCCAACATTATACAAATATAGAGGCAGAATAATTATAAGGAAATGCATTGCAAATATATATGAAAGAAAATTCTTACCTTATAATTACATTCACTTTCCGTTTATTCGAAATCACCATGAGCTGAAATTATAAACATTGGAAATCACGCACGCTTTTTCTGAATTCTGGTGAGTTGGTTGGTAGGCTGCACATTCGAGTACAGGGTTCCAAATCCAAGGAGTCGCAATGCGTCCTCCGGCCGTTCTTAAGACAGTACTGTGAGGACGGTCCTATCTTCAGTATTCTGGGGACATTCACAGAATAGTTTCATAGGATATGACAATTATAGGATTTCAAGGATCATTGTAGAGCGTCCGAAGGACGATTGTGGTTGTCTGGGTAATCAGGGATTCACCTTATCATAATGAACCTATATCCAAAATTTGAAGGAAATCGGATAATTCTGCATAAAAAGCCATTTAATTAATTTAAGGGGGGTATCCTTCGTTCCACCCCCCTCTATACTTAGCCATAAACCCTTAAAACTATTCAGGGATTCACTTTATCAGAAAGAACCTGTACCCAAAATTTGAAATGCATCATAAGAACAATTTATCTCATTTAGGAGGGGGAATAATCGCCCGTCCCCCTTTTTAATTAGCTAAGTAACATCATAACTAATCAGAGATACGCTTTATCAGAATGAACCCACATCCAAATTGAAGCAAATCGGATAATTCTGTGTAAAAAGCCATTTATGTAATTGAAAGGGGTTATCCCGCGTTCCCCTCCCCCCTCTATACTTAGCAATTAAACCTTTAAAACTATTCCGCGATTCACTTTATAAGAAAGGACTTGTATATAAATATGAAATACATCGGATAAGTGCGCATAAAAAACAATTTATCTAATTTAAAGGGGGGGGGGTAAAAATCACCCGACCCCTTTTTTAATTAGCAAAGAACCCCATATCTAATCAAGGATACGCCTTATCATAATGAACCTATATTCCAAAATATGAAGCAAATCCAATAATTCTGCGTAAAAAACAATTTATTCAATTTAAAGACGGGGGCTATATTCTATTCCTCTTCTATACTTAGCTGTTAAACCCTTAAAACTATTCAGGGATTCACCTTATCCGAAAGGAATTTCAATTAAAATTTGAAATACATCCGATAATTCTGCATAAAAAACGATTTATCTAGTTTGAGGCGAGATAATTGCCCTCCCCTTCTTTTATCAATAAGCAAAAGAACCCCATAGCTAATCAGAGATACGTCTTATCATAATGAACTTATGTCCAAAATTCCAAACAAATCGGATAATTCTACGTAAAAATCTATTAATTTAATTTAAGAGAGTTTATTTCCCCGTTACCGCTCTATGCTTAATCATTAAACTTCCAAACCTTTTCAGGCATTATACTATATTACTATAGATAAGCCTTTTTCAGAAAGAACCTATATCCAAAATTTGACACACGATGGATAATTCTTCATAAAAACCCATCTATCAAATTAGGGCGGGTAGGAGGAAGGTAATCATCTTTTCCCAAAACAAATCAGGCAAGCGTCTTTTCAATATGAACTTCCTTGCAAAAATTGAACCAAAACAGTTAATTCAGCATGAAAAACCCATTTACCTAAATTATGAGTCTGCCCCCGATCCCCCTTTCATACTTAACCAATGAATCCCCAAAATCAATAATAAGTCTCCAAAATCAATTCCTTGTCACTTTTTTTCCTGTAACTTTTTTTCCTTGTCACTTTTTTCGGTAACTTTTTTCCGTGTCACTTTTTTTCCGCTTTCGTAGTTTATGTCACTTTTTTCCGATAACTTTTTTTCCTAGATTCATATAAACTTTTTTTTTCTTTTGTCTTAAATTTTATAGTGACGAGGAAGAGAATTATCCATTATTATTAGTCCATTGTAGCAATCAACACTAAACACAGCAGGTAAAAATTACCGTTCTTCTGAGTAACAATTTTTATTATCTTAGTTCGAGGCTATGTTACTCACAACGCCATGTCTGTAAGCTGAACCAGTTACTCGATATACATGCAAAACATCTCCTGCTGTTTTATTTAATAAAAAATAATGTTACAAGAAAAATATAATTTTTAATATTGTTATAGCTTTTATTAATGTGAATACGTATCAGTAAATTGCATTTTTAGGGTTTTGACCACAATTTCTAAGGTTACTCAGAACGTATTGTGTAAACACGGTTCCTCACTTTACAGGGTAGACCAACCTGTGTGTGTGTGTGTGTGTTTACTATATATACACTGGTGTCCAAAAATTAAGCATAATTTGCTAAAATGCTAAAAACATAGAGAAAATATTCGTAAACTTATTCAAAATTACTTGAGAAGAATTAATTGGTTGAAGAAGAAACCTTGGATTTATGCAAAACTTTTTAGTCGACTATGTCATGCGCGAAATACCTGCGCATGTCGGAACACTTATAAATCGGTTCACGCGGTAAAGGCAGTACAGGCGAATTTCGTACAACTGATGTGCCAAGAAACATTGTTACGATCAAACAGGATTAATAATGGTACAAATACTCCAACTGGACATGTTTGCGAAAGAAAGAATAGTTGGAATGCTGGAATTCGGACGATCACAAACCGGAGTGTCTCGAAATCTAAACTTGGACCAGTTTGTGATCTCAAGTCTGTGGCAGAGGTTTCAAAGTACGGGAGATGTTCCCCGACTATCAGTACCAGGTCGAACAAGAGTCACAATCCTTCGCCAAGACCAATATCTGGCAATAAGTGCGCGACGTCAGAATGGCAGTGCCGCCAGAGAACTGGATTCGGCGCTCACAGTCAACATAGGAACATGAATTTCCAGACAAACTGTTTACACGAGACTCGATTATGCTGGCTTGTATGCCAGAAGACCAGCAGTTTGCATTCTCTTCCCGTCTCCTCATAAATGCGCGTGCTTAAACTGAGAGTGAAACATCAACATTGGAGTGAGGGAGAGTGTGCTAATGTGATGTTTAGTGACGAGTCCCGATTTACTCTGAGTAGTGATTTTCGTCGGGTAACGATATGAAGAGAACTTGGAAAACGTTTTGAACCAAGAAACTTAATGGAAAGACATATTTTTCCATCAGGGGAGTAATGGTATGGGCAGGCATCATATTGGACGGCCGCACAGACCTCCCTATCTTTGACACGGGGTCTGTCACTGGTAAAAGATATGGAGACGAAGTTCTTGAGCCTTATGTTCACTTATTTCGAGGTGCTGTTGGTCCAGACTTCATATTCATGGGTGATTATGTGCCTTGTCACCGTGCGTTAATGGATGACAACTTCCTTGAAATGGAAAACATCCAGCGCATGTCATGGACTGCGAACTAACCGAATTTAAATCCTATCGAGTATGTATAGTATATGATCGGGAGACAACTTGCAGTCCTTTCGCATCCGCCACGCTCCGTTCCAGAACTGAAAGGAGCTCTCAAAGAAGCTTGGAAATGTTTGAGCCCACAACTCATTCATAATCTCATAGCAGGTATGGGAAATCACTGTGTAGTGTGCCTGGCTGTCAGAGGTCACACCACGTCTTATTAAACTGCAACATCACTATTTTATTTAATGTTTTCTTTTATTTTTCCTTTAAAGTGTGAAACCTTACTATGCTCGGTTTTCTTTAAAACTGTTACTTTGGATAATAAAAGTAAATATTATCTTTCTTTTGTATTGTTTCCTTACTTTATAACCGTTTTCCACTAGCATATCACGTTTCACCACATTTCGATTTTCATTTCTTTCATTACTTACTTATAGACCAATTATGCTTAACTTTTGGACACCAATGTATATATATATATAATAGCGGAATTCTACGGTTTGTTTAAACAAAAGCGACACCCAAATTTTATTTTGAATTTTTAACAATTTTTTTTTTTCAATTTATCTGTACGATAAAATAAATAAATATACTCATTATTATTCTGTATTTAATTTTTTAGAAAATTTTTACATTTAAACAGAAACAAATTTTCATCCATTTTTTTCCATTATACTTTATGCGTATGAAATGGGTTAGAAATTTTCGTTAAAAGTATTTTTCATTGATTCACTATCATTATCATTTTCTTTACAAAAACAAGAAGGTATTACATTTATTTTCAAAAATTTCAGATGTATGATAAGTGTACTGAAAATGAGATAATTACTTTTATGTTGAACGAAAATTTTGAATTTCATATAAAATATCTACAATTTGAAAAATAAATATGATTGAAAATAGCAGACTGAATCCTGCTACGCTACTCCATTTTTCACATAAACTTTGAATCAAACTAAATGGAAAATTCGACCGTGTATTTAAAATTAATATGGACAACCTGCGCAATTATGATATTACATGATGATTATAATATTACATTAGCTCATACTTTAGACAAATTTTGGGCTATTCGGAAGCAACTTTTTAAAAATTGATCATTATAGTAATATTTGGGAGGAAAATACAACCATTATACCTTATTTACTCGTGTATAATGCGGAGTTTTTTCAAAAAATAGGGCAAAAACTCCAGGTGCGTGTTATACACGGAAAATTTTTATACAGTTGGACGTAATAGCACAATATGAATATGAAAGAAGAATTTATTCAGAGAAAACATTATAAGTCGGAAAATGTTATTTAATTGAAGTATTACTGCATTTTTATTTCACTCCTTGCAGTTTTTTTATACAACAGAGCTAGCAACATTATTTAAACGCTAGTTAGCTATTTTCATTACCGTCACTCACCCCTACTTCCCGTCATTCACTTATTGCTCGAAGGCTAGAAATGCAATTTCGTCTTGTTTCTGGCGTGATGTAATGTTTGTTTCGACTTTCTTTATTGAAATTCATTCGGTCATTCTTCATTAGCATATCAAATTTATGGTGCGCATTTTTCTTATAAAATACGGGGTGCGCGTATACAGTGTGCGGGGTATACACGAGTAAATACGGTAATCATCAGAAATTATTTCTTTATGAGTATCAGAATATTTTTTTATTTATTTTTAAAAAAAGCCATTTTAGTGGTTGCAAAATAATCGCAGATGCTGAATATATAATAGTAAATCTGCTTTAATCCACTTTTTTCATAATCATAAACCGTAAATTTAAGCGATGCAGTGACTATTCTGCAAGAGAGGCAGATTTTTAATTGTGTATAGTAAATTCGCCAATTGAAGAATAGCTGAGTATGGAAGATTATCAAATATATTTAAAACAAAATTTAAAAAGAAGGGAGAATATGAAGAAAAAAAAAAATATAAATAAATGACGAATGAAGCGGGATACCGAAAATGTACTTTAGAAAGTAATCTGTATTAAAAAATGTTTTCTTTTGCGATAGTTATAACTCATAAAAATTTTCACCTATTGTTTTACTATTATATATTTGCGTAAGAAATGGGTTATAACTCTCCCTGCGTTTTAAAATTTTTTATGTGGTAAAAGTATTTTTTGTTGATTCATTATCATTATATTATTATCATTATGTCGATTTACTATCATAACTTTTTCTTTACAAAAGAAAAAGATATGAAATTTATTTGGAAAATTTCAGATGTAGGGTAAGTGTTCTGAAAATGAGATGATATTACTTTTATGTTTGACGAAAGTTTTGAATTTCATATGCAATATCTACGATTTTAACAATAGATAGGATTTAAAGTAGATTTTTTGAAATAAAAAATGTATATATCATCATTAGATAATGCTTATTTTGATATTCAATGTGATTTTCAAATAAAGGAATGTACTCATTATTACGCTGTATTTAATATTTCAGTAAATTTTACATTTAATGGGAAGAATTTTTTACCTATTTTTTTTTCATTATGTTTTTTGCCCATGAAATGGGTTATAACTCTCTCTGCGTTTAAAAATCTTCTATGTGGTAAAAGTATTTTTTATCGATTCACAATCATTATCTTTTTCTTTACAAAAGAAGAAGATGTGAAATTATTTTCAAAAAATTCAAATGTAGGATAAGTGTTCTGAAAATGAGATGCTAACTTTTATGTTTGACGAAAGTTTTGAATTTCATATAAAATATCTACTATTTGAAAAATAAATATGATTGAAAATAGCAGGCTGAATCTTTCTACGCTTCTCCATTTTTCACATAAACTTTGAGTCAAAGGAATTTTGAAATTCGACCCTGTATTTTAAATTACTATGGACCTTCACCTGCGCAATTATGATACTATATGATGATGATGATTATAATATTATAATATCTCATACGATAGACAAATTTAGGGCTATTCAGAAGCAACTGTTTTAAGGGCCATTTTCATCATTCGCTTACTTTTCATGGTTACGGACTTGACAAGTAACGGATTTGGCATTTCAAATAAAACTAAAAAAACTATTAAAATGAACTATCTTGTGTATTTTCTAACTCAGATAATAATTTACATACCTTCTAAACTTATTTAGTAAACTTACTTAGCAGCTGATATTTCATCTCTTACAATTCATGGTAACGAACTTGACATTTCAAATAAAAATATTAGAAATGAACTAGCTTGTGTAATTTCTAACTTAGATAATATTTTACATACCTTCTGAAATTATTTAGTGAACAATATTTAATTACAAAAGTGCAAAAATCATTATTTTAATATTAGAATTTAATCGTAACAGACTTGACAGTGAAAAAAAATACCAACCTTGATAAAAGCTTATTCTTGCCACTATTACAATGCTTCACAGTTGAAGAGTAATAAATAGCAAGTAGTTGTTGCGTGAATAGTTTAACTATATTGCCGAATATTTCCAGCTAACTTAAGGCAGAAATCGAAACCTAGTTTGACTAAAATAATCACAAGGTAACGGACTTGACAAAAAGTGAGGGAAAAAAAGATTTCTGTTAATTTCTTAAAGAAAATATCTTTTGAAATTTTTTTTTTCATTAATATAGAACATTAATAATTCATAGTTCAAATAATTAAACCTTTTTTATTTTAAAAATTTATCTCAAATTGTAAAAAAAAATTGAAAACATAAAACTTGGATTGGGATAGGCATTTTTGCTTAGAATCAAAATTTTAATGATTTATATCTCAAAAAATTTTATTGATTTTTTTTCATGTTAGAAATGTTCATTATAATCTTCTATTCTAATGCATTGTTCAAATCAAGATTTAAATATTTATTTATGTTTTAATTTTCTTCTTTTTACTCTGGAACACTATGATAGCAAAAGAATCGCAGATGCAAGATACATAAAAAGTAAATCTCCTTTTATTCGCTTGCTTCATAATAAATAAACCGTAAATTTAAGCGGCGGAGTGACTATTCTGCAATTGATGCAGATTTTCATTTGTGTATAAGAAATTCGTGAGTAGCTGAGTATGGAAGATTCATCCAGTATATTTTAATAAAATTTCTAAAAGAAGGGAGAATAGGAAGAAAAAAATATAAATAAATGACGAATAAAGTGGGATATCGTAAATGTATTTCTGAAAGTAATTTTTATTGGTTCCTTTTGTGATAGTTTTAACTCATAAATTTTTCCCCTATTTTTCCCATATATTTTTGCGTAACAAATGGGTTATAACTCTCCCTGCGTTTTAAAATTTTCTGTGTGGTAAAAGTATTTTTTGTCGATTCATTATCATTATCTTTTTCTTTACAAAAGAAAAAGGTATGAAATTTATTTTCCAAAATTTCAGATACAGGGTAAGTGTTGTGAAAATAAGATAATTTCTATTATGTTTGACAAAAGTTTTGAATTTCATATAAAATATCTACGATTTGTAGAATAGATAGGATTGAAAGTAGATTTTTTTTATAAATAAAAAAATGTATATCTCATCATTAAATAATGCTTATTTTGATATTCAATGTGGTTTTCAAATAAAGGAATGTACTCATTATTATGCTGTATTTAATATTTTAGTAAATTTTACATTTAATGGGAAGCATTTTTCACCTATTTTTTCCATTATATTTTTTGCCCAAGAAATGGGTTAGGTAGGTACTCTCTTTACGTTTCAAAATTTTGTATGTGGTAAAAGTGTTTTTTATCGATTCACCTTCATAATCTTTTTCTTTAGAAAAAAAGAAAATATGAAGTTTATTTTCCAAAATTTTAGATATAGGATAAGTGTTCTAAAAATGCTATGATATTTTTTAAGTTTGGTGAAAGCTTTGAATTTTATATAAAATATCTGCGATTTTGTAATAAATATACTTGAAAGTAGATTTTTCATTAAAAAGTATCTATCTCATCATTAGATAATGCTTATTTTGATATTGAATATCATTTCCAAAATATCTGTGTACTTTTGTGAAAAGTAAAGCAACTATATTAGTATAATGGAATATAAGATATTACAGTAAAATCTCACTATTCCTAACTAATTGTAACCAAAAAAGACTCGGTATAGTGAAAATTTCTAAATAGGTATATTTCATTAATAATAGTTAACGTATTGACTTGCTAAGGCGTAAATGAAGTGCTGGGGCATCTGTTAGTGTCATATCTATACAGCATTGATCGGATAGCGATAAATCGGTGTTATTTCTAATAATTTAATTTAAAATTGCTTTAAATATATACATGACGCTTAAAAAACTACAACTATCCCTCATAGCATGCATGGTCACAGTGACGTCACTGTGAGACACTTTGGTCACATCACATCTGTGACCAAAATGCCACCACTCAGTGACGTCACATTGTGACTGAGATGTGGCTTTCTTAAATTTTTTTAGAAAATTATAAATATTCTTCAAAACATATTATTTATTTAAAAAAATCTTTCTGGATATTTAAATGTTGTCACTTTTGTCACAGTTTCGTCACAATGTTAATGTCAAAATAGTCACAAATGACACATTTTCCACAAATTTGTCACACCGTGACTTCACAAAGTGGTCACAATGTGACGTCACAAACGAGCTCTAAAACAGCCATAACGACTTCACATTTTAGTCACTGTGACTTCACATCGACGTCACGTAACGTTGCATCGACAATCGATGGTCACAAATTCACAATGTGACTTCACAACGACGTCGCAGGGACGTCACTATGCCTTACGTGTAGTATCATAGCAATAAATATCCTCTTACTCCACACATTAACCTGAGTCAGCGATTACATATAAATGAGTTACATTATGAATTCAGTGCTCTTCAAAGAAAAAAAAAACACTGACTTTGCTTTTTAAGTGTGTGTAAATTATTTATCGTTTGCGTTTAGCAGTAATTAAAAATGATTGTACAAAATTGTAAAAAGGAGACCGACATTTTCTGGAAGTAACAGTTTTCATTCCAATTTAGCTTTAGGTGTTTTCATAGAGTTTAAGCTCTATGTATGACCTTTTTAACTCCTTAGCATAAATAGATGTGCATTTTTTTACGTGTTTTTAAGTTTACAAAATCGGTATTTTTATGACACTGTTTGAAATTTAAGGATTTTCAGAATATCGGGTTCAAAATATCGGGACTCTACTATGTATGTTTTTTTAAAATATTTATATGTATATGTTATTTTTAAAAATGTATATGTAACATATATGTTGAGTTGGACAAAGAGTAAATGCAAAATAATTGCATGTTAGTTTTCTAGCTAATGCTGAATACTTATAAATAAGTACATGAGTGCTTTTCCAGGGAAATCCGATTCGACTATTTGTAGGCCTGTTCATCGCACGTGGTAGAGGGGCGGATGAAGGGCCGGTGTAAAGGTACGCTGAAAAAATATATCGTTCGGGCATCTAGAACCTAAATTGTGGCTATCGAAAAAGTAGTTTCATGTTATCCTTATAAATTCTACTTCCCTTTGCTAGAGTTTTCTATAGTTTTCAACTAGAATTCAAGAGCGTTTTACTATATTCTTGTGGTCAAACTAATTTAAAAATTGCTGCAAATAGATGCGATTACAGTTAGTTTCAATAAATATAAAACTAGTTTATAAAGCATTCCCAAAATTAAGCAATAATTGCTTGTTATTGAAACGATTCAATATAATTTCATTACCTAGAAAAAAAGAGATTAGAAATTCTAGATCATTTCGTCTATTGATTATAGATGTTTATCTTTTCGCATAGTTCGAAAATGTATGATTCTAATTTATGGATGTAGAAAATGACTATTTATTCTAATTGATGGCGGCATATTTTTTCTCAGTGTTGACAATAATACTTTCCTAAAAACTTTTACATAGTATGTTTCAAATGCTTTTATTTAAACAAAGTATGTACATCTACAAAGAGTTCCTTATAAATAGTTTGTATCAGCGAAAATAATTTCAAAATATCTACTATTTTGCAAAAACATTAAATATGCTTATTTGAAGAAAATTCATATGCACTCATTTCGTTTTCAAAACAATGGAGTTTCATTTCTTTTACGTGTAAAAAAGAAATATTTTTAAAAAGCTATATTGTCAGATTGTACAAGTTTTCTCAACATTTAAAATTCTAAAAAGAAGACATCTTTCAACACATATACAGTGTACCTGCTAAAGTCCGTTGTCAGCCCAATATTTTTTGAACGGTAAGAACTACACGTATAAATTTGGATTTAAGTATAGAAAAGTTGTCATGCGCAACTGAATGAAACAGCCTACGTCTCCACCTGATGGAAAACTGTGGTGTTAGCATTCCTATCTTGAAAACGTAAAGTTGATAGTTAAAGTAAAATGTGATTTACAAATTTGTGGAGCATCATGGATTTAGTACGAAAAGAACTTGTGGACATTAATGCGATTAAGAAAACGCTTAAAACGCGCATTTTTTCGTGATTTTCTTCATTGATTAAATACTCTTATCTGGCATCTCATCTGACATACAACCCTTTAGTTATAATATTTTAATCTAGAATTTTTAATAAGTGCAAGAAAAATAATGACATTGAAATTTCAGTTATTCCCCTCAGTCCTGAAGTCGCCTGGAGGTGACACTAAAAACATCTTTTAAATTAAGTGCTACTAAAATTGTTAAATTACATCTAGATTTTTAAAATAAATGTATGCATATTGGAAACATCGATATATATACTGATGTATTCTTGGAGATTCATTTTAAACTAGTTTTTGTAGTACCACGAAAAGTTTGTCTTAGGACTGAGAAGGTTATGACAGCCTAGAAACGGCTGGAAATGTTTTGGGGATTTTAATAGTTTTAATGCAGTTTAACACATTTTAAATGCATTTTAAATAATTTTATATTATATGTAAGCACTTGAAGGTAATTTATTACTTTATTTGTGTTTTATAAGAGTTCTAAACACTAATTACAAGATTTTATATTAATCTCAGAAGGACACAAAGTCACGAGGCCAAGCAGCCACATCGAATAGGCAGCCAGATAAATCGGCTCGGTTTTCTGATTGCAAGCATAAATGAAACAATAAAGCACATAAAGTATAAAATGTAATTTTAACACGCTGTGTGTCATGGTGACTGATATTGATGCTAAAAAAATCCTAATGTTTTAAGTAACTATTAAGAAAGTATAATCTTGTAATAAATAAAAATTAAATAAATTTTCAGTAACTACTGAAAACAACATACATATATTGGTTATATATAATAATTTAGACTGGGAGGGGGGGGGTCTGTTTTTTATTAAAAGTCAGATTTCTAAAAGGAAATTTCAGTGTCAGTCAGAGGTGATTGATGTGGCGTTCAACGTGTTAATTCGATAATAAAAGTTACACACACAAAAAACATAATAAAGGGTTTATGCAGGTAATTACATTATGTAATTACCTGCATAAATCCTTTATTTTTTTGTGTGTATGTGTGTGTGTGGTAATATTTAGTATCCATATGTAATTTATATATTAACACTTCACAGCGCACATTTTCGAACATCCACCATCTCCTTTCTTGCCGGCGGTTTCCATTCTGCTTTATCTAAAAAATGTTCTTCGCCCATGAAGTGCAGACGACCTTCGCAACTTTTATCAATTTTAACCTTATTTTTGAAGAAATTGGAACTATATCTAATGCTAGAGATGAAGATCCATTAGAGTTAGAGCTAGGGATCGTCGTTTTTATAGTAATTCTATCCACCGGATAGCCTAAAATATACCGAAGATGATATATATTTACCATTATGGCCAAAATAGTCTATTCTACCCTAAATAGTTCCAAAATCAATAAATAGGATGGCGATATCCAGCCAAATTTAAATTTTCTATGAAAATTTAGAATACACAAATATTTGTGTCATTTATAACATATGTATTACTAAAATGCATTAATTATTTATTTGTATAAAAAATATGGTTAGATGATATATTTTTCTCTTTTTTAAAAAAGTTATATTGCCTGAAATACATTTTGTCGTACATTCAAATTGCTTTATTTAAAAAAAATACTTCGCTTCATAAATGACGTACTTTCATTTATTAAACAAAATATAATAGTATTTCACAAACAAAGTTTCTCTTCGTTCGTATAAAGAATATTGACATACTAAAATTAATTAATTTCCAAAAAATAAAATAAATTGAAATTCCTTTTTATTTCGCTTGGATACAAAATATATAGTTTGGGAAATATTTTTTGGTCTTCTTGTTCAATAGATTTATTTCATTAAAATAGATTGGATGAAGTAAAAATAAATAAATGTAAGAAAAAAAAGAAAATGATATAGTACAGAATATGGTTATATATATGTATAACGGATAGAATTTAATTTAACATGCACTCCAATCGTGATCAAAAATTCATTTAATATTATATTTTTTCTGTTTATTTCAAACATAATGAATTAATATGTGCATATCTATACATATAATAAAACAGTAGGACCCGGTGTGTCTGTACATTGAAGATAATTGACAAAAATGGAGTCAGGGCGATAAAAGAAAACCAATGAAACACAAAAAAAATTTTTTTGAATTTTTTGTCTGTCTGTCTGTCTGTCTGTCTGTCTGTCTGTCTGTTTGTTCGAGGTTATCTTCGTAACTACTGAATGGATTTTTATGCGGTTTTCACTAATGAAGAATGCACACTCCCGGGCAGTGTATAGGCTTTGTTTCATCAAAATCGGACAACAGACAAAAAAGTAACAAAAAGAAACAAAAGAAACTATTAGGTGCGCTGCTCACGTTTTTTAGTACATAACGTTTTTTAGTACATATAAAATCCAATAGATGTCACTGTGCGATTTTAAAACGCGCTATCGTTATGTTTTCGCCAGTCTACTTAAGTATGAGAAAGTTTCAAGCTGGCTGTCGTTCCATGTGGTTTAGTCGGTAGAACGTCAGTGCGCCATACTGATGGCCCGGGTTCGATTCCCAGCATGGAATTTTTTTTCACTATGTTGGCATTAACGCCTATAAGCAATTAAAAGAATTTGAAATATTGTATTCAAGGCGAATTTTCTCTCTGGGAAAATTTCCTTGCATTAATATGTCAGTGTAATTTTTTTTTCGATTTAATTTTTTTTTCGAAACTTTGTTTTTCTTAAAAAATTACAGTAAATATTTGATATTTCCCAACGTTTTTTGAATGATCGACTTGCTTTTTTTTATGTATGTCTGAACCTTATCTAACTACTTCTTCAAGATTTCTTTAGATAAACCGACCAGCGTAGCGGGCGAAGGCCGCTAGTATTTATATATACTCTAGGAATAACTTTTTGGATTAACTTTAACTTACTAAAAAATTTGAAGTCCTTTAATTTAAAAATTTATAAAAGTGTGTCATGGTTAATATAGTTCACAATATTTTAGATTAGTTCAGGATACATTATTACTTTTCAATCAATTTTTATCTTTCAAAGTTATTTGAAACAATTATATGAAGTGAGTTTTATAAAAAATTGCGATGTAAAATGTGGAATCATTCTGGCTTTATTAACAATCATTTAACTTTTTAATATCCATGTGTAATATTTTTATCATAGATGATCCAATAAATTATTATTAGGAAAAATATACTTTTAAATTGCTTGCTTCGAAATTCTTATGTGACGTTATGCGATTATAACGTCACATAAGAAGATGCAACATAAACAAATACTACGGCAAAAATATGCATATAAACATAATATTTTTTTCCCTCTTCTTCAAAAAAGTTTCTTTTTTTTGGGGGGTGAGCATTGAATTATTCTCATCATTAACGTATTTCAATTCCAAGTTAGGACTTATAATGACACACGGCTAAATATTGCTGAACATATCTCCTTCTTTTGTTAAAATTTTCTTTTACAACATCAGTATATGTATAAAAACTCTTGCCTGTAGTGAAACTGTTTTTATACAAGTGGTCTTTTATCAGTGCTGTAGCAAAAAAAAATATTTGTTGGAACTCAAATTTTTATAGATTATGATGCTACCGGATCTTTGCTAATTCAAAATCCAATTTGAAAAAAAATTAACAGTTATAATTATTATATAAAATTTTTTGTATTAATGTAATTTGATTTCATTCATTAAGAATAGGGCAACTGACGTCAGTTCAGAACATCCGACCCCTGAATACTAGGCCTCTGTACTGACAAAAAAAGGTGGCTGCAAAAGAAGGATTTTTTTGAGCGGTCCCTATACGGTCCCTTCATACGGTCCCTTCAGTATTGGCAACAATAACTTTTAAATTTTTTCCGCCTCTTTTTTTTCTTAGTTTAAAGAAGTTTGAGAAATATTTTATAATATACTGGTGTCAAAACTTAGAAGACCGTGTACATTTTTAAAAAATCCGTCTTTGGTTGTCGCCATTATAGTATCAGCGCCCAGGCCTAGAGTATTCAAGGAATGGGGGCAGAACAGCTGCTTTAAAGCATTATGATTGGTGGAAATATATACTTTCTTGATTAGCGGAAACGGATTACCTTAAAATTAGCAAAAAAGAATGTTTTGCTTGATGAAAAAAAATGCGTTTTTACGCTTTTTTATACAGCAACAAACCAAATATTTCTGGGAATGGCGTTCCCGCCCAATTACAGCACTGTCTTTTATACAACCAGAGTTGAGTTTGGACGGAAAGTAACATACACAGTATAAAAAAAATCTGAAATTTACATACAAATTTTTCCTGAATTTCACAGAAAGAGTCCCTTTTGCCTACGAAAGGACATTTCCCGTTAGAATTTCCATCATATTTCCTGAAAAAAACGAAACGGACGAAGATGTAAAGAAACACCGGAATACTCCATTATCTATCGCAAATTAATTTCTAATGTTTATGAAAATGACATGTTGTTGCATAGAAAAAAAAAGACTCAATGAAAATATCCTAGCTCCTTTACTACTATTTGTATCGTACTGATGAATTGCGACTATCAATAATTTTCTGAGCAACAAATTAATTAGACCACATTCTAATCATTCATTGAGCAAAGAAAATTTCCTCGTCCAATTGTTTAATCAATCCAAATTATAATCATTCATTAACCATAAGAAAATAATACTAATAAATTAACATTATTAAATAGAACTTCCAAGAATTATGACAGCGTCGATAAATTTACAATCTACCTTATAAATATATAAACACACTGCAAAATCCACTATCTAACTTTAAAATGAGTTTTATTCGTAGATTCTATGGCGCTATAGCTAGAGCAATGAGCTACCCACACTTAAGGCTGTCAGTTCGAATCAAACCTCACGACGTTAGCCCCACCAGTGGCCGAGAGGTTCTGACTTCTCAACTGATAGACGGCAGGTGCTGGGTTCGAACCCACTCGCGGCTGTCGGCCTAACCGTTTGGAGTTTTCGTGGTTTTCTTCGAAACTTGCGTAATTTCGGGTTAGGTTCTCTTAGAAATGCCTCCACGAAGGGCACTCCCCCCTGGTTCTATATCCCTAGTGTAGATAATCGAACGACAAAAATAACCCAACCTCACGACGTTACTTTTTTTCTCGGTGAATAAATATAGCAATTTCTAAACTGTTCGACAGATGGCATTACTAGCCAATTATTATATCATTGCTTTTAAAAACGGATTTTTTCCTTCTTTTATTTTTCGAAAACGGACTATCTACAAATGGAACGGAGAAAGCCTGGCAACTTTGCTGCTAGTAGGTTAACCGTGAATTCACGTTTTGATATTTAACAGTGTAAAACAAATGTGCCTATAACGGTATTTTCAAACTATTCCAATTGATCACTTTTATTTCTTTTCGTAATGTAAATGCTAAAATTATATATAAAAAAGACATTTATGTTTAGGCCAGGCTTGTTTATCTAAAAAAAATATTTATTTGAGTTTTGTTTCGCTGTATACACGTTTTCGATTAAATTTTGATTCTTGAAACATAAGCCATGTGCTGTTGAATTGCATAAGTTATTGTGTAGGGACTCTTTCTTGTTTAACGTTGGTTCGAAAAAAATTATTTTATTTCGTTTTCTGTTCAATTTTGTTACCAATGTACTTAAAAAATCCTTTAAATTTACAGCATATATTGCTGGCAGCAGGGTTGCCAGGATGTTTTCCTTAAAAATTCTAGTAAAATTAGATGTAATAGTTTTTTTCGGTGTGAAAATGGATATATTCGTTCACTAATATTTAGGTTTTACTGCAACAAAGGCATTATTGAAATTAATATATTTCGACTGATAAAACCCAGTTTATAAAAATTAAGTTATAATTAATATTTTCTAGGCATACATACCTAAAGAAATAGAAATTTTGCATTTTGCCCGGCACTCAGTGAACAAAATAGTAAATAAATATACATGCCATTTTTAAATGCATGCATAAATTATAAATAGGTTTTAAAGGTTGAGTATTAATTTTTTTTTTAATAATTTGTTAAAAAAGTGCAGCATAGATAAACAAATTTTAACAAAAGGCATTTTACATATGATAAAATAAAATTTAATTGCTCTTGTGAGATTAATGTCACAAGAGTAACAAAAATTTTCATTTAATAATTTTCATTCAACGCTGGTAAAATGCTTTTTGTTACAAATTAGATATGCATTTGAAGATGGAACACAATGGTATTTAACTGATTATATCAATTTTTATTTTAATTATATTTTGTAATAAAATAATATGATATCATTTTGAAAATTTGCTCTGATGGTTAAAATGGAGGTTTCTATTTACAAACAATCGTTAATTTTTTTTAACCACCTTTACAGTTGAGCAATTTTATTAAGTATCTAACAAACTCGTCACATAATAGTAGCTGTATAAATTATTATTGTTTAGATATTTTTAATTTAATTATATTTTGAAATAAAATAATTGAAGATATTTATGAAAATTTGCTCTAATGATCACAATGGATTTTCCTATTTACAAACGATCATTCATTTTTTTAAACCTATTTTACAGCTGAGCGATGTTTTTATTTACCGTATTTACTCGCGTATAAGGCGCACTTTTTTTTCAAAAAATAGGACAAAATTTCTAGGGGCGCAATATACACGGGATATGTTTTTACTGCTGGATGTAATCTCAAGATAAACATATGAATTAAAAATATAAATTCAAAGAAGACATAATCACTTGGAAAATCTTATTTAATTAAAGTATTACTGCATCTTTATTTCACTCGTTGCACTTTTTTATACAACAGAACTAGTAACATTATTTAAACGCTAAACAATTATCATTGTCATCTATCACTCTTCCTCCTTTTCCTCCGTCATTTACTCCCTAACCGAAGTCTAAAAATGTAATTTTTCCTTGCTTTCTGGCCTGATGTAATGTTTCTTTCGACTTTCTTTACTGAAATTCATGCGATCATTCTTTCATTTGCATATCAAATTTACGGTGCGCGCTATATACGAGATTTTAAAAAACGCCATTTTTTCTTGTAAAGTAGGGGATGCGCGGTATACATGAGTAGATACGGTATCTGTTAAACCCATTATATAACAGTAGCTGTGTAAATAATGATTGTTTGGATTTTTTGTTAAATAATAACTTTTTTAATGTTGAATCCTAATGATGGCAATAGAAAACGTAAGGCTTTATTTTCTTTTAAATCTTACTTTTTTAATTGTATTATGTTTGCAGTTAAACAAAAAAAAAGTGTTGAAAAAAGTGTCTTACGGACAGTCCCCCATTACCAAAATAGAAGACTATACTACTTAATATCTTTGAATAACTTTGATTGCACTGTTAAAATTTACAGTATTCTGTCCAGTCATACGATCTTTTTTATCGGAAACGGCTAAACAACCTTAATTTAACGCCATTCGGAGCATATTATTGTCTACTTTATAGTCAGAATATAGTTAAATTACGAAAATGTAACTGTTTTTTCAAAAAAAAAAAACAAAAAAAAAAACAAAAAAAAAACATTCAAATGACTGGACAGAATGGTGGAAATTTCCAATAGTGTGACATAACAGTGCATCGTTTTTAAAAACGTTTAAACTTTTTATTGGTTGCGATTAAGGATATTGTCATTAAGCCTGTTATTATGAAATGTTTGTGTCCAAAACATATATATTTTTTTCGTAATTTCATAACTGTGAAATATTGTCAATTGCATTGTAAAGAGATCACATCTTTCTTGTAAGTCAACATAAATCTGTAGAAAAATAAGCTTCGTTCTAAAAGCGACTTTGTGTACACTGTCTCATTATACTCCAATGCTTGCTTTAAATCAAAATTTTTTTAAAAAAAATCTGGATAAAACGTACTAATATTAAAACAATTTTTTGTTTTATCATACATTTGCATGGTAAGGTCTCAATGTTGACATGTTCATATCTTATTTGAGTAAGTAATTAAAATAAAATGAAATAATAAACAGGTTATATATATATACTCTATAGGTGCAAATTCCCGATCTCTAAAGTTTTTGACCTGACGCCTAATTTTGGACGTCTATGTCACAATCTTATGGCGAATTTTGCGTTTTTTCTCGCAATCATTTGACAAAAATTGCGCTTTTCTTTAATCCTCTGACTGGAATCGCGTATACGTTTTTTAGTAATCAACTAACCAAAATCGCGTTTTTCAGTGAGATTTTTTTGTCGAAAGTCGCAGCGTTTTTGCGATCGTTTGATACACGAAATTCACGTTGTTTGTTAGTTGTTTCGCGTTGTTGCTTAATTTTTCATTGAAGTTAAGCCCTTGTAGCAACTAGAATATTTGGGTTTAGAAGCCAATGGTTCCTTAAACATATTTTGGAATCTGCACCTATAATATATTCGAACGCTAATGCAAGAGTAACTACGATAATCTGTTGTAAGCAAAGGAAAAAAACTGCATTTAAATTAATTTTTATATATATGATGGGATTAGAAATCATAATGTTTTATAATACATACTTTTTTTAATGAAGACTTAGATTATTTTTTTAAGGCATAAGAACAATAGAGTGAAAAAGTATCCCTAGTTCTCGTTCAGCGTACTAATATTCTATCAACTAAGGCACCTGCAACGACACATTTTTTTAAAAAATGAAAAATATGTTTTATACGAATTATTGATATTGGATCGTACTTATGTTTTACTCAGGATTGTGGTTAATGAAGTTGTTCCATCTTGTGGTGCGGTTGTAGCCATACCAACATATTTCGATGAAGAATAGTTGACCAAATGGTGTCATTCCAGGAAAAGTGTACGTACGCTGAACCAAGGACCCACATTCAAACCCTGGGATGGGTACATTTCACTTTGTTGGTTTTACTTTTTTGTTAGTAATGTGAAATTTTAAAAAATCACGTAATTCAATTAATAATGTTTTATTTTGACGCTAGTACTTAGAGACGTTAATCACATGCCAGATAATATAGTTTTTTATTGGTAAGATTGATCTTTCAATATTCAATCTATTATGGCAAGATATTTTCGAATTGTATAAAAAGATATTTATTAAACACCTTCCCGTGTTATCTATCGCATGTAAAAAGTAATTACAGAAGATTGCATTTACAACAGTGTTATATTCAGTTATATATATGTAACATGTTTTATCAAATTATGTTACACATATATTAAGTACGTTTCCATGTATTTATCGATAATACAGGTATTTATTTTTAAGTATGTGTTTTTAACAATGTAAAAAATGGAAAGATTTTTGTTGTGTTCAAATTTAACATTAAAGGGGTTTATTTACAATTCTAGTTAAAGGATTGTTTAGATTGCCGAAAACGTGAACTTTAAATGCATGTTCTTGTTAGAACAATTTATACTGTATTTAAAAATGTATTCTTTAAACTTCACACCTTTCTAAAAACAAATTGCCTCATAATGGAAAAAAAAGTTTTTTAAAAATTCTGAAAATGAAATTGAGAAACAACGTATTTTATAATGTATTTCTCTTTTGAAAAATAGTGTAAAGTTTAAAAATGTATCTTAAGTTTTTTTTAATTGCATTCACTTTATTTTTATATTCTAACATTCATCCTTTATTTATTTATTTGTTCCAACAACAAAACATTTACTATAATTTAAAAAAAAAAAAAACATTTATAAATATTTCATTTATTTGCACCTTTACTAAAAATGTCAGAAAAAAAGATTCTACATTTACAAAAATTTTCTTGATAATCAAAAAAGATACTTTTTCTCTAAGTTAATATATCAATGCTAATTTTTTTCGTAATTGTACTGTCGCGAAAAAAAGTAAATACTCCCCCTCCCTACTGACTGCCCAAGAAATTATTGGTATTGAAATATTGGAAATAAAGCCTACTTTAAACTGATGAATATAAAATATAGTTAATAGACAATCTACATATTAAAAAGAATCTAAACTTATTTTTTTCTTCAGTAGCAATATCCAACTTTGACAAGATATTTCAGATTTTCAGTTCAAACTATGCCTAGACACTAAATTTGAATAATAAGTTTCTGGATAATAAAGGTTCAAAATTTAGTGCTTCTAACGTTAAAGTACATTTTCATATATTTATTAAAATATGAAATAAAAATGAAATAAAAAAATTAAATAAAATATGAAATAAAAAAATATGAATTGGAACCAACAATTTTTTGATCCATTTACATTTATAAAGTTCTTTTTTATTGAAAATCCAAAATTTCGAACTTTTCTTCCAAATGGTTTTCAAACTACGCTTAAAAATAACGTCAAAATGGGGGTTTAAGGCGCCACACTAATCACTGAAAAAAACCCGGATTATAATGTTAAGTCTATGAATGCGTTCTTTTCAAATATCTCGCTCAAATTTTAATATTTTTACTTTTTTCCTTTTTTTGCATAGGATAGATGCGGGCTATCTACAACCGGGCTAGTTTTTACTTTTTCAATTCTGGTTTCAGATTAAAAAAAATAGCTTTAACTTTCCAAACCGGTTAGAATCGGTTCTGAATTTGAGATTATTATAATATAAAAAATGTATAACCAAAATCGAAAAAGTAGAAACTAGCCCCGTTGTAAATCATCTTCAGCTATCCTATGCAAAAAGAAAAGAAAAAATAAAATGTAAATTATTATAATTAGATCGAGATATTCGAAAAGAACGCCCCCATAGACGCAACACTAGAATTTATCATTTATGATAAATGACTACGAAGTAAGTACTTGCTAAGAAGTAAGTACTGCTATTGAGAAAACAAAGTTAAGTTTCATTTTAATATGTAGATGGCCCTCTAATCAAATTTTATACACATCAATTAAAGGTAGACATTATTTCCAATCCTTGGGCAACAATAGCTTTCTTCTACGATAATTTGTTGAAGAGTTAGTAGAGGCATTTGCTTTTTTCCCTCGACTGTACAAGACAAAATTCGTATTTATTAAAGAATTCATTCTATGTTAACTGTTTCAAATAAAAATCATTATTTTTTGATCCGGGAATCGAAGCCGGGCTATTAGTATAGCATACCGACTAAACCACATAGAACGGCACTCAGCCAGGAACCTCTCACTATTACATATTGGCTAGGCTACAACAAACACAGCACAAGATTGAATATATTCCATGAGCCACCGACCTGGGGCAAACACGAAACTCAAATAATACCAGGATGGAAACTTTTTCACTAGATTGGCATATACTTTTGGGCTAGACTCTGACATTGACTAGACTGGCAGAGGGTTAAAATATTTTGAAATTCAGTTTTAAATGTTATCGTACCAGCAATTTCGTAATGTACTCGTCGGTATATCTAAACACAGCTTTTCTCTTACTTTGTGAACAATTACAAATATTACTTTGTGAAAATTCAAACAAACGGTTCTTGAAAATCTGTGAAGCATACGAAACCTGCAAGACTTTCTAAGAAATTATTTTTAGAAATCACTTTTCACAAAATATAAAAAATATGTATATGTAAACATTTTAAATGCATGATTGAAAATATTTTTCATGAATTTATTAATAAATTTTATAATTAACTTCTTTTTTACTTTTTTTTATTTCTTTTTTATCATTTTTTTGTTGCACAGCTTATATTATTTTCTTACATATATGTATATATATCTCTGAGCATTTTGCAAATGGATAAAATTGTAAAGTTGTTATCTCTACATTTTGTCTTAAATAGTCAAAAAATACGATATAAAAAAAACTTAATTACAAACATGAATGTAATCGTTGTGAGTATTTATCACTCTAAAATGTACTGAAAATTCATTAAATCAATAGAATTGTCCCATCTTAAATATTGTTTTTATTGCTGTGAAACCTGGAGCTTAGTGAACTTAATATTACATTTCAAATAGTCAGAGGGTTAAATATATGTGTATATATATAACATAGATATACGAAATATTAAATTGTATGTATTATTTGGGGAATTAAAATATTGCCAGGAAATTTGTGTGTGTGGAGAGGCAAAATTAAAGTAATGTCCGGTAGAAGTAAAAAAAAAAAATAGTCCTCTTATATACTATAACAACAGAAATTCGTAATTATCGATTTTTTATAATTTTGCAAAACAGTAAATCTTAATTAAATTTTGATAAGTTACGGACTTTATATTTTAAAGAAAACTGCATTTTGCACTAACTTTATTTTTTCGAGAAAAAACGAGTGATGATCTCTATGTATGTTAATTTACTTATAAATTTATTATAATTTTTTTATTGTAAAAAAATTATATTTAGATAGATGACTTTCTTTATTGGCGAATAGTTTTGCATCAAGTAATAAATAGAAACTTATCAAAAAACAAATACATTTTCTTATCGAAAAGAGAATTACTGTACATAATGTATTTTTTTTTTTCATTAGGCACTCAAAACTTAGTTAAACATTGTTTGTTAGAAACAACATTTTGTTAAATGAATAAAGTATTAAAAATATAATAAATTATTTGACATCTTTTAATTAAATTAAGAATCTCGATAGATATGATTCCATGATAATGCATTCCATGTACCTTCTGCTACTTATTAAATTTATAACGACGTTTTTATTAATATTAAAAAAATATATTTTTTTATGACAAATTAAAAAAAACAAATACCATATTTTGCCCAAAGGAATAACCATGGAGAAGACATAGATGCAATATTTGCAATAGATGCAATAGATGCCAAATAAATCTAGTGTTAAAAATTCTGAATTATTCCAGAGAGAATGCATTCAATCATACAAAAGTAACATGAAAAAAAAACTACTAATTATCTTTTTATATAAAATTACAAATATATATAAAAATACTCTAAATTACTATAAATGAGAATTTAAAATGTTCCCGGACATAATAAAAATTTTCTTTCCTGAAAAAAAAGCATTCTCATAATTTTTTATGATTATAGTAAAATCGACGCTATGTATTAAAACATGTATTCTTTTATTTACCCACCAGAATGGTAAAGATAATATTTTTTGGGGGGGGAGGGGGAGAGGATGGGGTTAGTAATGCACATTTTGAAATCATATTAGATTTAATAAATTACGAAAAATCATGCATAAAGCATTGATTGTGAAACTCTTTCCAACACATTCAGAATACTAAGCAATGAAACTGGTGTGAAACAATTTTAACAGAAACAAACTTCTTAAAAAAACATAAAAATTCTTAAACTCGCTAGTTCTTTCGAAAGAACTAAGTTTTATGACTGCATAGTAGTACTGCCACTGCTTTTTTAGCCCGTCCTTTTTGTGCCTGACAAAGAAAGACTCAGTTCTTTCGAAGGGCCTAGCAAGTTTTAGAATATTTATATTGTTTTTAAGAAGCATTTTTTCTGTTCATACCATTCAAAACTTCACAGTTTACATAGGCGAAAAATAATTTGTAAACGAAAAATTTGGAAAATAATTATGCATTTGAAAAAATAATTTCTGCTATTGACATGAGTAGTTGTGAAAATATAAAACAAAATTGTGGAATCCTGTATATGATCTATTGATATGTATGCATACTACATAGTATTCGAAAAGTTAATAAATTTAAACGCATAGCACAGCTGAAAACTTCCATTCAGCAATTTTCGTTCATAAGCGAATGTCATCGGTCCTTCTTGTGCAGCTCTGTATATGATTTAAAAAGTTTATAAATATCAAGTAACTTTTAAATAATAATTAAATTTATAAACGCGTGCTATAATTGAAAAAAGCACTTCTAGCTGTTATTCTTTCTAGGATTCAATAGTTCAATTATTGGTCATTTTGTTCTGTAGCCAAAATCTTTTGGGCTGCCCTGTAAATAAATGGTAATTTTTATGCTCACTGTGCTCTTAAGAAAGAATATTTTTGTAAACTTTAGTGATAAATATCATTTTTATTATATTTAAAAAAGCTTAATATCATTAAACTATCTCACATAAGATTTTCCCCCTTAGACCGTAATGTAACAGGTCTCTTTTGAGTGTCCCTATAAATGAACTGTAAATGACACTTCAATTTACAATAGACACTTCCATTTCAATGCCGCATATTTCATGCACATACCAATAACATCTATCTATTTCATGGCGATGGGACTATATTTACGTGAATTAGAATGTAGATTGACAGACAGAAAATTTATAATTCAACTATGTTGGATAGTTTTACAAAGGTGAAATGTAACATATTTTTGTCTCATAATCAATGTCAAAATATTGATTCATATTCCTTCAAATAAAAATATTTTTAAAACTTAGATTAAAAAATTTCTTTCTGAAGAAAGCAGCAATAAACAAAAAAATATAACTGCTTTTATGTGTAAATTATAATTTTTAGCACTTCATTAACTTTTTAATTTAGCATGAAATTTGATACTGGTTTGTTAAATTTCAGTAATTCCAAGAATATATTTTTCATTGAGTGTAAAAAATACAAAAGATAATTTTTATAAAAGGTGAACAAGATTAAAAACAACAAAAACAAACAAAATATTTCCTTGGAATAAATAAAGCGTGAATCTGAACCTTTCTTAAAAAGAAGCATTTTTTAAGACCATGTTTGTAATAGTATGATTTATTATTATTATTATTATTATCATTATTATTATTATTATTATCTTCTCTATGCTGTTCAAATTTAAAATTAGTGTAAAGAACCTAAACTTATTGAGAATGCGAATTAAATTT
Source organism: Maratus speculifer (assembly GCA_964019185.1). Lineage (NCBI taxonomy): Eukaryota > Metazoa > Arthropoda > Arachnida > Araneae > Salticidae > Maratus > Maratus speculifer. The sequence goes on from OZ025295.1 coordinate 95,408,318, forward strand.
GTATTTAAAAATCAAATCTCAGAAAAAATTCCCCTGAAGTTTTTTTTTAATATATTTCGACCATTAAAACGAATCTTTGTGATTATTAGGTCAATTTATATTTTTTATGTCATACAATCGTTATGAAATGTTTTCTTTCTTTATTTCTTTTTTGCACTGTGATATTTTTTTAGTTCACTATGATATTTTTCATAGTGCACCACCTTACTTAACCAAACCAGGGCTTAGTGAGGTTTTGCATAATCTTTCATGACAAATTACTGTCTTTCTGATAAAGCAGTTTCACCAGTAATGCTCGTTCTTTTCCCTCTACTCTCTTACGATGAAAAACAGAATATATTAACCGAAAACTAAAAAAAAATATATATATTGTACATTTCTTTTTCTCGTGGTCCATGTAATGTAATTCCCAAGTTTTATTGATATCTGTCTACCAGAACATGCTCTACATTGGTCCAAACAGGGTAATCTTAATTATAACACTCCTGTATTTTTGGTGTTTGAAGTTTTATTAAATACTTGCTTTAAAATTAATAATGTTGAAAACGACTATTTTAAACAAAAATTAATGCACTCATTTATGAAAATCTCTTATTAGCATTTAACTTTTAAGAAGGAATGGTTACAAAACGTCAAGCAGCTAAATACATTTTATTTTAAATGTTACATACTACATATATTGATGCTGAATAAAATTACAACACCAGGAAGACGATCTGACGAACAGAAAAATCAAGTGAAGGGATGAAGATATTAGAATGTGCAAATGATATTTCGAGATATTTAGACAACTCGGGAAAGGACATCTGAAACACTGAATACAATAAAAGTTGCGTGGTGAATTTCTTATTTGGAAAGCATTTTGCAAGTTCGTCGTTTGCAAAGAATATCGTGTTATATCTCGAATAATAAGAAGAAATGCTTACCAGTATATGTCGGAATTCGATAGAGACAGGATCGTTGCTTACCGAGTATGTGGATTATTGAGATTTCGCTCGATGATTCCGTGATACTGCTTGTCGAACTGGTCGAAATTCAATGATTGTCATGCGAATGTGATATCAATGAGTTGCTGAGGGTCATACTGGAAGGCATGCAGGATCTCAATGACCCCTTCCCCCTTGCTAACATCTTAGAGAGATGGCAGATTGTGAGATCGGCTCTGTAAAACCGCACAATCCCACCACAGATCATTAATTAGGAAATGAGTTTGTTTACAGCGCGCCCCGTATCTTCTAGCACGATGCGACGATGATTGCAAAATCGTCGACTGTCAGCACGGTGATTATTACTGCGGCGCGACTTGCCTATGAAGCATAGAGATAGACATCGACTCTGGGCGCTGAGTGACAATGCTGAATAGAGAAGTGGCAAGATGCCATTTTTTGACATGAGTCTCGGTTTTGCGTGTAGCATTCTGATGGCCGTATAAATGTCTGGATGCTCCGAGGAGAACGATCGTCGCCTGAATTCAATATCGGTATAGGGGCTCTACACCAAGTATGGTGGTTTAAGCAGCCATTGTGCACACGGAACACACATATCTAGTTCAGATCGCTGATAATTTGTTCAAAGATTGTACATTTCACACATCTTACGTCTAATGGTTAGGTCCTGTCTTCGAAGCATGTCAAATGCCATCATCTATCAAGATAATGCCCGAATGTTTCGTGTCGTGTTCTGACAATCCTCGTTACACAGGATATTTTATTGCTGCCTTGGCGTGCACGGTATCTAGATCTGTCACCCATTGAAAACATCTACTCATGTATTGCGGAGAGAAAGGACCTCAGGCTATTAAGGTTGATGAAGTGAGGAATAGACTTGAAGCGGCATGGAATGAGTTGCACGTTTCTGTCATTCAAGATTAGTTCGATTTTATGCCTGAATAGGTATGGCCCGTTTTAGCTACCAGGAAAGGAGAGGGGGATATTTTTCCTAATTTCGCACTCCGTAAACACTCTAACTGCATACAAATTTAATCCTTATATTTTCATGTCATACTGTTTACATACAACAGATATATTCTATTATATTTTCTTTATTTTATGGTGTTAAAATTTTAATGGCCAGCAGTGTTTATGTATATTGTGTGATTCATAATGATCGAAATAATACGCTATCTCCTTAAATATTGCCTGAGGCATATACTTCCAATTGCAAAGTAAAAAAAAATGATCAGTTAAGTTGCAATAACAGAGGGAGTCTATTTGAGAAAATGAAAACATTAAATTTTTTTTCGGATACCGTAGGATAAAATTTCCAACTATAAATTTTTCCTTACTCATTCCTGAATTAAACAAAAAATATACCTTGATATATACGAAACTTAGTTAGATGTGTTCGGTTTAATAATTCGTGAGTTTTTAAGGGATCAGACACAAGAAATCACGTATTCCAATCAAAAGTAGGTTAAAAACCTAATGAAAAACTCAACAAACCAAATCTTGAACTGAAAATCACCTACAAAAACCTCATATACATCCAGTGCCACATTTACGGCAGGGCATTTGTTGCTTAGGTCCAGAGTCCCTGATAGCCTCCATTGACCTGCAAATTCTGCTGAATGCTTTTCAATTATTGTTCAAAATCTGATGTAGTTTTAATATCTAATGAAATTTTACATTTCATTCTGCATTCTATTATGTTCATATTCTTTATAATTTTGTATATTTTGTTTAAATCATTTGTTTATTGTTTTAGTATAGTGAATCTCTTCTTTGATCTTTATTACTTCGATCTTTATCAAGTTTGCAAGTAATCATGTATTCCAATCAAAAGCAATTTATAAACCTAATGATAAACTCAATAAACCAAAACTTGAACTGAAAATGACCTACAAAAAACTCATATACATCCATGGCACATTTACGGCAGGGCATTCATTACACAGGTGCAGAGCCCCTGATAGCCTCCATTGGCCTGCAAATTCTGTTGAATGCTTTTCAATTATTGTCCAAAATCTGATGTATTTTAATATCGAATGACATTTTAAATTTCATTCTGTATTCTATTACGTTCATATTCTTTTCATATTAATTTTGTTTATTTCGTTTAAATCATTTATTTATTATTTTAGTATAGTAAATCTTTTCTTCGATCTTTATTACTTTAAAAATATATGGTATTTTTAATTCTTTTTTAATCCCTTTCCTGTTATCGTCAGATAATTTGAGTGCTGGTGAAATGTAGCTTTCAGGCTGTAGAGCCTCCTAATATTTTAAATAATTGTAATTTGAAGTTGTCAAAAATGTATTAATAATGATTGCATACTTTATCTTTCCAGATATGTAGATTTTGCATAGGAAAAAATAATTAGCTCTACACAGTTTATTATAAAATGTACACTCTTTTTTTAATTTTGCTATTGTGAAATAATTATTTAAAGAAAGTTGTTATCTTACTTAATTTTTAATGGATATTTTAAAATCATAATGTTTATTTTATTTATTTTTTATCAATCTTTCTGTAAATATCAAAACATGTGTGCCTCTGTAAGAATATGTGTTTAGGGCCGCAGTCATTTCAAGAAGTATAGTACAGTCCACTCATAACATCGAGCCCACCTAATTTTGGGCGATTAACCAATAGGAAACATGGATCCCATAGACCTTGTTAATTATTCTGGTGTATATGAAATACTATTTCAGTTAAATAGGAAGTAAATTAAATATTATAAAGGAATGACTAAATGAAATTTCAGCAAAATACTTTCTTTCTTTCCAACCGATGACTAGGCCCTTACCTGCCGAGTTATCTCAGCTTAACGGGTTAGATACCTGGTATCGGGGCGGACGACCGCCTAATTGCCACGTAGCAGCAATAAACTTTGCTTCGCTTGCCATCATTTCTGCAGTATTTGCTTGTCGTTGAGCGTACTTTGTTTCGCCTGTTAATTAATGGTACATCCTGTTGTTTGAACTGCAAATTGCTTCGCAAGATGGTCTCGTAATTTAGAGCCTTGATCAGATGACGAGACCTTCACCTGGCAAGGCACCTCCAGAGGTATAATTCTCTTGGAGCACTTTGCACCCACGACGGATTTTACATGCACCAAGCGCCATTAGCGTACATGATCAGCAAAAGACTTAAATAACGTAACAGAGATATTAAATGCAGTGAGTTTAACACAGCCTTACAAAGACTTTACTTCAATAATGAAATAAAATCAATCGATTTCGGTCAGGCAAGAATTATTGTTCGGTAATAGAAACTCCACAACGTCAAAATCCAGGAATCACTGGAAAGAATAAGACATGACCAGGTTTGTAACGGTAATATATCTTATGTTATGCCAAGCGCTTGGATAGAATTTCTTAAAAATCTAATTATGTTCAAATAAACATTAAGCTAAATTTCATACAAGAAATATCACCACTACCGTGCTCAGAAATTAAGTTTGGGAAACTCCTCCTAGAGAATGACAGTATTTGCTTTTTGTAAAATGAGTAATATATAAATCGTAACGTGTTGATATGTTTCTTAATAACAACCTGGTAATGGTGAAATTATCAGTTCTTAATATTACTCTGATAAATTTTTATTGCCCGAAATTGTGTGAATTATTGCACTTTTTTACAATAAGTAGCATGTGATTTTAATGACAGATTTAAAAATATGTTGTATAAACTGATAAGCTGAACTTATTGTTTATTTATTGTAAGACAGTGTAAAAGTCCTTTTAATAGTAATTTATCTTAAAGTTTAATTAAGTCTAAAGTTTCATGGAAATCCCTGCTTTATTTTCTAAGATAATTATATCAGGGGCAAATTTAATCAGAATGTTGACGAAAATTGCACGACGACGTGCATTAGTTCCTGAAATAGACTTATTGTGGAAATTGTAAAAAGAAAATCAATATATCAGTGTCATTTGTTGGCGATTTACAGAAACTCTAATCCGCATCAATTTTTATCAGAAATTAATAGAATCTGAAGTTTGACCAAAATCCATGTAACAGTTTTTGAAACAAAGTTGTTGCGGGAATTTGAAAGAACTCCGTATAACACCGCTACATGTTGGACAATTTACACCAAAAATGAAATAGCACCAATTTATATTAGGGTATTATATACAGGGGGAAAATTTGAAGTTTAATGAAAATTCCTGAGTTAGTTCTTAAGAAAGAGATATTGTAGCATTGGAAAAAATGCCAAATATTAAGGCTTGGTGATTTACGCAAAATCGTAATCAGCATCATTTTCTATTAGACTATACCAGAATCTGCAGTTTAATGAAAACACGTAAATTGGTTCTTGAGACATAACTATTGCAAAAATCCTGATAGATTCATCGTAGCAGTGCCATCTGTTGAACGATATATTCCAAAATTTAGAAAACGTCAATTCAAGTCAATGTTTAACTTAATATGAAGTTTGATGAAAATCCGTGTATTAGTTCATGTGTTATTTATACAAAAAATTAATCAGCACCAGCTTATATCATGGAGAAACAGAATACATTTTTTCTATATTCTGTGATTTCGTTCTTGAAATAGAACCCTCACAAAATTGTGTCACATACATATTGACATACGTGCTTACAGACAAACATTTAAAAAATATATCAAATCGTGTTCAAGATTTTCTAAAACGTATAAATCCTTAGAAAAGCGGAAGTTTAAAATTTCTACGAATCCAATATATATATTTTTTTTTAAGATAGAAGAAAATAAAAATATATACTTCTGATTTTGCACATTATTAAATATACGTTAAGAAAGAACTTTCATTACAAATCCCTTTAACATCAGGAAGTACATCTACAAAAGTTGATAAATCCCCATAAGAATAAACCATCGATTTAAAACGTAGATTGGATTCAGTTATACTTTTAGATGTTATCTCTCTAATCTCCTATTATGCGGTTTAAGGTCTGAATAAGAAAAAGGGATTTCTTAAGATTTTCTTTATGGAGACCAAACTTCCATTAAGACTTCTTTTATCACAAATATAAAATTCATTTTTATTTCAGTACTATTTGCAAAATCCTTTGAAAATTTTAACTCTACTTCAAACCATTATTTTTGGAAGTAGTCGGTTTTTCTTGAGGATGATTTCAATTTCAAAACTAATGAGGACTTGTTTAATGTTTAAGGGGTTTAAATGGTTTCATCTAAAGAGAGATTTTTCTAAAAAGAGAAGAAATTCTCACAAGCATAAGCCATGGATTTATACAGAACTTCATCTTTAATACTATATTTAAAAATTTCCTAGTTTGTATGACAGTGTTCATTTTATGGTATGAGGTTAATTTCAACTTAAAAATTAATAAGTGGGTCATTCTATGTAAAATGAGTAAAATTAAAAAAAAAGAAATCGTGGCCTCATGGTAACCCATTTTAACAAAGTTTGATTCACAGGTTCAGTTTATATTCAAATAGAGCTCTGCAAAATACCTTGGCAAAATATAGATAATTTTTCAGTTATTCACACTTAGAAAATTGTAATATAGAATGGCATGTGTGCAATCGTCGAAAGATTCAAGTTTGAAGTTTTACATCATGAAATTTTTTTATCAGAAATAAATATTGCTTATAATATTATATCCTCTGATTTTTTCCCCATTTATTTAATATAATAATTTGGTAACGCCACGATTAATTTTAAATTAGTCGTAAAAATTGAAAATGTGCGAATTTTGGTAAAATTAGAAACGTTATAAAAATTTAAGGAATTAAAAAAACATGTGCGAAATTTTTGCCTGATGTGTAATTGCATATAAAGATTGATTTTCCAAAGTTTAAAAGTTGAAGAATTCAATTTTTCGAAAGTTTATTTTATTAATATTTTACTCAACTCAAAATTAAATACGCATCTCTCATTTTAAAAAGTTTATTCTGATGAGTAAACTCAACTCAGGTTCTTTCGAACATTAATAATTTAAGAAAACACAACTCCAATAAAAACCGTAACATTTTTACACATATTCTCATAAAAAAACATTCTAATCAAACTCAAAAACAAAAAGAATATTGTTTCACACAGCTTAGGTAAAAGCTGAAAAAATAAAACAGATAATGTATTTATCACAAATTATCGTTTGCACAGAAAACTTTTTACATTTTGAAATAATTAGGTATATCTTGGTTGCTAGGTGACAAAGCCAGTAGAAAATTAAATAGCATTTTATCAAACATACCGCCCCTCTTGAAACCTCCGAGGGGGGTTTCAAACTAAAACACTGCAATTACAACCATTGTAAAAAATATAAATAACAATACAATTAAACACAATATAAATGAGTCACAGTTAAGTTAAATTTAAGCAAATATTTAAAAAAATTTACATAATACATAATACATAAAGAAATTTTACAATAATGTACACTTTCTTATAAAAACTGAATTACTTTTCAAGAGGTAATACAGTAATTTTGGATACTGCTCTTTTATATATTCCATTTGGGGTTTTTATATTCACAACTCTTATTCTATTATCATTACCAAAAAATACCTCTACAATTCTCCCTAATAACCATTTAGACACTGGAAGATCATCTTCCTTTATTACAACCATATCTCCTATTTTGAGGTTGTTTTTTGATATCATCCACTTATGCCTTTGCTGCAATGTACTTAAATAACAATTTTTCCACTTTTTCCAGATGGTCTGAACCATTTTAGTGGTCTTTTGCCATAAGTTAAGTCTATTATCTTCAATATTACTCAGTTCAGATTCAGCAATGGCATTAAGTGGGCGACCAATAAGAAAATGTCCCGGGGTCAAGACCTCCAAGTCATCAATATCTGTACTCAAGGGAGTAAGCGGGCGTGAATTTAAGATACCTTCAATTTGGACAATTATAGTTAACATTTCTTCATAAGTTAATTTAGAGTTACCCGCAACACGTTTAAAGTGATACTTGAAGGACTTGACTCCCGATTCCCATAAACCTCCAAAATTTGGAGCTCTAGGGGGAATAAATTCCCAAGCAATACCTTCAGATATCAAGTAATTGGTAAGGTTCTGGTCTGGTTTGTTTACCAATTCATGCAACCTTTTAAGCTCTACATTAGTCTTCACAAAATTGCCTGCATTATCACTGAAAATTTTTCGAGGTTTGCCTCGTCTGGCAAAAAACCTCTTTAATGTGGCAATAAAAACCTCAGACGTTAAATCAGTAACTAATTCCAAATGCACTGCCTTTGTTACCATACAAATAAAAATACAAACATAAACTTTATGAAAAATACCTTTACGTTGACCTTTATATCTAATCACAAATGGACCACAGAAATCAGTTCCTGTGCAATTAAAAACAAAGTCTACATTTATTCTTTCTTTCGGGAGCTCGCCCATAATTTGCTCTAACAATTTAGGTTTGGCCCTAAAGCATGTAATACATTTATCTACAATTTTTCTGCAAATAGCTCTACCGTTTAAAGGCCAAAATTCTCTTCGAACACAATAAAGTAAATTTTGTGGTCCTATATGTAGATATTTTTTGTGATGAAACTCAATAATTAATTCTGTTAATTTGTGTTTAGAGGGCAGTACAATTGTGTGTTTTTGGGCATAATTTACCGTGCTATTTTGGAGACGACCTCCAACTCTGATTAAATTATTTTTATCCAAGAAAGGATTTAATGAAAGTAATCTACTATTTTTGGTAACTCCTTACCCTTAGATAACAATGTGAATTCAGAACTAAACTCTTTTTCTTGAACAGATTTTATGATAAACTGATGCCTTCTTCAATTCAGCAGATGTTAACTTACCTGAATACCTTTCTTTTGGCTTCTTGACATTCTGAATGAACCTGAAAACATAGCTAAGAATTCTTATTAATTTAGCATAATTATTACTCAATTGCAAAAAATAGTCAATAAAAAATGAACAGTCTGATATTAAAAGTGAAGTCTCTGAAAAAGTCTTTTTAAGTTCACTTCTGTATAGATCCTTATCATTTTGCTCAAGTTCGACAGTATTTAAAGAAGGTTCAGTTTGTTGTGTTAGGAATAGTGGACCCTTCCACCATAAGTTACTCTGGAGAAGTTTGTCTGGATCTACACCTCGTGACACAAGATTAGCAGGATTATCAGAAGAAGCCACATGTCCCCAATGACTGATATCAGAAAGATTCTGAATCGTAGCCACACGTGATGACACAAAGGTTTTTAAGTCACACGGCTGTTTTCGAATCCAACATAATACAATAGTACTATCTGAATAATAGTAAACAGATTCTTTAGGAACTTTTAAGGTTTTGGCAACCTTATTCATCAATTTGGATAATAAAACTGCACCACAGAGCTCCAAGCGAGGAATAGTGATTGTTTTGATTGGTGCAACTCGACTTTTATTGCAAAGCAACTGAGAAATTTGCTCTCCTGAAGAATTTGAAGACACAGCATACAATGCCACACCGTAGGCATTCTCCGAAGCATCTGAAAAGCCGCAAATTTTAATTTGCACTGGATTATTTCTAAAAATGTATCTAACAGCACTTATATTATTGATGGCTCTTAATGATTTTAAAAACTGCAACCAATCATCAAGCTCAGCTGTAGGGAGATTTTCATCCCAATCAATTTGCACTCTCCACAGTCTTTGTAGGAAAATTTTTGCTTTCGTCACAACTGGTCCAAGTAGACCCAAGGGGTCGAAAATGCGAGCAATATTTGACAGCACACTTCTTTTAGTTACCTTGGTTTGCTCACTGAATGATACACTAAAAGTAAAAGTATCATCATTGGCATTCCAGCAAAGTCCTAGTGCCTTAGTTTCACTCATATTTTCAAAAGTGTAATTCTCATTTTTAAAGGCTGGCTCCATTAATGCTGGATGGTTACTAAACCATTTATGTAAGTTCATGCCGCACGTATTTAATAGTTGAATAAGCTCAATTTGCAGTCTCTTAGCCGATTTTAGGTCAGCTGCTGCAGTCAGGACATCGTCCATATAAAAGTCTGATTGTACCACACCAGAAGCATACGGAAATTGAGATTCACCATCTATACCAAGCTGTTTAAGGCAGCGCATGGCTAAATAAGGGGCACTAGTTGTGCCATATGTGACTGTACATAGTCTGTAATATTTCATCTCACCATTTACAGAATCTTTCCAAACTATGCGCTGTAAATCACGTTGACTTTTATCGATAAGTATCATGCGATACATCATTTTTACATCTGCTGTAAATGCATAGCGGTGTGTACGAAATCTAAGTATTATGCTAAACAAATCATCTTGAATGACACCTCCATTCAGCTGTATGGAATTTAGGGATTCTCCTGATGAAGTTGCATGTGAACCAATAAAGACAACTCTCAATTTTGTAGAACTTTTATCTGGGCGATAAACAGCATGATGAGGTAGATAATTCGCATGTATTGGCTCATCTGTTTTCTCTACTTCCTCCATATGGCCTAACTCTCTATACTCTGCCATAAATGCGCAAAATAACTCTAAAAGATTTGGATTTTTGACTAGCCTATTCCAAAGTGAATTTAATCTATTTTCCGCAAATTGCTTTGCTTCTCCCCAAGAACTAGGATCTTTTTTCAACGGCATTTGTACTATGAATTTGCCCGTTATATCTCTCGGATGTGTGTTTATAAAGTGGGTGTCGCATGCTAATTCTTCTGTATTTCTCAATGGTGTACTTTCTTCTATTCTTTCAATTTCCCAAAATTTTTTCATTTCGAAATTTAAATCTGTTTCAGTAATTAATCCACAATGTATTTGTTCTTGATCGTTACAATCGTAAACACTCCCACTTACTATGCAACCGAACACCGTATTTTGCAGTATTAATTTAGAATTTGGTAGCTTCATACGACCCACCTTTATCAATTCTAGAAATACTTCAGCTCCTAGCAAAAGATCTATTTTCCCTGGTCTATTAAATTCAGGATCAGCAAGAATAATAGACTCTGAGATTCCTAGCTCTGAAATATTAATATATTTCGAGGGCATAATTTGCGAAATCCTTGGTATGATAAGAAAATCTAACTCCCGGCTATAATCTCCCGAATTATTACTGATCAAGGCAGTAGTTTTATTTTTTACCGCTACAGAGGATCCACTTAAACATGATACCGAAATATTACTTTTTTCTTTTCGAATTCCTAATCGTTCAACTAACTGCAATGTTAAAAAATTGCTCATTGAACCATTGTCCAATAAAGCACACACCGGAACTTTATTTCCAAATTTATTTCTCATATAAACAATAGCAGTGGAAAGAAGAACTGTTTTAACATTATTCGATCTCACATTTGAAGTACCAGTAAAATTTTGAATTTGGTTATTTAACTCAAATGATATGGCGTCAGCATTCAATGTTGGTTTACTTTCATTTGTTGACAATGCATTTGGCACTTCCTTATCATTATAATTTTTTGTGTTTCCCACCGCATTGGAATTTCTCTCACGCCTATCAAAACAAAGAAGTATATTGTGGCGTTTATGGCATTTTGAACACGAGAATGTTGAGTTACATTTTTTGATGCAGTGGAATTCTGAAAGACAGTGAAAGCACATATTGTTTTTTTTAACAAATTCTACTCTTTCCTGTACATTAAATTTTTAAAATTTGGGACATTTAAAAACACTGTGATTTTCCTGGTTACATACAACACATTTGCGCATATTTTTCTCATTTAAACTCGCAACCATGGATGTTACCTTTGAAAAGCTATGCTTTGTTTGGCTTTCGTTTTGAAAATTTCGCTTTGTATTTAATTGTTTGGATGCACTTAGTGTACGCGCGTGGTCTCTCAAGAATTCTAGCAATTCAGTTAAACTCGGTAAATTATCCCGCTTAAGATGTCTTTCCCACCAAATTTTTTGTATTTACATCTAATTTTTGAGCCAAAATATAAGCAAACATAGTAGTAGAAAACCCCTCAACCTTTTGTTCTAAAATCTATAACGACCTAATACATTCATTTGTTATATCTATTAGATTTAATAATGTTGCTGGGGACTCATTCTGAATAACAGGAATATTTAAAAAACGTTTTAAATGCGCGTAAACTTGTTCTCTCGAATTTGAAAACCGTTCTTCCAAAAGCGACCATGCAACTTCATATTTAGAATCCACGATAGAAATAGATTGAATTATACGAAAGGCATCTCCTCTCAATGAAGACTTCAAATATTGTAATTTCATTGCCCCTGACAAATATATTGCCTCCTTAAATATATCCTTAAAGGAAAGCCACTCATGCAAATTACCCGTAAATACAGGAAGAGTTAACTTTGGCAATTTAATGTTATTATCAGCCTTTGTGGCGTTTTCTAAATTAACAGTTTGAAATTTCATTTTTGATAACTTTTTTGTAAGTTCAAATTCCATTATTTCTAAAATTTCATTAATTTCTTCGTTTTCCTTAATAAAATCCTCAATTTCATCTTCTTTACTTATCTTATAAATAGACTCAAATAACTCAGCAAAGTTTTGCTCTAATTTATTCAGTTTCTCCTTTATGAGAATTAATTCATTTAGTTCTAGCTCAGAATTCGATAATTTTTCTTTTAGTTTTGTTAAATTGGTTTTGAAAATTTTCTTTTTTGCTTTTAATTCTTTCATACTCATTTTTGACGAATAAAAATTAAATGGATGCACTTACCCCTCTTGACTCTTTATAATATTATCTCTAACATCGAAGAAATAGCAAAACAGCACAAAATATTCACCAGTTATCCTTCAGTCATTGACGTAGAATAACAACTCGCTGATTTTTCTCCGTATAAGACGGACCATATGAAGATTTCAATTTTTTCGAAAGTTTATTTTATTAATTTTTTACTCAACTCAAAATTAAATACGCATCTCTCATTTTAAACAGTTTATTCTGATGAGTAAACTCAACTCAGGTTCTTTCGAACATTAATAATTTAACAAAACACAGCTCCAATAAAAACCGTAACATTTTTACACATATTCTCATAAAAAACATTCTAATTAAACTCAAAAACAAAAAGAATATTGTTTCACACAGCTTAGGTAAAAGCTGAAGAAATAAAACAGATAATGTATTTATCACAAATTATCGTTTGCACAGAAAACTTTTTACATTTTGAAATAATTAGGTATATCTTGGTTGCTAGGTGACAAAGCCAGTAGAAAATTAAATAGCATTTTATCAAACAAAAGTTACCACTTTTTTTCTCTCAACGTCAATAAAATTTACAATATTTAAAAAAAATTGCAAAATCATAATTTTTTTCTTATGTATGCATAAAAGATAAATAAAGGAACGATTCGACTTTTGCGAAATTTCACAGACATAAATATTAATAAGTCCATAATATGCTAGAAAATTTCCAATATAATAATTTGATCCCTAGCATTAAAAAATATATTCAAAAAGATAACTTTGTTATATTCCACGCAAAATTTCTCTTTAAATGTACGCGCTTTTCATAAAATATTGCACGATTTCAAGGAAAAACGTAGTGCTGCCATCTACAAGATTTTAATATTACTAGATAATTAATTCTTCAACTCTTATTATTTTTAGTATAAGCTTGAAGCAAAGAAGAAAAAGAAAAGAAAAGGAAAAAAAAGGCAAGAATAAGCATTTGAATATTTAATATAGACACTTTTGTCTGTAACATCAAATAATTTGAAAAAATCTAAAAGCTTTCCTTCTTGTGTAAAAATGCAATAGAAATATTGCCTTTTCCCGCCAATTTTTTCTTTATTTATTTAATTATTTTCTTTTTTCCGCATTAAGAATTCAAAGGGGCATACATGAAAATTTAAGCATTTAAAATGCCTACTTTTATCTTTCACGTCAAATAATTTGACACTTACAACAGATGTCTTTAATGTTTAAATTAGTAAAAGAAGTATTGAATTGTATGCTTGAATTTTTTCCTCTTTTATTTTATACATACTTACAGACAAACATTTTCTAAAAATAGTCAAATGGTGTTCAGGACTTTCTAAAACGTATACACCCATCAAAAAACAAAAGTTTAAATTTCCACAAATCCAATACTGATATTTTTTAAAGACAGAAGAAAAAATATGTATATATTTCTTATTTTGCACTATATTTAAAATATGTTACGAAAGATTTCTCATTACAAATCCCTTTAACATCAGGTGATACATCTAGAAAAGTTTAGAAATCCCCATAAGAATGAACCATCGACTTTAAACGTAGATTAGATTCAGTAATACTTTTACAGTTTATCTCTTTAATCTTATATTATGCGGATGAATGTCTGAATAAGAAAAAGGGATTTCTTAAGATTCTCTTTATTGAGACCAAACTTCCATTAAGACTTCTTTTATCACAGTTATAAAATTCACTTTTATTTCAGTACTATTTGCAGAGTCCTTTGAAAATTTTAACTCTACTTCAAACCAATATTTTTGGAAGTAGTCGGTTTTTCTTGAGGATGATTTCTATTTCATCGACTTTAAACGTAGATTAGATTCAGTAATACTTTTACAGTTTATCTCTTTAATCTTATATTATGCGGATGAATGTCTGAATAAGAAAAAGGGATTTCTTAAGATTCTCTTTATTGAGACCAAACTTCCATTAAGACTTCTTTTATCACAGTTATAAAATTCACTTTTATTTCAGTACTATTTGCAGAGTCCTTTGAAAATTTTAACTCTACTTCAAACCAATATTTTTGGAAGTAGTCGGTTTTTCTTGAGGATGATTTCTATTTCAAAACTAATGAGGACTTGTTTAATGTTTAAGGAGTTTAAATGGGTTCCCTAAAGGGAGATTTTTGTAAAAGAGAATAAATTTTCATAACAATAAACGATGTATTTATACAGAACCTCATTTTAAATAATACATTTACTAATATCTTAGCCAATATGATAGTGTTCATTTAATGGTTTCAATTTGGATGATTTCAATGTCGAAATCTGTAAGTGCATTTATAATGTTTAAGTGGTTTAGATAAATTCACTTAAAGAGATACTTTTGTAAAAAGAAAAGAGATTGTCATAAGAATAAATAAGTTCTGCTGCGCGTGATAACTCAGAAATCGGCATAGGCTTCCAAATCCCAAATTGCAAATTTATTTAAAAGAAATACATTATTTAGCAATATTTGAATATGGAGCAATTTTTAACAAATTGAAAATAATGTTTGCAATTTATGATGCCGTGAAAAAACTATTTTCAAGTCTATAAGTCAGTTGCTGAAAATTCTATTTACAAGTCTATATAAAAATTGATAAGAGTTCTATTTATAAGTCTATGAGTTCTATAATGTGTTCTATACTGAGTTCTATAAAAGTACTATTTAGAAGTTACACAAAACAATACTCAGCACCAATTTATATGACGGCGAAACAGAATACGATTTTTCGATATTCTCTAAATTAGTTCTTAAAATAGTAATCCCCCCCCCAAATTAGAGTCGTATACGGATTGACAGACATACTTACAAACCAACATTTAAAAAAATAGTCAAAATGATTTCAGATTTTTGTAAAACATATAAATCCACCAAAAAGCGAACTCTAAAATTTCTATGAGTACATTACTAATCTTATTTTAATGACAGAATAAAATCAAAATATATACTTCTGATTTTGTATGATATTTAATATATGTTAAGAAAAATTTCTAATTACAAGTCCCTTTAACATCAGGAGGTACATTTACAAAAGTATAGAAATCCCCATAAGAATAAACCATCGATTTTAAACGTAGATTGGATTCAGTAATACTTTTAGAGGTTATCTCTCTAATCTCATATTATGCGGTTGATGGTCTGAATAAGAAAAAGGGATTTCTTAAGATTCTATTTATTGAGGACAAACTTCCATTAAGACTTCTTTTATCACAGTTATAAAATTCACTTTTATTTCAGTACTATTTGCAGAATCCTTTGAAAATTTTAACTATACTTCAAACCATTATTTTTGGAAGTAGTTGTTTTTTCTTAAGGATGCTTTCAATTTCAAAACTAATGAGGACTTGGTTAATGTTTAAGGGGTTTAAATGACTTCATCTAAGAAGATATTTTCGTAAAAGAGAAGAAATTATCATAAGAATAAACGATAGTTTTATACAGAACCTTATCTTTAGTAATATATTTGATAATTTCTTAGCTAGTATAATAGTGTTCATTAAATGGTTTCAATGAGGATGATTTCAATTTCAAAACTAATAAGTGCGTTTTTAATGTTTAAGGGGTTTGGATGAATTCACTTAAAGAGATACTTCTCTATAAAAAAAAGAAAAGAAATTGTCATAATTATAAACAAGTTCTGCAACACATGATATCTTACAAATCAGCATAATCGTTGCAAATTTATTTTTAAAAAAATGCATTATTTAACAATGATTGATGGTAGGATACATGGGATAATTGATGATTTATGTTTCAATTAATGATATCGTGAAAAAACAATTTTAAAGTCTATACGTCAGTTGTTGAAAGTTCTATTTACAAGTCTATATAAGAGTAGTTAAAAGTTTTATTTAGAAATCTATCAGTAATTTGTTGAGAGTTTTCCTTATAAAACAAGAGCGATGTATAGAAATCTTATGTATAGATTACGATAGTTATTGTTCGAAATCAGAATCTTCATAATGATTGGTAGAACTTTGAAAAATAAGTTGATTATTTTCTTGATTGAATCTTGACACATTCAATAATTTTGGAATAGAGAAATGAAGTTTTTTGCATAATGTTGAACCACTGCTATAATTTGCATGATTCTGGAATTATATAATTGTATGATTCTGGATTTTAGGATATGGTTTAGGAGGATAATATGCATTCGGTTACGTGATGAATTGAAGTACAAAATTTGCCACATGTGCAGAATGGTGTCGGGGCTTTATTAATTTTATAAAGGTATGATGGAAAAAATGCATGATTGATTGCAAACATTTGGTTGCAAAAAAGTTTATGTGGATATATTGAGTTTAAATTTACTTTAGTTTGAAGGGCATATGTGCATCTACCTACAATGACGTAGTTCCAATCCATTGCTATTGGGCTAGAGCTTTTTGTAATGACCTTTTATCCACTAAAGAAAAACATTTCTCTTTGTTTCTTGAAGCTTTTTATTTGTGTGTGAGTTTATGAAATCTGTTGTGAAAATATCTTCTATTAGCTGAAGACTTTATTGATTATCAGGGAAGATGATATAATGCTCTATTATAGAAGAATGTGCCCAATCTATGGTATCTAGGATAGCTAACTGCTCAGCTTGAAAAATTGAGTTATTATGCTGCAGTTTAGCCTAAAGAGTGCGAATGCATTTTTTTTATTTTTATAAGAACATCTGTGCTTATAAAAATAAACAAATGAGCAGTTCCTTGATCAGATTTAAACTTATCTGTAAAGATGAGAGTTGAGAAGGTGTCTGGATTTCCTTTTAATATGTATAGATAGTTAGTATATTGATGTAGTTAAAGGGGAATACGCTTTTGGCTGAAAGAAATGCGACTGATATTCATCCCTTGAAATTCTTAACCATAGCACTTGGCCTACTATTGATAATGTATTGAGTTGTATAGTGAGCGGTATTTTAACGCATAGCTCGTCCAGCCCTGCTGTATCTGATTTCTTATAAGCTCGAGCTTCAAAAAAGAGGCTTTGCGCTTGGATTGATGACAAAGGTCTTTTACCATGTGAAGTTTGTAAATAGGGAAACTAGCAAAGTGAGGCATAAGTTTTTTTTTCTAATATTTGAAGATACCATATTTTTAGGATTTTTTCAATAACTTCCTGTAGGTAGACGTAAAGTTTAGTGGGTTCTGTGAAATTATGTTGCTTTCAGAGCATTTTGTGAAGTTGTAATAAAAAGGAAAGTGTGTTATCTATAGTGATTCCTAAATAATCTATTGCATTTTCAAATTTTTAATGAATGTACATCTAATTTGAAAATTGGTGTTCTTTTTAAGTATCGTGGACGGCAGAGGTTTAAGACAGCGCATTTCTTATAAGAAACAGCATGCCTACATTTTTTGCCTAGTCACTAATAATTCGTAGAATATCATTACCAATCTGTTATTGCTGTCGACGTGTTTGACCATAGATTATTAAAAAAAAGATTGTTCGGAATGGTAATTATTTTGTAGCCCAGATTCTTCCGGAATTTTAGTAGCTTGTTTAGAAAAACTCCATAAAACGGGGCTTTCTGGCAAGCAACCTCAGTAGAACAAGTGTAATTTTATTGACAACGTTTGTGGCAAGCGCCTCTGAAGGAGAGAAAAAATCCCATAATATTTATGTAAACTTGTTCAAGATTAAAAAATTGCAGCTCATTTAGCATATTTGATCATGTAATTATCCGCCATACAAATCAGCTCCTTTAGCATATTTGATCATGGCGGTCGGTCAAAAGTATTTTTAATGTTCAGAGAAATAAGTAGGGTATAATTATTGTCGTCTTTTCTTAAGTGTACGTGAAAAAAGAGTTCTGGAATCACCAATTCTGTGGAATGTCTTCCTTGCATTCCATGCTGTGAATGTTGAAGATGTTTTGCATTATGCAATGGAAAAGATTTTAATTTTTTTTTTCGAACAAAGATTTTTGTAGGAATTGCTCGTTCAGAAACTTTATACTTTAAACGTAACTACCATGCCAAATTTCAAGTTTCTGGGTCCTTAGGTAACAAAAAATTTTCTGAATGTTTTTTCCCTCAGAGCCTTTTTTGAGTACAGTAGATCCCGATTATCCGAAAATCGGCTTAACCGAAATACCTCAAAATTCCTTAAAGTCCTTTTTTAATGTGAAAAAATTTATTGTCAAAACTATTTTTACCGATGTCAAATGAAACCTTTGAACATATTTTGATTTATGATTACTATTTAATTTGTAAGTTATAAATCAAAACAATTCCATTCATTTTGAATACACTGAAATTAGTTTTAATGCTTATTAGCTTTAAAAATCAGAAGCAAAATAAATAAAAGTCAGAACTTTGAAAGGTGTTATTGGGCACTGGCAGAAATAGTATTAAAAAAGCATGCTCTTTATAAAATAAATAAACAGAGTTAACTTATTTATTTGTTCCATTGCGTAATTTTGAGCACTTTATTATACAGACACTTACGATACTTCAATATTTTACAAAATATGTTGTGATTATCGTTTGTTTTTCAAATTTGCATCGTTTCAGTGCTGCTTTATCACACCACCTTTTAAATAACAGCACATCTGATGCTGTTGCCTCTTCTTGTACTTCAATATATCAAACTGCAGCGTCTAAGATCTTAGTAACTTCACTGTATGTAATCCTGTACATATCTGCCATAATCTGCAGTACGTTACCACAACATATTTATTAATACGATGCACTAAATTACTATCACAGCTTTTAAACAAACAGTTTTCACATAAGTTTCCTGGTTATTTGAAAATATATATGGAACTCCGATTATCTGAAACTTCTTCGGCATATGCTTTTCCGATAACTGGGGTTTTACCGTACTACCAAAGCCATAAAATATAAACTTATATTGAAACAGGGATAATCATCATTTTCCCACATTTACATTTAAAATCGGCCGATATTTACAGAAATTATCTTCTGCAAGTGCACAATCTTTTCACTTCTTTGAAAAAATAGTATCAATAATATACAGGGTGATTCATAAAAGATGGGCAGAACTTTAAGGGGTTATAGTACACTTAAAGACAAATAATATTAAATAGGAGACTAAGGGTTCCAGACGTATTCCCAAGGAGATAGGGAGCATTAAAGTTTAGGGTCCGAAATTTCAAATGATTATAAAAAATGGAAAAATTGGTCGATTCGTTTGCGGTTTTTGCAAAAAATTTTCTTTATGCCAGTATTTTCTTGAAATAAAATTTTAAAGTTCAATTTCAAAAAATGCCGATAGGGGGCGCTTTAGACTTTGGAGTAACAAACAACTATTTTTTAACGTTATTTTTTGTATTTCTTTAAATGATTTCGAAAGCTTAGACTTAAACTTAAATTTTGATCTAAAAATCTGAGTCCTAACGAGTAGTTAAGTAGCGTAAACTGAAATTTGAAATTTGAAACCCTTCTCCCCCCAGAACAAAAATCGGTTATTCCCGATCTTTGTGTCGTAGATTAGGCTCTAACTACTGCCGCGTTTTGCTAAAATTATTCTTTATGTCAGTATTTTCTTGAAAATAAATTTTAAAGAAAAGTTTCAAAAAATTCCGAAAGAGGGCGCTTTAGACTTTGGAGTAACGAACAACTATTTTATACCGTTATTTTTTGTGTCTCATTAAATGCTTTCTAAAGCTTAGACTTAAACTTAAATTTTCAGCTCAAAATCTGAATCGCTGAGCGTGGTTCAGTAGCGAGGGGAGGGGGTTCAAATTTCAACTTCTGAACATAGTTCAGTTTGCACTACTTAACCATGCCCAACGATTCTGTGCTGTGATACGAGGCAAAAATACAACTTTCGTCAAGGACTGCATAGTCGGAATTCACTCATAAAGGCACTGGCACAGTTGGAAACGTCGCTCATGCAAACGTTAAAGCTCCATGCCTGACGCTAGTCACCGGGTGAAGAAGGAGACAGAAAGTATGCAAATGTCAAATGGGGAAGAAGAAGAACACGTATGCAAAATTTCGACACGATTCAGGAATAAAAACCACTGAACGGTGAGTCAAGTGTAAGTCGTTGTAGTAATGAATCGGAAGATGGTGCCCTTCACGAATAAGGAAAAGGCTGAGATGCATTTAATTTACGGAGCGGCAGATGGAAATGGTGCAGAGGCACAACGAATGTACGGAGAGCGATTTCCCAACAGGCGGTTGCCTAACCGCAAAACTTTCGAGCGCTTGCACAGACAGTTGTGTGAGGCGGGATCATTTCTCGCTTCCCGGTCGAATGCAGGTCGTGCAAAAAAGGACGAATCAGTAGTTGTTGCAGAAGCCATTCTGGATGTAGTAGCGGCGCAGCCAAGTACAAGTACACGAACAGTGGCTAGGCAGGTGGATACCTCACAGTCCATGACTTGAGGGTACTGAAGGATGAACATTTGCATCCGTTTCATGTGCAACGAGTCCAGAAACTGTCTCCAGGGGATTATCCAAATCGTATTGAATTCGCCCGCTGGTTTCTGCAGCAGAACGCGCTAAATCCACATTTTGGACGAACTGTGCTTTTCACCGATGAATGTACCTTCACACGTGAAGGTACATTTAACACACACAATGCACATGTATGGGCGGATGTCAATCCACATGCTACGTATCCACATGCTCATCAGAGACGCTTTTCCATCAATGTTTGGGCAGGAATCCTCGGAGACCACATAATCGGACCGTACCTTCTTCCTGAACGCCTCAACGGTAAAACATAACTCACATTTCTGCAACATGTGCTGCCAGACCTGTTAAACGTTGTTCCTCCACGCATCCGGCGGGTCATGTGGTTCCAGCACGATGGAGCGCCAGCCCATTACGTACGAGACGTCCGCAACTATCTGGACATCACATTTCCGAACAGATGGATTGGTCGAGGTGGTCCTGTTGCTTGGCCTGCTCGCTCGCCAGATCTTTCACCCCTCGATTTCTTTTTTTGGGGACAATTGAAGGCTCTTATGTATGAGACACCCACTAAATCCCCCGAGGAACTGGTCGCCAGACTTTCCGCCGCTATAGGGGAAGTGCTCGAAAAGCCTGATGTTTTCGCGAATGTTCGCCGTTCCATTCTTCGCCGTTTTTCTGCGTGCATAACCTCTGGTGGTCACAATTTTGAACATTTATTGTAATTACATGTTAATAAATATGCTTTGGTAACATAATCCTAATTTGTGTCTTTTTACCTCGTATCACAGTACACAATGTGTGGACATAGTAAACTGAACTGGGCTCAGGAGTAGAAATTTCAAACCCCTCTCCCCAGAAACTTAACCACGTCTAACAATTCAGATTTTGGGCTGAAAATTTAAGTCTAAGCTTTAGAAAGCATTTAATGAGACACAAAAAATAACGGTATAAAATAGTTGTTCGTTACTCCAAAGTCTAAAGCGCCCTCTATCGGAATTTTTTGAAAATTTTCTTTAAAATTTATTTTCAAGAAAATACTGACATAAAGAATAATTTTAGCAAAACGCGGCAGTAGTTAGAGCCTAATCTACGACACAAAGATCGGGAATAACTGATTTTTGTTCTGGGGGGAGAAGGGTTTCAAATTTCAAATTTCAGTTTACGCTACTTAACTACTCGTTAGGACTCAGATTTTTAGATCAAAATTTAAGTTTAAGTCTAAGCTTTCGAAATCATTTAAAGAAATACAAAAAATAACGTTAAAAAATAGTTGTTTGTTACTCCAAAGTCTAAAGCGCCCCCTATCGGCATTTTTTGAAATTGAACTTTAAAATTTTATTTCAAGAAAATACTGGCATAAAGAAAATTTTTTGCAAAAACCGCAAACGAATCGACCAATTTTTCCATTTTTTATAATCATTTGAAATTTCGGACCCTAAACTTTAATGCCCCTATCTCCTTGGGAATACGTCTGGGACCCTTAGTCTCCTATTTAATATTATTTGTCTTTAAGTGTACTATAACCCCTTAAAGTTCTGCCCATCTTTTATGAATCACCCTGTATGTTTCATTTTATATACAAAAATTCGTAAAAAATACTCTAAATAAAAAAATAATAACTGTTTAAGTTTTATTTTGAAAACAAATTTATAATTATATTTGTGCAAAAGTGTACACTTTCCGTAACTTTCATTTTGAACATTTTATAAGAAATAAATTAGAATATTTTGCAATTTTGATGTCTTTTGCATCACTGTCTTAACTATAAAGTATCATGTTAAATCCATGTAAATTTATGTATATACTACATTTTTTCATTTATTTAATACATAAAGTGAATATCTGAAGGTAATTTTCGATGTAAATCAGAATAAATACGAATAAAATACTAGCCAGGGTATGTTCATAAGTTTAAATAATGTACAAGAAGTCTCTTGCCTACAGTCATTTTCTAGTAATAGGAATTTAAATAATCTTTGTCATTCAAGATTATTAAATATTTTTCAAATATCGAATGCAACCAAAGAAATCCATAAAATACTGTACACAGAAACATAATGACCTGATTTAAGTTTCCTATTTTTTTTCATTAACTTTCTAAATCATTTACTCTATACAGTGAAATTTTGATTTTAATGTGTATATAAAAAAAGGAAAATAAAGTTGTTGTTGAATAATGTTTTCCAGAACAGATACAAAATAAATTAATAAAAATAGTTTCGTCATTAAAAGTTTGTTTTAAACTCAACGTGATATCATTAAGTATGTCTGAATGAAAAAAAATTATCTGTAAGGTTACTCAAATAATCTCTCATTTATGGTTCTTAAAATAAAAAAAATTTTAAAAAAGGTTTTTTCTTTCTTTTAATTTTTCTATTTTAATTTCTGTATTTACAGTCACTCTATCGAATTCCATGTACTTACGTCTTTGGTTGTCCTGTGATAAGTTCGCATGTGTCTTTTATTTATTTTTTCTAAATTTAAGAAATTTAATAAATCTAAATTTCATTAATTTCAAAACGAAATTAAAAGATTACTTACGTCATTATTTGTCCTGTGATAAGTTCGCAGGTTATTTTTATTTTTTTTTCCTAAATTTAAAAAATTTAAGAAATTTAAATTTCATTAATTTCTTAACGAAATTAAAAGATATTAAACTTTTCTTGTGTAGCAAACACAATGTTCTCTTATTGAGTATTTCTAAACACATAAAATATATAAACTTATGTCGGAACAGAGATAATCACCATTATTTTCCCATAATTGCTTTTAAAATTGGTTGCTATCAAGTATAACCTCCTGCAAACAAACACACAGTTTTTACTTATTTGTAACATTAGTAAAGATAAAATGTGTTATAATTTTAATGTGATAAACAGAATTTGAATTTTTCATATTTCATGCAGCAATTCGTGAAAAATAATGTAAATAAATAAATAAAAAACTGTTTAGCTGTATTATGAGAACAAAGTTCTGACATTATTTGTACGACCTTGTATACTTTTTCCTTCAAACGAATAGTTTGTAACTTTCGATTTGAACATTTTCTAAAAAATAAATTAGAATTCTCTGGAATTTAGATGTCTTTTGCACGTTTCTTCTGAACTATAATGCATCATGTGAAAGCTATGTAAATTTATACGTATTATATCTATATTTATTTAAAGCATAAAGTGTTTATCTAAAAGTGCTTTTTGATTCAAGTCAGAATAAACCCAAATAAAATACTAGCCAGGGGATGTATATGAGTTTAAATATTGCACAAGAAGTCACTTGCCTAAAGTCATTTTCTAATAACAGGAATTTGAATAAACTTTGTCATTGAAGATTAAACATTTCAAACATCTTATGTAATCAATGAGATCCGTAAACTACTATACATAGAAACATAATAACACATTTCATGTTTCGTATTTTTCTTTTATTAACTTTCACAATAATTTGTTATTTACAGTAAAATGTTGATTTTAAATATATTAAAAAATAAAGAAAAATGGATAAAGTTCTTTTAGAATAATCTTTTCCAGAAACAGATACAAAATATATTAATATTTTTTTTTCATTAAAAGTTTGCTTCAAGCTCAACATAATGTCATTAAGTATGTTTGAATGAAAAATTTTTCTGTGAGAAAACGCAAATAAAAAAATTGAATAAAATAAACTACGAAAAACTAAAAAATAGTTTTAAAGTTAAAATTTATATAAAAAATAAAGCAATTTTCTAACTGTTACAAAATAGAAACCTGACAGATAAAAAAAATAGCATATTTTCTTACTTTTTCTAAAAAGTTTCTTCTAAAAAGAATTACACTTTTCGGGTATTATGAACCCGTCGGGTAATGTCGAATAAAGATATGATAAATATTAAAACAGCAAGCAAAACTTAGCAGAATAACCAAGATGATTAAATTAGAGAACAATCAGCAAATTATCTATAAATTAAATTATTTTTGAAAAAATTATATAATTTTCTCAATAATCACAAATTTGATCCGTTGCATCGGAGTACATGGTGCATCAATCCACAAGGTTTCATATCGCATATATAAAACATTTTTTCATCTCCTCGCTAACTCATGATTCATAATATTTTCCATTGTAAAAAAGTCATATTTCATCCTATTCACTTTGTGTACAACCAAGTGCCAATCTCAAATTATCCGTTTGAGTAGAATGATTACAGGGTTCATTGCACCAAATTAAGACAAACTGCTCCGTTTGTCGAATAAAACAGCAATTAGACTTGCCAAATTCCGAGTGCTCAATTTCTGCTTTTTTAAGTAGGTGTGCGAATCCAGTAGAGAATTTTATCCGTTTTTCTGAATGATTGGATATTGCTTTACATGTTCTCTCGCATCGTGCAATTTATCTTGTTTTATTTATACATATACTGAGTCAACACCAAATACAGAAATAATTATGCGATACATATTTATCTGCCGTCAGTTATAACGATCTATGTATTAGGTTGAGCAAAAAGTTATTCTGGGAAATTCTTAATCTAATAATTACCAGAATTTGTATCGTAGGAGAGACTGGGGCAAGATGTCGAATGTCTTAACTTTTCAGTTTTCCTCTAGGTGGCAGTATCAACCGCACACTAATGGCTCTCCTATCGGCCATTTTTAAACAATAGTTCAGAGACGTTGAAATCGCTATTTTTGTGTTAGTTGTGAAGCTTTAATTGATTACCGCTGCCATGTTATAACTTCTATGGATATGAAAATAAGCTCTGTTACGGATT
The DNA here is from genome assembly GCA_964019185.1 of Maratus speculifer. NCBI lineage: Eukaryota > Metazoa > Arthropoda > Arachnida > Araneae > Salticidae > Maratus > Maratus speculifer. The sequence continues at coordinate 95,434,009 of OZ025295.1, forward strand.
TAGGTAAGATATATCATTTCTTTTTAATATTTATGAGTAATTTAGTTTAAATACTACGTATTATCATGAAAAAAATGTTCATTGATCACATTCTATCACGGAAATGATAATGAATATTCATAAACACTCAGTCCGGAGAAAGATGACAAGCTCGTCATCTTGCCATGAGTTTCAGTATTTATTAATCTATGTTGTCCATTCTATTTAAATCCTGCAACTGCTTGTTTGTGTGTATGCTTGTTTGTCCGCTCGACCTTGCCGTTCTACCTCCTCTGGGGTTAACGGGCGCATCGGATAGGAAGAGGTGTCCTTCGAAATGGTGCGATCAGAGAAAGACTTTTGCCATCCAAGATTTCCCTAGCCCCCCAAAAAGAAAAACCCTATCTGGTTCCGTATCTCCATTTCCAAGTGTTCGGTAACAGGGGGGTACCGTTCGAAGAGGCTTGACGTGTGGACAAGACCTCCTCCTTCCCCTCCACCCCCCCCCCAAAAAAAATCAAAAAAGTGTTTAAGGCCAACGAGAAATATTATGACCCACCAACAGATAAATGGAATCAGTGCTTAAATGCTAAGAATGGTGGTGGCTCCAAGAATGTTCCAATTATGAAAATGGCAATTTTATTTGTAACTATTATTAGCTGCAGAACTAAACACTTCTGCATTACTTTACAATAAATTACGCTTAGTTTGATACTTTGTAAGATGTAAAAATACAGTTATCATTTCTTAAACGATGTAACATTTTCAAAAATTAAAATGTGTTCAACCTTTTTCAGTGTTATCATCTTGCCCCAAGACCAAAGTTTAATGTTATGTTATGAATGTTAATATGTTTCTTAGTGTTATGAAAAAGCAAAATTATTCTTTATTATTTTTATTTGATTTCTCAAATAGAAATAAATCTTAAATTGTACTGTATATAATACTACAAAAAATACTCTATAAGTTTAAGTAAAATTAATTTTAATATACTTTAAAAAAACCCTGATAAATAACAAAAATTTTAACAAAGCCATCTTCCCTGTTTCCTCTAGATAGAAGTACTAGTGGTATATCTATAGGAATTCAGGAATTGTGGTCCAGACGTGGACCCAACCGATTATGGAAACTGTCGATCAATACAACCCTTTTTCAAGGGCCATCAATTTGTATCCTTTAATGAAGTTGAAGAAGAATATCAACAGTTTTTCGATTCTAAGGAGCCGCCATGGTGCTTTCAGTAAATTCAGGATCTGTTAGGAAGTCGTGGACAATGATGGGCTTTACTTTGAAGAGCATCATTGCTTTTGATATTAATTTGTGCATAACAACGAATCTTTCGCAAATTGCCTAGAACATTTTCTTCAAACCAGTAAATGCATAGCCCCGATAAAAGCACTATCAAAATTACTGGAATCAAGCGCCGAATAGAGAAAGTTGTATTGCAATGCATTGTTGAAACTAACCATTTACCATACTATTTATTAGTTGTATGCAAAATAATAATTGGTCATTCAGTTTATTTCTATCTGTTTAAGAATTGAAATCTCATGGCATTTTTTAGCATCTATTTTCACAAACGTAAATCAACAATAGCAGTTTTTAATTTTTATTTAGACCACTAATCTTATCTGAAACATTCTCACAAGTAACATTTAAAATGTACTTCACTGATAGTTTCTGTAGCGGAAAGTAGAATCTCTATCTTATGCACTTCATAAGCATCCTTGGCGAAGATGTCGTGTACATGATAATTTTATAAAAGTTAATTGCAACAATTCAGAATAAAATTTTATTGCATTATGAGTCTACAGCAACAGGTATCCAATGAGAAGTCACTGCAGTCCATCACGACACTGCTAGAAAGTCGTTTGCAGGAAAATTTCATAATACCCGAAACTCACTTAATTCGATGTTTTGTTACACAATCATCATACTAAAATTACGCAAAATAAGTGCATTCCTTTGTTTCAATTAATGACATATGCGTTTAATTTCAGTAAACCTTAATTGTCGGGATTTTCATAGGTGCATAAAATTTTTAGACGGAATTTTTACAAAGGATCTTATGCAATGTACTTCTATGTACATTTCTGTTTGTAGGTTTACAGTTTGTTCTGTGTTGATAGAGCATAAAAAAGGACATATTTATCCATCTGTTGGTTTTCATTGCTGTTTTTGACTCAATGCGCATTCTCTTTCATACAAATATATAAATCATTATGAAATTTTAATACCTTGATTAGCTGCACATAACCGTTTGACATTTTAACAGATATACAATGAATCAAGTATTTTTATATACCACCTTCTATTGCTTGCCATAATAGGCGATAATCCGAAAAATAGGACGGTAACAGAAATAATAAGAAATATTAATAAAATTTTACTTTTTACTATACACGATTCTTGAGACAGAAAAAAAAAGTTTAAGGTTATTTTTGCAAGAAATCGTAATAACGAAGAATAAATAACCATGTAATAATAAGGGAAAAACAAACATAAATAAGAAACGCTAAAATAACAACAACATGTTTTCCTAGAAAAAAAATCCAATCTTGAGTCAATAAAACATAACCTTAGAGAAAACATTATCAGATTTCTGGATTCATTTATATACCTACGGGTAATAAGTAATGCTGAAAATAAAATGAGGAAAACTCATTCTGTGTACAGAGAGCATCTTAGATATATTTTTTATGGTGCATAATACCAAATTATTAACATCCTTATCATTTAAGTTATGTATTAAGAGTTAAGTGGTGTCAGGAGCCTTACTTTTTACCCGGAGGTGCAATTTAGTAAAATTTTTTGTTTACTTTTTTCTCAATAACTATAAAACATAAATGCATATTTTTTTAATATTGTCAGCTTAATTATTTTTCTAATTTTTTTTACATATTGAACTCGAAATTTTATTATTTTTTATGTTTATTTTTTATGAAAAAAATGGCTTTAACAAACATATCGGTTTAAAACCCTCCAGAAATATTGATTACGATGTAAAATTATTGTATGTTGAACGTGTATTTCATTTGTAAGCTATTTATTTATTTATAACTTTAAATTTTAATTATAAAATTTTGAAAAAAAATCCTATTTTTATAAAAGAAAAAGCCATTTTTAAATAAATAAATAAATAAATAATTTACAAATGAAATACATGTTCAAGATTCATTAATTTTACATTATTATCATTATTTTGGGGGACTCTGGAACAAATATTTTTTCTACAGTGTAGCGCACAGTAGATGTAAGTAAAAGAAAATAATTTTTCATCGAAATTAAATACAAGATTTTCTTTTAAAAAATCCAATATAGAATATTAAAAAAAGATATTTGATAAAAATGTATATTAAATTGTCTTTGTTAAAAAAATTACGCCTTTATGTTTTCTAGGGACTGAGGGGAGTACATTAAATGTGGCATGTTACAAATTGCACCGCTAAGTAAAGAGTAAGGCTCCTGAGACTCATTAAAAAATGCTCATGACTAATACAAAAATCTGCTCATTATACTATTTTATTTCATTTAGTTTGCAAAATATAAAATGCTGGTAGAACGTAAAAAAAAATACTGAACATTGCATAATACTCGACAATAATAACTCCACGTTTTACAGGGACATACAAAAGTATATGACTACAGAAGTAACTGAGATAGAAACTGAATGGATTTCTTGCTGCGACAAGCATCGCCGAATTTTGCAACAGAAAAGCCTCACCGCTGCATCAATTCTACGCACACACAAATACCTACTTCACTTCCTTTTTACGCTGGAGCCGCCCACGCGCAAAATCTCAGTGGACCGCCCCGTCGCATGATGCTTCATTAAGTTATCTCAAAGCAGTATATTTAAATTTCAAACGGTTTTGATTTTGTGACGTTTTGTAATTTTTAATTTTTGTGTGCGTGAACACCCTTAATATTACTTTTTACCATTTTACTTTTCATCACAGTAGGTCTTGCGCAAAATTCACTCTATTTTATGCTTTTTTAGTTAATTAAAAAAAATTCCTCCAATTTTGGACTTGAGACAATGAAAACGAATTTATTAAAATTCGCAAACTATCTAGAGTTGTTATCTTTGTAAATATTTTTTTATGTGAAATTTGACAAATTTATTATTTTACCATTCAAATAAAATTAGAATGAAAAATCATTCGTCTACCATAGATTATGTGATTTTTTCCCTAACATATTCGGCATATATGGAAAAAAATTGCAGTTTACCAACGAGAATAATTATATGTAACTAAACAATTAGAAAACTCATTGTACATTTGGAACCTGATTTCAGTAATTACAATAAATAGTCCAGAAAATATCCGTCATTTTTTTGTTTGTATTTTGCCTACCTCTATATCATCCATGTATTTTTATGTATACTACATATTATGCTAAAGTTTAGTTAATTGAAATGAAAATCATAGTTAGAAATTTCCATTCAGCAATTTCCGGGAGAAAACGAAAATGTACTAGAGAAATTTTGTGCAGCCCAGTATATCATCTATAGACTTCATCTACATTAAGAAATATTTTAAATAAAAAATAGTTCAATTTCAAAATGGGTATCACAACCAAAAGAGTGCTTCAGCAGTTATTGCTCATAGGGTTAAATAACTCCATTTTCTTCAGCAGCCAAATATTTTTTATGTCCCTGTGAATAAATGATATGTTCTGTGTGCACCATATTCCACAGAAACCGCCGTAGATTTCGATTCCAAAATGGACGAATAGAAGTTTATTCTAAAGTATCTGCAGTTGTAAGTTAATTACATTTATTAAAAACATAAATTAATTACATTTCTTTTTCAATGATATATTTTAAGAAAATTAAATCCGTTTGGCTATAATTTATATATATATCGATATTTATCTTGTAAAAATAATTGACGATCAATAAAACTAAATAAGAAACAACAAGAAGTTACACTAGTCGTCTGGAGGACGCCATAATACTTTTCCATTAAGAATATGTTATAATATGAGCGTTTATATTTCGCTAAATATATGCACATTGTATGGTGTGTATAAATGTTATAGTTGATATACAGGGCTACCCAAAAGAGCTCACCAACGTTACTGAATATGAGCGTAAATTATTTAAGCATGGTTCTTAAATAAGCTATGCATTTTTACGCTGAGCTTCATTCAATTTACTAAGAAATGTTTGCAGAATATAGATAAAAGGATATACAGGGCCACGCAAAGATTTCGGTACATGGACGTCTATGAATGATAATTTATGAGAATGTGATTTCAGTTATTTTAAAAGTGTTTTAGTTTACAATAAATTTTAGTCTAATGCTGACGTGTAATAAAGGTACATTGTAAACTACAGGGCTGAACAAAAGTATTCAAGTATGTTTCCATCTAATAGTACGAAATGCTGAAAAAGAAATTTCAAGCTACTGGGTCTTTTCTTGCTAAACTAAATTTTCCTATTATATCAACTGACATATGAAATAAAGAGCTGTTCAAAAGTACTGGAATACATATTTGGGTATATTTGTCTATACACTATTATTTCCCTAAATAACAAGGTTTTGTTAAAGATTTCATTAAGTGTTGGAAAGTGCTTCATAATCTATGCTTAACGCATGATTTTTCTTACTTGTTTTTCATAAAAACAATAAATGTAAGCTTCCAAAAAAATGTGAAATGTTTCTTCAAAAATTTAAATAACGAACCTTATATGTCACCAATAACTAGAAATTTTATTTTATTTTAAGCAACGCATCTTCTTAATTAATTTAAAGTGACACGCCTATATCTCATTCCGGACCCATTAACATAATGTGTTATTCAATATTGCATTTGTCAAGATTAATGTATTTCACTGGTTAAAAAAGGACCATTACCAGTTTGAGGAAAGTTTTAAACTTCGAATATTATTTTTCATCTTTTTGTCATTAGCAGGTGGAGACAAAATTTATCATGTATATATTTAGAAAACGGTAATTAAAGTGGTAGTAACAATTAAAATTGGGAAGAAAAACTAGTGAGTCATATTACACTACTAAAATGGATGTTTTGCTCTAATTATATGAATTTCATATATTTTTAGCTGTGATGCGAAACCTAAAAATTGTGTATGGCGTATATTCTTTCATAAAAACAGAGACAATGAAACATCTTCTCAACAGTAAAATTAGAATTCAATTTATCTGTTCTTATTGTTGTTTCATATTTTAAAAATACTATAGAATTACAAGGTTAGCTTGTTTTTTTTTTTTTTTTTTTTTTTTTTTTTTTTTTTTTTTTTTGAGATTAAAATTATCTCCGCTCACCTCCGGTCTTATTGTTGATATTATCATTAAAAGACTTTATTACTTTGCAAATACAATTTTTTTACATCGCAAATTCAAAGTAAACACAGTTCAAAATTTTCGTGTTTGAAATATATTTCTATATATACGTTACGTTACATTGATGAATAATAAAAGTTTGTTACTTACGATTGACACAACATACAGAAAATAGTGAAATTGACAGTAAAATTTCTTCCTAAGATCTGGACGACTAAAATTCAGGTTTGTAACATAATAAATAAAGCGTGAAAATGCGCTTTAGAATTGTAAACTTCGTTTTTATGTGGTATATTTTATATTATTGGTGCTGAAATTTACTTTTTCTAAAACCGTTTGGAAAAGAAAATACATTGATTTAAAAACATAAAGGAGGGTGCATCAATCCCTCATATTTTTTTAGAAAAAAAATTCAATTAGAAAAAAAATCTGTTTTGAAAAACCGATGGTAAAAGATAAAAATTAAGCAAAGATCTCTCATGGTGAAGAAGTAAACAGATCTTTAAAACAAGTGGGAAGTCTAATCGCAAATCGCACACAGGGTTTCGTTTAATATATCCTTCAAAACACTTTATCGTTAAATTAACAAGCGAAAAAAAGTTTTTCGGCGCTTCTTTTTTCGCGATTCGCGTCAACCAGAACAGTATAATACATAAAAGATATACCAACTAGAATATATAATATTCCCTCTAAATGCTGCCTTGATCGCATTGATTTTTTGATTTCTCTATTAGAATCTGCAGACTCAGTGAAGCTACACAAGTAAATAAAATTATGGATAAAAGTAAAATATTGCAAAGCTTAGAATAAATTTAAGGGAGATAAAACTAGACATCAGAGGCGGCTAGTAATTTAAATGAATAAAAATTTAATAAATAATTAAAATATTTCACTTCACGTGTCAAAATAGATCATAAATAGGGTGAACAAAAGCATGTTATTTATTTAATACATTAATTTATCTTGTATACATAATAATTTTATTTAAATTTGCTTTCAACTATTAGTAGAAATGAAATTTCAATTTTGAAACTTACGTTACTGCAAATTCTTAAACTTGTAAAAATCAAACATTTTCAACTTTTATACCATCGAATAGAGGAAAATGTACTTTTAAATGCAGTTTTTTTTAAAGCTGTACCTCAATTTATTTTTGAGATTTTTTTAATAAATGCTTTTTCATTACAGGACGTTTCTCGTGCATATGCCATTTTCTTACACTTCTTTGAAGTTAGGTACAGTTTAAAAATACGTTTAAATTTATTACTTTAATTATTAATGTATATTTTTTTATTCTCTAATTTTTACATTTTTTATAGGAAATGTAATTTTCGATTGCTATATTAATCGGCAAAATACTCCTATGTTTAAGTGGAAAATGCATCAAATAAATTTATATTAATGCTTATAGTTAAAAATACGTGGTATAAATATTTTCTCGATTAAAATTTATCTTATTATTCACCAAGAAAAACAAATTTAAAAAAAAGAAACCGTCGCAGACCCGAAAATTCATTTTAATGTACACATTTTTTTTTTTTTTTTTTTTTTTTTTTCTTTTGATAGTCAGCGGCAGAAAAAAAGGATTGTCAAACCCGACAGTATGCAATAGGGTGGAGCGAAAAAAATTTTTTTTTGAAAATCAAAAACGGGTAGGTGCCAAAAGTTGCCTTTATACTAGTACATCAACTGCGTGAAATTTTACCGCCGAAAAAAAATGGCTTGAGTCTGCGCTTTTGCTCCACAAATCGAAATTTTGGGTAAAATTTGTCATTTTTTGACATTTTTTCAAAAAAATTAAAAAATTCCTACAGAGCTGGTTAGTATTTAAAAGTGTTGCTTAAACCTTAATATGTATCTGCTTAACATATTTAAACTATAAAACAATATGTTTATTCCCTATAACTGGAGCAAAACAGACAACTTTTAGTAAGAAAACAGCATTACCACTCTATTGGGTCATACAACGAATTGTTGTTTTTAATACAGCTCTTGTTTTCAAAATTACCTTGGACATGCGTCGTGGAGGTGGCTATATTTCCTATACCACCCGGCCCACAATTTGATCATCTTAATACAGTGTTTTATTTATACATTGATTTGTGATTTTCTTTATAAAAATTTGGCATGTTTTTGATGCTTCCGCCTTGTTCATCTGTTCTTTGCGTCCACATGCTGCTGTAACTATCTTCATGTATATTTTTACAGTTTATACCAAAAAAAAAATGACAAGCAGAGTAATGCACGGGAATATCATTAAAGGGATCTTTTTGGCCATCTATTATATTTCTCAAACTTACATTCAGTTGATTAGTAGTGATTGGAAGTTTTGTTACCACAACATTTTTTCAGTCAAATGTATTTTTTTACGTAATGATTTGCTTCAAAGATGATTTCAGATATTTCAACTATAAGTATGCCATCATTTATTCTACTTTTGCATTTTTTATATGTTGAGAAGCAAGCTGTTTAATGTAATGGTGATCGTCAGAGAGAATTGCAATGAAAATTTGTTCTCCATGTGTAAAGCAACCGCTGTTGTAAATAACTTTTTTTTTTGCATTAGTTTTATGCCGTTTTCTAAGTGTTTTCGTATCCAGGTAATTTCCTATTAACTTTTAGATCCCCTTTTTATGAGTGGACAACATTTCATGGTGAAATGTCCTGGGCATAAACTTATAATGCATAGTACTTTATGAGGGAATGTACGGATTCTAATCGCCTATAAGTGCTCATTTAAAATTAGGAGAATTTTATTTGTCACTGTGAACCCTTTTGCATGGGGTAAGCTTAGAATTGTGTATAATATTGAATCATTCGCTACTTCAACTCTAGTGAATTTCCTCTGCGTCAATTATTAGAGCAGTCGATATAAAACGTTCTAAGTTACATGGATTCACTGGATCAATAAGGAAAATCTTTGTCTACGTACTATTCACTTCCTATTGCAATTTTTTTTTATATAAAATAGAGAATAATTTTGAAAAAATATTTTCTCAAATTGAGAAAAGGATACTCAGAACAGACTAGAAATTTCTGTCCGAGATTGCAAAACTAATTCATAAGGAAAGCTATTTCTCAGAAAGAATGGGGAATAGGAATTTAGAAAAAAATCTCACACAAAAGACAGCTCATAAAGTTAATAAAATTTTCCGCTTGATATAAGCACAGATTGGCAATCAGCGTCTATATGTTCACACAAAATGTATAATCCAAGTTTATACCGCGGGATGCTTTATACCAAATGTACTACACACCTAAATAATAGACCTAAAATCTTATTAGAAATTACTAGACTACGGAACAACACAGGAAACGACATAAAGCATACTAAAACTTCTTTAGAAATATTGTTGTTTTACACGCAAATTTTGTTTGCAATCCTCTGTGACGATCGTCATAATATTAAACAGCTAGCTTCTCAGCACATATTCAATGTAATAGGTTCAAGAAATGATGACATACTAGAAACTGAATTCATACAATCAGTTTTTAGGCAAATCATTGCATATAAAATGTAATTGATTGAAAGAATGCTGTGATAACAGAACTTCCAATCATAATGTACTAATTGCATGAAATTTTAATGAAGATAATATACTGCTGAATAGGTTCAATTAAGAACATACTCAATACATTACTCAGCTTCTCTTCTGTTATACATGGTATAAAAATATACGTGCAGCAGGTCACACCAGCATGATCCAAATCATCTAAAGTCAGTGAATACAAAGAAGAGATAAATTACTTTGATATATAGAAAACTTATACTCGGTCTTCAGGAAAAAAAAATAACAATTCAGTACATAAATAAAACACTGGGCCTAGATGATTGGGTGGTTGAGACGGGTGGGATAATGCAACCACCTCTATGAGTTATATACACAGTAGTTTTGAAAGCAGCTAGGTAAGAAATGCATTCAAAACAACATTTCGTTCTATGCTCCAATAGAGAGGTTAACGCTGATTTTTCACAAAAATTTGTCAGATTTGTTCCAATTATACAGACTTCATATATTGTTTTATAGTTTAAATATGTTAAGCAGATAAATATAAAGGTCTAAGCAACACTTTTAAATACTAACCAGCTCTGTAGGAATTTTTTTATTTTTTTTGAAAAAATGTCAAAAAATGACAAATTTTACCCAAAATTTCGATTTTTGGAGCAAAAGCGCAGACTCAAGCCTTTTTTTTTCAGCGGTAAAATTTCACGCAGTTGATGTACTAGTATAAAGGCAACTTTTGGCACCTACCCGTTTTTGATTTTCCAAAAAAAATTTTTTTCGCTCCACCCTAGTATGCAATTCCTATTATTTTAAAATGCACTATTATGAACATCCTATTTACTACTGCACTTCAAACATGGCACGATAAACAGTAGCTTATAAAACAATAGTCTCTTTAGCTCCCGATATGCTGTTTCTTTAACAAAACAATTCAGTGGATATTAAAAATTAACTTTACATCTAATCATAAGCGAATTGTAAAACAAATCATGCTACGCTCAAAGAATGATAATTTTCTGAAATTTGTTTAGCTTCAAAATATCTCACATTTTCAATTTTTACACAAGCCGTATATGGAAAAAAAGAACTTTTAAATGTAATTTGTTTGAAAAACGGATCGCAATTCATTTCTTATATATTAATTCATTTCAGTTTTTAATGCCATTTCAGTAATGGTGGACACTGAAGTACTCCATTTTTGTTAAAAATAAAGGGAAACAGGAAACTACTGCTTATTTATCTTGCCATTTTCCCAAAACTGAAAAAAATATAAGCAAAGTATGTGCTATGCCAAAAGTATCGTCTGCTATAAAAATGTATTTTAAATATTACTAGCTGCACCCGTCGAAATTCGACGGAAAAGAATATATATACTAGATATTATATATATCAGTCTTATAAACACAATGTTCTGACCTCTAACTGGTAAACGGCAGATGCTGGGTTTGAACCCAAACGCGGCCGTCGGCCTAATTGTTCGGAGTTGTCGTGGATTTCTTCAACCCTTGCGTAAACACGGGTTAGGTTCCTTTATCCCTCGAGTAGATAATCGGCCGTCATAAAATAAACCAAATTTATATACTCAATAAGATAATGAGCGAAATAAAAAATTGCCACCTCTTAAAATAGGGTTAACATAACTTTTCATGATGAAAATACACAAACGTCAAAAAAAAAAAAAAAAAAAAAATTAAGGAAAACAATTCATAAATTATTATGTTGAACTTAACTTCAGCTACAAATCTTTTTTAATGCGGTTTCTAAACCTTAAACATTATGTAAATGCCAAATTATTTAGGAAGTTACTATAATATATTAGAAGACGAATTCAAAAATATCTGCATAGTTTATTTTTTCTCTGTTTAAATATCGCTTGTTAACTGTACAATAGTCATTCACATTTACAGCACTTGCAGTAAATTTAATTTATTTATTGGTTTCTAGCCTCTATGAACTTGTCAAAATTAATTTTATTGTTACGGCAACGAAAAGAAAAACGATATATTTGTTATTAAAAAGAATAAAATTTTTGTGTTTGTCGCTGATATGCAGAAAACATGTTATTTATTTTTATTTTAAATATTAACTTAATGCAACGAAATGATTTTAATTAATTTTTGATATTATATAAAATAGAAATATCGTAATACAGACATATCACAGGTTTCATTCTTTTTTTTCTACTATGACATCATTTACACCTTCAGAAACACTCATCTTTTCGGAAATAAAAGCGTGATTTATGCAGTTATTTAAAAGTTCTTTAGTTTCATAAAATATTTATGATAATTAAATAGAAACAGGTTAATTTACAGAAATATTTTCATTTGTGTATACCACGGATCTTTAAATGAATAGAAGTTCAGTTTATTTAGATGCAGGGATAAATGTCAGTAAATATGACATCATCACTGACACAGCTATAACAATGTATATTATATTCATGGAACAAATTTATCTGGGTTCTAAATGACGACATTTTCTCCATCGACAAAATTTCGCTTTAGATATTATATTTTATTAAAGTTTATTTTCTGTTATTTTATTTACATAATACTTTATAATATTAGTCAATAAATAACCTGAGTGTTGTACCGCGATTAGTAAATAATTATGTGCAATCATTTTATTAGGAATAAATTTTACGAAAGCCATTATTTTTTTCTTTGAAATGCGATTAAACATTCACCGAGGAGATCAACCTCCTGATTGGTGAAAAATAATAAAGCAAAATAAATTTTTATTATAGTGAGAAAAGCTTAACCTGTTGCCACTGTTTTGAAGAAATGTCATGAAAAATATTTTAAGATTAAAAATAGAATATAAAAAAAAAAAAGGCACTCCGGGAGTGCCGACAGAAGTGAAAACTTGAACAATTTTGTGTGTATTTTTTTAGTCGTCTGGACATATTTTATTGTGCAGAAAATACTTTTAAATGAAGTGTTTTTTATTCATTATTATAAACTACTGCTACAAAAATTATATTACAATTTTCATTTAATGCGCTATTGTACATGAAAAATAATGCATATTATTTTACATACAAAAATTGCAATCTATTGCTTAAAACATAAATTTACAAATGCATGAAACATGAAATATCATCAGTTGGTATTCTTTGAAATAAATACCCATAAAACTTATGAATTTTCATCCCCATTTCAACAATTCTTCCATCATCATCATCATCATTATTATCATTATATTCTAGATTTGATATTATAGGTTTATGGTAACTAAAATATATAGCAAACAATTTTGATTCAATTCTATTTAAATATCTTGTAATGACTGCATCACTTGTAATTTTTTATCTCTTTGTGCTAAGATTGCGATGGTTGGTCATTGTTAAATCAAATTTTCTATTTAAAAATTCAATTAATTGTAGATTTTCATCATCCACAAAGTTGATGTTGAAATCCCTACTCAAAATCATCGGCAAATCATCAAATCTCTTTCCAATTCTATCTTGAAGTAATGCAGAAGCCTCTTTAGAACAAATAAATAAATTTTCATACAAAAATTCTCATTTGCACTTAAAGACTTATCCGGTGAAATATAAATGGCAACCAATACAATTAGTTTTTCATTTTCAGAGTGGCAACAACAAACACATATATCACTGATATCAAAAACATTACTACTAAACATACTGGTGTACCTCACATGCACATTCATATGAATTGTGGAAATATATGCCCATTACATCAAACAACCTTTTATAAATAGCTACTCCTGCTGCTGGACGACCGTATCTTCTGAAACTTGCAACAAATTGAATAGTAATCAAACAATATAAGTTGTTAAACTTTAAATAAAAAATTTAAAAAATGGTTGGAAAGTGCAGCATAATCGATGCACAATATCATGATTTTTCTTTCTTAACTTTTTATTCCATCTGGTAGCAGTATATTTTGTTAAACTTTAAATACAATTAAAATTTTTAAATATGGTTTTGAAATGTAGCATAATTGATGTGCAATGTCATGTTTTTTCTTTCTTAACTTTTTATTCCATTTGGTATCAATTTATGTTGTTACTATTTAAATACAATCAAAAATTTAAAAAAAAGAGAGAAAAATGGTTGGAAAGTGCAATGTAATCAATGCGCGATGTCATACTTTTTCTTTCTTAACATTTTATTCCCTCTGGTAACAGTATAAGTTGTTAAGGTTTAAATACAATTACAATTTTTAAAATTAGTTGGAAAGTACTGCATAATCAATGTACAATATCATGTCTTTTCTTTCTTATCATTTTATTCCATTTGATAACAATATAAATTGTTAAACTTTAAAAACAATTGAAAATATATATTAAAAAAAAAAGATTTAAAAGTGCAGCATAATCGATGTGCAATGTCAGGTTTTTCTTTCTTAACTTTTTATACCATTTGGTATCAATTTATGTTGTTACTATTTAAATACAATCAAAAATTTAAAAAACTGAAAAAAGTGGTTGGAAAGTGCAGCATAATTGATGCACAATGTCATATTTTTTCTTTCTTAACATTTTATTCCTTCTGGTAACAGTATATGTTGTTACACTTTAAATACAATTATAATTTTAAAAATTGGTTGAAAAGTGTAGTATAATCGATGAGCAATGTCATGTCTTTTCTTTCTTAACTTTTTATTCAGTTTGATAACAATGTAAGTTGTTAAACTTTAAATACAATTGAAAATTTAAGGAATTGAAAAAAATGGTTGGAAAGTGCAGCATAATTGATGTGCAATGTCATGTTTTTTCTTTCTTAACTTTTTATTCCATTTGGTATCAATTTATGTTGTTATTATTTAAATACAATAAAAAATAAAATTTTTAAAAATGGATTTGAAGTGTAGCATAATTGATGTGCAATGTCATGTTTTTTCTTTCTTAACTTTTTATTCCATTTGGTATCAATTTATGTTGTTACTATTTAAATACAATCAAAAATTTAAAAAAAAGAGAGAAAAATGGTTGGAAAGTGCAATGTAATCAATGCGCGATGTCATACTTTTTCTTTCTTAACATTTTATTCCCTCTGGTAACAGTATAAGTTGTTAAAGTTTAAATACAATTACAATTTTTAAAATTGGTTGGAAAGTATTGCATAATCAATGTACAATATCATGTCTTTTCTTTCTTATCATTTTATTCCATTTGATAACAATATAAGTTGTTAAACTTTAAAAACAGTTGAAAATATATATATATATATATATAAAGGGTTTAAAAGTGCAGCATAATCGATGTGCAATGTCATGTTTTTCTTTCTTAACTTTTTATACCATTTGGTATCAATTTATGTTGTTACTATTTAAATGCAATCAAAAATTAAAAAAACTGAAAAAAGTGGTTGGAAAGTGCAGCATAATTGATGCACAATGTCATATTTTTTCTTTCTTAACATTTTATTCCTTCTGGTAACAGTATATGTTGTTAAACTTTAAATACAATTATAATTTTAAAAATTGGTTGAAAAGTGTAGTATAATCGATGAGCAATGTCATGTCTTTTCTTTCTTAACTTTTTATTCAGTTTGATAACAATGTAAGTTGTTAAACTTTAAATACAATTGAAAATTTAAGGAATTGAAAAAATGGTTGGAAAGTGCAGCATAATTGATGTGCAATGTCATGTTTTTTCTTTCTTAATTTTTTATTCCATTTGGTATCAATTTATGTTGTTATTATTTAAATATAATAAAAAAAATGAAAAAAAGTAGTTGGAAACTGCAGCATAATCAATGCACAATGTCATACTTTTTCTTTCATAATGTTTTGTTCCATCTATTAACAGTATAAGTTGTTAAACTTAAATACAATTATAACTTAAAAAAACACACACGGACATTCGCGCAAGCGCCCTGTGCCGCCTAAACGGAGCAGCACACTCAGGCACGGTAGAAAGAGAGGGAGATACTAGTTCCCCTCGATCTTGCGCTTTTTCGATCAGCATCACGTGACCCTGACGCGAGTTTGGAAGTTTTTACCCATACAAAATGTGCTCAGCGCCGCTAAAGAAGTTTTCACTTCAAAAATGGAAATAAATTAAAAATTAGCCAGAATGGGCACACATCTACACATAATCAGCTTTCATTTAAAAAAATGATTATCAAAATCGGGCCAGTTGAAAGCACAGAGCTGATGACTAAAAAAACAGCCAGGTCTTTTAAATATACAGATTTGTTTGACTATTTTTCACTGCATTTACTTAATTTCAATCAATAAAAGCTAATGAAATTATACTTTATTAATCTCTGTATATATTTTCTTAATTAAAAAATATATATATAAATGAATGATTTTTGATAACACATTGAACCTTCTATAAATTTATATTGTCCCACCAGCGGTCGAGAAGCTCTACTCACGAAACTGGTAGACGGGAGGTGAGAATTCACCCCAATTGTGCCCATCAGCCTAATTATTCTGAGTTTTTCGTAGTTTTCTTAGAACCTTGGATTTTTTTAAGTAAATACGGGTTAGATTACCTTAGAAAGAACCCCACGGAGGTCATCTCTCTTAGAGCCTTTAACCCTCGTAATTGGCCGTCGTACAACAAAACAACTAAATGATATTAAAATGCGAAAACAAAACATCCTCAAACAAACACTTAATTATACATGTGGCAAGAATGAAAAGTAACAATTACGTCTCTTTTTTCCTTGTTTATTTTAATGTAGTTAAAAGCTGCTGTTGTGTGACTACAATTAGAAAATTATGATTAAAAAAAAATCAGAGAAGTTGGAATTGATGATAACAAATTATTACCTGCGTCAAATAACCATGGTAATAATAACAATTCACATATATAGTATATATCGTTTAAAAATGAACTAATGACTTAAGTAGCACTTATTTAAAGAACACCTTTATATGACGAAATGTTGAGAAAAAATTTGCATAGGAAACCGTATTGCATTTTTGTAACATAAATTTTGAACGTTGTATGTTTTTAACCACGTCATGAAAACTCATAATAAAGATTTTATGGTTTTTAAAATTGACATGTTGACAGGAATACAATGTTTTGATATTTATATAAAACGTTAGGCATTTTTTTTTTTTTTTTGAGATGTTGAAAAATTATTGAACTCACTGTACTGTTACCGCAACCGACGATTATTTACTTATGCCAGTTTAAAAATGAGAAATACTGAAATAAAAACATTTGATGCAGAAAAGTGCATTTAGTTTAAACAAAGATTGACTCCTAATGTTTAAATGCTTTTAAAAAGTTTCTAGGTGATTAACTCCGCCCTGTATAGTTCCGATTTCAGATTTTGCTTAAGTTTCGCCATTCTCACCTACTTTAACTACTGTTTAAATGCGTCAGTTGATTTAAACCTCATTTTTTATCACGTCGATTTCAATTTTTTTCATTGTTTTGGCCCTGTCAACTTCATATTTTTCTAGTCAAAATCGGTACTGCACGATGCGTAAAAGGTGCCTCTAATTACGGGCGACACTAGGCGTATAGTTCTAGAGATACAGCTATTGCGGAAATCGCACAAAAGTCTGTACAGTAGGGCGATTCACACCAAAAGTTAATCAGCACCAATTTATATCAAGGACTAAGTTAATATACGTTTTTATTAAATTCCGTGATTTAGTTCTTGAGATAGAGCGCTCACAAAATTTATGTAATAGACAGAGATACAGGAGCAGTGACTCACAGACAGACATTTTGTAAAAACATATTTTCGATATCTCTGAGCCTTAAAACGTGTGAATCCGTCGAAAACCGGAATTCAAAATTTTCATGAATCCAATACTTTCTTCTTGTAAAAATAGGAGAAAGTAAAAGTAGATTTAAAACCATCATAAATTTTGAAGCTGAATAGTAAAAAGTAGATTTTTGAAAATATTTCTGTGTAATATATCAAAATATATTTCCAATAATTCCGTTAATAGAAATATCATTATCGCTATTACTATTTTTACTAAATTTATTGCTTGCGGCACTAAGTTATTAAGTCACTTGTAATCAGAGTTTAATTAATTTCACTTAATTTAATAACACTTTTAATAAGTGTTTAATAAGACGGTCCGGCCAATGGGTCGTTCCAGTTACGAGGCTTGCGCCAAGCACGATATATTGAAGACATCTAGCATATTTCAAGGAAGTTTAAAGCAAAAACCTATATGCTTTTATTTTATATCTAAAAGTATTGTCTTTGTTAGACATTTAATAATGCATAAATTTATGGTCGATCCCTAAATTGTATTTCAAATGTGCTGATATCGCTGCGCTCAGAGCTATGCTTAAGTGGTGTAAGTCACGAATTTTGGAAAATTTTGGATTTTAATATCTTTTGGGGATTTGTAGATATCGAGACAATTTTTTTTTCAATTCAGGAATGGATAAAGAAAATTTTTCTAATTGGAAGTTTTGTTCTCTGGGGACCGTATAAAAATTTAAATTTTATAATTTTTAAAATAGAACCCCCCCCCCCCCCATGGAGTTGCAACTTATCTTATTAAAAAAATCACATTTTTATGAAACTTTGCAATTAGAAGTATGGGTCTAGGTGCAATATTTAAGGAGATAGCCTATTGTTTCGATATTTATGACTCACCCTGTATATATAATGTTTTGTCTATGAACTATACAAAATAGTTTGTATAGATGCATTTTTAATCATCAAAATCAAAGTCTTCAGTTTTGTTTTATATTTAATAATTGAGGAGTATTTCAAGTACCAGGATACATGTTATTACTGCTTTCCTATTTCGATTATATTACTTCGATGTTTTCAATTAATAAAAAACTAATACTAAAAATATTACATACGAGTAAAATAATGCATTGCAAATAACATATATTATATTTCTGCATGCTATATTTTACAAAATTGGAATGGAAATACAAATTTTATAACTCCTTATAATGATATATCCATATACTTTATGGAATGACATAATGCCTTATTTGAGAAGTTTGAAACAGACAGAAATTATGTTTGAGGAAGTAGGACGAAATAGCTTAGTAACGAAAATAAATTTTTAAAAGTTCTGAAAAAGGATTTTCTGCAGTTTTTAAAGACATTATACATTTATAAGTATAGATTTACAAATCACTGAATTTAATTATTTTTCTTCGATTAAAATTTAAGAAATCGAATGAGAATTTAAAACAGAAATAATAGAAAAAGTCTTTTTAAAAAATGTTAATCTTTGCAAATAAAAGAGAGCAAATGAAGAAAGAAATTAAATGTATGATTGATTTCTTTTAAGCCTGCTCTGTGGTTTTCTTCCCTTTCTTTTTCTTCTGTAAAATTGTTTTTTAATCGTTTGGAAAGTTTTAAAACACGGTTCAAATAAATTAAATTATTCGAACTAAAGAATTATTTTCTAATCCTTTATTTATAAGTAAATGTATTATTGCATAAGGAGGGGGGATTTGAAATTTAATGTGATGTTTATATATATATATATATATATTTAATGCGTCGTTTAAAATTACATGTAAGTATAAATATATTTTTACTTCGTTTATATCTATATAAAAAAAGATTATAATTATTTAAATATTTATTTGCTTGAAATATATTTTTGCCCATTATTTGTATTTTTTTATCGCAGTTATTCATTCGGAATTTCACGCAATGAATAAGTATAACGTATTTTGACATTTAAGTAAAGGACATCTTTATATGATGAAATGATGAGAAACTTTCGCATAAGGAACCATATTACATTTTTGTAACATAAATTTTGAACGTTTTATGTTTTTAACCACGTCATGAAAACACACAGTAAAGATTTTATGTTTTTCAAAAAAGCACGTTGTGACAAGAATACAGTCGTTTGATATTTATATAATATTTATATTTTTGCTAATTTATGCATAGAAACTATATCATTTATTATAAAATATGCTTCTACCGTCTATTTTTCTTAATTAAAATCTATGAAAACGATATCTGTTTTCACTTATCACATGCCTCGAGAATAATATTTTGTCTATGGACAATACAAAACAGTTTGTATAAATGTACTTTTAATCATTAAAATCAAAGTCTTCATTTGTGTTTACATTTAATAATTGAGGAGTATTTCAAGTACCAGGGGACATGTTATTAATTCTTTTAGATTTTGAGTATGTTACTTCGATGTTTTCGCTTAATAAAAAACTTATACTAAAGATATTACATACCAATAAAATAATGCATTACAAATAATATAGATTATACTTCAGCATGCTAAATTTAAAACAAAAGTTAGAATGGAAATACAAATTTTATAACTTTTAATAATGATATATCCATATATTTTACAGAATGGCATAATGCCTTTTTGGAGAAGGTTGAAGCAGACAAAAATTATATTTGAAGAACCACAACGAAATGGCTTAGTAACAAAAATAAGTTTTTGAAACTTGTGTAAAAGGGTTTACTGCAGTTTTTAAAAACTTTATACATACAAGTATAAATTTACAAATCCTTGAATTTAATTTTTTTCTTCGATTAAAATTTAAGGAATCGGATGATATTTAAAAAAAAAGAAATAATATGAAAGGTCTTCCTAAAATTTTTAATCTTTTCAATTAAAAGAGAGCAAATGAAGAAAGAAATTAGACGCATGATTGATTTCTTTTAAGCCTGCTCTGTGGTTTTCTTTCCTTTCTTTTTCTTCATTAAAATAGTTTTTAATCGTTTGGAAAGTTTTAAAACACGGTTCAAATAAACTAAGTTAATCGAACTGAAGAGCTCCTTTCTAATCCTTTATTTATAAGCAAATGTATAACTGTATAAGGAGAAAGGTATCTGGAATTTAAAGTGATGTTTTTAAGTTTTTTTTTCTTTTTTTGAAAAATGCGTCATTTAAAATTACATTCAAGTACAAATATAATTTTTCTTCATTTACATCTACATAAAAAGCGGTTGTAATTATTTAAATTTTTATTTCCTTGAATTATATTTTGGCCAATTATTTGTATTTTTTCATCGCCGTTATTCATTTAAAATTTCAATCAATGGAAAAGTATAATGTATTTTGATACTTGTTTTAACAAAACAAGGATTTGTTCATCAATCTTGAAGATTAAGAATGGAATAAAAATAAATTTGTAGCTCAATGTTCATCTTGTATCTAAATGTATCGCATTATTCATGATTGAAACTATTATGGAGCTATCTTATTTTATTTCCCTTGATGTGTTAAACAAGGACAGATGATGATAACTTCTCAATGACCCCTCAAATACTTTATTTTTATAAAATTGTTTTGGAATGTAAAATTTTAAGTTTCAAACAGTAAAAACTAATAAACAAGATATATTTTTTTATAGAAATGTACACAAATGTATACATTTCACATATTTCTGTTACACACATATTTCTCTATCTATCTATTAGTAATCTGTGTACACACATATTTCTGTTACATGTAAACACAATGTATATGTATATAATCATGACGGGAAAAGATAGCTAATAATCTAAATCATCCAATAATCTATCTAATAATATCTAAAAAGATATCTATCTTTAAATATAATTTGCAGAACTAATTTACTATTATAAACATATTTGATATTCATTAGTGTGTCATGAAGTTGACAATATTTATATAAGGTTATATGTCACTCTCTCTATATGATACTTACAAATATTTTTCTGTTACATGTAAACATCCGAGAACAAATATTAACTGAGAAAGTAAAGAGACACGCTGTCATTAACTCTATGGGTGAAGAACAGTTTAATTTAGAAATTGTCACATTCTTGAATCTCACCTGGTCGTTCGTCTTTTATGTAAATAAAAGACGTTATGATTTAAGAATTTTATGTAAATTCTTAAATCTCACCTGTACGTTCGTCTTTTACACAGCTAAAGTCTGCCAGGATTCATATTTCAAACGTTTCATGTAGAAATGTATTCCCAGCAGTATATAACCAATAAGACACCAGAATTAACTAGTCAAGTTGATGAAAATCTAATGAAGTTTAGAAAAGTACTCGCAAGGATGATGCAAGTTGATCAGGATACAGTTTGATGTGTGATTCGTTAGAGCTTGTAAAGTTTAGGAGAGTATAAATCCTGCCCGAGATAACCAGGGAGTATTAACAGACCAGAAACAAGCTCCCTTGTAACAAGCTCAACCATCATGTAGAGTCAGAAAAGCTATTTTTCCTTAGACAAACTTTAGGTATTTTAAAAAAATTTCAGTTACAAATATTTTCGCACAAATTTAGAAAGTGAACCGGAAAAATTCTGTAATAATTTAAAATCACCGAACAGGTTCTGAGAGCCATGTGCAGAGATTTTCTTATCTTACTGATAATTGTAGAGGGAGGGGGATCCTATAAAGCAAGGACAATCTGATGCCCCTACATTGCTTTTATCACGGTGCCAGAGCCAACGCAGTTACTTACACCGAGGTGTTAAAGCGTTAAATTATGTGGGAAGCCGTATGTTTTTCAAAGAGGCTACGCACCATTTCATATAGACCAAAACCAAACCAAACTTACAAAACTAACAATGACTAGCTAAAACATGCATGACTTAAATTGTTGGTCTCCCTGTTATCCAGCTATAAAACAAATGATTTATTACGTATATGGCGTATTTGAGGAAGACTCCAATAGTAATTCAGCAATGTTGCGCTATCAAGGCAGTCGTTATGTATGAAGTATAAAAAGTTCCCAACACTCATCTGACTATTACCTTCAGTCAGTTTTGACATCCTGTATCAGCTGTCATTGGGTCTAGCAGTGATTTCAATGATTGATGATATGCAGAGTGTATGTGGTTCCTAGCACCAACAATGAAAGTAAACATAATGCTCCATCTCTGATGTAGGGGAGAGGGGAGGGGCATCTTTGAACTGGGGGCATCTATGAACACTCTAAAAATTTTCCTTCAAATAAGTTATTTAAAAAATATTTATATGGTAATACATTACTGCTGCTTCAAGCTAATAATTATACAAAGCTGTACCATTTTGTAAGAACAGTACTGTCTAAACAAGATATATATTTTTCTCCCTCTTGAATCTAAACATAAGAAAATAAAGTTGTAAGATTTTTGCTTACAAACTTCTATCCCTAAAATTTTAATTTATTGTTCAATGCTTAAACAAAGATGTTAGCTTTAGTTTATAAGCTTTGTTTTATTCAAATTCTTCAGACGAATTGAGTGAACCGTTGTAATGTTGAACTCCATGAGATGGGGCACCATTGAACGGCGAAACAACACCAAATAAACTGGTGATAAATAATAATTTAAATAATTTAAAGAGAACACTTAAAACTATGAAGTAAAGAGTTGTTAATGTATCTAAATATTATTATTTCTGAATTTTTTTTTATGTAAAAACAGGTTAATTAAGAATGTTAAAGAAAATGGACTTATACTGCTAACAATTCCCCTTACTGCACACATAGGTTCCAACCTCTGTATATATCAGTGACGGGAAGTTTCAAATCTAAATTCATTTATTGGATAATTGCAAATCTAGGATACAAAATAAGGATTCATGATTTCACAAGTTTCAAAATATTATTTCTGATTTCCGTAACGGATAAAACGGAGTTTTGTAATAGGTCTCTTTAAAAAAAACGAATGAAAAATTTTAATTTTCCAGAAGCATCAGATATCCCATTGGTGTATTTCAAGGATATAGTAAAAAAGTTTCTACAACCAAACACAACTGGAGGGACACTTTGTGTTTTATCGACAATGAGTTTTGATATCAATTTTGATGGATTTAAGTTTGGTTAAATAACAAAAAAAAAGTAATTTCAACAAAATGTAGTTATTTAATTTTATTCATATTGCTTTATATTTCTGTAACATAAGCAATTTTTTATAAGAACTCTCAATATTTTCATGTTTTATTCATATGTTCAAAAGTGCCCCTTGTTTGTTCAAAGGTATCCCTACATGGGGTACGTTTGAACAAAAATCTTTCAACTTTTAAAATCCTCACAACTTATTTAATTAATTTGGGAAAATGTTTAGTTTATGGTTCATATGATTAAGAAATGTGTTGTTTTTATAATAAAATATTTTAAACCCAATAAATATAATTCGAGTAAGAAATATATTGATTTTCTGAAAAAATGTTCAAAATTGATCCCCTCTCTCCTATATACCAGTTTGAAAGAAGTCGTTGATTTGTTTTCAAATACTTGAACTCTATAAAAGTTATTTGCTTAAAAACATAGTCCGTTTATAAATTTCTAGTAAATTAATAATACACCACAAAAATAATATACTCTCTTGTCTTATAATACTCTCACCAATACACAAGCATTTCATTATACGAAATAAAATAAAATATATATTTGAGATGTGTGTATCTTGAGTTTTTTCAAAATTTTAAATATTTTAATTAACAGAAGTTTTACATTATTATAAAAAGTATCAAAGGTAATTTATTGCTATTAATTCCACGTGAACAATTTATTAATTTTTTGCTATTTTATATTATTAATTACTGCAAAATTATTTTCAAAAGCTAGCAATATGTCGCATTCATCAAAATTCTACGCTTTATTGCTTTCATGAAAAGTACAATTTTTATATTACCATCATCTAAACATTAAAAAAATATATAAAAATTTTTGATAGAGTAAAAATAGTA
Organism: Maratus speculifer; assembly: GCA_964019185.1. Classification (NCBI taxonomy): domain Eukaryota; kingdom Metazoa; phylum Arthropoda; class Arachnida; order Araneae; family Salticidae; genus Maratus; species Maratus speculifer. Next base: position 95,458,385 of record OZ025295.1, read on the forward strand.
GATGATTCCACATTACGTTTCTATAATCTCCCTTGTGAATAGTTTTCGATTTTATACTTTAAGTTAGATACTTTATGTTTTAAGCGGTGTATTTTATGTTACTTTTAAAAGACACTTCTTTTTCTACAAAATCTCATGGAGCAATTTTTTTCAGTTGAACAAAATCTATATATTTCAAGATTTTCTTAAGTGAATGCTGCCTTGTGGAACAGTTTTACATAAGAAGTTCCGCTTTCATTTTCTTTAACTAAAAATAGTAACTTTCATATAAAACTGCATTTTTTCCTTCTATGAGATAGATCTAAAATTGCCTCATAAAAATGGTTAAATAATGTATTTTTGCAGTTTTCGTATTAAATATTTTTCTGTATTTTATTCCTTTGATAAAATTCTTGTTCCGACTTTATTGAAAACAATTTTATGTTTTAGCAGTTAATGTTTCTTTAATATATTTTTTTAAGAATTGAATTTTTAAAAATTAATTTATATTTTTCTAATTTTTTGTAATTCTAATTCCTAAATAGCGGATACTTTTATTCCAATTCATTAACGTACCATTACTGTCATCAAATCGATGTAGTCTATAGAACATTATACTTAAAGTTTCATAATGGATGTAATGTATGCAACATTTATTGTTTGTTTATACTGAAGTCATGCAAAGCGAACGGATTTAAGCTAACTGGAGTAAATCTTCATTAAAACGATGTTGACTATCTCAACATTCTACAGATTACTTCATAATTGGTTTGGTGTATGCAGAAGTTATTGTCAGTTTACACAGATATATCATCAACTGAAAATAATAAAGTTTTATCTGCGTTTTGAAAAAATTGACTTATCGATATAGATAGGTTCTATTTGTATCTATGATGGCATTTTTGCATAAAATGATGTTATATATTATTTACATATGACCTTATCATCATAATATGACATTTTTTTAATCCATAGATGCCTTTATAGATACAAATATAACATTTCTATGTCGGTAAGTGATTTTTTTTTTCATAAACACAGATAGAACCTTAATATTCTCAGGTGACGATATGTTAACCATTTGCACTCGAGAGATGATTCTCAACCTAACTTGGCAGCAAATTAATTTGAAAAAAAATATATATTTGGGGACAAAAAAAATTGAAAATGTATCAATAATAATGTTATTATTAAATTAATTTTATGTAATTATTTTTTAATAATTAATAATATTCTTTTTAATAAATTAATTAAATATTTATATACATGTATATTTTAATTTAAGAACCATTAATTTGCTAATAAATAAATTTTGTAAATAAAAACTATGTTCTAATAAATGTTTATATATATAATATTAGATTTACATAATATAATAAATGCACTATTTTAAAAATATCAACATGATTTGGATCTATCAACGAACATTGATACTGATTATTTTCTTACTTTAACAAATTTCATTGTATATAATAATTTTATAATGCAAGATAACATAATATATATACAAAAAGTTGGTATACCACAAGGTCCTCATACATCAAGTATATTATTAGACTTATACTTATATCATTATGAACGTCAATTTTTTAATAATGAAATACATTTATATCGATATATTGATGATATAATTTTAATTGATACTGATAATACCCATATAGGATTTTATATATTAATTAGCTATTTTTAAATCTTATGTCAACTTAAATCATGATATTGTGTTTAGCTTAGCATAGCCAAATTGAATTATTGTTTTAAATCTTAATAGGGTCAACTATGGTGCATGGTGTTTTTATTATATCACATTTTTCTGTTTTTAATTTATTTATTAATTTCTTATTATCATGTGTAGATAATTATTTTTATTTTTATTTCTTCATTTCAATTTTCAGTCCAATTTAGTAATTTGTCCTTTGTTTTTGATGCTATTTCTTGTCACATTGTAAATGAGACATTGTGACATTTTCATTGTTTTTGCGATATGACGTCTACACGTGATTATAACTCTTTGTATTAAACTTAATCTTAACTTTTTTACATTTTAACATTAATTTTTATTAATTTCATTGTTCCCATTATTCCTCATTTTTAAATGCCTTTTATATGATGCATCACTTTCATTCCTAGCTCACTTGGGTGTTGTTTTGATCTCTCGTTTGCGCGAGAGCATGTTTTAACTATTTTTCTCAGCTATTTTTGCATTTTAGAAAAACCGCCATTATTCACTCCGAACTGGGAGATGTAAATTTCCCGCGCTACAAAGCATCTATTGCTGTGCGCTGCTATTGTGTCCATTTATCGCTCTTTAGGCGACTGTTGCCGGCTATATTTTTGCCACGCACGCATTAGACTAGACGATTCAGCGGAAATTGATTGGCCATGATAGTGTAGAATGACAAGTGGAGCGCGTCTAATTTAGGATGTCTGTGTATGGAATCTGAGTAGTACAGAAGTAGTGTACTTCTTACTTTGCACATCGTTTAGTGTCCGACGCTCTCATCACTGGTGACAAGTTTAGCAATGTATAACTGATAAGACGTTTTCATTATTTTTACGTCCTAAGATTTAGGATCATAATATGTTGTATAATGCATAACAATATACTATTTCCTAGAACTTCTAGGGTGGCCACGTGCGTTTTTCAGGGTTAAGCCTTAGCATGTGGGACGCTCTTCCACTAAATAGTACTTTTTTGTTATTTTCTCTATATCTACTATAGATTTCTTGTTATTTAATTTTTTTTTATTTTGGTTTTATGTGTGTTGGCAGCCCGAAATTCGTATTATTTTGCTTTTTCATGGCTATTACAAAGATGAAACCACACACTTCATTTGTAGTTCCAAAGCATTTGGGGCCTGACGATTCTGCTTTGTTTCTAAAATCTCATTAGTATTAATTTTATTGATTTAGTTAGTTAGTTTAGTTTTTCCTCTTTTCAATGGGTTTTTCCCATTTGCCAGCATATATATACACACACACACACACACACACATATATATATATATATATATATATATATATATATGCTGGCAAGTAACGTGTGTTGGAAGTTTTAATGCTTTTTCAATTCCCAACTCCAAGTATTTACAGAAGAATATCAAAAAAAGGATCGTGTATCCAAAAAAAAAAAAAAAAAAAAAACTAATGTTAACCGTAGGGTAATACAAAATTGCTTTCTTAAACTGCGGACAGCAGCCAGAAAATTCAGTATTCCGGATCCACTTTGAGATGTATCCTGTAATATCCAGATTCACATTTGCAATGCAAGTATTAACAAAATGTAAGGTTACTAAGAATTATTTAGGAAATTGGGATGTTTAGAATTTTTTATGTAACTGCAATCCGTGTTACAATTTTTTTTTTTTTTTTTTTTTTTTTTTTTTTTTTTTGCATGATTACTGTAATTTTATAATATTTTTTATAAAGCAATAGATTTCTGTAGCCTTGTAAAATCTAATTTTTTTGGTTTTACATACGTTTTGTACAGTGTGCAGAAAACAATTTCGCCAGAATACAGATATTTGTAAGGTTACATCGGTAGAATTACTGATTTTGTTTCCAGTGGATACGCTCTAAAATAATGACAAAAAGATGAAAAACTTTTTAATAGTTATTTAAACAATCAAGAAACCGCAAGATACTAGTTATTGGAGCTGTCACTCTATGTACTACAATCTATAAATAGAATATTATTAAACTTTTCTACGAAGTTTTACATATTACTGACTGATATATAAAATATCTCTTTAAGGATGCATTTACTAAAGCAGTTATGTAAATGCAATATTGTATTTCATTTTTTCTGTATATACTCTTAAGAATTATGTGTATAGAAAAGATGTAAAACTTTTTAATAGTTATTTACACAGAAAAAAATCTTACAGTGTCAGTTATTGTTGCTTTCGCTCTAAATACTGCATTCTATAAACAGGATGTTCTTAAACTTTTCTACTGAGTTTTACATAATGCTGATTATTAAAAAAATATATTGCATTTACTAAGGCACTGATTGAAATGCAATCTTTTTTTATAATTAAAAGACATGGTTAAAAATATCATTAAATGAACAATTTATCTTCAGAACCAATAGCAGTAGAAAATTACAATACGTTTAGACTTCAGTAATAAATTAACTTTTTTGAATGAGGTTAATACATCATAAAACATTTATTAATATTTCCATGGGAAATAATTTGATAATTGTAAAAGCAGTAATTTATTCCCATAAAGTCTTTCCGCGTGAAGCAATTTATGCAAAAGATTCATTTAATGTATTTTATTAACTTACGTTTTTTAAGTTTTACTTTTTTAAAACACAGATTTTGATGCGGTTAGATTTACTTATTCGAACGAAACATGCATTAAAAAGAAATATTTTATAATATGCTCTATTTATTATATGTAAGTTTTGTTATAAATATAATGCTTTTTAATTGCTAAATTTTCTTTATGCAGGTATCGTAAGTTTCAAGGACATTCAAGCCCCTTATACAAGAATATTTGTAAAATAATACTTGCCTTATTTAAACTGAAAAAATTTCTATGTCTTGACATAGCGACCAGTACTTTTCCAAATTTCTTATACTGAAGCACCTAAAAACTTTGGAATCTATTTATGCGTAAGAAACCTATTATGAATTATTTTTAGTCTTAGATTTATTTTAATATTTAATTTAAAGTTAAATGGGTTATAACATATAGTATTGATATATATTTAAGAATTATAATTTTTTTAATATTATATTCTTAATAATATGTTTTATTTTGTATAAATATCGGCATAATGCATAAAACTGAAATACGTTGTACACATTTTATGAGTTCGTTTTCTATTCGTAATCTATGATCATAATTAACCAATTACTAGTAATGAAACTTTTGTAAATTCGGTACAAAAATACATTTTTTTTGCAATAAAATATAGTATTTGCAATAAAGTATAGTATATGCAAAGTAAAGCATTGCAAAACATACCTAAAAAATAAAAGCTTTCATAAAATATCACATTTGTTTTCGTAAATCATAATATTATTTTAATTCCTACTTGGAAGTAAGATTGTTAATGGTAGGGTATTCTTTATATACAATAATGGAAATATATAAAAACATAATGATTTAAAATATTTGTAAGCGAAATCGGGCTATCATACGACGTATCAAATTATTTTATGTTTAAGTACTTTTTATATAAAGAAAGTAGTATAAAACTTATTTAAAATTAAATGATTAAAATGTAACCCCTATACAAATTATCATATAATTATAATTGCTCGAATTTTCTGAGCATTTCTCTCGAAAATTTATCTTAACAGAAAACTGTAATGCTGCTTAATGTTTATAAGACAAAATTTTACAAACAGCTCATAAAAAGTTGCACATTTTTAAAAAAAATAAAATACATTAAACTATTCAAATATTTACTCGTAAAAGAAATTCTTATTTCAGTTATATACAGCAAAATCTCGTTACAACGAATCTCTAGGGAGCACTGATTATATTCGCTAGAGTGAAAAATTCGTTAAAATGAATATTTTAAAAAAGAAACTGGGCAATACATTATTTTACATTTAAAATAAATTTCCTTGTGAGGAAAAATTCTCTAAAAGGACATTCGTTATAACGCGAAACTACTGTACACTGAAGCGAAAATATTTCATGTTAGAAATTAATTAGATGTACGATGTAAAAATGTAGTATTTAAAATATTGAGGATACTATTTAAGGATAATATATTCTAAATACACATTACGGCATTCTACGTCTTCAACATTCTTTAAAAATTCAATTATTCCAAATGAAAATGTTTTAAAATGTTACAACTTTAATTTAGCATTAAATTTTTAATACGTAAAATATAAAGGAATATCTTAATGACTATTTCAGATATTAAGAAAAATGTTTTCCTTGCTATTTCTACCAGTATTCTGATGAGGATTTATCACTAATTAGCCATTTATATTATTGCGAAAAAATGTGGGAACATGTTTTCCAAGATATTTATTTTAAGTTTCATTTCTTTTTATTTACAATCCATATAATGATATATATTCAAAAATTACATTCTAATCTGAAAAATTAAAAAAAAAATAAATTAATTAAAAAAAATAAAGCGACTTTTCTACGTTTTCATTATGTTATTAATTTTGTTTAATATATTTTTTAGAAGAATAACATAAATTTTATAACTCAAACATAGAAAGATCTTTGAAATCATACTGCACAATTTACATTTAATATTACCAAGCTTCGTGTATGTGAAGAAAACAACTACAATATGGTTGTCAATAAAATACCGGTGAGATAATTTTTTCCTTTCTAAATTATTATAAGTAAAAAAAAGGAAGCAACATTTTCTTCTTTAATATTTCTAATAAAGTTGCAAAAGAATTTTGAAAATATATGTTAAGAATTACAAATATTAACAAAAATAAAAATAGCTTTAAATAAAGACATGGAAATTTTTACAGAAAATTTCAAAGGGAATTGTCTATCAAATGGTGACCGAAAAAGCCAAACAAATGCATTTAACCGAAAACTAGTTAAAATGACAGAGATTCTCTCTTTTCCTCTGTGTTTTAGAGATTATTTTAATAGTGATACATGTCTAATAAGTGAGAATAGTAACAGTTTCCTCTTCAAAATTTTATGTCATTTAATAAGAGAAAGACATTTAAAAGACTTCAAAAATATGTTTCATAAGAAAGTCGTAGTGTATAACCATCACTGAAAAAAAGGTTCGATTTTCGAAAATCAATCAGAAAATCTCTTTTATTTCATTCTCCTTTCGGACCGTATTCTATCAAATTGTAGAAAGAAAAAATTTCTATTCCTTTCTAAAGATGTATTTCATCGCAATACGAAATTTTCCATTATGAAAAATTCCTTCACATTTGTAATAGTACCTTTTTGAATTCGAAATATTGTATTTAAGATAGATCGTAATGTCCACAAGTAAAACTGCTGCCAAAAAGCCAGAGGATTACCTGAAGTAAATACAAAATCATTCCATTCTCCAATTTTTGTGATTTTATACTTTCTGTTTATTTTTTATTTCAAATAAAAACAATCTTTAATAGAAGCGTTGATCTTTTTTCTCGTACTTTTAAAATATTTCTTGAAATATTTAGAAAAATAGGTTTCATTTGTAACATGTAAGTATTCGTGGTGTGTAGTAGAAAATTTGTTAGACAAAATGGAAAAAAATTTTACAATAAATTCTAATACTGAAGATATAAATCTGTAAAATTAATAAAAGTTTTCTAGGAAACTCTGATTTCTTGAACTTCTTATGTAACGGTAACATAAAAAATTATATACGTGTTTGGACTGTAAATAAAAAAAAAAAAAATCTCTGTCGGCTTGGCCTATATGCGGAGGTAGATTTCGTTAAGTGCTCATTTCAACAGCAAAATATAAAGTGTAATAAGAAATAAACCCAGTTTAACAGTTTTATTTGGAAACTTTAGAAGAAATTTTATTTTATTTATTTATTTATTTATTTTTATTTTTTTTTTTGTAAGAGCTGATTTTATCAGAATAACCTTAAGCTAAATTTGGCTCAAATGCATCACCTTAAGAGCATTTTTTAAAAAATATATTCTGACTTTATGAAAAAATTGACCAATATGGTAAATTATATAGTTACTAAATGAAAAAAAAAAGTGTCAACTGAATGCATTTGAGAGCAAAAATGGTTTAAAAATGAGTCATAAATTAAGCAATTTGTTATTCGAATACATCCTCAAATTTTCAATCAAGATCGTTTCGGGAAATTTTATTCGAAATGGCTATTTTGACAGCATTTTTAAAAATATATTCTTCCTTTATCTTAAAACTGACCAATATGGCACATTATACAGTTTCTAAATAAGAGAACCTGTCAACTGGATGCGTTTAAGAGCAAAAACGGTTTAAAAAATTAGTCACAAAAAAGCAATTTGTTATTTGATCACATCCTCAAAGCTTCAATAACGATCGCTTCGGGAAATTTTGTTCAAAATGTCTACTTTGACTGCATTTTTTGAAATATATTCTGCCTTTATCGCAAAACTGACCAATACGGCACATTATACAGTTTCTAAATAAGAAATCCTGTCAATTGGATGCGTTTGATAGCAAAAATCGTTTTAAAAATGAATCATAATATAAGCAATTTGTTATTTGAGTACTTCGCCAATATTTCAATTACAATCGCTAGGGAAATTCAGTTCAAAGTGCCTTTTTTGGCAGCTTTTTTTAAAATATATTCTGCCATTATCTAAAAACTGACCAATACGGCACGTTTTACAGTTTCTAAATAAGAGGCCCTGTCAATTGGATGCTTTTGAGAGCAAAAATGGTTTTGAAAACGAGTCATATAATAAGCGATTTGTTATTTCAATACTTCCTCAATTTTAGGTAGATTTCGTGTGAAATATTAGGTAGATTTCGTATGAAATACTACTTATTGCATTCTCTCTCATGTTGGAATTCCTGAAATTTTTTTTTTATATCTACACCAATCACGACTCCTTGACCCCAAAACTATCATCAGTAAAAAAGTTTATCTATCTATCTATCTATCTGGACCGCCGTTCCGGGAGGTGAAAATAATTTGCGAGTGAATACTCATCAAATTTGAACGATGTGCTGATGTGATATTAAGAGTTCTATGAAGAGTTCTTTCATTGTGAGCTTCGTCGAAGAATGTTGTGCTCAAACAAGTGAAGTATTGTGTCTAAGAAGATAAATTTAAGAATTTTAATGAGTCTTTCTCGGAATTTCGCAGCGATTTGAGTGAGGTAAGAGCAATTTTCTAGTTTATTTTGATTAAATTATGTCTGTTATTGATAATTTAAATAAATACGAGCTTAAGCTTGTAATTGAGGAATTGGGTTTAACTGCTCCTGAAAGTAGTAAAATTATTGATTTAAGAAATATTATAGAGAATAGTGAATATTACTCAAATGAGCAGTTATTAAAAAGGTATTAAAAATATTAGATAGATTTCGTATTGTTGCAGCGTATATGGGGTTCTTTTGATCTTATGGTTAGAGAACTTCAAACTCTTGCCTCTTAAAAAAGTAGAAAATAATTTATTTACAGATCTTCAGAACAACAGAGTCTTCGAAACTCACAAATATTACCAGATATTCAAAAATAACTGCTCAAATCTATTGTACAAGTATAGCTTTAGATCCCAGAGACTCTTTATACAACGTCTCAACACTTAATAACATTCAAAACAACATAAATGAAACTCAAGCAAACTTGCTAACAAATGCCTTGTTCACTCAATGACTGACTGGTAAATAATAACCACACAGCTCGCATCCGGCTCTCCTATATATAGTCTCGCCGCATGCGATGGAAATTTCTACCACCTTCTAGAAAAAACTGGAAAACCACGGAACAACATTCAATGTATCAGTAGACCTAAGTGGGGGTTACCATATATAGGGAAGGGTTACCATCGACAACAATCGCCAAGTTTGTCGCCAACTTGGCGATATATCGCCAAATTTGGCAACCAAAATTAGTCGCCAAAAGTGACGCCAACTTGGCGATATCTCTAATATTTTGCAAAGCTGCCATAGACATTCACTGAAAATAATAGACAAGTTTGCTTGATAACAGAGACAATGTAACAAAAACTAATATTAGTAAAGGAATGGAGCTTAATAAGATTATTTACATTATTTTACAGTACAAACACTAACTATTTACAAAATTCGTAACACTACCCCCTCCTCAAAGACTGCACGTCCCGGGCAGTGCAATCCTTGAGTTAGAGGAAAACACTTAAAATAAATAAACAAATAAATAAATGAATAATAATAATAATAAGATTTACATAAATAAGAACTAATTACTATTTACATATTTACAAAAAGTGACTTTCATGACCATGGTCTGAAATTCAAGTTTCGAATTTCTAATCACTTTGGCCAAAATAAGGGGCTAGCCGATTATAACGTACGACCTTGGGCTTGGTGTGTGGCGATTTTCGTATGCGTACGACGACGTCATTCAGCCTGTTGACGACTGTGTAAGGACCGTCCCAGTTTCTTTGTAATTTTGGCGACAGTCCCTTACGACGTATTGGATTCCACAACCAAACTTTGTCACCTTCGTTGAACTCATGTCCTGTTGCCTTTGTGTCTTACCGTGTCTTCATCTTTTCCGTTGCCAGTCCGATTCGGTTCCTCGCTAGACGATGAATCTCCTCAATCCGCGCCTGGAGTTCATCGACATATTCTTCAGGCGACAAAGGAGCGTCAGGAGGACGGCCAAACAAAAGATCCGCAGGCAGACGAAGATCACGACCAAAGAGCATTTGAGAAGGGGAGTAACCAGTGGCCTCATGAGTGGCACTCCTGTAGGCAAGCAGGAAAAGAGGCAATTTCTTGTACCAGTCCTGTTGGTCTCTAGACACCAGGAGAGAGAGGCTATTTAGGATGGTACGATTGAACCGCTCCACCATGCCGTCCGATTGAGGGTGTAGAGGTGTTGTTCGAGTTTTGTCCATGCCGAGTAGTTCACACATTTCCTTGAACACAGCCGAATCAAAATTTCTTCCTTGATCGGAATGGATTTGAAGAGGAACTCCGTATCTGGAAACCCAGTGTTGAATCAGTATGTCTGCTACGGTTACCGCCTCTTGATTAGGAATGGCGTAGGCTTCAGGCCACTTAGTGAAGTAGTCCATGATAACGAGGATGTACTTATTGCCATCAGATGTTCTAGGAAGTGGACCCAGGATGTCTAGAGCAATTCGTTCGAAAGGAGCTCCTACATTATAACGTTGCAATCGTCCACGGGTGCGCCTCTTAGGACCTTTACGTGCTACACAGGTGTCACAAGTTCGACACCACTTCTCCACGTCACTGCGAACATTATTCCAGTAAAAACGCTCTCGAACCTTTTGCAGGGTCTTCATTACACCAAAATGACCTCCTGTGGGACTACCATGCAGTTCTTGAAGGACCATAGAAATTCTCGACTTAGGGAGTAGTAGTTGCCATCTACATGTCTTTCCATCGTCAGACTCCCATTTTCGGTACAAGATACCGTTCTTCAAATGTAGGGAATCCAAGAGAGCCCAATAGCGTTTAGTCGTAGGATGGTAATGGGCCATGTCTTGCCAGCTGGGCTTCCTGTTGGACTCCACTTTCAGCTCTAGAATTGGCTTAATTTCAGAATCAGCAAGTTGATCTTTACGCAGGCTCTCGTCATTCCACGGATCTTGCGATGATGTAGACACAGTTGTAACTTGTCTTACTATAGGCCCTTTGACATTAAATTTCTTCTCAACCCGGTCGCAGTATCTACAATTCTCTGAGCAGGGTCTTCTTGAGAGAGCATCTGCATTTCCATGTGATGAGCCTTTTCGATGGTGTATCTCCATATCGTACTCTTGAAGCTTTTGTATCCACCTGGCTATCTGGCCTTCAGGGTTCTTAAAATTCAATAGCCAAGTTAGAGAAGCATGATCAGTTCTGATCAGGAATTTTCGACCGTTCGTGATGAAGATAGTGGTGAAAATGGTCTATGGCTTTCACTACAGCAAGAAGCTCTTTTCTTGTTACACAGTAGTTTCCTCTGCCTTTGACAAGCACTTGCTGAAATAGGCGATAACACGCTCCTGGCCGTCGATTTCCTGGGACAGTACAGCGCCAATGCTTTCGTTACCTTCATCCGTATCAAGTATGAACTGTTTATCGATTTGAGGATATGACAGAATTGGAGTGGATGTTAATGCCTCCTTGAGCTTTTCGAAAGCAGCATCGCATTCCTGTGTCCACATAAATTTTTGATTGGCTTCTGTTAATTTATGAAGTGGTATTGCAATCATCGAAAAGCCTTTGACAAATTTTCTATAATAGGTGCATAATCATAGAAAGCTTCGAAGCTGGTGAACATCTGCTGGACTATTCCAATTTTTCACGGCCGATATCTTCTCCGGATCAGTCCTAACTCCTTCCGACGAAATGATGTGTCCAAGGTAGGCGACTTCATTACGAAACAAACTGCTCTTCGAAGGGCTTAACTTCAAATTAGCTTCCTTTAACTTTTGTAGCACCCGCCTGAGGTTGCTCAGATGTTCATCAAAAGATTTTCCTATGATTATGATATCGTCTAAATAAACAAGACATACCTCATATGACAGCCCCCGGAGAACCGTTTCCATAAGGCGTTCAAAAGTTGCAGGTGCATTACATAGACCAAAAGGCATTACCTTGAATTGCATAATCCTTGTCCCGTTGTGAAGGCAGTCTTCTCGCGGTCGTCGGGATGGATCTCTACCTGCCAGTAACCACTCTTCAGGTCTAAAGGCGAGAACCAAGTGTTGCCCGCAAGTGTGTCAAGAGTGTCGTCAATCCTTGGCAGAGGGTAACTATCCTTTTTGGTGACGTCATTCAGTCGGCGGTAGTCTACACAAAACCTTGTAGAACCACCCTTCTTTCTTACTAATACAATGGGAGACGCCCATGGACTTGTCGATGGTTCGATGACGTCATTTGCTTCCATATCCTTAATTAAATTCTGCACCTCTTCTTGCTTGGCAAAAGGTAATCGTCTAGGATGCTGTTTAATAGGAGAGTGATCTCCCGTGTCAATTCGGTGTTGTGCCATTTTAGTTCGTCCAAAGTCTTCAGATGTTTGGGAAAATAAACTGTGGAATTCTCTAATTAATCTTTCCGCAGTATCCCTTTGATTTGGATCTAAGTCCGTATTTTGTAACAAATCCTTGACTAAATTATCTGAAGATTTCTGAGAGTGATTGGAATTTTGACTTATGCACGTCACAGGAGCGCATGATGCTATCACCTCTCCTTTCTTGATAGTCCTCGTCTTATCACCGATGTTAGCAATTCTGACTGGAATGGTCTTCTTCGAGAGGTCCACTACAGATGAAGCCATCAATACTCCTGCTTGTTTATTATTGTCTTCGGAATAATCTATATGACCAAATCGATAATTAGTTTCATTGTTAATTACAGCTGGAACTAAAAATTCTGTTCTTGGACCTAGATGGATGTCTTCTTTGGCTATTACTGTTTGTTTATATTCAATTTCGTTATTTAATCCAAAAAGGCTTATTTCTTCAAATTTAGATAGCATTTCATTATTTTTAAAATCAAGTTTGAAGCCAAACTTCTTCAGAAAATCTAGCCCGATTGTGCAAGGATCTGTTATGTCAGCCACATATGCCGTATGATAATATTTGCTTCCTCCAAAGATGATGGTTAAATGGGCCTTTCCATATATGCCTATCTTGTCGCCCGCCACAGTTTGCAGGGTAACGCAGGGTGGAGTCCAGATGAGTTTACATTTCAATTTTCGAGCCAAATCTTCTCTTATTATTGTCACATTGGCTCCTGTATCGACAACCATACGGCACTGAATTCCGTTAATAAAGCCTATCACATATAACTCACTATCACCGCCACTCATATTTGATATCTGGAGGATCTTCAGATGGGGCTTTTCATTCTCTGCATCCTCCGCCCCGCGAGATGGCCAACATTTAGTTTCCCTGCTGACTGTTTGAATTTATCTCACGTTCGTGGATTTTGGGGCAATTTCTTCGGAGATGTCCTGTATCACCGCATCCCCAGCACGTGGGATTCTGTCTTCTTGAGCTTGTTCTTCCATATTTTAAAGCTTCAATCTCTTGATTTCATTTCCTAATTTCTTTCAAGACGTCGCTCTCAGTGTCTGAGCTTTTGTTCACCGTTGCCCCTCGAACTGAATGACGATCTCTTCGGCTGGCTTGTGTAGCTGCTTCCAACTTTAAGGCATATAGTAGTGCAGCCTTTAAATCCTGTACATCTGCCATTCTTACCGCTCTCTGCACTTCTGGATCTTTTATTCCGTCTACAAAATATTGCAGTGAGAGCATTTCCCGTACATTTGTTGTACAGTCAATGAATGCTAAATTTGCAAGCCGTTCAATTTCCGAGGCAAACTCTTGAAGGGTTTCACTCGATTTTTGATGGCGGCTCTTCATTTGTATTCTCGTATAATCCTTGAAGAATTTTTCACCGAATCTCATTTCAAGTGCACAACTTAGAGTCTCAAAATTGAGTTGCGTCACATCGGGCAATGTTTGCAGCACGTCGGCGGCTTCTCCTCTTAAAGATGCTGCCAGTTGACAAGCTTTCACCTCGTCACTCCATTTGTTCGCTTCGGCTACAATGGTGAATTGGGTCTTGTAAACTTGCCAGGAACTCTTTCCGTCGTATGTCGACAGCTTGATGTGCACGGGAGAAGCAGGCGGATTTCTAAATTCTTCATAATTACCACTGGACGCTAAAAGCTTCTTCTCAAGATCTTGTACTTTTTTATTTAGCTTTTTATCTACTTCAACTATTTTCTCTTCAATATTACTAACTTCATTCTGAATTTTCTCTTCTACATCCTCTATTTTTCTTTCCATTTTCTCTTCAACATTACTAACTTCATTCTGAATTTTCTCTTCTACCGAAACTATTCTTCTCTCTACCGACGAGAACTTATCTTCCAAAGTTTTCTTCATTTCTTCTTGGCTTTTATTAACTTCCTCCTTTAATTCTTCCATTCTCTCTTGGCTTCTTCTCATTTCTTCAGTCAACTCTTCTTGGCCTTTATTCATTTTTTCCGCCAACTCTTCTTGGCCTTTATTCATCTTTTCCGCCAACTCTTCTTGGCCTTTATCAATTTTGTTTGTCAACTGTTCCATTCTTTCTTCGTTTTTATTCATATTATCCGCCAACTCTTCTTGGCCTTTCGTCAATTCTGCCTTTATTCCATTAATAGCTTCTAACAGTTCTTTCAGTTGTCCGTCCATTGTTCTTGTTTTCGCCATAAGATCCCGACTCCTGACACCAAAATGTTGCAGCGTATATGGGGTTCTTTTGATCTTATGGTTAGAGAACTTCAAACTCTTGCCTCTTAGAAAAGTAGAAAATAATTTATTTACAGATCTTCAGAACAACAGAGTCTTCGAAATTCACAAATATTACCAGATATTCAAAAATAACTGCTCAAATCTATCGTACAAGTATAGCTTTAGATCCCAGAGACTCTTTATACAACGTCTCAACACTTAATAACATTCAAAACAACATAAATGAAACTCAAGCAAACTTGCTAACAAACGCCTTGTTCACTCAATGACTGACTGGTAAATAATAACCACACAGCTCGCATCCGGCTCTCCTATATATAGTCTCGCCGCATGCGGTGGAAATTTCTACCACCTTCTAGAAAAAACTGGAAAACCACGGAACAACATTCAATGTATCAGACCTAAGGGGGGGGGGGTTACCATAAATAGGGAAGGGTTACCATCGCCAACAATCGCCAAGTTTGTCGCGAACTTGGCGATATATCGCCAAATTTGGCGACCAAAATTAGTCGCCAAAAGTGACGCCAACTTGGCGATATCTCTAATATTTTGCAAAGCTGCCATAGACATTAACTGAAAATAATAGACAAGTTTGCTTGATAACAGAGACAATGTAACAAAAACTAATATTAGTAAAGGAATGGAGCTTAATAAGATTATTTATATTATTTTACAGTACAAACACTAACTATTTACAAAATTCGTAACAGTATGAAATACTACTTATTGCATTCTCTCTCATGTTAGAATTCCTGAAAAATTTTTGCATATCTACACCAATCATGACTCCTTGACCCCAAAACTATCATCAGTAAAAAAGTTTATCTATCTATCTATCTATCTGGACCGCTGTGCCGGGAGGTGAAAATAATTATTTTTGCGGGTGAATACTCATCAAATTTGAGCGATGTGCTGATTTGATATTAAGAGTTCTATGAAGAGTTCTTTCATTGTGAGTTTCGTCGAAAAATGTTTTTCTCAAACAAGTGAAGTATTGTGTCTAAAAAGATAAATTTAAGAATTTTAATGAGTCTTCCTCGGAATTTCGCAGCGATTTGAGTGAGGTAAGAGCAATTTTCTAGTTTATTTTAATTAAATTATGTCTGTTATTGATAATTTAAATAAATACGAGCTTAAGCTTGTAATTGAGGAATTGGGTTTAACTGCTCCTGAAAGTAGTAAAATTATTGATTTAAGAAATATTATAGAGAATAGTGAATATTACTCAAATGAGCAGTTATTAAAAAGCATCGTTAATTCGGTTGTTGAGGAGTATAAATCACGAACAGAAACTGAAAAAACAAAATTTGAATTAGAAAAAATTAAATTAGCGCAATTAGAAAAGGAGTTAGAATTAGCAAATATTCATAAAGAACCATCCCAAAATTCGGAATTTGAAAAAATTAAACTAGCTCAGTTAGAGAAAGAATTAGAAATAGCCAAATTGCGTAAAGAATCTCGGGAAATTTTGCCGTCCGTAACAGAAAAATCGGAAACGGAAATAGGGAACAATAACTTGGAAAATATTATTAAAAGTATTTAAACTTTAACTATTTCTTTACCATCGAGAGCTGAGTCATTTAATCTTTTTTTTCAATCTCTTGAGAAAGCGTTTCGAACTAAAAATGTACCTGAAGAGTTTATGGCCGAAATTCTGCTAAATACTCTCGGCGAAAAAAGCGAGCAATTTAATGATCTATTTATCAGAGGAAGAGTTGATTATTTATGATAAATTGAAAAATATAGTTTTAAGAGAATTGAAGGCATTGAGTGGAAATTTATTCCCCCCAGATCACCCAATTTCGGAGGTCTTGGGGAGGCCGCAATAAAATCCTTTAAATTTCATTTTAAGAGAATTGTGGG
Source organism: Maratus speculifer (assembly GCA_964019185.1). NCBI lineage: Eukaryota > Metazoa > Arthropoda > Arachnida > Araneae > Salticidae > Maratus > Maratus speculifer. The sequence goes on from OZ025295.1 coordinate 95,475,099, forward strand.
AGGTGCTAACCTCACTTATGAGGAATTTCTTACAGTAGTGATACAAATAGAGGGAATAAAAAATTCGAAGCCTTTGAGTCCATTATCAGATGATGCAGATGATTTTGGAGTCCTAACTCCAGCTCATTTTCTTATAAACAGACCATTAAATGTCATTATTGAGCCTGATTTAACCAATATAAAAGAAAATCGCCTCAAAAAATGGCAAAGAATAACTAAAATTGTACAACTTTTGGCGCAAATGGCATCATAATTATTTAAGTAAATTACAACAGAGGGGTAAGTGGAGATTTGAAAAGGATAATGTAAAAATAGGAGATCTAGTGTTGTTAGTAGAGGAAAATATATCAAGCAATAAGTGGCCTTTAGGCAGAATTATTGAAGTATATTACGGTAATGATAAGAAAATTCGCGTAGTTGAGGTAAAAACTCAGAATGGAATTTTTAAAAGATCGATTAGTAAAATATGTATTTTACCTATGCCTGAAACCCATAGTATTTAAAAAAAAAACGTATATATATATATATATGTGTGAGTGTTATAATGTTTTTTCTTTCAATTTTATATTTAAGTAACATATATAGTGACTTTTTGTATTTATTTGTGTAATTAGTGTACTTAGTAAAAAAAGAGTTATTATTGAATGCGAAACATGTCAATGGGGGCCGGTATGTTCCATGTAGGCAGACGATACCGTGCTACCCAAACTAAAATCTCGGCGTTCAGAAAGTGAAAAGAAGTGAATTGTTTTTTCTGTTATTATTCCAAAGTTGTGTTTGAGATAAATGCAGACGATAATGCAGCAGTGAGCTGCTAGTGAATTTATTCTTTATAAATAAAGAGTTTTTTAAAGGAACCAGTGCATATGGAATAATTTGTGTAGTGTGTGCATTAATAATTAACACTATCTATCGGTATATATCACTTTTTTCTGGACACGATAACTTTCATAATTATGCTCAGATCTTCTTCAAACTTTTACATAAAATCAAGGGGCATAAAATCTCGATCGATATTGTTAATGGGCAAAATCGGACCAAGAGGGTGGAAAAAGGGAGGGTTTTTGTGAATACCGAAAAACCGAAAAAACGCGATAACTTCTTAATTAAAATATATACCGAATCAGTTTAAAGTTTATATTACTTCTAATAAATGGGCTAAAAGTTTATGCATGACATATTTTTGATAAAGTTAAAAATGGGCTCAAGGGTAAAAAAAACAGGGTTTTTGAGAGAAAAAAATTTATAACTTCTTCAATTCTCAAGACATCCAATCCAACTAAATTTTTTATAGATAGACACAACATTATCTAAAACTCTTGTATGTACAAGATTTTGATAGAACCAACTTTTACTGATGAAAAAAATTAAAAACGAAAAGAAAAAAAGGGGAGGAAAAAGAAAAAAATCCATAACTTACACAATTCTTAAGCAATCAAATCTAATTAAATTTATTTTATATCATCTCAATAATATCAACAACTTTTATATTATTAAGTTTTTCATAGGACCAATTCTTGCATCAACAAAAAAAGGAGTTGGAGAAAAAACCTGAAATCAAAACTGCTTATATTCTGACTCCTTTTTAAATTCATTTTTGATTTTAAATGCATCCAAATTGCAGATCCTCTTATTTAGAAACTATATAATGTGATGTATTAGCCAGTGTTTTGATGAAGGCAGAATATGTTTCAAAAAAGGCTGCATAAAAGGGTATTTTGAACAGAATTTCCCGAAGTAATAGCGATTGAAAAAATTTAGTGATATAGTGAGACGAATTGGCCAGTTTTTTTCATAAAGGTTGATTATATTTTAAAAACGGCTGCCAAAATGGGCACTTCGCACAAAATTTCCGAAAGCGATAATGATTAAAGAATAGAGGATGTATTCAAATAACAAATTGGTTATTTTGTGACTCATTTTTAAATCCTGTTTTGCTATCAAACGTATTCAGTTGACAGTTACTTGTTATTTAGGAACTGTGTAATGGGCCGTATTGGTCAGTTTTTTAATAAAGGCTAAATATATATTTTTAAAAAGCTGCCAAACTGTGCACTTCGCACAAAATTTCACAAAGCGATCTTGATTAAGGGTGTTCTTAAATCATAAAGGGCAACTTTGAAACACATGCTTTAATTTGTTTTTGTTCGGAAAGGAATGAAAATAACAGGTGTTGTTATTGAGAAACTGTCTAATTGCACTCAATTTTTTTTTTTAAACACAATAGATCTTTCATAACAAGTCTTGAAAGTTGACGTTTTTGAGCACATTTCCCGACGAAAGCAGAAAAACCGGTCGAAAAGCAGGAGAAAAACGGGTGATTGCGTGGTCGAAATAGCTTAGAACTGGATAAATAATTTATGGATCAAAAAATGGAAAATTCAGTTCAATTCGAAATCGCTTCCATAGTCAGGCATTCCAATTTTATAACTTTTTGTTAAAAAATGAATATGTAAATGTGTCAAAACTTTTTGCGCTTGTTATTCAAATAACAAATTGATTATTTTATGACTCCTTTTTAAATTCAATTTTGCTCTCAAGCGTATTCAATTGACAGTTATTTGTTATTTAGGAACTGTGTTATGGGCCATATTGGTCAGTTTTTTTAAAAAGACTAAATATATATTTTTAAAAAGCTGCCAAATTGTGCACTTCGCACAAAATTTCCCAAAGCGATCTCGATTAAGGGTGTTCTTAAATCAAAAAGGGCAACTTTGAAACACATGTTTTAATTCTTTTTTTTTTTTTTTTTTTTTTTTTTTTTTTTTGGAAATGCATGAAAATAACAGGTGTTGTTATTCAGAAACTGTCTAATGCACTCAATTTTTTTTTTTGTTTTTTAAAAAACACAATAGATCTTTTATAACAAGTCTTGAAAGTTGACGTTTTTGAGCACATTTCCCGACGAAAGCAGAAAGACCGGTCGAAAAGCAGGAGAAAAACGGGTGATTGAGTGGTCGAAATAGCTTAGAACTAGATAAATAATTTATGGATCAAAAAATGGTAAATTCAGTTCTATTCGAAATTTCTTCCATAGTCAGGCATTCCAATTTTATAACTTTTTGTTAAAAAATGAATATGTAAATGTGTCAAAACTTTTTGCGCTTGTTATTCAAATAACAAATTGGTTATTTTATGACTCATTTTTAAATTCAATTTTGCTCTCAAACGCATTCAATTGACAGTTTTAAAGTTATTTAGGAATTATATAATGTGCGTATCGGTCGATTTTTTTAATAAAGTCAGAATATATATTCAAAATATGTTTTCAAAATGGGCATTTGAGCCGAATTTCGTTTAAGAAGATTTTGAGAAAATCAGTTCTTACAGAAAAATGAAATTAAAAATTTTTTAAAAGCAGCCAAATAAAGTAGTTATACTGGATTTATCGTTAATTATATATATATATATATATATATATATATATATATATATATATATATATATATATATATATTAGGGTGGACCTTAAATGCCATGATTTTTTTAAATTATTATTTTTACAAGTCTCACCCCCCTATTTTGTTCCTTTTGACACAAAAACATTATGTAAAAAGTTTGAGCAATAAATTCAAATATTTAGAGGTAGCTCAACTGACTTGAAATTTATAAAATTAGGAAAAAATTCAGAATATTAGCTACACAAATAAGTAGGCACTTTAAATGTTTTAATTATTTAATTGTGACAATTTATTTAATTTACAGCTCAATTATTAGGTTTTCTTCTTACATTAAAATTTTATTGCATTTGTGCAGGTTGAGAGAGACACATTTTTCTGCTATCTGAGTACATTTTACGATGATCTTCAACAACTTGTAGTAAAAATTGTAGTTGCATTTCATCATGAGTTATCAATCCATTGTATTCTTGAATAAGTGCAACTGCACGTTCGGCATGGTCATTTACCACTTGTAGAGATTTTAATACCTCTTTTTGCCTGTTTATAGTCTTCTCTTAACTCCCACAATTCAGGATCTACTGTAAGAAATCCATCCAGAAGTTCCAACAATTGAAACAACATCATTGACTTAGCTGTGACAAAATCTTCCAATCTTTTATTTTTGAATAAATGTAGAGCAACACTGACTAGTTTGGAATAAATTTGAGCTTGTTTTTTAGAATAAGCTTCATTCTGTAAAGCAATAACCATGCGTCTTTTAGTTAATAAACTCACACGGCTATCAAATAAAGCTAAACAAACAAGTCCTTCTGACAAATACCACAAGTGATTAGCAAATTTACGTGATGATGACTTGGAAACAGTTGAATGTATTGATGAGTAGTCAAGTAGTGATTTGAGAAACAACAGGTCATTATATAAGGCACATGAAGCTTGAGGTTCAATGATCCAAGCTTTCAAGTATACACGGACTGTAAAAACACACATGTCACGTATACCTTCTTCCTCTTTTACAGTCAATTTAAACTGAGCCTTGAACATCCAGATCTTGAGACACTATATTACTTTGGACATCAAACGGGCATGGTGCATTGCACCTGGTGACATAAATCTGATTCCCCTTTCTGGGACAGCACCTAGAAATATAATTACAAGTCTAAAAATTCCTTATAATCACCTCTTAGCTTTGTTTCTCTTTGCTCTTCTAGGTACTTCTTTCCATGGTTGATAGTCTCTTGCTTAATATCTTCTACTAGATTTGCAACATCATCAAATGAAATTCCAATTTCGTACTTGTCTTTATCAATTAAGCTCTAATATACCTGAAAGCATTTAAATAATGCAACTTTAGGTGAAGATTTGACTCCTATGCATACTTCAAATACAGTACTAATTATCAGCTCCATAATGTGATGTCTACAAGCAAATAATAAGAGCTCTTTTTTCAATTTATCTTCTAAAAGAACACATGCACCAGAATTATAACCAGTGTTTGAGCTGGTAGTGTCAAAGCACTTTGCACGTATGTTACCTGCTATACCCCAGTATTCAATGGCTTCAAAGACTGCTATTTGCTAAATGCAGTTTATTGTTTTAAATATTATTTTGCATAGTACTGACATCTATGAATAAAAATGTAAAGCTAAATGCATTTTAAAATATTTTAGAAGATAGAATTTATTTTCTATGACATAGCATGCGAATACGCATATGTTTATAATTGCTCATACATTGGAAACTTCTACATCATTGAGCTACCTATAAATATTGTTCAATTGAGCTAATGTTTTACCAGAATTATTTTTTCATAAAAAGGAACAAATTTAGAGGGTGAGAAGATTACATTTTGAAACTTGAAAAATAAGGTCCACCCTAATATATATATATATATATATATATTTATATATATATATATATATATATATATATTGTTGAAATGAAAACTCTTCGAAATATACCTCCGCCTAGGCCAAGCCGACAGGGATTTTTCAATCACAATCGCTTAGGGAAATTCGGTTCAAAGTGCCTTTTTTGGCAGCTTTTTAAAAAATATATTCTGCCTTTATCGAGAAACTGACCAATATGTCACATTGTAAAGTTCCTACATAAAAGAACCTCCCATTTGGTAGCGTTTAAAATGAAAAACGAATTTAAAAATGAGTCATGATATAAACAGTTTGGATTTGCGGTTCTTTCTTCAAATCCTACTTTTCTTTAATTTATTTTTGCTATAAGATTTGGTCCTATAAAAAACTTGTCAGTAGAAAAGTTGTAGATATTATTGAGTAGATGTAAAATAAATTAAATAGGATTTGATAACTTAAGAATTGACGAAGTTATGGATTTTTTTCTTTTTTCACCCCAAGTACAAAAGTTTTAGATAATTTTAAGAACATTTACAAAAAATTTAGTTGGATTTGATATCTTGAGATTTGAAGAAATTATGAATTTTTTTCTCCCAAAAACCCTGTTTTTAACACCCCTTGAGCCATTTTTAATTTTATAATATATCTGTCATGTATAAAATTTAGACCTATTTCTTAGAAGTATAACAAACTTTAAACTGAATCAATATGTATTTTATTTAAGAAGTTATGGCGTTTTATCAGTTTTCACAAAACCCTCCCCATTTCAACCCCCTTGGTCCGATTTTGCCCATTGACGAACTTGACCGAGATTTTATGCCACTTGATTTTGTGTATCAGTTTGAAAGAGATCTGAGAAAAATTGGAGAAGTTATCGAGTCCATAAAAAGTGATATAGACCGATAGATAAATAGATAAATAGATAGATAGATAGATAGATAGATAGATAGATAGATAGATAGATAGATAAACTTTTTTACTGATGGTAGTTTTAGGGTCCAGAGGTTATGATCGGGGTAGATCTGCAAATTTTTTCCGAAATTCCAACATAGGATCGACGGCAATAGGTAGTATTTCATACGAAATCTACCTAAAACCTGCTAGGTTGCTAAGAATTTGTTAAGAAACTGGGATGCATAAAACTTTTCATGTAATTGCAACACAGGTAAAAAGTTTAGTAACATTACTCTAATTTCAGTAGATTCTTCCAAATAGCTACAAATTTTTGTAGTTTTACAAAAGCTGCTTTGTAGATATACTTTTGGTTTTTGTAGTTTTATAATTTTTTTTAATTTTTTTAATTTTTATTTTCATTATTTTTTATTTATTTATTTATGCATTTATTTATTCTGTAAAGTGTACATATAAAAATTTAGTAAACGCACAGATATCGGCATATTTACCTGATTAGAAAAAACGAGATTCTGTTAAATAACAGAGAAATCATTTGTCAAATTTACAGCATACTCTGTAAATTAACATAGTTAAAAATAGACAAGATTCTAAAAATTTATTTTTAATGTTAATAATTTAATTTAATTTTGAAAATTACGAAATCTCTCAAACTTCAATTACCTTCAAAGAATTCGAATTTTTCGAATAAATTTAAAGTGCTATATGTACGCGAATCATGATCCCTAGACTCCAAAACTACTATTAGTAAAAATCTTTATGTATCTAACTATCTATAAAAATTTTTATGAACACAGTAACTTCTGTAATTATGCTCAAATCTCTTACAAACTGATACATAAGATCAAGGGGCATATAATCTTGGACATGTTCGTTAATGCGCAAAATCGGACCGAAGGGGTAAATATGGAGGGGTTTTGTGAAAAACGAAAAACGCTAATAACAACTTGTTTTAAACATTTATCGAATCAGTTTAAAATTTATATTACTTCCAAAAAATAAATCAAAAGTTTATGAATGACAAATTTTTATAAAATTAGAAAAGCGCTAAAGGGGCAAAAAAATAGGGTTTTTAGGAGAAAAAAATCATAACTTCATCAATTCTCAAGCTTTAAATTCCAATTAGATATAGTTACTTAATATTATCTAAAACTTTTGTACTGACAAGTTTTTAATAGAAACAACTCTTATCACAATATATATATATATATATATATATATATATATATATTGTAAACGAAAAAAAGAGGGAAGGGTGGAATAATAATAATTATTATAAAATCATAACTTCGTCAATTTTTATGATATAAATTCTGATTAAATTTATTGTACGTTTTCTTATGATTATAAAACATCATATTGATAAGTTTTTGATAAGACCAATTCTTATAGCAGAAACAAATTAAACAATAATAGGAGTTGAAGAAGAAAAAAAAACCTAATTAAGGGTGTACTCACATCCAAACTCCTTACATTTTGACTTATTTTTAAATTCATATTTGCTCTCAAACGCACCCAATTGGCTGATTCTCTTAATTTGAAACTATATAATGCGCCGTATTGGTCAGTTCTTAAGACCAGATAAAGATAAAATATATTTCATAAAATGCTGTCAAATTGGGAATTTTGAACAGAATTTCCCGAAGCGATCGTGATTGAAGAAATGGGGATGTATTCAAATAACAAAGTGCTTATTTTCTGGCTCATTTTTAAATACGTTTTTGCTCCCAAACTCATGCAATTGACTGATTTTCTTATTTAGGAACTGTACAATGTGAAGTATTGGTCAATTGTTTTCATAAAGGCAGAATATATTTCGAAATTTGCTGTCAAAATAGGCATTTTGAACCGGACTTTCCTAAAAATGATTCTGAAAAATCACAGGCATTACAGAAAAATGAAACTAAAACTCCTCAAAAGCGGCCAAATAAAGTTGTAGAACTGGGATTATCTCTAATAATATTTTACTTTTTGTGAATCGACTTAGATTTCTTAAGGTTCAATTTATACAAAATAACATGACACATATGTTTTGAAAATTTCATGAAAAAAAAGACATTTAGAATATTTTATTTATGAGATCTGGAAGATATTAGAATATTTTAGAATATATAGGCATTTTTGAGATATTGTTTTTGTTATGTCCAAAAACGTCATTTAGAGAAGAATCATTGCAACATTTTGGATATGCCGCTTCAGCTAAGTGGGTTTAGTTCTAAACTATAATTTCTGTTATAATTAGAATTTTAAAGAAATATTATTATCAAAATATTCAGAAAAAGTAAGAGTTTAATGAATAAAAAAATACAATTTCGAAAAATTTGTAGATTGATCTCAGATCATTTAACCTTTTCAGAGAAACTGATATTCAATTATGAATTTATCATATTAAAATAATCATAAAAACATCCACCAACTGTCGGAAAATCAGTGTTCCGATCTTGAGAACCAAAAAATCCTTCCTTCAGTGGGACAAAAATCGTAAGCCCCGTTTACAGAAAATGTGCACTTATCGTGATGATATCATTAAACCTTCTATATTTAAGCAATCATTTTAACGTAATGCAAAACAGATTGATTTTAGAGCCTACGAGTCTGCACATATAGTTAGACTAGGCAGCGTGCCTTGAATAGTACTGTGTCTGGATTAGACAGTATACCTTGTAAGGTTCCGAACGAACAAACTTTCTAATTGTTATTAGTATCGACTTTTTTTACTGTGGTGACGTGGTGTTGTCGATTTTTAATCACTTTAGGGGAAGGGGTCAGATGTCTTGCAAAACAGGAGTCTTTCTCACAAGTAGGGATCGATGAGTGTGAGGTCCTTATATCACATTGCCCCTATTGCAGATTGCTCTCATTCGATTGTGAATAAACTGCAGAAAGGTTCCGAAAAAAATTGTTGTCTAGAATACGGTTTTAGGATGGCAAAATAATCGGGTGGTTGCAGCTTAAGGAGTTGCATCTGAACTTGCAGAATGACAGCGTACATTGTTAGGAGTCAGATTTGCAGTTAGACAGAATACCTTGTAAAGTGCTGATAGTAGTATTCTAATAAAATAAAATTTAGAACATATTCATTTTAACGAAGATCATTGGTAAAACTAACAATAAAACAGCATTCAAATTAAATAAGACAGATAATTACTATACAAACTATAATTATTCATTATACTTTGTATTAAAATATTATGAAATTCCTGAGATAAAATTAGATTAAACGACCGTCTGCATTTCATTTGAATATACTCATGCGTGTGTAATGTAGTTCATGAATGATAACAGTTTCCATCTTAGCACACGGATTCAGAAGTAAAAGGACATATGCTTATAGGAAGAAGACAATGCGTAAATAACAAAAAAAAAATCATTTAATAAACACTTTAAATTATTATAATACCATACAAGATAACTATTAAATTTTAGTTATATGTAATATATTAAGGAAATCTGAACGTTATAACACTAAAAATGTGACATAATACAGAAACGGATATTTAAAAAAAAAACATTATCAACGGTTCAGAAGTAAAAGAATATATGTTTATGGAATAAATACAATAGTACATAAATAACAATACAAATTATTTAATTAATAAAACACTTTAAAATAATATAACACAATAAAAGATAACTGTTTATTTTTAGTAAAAATCTGTTATAATTTGTATCAGGAAATCTGAACGTTATAATACTAAAAATATGATAAAATACAGAAAAAATTTCTTTTTTTTCGAAAAAAAACAAAAAAAAAACGAGTTTTTTTCAATGCAGAATAAAAGAAACGGGTGTTTTAAAAAACACAATCACTCCCCCCCCCCCCCCTACCAGAGAAAAAAATATATGTAGAATTTCTGGAAAAAAGCAAGGAATAGTATAAAACATACTAGTTCAGCTAAAAAAATCTTAAAAAGCTATTTTAAATTTTTGTATCCGGAAGCATTCACTTGCGAAAGAAATGTTCATATATGGAGATTTCTTCCAACTGAACGAAAGTTTCCTGCTTCTTTATTTTTAAGAATACCATTCCTTTTCTGTAAGTTTAAATTGGTTACATATTCGAAAAGAATTCAAGAAGAATATTTTTGGACATACAGAATGGCAACATATGTAGAATATTTTTTTTCACTATTATAGAGTAATATAATGAAAATCTTAAGCTACATTACTCGTTGGACATGTAAAAAAGATTATTGTATATTTCAAAAAGCAATCATAAATTCTGTTGGGAGTAATTACTTAAGCTACATTACTCGTTGGACTTGCAAAAAGATTATTGTATATTTTCAAAAGCAGTCATAAATTCTGTTGGGAGTAATTCTAGTGTATGCTTTTACAAATGGCATTAAAAGTATTATTAATAATCTTATATCTGTATTATAAAGGCCAAACGTATCTGTGCGTAACGCATATGCCATTTTGCGAATGGCAACACCTTCAGATATTTAATGAAATTTCGGTATTTCAAATTTTTGCTACTACAAATTTTTAAACTTATAAATATCGCACATTTTCTATTTTTACACCATCGTGCAGGAGAAAAATGTACTTTTAAATGAAATTTGTTTGAAATCTGTATCTCAATTTGTTTTTGAAGTATCATTTTTTTTATTGTGTTTAACACTAGAAGCGCCGTTGGGGTCATTTCACCTTTTTTTTTTCAATTTCCAAAGCTTTATTTCGACACGTAAGCGAACACCGCAGCTCATATTTTTTTTACTTTTTCTAAAATACTATCAACCATACTGTGACAATTTTTCATCTTTCTACATTAATTATTAAAGAAAATATTCATAGAAATACCTAAAACAGCCAACAGGTGTCATTTTGACCCCCATAAGAAAAATGACAAATTTTCAAGTGAAAGTCTGTTTTTGAATTCCTGATATCTCGGTTTTGCTTAGTGCCCAGGGGGACACCCATTTCTTATTGCGATTACTAAAAACAGAATAGTAAACTCCAATTTGCTTTGTTTGGATGACGCATAGCGATGCAAGGGGAAGGGAAATAGTCTTCTCTCTGTTGCGTGCTCGCCTTCAGTTAGGAGGGTTCTTCTAAGCATTTCGACTCTATCATGAAATATGCAGGCGCTGACGTAATGTAAACTTACAGAATGCGTCGTATTCTGAAAGCAGTAACAGTGATGCCATTCAAAATTCTACCAAAGTGATTTCCCTTGTTTCATGCTGATCAGGAAGCTTACATGGACAAGGACGTGACAATAACATACCTAACATTTCTGCTGGCAACAGTCGCGAAAAGTACACATCATCAAACGATATTGTTTGGATTTCGATGAGCCTTATTAGATCTCCTTCCACTACTGATCGCAGACCAGCTCGAAATATTGTGAAAATTGCAAGTGGAACAACATTATTTGCTCATAGTAACATTGGAACAAATACAACTTCAACCTGGCCTTTGATGGTGATTGCAGCAATGCTGTTCAAAATGCATAACTGCTGAAGCACTACGTCAGCTTGGAACCTGGTATGTTTTTCTGGTAGAACTCGATGCTTTTTTTTTTGCTCTCTTATATACCCGTTTTGCACTAGGTTATTCAAAACTTTGTGCAGATAATTTATGGAACAAAAGTTGGGGAGCATCTGTGTTCAAAGAGACAATGTCACGCAATCCTTTCTGTAAAATCATGCGTTATCTCAGTTGTGAAGTGCGAAGTAATAGGGCGAAGCACCTGCCACATATAAACTAGCTCTCGCTTCTGAAACCAGGTACAACCTGATTGCAAATTGTCATTTGTGTTGTAATACTGCAGAAGAAATAACCATTGTTGAACAGTTGTTGCCATGTAAATCAAAGCGCTGATTTATCCAATACATGGCAAATAACCCGCACAAATTTGGCATCATGTTGCCACTTCCCCCTAATAAATCAAGTACAGTCTCTGAAGCAAAACAAATGTGCCTTTAACATTGCAAGGGATAAAATAAAATTTATATAAGCTGAAAGAGATGCCAGAAGCTAATTTTTAAATATTAAAAAAAAATGGTAAATGTGGTTGCTTCCATAGTCTAACGCACATATTTCTGTTTTTGAGCTGATGTCTAAGTAACTTTTGAACACATTTATATGCTTATTCAGGATTTATTTTCTTTATTTTCTCACTTTGAAGCATATTTTGTGCTTATTTTGTATTATTTGCATTTGTAACTTTTGTTTCTTTTCTTATCACTTTTTTGTGTAATATTATCCTATTATGATATATATGTATATTATTATATATATATAACTATATTGTGCGGTATTGTGTAATAAAAAATATAGAATTCTATGCTGTCGTTTATGTACCGTCATTTCGAAAAAACGTAAAAATGGGCATAGACATACTCTAACAACTACATAAATAAAAAAGAAAAATTATAAAATCTTCAAAAAATATTATATTTTGCAATTTAGGCATCATTTATCAAGAAAAAACATTTTTATTTTGATATGGCTTGAATTTCTTATGGGGGTCAAAGTGACCCCGAATGGCGGTTTTAGGTAAGTCCAAAATCCGGCTGTTCTAGTGTTAATACCGCTTTTCTAATTATGGCAACAGAAGTACTCCATTTTTATTAAAAGCAAAGGAAAAAAAGGGAAGAAATTGATTACTGTATTTTTATGTTATCATTTTCTCATAAAAAGGGAAAAAATTAAATTTAAATATATTCTGTTATAAAATCCGGTGGAGTCGCATTTAATTTACAAAATTTGATTTACACGTAAAATAATATCAAAAGTTTAATATCTGTTTCAGCTAATCGCATTCAGACTTCATGTTTTGAATCAAAATGATCAAATTAAAATGCCAATTTTTTTCTGAAAAGATGAATACAGATACGAAATGTACATTTGTAAATTTTGATATCATGAAAATGTTGCCGGGTTTAGATTTCACGGGAAAAAAATTCTATAATTGACTCAAAGTTGAATAAATTTTGCTTTTTTTCATGTTTGAATACTATCACAAGAACCTAAATTGATAACAGATCTTTATTTTTATTTATTATTATTTTTTTACTACTTACATGTGCGATTAAAGTTTAATTTTAACAATTTCTACGACTGAGTTTTATAGAAATAGTATTTTGTTATTTTGATAATAAATACCGTTTGTTTAGACTAAATATAAAATGCATTTTTTAATATAACTAATTTTGTAGGTTTATTATAATTCAATGAAACATCTCCTTTTTAAGCATTTTCTTTCGTCGAAATTCGACGAGTTCTACCTTGTATATTATAAATGTGAAAGTGTGTCCGAAACTTGGAATGATATTGGCTTCAAAACGGATGGATTAATGTCTTTGTATCTTTATTATATAAAGGTAGATTATTGGCCTGAAATTAACGTAGGCTATTTTTTTTTTATTTTATTCAAATATTTGTTGCCCCCCCCCCCCCCCAAAAAAAAAAAAAACAAAAAAAAAACGGAATAATAATTTCTCTTCGGTAATTAATTTTCACTTGAAGATTTTCATGTGTTAAAACAAAATGAAATATATAAATTAACCCTATTCTTTTTTTCGGTTCGAGGTTAAAAATCTGAATTTGACCAATTGTGACGTCACATGAATACTGTTTTTTTCTTAACTTATAACAAGCAGACGATTATATAAAATTTTATTTACACTTAAAAGAATATAAATAGTTTAGCATTTTTTCCAGATATTAATCCGTAAAGAATCTTTTCCTTTCTTTTGGTTAGAGGCTATCAAAATCAACATTTTACCAAATGTGACGTCACGAAAATATTTTCCATTAATAATTTTAAAAATATCAATGCAACGTCATATTTGAAACAAAGCATAAGTTTTCAAATATTTATTTCTAATAACACAAGGTATATGAATTTTGAGTAAGTGCTAAAAAGAGACGAATGTGACGTCAAATATAAAAAATAAAATAGATATGGTCTGATGTTGCAATGAAATGAGATTGAATTATGATATCGAAAGTTATTATTTAAAGAAAATTAAGATTATCGACTGAGCATGGTTAATATAAATATGTAATATTTAATTCTAAAATGAAATATTTTTTTTCTTAAGGTTAAGAATTAAATGACAAGAAAATGTTAATAATTTATACCGCAAATTTATCCATATCGTAAATGACGTAATGATCATGAAAAATACTTTTTATCATTAAAAGTGAAAAAACTCAACTAACCAAAAAAAATGACATGTGTTAATTCTGAAAATTTTTCATTTCTAAAAATATAAATAAAAATCACTTTAAAAATGCGCTTTCGGAATTAAAATCTGAAAATCTAATTGTGTGATAATAGTATTATTTCCCTCAGTCAATATCTCAATTACGCATAGTTTGCTCAAAGTGTACTGGAAACAGGTTTGTAAATGGATTTTAATTCCACATTTCTTTTAGCTCTGAAAAAGTAAAAATATGCTGTCACTTAAAGAAATATTTTTTTATAATAAATTTCTGTAAAGTTTTATAGTATGCAAAGCATATATACATACATGTACATACAAAGCATATACGTACCGATTATACAAAAATTCCACCTAAAACACAGTTTTGTAGTAGATTGTTTCTAGCACTGTTTTTTTTTTCGTTTTATGAAAATAAATTAATCGATTTCCACGATGACTACTCCCTTTTTTGACATTTTCTAACATGATCGAAAGGTACTTACTACTTCGACCTGTCTGTATGCCGGATGCCGAATGCCTGGGGTCTGTTATCTGTTTCTCCGTGTTTTAACTCGAGTAAATATACTCGGATTCCTACAAAAATAATAGATGTTATTGAGATTTGCCATAGCATGCGCGGAATTGAAAATGAAGCAAGCAGCAATCATAGGTGAATCACAGAGAACTCAAAAGAAGACTTTACATTATGATCTAAGAAAAAAAATCATTTGCGGTGCATTTTGACAGTGCTACATAATTTTAAATGTAATGAAATTTACATATATTTTTCAGGTGCACAAGAACATAGTTACTATCGAATATGTCAAATGTAGTACTTATAGTGTGCGTACAGGGAGTTCAAATGTAACTCAATATATAATGATCTGTGAAGAAAAATCATTAACAGCATATTTTAATAATGTTACGTTACAGAAATATTGAAACTGATATCAGTTTCAGGGATGTACTAAAACAGGATTTCTGTAGAAAAAGGAGTGCAAAGATTTAACATTCATTTACAAGATCACAGAAAAATGTTCGGTAATATAATAGTCTACGGGGGGAAATATTCCCAGCGTATATTTTAATTGCGTTGCACTATTTAAAACATAATGAAATTGATATTCTGAGATAACCAATACAATGATAAATACAAAATTTACTACAGATATGTTTGCATTTGAGTATGATTTGCATCACATTTGTTGTTCATTTACAGAGACACATAAAAGATTTCGTACTTGTGTCCAGATCTCAAATATTGTATCCAAAGCATAGTTTGTTAGAAAAAATTGCTGAAGAGCCTTTTCAATTATGGTATACATTTTAAGGAAAACTAATGCATCTTGAAGTTCAGCTACATTTGGTATAATAAAAGATGTTTGTAGAATTTAAATAAATCTTGTACAGGACTGTATAAAAAATTGGATACATGGTCACCTGTGCAATAGCGATTCCCGAAAATATGAATTCAATAATTTTAATCGGGTTTTTTGCTTGAATAATTTAAGCTAAATATGCGGTCGTATAAATATCTGCACATAATATACAGGATTGTGCAAAATAATTCAAGTACGTTTCTGATTATTATTAGAAAATGTTAAAGGTAAATATTTTAATCTTCGTTATCCATTTTCTAACTAAGATAAATTTTAACATTATATTTAGAATATTTACAAATATGTAGATCATATACATAGCTGCAGAAAAGAAATGGTCGGTTAAGTTATGTATTATGGAAATGTTGGTTATTTTTTTATTATCTAGGTTTAACACACGGTTTTTCTTTCTTTGATATGGAATTCTGAAATGTACTACATTCTGATTTCTGTAAAACTGGGGTGCGTTACAGTTGTTCTACAGTATAAGTGGTTGCAATTTCATTTTCGCGATTGTTAATATTATCTAACACATTTCCCTTTTATCTGTCTGAGTTCTTTAATTCCCCTTTAAAGAAAAACTACTATATTGCCTCCTATAAAGTGTATGTTAGTTATATATGTTTTAAATTATTATTAAAGAAATGTATTGTTTAATGAAAGCGTTTATCTTTTTTTAAGCTACGTGAACGACGGCACGGGCAACAGCTAGTATGAATAATAAGAAACAGCAAGAATATTAATAGCTTTCTTATTTACAGATTATATATAAGTTTTTAAAAGCTTAAATAAACACTTTTCTTTAAACCTTAGAAATCGTTTTGTATTTTGGAAAACCATAAAAAACTATTTTTTATTATAGAAATTGAATAATTATACGGTTTCTAAACAAAATATTCAAATGGTTTTTTTAAGCAAAAAAAAGATGTTACAAAACAAAATTACATTTTTAAAAAATCGTCGTGCGAGAATTCAGTGTCTTAATGTTTGTTTTACACAATGCAAATTAATATGAATAAGGTGTTATTTTTTACATCTTTATAAACTTTTAGAAATAATATTTGATATATTACAATTACTTTTAATTATCAATCATTGTTTTCAGTGTAATAAATTTCATAACATGAAATAAAAATGCAACGTTACAATCACCTCCAAAAAATACTTAAAAATTACTATAATGCCATAGAAGATAACTGTTTACTTTTAGTAAATACCCATACATTTGTTAAGGGAATCTTAACGTTATAACACTATAGATGTGACATATTACAAAACACTTTTCTTTTTTCTCAAAAAAAAAATGACGTGTTCTTCTTAATGCAGAAAACAAGAAATGGATGTTTTAAAAAACAGTATGTATTACACCCAAGATAACAGTTTATTTTTAGTAAAATTCTGTTACATTTTGTACTTTGTTAAGGGAAACTGAACGTTGTAATATTAAAAATATGACAAAATACAGAAATACATTTCTTTCTTGAAAAACTACGAGTTCTGTTCAGTGCAGAAAACAAGAAAAAATATTTTTAAAAACATTATCACCCCTCCCCCACCCCCTAAAACAGAAAAAAGATTTCTAAACAACTGCAGATTTTCTGCAAAAAAGCAAGGAATATTATAAAATATACTAGTTCAACTAAACAAAATGCGAAAAAAAAATCTCAAAAAGCTATTTAAAATTTTTCTACTCGGAAGCATTCACTTTTTAAAGAAAAGGTCATCATATATGGAGATGTCCTCCAACTGAACGAAAGTTTCCTGCTAGTTTATTTTTAAGAATGCCATTCCTTTTCTGTAAGTTTAAATTGGTTACATATTTGAAAATAATTCAAAAAGAATATTTTGGACATATAGATTATAAGACATGTACAATATTCTAGTTTTATCTTATCTATTCCCAGTTAATATAATGTAAATCTTAAGCTATATTGCTCCTAAGATATGAAAAAAAAGTTTTTTCATGCTTTGTAAAGTAGTTATAAATATGCTGGAAGGAATTGCAGAGCAGATTTTTTTAGCAGGTATATATTAAAAATACTATGATAATAATAAGAATAATTTATAATAATAATAATTTCCTTACATTAAATGTGATTAATTGTCCGTCTGTATTTCATTTGAATATATTTAAGCATTTGTAATTAGTTCAGTTCTGAAACAGTTTCTATCATTGCACAACGATTCAGAAGTAAAACAATATATGATTATGGAGAAAATGATAGCACGTAAAGATCAGTAGAAATAACTTTATTAATAAAAATATAAAAGATAACTGTTTATTTTTATTAAAAATCTGTTATACTTTGTAATATAAATTCTGAACATTATAACACTAAAAATGTGACATAATACAGATTTTTTTCTGCAAAAAATAACGAGCTCTTTTCACTGCAGAAAACAAGAAACGGATATTTTAAAAAACACTATCGCCCCTTCCTTTCCCCTGGAAAAAAAATGCTAAAAAAGAAAAAAAAAAAAAAATAGAGTTTCTGCAAAAAGCAAGAAATAGTATAAAATATACTTGTTCAACTAAACAAAAAATGCAAAAAATAAATTTAAAAGCTATTTAAAATTTTCGTACCCGGAAGCATCCGCTTTCGAAATAAAATATCATTCTACATGAATATTTCTTCCAACTCAACGAAAGTTTCCTGCTACATTATTTTTCAGAATACCTTTCCTATTCTTTAAGTTTAAATTGGTTGCATTTTCGAAATAAATTCAAGAAGAATATTTTTGGACATATAGAATGGCATGATATGTAGAATATTTTATTTTTAGCTCCCCTATTATCAAGTAATATAATGAAAATCTGAAGCTACATTACTCGATGGGTATAAAAAAGAGTTTATTGCATTCTTTAAAAAGTAGTCATAAATTCTGTTGAAGTAATTTCAGGGTATATTTCCATAAATGGCATTAAAAGTATTATTATCTATATGAATAATAAAAAAAATAGTAAAAATATTAATAGCTTCCTTATTTACAGATTATATATAAGTATTATCGAACTTAAATGTACATTTTTCCTTTAAACCATTAAAGATCGCTTAATATTTTGAAAACAAAACATAAAAAGTACCTACTTTTTGTTACAGAAATTGAATAATTATAACTCGCAATAAAAATAACAACATGTTGATGATTTTACTTGGCATGCAAAACAATCGAAACTGACGAAAAGTACATATCAGCAAGCATACCAAAAGTTATGAACTTATGCATAAAAAATAAATTATTAACTTATCATCAAGTTGTTGTCAATAGATCAAAGCAAACTTGTGGGATAACAATTGCTCTTACATGGTTGCATAACAGTAAGGCGTTGGATGAATAAATAAACGCTTTCGTAACAAAAATCTCAAGCTAAATGATTTGAAATTTGTTAAATCGACAGAACATGATTGGCAATTATATATAATAGTCTGTTAATTTGATAAATTCTCAGAAATTTATTATATTAATAAGCATATTTGGATAATATTTGGGAATTATGAATAATAGCAGGTAATTATTAATAAAAACCGATTAATCAAACAGACTATAACTTATATGTAGTTTTATTCAGTTCAAACGCAAACGGATACTCTTTTACTTCGTGTTGGCTTGGTGTTAATGGCTCACGGAATATAGTACATTGTGAGCTGAAGTTATACTTTTCCTAAAGATAAAAGAAAGAAGTGCTAGATTTGATGTCATCGAAATAGTTCAATGGTTGAGCATTATCACATTGTGTCTATTACCTTGGCTCGCTCCGGACCTTAACAGTTTTTCATCTTTTTACGCATTTTAAAGGAAGACATGAATAGGGTGCCACACCCACGCTTATTAATTTTATACTTATTTATTATATCTAACTAAATTTTATCAAAATTTTTGCTTATGTATAACTTAATTCATGTATTTAATCAAATTTCCTGCAAGATACAAGTGTCTAAATTTTTTAGCTCTCCGGAAAATGGTATGTTTCAGATAAAACACCCATTAACTCCTAAAATACCTGAGCGATTTTGATTAAAAAATTAGATGGTAGATTTTAAATGTAAATTCAAATGTTGCAGATTGTTAACAAAAGAAAAAGAAGATAAATGGAAAACACATTTTTGAAATATGAAAAATTGCTCTAAAGTAAGAAAAAATGGCTGCTGTTCACGAGTAAAAAAGTTTCTGTGAAATTGCAGAGAATCTATGGGTAAACCATGATCTTAAGTTTTATGTAAAATTACAGAGATTAGAAAAACCGAGATTCTGTTAAATAACAGAGTAGTTATTTGGTAAATTTAGAACAGACACCGTAAATTAACATCATTAAAAATACAGAGGATTCTGTAAATTTAATGATAATAATTTAATTTAGCTTTTAAAATTAGTAAGTCTCTGAATTCTAATTGAGCTTCAAGGAACTTAATTTTCCAGAACAAATTTGGACTGTCGTATCATTAAACATTAAACCAGTTTGTTTTTATCTGTCGTCGGATGTGAACCCGAGACCTTTTGGTAATAGAAATTCCTTACTGCCTGAGCTATATGAACAATTGCTATTGAGTACAAACTATGGCTTTTATCATTCAAAGGGGAAGAATCTCTACTAAATCTGATGTGGTGATTTTTTTTCTTTTCTAAATTATAATAAGTTAACAACAACAACAACAAAATATCTTGAAACTGTTTTTTTTTATATATATTTTAAATAAAATTGCAAAAGAATCCTGAAATGTACTATTTTGAATGACAAAATTTAATAAAAATAAAAATATTATTAAATAAAGTCTTGTAAATCTCTACAGGGAATTAGATATAAGGGAAATGTGAGTAAAATTATTACCGAGAAATTCAATCGCATGTATTTAACCGAGAATCAGTGTAAATTTACAGTGAATTTAGCTTTATTTTTCCTGTGTTTTTACAGAAACTTTTAACAAAGTAAATTCTTGAGCATAATCCAGTAAATATGAAATCAAAATTTTATCCAAATCGGTTAGGTATTTTCCAAATAAACGGGTAGTAAAACTCGTATACTGATCATAGGATTGTACCCAATCTTGTCTTCCCTTAAGCAAGTTAAAAAATCAACAATTTTGTTTATCTGAAATCTATAATGACTATAAGAATGATAAAAAAAAATTCAGTTACACTTGCAAATTTTTTTATTAAAATCAATATATCAAGCATATAACGAGTTATTGCCCAAAAAGTACATATTTTTATTAGCCTTTTCTCTTTTTGCATTGCTATACAAACAAATTTAATTTATTTTAATTATGTTGATTAAACTTTATGTACTTATTTAAATTTGGTAAAAAGCATATATTTTCACTATTTCTTCAAAAACATGAATATCACTATATGTAAATTACATAAAATATGACAAAAATAGTTAAAAAGATTTTCAATTGCTTTAAATCTTAGTACTTTCAACTGTAAACAAAGTCTTCGTCAGAGGATGCAAAACAATAACATTATTTACGTCTTATATTTGAAATGTCTCGTGTTTGGTGCGTAAAAGGAGTGAAAGTGAAGGCAATTTTTAGATCCAGAAAATATTGGGAAAATAAAATACAGATATTGAGAAAAATGGAATACTACTTGTTTTAAGATTCTTTAAGCAGACTTATGCAAATTCTCAGTATGTTGCAGGATAAAACGCCATTACAAGCAAAATTCTCTTTAGTAATAATTTCTATTGATTCTTGAATGATTAATTCACTGTATTTCTTCAAATGACATGCATTATTTTGCATCTTCGAAATTAAGTATTAAATTTTTTTTAAGTAGCTTACATATAGTGTAATTTTTAAATTTACATTTTAAAAGATGTACTTAGAATTCTACATATTTGTTTACTAATATAATAACAATTCATTATTTAATACTTCTTTAATAATATTTTAATATACTTTATTCTAGTATAAGTTTTCTTTCAGATAAATGAGAATTTTTACATTACTGATATTTACTAAGATCAAATGTTTGCCTTCACTGTATACCATAAGAATGTTATCGTGTATTTCATAGTAAAAAATAGTAAATAATAAACAGAAAACTTACAATAACACGATGCATAGTAGCTTTTCTATCATTTTTGTTTTCCTCGTAATCACTGAAATTCTGAAACACAACTAAAGATAAACATAAAAAAAATTGTTTAATTGTGCAGAAATTGATAAAATATTTCCAATAGAAAGTATACGATAGAAATATTGTTTTTGAAAGATTTTATGTCAATATTATGTTTTTATTTACGCTTTTATACACTAAAAAATCGTGACAATAAACTATAACAAAGGGAATTAGATTTTTCATAAGCAAAGCAATAGCTAAAGATAAAATGCAAAATATAAAATATAATATATAAAATAAGAAATATTGCAATAAATGAATCTTAAAGGGAAAATTTTTAAGACTTGTGTATAAAAACATATAACTGATCAACATGACAATCAACAAGTATTTTTACTAGTTATACATAATAAGCAATAAAAAATATCGCAAATTGTTTTGAACCTCCTAATAGCACTGGGATCTCATGTGATCCCAGTTATTTTCAATATTGAACCTTTTCATGTTTGAAACTAAAATGTATATATATATATATACAATTTGGCCATAATTAAACTGACGGTGTTCTGTAGCGCGATCTAATTGCGAGAATGGCGCCAAATTTTGTAGGAAAATTAAACAAGACAAGGGACGAAGATTCTGCGAAAAGAACAATTTATTTCTAAAAGTCACTGCCTGGGGAAAATGAGGCGCTGTGTAATACAAAAAGAGAGATTCAAAAAAGAAGAATCAATACTGAAATAAAATTACCATTTATTTAGCACATTCAACTCAGATTCGGTGTGGCCGTAGTTTTTGTGAACCATATATTGCATTTTGTGCACAGCAGAGAATAACATGTCTGCAGGAATCTCTCGTACAGTTCGTGATATCTTATTTTTCAACATAGCCAGGTCCTGGACACCTCCGTGATAGACTTTTTGGATTTTGGGTAAACCCATAGTCAAATGTCGCAGGGTGTAATATCAGAGAACCGAGATGATAATGCAGTTGGAAAACAGTTGTTAATGATTTTTTCTGTTGTGAATTTCTGTCGTAGAAGTTGCTGTACTTGCAAAGCTACATGTGGAGGGGCTCCATCTTGCATGAAAATGATTTTCTCCAGTCATTGTCTTTGGTGTACCGGAACAACAAAGTTGTTTGACATTTAGAGATAATTGTGTCCGGTAATAGAACAAGTTACAGGTCCTGTCGGAGTAATGTTCTCATAGAAGAATGGACCTATGATCACATCTGCTATTAAGCCACATACAACAGTTATCTTCTGTTAATGCAAAGGAATTTCCTTGAATGCTCTTGGGGACTTGTTATCCGATATTCGGCAGTTCTGGATATTTACAGTTCCATTCAGGTAAAAGTGGGACTCATCTCCCCATAAGATTCTCCACGACCAAGCATCATCGAAATCCATTATGGCAAGAAAAGTGAGAGCAAAAGTCAATCGCTTATCATGGTCGCTGTGACGTAACTCTTGTACCTGCTGATCTTGATCGGATAGAAGTAGATAATCTTTCATAGGATTTTCAATACCGTACAATAAGGCATATCCAGATTACGAGCTATCCCTTGAGCGCTGGAAGTGGTATCAATATTGTCTGGTACTCTCTCGACAATCGCTGTTGCCACTTCTTCCATCGTATCCTGTGATACGTGTTTTCGTCCTCTACCTGATTGAATATTTAGAGAACCTGTTGTCTCAATTTTCTCAACCATTGATTTTAAAACTTTAACTGAAAAACGACCGTTAACTTGCGCATTTTTTTTCAAGGCACGAAGAGAGGCTGGTGCATTGCACAGCACTCATTTAAAAAGGGTGACATTATGAAAGATAACTTTCAATGAAATTGCTTCTAACAATAGCACATTCCTTTTAAAACAGAACAATCTCGCGCTTGGAAAAAAGGATGCAACGTGAATTTTGAATAAAACCTTCATCTTCTGCTGTTGCTTTGTTTGGGGCTCTGTAAGTGGAATTACAGATAAAGAAAGTTTAACAGTGTTTATGTAAATTTTTAGAACTTTATAAATTGTTATCAATTTGAGCTTGGATTAAATTGCTGAATTTGTTAAATAAACGGTGATTTTATGTCAGTATTGATTCTTCATTTTTTGAAACTCTTTTTTTCGAATACACAGCGCCACATATTCCGTTGGCGGTGACTTTTGGAACTTTTTTTGCGGAATCCTTTTTTTTTCGTCTTCTTTAATCTTCTTACAAAATTTGGTACCATTCTCGCAATTAGATCACGCTGAAGAACACTCTGAATACCGTCACTTTAATTATGGCCGCCGTGTATATATTTAATCTATAAAAATTTAAAGACTCATTCATTGAAAGAAGTTACACTTAATAGTATTAAATATATGGTTCGAATTAGGTAAAATTGAGAATTTAGAGAAAATATTAAAATCTGGAATTAGGATGATTAATGATGGATTTAAATGAAAGTTAAAGCAACATTATGTAATTTTTATTTATTGTGTTTTCTTGTAAGCTTTTTTGAATTAAGTAAACAAATCTGGCGGTTTATCAGTGTCACACAGAAAATTTTCTATAAGAGAAATTTCGCTTTATTAAAGCAACTATATAGAAACCATACAGAAAGCAGTTATATCTTTCTAAGTTTAGTGCTCAACAACGCGGAACTTTCTGGAACATTTGTGATCTGATTTTTAAACGCAAATGTATAAATTAGGTAAGACGGAATATTGAAATGGTTTGGGGCAAAAAAGATAAATGTTTCGATAAAATTTTGATCTGTTTTGCACTGTGCCTTCCAAAGCCAAGGATGACTAAATGAATGTCGTCTCTCATTTGAAGCGAGAAAAATGTCTCCCAATATTAAAAATTTTCCCATGTGTAAGAACATTTCTCGTTTGACAAATCCATTTGTTATAAATTAACACGCTATAAAATAATTTTATGAAAGAGTGATACAAAAGCTACCTATATATGTTAATAAAAGGGTTTCAAATGTACTTAATGCCAATTTTGGGGTATATTTAAAGATTTAATAAGTAAAATAAATAGTATTCAAGTGTTTAGCATGTTTACATAAATAACCTGATTTTAAATAAATATAAAAACCACATTCGTATTCTTAAAAAGACAAGAATTCATGCATTTACAATGTACAGCAGTAGATTTGTCTTTAATACGGATTTAGTCTAAAATATAAGGAGAGACATAATGGGAAAAGATTTATTTCACGCTTCTGCTAACGACACAAAAACAGAGGCATCTGCCGACGCGTTAAAACAGTCTATTATCTTGAAAGATTGATGCAAATTTTAAATCATGTTACTTCGGAAATACCTTCATTGTCTTTTAATTGCAGTAATGAAAGTGAATTTCATATTAGGAGTTTGTATCTTTACTTTTGCAAAAATTTTAAACTAACTTGTTGAATGAGATCTCATTCGGTGCTCTGAAAGTAAAAAAAAAAGCCAAATACCAGGACAAAATGAATGATTAATGTGCTCGTGTAGAAAATTTTAATCGTTATATACTTTTTCTATCAATATGACACCCTACCTCTACTAAAGCATAAATAAACCCCTATTCAATAGAAATTTTCTTTTCCTGACATCCATTCGACGATAAATAGACAGTAAAGGAGGGGAGCCTTTTTTTGTTTCTTTTTTGTTTTCTTCCTTTTTTGTTATATTTGGCAGACTACTTGATACACATTTGGGTGATTCAGAATTTTTAAAGTAAACATACATTAAATATGAAAACCCTCATTGTCACCAAAATACTTCTTTTATAAATAACAACTTAGAGAAAAAGTTTAATCATATTTCAATAATCTGAAAAGCATATTTCATGTGTTTATTAGAGTGTACTTGAACTTTGTTCTTTAGGGTATAAAAATATATAGTCTGTCTCAATAAACATCCGAAACCTTAAAGCAAAAGTAAATTGTCATAAGTGTTATAAAAACAATAATAAATAGGTCGTAATGTCCTAAACGGAGGAATCTCTCTTTTATTTATTTTTATATGTTCACATGAAATCTGATAAAAAAGAGATGAGGAAAGAATTCTCTTACCTCATATTTGTTTCTTCCAACCGATCCTTAAATTCACGAACGAAAATTAATCGAATAAATCCATTGGATTTGCACAGTAATGAGCTTGCTGCAAAAGATTCTAAAATGTGAAAGTAATAAGGGTGTGTTTCTCTTTTAATTATGTGTTTTTTTTCAGGAAACAGAACATATTGGTTATCCTTTTTTATGTTTAATTCCATAATGGAATAAAAAAATGTTATAAAATATCTAGGTTAAACATTGTTGAAAACTGGAGAGACAAAAAAGCGTCTCTATACAGTTAATCATAATAAGTGCGCAGAATGAAAATGTCTAATGTATATGCTCAAAAAAGTCTAAAGTCCAGAAGCACATCTTGCATTTGTCTGGATGTTCCAAAGTGAAAAACCGCAGGCTCGGAAAAGAAGGCCGGGCTAGATAAAAAGAAAATAGAAAATACAGTCTGGGATAAAGTATTCTGATAAATTATTGTGACGTCGATTCCGACACACAACAATAAGTTGCAATACAGCTTGAACTTTAATCATGCGAAATTATTTTAATGTGTCGAAATCGTGAAAGTTACAACAAAGTTTTAATAATGCGTGTATTGCTTGAAAATTTTTGTATTAAGAAATATTCTTATTATTTTTTATACACTGTGCCCGCTAAAGTCCGTTGTTATGCCAATTATTTATGAATAGCCAGAGCTATATTCATAAAAAGAATGTCTACGTATAGTAAAGTTACTATGCACTACATAATGAAACTGTCTACGGCACAACCTGATGAAAAACTGCACATTCTGCATTCTTATCTTTAAACGGAAAGATATAGGGTAAAAAGTTATTTGTAAAGTTGTAGAGCATTATCAACTTAGTATCAAAAGACACCTTGTGGACATTAATGCAAAGAATAGAACGCTTAAAATGCACAATTGTTTTTTCATAATTTCCTACACTCTGATATCATGAAATTTGAACAATATGAGAAATTACTATATTTTGGACAAATGCACATATGTTATCGATAAACAATCATTTAACATAATAAATCAGTCAAAAGTAAATTAAAATAATTTTCTAAATCATTAAAAGAGATTTAATGCTATAATAATAATTTTCTATATCATTAAGCAATATTTATTTATGTTGTAATCATTTCCTGTAACATTAAATGTGATATACCGGGTGATCCAGAAGTTTCGGGAGTTTTGAAAAGTTAATAATTAAGAAACTATGTATAATACAAAGGTTCTGTTTTCAGATATATGCTCAGAAACATGTGGGATTTTTGTTTAGAATGAATTTTTTTAAATATATATAGTTACCATTTTTAGCAACAGGTGGCGCTGTTGTATAAGACTGAATGTACCTATACCATGCGTTATATAGACACATGAGTTCATTGCGAAACTTCTTTTCTATGATATTGATGAGATTTCGTTTTAAGGGTGGTTTATGTTCAAAAATTTTTTGTAAGGTAAATGAAATTGCATTGTAAGGGAAATTTGATACAAAATTTCATGAGCAACTGCAGTGTTTAGACATTGTCTAGACTATGTTCAGACACATCTTTGCATGTCGCGTTGTTTTCATATCGTACAATACGTCAAGTTAAAACTGCAAAAGGATCGATGGACATTGCAAATGTGAAATGCTATGGTAAGCAAGGTTTGAGAAAAAGGCTCATTGGAAGATCGTAATAGAAACAAGCGATCCCAAATGTCTGTTACAATCGTAAATTAGGTAGGATTCTATGCCAGTACTCTGTAGAAATCACCAGTTCATGGTGAGTGCAGTAAACTTGTGATATCATGATGAACTGAAATTTCTTCTGGAATTTCTTTCTGCTCTGAGGATACTGTGCACGCTGTTTTGCATCGGCTCACGGCGGTACTTATAAGCCATGAGCGTCATGATTAAACTTTGTAACCCTTGGACACTAATTCGTTCTTTTAAATGAGCTGTATCATACTATAAAAACAATACTATCAATTTTAGCGCCACCTGCTGTCAAAAAGTACAACTAACATAATATGTTTTTTTCATCGAAAAAAGAAATCCCACAAGTTTCTCAGCATTTCTGTGAAAACCGCATACTTCTATTGTTTATGGTTTTCTAATTATTAGGATTTCAAAAGTCCCGAGACTTCTGGATCACCCGGTATTACTTTTATCCGTTGATTCTTTAAATCTGATGCCAGCGCATTCAGGCGTCTAATTTGTGACGTCATTATAACTTTCTCAAAAGTATGTTATTGTGTAATAATGTTATTTACTATTAAAATGTTGAAGGAATAACAAGTCTTTTTCATTTCCATTTAATTGTATTTACTGTGTGGCTTAAACGCTCAGATTGGTATGATACTACAAATGTAGTTTTATTAGTCTTTTATAAATTAACAGAGTGTTTCATTAAGTTATAAGAAATAACAACACTTAAATGAAAAATATAGCTGATAGTGAGAAATTTGAACACTTCAAATAAAGCTATACTGCCATAACTTATTATCTTTTCTTTCGAAGATCTTTTAGTCAACAAAATTTTTCTTGAAGCATTTTCAGCTGACGCAATGTAAATTTTTTCATTATCTTATATATCCCTTTTTTTATATAATAAAACATCATTTCAGTGATATATGTTTTATTTATTTGAAAAAGAAATAAAAACTATATATTTTGAATTTTTATCATTGCATTTTCGTAAATTTGGATTTTTTAAAAATGAATTTAAAAGTTTTACTCCCAAAGTTCACTTTAATTAAACATTTAAGCATCCGAGTAAAAGTATTTATTCAAATTAAACTAGGAATATGAAAGATGATACTATGTTATTAATCTAAAATGCAAATTATGGCATTATTTAACAGAACATATTGTGTGCTGCTTTGTTAAAACAGTTTTCACTTAAGAAGTTTTCTCCTTAAGGAAAGCGTAAAAGGATTTTTCCGTTTGGAAAGCATTTTTCAATCGAAATGTTACATTTCAATTCAATATTTCATATTCGTTCAAGTAATTACAACATCTGTAACTAATTTGCATTTCGGAAACGTAAATATTTGTTGAGATGATAACCATGGTTCTGTATTGATGTTTTCGCGTATTTTTACTTCCTATTTTCAATGTCGTGTGAATTTCTATTCATGATTTTAACATTACGTCTTGTCGTTTGATAATCATCTAATTTACAAACTAATACATCAATATTTTTAATTTTGGGAAGAGCATCGATAAAATGTTCTTTCATGTATATCGGTAATCTTCTCTTGATTTGATCTACTACTATTGGTTCTTTTAAATAATCAAAATTAGATACATCAAGACCGATAATCTGTTCTCTTAAATAATTTCGTAACTCAAATGCAAGATCGCGCCATGTGGCTGAATTTTCCTTCTTATGCGACATTAATTTATGCTTAAACTCTTCTGGCGTCAATTTGAATCTTTTAAGAAGCAAAATTTTTCCGTAATCATAGTTATTTGTTAATGTTTCTGGTTACGTAGTAATAACGTTAGTGATTTCTAGCGGTATTAAAGTTAATAAATAAATTACCCCAATTTTCTTTAACTATATTCATCCTAGAAAATTGTCTCCCAAATAAAGGTAAATCGATACTAATATCACCCTTCGCATCAAAGTGTGACATAAATTTAGACAAAACTGATTGCTTACCTGAACTGATTACTGCCAAACCGTCACTTATATTTGCCATCCTTTGATCCTTTGAAGCTCAATTTTTCTTAAATCATACTCCATCTCAAATTTCCTTTCCTCTAATCTTCTTTATTATTCTAACCTTCTCCTTCTTTTTCTTTTTCTTTTTCTGCTTCTAGCTTTCTTTTTTTTTTTCACTTCAAGCCTTTTTTTCTAATTTTTCTATTCTCTCCGCAACAATGACTTCAAATCAAACTTTTATAAAGTTTTCTTCATAATCCTCTGATTCAGTCCCCACGTTTATCAGATCAATAATTATTGGACTCTGAGGCACAAATATACCTAGGTCATCACACAATGTTAAAAAATCCGTTTATCTAGCTTTATTCAGAATGGACATAATTTTTGTTTACATTTCAAAAAAAAATATTATACTATTTTTAAATTTTAGTTATTTAAAAGATATTATAAACATTGCAATCCACTCCGTCCAAACACACAGTAGCAACGTACTGAAAAAAAGGTATTTAAAAATATCTATGCACTTCTTTTAATAAAATGAAATGCTATTCTTTTTAAACTTATATATGTTTTTTTATGTATGATTTTTTATAGTAAATACTTGAAATGAAAATTTTCAAATCTACTGAAATTTATACATTATGCATAAAATAAATGCATTTCAGATATCTTTCATCTTTTTATTTTCTATATTTTTTTTATTTGCTTCATATTTCCATTAATAAGGATAATTCTTTTTAAAATTTAATGTTCTATTGATGTAAGGTGCTACACATCTGAGCCCCGCAGAATTTTTAAAGTTAGAATTCACCATTTTTCATCAAGCACATCGGCTATAATATAAGGTGAAAGGTTAATTTCTTTTGTAATCAGTTGACATCAGACATTTTAGAAATAGGCAGTGATTCATTTGTCAAAAGTATCCAAAAATATTTTACATCGATATCAGTAGCAGACATTACTGTTATGTGTATTCCCTTATTTGATGAAACATAGAATATACAATATACATATGTAAGAGAAGAATAACGTAAAAACCAACTAGAATTCATTTAAATGTTATTTCTAGTTACATTCTGATTGTTTACGGTAACATTTTGTGCTCATCTTTTATGTTTTGAAATAAAAAATAAATTGATAAGTTTTTATTGCTAGATTATCATGCGCAGAATAACAAGGATTGCTTGCAATTTCAGTGACAGCGACATAAAAAATGTTTCGTTATTCATCACCTGCAACTAAATTCCTTGAAATACATTATAAATACATATAACATATTTTGAAATACTGATGGCCATATGAATGAGTGATATTTTAAGCTCTGCCTGTTTTCATTAAAAAAAAACAAGTACTTAGAGCCATAGAGTCATACATGCATGCAGAGAGACATAAGTATATAGTGTCATAGAGTCACACATACATACATGGCGTCATACTTACGTATAGTCAAATAAATAAACTTTATGCTGTAATACGACAAAGCGCAACATCGCGAGTAATTTATATTATGTGACTTCTTAATTAGCTTCTTGTATTTCTTTTATAAAAAACAGATTGATTCTAATTTAACATAACTTATTCCCATTCTACATGGTCTGAAAATTTTAAAAAATTCAGGAATATAACAAATCTATAATGTCTATGTGTATTTCTTTCATACAGTATATACATAAATTAATAACAAAAAAAGTTTATTTTCTCTAAAATTTTTAATAGACATTGGTTTCAGTGAAGCTTTATTATTTCTGCAGGTTATTTGTTGTGAAAGAAAATGAAATCACTCTAAAATGCTCTGCAAATAATACAATAAAAAATCAGCAAATGGCATTGCACATAATGACATTCCACACTGAAACGGATCATAAATCTTTAAACCTCAAATTTGTATCATTTTTCACAAAAATAGAAAAATTTCATGAAGAGTATCAGATTTTCAAAATTTAGATAATGTAAAAAAAAATATTTTTTTTTCGAGTAAGTAGTATATTCTTTCAAAACCGAAAGCAGAAAATTGATTTTTACAAACATAAAAGAAAACTTTTATTTTCAATGACATTCTACATCACGGTATTCTACTTTTTTTCGATAAGTAATGTAATTTCAGATGCTATTTTGAAAAAATTGATTTCGGAGTTCTATACATTAAGTTCTTTGGAACCATTTTATGTAAGAGCTGAAAAAAAAAACCACTTTCCAAGGAATAGATTTCCAAAAAAAGTTACTATATGTTTGCAGCTATACATATATTGTATTACTAAGTTAAAATGATTGCTATTTAAAAAATAAAAATAAAAATCGTCTTTAGAAGTATTTTATTGTGCTTGGCAGCTTCTTTATTTCTCTAAGAATGCGTTTCTACAACATTTCTTACATGTTTTACTCATGTCTATCATTTTCTATAACGTTAAAAGTATTTCTGCTATAAGATTAGTCTTATAAAAATCTAATTTTTGTACTTTTGTGCAATATTTTAATTAATTTAAGCCACTAACATCAATGAAAATTACCCAAATAAATTATGTTGGTAAACAAAAATTTTCCATACTATTTATTCATATATTTAACTTTAACGATAATGATTGTTGTGAAATGAAATTAATGAGTATTTCATTAACTAAATGTTTAATTTTTCATTTAAATAGATAGCAAACTTATAAAAAAATATTTAAAAAATAATACCTGTCTAAAATAAATATTATAGATTTCGACACACTGACATAAAAAAAGAGTAGTATAAACTGTTTTGGGGAAAATTATTTAAAACTGTAAATTAATAAGTTGTAGTTTACAGAATTTACTATATAAAATGAAGCTCATTATTACTTAATGATTCTCAGTGTGAACTAAATGCATACTTCATGTGTATAATAATGTGTTTTGCTTTATAATGTTATCAATTTCATAATTTAAAACTCGAAATATTAAACTATACCTAAGATTATTCAATTCCATTTTGTTTCGCAGTTAACATACAAATACACTTGAGTGAAGAAAGTTTAAGCTTCATCGCTTAAATCACTATTAAATCAATATTGCTGTTTTATCTGTACCCATAAACATCGGTATGTACATTTTATGCTATAAAATTTTGAGAGATATTTCATAGTTTACAAAAAATGTACTATAGTCAGGAACGAACATATACAATAATATCTTTTGAGTCACCCAGTATTCCCAAAAAGCAGTCGTATATCTTAAGAAAGGTCACAAAAAATTAGTTATTTTTCATATACTTCTCAATTCAACATTGTCATCTTCAGCAAGCATGTTTAGCTGAGAGATTTTAGAATTAACATCTTTAACATTAAAATAAAAATTAACATTTTTCTGTTGCAACTGCTTACGTCATTTGCGTTATACAACAAGAAAAGTTTAATTGAGGTCTGACAGTATCCGAAAAGCAGATTTTCTGGATAAAGAAAACTGATCGATACCTTGTAATAACTACGCAAAATTATTTCCCAAAAATTATTAATAAAAATTTATTTCAATAAATGTCCTATTAATTTCAAAAATAAATTGTTTACTAGTTTGTTTTTTCATTTTGGGATGTATCGACATTAGTGGATTGGTTCTCTAAAATATGTCCCAAAACATGTGCATTATAAGCAATATGTGTAAGAAAAACAAATGTTACGAAATAAATGATAAAGGATATGTTGATCAAATTCTGTTTATCTATTGCATTTTAAATTATCTAATATTGTTCTGATACTGTAAGACGAAACAATAGACATCTCGGGGTAAAACAAATTAAAAATTCACCCTCAAATGTAACACAAGAAAAAATTGTCATTTCCCTTTCCGACACTTCTCATTCTGGTTTTGTAATTTACTTTTTTATGGAATCTGTCAATCAAAGCACCCATTAACCTTTTCCAGTACGGGCAAAATCTGTTAGTAAAATGAGAAATTATCGGCTTACACCGGAATTCACAAACAATTTTTTACGAGGTCTGCTATTTATATTTCTGGCCTAGGCAACAAGAAGCGTTATTAGGCTATCGATGACGATTTCATTTGAAAATGTGATATTTTTAACCATAAATTCGCCAGAACGATTTGCCATTTTAGCTTGATTTTTGTTGTTTGCAATAAATTGAAAAATTCATCTTGTGCAAAAAATGAAACTGACTTTTGAAGATATTCGTGCGATCATGTTTCATAACTTTCGACGTGGATTGTCATGATAAGAGTACATCTATGAACTTATTTTTTTATACAACGATAAAGTACCATCCTAAAGCACTGTAAAAAACTGGTATAACGAATTCATTTGTGTTTCATTTTCGCTCCAAGACGCATTCCGTAAAGATCTACCAAAATCGGTTGTTGTGCCAGAAAATATCGTTGATGTGCCTAAACTAATAAAGCAAGATCATAAAGTGACATACCGTGAGATAGAGAAATCTTTGGATATTAGTATGAATGGAATCAATAAGATACTGCCTGAACGTTTGATAGTAAAAAATATTTATTCGTGTTGGAGCCCGCATAATCTAGCAAAAGCTCAAAATAAAGATTGTGTCGTTTGGGGCAAGGGAATGTTAACCCCTTAACGCGCAGTGTTGCCGGGTCGGCATAGAGATATTGCATAGAGAATGTCAGTCTTTCAGAATTTAGCTAATGTAAAAAAATATTTTTTATTTTTTTTGAAGAAGCAGTATATCCTTTCAAAACAGAAAACAGAAAAGTGAATTTTATAAAACACCAAAGAAAATTTATTTTCAATGACTTTGTGTATCACGGTGTTCTACTTTTTTTTCGTTAAGTAATGTGATTTCAGATGCTACTTTGAAAATATTGATTTCGAAATTCTATAAATTTAGTTCTTTGGAAACCATTTTATGTAAGAATTGAAAGAAACTATTTTTCAAGGAATAGTTTTCCAAAATAAAATTATTATATGTTTGCAGTTATAAGTATATTATATTACTAGGTTAGAGTTATTTCTTTTCAAATAATAACGATAAAAATCGTATTTAAAAGTAATTTATCGTGCTTGGCAGCATCTCTATTTCTGTAAAAAAGCTTTTCTATGGTATTTGTAAGATATTTTAACGATTACATGTTTCAAATTTTGTATAGTGTTGCAGTTATTCATATTATAAGTTTTATAAAGCACAATTCATATTTCTATATTTTTGTGAGATATTTTCTTTAATTTAAGTATATAATATCTATCAAAATTAGGGAAACTTGAATACTGTTGTAAGAGAAATGTTTTTGATCCTATTAATATATTTGATTTCAACAGTACCGATTGTTGTGAAATGATATTTGTGTGTATTTAATACATTTTTAAAAATTCAATATTTAGTTAAATATATTTTATTAGACATAGGCATTTGTAAAACTTTATTACTTCTGCACGTTATTTGTTTTTAAAGAAAATAAAATCACTCTAAAGTGCTTTTCTTTGCAAATACAACAGAATAAACAGCAAATGGCATTCCACATAAAGCCATTTCACACTGCAACGGATCATAAATTTTTAAACCTAAATTTTTATCATTTCATACAAAAAAAAGAGAAATTTCATACAAAAAATTGAGAAATTTCATACAGAGTATCAGTCTCTCAAAATTAAAAAAATTAAAAAATAGAATCTTTTTAAAATAGAAAAAAAAAGGAAAATGAATTTTATAAAACACAAAACAAACCTTTTATTTTCAATGACATTCTGCATCATGGTGATCTACTATTATTCGAAAAGTAATTTAATACAGATGCTGCTTTGGAACATACTGATTTCGAAATTCTATACATTTTGTTCGGATATACCGAGACATAGACGTATACATACACATAGATACATAGATATACATTCATATATACATATGAATCACACATACATCAAATAATCACACTTGCATCCATACAGTCTTATGCAAGTAGAGTCAATAAAATAGCTGAAGCTAACAAAAGAGAATATTGTTTGAAATTTAATTGATTACGTTTATATATTATTAGTTATAATTCAAATTCTAGTAGTTGTTACATAAAAAATAGATAGTTCCTGATTAAAGAAGAGTTATTCTTACTAAATCTGAACATCTAACAAAGTGCAGGCATATATTAAATGTGCAATTTTTTTGTGATTTTCTTAAAAACAATTTATAAATTAATGCTGAAAAAACAATATGTTGTTAAGAATATTTTATTCCGTATCCTTCAAAAAAGCTTTATTACTTATACACTTGTTTTGAAAGAAAATAAAATCACTCTGAAATGCCTTGCAAATATAATAGAATAAAGAAACAGCCAATGACATTCCACACTGCAATGGATCATAAATCTTTAAACTTCAAATTTGTACCGTTTTTCACAAAATGTAAAGTAATTGCATGGAGTATCAGTCTTTCGAAATTTAGATAATGTAATTTTTTTCGGAGAAACAGTATATCCTAACAAAACAAAAGATAGAAAAATGAATTTTATAAAACACCATAGAAAACTTTTATTTTCAATGACTTTGTACATCATGATGTTCCACTTTTTCTCGTTAAGTAATGTAATTTCAGATGCTACTTTGAAAATATTGATTTCGAAACTCTATACATTAAGCTCTTTGGAAATCATTTTATGTAAAAATTGAAAGAAACCATTTCTCAATGCATCGTTTTCCAAAAATAAATATTATATGTTTGGAGCTATAAGTACATTGTATTTATTACTGGGTTAAAATTAATTCTTTTAAAAAAATAAAAATATTTTATCGTACTTGGCAGCATCTATATTTTTGTAAAAAGGTTTTCAGTAGTATTTGTTAGATGTTTTACTGATCACATGTTTCACATTTTGTATAGTGCTACAATCATTTCTATTATACGATTTATGAAACACAAATCATATTTTCATATTTTTACCCATATTATCTATAAAAATTAAGGAAACTTTAATACGGTTGTAAGAGAAATGTTTTTTATCCTACATCTAATTTCAACTTATATTTAATATCCAACTTATATTTAATTTCAACATCAACAATTGTTGTGAAATGAATTTATTGTGTATTTAATGCATTAATAAAAATATTATTTTGCTAAATACGTTTTATTACACGTAGGCATTAGTAGTTTTTTTTCTTCTGCACATTATGTGTTGTTAAAGAAAATAAAATCACTATAAAATGCTTTTCTTTGCAAATACAATAAAATAATAAAGAAACAGTAAATGAAATTCCACATAATAAAATTCCACGGTGCAACTGATCATAAATCTTTAAACCTCAAATTTTTATCATTTTATGAAAAAAAAATAGGGAAATTTCATAGAGAATATCAGTCTCTCAAAATTTTGATAATGTAAAAAAAAAAAAAAAAAAAAAAAAAAAAAAAAAAGGAAAAAATATTTTCGAAGAAATAGTATAGCCTTTCAAAACAAAAATAAAAAATGAATTTTATAAAACACAAAAGAAAACTTTTATTTTAAATGACATTCTGTATCACGGTGATCTACTTTTTTCGATAAGTAATGTAATTTCAGATGCTACTTTGAAAATATTGCTTTCAAAAATCTATACATTAAGTTGCTATACTTAGACAGACGGATACATACACATAAATACATAGATATACATTCATACATACATACTTATTTAGAGTCAAAGAATCACAAATGCATCCTTATATGAGTCTTATGTGCATAGAGTCAATGAAATATATAAAGGCGACAAAAAAGAATATTGTTTGAAATTTAATCGGTTAAGTTTTTATATTATTAGTTATAGTTTAACTTCTAGCAGTTTTTTTTATGAAAAATAGCCAGTTTCTGATAAAGCATGAGCTATTCTCATTCTACTAGGTCTGAACATCTAACAAAGTGCTGGAATATAATAAATGAGCAATGATTTTGGGATTGTCTTACATGCGATATATAAATTAATAACCGAAAAAGCAATATTTTCTTAAGAATATTTTATTCCATTTGCTTCAAAAGAGCTTTTTACTTCCACACTTGTTGTGAACGAAAATAAGATCATTTCATATGCTTTGCAACTATAATATAAGAGAGGAGAAACAGATTTTAAGAAACAGCAAATGACATTTCACATAGCAACGAATAATAAATGTTTAAACCTCAGATTTGTACTTTTTCTTACAAAATATGGAAATTTTATCGAAGGTATCAGTTTCTCAAAATTTAAATGGTGTAAAAAAATAGTATATCCTTTTAAAATTGAAAAAAAAATAATTTTATAAAATACAAAAGAAAACTTTTATTTTCAATGATATTCTACATCACGGTGCTGTACTTTTTTTCGATAAGTAATGTAATTTCAGATGCTACTTTGAAAATATTGATTTCGAAATTCTATACATTATGTTCTTTGGAAAACATTTTATGTAAGAGTTGAAAGAAACCCTTTTCAAAATAGATTTAAAAAAAAAGTTATGTATTTGAAGTTATAAGTATATTATATTACAAGGTTATTGCTTTAAAAATAAAAAATAAAAATCGTATTTAGAAGTCTTTTAGCGTGTTTGGTATCATCTTTATTTATGTAGTAAAAGCTTTTCTATAATATTTGTTATACGTTTCAATGATGACTCACAATTCCTAAATAATAAAAATTAGTTATGTTATAAGATTTCTTTTATATAAATCATATTTTTACAATTTTTTGCAATATTTTCATTAATTTAACCCTATAATATCTATGAAAATTAGACAAACTTAAATAGTTTTGTAAAAATATTTTTAAATCCTATTAATTGTCGGAGAGAAATGAAGGTCAATACACAGCGCAATTTTACTTTTTGACCCTAAATATATAGGAACGACATTAAAAGTCAAACATACTTCTTTTGTCAAGCAAAGTTCAAAAAATATTTCTCGAAATTTGATTCTGATTATACCTAAAGGTACCCAAGAAAATAAACTAATGAATGCACTTTGTAGGAAAAATAAGTTCCAAATTGTTTTAAAATTATATTGAAAAAACTGATAAAAAAGCGGAATTTATTTAGGTAGACTACTATTTTAACACAATCAAACTGATTGGTAAAGTTATCATACGATTTGAATATTTCCAACTGAACGAAAAATTGCCCAGGCCGGGTATCGAACCCGGACCAGTGCAAGACCAGTGCTTTACTTGTTAAGCTAATCGGGCGATGACCATCTGGGATTTTTCGCTCACATAATTTTGTTGGCATTAACATCTAATCTGTCATTTAGACAGCTCAGAATAAGCCGCAGGTAATGTATCTCCATAGAACAATGGATACGTAGATATACTATTATTTTAACACAATCAAACTTATTGGTAAAGTTATCATACGATTTGAATATTTCCAACTGAGCGAAAAATTGCTCAGGCCGGGAATCGAACCCGGATACTTGGCTTACAAGGCCAATGCTTTACCTGTTAAGCTAATCGGACGATAACCGGCTGGTATTTTTCGCTCAGATAATCTTGTTGACCATAACATCTGGTCTGCCATTTAGACAGCTCGGCAGAATAAGCCGGAGGTAATGGAAATCTATAGAACGATGGATACATATATATACTATTATTTAATATTATATTAAACAAAAATACATGTTTTAATAAAATATTTCGACTTATGGCACCATTTCTCCTTATTTTATTTGTTTTATCATTTAACTTCTTTACGAATGTAATTTTTTTAAATACTTTTTTTGAGATTAAACTATAAATTAAACATGTGGTTTTTACCTATTCAATCACGAAAATGTTTAGAGTGATCTAATCAGAAAATAGTTTACATACGCTACCAACAATCGTTCGTATTAAATCGCCTAAATTTCTCAAATATAATAATTTTCTCTATAAATACGATTATGGTAAAAGAACTTATATTAAAAATATATGTCGGTAAATCTGTATCTTGGAAGAAAAAAAGGGACAATGTTCAAAATTGAGAAATTTGAGTTTAGTTGAACAAATGAATTCAGGGTGTGATTTAAAGTAATTGTTAAAAGGGCCAAAAACCTCCAAATATTAGATCATTGAAAAAAAATATTTTGTTCAAGCCTATGTTTCTTACTGTTAATGTAAAAATGGCCAATGTCACTGTAAAAAAAAAAAAAATGTAACATTACCATATAACATTAGCATATCGTAGTGATAAAAACATTACTGGATTGAAA
Source organism: Maratus speculifer (assembly GCA_964019185.1). NCBI lineage: Eukaryota > Metazoa > Arthropoda > Arachnida > Araneae > Salticidae > Maratus > Maratus speculifer. Next base: position 95,514,706 of record OZ025295.1, read on the forward strand.
GGTACAACTTTGGAAAATAATAGCATAGAAATCGCAGCAAGATTCTTAAAATCCCTCAAACTTAAATTGCGTTTTCTGCCATTTGATAAAAATTTATATCGGCACTTTTTGTTCCAAAGTACAGAAATATGAATTTATTTATTCATATAATTTTAGAATTTTTTTTTCGAGATTCTGAATTTTTTCATACAAACATATGGTAATTCGAAGGTAAAAATAAATAAAAATTCAAATGGCTTAAAATTCCGCCCTTGGCTTAAAAATTGGCGCTTTAAAGGGGTAAAGGGGACGATAAATTATATACAATGCGATATTAACATATGTTTTGAATAAAAGGCCATTAGATTCCATTATTTCAAGAAAAAGTTCTGAAAATTTATCAAAATTGTCGTTTTGAATCATAGCATATTTTCAAACAGAGAACTCTGGAAATGAAATACTCACAATTATATGTCTTTTTTTTTATTTGTACTTTACAACGTACACAAAATACAAAAGAAAGTTGGATTTACTTTTAAATATTATTTATGACTGTTATATAATGATAAGGAATGCAAAAGACATTAACAACTTTCTAAGAAATTTTCTCTCTTAGAATTTGAATCTAATAAGTCAGCTTTCTTTGCAAGTGTAAACTCGCTCGTCTTATATAATTTACTCTACATTCTGCAATTTAGAAAGTTTGAAAGTTTCTGAGTATCATTTCAAGTGTTAAGTGTGTTAGTTATTTAACAATAGAATACAAGTTTCGACAAATTCTGAAATATCATAATGGAGTTAATTAAAATATAATTAATGTGCCATCTCATTTGCCTCATATAAAAAGAAAGTTTGGAGGGAGAAATATACTCTAAACATTTTGAAGTAACTTATGTTAAAAAGAGGAATTTTTGAAAGAAAATCAAAATGACTTCTAACTAAAATGTAAAAATAATCTCGTTTAAAAAATCAAGAGTTGGATTTTTTGGATTGGAATCAGATTTTATTTTAATTAAATTGGATTTTTAAGAAAAAATTCCCACCGTTAACATATTAAATAGGCACCAAGAGTTTTATGTTTCCAGAACAATTTAACTTCTAATTACTAAGCATAATGTACGTTTTTAAACTTTTAACTAATAAAAGTTAATTATTAGTTAATAATTACAGATAATATATAAACGACAAATAAGTAGTTATATTAGTTAGTAAGATGCAATAAAGTTATACACATTAATATTTTGTAATAATTTTGAAAGACTATGTAAAATACTAGTAATATTTACATTTATCAAAATGATCAGTAACTTTATTTAATATTAAATTGTTAACATTACTTAAAACTAATATCCATTAAACAAAAATCTCTAATTAATTATATAGCCTCATTTTTTATGTTTTAATTTCTAAAGTGATTATTTATAATTTAGTTAATTATATAACCTTGATTCTTATGTTTTAATTTCCAAAGTGATTATTTATAATTTCGTATTCATTTTAGAAGGAAACAAGTTAGAAATTTATCTAAAAAAGAGCATTATTTCATAAGAAAATATTTACGTAATGTGTTTAATAACAATAAGGAAAATGTATAACTTTTCATTACAATAAATATAAAATCATTAATTCTTAAAAATTTTATAAATTAGAAATTGAAAAATAAAGTTTAAAATAATGGTTTAGTAGTATTCTGCTTTTTTTCCTTAAGAAATACAGTTCATTAATTTTTTTTAAGATCTTAGACACATGTATTTAAAAAAGCTGTGGTATGGAGAAGTTTCACTATTTTTTTTTATAAAGGCAGGGTTCAATTTGACAATTTTAAAAGGGTCTTTTTAAAATGTCCAAGAAGTAAGAATTAATAAATCAATGAAAATTGCAAGTTAATAACTTCATTAGCACAAATAACACAACTAAAAAAATATATGACAGTACGTTTTCATTTCTACTAAGAATAATTAATGTTAATCGCCTAAATCTTTACTTATAGGATCTATGTATATACCAACCAAGATATCTTGCTGCATTTAATATTTTTATAACAATTAGTTTTTTTTTTCTCTTGTTCATTCCTTTACAGCAGCTTTTGAGTAGATATTATTCTTCTATTCTTCGATAGCTCCAGTATTTGATATAATTTTAGTATCTTAAAAATAGAATCAGTAAATAAGATTCTGATTATTTGCTCTCTGACTTTGCTGAAATTTATTATATTTACCATATTTATTTTATATAAAAGGATGAATAATTTGATTACTTTAAGAAAATTATAATATCATAAGTTATATTTATTTTAAATTAAATGTTTAAATTAAATTAATTTAATGCCTTTGCAAACTTACTGTACTTAATGTTTTACATTTTTCAAGAATTAAGTTTAGAAAAATAAATTAAGGCTATTTTTTTTCGTTCATTCATAAGACAAAATGCTTGTAGAAAAAATCGAAATTAATCTTAGATTTTAATATTTTTATGTCACTTTTTTAACATAAAAATTTTGGATTTTAATCAATGATTGAATTTTTTTCATTTAAATCACGACTTAATAGCTGACTTAAATCAACTAATTAAAATCTTTGACACTCTATCTCTAACATTTATATTATTCAACATATAGAAAATCTGTATTTAAGTAAAACTAGATGATTTTCATTGATCATCTCATTTAAACCGTTAAGGTCTTGTGTACTATTAATAGTACATGTTATTTAACTGTGTACCATTCTGCCTGAACATTTTCTTTTGTTACTATACTTGCATGCAGTAAAGTCAATATGTTTATGCATTTTTTATTATGATTTAATTTTTGCTTTACATTTAGTAATCGTAATAATAATTTGCATAATTCTTTTTACAGCTTTGGCAATTTTTTTTTATTTTTAACATTTATCTTACTGTTTGAATTTAAAATATTGGTTACTTTTTTGAAGAAATCACGTATATTTCAAATGCAGAGAATATTTGAAAATTGCTGTTGAATTTTCATGTAATTCAATATTTTTCAGCCGTCTTTAAAAACTCTTTTTTTTAGTTTATTCTCATATGAAATTGAATAAGATACTTATGAAAAATAACTACATTCGTTAGATTTCAGACAATGAAAATTCGTTAAACTTTAGTAAACGTATTTGAAAGGTTAGTTCTAACATTATTTACGTATAACTGATTTTTCTCTCAAAATTGAAAAATATTCGTACCACATTGGATTAAGATTAGTATCAATCTCGCACAGTTACAGAAAAGCATTCTAACATCGAATCATGTTTCCTTAAATATTGTAGTACATTTAAAGAAAAAGAATACCCCAAGTTAAACTGATAACATTGAGCTCACAAATGATTCACTCTAATTGTGCATTACAGCGTTATTTTTTCAATGCTTCTAGAAAAACAAATTTAAATTTTGAAATATTTTGGTATCATAAATTGACAAATTGATTGAGTAATATCATGTTTGAAGATAAAAAATGCTATGTTCCTTCGAGAAAAGGTTCATATACTTTAATAGATGTGTTTAGTAGAATATATAAAAATTCAGAAAATGACCTTTTTATTATGTATTCTCCAATAGAATTTAATCAAGGATATACATCTATGAACATCAAAATATATCATCAATACATTTTTCATTTTCAAATAGAACGTTCGAAATTATTTTCAATTGATTACTAAGAAAGCAATTATTATCATAAAAAGTATAAACTTTAAAAAATTAATTAATACTAAGCAAAATGATGATAAAAATTAAAGAAATTTTTTCTTTGAGAATAATGTTTTGTGGTATACTTAATTTTCACCGCTCTAAAAATTGTCAATGCTGCAATAATTTTTATTGTTGAAACATATTATTTTCAAAAATTAATTATATTAAATGTGACAGCTTTAATAAATGAATCATGTAAATTAAACACATTATCCTTCTCTATTCAATTTAGTAAAATTGTACATGGTTTTGGTCTAGCTTAATTTAAAGAAAATATGATTTTTAATAAATCCTAGGTACATAATTTTTTAATGAAAAATATGTATTCCCTCATAAAATTGGTGACTGTTGAAGCTAAATTTAAGGATAAAAAAATACAATTAACGGAAAATCTTAAATTATGCACAAGAACAATCAAACCGTACAAAAACAAAATTATTTTATCGAAGATTAAATGGAAGGTTAAGTTACATGTACCATTTGTTTTAATTACCCTAGATGATACACGATTTAATTTAAGAAAAAAAAATTGATTTCAAATAAATTATAAAAACTTATAACACTTATATAATCAACCTATAAGTTTCGAAATATTTCATTTCTAGAAATTTTAATTTATGTTACGAGATAATAGGATACTTTCTCATCTTAATGTCATATTTTACGATTCAATAAATTAAATCAGTTAATGGTTTACGACTTTGAAACTATTACAAGAAAGAAGCCGCAAAAGTTCTGAAAATGGATATTTTTATTGCATTTCATGCAATAAAATTTAATTAAAGTGATACAATATTTTTGCGATGTCGTCATAAATTATCGATAAATGTTCCATTTTGTTAGCAAAATGTACCAAATGTCTTACTGTTAATCACCTGAAAAAATCTAGTTTATTATAAGAAAAAACAATATACACTTTTTTAAAAACTGAAATGTGGTATAGTAAAAAAAACTATATTGGAAAGAAATGAGTTCTTCTAGAAGCATGATTAATAATTGTACATTTAATTTCTATTGCTCTAAAAATTTATAGCTTCTAGAGTAAAGACTTTACCTTAAATAGAAAGTAAAAATAAATAAACGTTAACGCTCAAGTGTTACTCGCGCTCAGAGGGTTCTGTACAAAAAATATATGAATTATTAATTGAATTAGTTAAAGAAATCGTTGTTAAAAGAATAATAATAATTTGTAAAAAACTATACAACGTAGGTTGAGTATAAAGGTAAATACTAGAAAAGTATGAATTAGTATATCATAAAAATTCAAAGAAATATAAAGCTTAAATACCGTATATCGTATATTATTCCGTATTATTTTTTATCTTAATTTGTTTAACATGAACTTAATCCAATACTGACTTGAATAGTAGCGCACATTTAAACTTCACGTGGCATTTCTTAGAATTAAATTCAGCGTAGCAATAATAGTCTATTTTTACAGAGTGGCCAAAAAAACCTTGATCAATATTTTAACATGCATTGTGTAAAGTGCACTTCGAAAAAAAATCGAGAAGTTGCAACACCGCATTAGTCCATACCGCGTTTTTCCAGATAGGTATTTAATAATCATTGAAAGATGCAGAAGACATATTGAAATATCTTTTCAATGCAATCTTTTCGCGAGTCCCATAATATTTATGTGATAAATTCGAATTAATTAGTCTTTTTCTAACAATTTGATTCTGTTAGGTGTGTTTCGTATGATACACTACGTATTACATTCTTCCCTTTATTGGAATTTGTGATTTTTGTTTGTTTTTCTACGTAAAAATGTCATAATAATTCCATACCATGATTTCTATGTCCAAACCCACACCCCTATCAAAAACATTATGCATCAATATACCTATTTATCTGTCAATCTATATCACATTTTATGGACACGATAACTTCCATAATTCTGAACATATCTCTACCAAACTGATACGTAAAATCATGGTACAGAAAATCACGGTCATGTTCGTTAAAAATCAAAATAGGAGAAAAGGGATGTGAATAAAGAGAGATTTTGTGAAAACCGAAAAAACCCATAATTTCTTAAATATAATACATATCGAATCAATTTAAAGTCGTTTTTATTTCCAAAAAAATGTATGCATGACAGATTTTGACAAAATTAAAAATGGGCTCAAGGGTGAAAAAAATAGGATTTTACAGAGAAAAAGCTTTATAACGTCGTCAATTCTCAAGGAATAAATCCAAACAAATTTATTATAATTTTTTTATATTATCTTTAACTTTTAAATCGACAAGTTTTTCATGGAAACAACTTTTACAGCGAAAATTAAAAAATAAATTTAAAAACGAAAACAAAAAGTCTTACCTGCTCGGCCTAATTAAGTGGACGCACAGGGAGATTTCACTGCATTTCGAATAGTTTATATCAGGTAACCAAGAAATTTTGTGCGGTTTTCATCAGACATAAAAAACGACCCACAAAAATCTCAAGCATTTATTTTATTCTTTGAAATAATAACCATTGGCTTCAATTACGTGTTCCCAATGAGACACGAGCTTAAAAATACCCTTTTTAAAAAAATCTTTTGGTTTAGAGTCCAAAAACTGGGTTATAGTTTTTGTGACATCATCTTGGTTTTGAAACTGCTGTTCCCACTGGTGATGGTCCATGGTCAAAAACAAGTAATAATCCGATGGGGCGATGTCCGGGAAGTAAATTGGGTGAGGCAAAACTTGCCAGCCCAATGTTTTTATCAAGTCCCTGGTCGCTTTGGCCGTATGACGTCTGGCGTTATCGTGGAGGAGAAGAACTCCTCTTCTGTTGACCAGCGCTGGCTGCTTTTCGAGCAAAGCAGCTGAAACCTTTTTCAACTGCGACGAGTAGACTTCTGCTGTGATTTTTATCCCGCTATCTAAGAATTCCTAGTGAAATATACTAGCGCTAGTCCACCAAATACACAGCATTATCTTTTATTGATGGATGTCCGGTTTAGCACCCAATGAGACGGAACACTGTTAAAACTAATGGTGACACATTGCACCTTTTAGGGGTGAAAGGCTTGTCTCTCTGGTGACACCCCTAGAGGAGTTAAAATGGCACCCTTAACTAGGGTGAAAGGATGGCACCCCTTATCCACAGTGTTCAATAGACTGAAACGATGGCACCACAGGGGAGAATAATCTCACCCGTTATCCAGGGTGCCCCAGGGGGTGAAAAGATGGCGCCTCAGGGGAGAGTAATGGCACCCCTTATCCAGGGTGCCCCAGAGGGTGAAAGGATCGCATCTGAGGGGAGAGTAATGGCACCCCTCATCCAGGGTACCTTAAGGGGTGAAAGAATGGCAACTCAGGGGAGAATAATGATACCACTTATCAGGGTGCCCCAGAGGGTGAACGGGTGAAACACATAATCCAGTGCGCCTTGTGGCATCCTACAAGAAATAGCACTCACAATCTATGGCCCTCAGTTGCAATCCCCCTCCCTCACCCTGCTTGTCAAGAAATTGTATTGATTTGAATCATGAAATACAAAGTGTTTACCCATTTTTAAATTGAATTCTGCAGAGAAAATTATCATGATCAGTCAATATTTTGAGTCTTTTTTTTTCTTTTAGATTGATGGAATATTATATTTTTAAACTCATTATCAGGTGTCCAAAGAAAAATTGTAGCATATTTTTGTAACTCAGAGAGGGATAATACGAACTACAAAAATAATCTTAGAAGAGCAGAGAATTCAAATTGTACTTTCATTTACATGGAGAATATTTTAAGAAAAATTCAAAATTTTAACTTTTATACAGTCTTTGGATTTCAAAATTACCAATCATAAGTCATCACTATTGCATTGTTAGTCATACCCAAAAGGTTTTGCTAGAATAAATCGCAAAATTTACACAACCTCTACACCTGTTTTCTGCCTCTAAAAATCACTGCGTTGGAGTCAAATATTGTGACTTTGTCATGCAATTTGAAGCCTGATTTTCAATTTTATGTTTTGAAGTTCTTGTAAAATTAAATAAATCCTGATTTTTGACTGTCTCTAACTCATATGTTTGGATCAAAATTTTTGGGTATGTTTAAGAAAGGGCCAGTAACTATTTTAGTAATTGGGCATTTTTAGATGCAGGAACATTATAAAAATTTGATGTTTTTTGACTCCAAAATAAGAGAAAGTACAAATTGAATTATCTATCTTCATATGAATATTTTTATAATTTTCTTATAGTTTCAGGAGTAATCCGTGTAATCCGTAACCATCTTTTTTGACACATAGTATATTGTTTGACATTTATTTTCATTATTTTATATACAGGGCAACTGAAAAGTATGGGGATACAGAAAAATGCTATATCCTGTAAAATATATGCCATAATTTAATAATAAAAAAATAAAAGAAATAACAATATTTTAACAAATTGTTCTCTGGCTTGATATTTATTTTTTACACAAGTTTGAAAACAAAAGATCACTGAATTGACAGTCCGCTGCAGATAATTCTGATTTAAATCATTCTATCCCTTGATAATTTCGCATCACATACAATGCAAACTGGGGATTTTCTATTTCTAGCTTTTCTACAGAAGTCAAGTGAGTTAAGATCTGATTGTTCGAAGGCAATACACCTGTTATTAAATATGCACGCAGATAGATGTTGAAGTCAATGTTGATTTTGCTCAATGTGAAGGCCCCAATACTGCTGGAAGTTCCATTAAAATTATTTTGCTTCCATGAGGCGAACACTTCGTTGAACATATTAGTTACTGATCATTTTGACGGTTGTGAACTTTTCGGAGGATTGGGATTTTCATATAATAGAAGAAATGCTACAAAGTTTTAAAACAAGCATTTCTCAGATTTTAGTTGCGAAATATCAATGTCAAACAACGCACCAATATTTTTCAGCTACCCTGCTGTATCTAATTAAAAAAATGTAAAACACAAATTAGAAAAGAATATGTAATAAATGCTGTGTAACTTTTAAATTAGTAAGAATATTTCATATTCTTTAAAATTCTTCCAGAAAGTTAGCCATCAAGCTATGAAATGAATTATAAAAAATAAGTTCATTTTATAGTTGTGGTAATATCACAGATGAAATTGAGTAAAAAAAATCATTTTTACAATATATGTAGTACTTACCTTTATATTGAACTTATGCAAATCCATATTTTATAGCATATATCCACACAGGATTAGAAATTAAAAACTGTATGTAAGGTGTCAAAATGATGCCTACAATTTTTTTTCGATGTGACAACTGCATTTCATATTTTCTTATTTCTTTTCAAAACCATGTTAATAGTAATAATATTGCATTGCATATTTAATTTTAATGTATTGAAGGGAAGTGGGGAAGAAACTTTATATATTAAACACTTTTTCTTACTAAACAAAATAAAATCTGACTTTCCATAAGTATGAAACCTGATTAAACTACAATATTTGGATTCTGGAAAAACTTATTCTTTTTATAAAGCTAATATGCATACAAAACAGTTAATCAAGCAAATATGTCCACAGAGAGAAAATACGAGCTTTAGATACAACTAGGGATAAGCTAATTTTTAAAAAATCTGAGACTAACAGTACGTCAGAAAATAAAAAGTTAGCAAATAAATGAATCATTTATGTTGTGGCATTTAAAACATTTCCAAATCACACATATTTTTTTGTTTGTTTGAGGAAGGAAATACAAAAATTTTAAAACAATTTTAATACAGTTTCTTATTTTAGGAACATATAAGGATGCAGAAATATCTCATAATAAAAGAAAATCTTGTTTACAGGGGTGTAATATCCAAGGACCAGTTTTATCAGTCATTGGTGAAAGTGAAGTTACCTTAGAGGTTATTGAAAGGTTCAAAATTCTTAAGACACGTGCTGATGTCATGGTGCAGAGGGGGGGGTATGTATGCTAAAATACAAATGAAAGCATTTGCTAAACAAAAATTAAAGTTAAAGAAAGCTAGCTATCAAGTTTGACGACTAGGAATAATTTTTCTATAATTTAGTTTCATTTGACGAGTAACGACTGCTGATTTCTAGTCCTGTATCCACATAAAAACACTTTCTGCTAAATTGTTTTTGTGTTTTGACTTATTGCATCTGAAATTTTAATCGAAAGAGTAATTATAATGAAAGGAATAAAACACTGAATTAAAAAAACAACCTTTTAGTTCAAATAATCTTTTTATTGTAAACACCAAGAATGTATTAAATATTATTAAACAAAGACGTAACACTATGTGGAACTGATGCCACTGAGAAAATTTTGAAGACATAAGTATCTAATAAAAATGACAAAAATGTAAAGTGGCTTTCGCTATAGTTAACGTTAAACAACCAAAATAATGCATATCACAAAGTAACTAAGCTTATAAAATTATCAGTTTTTGTAATTAACTGTTTATATAAAATTAATACATAGCATGTGTAATTTAACAAAATCCTTGAGTTGCGGAGCTAAGTAACAAGTTGAAACACAGAAATTTCTGTACCTTCTTCATGATAAAGAGTCGGAAACTTTTCTTGTATCAAGCATGGTAATGTAAGTACTACAAATGTAAGTTCACTATCTGAAATAATAATAATAACACATTAAGGAAAACACACAACAAGACAGTCCAATTAAAATGTATCATCAAAGTACAGCAAAAATGGTAGATGAACAAAAAAAAAGAAAGAATAAAATTTAAATAAAATTTAAATTATAGCTTATAAGGCTGTCAAAGCCTGACAGCTAATGTGTCCGCAGGTTCTGTATGTAACGTGATAACTCTTTATATAAATATCAGATTTGCTTCAAATTTTATATGTAGGTTCATTCTGATAAGGTTCTTCACTGATTAGCATTGGAGATTCATTGGTTAAATATGAAGGGGGGAGAAGAGAGTGCTACCCTCCTTAATTTATATAAATATGCAAAAATCATGCAGAATTATCACATTTTCTTCAAATGTTGTTAATAGGTTCACTATAATAAGGCACCTCCCTGATTAGTTTTAGGGGCTCATTGGTTAAGTATAAAGAGGGATGGCAGTTAATCCACTGTCCAATAACTTACAGTTGATTTCTTTTATTTTTGGAAGGGCATTATTCGTTGAAATAAGAGTATAATATACAGTTGTATATATAGCCTGCGAGCTCAATGCCATCAGTTTAACTGGGCACTTTCCTCTTTATTGCCTATTTTCGGACAGCACGAGAAAATTACATAACCAACTCATACTTGTCATTCAGATATTCTTTTCCTGTATTATCATTAAGAGTTACAAACTATTTACATTATTAACCATATTTACAAAAGATATCTTGCAACAAAGTGTCTATTCCAGATTAGCAACGAATTTCCCTAACATGTACAGGTATTCCATACCAGTAATAATAATAAAAAAATGAGGAATTTTATTCAAATTTATTAGTACTTCCCTATTATGTATCCTATATTGACACTAATCAATGAATATATGGATACAACCCCTCGTGTTTTTCCTTCATTTTGAGAATAACGAATTTTCAACGTATTCTATTGACGATTATTTTCAAAATTTTCAAGATGTGATTTTGCGACTTTCAAAAAAGTTGCTCTATACATTTGGCTAACATAATATGCAAATGAAATTTCGATATCTTTGACGCATGCGCAGTGAAAAATTATTTAGTAAACCTACTCAATATTCGAATAATTTTTATTATTTTTTAATTCTGATTACAGGGTATTGTGTGCAATGTTGTTTGTCACATTTTCTGAAAAGAATGTTACTTTATATTAAGAACTCTTCAAATTATAAGCAAAAATCTTGGGTAATTTTGAGACTGTTTTTCGGATTCGTAGAAAACCTTAATTTTTCTATAAGTATACATGCTATCGACATAAAAATGAACACAGTTTATTACAATAAGCCACTTAATCATAATCTACATTTTGAGCGCTTTTGCTACATTAGTTTTGACAGGGTTATCCAAAAGATATCCAAAAGGTATTCATTCTTTTTTAATTTGTTGACGGTCCCCTATTGGAGTTTTGGAATAAAACCTTCAGGGAAATATATGACTTGTACTACACTACCTGGCCATTGATTATCGTCCGTCCACATGCGATTTTAGACATTTTGCTAAATATCTAGAAAAATACATGAGGAATTATCCTGCAACTCTCAGTGTATACACATAATAGTACAGGTCATATATTTTCGTGAAGATTTTTTCCAGAAACCTTATAGGAGACCGTCAACAAATTAAAAAATAATGAATATCGTTTGGATAACCCTGTCAAAACAAAGCAGCAGAAGTGCTCAAACTGTAGATTGTGATTAAGTGGCTTATTGTTATAAACTGTGTTCATTTTTATGTCGATAGCATGTATACTCGTAGAGTAATTAAGGTTTTTATAAAAGTACTCCCAAATTTTTCCAAGATTTTTGCTTATAATTTGCAGAGTTCTTAATATAAAATAATAATATTTTCTGAAAATCTGACAAACTACATTGCACATAATACCCTGTAATCAAAATTAAAAAATAATAAAAATTGTATGAAAGATGAGTAGGTTTACTAAATAATTTTTCCCTGCGCATGCGTCAACCATATCAAAATTTCATTTGCATATTATGTTAGCGAAATGTATAGAGCAAATTTTGTGAAAGTCGCAAAATCATAGCTTGAAAATTCTAAAAATAATCGTCAATATAATAAGTTTAAAATCCATTGTTCCCAAAATGAAGCCAAAAAATGAGGGATTGTATCCAAATGTACCAATAAGTTCCGTATTGTGTATTCTATATTGACACTAATAAATGAATATATGGATACAACCCTTCTTGTTTTTGCTTCATTTTGGAAATAACGGATTTTTAAGTGATTCTATTGACGATTATTTTTAGAATTTTCAAGCTATGATTTTGCAACTTTCAGAAAAGTTGCTCTATACATTTAGCTAACATAATATGCAAATGAAATTTTGATATCGTTCACGTATGCGCAGTGAAAAATTATTTAGTTAACCTACTCATTTTTCATACAATTTTTATTATTTTTTAATTCTGATTACAGGGTATTATGTGCAATATTGTTTGTCACATTGTCAGAAAATATTATTATTTTATATTAAGAACTCTGCAAATTATAAGCAAAAATCTTGGAAAAATTTGGGAGTATTTTTATAAAAAACCTTCATTTCTCTACGCGTATACATGCTATCGACATAAAAATGAACACAGTTTATAACAATAAGCCACTTAATCACAATCTACAGTTTGAGCGCTTTTGATGCATTAGTTTTGACAGGGTTATCCAAAAGATATTCATACATTTTTTATTTTGTTGGCGGTCCCCTATAAAGTTTCTGGAAAAAAATCTTCACGGAAATAGATGACCTGTACTATATTGTTTATACACTGAGAGTTTCAGGATAATTCCTCATGTATTTTTCTAGATATTTTGCAAAATGTCTAAAATCGCGAGTGGACGATAATCAATGGCCAGATAGTGTATTACATTTATACACTAAGATTTTCAGGATAATTCCGCATACATTTTTCTAGATGTTTAACAAAATGTCTAAAATCGCAAGTGGACGGTCATCTCTGGCCATATAGTGTATATCAGGAGCTTTAGGGAACTGGCTAATTCTTTATTTCCCCTTTTGCTATATGGGGGAAAGTCGGGTGGAATGGGACCGTAGGTTCCATGTGCATTATTCTAAACATTTCATCGATCGCATACAAGATGAATCAATGGTAATCCATTCTTCAGTTTGCAAAAAGTATTGTTATGCATATTGATTTCAAAAATCCAATTTAAATTTGATTTATTTGCTCTCAATATACTAAAGGCTTGTTTTAGTATAAATGTAATAGTTTCCCTATTTATGGAACATTATACTGTATATTATCCATAATTTAAACTAAGCCAAATCAGCATTTTTGTTTGAACAAGAAGTTTAACACAAACAAGGAAGTGTCGAGGAATGGAACATGCCAGAAAAGGGAAGGATGGGACGCGCCCAGTTCCTTTTTTTAATTAATAATAATGCGAATTGCTAATATGCAAATTTTTTAGAGGATAATATATTATTTATAACATTGATAATATATGCATTCATACTACAAAATGTAAATAAATTGGTAATTATTTAAGGCGCAACGCTAGTCACAGAAAATACCCGGATGATAATGCGAAGGCGATGGGGGCGTTCTTTTCAAATATTTCGCCGAAATTTTAATATTTTTATGTGATTGTTTTGCACAAGATTGCTGAGGGCGATCCGCAACCGGCGTAGTTTTTACTTTTTCAGTTTTGGTTTCAGATTTTTAAAAAAAAATTACTTTAACTTACGAAATTGGTTTAAACCGGTTCTGAAATTGAAACTATCGTTATACAAAATATATAAAAGCAAAATCGAAAAAATAAAAACTAGGCCGGTTAATGGATCATCCTCAGCTGTCTTGTTCAAAAGAATCATGTAAAAATATTAAAATTTGAGTTAGGTATTTCAAAAGAACGCTCCTATACACTTTTACATTATCATCTTTACATTCTGAGTCTAGTGTGGGGCCTTAATGACACCTATGACAGAGAATCCTGAATTTTCATTCCAGTCATGAAGATACTGGAATTTTATATTGTGGCATATACATTATCAACTTACAACCTTTGTTTGATTGTTTATCTTACCGACACTATAGGTTATTTTGTGCCTTATAGCTTTTTTTTATTATTGCTGTCCCATAACTCGTAAAGAGGAGGTATGAGACACATTTTGAAACTTACGTTCTCTTTAAAATAAAATAGTATTTGCACGTTATGTTTCTATATTGTTCAGGGGGATTAAAAAGTGTTTTACCTTGCATGCTATAAATTGAATTTTTTCTTTTTGTATATATGTATATTAAAAAAAATCTTATTTTTGTAAAAAAAGTCCCACACCACCCCCTCTCCCCTATATAGATATTATATATTAATACACCAATTACATGAAAATAGAATTTTTATCAATAGTATTAAAATACAGTTTAAGGGCTAACAGTTTATTGTATACCCTTAGTTTTTACCACCTTCTCCCCAGGTTTTTACCGGTAAAAAGCCAACCCTGTTTATTGGTCTTGTTTCAGAACGGGTGGAATGAAAGATTGCTAAAATTTATGTCATTAGAAAAATGTTTAAGATTTATAAAGGACAGTGCAAAAATCGCCTTTAAAACACGAGATCTTCATCACATGCGGAAAATTTTCACATTTGTGTAAAATTATGATATAAGTTTTTATTCATTCTTGTATTTTTTGAACACACACTATTTCTGCAAACTATTCTGAAAGTTCAGTGGAGTAAATACATATTGTTTTCCTTTCATAATTTGAATGTTCATGACTACAAATTTGTCATATCTGTTGATGTTGATGATTGAGAAGGGGGGGGGACTGATTACGGTCTAATCATACTTAAATTACTATTATTGAAAAAATATATTTCATTTTATTTAACCATAAAATTCTGCTACTAAATAAGGTTTAATGCGAAAGAATACTTTCGAAAAAAAAAAAAAAAAATGGGTGTAAATCTGCATAGCCTAATCAGATCATAAGGTATATTCATTTCAATTCCCTAACATTTTCTCACCTTTTTTAAAAGGAAATGAAACCAAAAGTATGAAAATATGAAGAATTGGGAGTAAGAAAACATAATTGTAAACCCAAGATACCGCTAAATTCGGGTTTTTAGGCATTTCCCACCAAGGTATGACTTGGCTTACTAATAACGTTTTAATATGCAAATCGAGGTTTTATCCGTGATTTTTATCCTTAAATGAAACTAAATGATTGTCCGTGCTACCGCCTCCCGATCTAATCTTATTATGAAGATTATTTTGGAAATAACGGTGGTTAATAAGGAAAATCCTAATAATGAAAACCCTGTAGATAAGTTTTGTTTGCTTTAAGATTCGCAAGTATTCAATTGTCTTAAATGAAAAAGTTACCCCCCGCCCTCAAATAAAGGCAAATCAGGTATACTGAAACAATATTAGAGAAGTTACGCGAGGCTGCAATATGGTGTGAATTAGCCTTTACAGGAGGGGTTCGGATTGCATCTATCCGACAATATATGCAAAGCCGGCCAGATGCTGTCCGAGATCCCGTGTAAAGGTTAAAATTAAAACTTCGCGAATAAAATTAATTGCTTTTAACTGTATATAGGCGCAAAAACATATTTTAACCTTAACTGCTCTGACAAAAATTGTTACATAACTACTGTGAGCTGTCTGTCAGACCATTTAATCTGAAGATGAATAAAATGTTACATTAATTCTCAGAATACTATTTATGTATTAAACTTTATGTACAAGAATATTATAAATCAAATTCAGCTATTCAAAAGTATTTAGAGGTAGTAATAAGACTCCAAACTAAAAAAAATTGACCAGTATCTATAGTTAAACTAAAAATTACAAGTTAAACTGGGAAACATGAAAAACGCACGGTGTCTGAGACTACTAACAGCAGTTAAGGGTTAAATATAAGCAGTTGAGTTTAAACACAAGGTAAAATGGTCATAGAATATTCCGATTGCAACAAGATTCGAATAGTTTAATTAATAGATAACATAGGTTTAATTTTTTTTTTCAAGTAGCTGAACAATATGGTTGGTAAAGCTAAAAGGGCATAAATGTACAGTGGAGTTTCACAGTTAATGGTGTTACACAGTACAGAAAACTGGTTTATTATCGTATTACTTTTTTTTCGTAGTCATCGTATCAATTTATAAGTAAGTACATTTCAAGTTGTAAAGCTTTTGATTAGACGTGTGAGCTATTTCATGGTGTTAACCTGTTGTAATTAAATATAAGATAAAAATATAAATATTTAAAGTGGCTTTTTTGCACAAGAACAAATTGTTCTAGTTCTAGTTGCACAACACTGCACGAAAAAAAAACTGCAAAGTTATTATTTTTTTTCTAAGAAACTGGGATTCCTTGAACTTTTTATGTAACGGTAACAGGTTGCATTAATTTTTACTGTTACCGTTAGTGAAAAAGTTCTAGGAATCCCAATTTTCTAAAGAAAAAAAAATAAGTAACTTTACAGATTTTATTCTTACAGTGAGCTTATCAAATCCGACTTGAACTCAAATCTATAAAGCTGATTCTCTTTGTAAATTTGAAGTCAAAGAAAGCTTCATTTAGTTTCTTTCCTTTTATAAGAAACAAGACAGCTTCTTTATTCTGTGTAAATAATTTTTAAGACAAATTTTATACCAAATTAAAATTAGTTCCTGGGAATCTTTAATTTAATACCAGCTAATATGCGTTTTTTTATCTTACTGTGTAATTTTAATGATATACTATACAGGGTGATTCAACAAAACGTTGAGAAAATGATATAACAAATCATGCATATGACCGTGTAAAGGTTAAAATTAAAACTTCGCGAATAAAATTAATTGCTTTTAACTGTATATAGGCGCAAAAACATATTTTAACCTTAACTGCTCTGACAAAAATTGTTACATAACTACTGTGAGCTGTCTGTCAGACCATTTAATCTGAAGATGAATAAAATGTTACATTAATTCTCAGAATACTATTTATGTATTAAACTTTATGTACAAGAATATTATAAATCAAATTCAGCTATTCAAAAGTATTTAGAGGTAGTAATAAGACTCCAAACTAAAAAAAATTGACCAGTATCTATAGTTAAACTAAAAATTACAAGTTAAACTGGGAAACATGAAAAACGCACGGTGTCTGAGACTACTAACAGCAGTTAAGGGTTAAATATAAGCAGTTGAGTTTAAACACAAGGTAAAATGGTCATAGAATATTCCGATTGCAACAAGATTCGTCTATAATAACTGATTTGTAATGGAAAAATATGTAAATATTTTTACAATCTTTCATTTCACTCTTTCTAACTGTGCGCCCTTAGGATTCTCGTGCCTAGAGCAGTTTGCTCCAATTGCTCCTCGGTAGCTAAGGCCTCGATAAATCATTTAAAAATATTGACATGTAAACGAGAAATTATAAAATAACTACCTCACAGGTTTAACATTAGCAAGCGGGTATTTTGGTGAGAGTGTAGCTTGTAGCTTCACATAATAAACTTAACAATCAACCATACTAACAAAAAAATCTAATTTACTGTTTTTTATGACATTACTTATAGGGATATACGATAAACTAACGTAACAATAAAATAAAATAAAGTTAAATCTTACCTTTAATTAGACTTTGCTTGGTTCACTGGTCGCGCAAATCGGATCGTTAAGTCCTCATTGTTGTTCCATTGTAGCTCAGTGTCCTCAATTAATATCGCCAATTTACACACTGCCATGTTTTGATTTGCTCACACACGTAAACTTTACTTGCCGACACCGAAAGCAGAAAGACACGCGTCATAGCGCATGCGCAAGTTGCCAGTCACCCGATGAGGTGGTTACGAAGTGCATGGCACCTTATTTAGCTCCCATCATCCAGTAACAGATCTGTCGTCACCCCAACCGCATATTCAAGCTCCTATGACACCCCAGGGTTCCAAATGGCACCGCCTTTTCACCTCCGGGTCCCAAATGGCACCGGTTTGTCACCTTTATTTTTAACAGTGAACCAGAAGTCGACCAATGATGTTTTCTCTTTCGGTTATCATACATTACCCATTTCTCGTCACATGTCAATATCTGATATAGGAAAGATGCTTTGTTGTGGCGCAAAAGCAATGAGAAGCAGATGTTCAATCGTTGGAGATTGTTTTCCTCGTACAGGACATGAGGAACCCGCTTATCAAATTTTCACGACATCCCAAGACTATGAAGATGTGATCGGATGGTTTCGTCAGGTACTCCAAACCTTTGCGCAAGCTCCTGGCATGTTAGACTAGGATTCTGTTTAATTTCCTCTTCCAGCTGGACTTGGTCTAAGATGGATGGACGACCAACACGGGGCTTGTCTTCGAGGCTCTCGTCTCCGGACAAAAACCTTCTGAACCACTTTTGAGCGGTCCGTTCACTCAATAAAGTCTCTCCAAACACGGAGCATATTCTTCTAGCGGCCTCTGCAGCTTTGTTTCCTAATTTGAACCTGTAGAGCAAAATAGGCCTCAAAATCTCCTTTGTCAATGACATCCTTTGTCAACGAATGTACTTCCTACAAAACTGACAGCAAAACGTGAGATACGTTAAACAACTTTCTACTGATTGCAATTTAAAGGCAATGTACAGAAATGATGTCATCAGAACCAGTATGACCACGCCTACGCAACAAAAGTAGCTGTTCTCAAAAACCGCACGAACTTTCTTGCTTACCTGATATTTCCAAAATCACTGTATTACCATTGTTTAATAATGCACAGAAAATATTGACATTCGATTAAAATTGTCTTGAATTGCAGAGTTTTCGATGCGTTTTTATTTATTTATTTTTTTTTTTTTTTGTCGTTATTACCAAATTAATACTTTTTCTATAGCATGGTTCTAGACAAAAATTACTTTTGAAGACGCCATCTATAGCCAAGAATCATAATACTAAAGAAACGAAAAATATGCATTACTAGACATTTTATTAAGTAACAGAAAAGTAAATAAACAAAAAAAAATTAAATCGAAGCACTCAAAATATAATTACAACTGTCTTATTGTAGTTCTGAAAGCTATTCAGTTTAGGGATGATTTTTAGTGGCTACGGCTTTAACAAGTTTTGTACATTTCAGGTATTGTTGCACATTGATTTTGCTATACATAGTAAAATTTTTATTAGTTTTTCTTTTATCGTGGTTCGTACGGGTACCGTTATTTTCCAAAACAAATATCATTTTTTTAAATAGGGAAATAAATGTAGTTTAAACGTGCGAAAACTCGCCCTACTGAATTAAAATTTTCTGTAAAATAATACTAGCCCCAAAGAAATTTGTAATTGTGAAATTCCAGGACCCTTACAAACCTAATTTAATGTATGGCACAACTCAAATAATTGAATTATTTAGCAATAACACTAGTTTACAAAATTCAACTTTTTTTATATACCCTGAAAGAAATGTATATAAATGTATTAGTTTACCTTCCTTAAACCTAAAAGTGTCAACAGAAATATTCTATCACGTCACAATTTTTTTTCTGCAGTCAGTTGTTTTTTTTTTAACTTTTCAACGATAGTTTAATGTTCATTTGTTTGCTTCAAACAACAAATATTTTGTTTCGGATTGAATTAAAATGTCGAGTAGAAAATGTAAAAAAAGTTCTGATTGTTTTTGTTATTTTATAGATAGTTTATACTTAAAAAAAAAGTCCCATTGTGGATTCGTTAAAAAGTGTATATCTTTAATATTTTGGTTTTCCTGCTGCAAATTAAGATAAAAAATGGGTGCCTCATGTGTTTTGCGAAAGCCGTAGAATCGTTTTACTCCAGTAGTCATCCGGAGGAAACGCACACCTTCCATTTGGTTCACCAATGCTATAGAGAGAACCTAGTAATCGTGAAAATTATTGTTACTTTTGTGTTACGAAGACAGTGGGATATAATACAAAAAATAAGCGAGTATTATATATGCCGGAGTTCCGTCTGTTACTAAGCCCATTTTACACTCGAAATATCTACCATGTCCAGTTTATTCCAGTAATTCGAGTGTAAATATACTAGTAGATGATAATGAAAATTATGTTGAATTCAAATCGATTTTTAGTGATTCTGACGAGTTCTCTCTTCAAGAAAAGACTCCACATTTAATTAACCAAGCGGAATTAAATGATCTTATAAAAGATTTACAATTATCAAAATCTAAAGCAGAGCTTCTTGGTTCTCGCCTTCAGCAATGGAACCTATTAACACCAAACACAAAAGTTACGTTGTCTATAGCCGAGGTTGTCCCATTGTCCGGGTTAGTGGCGTTTATTATTGCCGATTTATCGAAAAATTTTCAACAGATGGGAGTAAACATGTCATTAAAGATTCATTTTTTGCATTCGCATCTGAGTTTTTTCCCTGAAAACTTAGAAAGTATGAGTGACGAACAAGGGAAACGTATTCACCAAGATTTAAATGTTTTTGAAGAACGATATCAGGGATTTTGGAATGAAAATATGCTAGGGGATTACTGTTTGTCCATTATAAGAGAAATGGATCCAAATAACTATAAAAAGAAGGCAAAAATTAGCAATTTTTGATTTTTTTAAATATAATACCAAAATTATGTAATCCAGCTATGTAAATAAATATTTCTTAAACCAGACGTGACAAAAAATTTTTATTATTTTTTCTGGATAACTCTATCTAAATAAACAATAAATTAACAACTTTCAGCTGGGGTATAAAAACCGTGTATAAACTAGTGTAATTTAACCCCTTTCGAACGGGAGCATTTTGTGAAATTTTTAATATTTTGACACCGGTTTTTAAAAACAGAAATTTGTGCCTTATTAAGTCGAGAAAATGCTTCGATTAAATAAGACAAATTTTTCAGCAGTTTTATTGGTGGCGGTAAGCAATAAATATTTTCGCATGTTTTAAAGATTACTGCAAAGAACGTTTCTTGCATCGAGTGATATTCTTTATTGTTGTTTTTTTTTTCATTACTGTACAGCTTTCATACTGGCATTTGACCTCGGCTTTAACAGGTTGGTGCGTTTTAGAGATTGTTGTAAAACGAATATGCTGCATACAATTTTTTTTTTTTTTTTTTTTTTTTGTACTTTACGAATTTATAATAATAGATACATGTTTTTATCAAAAAAGTTCGGAGATAAAGAATCTGATAAATAATTTATGTATACATTTACATGCTTTGTATACAATGTATATGAATATGCCTTTTCTCTAGAGTACAATTTATATCTTGTTACAAAAATGTTCAGAAGTAATATTAGACAAATCTGGATTTCCTTCAAATTAATTCATTGATTTTGTAATCTTTTAAATGAATTAATTATTCCTGCATTATTTTGCTAAGGTGTGAATTACACAAACATAAAATGAATTTTGTAGAAATTGTAAATTATTGAAGATTTGTTTTAATTTTTGATTTTTGATAAACAGGATTTTTAAAGCATTCCCTATCTTTTAAAGTAGTGTTTCTAGTACATTAATCATTTCTCCGTTGAATTATGAAAGCAAGTCTGCAACTCATGATATATTTAATTTACTAGAATATTCATTATTTTCTTTTAGCAATTGGTTACAAATATAACAGTTTTCAATTAAAATTCTGCATTTTATAGGGTTTCTTTTTCATTATAAATAGCGTTATTCTAAGGTTCAACAACAATTTAAAATTAAATAAAAATTTATAATGAGTTAAATCGCATAGGACACTCAATTTTATTTTCAGTCTGCACGAATAATTTATTATCTTAAATTAAAAAAGAATATTGCACATTTCCTTAATAAATTTTTAAATAAAAATGAATAAGGGTTTTTATTTAATACATATTAATATTTGTGCATGTAAAAATAAATTTTTGTATCTTTTTTTTAGTTTATTTTTCTTTTAATCATTTGGTACGTTAAAAATAGCGTTGTGAGACATTTTACACCCACATACACAAACAGACAAATACATTATAAAAAAAAAACTTTTTTATTAGGTTTTCTACGTGCGTTTTTCTATTTTATGTAAACCGTTTCATTTTAGCACTTTATTAATCGGTCAAAAAAATTTTATGGATGGTATATGTTAATGATATTATTAAATTTGACATTTTATAGATTAATTTAAATTTATAAGAAAATATAAAAGACAACTTTTAAAAATAGAAAAAATAGTTCCCATGAGTAATAAAAATTTATATAACTTCGGTATTACAAAAGCAATTCAAAGAAAAGAGAAAACAAAATCTTTAAAAACTTAATCGCATATAAAAAAACCCGTAAAGTTTAATTTAGACTTACCACTTGTATATCCGGATCCATAAAACTGTACTATATTTTTTCCACATAATTAAATGTCGCTTTTACTTCAGATCGTAAAACTCTAAATAAATGATCTTTTATGTTAAATGATTCGTTTTAGTATATAAAATGAGAAATGTAATTTCTTTTGCTTTGACTTTATTGTAAAAAGTAGCATAAAACAAACAGCTGTAAAATACATTTTAAACAACCTATTTTATGTATTTTCTTTTAAATTTATTGTAAAAAGGTTCCATAAAACAAATAACTATAAAAGATTTTTTAAACTAATTATTATATACCTGCAGTATGATAAATATTATATTTAGAATTTCTCTAATTTTTTCTAGTTGAAAATAGTTTAAGAGGTAGGAACCCTTAAAAGAGTCCAAAAATTAATTTTTCAACAAGTAGCTTATAATTAAATATAATTTCTTAGAAACATTTAAAAACAAACCGCATACAAAAATTCGCATTAAAAGAGAATCTATGTTTTTGAGTATTTACTATATGACCAATGGGTGATTTAACCTTTAAACTCAATTTTCTCAAAAGGGGGATTTTGATCATTGCGCGCGCAATTTCTAAAAAACTGTTGCATAGAATTTTACAAAATTTTTTCTAAGTGTATTAATTGTATAGAAGCTTAAAATCACATACTATGTTTCTCAAGTTAGAAATTTAGAATTCACGACTTTTTTGCATAAAACAAATTCCAATATTTTAAATTTCTTTAATAAATAAAATTCTCTGGATCTAAAATTTTTGATTTTTTCATTGTAGGTCATTTTGAAACACATTTTTTCTCTACTCAATAAAAAACCTTGATTTGTTTTAGCCATTCAAATGTAAAAAATCATGCACGCAATGCATGCAAGAACAATTCTCTTGTAAAAATAGTATTATCTTTAAAAATAAATTAAGAAATTTCTTATATGTCTATACATTTTAAATAACTTTAATTGATAAAATAAATCATACTTTTTAAAATTTTATAATTAAAACCTGATTATTTATAAAGTGACTGCAAATTCAGTTTTCAGGTATAAGGTCAAAGGGTACCTGACCCGTTAAATTATTATCTTGATAATAGAACAAAGAAATTTAATACCGTTACTAAATAGAAGTAGATAAAGAAATATATTTCTCTTTTTTGCAAAAAGATTTATATTATCATCTGAAAACTAACTTAACTGAGAAAATCATATCACTATGAATTTTTTTCAACAACTGTTTTGGTAATACTGAAAATTAAAATTCTGTGATAACATTTATTATTATTATTTTTATAATTTTATGATAAAAATCTTTGTCTTTGCTATCTAATACATCCCGACTTTTGCTAACAAAGCTCCTTCTTCCCATTTTAAGACTTTGCCAAGTGCTTATGAATATGTATTTTTATACCCCTATTGATTTAGTTTTCTGTCACTGAGACCATAAGATTGTTTCTCATTTTTCTATCCCTATTTTTAAGTTTTAATTGTAGTAAATATATTGTACTAAAGGTAGACTGTTTTCATGGCTTTTAAAATATGCGTTTGAAATGATCAATCACTCAATCACATTGGATTTGTAGAATCCTGGCAATTTTTTTAAGTACACTAACATTTCACAAACCGTAAAATAGTCAATGAATGAAATTTTAAAAAAGTTTCTCTATAAAATAAAGTATAAACGAATTCATATTCATTGAAATAAAATAAACTAAAATAATCTATTACTTTTTCTTGAAAAAAAAATAAAAGAAATAAGAGACAGGAAATAAATTTATCTATACTAATAAAATCCGTGCGCCTCTGTCTGTCTGTCTGCTTGAAGCCGATTAAAGTTCGCAACGCGGGCGAGTTGGAAGTCGCGAGAGGTGTCTTCTGTCGAGAGGTCGATTGGAAAAATTCCGGGGAAGTCATTTCGGACATTTTCGAGACCGTGGGACCAAAATTAAAAAAGTTATGAATTAAAAACCCCTTGGGAATCGCAACAAAAAATGTGTCAATTCCCAAACGGAGCTCCGAAGCAGAACACTGCGCCACCTTGCGGTGAAGAACATGCATTTTTCCCCTTTGGCTAAAAGAAGAAACAGCCGAAAACCACTTTTTCTACCGGCGCTAATTGCGTTTTTTTCCGCATCAATTTTTTTGACTTGCCGTAGAATATTTACCGTAGTTTTCGCTAAAATATTGAACTTAGAAATAAAACAGGACTATCGAAACTTTTTTTTGCGCGTTTTTTCTTAAACCATCATGCAGACAGTTTTTAAAGTAGAAAAAAAAACGGATTACATATTCAGAATCTGCGTAAAAATCTGCTTCTGATGAACTAAAAAATACGAAAAAATGTCTTATGGGCGCGTAGTGCCCACCGTGCAAAACCAAATATTTTTAACGGGACTATGGGCGCGAAGTGACATTAGCTCCGATCCACAATCTTTTTTTTCAAGTGCACGTGGCCCACAGTGCAAAATCACATATTTTTAACGGGACCATGGCTCTTTAATTTACTTTTTTTTGCTCTTGAGGTTTCGAACACCAAGACTTGCTTATTAAATGAATTTTTTTGCTTATTATATACTGCTTAATACCGAGGCTCGTTTGGAAAAAGTGGCCCAGCTAGCGGGCTTAGCTCGCTAGTAAATATGCTAATAAAAGAACTAAATAAAAATGTTTTAGCTACATTTGTGAAAAATATTGTTTAAAAAATTTTACGAGTTTACTTGCTGCAGCAGAAGTATTTTTAAAATGCTCGAAAATTCACGCTGGTTTGTTTTTGTTTATTTTTCGATAAAATTTTCCGTTTTAAAAAGTTTTACTTTCAAGACTTTATGATTTTATCCTTTTGAACGTGTAACGTATCGAACTAGATTTTATATATAACTTTAAATGTGGTGTTTTACTGAAAATCCAAAGATTAATTTTTAGGTTTAAGTAAATTTGAAAGTAAACGCGCATTAATTAATTTAGGTAGCTTTTATCACAAAAGGTAAAAAACTACCTATTGCAGCCGTCCGTAGGAAAGCATTTCCGGATACATTTTGGTATATATTCACCGATCATAACGCCGAGACACCAAAACCACCATCCATTCTAATGTTGAAATATATATATAAATATATGTCTATATCTATATTTATATAAATGTAGAGCGAGAGCCATTAATATAATTTTGGTCCTCCTGCACCTCTTATATTTATAAATCAAATTAGATGCATATTGGTGACTAGATAATATACCAAATGGCTCAGCCGAATTCGTGGCCTGTTTCATTCGCCATATTTATTTCAAAATGGTGGCCATTTTTTTTTAGTTTATGAAATTTAAAATTAATTACTAAAAATTTAGAAATTGATTTTTTTTCTTTTATTTTATTTTTCTTTTTTTCGTCTTGAACTAGATACAAAGATTCCGAAGCAGTTAATCCGAAATTTTGTCATTCAGGAGCAAGTTTTGTAGCTGATTGTGACCTTAAATAAGTTTAAAAATACGTTACTAAGTTATGATTTCAAAGTTCTATACTTTGTTTTACACTTTTCTTGTTTCTGAAAAAAATCAAAATAAACTTATCGGGAACGAGAAATTTATTTAGAAAATAATGATTATGCGAATGCGTTTTGTGTCAATCGTTACTTTCATGTAAAATAATAACAAAAATATTGTCTATTTTTATAACTCATAAAATTACAAAATAAAAAAAAAGAAAGAAAGATAAAAGGAAACAGAACTGTAACTTTTGCAAACATTAGACATTTTTAGTCCATTATCACAAATAACTTTAAAATTTTTTTTCATTTAGAATTGTTACAAACGTGTCCAGATTCTTAAAATAGGTGAAAGAAAATCTTGGCATTTAATTTATAGAATTTTTGAATTTCATCATTATGCGTATGCATCAGGAGTGGTTTGACACAAAGATGAAATTCTGGTTTTGTTTGCTGTCTAGTTAGACAATTTTCTATTTATATGAAAGTGTTACTTAATTGTAATATAAACTTGTAACTTAAATGTTAAAATACTTATACATCGCATTGTATTTTTCTTATGTATATGCATTTACATTAGAAAAGATCGAAGAGAAAATGGTTTTGTTATTTTTTTCAAGACATAAAAAACATTTTCTAAATTTTTAATCTACAAACAAAAAAAAAAAATAATAATAATAATAATAATAATAATAATAATAATAATAATAACTTTTGCATTCCGTTGTAATTGTTGCGGCGACAATATTCTTTTTTTTTTTTTTTTTTTTTTTTGTAAAATTTCCTTGTGCCACCTGTAATAAACGGAACAATTATGTTTATTAATCAGAGCATTTTTGAAATTGTGTACTTCTCTACGTCTTTTGAACGTAGAAAAAGTCTTTTGAACAAGTCAGAAATTGCACGTCAAACGAAGCAAACGAGATGTGTTCATAATTTAACGAAGTTTTAAAAATATTCAAATCTTTGTGTAATAGTACAGCTCATATTCAAAATATTAGAATAATTACCTTTTTTTTAGAAATTGAAAATATCTTTTGGTAATTTAATGTCTTTTAATGAAAATATGCAAACGATATTTTTATTAAGAACTTATTGTTGATTAAACTTACTTGTTATCTTAAATTTAATATCATTTTTGAAAAGATTAATTGCAAAAAAAATTATTTTGAAAAGTCAAAATATTAGAATATTTATTCAAGTGGTTCAAAATATTAGAATATTTTACATTAATTCTCCTTTAATTATTACCAATTCTTAACTGGTGGCATCATTGATTAAATTCAGACTATTTTATTTAAAATCAGTATTCTTTTTTGCAGTTTGTTTCTTTTTCGTCTTAAAATGGGCCGTGTGAGTGATATTCCTGAATCTACTAAACTTCGTATAGTTGATTTGTATCGGCACGGTAAAAATCAATGTTTTATAGCGAATTATTTACAATGTTCGCAATCGAGCGTTAGTAAAATACTAAAACAATATTCAAAAATTGGAAAATTTCAAAATAATCGCCGAAATGGTGGCCGAAAACCAAAAACATCTGCTAGAGATGACAGGAAACTGAAGCGTATAGTTAAGAAAAACCGTTTTAAAAGTGTGCGATTCTTGCACCGAAAATGGAAAGAAGAAGGAGTTGAAGTTTCTACATCGACAACATTAAGACGTCTCCATAAATTTAAATTTGAATCTCGTGTACCGAAAACAAAACCTCTCATGACTGCAAGACAAAAGCGTATAAGATTGAATTGGTGTAAATCAAGACGTTTATGGAGCAATGAAGAAAGGAAAAATATATTATTTAGTGATGAAAGTATGTTTTGTGTTTCATATGGTAATCAAGGTATTCGAGTTTGGAGAATGAAGCAAGAAGCATTTGATAAAGAATGCCTTAAACGTTCCGTAAAATTTGCTGCTAGTGTCATGATTTGGGGTTGTATGAGTGCAGAAGGACCTGGAAAGTTATGCATCGTCTACGAAAAGGTTAACTCTTAGATATATCAAGAAATTTTAGAATATTACATGATTCCATCATCAGAAGATTTATTTGAAGATGATTTCATCTTTCAACAAGATTTAGCGTCCCCGCATACCTCGGTGTCAACTAAGAATTGGTTCCGCCAACGCAACATTAAGGTACTTCCTTGGCCACCAAATTCACCAGATCTTAATCCCATCGAAAACTTATGCTGTATAATGAAGAAAAAACTTCAAGAAAATCCTCCTTCAAGTAAAACTGAGTTAGTGGCACGTATAAAGTCTATTTGGGCTAATATTGATAGAAATGTTTGTAAACACCTTGTATATAGTATGCAAGATCGATTGTACGCTGTTATGAAAGCTAAAGGGGATGCTACAAAATATTAACTACCATTTACTTCATATTCATAAGGTAATATTGTTGCGTAAAATAAAATATTCTAATATTTTGAACCAATCTAAATTTTATTCTAATATTCTGGTGTGTTTAAGGAAGCTGTATACCTAATTTATTGTGCTGTATTTTATATTTTATAAATGTTAAAATCTTATCTAAACATTCCAGATTTAATTTATAAGAAATTTAATTGCATTTACTTAGTATAAAAAATAAATAAATGACAAATAATTTTTTCTTATTACTTTTTCTCAATTATTCTAATATTTTGAATATGAGCTGTATATAGTACTTCCGATACAGTATAGTAGCCGAAATCTAATGTTTGTCCCTGTAACTACCATCAGCTACCTTCCATACAGGGAATAATAGCTTGTGGTAAACCCCAACAATGCATACCAATTTCATAAAATGTGAAAAAGTTTCATATAATTAAAATTCTTCCAAAATAATATTTTCCCCTATATCATTATGCAATGGAATACTTTTGTGTTGACCTGTGAATTAATAACTAATATTCTTTGTACCAAAGTTTGTACAGAATGTATATTTTAGTACATACTTCGTAGATGAATATCAAATGTATTAAGTTCAAAAGAGTGTAAATCATTAAAATGCATTTGAAACTATTTTTTCCTATTGGCCGTAATGTAAAGGAATCCTTTTGATTGTCTCTGTAATGAAACGATACACCCGATTTTCATAAAAGATGATTCGAGAAAATGATTCTACAGTTTTATATTTTAACATTCAAACTATTCGATTGGGTAGTTTTTGCTCTGTTATATGTGGACAGACAGACAGACTGAACGATGACTATAGATGCTTCGTATTTACATAAATAAGAACGAACCTAAGAAAGTGCCGAGTGAATAAAATTCGTGTAAGAGACGCTGGGGATTCTTTATGTTTCCAAATCTCGTTAGTATTCAAAAGGAAGTTCGTTTTGCTAAGTATGGGGAACTTTTTTCTTCAATAATCTGAAAATATTAGCATGCCGAAAGTAACACATATATGCTTCATCAGTTATAACTGAAAGCATATGAAGCTGGTGTTTTCTTTACAAAATGATATACATTTCTCCCTATTGCAAATTCAGTTTTAACATTTTTTATTTATATTTCTTATACAATAAAAGAAAAAAAAAACTTTCAAAACAGGAGGACAAAGGAAACACTTTGCAAAATATAAAAAAGGAAAATTTAGATTCAAGCTGTTTTGCTATTTTTTGAGAAAAACGTAATTTTAGAGTTTTTCTATAAGTTACTGATCTAAGAATTGTATACTTTTAGAGTTTTTGTTGCGATGTTCCGCGCAATCTTATCGAAATAAGTACTTACGCAAGAAGAAAATGACGTAAGAATCTGAACATATTTCAAATATATATTTATTTGTTGTTTTTCCCCTTTTTTTTTTAGCTTTTACAAGCATAACATCAGAAACGCATTATATTTATTTATTTCTTATTTTTAACATTTGGGCCGGGCTCGGGCCTGGAAATTTCGGCCCGTGCAGACCTCTAACTGGAATAGGTGAATCATAGTTCCAGAGTGTTGAATATCTTCTGAAGAATTATTGGATTTCGGCAATGCTTTGTCTCTAGATTCCGTATCTTGTCCCATGAATCAGGGAAACAGAATTTATTATTCAAAGTATTTTACAGATGAAAATAACATCATATTTTAATGCAATAATGAAGTGTTTTGATACAATAAAAGCTTAAATTACATTTTTTAACAAAATCAAATTGATTGGTAAAGTTATTATACAAATTAACCCTTTCGTGGTTATAAGCGCGTATACGCGCCCAGAATACCACTTAATTTGAATTGCGAAATGCCATACTGACACCGGAATTTTTAAATGAAAATTTTAATTTTAGAAAGAACGTAAAAAAAAAAAAACATTTATATATTATGAAATAAATTTGTTTTTAAATTCCGGTGTCATTCAATCATTTTAGTATTTTATGAATAGAAGTGCTTTAACCGTCAAAGGGTTAAATATTTCCAACTGATTTCCTTACCTGCGGTCTACTTTGTTGAGCTGTCTAAATGACAACCCAGATGTTATGACTTACAAGATTATCTGAGCGAAAGAGTAATCCGGTAATCTTGCCCAGTTAGCTTAAATGCTAAAGTATTGGTCTTGTAAGCTAAGTATCTAGGTTCGATTCCTGGCCTGGGCAATTTTTTGCTAAGTTGGAAAAATTTAATTCCTATAATAAAATCTTAGTTTAAATTTTGAATGTTTACATTATTATATCCATCACCACATAAATCTCTTTACTCTATTTTACATTACATAAAAGGAAAACATAATTTACAATATGTAAAGTACGTGAAAATTACAGATGCTTCATCTTAATGAACTGCGATTTTTTGCGACTCCCCCTCCCTTCCTGTGTAAGTACAAGAAGACAATATTATTCTTAAATGTATTATCTAGAAAAAAATTTGTTATTAAATATTTTTAATAACAACTATTTCTTTGAGATATAATTTGATAAAAAGTTATTTCACATAAAAATGACATTTTACTGATTTCTTATTAACTATATAATTGGAAAATGAAAAAAAAAAAAAAAAAAAAAAAAAAAAAAAAAATCCGCATTAGTATCAATATATTACTACAGATAAAAGATAAAACTTTTTTACGTTAATCACCTAAAATTATTAGCATACCGACAGTAACACATACATGCTTCATCATTTAGAATTTGAAATGCATAAAGCTGTTTTATCTCTCGTAGAATGATATATATTCTCCCGAGTTGCAAATTTAGTTTTACCTTTTTAATTTGTATTTCTTTTACAAGAAAATTAAAGGAATGTTACTTTTAAAACAAGCTAACAAAGGAAACACTTTTCAAAATACAAAAAAGAAAAAAAAAAGGAAGATTTAATTTCAAGCTGTTTTGCTATTTCTTGAGAAAAACCTAATTTTAGAAGTTTTCTATAAGTTATTGATCTAAGAATTCTATATTTCTAGATATTTTGTAGCGATGTTTCGCTCAACTTTGTCAAAACAAATGCTTCCGCAAGAAGAAAATGACATAAGAATGTGGTTGCTTCTCAAATATAAATTTATGAGCTGTAGTCCCATCTTTTAGCGTTAAAAAACATTATAACAGAAAAGTATTTTATTTTAAATTTATTTTATTTATTTTAATAAATTTTTCTGAATTTTTTAAAAATTGTTTAGCTTTGAAAGTTTTTTTTTCATTTTATTCCTGTTTTATATTACGAGTATCATCCACACATACATATAAATATATACATTAAAATGATGAATACATCGTGAATAATAGTTCCTTGAAATTATAACTTATATTTTCCAAAAATAGTAATTTTCCTGGATTTATATAATATGTACAATATGTGTAACACTTAACCAGTCCATTTTACTATGTGTACGACAGCAGATATCCACATAAATCTTATTCCACACTCCAGATGAAAAAGATTCAATGTACATTGAGAGAAGCAGAAACTTAAATATATTAATCGCTGAAATATCGAATTGTACGTGGAAGAATTTTGGAGATTGGGATATGTGGAACATAGTGTTCCAGAGTGTTGAATATCTTCTCAAGAATTCTTGGATTTCGGAATTACTTCGTCTTGAGACTCCATATCTTGTCCCATGATTCTGGAAAGAGAATCTATTAATCAACGAATTATTACAATATGAAAATAATATCATATTTTACTGCAATATTGAAGTGAGTTGATACAATAAAAGCTTACAGGGAAGGTTCCATACGGGCATACCCCGAAAAATCTTTAAAAATTACAGAATGTTCTTCTCGTGTGGATATATAAGATTATAAAAAAAATTTCGGCGTAACCTCCATTCAGTAACCGTAAAAAAATAATGAAAATTTCGTTATTTGGCGATTTATCGCCGATTGGCAATGGAATGTAATAAAAAAAAATACTTTATGTCAAATACACTTCAAGAAAAAAAAAAGTTTCATGTTGAACTTGTTTTGATAAGTTTAATTTAAATAACTTTAGTTTTATAAGTTTTAGTTTGTTTTAGGTATAATTTTGTTATATCGAAATTTATATGTATTTATATTCAACTTTAATCATCAAAATTTGAGATTTAAAAGAAATTCATAATTTAAATTTAATTAAATTTGTTTCAAGCTCAAAGTCCAATTGAGAATTGTCGATTATATTTTGTTGCTAGAAACATATGACATTTATTTTTTAATACGCTTAAATGCATGAAGATAATTTTCCTCAATACGATTTTTTTAACTATGAAAACATTTTTTTGTAGCGATTAATTATATAACTACTTCAACAAGTAATATATATATATATATATATATATGTGTGTGTGTGTGTGAGTAATACAATATGTATGTAGAAGTATATAATACATTAAAATATCTTATTGTTTATGTTTAAATTCATTAAATACCATTTACACGCAAACTAAATATCTAACGGTTTTGAGTTTCATTATAATCGTTTGCTTTTGAAGAGGAAAAGCGTTGCTCGCCAAATCGAGTGACTTTTTAGTCTTTTCACGCCAAATATTCAAAAACTTTTTTTTTTTTTTTTTTTTTTTTTTTTTTTTTTTTTTTTTTTTTTTTACACAATATCTAATGTGATTCCGCCGCTAATTTTGATTGATCTTTCATTACGTACATAAGTACTTTAATTAGTATTTTTTTCATAAAATTCTGGGTATGCCCAGTATGGAGACCTTCCTTGTTAGTTTAATTTTGGAATGTTTATATTATTATATGTATAACTCCCTTTACTCTATTTCACTTTATATAAAAGAAAAACATAGTTTTACAAAATGTAAAGTACGTGAAAATTACTGATGTTTAATCTTAATGAGCTGGGATTTCTTGCTACCCCCCCCCCCCCCGTCCTACATGTGCAAGTACAAGAAGACAATATTAGTG
Organism: Maratus speculifer; assembly: GCA_964019185.1. Lineage (NCBI taxonomy): Eukaryota > Metazoa > Arthropoda > Arachnida > Araneae > Salticidae > Maratus > Maratus speculifer. Next base: position 95,547,995 of record OZ025295.1, read on the forward strand.
TTGAATATATTACATAGGAAAAGCTTATTATTAAATATTTTATTAGTAACATTTTCTATGAGATATAATTTGATATAAAGTTATTTCATATACATAGTGACATTTTATTGATTTCTTATTATTTGTGTCATTGATATATGTAAAAAGTACATCCGTATTAGTATCAATATAACACTCCATATAAAAGAAAAACCTTTTTACATTAATAACCTAAAATTATAAGTATACTGACTGTAACACATGCTTGCTTCATGACTTTGGAAATAAATAAAGCGGGAGTATTTCTTATAGAATTATAGAAATTCTTCCATATTGCGAATTTAGTTTTAACAATTTTTATTTATGTTATTTATGCGAAAAAAAAGTTATTTTCAGAACAGGCGACAAAGGAAACACTTTACAAAATACTAAAAAGGATGATCTATCCTCAAGCTATTTTGCTATTTTTTTTTTTTTTTTTTTTTTTTTGAGAAAAACGTAATTTTGCAGTTATTATGTAAATTATTGATCTGAGAATTCTATAGTTCTAAATTTTTTGTTGCGATCTTTTTTGCAACCTTATCGAAATAAATACTTACACAAGAAGAAAGACGTAAGAATATGAACGTTTTTCGAATATAACTTTATAAATTGTATTCTCATTTTTTATCTTTCAAAAGCATAATAACAGAAATGCATTTTTTTATTTATTTTTTTTTTTCATGCTTTTTTCTGAATTGTTTTAAAATTGTGTAGTTTTTGAAATCTTTCTTGTTTGTTTGTTTGCTTTGTTCTTCTTTTTTTTCAAAGGGAGTGTTATCCACTCATACACATAAATATATATAAAAATGATGAATAAATCGTGAAAATGAAATTAAATTCGATCCTTGAAATTATCCTTGAAACTATTGTCAATGTTTCCGAAAATAATAACTTGTTTTGATACATATAAAATATACAGCTTAGTCAGTCCATTTTTCGATGTGTGTAGTTGCTTATATCCACATCTCATGTAACTTATGTATACAAAACACAATATTATCCTAGTGTAAGCTCGTTTTGCGAAGTATGGAAAATAATTTACACGAATAACCTAAAATAATTAGCATATCGACTATAGCACACATACGTTTTATTACTTTATTATTTTAAAAAAAATAGATGTAATTCTTAAAAAATGATATACTTTCTTCCATGTTGCAGATTTATTTTTAACACTTTTAATTTGTATTTCTTTTGCAACAACAAAAAAAAAATTAATGTTACTTCAAAACAGGCGAACAAAGGAAACATTTTACAAAATACACACATACAAAAAAAAAAAGAAAGAAAGAAAGAAAGAAAAGAAAAGAAGAAAAGAAAAGCAGACTTAGCTTCAAGCTGTTTTGCTATTTTTTGAGAAAATGCCATTTAAGAATTTTTCTGTAAGTTATTGATCTAAGAATTCTATACTTCCAGATATTTTGTTGCGATGTTTATCGAAAATCATGTCGAAATAAATACTTACGCAAGAAGCAAATGACGTAAGAATGGGAACATATTTCAAACATAACTTTATGCGTTGTATTCTCATTTTTTAGCTCTCAAAAACATGATAACAGAAACGCATTTTATTTATTTATTTAATTTATTTTTTATATGTTTCTTGACTTGTTTTTAAATTGTGTATTTTTTAGTATTTTTTCTCGTTTTATTCCCTTTTTTCTTCAATGCGATTATTATTCACTCATGCACCATTATATACGTTAAAATGATGAATACATCGTGGATATTAATTTGTTTTATTTATAATTTATATTTTGAAAAATAATAATTTATTTTGATTTATAAATTATGTGCAATATGTGTATCACATAGTTATTACTATGTGCAGTTAACTATATAAATCTGAAACTTGTTCCATACTGCAAAAGAAAAATATTCGATCAACATTGAGTGAAGCAGAAACTCAGATACGTTAATCGTTAAAATATCTAATTGCTTTGGAAGAATTTTTGAGACTGAGATAATTGGAACACAGCTCCAGAGCATTAAATATCTTCTTAAGAATTCTTGGATTTCGGGACTGCTTTGTCTCGAGTTCCAGCATCTGGTCCCATGCATCTGGGAAATAGAATTTATTATTAACATATAAGCTGATTAGCAGAGTAAATTACAATAATACTAACGTTCACTTAATTTATTAAGATTTACAACAAGAAAATAATATCATGTTTTATTGTAACAGTAAAGTGTTTTAATACAATAAAACTTTATTTAATTTTTCAATTTAAATATTATTGTTTTTATTTCCATATAATTACCTTTCACTCTGCATAAAAGAAAAACATAATTTTGCAATACGTAAAGTACGTGAAAAATTACAGCTGGTTAATGTTAATGAGCTGCGTTTATATATTAGAATATCTTTTAGAGTCTATTTTCAATTAATTAAGCATAGTTCTAATTTTTATCATTCGTGATTTTAAATTAATTTTATCTGCATTTATTTTATAGATATTAATCATTTTTTATCACGTTATCGTGTTGTCAGTTTTTGGTTTGTCTCAAGTGACGACAGAAAAATAGTTTTAAATAGAGATGAAAATTTTTAATTTATAATATGTACACAATTCCAAAAGAAATATAGGATATGTTAATGAAGATTCGTTAAGGCTTTTAATTTATATCGTATAGTAAAAGAGGAATTAATTCCTTTAAATTTGATTTTTTCCCACTGTTTTCAAAGAAATTTATTTCAGAGGTTTATGCTATTATTATAAATGTATGAGGAAAATTTTATAGATACAAGATCCCATACGGTTCGCTTTTTGAACTTTACTTTTTTTCTAAGAAAAATCTTCCTTATAAATTTCGAAGATAGTTATACAGCATAACCTTTTTCATGCGATTGTTGCAGAAACCTACCACGAATTCTTCTCTAAAATAATACTGGTTTTTAAAAAATGGACCAGTGAGAACCCTATTGATAGTAAATTAACTCTAGAAAAAGATCATTTTGGAGATGCAATAAGAACATGTAAAATCAAGTTAATTCAAATTTAATGACATGACTGGAGATCTAAAGAAATTTTATGACTGGAGATCTAAAAAAAATAACAAGTTCATAGTTCAATAAATTTTTCTATTAAATTTCAACAGTGGAAATATGCTTGAAACTACTGAATAAGGTACCCTGGGGTAATAACGCCACGTTAAGGTTCTACCAATTTTCACGGCTCAGTTTTAGATTGTATTTTTCAAACAAATATATGATTTGATACAGCAACTCATTGACTATCTATATAAAAAAATAATTTAACAGATATGTATTCATAAAATGTAATGGCGTGATTTCTTGACCAATGCTATTTGGCGTCATTACCCACCTATATGGGTAATAACGCCATGCAAACAAAACTATGAAAAAAGATGGAATAATTGCATGTAGATTATCCAATTCTAAAAATACAAACTCTACAAACTTAGAAATTGACAATTTGCATTCTAATCTATTGAAAATGTTCAATTTTTTGTGAAAATGTAAGAAAAATAAAGGTGTGGTGTGGGGGGGGGGGAGGATGAGGCAAAAGAATATCAGACCGTGAGCTTCTTTTTGCTTAAAAAGGACCACTTAAATAGAATTATTTGAAACATTGCACAGCTTTAACTGTGTTCATTTGAATCAGTATTTAGGATGTAGCTCGGCCACTGTAGGGAATCAACCGGGGTATTAATGCCAAGTATTGGCGTTATTACCCCGTTATAGTTATTGCGCTGTACATTTTAAATTACACATTATCTCGAGAAGATAGCCAAAATCTTCAACAACATTTTGAAAGTCCATGAAATGTACTACAAATTTATGTAATGAACAAAGTATTTCCGGATAAAAAAAAATAGTCTTCACATCACAAACGTATCTCGCAAATTTTAGATCAAGCGTTAATTTTAGTTGCTTATAAAATCAATAAGACCTAAAAATAAAACAAATTAACTTGAAGCTGTTTTTTGCGATTTATATGACTCAAAACCCTTCTGCGCAGAGCACATGGGTGTCATTTACTAGATTATTTCTTAATTATGCAAAATATTAGCACTTGGCGTTATTACCCCGCCTGGCGTTATTACACCAGACCACCTTATTTACTAAGTGATTTTTTAGATTGTTAACTAAGCGTAGAACCAACAGACTGAAAAATACCCAAGTCGGGTATTAAACACGGAAACCTTCGAATAGCTCTCCAAATGCTCTCGTCTACGAGTTTAAATTAATCTACGAGGACGATGCTCAGACTCTAGATAACCGATAGACTTTTAGATAAATCGCCAAAAATTTAATTATAACAATTGTTTGGTATCGTTAAAAATTTGTTTCAAGGTGCCAAAAAATAGTGTTTTATGAAGAAAAAAAAACATAACTTCATCAATTCATGAACTATTAAAAACACTAAGACTTTATATAAATCTTTTTAATCTTATCTACAACTTTCATACTGACAGGTTTTTGATACGATCAAATCTTACAGTAAAAAAGAAAGAATCTTAGAAACAAAAAACAAGGAAGGGGATGAAAAAGAAAAAACAAATCAGAATTTCGGGAATTCATAAGATATAACATTCGCTGAAATTCATGATAAACCTTCTTAAGAGGAAACGACAGTGACTCTACACCCATTCATATTAAGCTTACTCTAATTTTAATACTCACTTATAATGTGTAAATAAATTTTATTCAAGTGTTTACATATACTTTACTTCGTGCGTTTGACAAAACAATGCAAGAACTTCACTCAAATTAAAAATGCTAAAGTTTTTTAGCTCTTCGAAATAATTTTTAAATTTACAGCAAATCTTTTTATAATAATTTTTATCCATATCAATTTATTTTTTATTATGTAAATTATCTAAAGAAAGGTTTTTTGAAGTGGTAACAGCTCTAGATTATGGCAGTTTCTTCTGGGAAGTTGAATTTATGAAGATTTGCTAATGAAAGCCTGCATGGAAAGTCAGCACAGTGATGTGTTTCAACTTTTTGGGTTAAACAGGCCTGGAAATCATTGTGGAGGGAATTGTATAATGGAACGACAAATCAAGTTTTGATGCTGGCCAGTTACCATCTTAGGCCTAATTATTCTTGCTCGTGTAAGTATGGAAGTGTGGAATTTTTTAACAGGTATTTCTCTTTCTTTTTTCCTCAAGCTGGGGTCAAGCTGGGAGCATGGCTTTCCTGCATGTCTACTTTGTTTATTAAGTTATTTAAGACATTTTATTACTGTTATTTGGCTTTATTTTATTAAAATTTTAAAATATTTTTTCATTAAGAGTTTTTTTTGGTTTATGGTTTTGTTGTTAGTCATTGTGTGGTTATATTTTGCCTATACATTTTATATAAATGGAGTCTGCAGGTCTGTCATGGCTTAAGAAACCTGTGAGGATACATTTTTAAAGTTTTTTGATACCTCTTTCTCCCCTCACCTTCCGAAGAGTGGGGAGATTGTTTTATGTTGTTTTCTGATGATGTTCTTGTTCTAATTCATTGTTATTTCACCCTTTTTTCATCTTAATCATTACTTTCGTATTTTTATATAAAACTATATATATAGCCATTTAAAAGGTCGTTAAAATCTCTTTTCTACTGCAATCAAAAAGTAAGAGAAATATATTACAACATAATTCTATTTATCTACTGCAGTTTGAAAAACAAAACAAACCATAACAACAAAACTATAGATTTATTTTCCATTTACAAAATCTCATCTATTTGAAGATCAGAATAGATTTATGATGACACTTTCACAACTGACAAAGGAAATAAATTTCAGTCTAAAATTTATTTCTTTATAGGATCTGAAGTTTAATAAATATTTGCAGGACCCCTTTAAAGTATCAATGAGACTGATAACAGAATATATTACCTAAAATGTGGAAAGATTTTCATTCATTGAAAATTCTACGAAGAACGAAATAAATTTCATTTTTTTAAATATAGGTAATGGATAATGAAGATGTTTGCATAGACCTAATGTACTGTTACTAATATCTAAGATACATTTAAGTATTTTACTTAAAAAAATTCTCTTTTTAAAAAAATTCAATTTTAATGAATAATGATTTCATGTTAATTAAAATATCAAATGAAAAATAGTCTAGCATATTTAATAGTATTTAGTTAATTGCATACATAAACTGTCAAGCTTAAAAGGTAAAATAGGTATCTAAAACGATGTTGTAAAACTGCATCAGACATTCTACATCTCACATATGAAAATCTATATATATTTTGTTTTTTACAAAAAGTTAATTAAAAGATGAAAATAAAAATTATGTTGTATTTCATTTACAATTGCAGTAAAAGCGAGGACAGTGACATTAAAAATACTATGTGCATGGAAGATAAGGCAGTTTTTATACAGATTTAGTGTTCAATATTCTTTTAATGCTAGTATGATTATTCAGTATTTGCACAATAGTAATTCTTAAAGATTGGCCAGTCATGTGAGGGGATAATAACTGCAGAAATAATTCCGTGCGCAATTTCAATATTTCTATTGTAATAAATGTAGTACCGCAAGCGTATCGATTATTATCATTATCCATATTACTAGAAGCATTATAAAAACTTCCATGTTCATAAAATTTGCAAAATAATAAAAATAATAATAATCTTACTGAATAAAAAAGCGTTTTTTTAATATTCCAATGAAATATCACAGAATCTGTAATAAATTGAATATAAATCTATTAATAAAAATCAGCTGTTTTTTACATTATTTTATGTGTATTGTTTTGTTTTGCTAAAACACACAAACCTTCCTTTTTTGTTTTTATTTCACCCAAATATATCTTGTGTTGAATAAGAGCAGTGATGCTTTTATGTACCGTTCTAAAATGATCTCCTATCCTAATATTGATCTTTGAAAGAATTTGGTATCGATTACAATCATAGATTAGACTTATAGCAACTATAATCCTTTTTTTACATAAAGTGAAAAGTATGGCTTTGAAATTTAATAGTTTTATTCAACAACAACAAAAAAATGCTTCTGAACCTATTGAACTTTTGCTAATATTGTATTTTTATATTATTGTATTATTTGTATTATTATATGTATTTTTAAAACATATACAACGATTTTAATTTTGTCAATTTACTCTGAAATTTACTTTATGAAAAGTCCATGTTTTTCCCTTTAAGGATTGTATATCTTTATTTTAATACATGAATTATGTTCATTAATTTTAATTCGATATAATTCTGCCAGATTTCCATAATTAATATAAAATATAATTAATGAATGCATACATAGATAATTATCATTAGTCAAATAACGTGTCATTTTGTTTCTTAATTGAATTTAAGTGACAGCTGCACAATAACATGAAGATAAGTATAATTTTTATATTATGATATGCAGAGTTGTGGAATATTTAAAATGCTGAAAAAGATATTAAAACGTTTAATAAGCTTCTATACGTGAACAATAATATATGGACATTACTAAACCTACATAAATAATTGATTAATACATTTGGTAAGAAAAAAAAAGGGGGAGGAGTAAATTATTATGACGAATATACGTGTGTGCATAGGTATGATATAAATTTTAGAAAACAAAAATGTAAAAAAAGTAAGTGAGCAAAGCATAATATTTAGAAAAAGTATTACTTCACATTTTTCACTATGGAAAAATTCTAAACATTTCATTTGTAATCTAACAAAACTAGCACATTGCTTTTGCTTATTGAAACGAGCCAATGCTATAAAGTATGCCAACAGAATATTATTCAATTTATATAATAAAGTAAAAACATGCCGTGATTAATTTTGATATGAAATATTCCACTGACAACAACTTGATTATCTCCATTTTGCTACTATTTTTCCAATTCCTATACAACATACCATTTCAATTTATTTATCGACGAAATAAATTAAAAGTGTATTTTCAAATGAAATTTGCTTTAATCTGTATCTCAATTTACTAATTATTTATTTTTTTTCATTTTTTTTTATAATAATGAGGAATATTATGATAACCTAGTTTATTAGTATTATTATTTTTTTTTTTTTTTTTTTGTATTTACCAAAATTAAAGATATACCTGGTTGAAAGGTTCGGCATTGTAAAAAACTCTTTATAATGATTTTACGCTAAATTGTTGGTATAAAACTTTTCTTTTACAATAATATAGCAAATTCCATCAAATTCTGAAAAAAAAAATATTTCGTAAAATTAATATTCTTTCATTTGGTGCCAAGCATGTACTAAGAAGTTGAAAGTACCTGAGTGATTAAATTTTCATTTTGACAAAGTTCTATATACTCTGACTGATTGTATTATGTATCTGAGGTCCTATTGGGAATTTCTACAAAATAACCTTTAGATTCTGGCGATATCCTTTCATTTGGCCCGAAACATGTATATTTGAATAGGTAATCTTCAATATCGATTTATTATCAAATCACTGCGATGTGGTAATGTATTGTCTTTTTTGATAAGTTCTCAATTTTACTATTTTGTTTACTGACCACAGTTCAACAACTTAATTATAATTTGGATTTTCATTCTAAATAGAGAATATGTAACCTTAAAGAATGATCTTCTCGTATCGGAATGCATTACAATGCGAAATTTATTAAAATTCGTTAGAGACGTTTACAAGGCAAAATTTGCACACACAAGATTTGAGTATATTATAATATGGGATACATTGTACAAAAATGCATTATTCCATAAGTTAATTTTGAAAAGCAATAAAAACTGCATCAATAATTAAATATATGTATAATTTAAAATATATGCAATTGACCAACGCATTCGTATATTTAAAAATGAAAAACAAAAACGTTTTGTTTGTTTTTCGGTACAGTTAGCAGGTATTCTAAGAAAGTATACTATATGTAGAAAATCTTTTAAGTTCGGATTTGTCACTTACATTAAAGCTGTTTAACAGTCAACGATTTGGTCGAAAGCTCATATAAATTGAAGTATATTCTGATTGGTCTTCAGCATCTAGTATCTCCTCTCACAGTAATTGTGAGAGTCAATTTAGCATTCGGCCACTTTTCTTAGTAAACCATTGTTGAAGTAGGTGGTAAATTTACACTGTTAAAAGTTTGAAGCATTCTGTAAATTAAGTGAAGGCAACATAGGTATAAATCATTTTTTAATGAATTTATAAGTACAATTGCATTACATTCCTTCTGTGTAATCACGAGCAAAGCTTGTAACCTTTTGCCAACTATCGGGAAGCTGTTGTAGACCAGTGGCAAGGTGTTGATTGTTGATGTGAGCGACCGAGCACCCTACTGCATGGAGTACAGATGAAACGTCATGAAATCGGAGACCTCGGAGCAATCTGTTGCATTTTTGCCACGGGTAACTTCGATTTTAAACTACGATCGCTGATCACCTTTTGAAAACATGCTTTAGAGCGATGGAAACGAAATTCCTCACTTTAACGCCACACAACAACTACCCTTCTAAGCAGATTGACTGTTTTCTGCACTCTACACATCGACAACAGTACCACCTCACTGCTCCCATATCTTATTTGCGCATACCCACCCTTCTGCAAGTTTCAAGGTTAAGTTGCCACTATTTAATTTACAACCCTCGTATTTACTTTATATTTCTATTGCAAATGTTAAAATCTACTACCGCAAATATTTTTGAATAAAAGTAATAAAAACAATTCTGATTAAAAACAGGCTGAGAGTCTTCTAAGGCTTTCAAAATGTATGATTTAAGTTTGATAAATTTTAAAAGCACTTTTAAAAATATACGCATTTTGCTTTGTGAAATTTTTTTTTTATTTTATTTTTTATTCTTATTGCTTATATCTCTTTATTTTTTTATCTATTTGGCCTCTTCTTATAGTAAAATATTTTTAAAAACTTTGCTGCTAAAAGTTTTACCAAAATATTAATAAAAGAAAAATTTTACATTCTAAAATGTTTTTATTGTGTCATCACACACACCTACATTTGTATCATATACAGACATACCACACGCATGTGATAAGTATTACCCCATTTTGTCTCTCATTAAAGTTTTGACTATATACATTTAAGAAAAAACATTCTATTCTGTAGTGTAAAATGCATCGGTACGACTTCTTTTTAAGCAAAAAATCATGCTTTTAATAGTTATTTTCGCATTCTGTTACACTTTCTGGTAAAATCACGTTTTAATCACAATCCATATGCAAACGATTAATGCTATGAAGGTAGTTTTTACCTTATACTTTTATTAAAATTTTTTTAGTGTGTGTTATCTTTAATAAATGAACTCAATGAAATGAAACGTTTGTACACGCATGGGATTATTTAATTTCTAAAGTATTTTTATCCTCTGCTAGAAAACAAAGAAAAGTTCACCAACATCTGGACATTGAAATGTACTAGGGATGCCAAAGTCGCTTAGTAGAAATATGTCATTCTTTTCGAAATAAAAATGTGACTATGGTAGATTTTATCGCACCGCGTGTGCTGACGGGTTATAGGGTAAACCATTCTTGTGAAAAATCAACAATGCTTTCATTATAAATATTTCTAACATAAGGTCGATTGCTTTTAATCTAGTGTTTTTTTGTTCTAATTATAATATTTGAAATACAAATATTTCGGTAAATAGAAGATAGACTGCCAGCATAACGTGTTTGCATTTTTTTCTTTTTCTTTTTTTTTCCTTTTTCTTCTTTTTTTTAGTAAATAGATTGTCAGAAAAAACTTTATCAAACTTACTTTCGCCAAATTATGAAATTAAAAATAGAATGACCGATTTTAATAAAATATCATTTTTTAATTTTTAAAGAATAATGTAAAATGAATGTTAATAAATTATTTTATGCTCTTGTTGATGCAATGGCACTATATTGTACATTAATAAAACGAATATGCTTTTATGCTAGATCGCGATTAAAATACAAGAAAACGTATTTCATATCAAGGAATTTATTATGTTAACGTAGCACATACTTCTTTACTTTGTTTTGACATGTAATGAATACATAATTTCCATTATATTAAATGATTTTATACGATATTTGTTTGATAATAAATGTATGCCATTATATATGTCGTAATCGTATAAAATAGTCAGTTAAAAGCAGAAAAAATACTACATAGTTCTTTATTAGCATTGAGGCATTATCATAATAGAATCATTATCAGAATTCAAAGTACAAGTTTAAAACTCAAGTATCAAATCGAAATGCCTAGTAAAAAAAAAATAATAATAAAATAAATAAAAATATAAATAAATGTTGGTTGATATTCTTTTTTAAGTACAATTATTTATTTAATGTTCTGAGTTTAAATTATAATTTTCAGCTTCACATGTACATTCTTTAATCTCTTAATATATACAGGGTGTTCACTCTCAATGCCAATGGCTAATTTCTAAATAGTTAGTCATATGCATATAGTTCTAACTGCAAAAATGCTTTAAAAAGGGTAAAGAATTGTTTTTTAAGCGATTTAGGTCAAAATAAAATTTTATTAAAAAATTACGAAAATTAACTTTTTATACGGTCCCCCGGTCATATTAGTGATATTTAGTATTTTTTTACCCTACTTTCACAAGTAAGAGAAAAAAAGTCCCATTCATCTAACATTAAAATTGGCCTAGTTATGAAACTTTAAATTTCATGACTTAAACCAATTTTCTGTAACTGATTACGGATGAATTGGACTGAGCTTTAAGGGAACGTACACTAAGCGCTTAAAGTATTATAATGGGCGTCTATTTCCAAAGCTATCCAATAGCTAATTCCTAAACCATTTGCCACAGACATATAGTTCCAATTACAAAAAGGTTTTTAATGAGATAAAAAAATATTTTTAAAGCAATTTAACTGAAGGCTACCACCGTATAAGATTTACGGTACTGTTAATTTGTATTAATTAACTTCTAGATTGGTTAAAATAGTTGAAGACGTGAGTTTTAAAATTCTGTTTATCGAGAAAATCAATTTTTGTGAAATCGCGATTTTATTTTAAAAAGTATGTTATTTTGATTAGCATTTACATTGCTTAAAACGTTCTACGTATTTTTCCCTAGCTCAAAATTTCTATTCAAATTTTAACTGACTTCCAAACATACGATCGAGGTTCAATTTTCACACTTATTTATATCCAATGACAATGTATAATTCAATTTTAGGTGCGTACGATTTATTTATTTTACAGGACTACACCAAATTATGTTAGGTTAAGTAATCTATAGAATTTTAAATATGTGTCATTTTGTAACGATTTGTGACTGTTGATTTTCATAATTTAAATTAACAAACTTTCTCTTATTTTTTACTTATATTTTTAGTACAAATTTTGCTTTAATATGTAATCATCAACATAAATTTAAAAATAATATTGTAAAAATTATTTTACTCTCACTGTTTAATGTTAAACTTTATATCTTGCGTTTATTTTTATTTCCAGTAAATTTGTGACTGACTCCTAAAATGCAACAAAAAAGATGCTTAAACTTTAAACAGCTATTACTCGGTCAGTTTTAATCGCATAGGAATGGTACTTTTTTGTATTACTTGTTAGCGTAGTGGTAAAAATTTACTAAATATCACTTATAGGACCGGGGTACCGTTTAAAAATTTAACTTTCGTAATGTTTTAATAAATTTTTTTTGAACTAAATCACTTGAAAAAAAAATTCTTTACATTTTTAAAGCATTTTTGCAATTGGAACTACACGTCTATGACTAACGGTTTAGAAATTAGCCATTGGCCACCGTTGAGAGTGGACACCCTGTATAGTGAATATACTGAATATTAAGATCAATATTCAACAGTAAATTGTTTCTTAAGCTAAACCAAAGCTCAGTTTCTGTACAGTGTTTAATGCAGAAGACCTGAAATAATAATCTGCTTTCTCAAGAGTTACAAACAATTTCATAAACTTAAAAAGACATTGTGACATTCGTAATCAGATCATGGCTTTCACTTGTTACATCTCCTTTCTAAACATATCTTGACTACTGTCTTAAAGAAATTGGAATTCATTGGGACAAATACAACTTGGCTAATTTATATTTCATTAAATTAACATAAAAGACGTGGTTGCTTTTCCGTTATCTGTTTAATATAATGCGTATTCTTTAGGCAATGGTTTATTTATTTTTTTGTAATTAGAGATCGTATAGATGACATGAAAAAGATAGAATTCGAAATTATTCAATAATATTTTTTATGTGTATTTGTGTTTGAATTTGCACATGAATTTTAAATACACAGCTTGTGTATAATAATTTTTTACCTATTGAAATGTTTATTTGGCTCTGCGTGTTTAAGTAATTTAAGCCTTTTATAAGTTTGATTAAAATATTAGTTATTTAATTTATTGAACGCCATTTGAAAATAATATTTAAATACTGCTATACTGAAAATAAACAGAATAATATGTAAAATCTGTTTTTGTTTTATTTTATCTTAAAAAACTTTGGTGTTGACTAATAAATCAAAACGTCATTCTGAGCAACACATTTTTAAAAAGAGTATGTTTAAAACATACTTCTAAATGTTCGTACCTATTTTTCGGTTAAAAAAAGAAAATACCAATAATATTTTTCAGATAAACTTCATTGTTATTAATGCAAATGAAGACGGTCGGGTAGTAACTATTATAACTCAAATAAGTGTAAAATTAATAAAATCGAAAATAATAAATTATTCAAATTTCGGTATAGTAATTAATTAATATTATTAGAATGATTATTTTAATTATTTGCAAAGCAGAAATTATGACAAAATGTTTAAGGGGAAATTAAAAATAAAATGCCTTTGTTTATCTCTTTTATAATCAAATAGTTCGGGTGTCGCCGACACGAATGACTACGTCATCGAGTTACGAGATGAAATTAAGATGTAGGACAAGATTATTAGGTTTAGATTAAGGAATGACTGGTCTGCCTCGGGATTTCTTGGTACGATTTGAGTAATAGCGGGCGCCAACTTGCCATTTTGGCGTCACTATCACGTCATCGAGTTGCGAGAGGAAATTGGTGCCAAATCTATACTAATAAAAGAACAAAACGCTCTGTCTGCGTGTGTGTGTGTGACTAAATGACTAACAAAATCTACAGCATGTACGAGGCTCAAAATTTTTGTGAAAGTAGCCCCAAATTTCTCCTGATGTACCTGAGCTTTAAAATTTCAAAATTCCAATTATTAACTGAGTAATTAAAATCGAAAGATCACTCTCATAAAACTATCATCTTTTTCGCAATTTTTCCCTTTTCGTTCGTTTACGGTTGGTTGGTTGCATAAAATTTTCACGAAACCAATTTGAGATTTTGACATTTCAAAAGTGACTGTTTTTTCCCAAAGACCTTTAAAATTCATAGACTGGCAAAATGTCAGTTTAACTTACGGGTTTTTTTGAACAAAGCTGTTGTGTACATCAGATCGTTGGTACTTCGTGCATTAGAATGTATGTGTGATTAGCTATGCTGCAGTAAATATATGTATATGTATATATGAGGCTTTTTTAGCAGTTTTTTTAAATCATTGATTAAATTTCAATGCATTTTATTTAATTTAAAATTTTATTATGGCATTAATTTGTTTTTAAAACGAAAAGGGAATGTCTGTTTGACGTAAATTGTTCGAGTCGGCAGATGATTCATGGACAATAATAAATGATCAAATAGCAAAGTAAATTATACATAAAATATAGTCACTAAAATAACTGTCGAAAAATATAATATTTAGGCGTATTAACACATAACCTCATCCCAACTCGAAAAAAAAACAGACCATACTGCGATCAAAGCATAACAAATATTCCATGAGCATAAACCTGAACCTAAAAATTCCATTTGAAAAAAAACTATGAATTTGATATCTAACCCAAGAAAAATCTGAATCCCACAAAAATATTCAAATGAAGCATAGCCCAATCCGAATAAGGAAAAATAATGTTCGTGTATATGCAACCCGAAAATTTTCTTTGAAAAAACCCGAAAAATGACCAGAAAGAAATCTGAAATCGATAAAATTATACCAAAGAATTATAACCCGATAAGAGCAAGACAAAATAATTTCCGTGAACGTTAACCAGACTCGAACCTAAAAAATTCCATTTGAAAAAAAATACCTGAAATTTTATGCAAACTACATCTGAATCCGATCAAAATATTCGAAAAATCCATAACCGGATTCGAATAAGAGAAAATAATTTCCATTGTCATGAACCCGGTCCGAACCTAAAAATTGCATTTGAAAAAAAAATACCTGAAATTGGAATCGAACCAAATATGAACCTGACAAAAATATTCCAAAAAACCATACCCGGATCCGAACAAGACAAAAAATTTCCATAAACATGAACCCAATCCGAGCCTAAAAAATTTCTTTGAAAAAATTTCGAAATCTGAACTGAACTAAATCTGAACCTGACAAAAATATTCCAGAGAAGCATATCCTTATTCGATCAATTCAGAATAATTTATGTGGATGCACAACCCAACCTGATCCTAAAAATTCCATTAAAAAAACCCGAAATCTTAATAGAACGAAATCTGAACCCGACAAAAATATTCCAAAGACCCAAAACCGGATCCGAGCAAGACAAAATAATTTCCCTGGACATGAATCCAATCCGAACCTTAAAAATCAATTAGAAAAAATACCTGAAATCTGAATCGAACCAAATCTGAATCCGACGAAAATATTCCAAAGAACTATAACTAGATCCGAACAAGATTATATAATTTCCATGGACATTACCCCGATTCGAAACAAAAAGTTGGTTAAAAATATCCCGAAACTTTAACCAAACCTAATCTGAACCTGACAAAAATATTCCAGTGAAGTATAACCTCATTCAAAATAGGAAAATAATTTCCATGGAAGTACAACCCGACCCAAACCTAAAAATCCCACTTGAAAAAAAAAAAAAAAAAAAAAAAAAAAGAAAGAAAGAAATCTGAATTGAACCGAATCTAAACTCAACAAAAATATTCCAAACAACCATAACCGGATCCGAAAAAGACAAAATAGTTTCCATGAATCCAATCCGAACCTAAAATTTGGATGTTCGACAAAACACAATGCATCCCGTGGCGGTGGAAAGTGAAACTAAGTACTTCTTAGTGCATGATGGTTAAGATATTTTATTAATAGTTAGTTTTAAGTTAGAAGTTGGTTGCGGTTTGGTAACAGTTAGTTTGCAATTACGTTCCGGTGAGTCTTAGGTTATATTTAATTTCCGGTTAGGTTACAGTTAGGTCAAAGTTAAGTTACAGCTAGGTTAAGGTTAAGATCCGGTTAAGTTATGGTTAGGTTATGGGTAGGTTATGATAAGTTGACGGCCAGGTTACATTTATGGTATATTTAAGTTACAGTTAGGTTACTGTTAAGATACAGCAAGGTTGCAGACAAGTTATGATTACGGTACAATTAGGTTACAGTTAGGATTTTTTTTCACAGAATGATCATTTCGCATGTTTGATTAAAAATATACACTTATTTTTGAAAAATAGCTCTGAAGTTATAATACTATATACTAACCTTTTAGCTAATCATTTAGCTAATCATTTCCTTCACGGTATAGTTGGATTTAAGAGTGATATAATTAGTTTGAAATTCAGAATATTTCACTTGGGATACCTATGTAAAAAAAGTATTTAGTTAAGTGACTTAACAGTAACTTTAAGGATAAATATCAGCACGTAATCATTGGACACATGTTCCCTTCCGCGTTTCCCATTGCAGTTATTTTGAGTATTTTTGCACCTAAATATTAGTTTTTTTTCTTTTTTTAACCGATTTTTGACACAGGCAGGGGTCACGTATTTTTATATAATGTATTTACACATATTTCGAGTTAAAGATAAAGTCATAGAAATTTCAAGTTCGTTTAACATTATTATTACGAATCCGGGCAATGCCGGGCGGGTCAGCTAGTTAAAGATAAAATAAAGTATTTTAAGAATATTTTGGTCTGCCTTCGCATATCCTGGTACAAACCCTCGGCATACTGAAATTTATAACAGAAAAATGACGTTATAATGCAACAACTCAATGACTATGTCATCGAGTTAATACATGATACATACATCGATTTAAATCATGATTTAGGACAAGATTATTAGGTGTAGATTAATGAATGACTGGTCTGCCTCGGCAATTCTTGGTACGATTTGAGTAACAGCGGGCGCCAACTCGCCATTTAATCGTCACTATCACGTCATCGAGTACGAGATGAAATTGGTGCCAAATTGAAGGTAAAGTAAAGTATTTTAAGAATAAAATAAAATATTTTAAGAATATTTTCGTTTGCCTGCGCATATCCTGACACAAACCCTCGGCAGACTAAAATTTAGAAGAAAAAAGGCGTCCTAATGTACAATAAAAGCCAATATATGCTGAATCGGTCGTTTCCTAGCTTACAAATAAAAATCTTTTCCTAAACCATTAATTTAGCGTGAAACTCAATTGCGAAGAAATTTAATGAAAATTACTATGTCTATAGGGTTTGTATTGTACATTATAACGTCATTTTTTTGTTATAAAGTTCAGTCTGCCGAGGGTTTGTTCCAGGATATGCGCAAGCAAACCAAAATATTCCTAAAATATTTTATTTTACCTTTAATTTTTCACCAATTTCACCTCGTAACTAAATGACGTGGTAGTGTTGCCGAAATAGTGTCGTGTCGTGATAGTGGCACCCGCTGTTACTCATATTTGTCTAAGAAATGCCAAGGCAGACCAGTCATTTCTTAATCTACACCTAATAATCTTCTCCTACATTATGATTACATGCTGTAACTCGATGACGTAGGCCTTCGTGTCGGCGCCGATCTAAAAGCTTTCTTAACTTATACTGTTAAAAAAAAAAAAAAAAAAATCATTAAATTTACGGCAAAAATTGCTGGCAGCAATGTGATAGGTGGATATGCTTCGATACTGTGAATTATTCAGAGTAATCTTTTTTCCAACTTTTCCTCGAAATTTTGAATCATACTACGTATAGAAAAAAAGATAAATCTAATTATGTCACTTCCAGAACTTCTAATTAAATGGAGTTGACTTCCGAACGTTTCAATTATATTAACCTTAGTTAAGTCAAGTTGAAAGACATCGCACCAAATATAGTTGTATGCAAGAATTTTGATATCATTTTTTGCTGTATAGTCTTCGTATTCAGATCCTTGTTTTCATGTTCAAAACACTAAAATCACTTTTAACGCTATTACCATATTTGCAATTACAATTATTCGAATTATTTAGCTGCCTATTTGAGTCAGTATACTAATGAAACAATGGAGTAAGTTATGCTTTACTTAGCATTTTAAATCTTATAATGATGAACGAAATAATATTTTTTTTTCATTTATATTATTTTATTTCATCTCAATTATTGTTATAACCTTTTCTTAAAAATATTTCGGCTTCTTACAGCCTAAACCTTGATTTTATTTCTAACTTTTAATTAATAATTTTTCATCAAATATAATGAGAAATTTCATTTTAGTTTATACATGAAGTTAAACTTTAGAATCGAGCGTGTATTTATAACTAGTAATGACGTTACGTGACAACAAACTTTAAAAAGTAACCTGTTTTTCCTGTTGCAGGCGTGTAGTCCTAACATCTAACATTTATACATCAATATATCATCAATATTTCACCTCTCCGCTTTGCAAAGCATGTTTATGGACATTTAAGCTATATTACAAACACGCTAATTTTTACTATAAATTGTAAAATTACCTAAAAGTAATAATATCAAAGCGAATCTGTTTCTAATAATACTTATATACTTAGCACAATCGTATAGTTTGTTTAAAGTTATTGTAAGAAATGAATTATTTAAACTGAGAGATAAAAAACCCGAACCGGGACTCGAACCGAGATCCTTAGCTTACATTTTCTGTGCTCCACCTGATAAGCCACCTAGTCTGAATACCGGTGAGACTATTTTGCTTATAAAACGTTATTGGTAAAAATGGTTTGCCATTTAGACAACTCAGCAGAATAAACTGCCTGTAAATGAATTCCTTTGGTTTGATAAATATGCTTGGTTTTAAAGTTTGGTTTAGTAAATATACTTCAGTAAACCAAGGGTCGCATTTAGAGTTCCGACTTGTTCATTTTACCGCTAAACACCTATTAGTGTGATAATTTTATCAAGCAGTATGACTGTGTTAAAAAATAACAGTATATATTCGTGCCATAGTTTATGTGAAGTTCTTTTATTTGCGGTTTATTCTGTTGAGCTGCCTACATGGCAGACCAGATATTATTTACTAATAGGTTTATCTAGGCAAAATATGGTTGACTGTTTTCAGTCCAGGTAGCTTAAATTTACAGCACTGGCGATGAAAGACAAAGATTTGGGTTCGAGTCCCTGCTTAAGTATATTTTCACTCAGTTGGAAAAATTAATTTCAATGCCTCTGCTTAGTTTAGATGTAAATACCAAAAAAATGGACAATCTATTATATCAACGAACTCATTAATTTTCTACGCATGGAGTGCAAAGGTAAAAAATCTTTGGAATAATTTGAAAAAAAAATACAGTTTTCTGTTTTCTTTACCAGCTTTATTCATTTTAACTGACACTTATTATTGATTATTACATTAATCATTAAGCATTTTATATTAACTATTTTACAATAAGAGCTATATGTTATTTGCATTCTGCAAGTAATGTTATAAACGTAAAAAGGGGATTTTCGAATTTTGACAAAATAATAGGTTAAAACAAAGAAAACAATAGGAAATTTTAAAATCATGTGGGTTTTGAAACACTTCCAAGCAAAAATATAAAACAAAGTTTGAACTCTGTCTTACCATACAATGATTATTTTCCAAAAAAATATTCATTTATTTATTTTTTGAAGTTCAAAATCTAGAAATTCCTGATAATACCAAAAATATACTACTGAATACCAATGCTCAGATTGGAAACCAGAATGAATTGGCTAAAATAAGGCAATATATCAAGTTAAATGGATTTTTCATCGGAAAATTATCTCGAAAATAGCAGTGAACCATAAAAATGATACGATTGAAAAGTTTGTTACTTTTCGAATAATATTTTTTGTATTTTAAATTATTTTTCTTGTTTCAATCTATATTAAAACGTTTCATTGTACTATTTATCTTTATTATTTTATAATCAGACGAATATGAATACTTTTTACATTGAAAAATGTTTTAAATGTTAAAATGTATACAATATATTCAAGGTGTCAAAAAAACAGCAAAACCTCAAAAAATTCGAGAACTCATTCGACTGAAAAATGAAAAATTGTATTTTAAATATTCTTAAAAAGGGAACCCATAATTACCGAAATCGACCCCTTCACCAGGACCAGACCCTCTGGGTGCCATAGGAAATGAAACTTTCGTAATCAAGCAAAATGCTGCATTAAATAGCATCGAGAAAAATAATAGGCAAGTAAACTCAAATTATAAATCACCTCGAAAAGAGCAATGAGGTACTATTCGGTGTTCTTAAGTATTGCTTAAAATAATGTATTCATTCAGAATTTAACCCCATTAGTCCTATAAATGAATACATAAAATGAATATAGCAAGGCTGCTACAGGCGACTATTTTTATATTCTGTTCATACCAGTATTTTTCTAATATGAATTTCAAAGTTTTTTTTTTTTTTTTTTACTCTTTTAAATGTTGTCAAATTAGCGTAGCTCACAGGAGTCTCCGAACGGTAGTGCCGGCCAGGTGCCCGGATAACATATGCCGATAATACGGGGAACCAGTGCGGCTGCGTTAGCTGAGCCCTTTAAGTTTGTAGTAACTTTTTAACTTAGACTTAATTTTAAATTTTAAATTTTATTTTTATTTTTGCTTTTCTATCCCTTTTATTTTTTCATATGTAGACTTGATCTACAGCTATACAATATTCAGGCTTACTTAAGATGTGCTCTACAATTACTCCTAGCCAGGGCGTGGAGTTGCTCCGCAACTGGGAAGCCCCTGCAGATGCCTCATCATGTTCATGTTCATGTTGTCAAATTTAAGGATTTCTGTTTTGAATAAGTGGTGCCAGTTAAAATTTAAAAAAAATAGTCGCCTGCGTCAGCCCTAATATAGATATTAATATAAAGAATAAAGAATTAAGACAATTAGAAGAGCAAACTTTTAAAGGAAAGTACTGAATCAAGATACTAGTAAAAATCCAATTATTCAAATTCCAATGATTCAAACTGCAATGATTCAAATTCCAATGATTCAAATTGCAACTGTTTTGAACCAAAATTTAAAAATAAAAACAACAATAAAAATAAATAAATAAATAAATAAAGTCAAATAAATATAACAAAAATTTAAACACTTTAGATTTTATCACATTTTTGCATCTATATATTTTCAAAAAAAAAAAAAAAGAAACATTAATAGAGGATGCACACCCCTTAATTATGAGTATCATAATTTTTGAGGAGTAATTTTTATCTTATTATTAAATAGCCAAAGATTTTAAAAATCGATGAAATTGCTTCTTTTAGATAATGCAAATGTTTCATTTAGAATCTCTGACACTAAAAAATAAGAAAATGTTATGTACCCACTCTCATTAATATACACATTTATTTTTTAGTCTAACTTCTAAAACAAATGACATATATTCAATTGATATTCTAGGAGAATAAAATTTTACGCATTTCATGAATTGATAAAGTCAATATGTGCAGTATTTTAAAGAATTCGTATGGGTTTACATTCTGTAAGGTGTTTAAATATTTACTAAAGTATTTTTATTGGTTTAACGCTAAAAGAAAATGTCCAGATAGTTCATGTTTTCCAATATTTCTAAGAAATAAATGTTTAGCAGGACTATATATATATTTTATTTTGAAAAGTTTTTGAAATATAGTATGCTGAATTTTAGAAAAATATTTTCAAAATGTATAGTAATCAATCCGAATAATATCTTAGGAAAATGTAGCACTTTGCACCAAAGCTTTTTTTTTGTGTGTTTATTTTATTTTGCTAAATCTTTAAGAAGTAGTCGGATGTCGCAATCCCAAAATTTTCATCTATATGTTGAACACGGTAGTATTTAAAAAAAAAAAAAAAAAAAAAAAAAAAAAAAAAAAAAAAAAAAAAAAAAAACATAGCAGTGTCTACAACAATTTATTTCAAGTTTTAAATGAATCTGAAATTTGATGAAAATCCGTGAATAAGGATATAAGATACGATTATCGCAGAAATCGTAAAAATTTGATTAGATGTGCCTTTTGTTGAGCAATTTACTCTAAAAACTAAATAATACTAATTACATCATCTGATTTTAAAGTTTTATGAAAACCCGTACATTAATTCTAAATACAGAGCTATTGCGATAATCATAAATAATGCGTATAGCAGCAGCAAATGTTGAATAATTTACTCCAAAAACTACAGAATACTAATAATTTACATCAATTATTACTTGAATCTGAAGTTTGATGAAAATTCATGAATTAGTCTCAAGGGAAGCGTTATTGCGATAATCAGTAAAAAAATACATGGCAGTGCCACCTCTTCTAAGATATACACCAAGGCGTAATCAAAATCATATAATACCAAGGACTAACTAAATCTAAAGTTTTGTGAAAATCCGTCCTTTAATTCTTGAGATATAGCTGTTGTAGAAATCGTGAAAAAGGCAGCATAGCAGCGCCATCTATTGGGTGGTATTTACGAAAATCTAATCAGATCCAGTTTATATTAAGGTCTAATTGAATCTAAAGTTTTGTGAAATTGCGTGCATTTGCTCCTGAGATAAAACGCCAACAAATTTTATTTCACATGCATACAGACAGATAGACTGACAGACAGATATTTTGGAAAAACATGTTTTTTGGAACCTCTGATCCCTAAAACGTATAAAACCGTTAAAAACCGGAGTTTGAAAATTTTTACGAAACCAATGTTTTGTTTTTCAAATAATAAAGGGATGTTAAAAAAAAAAAAAAAAAAAAAAAAAAAAAAAAAAAAAAAAAAAGAAGAAGAAGAAGAAGAAGAAGAAGAAGACGTATTGAATGACCGGTTATTTAGACAAGGAACCATTCGTAATATAATAAAACACAGTATTTTGTAGAAATGGTGTGAAATAGCCTTGATCGTATTAAAATAAGTGTTTCTGTTAATTATTTGCGTGTACATTTATTTAATGGAATACTTCAAAACGATTTTTGTCTATTTCTTTTTAAGGAGATGTTTATGCGAAAAGAACTTTATATTCTATTAAAAAGAATTAAGCTTTTATTATTATTATTATTTTATTTACAAATAGCTCCTTTTTGTTTACTTGACATTGGAAAGGATGTAATTTGAATTTACAAATTTGTACATATAAAATATATTTCGAATGTTTTGTTTCTAATTTTTAATATTTTAGTATATAAATACAATTTTTTAAACCTGAATGACACCGATTTAATCTCAAAGATTTATTTGTAGACATTTTCTTTGAAATCTGTCGTTGCATTATTACAGTCTTCGATATTAATAAACAAACTGAAAAATACAAAATATACAATTAAATAATATGATTTTCATTATAAAAAATACATTAATTCTTTTAAGCGAAACAAAGCATTTAATTACCAAAAAATATGGAATTATCCATCCTCATGTCATAATTTTGTAATAAATATAAAAGCTGTTTAACAAAAAGAAATGTTTTTATTCCTTTTAGGATATATTTAAGTATGCATCATTACATTCACAAGGCGTAAAGAAAGAATAAAGATGAAGTATAACGGCATGAGCTGACGCCATAAATGTAGCTTTAAAATCAGCTATATTAAGCCCAAGCACAACCATGTCCTTTCGCAAAAAAAAGAAGACTTTTAATAATATTTTTCTTAATTTATAATACAGTGAAATGTTTCTTTAGAATGTTTAAATATAAGCAGATCATCTGTGGAAAAAATGCACGGCTGTTGTCGAATGAATTCGGCCTTAAATCCAAGCGATAATTTTGTTTGGGATGAATAAAGGTATTTAAATTTTAGCAATATATTGCGTCATATTGCATCATATTTCATTGCATCATATATCATTTAGCATCATATTGCTAGTCGATTTCGCGGCATACTACATCTCTATCTATCTTTTCCTCTCCTGATTACATAATTCATATAATGCATCTGTAAAGAAACGTTTCCAAAGATGAGATTTTTTTTAGAAAACTTCCATATGCCTCGTGTGAAATCATGAATTTAATACATCCGCTTTGGATGAATGCAGTCTAATTTATTTTTTTTATATGACAAATGGGGGATGTAAATAATACTATTTTTGGCATATGTTAATCTGTATCAGCCTTCATCTGAAAAATTGTAAACAGTTCATCCCAATTGTATGATTTTTGTCTGGAATTAAAACAATAGCTATATTAAAAATTATATTATGCAATACATTGATTAATTTTAAAGCAGTTATTCTAATTGGTACATAGTTAACTAGCAAATCTGCCGATCAGAACCCACATCGTCAGAACTTCAAATGACTGCTTTTTACTACTTTTTACGCAGAATTTAACTTTGTACAAATTCCAATTGAAAGTTTTCTAGTAACATAAATATATATAAGAATAAACAAGTCGGAAAATGCACGTCAAATAAATCAAAAGAGCTGCGTTATTATTATATCGAAGTTTTTAAAATATTCAGATCTAGGTGTAAGAGCTGTGGCACTCCTATACAAAAATGAAAAAATACAAAATTTATAACGATTTTATATTAAATTCAGAAACACAGAAGCAATATCCTCTTAACCTCAATAACCTCTTAAATGGGCATAATCACCATGGCAACTTGTTATGAGATGTGATTCAATTATTTACGAATGACAGAATTTGATAGATTGGAGACAACGTTTTTTAAGTAGTGACTGGATTTTCATAAAAAATTTAAATAACTCAACAAAATTTTGTAACGTTTTTTTTTAATTTCAAATTATTCAACTTGGTAGTTTTTGCGCAATTATATGCGGACAGACGGACAAACAGATGGATGACCGTGATGAGGACGGTAGGTGCTATATAAATCCGATATTTTCCCATTAACCATAATGTAAAAAAATATTTTCAGTGTCTCTGTAAAGAAAATTATAAGATTTATGCCCTTTATTTCCAGTACCAAACATGTAATAGTGAATCTCAATGACACATATTAATTCCAGATTACTCCAACGATATTAATACAAGTTCGATTTCGGAAATATAGACAGACGACCAGATAGACAGACAAACATAATTCACAATCGCTTTTTAATTCCCTTGCAACGTTTCAAAAACCCATGACAGATATAAATTTCACTTTCAGCAAATTATACCAATAAATGGAATCATACTTGAATACTCTTACACAATCCTGTATTTAATCTACCATTTTTATTTACACCCTACTAAGTAGCTGTTATTTAAATATTAGTTATAATTTAAATAAAATTTACACAAGCTTAAATCTACTAAGATCAGTCTTAAAGAAATTGCAGTCCATAGAAGGCCTTGTATTCAATTCTTTGCGTGACCTTGTATATTATTTTATCTACATTGTACAACGATATTTTAGTCTACTAAATGTAATTCAGCATAAAAATACATAATTAAAAGAAAAAATCTTTTATGCTATTACCGTTCATGCTCAGCATCCCTTATAAATTATTTTGTGTAACCCTGTATATGAATTATAACATTTATACATTAACATTATGCGCAAAAATTTTGTTAAAAGCTCATAACAAAACTGAAAATGAACCACCACCTATTATAGCTTATATGCACTATATGAGATTCAGTATCGCATCAGAAATCTTTTTTGTTTCACTGTAAATACTATGTGTTTTCTGTTATATAAGAAGTAACTTGTTGAAGCGTTCAACAATGTATATTAATTTAATAAAATAGTAAATAATTCAATATAATAAAAATACATCTCGAACATTAGTCCTCGTATAACATTATGTCATGGAGTACTTTTGTTTGACCCTGCAAATTACTCACGGATGATCTTTGCACCGCATATTGTACAGAATGTATATTTTCATGCACTTTATAGATGCATCTTAATTTATATATGAACGAAAAGTGTAACATTATTAAAATGCATCTGAGGTATTTTTAGAATTGGAGTAATGTAACGGAATAATTTTGACTGTCCTTGTAGTTAAATTATGCATCCTATCTTCATAAAATTTGAAATGACTTGCCAAAATTAAGCATCAATTATGTATTTTAAATTTCAAACTATTTGATTAGATACTTTTGGGATAATAATTAAAGAAGTAAAAAAGTTGCAAAATGGATAGATGAAAATTATTATTGTAAAGAGGCGTGTTTTTTTTAATACAGACTTGATTTACAAGTCTAAAATTTCAGTCTTTAAAAAATCATTTTCGAAATAGTCGTTGTAATTTGTCGAATTGTATTTTTTTAGAAAATCCTATTTCACTATGCTTTGTCTGGATATAAATTTTATATTCAAGAGTTCGCGTTTCTAAGAAGTTATTTTCGAAAAAAACGAAATATGAAGATAACTTCAGGTAACTAATATAACTTTTTTAACTTCAGGGAAACAGTACCATAAGTTTTCCCGTGCATTTGATCAAAGAGTACAAATAGATTATATTTGGCTAATAAATATAAAAGGAGAAAAACATCATTTTATCATATTTATCATAACTCCTGTTTTATATAAGTATTTATTAGTTCTGATACCTGTTATTGCTTATAAAACAACAAAACTAAAATTTATGTTGTTTAGATTGTTTAATGTTTAGAGACATTTAAAACTGACATCAGAGGTATAAAGCTATTGAATTTTAAGTTCAATAAACATTAAGTTATTTCCACTAAATTCGTGTATTTGCATTTCAAAACGGATATAATAGTATCGCGATCAGTATTTGAGTAACAGTTAAATTAATTAAAATAAATATCCACATATCTCTTGAAATAACAACTGCAGTGCGTTCTATTTTAATGTGTTTCAGCAAATTCTGTTTACTCATGTTACATTGAGTTATGGCATTTCTCTAAGTAGATTATATTTCAAGTACTGTTAGAAAATTATCATATTAAAAGATTAATTTTCACAAATAAAATGTACTCCTGGAACTAAATGTAAAAATTAGGGAAAATGTAAATTAAATGTGTCATTTATTTGCATCTGCTTAAATTACATTTGTCATTGAAACGGATATTCTTTAAAATGCTTGTTTTATATTAATTTTGTTTATTTATAAGAAAATGTACATATGATGAAACTTATATTTTGTGAAATCACACCGTTATACATAAGCACTTTGTTATAGAATAAATTCGTTACATAGAAAAACAACTAAAATTTATAAAAATGATATCATAAAATTCACATGCATAAAATGAACAAGTAAGAAAAATAATGCGTTAGGAAAGTGTTTTATAGATTATGAAACACTTTCCAACACTTCCTAAAATCTTTAACAAACTTTCATTATTTAGGGTAATTTAGGTTACTGACCATAGCTATATACGTATTCTAATACTTTTGAACAGTCCTGTATTTGATCTGTCGGTTGATACATATACTATAATATCAGGAAATTTCATTTAGCCAGAAATCGGATTGACATTTGACAATTCTCTTTCAGTAATTTTTACTAAAAGATAGAAACATACTTAATGCTTTTGTTCAGCCCTCTGGTTTACATAGTACTTTATTATACACTAGTATTTAGCTAAAATTTAGTTCAAACTAAAACACTTTCAAGACTACTGAAATCCCATTTCAGAAATTATCATAATTAGGCAAACAAGTATCTAATTCTTTGCGTGGCCCTGTGTGTTCAAGAAACAGTTCTTAGGAAACAGAATGCAGTTCAGCACAAAAATACATAACTTATTTAAAAACAAAGTTTAAGAGAAATACACTCAAATTCAGCAATCTTTACGAGCTCATTTGTTTAATTCTGTATGTCCACTATAGTATTTATATATTCTATATAATATATATAAATTTAGTGAAATCTAAAAGTGCACATCTTATTTAAAAAGTCATTTCATCCATTTATCAGCCATCGTTGATAGTATACAGTATTTCCGATGGAATATATTATGTGAAATTCTTTTTTGTCCCTGTAAATGCTGTGCACTTTGTATTATGCATGAAAGAACTTATATTAAGCCTCAGCGACGTATATAAATATTACTATACACACTGTAAAAAAAGAGCATTATTACAAAAAAAAAAAAAAAAAAAAAAAACATTCGAGTAATGAATTATCTTTCACTACACTACTTGACATATCTTTTACTTACCTAAAAACATTATAATTCTCATGATCTCCCATCAATATGTTCAATGTGATCATTGTCTCCAATCAGGAACAATGCAAATATTGGAATTACTTTAATTTGTACCATGTCAGGTAACCGTAGCTAGAAGTGAATAATAGGGGTGGGTGGCTCAGTAAAAAGTAGAGAGGCTCATATTTTCTCTCTCTTTGATACAAAAAGATAAATTAGTATAGATTCACGCTGTAGGTACTATGTTTTTTATTAAACTGTTGTAATAACTTAATTTTATGCCAAGAAAAGCATGTGATTATGAAAAATTCGAGTGTATAACTAGAGCAATATTAAACACGATATCAGCTTCATATACACTATATTGCCTTTGATTATGGGACACTTGCGATTTTAGACATTTTACTAAATATCTAGAAAAATACATGAGGAATCATCTCGAAACTCTTAGTGTATAAATATAATAGTATACGTCATACATCTCCGTGAAGATTTTTTACCGAAACGCTATAGGGGACCGTCAACAAATTAAAAAAAAATGGATATCTTTTGAATAACCCTGTCAAAACTAATGTAGCAAAAGCGCTCAAACTCTAGATTATGATTGAATGCCTTATTGTAATACACTGTGTTCATTTTTATGCAAATAGCATGCACACTCGCAGAGTAATTAAGGTTTTTATAAAAATGGTCCCAAATTTTTCCAAGTTTTTCCATTATAATTTTCAGAGTTCTTAATATAAAATAATATTTTTTTCAGAAAATATGACAAACAACATTGCACACAGTACCCTGTAATCAGAATTAAAAAATAATAAAAATTGTATGAAAAATGAGTAGGTTTACTATATAATTTTTTTCTGCGCATGCGTCAAAGATATCAAAATTGCATTTGCATATTATGTTAGCTAAATGTATAGAGCAACTTTTGTAAAAGTCTCAAAATCATAGCTTGAAAATTCTGAAAGTAATCGTCTATAGAAAAAGGACAAAATCCGTTGTTTCCAAAATGAAGCAAAAAAATGAGGGATTTTATCCAAATGCAGTAGGACATCCCATATTGTGTATTCTATATTGACATTAATCAATGAATATCTGAATACAACCCCTCTTGTTTTCGCTTCATTTTGAGAATAACGGATTTTCGACTTATTCAATTGACGATTATTGTCAGAATTTTCAAGATATGATTTTGTGACTTTCACAAAAGTTGCTCTATACATTTAGCTAACATAATATGCAAATGAAATTTTGATATCGTTGACGCATGCGCAGTAAAAAATTATTTAGTAAAACAACTCATTTTTTATACAATTTTCATTATTTTTTAATTCTGATTACAGGGTACTGTGTGCAATGTTGTTTGTCATATTTTCTGAAAAAAATAATATTTTATATTAAGAACTCTGAAAATTATAAGGAAAAAACTTGAAAAATTTGGGATCATTTTTATAAAAACCTTAATTACTCTGCGAGTATGCATGCTATTTGCGTAAAAATGAACAAGGCTTATTACAATAAGGCATTCAATTACAATCTAGAGTTTGAGCTCTTTTGCTACATTAGTTTTGACAGGGTTATTCAAAAGATATTCATTCTTTTTTAATTTGTTGACGGCCCCCTTTGGAGTTTCGGGAAAAAATCTTCACGGAGATGTATTGACTTATACTATTATATTTATACACTAAGAGTTTCGAGATAAATCCTCATGTATTTTTCTAGATATTTAGTAAAATGTCTAAAATCGCAAGTGTCCCATAATCAATGGCAATATAGTGTATGCAAACACGATGAGCGATTGTTGAAACATTTCTTTTAATTACAATTTAATATTTCTGCAAAATTGTGAAAGAGCTTCAAAACTAAATTAGATTTTTCAACAGAATTTACTTTAGATATTCGGAACATAAATTTATTTAGTGACCTAGAATCTTTTGCAGAGGAGGTTCAAAATGTTTTAGGGGGACTGAGCATCCCATTAGTTACGGCCCGGGTCAGATGGCTGCACTAAACAATTATAATTTGTTTTTTGGAAACAAAAGAAATTTCGATCAAGCTGGTAAGATAAAATTTACTTTAATTATAAATATTGAATACTTAAAAGCATTAACATAAAAAAGTTTCTGGCTGTTAAGAAGATAATTAATATGTTTGAGCCTATTTGGTTGCAAAATATATCATAAAATATTTAAAAACCCTCCTTGTGCACATATGGCACACTTCATAAAATATGAAATCTTAGCTGAACATTGGAATTTGTTTTTACTATTTTCCCATTATTAGACCGATACTTATATATATATATATATATATATATATATATATATATATATATATATATATATATATATATATATAATTAGAATTATATATATATATAAAATTAGAAACTTTTGTGCAATAAAGTGAGGAAATGAAACACTACGTGGGAGGTTCAATAATAAATATCCCTAGTGTATATAAAATATTTATATTGCAATGGTTGATGTGGAATATTGAAACTTAATGTCTTAAATGCCTATGTGTTCAATTTAGAAACCGTAGATTCTACATTGATATAGGTTTGGAGGGAGGTGTAAAGTATTAAAGACCTATATTTGAGGGAGTTTTTAAAAAGTGGTGTGAGGGAGAAACGCTGTATAGAGCTTATGAGGTAAAACTGTTAACTTATAATTGTTAACTATTACATTTGAGACAGTAATAGTGGGATGGGGCTACATCACTATGATCCCCCAGTCCTACGGACAGTACTTACGACTCATCTACCGTCACAAATCTAGTCCCATAAGCTAAAAATCAACATTTCAGCCCCCCGTTTCATTCCTCCCTCAAAATTATGAAGCAGCTACGATTTTGAAATTGAGCATATAGACATCTAAGACATTAGACATTGATATTCATAACAACCATTTCAGTACAAATATTTTATATACACTATGTACAATAATCATTAAGCCTCCGTCAGACTTTCGACGTATAGTAACAGACAGTAACGGTCAGTTTTTAACAGTTCCATACTCTCATTTAACTGGCAAATTTGCCAGTTTGTGAAAAATTGTCAATAAAATGAAATAAAAAATGTTAAACGTATAATATATTGTTATGTCTAGTATATTTTGTCATTTAATTTTTGTTTGAGTTTAAACATACTAAGGATATAATAAAATAAGAATCAATATTTCATTTGTTTAAAAAAATATATTACATAAAAATAACCGTATTTTTAACTTAATGTCTTTATCCTAACATCTTAATTATTCTGTCAAATGTATAGCAGGTGACACAAAATATATCAGAGGAAATGGCACAAAAAAAGGAGATAAATAAATTACTTAATAAACGATCAGATATATTATATTTACCTTACTGTTATATATAGTATATATTAAATAGAACAACAAAATGTATAATTAGTACAATGTACGAAATGTCTCAGTAGACATTAGTTTAAAAAACTACATTACATAACGAAAATTAACTTAAATGATTTTATCATTATGTATAAATATTTATCTTGTTAGCATGTTAGCCACATTTAATATTAGAAATTCAGAAATTTAAGCATAGTGACAACTATCTGAGAATGTTTCGGATGAATATAGGCACATTTTAGGAAAAACATATTTGCTCAAGAATTATGTATGAAGAAAGTTTTTAATTTTATTATTCATTAATTTTTAAGATAACAATATTGAAATATCTCAAATTTCTTAGACATACACAAGAAGTCTCAAAATAATACAAGAATTTGATGGGAAATACATACATATAAATTCATCATATTCATACGTTAAAACAAAACGAGTTACCATGCCAAGTATCATAGATGAACCTACAATTCTTAATTTATTTCTTCGGGAAAGTTTCCGTGATGTTGATTCCATCTTCTACTTAAACGAGGCCAGGCGTGTGTAATTAAGGAACTTATGGAAGCAGTAGAATTATCCGTGGAAGAAAAGTATCTTGAAACTATGAATTAAAGATGTATCTGAGTTATATTAGACATTATTTATTTTGATTTGAAGTATACAAAATTTATTTTCATTTTACAGAGAATGATTCTTCTAAAGGAATCATACTGCAGACATATTAAACTGAAAATGAATAAAACAGACAGAAATATAAATAAAACAGACAGAAAATTTTCAAAAAAATGTATTTTTGACTTTTAAAAAATTTTTGTATATTATTTTTAAGAAAAGCTTTTAAATTTTACGAAAAGAAATTATTTGAATTAGTAAAAAGGCTATCAGTATCGGATATTAATATCGTAAATTCAGAATTTTAATTATAGTATCAACTATCTGTGAAACATTTCAGATAATTGAAGCTGCAATTTAAGCAAAGCATATTAACTTATTGATTATATATAAAGAAGTTTTTCATTTTGTTATTTATTAATTTTTTTCATATAAGAATACTTAAATATTTCAATTTTCTTAGATATACACAACAAACCTCAAAATCGTACAAGAATTTAATAGGTTTATATATGCACATAAATTAATGATATTCACAAGTTAAAATAAAACGCATTACCGTGCCAAGTATCATAGTTGAATTTACTACCGTTAATCTAATTTTTCGGGAAAGTTTCTGAGATGTTTATTCTACCTTCTGCTTAGACGAAGCTATTCGAGTGTCATTTAGGAATTTACGAAAGATGTAGAATTATCTGAGGTCGAAAAGTTTCTAGTAGCTATGAATGAAAGATGTATTTCAGTTATATTAGATATTATTTAATTTGTTTTGAAGTATACAACATTTATTTTAATTTAGAAAATGCAAATTTTATTTCTTAAAAAAATCATATTTCAAAATTGAAAAAAAACTGAAAATTTTCAAAAGTTTGTATATTAGACATTTGAAAAATTCTGTTTGTATAAAATGTTTAAGAAAAACTCTTAGATTTAATGAACAGAAATTATTTGCGGTAGCTAAAAGGCTCTCAATATCGGAAATTCAGAATTTTAATTATAGTAACAACATATCTGTGAAACGTTTCAGATAATTGAAGCCGTATTTTAGACAAAACTTATAATCTCAAGAATTATACATAATGAAAATTTATCATTTTGTTATTCATCGATTTTTTGAAGGGAAAATTCTGAAATATTTCAGTTTTCTTAGACATACACAAGAAATCTCAAAACAATACAATTGTTTAACCTTTCCCCGGGAGGGCAAATTTTCATCACATGAGCGGGCGCGGGTTGTAAATTGTACAACAGACGAAAAACAATCAATTATTGCTGCATTATTTTAAATTTACAAATAATTTAACTTTCTTAAATTGTTATCAGAGAAAACTTATATTTGTAAGTATTCTTAAATACACATATTTTGTTATAATATATTAAAACAGAAGTTTAAATGTATAAAAAGCTACTAGCTACTACAATCACAAAGAATAAAAATTAATAATGAATTACTAAATAATAATTAAGCAATTTCGGATTTACAGAATTAGCCTATATTTCATCTATATTAGTCACTTCCCATATCAAGCGTAAGATTTGCTTTTTTGAAGGTTGTTTATAGATAAACCTTGCGCAGATCATGCATTGTTAAGATATTAAAATGACAGGTGCAGCTAATTGAATCCGAAATACAAATGACTTTCAGAAACTGGGTAAAGAGATCTAATAAATTTTTCTAACGAGGCGAGCCCAACAGAAGGTTAATGAGAAATGCATAAATATAAATACCTCATACTCATACTTTAAAATAAAATGAATTACCACGCAAAGGATCATAGTTGAACTTAGAATCGTTAATTTATTTATTCGAGAATGTTTCTGTGATGTTTATTTATTTCATTTCTGCTTAGACGAAGCTAGTCGAGTGTAATTAAGGAACTTCTGTAACCAGTAGAATTATCTGAGGCAGAAAAGTTTCTAAAAGCTGTGAATGAAAGATGTATTTGATTTATATTAGATGTTATTTATTTTGTTTTGAAGTCTACAACATTTATTTAAATTTAGAAAATACAAATAGTAATTCTTTTAAAAAATCATATTGCAGACATATTTAACAGAAAAAACTGAAAATTTTCAAAAGTTTGTATATTAGACTTTATTAAAATTCCGTTTTTGTAAAATTTTTAAGAAAAACCCTTAGATTTAAGGGATACAAAATACTTGCGTTAATAAAAAGGCTCACAATATTGGAAAATAAATATTGGCTTTCAATTTCGGAAATTCACAATTTTGAGTATAGTAACAACTAACTCTGAAACGTTTTAGATAATTGAGCCGTATTTTAGGCAGAATTTATTAACTCTAGGATTTTACATAATGAAAATTTTTCCTTTTATTATTCA
This sequence comes from Maratus speculifer, assembly GCA_964019185.1. Classification (NCBI taxonomy): domain Eukaryota; kingdom Metazoa; phylum Arthropoda; class Arachnida; order Araneae; family Salticidae; genus Maratus; species Maratus speculifer. Next base: position 95,582,549 of record OZ025295.1, read on the forward strand.
CTATTTTTTTAACATAGGAATACTGAATTATTTCATTTTTCTTAGCCATACGCAAGAAAACTCATAAAATAGAATTTAATGGGAATTATATGTATATAAATTCATCATATTCATACATGTTAAAGCAAAGTAAAACGAGTCACCGTACCAAGCATATTCACAGTATCCGCAAAGAAACTCTTCGGGAGGGTTGAATTCTGATAGGGATTGGCCGACGCGTTTTCACGTAACTTGGCGCTTCCGTCGAGTTTGATTTCTTTCGGAGCAGAGTACAAAATAAACCGAGTACAAAGTAAAAATTTGCGTTTAAAAACTTTTAAAGAGTACAGCTTTCAGTAAGACACGTTCGATCCAATGCAATGCTGCAAGAGAAAAGTTACTTTGTACTCGGTTCGGAAGGAAATCAAACTCCTCGACGGAAGCATCTATCGCTCGCCAAGTATAATTATCGCCAAGTTACGTGAAAACGCGTCGGCCAATCCCTATCAGAATTCAACTCTCTCGAAGAGTTTATTTGCGGATACTGTGAATATGCCCGTTCCAAGTATTATAGTGAGCTTACAATCGTTAATTTATTTCTTCGGAAAAGTTTCTGCGATGTTTCTTCCATTTTCTGCTTAGACGAAGCTAGTCTAGTGTATTTAAGGAACTTATGGAATCAGTAGAATTATCTGAGGCAGAAAAGTTTCTAGAAACAATGAATGAAAGATGTGTTTGAGTTATATTAGATGTCATTTATTTTGTTTTGAAGTGTACAATAGTTATTTGAATTTAGAAAATACAAAATATAATTCGTAAAAAAATCTAATTTCCGACATATTAAATTAATAATTAAAAAAAAACTGAAAAATTTCAAATGTTTCTATATTAGACATTTCAAAATTCTGTTTGTGTAAAATGTTAAGAAAAAGCCTTAGATTTAAGGAATAGAAATTATTTTTTTTAACAAAAATTCTCTCAATATTGGAAAATCAGTGCCGGCTATCAATTTCAGAAATTCACAATTATAAGTATAGTGACAACTATCTGTGAAATGTTTCAGATATTTAAAGCCGTATTTTTGGCAAACCATATTTACTCAAGGTAAATACATACTGAAAATTTATCATTTTATTATTCATCAATTTTTTAAGGGAAGAATACTGAAATATGTCATTTTTCTTAGACAAACACAATAAACCTCAAAACAATACAAGAATTTGATGGAAATATGTATACATAAGTTCATCATATTTATACGAAAGCAGTAGAATTATCTAAGACAGGAAAGTTTCTAGAAACTATGAATGAAAGATGCATTTGAGTTATATTCGATATTATTTATTTTGTTCTGAAGTATAAAACATTTATTTTGATTTTAAATTTTTAAGAAAATACCTTAGATTTTATAAATAGAAAATATTTGCTTTAGAAGAAAGGTTACTAATATGGGAAGTCCAATATTGCCTATCAATAAAAAAAATTCAGAGTTTTAATTTTAATAACATTTATCTGTAAAACACTTCAGATAATTTAAGTTGCATTTTGGGCAAAACATATTAACTCAAGTAATATATAAAAAGAAGGTTTTAATTTTATTATTCGTTACTTTTTTAAGATAAGAATACAGAAATACTTCAATTTTCTTAGACAAGCACAAGAAACCACAAAACAATACAAGAATTTGATGGGAAATATATACTACATATAAATTTATCATATTCATACGTTAAAATAAAATGAGTTACCACGCAAAGGATCATACTTGAATTTAGAATCGTTAATTTATTTATTCGGGAAATTTTCTGTGATGTTTATTCCATTTTCTGCTAAGACGAATCTTGTCTAGTGTAATTAAGGAACTTATGGAACCAGTAGAATTATCTGAGGCATTCAGTTTCAAGAAATTAAGAATGATAGACATATTTCAGTTAAATTAGATGTTATTCATTTTGTTTTGAAGTATACAACATTTATTTTAATTTAGAAAATACAAATTGTATTTCTTTAAAAAAAAATCATATTGCAGTATTTTTTAAAAAAGTGAAAATTTCCTAAAGTTTGTATATTAGATTTCTTTAAAAATTCTGTTTTTGTAAAATTTTCAAGAAAAATCCTTAGATTTAAAGAATAGAAATTATTTGCGTTAACAAAAAAGCTCAAAATAATCATTTTCGTAAATTCAGAATTCTATTAGGTATAGTAACAACTATCTCTGAAACATTTCAGATAATTGAAGCCTCATTTTAGGCGAAATTTATTAACTCAAGGATTTTACATAATGAATATTTTTTTTATTTATTAATTTTTTTAAGGTAAGAATACTGAAATATTTCATTTTTCTTAGACATACACATCAAACCTCAAAACAATACAAGAATTTAATAGAGATTTTAATAAATAAACCCGAATTTAATAATAATTCATATAAATTCATCAGATTCATACGTTAAAATAAAACGAGTGACCATGTCAAGTATTATAATTAAACATACAACTGGGCTCCCAAATGGTCCGCCAACTGAACTTCAGAATTTTCTTAGAGAAATTTACCTTTTAGATTTTTCTTGCAAATCGCCAAGAAACCACATTTGGAAGTCAATTCTAGCGCATATTCAGTAGAAACCTATCATGAAATTTCCTTTAAAAAATTATTGATATTCAGTTCGCGGATCATTTGGTGGCCCTCATACAATCGTTAATGTATTTCTTTGGAAAAGTTTCTGTCATGTTGATTCCAATCTTCTGCTTAGGCGAAGCTATTCGAGCACAATTAAGGAACTTACAGAAGAGGTAGAAATGTTTCTAGGAACTATATATTTAAAATGTGTTTGAGTTATATTACATGTTATTTATTTTGTTTTGAAGTGTACAACATTTATTTTAATTTAGAAAATACAAATTGTAATACTTGAAAAAAAAAACTGAAAAATTTTAAAAGTTTGTATATTAGACATTTCGAAAATTCTGTTTGTGTAAAATGTTTAAGAAAAACTCTTCGATTTAATGAATAGAAATTATTTGCGGTAGCAAAAAGCTCTCAATATCGGAAATTCAGAATTTTAAGTATAGTAGCAACTATCTGTGAAACCTTTCAGATAGTTGAAGCTGTTTGATAAAAGGCTATTTAATTTTCTACTGACTTTGTCACCTAGCAACCAAGATATACCTAATTATTTCAAAATGTAAAAAGTTTTCTGTGCAAACGATTTTTTGTGATAAATACATTATCTGTTTTATTTCTTCAGCTTTTACCTAAGCTGTGTGAAACAATATTCTTTTTGTTTTTGAGTTTGATTAGAATGTTTTTTAATTGAATATGTGTAAAAATGTTACGGTTTTTATTGGAGTTGTGTTTTGTGAAATTATTAATGTTCGAAAGAACCTGAGTTGAGTTTACTCATGAGAATAAACTGTTTAAAACCAGATATGAAGTAATTAATTTTGAGTTTAGTAAGAAATTAATAAACTTTCGGATAAATTGAATTCTTCAGAAGCTATATTTTAGGCAAAACCTATTATTTCAAGAATTATACATAATTAAAATTTATCATTTTGTTATTCATCAATTTTTTCGAATGAGAATTCTGAAATACTTCAATTTTCTTAGACATACACAAGAAACCCAAAAACAATACAATTGTTTAATGGGAAATGCATAAATATAAAACCTTGATATTCATACGTTAAAATAAAATTAGTTACACGCAAAAGATCGTAGTTGAACTTAGAATCGCTAAATTATTTATTCGGGAAATTTTCTGTGATGTTTATTCTATTTTCTGCTTAGACGAAGCTAGTCGAGTGAAATTAAAGAACTTATGGAACCAGCAGAATTATATGAGGCAGAAAAGTTTCTAGTAACTACGAATCAAAGATGTATTTGAATTATATTAGATGTTATTATTTTTTTAAGTATACAACATTTATTTCAATTCACAATATTCAAATAGTAATTCTTTAAAAAAAATCATATTGCAGACATACTAAATTGCAAAAGAAAGTGAAAATTTTGAAAATTTTGTATATTAGACATTTGAAAAATTCTGTTTTTGTAATTTTTTTTATAAAAACCTTGAGATTTAAGGAATAAGAATTTATTTACGCTTAACAAAAAGATTCTCGATATCGGAAAATCAATATTGGCTATCAATATCGGAAATTCCGAATTTTAATTATAGTAACAACTATCTTTGAAAGATTTCAGATAATTGAAGTCGCAATTTAGTCAAAATTTATTAACTCAAGGGTTTTACATAATGAAAAATTTTCATTTTATTATTCATTAATTTTTTAAGGTAAAAATACTGAAATATTTCATTTTTCTTAAACACACACAACAAATCTTAAAACAATACAAGAATTTAATAAAAAAGTTTAATAAATACAAGAAATTAATAATAATTCATATAAACTCATCAGATTCATGCGTTAAAATAAAACGAGTCACCATGCAAAGTATCATAGTTGAACTTACAATCGTTAATTTATTTCTTCGGGAAAGTTTATATGATGTTGATTCAATCTTCTGCTTAGACGAAAGTAGTCGAGTGTAATTTGGAAACTTGCAGTAGCAGTGGAGTTATCTTATGTAGAAAAAATTCTAGAAACTATGAACGAAAGATGCATTTGAGTTTTATTTGTTATTATTTATTTATTTATTTATTTATTTTTTTTTTTGAAGTATAGAACATTTACTTTCAGTTTGAAAATATCGAGAGTGTTTCTTCTAAAAAAACATAATGCAGACATATTAAATTAAAATAATAACAACATCAACAGCAACAACAATAATAATAATAATGTTAATAATAATAATAACAAGAATAATGCACTTGAAATTTTCAAAAGTCTGTGTTTTTGACTTTTTTAAAATTCTTTTTGAGTAAAATTTTTAAGAAAAGCCCTCAGATTTTACAAATAAAAGTTATTTACGTTAGCAAAATGGCTATAAATATCGGAAAGATTAATGTCAATCAATTACAAAATTAGTTTTATGCTCTTCCAAACGAATAATAAGAGCACATGGAACGCCTTGGCAGTTAAAATGAAGAAGTTTTTGTGAAATATTTAGCATCATGTATCTATACTAATAAAAGAACAAACTACCCTGTCTCACTCTCACTCTCTATTTTATGTGTAATTGATGGCTAGCAAAATCTATGATACAAACGGGGCTTAAATGTGTTGTGAAATTATTCCGAGGTCCCTCCAGATGCACATAAAGCTCAGATTTTTTATTTTTTCATTAGTTTCCCAGATATTAATCTTGAAGTACAACTTACTCTCATCAAAAAGTCAACTCCTTGATGCTCGGATAACGAAAAAGCTTACACATACCCATAAACAAATTTACGTACCGAAACAAAGGCAGAAACATTTTATTTGTGTTTATTTCTATTTCTGGATCATTTTGTTTAAATCCAAGTCAACCAAAGCGCTCGGCACAATTGAACTTAAAAGAGATATTTCGAAAGATCGCGCTTTTAAGTCTCATATGCTGTAAACAATTCGAAAAAATGTTTCAATTAACACTTTGAAAAATAAAACGAAATGCATCGTTTTACCGAAAAAAAATGTTTTCTCCCTTAAGTGAACGCTCCTCCACGGCGCATTTTAAGCGATATAAACAAGCCAAAAATATTGTAAAAGGGAAAAGGGAGTAAAAGGGGAGCCTTTTACGAAATTTTTTATGTTTTGTCTACGGTTTTTAAAAATATAAATTTGTGCCTGTTCAAAATTGTAAAATATAAAGTTTAGTGAATATCCTTAACGGTTTATTTTAGATAAAATTAGCTTGATCCACAATGACCTCAAAATGACCCAATATATGAAATTTCTCGAATATGTGACCTAGTCCTGTAGTCTTCTTGCACCAAAAAAATGGTTCGATACAAAATTTAGTCGAAATCGATTGAGCCTTTTTCTTAGATATAATTAATTTTACCTTGATCCATAATAACCATTAATGACAAACAAATTGAATTTTGCAAACTATCGGACACAGAAAAAGGGTCTTTTTCGTGCCCCTAAACAATAGAATGCAATAATTTTCTCAAAATCGTTAGTGCGTTTTCAAGATAAAATTTACATACACAGGTACACACAATTAAAATTTACGAGATAAATATAATATTCAAACATATTATTTACTTCAGTGCTGTTTATTATGCTCCAAATCACTTATTAAAAGCAAAATTGCCTAGGTAAAATACCATCGGATTTTAAATGTTCACTGCACTTCTCTATTCTAAAAATATAACAAAGTATTTGATATTTTCTAATTAACTAAATGTTATTATTTCCAGTTTTCTTAATGATTAATTAAATGTTAAAAATATACATTGTTTTTAATTAAATAAACTTCCAGGAATTTCTGTAACAGATATTAAAATATATTTTTTCTTTCGAGTATTTAACTTGGGACACAAATAAATTAACTTGCGAAAACACAGAATAGATTATCTACATTATTCTGCAATTTCTTTTTGTACTTTTAAATTATCGTTTATTTATTATAATAGAAATAAAAAAATATCAAAACTTTAATAACTTCAAATTATCTTTTAAAATTTATCTTTTGAAAATATCGAAATCATTTTTTTTTCTTTTTGGGAAAACACCGAATGCTTTTGTATTCATCATTGTAATTATTTACTATCAGAGTCTTTCAGTTTTGCAAAGAATATTTAATAGAATGTATCTAATATTTACTGAATTCTTTTAGAAAAAACTTAAAACTATGTTTGAGTTTCAATTTAATTCGCTTCTGAAATATTTAATTATCATAGTTTTTATACAAAATTTCTGCAAATTTATCTATTATTTTCATGAAAAAAATAGATTAAAAAGTCGTAGATTTAAATTTAAATACTGCAAGATTAAAATTAATTTTTTCTTTAGTTTTTAAAAAATATTTTTTTATGGATTATATATACGACCTTATTTTTTACTTACCCATCATGCGTAGTATAGGGTAAATCTTGCAATCGTTTTCAAAATAAAAAAAAAACTTTAACGAATTTACCAGTTTTAGAGATTGAAGATCCCGAAAAAACATATTTTTAGAAAAAAAAAGTTTTGTTGTCCGTCTGTCTGTGTGCGTGTCTGTCTGTCCGACCGCCCATCTGTCTGTCCGTTTGTCTATAAACACTCTATCTCCCGAAAAAAATGAGATAGAGACATAAAATTTTGTGTGTACTTAGTATATAATAATAGAAAGAAGCCTATTGAATATCAAAAATCTCGATTATCCGGTATTATTAATTCGGACTCTTTCAAAATTTTCATTCTGATGAAACGTACACATATATTTTCAATTTTTTTTAAATAGTGGATGTAAAAGACAATAAAAAAAACCTAAATTTTGCATAAAGAATGAAATCGATCGGACAATTAGCTGTCGCGATACATGTAATCCTAGTTTCCACACTCTTCAATTGTTCATGACCGTGTATATTATTCAAATTTCAATTCAAAGATATATTTTAATTGGAAATCAGACTCTCCATATGAGCAAGTAAACTATTATTTAATAGGTTTATCATTTTTATAGTTATAAGGATGTTTCTTTTTCTAAATGATTAATTCGTCAACCAAAAAACTATCACCAAACTATAAGATTAAATGCCAATAATTGCTTATCGTAAACGTGACATTCACTTGACATTAACCACGTTACACATGTTTGTTACGACATCAAGTGATTTTTAATTCGACGCTTAATTCGCATTTTTATTAATATATTTCTAATTTATTTGTTATTTCGTTATTTAAAATAAAAATTATGCAAATTTGTATAATTTACGAGTAATTTTGTGATTTTAATAATTTGTCAAAATTTGTCGATAGGATAATCAAGTAGTATCTTCAATTCTGCAATAGAGCATAACAAAATATTTAAATTTATGCTTAAATTTTATTTTTGAATTGCAATGTATTTATAAATAATTTACACATGTTTTACTTTGATATTTATATTATGCATATCCATGATGGTATTACGGTAACCTCCAAACGACTATCTTCGTTTGCTTTAAGAGAAACAGCGTTAAATGAATTTCATGTGTCTCCTTTTACTTTACACTGTTATAGTGCTAAAGAAATGTTTACTCAATATTGTGTTTAATATTTTTTTTATATATAATCCGCAATTTTAGAATCAGTTTCATTGCAATGTTTGCAAAACCCTTTTGCCACTTAATTGAAATTATGGCTTAACTAACTAAACTAAGTTACATACACCTTTATAGAACAGCAATCTTTAACGTTTCGATGTGTTAGCTAGCATTTCGGTAAAATTACATATAATAAAAGCTATGAATAGATATTATTATTTTTATTAAATTAGAAATATATTTTTTATTCTTCTTTTCAAAATTTGTTCAGCATACGTAACACTGAAAATTAATTAAAGTTGATTTTTATTAATCAACGATTTTTGGAATAATACAATTTTTGGAATTATATGATTTTTGAAATTATAGGATTTACGATTTTTCGAATTTATAATTTCTGAAATTTCGAAATTTTTAAAACTTAGCATTCCTTGCAAGCAGAACACAATTTTTTCAAAATATTCACCGTTCGAAACTTCTGTATAATAATTTTTACAGCTTACCTAAAAAAGATACCGTTTATCGCATAATTTTATCGATCTAACTTTTTGAGAAATTTAATTTTGAAAACGGGTTATTATTTGCTAGACACAACACTAAAAAAAATCTGTAGAAAAACTATAGCTTTTTGGCCCAAAATTTGAGGGAAATCCGAAGGTTTTTGGACCATTATGGAAATATTTTTAAGAATATCTTAAAAAATTCTGTAGATATTTTAAAGGTAAAGCTAAGTCTGCAAATTTTCTTCAAATTTCTGTAGAATTTCTCTAGAAAATGGCGATTTATTCAGATAATCTTAAGATTATTTTTAGTGGGGCACGCTGTATAAATGAAAGAAATTATTAAAATGTCTTTCGGTTTGTAATAAAATGTAAATATGTAATTTTCATTTTTAATTAAATGAAAAAGGGTTATTTCCTGTTCTTTACTTTTGATTTCGTGTTACTAAACATTTAATGCACGATTTTTTTTTTTTTTTTTTTTTTTTTTTTTTTGTTCGGTAAACATTATATTTCAGACTATTTTTGTAAATGTTATACTGGAAAAGCAATGAGTTTTTTTATTTATGTTTCTGTTCGATTTAATATCCCAATGTAACTCCTGTGTAACATAGAAAAATCTGCTCAAAAGCAGATAATTTTAAGTTACATACTTACTTTAAAACGTTTAAATGCATAATAACAATTATTAAATCATATAACAATTTTTCTACTAAAAATTTTAGGAGTTGACAGAATTAATAATTACTTCCTGATAAACACAGAAAAAAATACATTACAAGTAATATCAACAAAAGAAGTTGCAATCTCCTCTTGATAACAAATCAGGATAGCAATAATAATACAGTGAAACTTCCAAATAAGGGACACCCATAGGACCAGAACTTTTGTCCCTTAAATAAAGGTGTTCCTTATTCAGCGCTTTGATTCTTATTTTTAATTAATCGTTCAGAAGGATATAAAAATAGCAAATCATCAAAGATGAAGTTTAAATGAACCCGAAGTGCATAAATTACTTAAATCAAACACAGAAGGAATAGAGAAATTTAATAAATTAAAATTTTCTATTAATTACCAAATCATTAAATTATTTGTAGAATTATTGAATTTTATTTTATGTGCATATTATGTATGTGCAAAAAGTATTAAAATATTGAAAAGAATTTTACTTCCAGTAATCAATCAAAAGCAATTGTTTTGAAATTTCAATTTTTCACTAGAAACCTTTCAAGTGTTCCTTTACCATACTTATAAATTTTAGTTCTTTCTTATCTGCAGTAATTACAAAAATAAGTATTCAACTGCTTTGCGTATTTTAAGGCAACAAATCTCTCAACTGCTGTGCTCAGCTTGTGAAACACGTTTTGACACATTTACAAATACATTTTTTAATTTAAAGGTTTAAATCTGTAATGCCTGATTGTAGAAGCGATTTGGAGTCAAACTGTGTTTTCACTTTTTTTAGCGATTTTGATCATGTGACAAATACGTTTTCGCACTTTCTGAGTAGTTACTCTTCTTTTGTCTGGAAATTCCGTTCAAAACATCCACTTTGATATTATTATCTGTAAGATCTATTGCGTTTGAAAAAACAGTGCGATTACATAGTTTCTGACAACAAAGTCTATGCAAGAAAAAACGTCTTCTCAAGGCCGAATGTTCCTCTTTCCACTTTCCCTTCGTTGCCATGGAATCGGAGGAAGCCAGTGCCTTGTCCCGTTTTTCTCACTGCACTTCCGCTAAAAAAATTTACCCGTGCGCAAGAGTATGAGTTATGCGGTATTCCAAGACTCTTTTTCCCGCACACCAACTGTATTGTCTTACGTTAAGAAAAAGCTGTAATTTCGCTAATTTTAAAACATTTGTTTTGTAAGTCTATTTATAGCAAGAAATATGGGTAGATTTTTTCGACGACAGATTAATGATGCTATTATTTTTTAAATTCAATTAATAATTTGTAATTTTAACTTTGTTAATTTAAATTAATTATAAATTTAAATAAATTGTGACTTTCTAGAACATACAATGCTATCTGCATTCGTATATTCAGGAAGTTTCCTACAATTTTAAGTGCAAAAAAAAATTGAACCCTCCCCAAATATATACAGGGTGTTTCGCTACCAGACCGACAAACTTTGAGGGATGATAGTAGACATGAAAGTAAAAAATTATTAAATAGGGAACCATGGGGCGCAAACGTCTTCTGTAGAAACTAGCAGCCATTAAAGTTTGAGGTCCAAAATTTCAAACGATGATAAAAAACGGAAAAAAGGGTCGATTCGTTTGCGGTTTTCACTAAAACATTCTTTATATCACGTTTTTCTTAGAAAAAAATTTCAAAGGTTATGTTCAAAAATTGTCGATAGAGGGCGCTTTAGACTTTAGAGTAACGAACAGTTACTTTTTACCGCTATTTTGTGAATGGGGTTGAAATTATTCTAAAGTTTAGATTTTAACTTAAATTTTAAGCCCAAAATCGGAAACATTGGGATCGGGTAACTAGCAAATATTAAACTGTGAACAGAGGGGGAAATTTTAAACGCTCATAAATATTGGACAAACAAATCGATTTTGTTGCAGTTTGCGTGTAAGTCATTAACGTGGTAATTATTTTATTCAAAATGATGTACAGCTTTGGTGGCTTCATTTTTTGATAGAGGGCGCTTCCGACACATCTCTGACATTTCAAAGGCATTATTCCTGGATGTTTTACTACCAGACCATCATACTTCCAGGAAGTGGTAGAGATACAAAGATGACTTGGAATCGCAAAGAAATGTAACGTTGGAAATGCATTTTTTGCAAGCTACGGTTAAAGGAAGCAGAGAAAAAAGTAACAGAAACAGAGAGACACGTTAGTGCGAGAAGAGCGACACGTTAATGTCACAGAAACCAGTTTATTTAAAGGTTTTACTAGAAAAGGTGTTTGAAATTACAACCAGAAGTAGTCCGGCAAGTTTGACAGCGACGGTAGATGGTGCTAAACGGTAATGCGCCTGCGCAAAGATCACTTTGAAGTGATCATTCGCGAACCGGTTCCAAAGGTAGCAGAATGAAGTATTTGAACGATGAACAGCACGATAGGGCTCCTCCACATTTTACCAATGACTTTTACCGACAGTTCAAAGTAACATATGGACAGTGGTGGATAGGTCGTGGTAGCCCGGTTCATTGGCCTGCCAGATCACCGGATCTATCATGTATGGACTTCTTTTGCTAAAGTCAAATAGAAAATTGGGTGTATGAGACTCCCGTACCATCAGTTGAAGACCTCTCAGCTGGTATTTCTGTAGCTGCCAGAAAACTATCAGAGATGCCAGGAAACTTTCAAACCGTGAGGAATTCCACGTGACGCCGCTGTCAAGCATACCGGACTACTTCTGATTGTAATTTTGAACACCATTTCTCGTAAAATCTTTAAATAAACTGTTTTCTGTCACATTAACGTGTTGTTCTTTCTCTGCTGTTTCTGTTACTTTTTTCTCTGCTTCCTTTAACCGTAACTTGCAAAAAATGCATTTCCAACGTTACATTCCTATGTGATTCCAAGTCGTCTTTGTATCCCTAACACTTCTTGGAAGTATGATGGTCTGGTAGTAAAACACGCAGGAGTAATGCCACTGAAATGTCAGAGATGTGTCGGAAGCGCCCTCTATTAAAATATGAGGGCACCAAAGCTGTACATCATTTTGAATAAAATAATTACCAAGGGAATGACTTACACGCAAACTGCAACAAAATCGATTTGTTTGTCCAATATTTATGAGCGTTAAAAATTTCCCCCTCTGTTCACAGTTTAATTTTCGCTAGTTACCTAATTCTAGTGTTTCTGATTTTGGACTTAAAATTTAAGTTAAAGTCTAAACTTTAGATTAATTTCAACCCCTTACACAAAATAGCGGTAAAAAGTAACTGTTCGTTACTCTAAAGTCTAAAGCGCCCTCTATCGACAATTTTTGAACATAACCTTTGAAATTTTTTTCTAAGAAAAACGTGATATAAAGAATGTTTTAGTGAAAACCGCAAACGAATCGACCCTTTTTTCCGTTTTTTATCATCGTTTAAAACTTTGGACCTCAAACTTTAATGGCCGCTAGCTCCTACAGAATACGTTTGCGCCCCATGGTTCCCTATTTAATAATGTTTGTTTTCATGTCTACTATCATCCCTCAAAGTTTGTCGGTCTGGTAGCGAAACACCCTGTATATATATATTTATATATATATATATATATATGTGTGTGTGTGTACAGGGTGTTTCAGCGAAGTGCGGACAAATTGTAAGGGGTGATAGAAGGCATGATGACAAACATTAGGACATAGGAAACCACGGGGCGCAAACGTCTTCTGTAGGAGCCAGGGAGCATCAAAGTTTAGCGTCCAAAAGATCAAGCGATGATAAAACACGGAAAAAAAGGTCGATTCATTTCCAGTTTTCGCTGTAAACTTTGTTTAGACCGAAAGTTTGTCCAAAAAATTTTTTAAAGGGAACTGTTGAAAAATGACGGTAGAGGGCGCTGTAGACTTTGGAGTACGAACAACTACGTTTTACTGATTTCTTTTTTATTCTGTTAACAGTTTTCTAAAGATTGGACCTTAACTTAAATTTTGAGTACAAAATTGGAATCACCCCAAACGGTTAAGATGTGCAAATTGAGCTGTGAACAAGGGGGGGGGATTAAAACGCTCATAATCAATGAGCAAAGTAATCGATTTTGTTGCGGTTTGAGTGCAGGTCATTCCCTTAGTAATTGATTTATTCAAAATGACGTACAGTTTTGGTGCCCTCATTTTTAGATACAGGGTGCCGCCGATACTTTTCCGACATTTCATCGACATTATCCCTGGGTTTGTTACTAACAGACCAGCATACTTGCAGGAAGTTTTAGGGATGTAAAAACTACTTGAAATCGCATGGGAATGTAATGTTGGAAATGCTTTGTTTGCGAATTATGGTTAAAAGAAACGGAAAAAATAGCAACAGAAAGAAGCAGAAAATCACCACCTAAGTGTAAAAAAAACGCAATTCAATACATACGTGAAATTTCGCTACTTATTCATTCTGGACGATTCCGATTTTGAGATAAACATTTAAGTGCATGTTCAAACTTTGCTAAACATTCAACATAACTACGAATATCCCGTCAAAAAATACTGGTTGTTCATTACTCCAAAGTTTGAAAAACGTTTTGCAATCGCCTTTTGCAGTAAAACCTTACAATAAAATGTTTTGTATCACATTAACCTTTTCCTGATTTTCTGCTTCTTTCTGTTGCTATTTTTTCCGTTTCTTTTAACAATAACTCGCAAACAAAGCATTTCCAACATTACATTCGCATGCGATTACAAGTAGTTTTTACATCCCTAACACTTCCTGCAAGTATGCTGGTCTGTTAGTAAAACACCCAGGGATAATGTCGATGAAATGCCGGAAAAGTATCGGCGACGCCCTGTATCTAAAAATGAGGGCATCAAAACTGTACGTCATTTTGAATAAATCAATTACTAAGGGAATGACCTGCACTCAAACCGCAACAAAATCGATTACTTTGCTCATTGATTATGAGCGTTTTAACCCCCCCCCCCCCTTGTTCACAGCTCTATTTGCACAGCTTAACCGTTTGGGATGATTCCAGTTTTGTACTCAAAATTTAAGTTAAGGTCCAATCTTTAGAAAACTGTTAACAGAACAAAAAAGAAATCAGTAAAACGTATTTTTTCGTACTCCAAAGTCTACAGCGCCCTCTACTGTCATTTTTTGACAGTTCCGTTTAAAATTTTTTTTGGATAAACTTTCGATATAAACAAAGTTTACAGCGAAAACTGGAAATGAATCGACCTTTTTTCCGTGTTTTATCATCGCTTGATCTTTTGGACGCTAAACTTTGATGCCCCCTGGCTCCTACAGAAGACGTTTGCGGCCCATGGTTTCCTATGTCCTAATGTTTGTCATCATGCCTTCTATCACCCCTTACAATTTTTCCGCACTTCGCTGAAACACCCTGTATATATAATATGCATGTTATTTATTTATAAAATACATTATACTGTATTGCTATCTGGTTATCATCTCAGTCATGACCCAATTATTGATATAAACAGAGTTGTAATCGTAAAATAAGCAGAGAGTATACGGTATAAGTAGAGGGTATGCGCTACATCATGAATATTCATAGATAGGATATACGCAAATGCTTTATTTGTGAAACAGAGTGTATACGGGACTTTAAAAAATCCGGAAGGCATACGGTGTATACTCCCGTATACCGTCCACTACATCCCTGGATATAAAATAGCAAATTCACAGCATTTTCTGAAAAATACTTTGCATAAAATAAAAGAATGAAATCAATTAAAATTTGAATAAGAAGCAAAATACAAGTAAACTAAAATATCTCTTTCATTTATAGAAATCTGAGTGAGAAAAATTTTCGCGTGTTAAATTTTTAAGGATGAAAATGTTTTATGAATTTAATGAGCATTACATTCAGATTTGAATCCAGGAATTTGAGCTCTCCTTGACTATCATCCTTAAAACAAAAATAAATAAAAAAAAGGGGGGGGAGAAGTGTAAACATGGTTCAACCAATTCGTGCCACTTCAAATGGTTTGATGCAAAATTATTCTTTATAATAATTTTAATACGTGTCTCAAATAACTCCTGCTCTTTGGGGTGGGAAGGGGGGGGGGGTATCATTAAAATCCATGTTGCATTCAGCATTACTTACCCCGAAATATCTCGAGGGAGTGGATAAATATGGGCTATTAACTGTTTTTTTCTTCTTTGATTTTCTAAAAAAAAAAAAAAAAAAAAAAAAAAAAAAAAAAAAAAAGCAAATTGAAATAGAATAGAATTTTAATGAATGAAATCTTTCATACATTAAAATCTGAGTAAGAAAAACATTGTCTTAAATTTTAATGGATGAGAAAGTGTTCATGAATTTTGCGAGTAATACATTCAGATTTGAATCCGGGAATTTGAACTCTCACTGATTAACATCCTTAAAACGAAAACGAAGGCAAAATAAATAAAAGACGAGGGGGAGAGGTTAATTAACTAATTCTGCTTTATTTGCCTCAAAATCTTCCGTGGGGGAGGGGTAGAGATCTGCACGGGTTGGAATTTCCAGGCCCAACTTAATCTCTCTTACAGGCCGGTAGGCCGGCTAAATTTTTTTATCGGCCCATCCCGTACGCAGTGGCGGGTATAAGAGGGGGTCACGGGGGTCATGACCCCCCTCTGAACGAATTTTTTTTTAAAGGAAACTTAAAAAATGAAATATATATTGATTTTTTTTTCAAATTTATCTCTTGCTTAACAATTATAATCCTTCTAACTCTTTAAAAGCTGTGCTTAAACCCAAAGTGGGCAATTTCTGACATATCCTTGAAGTATTTTTTATCTTAGATGAAAGATGCATTTATTGAGAGCAAATATGATAGATTAACGTTTTCCATTTTTCATTAAATGCAAAATCTCCCTAAACTGTAGAAATTTAAACTGAATTTCAGGCCGTGACAGCCAATTCCTCACTCATGACGGCTTTTTGCGACTGTCAAGTCCTTAGAATTTGCCTAAAATGCTCAATTTCTTGAGTGTTTGTTTGAACGGTTTGTATGAAAATGCTTGTATGAAAACGGAAAAATCTTCAATTTCTTGGCATCTGAATAAAGTGTATATATTTATATCTTTACGAATATTTATTCAACTTTTTTATTACGAATGAAATTAACTTCTCAAAATAATCAGAAATTTAGCTATTTTGGACGCGGGGGCAATTTTTAATATAAAAATTGCTTATTAAGAGACGTGACTCCCCCCTTCCTAAAAAAAAGGAGCCATGACCCCCCTTTAAAAGTAGGGGTGGATCCGCCCTTGCCCGTACGGCCCGTTTATTTTGTTTGTCGGCCCGGCCCGTTGAAAAGATTATTCTAACTCTGCTAGTCCGGCTTGTTAGAAAATTCGGAACCATACCGCCGGGCCGGTTACGCCACGCCTGGGCTCGGGCAGACCTCTAGGGAGGGGATATGTATATTTTCAATTATATGTTTTAATGTGATACTTTTTTTTCAGCCTCCGGGAAGGCTTAGTCCTGAAAAAGGCTTTAAAAAAAAAAAAAAGCTTTTGAATTAGAAAACAGTCGATTCTTGAAAGTAAAATATAATTAACCATTCAAATTCGCTAGAGCTACTTTCGCTGTCATCCTGCAGATTGATGATAAACTGATCTGTGACTTTATTTTCATCTGTCAGACCCAATTTGACAAAATCTTCTTCCTGCAACTCTTCGGCATGTTTTACACAATTTTTCCAATTTTCGACTGTGACATGAGAAAGAGCCGCCACGAGAAGTTGCCTTACATCCTTTGTTTTAAAGGTGTTATTTCTTTTTGCAACTTCACCTTTCACTTGAGCCCATATTAATTCAATAGGATTGTATTGGCAGTGATAAGATGGAAGCCGCACAACTTCATGCCCCATTTCAGATGCAAGAACATCCAATTCGTACATTTTATATTTTTCTTTGTGTATTTTGACAAGATTCAATAATTCAGGAACAGTAGTGTTTGGATCATGCATAATGCCTTTCCTTCCCAACCAAGCTACGATATCTGCTTTTCGCGTTTTTGTGGATGGAATTTTCTTCAAATGATTGGAATGGTAGCTGGCATTATCCATTACAATGACACTGGGTTCTTCAAGTCCTCTCAATAAATTTAAAAACCATTCTCTAAATACGTCGGCATTCATATCCTGATGGTAATCTTTTGTAGAGTTCGACTGAAAAATCAAATCTGCTCCTTTGATAAAACCAGGCTGAGCTGATCCGGCGTGGCAGATGATCAGCCGCGACCATTTTCCTGTCGGTACTTTAAGGCCTCCAGAATTTTTTGAATCTTGCCAAAAATAACTCATTGAGTGATTTTGATTCACCCAAGATTCATCCAAATATATAATTGGACGCACTGGAGACTCTTTCCTGATATTGTGCATTTTTCGGAGAAATTTTATGCGTGCATCTACAATATCACTTCTCTCCATCAAAATGTGTCTACCATCATTGGCTCTTTTATATTTATAGCCCATATCTGATAATATTGTCCACATAGACCTTGCACATCCAGAAAAATCTATCTTTTGCTCTAGAACTTGCTTTAAATTTTCGCAAGTTGGATAATTTCCGCTATTGTAATATTCTTTAATCGTGCGACATACGACTTCTTTGTTAAAATTATCCAATCCTGTCACAGGTTTTACGTGTGGAACTTTTTTATTAGGCGATGAAAATGACAGATTTTCTAAGTCGGAATCTGCGACAGAAATAGCTTCAGAACAGATTCTTCCAACTGTGCGAAGAGATACGCCACATGCTTTCGATGTAGCTTCTTGTGTTCGCATAAACACATCTTTGATTTTTGCATCAGGATTGGACGCAACGAGCTCTTTTAAATAATTGTATACATTATAAATAACCTCCTTCGACTGTTTTCTAATATCAGGACTGGTTGCCATAATTAAAAGAAAGCAAAGAGCAGAGAAAATTAAAGAAAGCAACGTAATCAAACAAAGGACGGAGTAATACTGTTCAATTATACCTCTCAAACGGTGTGGAAAAAAAGAAGAGCGGTCAATCGGTCACATGACTGTTACCATAGTTACTATCTTAAGATAAAGGCCGATAGTGACCATCGCGAAGGGGGACATTCGACCTTGAGAGGCCGATTTTTCTTGCAAAGAGAATAGTTTCAGGCATTTCTGAATAAAATAAATTAAAGTTATAAAATGATTCTATAAAAGTTGCCCTTTTTGATTTGAGAACAGCTTAAAAGCATCTGTAAAGCTCTTTATTTCATAATTTTCTTCTATTCTCCGCTTTCAGAATCATCATCAAAATTTTCAGTATTTACTTGCAATGGCGATAAACGCACTGGTGTCAAATCAGAATTGTGGGTAAATGTTCGTCAATTGCGTCATATGTCTCTGTATCCAGTTGATTATCTGTCTGTTTAATAAATTCACAAAAATATTTATTTTTATTTTTATCACACACTACGTCGTTGTCTGAAATGCAAACACCAGTCGCTTTGATCTCATGTGTGCTCTCTCTGCTGGGATCTCACGCTTTATATCATGATCGAGTGTCCCTTATTCAGAGGTAAATATATATTTACGTCCTATACGTAGGGACTGGAGCCGGAAGTTTTGTCCCTTAAATAGAGGCGTTCCTTATTCGGAGTGTCCCTTATTTAGAGCTTTCACTGTAATAATAATAATAATAATAATAATAATAATAATAATAATAATAATAATAAGATTTTTCAGCCAAAAATGCATGCTATCACGCATAATAGATACTTAAAGTGCCAATAGAAAGCCCCAAATAAGCACAGAAAGTTAATATAACTACTGAGTTAAACATTATATTTAACGCTAAATATTCTCTCATATAGATACTTGAGCATTAAAGTTACAAATGGTATAAAAAAGGTAAGTACTTAGTGTTATTGCATAGTAAATCTAAAAATCCCTTATTTTCATTTTGTCATTGAAAAAGAATTAATTAATGGATTTTATATCCTATGTTATCTTTGTAAAACAACCTCATTAAGAAGGACAAATGCGTTAGGCTGTGCTTATATTGACAGGTTTTATCATTCAGGGAGATTTACGATGCATTAAAGTCATGTCCCCTGTTATAAATTGAAATCCTCATTAACCTTTTCGACGTTAATTTTAACAATAAGTATGAATGGAGTTAATTAGTTTTGAACAATGTTACTGTACAGTTTATGTAGAACAAGCTTTTAAAATATTTATCCTTCAGCGATGAATTTCACATCGATACATTATTGAAAATGTATACTTATTATTCATTTTTATTTTGTTTCTTTTTTACGTGCGTTCGCAATTATGTAAATGCGTAGCCCCTATAATCGTCGTTGAGTCTGTTTTTTCGCATATAACAACAGAAAAACTACCCAACCGAATCGTCTGAAATTCAAAATATATAAAAATAACATAATTTTGTCGAGTAATTTCAAATTCAATGAATATCGGATGTATAGTTCAATAACAGAAATGATCAAAATTTTTCGTTACATTATAATCAATTCGAAAAATAATTTCAAGTGCATTTTTATGATGTTCCACTCTTCTAATTAAGGTACCCTGGGGTAATAACGCCAGGCGGGGTAATAACGCCAAGTGCTAATATTTTGCATAATTATGAAATAATCTGGTAAATGACACCCATGTGCTCTGCGCAGAAGGGTTTTGAGTCATATAAATCGCAAAAAACAGCTTCAAGTTAATTTGTTTAGTTTTTAGGTCTTATTGTTTTTACAAGCAACTAAAATTAACGCTTGATCTAAAATTTGCGAGATACGTTTTGTGATGTGAAGACTATTTTTTTTATCCGGAAATGCTTTGTTCATTACATAAATTTGTAGTACATTTCATGGACTTTCAAAATGTTGTTGAAGATTTTGGATGTCTTCTCGAGATAATTTGTAATTTAAAATGTACAGCGCAATAACTATAACGGGGTAATAACGCCAATCTTAGGCATTAATATCCCGGTTGATTCCCTACAGTGGCCGAGCTACCTCCTAAACACTGATTCAAATAAACGCAATTAAAACTGTGCAATGTTTCTAATAATTCTATTTAAACGGTCCTTTTTAAGCAAAAAGAAGCTCACGGTCTGGTATTCTTTTGCCTCACCCCCCCCCTCCCCACACACACACACCACAACTTTATTTTTCTTACACTTTCACAAATATTGAACATTTTCAATATCTTAGAATGCAATTTGTCAATTTCTAAGTTTGTAGAGTGTGTATTTTTAGAATTAGGCAATCTACATGCAATTATTCCATCTTATTTCATAGTTTTGTTTACATGGCGTTATTACCCATATAGGTGGGTAATAACGCCGAATAGCATTGGTCAAGAAATCACGCCATTACATTTCATGAATACATATCTGTTAAATTATTTTTTTTATATAGATAGTCAATGAGTTGCTGTATCAAATCATGTATTTGTTTGAAAAATATAAACTAAAACGGAGCCGTGAAAATTGGTAGAACCTTAACGTGGCGTTATTACCCCAGGATACCTTATAATAAAATTCATATTCATCTATGAAGTATGTACAAAATACACATTATGTACAATCTGTGTTGAACAGACTATCTTTTTTTTAATTTACAAGAATCTACAAAATTATTCTATTATATTGTGGTATATTTAGAAACATTGTTTGGACGCGTCTTAGTTATTTTAAACAATTTCACATTTATTTAAAACTATTTTCCGAAATTGTTATATGTTGCTGAGATTTACGACAATATACTTTCTGTGTAATAGAAAGCAAATAATACTGACACAGCCACACAAAAGATTTCAGATACTGTACTGTATTAAGAGTACTGTATATTAAAAAAAAATTGTCATAATACCAACGTACCTCATTCGATACGTTTGACCTGCAATTTCCGACTTGTTGCTATTATTTCATCTACTTTATGTTTTTATTTTATTAATTGTAGCCAGCAAATAGAGATAGTTATTTATTTTTATTATTTTTAACAATTTAATTTTTTACAATTTTTTACTTTAAGAATTATAAAAATACTATTAATGTTATTTTGAAAGCGTCAGAATTTTTAAAAACTGCGGTCTTATTATTTTTTAAACAGCGTTTGTTCTTATCAAATCGTGCCTTATTTAATAAATGAGTTATGAAACATTTAATCGTACGTTTAAAAATGTTAAATAAATAATATGATGTTATATATATATATATATATATATATATATATACAGAGAGATTTAAAAAAAGTAAAATACTACATCTTATCTTCTTTTTTTTTTTTTTTACATTTCAAGAAAATAAATAATATGTTCTATTATGATGCAATTTTTAAAAAGTAAATAATTACTGATTTGAAAAGTTTTATTTGATGGGTATATTCATAGTTGTGGAAGATGCATTGGATAATTTATATAGCTATACATATTTTCTACAGGAATAATATAACGAAAATATTTTAAAATAATTTATATCCTAGTACTTATGTACTACAATGTAATGCCAAATTACTTTAATTTTTCTTTTTCAGTTCTTTAGCAATTTTTTTACTATTCATTTTTTAACTTGACTGAGCAATAATGGAAAAATACATCTCGGATATATAAGGTAATAATCTATAAAACATTAACACACAGGATATAAATCAGTAATTATGTAGTGTAACAGAAACATTTTGAACTTTCTACTACACTACATACACTGCTCAAAACAATTAAAGGATATTTGAAGTTTTATATAAAATAAATATATAAACGAAATTTTTTTGCCGAAAATAGAAGAAGAGAATCACAAATGCAAATTTTTCTGGTTTTCAAACTGTGAAGTATGTAAATTTTGAGTTCGACGTCAAAAACGTCGCTTCAGCGGCAGCGAATGAAATTTGACTTTCAACTGGATAAAAGAGAATGAAGACAAGGATGATCGGCATTCAGTGATTGCTTTGTTTCGATATGTACGATGTCTCAGCGAAGTCATTTGACAGATTCAGAAGCTTGGAGAATTGTTGGTAGGTTAAAAAGGGGCCAAACTCAAGCCGAAGTAGCGCAAGCTATTGGAGTGTCACAAAGTGTTATTTCCAGGATCTGGAACCGTATTTGGAGAGTGGATGTGCAGGCCGAAGACCAGGGCAAGGTCGTAGACGGACAACAACGCCCAATGCAGATCGATATTTAGAGTTAACAGCTCGGAAACACCGAAACATGAATGCTACTCTTCTCCAACAACACTTTCACTCGGCTACAGGCACCACGATTTCAACTCAGACTGTCCGAAACCGGCTCCATGCTGTAGGTCTGTATGCTCGCCGATCGATGGTATGTGTTAGATTAACATCAAGGCATCGTCGCGACCGCAGGGTGTGGGCAACCGAGCATGTCAACTGGAGGAGAAATGAATGGAACAATATTCTGTTTTCTGACGAGTCCCGTTTTTCTGTGCATCCGAATAATAGGCGTATTTTCATCTGGAGGGACAGTGGCAGTAGGAATAATCCTGCGTTCGTGCACGAAACTGTCAGATTTGGCGGTGGAGTAGTGTTGGTGTATGGTGGCATCTCCATTGACGGGCGCACTGACCTCTACATCGTTCGAGATGGAGCTCTGACTGGTCGCCGATATAGGGATGAGATCCTCAGACCTATTGTAGTCCCTTACGCTGCAGCAACCGGAGATAACTTCATTTTAATGGACGATAACTGCAGGCCACATCGAGCAAAGCTGGTGGAGGATTTCCTTTCCAAGGAAGGAATCGTTCGAATGGAATGGCCAGCGTTTCTCCAGACATGAATCCCATCGAGCACGTTTGGGACGCTCTCGGAAGACGAGTTTCTGGCCGCCAACAACCCCCACAATCTCTCCAAGAACTGGAAAGAGCTCTTCTGGAAGAGAGGGGCAGAATACCCCAACTCGTCATTAATAGCCTCATTGAGTCCATGCCTCAAAGGTGTTCAACGTTGCTGGCCGCCCGTGGAAACCATACCCCCTATTGAAAATGATTTTCTTTGAAGAAAACACCTTTTCTTATTCTTTTTTTCTCATATGCACAAATTGTGTTTTTTTCCTTTTGTACACAAATGCGCAATAAAATGCATTTTTTTCTGCCAAACGTGTGTAATTTATTCTCATATAACCTGCTATGTCTGTCGACCATGTATCAATCAGCTAAAAAGTTTCCCAGATATAAAATCTACCTAAAACTGCAATATCCTTTAATTGTTTTGAGCAGTGTATTTCCAATAATCTTTAGGATATTTACAGTTTTGACTCACGCTTACATGGTAGAATTTTTTTTAATTGCATTGTTATTAAGCTTTTATAATGGCTTTATAATTAGGGGAGGGCATCGGTGATACCTAACAATAGATAATTTATACTCACTTACCTCTAAACATTATTTTTCAACAATTTTGTCATCCTCACTTTTGAACAAGTTAAAGAATTTAAATGTTTACTTTTTTAAAAATATAAAGAAATTTTTTTAAACTATACCAAAAAACAAACTCATTTTTTTTCTATTATAAAAATGAAACTATCTTAAAACAAAAATAAATAAAAAGATTCAGATATACTTCAGATTTTCAAGTTTTCTAATAAAGACAACAACTATTTTCGAAAAAGTTTTTAAAAAAATAACAAACTTTAAAAAAAATACAACGACTATTTGGAAAATGATATTTTCAAAGACTAAAATGTTAAATATTTATAAATAAACTCTATAATTAAATTAATAATAACAATAAACATCGTTTTTATGATGATCAAAACGAGACACCATGCATTACGTACGCCGTACATTACACATTAATATTCCTAGACCAATGATAAAGAAACAGTAGTTTGCAGATATACAACTCTGACTGTTTAAAATGTGCATTTTTATTTGATGGAGTTAATCAGACTGACTTCTAAATGCCTGGTATTACGTGCGACATAAATTGAACATTAATATTCCTGGACTCATCATAAGCAATTTTTAAACGAAATTTCACTTTTACAATTTTCGGAATTGCAAATTTATAAATTTCAAAACATTTTCAATTTCTACACCGTTGCGTAGACAGAAATATGCACTCTTAAATGAAATTTGTTTGAAAAATTTATGACAAATTGTTTTCAAATTTTTATTATTTTTTTTTAATTTGTATTTATTTATTTATTTATTTATTTTTGGTCATTGTGCCAACAGAAGTACTATTCTAGTTTGTGATAAACATGGACCAATCAGAAAATGAATAAAATAAAAAACAGAAGTATTTCATTTTTGTTCTTTAAACATGGAACATTCAGAAAACGAATAGAATAAAAAAGTTGCGGAATTCAACCAATAAAAAGATTCAGATATTACTTCTTATTTCCCAATTCTCCTCCGATAACAGCAACTATTTTCCAAATAGTTAAAAAAATTGGTTGTAATATTTTTGGGTGCAGCGGTGTTCCACATTGGAACATTAACTTAAACCGGTTTAGAAAAATGGCAGATCCCTAAAGATATTAAAAGAATCAAAACACTTCAGATAACGTATACATGACATCTAAGAAGTTTTGATTGTTTTAATATTATTAAGGAATTGCCCTCTTTTGAATATTTTCGATTAACTACTTTGAGAACACTACTGTCCATTTTGGGAACACTACTGTGCCTATTTCGGAACACTACTGTACCATTTTCGAAACACTACTGTATCCGGAAATCTTACAAACCTGTTAGGGTCTTTTATTTTCGCAGTGTACTCTCATAAAAAAATTACAAACTTAAAAAACTTACTGAATTATCGAGACTATATTTTTAACAGAAAATTATTAATCTTTAATAGCATAGATAAATCAGAAAAGAAAATACTAGTAATGTAAACATTTTATTTCATTAATCATACCGATTCTCTACCAAGGAAATAACTATATTCCAAATAGTTAATAAATAAATAAACAAAGTAAAATAAGCATTTTATTTTATGTATATTTTTCATTTTCAATATTATTAATACATAATCAAGAAACAACGAAATAAGAAGGCATATTTACTACAAAATGTTAAAAGTAGTCTCCAAAATAAGGCAGAATAATTTGTGACGCATAAATTTAAGACTTTAATTGATGCAGTCCACAATTTAACAAATATTCTTGCGCTCTCTGTGGCCGAATGGCTCATTTGTCTGGAAGGCATCAATAATGTTACATTGTGATCAGCTGCACTGTAAAAAAAATCTTTGAAGGTACTAAACATTTTCTAGAAAACTGGGATTTCAAGAACTTTTCATGTAACGATAACAGGAAACATTTATGTAATCGATTCTGAATCTTGAGTTTTTGCTGTTACCGTTACAGGAAAAGTTTTAGTGAAGCGTTGATATCCAATCCCAAAGGACAAATTAACGCTTTAGTTTATTGCAAAATTTCGCATTCAAACCAGAAATTTTATATACTATTCTTTTATTTATTTAAGACAGACATTTTAGGATTACAGGAAAAATAAATTCTTTTTTGAAAATTATCTGTATGAAATAAAAATTTCAGACTTTAAAAAGAAAAAACATGTATTTCTTGTATTTAACATAATTGGCATTTTTTTTTTCAAAAATTTTTACTTTATACTGGAAATTTTCAACACAGAATTTTTTCTTTGTGTAATCATGAAATGTCTGTTTTAAATAAAGGAAAGAATAGTATAGAAATTTTTTGTTACGAAAGAGAAATTTTTAAATAAATTAAAGAGCCGAATTTGGTTTCTATCTCAACGCGTTATTTCAGGTCATACATTTCTGTACAATAATTGTTTGTTATAGTGCTCTCTATCACCCCCCAAAGTTTATCTCATGATTCTAGACTCATTTTGTATGTATTATTTGTGACAAAATTGTAATTAATACTGTGGTGATTCAGTGGCGATTTAACTTTTCTTGACAATTCTCTAACAATTTAAAAGAAACAGGATCATCTGAAATTAGTTTTTGCAAACTAGTCCTTCTATTAAAAATGTTTTTTAGTCCTAAAATCATATATTCACAATTTATGAAGAAATACTATATAATATATATAAATAGTCACATACAGTATGAGCTATTAACTTAAAAAATCAATTTGCATCACATGCGTTACAATTGTTATAAACTGTGTTTTTTCTAATATTTAAAAAAATATTTCCTTTCAAGAACATTTATGCGTCCCCTCGCCCTATTTCTATTATTAAAAAATTGTTTAGTATAGTTGCAGATCTTAGTAATTTAAACATGTAAAATAAGAGCAAATTTCTATTGCTCAATTTTCTCAATCCTCACTTGCTTCCTTTTTTAGAATTATTTAAAAGAAAAGAAAATTAATACACAGTGAACACATAACTTTAAAAATAATCATACAATGCATATACATTAGAATAATTATACTAAAATTATGGGAGAAATAGAAGGTTTATATTTTTATAACACTTAGTATTTTTCGTATTATGAAAAAATATAAAAAATTAAATAATCTTTTAAAAATGTTTTGTGAAGAAAGTTATAACACAAATTGCAATAACTTGCAGTTGCACTTGTTGCCTTACGTTTATATGAAATCGTTTAATTATGTGCCAGTTTTGTAACTTAAGGTAAATTAATAGGTTCTTATGCATATATGTACTCAAATCTAATATTTATACTTAGGGAAATACAAAACGCATTCATAAATAATATGAGATACATGCATAAGTGAAGAACCTATTCTCGTTTCTGGACAATATAATTCAAATAGGAATAAAACTGCAAGCAAACAACATCCCTCCTATTTGCAATTAATCAACATAAAAGACACATATTATCCATGTTTGCGAAACCTTATCAATTTGTTCTTGTTAGCAAAACTAATCATTCAGATTTTAGCTAGCTTTGTAAGATAATTAATCACGTAATTCTTTCATGTAGGCCATCAGATAAATCGAATAATGAATTGGTTTAAAAGATGTAATTTTACACGGACTACATCATAAAACAATGATTAAAAAGTAGTGTACATCCATAAATTTTCCAATCAAAATTCTTTTTTTAAGCATATAAAAAGTCAAAATACAACCGTTTGCGCACTGAACATAGTAATAGATCTTGATTAAGTGAAACATATAAAATAACTTTTTTTTATTGCTCAACTTTCTCAATTCTCACCTTTTCATTGTTTCTATTAGTCTCCATTCTAGACTGATGTTAACAACAACAACAAAAAGTAATAAACAATGCGCTCATAACTTAGAAAATAATCATATATTGCATATATAGATTTTACTAATTATATTTTAAATCACGCACGCAGTTGTAGGTTTATGTTTTTATATTAACGCAAGGCCTTTTTTTAACTTTAAAAAAATTAAATATTCTTTTTAAAACATTGAAAGATCTAGAAAAAATTTCACCAATTTGTAGATGTACCACTTGGTTTATGTTCATATGTCAATCATCCAACTATTTAACAATTTTGTAATTTAAGGTAAAATAATAGCAATATATTATGTACTTAAAAAAAATAATATTTATACTTAGGAAAATACAAAAAACATTCATAAATAATAAAAGATGGATGCATAATTGAAGAACCATTTTTTGTTTCTGTACAATATAATTCAATTAGGAATAAAACTGCAAGCAAACAACATCCCTCCTATTTGTAATTAATCAACATAAAAGACACATATTATCCATGTTTGCGAAACCTTATCCATTTGTTCTTGTAAGCAAAACTAATTGTTCAGATTTTAGCTAGCTTCTTAAGGATAATTAATCACGTAATTCTTTAATGTATTACATTAGATAAATTGAATAATGAATTGGTTTAAAATATGTAATGTTACTTGGACTATGAAATAACACAATGATTAAAAATAGATTTAACCCATAAATTTTCCAATCAAAATTATAAAAAGACAAAATAAAACATTTTTTGTATTACAAAAATTTAAAATTGGCATTCAGTGTATGTTTTGTTTTGGAAGTTAAGAGTTGTTAAATGCAATCATCATTATCACATTTTAAAAAAACTGAAAAGTGTTTTTAAATTCGCCTTGTCTGTCGGACTTTCCGTCTGTCAGTCTGACTGAACTATAACGTACCTAAATATATTCGATTTGTAAAGCAATTGAAACATGTTAATTCTGTTTACCATGGTATATTCTGTACTCAGTATGAAGTGTACAATAGTAATATTTAATTTAAGGAGCACTCAAAATTATTCCATTACAATGTGTTCAAAAAGGAAAAATCGTTTCCAATATCTATAAATGACATTAAGCTATTTGGAATTTATTGCTACTCCTAGGAGTCACAGAATTTCAGAACAACATTATTCCTCTTGAATAATGCATTCATATCATTTATCGTTCATTTACAAGGACATCCAAATAAAATCGGCATAACAATGCGGTCTTTGAACAATAATTGCCAAAGTGCGTTTTTAATTTTGGTATTTTCTTTTAAATTTAACTAATATTTTGAATTTTACTTTTGTGTATTAATTATACATCTGGATTTTTAATTAATACAAATTATTCAGCATTTGTTTCCTGCTTATTTTCAATAACAAAATAAAAGCTGTCAGTTATTTACATATATATTTCTTAATCGATAATTTATTGATTTTCCTTCATTTTTAATATACACGAGAGAAAAAATAACATATTAAATATACAGTTTGATACATCATAATAATCCATGCACAGTTTTCTATGGTATATTCGAATGAATGTGGGAAAAAAAACGGAAGTAAGACATGTAAAATGTCACTTTTATTCTATTGCTCAATTTTCTCAATTTTCACGTTTTCACTGCTTTTATTAGTCTCCTTTTTTAGAATCCTGTAAAAAACAAAAACGAAACGTAATAAGCATTGCACCCATAACTTAAAAAATAATAATGCATTGCATGCATACTTTACTAATTATACTTTAAATCATGTACGCAGGAGAAGGTTCGTGTTTTTATATTAACGATAGGTCTTTTTTATTAAAAAAATAAGCATTCTTTTAAAAATATTTTGTAAACACGAACAAATATCAACATAAAATTCCACTAATTTGCAGTTGCACTTGGTGGCTCAAGTTTATATACCAATCATCTAACTATTTAACAATTTTATAATTTAAGTCAAAATAATAGTAATATATTTATGTATTCAAACCATAATATTTATAGTTAGGGAAATACGAATCTCATAATTAATATGAGAACCAGTTCATAAATAATATGAGATGCAGAGTAATTGAAGAAGAAATTCTCGTATCAGTACAATATAATCCAATTAGGAGTAAAAGGGAAAGCAAACAACATGCCTCCTGTCTGTAATTAATCAACATAAAATACACATAATATCCATGTTTGCGAAACCTTATCCATTAGTTGAAGTTAGTAAAGCTAATCGTTCAGATTTTAGCTAGCTTTTTGAGCATAAGTAATCACACAATTCTTTCATGTATGCCATCAGATAAATTAAATAAGTAACTGGTTTAATTTTACTCGGACTATTTAATAACACAATCATTAAAAGTAGTGTCAACGTCAATTTTGACTCTTAATCATTTTTCAAGCATAAAAAATAAAACTATTAATTAATTATTAATTAATATTAATTATTAATTAAATTATTAATTAATTAATTATTAATTAACTATTAATTAATATTAACAAAATAAAACTATTTTTTATACTGAAGAAAATGTAAAACTAACATTCAATGTATTTTTTTTTAATTTATGAATGGTTAAATGCATTCATTTTTAACACATTCTAACATAGCTGAAAAGTATTTTTCAATTTGCTTTGTCTGTCGGTCTTCCCGTCTATCAGTTTGACAAACCTATAACTCGCGTTAATATATACTTGGTTTTTTTTAAAGCAATTCTATATGTAATTATTTTGATCAGGGTATGCTTGGTATTAAATATGAAGTATTTAGTATTAATAATTCATTTGAAGGAACACTCAAAATAATTCCATTAAATTTTGGTCAAGATGTATAACTGTCAATAAAAACAAAGGTACACACTTGATTAACTCATTGACGAAAAAACTATTACCAAACTAAAAGATTAAATGATAATAATAATGATTACACTGATAAACAGATTTTAACGAATTTTCTATTTCTCTATATACATTGTGTGTTTCTTATAGATTTCAAGCTGCTGAAAAAGAATATGTTTGTAAAAATTTTCTATCACCCTCCAATTTTGAGAAATTTCATTTATACGTTTCGGAGTATGTAGGCATCGTATAGGCATTATAATTATATTACACTTTCTGTTACATGCGTTCAATTCACACAAATTTGAAACATATAATTCTTTTTTCTTATTACAATGATACACGATACAGCAAGAGAGTAGAAACAGATGTAATCCTAATACATTTTATGTTAGGGACCTTGAACAGACAGCGCTAGCCGCCTCCACAGTATTTGGCTTTAATGCCAAAACTGGTTTCAGAAATTTAGCTTTAAATCCATGACAGTTGAAAGTTATGTTTCAGAGCGAGTTGAACTACAATTTCTTTGTTCTGTATGACTTTTTACTTAAATTTTGATTATAATTATCCTATTTTTCTCTAAAATCTCTGCAAAATGTCTGTAGGTTGTCTAAATGAACCCGTTTATTTTTGCTATGTGTGCGGGGAGCTAACTTTGAAAAAGCGTTTTCACGCCTCTAATAAAGACTGCCTATCTCATGTACTTTGGCTGTAAAGTAGTTGAATAAGATAAGAAATGGGTACATCATTCTTGTTGTACACAACGTGCTACAAACCTCCGGAGGCGGA
The DNA here is from genome assembly GCA_964019185.1 of Maratus speculifer. Taxonomy (NCBI): domain Eukaryota; kingdom Metazoa; phylum Arthropoda; class Arachnida; order Araneae; family Salticidae; genus Maratus; species Maratus speculifer. The sequence goes on from OZ025295.1 coordinate 95,613,505, forward strand.
TGAAAGGTACAATAAAGAGTTTGCTACACCCATGATATGGCGCGAGCCGAAGTATTATATAAATGACTGCTACTTATGTATTACAAAAATTAAAGGATTTTTCGCAAGAAGTAAATATAAAATAAAGTACTTGAAATTAAATTCAGCAATGTGACCAGGACTACATAATGATGATTTACGAATACCGAAACGTCCAAAGAATTATGATCCATCTCCATATGATGATGCAGCAGTAGAAATAGAAATTGATGAAACTGAAACTTCTTATACATTTTATATAAACTATTCTCCTGCCATAAAAGATAAACCACACCTAATTACTCAAGAAGAATTAAATGATCTTGTGAGAGAATTAAACTTATCAAAGAAAAAATCATAATTATTTGGATAAGATTGCAAGGTTGGAATCTCCTGAAAAACATTACAAAGATATTTATTTATAGAGATCCACATAAGAAATATTGGAATTTTTTTTTCAATAAAAGGTGATTTATGCTATTGTAATCATATAAGTAGTTCAATGTCTGCTTTAACCCTTTCAGCTCTGGGGTGTAAATTTCTTCAAAATTCCAAATGTCACATTGGCAACAATATTTTGCAAAGAAAAAACCGGTTAACGATATACACGTAAAAATGCATTAAACCTTTTTCAAATAAATTTCGTCGAATTTTCTGGTACCATTGTGACATTTCAGAATTAAAATTATGCGGTAGAAAATTCTACCATGAGAACTCAAGGGGTTAAATTGTCAATATAACTCAAAGCGTCAGAAAAATGGCAATTGCTCATTAAAGGTCTGAAAACCAGCTTGAAGATTGTGGTTCTTCATAATGGAAATTATCGAAGTAATGGAAATCCTCATAATGGAAATCCTAACTATAAAGCATTAATTAAAGACATTTTAAAAAGTTACAAAGATTTAGGATGTTCAATGTCGTTGAAAATTCACTTTTTAGCATCTCATCTAAATGGAAATATGAAGATATTACTTCATGGATTTTTTACTCACATCATGGTTGAAATATATGTGGGGATTTTGAAGTAATTACCATTCTTATTGGTATGCAATATATTGGTATTGCTGTTTTCTATGCGAGTGGAATAGCAGAGCAAAGCACGAGCATTATATCAAAAAGAAGTGGCCAGAGAGCAAACAATATATTACAGGTGATAGAAATATCCAAAACGTTTCTATAACCGATGAAAAGAAAGTTATTTTTCCACCTTTGCACATAAAGTTGGGATTGATGAAGAATTTCGTTAAAACTATAAATAAAGACGGTCTTGGATTTCAATATCTGCAAGAACAACTTCCATCGCTAAGCTATGCAAAAACCAATGTTGACCCACAAATTAGACACCTTATGGAGGACAAAATTTTTGATGATACATTAAGTGACTTACAAAAAGCAGCATGTCTGGATTGATTTAAAAAATGTTGTGACACATTTCTTAGAAAATCATCGAAGTGCTAACTATGAAACATTAATTAAAGACATGTTAAAAAGTTACAATGATTTAGGATCTTCAATGTCGTTGAAAATTCACTTTTTAGCATCTCATCTAAATTTTTTCCCCGAAAATATGGGAGCTGTGAGTGATGAGCATGGAGAACGCTTCCATTAGGATACTTCTGCAATAGAAACCCTATATCATGGCAGGTGGACCTCTAATATGCTCGGAGATTACTGTTGGAACCTTATTAGGGAAGCTAGTGTCTGTTGTTATAAGACAACATCTTATCTACAGATAAGACATTCACCGCTACATAAAGTACCTTCATTCTTCTACATATTTCTGAAACTTTATAAACAAAGCATATTTTCAGTATTTTAAATATTAATTTTAAGCTTTATAAGTGTTTATTTAAGAGTTTGTCATTGCTAAAATACCAAATGATAAATTTCATAAAGTATATGCATTGAATAAATAACACAAAATTCAGATTTTCAAGATTTTGAATTTTTTAAAAATCTTTGGGTGATGGAAACTTTTTAGTGGAAAATTCTTTCACAGCACTACCTAAAATATAAAAGTTAACACATACTTAGTTAGAAACAGAAATTTTGTTTATCAATGTTATTAATGTCACTGTACTTTGTCATTAAACACGATACACGTGCTAATTACATCATCAAGTGATTCTTAATTCGCCTTTTTATTAATGTTTTATTAATTTGTTCTTTCTTTTATATGTCAATTTGTTTAATTTGGTGACATGTTTGGCGATATATATAACTCGGTAAAATATATTTACGGAATAAACAAGTAGTATCATAACAAGATATTCATAATTGTAAGCAATAATGGTAAATTTAATGTGAGATTGCTACGTATAAATTGGTTTAATAATATAAATTTTCCTAACAAAAACGAAACATTAAGCATTTGAAAAATGCCAAATTTTTATTTCAGTGTAAAGCATGTCAAAAATATAATAACTAAAAATGGGGGAGAAGTGTACAAGCTAGGTTCGGTTCCGTCTCTTATGGTGCAGCGATTTCGCAACAATACCTTTAAGCAATCAGCTCGTATTCATAAAATGCACAATTACCGATATTTGAAACTTATGCTGAATTTTGACCTTGAATTTCCCGAAAACTAATAAAATATTTCAGCAGAATAATTAGGGGAATGACTCCTAAAACATACTTTAATATCATGAAGATGTGTAAGCATAAAGTATAGTTGTCCCCTTGTAATCTTGGTGCTCACTTGTTTGTTATTTTTTACTTTCGACAAGAACTTAAAATTCCATTAGTGTCTCGTTTTAACTCAAAATTAAAACTTTTATATTCAGTGCTAAATGATGAAAATGATGTAATAAAATAAAAAATGATGTAATAATAATTTTTTTTTTTTTTTTTTTTTTTTTAACAATTTTTTTTTCAAATTTGCCGTATCAAAATTAAAGTAAGATATTCTCAATTTTTAACTATTGATCTTTAATGGTTCTTTTTTTAACAATTTAAATAAGAGAAATGGTGAAAAAAATAATCATGAAGATAAACGCATTATCGCTTGAAATCGTTCCTATAAAAACCATTGATTAAAAGCTAGATTTTGAAGACAAAACTAGAAGGAAATAAATATATTTTCTTTTCTAATTAAGATAGAAACATAATTTAAACGCCATGTTAAGCAAAAAAATGCCTAAGGAGTTTTTTTATGAGAAAATTTGAAGATTTTTGTGTTCCGCTTCCCCTAAAAACATTTTAAAACCTAAATTTTGAAATACTTACTTTGTACAACAGTCATTAATTTTATTTCCTGTAAGATAAATTGACATTTTTCAGTATAAATGACAAACAATTTCTTATGGAAGCGATTAGAAATCGGTTAGGAATGAATATGATGAAAACATTTATTCAAATCAGGATATATGATATAATTTCATATAAATTCGAATAACGACATTCATGTTATGAGGGTATGAACTGATTAGTTTGAAAAAAGGAATACCCGACAGGAAATGTAATACGGGTAGCATTATGATAAGTGTCATCAGGGGCTGACAGGATTCATTTACAGATAACGAATAAAAGAAGGGTTGATCCAAAAATATGGACCAAGAAAAAAAAAATCTCCAACTAAAAATAAGAAAAAAGATATCACAATGTAGCAATGTAGTATGATGACCAGAAAATTTGCTATTCTTAGTAATATTTTGTTAATAGTTATTCTTAATTTAAGAAACTATCTTTTATACAGATTTCATATGATATATATATATATGTACCGGATGTCCAGTAAATGACTGACTTATTTTGAATGTAAATAACAAAAAAAACTGTTTGAGATAAAAATGCGCGGCTTGCTGCATTGTTGTTAGAATATAAATAAATTTTAAATTATGCACTTTGTTAATGTAATATAATAATATTTAAAATAATATCTCAGTCTCAAGACTGAGGAGGAAAAATATAATACAGATGGTTCAATCACAAATATTATTTTAAATCACTTTCCAACCAACGTACCCTATTTCTGAAGCTGATTCGGGAGTCGATTCAACAAATAGATTCAGATTCGACAACATATAAATTCAGATTCAGCCGAAAATCTCATATTTATGAAAATTATAGTTATGTCTGTATTCAAACAGCCTGTTACCGCCAGCACGATATTTTTTTTCCGAAATTTGAACTATATTAACAAAGTGCATGTTTAAAAATTTATTGATTTTCTAATAATTCCGCAAACCGCGCATTATTATCTCAAACCATTTATTTGTTATTTAAGTTCAAAATGGGTCAGTTATTTGCTGGACACCCGGTATGTATATGTATATATATATATATATATATATATATATATATATATATATATATATATATATATATATATATATATATAAATTTACAATTGCTAAAACATTTAGATACTCTTGTTAAAGATTAAAAATATATACAATATACAATAATAAGAAAAAATTTCAAAATGAATATTTCCTTCAAAATGAAATTATATATAATACAGCACGATAGCGCTGCATAGCAGAGCTCAGCTCCATCTCTAATGCTACTATACAGAGTTTGCCTCTTAATAACTTTGGACTCAATCATCGGATCACGAAGAAATTGAAAAGGCGAAGTGTCCTATTCTAGACTTCAAAGTTTACAAAAATTCAAACAGATCCACCGATTAGTTATAGAGATCCAGAACCCCTGTTTTGTCACTTTTTTTCTCGTGAAAAATGAAAAAAAGACAAACAACTCAATTATAACCCAAACCAGGAAACATTCAGTATATGCTTTCGAAAATCCTGTCAAAAATACACAATATTAAGGAAATGGCATCCAAAATTTATATAACACTAAACCTTCCATAATTTAACATTATAGAAATCTCTCCTTTTTAATTGCTAATTCAATTATTTCTTTCGAGTTGCCACCAACTAAAAAACAATTCAATAATTTAAAAAAGAAATGATAACACGACTACTGCTTTTTTTTTATATAGATCAATAAAAATTCTGATTCTAGTGATAGATTTTTTCATTTTGAAATTCACGTCATTCGAAAGAGAAAATACATATTTTTCATAAACATACATAAACAGTAATTAAATATGTATTAAAACTACATCGCACCTTTATTTGAGTGTTTTCGACATCAAAACAGTTACTACAATACAGATATTTCAATTAAAAAGGGATAATTTAGAAAAAAATTCTATATGTATAAAAATAACTATTTGAAAATAAAGCAATGAAAATCTGCGTCGATATACCTATAGTCAAAAGAAAATCTGTGTAGATACCACGAAACTGCAGTTCGACTAGCACCAGGAAGTCGGTTCTGTCGCCAAATGTCGCCAATTTTTCGCTAACCTGGCGATATATCGCCAAATTTGGCGACAAAAATTACTCGCCAAAATTGACGCCAACTTGGCATTATTTCCGGTGTTTCGCCAAACTAATATGTCTACTTATAATTTTAAACTAATACTAATAATAGTTTATATTTGTTAGTTTATGGTGATTGATAAAGTTCTTGAAAGGATTTGAAAAAGCTATGAAATCATATAAAAACCTGGGGGAACCAGACAGAAATGTAGAGCTTTATCTAAAAAAATGTAACAGTAAAAATTGGGAAATATTTTCAATCTAAAAATGTGCATAGAAAAGAAACGAAATCAGATGATCTGTAAAGCTCATGAAGTAATCCAAATTTTTGTTAGCTGAAAATGTGAACTGAGCTTTACTGGTGCTTTATATTCAAAAATATAGAATTATTCACACAAAACGATTACTGAGCAAAGTAGTCAATAGAATATATTATTATATTGTCTCAAATCAATTAAACTCCACAACGCTAGACGAATATAAACCACGAATAAATAAATAAAGTATAACGTTATAAAGTATAACGTAAAGTAAAACGTAATAAATAAAGTATAACGTTAATATCATCAGGTTGTTGATGAATTGATGTAGATAAACATGGTAGAACACAAATATTTAGTATATGGTTGAATCATATGTGTTCAAGTTTTTGGGTTTACTTCGAGATTTGATCTTCCACTTATCAAAACCGCTGGAATGGAACTGTGTCCACACTTTATACTGAACGGACTGTTCTCATACTTCATTACATTAGACTCTAACATATAGTTATGAACCCGAATTTTTAAACTGGTCATCTGATCATCTGATTCCGTTTCTTTTCTACGCACATTTTTAGATTGAAAATATTTTTCAATTTTTACTGTAACATTTTTTTAGATAGACCTCTAATTTTCTCTCTGGTTCCACCAGTTTTTGCATGTATATATATATGTGTGTGTGTATATATATACACTTGTGTGCAAAAGTTAAGGACGAGTCCCAAAATGCCAATTTTCAAGGGATTTTCAAGCGATAATTTTCACGCGAATATCAAAAAAGAAGTAATGTAATTCGAATAATTACCATAACCCGCATAACAGCTAGTCCATATAACATCTCATTCAGGTCATACATGGTCACAAGAGTCACATTCGCTACGGCGAAAAAGAAATTATATAAGTCACATTTATGAGTCTAAGATAACTACTATATGAGACTCCAATGATAGGTCACTTCGACCGCTCCTTTGTTTCACGTCACCAGGTGACTTTACAATGTCGTTTTTTTTAGACCCTCGTGTGACTGTCATTTGGAGACTGAATTTTAAAGTCATTGTGAAAGTTGTATTATGATAAATCACTAAATAATGTCACATTAAAGTCACATGGTGACTTTCTGTCACAAGACTTTGTCAAATGGTGACAGAGACCCTACTGTGAACTAATCACTGTGAAAAGTGGTGAAAAGTCATCATGTGACTTTAATGGGGCATTATTTGGCAATTTATCGTAATGCAATGTTCACAATAACTTTGAAATTGTGACTCAAGATCAGAGGTCACACGACAGTCTCAATGAAAAGACTTTTTAAAGTCACCTGGTGACTTGCACAGAGCAGCAATCACAATGACCTGTCAGTGGAGTCATATATAGTAGTCATTTGAAACTCATAAAAGAGACGTATGGATTTTCCTATATTTTGTTTCGCCGTAGTGACTGTGACTCTTTTGACCCTGTGTGACCTGCATGAGATGTTATATGGACTATCTGTTATGCAGGGATAGTAATTATTCAAATTATATTATTTCCTTCTGATTATTCGCGTAAAATTGTAGCTTGAAAATCCCTTGAAAATTGGAATTTTTTGATTCGTCAATAAATTTGGCACACCAGTGTGTATTTCATGAAAGAAAATATATCGAAAAGATATGAAAGAAAATGTATATAAACGCGTCAACATGCGGATTTTTTGGCGTAACCAATGAGGCGCGAAGCTGGAAAAAGTGCGCAGTGATTGCGTCAGCTATTTAGATTTGGATAAGGTAAACTCAGGTGGTTCATTAGAGGACGTGTGTCACGGTCAAGTTTTCTTTGAACATTGGAAAAAAGCAAATTGAAACATATAAGTTACTGAAAATCGCATTTGAAGATGCTTATTATGCCCGCTCCTGTACTTGTATGTATGCCTTTTGTTCTCAAAATTTAATACTGTTGTGATGGATGTTGGCATGGATTTCTGATCCTAAATGGCATAAATAAAAACGTAAGTGTTCAATTCGAAATGTATCTTCAGAGGATTACAAAACGAGTTTTTACTTCCGTGCATAAAATAATTTGAGGGCCGGAGGTTATTATTTTGAGGACTGTTATATTTATGTTTGATTTTTATTATTCATTACGTTGTATCAGCCCCAGCCCTGGAATTTAAAAGGCACATCTTGTGAAGAGAGTTCGTTCAAATCAAAAGATTTACTGTTTTTTTTTTACCATAAATTTAAAAAAAATCTCTAAAGTTACCAAACTTTTTCTAGGAAACCGGGATTCCTAGAACTTTTCCCGTAATGCTAACGTCAATTTTACAATTCAGAAACTTCGTAAATTCGCTTTATCTGAAGATAATAACCAGAATACAAATATTACTTTATGCAGATACTTTCGATTTCAGATATTTTTTCAGACATTTTAAAATATACTTGGCGAAATCTTCTGAAACTTGAGGATTATAAAGAAGATTATGTTTGAGCTCCTATTTATCAATGTACATTTAATAAGGAAGGGTATTAGGGGGCTGACAAAAAATCAAGGAATAATAATAATATTTTGGATCCCCCTGTAGATTTAAATTCATCTATCGCTGCAGAATACAAATATTTCTATACTGTACAACATGTCCACAGATTTTTGTAAGAACAGCATTTATATTCATTCAGATCTAGAATTTTTTTTTAAGTTCACAAAAATTCTGGCATGTTTTTAACATATATCAAGCAGGATTTTCAACCAAATTTAACACCAGTTTAAGAAAAAATAGCAAAATGTAGTAGAAACAATATAAAATAATTGGAATATAAATATATTTTATATTTCATGAAATATGAGTAGTAGTATAAAGTAATTTTTATCTGCACATGCGAAAATGATAATATCGGATAATATCGATCGGATAACATCGATCTTTCTGGATATTTTTATAGCCAACTCTAAGGAGTAACTCATAAAGTAATCCAGTCAAATACAGTGGATATTCAGAAAATTATCGTCGATATGAGTAAACTGGTTTTTGTTCTCTCTAACAGCAGCTGAATGGTAGCTCATGCTTGTTCTGGTAATTATTCAAGAAGAGCTAAAACATCAATGGAAAGTAAAAATAACCGTGTGTTAAGCATAGATTATGAAACACTTTCAAACACTTCCTGAAATCTTTAATAAAACTTCGTTATTTAGGGAAATATCAGTCACCTATACAAATTTAAAATATGTAAAACAAAAGACAATTTTCAAAGCACTTTCTTCGTACAACAGTAATTAAAAAATGTAATCAATGTGTGTTTAATCAACTACCGAAATCAGTTCCGAATCAGCTACTGTAAATTTCTGTTTGTCTGTTGATTAAACAATATTAGTTAAATAATTGAAAATTAACTGATGTAAAATGAATTAAGTCTTTGAATTTATAATTTTTAATGAAGTTTTTCAATTTTTAACAACTGTCACATCTTAGAAATTATTTAACCCTTTCATGAATCTTTAATATAGTATCGTAAAAACACAAACATATAAAAACAACAATATCAGTTCTAAAATATCATTTTTAACGACATAAAATTTGTACATTTTAGCGTATAATAGTGATAATAATTATAAACTTTAATCAATGTGTGTTTAATTTTCGATAAACGAAAAATGACAAAGAGATAAAAGAATCTATTCTTGTGGTAATGACTGAAAGAAAAGGGTTTTTTTCATATAATAATCTTTATAAAGGTATAATATTCTGGAAGGATAACAAAGAAAATGATAAGAGAAAGTTAAATAATGTTCTTTGAATATCTTATTTCATAAATTATTAGGGAAAAAATGTTTGGTAGAAAAACAAACACTGAAAAAATCAAAGCGAAGAATTTTTTTACAAGAGAAATTTTTTTATTTATTTAAACTTATATTTTCAATCAAATATATCATCACTTTTTATAGCTAGATTGATAAAAATACTTTAATAAGTTCTTTTTTTTAGAATATGTGTCTTTTTATTATTATTATATTTCAATAATATGCCTTTTTTATATTTTTATTGTTTTTTAAAAATTTTGTTAAGCAACTTAAAGACGTTTAATTGAAAAAGTTTTAACGTGCTTTTGTGCGAATTTAAGAAAAAGTTACTTAAAATTTTACCTCTGACAATAAAGTTCGGTGAATAGTCCTGTAACAATAAAGTAGATGAAATACTAATGAAAGTTACCTACCATCTTTTGAAATAGTCATCTCCCATAACTATACACCACTGACATCTGCTATACATGTCCTGGAAAATTCGCAAGAAGTCTTCTTTTGGGATGGAGTTCTAAAGCTTCGTCACATTTCGTTGGATGTCAGCAACGTGGTCAAATCTCTTTCAAAGAGAGTTTGAGTTGTGAAAATAGGAATAAGTCTGGAAGATTGAGATCTGGCGAGTACGGTGGATGTTCAATTTGCGCAACCCTTCAGGATTTTTTTTCGGTGTCTTGCAAAATTTAATACCAAACATTAAACTTATATTTTGTTCGTTCATTTTCCTGTTCTCAGTTAAGAATCAACACACTGATCAAGCACTTTGTAAAGCACGTCTTACACAGAACATAAACAATGCTCAACTGAACAACGGTGGGGGAAGATGGTCAACACTTGCCTCTATGCAGATGCAGCGTTTTGTTTTCCCAGTGTTGCCAGATCGGTATTTCTGAATTTATTCACCGAACTTTATTGTCAAAGGTAGTATTATTGAAGAAATCGTGATAAATACATTGCAAAATCATAAAAATATGATCAATGTTAAGAAAATATTTAATTTAAAAACTAAATAAATAAACGCTTTTAAACTTGTTTTTTATATTAGACGACTCCAACTCCTATTAGCTACAATCAATCCGCATTCAGACTCTGAAAAACCGTCAATTTAATTTGCTTTTTAAAAGATTACGGAAGACTGAATCCTAAATCAAAAATTATAAACAAATTTTTAAAAATTTGCGGGTATTTTGAGCCCAAATTAGCTGCTGTTAATTGATATTCCCGTACTTGATAAAATAATATTAGTTAAACATTTGGAAATAACTAAAGTAAAATTAGTTAAGTTGTTTAAATTGTAATCTTCAATGATTTTTTCAGTTTTTAAAAAGATTACAATCTAGAAATTATTTAACTCACGCACTTTTAATACGCTATCCTAAAAACATAAACAAAGAAAAACAACATAATCAATTCTGAAATGTCATTATTAAAGACTTAAAATTTGTATAAAAATATGCCAGACAATTTCCGAAACACTTTCTGCATATAATAACCAATAATAACAATAATAATAATAAACCATAATTAATCTATGTTTAATTTCCGATAATGGGAAAATAACAAAGATATAAACGAGTCTTATCTTGTGGAAATGACTGAAATAAATTATTTCCCCTTTTTAGCACTTTCAAACAAAGTTGAAAAGTGCTTATGCATTCGGTTTGTCTGCCCGTCTGTCCGTCATGCCATCTGTCCGCGCTCTAACCCTCGTAAATATACTCGGATTGTCATGAAATTTTTGGACGTTAATGACCGGGACGTTTACTTAGGACGTTTACTCGACCACGAGCCCTATTGAAAATGAAGGTTTTGCCATAAATAGTTTATTTACAGGGACAGTCAAAAGTTTACTGTTACATTACGGCCTGTGATGAAAATCGTTTCAAATGAATTTTAAAGAAGTTACACACTGACAAACATCTTCAAATTTATATGCATCTAACAAGTGCACTAAAATATACATTTTGTAAAGTATGTAACAAAAAGAATAGTTATTATTTATTTACGGGGCCATACAAAAAAATTCCAATACATAATAAGAAAGGGGTTGGGGGAGTTGTTTGCAACACATTTTAATCATGGTAAACGATTTCACATATATAATCAAATTGATATGCGTTGCTGAGGATTAATATGTGTTATTTCATGCATAATAATAGTGCATAGCATTTACAGAGATACTCAAAAGATTTCTAATAGTATGTTCTATCCGAAGTCCTGTATATTTTGGAAAATGGCTGTTAGATGGATAAAATGCATTTTTAATTATGATATACGCTTTTAAGTTTCACTAGATGTATGCATATTATATGGTTTATATAAATGCTAATTGTTACACAATTTAGATATACAGGGTTACACAAAAGATCTCGGAAAGGTTACTGAATATGTGCGTAATTTACTTAAAGATCGTTTTTAAATATGTTATGCGTATTCACGATGAACTGCATTCAGTTTACTAAGAAATGTTTGTAGAATATAGATAAATTGGTATACAGGGTCACGCAAAGAACTGGATACATGGTCGCCTTTCGATGATAATATCTAGAAATTTGATTTAAGTAGTTTAAAAATATTTTTAAAGTAAATTTTACAAAAATAATTTCGCGTATTAAAGGTACTATGCATTTTAGAGGGATAAACCAAAGTATTCAAGTATGTTTCAATCTATCAGTATAAATTGCCGAAAGAAAATTTTCAACTGGTTAGGCTTTTCTTGCTAAACTAAATTTTACCATTATATAGTCTATATATTAAACGACAGATCAAATACTGGGATTTTCGGAAGTATCGGAATACATACTTGGATATTAACAATAATACGTTGTTTCCCTGGATAACGTAGTTTTGTTAAAGATTTCAAGAAGTGTTGGAAAGTGCTTCATAATCTATGTTTAACGCATGATTTTTCTTACTAGTTTATATAATAATCTTTATAAAGATATTATATTCTTGAAGTAAAACGAAAAATTGATGGTAAAGAAAAGTTCAATAATGTTCATTGAATATCTTATTTCATAAAACTATTAGAGAAAAGTGTTAGTAGCAAAATAAACAGCAAAACAAAATCAAAGCAAAGAAATTTTTCACAAAAGAAAATGTATTATTTATTCATACTTACATATTCAATAAAGTTAATCATGATCTTTATTAAAGTTAGATTGATAAAAAATGCGAAATTCTTTTGTTAGGATGTGTTTACTTTTTTTTATTATATTTTAAAAAGATGCCGTTTTCATTTTTTCATTGATCTTTTAAAATTTTTTAAACGATTTAAAGCCGTACAATTCCAAAATATTTAATATACTTCCGTGCCGACTTAAGAAAAAGTTACTTAAAATGTTTTTTAACAAAATTTAATAAGGTATCATGGGGTAATAACGCCAAGTGCTTATATTTTGCATAATTATGAAATAATCAGGTAAATGACACCCATGTGCTCTTCGCAGAAGAGTTTTGAGTCATATAAATCGCAAAAAACTGCTTCAAGTTAATTTGTTTCATTTTTCGGTCTTATTGTTATTACAAGCACCTAAAATTACTACTTGATCTAAAATTTGCGAGATACGTTTTGTGATGTGAAGACTATTTTTTTCATCCGGAAATACTTTGTTAATTATATAAATTTGTGGGACTTTCATGGACATTTCATGGACTTTCAAAATGTTGAAGATTTTAGATATCTTCTCGAAATAATTTGTAATTTAAAATGTACAGCGCAATAATTATAACGGGGAAATAACGCCAATCCTTCGCATTAATACCCCTGTTGATTCCCTACAGTGGCCGATCTGCATCCTAAATACTGATTCAAATAAACACAGTTAAAACTGTGCAATGTTTCTAATAATTCTATTTAAGTGGTCTTTTTTAAGCAAAAAGAAGCTCACGCTCTGATATTCTTTTGCCTCATTCTCCCCCCCCCCACCACCACACACCACACCTTTATTTTTCTTACACTTTCACAAAAATTGAACATTTTCAATAGCTTAGAATGCAATTTGTCAATTTCTAAGTTTGTACAGTTTGTATTTTTAGAATTGGCCAATATACATGCAATTATTACAACTTATTTCATAGTTTTGTTTGCATGGCGTTATTACCCATATAGGTGGGTAATAATGCCAAATAGCATTGGTCAAGAAATCACGCCATTACATTTTATGAATACATATCTGTTAAATTATTTTTTTATATATAGATAGTCAATGAGTTGCTGTATCAAATCCTATATTTGTTTCAAAAATACAATCTAAAACTGAGCCGTGAAAATTGGTGGAACCTTAACATGGCGTTATTACCCCAGGGTACCTTAAGTAGAAAAATCACAAAAATGTGATCAAAATGGAGAAATTATTATTATTATTATTATTATTATTATTATTATTATTATTAAAAATAAATGTTTTTATTTTATTTTACGCTAGATGGCTTTGACACCTATGAGCCACAATCGATAAGCCCCCCTCCCCCAATAAGGCACTAAAATTATGTTAATTTTATCTGCTTAAAAATGACTTTGGTAGAGTTAATTGTAATTAAAAAACGATAAGCGGTTTCCGTGTAAGTGATTTCCCCTACCTTTTACTGAGCGATTTTGAAGTCGAAACAGTTGCTGTTAACTGTTGTTTCCATGCTTGATTAAATAATAATAGTTAAACATTTGGAAATTAGGTAATATAAAATGAAGTCGTTTAAATTGTATTATTTATAAAGTTTTTTAAATTAAAAAAAAAGATTATAACTTAAGAATTATTTAAAAATTCCGAGCATCTTTAATATCTTACAGTAAAAAAATAAAAATAAATAAAAAATAAAAAAAAATAAAAAACACATAAAAATAACGATATCTGTTCTAAAATATCATTATTAAAGACTTAAAATACGTACAAAAAACGTATGAAAATTTTCAAAACACTTTCTGCGTATAATTAAAAATACTATAATCAATATGTGTTTAAGTTTCGATAAACAAAAAATAACAATGAGATAAAAGCGTTTGTTCTCGTGATAATAGCTGAAAGAAAAGATTTTCATCGTTTTTTAATAATCTTTATAAATTATTATTTTTTGAAAAAAAAAAAAGAAAGAAAGTGATAAAAAAGTTCAAAAATGCTATTTGAATATCTGATTTCATAAAACTGTTAGGGAAAACTGTTTGGTAGAAAAATAAACACCAAACATAATCAAAGCGAAGAAATTTTTTACAGGAGAAAATTTATAATTTATTCATACTTATCTATTCAATAAGATAAATCTTCCCTCTTTTATAGCTATATTGATAAAAAAGAGAGAGATTTTTTGTTAGAATGTGTTTTTATTTTAATTATTATATTTCTGGATTATGCTTTTTAAAATACTTTCATTGATTATTTCAAAATTTTATAAAGTGATTTAAAGACTTTTAATTGAAAAGAATTTAATGTACTGTTGTGCTGACTTAAAAAAAAGTTACTTAAAATATTTATAAAGAAAAAGTATAAATATATAGAATAATCAAAGAGCCCGCCAAGCTCCCCACCCTCCCGAGCAGACTCTAAAATTTATTTAATTTGATCTGATTAAAAAAAAATAGTAGCAGATTGAATTAAAATTAAAAAACGATAGACCATCCGCCAATGAACGATTTTTCGTGTATTTTATTGAGGAAGTTTAAGGACGAATCAGCTGCTATTAATTGCTTTTGCCTGTTAATTAAAAAATATTAGTTAAATATTTGAAAATTGACTAATGCAAAATGAATTAAGTCGTTTAAAGTATATTTTTTAAAGTTTTAAAAACGATTATATCTTAGAAATTGTTTAACGCTTTCATGCATCTTTAATATAGTATCGTAAAAACACAAACATATAAAAACAGCAATACCAATTATAAAATAACATTTTTAACGACTTAAAATTTTTACAAAAATATAAGACAATTTTCAGAACACTTTCTGCGTATAATAGTGATAATAATAATAAACTATAATCAATGTGGGCTTAATTTTCGATAAATGAAAAATAACAATGAGATAAAAGGATCTATTCTTGTGATAATGATTGAAAAAGAGATTTTTAATTTTTACTTTATAATAATCTTTATAAATATATTAAAACTATTGAAGCAAAACAAAAAAAGGCTTAAAAAAGTTCAATAAAGCTCTTTGAATATCTTATTTCATAAAAGAATTAGGGAAAAGTGTTTGTTAGAAAAATAAACACAAGAAAAAAAATCAAAACGAAGAACTTTTTTACAAGATAAAATTTATCATTTATTCATACTTATGTTTTCAATAAAATAAATCATCCTCTTTTTTATCGTTAGATTGATAAAAAATGCGAAATTCTTTTGTTAGAATGTGTTTTTTCCCTTACAATATTTCAAGAATATGCCTATTTATATTTTCATCGATGTTTTAAAATTTTTGTAAAACGATTTATAGACGTTAAATTTAAACGAATGTAATGTATTTTGTGTGCACTTAAGAGACAGTTACTTAAAATATTTATAAACAAAATGTGATATTTATATAGAAAAATTCACAAAAATGTTAGTAAAATAGAAAAATATCCTAATTTTTTAAAAATAAACTTTTTTTCACACTAGTCGTTTCTGACACCTATCAGCTCCTTCCAACTACCTTCAGACTCTAAAAAGTTATACTTCATTTCCATCTCTATACTTCTATATTCACATTTAACGTGCTGCACATATTATATGGTGAATGACTGAAATAGGCCAAAGAGCGAAATTCCTACTTTCGGAATGTATCAGGCTAGGACATTGTTACAACAGAAAAAAATTAGTTCTTAAAAGCCAAAATCTAACTAACTCTGAAACTTTTAAAATTTAAATAACCTTCGATCTATTTTGAGACAAATTTAGCTGTTCGGGGCCATCAAAATTACACTTCGGAATGACATATTTCACACAGGATACTTTATCGAACATTGATTTTCTTAAAACAACAATTTTCCGCTTTTATTAATTCTATTCATGAAATTATCATTTTTTACATTTAAAAACATTTTAAAAATAGAAATTATTCAACACTTTTATGCATCTTAAGTATGTCATCGTAAAAGCACAAATGTTTAAAAACAACATTACCAATTTTAAAATATCAATAATAAAAACATATAATTTTTATAAAAAATATAAGAAATTTTCAAAACTGTTTCTAAGTATAATAAAAAATATTTATAATCAATGTGTATTTAATTTTCAATCAAAAAATAACAAAGAGATAAAAGGATCTACTCTTGTGGTAAAAAATGAAAGAAAAGATTTTAGTTTTTTTAAAATAATATTTATAAAATTAGTATATTCTGAAAGAAACAGATAAGAAAAAAGTTCAATAATGCCCTTTGAATATCTTTTTTCAAAAAACTATCAGGGAAAAGTGTTTGGTAGAAAAAAAAGTGCTAAAAAAATAGTGACTAACTTTTATACAAGAGGAAATTTATCATTCATTCAAACTTATATTTTCAATAAAATAAATCATCACCTTTTTTATAGTTAGATTGATAAAAAATGCAAAATTGTTTTGTTACAATGCATTTTTTTAATTATATTTCAAGAATATGACTTTTTTATATTTTTATTGATCTTCTAAAATTTTTGAAATGATTTAAAGCCGTATAATTCAAAAATATTGATTGTAGTTCTGTGCCGACTTAAGAAAAAGTTACTTAAAATGTTTTTGAATTATACGGCTTTAAATAGTTTCAAAAATTTTAAAAAATCATTGAAAATATAAAAAAGTCATATTCTTGAAATAAAATTAGAAAAAAATGCGCATTCTAACAAAAGGATTTTTTTTATCAATCTAACTATAAAATTATTAACTATTTTTTACACTATTAATTATTATTTACTATAAATTAACTATTACTTAACTATTAATTCCTATTAATTACTAATTAACTTTCTTTACAATTAATTATTACCTATTATAAAATTACTAAATGTTTTTGTACAGCGATTTAAAGGCGCTTAATTGAAATTAATTTTATGTAATTTTCCTTGGACTTAAAACAAAAATACTTAAAATATTTATGAACGAAATGTGATATTTATAGAAAAACTTTCAAAAATGTGACCAAAATAGAGAAATTACCTAATTATATATATATATATATATATATATATATATATATATATATATATATATATATATATATATATATATATATATATATATATAAACGTTTTTAAATTTATTTTTTTCGCTTGCTGGCTACACACTGGCACATATAAGCTATGCTCGTTAACACCCGATTAGACTCTAAAAATATGTTAATTGATCTACTTTAAAAGGATTATGGAAGACTGAATTATAATTCAAAAACTAGGCGATCTCCCTGCGAACGAGTTTCCATATCTTTTACTGAGGGATTTTGAGGCCTTATTAGATGCTGATAATGGCTGTTTCTTTCATAATAGTTATAAAATTATTATAAAAGAAAAAATATTTTTATTATTATATAATAATTATATTATATTATAAAATTTTATAACTTAGAAATTATTAAACACTTTCTTGCATCTTTAATATGTTATCGTAAAAACACAAACATATAAAAACAACAACACCTGTTTTAAGATATCATTATTAAAGATTTAAATTTTGTACAATAAATATAAAATAATTTTCAAAACACGTTCTTCAGTGATAATAATAATTAAAAAAATTATAATTAGTATGTGCTAAATTTTCGATAAACAAAAAATAACAAAGAAATAAGATGATCTATTCTTGTGGTAATGGCTGAAAGAAAAGATTTTCATCTTTTTATAATAATCTTTCAAAAAATATTATATTTCTGAAGAAGAATGGAGAAAGTAGTCAAAGAAATCAATAATGCTTTTTGAATATCTTATTTAATAGAACTGTTAAGAAAAATTGCTTGGTAAAAAAAAAAAAAAAAAAAAAAAAAAAAAAAAACACTAAACATAATGAAAGCGAAGAACATTTTTATAAGAAATAAAATATCATTTTTTCATACTTATATCTTTAGTAAGATAAATTTATCCCTTTTTATAGCTAGATCGATAAAAAAAAATTAATTTATTTTGTTAGAATTTTTTATTTCATTATTATATTTCAAAAATATGCCTTTTTTTATACTTTCATTGTTTTCTTTTCAAATATTGTAAAGTGATTTAAAGACGTTTTACTTAAAAAAAAATGCATCACACGTTTGTTTTGATTTAAGAAAAAGCTATTTAAAATATTTATTATCAAAATGTGACAAATAATGCCAGAATCACAAAAATCTGAGTAAAATAGAAAAAAATACTTAATCTCTTTTAAAAAGTTTTATTTATTGATTTTTTACTCACAAGATCGTCTAAAATCTCCTGTAAATTTTTTAAATATGATTTTATTACCAATATTATGTATATGTATATTTACACTGGTGTGCAAAATTTAAGGATGAGTCCAAAAATGCAAATTTTCAAGGGATTTTCAAACGATAGTTTTCACACGAGTATTCAAAAGGAAATAATATATTTCGAATAATTACTGTCCCTGCATAACAGCTTGCCCATATAACATCACATTCAGGTCACACATGGTTACAAGAGTCACAGTAACTACGGCAAAACAAAAAGTAGGAAATTCCATACGTCTCTTTTATGATGCCCTAGGCTTCTCAGGGTGGGTGTTTTTCCTCTTTTATGAGTCTCAAATGACTACTACATTGACTCCACTGACAGGTCATTGTGTCTGCTGGTTTGTGGTGAGTCACCAGGTGACTTTACAATGTAATTTCATTGAGCTCTCGTGTGACCTTTCATCTGGAGACTGAATTTCAAAATCATTGTGAAGGTTGCATTATGATAAATTGCCAAATAATGACCCATTAAAGTCACATGATGACTTTTCACTATTTTTCACCGTGGTTACTTCACAGTAAGGTCTCTGTCACCATTGACAAAGTCTTGTGACAGAAAGTCACCATGTTACTTTAATGTGACATTATTTAGTGATTTATCATAATACAACTTTCACAATGACTTTAAAATTCAGTCTCCAAATGACAGTCACACGAGAGTCTCAATGAAACGACATTGTAAAGTCACCTGGTGACTCGCCACAAAGCATCAGTCGTAATAACCTGTCAGTGGAGACTAGTCATTTGAAACTCATAAAAGAGACGTATGGAATTTCCTATTTTTTGTTTTACCGTAGTGTCTGTGACTCTTGTGACCATGTGTGACCTGAATGAGACAGTATATACACTGTCTGTTATGCAGCGATAGTATCGAATCGAATTATATAACTTCCTTTTGAATAATCACGTGAAAATTATCGCTTGAAAATCCCTTGAAAATTGGTATTTTGGGACTCGTCCTTAAAATTGCACACCTGTGTATATATACTTTATATTCTATTGTGCTTGTTAAAAAAATAATAGTTATACACGGTAGACAGACACCATTTTGTCTTTGTAAGAACAATCATTGGTATTTTGGGAAACTGCTAAGATTAACATTTACATTAAATGCGTATTAAATTTCTCTTCAAATTCTTATTGATTATTTACTTTTGAAATATCTATTAATCGTCGTCAATAAACGATAAATTTTACTTATACAGCGTTACAAGGTCGAAAACAATGGGAAATGGAAATAAAAAGAATACAAAACTGTGCAGTACTAGCACGTGATGGGTGACGCGGATCATGCCTCCTCCTCTCTTTCCTTTTCCATGAAATATTTTTTTTTATATCATTTCGGAAATTTTTTAGAGTAAAGGCCGTTCATTATAGCTGCGTTGGTCTCATTGTTCCTGCATTCGCATATACGAGTATAGCACAGTATATGACTTACCGATAGTGTAAAGATATTAATACTAAAAATATGAGTTTAACACCTTAAGGTATCTGCACACCTTCGGATTTGATTTTTTGAATTTTTTTCTTGTTATCCGTTTTTCATAATGCCATTTACTTTAAAACTTTGAAAAAAATATAAATTTTAGCAATTGCCCAGAAATAATTTTTTGAATAGAAAAATAGTCGAAATTATGTCAAAAAATGACATAATTTCGACGCAATAACACAAAATTAAAACAATGTATTGACATTTTGTAAATTACATAATAAACAGAATAACTTTCTCTAGGACTTAGACGACACATATTATAGTTGCATCTGTATCTCAAACGATATGGCAGTTAAAGTCATAATGTAATGAAAAATTCTCAAAATTTGCCTCAAGTTTGTGATTTAAACCAGTGTAAATATAAAACTATTTAATATATTATCACGAGTGTAGTCTATACCTTTTAAAGACACGTGTAAAAGAAGGACAGAAAATTTCATGGCATTTAATTCATATTTTTTTTTATTTAGGATGTTTTGCGTGTAGTAAAAAGCTAATGAACTTCATTTTGAGAAATAGCTTAAAATAAAATCCAAAATAATAAAATAATAAATAGTAATATACGCATGTTTGAAGTTTATATATAGTTTAATTCTGCGTATATCCTATATATGTTTATACGCATGCAACATATGTTCAAATGCATCGTTTAAGGCATTTTATACTAACTCTTTACACGTATGTAGGTACTTCGGTTAAACATAGAAATAAATCTTATTGCGCCTGGAGAAGTAATAATTATACTGTAAACAACATCTGATTTACTAAAAAAATTCAGAATGAGAATGGTACAGTACATAAAATATACTTTTTGTTTGTCCCCCCCCCCCCCCAAAAAAAAATGTCTTTTAAATCCATTTATGTAAAAATAAAGTTTTATAAATTATTTGGAAAGGGTAGCCTTGGAAAATGGAAGAAATGACATTAGAAGATTACAATTTTAACTGATAAATTTTAAAAGCGTTGCATGATCGTTTGAAGGTCGAATTGTAAAGATCAAAGCTAAGAAATGAATATAAAAACAGTCGAGTTTTGATTCACTTTCTGAGCAAACACTGGATTTATTTCAATAGATTTACATACACTATAGTGCAAAAGATGATTAGTCACTTGCGATTGTTGACATTATGTTAAATATCTAGAAAAAGACACGAAGAATTATCCTGAAACTCTATGTGTGTGAAGATTCTTTCCCGAAACTGTATAGGGAACCGTCACAAATTGAAAATGAATGAATATCTTTTGGTTAATCCTGTCAAAACTAATGTAACAAAGGCGTTCAAACTGTAGATTATGATTAAATGGCTTATTGTAATAAATTGTGTTCAATTTTTGCGGAAAGCATGTTTACTTCTAGGGAAATTAAGGTTAAAAAAAAAACAGTCCCAATTTTTTTCAAGATTTTTTTCTTATAATTTGAAAAGTTTTTAATGTAAAATAATGTTATTTTTCGAATGTATGTGAAACAACATTGTACACAACACTCTGTAATCAGAATTAAAAAATATTAAAAATTCTGAGAAAAATGAGCAGGTTTACTGAATAATTTTTCATTACACATCCGTGAAGGCTATCAAAATTTTTATTGCACATTAAGTTGGCTAATTGTATAGAGCATTTTTTGTAAAAGTCTGAAAAACATAGACGGAAAATTCTGAAAATAATCGTCGAGAGAATAATGTCAAAATCCGTTATTCCCAAAATTAAGGAAAAAGATATGGCGCTGTATCCATATGTCAATTGATTAGTGCCAGTATGGAATAATATTGCATGTACTATTATATTTGGATACAACTTCTCTTATTTTTGCTTTATTTCGGAAATAAAGTATTGTGGCTGGTCAGCTTTGATCGTAAAGTGTATATATGTACATCTTTTCTTTTATACTGAAGTACATTTTAATCATTTTCGTTTTCTAGGAAATTTAATTTAAATTTTAAGTAAAAGAATTTAATGAAGAATGTAATCTAATTTGTTCAACGGACTTGGCGTTACATAGTTAAAAATGAGCTTTGAAGTGAATTAAATCAAGTGTTTCCTGGACCAAGAGATGAAGTAGAAATAATTTATGTTTAAATAACAACGATACAAAGGTTTAATTCAAGATTAAATTATTCTATTTTATTCTACAGAAGGGTAAACATAATTAGCTATGCATCAGTAGTAAATTAAATCAATTTAAAGTGCACAGAAATAGAAGTTTACTTACTGAAATAGACTTAAAAATTTAAATACCTTTTTTAATTACATTGTAAGTTTAATAACATTCCATAAAATGACGCACTAGTAGATTTTTTTCTTTTTCGGTGTATTGGTGTGGCTAAAAGAATTTTACTAACATATATTATGATGTATCAAATGCATTATTTTGCAGTACAAATGTAAGTGCACCTCAATAGCTTTATGATGCAAATGATATGCGATATTTAAATAATTTGTTTGTTTTTAACTCAATTTAAATTGCATATTCTGTATCATTTTGCATGTAACCCTTTATTTTATAACTTTTACAACACATGTGCTTTTTATCTATAAAGTGAAGTGCATTAACTGGTTTTTTTTAAAGCTTTTATGCAGAAACATTCCTTAAACCGTTTGGGTCCGATTTATTTTTCAATTTTAGAAAAAATTACTTTTATGTTTAAAATATTAACACTAGCCATCAAAAAGATTAATTAGAGTTTGGAGAATACTTTATTGTCTGAAATCTAACAAATATTATTGTTTTGCGTACTATTCAATTCATATTCATGAGACAATAGCTTAAGGAAGAATTTTGGGAGATGTTTATGAAATAATGCATTACAATAAGATTTACCTTTCTGCTTTCAGTAACTGGTGTGCTTTCTTACACATAATTCTTTCAGGTAAGTAACCAATATCATTAATATAAAGAGGGAAATACATGTTTAAAATAAAAGAATCGCAAACAGTGCAAAGAGTATTTAAAAATATTTATTATTATTATTATTATTACTAAGTGCCAAAACGTTAATGAAAGCATATACAGTAAATGCATATTTCATACTAACACTACTACGTGAAAACAACAAAAAAAACAATATTTTTTAAAGCAAAATAATACTCAATTTAAATAATATACAAATAATAGTACACCAGACTCGGAAAAGTTGAGTCATTCGTGCGCGAAATAATTGCTCATCTGATTTATACACAGCCATAAATGTGATGTTGAAATATGGTTATCAAATAATCTGAAGATAAAGTGCCTAAAAGAACTACCTACCGGTGGGTTCCTGAATTCGTTAACGTTACTAAAATAAATTTATATCATTTTACGTATCAAAATATAATTTAAAATCAATAAAAGAAGAATATTGCCCTGTTAACATGATGGCATTCAGCTCACAGGCTACCCTTACTAATTATACATTACAGCTTTATGTTTTCAAGGGTTAAGTCAGCTCGAAAAACAAAGTAAGAGGGGGAGGAGCTGCTTCCAGTTCCCCGTTTTATTCTTAATCATTGAAACCCTTAAACTCATCAGGAATATGCTTTATCATATAAACAAAAACAGATAATTCTGCCTGAAAAACCCATTTATATCAATTATTTATCCAATGAACACAATGCTATTAATCACGGAGGTGCCTCATAAGAAATATCCTTTATCTAAACTTTGAACGAAAATTTATAAATCTGCATGAAAATCCCACTTATATAAATTAAGGGAAGGGGCATGAGCCCCACGTTCCCCTTCTTATACATATTAAATGAACTCCAAAAACTAATCAGGGAAGCTCCTTATCATAGTATATATATATATATATATATATCCAAAATTTATGATATTTTTTATCTTGAGTTATCGCGCTACGCACCCATACGCACATACAGAAAGGACTGGCACATAAGCTCTCGGGCTTTGATAGCCTGTGAGCTAAAACTATACTAGATACGAGTAAAAGAAAATGAAAAACATCTATACTTTTATAATACTTTCGAATTAGCAAGAAAAGAATAATTTTGCATGTAAAGATATTACATACTTATCATTGCTAATGTTAAATTCCTACGATTAATGTTTTTTTGTTTGTACATTAATTTTATATACTAATTCAGGAAGATTCATCCGAATAATTTTCATTATTATTTATTTTTCATTTTGTTCTCAAACAAGATACATTTTGACTCTCTAGTAATATGTTAACTTTAGTATGACACAGTTAAATACATAACTGATCTGGTCCTAACGTAATATATTGTACCTAATTGTAAATGTAAATAAAGCGTTACCTAAAATATTGATCGTACAAAATTTCACAGCACATTAATCTGAATTTACAATGTAAAGTTTCAATTTTTTTGACTAAAAATATAAAAATAGTTTATTTTAAACAGCATTTTGTTTCATTTATAGCATTTTAAATTTAATTGTACTATATCGATAAACTATACTTTGTTTTATAATTTCTAAAATTCATGAAGAATTATTTAAGTGTAGAAAGAATGAATTAGTATTTTTAATTCTTTTTTAATCTTATTTAATAATATATTTAAAATAAATTATAGTATGTTAATAGACAGGGTGGCGAGTGTTCAGTTAAAAAAACTGTCTAAAAAAGAGGAAACTACCAGTTTATTCTTATAGAAAATACTTCAATTAATATGAAGGGACTAAAGAAGGCGAATGTCTCATTTACAAGATACTGGTATCTAACACCTTTTATGACTGTGTTTTTCCCTGATCACTCGCCACCTTGATAGATTATCATTAATGAAATCATTCTTTAACAGCAACTTCATTTTTTCCTTGCAACTTCATAAATTTTACATAGTAAACTTTTACGTCTTTACTGAAGAAATCTTAATCATGAAATAAGGAAACGACATTCAGAGAAAAGTTGTATTTAGAGATAGAAATACAAAATACTTCCTTAAAGTAATGATTATTTATGTTTCAACGCTCGCTTAACCGTTTACATCACTTAAGCCGAATTAATATCGCAATGTAAAAATAATTTTGTTTTTCCTATATTACAGCTTAAAATGTTTTAATTTATGCATACAAATTTAGAAAATAACAAAAACAAATATTATTGCATTTTTTTTTTTTTTTTGGCTGTTTTTATTTCAAAATTCGCATCTTGGAACACGATTATTGATTGACAACCTATGCAAATATAACAAATTACTTTCTGCTACATGCAGAAAGGGTGGTCATAAAAAAAACAGGGTACAGGGTGGTCATAAAAAAAACTTTCCCGATATATGGAGCTCTAGCGGCCAGTCCGCTCAACCGGTCGAGGTGAAATTTCAGATATAGCTATTCAGAGGTATGAGCTTGAGATTCTGTGAACAGCAACAAAATGGCGCTCACGGTTACGGTTATAATTACAGAAACTCGAAATTTTCCAATGGCAACACTTATTGTTTTTCCTCGCAAAATGCTCAGTGCATGCGAAAACCATAAAGAGCGTTGGAACCGTACGTGTATCGCAAGAAACAGAC
This sequence comes from Maratus speculifer, assembly GCA_964019185.1. Taxonomy (NCBI): domain Eukaryota; kingdom Metazoa; phylum Arthropoda; class Arachnida; order Araneae; family Salticidae; genus Maratus; species Maratus speculifer. Next base: position 95,639,228 of record OZ025295.1, read on the forward strand.
ATGTTATGCACGAACAAAACACCGTTCTGGGAATCCTCTTCCCTATAGAAAAAACTCGATTGGGACGCAAGGAGGAAATTTGTATATGACGCAGAGTCAGTACACTAATTTCTGTATACAATACAGATCGCAGGAACTAAAACTTTTATTTTGATTAAACATTTTAAACATGGGTGCCATCACAGGCATGGCACCCATGTGGGAAATGGCATGGAAAATGTTTAATCAAAATAAAATTTTTAGTTTCTCCGATCTGTATTGTAATCAGAAATTAGTGTACTGACTCTGCGTCATATGCAAATTTCCTCCTTGCGCCCCTATCGAGTTTTTTCTATGGGGGGGAGGATTCCCAGAACGGTTTTTTGTGCGTGCATAACATGTCCGTTTCTTGCGATACACGTACGGTTCCAACGCTCTTTAGGGTTTTCGCATGCGCTGAGCATTTTGCGATGAAAAAAAATGGGTGTTGCCATTGGAAACTTTCGAGTTTCTGTAACTATAACCGTAACCGTGAGAGCAATTTTGTTGTCGTTCACAGAATCTGGAGCTCATACCTCTGAATAGCTATATCTGAAATTTCATTTCGATCGGTTGAGCGGACTGGCCGCTATAGCTCCGTATATCGGCAAAGTTTTTTTATGACCACCCTGTATATTGTTTTTGAATATTTTCTCGAATTCGAAAAACATTTAGATTCCTAGTGGTCAAATGTAAGTAATATAGAGAAAACGATAAAAGCAAATAATATATTTGTATGCAAATTATTGGCTTTACATTTTCTTTATACCTCTGATAAACATACTGCTTAAACTTAATTATTATATACATATCACATATTTTTATGAAAATTTTTTTATTTTAATTTTAATACACATTTTTAATACATATTATTTTTATACACATCTTTTTTTCAAAAGTTGAAATCAACCTTATATTTTATAGGAAAAAATAGGATATTGTTATTATGTTGGAAAATATATGTTTTGTATTACAAATAATGCAATGTTCCTATTTGAGAACATTGGCGTTTAAGCGATTAATGAGTTCGCAAAAGTGTAGACTAAGAGTACTAAGTAAAAATGCTAAAAAATCAGGTACGTTACAATACTTTACCCTTTGAGTGGATTATAACGATTTCTTGTACATACCGTAGTTCAAGATAAATAAATATTCCTAAGTTAAGCATTTTGTGGCATTAGATAAATACGATAATACACGTCAAGTTACGAACTTGTAATGCAATAAATTTAATGTAATGTATAATAATAACCGAAAGTTTTTAGTAATATAAAATAAAATGGAAGTGAATTTGGGTTTTAAATTCAAAACCTTTTTAAACTAAGCAAATGAGATTAAAAGTTATTACATGCATAGCTGTGAAAAAGTCACTCACAAGACGATAACATCATAAGATTAATGAAAAATCATTACATCCATAAAGCTACACTAACAAAAAAAATTCTCAATACTGGGCATACTTAACATGCTGAAAATATTGCTAATGAAACTACTCATGTATTTAAGAAAGAATCGGTTAGATTTATCGACGGAATTATGTATAAAATCTGTAACAAAATAAAAAATACTTTTGAATAATGGTAAATTTTCGAAAATAGGGAAGCCAAACGAGATTTTGCGAGTAGGATTTTTTCTTACCAAAAGCAAATGATCAAAACTTTTAAAATGGTTATAACGTCTTTTCATTGATCTGTGGTATAAGCTTAAAAAAGCGATCATATTTCAAATTAGAGTTATAAAATATACTACGCAGATTGCTGGCTTGGTGACTTCAAAAATTTTATTTGCGAAGATGCTCTAAATACAAGAGACTTAAGAGGATAATTTCCAAAACTTTGTATGGTGATTTTCATATATTTTATTAAAATTGTATTTAGAGCAGTTGCGTCTTTAATTATGCTTTTTAGAATTAATAAATTATGAAATCCAGACAAGTACTCAAATCCAACTTTTTTTAACTGATTAGTTAAATATGTGTCTAAAATCTGGTAAATAGAAAAATACGTGCAATTTTTAGCTTAAAAAATTGCATAGGAATAGTTGTGTATGTTAAGACAGGGGAATGCAGATACATGATAACGAGATTCGCATTCACTATTCTTTTATGTGGTGAAAATTCTGAAAAACCTTACACGCATTAAAATTTCTCAAATTATGCTTATTTTACTGTGATAACGTAAGTTACTTTCAGAAATAGTATAAAATTTGGTAGCTTAAACACTGAATAAAATTCAGGTACAATGAAGCTAAAGTTCCCACTTTTTTAATTTCACACGTTTCTTAAAACTGATTTTTTAAACCTGTTTTCCCCTTTTATTCTTTAAGATCAACACTTTCTGGTTTTAGATTAGAAGAATATAAAAGAAATAAAATGTGTTTATCTAAATAAGTATCTAAGTTTCTAAGCGATAGAAATTGTCAATGTCTTTTTTAAATGTTAGACAAAGTATGGAGGGTAGGGGAGGGATCATAATGTCATATATTTGGTTCCTTGTTACTTAATAAAACCCTATTAAATAGAGCTATACGAAACATTTCACAATTTTAACAGTTCTAATATTTTTATAATCTAAATTTTTATAATAAATAGGGTTATAGGCAATAAATATTCTTGTAAACTATGTCATGTAAATGGTTTTTAATACGTTACCTCCACAACAATGCGGATTCGGACTGACATAGTGGCCATTTTTTAAAACATTCTTAATTTTTATTTTGTATTTTTAGTTAAAAAAAGATTTTTCATTAAAATAAATATTCCTGTTTGATGCCTTTTTAAATTTATATGTAATTTATGAGATCATATTTCATTATCACTATACTGACAACAAAATTAATCTCCAACTGCTATTAGCTATCTCACTCATCGCTGCTCTTTTCCAGTTTTCACGGTTTAATTAATAATTCAAGTTTAATTATTATTACTACAAAAATTTCGTTTCGTTTGGAGTGTTAGTACGATCATTAAATATACACTGCTGGCCATACAAAATGCAACACCCTGAAGGAAGCATGCAAATCACGTGAAATTTACAGCATGCATTTGTGGCGATGAAATATGCAAATCATTAAAATTGCAGCGGAGACGCACATCACGGACTACCGTAGCACCACCCGCAAACGCTATATAAGGGGATAACAGATTGGCGATTTAAAGTACGAAATTGTTTTTTCGTGCGTTTTTTTTTTTTTTTTTTTTTTCTTTTTTTTTTTGTGTAGGCTGTTTACCTATATGTCATGAAAGACTTCGAATGTTTTTTAGCTGAGTTTCTGAATTCGACTAAGGAAAAATAGTAGTCTACAGGCATTGCGGATTATCCTTTAGGGAAATCGGTCAACGTATTGGACGAAACCAAGCGACTATAATGCGGATCTGTAATTGCTGGATGAAGGAGGGAACGACGGACCAAAGGGGGCCGATCGCACCCTCGTCGTTTCACCGCTGTCTGTTATGACAGACGGTTTGTGAGCATGGCAGTGATGGGTCGTGTAGCCACATCATGAACAATAGCAGAACAGATTCAATCTGCTACGCATCATTCGGTGTCCATTCGTACCATTTGACGTCATTTGCAGCATAACGGAATGTCCGAAAAACGTCCATTGCTCTGTTCACCCTTGACTGCAAAACCCATCCGTTTGCGCCAGCAACGGTGGGTGCGAGGAACCCGGTCATGGACAACAAAATGGAATGACATTGTGTTTATTGACGAATTCCGCTTCTGTCTGCAACATCGTGATGACCAGATTCGAGTTTGGAGACACTGGGGTGAGAGGCTGCTGAACTGTTGCGTTATGCATCGTCATACTGGTTCTACAACCGGTATCATGGTTTGGAGTGGCATTGGATTTCACTGCTGCACCTCTCTAGTACGCATTGCTGGCACACTAAACAGCCAGCGCTACATCTCTCAGGTGTTAGAGCCTGTGGTCGCCCCATACACTCAGAGCTTGCCATCCGTTATTTCCAGCAGGATAATGCGCGGTCACAGGTGTCATGCAATGTTCAAGAGTTCTTCTATACACATGAGATTGAATTGCTTCCTTGGCCTGCTTGTTGTCTAGATCTATCGCCAACCAAAAACGTGTGGTCCATGCTTGCACAACGACTGGCCTAGAATACACCACCCGCTGCTACACCAGATCAACTTGGGCTATAAGTGGAAGCCGCATGGACTGCTGTAACCTTAGGAGGCGTCTGAAGATTCTTTGATTCTATGCCGAAGCGTGTGGCAGTGGTTATAGCCACTAGTGGCGGTTACACTAACTACTGATTTTGTCATCATCCACACGTCACAAGAGGCTGTAATTTTAATCGTTTGATCTTCGTACAACATGCTATCTGCCAAGTAAATTTCGTTGTGATATCTCTGCTCCTTCTTGGTGTTGCATTTTGTGTGGCCAGAAGTATATTTGAATGCGTGAAATCGCATTAGAATAAAAACTATATAGAAAGTTTAGTATATAAACAGTACTGTCATCTATTATTATAATTCTTGTTTGTATACATAATAAGATCGTTAGAAATATTTGAATATCATTCCTATACAAAAAGTTTAGTGCTGAGACTGTATTGTATGAATTAATCGCACCTTTTAATCATTTTCTGACCGAGCGATCTCGTAGATGGGTCACAGTTGTTATGTGCCAATTTCTTTCACCACAGTTATTGATAATGAAAATTTTTTGATGAATTCGTACGTAAAAAACGCATTGTTACATCTAACACACTTGTCATTCAGGCTTTCATTGCCGTAAATAATTTTTAAATAATCTAAATGGTACAATGATGTCTTATGGATATAAATTACAGGTAATGGTTATATTTCTAGAAAAGAAGTTAGTTTTGATCTTAAGGAGACAGTGGACCTTTTTTTTAAGGTAAAACGTCTACAGCAAAATCGCCGAAAAAAGGTCTATTTCTGTAATAAAATAGTACCAAAACAGTTTTTTCTTATTAAAATATCATTTATGAAGGTTATAAGAAGTAAATAATGAAGGTAAGTGTATTTGTACACTTTAGATCTGTTTTTCTAAAAACTAATTTTTTAGCGTTTTTGGATTTTTGAAATGCTCCTTGCGATGTAACTTTTGATCAATATTTATGAAACTGATAAGAAAGTATCCTGATATTTTTTAGAAAGAAATTGTGTAAGCTTTTTAAAATTGGTCATCATTAAGATAGTCAAATTTGAATTTTTACATATTAAAATGCAAAATTTTGATGAAAATCGATATGGAATTAAAAGAAAAAATCTGTAAAATATTAACTATTCAAGAAATAAAAAAAATATTTCATAAATTTGTTTATAATAGAGTTTTAGGTGATAAAAATGCAAAAGCAAGAAAATATCTCAAAAGACAAAACAGGAGGAGTATTTTAAAATTTCCTTTAAAATTTTTAAATTTTTAAAATTTAAAAAGGATTGGAAATTTTTTTGAAGATGTTCTGTATGCTTTGGTGAAATGTATACATGCACAAAATTTCATATTGCTATGACGAAAACTAAGAAAAAAAAAATACGTCCACCGTCCCTTTAAAGCTCGGTATCCAATAATTTCCTGCTTAATAAAATATATATTTGTTTTATAAAATGCCAATTTTACTCTAAATTTGACAAAACTAATGGGAATTATGGGGACATCCTAATTAAGAACAACAAATTAATCCGAAATTTTCTTCAATGGAAGAAATTATTAAACTATATGAAACAAGTTGGAAATTGCATGTCAAGCATAGAAAATGAAGTTCGTTCGTACTACAAAGAAGTTTTTAAATTATTAAGATCTTGGTGTAATAGTATACAATACTTCGAATACAGTAGAGTATCCAAAATCTTTTGTGTATACCTGTAAATATTGTCTGTTTTCTATTACTCAATAAGTAACTTGTAGTAAACATCAGTATCGTATATGAATTTCCTAAAATATAGTAAATAGTTTAATGTTATTAAAACGCGTACAATGTTTTCCCCTATACAATTATGTAATGGAATACTTTTGTGCAGCCATGTAAATTAATAACAAATGTTCTTTGCACCATAGATTGTATAGTGTATTAATTTTAGTACATACTTCATCTATTCATATCAATTTTAGTATGCTCGAAAACGCGTAACATCACTAAAAGGCACTTGAAACATTTTTTCCCATTCGCCGAAATGTGATGAAGTGTTTTTGGTTTTGCCTGTAATTAAATTATACATCTGATTTTTATAAAATTTAAAATGTTTCGACAAAATTATGCAAAAATTATACATTTTTTTTTAATTTTCAAACAATTCAGTTTTGAAGTTTTTGCTCTGTTATATGCGGACAGACAGACTGATGGGACTGAATGAAGACTGTAGTTGTTATGTATTTACATAATTACATAAACGCAAATAAAAATGGAAATATTTCTCATATTTTCATCAGAATATGAATCACAAATAACCTCTTTTTTATAGTTGTGAAAATAATGTGGAATATATTCTACAAAAAGCAGCTTTAGAGAATTTATTATTACAGACATTTTTCTTCTTTCAAAAAAAAATCTGAGACGCGTTATTTTTCAATAGAATGAAATGCATGCACGTTTCATGAATGTCAACTCGTTTAAATGGCAGTAGAGAAATAAATCTGCTAACCTCAGATCTACGTGAATATTTTTGTTAGGAGTCTTATTTTTTTACTGGCAGTGCAATTTAGCTACATGTCTCATTTAATTTTTTTAACTTAATATTTTCGTAACTTAATACCGCATCCGTTTAAATTATTTTTTTTAATATCCTAGATTGAAATTTTATTTTATATTTTTATGTTTAAATTTGAAAAAAAAAAGGGAAAATGATTTTTTGACTTGCATCCACTGCGCACAAGACTGCATCAAAACTTTCAGTTCAAGAACCCCCTACACACACACACACACAAAATAATGATAATGATGCAATACCAATGTATCTTGAATGTATACTTTTTTAGGGAATAAAGTTGGAAACTGGTGTTATACAATAGAACACAAAAAATCTTCTTGAAACACCATAAAAATAAAATAAATAAAATATCCCAAGGCCTTTCGATAGAACTTAGTCTATCTTCATCAATCGAAAAGACGTGCGTCTAGAATGAATGTAGCGGCACGACGCTCCAGTCGTGTAAAAAAATTAATAATAACGAATTACACCAAAAAAATTAATAATAACGAATTGCATTTGGCAAATGATTTTTTCTTATAAATAACTTGTATATGAAAAAAGAATATTTTCTCACTTTTGGTAGACAAAACATATTTGTTTTACAGTTAAATAAAGGTAAAAAATCTCGTAGAGATTATCATTTATAAATTCATTTTCCTCCAAAAATACTATCATTTTTTTAGAAACAAAACAAAGAGGTGTTAGCGTTTCTTCCTTGTGGAATTCATTCAATTTCTTATATAGTTATATGTATCCTACCTATCTATATTATGAAGGACAATGACGTTTGTATGTAATGCAAACGTCTTTCAGCAAAGGGCAATTTATTCAAATTTTAAATAAAATTTCAGTTTTACAATTGTTGATACTGCATTTTTTAAAAATTCTAAGCATCGCACATTTTCAATTTTTACACTGTCGTATACAATGTAAAAAAATCTGTAATCCTACAGATATGAATTTACCGAAATCTATATGTTTACTAATATCTTATCTGTACACTGTACAAGAAAACATGTAAGTCTACAAAACTAATTTTTGTAAAGACACAGAAATTTGTAACGTTACAAATGAGTCTACTAAAATTACTGTTATCTTAGTAAACATTTATCTATAACCTGGGTTGCAGTTACATAAAAAATTCTTGGAATCCCAGCTTCCAAAAAAATTCTTAGTAACCTTATAGAGGTTTTTTTTTTCAGTGCAAATCTGTATCTCTTACATGAACTTTTGCTCTTGTTGTTACATAAAAAGTTCTAGGAATCCCAGATTCCTAGAAAACTTTCAGTAACTTTACAATTTTTTTCAGTTTAGGGAAAGAATACTTTTTTAAATACAATTTGTTTGAAATTTGTGTCGCAATTTGTTTTTTAGTTATTATTTTTTTATATAGATTTTAATACTTTTCTTGTTTTGTGGCAACAGATGTATTTTTTAAGAAATCATTAATAGAACATCAGATTCAGACATGGGTCATTCCACGTCAATGAGCAAAAATTAAAAAAAACTCGTGGCCCATGGTAACCGATTTTAATAACATTTGATACACAGGTTTTATTCATATTCAATTAGAGCTCTGCAAAATATCTTGACAAAAATAAATTATTTTAGCAGTTTTGAACTTTTAAAAAACTTGTGATGTAGAACGGCATGTGTGCAATTGTCCAATGTTGCAAGTTTAAAGCTCTGTATCTTGAAAGATATTTAACATAAATGAATTTGGCTTGCAATTTTATAACCTCTGAATAATTATCTTTTCATTTATTTAGCAATAGCAATCTGGTAACAACGTAATTAATTTTAAATTTGTTGTTAAAATTGAAAATTTGTGAATTTTGAGAAAATTCGAAACATTATAAAAATTTTAAAACATGTTAAAACAAATGAGAAATTGGTGCATGATACAATATTATATATGAATATTATATATATTTCCCCAAGTTTGATAATTATCATTTAATTCCTTCATCTTCAAAAAAACTTAGAAACTTTAAAAAAAATTACAAAATCGTATTTCTCCCTCTTATTTATGCTTAAATAATGAATAAAGGACAGGTCCGTTATGAACAATATTGCACAGAGATAAAGTTCAATAAGTCCATAATATGCTCGAAAAATTTTAATAGTGCCTTTTGATTCATAACATTGAAAAAAAAATGATTTCAAAAAGGTATTTTTGTAACATTTCAAGCAAAATTTCCTTTGAATTAGCGCGCTTTTAAAAAAATATTGCACGAATTCAATTTAAAAATAGTACTGTCATCTATTAGATTTTAACAATACTACACTGTAAAAAAAAAATCTGTAAAGGTACTACACTTTATCTAGGAAACTGGGATTCCAAGAACTTTTCCTGTAACGGTAACAACAAAAACTCAAGTTTTAGAATCGGTTACATGGACTTTTCCTGTTATCGTTACATGAAAAGTTCTTGCAATCCCAGTTTCCTAGAAAAAGTTTAGTACCTTTGCAGACTTTTTTTTTTTTTTTTTTTTTTTTTTTACAGTGTAAATAATTAATTCTTCAATTCTCATCGCTTGTAATATAAGTCTGAAGGAAAAAAAAAGAAAAGAAAAGAAGAAAAGGTGATAAGTAGCATTTGAATATTTAAAATTGACACTTTTAGCTTTGATATCAAGTAATTTGAAATTATATAGGAGATTTCCTTCATGACTAATAGAGCAATAGAAATATTGCCTTTTCCCGTCCATTTTTTCTTTATTTTTTTTTTTTCACATTAAGGAATAAAAAAGGCTAAGAGGAATAAAATATGAAACTTCTTGTGTTCAAAATAAATACTTTTACCTAAAATGTAAAATAGTTTTGAAGTCATAACACCTGTACTAAATTTTTTATAAGCAAAAGAAATATTGAATTTTCTTCTTAAAAATTTCCATTTCTATATTTTTTTCTCAGTAAGGAATAAAAATTCAAATTCCAAATTACGCCCATCTCTTACTTAGTATCCATTCTTATCCGAAAAAAAAAATATGATATAGTTTTTTTCATTGCTAACGCTAATAATACAGATTGAAATTTAAAGCATGTAAACAAGAACTCGATTTTGTATCAACTTTTAAAGTGAATTTACATACTTAAACAATCTGTCCTGTAATCTATTATTTTGCATTTCTTCATAAATAAACATGTTGTACTCATATGCCAATTTTCATTCAAATCTGTGACATGGCAGCCACAGCTAATTTGCTCATTTTGCCTGGAATGACCCACATGTCTCAGATACATCTATTCTCGACCGAGAACAACAATCTTTTCCAAAGCAGTCAAAGAAAAAAAAAACTAATCGTCAAGACTTCTGGCGAGACTGGCACTGTCATACTTGTTTAACATAACTTGTCTAGATGAGTATCGCTAAATTCTTGCTTGTATATTTCTAGTAGTTTAAATGTCTGTCTATTCATAGTCTGAACATGTCTCTTGTGCATATGTAGCCACTCTGCTATGAAAGCACCATAGTGGTGTGCGTTATGAAATTTTACATTTTATACCAGGTGCATTTAAATAAGCGTTATGTAAGTTCCTTCTACCTACACTTTAAGCCCTCAAGGGCGAGATTCCAACCGTTATACGTACCGCATAAGGTTCTTAGGATCCTTGAACATTCTTATAAGTAAAATTTTTTAGTAAGATTAGCCTTATTTGATCCGAGTATTTTTTCTAATTCAAATAAGGAAATATATTTGTTTTCAAAAACTTCTGATTATAGAAAAAAAAATTGTAAAAGACACTCGTCGGGAAGGAATTAATCATTTTGTAATAAAAAAACAAAACAACGGTTAATTTAAATTGGAGACTTTCTTTTCTTTTGTTCTTAAGGGTGTTCTCAACTGCTCCACTCAACAAGCACAAAACATTTTGACACATTTACAAATTCATTTTTAACGGAAATATATGAAATTAGAATGCCTGACAATGGAAGCGATTTCGAATCAAACTTATTTTTCCATTTTATGATAGTTAAATTACCTGTACAGTTCTAAACTATTTTGATCACGTGATCACCTGTTTTTCTCATACTTTTTGACCGGTTTTTCTGCTTTCGTCGGAAAATGTGCTAAGAAACATCAACTTTGAAGGCTTGTTATGAAAGATTTATTGTGTTTTTTAAAAAACAGAAATTTGAGTGCAATTATATAGTTTCTGAATAAGAACATCTGCTATTTTCATGCATTTCCGAACAAAAACAAATTAAAACATTTGTCACAAATTTGCCCTTTTTGATTTAAGAACACCCTTAAGAGAATATTCATGAATGATATCAAAGAAACTCTAGTTGGCCGATGATATACTTTATTGAAAAAAATCTATTAAATATTTTCTAATCTAAGAAATACCATATCTTGAAAGCCTAATATTCAGTTATCTTTTCAACTTGAAAAAGAAAATCAAAAAACTGAACTCAGTAAAAGAAAAAAAAAATGATAAAATATTCTGAGAATCGAAACTGTATTACAAGCGCATGAAAAAAGAAAATAATATTGAATTTCTTTAATAGAAAGCATTCCCCAAAATTTAAAAAATGATTTAAAAAAAATCATTTATTTAGAAAGGGAATAAAAGATTCTTAAACTTATTTTAAAAAAAAAATTATTTTTTGCACGCTCTGTAAATTAGGTTTGTGTCCACAAAGCAGTTTATATAAAATTCTTTTACAGTTTTTAACGTCCCATTGACTTTTAACAATAGATGCAAATGCTTTATGAAGCGCACATTTAAAGATCAGAAGTTTTGTGAAAATTAAGGAAACTGGTTTTATGAATCGAGATTATCTTATGGATATTTGAACTTTAATTTAGAGTAAAGTTTTGGTGTAGATTGAAAATAAGAAGATATATTTAAATTTTTTTATGTACAGAAATAAAGAAAAACTCTATTTGTTATTTTTATATTTCATTATCTATCCGATAAATATAACGGAGTATATTGAATAATTTCATGCATATTAAGTATTTAAGCGATAAAAAGCTCCATAGCAATAATAAAAAATACTTTCAGATGGTAAAATATCTAGATTCTAATCAATTACCTGAAAAAAATATTAAAGAAAAATGTGTATTTTTGTGCGCTCAAAATAATAAACTTATTAAAGAGTTACGGTACCGAAAATAATAATAGCTCTTTGCGGGAAGTATAGTTTGTAGACGAATGCAAGATCATTGTGCCTAAATGTGACGACCCCTAAATCCGATAATGTTGTTTTACTTAAAATGTTAATGGAAGAATTAGAAATAAATACTGAAAAATAAGGCATCGATGCTAAAGGACAAAACATGGAACAATTATTTGCATTTAAAACGTTTTATTTAAAAGCAAGTTCCAATAAAATGCACATCGTTCATTTTACAGCGCCCTTATGTTTCGTAAATGGGACAAACATTCTCGTAAAATGGATATTTTTTTTTTCTTTTTTAACTCTGAAGATCAAATAAAATTATAAACATCATTGTCTACAATGCAAGTTGCATTTACCAGCAAATGCATCTCAAGAAACTGCGATAAATTTACAGATTTGAGTTCCAAAGTTTTTCGACGCATTTAGGCAAATTGTTTTAGCTGTTGCCTATTAGCGACAAAGGCAATGCCCTTAATGCAGTGAGACTTTTATGATATTAACTAAGATTATTTTACATGGTTTTTTATAAATTGTATTAAAATTAAGTTTAAAATAAAAGTTGTGTTTAAGTAATCTGTGTTGAGTCAATAAACAAAGAATTTCTATATGATCCTGCAATAGTATATTTTTACCGTATACTTAAACATGAATTTGAAATGATCAAAACAGAGAATACACATTTTTAACACTTTTAATTTAAGAAATCCTTGGTAAAAGATCCTTGGAAAATTACTTAATAAACTGTAAAACAAAGGAAAAATTGCGAGTATATTCCGGGATCGTTTTCTCTTTTCATAAGTTTTAATAATAGCAAGTCATAATTTTCTTTTTTTTGAAATATTCATAGAAAACCTCACGTATTAAAAAAGATCAATGAATCCTACTCATATATGCTAGCGACAATCGAGTGTTCATTTCACAGGAAGCTCACAAATAGTAGGACGTTCCAGATTAACTTATAAAATTTAAGTTTGTTAAAAAAAAATTTCAACTTTAAAAAAAAATATAAATACGTAATAAACAGAGGAATGCGAGTGCATCCATTGAAAATAAATTTCGTGTTCCAAAAAGAGATTTTCCTGATTATAAGTGCATTTCACTCACGCGGTACCAGCTTTACGGGACACAGGAGAAATGTAAATCTGAACAATTTTTTTCACATAAACTGGGGAGATAAAAAAAATTACTTGTTAGTGAAACCTGAACAAAATTATTTAATTGTAAAGAATTTTGAAATATTGTTCATTATGAATTTCACAAAAGCAAATTTGTGTTTTCTAAATCAAGGATGGCGAAACCATTGCCAGTGACAAAACAGTCAACAAATTTTCAAAATAGCAATTTATGAAATTGGAAAAATTAGGAAACTAATATTTTAAAAAGAAAAAAAAAAACAGAATAATTAAGAAATGCTATAACTCTAATAAAAGAGCTTCGTAGAACTAAATCATTTGTTTTTCAGTACAAATGTCGCAGTGAATTATGCCTCTGGAGGCGCCTTGTCAGATGAAGATCTCGTCAATTAATCAAGATTTTAAACTATCAGATTTATCTCGAGCAGTGATTGTAGCCCTTACAGGCCACTCGTATGAGTTCTGTAGAAGAGTTAGCAATACCCTCCTCCTGCATTTTATTTTTAATTCTGTCCATTTTCAACAACATATGAACAAATCCAAACGGCATAATTAAAAGTAATCTAGAACAGGTCAACACAGTAACGAATATGATAAGTTACTGTAAAGTTACTGAAAGTTTTCTAGGAAACTGGGATTCCTAGAACAATTTATGTAACGGCAACAACAATAATTCATGTAACAGATACAGATTTGCCCTGAAAATCAAAAAAATATTTAAGGCTACTAAGAATTTTTTAGGAAACTGGGATTCCAAGAATTTTTCATGTAACTGCAAAGTTACAGATAACATTTTATTAAAATAACAGTAATTTTACTAGACTCGTTTGTAGAATTATATGTTTCTATAACTTTACAAAAATTAGTTTTGTAAATTTACATTTTTCCGTACAGTGTACAGATAAAATGTTAGTAACAATACAGATTTCTGCAACATTAAATCTGTAGGATTACAGTTTTTTTTCTTTTTTTACAGTATACAGCTACAATCAGATACATTTCCACATGTGATCAAGCGGCTTCCAGCCTCAGCCACGTACAAAACTCGTAAAGATAGGCATACTGCCTGGCAAGTAGGGGGCCTGTTTCTGCGGTATAGTAATAATAATTATAATAAATAATAATTTGCTTTTAAACATTCTTACGATGTGCTATTTTTAATTTGCTTATGTAAAACTTCATCGCCATCAGACTGTACTAAAAGGAACTTTGAAATATAAATTTATTCATCATATTTATGTATTTTCATGCTTACCATGATTTGGTGCGTTCCCAGAACATAAAGGGCGCCTTCTCCAGGAATGGTTTGCTATTGTTCATTGGAGTTTGTTTAAAATGAATTTATAGAGATGCAAATGTCCTTTAACTTCATGTGGTGTTCTTGCATTTTCGTACTTTCTGAAAGCTAATCCGATTCGGGCTTCCGAATGCCATTTGTTTAAAACAATTTCACAAACAATTTCAAATTCAACAAAAAAGCGAAAAAGTGTTGAGTAAATCCTTGCTACATGCTTAAAAGCTGTAGAATAATATTGAAAAACAAAACAGGAGAATGAAAATATAAAATATGTCAATCAAAATGTGTTAATATAAGATACGTCAAAAATATGTCAATCCTGCCTATGTATCAAACCTCTCCATATTTCTAAACATATATTTATAAAAATACTCCTTTGTTTAATAATTTCACTGTAAAAAAATACATTTATTTTAAAGGAAAGTAAAACAACTCGATTAATTTTCTACATTACCTAGAAAAATGCAGTTGTGTTATAAATATACTGTGAAAAAAGGAAACATAAAAAAGGTCAAAAATTTATGAGACTAATAAAAACACTTTTCAGAAATAACATTTTCTCGTTTACTTGGAAACAGAGTGAATGCTTTTTTAGATTTATTCAAAAAACCAATTATCTTTTTAAAGAAAAGTTGCGATTAGCATTTTTGTTGAGGAAGCAGTTATTTTAAAATCTCATTTATAGTGTGTTAATATCCCAATTGAGTTTTAACAAAAAAAAAAATGCCCAGTGAAGCATATATTTAAACGAAAAGAGATTAAAAAAAGAAATGAAAATTTCCCTATCGATGTTTGAATTTAAATAAAATTAAAAAACAAGAAAAAAATACATGCCTCAAACATAGATTATGAAACAGTTTCCAACACTTCCTGTATCCTTTACCAAAACTTTGCCGTTTAAGGAGGAAAAAATATCTTTAAAGGCGATTTTGAAACTTGGTAATCATACATTTTTAGATATTTGTAATGTTTGTTGCAGAATCTGAAATATAACGGGTTTTACGAAACGTCTCTTAGTTTCTGAGAAACAGGGTGTCTAAAATTATGAAAGAATTTAAATACTTACTTTGTAACGCGAAGTCCACAGTGGTAACCAGTGTAGAATTCAGACACTTTTCTCCGGGAGGGACTTCTGTGGCTCTACGGGGGGGGGGAATTGTAATTTTTGACCATTGAAAATGGTATTGAAAATACAAAATGTCAAATTTCCCGGGGGGGGCATTTCATTGCTCCGGGGGATGTCCCCCCGGGCCAACTCCTAAATTCAATACTGGTCGTAACTCATTTGGCATGGTATTTACTAGTTGTACCTTTAATTTAATGAAAAAAAATCAATTAATTTTCTACATTATCTGGAAAGATGCAGTTGTGTTAAAAATCCAAATGAAAAGAAAAGGAAAGATAAAAAATAGCTCAAAAAAGTTATACGACTCAAAAAAGACGCTATTTAGAAATGAAAATTTTCTCAATCATTTGGAAGTAGAACGAATGCTTTTTTTTTATTTATTCAAAAAACAAATTATCTTTTTTAAGAAGCTATTTAATATAAGCACTTTTGTTGAGGAAGCAGTTATTTTAAAATCTCATTTATGGTGTATTAACATCCCAATTGAGTTTTAACAGCAACAAAAAAAAGAGTGCAATGAAGAGTATATTTGAACCAAAAGAGATAAAAAAAATAAATGAAGATTTACTTATTGATATTTGAATTTAAATTAAATTAAAAACAAGTAAGAAAACATGCCTCAAACATAGATTATGAAGCAGTTTCCAATACATCCTGTATTTTTTACCAAAACTTTGCCGTTTAATGAGAAAAAAAAAATCTATGAAGGAGATTTGCAAACTTGGTAATCATACATTTTGATATTTGTAATGCTTGCTGTAGAGTCAGAAATTTAACGGATTTTACAAAACACCTCTTAGTTTTTGAGAAACAGGATGTCTAATATTACAAAAGAACTTAAATACTTTGTAACGCGATGTCCATGGTGGTCGTAACTCAGTTCAAACGGTATTTGCTAGTTGTATCGTTAATTCAATGAAAAATATATTCAAACATAGATTATAAAGCAGTTTCCAACACATCCTATATTCGATTTGAATATTTCCAACTGAGCGAAAAATCGTATGATAAATTTACAAATAAGTTTGATTGTGTTAAAATAACAGTATATCTACGTACCCATCGTTTTATGGAGTTCCATTATCTGTGGTTTATTCTGCCGAGCTGTCTAAAGAGAGACCAGATATTATGATCAATAAGATTATCTGAGCGAAAAATCGCAGCCGGCTAACAGCCAGTTAATTTAACAGGTAAAGCATTGGCCTTGTAAGCCAAGTATCTGGATTCGAGTCCAGGCCTGGCCAGCTTTCCGCTCAGTTGGAAATATTCAAATCGAATGATAAATTTACCAATCAACTTGATTTTGTTAAAATAATAGTATATCTACGTACCCATCGTTATATGGAGTTCATTTACTTACGGTTTATTCTGCCGAGCTGTTTAAATGACAGACCAGATATTATGACCAATAAGTTTATCTGAGCGAAACATCCCAGCCGGTTATCGCCCAGTTAGCTTAACAGGTAAAGCATTGGCCTTGTAAGTCAAGTACCTGGATTTGATTCCCGGCCTGGTCAATTTTTTGCTCAGTTGGAATTATTCAAATCGTATGATACATTTTACCAATCAGTTTGATTGTATTAAAATAATACTACATCCTGTATTCTTTACCAAAACTTTACCGTTTGATGAGGTAAAAAATATATATGATGGAAATTTTCAAACTTGGTAATCATACGTTTTGGTATTTGTAATGTTTGTTGTAGAGTCAGAAATTAAACGGATTTTACAAAACGCCCCTTAGTTTTTGAGAAACAGGGTGTCTAATATTACAAAAGAACTTAAATACTTACTTTGACCATATTGGTTGTAACTCAGTTGGTACGGTATTTGCTAGTTCTACCGTTAATTTAATGCATAATCAATCAAAGTCAATTAATTTTCTATATTACCTGGAAAAATTCAGTTTTGTTATAAATCTGAATGGAAGGAAATGGAAACATAAAAGTAGCTCAAAAAAGACTCAACAAAGGCGCTTTTTAGAAATAAACTTTGTCTTGTTCATTTGAATACAGAGTGAATGCTTTTTTAGATTTATTCAAAAAATAAATTGTATTTTTAAAAAAGATTTAAGATTAACCTTTTTGTTGAGAAAGCAGTTATTCTAAAACCTCATTTATAGTGTGTTAACATCGCAATTAAGTTTTAACAAAAATGTAAACGTGCATTGATGCGTATACTTAAAGATAAACAGTTTTTGTATTATAATAAAAAATAATTTTTTTATTAATGAAGATTTTCTTATGGATATTTTAAAAATAAAATTAAGTTAAAAGCAAGAAAGAAGAATTATGCCTCAAGCAAAGATTATGAAAAAGTTTCCACTACAAAAAAAGAAAACATGTATAATTTACCAAATTATTATCCTGTATTATTTACCAAAACTTTGATGTTTAATAAGAAAAAGAATATCTATCAAACAGAGGGTCAAGCTTGGTAATCATACATTTTGATATTTTTAATGCATGTTGTAGAAACCCTTTAGTCTGAAATTTAACGGATTTTATACAACACTCAATAGATCTTAATACTAACTTTGTAACGCGAAGTCGACATAGTTCGTAACTCAGTTGGTACGTAATTAGCTAGCTGTACCGTTTAATTTATTTGAAAATAAATCAAATTCGATATTTTTTATTATCTGAAAAAATGTAGTAGTGTTATAAATCTGTTGTGAAAAAGAAGAAAGATATAAAAAGTATCTCAAGAAAAGTTTATAATGCTCAGTATAAACGCTTTTCAGAAATAAACATTTTGCCAATTATTTTGAAGCAGAGTGAGTGTTTTTTTAGATTTATTCTTTTTTTTAAATGAATTAAGATTACCATTTTTTGATGAAGCAACTATTTTAAAATCTCATTTATGGTGTGTTAATATCACAATTGAGTTATAACAAAAAAGCAGTTGTACATTGAAACGTATACTTAAAGAAAAATAGATTTTTTTTTAATAAATGAAGATTTTTCTTGTCGATATTTAACTTAAATCATATGAAAAACAAGAAAAAAAACTCATGCCTCAAGCAAAGATTATGAAACAGTTTCCAACGTATCTTGTATTCTTTACCAAAACTTTGCTTTTTAATAAGGGAAAAAAAATATGTATCCAGGAGATTTTCAAACTTGGTAATCATACATTTCAATATTTGTATTGTTTTTTGAACAGCTTGGAATCTAACGGATTTTATGCATAGCCCCTCTGTGTTTGGGAAACGTGGTGTCTAGTATTACAAACAACTTAAAATCTTACTTTGTAACGCTATGTTCATCTTGGTCGTAATTCAATTGACGGTATTTGCTAGTTCTATCGTTTAATTTAATGGAAAATAAAGTAAATTCGATCCGTTTTCTAAATTATCTGAAAAAATGTAGCTGTGTTATAAATCTGCTGTGGAAAAAATAAAAAGAATATTGTCCAGTTAAATTGATGGAATTTAGCTCACAGGCTACGGATACAAATTTTATATTACAGCCTTATATTTTCAAGAGTTATTTTCATTCACAAAAAATTAAGGTGGGAAATAGCTCTCCTCAATTTCCATTTTTATACTTAATCGTTGAACACATTAAACGTACTTAATATATGCTTAACCAGAAAACTTCCATAATTATTCTGAGATTCTTCTTTTCATAAAGGACCTACATCCAAAAATTAAAGCAAGTCGGAAAATACTGCATAAAAATCCATTTATAAAATTTGAGTGTGAGGGGTAATCACCCGTACCCTCTTTATACTTAAGAAAAGAACCATCCCACAGCTAATTAGGGAAGCACCTTATCACTATGAACTTGTATCCGAAAAGCCTGAACCTGCATCCTAATTTAAGCAAATCGGTTAATTCTGCAAGAAAAAACATTTACCTAAATTAAGAGGGGTAGTCCCACCAATGACCTATTTATACTTACCCAACGAATTCCCAAAACAAATCAGGGAAGCGCCTTAACAGAATGAACCTATATGCAAAAGTTTGAAGCAAATCGGTAAGTTTTGCGTGAAAGAAGCATTAGCCTAAATTAAGGAGAGGGTAGCTCCCATTCCCCCCTTTTAAACTTACCCAATGAATTCTAATTTCTTCAGACAGAGAGCACAAAAAAAGTCACCTAGAGACAGTCTTACGGGCATTTTCTAAAAACATGTTTTTCGGATTCTCTCCCCCCTAAAATGTCGAAAATTTTTACGAATTCAATACTTTCTTGTTGTAGAGATAGAAGACAGTAAAAAAAAAAAAAAAATGTTCAGAAGGTAGGCGCATATTTTAGCATAAACTGACACTAGATTAAACATAATATATTTTTCTTACGGAAAACGCAAATATTTTTAAGTAAGAAAACGTCCATATATTATACTAATTTTAAGTAATATCAAGCTTATTTTTTAATTTTAAATATGTTTGTACATTTTGTAATCAATTATTTTAATGTATTTAAAATATTTTGAAAAAAAAGCTCTAACTATCGTTACAATATATTTAATTGCTGTTAAAAGCATGCAGATTTCATTTTTCTACATAATTACAACATTATATAATTCTTAAATATGCATTTTATTATGTTCCAAGTAATCATTAAAGTTATGTACATTAATATCAAAGTTCTTACTCAAATATATAAAAAAGTAAAGGTCTAAAAAAAGGCATAATATTTAAACAAACATTTTTTGTACCTTTTAAGGGTTTTTTTTTTCTAACTTTTAAAATTATTTAAAGCTTAAAGTTAATACATATAGCAAAAAATAAACACAGATGATAAAAAATAATGAAAAATACGTTATTTGATCGGCGTAGTTTTAAATATTATGGACTTTTTTTAAAACAAGATATATGTATTTATTAATTAGAAAAGAATTATAAAATCTTATGAAGTTGATAAAAAAATATTGGTATATGAAAATAAAAATAATGTCTCAATTAATGCTTGTTTGGATTATGGGTTTTATGTATTTAATATAAACAGTACAATATATTTTTTTAAATATAAAAGTGTTGATAATTAAGTAGAACCATTAATATATCGTTTTTTAAATGTGATGAAACTTATTCAAAAAATTAATAACAATTTTAAAATTGTAAAAATTATTCAAGTAAATGTTATTAGAAAAATTACTATTGTCTTAAATACACATTTCACATTACAGGAATGTGACACTTAATATAATTTGTAACACCCATGTGCCACACAAAACAATTTAATTTCAATTTAATTTCCTCAATTTAATTCATTAAATTTTCATTTTTTTGGGGTGTATGTGTGTAAATTTAGTAAAATTCTAAACATTATTATTTTTTCCATTATTTTTTTTTCTTTTTCTTTTTCGCTTTTTTTTTTCTTTTTTTTTTTCCATGAGAAATTTTTACTTCTTAATGAGACCTAGTAAAAAATAAACATTATTATCTTTTAAGTTTATGTTAGTAATAAATTATGCGCCATTTTACTTTCGCTTTGGAAAAGAAGTAAAAGAATTACGTTTATTTTGTGGAAATATGTCTGAAATGCATGCAACATAATGTTTTTCTTAGAAAGTAATGCTTCTTTATCTAAAATAATTGAAATTTTAAATGATTCTATTCTTTCCACCTTAATGTCTTTATTTAATGAAGTCAAATTTTTTGCATATTCCAGTAATGTGAGAACATTAATTTTATTGTAAATGCAAAATGCTGCAATGTTTACTTCGATCTTTATTTATTTATATTTTTAAAATGAAAGCCACCACACAAGATGAAAATCATAAATATGTTTTCATAAAATTTCAATGTAGACATAATAAGACACTTTTGAGTATTTTAGCAAATAATATTCCATGAAAACTAGGCTAAATATGTGGGTCTTCTTTAAATATTAGAATAAAATATGCGCCCAATGTTGCGATGTTCATCTTTTTACTTGAATGGCAATTTTTTTCAAAGTAAAAGAAAAAAGAACCGCAATTAAAACCATTTATGTATTTCATTGCAAATACAAGAAATAAGGATATCCTGTCCTGAGTTGCAGATAACCAAAATTTTGAAGGAGCCTTTGGATTCTAAACCCAAATATTTCATTCGCCACCAGGGCTTAATTTTGAAGAAAAATCCAAAAACAACGGAGAAACCACATGAATTTCGTTAAGAAAATCACAGAAGAACAGCTAATTTTATCTAAAGATCGCAAAACACCACAAATTTTGTCAAATCGCTGAACGGGATTTTCGTCAAATATTTGCAGAAAAAAGGGATTTTGTTTTAAGGATCACAAAAAAATCAACAAAAAATTAAAAATCAATGGTGAAACGAACGAATTTCGTTAAAAAACCGCAGGAGAAAAGATAATTTTATCGAAAGATCACAAACTCGCCGCAAATTTCACCAAAGAATCTCTGAACGGGACTTTTATCAAATGATCGTTGAAAAAAAAAGCGATTTTTGTGGATCGCAAAAAAACACGAGAGTTTTGCCAAAGGATCGGGAAGAGGGTGGGATTCTCGCAAGTTTTGCGGAAAAACGTAATTTTTTTCAAATGAGACAGAGAAAGAGACAAATAGGGTTTCGTCAGATGAACAAACGCCAATATTTCAAATACAATAAATATTCCAAATCTTTCTTCGTAAAAAAATTATATATACATATTATTTAAGTAAAATGAATCATATTACATTATTATAATCATTAATATTTTAATGAAATGAAAAGAATAATAATTCCAATTCATAAAAATGAATAAATGCGTTAATATTTTTTATGCATACTCTACTCATATGCTATCAATTTATTTTCAACTCACCTAATAAATCTATTTCACCTTTCATTAATATTTTCTAAAAAATTGTAGTAAACAAGAGTTATTTTCATTTCAAAAATAACAGTGCAACATAAGGTTCAATAAAATCGTTAAATAAAAAAGTATATTTTATTATTCTATCTATTTAAACATAACATTTGTATACTGAGTTGTTGTTTAATAATAATATTTGCTTTTTATATTGAATATCGAAAGTCGTTTGAACAAGCATCGCTTTGCACAATTCTAAAAGCATCATTTGTGATTTTATTTTTTTAAATGTTAATGTTTTAAATGTGTTTTTTTAAATGTTTGCTTTTTATATTGAATATCGATAGTCGTTTGAACAAGCATCGCTTTGCACATTTCTAAAAGCATCATTTGTGATTTTATTTTTTTAAATGTTAATCTATTATTATTTCCTAATGATAAAAAGAGAAAGATCTTTTGAATTAATTCAAACACGCTTCGTATTAAAACAACGCTATTTGAAAAAAAAAAAAAAAAAAAAAAAAAAAAAAAAGAGAGAGAGAGAGAGAGAGAGAGAGAGAGAAAGAGATATTAGCAAGAATCATTTTTCAGAGTATTATCACGAAGACAGGCATTTGAAATGATAAAATAAAATAACATGTTTATAAATACTTATTAGCAGATTTTATTTTTATTGCTAATATAATCAACATTTAGTGGTGTGAAGAATACATATGTATATTGTATTTATTTACATTTTTATATTCTTTTTATAAACCTTACTTAACCTCTGACTGCCAAGCAAAAAGGCAACATTTTAATATTGTCTTCTCTATTATCTTATCAGTGCAAAAAAAGGTGGGTTTTTTTTCAGAGTGATATTGTTGTTAGCTGCTACCAGTGACTTCGTTCATAAAACATTTAAAGAAGAATAAATTCACCAATCAAGCAAACATCTTGATGCTTAAAAAAGCATGTGTAATTAACCTTTTATCGTGTTTTATAATAGAAATGCTTCTTATGATCCCAATTTGCTTATATATGTAAGATATCATTTAAATTTCTTTCGAGAGCTCGAAATTTCATATTCGTTTTCTAAGATAAAATGAGGAATAAATTTGCGTTCCCGTTATTCAAATTTTATTATTTATATTTATTACATTTTATATTTAATCTATTTATGGATATTGATTTATGTTTTTGTGTCAATAAATATAATTTAAAGAGATATAGTAGTAAATATTTTTAAACTAAAGCTATTGGGAAAAAAATTCAGACAAGTCTTTGAATTGATTAAAAAATCGACATACGACATTGTTTTTATTCCAAAAAACATCCCATCTTGGAAAAGAAAAGGATAGATGATTTTAAAAAATCAAACCAAGTGAAACAGCATAGCGCAAATTTAAAAAAAAGTAAAATCTTTAACTTTCAAATGTTTATAAAGTTTTAATTTCACGGCACCACATATTTAACAGCTGTAGATGTAACATTAACATCAAAATGTTCATCTTGCTACGAAATTTCTCGAATAAAAAAGCTGATTATTTAAGCAATAAAGTTGCTTGTTGCTATATTGTAAGGTAGTGTTAAACATGTATTCGCGAAAGAATAATTCTGTGAAAAATGTTGTATAACTGCTCTAAAATGCAAGTATTTTATGAAAGAAAGTGGCTAATGATTTAAAATATGATCACCAGGTTAGTTTTTCAAACAAAAAAATACTTCTCAAGATTAAAAAAAAAATTTATCTTTCACGTCATGAATCATGTAACATTAAGCATTTAAATTTAATTAAAACAGGAAATCTCTTAATGAAAGCAAATATTTCAGTACATTTAGAAAATATTGAAACAATATTTTTATTAAATGATAAATTTCAAGTAAGAAAATGAATTTAAAATTTAAGTTAATATTAATGCAAAATATAATTTCTGAAATGTATATTTTTATTTTAGGATTTTTTTCGAAACAGGTAAACAACACTTTGCGATTTTACATACTAAATATATAGAAATGTTTTCTAATTAAAATGAATGCTTTACACGGAAAAAATATTACATCATTTTTATCTAATAAATCATTTATCTAAAAACGCCTTTTAAAAGCCATTTTTTTAAAAATAATGGCTTACATTTTTTAACAAATCCAGTTCGTATTAATAAAGGGCAATAACTATCCACTTATACTTACGGAAGTTAAATTTACATCCTTTGTTGTAAATTTCAGTATGTTGACAAGCGATTTCCGCTACTGTGAAAGAAGTTGATTAACGAAGCTTCAATGTGTAGAAATATCATTTTAGTTTTAGTAAATTGATTTTAATCGTGATTTTATATCATATACCAGGCCTATCCAAACTTACACTAAACAAAGGCGCTAAGGACAGCAAAGGACAAACAACAAAGAGCGCCATCATTAACAGAGGTAAAAAAAAAATACAAAAAAATTATCTCGCAGTATTAATGGTGAGGCACACATACAACTGCATATCGTAAAATATAAGGCCCTTGTGTGGATCTGGAACTTTATGTAAAAAGGGTAAACAGTGAATAACTATAAATCAAAGTAAGTTCGAAACATACATTTTTCTGTGAGGTGTTATCTCAGTTTTTTGAAGTGGAAGAAGCCATTAACTTTAATCTGATTTTTAATTGAAATAAAATGGTAATCTGAGAAATTGATAGGGTTTTTTCTTATAATAAATAGATACTCCTTTATTTACTTTGGAAGCGAAAATATGGCATTATAAAAAGCAAAAGCAAAAAGGATATTACCGACCGATCCATGAATAGTTTCAAAGAAATGTCTTGAAAAAACTTTAATTGACGTAAATAATTGCGTACGATTTTATAAAATTTTTTAAACGATTTGCCAACCCCCCCCCTAAAATTTTAAAAGTCTGAGCGGTCACATGACACTTCTCAACCTTTATTATGAAACAGCAATGAGTTGAACATTCCTGCATTAAGGAGAGGAATTGAGTGCGTTTTTTTCTACATTTCACATCTTAAAATATTAAATTATTGCCAACTTTTCCCAGTTTCCTTTGCCATAATTTCCATAACATTTTCCATAAAGAATAACTACAAATTAGTGAAGAAACGCAATAACACATGATTCAAAATAATATAACACATTTCAATTTTTGATGCCTGTAATACACTTGCAAAGGTTTAAAAAATATTACTCAAGCAAGTATCAAGGATTTAAAAAAAATCATTATTTAAATGGAATTTTATTTTTGAAAATATTAGTAATAGGAAACATTCAAAAGGACGCTAAAAATCTGGTACAGTGCGCTGCGTTGGACAACGCTGATCAATTAAATTCTTTTTAATTTTAAAGAAAAATATAGCGTCAAAAATGTATATTTATCCGTTTCATTTTCCCCTTTTTCCAACCAAAAATGTCTCCAACTAATAATTATGAATTTTGAATGAAAATTTTCATTCCAGTGTTTTATGATAGAAACACTGCTGATGATCCCAATTTGCTTATGATTATATATGTAGGATATTCAAATTTCTTTCGTGAGCTCGAAATTTCATACTCTTTTTCTAAGATAAAATGAAGAATAAATATACATTTCCGTTATTCTAATTTATTATTTTCATTTATTCAATTTTATATTCAAACTGTTCAGGGTTATTGATCTATCTTTTTGTGTCAAAAAATATTATTTCGAGAGATATATTAGTAAATATTTTTAAACTAAAGCTATTGTTAATAAAAAAACTTTAGACGTATCTTTGAATTGATCAAAAAATTGGCATACGGCATTGCTTTTATTCCAAAAAAATTTTTTTGACCGAAAAAGATAAATGATATTAAAAAAAAAACCAAACATAGTGAAACAACATACCTCAAAAATAAATAAAAAAGTAAAACCTTTAAATTTCAAATGTTTATAAAATTTTAATTTCACGGCACCTCACTTTTAACAGCTGTAGATCTAATATTAACATCGAAAAGTTCATCAGACTAAGAAATCTTACGAATCTTAAATGCTTATTATTTAAGCAATAAAGTTGTGTGTTGCTTGTTGCTAGATTGTAAAGTAAAAATGTGTTAAACTTGTATTTGCAAAGGATAAATTCTGTGAAAATCACACTATTTTCTATAACTGCTATAAAATGCAAATATTTTATGAAAGAAACTGACTAATGATTTAAAATATGACCAGCTGGTTAGTTTTGCAAATTTAATTTAATGCAATTTATGCCCCAGTGAAATTGAGATTTATTATTTTGTCTTGCATTTGATCTTATTCTTAAGAAAAGTAATTTTTCCGTACATTGTTGATTTATTTTGATTGATCTCTGTCTCGTTTACAATTTTTTCTTCTAAATAAATTCTTCGTTATGACTACACTTCATATGGTAAAATTGTGTTTTCTGTTCTTTATTATGTTCGTTTGGTTTGTCTCAATTATGAACAAGCTCTCCAAACTGTTCCAAGACTTTTGGTATAGCTTAATATTAGATTAAGCAAAAATTTTTGAGAAATTTTTAATCTTATAGTTGATAATAATTGATAACTAATAGTTGATAATAGTTGATAATATTTTTTACGATTTTGAACATCTGAGAGAAAACAAAATAATAACAATACAGAAAATTATTTTTTTTAACTCGTATAGTTTAATTCGATTACGCAGATCTAGGGCAATATTTATAACAGTCCTATGATTTCTATCATATTTCTGTTTCTATAAATCAAATACAAATGGAACACAAATATTTAAATTTTTCTCAGAAATATGATAAAATTTGCAAAATACAGTCAAGTCTCTCTATAACGAAACTCCATACATCGAATTTCTCTATATAACGAATTTTTAGCAGGAACGGTCCCCTTTTAGCATGATTACATTAAAAACAATCTCTATATAGCGAAATATCTATCTCCATATAACGAATTTTTTCATAAATTGTTTTAATTTATTCAGTTTTAAAAAACTTCAAAATCATATGGAATCAATTTGGAATCCATCACTTATTTTTGATTTATCGTCAGTGCTGAGTTTTTTTATATTACTTCTTGAAAGTTTTATACCATTAATCTCCAGCAGTGTCCTTTTTATATATTTTCATTCAAGAGAAAAGGTAATAAAAGTTCGCACCTACCTCTCTCAGGAGCTGGTTGCTGTGTATCCGTTAGGTAATTGCAGAATTAAAAGACTCAACAACGTAATGGGACACACTGACACGAATTTCACTGTCTTGAGTAATTTTAATCACGGCACACTTCTAAAAATAAACTTAAACAAAAATTGGATTAATTAAAACATATTTAAAAAAACATATTCGTGAAGCTCTTTAGCTTTCACGGTTTAGAAGATTAAAATATTTTAGCCAGCCGCAACAATTGGCTTGGCATCATAAGAAGCTGCTCGCAACAGCGTAACAACGAAGAGAGTCTAAAATATAAAAAATTGAGTTTGATGCACAATAGAAAACTGATGATTATGCAGTTTTATTGTCTCTGGGCTATAATATGATGTCCGGCGTGCACACAATACTTGCCTGCGTGGTGCTGTCACCTGTTGACTGATTTGAGAAGTAATCTAAGCGGATTATCGCATCTTCGCCGTTTCACAGTCATTTCTTGGACTTGACACACAGATTTAAATATGATAAATAAACACGATAAGAAAAAAAACAGATGAATTGCGTTGCATGCCTCACTTGAAATTAAAATATAATTTATTCTAGTCACAATAGATTCACACAAAACAGGGATTTCCATTTGTCTAACTTGAAATTCTGTGCGGGAAATCCAACACCCCTACTTTTTGTGTGAAATTGATGATACGGATAACTGCAATTCTTTACGCAGGTGTTCGAAATGAGGCCTTGGAAGGGCCTTCGTCATAATGTCCGCTAACATCAACTTCGACGGACAGTACGTTAATTTAATTACGCCAGTTTCGCGTAAATGCTTGATGTGGTGATATTTCACTTCTATGTGTTTCGTACGTGATTGAGATTTTTCGTTTTCTGTCAGCTTGATTGCTGATATATTGTCCTCGTAAACAGTTATCGGTAGTTGTTGTTCCAGTTCTAGATCTTTAAGTAAGTTTAGCAACCACTTAAGCTCCTGAGCGGCGTTAGAAATGGATATGTATTCTGATTCCGCAGTTGAAAGCGCTACACGTGATTGTTTTAGAGAAAGCCAGGTTAAAATATTTTTATCAAGTCTAAAAATGTTTCCGGTGGTGGACTTTCTGTCCATCCTATCGTTTGCGAAGTCCGCATCGCTGTATACAGTCAAAATAGGAGGTTTAGATTTATCTATGATAAATTTCAGATCTTTAGTGGTCAGAAGATATCTTATCTGATGGCTTCCCAGTCAACTTCTCTCGGTGACTCGTTCCTCCTCCCCAGTATATTTACTATGGAAGAAATGTCGAGTCTGGTTAGAGTAGCAATGTACAGTAGCCCCCCTACTGCCTTTCTGTATCTCGTGTTATCCTCCATAGGTTTCCCTTTTGGGTCTAAGCTGAAATACTTTGTGTTCATTGGGGTGTATGTCGGCTTACTGTCGATCAAAATAAATTTTTCTGCAATTTCTATTATTTTATGTGTTTGATCTAGCTCCAAACTACCGTTTTCGGTTTCTCTTATATTTATTCCCAAATACTGCGTCACTTTTCCCAAGTTTTTAATTTCATATTCGCGGGAAAGTTCGGTGTAAACTTCGTGTGTAATTTCCTCATCCCCTGCTACAAGAATTTCGTCGACATACACTATTATAAACGCGATCCGATTGTTTTTGATTCTCTTATACATGCACTGGTCTGATACTCATTGTTCAAATTCCAAATTTTTTAGTGATTTACTTATTTTTAGATTCCAAGCTCTAGCGGCTTGTTTGAGACCGTAAATAGCCTTGTTAAGCAAGCATACTTTGTCTTCCTGACCTTTCTCTACGTATCCCTCCGGCTGGGACATATAGACCTCTTCCTCTAAGTCGCCATGCAGGAAAGCGGTTTTTACGTCAAGGTGAGTAATTCTTAAATTTTTGTATATTGCGGCGTTTAGGAACGCTCTCAATGTTGTGTGTGATACAACCGGTGCGTAGGTCTCATCGTAATCACTTCCGTATTTTTGTGAGAACCCTTTGGCTACTAGCCTAGCCTTAAATCTTTCTATGGTTCCGTCCACGTTTCGTTTCGCTTTAAACGTCCATTTATTGCCTATTGCGTGTTTCCCGGAAGGAGGTTTGACTAATTTCCATGTTTTGTTTTGCTTTAAAGATTCAATCTCTTCTTTAGCGGCCTCAATCCATTTATTTTTAATTTGGACATCTTCAATGTTTTGTAATTCATCCCACGTCTTGGGTTCTTGTACGCGACACATGTTCGCACTTATCCCAAACCTATCGGGCGGTACACCTCTATTATTTCTCTGAGATCTACGAGGTTCGTTAGGAATGTTTTCCGGAATCTTAATTTTGTTTTCATCATCATCGCTTAAATCCACTCCAACTGTTTCGGTGGGAGTTTGCTCATCGTTTAGGTTTTCGCTAATATTGCTCGTTCCGTTCTCAATAAATTTCACTGTTCGCGATATTAGAACATTATTTCCGCCGGTATATATCCTGTAACCCTTGCTACGATTGTCGTAACCTAACAAAATTCCTTCTATCGCCTTTTCATCAAATTTGGATCGTTTCTGTTTATCCACATACGCATATGCTTTGCATCCAAACGTCCTAATATTCGATAAGTTTGGTTTCCTACCGTTCCACAGTTCGAAAGGGGTCCTACAATTTTCGTTTGCCTTTGTGGGTAAGCGGTTAATTAGGTAGTTCGCGGTTAGTACGGCTTCACCACAAAAATGTTTTGGCAAATTCGCATCCGATAGCATCGTACGTGCCATTTCAACTATAGTCCGATTTTTGCGCTCCGCCACGCCATTTTGCTGGCTGGAATATGGGACGCTTAATTGGCGTTCTATCCCGTTTTCTATCAGAAAATTTTCAAAATTGTCTCCAAGATATTCTTGGGCGTTATCGGATCTGATTGCCTTAATCATTTTCCCGAATTTATTTTTAGTTAGTGCTATGTATTCCGTTAGTTTTGTTATAGCTTCAGATTTGTGCGATATCAAATAGATCATTGTGAATCGGCTATAGTCGTCAGTAAAAGTTATAAAATACCTTTTTCCACTGAGTGTTTGTGTGTTCATAGGCCCGCATATGTCTGTGTGTATTAGGTTTAACACCTCTTTGGATTTGTTTGTGGCTATTTTGGGGTAAGGCGCACTCGCCAGTTTGCCCTGTATACATTTGGTGCAAGTGGTTTCGTGCTTGCAATCATTTATTTCTATACCCTCGACAAGCGCATTTTTGATAAGTGATCTGATTGCATCATAATTTTTATGGCCTAACCTGTTATGCCACATGGATATGCAATTTTTATTGTTACAATTAGTTTGTGTTTGGGTTCGAGTGCTATATCCATAGTCGTCTTTGGGTCCTAACTCGTACAAATTATCATTTAATTTGGCGGTCAAGATAATATTATCATCCTTGACAAACATGCATGATTGTTTCTCAAAAATTACTTTAATATTATTTTCTGTAGCCTTTTTAACCGATAGTAAGTTGCTTTGCAGCTCGGGGCAGTATAAAACATCCTTAAGTGTGATGCTGTGTTGTGCGTCCGTTTTTAAATTTACGTCGCCCACGCCCTGAGAATTTAATCTTTTCCCGTTGGCTATAGTTATATTCCCGAAATTTCCTGGTGTGAATGTTATAAAATTTTCTCTCACGGATGACACATGTCTCGTGCATCCTGAATCAACAATATAAGTGTAGGGGTCTGTTGTCTGTGTTCTATTGACTAGTGTTGTGTCGGTTTCAGACTCGGGGAGGAGAAACATTGGAATTATTCGTTCTGCTTTCAAAGCAGTAGTTTGAAGTGTCATGTTTATCGTCACTTTTGTTTTTATAGTTATTATTTTGGCTTTTGAAGTTCTGGCCATTATTATAGTTTTTGGATCTGTTATTATCGTTTTTATAATTATTTGTCTTCTGTTTATTTTTCAACAGAAAACAATCGCGCATTACATGGTTGTCGCGATGGCAATGCGAACAGTACTTTTTGTACTTGTTCGTCTTATTTGTCGCTTTGTATGCAACATTTGAATTTTTGTTATGCGTTCTATGCGTGTACTCATCTATGAGTTTGTTTTTAACAAGCTCAAGGTTTAATGTAGCTTCATCTCTCGCCTCAAGGCTTGTAATAAGAGTCGAATAGGATGGGGGCAGTGAGCAAAGCATGATGGCAACGATATGCGATTCATTAATATTCTCTCCTATTGCGGAGAGATTTGACTTAATAGTTAATATATTGTTGATATGCTCAATTAAATTGCCCCCTTCGCCTAATTTTTGCGAATATAGCTGCCTGAGCAGAAATAATTTTGAACTTAAGTTATTTCGCTGGTAAGTACTTTTGAGCTTGTCCCAAATTTGTTTGGGTGTTTGTAAATCTTTTACATAAACAATTTGGGAGTCATCTATACAAAGATTGATGATGGCCTTAGCCTTGTTACTGTTTTTCAGATACGCAGCATCTGCGCCCGCGGGAGGGTCTTCGAGCACATAGCTGAACAAGCCATCTTTTGTTAGTAAATTTTCTAACTTAAAACTCCAGTTATAATAATTTCCATTGTTGAGCTTTTCTATATTTAAAAGATCTTTTGACATAGCCATGGTGGCTTTTATTATATGTATATATATTTTCTTTTTCTTAATAAACGTATCAGTTATTTTTCAACATATACTATGTCACTATGTTAGTATTGTAATTCTTTATATATTTATATTACATTTCACAATTTTATATTTATCAATTGTATCAATTATTTATTTCTTTTTCTTTTCTTTTCATAAAGCAAAATACAAATAATGGGACACTATTGTGCTGGTTTTATTTTTCTAGCTCATCAGGAATCATAATCTGAAAGTTTTATACCATTAATCTCCAGCAGTGTCCTTTTTATATGTTTTCATTCAAGAGAAAAGGTAATAAAAGTTCGCACCTACCTCTCTCAGGAGCTGGTTGCTGTGTATCCGTTAGGTAATTGCAGAATTAAAAGACTCAACAACGTAATGGAGACACACTGACACGAATTTCACTGTCTTGAGTAATTTTAATCACGGCACACTTCTAAAAATAAACTTAAACAAAAATTGGATTAATTAAAACATATTTAAAAAAAACATATTCGTGAAGCTCTTTAGCTTTCACGGTTTAGAAGATTAAAATATTTTAGCCAGCCGCAACAATTGGCTTGGCATCATAAGAAGCTGCTCGCAACAGCGTAACAACGAAGAGAGTCTAAAATATAAAAAATTGAGTTTGATGCACAATAGAAAACTGATGATTATGCAGTTTTATTGTCTCTGGGCTATAATATGATGTCCGGCGTGCACACAATACTTGCCTGCGTGGTGCTGTCACCTGTTGACTGATTTCAGAAGTAATCTAAGCGGATTATCGCATCTTCGCCGTTTCACAGTCATATCTTGGACTTGACACACAGATTTAAATATGATAAATAAACACAATAAGAAAAAAAAACAGATGAATTGCGTTGCATGCCTCACTTGAAATTAAAATATAATTTATTCTAGTCATAATAGTTTCACACAAAACAAGGATTTCCATTTGTCTAACTTGAAATTCTGTGCGGGAAATCCAGCACTTCTCTCCTTGTTCTTTAAATTCAACGAATTCATCCCACCTCCCACACACCTTTCCACATCCTTTTTAAAACAGAGTCAATTGGATTGATACGCATGTAAGAAAGGAATCAATGATAGGCACATAAGAGACGCCTTCAAATGGAGGAAAATGTTAACTACAATTTTTCATTCCTTGCTAAAATTTGAGCATTTTTTGAGAGCGTAACAATTTTAAAATCAAAACAACCAAAATTTACAGATTTCTTCGCCTGAAATTAATGCAAGTCTTCCTTATTTAATTTTCATTAAGCTTTCAAATAAATGTCTATTCTCGTTTATGAAACAGCTTAAATAATTAAGAAATAATATGTTAGGTTACTATTTACTTTTAAACATTTCAAATTCTTAATTCAAAAGATCAAAAATAATATTTGTTCAAATTTCACACATTAAATACTATTTTTAACAACATTCTCTATACATCGAATTTCTCTATATAACGAATTTTTTACTGGAACGGTGGATTTCATTATATAGAGACTCGACTGTATAATGATTGCTTGCTTTGATACTTGAATATATGCGAGTAAATGAATGCATTGGATATTGCATTTTAAGATTTTTAATTAAATGTATTTCAGTTTTATGAATTTTTTCAATGTATTTCAGTTTTGCATAGTGTTTTCAACGTATAGAAAAGGGAAATTCATACGAAATTTTAACATTCTCTCCAATTTATTTTGATTTAAAAGAATGAAAATGGAAAAAAATGAGAAACACCAAGTGATTTATTGTTAGCGAAATGTGATCTTTTTTATTAAGAGTTGTCTTTGCATGCAGAAATGTATTTCTACTATTTTTTCTTTCACACATTCCTACATTTTGCTTGAAAAAATATATTTTAAAAATGTGGTTTTTATTTATTTTCATATTGCGAAACAAATTTACATGTGTATAATTTCAAGTTTTTTCTATAACGGAGGGCTTTGTGTAAAGAGTTCAATCAGATTACTAATTAAATGGGGAATCTTTAACGGATTATTATCAAGACCATTTTTCAGGTAAACTTTTTTCGTAATAATAATAATAATAATAATAATAAAATGACAGTTAAAATTTTGATGATTATACGGGAATTTTTATCGTTATGAGATTGCAATTTAATAAAATTCGAAGCCAGTACTGTGTTGTCTTAATTACATTAAACATTCTTTTATAGCAATATCAGAAATTAAAAATAAATAGTTACAATAAATATATATTAAATACATAGACTAAATAGTTTCCAGCATTCGAAAAATATTTGCAATAATTCATGCAGTTTGATACGCTTAATAACATTAAACTAAGATATATTTTAAACGAAAAACATAAAACTCAAACTGAGTTCAAACTGGAATGAAACTTTCACTTTGCGTTTAAATAAATAAAAATTAAACTGTTTACTAAAATAGGGGCTTAAAATTTATCAAAAGTTCCATTACAAAAACCATATACTTTGACCTAAATTATATCCTTTCAAATCTAAAAATTTTGAGCTAAAATGTTAGTCCAACAGCCGACACAAAAAAGCCTTTACTTTATGGAAGAGTAGTAATAGGGGAATCTAATGATCTGGTGGTATCAAATTTTTGCTTATGCACCACTTCATTTCCGGCAGACAAGGATCATATTAGATTCCATTATTACTACTCTTTCATAAAATAAAGGGGTTTTTCTCTTGTGGTCTATATCTAATGTTTTAATGCTGAATGCTCTTGGACTATATATCTTTTGAAAACTATCAGGTTTGCAATCAAAAGATCTCAGGATATTTTTCTGTTTAGAAATGATTTTTAACATCATTGTTTTTAAGTTTTTAATGACCAGTTTATTTTTGTAACGTAAAATAAAAAAATATGCAACTTATTTTAGTAAACATTTTTTTTATGTTTTAGAGGGTTAAGATAAATGCCTAAGATATACGTTATGAAATATTGAACAATTTTGACAGTTAGAGAGGTTAGAAATACATATCCTATTTTTCAAATTCTAGCAACTAAAATCAAGTACAGTTTGGAAATTACATTTAAGTTTTTGTTAACTAGAGTGTTCACAACAGAAAAACTCTATTTCAAGAAGTACAGAAAAATTTCTTCGCCAGGATTAACAGAATTTTTAAAACTTAAATAATCTATAGCATATTTAATTAATCTTTCTGGTTTTATTTAATTTTTCGAAATATGTCTTTTATTGTGAAAAAAAAGTTCAGTAATGCACAGTAAGCCAATGAAAAAAAAATCACCGCCGATTTGGCTTACAGGCGGCAATACATTTCGAAGTTAAATCCTAATTGGCCAACAATAAATAAATCAAGGTTAAAGATAAAGCAAGTTTATTCGTTAGAAATGAATTCTCCTTTTGTGAAAATTCTAATATGCATGCATACACACATGCGTAACCTCTTTGCTTCTGAGCATTAATGCGATATTATTAATTATTACTGAATTATTTCTGCTCCAATTTCCTAATAAAATTTTTATATTGTTTGCATTAGTTCGAATCTTAGATTTTGAAACATATCATTCTCATATGGAAATTGTTATGTTCGAATACCATTAAAAAAAAACGGGACAAAACATTGGTCCAAAATTAGCCTTATACTAAATTAATTTCTTTTAACAATATTCAGTATTTATTTGAGCGTATTAAATTAAATTCCTGTTATTAGATCTAATCTATTAATCTTGATAGAAATGATATAAATTCTTAATTCGCCTTAAAAAACATTTATTCCAATATGCACAATTATAAAAAATGGCTCTAAATTAAAAATATTCTTAATTAAACTTTATTTCTTAAAATTCCAAATAAACTCACTTTTACCCTGTTCTATCAACCTTAAGAAAGTCTTATAAAATTTATTCCAAAAACATACTTGTTCAAAAGTATCATTTTCTTTCCCTTTTTTTGTGAAATTATAGTTTGTGGAATACATTAGAATTTTAGCTACTTTCGATTCCGTCGTTTTAATCTCGACACTTGATATTATTTTCTGTTTACATATAATAATCGTCGTTAGAAATTATGCAAAGTTCTAAAAGGTTTTTTTTTTTTTTTTTTTTATTACTTAAGCGAGGAGGCCCAGAGATGGAAGGGTTTAAGCGACTTGCGGAATTTATGTTTTCTTTTTCATGGAATGTCTGCTCTGGGATAGCGTTTAACGCTCCATAGGACTGAATTTCAATAAATAATTTTGGAGCTGCCAATGTGTCAATTAACGAAGCTTCTACATTTATTTATTTTTCTCTCGCTTGCTACGACTCTTGTGCTGTAAAACGGGAAAATCTGTGATGATACTTTTGGCTCACAATCTCAAAATGTCACATATATATGGAATAGATTTTAAAAACGCGAAAACAAATTCAGGGAATCTCAAAATGATATAATATGCCACTATTTCCATAGTTGATTTTTATCGTGTTTCAATATGCTTTTTTTAAACTCACCTGATGTTACGCATTTACCTGCAGGCATCCATTATATTTCCAGTCTGTCATAATATTCACCTTTTCTAAAATTGTCAAATTGTTTCACTTTCATTTTGCACGTGGTAATCTTGCAATAGAAAAATAATTGTGGTAAGATTTTTATTGTCCTTTAAAATTGTTATACACTGCTATAAGGAAAATTGCTTATTTTTTCTAACCATTTATCTGTATGAGCTGGTTTTATCAGAGTTATGTTAATGTGGCATTCAGAAATTTTGTAGCGCGGTTTTCTGTGCTGTTATCATAAAATAAATATATATATCTCTTGAGATGCTCTTTCTTAAATAGTTCGAATTTCGGTCAACAGATGGCACTGTCGGGAACAGGCTGTCAAAATTCAGACATTATTGTAATTTTCATACGCATGAGCTTTTGGGCTCATTTTGCAGAGTCGAATCTCAGTCGAAATCTTGAATCGAATCTCGATTTACCTGCAGAAGTAAAGTTTAATAGACGGAAAGGGTTTAAAATAATATTTATGATTGAAAAAATGTCTATTATATTTAATAAAAGCCAAAAAACATATTTTTTTAATAAGCGTTGACTTTTTACATATTTACAATAAACAAATGTATTCAAAAAAATGCTTTTGTAACTGGTTAACTGATTCTTTTTTACATGCAATAAACTGAAAAAATGAGCTAAACACCGCTTTTTTAAGTTAAAAAAAATCAAAATATTTAATCTAAACATTTCTTCCATTAAATAGTATGAAACTGCATTTAAAAAAAAATAATGTGTCAAAAAGCTTTAAGATATGGATGAAGCAAACTTTTATTGCCTGTACGTCGTGCCGTGAAATCTGTGATGTCGTTAAAGCAATGGTACGCAAATATTGTTGGGGCAAGTTCACTGTCTAAAAAATAAGACAATGACTTACAAATCGGCACATAAAAATATAATAAAGCTTAAAATGAAGGAATCTGTTTATAAGAAATGGCGTTTTAAATGTAAAAATATGATTTCCACGAAAAAAATCACATATAACACCACCTACTAAGACGGAATACTGCATAAAACAAAATACTGTTCATTTTTCCGAAAACCGAATTCATCCCTACAATGTATTCATATTTTGACATCTAACATATCCGATTATTTTAATATGAAAGCCACTCGTAAATTAATTCCTCCATACTAGTGCAAAATATTGGAATTTTCGAAACAAACACATACCCATAAAAGAAGATCAGATATAATAAGATGGATGCGATGGGGTTTTCTTAACCCGATTGGCAGTCAAACGTATGATTTCAGATTGAAAGTGATGTTTTAAAATTTCATACCGAATTTCCAACATAGAGCTATAGATGTTTTAATTGTTCTCAAATGCAGAGAAACTGTTCCACTAGTTGTGTACTTTATATCTGATTCTAAACCCATCTAAGCAAGCAAAAGCGACACCTATCCTTTATGCAACTTTAACTTTCCGGAGTGTGTGTGGCGCTCTCGAGTCTACAGTTAACTGCGGTTAGGAGTATTATGCAAATTTATAGCCCCGTCTTCAGTTTGCAATGTATAAGAGCTGTGAGTTGGAGTGTGTGGTGTGTTGTGGCGAGGAGAGCCAGCGAAGCAAAGTGTTGTGTATCGAGAGGAGCCTCCAGAAAAGATTAGCTTGTGTTGTGAGACGAGGCGAACCTGCAAGGTGTGCTGTGAGGCGAAGAGAGCCAGCGGGTAAGAGTTAATTAGAACTTTGAGTATTTGAGAATAAAGATTTTGTGCAGCCACGGGGTTTTTCTTATAGATTAAAGTAGCATTAAGCCGCGACCTGAAAGTAGAGCCGGAGAGCCGATTTTGTGCTCTGAACTGAACTTAGCCGTGGATGTGAGTATGAAATTATAGTTTAATCCCATAGTACTATGTTTAGTTACTAGAAAAATTTAACTTTAGCACCACTTCCCATTCCCCAGAGACAGTAAATAAAAGTGTTGGATTTTAACTTTACTTGAACTATGTTCTCATTTATCCAACATATCACCGGCGGCATACCCAGCCACGTCTCACTATTATGTTTACACACTTAAAGGTTCAGTATAATTCCTCATTTATTTTTCTAGGTATTTAACAAAATGTCTTAAATCGCAATTTGCCGGTCACCTGTGGCCATATAGTGTATAATCGAATTATCTTTCATCTTAACTATCACTGTCACGCTGATATATCGTTAAGTAATCGACGTCCGTTCTATCTAGATTTTTAAACGCACTAACTCTTTTATTTGATTTTTGAATTAGGCCTGTTTTAGTTGTATTCCATGTTTTTATTATCGATTCTTATACTATTTTTAGACAATCATGAGGCATTTGGATTACTTTCGTATATGCTTTGTCACCTACTTTGGGATTCAAGCTTTCCACAAGGAATTTATTCAATAAGGACCTTTAAAATATTTTTTTTAATTTTTTTTTAAATAGGGCTAAAAATATAGGTCAATGGTACATTGTTTGCATTATACCGTATATTTATCACGCAAAAAATGTAAAAAAAGTTTTTTTTTGAGAAAAATAAGGAATTTATTGTAATATTTTAGATTTGACGAGAACTTTCTAAAATGCTCCATGCACATTATATTTTTCTTGAATGCTTTAAAAGTTTTTGTAACTATTTGTCGTAATATATGTCATAAAACTGTGCACTTTTTAAAATTAAATATAACTGTAATAGTCAAAGGTGGGAGTTAATTATAAAAATAAGTACAAAAATGCTCAAAATTTCAAAAAATTTAGAAAAAAAATATATTTTTTATCTTTTTCCGATATATAAAATTCAATGCACAGATTTATTTACATATAAATCAAACTTGTATAAATAATATTGGAGATTTTCATTGATGTGGAATGTGCATGGAGCATTTCGAAAAGTTCTCATAAAATCTAAAATATTGAAAAAAATCCTCATTTTTTATTTTTTTATTTTTCTTTTTACATTTCTTTTGTGATATATGTATGGTAAAATGCATATAATGTACCATTGAATGAAATTTTTAGTGCAATTACAAAAAAAAAAGTTTTTTAAAAAGTCACTTGTTCCCTTAACTCTAACCATAACATAGGATTAATAATAATAAAAAAAAAGTATAATTGCAAACTTTTACACGTTTATATATTTAAATGGAAATAAGAGGAGCCACATTAGGAAATATTTTTAATTCATAGTCTTTTTCTTACTTAATGTTTAACAGTATAATGCATGTCTTTTGTATACATTTTATTGTCGCACGTTATTTGTATGGAAGGTAAGGAAAATTTTATGCCACGATTATGGTTCTTATTTTAAATGGAACTGAAGTATGTCGAAAATGGTTGTTTTTAATGCACTGTACAGCACCTTCTTTGAGTAATCGAAAATGTTTGTGAAAATGTTTATGAAAAGTCGGTGTTCTTTCAAATCTTGTGATTTAAAAATCTAATTGATTGAAAACACCATAAAAAATACGAACCATAGAAAATATATAGTATTCATGAAATCATTGAATTTTTCTAACTTTCTTTTTACTCTTCTTATTGAATTTTCTAAAATTTTCTCGCTTAGAACATATAAAAAAATTTAATCGACTTCTTTGAAAATATGTAAAAAGAAACAATTGTTGTTAGAAATATAAAAACATTAAAGCTGTGCCATGTTAAAAACGTTTTGTTGAAACATTCGTATTGCCAAAACATATTCGTATTAAACATATGCAAATCCTTATTTTTTTCTTTCTTTTATTTTCTATTTTCTTTTCTTTTTATGAAAACATATTATACCTATGTAAGAATATAATAGGGAAAAAAAGGAAATAAGTACACTAATATTCCTGGAGATATTTAGCATTTGAGGAATGAAAATTGTATGTTAATATGCTACCATGATTAAAGCTAATTGCAATTTTGTATTTGTTTAGTAATGCTATTGTAAATTGCGGTATGATACATCCGTTTATTTATATATGTTATAAAAACATATTTAATGTTGCAATGGAATAGTAAGATAAAGCAGATATAACTAAATTTACTAATCTTTTAAAGAATGTATTAAAACTTTTGTTGTTGCTATTGTTGCTTTTGTTTTCAATGCACTTAAAATTATTCATTATCAATTTGTTTTTCTTTCCTCTAGCTTTACAAG
Source organism: Maratus speculifer (assembly GCA_964019185.1). Classification (NCBI taxonomy): domain Eukaryota; kingdom Metazoa; phylum Arthropoda; class Arachnida; order Araneae; family Salticidae; genus Maratus; species Maratus speculifer. The sequence continues at coordinate 95,679,676 of OZ025295.1, forward strand.
AAAAAAGTATTGGATTCATGAAAATTTTCAAAATCCTGTTTCCGACGGATTTAAACGGTTTAGAGGTCAGAGAGCCCGCAAGACATGTTTTTACAAAATGTCTGTCTGTATGTATGTATGTGCAAATACCTTATCGATATTCGATATGCAGACCTAACGCTCAGAACCACTATTAGACCTTGATATAAACTAGATCTGAGTAGTTTTTGGTGTATATTGCTGTGCAGGTGGTGCTGTTATACTACATTATTTATAATTCTTAATTCTTAATTTTGTTCTCTTCCATATCTCAAGAACTAATGCATAGATTTTTATACAACTTTAAATTCAGTAAGTATTTGATATAACACTGTGCTGATTATGATTTCGTGTAAACCTCTCAACAGAGGGCGGTGCCATGGTGCATTATTCGGAACAGTTTTCTAAAAACTAGAAACATGACTCCATATCGTTTCATAAACCGAATTCAAGGTATTTTTTTAGATTGATATGCACCGCATTTCTTGGTACAATAAAGATGCCAGATTGAAGGGAAAATATTTAAATTAATTAGAAAACCGTAATTAAGAATCCTACTAAGTTTTTTTATTGTTTTCGTAGTACTTATATATACTGCACGATGATTTCTTAAAAACTATGAAAATATTGAGTTGAGATTTTTTTAAGTGCATTAACATTATACTTCAGCAAAAAATGAACAAAAGTCTTTGATTTTTTTTAATTAATACAAATTTTATTTTAAAAAAAATGAGGAATTTTATATATTTTTTTTTATTTTATTAGTCAATATAAATATTATAACTGAAGAGAATAAAAATATTATAACTCATTATGGTATACAAAGTGTTTAAATACAAGAAACTTTTAAATACTACATAACTGAAAATGCATTACAATAAAGAATAAAGATATTGAAGTAGTATATAAAATGTTTCTTGATTTTGTTGACATCGCTCGTTTGAAACACTATATGAGACACCATAATCAATTTAAAGTTAATAAGTGAAAACGATATATCATATGCGCAGTATGTATAGGGTAACTGAAACTGAGAGGCTAGAGGCTGTGTTTCAGAAGATGACGTGTCACGTACTTTTCGCATATTTATACATTGTATGGAAACGCTGTGTCGCTCAGTTGCAAGCAAGAGGGTTTCCTTTTGATACGTTATTTTCCATTTGCCTTCTTTATGTATTTTTTAGTAGTGCTTTTCTATTGCTATTTCGTCTGGACACTTGTGGTTAGTTTGCAATTTCTTTTACTTGATTTCTCTATTTGCCTATGCAAATCTTAGTTTAAATACAAGATAAATAAATCTGATGTTTTTAGAGAAAACTGGTACCTTCTCTTTTTGCAAGGCATGAATGGCCTCCGGATCTCGCTTATTTGCGTCAATAGCGGGACCGAGGTCTAACGCGGCCAACTTTATTAGAGGCTACAGAAGCTTTTGCTTCTTGAGGCGGGTCTTAGGACGGAATTAATGATGTAATCTCCGTCTATCCAATCTCCTGAGAAAGTTAACCTAGCAAGGAGCGTTATAAATAAAATATGTCTTTGCCGATTGGTTAGGCATGATATGATGTCATGAATTCCGTCCTAACAACCAAGAGCTTCATAGACCACTAATGAAGTTGGCCGTGGGTCTACCCATTGGCCATCTTACCCATACCTTGTGGTAAGATGTCGAAATACAAGTGTTTGAAAAAAGCAAAACTTTCGATGCTTTCTATAATATCTGTAAAGTGAAATATGTTTTTAAATTATACATAGAATTGAAACTTTAACAAGAAATCATTGAAAAACAAATAAAATGTGAACAGCCGATTTTTAAAACTATGAAATCAAAAACTACGGCATCACCCAATCTACTCTATAATCACGAAAAAAGTTATTAGGATATTTAATTAACGTTTTCTAATTAATTTATATATTTTTCAATAATCTGTTTTGCTTACTATAAGAAGCAATACTACTCTTATAAGCAATACTACAACAACAAAATCACTGAATTACCGTTATTATTTAGTTTGAAAAAAAATTTGAATTAGTTTTTTTTACATTTTTGAAATGTTGAAGGGACACTGTCTATGTAATATTAATCATACTGATGTTTTTATTTTTTTATTTTTTATTTTTTATTTTTATTTATTTATTTGTTTTTGAAAACTTACATATAGTTATGATTGGTATTTTAAATTAAATTATTATCTACTGACTTCAGCATGAATTTATACTGGGATGATTTAGTTGAATTTCTGTAGCATATTATTAGTCAAATATGGTGTCTCAAACGGGTGATGTTAACAAAATCAAGGAAAATTTTATAAATTACTTGAATATCTTTATAGTAATGCATTTTCAGTTATATAGTTATACCATATACTCTGATGCTTTATTTAAGTTAAAAAGCTTTCTGAAATAATCACTTCTGTATCTTATTTTTATTTACTAAAGCTTTTTTAAAAGGAAGCTTCATTAATAAACTTAAATGATGCTCACTTCAAGAAAGACGGTTTTATTTCAAAGAAACTGTAAAAATAACTTATGTAAGTGACTGTTGTTCAATTAAGTAAAGTACTGCGAAAAGAATTTTAAACAGATCAGCAAGAAAACTTTTAACAGTGAAAATAGAATTAGAAAAGATCTTTTTTCTTATTTAGCTCTACTGCACTGAATTAATTTAAATTACTTGAATAAAAAATTCTCTTTTATTAAAAAAAACGTCCTTATGTTCCACCTAATCTAAAAGCCATGAAAAGTTCATTGATTTCTTTTTTACGTATGTTTATAAAAAATGCAAAAATGCGGATTTTTTCGGATTTTAAAGTAGTTATTTAGAACAATTTTTATAGCTTTTCGAAAAAAGTACACAGAGAAAAATAAATGCGTATGATTGTATTTAACTATTTAAGGAACAGAAGAATTCTGTTTGCAAGAAAATTAAATAATTGACTGACACCTGAACATTCAAACGAATTTCTTATAAAATAAAAATCCATTATTTTGCACTTCCGTTATAGAAAAAAAAATTATTTAAACGTTCTTGATGTCGTTTCTCAGTTTTGGGATTTAAATTAGATGACTACACCTACTAGCCACCGCTCTTGAAAGGGTTAAAATCCAACTATTTAACAGTTAATACAGAGTTAATAAAGTTATTGCTAAACATATTTATAAGATTTAAATGAACTGCCCGTCATATCGAAGATAACTATTTCACTCATGGAAAAAAAAAAAAAAAAAAATGTGAATTCCACAATGATATTATTTAATCCGACTATCAATTTATAAATTGTAATTTTGATTGCATAAGCTTATCATACATACTGTTATTGCCAAAATAATATAGGCATTTGGTTCTATATCCGCGAATTTACCATTTCTATATATAAATGTCGTATTTTTCCCGTTTAAACAAAAATATAGTACTTTCATGGGTGTCTAAACGCAATAATGAAAAAATTAATAATAATAAATTTTATCAATATAAATTTTATAAATTAATTTGTAAAAACGTATGAAATTTGAATAAGTTTTCTGGCAGTTTCGAATTATTTAAGGAGAACTGTCTCTGTATTGTAAATCATGACGGTGTGTTTTTCTACATATAATAATGATTAGTATTTAAAATTGTTCTCTATTGAGTTAAGCATGGATTTATACTGCCATTATTTAGCTGATTTTCTGTAATGATATTCTTCGTGAACTATAGTGTCATGCACGAGCGATGATAACAAGATCAACATTTTATATATTTCTTAAATATCTTTATTCTTCTTAGTAATGCCTTTTAAGTTATATAGTTATATCATATACTCTGATACTTTATTAAACTTGAAAGCCTTTTTTAATAATCACTTGCGATCTTTATTTTTATTTACTGAAGCTTTTTTAAAAAGAAGCTTTCTTAATAAACTTAAAGGATGTTTACTTGAAGAAAGACGATTTTTCTTCAAAGAAAATGTAAAAATAGCTTATGTAAGTGGCTGTTGTTCAATTAAGTAAAGTACTGCGAAAAGAATTTTAAACAGATCAGAAAGAAAACTTTTAACAGTGAAAATAGAATTAGAAAGGATCCTTTTTTTCTTATCTTAGTTTTAGTGCATTGAATGAATTTAATTTACTTGAATTAAGAAATTCTTTGTGAAAATAAAATAGCTTCATTATGTTCCGTCTAATCACAAATAAGTTCCTTGACATGTTGATTGATTAGTTATTTTCATACGTTTGTAAAACATTCTAAAATATGTTTTTAAAAGCTGTTTTTCTTGTTTTAAAGTAGATATTCAGAATGATGATTAGAGTATGAAAAATAGAAAAAGTAAATGTGCCTTTATATAGTAAAGAGTTTATAATAAAGTTACTGCGAAACATATTAATAAGATTCAAATGAATTACACGTCGTATAGAAGAAAAGTAATACATAACGTAAAAACTACTCATGATTTTCACAAGTATGTATCGTTAAATGTTGAATATTGTTTAGATGTGGGTTGGGCAACGAATGGAGGCTACATTGAACTGCACTGGAAAAGCATTAAACTTAAATAATTACAGGACAGTTGCACCATAAAATTTAACTAATAAGAATGTATTTATTAAAATACAATACATTGCTCAGTAGTGCAAAAAACAATAATTTTAATATACATTTGTACCATTAAAATAAAATAAAACTATCAACTTTTCGCGCCGTCTTCTGTAGGCGTCTTCAGGAAAATATGATAATTGGAAGGACTAAATTTGCATCTTGATCGAGAGATAATATTTCTAGTAAATTAAAATATAAATAAATTAAAAGTTTAAAAATGTTGCCACTTACACGTGAGTAAAAATTAAAATATTGCAAAGAAATAAAAATTTTAAGATTTTATGATGTTATGTAACATCATAAAATAACATCATAAAATCTTAAATTTTTTATTTCGTTGCAATATTTTAATTTTTACTCACGTGTAAGTGGCAACATTTTTAAACTTTTAATTTATTTATATTTTAATTTACTAGAAATATTATCTCTCGATCAAGATGCAAATTTAGTCCTTCCAATTATCATATTTTCCTGAAGACGCCCGCAGAAGACGGCGCGAAAAGTTGATAGTTTTATTTTATTTTAATGGTACAAATGTATATTAAAATTATTGTTTTGTGCACCATTGAGCAATGTATTGTATTTTAATAAATACATTCTTATTAGCGTTAAACTTGTTTCATAAGTTTTGTGTGTTTTCCTTTGAACTGAATCTTCCTTATAGTTGAGAAAGATTTCATATTTCCATCTTGTTTCATTGATATCCTGTCAGCAGTCAAAAAACCTCCATACATGTGCGCACACATTATATTTCAAGTGTTGATTTATTGAGCTAAAATTTGTGACTAGCACTAGCCCAACAATCAATTTTTAATGAAATTTAGGATAAACTGATCACCCATCTAAATTTAAATACTGATAGAAACATATTTCTTTTAATTTAGTTGTTAAAAACTCGTTGTAAATAAAATCCTCTCACCTTGCTATCAACTGCTAAATAAGTGCCTATAATTTTTTTTCCTTACGTTTAGATTAAACATAGTAAAGAAATTGTTTAACGTTCTATTAAAGTATTTAACCGCAAACAATTTTATGACTTTTTTTATTTTCTTTTAAATAGAATTTCTTAAGACAAAGAATGATATACTTTATTTGTGATCTTTACAAAATCTGTATTAAAAGTTATTAAAAATTGCAATTCAAATTACATCATTCTGATAGTTTATATGGCAATATAGAACAGCCAATACCTGCCGTTAAATACATTGCAAAAAATTCGATTTTTTATTAGTTGCAATTGTGAAAGAATATACAAAGATAAATTTATATCTAAACAATGATATATTCAATAAATTTCTCAAATACTTATGTTTTAAAAAAGTTTTATTTGTTTACAAAAATAAACGGATAAACCAAACCATTAAACCTTTATGATACAACCGTTATATATGTGTTGTATTATTTGAATGTTATTTTATAAAATGGGAGTAAAAATTACATTGAATTTTTAATTGAAATAAATTAAATATCCTTTGTAGAACTTTTGCTGGAAATTAAAGTATTTTAACTAATTTTTCTTAGAGAAATATTTCTTTGATTAAACATTACTTTATAAAAATATTGAGGTTTATGTTTATTGCATAATACAGGCAATTAAAAGCGTTGATATTATATAATTAAAATATTTAAATTCAGTAAAGGCTTTTGTGCGATTCAGTAACTCTTAAAAATCATTTTCCCTGACTGAAGTTAATGATTTAAATATGAATAACAATAATAACAACAACACTTAATCTTGCTGATTCTTTACTTGTATTGCATGAAACAAACTTATTTTAAAACCTTCAAAAGTACATTTTATATAAATGGAAATATTAAGAGCATTTAGTTACAAGTTCAGTACGAATATCTTTTACACAGTTTAATAGGATAAAAAAAAACATTTTTTTAAATTTATATTTGTGGTATTTTAAATTAAGTAATAAAAAATAACTATTTACTTTAACTTGATAGAAAAAACATCTTTTCAATGTATAAAAAGATTTTAATAAAAAAATTACATAGTATTTATTTAAAAAAGTGAATTTTTTAAAACGATTTTAAATGTTTTATTAAATATAGCATTTAGTTCTTTTTAAAATAAGCTTCTGAGGTTTAATTTATTTTTAAAAATTATTTATATTTCACGTAATAGATAGTTCTTTCGTATAAGATTCAAAGAAACTTTAATATCTTTTTTTGAATACTATAAAAAATTAAACTAATTCTTTATATTTCTTTATATTCTATTATTGAATATATATATATATATATATATATATATATATATATATATATATATATATATATATATATATATATATATATATATATATATATAGTAAAACGTTTTGTAATAATATATAATTTTAGCAAATTAAATCAATTTTGTTGCCATAAAATAGATTAACCAGTAATTAAGTATAAATGCACAGTGGTCATCAAAATTAAAGGATAATGACAGAAGTAAAATGCAACTCATACTTAAAGAAAAAATATTGATAAAAATGTAAACAAAAGTGTTACTTAACATAAATTAAAATGTTGAAGAGTGGATTATAATAAAAATATTAAAATTAAAACCAAATTCACAGAAATTGGAAATTCAGGATTTTTTTTATCTAAGGTAAAGGATCTATGGAACGGAACATTATACAGGGTGCCTTTGCTCAACGGTGGACAATGGCTAATTTCTACACTATTTGTTATAGGCATATAGTTTCAATTGCAAAAATGTTTTTAAAAAGGCAAAGAATTGTTTTTTAGCGATTTTGGTTTAAAAAAATTAGTAAAGAATTTCGAAAATTAAATTTTTACACGGTCTCCAGGTCATATAAGTGATATTTAGTAAATTTTTACCACTACTCTAACAAGTTGGACAAAAAAAAATCCCATTCCTCTGCCATTAAAAATGACCACGTTATAGCTGCTTAATGTTGAAGCATTGTTTTTGCAGCAAAATAGGGGTCAGTCACAAACTTACTGGAAATAAAAATGAACTTTAGATGTAAAATTTAACATTAACATTGACAGTAAAATAATTTTTACAATATTAATTATAAATTTATGTTGATGTTTACATATTAAAGCAAAATATACAATTTATGCGAAAAATATAATTAAAAAATAACAGAAATTTTGTTAAATTAAATTATGAAATGCAACAGTCACAATTCGTTAAAAATGATACGTATTTAAAATTCGGTTGGTTCGAGTAAACGTCAGATGTAAAATTTAACATTAACATTGAGAGTAAAAGAATTTTTACAATATTAATTTTAAATTTATGTTGATTTTTACATATTAAAACAAATTATACAACTTGAACTAAAAATATAATTAAAAAAGTAACAGAAATTTTGTTAAATTAAATTATGAAAAGCAACAGTCACAATTCGTTAAAAATGATACGTATTTAAAATTCGATTGGATTACTTAACCTAATTGAATTTGGTGTACTCTTATAAAATAAATAAATGATACTCACCTAAAATCATATTAATATTACATTGACATTCGATATAAATAAGTTTGCAAATTGGACCTCAATCAGAAATTTGGAAGTGAGTTAAAATTTGAATACAAATTTTGAGCTAGGTAAACATGCATAAGAAATTCATAAGTAAAATAAAATCATAAAAAGAAACAGATTCATTTCCTTACAAAATATAACACACTAGCTGCCCTACCCGGCGTTGCCCGGGCCCGTGATGTTCTTCAGTTTTCAAATAAGTTATTTTCTTTCTAAATGACTCTTAAATTAAACTCAAATTTGGATGATTTTATATCATTAAGTCCATTTTGTATAAATTTATATTTTTAAACAGAAAAATTGCGAGAAGATATTAAATTTGAAAGCACATGCTTTTTGGTATTTTGTTTTCTATGTACTTTTAGTTTTTGGAAACTATGCGAACCGAAAGCGAACGAAACCGCGACAGAACACTCAGGTTTTTACTGAATTCGTAAAAAAATTCACACATTTTATTTTGTAAAAAAAAAGAATTCTATCCATGCGAAAGTTCCAAAATTTTTGAAGGTAATGGAAATCTGGTTTATTGAAAGGCTCTAAAAGATTGTGCTAAAATACGGACAGCCGGGGATTGTAATTCGCGTTTGTCGGTGTATTTGAACGGGTTGAATCTCATATTTTTTTTTTAACAAATTGCAACATAAATTATGAGAATGTTTTAGCTTTAAGAAAATATTTTCGGTTTGTCCGATATAGAATCGCGCCCTGCAAAGGCAAAACCACAATGAAACGAACTGGTTTTTATTGATTTCCTCAAATTTTTCGCGCTTTTTATTTTGTAAAAATTATTTCTACTCGTCCGAGCGTTTAAAAATTTTTTTAAGAAGTTGTAAATTTGATCTATTGAGATGCTCTTAAAAGTTTGGGCTGAAATACGTACGCTTAGATACTACATAGAGCGTAGAAAAAATATTCTATACGTGAGTCGCAAAGTGCCTGCTTTTGCCGGTGTATTTGAAAGAGTTAAAACTTATATTTTAAAAACCGATTGCATCATAGGTTATAAAAATGTTTTTAAGCTTAAAGAATATGTTTTTTATTTACCGGTGCCTGTAGGATTGTGTTTTGCTAAGTCAAAACCGCAATGAAAACGATCTGTTTTTTATTGATTTCATCAAATTTCTCGCACATTTTATTTTGTAAAAAATATTTCTATCCGTCCGAACGTGCCGAATTTTTTGTAAGGAGTATAAATTTGGTCTATTGAGAAGATTTTAAAAGATTAAATTGAAATATGCACGTTAAGATAATTTTAGCATGGAAAAAATATCCTCTCTGCGAGTCACAAAATGACCTTCTTTTGCCAGTGTATTTGAAATAGTTAAAATCCAAATATTTTAAAACCAATTACACCATCGGTTGGAAAAAAGTTTCAACTTTAAGACCTTTTTTTTGGTTTGTTTATATCTTAAAAATTACGCCCTGGAGTGGCATTAACAAAAGGGAGAAAAATAGTTTAGGAAAAAACGATCATTTTTGAATATTTGTTTTCAAAGGGTTAACTGCAGCATTTTTTCGAATTGATTATTGCATTTGAGACCTAAACATATAATCTTTCGAAACATATCTCTTAAGTTTAACTACGTCGAGCAGTTTGGTTGATTTGGATTTAAACAAAATGATCCAAAAACAGAAATAAACGGGGGGAAAAGGTTCTTTTCTTTGTCCGTTTAGGTACGTAATTGAGTTTCTGCGCATGTGCAAACGTTTTCTTTCCCCGATCATTAAAAAAATGACATTTAGAAGAGAGTGAGTGCCGCTTCTGAGCTTCAGGTGCATCAGGAGAGATATTGGGCTACTCTCAAAAAAATTTTGAGCTTCGTACGTGCCGTAGATTTTGCTAGCCATCGCAGGCACACACACACGCACGCACGCAGACAGACAGAGCGTTTTGTTCTTTTATTAGTACAGATGTAAAAGTACAATTGAGGATGTTAATTTCATGACTTTCCTTATCGCTTTTGTTTTCTTTCCCAGTCTATACCAATCTGCACTAATATAACACTACAATATCCAAATTTATAATGAAAAGTAATGGACGCATTTAAAGGTTTTTTGCGATTTCCTAAAATTAGATTTTCTTGATAAAGGGAAATTTGAAATTCACGTCTTCTAGCATTTTAATCAATCTAGTAGTTAATTAATTAAAATTAACGGTACTGAAAAACCTACATGGTGGCTGCAAGTTCAGTTAAATCGCTTTAAAATATTTCTTTACCTAATTTAAAACATTTTTGTAAATGAAACTATATGTCTGTGAGATATAATTTAGAAATTAGCCATTGGGCACGTTGGAAAGGAAAGACCTTTGTAATATTTTAAGCACTTAGCGTACGTTCCCTTAAAGCTTCGTGCAACTCATCCACTTTCAGTTACAGAAAAGTGATTTAAGTCATGAAATTTACAGTTTCATAACTCAGACAGCATCGCACACTTTACCTGACCGGTTACCTGTATAATCTTCATAGACTTGATCACTAAGTTACCTGCCAGCTCTTGTGACGATCGGACAATCGATCGCGGCGTGTCGCGAATCATGTAGATTCTTAACTCACTTTTCATCCCAACCTATTCATGTTTAATTTTCTGTAAATATTTATTTTAAATATAAGATAATGTAAAGTAGATCTTAGTATCTTATTTTATTATCTCCTACATTTCATTCGCTCACCAATTAAGTGAGATATAGGAGAGGCGTGCGACTGCCTCCTTGAAACTAACAGTTTAGAAATTAGCCATTGGAGACCGTTGAAATTAACCACCCTGTATAATGAAGTACTACTATTATCCATTAAACACAGTCGATTTATTAATATAGTAAAATATATAGGCTTGACATTTTTCAGATATTGCTGTTTGAAAATAAAACTTTTATTGAATATATGTTGATTAATTGAATATACTTTAGTTTTGACGGAATATGTACACCCCCTATATAAATTACACAACGAATAAAGTTTCGCCTCTTATATTATTCTTACAAGTTTATAACAAAAGATCAAAAAGGCTAAATTTATCTTTTTTTCTTATATTTTTGAACAGGATATATAACAACATCATACACTTCTTTTAAAATGATATACTGGAGAATTTGATACATGAATCTGCTTTAGAAATGTTATATAAGCTCAGATTTTGTAATCCAATTTATAAATTCCCTTTACATGAAAGAAAATATTTGACAAGTTTGACTTTATCTTGCATAAAATTGCCATCAAACTCTCCAAAGTTTTCTCCATTTGTAAGTTAAATAAATCTTATGCTTATTTAAATAAGTTTTCATTAAACACTTGCAGTGTGAATAACATGTTTTCCATCCCCTTTTAACAGTTGAGAGAAGCAAAGTTTTATATTTTTAAAAACTATTCTCTTTGTCTCTGTCACTATCCATCTGTATCTTTCTATTTATATATATATATTGTATTCTTTATGTAGTAAATTTTTACATTTATGCATTCTATGTTAATGTAAATTTAAAACAAACAGATATAATAACAATATTTAATGTTGTTTATTTATTAGTATTAAATAGGAGACAGCAATGTAATTACGATTGAAACTAAACATTGGGTACCGCTGTAATACTTACTCATCATAACTATGTATAATATAAAATATGAAAGTAAAACATGTGTAAACTATTTATAAAATGTATTGCAATTCCAAAATAAAATTTAAACATACATTTTAAATAGTTTTAATATATAGTAATCCTCTATTACGGAGCTGCGCGTATTACTTGATTATCCCATCGACTATCTGGACAAATTATATATCGCCAAACTACCATTAATTTATATAAACTGGAATAAATTTTATTTTAATTAACGAAAAGCAAATAAATTTGTAAAAGATTAATAAATGTACAAGTAAAACTTCGAGTGAAAAATCACTTGATGACGTAAAAAACAGGTTTAACCTTCTTAATATTTAGTGATATTTACGATACGTCATTACTGGCATTTAATCTTATAGTTTGACAGTAGTTTTTTGGACCATGAGTTAAGCAATCAGTATCGAATTGCGTAAAAGAAAGATCCTCATAACTTTAAAAATTATAAATCTATTAACTGATAACAATATACGGCGTGAGATTAAACGCTTCATATCCAGTTAAAATATGTCTTTGAATTGAATTTTGAATTAAATAAAGTAATAGGGTAATGAAAAATCGAAGAGTGTGGATAAAAGGATCACAAATATCTAGACAACTTTTTATCCGATCGATTTCGTTTTTAATGCAAAATTTGTGTTTTTGTATTATCTTTTACATTCACTCCTTAAATTAAAAAAATCGAAAGTTTTTATATACCGTTCACCAGAACGAATATTTCGAGAGTAGAGAAATAGTTCCGGAAATTCGAAGTTGCTGACATTCAATAGGCTTTTTTCCATTATTACATACTATAAACACAAAAAAATTTCAAGTCTCTATCTCAATTTGTTCGGGATATGGAGAGTTTAGAGACACATAGACGGACGGACAGCAATCTTTTTTTTTTCTCAAAAATTGTGTTTTTTGGATTCTTCAGAGCCTGAAACGTGTAAATGCGTGATTTTTTTCTTTTTGATTTAAAAATTATTACAAGACTTACCCTATAGTACACATGTTGGGTAAATAAAAGTACCTTGCTATTTAATCGACGGCAATTTTTTCAATGTGTTTTTCAGAGTCCCCGGTGTCTGAAACATGTAAATCCGTCAATAAATAAATAAATAAATAAATATAAATAAAATAAATAAATAGAAATAAAAATCGATTTTCAGAACGATCACAAGGCTTACTCTGTCAGGTCATGAGGAGAAAGAATTGAATAGTAACTGAGGTTTGGAAACGCGACTTTGAAAGTGCAGTTGCATCGTGACCATAACGGAAAGAAACGGTGTTTAAAGACCTTTATTTTATAAAACACTTCATCGAAGTATAAAATAGAAACTGAAAATGTCGCAACTCAGAACAAGGGCTCAAAATGCTCCCCATTACCTTTGATGCAGTTTGTGATCGGCGCCACATGAATCCCGAACACATTAAAACTGGGTCTATATTTCAGTCCTCAAGATCCCCGAATTTCTACCTATGGCAATAGTTTAAATCTCTAAGTTACCCGTTCCATCGGCCATGTACCTCATGCCACGGATAGCTGAAAGGGCAGAACGTATCCGCGAGACTCTTGGCCAATTGAATGTATTCGCGATTGTATGCGACACGCTATGAAGCATTGATTACAGCTAATGAAGCATATTTTGAACATTTGTTATGGATTGTAACATTTTCATTTATATTTCATATATCGATTTTTTTGTGAAATAAAGACCTTTTTACACTTTGTTATCTTTTCTCTGCGTACACAGTCACTATGGAATTGCACTGTCAATATAGCTTTTCCAAACCACCAGTTTCTACGCAATTCTTGCTCCCTATGACCAAACACACTCACACGAGCAGTTTGGACATAACCATTTCAAACAACTGTATGGCAGTTAAATTGATTTTATGCAGTGTTATCGAAAATATGACAATAAATTTAGTTATATTAATTTGCACCCTTTTAACTGAGCTTTGTGTTTGGAATCGAAACTGACTTTACAGTATCGTACGGATTAAAACGTTAAAAGTTCATTATAGTCCAAGAGCCAATAGAACAAAAACCTGAAGGTATCGAGAACGAAAAAAGAACTGTTATATTATGGAAGAGTAGTAATAGAGTAGTCTAATGATCCAGGTTTGCCTGACATAAAGTGGTACATAAGCCAAAAATTAATACCACTAGTAGTTTACTCGTAGGTTTATAAACTTGTTTATTCTACAATTATTTCAAAACTTTGATTGTAGGACAAACACAATGATAGACCTACGAGGAAACCATTAGTGATTCTAATTTTTGTCTTAGGCGCCTCACTACTTTCCAGCATGCATTGATCATTAGGTTCCCCTATAAATACACTTCCATAAAATAAAGGTTTTTTTCCTTGTGCTCGATACCTTACGTTTTTTTGTGTTGTCAGCTTTTGGACTATTAAGTTTTACAAAAAAATAATGGTATAGTATAGGACCTGGACGTCGGTTTTCCTATGTATCGACTACAAGGACCGGACATACATCAAAATGTAAGTTTCAGTGTGCACATTAAGAATATCACTGGCTTCCAGGTCCTATCTTGCCGGAACCCAGTGGCAGCTGCACTTTTATGACGTCAATTTTGAGTGTTTACCTATGTATCGAGTACAAGGACCAGATATACATCAAAATGTAGGTTTCAATGTGCAGATTAAGAATATCACTGGCTGCCACATACATCAAAATGTAGGTTCCAATGTGCACAGTAAGAATATTACTGGCTGCCAGATCCTATCCTGCCGGAACCCGATGGCAGCCGCACTTTTATGACGTCGATTTTGAGTATTTGCCTATATATCGAATACAAAGACCGGACATACATCAAAATGTAGGTTTCAATGTCCACATTAAGAATATCACTCGCTGTTAGGTCCTATCCTGCCGGAACCCGGTGGCAGTCGCCCTTTTATGACGTCAATTTTGAGTGTTTGTCTATGTATCGAGTACAAGGACCGGACATACATCAAAATGTAGGTGTCAGTGTACACATTAAGACTATCACTAGCTTTAATTTTAATTTTTACTCAAAATGCATATACATATATTTTTTTCAAACATCCAGTAATATCATATACAAAGTAGCTATCATAAAAGTGCGGCTGCCACCCGGTTCCGGCAGGATAGGACCTGGCAGCCAGTGATATTCTTAATGTGCACATTGGAACCTACATTTTGATGTATGTCCGGCCCTTGTACTCGATACATAGGTAATCACTCAAAATTGACGTCATAAAACTGCGGCTGCCACCGAGTTCTGGCAGGATAGGACCTGGCAGCCAGTGGTATTCTTAATGTGCCCATTGAAACCTACATTTTGATGTATTCCGGTCCTTGTATTCGATACATAGGCAACAACTCAAAATTGACGTCATAAAAGTGCGGCTGCCACCGCGTTCCGGCAGGATAGGACATTGCAGCCAGTGATATTCATAATGTGCACATTGGAACCTATATTTTGATGTATGTCCAGCCCTTATATTCGATACGTAGGTAAACTCTCAAAATCGACGTCATAAAAGTGCGGCTGCCATCGGATTCCGGCAGGATAGGGCCTGGCAGCCAGTGATATTCTTAATGTTCACATTGAAACCTACATCTTGATGTATGTGGCAGCCAGTGATATTCTTAATGTGCACATTGAAACCTACATTTTGATGTATGTCTGGTCCTTGTACTCGATACGTAGGTAAACACTCAAAATTGATGCCATAAAAGACCGGCTGCCACCGGGTTCCGGCAGGATAGGACCTGACAGCCAGCGATATTCTTAATGTGCACATTGGAACCTACATTTTGATGTATGTCCGGCCCTTGTACTCGATACATAGGTAAACACTCAAAATTGACGTCATAAAAGTGCGGCTGCCACCGGGTTCCGGCAGAATAGGACTTGGCAGCCAGTGATATTCTTAATGTGCGCATTGAAAGTTACATTTTATGTATGTCCGGTCCTTGTACTCGATACATAGGAAAATCGACGGCCTGTTCCTGGACTAGTACATTGTAGTCTACAAATGGTATTTTCTTGGTAATCGTTTTCGAGATAAATTAACCTTTGCGCACTACTTGCTTTAAAAAAGTATACTAATGGGCTGCATACAAAGTCATTCATTCTTCCTTTGTTTATGAAAAGTAAACACAGAAAATTAGTTTTTAATTACATTTATTTTTTACCTAATTTTTTTTTTTTTTTTTTTTTTTTTTTTTTTTTTTTTTTTTTTTTTTTTTTAATACGCCTTTCCGTAACATTCAAAAAAATGTTTCGTAACATCAATGTATTAATGCCGGAAAATGTTTCATAACTTTACACAGATGCATGATTTTACTTTCATGTTAAAATACAAATTTATTACTAATAACGGAAAGAAACCAAATGAAAAAAATACCTTTAAACTATTTAAAAATGATCAAACTATTTTGCTTTTTCATTTCTTTATAAAGGAACTGCAGAGTGACGTAAGCAAATGAACTTTGTTTACCGTAAAGAATATTTAAAAATAAAATCACATTAAATCCTTGAGCAAAACTCAAAACAAGAAAAATAACATTCCTTAAATTTCTGATTGAACTTAGCTTTCTTCTTTCAAATTTCTAGCGAAAAGAATGTTAAAAATTTGTTAAGAATTTACTTGATTCAATATATATATATATATTTAAAATATTTCTTTATGATGAAGATTCTTTGGATGCCATCAGGGAGTGGAGTTTCATTTGGTTTCAACTTACGTCCAAAAAGTTTCTCAAAGTACGTAGTAAAATTTTTCTTTACATTTACGTATTGTAAAAGATTTAATTAACTTACTTTAAATGCACTCATTTATACTAATCTGTTAGTGGCTATATCTGATATGCATTTTTTAAAACTACATGTAAGTTATTTACTTGTAGTTTAAAAAAATGCATATTTATATAGCTGCTAATAGTTTTACATGTTGTAGTTAGTGCAATGCGTTTCCAAGCGTCTTGCAAATGGATAAAATTGTAATGTCGTTTTCTCTGCATTTTGTTTTAAATGCTAATAAAATATGATTCTTTCAATATTACATAAAAAATCTTATTTAGGAATATAAATGTAATCCATGAACGTCTTAATCATTCTTCAATGATTTGAAAATTCATTACATTTATAGAATTATAATATCTTAAACATTGCTTATATTGCAGTGAAACCTGGAGCTATATTACGGGTATATATTAGATATATACGGAATATTACGGGTCAAACGCTTAGAGGGTTAATAGGTAAGTAATGATTTCATATGAATATTTCGAAATAAGTTTTCAATGTAAAAAAATTAACTATTATTATTCATTTTTAATGGACACTAATAATTTTATAGTTTTTTTATAACTTATGCTGTCACTGCCGCTGACAATGAATTTTTTGTAACCTAGGGTACTCCTTTGCTAATTTTAAGAAAACTAACTGCACACAAAAATATGAAAATTGGTAATGTTATAGAGAAATGTTTGGGAAATACACTGATGCGTGCAATTTTTAAATTCAAGAATTATTTAAAAGATATTTAATGCTAAAGTTTGTCAAAATTATTCCTTTAAAAAGGTGTTGCAGGAGCAAAAATTATACATAGGAATTTAAAAGTTTTTAGATCATTTTATACACTGAATGCTTACTTAAAATAATACATAAAAAATTAAATCATTAAAATGCATGTACAGCCGTAAATCGAAAAAAAATCTTTCAGAAATCAAAAATATTATCTTTTAAGCAATAAAAATATCTCTACGTAAATATAAAAAAATTTAAAAAATTTAAATAATAAATAACTTAATTAAAACGCGTTAAAAGCAGCAAATAAATGAAATTACGTCATATTTTAAATGACAAAATTATATTGAAAAACAGTTATAATAATAAAAAAATAGATGAGACATTTAATTCATATTTTGATATGATCTTTTAAACTTTTGTTGTGAATTCCGTGAGACACACATAATATTTTCTTTCAAACAACAAAAGTATTTGCACTTAAATATTAAAGCGAGGAAGAAAAATTAACTTTTTTTAAACCAAAATGGGAAAAGTACCACAAACTGTGAAGATCTGAGAGAGAAAACGGTATTATAAAGCACCAATGGACCAATGTAACAACATCAATAACAACAACAGCGAAAAAGCTGGATTTTCTTGCACAAAGGAGGGGGAAAAGGGAACATTTATTTTTCTGCATTTCACATCTTAACATACTGAAAAAGTTATTGCTAATTTTTACCCATTTCCATTATTATAATTTCCAAAACATTTTTCATAAAGAATAATTATAAATTAGTGAAGAAACACAATGACAAATGAAATTTTTAAAATATATTTTAATTTTTGATGTCTTAAATACACTTAGATGTTTTAAATATCCCAAGCAAATATCAAGGATTTTAAATAAAGATTTTTTTAAATGGGATTTTGTTTTCCAAAAGGTTAGTAATAGAAAGCTTCAAAAGGGCGCCAAAATAACCCTCAAGGGGCGCCATTGCGCCCGCGGGCTCCGCTCCTGACGTATACTATTATATTTATGCACTAAGAGTTTCGAGAGGATTCCTCATGTACTTTTCTAGATATTTAACAAAACGTCTAAAATTGCAAGTGAACGATAATCAATGGCCAGGCAGTGTATGTGACTATCACATTGATTACAATCGTAAATCCAACATAGTGAAAGAATTTCAAAGCCAAGGATCGGACCCAGAATCCTCCGAATAGCGCTCCAAGTACTATACCAATTAAGCTACGATGACGATGCCGAGCTTGTAACATTTCTCACTTACATTTTGTTGGTAAGACTGCAACTGCACCACAAGATGTTAACGACTACGTGAGCACACAAACCTGTGGCGCAACATGGGACACAAATAACCCAGCATCGGTGAATATATCATAATAATTATAATTAATTTTTCAATTAATTATCAGCAGTGAAATTACCGGGCTCGACATTTTTTCACTATGTTGGTTTTGCTACTTGCAAGCAATGTGATAGTTACAAATTAAATATTCAATAATTTCAAGAGTAATTTCACTGCTGAATTTTTTTTTAAATATCAATTATAATAAATGATTTACTTATATATTTGAACCATTTTAAATTTTCATGTTTAATTTTTAACTTACATTATCAATTTATTCATTTTTTAAACTTGTAATTAATAATTACACTCTTATCTGACTTTAAGTAATATAAGAGCCATTCTTATATGGAGCTTTTATAAAATAGTTATTTATTATTTAATTTTTCTTTTAAATAAAATTTTATTATGTAGTTTATATAATACAGCAAGATCTTTCTTTTCCAATGGCTTATTTATAACACGACAATAGGCTGGGTGTAAAATTAATGTGAATCGATATGCACCTCTAGCCGTTTACACTGTTAAGCACTTTTAAGCACTTATATTAATTAACTAAAAAGACAAAAAAAGAGAAGGTAATTGTTTCTTTTCCTAAGCAAATACATTGTAATCATAGATGAAAACATAAAATAACCTTTACCAAGTTACTCATTACTCCAAAAAGCGTTCGTTATTTTTAAAAATTCATAAAACTTTATATTGCAGGACCTCGAATAACCGAGCTTCCATTAATCGAGATTTCTGTTAACCAAGCCGATAACAAAGTCTGTTTTTCCTGTATTTGAATAAACCTTGAAAAAGACCACACATTTTTTTGTTCACTGTTTGTGCTAAAGTTTTTGTTATAGATCTACTCGGGCACGGCCCTTCAGAATGAAGGGATTTTTTTCAATGTGCAGGACCAAGCTGATAAAAAACTAAACGGACTTGCTGGTCAGATATTTATTTATTTATTTATTTATTTATTGCCTAAGTGGGGCAGAATCACCAGACCTCAAAGGTCCGGTGTAGACTCTATTAACCGCACTCGGAGTGCTCCCCGGCACGCAAGAATTCGTTTACAATTAGTAAAAAAAAATGAACAAGAAAAAAGAAAAAAAAAGAAAAAAAATATTTTATGTACAAAACAAGCTTCATCCGCCGGAGCACAGGCTGCTCCCTCGCGACAAGGGGCGGACCAGCAGAGTAGGTGATGCTATTGACCGAAGTTGCATAGGAACAGTAGGTTGGTGCACCATGCAGGCCTATGAGGTGAGATTCGTTAGTTCCATTTGGAAAATAAAAATCCTATTTAATTTGCTTATAAGAAGGGGTCTAGATAAAATATTAGATAGCCAGTTTTTGGGAAGGATGGAGGGACGTTTAATATGCCAGGCTTGGGTAAGCGTGCAGTGATAGTAACTATGCTCAGGGGTGCCTATCTCGCCGCACTCGCAAAAGTGATTGGCAGCTCGATGGAAACGTTTCAAATAGGCTTTGAAGGGCCCATGACCAGAGAGGAATGCTGTTGTGACTGGTGAGAGAAAATACATTTCTCTAGACACTACAGGTATGAGATTGTAAGTGTGTCTACCTTTGGTAGAGACATCCCAATAATTTTGCCACTCTGGTAAGATTTTTAGATCCAACGTATTGCGAATGTGTGAGGGGGGAAGAGGGAGAGTAAAATCTATGGATGTTTTTGCCGTTGCTTCTTTCGCTAACCTGTCAGCCCGCTCATTGCCCTCAATGCCAATGTGGGCCGACACGTGGCCCAGGGCGACTTTGCGAACGAGAGAGAGCAACTTAATTTTTATGTCGAGAACTAAAGGGTTCTTAGTTCTATGCGCGAAGATTGCCTGTAGGCTTGAAAGACTATCACTGTACAGCCTGGTGAAGGAAGTTGGTTGGAAAGAGATCCAATCAAGAGCCCGCAGAATCGCAAAAAGTTCTGCTTGGAATGCAGTGTTATCATCCCCAATTCTACAAGCCCATTCATGGATCACCTCATCATTTCGCATGACGCAAAATGCTGAGGCTACGCCCGATTCCGTGCGGGATCCATCAGTGTAAACGATTGGGACTCTTGAGGGCAAATGTATGTTTAGAGGGATTGACTTGCAGATGTGATGTTTCTTTTGCAGGATGCAGGAACAAGCTGCTAACTTTCCTTTGTATATCTGTTTGTGGAAAGTGTGCGTACTGTGTTTCTTTGTGATCGAGGTGGAGGATTCTGTTTTTTATATATTCATAATTAAGTGTCAATTTTTTGGGAGGGATACCTGTAAGTACAGTGAGCGCGTCTGTGGAGATTGTTTAATACCCCCTCGCCATACGTAGGAGGAACATCCATTGTAACGAGGGAAGTTTGTTCATCACTCTATTAGTGAGGTTTCCTCCCCAGACGCCCATGCCGTAAAAGATAATCCTTTCCACAATTGTCTGGTACCATATTTTTACCATGTTGGGCTTAATGCCCCAAGATTTCGATGTTAATTTACAGCTATTATTGTGAAGTGTTACTAAGCGTAATTTTATTGAGTTAATATGTTCCATCCAGCTCCGATGTTTGTCTATTGTAATTCCTAGTAATTTCATGTGTTTCACGTGCTTGACGCTGCCTCCATTAATTCGCATTACGGGGTTGCATTTCAGATTTATGGGTTTGTCGAATGTCAGTGCTTGAGATTTTCCTGGTGAGAGCTGGAGGTGAAGGTCGGTTAGCAGCTGAAGGAAAACAGGGAGTGCTTGACGTGCCGCAATTTCAAGGTCTAGGCGCCGGTGACCCGTGAAAATAAAACTGAAATCATCGGCAAAGACAAATAGCAAGAAGCCTAATTTATGGAGTTCTATTAAAAATACATTTGCTATAAGCAACCAAAGTATTGGTCCAAGGCAGGACCCTTGGGGGCAGCCTTTTTCTAGTTGGTGCACTGATGTGCCAGTGCCCCAGTTAATTAAAATGCTTCTAAGAGAGAGATATGAGCCGATGGTTCCAGCTATATTTCCAGAGCTGTTAATTGCAATCAGCTGGAGTAAAATGTCCCGCCACTCCACGTTATCAAATGCACCTTTGATGTCGAGAGAGACTAGGGAGGTGTAGAGTCCAGAGTCTTGACTGATGGCAACGGAGGACATTATGTCAAACAAAGCTTTTTCACAAGATCTGCCCTCTCTGAACCCATATTGCCTGTGATGTAAGATATTGTGTGATTCTAAGAAATGTACTAATCGTGTTACTAGTAGTTTTTCTAGTAGTTTGCCTAACGTTGGAAGAAAACTTAAACGAAGGTGTTAAAATATGAGTCATTTTTAATTAATAACACTTTTGCGCGAATAAGTATAAATGTGCCTTACGAGCCGATGTTAATTTGAAAACATCGAAACAGGAATGTAACTTATTAATGTAATCCAGCATAGAATTTTTCATCCGACATTCACATGGTGTTTAAGCCCCGAGCGTAGCTTTTAACCTGACTCGTGCCGGATTGAGATCACCTTGGACTTATTTTTCCATAGTCGAACCGTGCCGAACCGGACTTGTAACAATATTTATAGAGTAATAATTTTTTTTTAATGGAATTTTAGGAAATGTCTTTTTTCTGTTGAGTGGTGAAGCATGACTTTATCTATCTTTATATTTATTTTAAAAACGTTCTATTGTTTTTTATTCTAAGAGATATTACATTTGCGAGCATCCTGTAACATAAAATTACAACCATCGTATTTGCTTAAAATTAACCTTTTTTAAATGTCAATTGAACGATTTTTATGTACATTATTTACTTCATTTTGAAATGATTATGTTTTAATTTATTGTATTAACTGGACTATTTAAATATGCTGGAATATGTAAATATTCCAGTATTAAAAAGAAATTTAAACAGTTCAGTTAATAATTTGTAACCTAACAGAACATATGCACCACAGTTGCATATGTATCCCCAAGGTGTGAAATAAGATATTCCATACATTGAGATTTTTTTTATTATCATTAAGATACTTTCGAAAAATATCTGTGTTTTTTATTATAACAATAACTGTAAAATACAGGATTATTTTCAAATAATGAATTATTAAATTGGAATAATTGTCTTTATTGTTTATATCAATACAATGTTTATTTTGTTAACGCGAACTTTATTATTATTATTATTATTTTCAATTTACAAGCTGTATGAAAAATGTATGGTATTTATTGTTTTAAAATAATGTAAACAAAACAAAAATCGCTTAAACTATTTTTTTTTTCATCTATTTTCTTTAAAAACTAAATTTACGAGGAACAATGAAAGCAATTCATGGGTATTGTTATTTTAATTATAAACAAACTTACCTCTTTTCTTTTATAATATGTAATGTTTTATCAAAAGAGTAATCTCAATATTAAAAAAAACCGCGTTTTTGATATCTTGAGGCGATACGGATAAAATTTTTCTACTTGTTTATAGATATTTAGAGTGACTAATTCCAAGAAACACAATATACAACATTTATGTATATCCTACAGATATTTATTTTTGTTTAAAAGTTTGTATTATACTGATAATAAAAAAAATATATACTACAACAAGTTGTTTTGCTGTGAAAAATAAATTCGTTTTTTCGTATTTCTAGAATATATTCAATTTGCTGCTTTTATAAAATTAAAATTTTTTACGCATTTTTTCTAATTTGTATTAATATGTAAACTTCAATTTTAAGTGTTTCTGATAATATTTAATTTATTTAAATCATTCCTCTCAAAACATTTATTTCAAATGAATGTGAAAAGAATAAAAAACATACTTAATTAAAAAATAATACATATTAAAAACAAGAATAGTTTCAATAGAAAAATTAAATTTTAATAATATAATTCCGTTAACCAAACACAGAATATGATAAATGAATAATAGATCTTAATGGTGCAAAATATTTTTAATATCATCAAATAATAATCATTATTATTATTATTACATGCATTAAAACTGAATCAACGAGAAGTCCCGATAGCACCTAACCATTTTTTAAATTCTTTAATAAAATTAACTTTAAAATGCATTTAATGTGAATAAATAACATGTTCTGTGTGAGAAATATGTTATGATTATTACATAAAACAGTAAAAAAGGCTTTACTGATTTTGTTAATTGTACATATTCTGGTTTCCAATATCATTATTTCTTCATTTTGATAGTCATAAAACTATTATTTAATTAGCCTTAAAAAATCAAAAAAACACATTTGTCAATTTTAATCAATTCAATTTTTTTAAGAATGGTAAAATCTTTTATCGCAACATCTTTTTTAATAAGTAAGAGAGCTGGAACGTCCTTAAGCAATTGAATTTAACTTAAATACAAGCAATGATGCACCGGACAAAAAAAAAAAAAAAAAAAAAAAAAAAAAAACATTTTTTAAAACTCGCTGTTTAACCGCATATTATTATAAGTGAAATATAAAGTTAAAGAAAAAAAAATGATGTTACATGTGTTTGATGCGTGAATCTCTCATAACACGACAAATATCTAATCTGTAATCAAATTTATTTCAAATGTTCAATTTGCAATGGATTACTTCCAAAATTAGAAAAATTACCATTGACATGCACAAAAGTTATATTCAAAATTTGGTATTAAAATAACAGAAAGCATTTAAAGTATTCAATAATTAAAAGTTTAAAATAATGAATAACAATCATAATTTGAAATGTAGCCTGTAGGCTTCTTTTGCGCAATTTATGAGGGACTTTATCCAAATATAGTAGTACGTCCGATATTGTATATGCTATGTTGACACTAATTAATAGATGGATGAAAACAGCTTATTCATCTTTTTGGTTCATTTTGGGAACAATGGATTTGGTACATATTCTATTGTCGATAATTTTCATAATTTTAAGGCTAGATTTTTGAGATTTAGCGAAAAGTTATTTAATGAACTTACTTATTTTTCATACATTTAATATATATTTTTTAAAATTCTGATTGCAGAGTATTATTTAAGAATTATGTATGTATGTGTCATATTTTCTAAAAAGATCCCTTTCTTACATTAAAAATTCTGCAAATTGCAAGCAAAATAGTTGGTAAAATTTAGGACTGCTTTCGTGAAAACCTTGATTTTTCTTCGAGTATATTTTTTATCTTCATAAAAATGAACACAGTTTATTACAATAGGCCACTTAATCATAATATACAGTTTGAACGCATTTGCTACAGTAGTTTTGACAGGGTTATCCAAGAGATATTCTGTTTTTTTCTTTTTCAATTTGTTAACAGTCTCTTATGAGTTTTCGAGAAAAAAATTCTCGAAAATGTACGATCTATACTGCTCTGTTTACGCAAGTGGACTTTCAGGATAATTCCTCATTTATTTTTCTACATATTTAACAAAACGTCTATAATAAAAAAATCACGGGTCTCATTTGGCCCTATAATGTAGACAAGAGTACAAACATTTATCTTAAGCCTTTTGAAAGAATATTGATGTTCAAAATCAGATTTTAGAGTTAAGAGAAATACTTCTAAAACATAGCCCATGTATTCCGCTGGATATTATATACATATGTATATATACAGTGGCGATCAAAAGTTTCCGGCCAGCAAATTTTTTTCAGTTAATTTGTAAATATATCCATATGAAGAGGAATCTCAAAGCGATACATTATATTGACATATTAGTTAGAAACTTATTTATAGAAGAACGTGTAAATATCAATAAATTTTATTGACAAAATTAAATATAAAAGAAAACGCATGTTCTCAAAAGTTTCCGGCCACTTATCATTCTTTACTTTTTTTTCTATCCATAAAGTTTTTTTTTTTTTTTGTTGTGTTTATGAACGAATCAACGTGTATAGCATAGTTTGAATTCAAATTTAAAAAGTTCAACAATTATTGTTCATAAATGAATGATTAGTTTGTCGATAAAAGGCCAATCTTCTCGAGATATTGCGGCTAAGTTATCAATCGGTAAAATCGACTGTAAACAATATTTACAAAATTATATAAAGATGGTTATGGCTTTCAGGACTTTCAGAGGTCCGGGAGATCCCGGAAAATTACTATTCCTGAGGACAGGATTATCAGGAGAAAAACCATTGATAATCCGCATGAAAATTCCGTTGCAACATACTGCGATTTACGGAATGAAAATATTGCTGAAATAAATTAGTCTACCGTGTTATGATTCTGACGTGATACAGAACTAAATGGAAGAGTCGGTATTAAAAAATTTTCAGAGGTAAAAAAAAAAAAAAAAAATACCGACGTATTCTACTTTCCTTTTCCAAGGAATACAAAGTCTGGTCAAATGAAAACTAGAAAAAAGTTCTATTTTTCCATCAATCGAATTCTAAACAGTTTTGGAAGTGATGGCAGACACAACGTCCGATGACCTAACAACAAAAGATATGATTCGACCTATGTTATTCTTACAATGAAGCATGGCGGAGGACACGTTATGCCGTAAGGAGTATTTTCCTCAAAAAGTGTCGGTTCGTTATTAAAATCCACAGCCAGGTGGTATAAGGATATCTTGCAAGACTATTTTCTGCCTTATTAGAAAAAAAAATTTGGTCGCATCTATTTTCTTAACATGATAACGACATAAATAATGTTTGCAAACCTCGATAAGCAATGGTTTTCGCACAAAAAATTTCGTTTTCGAAATGATCAGCCCAAGCGCCCAGCATGAATCCAATAGTAAATCGTTGAAAAGAAGTTTACAAAAGTCTACGCCAAAATTGCAAGAAATGTGGGAAAAACGTACCATAGACGATCTTTAACCGTTGATTGTATGAATGTCGCGTTGCTGCGTTGCAGTACTTATTGCTAAAGCTAATAAAAGAGTAATATGATAAAATACTAATCGGAGATGTTGTTGATCACTGTAGTTTTCTATTAGAATACCACTTTTTTACAAACTTGTGAAGGTGGCCGGAAACTTTTGAGAACATGCGTTTTCCTTTATACTTAATTTTGTCAGTTAAATTTATTTATATGTACATGTTCTTCTATAAGTAAGTTCCTCACTATTATGTCAATAAAATGTGTAAATATCACTTTACGATTCCTCTTCATATGGGTATATTTACAAATTAACTGACAAATTTTTGCTGGCCGGAAACTTTTGACCGCCCCTGTATATATATATATATATATATATTTATTTAACTAGATTTTTGCAATATTTTACTGTAAAAAAGTTTTTGTAGAACTTATTGCGAATCCGCTTTCATATTTACATATTCAAATATGCAAGAACTCTTAATACATATGTGGATGCGTGAGTAAAAGATCGCATACTTCATGATTATTTTAATCGTTTGCAATCGTAAATATACAAAGTAATATTTAAATAAGTTGATACAAATCAAATATAAAATTCTGATTTTTATTCATATATCTAAGATTTCCATTAAATTTTTACTGTATTTCATTTCATGCCATTTTTTTAATTCTTTTAATTTAATCTCTAATTTAATACTAGAAAATTCTATTGCTAAACAGCAAAAGGTATTTATAAGTCGTTATATACATAAATATTTGTTTAATATCTAAATTTAGTTAACATTAAATTGAAGTCTTAAAGCAATGCATATATTATTTTTAGTGGAAACAAATATCGATGCCTTTAGGGATTTGTTTTGATTTTAAAAAAAATAGATGACAAATTAGCGTGTCAAATTTGTAAAGCAAATATGATAATTTACATTTTACAAATTCAGTCATCGCAGCAATTAAAAAAATTATGAAAAGTAAATACAAGGAAAACGTAAGATACACAAATATATTATAAATATAATTTTTTTTTCTAATAATACATCTTACTTGAAAGGTATTTTTTTTTCAAATTTTGTAAAAAAATATATTTGTATTCTTTTAAACAGAAAAATGATGTAACTTAAACATCATTTTATACTTAAATCGACACACATATGGTATTAAAAGAATATGATCTTTAAATATCTTTTATCTAAGACATATTTAAATATAAAAGATATTGATGTTGTACTGTATAACATAATATTTAAATATGAGAGCTCACAACTGTGAAAAACATAAAGAAAGAACAAAATTATTCCTCCAGCATAGATTATAAACCTCGTTCAATTGTTTTTTTTATTTACAAGAACCTTGTTGTTTAATAACAACCAAAAAAGTAAACATTTTAGAAAATTCTCTGTGCATTTGAAAATCAGATTTTGGAAGTTGCCGTTGATACCGGAAAAGATTTCTAATTATTTTGTGCAGCTCTGTATTTATAGCACAATTTGAAAATTTCTACATATTCTACAAAATACTTTAAAACCTACTTTAGTAAGAAAATGCATTGCAGATTGAAAATTCACGCATGGTAGTTTCTTTCCATATACGGAAACATACTTAAAATCTTTTATATAGCCCTATATAATACTAACAAATTTTTATAGGCACTATATATAGAGTAACATCCCCAGTAACTGGCACATTAAGAATTTGTCGTTAAACTTACTTAAATTTTCATTTCAAAGAAATAAGCTATTTATTTGGAAATATTTTTAAATCAAAGAATGCATATCTGTGCATCTATTTTGCCCACTAAAAGCAAAAAAAAATTGAAAAAGTATTTTTATAAAAATATATTTATAAAAAGTTGTTGAAATCACCAGTAATTGGCACCTAGAGCACCAATGTATGACACCTTGTGATCCAGCAATTGGCATATGTTTATATTAAAAAAAAAAAAAAACTTTACATTTTGCATTGGGTTTAATCGTTTTAAATTAATTTACTGCAGATGAAGATGCCATATTTCAGGTTTTTGAGAGTAAGAAATCAGCATATTAGTCTGAAATGTGAACACTTTAAAACAATACAATATACTTACATTAATACCCAGTAATTATCATGCTGTCTCCAGTAATTGTCATATGAAGCTTTAATGGATTCCAATTACTGATAAAATTTATATTTTCAAATAAAAACAATTGATAAACAAAATTAGTCTATAATTTTAAAAGTACTTCCAAAATAAATGGTTTAATCTCAAATTCCTTGCGAATTCCTTGTAATTGGTATAAGTGCCAATTACTTGGAACTAGCAAAATTGAAGCACCATTAATTGGCAACTACCATTAATTCAGAAAACCAAGTATTTGTGTCGAAAATACTTTTACACAATTGAAGTAACCCTTTTTAACTAAACAAAACTGTTGTCAATTAAAATTTAAAGTTTATTATAAATCAGATAATAATGAATTGAAAAGCATGCCTTCCTTAAGCCAAAGAAAAAGAATTTGCAACAAAATGGCTAATTTGATACAAGCCATACTTGTTTCTCTTTCCTAGGCTCTATTGTCATCTTGTAAAATAAATCAAAGTTATAATCTTTAACGTAAATGAGCATATAACTGATATATGGTCTTGAATTTTTAAAAGACTGGATATAAATCTTTTTTAGGACATGTTTGTAAAATGTGCCAATCACTGGTGCATGCCAATTACTGGGGGTGTTACCCTATTAAACTTAAAATTAATTCTGGTTAAAGCATAATTAAAACTATTCAAATCACACTTTTAAACATTATAATCCTTAAAAGGTCATGCATCCAGTTTATTGCATAACCTTGTAAATTAGTTCATTTATGTTATATAAACATGTCTTAGTAAAGTAAATATAATTCAACTTGAAAAATTATAAATCATTTAGAAGCTGCTCTTAAGACTTTCACGTTGATAATCCGAAATGCTTGCGAATTCTTTTCTAAAGCGTTGTATAATGATCTTTAGCATTCAAGCACACATATCGTAAACGGATTCTTATTTCCAGTACTAGTAAATAGTACACTTAAAATACAATACTCCATTGGAATCTTTTGCAGGTCTCTGTAAAAAACGGCAAATGCTATACATATCCTGTCGTATAACAAGTATTTTATAGTAAATCTCAGTAATGTCTATAATTTTAATTTTCGTTGAAACACTGTTGTAGCACAGACCTCCCCATAGACCATTAATTAATAGGATTCTTTTGCATTTCCTTGTAAATTAATATTAAAGGAAGGTGGCCTAAAATAATTCCCTTAAAGGGGAATCTTGTGTAAAATAACTTGAATGTTTTATAAAAAAAAACTTTGGCACAATGCTAGTGTGTTTTACACTATATCTTGCATTATAAACATAGTGACGTAAAAAAAAAATGAAACAGTGACCAAAGAATTATATTACCCTTTATAACGAGGAAAATTATCAGGTGAAATGACACCAAAGACCAGTGATAATTTATAATTGAAATGATAAACTTTAAACAACTCACCATAAAATCAAAGTATTTCAGAGTATGCGTTTCGAGCTGGAAAATATAACATTCGGACATCAGCTACTATAAATCATCAGCTACATCAGCTACCAGTGACTATAAGGGAACAATGTCAGAAATGAACAGAAAGGGAAAGTTGGATAGATTAGAAAGAGTGCAACAGGTGACGTTAACTATAATGGAAATTCCAATCACAGAGTAGAACATGTAGAATTGGAAAGTGTTGCCATAATGATGGAAAAAAATTACCCAGCAACATGGTTGCCCTTTTTAGGTCATATTACTGGATGATGCCGAGAGATCTAACAAATTTAGCAATCATACACTGATAAAAAATGTAAATTTGTGGTATTTTACCACATCAACAACATACAACAAAATTAGGTCAATCCGAGTACTTTTACGAGAAGTCAGACAAACAAAACAAAATCATAAACACTTTTTAACTGCGTTGGAAAATGTTAAAAAATCTGATAATCCCTTTAAAAGGTGCATAAAATAAGTTTAATCCATTTGAACAGAGATACAAGTCTGTGTTTAGACACTTCCTCATGCATGTGATATGCTTACGGGTTTAGCATACTGTGCATTGTAAATGAATTGTCTCATTTTTTCGAAAATGTACTTGGTTTACTGTGGTTGGAAAACTCTCATATGTAAGTATTAAGTATTCTAAATGGGTCCGGGAACAGAAATCTTAATGTTTTAAAAAAAAACTTTTATTTCATTAAAAACTTCTATTTTTTTTATATGTAAAATGATGTTAAAATCTTATTTCTATCAAAATTAGAAAAGGAAATATTAACTATTTTTTCGTTTTTGTTTATTTTAAAAATTTAGTATTACAGTAATCGTTGTCATGGAAATTACTTCTTGTGAAAATGAGCTTTTTTCAAAATGGGTTTTTTCACAATTTCTCAGGTTGGAAGTACTATAACACAAGAACCGTTAAAGATAAATACTTCAAACATGGAACAAGTCTTTTTCTATTGTTTTACTTTAATAATTCATCAATTTTTTAAAAATAAATATCCTTTTGAAAATATGATTTAAAAAAAATAATGTTGCATCGTTTTTTAAAAATTTTACGTTGATTTTTTTCAAATATTTACTTTAATTTCTTATTTTTTTTAAATTAATATTAAAAAAAAGATTCATGATTAAAATATAGACATTTCAGTTTTTTTAAGTGCAAAAAATAAATAAATAAAATAAAATAAATGCTAAAAATAATATTTTTAGTTATAACAATTTTAAATTAGTCCTTTTTTTGATAAATTGAAAATTTAAATTTTTTAAAATAAATGTAAACAGTTTTATTACATGATTTTTTTAATATATAATTAACCATTACAAAAAATACAAATTTTAACTCAATAAATAAAAATTATTTTAAAGTGTGACCAGGATCCCCCTAACCCTTTCTGGCACACTGTGCCCGGTCTGGGATACCTAATTTTTATTCAAAACTTGCAAATGGCACCAAGAATATTTTACTAAAATTTTGCTTTTATAATAAAAGCTTAATTTAAGGGATTCAAAGTATCTAAAAAATTCGTATGTGAATTCCGGTGTCAGTCGATAATTTCTCATTTTGCTAAAAGATTTTGCCCGCGCCGGAAAGAGTTAAAGAGTATCGCTTTTTATGGAACAATAATTATAAATAGTAAATATTAACTGGACTCTTTTGTTTGTTGACACATGTAGATGCAACCAAAATTTACCAAAATGGTGCTTAGATGTATGTTATATATAATACATATAATCTCGCGCTCACGAATATGGTTTGCTGATCATGTGTTCGTGATTTATTTAACTACGTTTAAAAAAAATTCCTTTTTGAACTGATGCTGAGCGGTGAAACACTCTGCAAGAGGTGTCATATGCTTTACCTAGATTTTTACAAAACCTTTCATAGACATATAAACATAAAATTATGATAATGGGTTGGGTTGTGCAAATATAATGTTATCAACATTTTAGTAATTTTGGACCCCCTCCCCCCTTTCGATATCATACGCTATCAACCCTTGAAACCTCCCTACCCCTGGTAATAATATAGTTGTATATTTTTTTTCTTTTTAAGAATTTATTTCTTTTATTTTGAGTAAAATACATAACCGATTACTTTTATTTTTTGCATGCTTTATTCATTCAAACGAAGAAAAATCAATAAATTATTACGTTATATCAAGTACCATTATTAAATGAAATAGGTACTATTTAATATTATTTTATAATATCTTTTTACTACTTAATAGCATTTAACAATAATAAAGCCTTGTTGCACTTGAATTGCAATTCGAAAAATTCGAAAATTTTTACGTATACAATCCTTTTTCCATTTTAAAAATAGAAGAAAGTAAAAAGGGTGTTGGATATACAGTTATATACTTTTCTATAAAATTTTTTGTACAACAACAAATCGAAGGAAACAATAAACCACAAAACATTATATACATGAAGCAACGTACATATTTTCGAACCTACGTAATTCATAATGCAAATCCAAATGAATTTTGCAAGAGAGGAGGCGAGTAAATTCTCTCAAATGTATTCAAAGTTTGACATGCAAAATCAAATTACAGCTTCCATTTTATAATGAAAGCTTTGCCGTCTTACGAAACCCTCCAACACTCAGTAAATAAATTAAAGTTGCAAAGTTCCTTAACACAAATAAATCACTTTTCTGTTTTATAATTTAAGGATTTCAAGAAGTTATTTAAGAGAAAATTAATTTTCGCATTGCATAATCTATTCTAGGAATTATTTTTAGAATTTGTGTTAAATTCATCTATAAAACTATAAAGTTTATTTTGCAGTCTATTTTCTAATCTAAATAATAACGGTAATTGTTACAAAATTAAGTGTATTTTTAGAAAAAATGATTAGTTTCAAAATTGATTAATTAAAATTAGTTTAATTATATAAATATTTAAAATTTATAATTTAAATTTATTTTTTAAAGTTTATTATATAATACGCAATTTATTATATTAACTATCCATTTCATCATTTCATATTTAGCAATAAACTTAATACAGCAGATTTGCAATTTTATAACCACCGATTTAGCGACCATTGGATTTGGTACAGACTATTTTCCAATTCTTATTGTATTTTCCATCGCTCGTTTTGACGTTCTCCAAGTAAACCGAACCTTGATTTAACGACCTTCACAAGAATAGAAAGGAACTGCTCTCTGTACTCATTTTTTCTAAGAATCAAAAGAAAAGTGTTTAACCAAACTTTTTCTTCTTCTGGTCTTTTCAGATGTTGATTAGTTCTGCCCCTCAGCCCCCGTTTCTCGTCAACGTTTTAAGAATGACATTGTAGGGCAGACCGGAGCATGTTGGCTATAGTGGTATGTTGGCCAATTTGCTTTAATTTTCAAACTAGTCGCCATAAGTCCAGAAACATGTTAGACAACCTGTTCCCCTACCTTTCTACGAGATACAGTTCCCTTAAGAAAAGCAAACTAAGAAAAACGTTGATTTTTCACTTTCATCGATCTCGAATCAAATTTTCGTCAGTGTTCAGAAAGTGTTAATGCTCTCAAGAGATACTTCACAAGAACAAAAGTGAGTAATATTTTAAAAGTTCAATTTATAACGATTCTTTTGGTGTAACAATAAATGTTAAATGTTGTTAAGATATGTGTAGAATAGCAAAAGTATTTCAAACATGGCGAGGAGACAAGTTGGCCCATTTACGTTGGGGCACGTTGGCCCGCTCTTTCCCGGCCCATTGTAGCCATAAGCTACAGCCATTGGACCGCACAGTTTATGGTCCATTCAAAAAATATGTTAATTCAGCCTATGATGGTTGGGTGACAACTAATAGACGCCCTATGACTATCTACGATATTCCGGGAATTGTGAAAACTATCCTTCTCACTCCAAAAAATCCAGTTTATATAACATCAGGTTTTCAGATAACTGGAATATGCCCTTTCAATAGGAATGTTTTTACTCACTCTGATTTCATGACTTCGTATGTCAGTGATAGACCAAAGCCTTCAAGCACGCACGACAAAGCAGCTGGTAAAACTTCTAATGAAATCAATGTAATGATGGGTAGGCCTATTTCTATAGATGTGCTTACCGCATCTTCTCCTGCTCCATGCAAGACAATTCTAACACCTGAGAACATTCGAACATTCGAAAAGACAGAGCCAAGGAAAGAAAATGCTTCGAATAGAATGAAGAGAACTTGTGTAGTCCTCATAGACACCCCTGTCAAATTTGCTCTTGTACAACTACAAAAGGCAACAGAAGAAAGAAATAGTGCCAAAATTAAAAGTGATATTAAAAGAATAAATCAAACCAAAAACACAAAGGAAAGCAGTCTGTGAAAAAGATTTTGTTTCCTTTTGATCCCTCACAGCCTGTAATGGTCTGAACCGTCAAAAAAGGAAGCAGAAATCTATTAAAGAAAGTGACGATAAGGAAGACGAAGACAATATCTACCAACGTTGTCTAAAGGAGTTTAATCAAAGTATGCCTGAAGAAGAATGGATCCAGTGCGTGAGTTGCAAACGTTGGGCTGATGTGAAATGTGTTCGAAAAGAGGTTAATAAATTTTATTTTGAAGGCATTGCCAGCAATGATCCCTCTGATTTGTAAACTTAATTTGCAAATATTTTTTTAGATACATGCATTAAAGTTTCTATTCACTATTATGAATTTTATTTAACTTCTAAATAAACATAAAAAAGAGCATTGCAGGCCAACGTGCCCCACTAAATGGGCCATTCTACCCCATGCACGGGGAAGGTTGGCCCACATGACATCACACCATATTTAAATCCATAAATTTCTTAAAATTTCATATTAACTAAAAGTAAGCGTTTTTCTCACTAGTTAAATGTACTAGGTATTATAAAAAATACTACGTCTGAAAATAAACAAAATTTAGATATTGAAAAAAATAACATAAAAAAACTGGGCCAACGTGCCCCGGTCTCCCCTACTTAACAACAACTCTGTTAAGTTTTTACGAATTAAACAAAAGGATCAGATGGATGACTAAAGGTGGATGGCTCCGAATTTTCATAATGCGGAATGGATTAATCTTCAAAAAGCAATGCTGAGAAAGATTTGATGTAAATTTAAAAATTGTGAGCTAATTGTGAGATACAGTTAAAAAAGTTTTAAATGAATACAAAGAATAAAAATTATGCAGATATTTTTAAAATAATGCTAAATCTGCAAAAGTTTTTCCGAATTCTGTAAAATTTCTTCAGATAATCTTAAGTTTATTTTTAGTTGGGATGCGCCATTTTCGCAGAGCTGAAAAATTTTTTACCAAAAAGGTAACAGGTACTTTTTATTACCATCCTTTCCCTTCGAGCGTTTAAACATGCTTATGTACGGACGCGTCATAAAAAGGACGTGTGATTCGCCAAGCCATTTAAAAGCAGTAGTTTTGTTTATCATAATATTTTAATTTTTTGTCGCTCCATTTTAATTTAACTAATAAATTTCAAAGTCGTTTTCCGGCATTATTGTAGTTTCTATTTCCGCAGTGTAAGTACAAATGCATTGAAGTTTTCAAAAAAAATTTTAAAGGATTTCAGAAGTATTAATATTTGACGATGCGATCTTTCTCATGAAATCCGGGCCCATTGGCGGTCGTTTAATACGCCCCGAAATCAAAGTTTTTCTATCTTTAAATTTTCTAAATAATGTCTCAATCCATTAAAGTTTTTCTTTAATCGCCAGTATTTAATTTTACTCAACTAAATTTGGACTTTTCTAATAACAAGTTATTCTCTAAAGAATAAATGTACCCATCCAGACTTAGTACAGTCTCTAATGCCGTTGGATGTTTTTTTTATCGAATTTTTAGAAATTTTGAGCGTTTCAGTAAAATTAGCTGAAGTTTTAAAAAAAACAACATTCCTCTCTACGCAGCATAGTTTGCACTATTCATAGGGTCTTTTTTCCCTTTATTATTCCTTAAAGAAGATTAGTTTTTTCTTTAAAGAAAACATTATAATTATTCACATCATATAAACTGCATTGTATGACAAATTTTTATTATTATTTAAATTTATGCAATATCTTTCAGCCATAACTTTTAAATATTAACTTTTATTCAGAATTTCAGCTTTTGGAACGCAATTTATTCTATGCACTTGGGTTCTATTCCATAATTTTCCCCTCCGACTTTTTATTTTTTATATAAGCACAAGAGAAAGGCTTGTCATATTTTTAAAATATAAATTCATACTATTTTATTTTGCAATATTTATTCGACTTTAAGACTTTTACTGTATCAACATTTGTAATACAATGATGACTTTAAGCTTCCACGTACAATATAAAAAAAAGAAATAAAACAGGAGGATGGTTATTTGAAATTGTGAGAAAGATAATAATGCTCTCAATATTCCATACAAATTTCTATTGTAGAGTCTTCATAAAATTGAAAGAACTCATCATGGTTTAGAATTTTAGCATTTTAAATGAGTGTTAAAAGAATATTTGAATTCGTATTCTTAATATTTGGTGCGTTATTTAAAAATTAAATTCAATATAAATCGATATAATTAAAAATTACATAATTTGCGTTACTCATATAATAATACTGAAATAACAGCAGTTGGAAGGCCTCCAATGGACCCCCAATGAAAAATTGTACTTTTTTTCAAAAAATTCAAAATATATTACTTTTAATTTTTTTTATAAAATTACGATTAATTCTTAATAATTTGGAACAAAATTTATGAACAAATATTTTTTCCTTATTATTTTTTAAATCTGGAAAAAATATAAGTATTAACTAACAAAAAAATGTATTATTCTTTAAACTATTAATAAAACTTTTGTACATATCACATCGTGACATATCTTAGTGAAAGTGTATATGATAAGAAACTCAAAAAAAAAAAAAGAAAAAAAAAAGAATGATTTTACTGCAGCATGAAATAATATCGTTTAGCTCTGTTTGAAAGAGTAAAAACATATGTAAAATTATAAAACCCTTAAGAATGAATACGTAGGATGAGGTTCGGAGAGTTCGGTAATTTCCCCCCCCCCTCCCACACACAGAATACAATCCACTTTTAAGGTCACAAATGGACATATATTGTAATAAAGTAATTTTCTGTATAACTACACTAATGAAAACAGCTTGTGTAGCAAGACGCGCTTATGACACACCCGTTAGTGGAATATACATCCAAATATACATTCATTCCTAAATCGTTCAAGGTATTAAGAAATAAAATAGCATAGGAACTATACTTAAACATTTCTTTGGAAACTATTCTACTGAAAGTTTATATTTAAGTTAATATTAAATTGAAAACAATATCAGAATCATATACAGGAATACAGGGTGATTCAGAACTCTTTTTAAATAATCGGCATGCTGAGTTAGGAACATGGTAAAAAGCAAGAATCCCATAGAAACATGAGTCACAACCTTGACGCACAAGAATTCTCTAGAGGTTGCGAAGGGAGGCTGGGCATGAAAAAGCAAGGAAAAGCTTATTTGGAGTGTACGGGTTGAAGGAAGGATGCATCGTTACACGGATAGTGAATTGGCAAGTCATCTTGTTTACGGGGAGTCAATTGTAGTGAAGACTCGCAAAGGAACTGTATCGTACTCGGTTGTATCCCTATTCGCATCATGTTCACACGTTAGCATCATCGATTGAGAGAAACTGGACATTTAGACTCAAGAATAATCGATACTGGTTTTCAGAGAATCACGTGGACACATAGACTGAATAAAACTATACTGTCCGAAATTGAAAATGATCCAGGGGTGAGTAGTCAACTCATTGTAGCACATGTACGTGCATCATAATTCAGAGTTTGGCGTTAATCTTACAGAATAATATATGCTTGTAATAAGCTATTATAAGACCGAAAATTCTAAAATATGACTTTTAATATAAAGGAGTGGACTATTTCATCATGTATAATTTAAATAGCTAGATAAAATGTGATGAAATATACAAAGATAAATGATGCATTACAGTAAAAATAATAAAATTGACAACTGATTCAGTGAATATCGTATGATTGATTTACTATAGAATTTATTTTTTTTAAATTTTTGTTTCAATATATATAAAAGTATAATAAGTTTCAAAAATAATTGCTAAAACAGTAAAATAAAATAATACATTAACATATGTGTCTTTTAAAAATGTTGTGCTTTTTTTTAAATTTCTGCTTCGAGTTATATACAATAATAAATTCTTAATAATTCAATTATTGAGGCTTGTACCTTATACGCATTTATGCGCGGATAAGTTCCGTACCATGTGCAATGTGTACAGTCTCTAATCACCGTGCCGGTGATTACCAGCACTGTTTGACCGAGTACATTATTTTCGACAGTAGACAATAGTTGTTTTTAACTATATGTATCTGACTCGTTTGCACTGCATTTGCGATCCTATATGTTCCTGTATGATTATTTCTTGTTATCGTCTTTCAAATTTACATGTCGATTTTGGACGAAGAATTCTGAATCATCCTGTATAGCACTAAAAATGAAAGTTTGTTCCTATTTCAACAGTGAGAGGCCTATGAAATTTATTTATTTTATATTTTGTACATTTATCTTCGATCTATAAACGTGTATAAGACATAATTAAGAAGACATAATTTCCCATTAAATATTTTTTCCTTATCTTTTCTATAGTTCTGCAATAAAAAAATACAGGTTCTTTCCTCTTAATTTGTTTGTCCTATATTGCTAATGTATGTCTAAAATGTTTTATTGTCTAATTTTTTTTAAATACACTCACATCCAAAAGTTAAGCACAAAGATGTAAAATGCAAAAAAATCAACAAATACTGCTTTGATTGACACAAAATTCGGCAGGAAAGTAGCATATATATCTATGCATAAAACAAAATCAATAACTATATATACAGAAATGAAAGCAATATTAAGTATTTACAAGTTTTTCAGATAATGACATAGAGACTTAAACAGAATTATATATAAAGTGAAAATAAGAAGCATAAAATGAAAAAAAAAGACAATAATAGGGTGGTGTTCCCCCTTATCATTATGCAAAGTTTACACCTCCTGACCATGCTATCAATTAGGTGGTCAACCACCGCAGAATCAAGCAATCGGCATTCTTCTTGTAGAGCAGTTTCCAGCTCAATAAGAGTGGCTGGAGGTGGGAAACGTAAACGTACAGCCCGGCCGAGAGCATCCCAAAGATTTTCAATGGGATTAAGGTCGGGCGAATATTCTGGCCATGCCATACACGCAATTCCTTCACTCTCCAGGTAGTCATCGACGATGCCAGCTCTATGGGGACGTGTGTTATCGTCCATTAAAACAAAAGTAGGGCCAATTGCTACAGCGTACAATCTCACAATGGGTTCGAAGACTTCATCTCGATACTTCGGATAGCCGTCACAGAACCCAGTTTAGGGATGTGCAAGTCGGTGCGGTATTCTAATGAAATCCTTGCCCACCTTATAATGCTTCCGCCTCGAAATGCGTGATGTCCCGTGATGTTTTGGGGCTGATTGCGTGATCCTTGTTCACGTCATATCCTTTTACGCTTGTCATTGGCTGCTGAACAAATCTTGACTCATCAGTAAACATGACATTGCCACAGTCAGACACAGTCCAATTGACATGTTCCCGACACCATTTTAACCGTGCCCCTCTTGATTGGACGGATAGAGGAACACAAACTCGAGGTACCCGGCTGTACAGTCCACTCATATGTAATCTTCGGCGTAGAGTAGCTGCAGATATCGCCTTACCAATAGACGCTGTAACCATAGATGTCACAAGTATGGAGGTCACTCCGCGATTCTGCTTGGCTACAATAGCAATATATCGGTCTTCCGCGGGAGTTGTAACCCTTGAGCGACCGACTACAAGCCTTTGGACAACTGTCTGTGTGGTTCTATAAACGTAAAATTACAGAATGATGAACGCCGAAGAAAAGAGCAACATCTGTGATCGACTGTCCTGCTTCAATGCGCCCTACAGCACGCCAGCTCTCAGTATCTTCCTTTTGTCTTCTAGAAGTCATAGATACACGTATTTCTCCAAAACAAATTCTACGGAAGTTTTAAACACTTTCTATCAGGACTTAAAATCAACTTCTGTAACCCTTCATAAAGCTGGTTTCTTATGAAAATTGCCCTTTTTGCATATTTCTTGATATGAAAGCGCTATTGGCTGTTATCTAACATATTTGCTACTTCCATCTACCTCTGCAGCGATTTGCATCCTCTTCAATTCTGCTTGGCTTCAGGAAATTACCATTTTCCTCTCCGTGCTTAACTTTTGGAAGTGAGTGTATAAATGTTTTATATTGTTCTATAAATTAATACAGGATTTTCGTTTTAATGTTTTTACCCCCCCCCCTAATACAAAATACAAATACATGCTCAATAACATTTTTAAAGTTATTATATAAAATAAAGTTTTTAACTCTATCAGAGTCAATAATTTTTTCAACTGACTCGCATTTTTCTGTATTACTTTTAAAAATGTCCCGCATTCCTTAAAATCCATTTCAATCTATAACAGCTGCCATTTTTTGATTAATAATTACGTATAAGTAATTGCATCTGAAAATTTGTAATTATCATTTAAAGAGTAATTTCAGAAGTCTTGATGAACATTTGATACATGTTCTTTTGTTCCCTTAAATTAAGTCATTCTTTCACAATTCTATAAAATTAATTAGTGTCCATACATTTTTGTACCATGCGATAATTTCAGTCTCATAATAGTTGGATGCACCGACATTTATCTTTCAAGTTTCTACTCAGGAACAATAGAAAATTTGAAGTTTCATTCTTAAATTTCTAGGTGTGAGTTATGCTACTGATAAAAAGATTATTGTCGTCGATCGATATTATTTGATCTATATAATTATGATCGAGATTATACTCGTCTTTAAATATATGCTTCCTTTCAGTAGTAAAATAATAGAATTACGATTAATTTTGAAACGAACAATGGACTTATCTTCGTATGTCCAATGGAGTAATAGGAAACTCAATCCTTCTTTCTAATATACTAACATCACAGAAATTAAAACTAAAATCAGTTACGTGATTAAAAATTATTATGAGCTTGGGAATTTTTATAGAATTACTATTATGTGTAGCTGAAGATTCATATCATTTGTACAGTTCAAATTATACATTTTACTAAAGCAAAGTATCAAGTATTTCATGATTCTTCAAAACTTTATTTGTTAGGTACTCTTTTTTAAATAGAAAGAAAAGTACGCAGTTAATTTGATAGCTTTAAGCTCACAAGTTTTCCACGCTAATTATACATTATACCTTTATTTCAATGAATAAGGAATAAGGAATAAAACACCTTAGATTTTCTAAGATGTTTAAATAAATTAATACATGAGTATGTATACATGTAATATGCTTGAGTATGTGGACATCTATACGAATATACAGAGTGTCCCCTCTCAACGGTAGCCAATGACTAATTTCTAAAC
This sequence comes from Maratus speculifer, assembly GCA_964019185.1. Taxonomy (NCBI): domain Eukaryota; kingdom Metazoa; phylum Arthropoda; class Arachnida; order Araneae; family Salticidae; genus Maratus; species Maratus speculifer. The sequence continues at coordinate 95,720,996 of OZ025295.1, forward strand.
CGTTGGTCATAGACATATAGTTCCAATTGCAAAAATGCTTTAAAAAAGGTAAAGAATTACTTTTTAAGCGATTTAGGTTAAAAAAAATGTTTTACTAAAAATTTACGAAAATTAAATTTTTATACGGTGTCCCGGTCCTATAAGTGATATTTAGAAAATTTTTACCACTACTCTAAGAAGTAAGACAAAAAAGTCCCATTCCTCTGCGATCAAAATTGACCGAGTTATAGCTGTTCAAAGTTGAAGCATATTTTCTGTTGCGAAATAGGGGTCAGTCACAAATTTACTGGAAATAAAAATAAACATCAGATAGAAAATTTAACTTTAAACATTGAGAGCAAAAAAAAAAAAAAATTACATTGTTGTTTCTGAATTTATGTTGACATTTACATGTTAAAGTAAAATATGCAATTTGTGCTAAAAATATAAGTAAAAAAATAACAGAAATTTTGTTAAATTAAACTATGAAAAGCAACAGTCACAAATCGTTACAAAATGATACATATTTAAAGCTCTATTAGATTACTCAACCTAATAGAATTTGATGTAGTCCTATAAAATAAATAAATGGAACGCACCTAAAATCGTATTAATATTACATTGTCATCGGGTTTAAAAAAGTATGGGAATTGAACCTCAATCAGATATTTGGAAGTGAGTTAAAATTTGAATATAAGTTTTGAACTAGGAAAATTTACATACGAAAACTATGAATAAAATAGAAGCTTATCAAAATAACATACCTTTTTAAAATAAAATCACGAAAAGAACCAGCTTCATTTGCTTACAAAATAAAACATACGTAAAAATACAATTGAGAATATGAATTTCAAAACTCGACTTATCGCTTTTTGATTTCTCTATCAGTCTATACAAACCTCCACTATTGTAACAATGCACTCTCAAAATTTATAATGAAAACCAATAGATGCATTTAAAATTTTTTCGCTATTTCCCAAAATTTAATTTTTTCGATAAAGAGAATTTTGAAATTCATGTCTTCAGCTATTTTAATAACCAATCTAGAAGTTAATTAATTATAATTAACACTACCGTAAAACTTATACGGTGACAGCATCTTCAGTTAAATCGCTCATTTAAAACATTTTGTAATTGGAACTATATATCTGTGACAAATAGTTTAGGAAGTAAGCCTTTGAACAGCGTTGATAATCGACTCCCTTTATAATACTTTAAGCACTTAGTGTACGTTCCCTTAACGCTCAGTCGAACTCATCCGTTTTCAGCTATAGAAAAGTGGTTTAAGTCATGAAATTTAAAGTTTCATAACTCGGTCGATTTTAATGTTACATGAATGGGACCTTTTCTGAATTACTTGCTAGAGTGTTGAAAAAATTTTACTAAATATCACTTATAGGACCGGGGGACCGTATAAAAATTTAATTTTCGTAATTTTTTAGTAAAAGGATTTTTTTTTAAACCAAAATCGCTTAAAAAACAATTCTTTGCCTTTTTTAAAGCATTTTTGCAATTGGAACTATATGTCTATGACCAACGGTTTAGAAATTAGCCATTGGCCACCGTTGAGAGGGGACACCCTGTATGTATATGTAACCGTTAAAGAGTATAGTTTAGTTATTTCATAAAATAACTAATCAACTCCGTTAAAGCGCGTAAAATTATTGAATTCTTTGATTTAACTATTTATTTTATAGAATAACAATTGCCTATTTGTTAAAGTATAAAATAAACAATTTGGAAATAAAACAAATCCGTTTAGTATAAACTACTAATAAATAGTTAAAATCATTTGAAAAATGTATTTAAAATTATGAATAGATGATTTGATAAATAATATCAAAAAAACTAATTCATAATATAATATTTTTATATCAATTAAACAGTAACAAAATAACAGAACGCAGTAAAAAGAAGGCAATAAAAAATCCCATAAAAGATCGTGAAAAGCTGATTTAACACATTTGTAGGTAAAATACTGTAATTGCTAAAATTTCAAATTCTTGAATGACATTTGCTTTAACGAACAGATTTTTTTTTATAATAAGTGAAAGATTTTTCGTCACGTATATTATAAATGTGAAGTTATGTTTAAAATTTCTGCTACCATTGTTACATTTGATAATTTAAATTAAAATAGGGTGTAAACTTTTTACTGCCAACGAAAGGGTTAACAAGGATTCCAACCACCTTTGTATTAAATATTTCTTAGTTACCGATTGATCTCTTATTCCTGTAAAAAATTCAACGGTCTTGTTTAGTTATTTAATAAAATAACTAGGTATTTTATGAAATAATGGATTATATGCTTTAACGGTAACATATACATTAAAATTTCTAAATTTTAATGCATAGAAAATGTATAAATAATATATATATATATATATATATAAAATAAAAATATATATAAATAAAAAAAATGTATTCATAAAAAATTCAAATCTGACTGCATAAAGCAAAATGCTTTTTCTAATTTATTTTTTAATGACACTATTATTATTATTATTATTTATTTATTTATTTTATTTTTTATTTATATTTTTTGTTTGGGAATGTCAAAATTTTTAAATCTTATCTGATTTAATTTTAGCATTTCTATTTAACCGTAAAATGTCAATTCATAACATTTTTGTATGGCATTTATTTAATTTAAAAAACATAACATTTTTTAGCATAAAATCATAATATTCATTCATTTTTATGTGTGTTTATTATATTTTATTATGTTTAAACGATAATATGTAACTTACTATATTTTACTAGTTCAAAGACAAAATGAAACAAAGTCGTGTGAATTCAATTAGATTTTTTGAAAGGCTAAAAAGAAAATTTTAAGTTTAAAGCATATTTTAAGTTTAAACTGGTAAGAAGACAAAAAAGAAACAATTTAAAATATTCTCTATTTAGAATAATAAATAAAATTATTTTTAATACGCACATATTCATATACACTGTATTTTACGAAAAGATGTAAATACAAAGTAAGTTTTTTTCATCCCTAAATCAATTTTTAACACTTTCCAAGAAAATTGAAAAATGTTTATGCTTTCGAATTGTATGGCCGTCTGGCTGCAATCTAACTCTCAAAAATATAGTCGGTTTGTCCTGTAATTTTTGGAAGTTATGGACGTTTACTCTAGAACATACACTATTTCAAATAAAATTTCCAACACAATTAGCATATTTTTTTCTTTTTTTCTTTCTTTCTATCTTTTTTTTTTTTTTTTTTTTTTTTTTTTTTTTTTACACGGAGAGTCAAAAGTTTTTCGTTACATTACGGCCTGTGGGAAAAAATCATTTCAAATGAGTTTTAAAGATGTTACACACTGTCTAACATATTAAAATTCATATGAATGTTCGAAGTACACTAAAATATGCATTCTCTAAAATATACGATGAAAATAATATTTGTTATTCATTTTACGGGGACAAACCAAAGAATTCCATTGCACAATAATAAAAGGGAGAATTGTTTGCGATATATTTTATTTATGTTAAACGACTTCATGTATATTAAAATTTATGAATGATTCTCCAAAATTTGGTTAAGTTGGTATTAGCAGCAATTTTCACATATTTATATCTATTTTATCCAAAATTTGCAATTACTAAACGATATTATAAAGTCCATGTAATTTGGTCACTCACTTTGACTTATATCACAACTTTTTTTATTTCCGGAAACCGCTTCCTTCTACTCCAAATATCAATTCCTAGCGAAGTAAAATGTGCCAAATTTAGCAAGCATTTCATTGTTATTCTAATTCTATATATAATACTTTGATTTAACTGGACTTAAGCACGTTTAGTATTGCTTTACTAACCTTGTCAATGCAATTTACTTTTTAAGAAATTTTTTTTCAGATTATTTCAAATCAAAAAGTGTAAGCGTTAAAAGATATCAGAGCCTAGCTATTTGCGAAATTCAAAAATACGCAGCATCTAACCGTCGTTTTTTATAACTTGCTCAAGCGAAAGTATCGATGTGAAGATCGTTATAAACCCGACTCATTACCCGATTCGCGGCAGCCAACTTTCTTACGGAAACTCGTGCTGTGCCAGTCAAACTCTCAGGCCCTAGGTAAGTCGTTTCATAGATAGTTAATTAATAACTCAGCTCATCACTTATTGTAAATTTGAGCTTTGTCTGCCTTGTTATTTTGATCACCTGCAGGTTTTGATGTTTATTTAAAATAATAGGTTATGCTTGCTTTTGCTTCGATTCGTCAGTTCTCTAGACCGTCAGGCCCTAGTCGTAAAAGGAACAAGGGTCTGAAATTCTTATATATACTTATTATGTATGCTTATTATACCTTAAAATACTATTTAAAGTAACTGGCACTTTAAGATGTCACAAAGTAGATATTATACTCACAGTATAGAATTAGAGCTTTACTGCTAACCATCTGAAAACACTTTTATAAAAGTCCATAGTATGACGATTCGACGTATGTAAGATGAATACTCCATAAAATCTCCAATAACACATATCATTACATGGCAATCGGACTATATTTACGCCAGTTTGAGAAAGGACAGACAAACTGTATTTATAAAAACTTTTTAACTATGTGTGGAAGTGTTAAAAATGCAATGATTAATTAATTTCTTTAATGCAAGTAAACAAAAAAATGTATTTGCAACATATTTCCAAGCATTTAATTAATAGGTTACATTAATTTTCCTTATGCCATCAACAAATTATTTTTCAACTCAACAGTTCATAAATATTTATGTGCATGCAGATACTGAATCGATATTTAATTCCATTTACATTACTTATATATTAATTTACGAAATTCAGCATCTTCTTTATATATATATATTTTAAATATTCTAAGGAATTCGTTCTTTTGAGACAAAACACTTTACAGAATTGAAATCTAACCTTTTTTTCGAAAATAATGCGTAATGCCAAGAGAAATAAACGTAAAATGTAGAATAATAAATAAATTTAACTCAAATCTCAAAGTCTAATTAATTATTTACTTTTTTAAATAACAAGAAATATCTGAAAAATGTAATTCTTTTAAGTGAAACAATATTCTGTAATCTCATGAGTATATTTTCAATTTTTTTAAATGTGCAAAAAAGGTCACGTTTTAATATGCTGAATACACACATTCAAAATTGATATAAAATGTAATTAATCACAAAAGAAAGATATTGTTGTGGTTACTCTTAACCACTGCCATATTTTAATTTAATTTAATTTATCGTCTATATTTTTAATCTTTATTCATTTATTATAAAATTTGCATTCTAAAAATTATCTTAATTCTCGCATTTTTAATCTCTCCTGTAAAGTTCTTTTTCTTACCTAACTTTTTGTTGATTTCAAAATGTTGAAATAAGTCCGATTTTGTTCCTTCCGGTTGTGGAATTTTCCTGTGTTTTCTCGTATGTTCGATGGGGTGTGTACTTCCGTTTTATTGCCCCTTCTATTGTCCAATCAGATTCTATTCTTCTGATGCGTAATTTAATAATAGGTGATTCCTTGTATTCATTTTTGGCTCCGCATCTTTCTGGTGATATAAAAGTTTATTCTTAAAAATGCAGTTTCCCTATTAGTGGCGAAGCTCTTGGCCTCTTTATTTTATCGCCACTCCTTTAGCCCTGCCAGTTGGCGTATTTTTGAATGCATGGCAACCCCTCCCTTCTTCCCTTGGCGGCAGCTTTCGCTTCTGCGCAGAAGCCAGCAGAAGTCAGCAGAAGTCGGGATAGTACGGTACAGAACGCCTGCGGTGATGGTGTGTGTGGAATGCCAGCTAAATTGTTACGTTTTGTGATTAAGGATCAGTATTCTTATACAAAAAGATGTGATTTTTCTTAAAAAATCAAGGAAACGAATAATTTCTTCGTGGAGACGTCTAAAGATATATTCATCCATAAAAAATACTACTTATGACACCAAAGAAATATTACGAATAGTAATATATATTGGAATTGAGAGAATGTTTTGTTTCTTGAAATAATGATTTTTCGAATTATTGGAATGTCAATTCTTATAGAATTTCCGTTCGTGGTACGTTGTTGCTCTAAACTGAATGAGCACACCTTTGTTTATTGTGTTTCAACATTTTACCCCCAATTTACCTCCAATGGAAAGAATAATGGCATAATTATTTGGAAATGAGCATTCTGTTATTATAAATTTGTACAAGCCAAGTGAGCCTTTTGTGCCGGTCTCTAAAAAACAAGAGAGCTATGGCTAGTTACAGTTATTATATTCTCTAAAATGAGAATTTATTTATCTTCATTAAAAAAAATTAAAGAATTTCTTTTTGCAAGAAAATTCTCCGTGCCTTTTTTTTTGTTTGTATGTATTCTCATGATAACTCAAGTCTCAGCAGGTAAGCTTTATTTTATTATTCAATTATTTTTCCTGCATGTGTCTAAAATTGTTGAACTTTGTCGGTCAATGTCAAGAGGTCTTTTGCGGCCAAACTAATGCAATGTACTCATACGATCACTTATTCCTTTTTCGGAACGTCTTTAGAAACGAAACGTTCCCAACTAAACACAACAGATATTAAGAAAGTATAATGAAGGAATATAAAGATGAAAAACGGAGCAGCGCCTAGCTTTAAATACTCAGTTGACGAAAACATGGCATGTTGCTATAAAATGCATTTGTTTATATAACAGAGAGCTAAATAAGCATATTTTAGACTATTATGTACCATAATAATGCATTGCAACTCATGAAAAGTAAAAAAAAAAAAATCAAGAAAAAGAATTTAAACAAGTAAGAAAAATAATGTATTAGTCATAGGTTATTAAATACTTTCCATTACTTCCTGAAATGTTTAACAAAATTTTTTTGTTTAGGGAAATACGGCGTTACTACTCATAGGCAAACAGAGCCGCAGCAAAAAAAATCTTGACATTTGCAATTTCAGATGTTTTTTTAAATATTTAGAAATATACATGAAGAATGACTCTGAAACTCCAGATTTATAAACAAAATAGTACAGGTCATGTATTTTCAAGAAGATGTTTTTTCCAAAATCCAATAGAGGACTGTCTACAAATTAAAAAATAACGAATATCTTTTGAATAACCCTGTCAAAACTAATGTAGTAAAAACGTTCCAATTGCAGATTAAATGAAATAGTTATGATTAAGGGAAGTTATGATTAAGTGAATGAAATTTATCAGGCGATATCATTAATTAATCGCAATAGTTTTTAAAATGGAAAGAAAATTGAATTACAAAAACATCATGAATGTCAGTGATTATTTATCACAGCATAATAAACCGTGAAATTTTCAAAAAAATACAAAATTTCATTTAATTAAATCCATCAAAATATGAAAATTTCAACATCCAGAACAGGGTTTGAACTATGAAAATCTCGTTTACTAGCTAGATGCTTTACCATCAAGCTGAGATGGCTATAATACGAAAAACATTGAAATTAAGATTGACTTCTAAAATTTAAATAACAAAAATGAACGGTTTATGCGAAAAACATTAATTTAAATTAAATAATAGACTTTTTCAAAATTTCATGATTCATTCTGAAACACGAGATATTCAGCTGTATTTACACAAAATTTGAAGTCTCTTACTTAAACAGTTTTCTGTTCAAACTATGTGACGAACAGACAGATAAAAAACAGAGATAAATAGGGTTTCGTCAGATGAGCAAAACCCTGAAAATTTATATTCATATAGTATATATATATATATATATATATATATATATATATATTTGGCCAAACCTGATTTTAGGCCAAACTAGATTAGCCTATGGCAATTCAATTTGACATGATTTTGTTGATCCCAAAGACCGCCTCGGCACCAACTTTATACTAGGCTGATCTAGTTTATCCTAGGACAATGTAATTTGACGTGTTTTCATCTCATATGGCTATCAAATCATGACAGCTATGTGCCTGCAGGTTCTGTAAGCTTGTACGTATGTACGTACGTATGTACGTACGTACATAGTAGAACATAATAATATATTTTTTTTATATTACCAGGATAATGTTCTTTGACATACATATTGCTAATAGCGGGAGATACATTCTTGGACTATCATATTATTTACTTTATACTTGTCACGGCATGTTATAAGAATTTTTACGTGATTCATTTTCGGGGCTTGTTGTCTTAAATGAGCTCTACTGGTTGGCTATGGAGATTTTTTCTCCGGAGCTTAAAACCTGTGCCAATTGTGGTGGATGCCCCAGTTGGGTGATTCTGCCGCTCTATTGATGCTGCCGCTGTATTATTTTCTTTATACATGTCACTGCATGTTATAAGAATTATTACGTGATTCGTTTTCGAGGCTGATTGTCTTAAGTGAGCTTTGCTGGTTGGCAATGGGGATTTTTCCTCCGGGGCTTAAAAACTATGCCAATTTTGGTGGATGCCACGTTTGGATGATTCTGCCGCTCTATTGCTAATTTAGTGCAAAGTGATTTTGCCATCACCTCTGTATAATATATGTTATTCGAGGAGTAGTAGGATACTCTTAGAGGTGCGCGCAATCCGGGATATCGAAGCCCAGGCCCGCCCTTCGAGGTTGAAAGTTATTTTAGTCCGGCCCGGTGTGAAAATTAATAGTTCAACCCGAGCTCTGCCTTTACAAAAATGAATGAAAAGATGCCCGGTCCAACCCGATGTGACCCGAGTCAATTTCTGCAAAAAATTCAGATTTTACTTAACATACAATTAAGATTCCTTTAAAGAATACTGGATACACATTTATAGGATAAATTAACAATATATTGTAAAATTAAGATGCATTCGCAAAACAGAAAATACACAATATATTATTGATTATTTAGATTCTTAGACGTTTCAACATTCAAATACAAATTCATTAAGTAATTAATGTAATGCAGAATAAAAGAGAAAAAGGAGGCCTATTAATATCTTAACTTTTAAATTTGTTTAAAAAAAAAGTAGATTTGAGAAAATATTTCTCTGTCATTCCTTAAGGCTTTTCTCATATCTAAGAGAGTTATTTTCTGATATATTTATCATTTAATTCCTTTTCGGAAATGCATAAAACTGACAAGCATTCTCAATTAGAAACTATGTGATCGAACGACGTTAACCGTTTATTGATAAAAGCAATGTATCTTCGAGAAAATACTATTAAAACTAAATTTTGTATCGAATTTACGGTAGCGCCATCACGGGAAAGAAAGACTTAATACCGTGACAAGAATATCTTATATGTCGACAGGTAATTAATTTATCAAAAATAGAAAACTCTGTTCGGTCGAAAATCCCTTCAGTTGTCAGGTTTGTATTTTTTACAGTTGAAAGTTAGTGAGAAAATGTTTCATATTGTTGAGCAGTGAATTTGAAGGCAGCCAAAGATTCCTAAGATTCTGTTAACAGAAGTTCACTATCGCTGTTATATTTTAACAAAGCATATTGCTTGCTCTTGACATCCTGAGAACAATTATGTTCAGTTCTGATCTGGCTCGAACATGTAGAAAAAAATAAAAAAGTCTAATCACAGCATGTTACGAGTCTGATGAAAAAATAAAATTAGCAGACACCAAGTCTCTACTGTGGACATGTTACATTTCTGTATGTTCTTTGATGTTATAAGCATTGGCTCATGACACACATTAATTCTCGTGGATGACTTGTTTCATACCGGCTACCGGCCAAACTTGTGTACAGAAACACCCATACGATAAACTAGTTTTTCCTAGGTGAAGGATACTACAATCTTCCTTCAATATCTCTACAATCTTCCTAAAATCTTCCTTTATACTTAACTATCAAACCTCCAAACTATCCAGGAATTCGCTTTACCAGAAAATACCTATATCTAAAATTTGAAGCAAATCCGCAAACTTTGCTTTAAAAACCCATTTATCTAAATTATGATGAGATTATCTCCATTGCCTTATACCTAATACCTATTTTTATACCTAAACAATAAACACCCACAAGTAATCACGGAGGCTAATTGTCAGAATTATACTATATCTAAAATCTGAATGAAATCTAATAGATAATTCTGAATTAAAAACGCATTTATCTAAATTAACGAGTTAGGAATTAGCCTCTCTTTCTATCCCCTTCTTATTCTTATCCATTGAACTCCCAAAATTAATCAGGAAAGCGTCTTATCACAATAAACCTATATCCAAAATTTGAAACAAATAGATGATTTTAAAAGTCATTAAATTCTTTTTTATGACTTTTTTTTAGCTAAAATACACAAATATGCTATAAGCATGCAAGGATGAAAACTCTGGTCAGATTAAAAACTTGCCAGCTCTAAAGAGTTTGCTAAATATATAATACTAGTTCTAAATATATGCATCCGTCTGTTGTTTTAATTTTTCTATTTTTCTTTTCGTGATTGTTACAAATAAAAAAATAGAGGGTACGCCAAGGTCTCGCAATTCTTCAAAATATACATGGTGTTAAATTTTAATAATTACAATCAAACTACAATCAGTAATATGAACTTTTTATCAATAAATAATCAAAATATATATTTTTTCAAAATATAATTCATTTAAGTATATTTCTCCACTGATGTGAAAAGAAGCTATAAAATTTTAGCACTAAATTCACAGGAGCATTTATTTTTTATAAAATGTCGATTTTATAATTACAAGGTATTTAATTCAAATTTTAATTTAAAGAACATTTTCATTTCTGCTGATTCGTTGTTTCTGTATGTGAACACATAGTGATTTGAAGAAGTGCTTGCATACATAATTACAATTTTAAGATATTATTTAAAGTAAAACATGAACATCAGTAGGCCGATTGCACTAATAAATTTTAATAATATTCATCGCTTTTTACAATGATACAATTTCTAAGTATAAAATTACTACTATTAAAATTTATCGGTGACAGTCGTTGTACTTCTGCACAGTTGTTTCTTTACTGATATTATCTATAAATTTCTATAATGCTATTAAAAGTTTAAATATTAATTATTATTCTATTATTAGTGAAATTATTTAAAATGTACATATTTCCTTTTTATTATAATAAATGTCACATATACTTTATGTATTTTTAGATTTAAAAAATATAATTTATTGATGTATAATCCATTTTAGATCTCATCTTTCTTTTCTCAAAAATTCAATAGATTGGATAAAAAAAAGTTTTTGAATTCAAATGATTTAGTTGGAAGCTGCTATACGGTGGTAGGAAATAATCACACATCAATTTGAATTAATAGCATCTAAACAGAATAGACTTATGAACCACAAAATATCTTAGTGTAATTTATCGGGTGTTTTAAACATAATAATAAAAAAAAGGATACTTCTGATTATTTATATTTTGGAATGTATATCATCTCGGAAAAAAACACTTTCTGAATGGAAATCATTTAACACTGGAGTACAGTAATAGCGATCTTAACATATTAATAGCTAAAATTGAAGTATTTCAGTTTGGTGTTAAAAACGAATTAAAAAAATATTTCAGAAAGCTATGGATTTTTCTTTAAATGGCAAGAAAGATAGCGACTATGAATGAATTGAATAAATATTAGGACATAGACAGTTTCAATCTTCCTGCGATATATATTAACATAGTTTTTATGTACATAGTTGATTTTAATTATAATAAAATTCTGCGATATTTAGATATTTTTCGATAAAAATCTAATATATTGATGTAGAGCCATTTTAGATCTCATCTTCTTTTCATCTGAAAAGTCTATAGATCAGGTACAAAAGAAAATTCTAGAATACAAATGACCAATTTGGAAACCAAGATACTGAGGATGGAAATAATCATACATCAAGTTTAATGAATATCGTCGCAGCAGAATGATCTCATTAAGCAGCAAATATATTTAATGTAGTTTATCGGCTGTTTTAAACATAGTAAAAAATAAACTTCTCATTCTTTATAATTTGGAGCGTATGCCATCTTGGAAGACAATTTTCTGAATTGTAATCATTTAACTTTGAACTAAAGCTAACTTGGCTGAAACTGAAATATTTAAAAATGTATATGCTAAATTGTAAAAAATGAAATTTTTTAAAAATGATTTGTGAAAATTATCGATCTTGTTTTAAAATTACAAGAAAGATAACGTATGTTGATGAATTGTATAATTATTAGGATGTAGCTAGCTTTAATCTTTTTCATGAAAAACATTAACATATTTCGTTGATTATGTACGTATTTCGTTTTAATTATGATAAATCTAACTTATGCTTTATGCATTTTTAGATAAAAACATAATTTATTGATTTAATAGCAATTTTAGATATCATCTACATTTTATCTGAAAAGTGTATAGAACAGATTAAAAAAATTTCTAGAATACAAATGACCTATTTAGAAGCCGAGATACAGTGGGAGCGAATAATCATTCATTAAGTTGAATGAATATCGTTTCAGCAGATTAATTCTATAAAACATAAAATATATTTAGTGTAATTTATCGGGAGTATTAAACACAATAAAAAATATGTATTTAAGGATTGGACAATTGCTCCATAAATTATACTAAAAATACTTACTAAAATAAATACAGATTACTAAATGGTACACTTAGAATATATTTAAAATACACTTAAAAATATCAACGTTTCATTCGCTTCTGCGAACGTCATCAGGATACAATAGATAGATGTTAAATGCTTTCTAAAGTTTCAAAATATAAACACATACGTCCACGGGAATAGTTGAGCTGAGGGTGCGTAAACCTGCTTTTTAATTACTTATAGCATATTATGTCAGATTTTATAAATGGGACATGATAAATGATCGTCATAAACTCGTGGCCCGGGCTTAGTGATCGAAATGGAAATTTTATTGAGATATGGATCTTTGCATGGAATTATAATTTTAGCTTCATCATAAATTTTTCCTAAAGAAAAAACTTCTAACTACTTCTTATTTAAAAAATAATAATAATAATACTTCTAATACTTCTATATTCTATGACATATTTGGAAAATACGTCATCTCGGAAGAGAGTTTCTGAATGTAAATCAATTAACATTGAACTGCAGTACAGTAATAGCAGTCATAACAATAAACAGCTGAAAATGAAACATTTAAATTTGGTATTAAATTATAAAAATGAATTTTTTTTTAAAGATTAATGAATGTTATTGATCTCCTGTTAAAATACAAGAAAAATAATGACTATGGATGAATTGTGCTATTTTTAGGACGTAGCCAGCTTAAAATTTTCTCATTAAAAACATTAACATACTTCATTAATTATCTACATATTTCATTTTAATAGCAATAAATGTCACTCATACTCTCTGTATTTTTCGATAAAAATCTAATTTATTGATGTAGTGGTCATTAAAGATCTCATCTTCTTTTCATCTGAAAAGCATATAGATCAGATAGTAAGACAGTTTTAGAATACAAATGACCTATTAGGAAGAGGAGATAGGGTGGGAGGAAATAATCATACATGGAGTTCAATGTAAATCGACTTGGCAGAATGATCCTATAAATCATATAATAAATTTAGTGTAATGTATGGAATATTTAAACATAGTTAAAAAAATACTTCAAATTATTTATATTTTGAAAAGTTTATCATCTCGGAAGAAAGTTTTAGAATGGTAAGCAATTAATATTCAAATAAAATATAGAAATAGAAGTCTTAACACTAAATAGCTGAAATTGAAATATTTAGATTTGGTGTTAAATTGTAAAAAAAACAAAAAAAAGTTTTAAAAAGATTTGTGAATGTTATTAATCTTCTTTTTAAAAAACAAGTAGGATAACGACTATGTAAAAAAATTAGGACATAGTCCATTTCAATCTTTGTTGTGAAAAATATTAACATATTTCATTGATTATCTGCATATTTCATTTTAATTGTGATAAATGTCACGCATACTCTGTGTTTTTCGACAAAAATGTAATTTAATTATATAATAACTATTTTAGATCTCATATTCTTTTCATATGAAATGTCTATAGATCAGTTAAAAAAGAAAGTTTCTGAATACAAATGTCCTATATAGAAGCCGAGATTCGGTTTGAGGGAATAATGATACATCAAGTTGAATAATATCATATCAGCAGAATGATCCTATGAAGAATAAAATATATTTACTGTAGCTTTTTGAATAATTCAAACATTGTTAAAAATATTTCTAATTATTTATTTTTTTTTAAGTATGCCATCTTGGAAGACACTTTCTGTATGGAATTCATTGAAAATGAACTGAAGCAACGCAATGGCATTCTTAACAATAAAAGTCTGAAATTGAAATATTTAAGTTTCGTATTAAAATTATAAAATGAAAATTTGTTAAAAGGTTTATGAAAGTTTTTGATCTTCTGTTAAAATGACAAGAAAGATAACGACTGTAAATGAATTGTATAATTGTTTGGACGTAGTCAGTTTCAATCTTTCTCGTGTTAAATATTACCATGTTTGATTGATTATCTACACATTTCCTTTTAATTTTATAAATATCAGTCACACATTGTTTATTTATATATAAAAATCTAATTTTAGATCAAAGAGATTAGTGTCTAGGTCAAATAAAAAAGGAAAGTCTGTTATTACAAATCGTCACCTGAGAATAATAAAGTTCTATCAGTGTTTAAAAAAAAATAGTTTTCGATATAGATCGAAATTTAGATATTATTTTTCGCATTTTTGCATCAAAATGATGCTATATATAATTTACATATGACCTTACAATCATAATATGACATTGCTCTAATCGTGAAATGCCTTCATAAATACAAATAGATCCTTTCTACGTCGGTAAGTCATTTTTTTTCAAAAACACAGATAGAACCTTATTATTCTCAGGTGACGAAATATCGCATCATAAATGTCTCTCATACTCTATATATTTTTCGATAAGCATATAATTTATTGATATAATCGCCTTTTTAGATAACATCTTCTTTTCATCTGAAATGTCTATAGATCTGTTACAAAATAAAATTCTAGATTACAAAGACCTATTTGGAAGCCGAGATATGGTAGCAGGGAATAATCGTACCTCAATTAGGATAAATATTGCCTCAGCAGAATGATCCTATGAAAATATACGAATTGAATATTTCCATCTGAGCGAAAAATTGCCCAGGCCGGGAATCGAACCCAGATACTTGGCTTACAAGGCCAATGGTTTACCTGTTAAGCTAACTGGGCAATAGCCGGCTGTGATTTTTCGCTTAGATAACCTTATCGGTCATAACATCTGATCTGTCATTTAGACAGCTTGGCAGAATAAACCGCAGGTAATGGAACTCCATATAACGATGGATACTTGAATATACTATAATTTTTAACTCGATGAAACTGATTGGTAAATTTATCATACGATTTGAATATTCAACTGAGCGAAAAATTGCCCAGGTTGGGAATCGAACCTAGATACTTCACTCGCTCAGTTGGAAATATTCAATTGGTATGATAAATTTACCAATCAGTTTGAATGTGTTAAAATAATAGTACATAAAATATAATTTGTGTAATTTATTGAATGATTTAAAGATAGTAAAAAGAAAATACTTCTAATTATTTATATTTTGGAAAGTATGATATGCCGGAAGAGATTTCTGAATGGTGATCAATTAACATTAAACTAAAACATAGAAATATCAGTCTTAACATGAAAGAACTGAAACTGAAACATTTAAGATGAGTATTAAATTGTGAATATTAAAAATTTTAAAATATATATATATGAAACCTATTGATCTTCTTTTTAAATGAAAAGAAAGAAAAATAATATGTATATTAAAAATGAATTATTAGAAGCCGATTTCAATATATCTAATGAAAAATATTAATATATTTCATTGGTTATTTACATATTTAATTTTAATTATAATCAATGCCACTTATAGTTTTCGATAAAAATCTAATTTATTGATGTTACAGCTATTTTAGATCTCATCTTCCTTTCATCTGAAAAGAAGATCTTTATAGTTCAGATGAAACAGAAAGTTCTAGAATACAAATGACCTATTTTGAATCCAAGATGCGGTGGAGGGGAGTAATCATACACCTGGTTGAATGACTATCGTCTTAGCAGAATGATCCTATGAACCATAAAATAAATTTAGTGTATTTTATCGGATGTTTTCATCATAGTAAAAAAACACTTTTTTTATGTATGTTATTTTGTGCGAAAGTCTCGAACGATAAACAATATTCATTAAACTAAAGTATAAACGGAAATATTTAAGTTTGGTGTTAATAATAATTTTTTTTAAAAATGATTTATGAAATTTATTTATCTCCTTTTAAGTTAGCAGAAAGATAACGACTACGGATGATTTTCATAATTATTGGGACATAGATAATTTCAATCTTTCTAATGAAAAATATTAACATATTTCATTGATTATCTACATATTTTATTTTAATTTTTGAATATGTCACTCATACTCTTAGTATTTTTCGATAAAAATCTAGCTTATGGATGTAATAGCCATTTTAAATCTCATCTATTTTTTATCTGAAAAGTCTATTGATCAGATAAAAAAGAAAGTTCTAGAATACAAATGACTTATTTTGGAGCCGAGATACGGTGGGAGGAAATAATCATACTTCAAGTTAAATGAATAGATAGTCTCAGCAGTAAGATTCTATGAATCTGAATTTATATTTATTGAAATTTAGCGGATGTTTTAATAATATAATAGTAAATAGCATTTCTTTTTTTTAGGGCGGGGGGGGGAAGTATTTTATCTTGGACGAAAGTCTCTAAATGTGAATTAATATTGGTAATAATTACAACCATTTCGAGGAATACCACATATTTTCATGTCATATATAATTTTTGCCTATCACTGTAATCACTATCTGCTCTCTACTATACAGGAAGTTACTTGGCAGTTCATATCATTTTCATTAAATGTGAAGTAGTTTAATAATTTGTTATTAAAATGTGCCAAAAGCAATGTTTCCCCCTATACCATTATGTAATGGAATAATTTTATGTAGCGCTTTTCATTAATAACAAATATCCGTTGCCCCACAGATTGTACATAATGTTTATTTTAGTATATCTTCATAGATGCATATCAATTTTATTATGTTCGGAAGAATGTAACACCATTAAAATGGACTTGAACCTTTTTTTTCCAATGGCCGCAATGTAAAAGTGTAGTTTTGATTGTCCTTGTCATTAAACTATGTATCGGATTTTCATAAAGTTTGAAATGACTCGACAAAATTACGTAACAGTTATACATTTTAAATTTCAAATGATTCGGTTAGGTAGTCTTTGCACTGTTATATGCGGGCAGACGGACGGACGGAATTGTGGTATAGATTCTACGTATTTACAAAATTACGAATGCACATAAAAAGTTACTTGCAATTTTTGTAAAGGATACTTTAAAAATCAATTGTAAAATACAGTATTTAAATTAAACCAAAATTAGCACAACTGCATATCAAAAGCTAAATATTTCTGTGATTTTTCTGTCCACAAATTATTTCAAACCTCACTATATACTTGATATTACATGCTCCACGTCCACACTTTATCCTATTTAGTATAAACCGCGAATTCTGAAAGCTGTAAACAATTTACTTTTCTTATACCATCGGCTGTCAAAAAAACATTGTTGATAAGATATAATTACAATCTTGGGAAACAAATTACTTTACAGTTCCTGTTTGAAATCTCTTGACTGCAGAATAGACTCCAAATTACATTATGCATAAAATTATTCTGATTGTGAAACTGCGTATAATTGCAATAATTCATGTGCAGTCGACATTTTCCGATTAGCTTATGAAATCACTTAAATGGAAACAACATTATTGCTTTCATGTGCTTAAAAACACACATTTATATATTATTAAATATAACTGAGATAACGACTATTTACAAGATGACACTAACATTTAAACAATCCACATTTCAAAAAAATAATGACTATTAAAAGTTATATAAAATAACATGCAAATTATTTGCAAAACACACAATGCCCCACCAGTGGCTGAGATATTTTGTTCTCGAAGGTAATAGACAGGAGATGCTGAGTGGAAATCCAGTTGTTTGTAGTTTTCCATGTTTTTTTTTTTTTTTTTTTTTTTTTTACTTTGGAAAACATTGCATAAATAAGGTTTAGGTTCTCTTTGAAAGGTCCCCTTGGAGAGCACTCCTCCTAGGGCCTATATCCCACATGCAGATAGTGTCAGTCATCATAAATAACACACAAACAGGCGAAACACACACTATTTTTGATGTAATGTAATCGAATCGTAGTTGAATCATCGCAATCTAATTGAATTTTCATAAAGGCTAAACTTATATATAGATCATTTATACGCTCATTTACAGATATTTTAAAAATGGTAAACTATGGTTTTCTCCTTTGTGGTGGAATTTGGAACCAACAGAAGGCGAATTTCGTAAAAATAGGAAATCTAATTTGGCAATCTGTTTAAAATTTTTAGTTACATTCGAACACATGATAAGTATTTATGAATACATGATAAATATTACCTTCTCAAATACCAATTTCGAATAGTAATTTCGGCAAGAATCTATAAGTCATGCTTTAAAGCGCCACTCCCTCGTTAAATATATTTACAGATAGGTTGTTTAAAAGAGTTTCGTTCAAATAGAGATTTGTGAAGAATAGAATGCGCTCCTTAGTTGTGGATTTTGGAACTAAAGGAACGCAAATTTGTTAAAATTAAAAAATGTAACAAAGCGATCTGTTTGAAAATTTTAGATACATTATAACACATTATAAGTGTTTATAAAATTTGATGCCACTTGAAATACCAGCATTTTCAAAAATTATATATTTTTTAAATCTCTAATTGTTGTTTGATATGTTTGAAGCTTTAAGATAATATGTAACACATTACATAAATTTATAAAAGTGCGTCGTGTCAAATACTACTATTTCCGAATAGTAATTTTTGCAAAAATCCTAAATTCTTCCTTTAAAGCGCAACACGTCGACTATTATATATACGGATAGGTCTTTTAACAGAGTTTCATTCAAACACAGTTTCCTTCAGAATGTGGAGCTGTATCTTTCAGTGAGAAGCTTGCCTGATAAATAGTGACCCGGACCAAGCAAGGACTTGGTTGGAGGTATGTTCGATTCCGAATTTCCATATAAATTAGTGATTTGTTTGAAAAGAGTGGCTCTGCAGACCCTGCGCTGCACGCCTGCTGTATGGTACGACCGCCTGCTGTATCGAACGAACCTGAACCAGACCACCGCTGCCTACGGCCAGCGGTGGTCTGGTTCAGGTTCGTTCGATTTAATATTTGCATATAATACCTATAATTTAATACCTGTTTATTTCCTAAATATCAAATGTTAAATATCCCTCGAGGAACTTAGTCAGTTTACTGGATATTTTAATACCAATTTTTCCGAAAAGTAATAATCGCCATATATAATGATAGATATTCTGACATTAAATAAAGGCAATGATACTTTTTAATAGTTTTAATTAAACAAGTCAATATCTGAGTTAGCAGCACTGAACCACAATGAAATCATTTCATGTGAGTAAAAAGTTTACAATTTTTTATTTTTTATTTTTTACATTTTTGTATTTTTAAATACTTCATTTACAAGCCAAACTGTATGTAGTGAAACCACGATGTATTTTACGAGAAAAATATTTTTATATCGTTTTTCAACATTATAGGAAGCATGCAAGCATCCCGTATTTAGTCACTTTTATCAGACCAATTTCATAACTTTTCCAAACTAAATTCTTTCAAAGCATAATAAATATTTCAACTTTAGCTTTTTTAAATTACTAAACACAATAAATTTTAAAATTATTAACTCTTTAAATGGCATTTTTATTCAAGAAATTCGAGGATGTTTCATCAGATTAGTTGTAATGCATCTTATCAGAGAAAGGTAATATGAAATCCGCATTAATGTAAGTTCTGTTTCATCAAACTCTTATATCAAACACTTAAAGCATCAATAGATGTCTTTCGCACAGTCCTCAATAACAGCCCAGAACATGAAACCAACTGTTGAATTCTACTTTTAATTAACTGATACACTATGAAAATAGGATGACAATTGATTGCCTTTCTAAACATCCATGCTTATTGGTTACGATCAATTAAAGGTGCTATTGGTGGTATTATTATTTTTTTTAATTGTGTACTTGTGTCAATACATACTTATATAGTTATATTCAAATAACAAACTTTCGGATTTAATAAAGAGGCATGTTTAAATACCTTAGAATTTTTCAAAGGAATAATTTCAGCCATTATCTTATTTCTCTTAAAATTAATAAATAAATAGATAGATAGATAAATAAATATATATATATTTTTTTTTTTGAAAGAAAAGCTTAAAAAAAGGAACTCTCAGTAATCGTTGTATAGAAAACGGTTATTGTTGAAAGGATTTGAAATATTCTTCAAATATGCTTCAAATATTAAAAAGATCGTTTAATAATCAGCAACAAGAATTAGAATATTAAAACAATTTTCGATTGAAGACGCATGTTTTTATGTTCGATTATGTAAAAATTTAAATTATGCGATAATTATATTAGAAATAATACGTGATAAAAGAGATATTGAAGATTTTTGTTTTAATGAAATCTATTTTAAAAATGTATTCTTATATTTATAGACATGGTGCTTACAATGATGTTAAAAGTAAATTATTGTCATCAGGATACAAAAAAAGGTAAAATGTGTGAATCCGCGATATTATGAGAAATGATATATTGTTATTTACAATTGAAAAATTATTAGAAAAATAAAGAATTACTAAATTAAATATTAATAGAAAAATTAAAAAATTTTTATATACAAAAAAATATAATTACCATTACCAATACCATCATTATTATTTTAAAAGCATTATTTAAAAACTTGGGAAAACTTATGTAATTATAAAAATTAAATATCGCGATGATAGCCACCAAAGTGTGGAAGGAATTAAATGATACACAGATAAATTGTTTAACATATTTTCCTTTTTCTAAACATTCCAACATATCTAGCCAAATTGATATACATAATGTTAAAAAAATCATTTTCGATTAAACAATGAATCCTTTTTTTTAAGATCCCAGGGAAAAAAAGCGTATCATTCTTCAAGTTTAATTAAAGCATTCTCTTTTTATTCTCTGAATAGTCTATGTAATTAATTACTTTATAAATTAAAATTAATACCTGGGAAGCTTTGTCTCTTAGAAATGATAGTTTTAAATTAAATTCTTTAAACTATTAAGAAGCTTGGATTTTTTTTCATGTTCTTTATCTTTGTAATTTAAAACTAATTAAAAAGTTTATGTGTAATCTATTTTTTCTTACTTTTCAGTCTTTTTAAAACTTTTTATATTATATTTTTTTCAGTAACATTTTTCAGCTTTGATATATTAATGTGATTTTACTAGCATTATTTCAAGAACTGGTATCACAAGAATAAAATTTAAAGCAAACATGAAAAAAAAATAATGTTAGTTGTATTTTAATTTGTAATAGTCGAAGAAAAATAACTTCGCTTCTTATGATGTTCTTTCAAAAATGAAATAGTAAAATGTTTTTACCCTAATGAATAAAACATTCTAAAACGTTTTTTCGGAAAGACATACAAAATTTCTTTTCGCATTGTTAATTCCATTTTTAATATATTGCTTTATGTAGTGATTATAATCCTTGAAAAATATATTGTTCCCAGTTTTATAGAAAGAATTCATCTGTCAGCTGATTAAAAATGTAATTTTTCTAACTAAAAAAAATCCGGGACAAATATATATATATATATATATATATATATATATATTTCTTATTATTTTAAAAATTTGCATTAAAAATTTCTTTGATTTTTTTTTTCTGCTTAAAAGAACGTTTCAAGGACGTTTCTTTCTGAATTATAACGGGAAATATTATTTTTTATATTTTAGTTTTTTTCAAAATCTAGCTTTCAAGCAATGGTTATTATGGCAACGAGTTTTTTAAAAATGTGTTTTTTTTATGATAATTTTTTTTCACCCTTTTTACTATTTGAAAATATTATTTGTTATAGTTCGCGAATCTTTTAAGATAAATGGTTCAAGCTTGTAACATATCTTTTTTAATTGTATTTTAATTTTAATCCCGCAAATTTAAAAAAAAAAAAAAAAAAAAAAAAAAAAATATGATTTTTAGAAAAAAGTTACATTATTTTTTTTTTCAGATTTTTAGTTAATATTTTTTCAGAATGTTAAATTCAAAATTAAAACTTATATATTTCTTTTTATTTATTTGAAAAACAAATTGAAATTCTACAAATAATATTTCACATTATAATGACTTTAATTTACCCCCTCTTTTAATAGTTTTTAATTTTTAGAAGATTTTAAAGAATTCTGAAAAGTTTTATCATATGATTTTGTTTACTAATAATCATCACAAAAAAAAAAAAAAAATCAAAATTTTAACGCAAAAAATAAAAGTTATTTTAAAATGCGTTCCGGTCTCCCTTCAGCTATAAATAATCCATGTAAATAAATAAATAAATATAGTTATTGTTAAAATACAAGTTTACCAATCATAATGTATAAGTAATTTTGTATGAATTTGTAGTATCCGTGAAGATTTTGTGAATATCCCACATATTTGAAAATAAGTATTCATTTACTATGAAGTTAAGAAAATTTCAAATAAATAAAATTGAACACTCGTTATATATTTTGAAGTTCTTTTAAATTTCAGGCTTATATTATGCAATGAAAAGGTAAAGTTTATCCTTTACATGAGGGCTCAAACATCATCTGTCAGAGACTGAAAGCTCTGTCGAACAGATGCTGTCCGAGTCCCCCATGTAAATGTTAACATTTGCACCAAGTTGTAATTTCTGTTCAGCTCATAAATCTCGATCACAGTTTACTTAATTAAACTAAAATATATGTGCTCGGTAATACTAAAAATACATTTTCTGAAACATCACAGCTTATTGCAGAAAGAAATACTATGAAAAGTCTTTTAATTTAACGAACATTTATACGATCTTTGAAAATTAAAAATATATTATCACAGTAATATAATTTTGAGAATAAACATACTTTAATACTTAAAAAAATGAAGTGTTTTCTTTGTTTCTACTTTTTTTACATTTCAGCGTTTTACAACACATTATTATTTATCAGATTATTATTATTTGAGATAAAATTAATAATCTTACTAACTTGAATTACATTTAAAATCAATCATGTTCTAGTGTTTTATTAAGCTAAAAATAAATTTTAAGTATAAACTCGTTTATCATTCAGATAAACGAATTTAACTTTCTGATTACTCAAACCTTGCTTCATACTGGGAATTATTGAGATAATTATATGGATTATATTATTGATTAATTTTCTGTAATCGGATACATATATTTTTACAAATGCTCAATTTTAATGAAATAAATATTCTATCCTTAATAAAAAATCTTATTAGTGTAAAATTACAGGTATTATGTTATTCATTATGTTGATTATGAATCTTTATTTTTAAATCAGTTAATAGAGTTCCATTTAGAATTAATGTAGATACACTGGTGTTTAAATATTGAATATACAATATTAAAATAAAAAATAACTTTAATTTATTATACAAATTACTACATTAAAAATATAATTAATTTTCAATCATAGAGTGCATAGATTTTTTTATCATATAAAAATATCTTTAAATGCATATAAAGTAAGGTTAAGACATTCAGCATTTGGCAGCTCCACAACACTTGCAGTCACCACATCTGCAGTTTTGGCCTTTACTACAACACTGGCAATTACTACATTTGCAGCCGGAACTACATTTCGTCGCTGCGCTACAGCAACGGCATTTCTCGCAGGTACAGTTTGATCCACAGGGTCCGCCAGGCATTTTAAATTGCAATCTGTGAATCAGTATATAAAAGAATACAAATTTAAGCAAATTAAACAAATTAAATAAAACTACGTAAATAGCACTTGTGTTTATGTGTCCATTTGTTTAAGGTTTCCGCACAACTTCGGAAGTGATTTTTTGAAAGTTTAAAAATTTTCTCTTGTTATCCAATTTTTTTATAATAATATTTAAGTTAAAACTTTGAAAAATTATTAAAATTTTATCAATTACTTAGAAAATAAAATTAAGAAAAAAAATAATCAAAATTATGTCAAAAATTGACTTTTAAACAAGTCGTGATGCTCAAACATAAACAATGCATTCACATTTTGTAAATTGCATAATAAACTGAATAACTTTCTCTAGAACTTAGACAACGCACATTATAATCGCATCTCTATCTCAGATGATATGGCAGTTAAAGTACGAGGGTAATTCGGAAAGTAACCTCCGTTTATGAATAAAAAAAATAATTAAAGGAAACATGTTTTATTACTTACGTATGAAAGATACGTTCTTCAGCTACTTCTCAACATAATTGCCATATTAATTAAAACAATTATCATAACGGTAAATCAGCTTTGAAATTCCATCGTCACAGACATCTGCCGCCAGCCTGTTCAACTGCGATTATTTTTGAATTCAATTCGCACCACTCTTTCAATCCAAAGAATTTTAACATATTTTTCTATATAATTTTCTGATAAATGCACTACCAAAAATGTTTTAAAAAATAGTGGGTCAAGTAAAATGTTACGAGAGGAATTCGGAATTTGTCAGTATGAATAAAAGAATATGTTTAAACTCTTTGGATTGAAAGAGTGGTGTAAGTTGAATTTAAAAATAATCGCAGTTGAATAGGCCGGCGGCAGGAGTCTGTGACGATGGAATTTCAAAGTTGATTTACCTTTATGATAAATGTTTTAATTAATATGGTAATTATGTTGAGAAGTAGCTGAAGAACGTGTATTTCATACGTGAGTAATAAAATACGTTTTCTTTCATTAGATTTTTTTTATACATAAACGGAGGTTACTTTCCGAATTACCCTCGTACTAACGTAATGAGAAATTTGTCTCACGTTTGTCATTTATATCAGTGTAAATAGTATAAAACAGTTTCATCTATTGCCATGAGTGTAGTCTACTTCCTCAATAGACGTTTGTAAAAGAAGTACAGAAAATGTCATGGCATTTCATACAAAATTTTTATTTTAGGATTTTTTGTGTAGAGTAAAAATTTTAAAAAGTTCATTTCGAGAAAAAGTTAAAAATAACTTTAAACACAATTTAAAAGCTGTAATAGTTGTAACTTGAAACTTTGGTTAAAATTAAGATACAGACACAACTTAAACAGAATTCGACAGATAAAAGAGTTGATTTTAATGTTATTGCATAAATAAAAAAAATCGATATTTTGAGTGAAAATTACGTTGTAAAGGTGTTCGGATACTTTAATCATAACGCTTTAAACAAAAGATATGACTCTTAATCACCACTAGTCTTGACAAATTTTCTGCGTAAATTAGGGCTGTAAGTGCTCTGAGCACCCTAAATGTAATTCGACATCTTCAATTACTAGTAATTTTGAGATTAGATGATCCCAAGAAAATTAGTTTAAAATACTGGTGATCACAATATCTGGAGCACTAATGTATGTGGGACAACTAGCAAGATAAGTTGTGAGTGAGAATCGTATCTCGAGTGCAAACAATTAAAGGCCAATGGAACATCGTGACATGTAAAATTAATCATTTTTTCTAAATATTTAAAATCAAATTCAATTAAATTTGGTGAATATTCCGAAAGATATCAGCGATAGTAGTGAACTAATTATTTGTTCCTTCTAAAAGCAGCTGTATGATAAGGAATTTGTTATAAATTTTATCAATTTTTGTTAACTGAGTTTTACGAAGAAGTTATAATTTAATGAATATTAGTAAGAAATTTGGAACAAATGCTTCGATTTTTAAGCTTTTTTTTTTTTATCATGGAATAGATTTTTTTTTAGTAGTTATCCAAGAAGAACTAAAGCATCAATAAAAAAAATGAAAAATGAAAAAAATATATATAAAGTTGACAATTTGTGGAAAATCCCTTATCATTTATCTGCTTTTAAAGATATCTAAAAATCTCCTCATTTCTATCGCCCTCTGAATTTGCACGATATTTGTCTGAATTTTTTTATGAGTTGCTGTATACAGATAATTAGCAAATTATGTAGAAAAAAGTATTTTTATCCTTCGCGCATGCGTAGATAAAAATTATTTTATGCAATTATTCATATTTCAATAAATATTTAATATATTTATTTATATTCCAGTTGCACTCTTTTTGTTTGATCGAAATTTTTCTAATATTGTTGAAATTGGCATTAATTCTGGTTGAAAACCCTGTATGCTATAAGCTAAAAACATGGAAGAATTTTTTGAATTTTTTTAAAAAAATGCTATATCTCCATGAATATACGTGCTAGTTTTACAATAAACATTGAAGATGTTGTATAGTATCTACTTTTTTTATTGTGCTGCGATAGACCATTTCATACATTTTAAATGTACCGGGCGATCACAAATGTTATTTTTCTTTGATTTTTTATCGGCCTCCTAATTATCTTCCTTATCAATTGGACATTGATAAATAGGAGATCAAACTTAATCTTCATAATTCTGAAGTTACTGAAGGATACGATAAATAGATTTTTAAATATTTAACAAAATATCTAAAATTGAAAGTGCCCGGCCATTAATGTCCATATAGTGTATATATATTTATATATATATATGTGATATCAGATTTTTTTATTTATTTTACATTAACTTTTTGTATGGTTATGTATTCAAAAAATGTGAATGAATTCAATTTTTTAAAAATAAGAATGTTTTTTTTTTAATTTTTCAAATGTAAAATTATCACACATGTGATAAATTAAATATGTTTTAATATTACAAAATTAACTAATATTTACAGCACCTTTTAAAATCTTTTTGATTAAAAATGATACAAAATTAATTATTATTTAATGAGTATTTAATTGAATTAGGAACTATTAATAAAAATTAATGATATTATAAGGAATCTAAAATATGTTAGTATTATTATAAGTTAATGATTTAATAAATTTAAAGTTATATTTTAATTTGTTTGAATAAACTGATTTATTTCAGTATTTTTCAGTAAATTTTATTCAGTATATTTTAAGAGCATGATTAGATTTTAAAACAGTGATTTTTTTAGTGTTAATTTATTTTTTAAGCGATCAAGTAATTTGGAATTTTTGTTTCGCAATTGATTATAAAATAGTTACATAATGTGGATTTAAAAGACAATTATACACTCATATATTCATTAAATAATTTAGAAATAAAACAAATGCAAAATAGCAGTTCATTTCATAAGCAATCTTTTTCAAATATTTAGCACATAAAAATGTGTAGCAAGATTAGAAATTTGTGATAATTTAATATGCCTTACTATTATAAAACTAATTTACATTAATTAAAAAATATTATATTTAATTAAAAAATGTATTAATTTTAATTATTAATAATATATTATCAGTCAAATTTAAATGTAGTTAAAAATATTATTCAATTTAATTCAATTTTTATTATTATGATATTACATTATAAGTAACTGTATTATTAAAGTAAAATTGCATTTTTAATTGATATAGAGAAAAAATTCATTTTTTATTGTATTATTTTTTTAATAAGAAAATATTTTTGGTTAATTTTATACACATTTAACTTCTCAGGGATATATTCATTATATAAATTAGAAATTGAACAAATAAAAAACATGCATTTCATTTCAGTAATTTATTTTTCTTTATTTAACAGATAAATTCCGCAAATGTTGTAAATTAGAACTTTTTGTGTATATGATGAATACTTATTTCAGTATAATTCTGAAATATCAACTAATGTATTTATTTGTGTTATAATGCTTGATTCTAAAAAAGAATAATTATATATAGTCTGTTTTACAGTACATTATTGAGATTTACTTTGATTTTACAAAGCACATATTTCTTCTTTACCATTAATGATAAAAAAAGAAGCACGTATTAAACAGGTCCATATTTTCTATGTAACTTCGCAAAAACTGACAGATAATATTTAAATAATTAAGTTTATTTCATACATATTTTAAATTCTTTTCTTTACTTCAAATATTTTTGAAATTTCATACTTAAACACAAATTAATAAATAATTATAACAATAATCTTTAGTCTAGACCATATTTTTTTCTTCAATTTCATTTAATATAATAAGGATATGTTCCCTACAATTAATAAAAACTAACATAAATTATTAAAATAGTTTTGTTTATTGCATGCATATTTTATATTTCCTTTTATTTGGATTATTTTAAAAATTTCACTCGTAACCATGAACTAATAAATAATAATAATTATAATGAATGTTAGACGAAACACTATTTTCTTTTCTTCTATTTTGTCTAGAAAAATAAATCAACACTTACCTATGTAATTTGAAATAAGAAAATATCCATTCAACAATAGCAGCTAAACAAAGCAGACTTTGAATTTAAATAAAATTTAAATTGAAAAAAAACCCCATAAAATTGTATTTGAACATAATTAATTGAATAAGATATTTTGAACAGAAGGGACAGAAGGATATAGATTTTAAAAAAAGCATATACAGAAATCAATTTTTCATTTTTTTAATGATAAAAGTGACGTCTATTGCTAATATAATATTAGAGCAACGATAAAATTTCATTCAAATTAACTCATATCAATCATATTTTGAGTTTTATACAAACTTCTTATACATAATTTTTTTCGATGCGATATGATGCCTATTTTAATTACTTTTGGGTGTTATTTTTTTTTTAATTAAAAGATATATATATGCGATTTAATCAAAAGCACATATATAAATAAATATAATCGATGCCCAAAATTCTTCTCAGTTTGGGTTTTTCAATAAATAAGCATGTTCAAAGCGTTAAAACTTTTATGTGTATTGTGAAATTCAACCTATTTTTTTACTTGGGAGGGGGTATGGTGCCCTTAATGTGTATTTACTAAAATTCCACATAAAAATGTAAAACAAATTCAGTTTTTACTGTAATTTTACCCATATTCGCATGTTTTATTTTTATCTCCCAAACTAATTAATTTAGGATAAACCCGAAACTTAAAATTAGACAGCACATTCTACGAATAATTTTTAATAAATAGCTCAAAAATGTATTTAATATTTTTAACTTAACTTTTTGAAATTTTGCGAGAAATCGAACAATTATTTGATAGAATCATTTCCCTTCATTGAGTCCTGTATTATTATGCCAAAAACGTACCTTAAAATGTCTGAATAATAATAATTATAATAAATGGTTCAAAAGTTACAGACTTCCCCTAATCGAATATGTCTATTGACGTTTTATACAAAACCCATGGAATTTCTAACAAATATGAACAAAAACAGCAAAAGAAGGGAAAAAAAATCGTTTAAGGGATCAAAAAATATATTTTTTAAAGATTTGAGTTTGTAATTTTTTTTAAATGTAATTCAAAAATAGTAGCTGCTTACGAACAATAATAAACGAATGACTTAGATGCGTAACTGCGCAATGGACCGTGGGAAACTGCGTTTTAATGACCCTACTTACGTATTAAATATTATTCGCAGTAAATCATAAATACAAAAAAAAAAAAAAAAGACTCAACTGATATTAATAATTGAAATTTTAATAGTTTTGAAACAAATTTAATAAATACTATCATTGGTTACTTATGAAGTACATATTTAAAAAATTTTATTCGTTCAACAGATTTATTAATCCCTTTAAAACCAAATAATCAATAATATTTATTTAATTAGAAAGTTTATATTGCTGAATCCTAGAGATTTATAAATATCAAATTAATTAGACGATGAAGGGAGTCCCTATGATATAATAAGCTTTCTGTAAAAAAAAAAAAGAAAAAAAAATTGAAAGAAAATACGCAGTTTTGGAATATCAATGCACACAATTTAAATATATAATGCGATTTGTATCCTGAAGATATTTGAAATGTTTGTAGTAACACCACCTTCATAGATCCTTTCTTGTATTTTTCTTTGAGATTATCTATCCCTTAGTTTATTTTTTTTTCAAAAAGCAATTTAACTAAAAATTGATTGTTTGATAGTTTCAGATATTAAATAAAATGAATTCAAAGTAAAATTATATCATTTTGTCATTCCTGATCTGCAGATTTATTTACTTGTTTAATGTTATCAATATATATGTATATAGTATTCCTATAGCTACTGTTTATTTTCTTTTCAGAAATTAAATATCGATCAATCAAGACAAAAAATATTAAATTTTTATTTATTATGTGTGGCTCATATAACAAAAAAAAAAAAAAAAACACGATTGGAGGAATATGACTAACGCTACGTTCCTTTTCACGTTTTCAGTTGAATGCATTTAAGAAAAAATATTAAGTTTTTTATTTGCCGAGACCTTATTTTAATACGATTTTTTTACAAATCGTCCAATTAATCAAATATGGAAAATATTACATAAAATTTGAATACAAAACATTCCAGCGTAACTATCTTGTTTCATATATATTAAAAATAGGAACATAGTGAGTGACATTATTTTACATTACATTTGTATGTGTAAAAATAAATGAAAATAACATCCAGAAAACGTACTAGAAAAACAATTAACCTAACAATTAAAAATTGCGTGTGACTAAATTTGTTTCTAAAAAAAAAAAAAAAAAAAAAAAAAAAAAAAAAAAAAGTTTATTTTTTTCTGTGTAAAATTGATTGTGCTTAACGTAACAATTCTAATATCTCTAGAAATTTACAAATAATAAAATTTAATAATCTTTTTTTAAGTTTTCCGTTTGCTCAAGTGCTGATCCGTATAAAACAAACCGACCATCTTAGCATAAAACACTAAAAATATTTGCTATTTCGCTAAACATATGCAAGAAAACATAACTACATAAAATCATTTCAAAACCTGCATTAAAACAATCCCAAGTGTGATCTGTAATTTTTTATGCGATAGTTTAGTATTGACATTTAGACAGAAAAGTGTTCATGCCCATTACATTTAAACAGCACATAAAATACATACTTGAATAATATTAAAAGCAAAAGTCTAAAGCTGTTACTAAAGTTGTTGATAATAATTCATACAATAAGACACTAAAATAAATATAGAAGTACATTCCCTTTAATAATAAAATAAATACACCTGAGTGTCTGCAAATACAGTTAAGTTATTGGAAAATGCTTTAATTGTGAAATGTAGTGATATTTTAAAAAGGTTTTCAAAAACAGCGGAAAATACAACAAACAAAGGGTTAATAAATCATAAAATAAGAAATATATATATATACATATGTAATTTTATCTACATAAGAAAGAAAATAATTACTTACAGAAATCAGCGAAATAGAAACAAATGAACTGGCGATTATTTAGTTGATCAAAAGTATCAGTAATTGAGTAATATTGATTACAACTATCCGTGAGTTATATTTATTTGTAAAATGCACACGGAGACATACACAAGTGCAAAAGATACACAAGATGCCGTGCGCAAAAATATTAATATTTAGTATCCATTTGCAGGGACACGAGTGCAAAAATTTATTCCCATTGGCTACATGTTTGAACTTAGTAGGCTAAGTATCCAATCAAATAATGTTACTCTCGTGAGATATTTTCGAGCGGAAAACGATAAAATAATATTGCGCATCTGAATCTTATCTAGGGCGTCACTTATCACTTCAAGTATAATGTTTTCTACTCCTTGGAGGTCACGTAACTTGCTTAAAAGATAAAGAAACCCAGATATTTCTGAAATGTGTTTACAAACTCTGGAAAACATTTCTATTTTTCTTTCAGGGGTCATTTATTATGTCTGCATAGATTTATTATTTAAAAGTTTTATTCTAACGATGTATTTAATCGTTGTTTTATTTTTTAAATGAATATTAAATTTACAATACGTATTATTTTGCCTTAATTCGGTTTAAAGCTAAAATAAATGTATTACAATATGCTTATTATTTTTAACACTTTCCAACATAGTCGAAACTATTTATAAGTGAGTTTGTCTGTCTTTCCTTGTTATTACTAGCGTATATTATATAGCCTCAGATTTTCATGGAACTGATAAATGTTAATGAAATTTATTCTAGCATGTTTCTCATTGATAAAAAACTGTATGTAGCATTTGCAATTCATTTTCCGGAATATACAAAAAAATTCCAATCATAATGGTATTTAACCTGCAAAAAAGATCATTAATTAATTGACGATGATTAAAAAGGGAAACAATTTAAAAATCGTTTGGAGTGTATTATAATGATGTTGCACTATTTCAAACATAATTAAATACATAACATTGAGTTGCTGTGTAAGAGGCTAACTATATAATATGGCGTAAATAATATTCATCGATCATTTACAGGAACACACAAAAGAATTCTTTTACCAGATTGTTGTTTACGTTATGTAACAGGTACAATGGTTGCTGGAAATCGATTTAAGTTGTGGTACGCTTTTCTAATATTTTTGAAATACTTAGTGCATAAAAATATTATAGATGACCACGAAATATCAATAAACATTTGCGGTATAATCTTTCGGTAGACGAAGAAAATTACTAAAAGGATATTTAGAACTGTGGTATACATTAACTGACAAAATTTTAGCATTACATTTAGTGAAATAGAAGCAAAACAACTGATACTATAAAAGACTGCACAAAAGATTTTATAGACTTACCGCCTATTTAAAGAATTTTTATTAAAGAGTTCTGGGAGTATCTGAGAATGTTCTAAAATTTACGGTTCATAAACATGTTATTTTCAAAAATATAAAAACATTATCCAAAATTCAGACATATATCTGATATTCATACATATATATATATATATATATATATATATATATATTCGATATATTCAAAATACCCAAGTTACTGTTGGTAATAATTTTTTTCAAATATTATTTAAATAAAAAACTAAAATATATTTAATTTAACATGAAAACTTAATCAAACATTTTAAAATATCATCTTTCTTTTATTTTTCACATTTATTATTATTATTATTATTTAGAACAAAATTGAAAATCAACTTAATCAAAACAGAATAAATTTGCTATGTAGAATTATGAAATTCAATTTAAAGTATTAAAAAAATAAAAAATTTAAAAACAAAATTTTTATTCAGAAATATGTCTTTTAAATTAAGAAAAAATATTAATGAAAGCTTTTCTTATATATTTTCCAGCTTGTTGTGTAACTTAAATTCAACTGAATTAAAACTAGAAAAACTTATTAAAACTCTTTAGAGCTGAAAATTTAAGGCCCCAATGGTTTATTTCAACTTTTAAAAATAAAATCTTCAAATCTAAAGGATTTAATCGATATTTGTTTTCTTCTTTCAAGAAAAAAATTACTACCAGAGATAAAAGTTACAGACAATATCACGCCGCTAATCGCTTTCGAATATAGGAGGTTCTGGGTTCGAATATTTCTGGCTCCATTTCACACACTCTTTGTGTAGAGCTCCAGACTGAATTTCCTTCGCGTTGTAAAATTTCCTTGTACTATCTCGTCACTGTATATTGACGATGACTTATAATTAGGCTTTCATGTCGAGCACACAAATCATATGTATGTGTTAAATAAATAAATAAAGACAATAACATCTGATACAATCAATAACAGTCTAATTTTTTTCCTACCCTTGTATAGACAAGAAATATCAAAAATAACTTCATAATGCTATTTTGAATATAAATATAAAATGTAGAAAATATCAAATATCTTGATATTTTGAAAATAAATATTAAAAATGCGATAATATAGAAAGTACCAAAAATCTTGATATTTTGAAAATAAGTATCTGACAGATATCATGATATACACTCTCAAAAAAACTTCCGTCAATTCACAGAAAAAGTACTGGCAGCAGTGCTGCCAGCAAATTTCTGTGAAAAGACGGATATCCGTCTTTTTTTTCCCCCGTCATTTGAAGAAAATTTTCTGTTTTTTGAAGGAGCATCCGTCATGTTTTTCTTCGTTAAAAGAGAGAAAGTTTTCGTCTTTTGAAGGAAGTCCGTTATTTTTTTCCTCCGTTTTAGGGAAGAAAATTTTCTGTTTTTTGAAGAAACGTCCGTCATGTATTTCTCCGTTTTAGGGAAGAAAAGTTTCTGTTTTTTGAAGGAAAATACGTCATGTCTTTCTTCGTTTTAGGGAAGAAAATTTTCTGTTTTTTGAATGAACGTCCGTCATGTTTTTCTTCGTTACAAGAGAGAAAATTTCTGTCTTTTGAAGGAATGTCCGTTATGTTTATCTCTGTTTTAGGGGGGAAATTTTCCGTCTTTTGAAGGAATGTCCGTCATGTTTTTCTTCGTTACAAGAGAAAATTTATGTTTCTTGAAGGAAGTCCGTTATGTTTTTTATCCGTTTTAGGGGGGGGGGGATCTTCTGTTTTTTGTGCAATGCCAGCTATGTTTTCCACTGTTTTAGGTGAAAAAGTTGTTTCTTTTTATTTCATTAAAGATGTTCTTTATAGCCTAAAGGAGCTACACTTTAACACATGAAATTGGCAGGTATCATTCAAAAAATATGTAAAGTTTTGATAAAACTCAGATCATTCATAAAATGCCTTCTTTGGTGCCACATCTTTGGTGTTTCAAATTTAATACCAAATGAAGTCGAAATGGAAGACCCAGTTTATCTCAGTTTTCCATTTTATTGCAATTTAATTACCTATCGAATTATTAAATATTTAGATAACGATCATGCTTCCCCCCCCTTTTTTCTGGACTGATTTTGCTTTTGTCGGGAAAAGCGGTTCAAAATGCCAATTTTGATGGCTTGTCCCGAAATATCTATTTTGTTTACAAAAAACAGAAAAAAGTGATTTTCGGTTTTTTCTGAATAACATTTGTTTACATACATTTCTGAAAAAAAAAATAAAATAAAATAACGTATGTCACAAAGTTGCCCTTCTTGATGTGTCATTAAAGTAACGTCGAAAAAGCATTACTGTATTTTCTATTGCAAATATCGTAAATATATTTCATAGATGAGTAGATATGGAGCAAAATATTGAATATAATTAATAATTTATTCCAAGTAAGGAATGGGAATGATTTGTTCATTTCGAATCTGTTCACTTATACTAGTATCCATTCACGAAATTGCCAATCATTGAATAAAAATTCACTTACCTTTCAATGCCTTAAATTCTATTAATGAAAATTGAAAAA
This sequence comes from Maratus speculifer, assembly GCA_964019185.1. Taxonomy (NCBI): domain Eukaryota; kingdom Metazoa; phylum Arthropoda; class Arachnida; order Araneae; family Salticidae; genus Maratus; species Maratus speculifer. The sequence goes on from OZ025295.1 coordinate 95,756,053, forward strand.
CAAATTTCTCCTGAGAAGTTATTCTATTTTAAAACATATGAAAGTTTAAGAAATTTTATTCGAAATCAAAAAACATCCATAAACCTTTTATTTATTTATTTATTTATTTATTTATTTATTTTTTTTTTGGGGGGGGGGGGGGAGATATATTACAAGAAGCTCATTTCCTAGAAAATAAAAAAGGATTTTTTTCAGAAATTTCCTTTTCTCCGTGTCTAAACAATAACAAAAAGATACTACATGCAGATTTGCTTATTACATTACGATCATTTATTTAAAAAATATTAGGAAGTCTCGATCTGCTTTATTCAACTATATCATAACATGTTACTTTGCATTTAATTTTTTTTTCTAAATTTTTTTATGATATAGAACTAGATTTTTTAAAATATTTCTATTTCAAAATTATGAAAAGAAAAATGAAATCGAAGCTAACGTATATTGTAATAAAGATTCTAAATTTCACCCCCCCCCCTCACACTCAAGCTGTGAATTCTTAAATTCTAGATCTATTTTAATACCAAATTTTAAATTATACAAAATATTGCACATTTCAGATATTCAATTTTACTTTCAAGATATGCATTACACTTCCTTCTGAATAATCAGCAATAATTTTAAGAGTAGTATTAATAATTTATATTTTGTGGTACATATATATCCATCCAGCTGTACATCCATACATTTTAAAAAATTCAGCTCTTTTATAAAACACACTTAGCTAAATATATCTCTCAGCTTTTGTCAACTATTGGTCTTATCACACATCAGGATTCATGATTTTTTTAAAAACTCCCACAGTATTGTTTCATTATTTTTCTTTTGATTTATAAAATAAACATTATGCACAAAAATATGCATGTCAAAGTATTACCAATATATTATTAATAATATTACACAATTTATGTAAATGATTAAAAGGCAACATTTAGGTTAGGGTAAAAATTTTTATTATACAAAATACATGGTAAACTACAAATCAAATGTAAACCATTATAAGACAATAAAAAAACAAGGAAATGTTTTAATTAAAATAAAAATAACTACAGTAACTACTTACATGAGTGCCATGTCTATGATGGCACCCATGTCGAAAATGTTTAATAAAAATAAAAGTTTTAGTTTCTCCGATCTGTATTGTAATCAGAGATTAGTGTACTGACTCTTCGTCATATGCAAATTTCCTCCTTGCGCCCCGATCGAGTTTTTTTTTTTATGGGGGGAGGATTCCCAGAACAGTTTTTTGTGCGTGCATAACATGTCCGTTTCTTGTGATACACGTACGGTTCCAACGCTCTTTAGGTTTTTCGCATGCGCTGAAAAAAAAAATGGGTGTTGCCATTGGAAATTTTCGAGTTTCTGTAACTATAACCGTAACCGTGAGGGCCATTTTGTTGTCGTTCACAGACTCTCGAGCTCATACCTCTGAATAGCTATATCTGAAATTTCATTTCGATCGGTTGAGCGGACTGGCCGCTAGAGCTCCATATATCGGCAAAGTTTTTTTATGACCACCCTGTATAATTACAATCTAATTGTTATAGCTCAAGAAGAAAAAAACATTAGGCAGTTCCATTCGGTTAATCCAACGCTTAATACAACAAATAAATGTAGTAAAAAAAGCAAATAAAAATTGAGTTCAAACAACATACTTAAAAACTTATAGGACCAACTATTAGGTTTAACCCTCATCGCACTGTGTACCACATATGGCACATACCTAAAAACATAATTCTCAATGTGTGCCATAAATTTGGCCAGTATGATTACTGTAATTGATCAAGAATAGTCCAAAGAATGGAATTACATTTATTTGGTCCATATCAGATGGTTGCATTTGACAAAAAAATTAGGAAAAATTGTGCAGTTAAGGTTTGAACATCTAAGAAGTATTTTTTATTTGCTTTGTAAGTTGATTTTATTTAATGTTATTCAATAAGCATTTTATTAAATTACAAAATATTATTCCACTGAGATATAGCTTACAGGATATAGTCCACTCTCTCTAATCCACATTCCTTTATAATCCACACTGTAACTGTTTTCAGACCATAATAAAAGTGGATTGCCCTTATGAATTAAAAAATTTTTAATGCATTCATTAGACTGAGATATTTTATGTACATTATGAATAATACAATATATTCTAAACACATTTGCTAGCTATATAAAAAGATAAAATTTCTTAGAAGTGATAAGTATCCCATGAGCAAAAATCTCAGATTTTTAGGAAAACAAAGTTTTGTTATCGATCAAGAAAGACTGATCTTTAAAGGCTTCAGGATACAATAAACAAAAAACTATAAAGCAAATAGAAATTTGTTCCATTAGTGTTATATCATTTAAATAGTTTCTTGATATTGAATATAATCTTTTTTTTATATCAAAAATCCTTTCTTTCACTAGGGGGGCTCCGCCCCCCTGCTCGCTACGCTCGCCAACCCCCCCACGTAATCGCTTCGCGATTCCAAGTTGTAGGCTACCCCTGCTTGCTGCGCTCGCCAATACCCCATGAAATCGCTTCGCGATACCTTATTTTCCATACATTCAATTTTGTAATTCCTCTCATAAACGTGCACTTATTAAAATACCGAGCATTAAATATCCATAAAAACCTGGAAAAGCTACCAAAATAGCAGCATAAGGAAAAAAAAGGAAGCGTACTCATTTCCAAGTCCACCCGAGACGGGCCCCTTTCCTGGTTGGTCTATTCGACTCATGGAAGTGTGGTCCACTCGGACACGTTATTTTCGGAAACCTTACACATCAGCATCATTTCAGGAGTCATTCCTAGAGATTTGTTTAAGGCTAGTTTTTTTTTTCTATAGAAGGATTTCTGTGTAATTTATTTGCAGTATGATTATTACATTTGTTGATAAATTCCTAATATTAAGATGTAAACAAAGAAATGACCTATAATCTGAACAATTCTATAATTCACAAAATCCTTGATCCCAACATGTGATTAGAGGAGTGTATTGTAACTATTATAAATAACAGTAAATTACCTGCCACAGAATAAATAATAAAAAAAAAAATTTGTATGGTTTTTTTTTTTTTTTTTTTTTTTTTTTTTTTTTTTTTACTAAAAATATACATTTCAACTATATGCAGATCTGCCAACTGCTATGAAAATAAACCTTAATTCTTACAATTTTGAGTTATTATATAGAGTTATTATAAACTGCAATGCTATAATAAATGTCTTGAACTATGATTTTTTTTTTTTTTTTTTTTTTCGCAAAAATCTCAAGCACATTTTTTACATTTGCAATTTTTGGTCTATGAAAAATTTTTCAGGAGGGATTTTGATGTGAAATTTCCAAAATTTTAAAGCATTTTGTTCCGGAAATTTTAAAATAACGACAGTTATTTTAAAAATTTGGACATAAAACAGGATTGTACAATAAAGTTTTTAACATAAAATCCTCAATGTTTCTTAACCACCAATAAATCGTTTTTTCGTAAGTATTTATAACAAGAATTTTCTTCTTTAAAAATTTTGTTGCCATCTTGTCAAAAATCTCAGAAAACATACAAATCTTCCCTTAGTAGCGGAGTAAAATCGCGAATTTCATTCGAGTTTAGGAAAAATAGAGCAAAAGTAAAAAATGAATTTTGATAGACTATGAAGGGGAAAATATAGTCAATTTCCTTTACCCACAACTGCATAATATAGGCAATATATTTCAGATGTAAACAGTTAAAATGTTTTTTGTAAAGCAAAATATTGAGCATTTTAATCATAAAAGAAAAAATTAACTGGATCTGATGAATTAAGAAATTTTTAATGGATTCTGCATTCCTTAGAATGAAATATATTTATGCATCTTGTAAATAACTATTCAACTACTTTATTCAGAACGCATTTGTGTGCTGTATAAAAGTTAAAATGGCTTTTAAAGAGGCGTTAGCTCTGTAGGATAAATATCTCAGTTTTTAAGAAAAACTTTTGTTAATGATCATGAAATCCTGATTCTTAAAAAGGCTCAAGTTAAATTAGAGCAAAAAGTAAATAATGTAAAGCAAATTACTATCTCCGCAATGTCTGATAGATTTAAAAAATAAGTACAAATCAATTCTATTAATTTTTTGATACATTATTTAAATATATTTCTAATATATATATAGTTTTTTTATATTACTTAAAATAAAACATTTCTTTCATTCCTGTGTTATTTATTTACAGTGTCATAACAATATCTGATGATAAATCCCACATTAAGACCGTAAACAAAGAAATATGACCTATAATCCTCAAATCCCTTGGTCCTGACCTGTGAGAATTAAAAGAAATATATTGTTTTCCAAATTTTGTCAAAAGGTCATCTAAATGAGTAGTGAATTTTGTTGATTGGTGGCCACAAGATGTTGCACTAAACTATCATGAATTTTGGTAAATGGCCGTGTGAAAAATAAACCTCATCTGATCGCAGAAGAAAATAAATTTCTTCAAAAAGATGGTGGTAAATGCGTTGAATTTGTAAACTATCATAGAAAATGCAGATATCATCAAAAGATCGAAAAAAGAAAACAATTTCGTGTGAATTTCATCAAAAGTTCACAGTAAACAATGCTGTTTTAAAAAAAGAATCGTGGTAGAGAAAAACAAAAGATTTAACTTACAACTTTCTAGTACTTTTTCCGGTTTACTAAAAATGATTGGTTTAGGAAAGTAATATTTATTTTAAATTTAAATTGTTGTGAAATAATTGCAAAAAGAAAATAAATGTTTAAAAATTTACTGCACTTGCTAAAAAGTTTGAACCTGGCCTACTTTTACAAAAAAAAAAAAAAAAAAAAAAAAAAAAACTGAAACAAGAATAAATTCTAAAAATCTTTTAAAATTTTTCACAATTTTGAAAAAATTTAATGTAGTGAGTTAAAAAAACTGGTACTTCTAGGTTATCCTGTCGATCAAAAAATTATGGCCAAACTATAAGATTAAATGTCAAATAATGGATGATCGTGAATGTCACATTCAATGACATTAAATGCGATTCACGTGTTTAAAATAAAGTGCTTTTTATTTCGACTTTTTATTATTATTCCACTAATTATTTGTTTTTTCGTTACTTAAAATAAAAATTATGTCAACATGTATAATTTGGCTATTAGTTTGGCGTTTTGTATAATTTGGGAAATTGGTCGACGGGATAACCTAGAAGTACCAAAAAACTTCATTCTTTTAACGAATTTCAAAAAATGGTCATAATAAACCAACCAACCAAACTCCAGATTAATTTCAATTTTATGCTTTATGCTTTTTTATTTTTAAAGATTGGCAGTTCTGTAATATGCTGATTACTTAAAATTTGATATTTTGACATTCAGGTAAGCTGAAAACATTTTGAAAGGACATGAGCTTATTGCTCAAACTCAACTTTTCTATTCGAAGGTTTTTCTTTTCCGGATATTTGGATCCTCTCTCGGGATTTATTTCTGCAAAGAGACTGAAAAAAAATTATCACAATGTAATAAAGAGAAAACAGTAAAAATATGGAAAATATTTAAGAATATGCAATTTATATGAACAATTTTTACACATAGATATTGTTGGATAAGATCTTTTCATTATTTTCCTATCATATGTACATTGATTTGAGCCAACAGATTTCTATTCTTTCCTTATGAGATCTAATCAAGAATTGCATGCAGGTGAAATGAAGAGTGTCAGCATTAATAAAAGTTTTATCAATGAGTTATTGTACTTTAACGTAATATAATTAAATCGCCCCCCCCCCTCATATCATAAATTAAGGGTGACTACAGGAATTGAGAAACAAAATTACCTAATTACATTTGAATCGATTTTTTTTCGCATTAAATGAATGGATGAGGTTGCCTTTGAGGTTGCTTTTTTAGGTGCGTTCGTAATTATGTAAATACGTAGCACCTATTGTTGTCGTTAAATCTGTCCGTCCGTCTGTTTGTCTGTCCATCCGCATATAGCAACGCAAAAACTACCCAACTGAATCGTATGAAATTTAAAATACATAATTATTACATAGTTTTGTCGAGTCATTTCAAATTTTATGAAAATCGGATGCATAGATCAATTACAGGGACAATCAAAAGGATTCCGTTACATTACGGTCAATGGCGAAAAAGTTTCAAATGCATTTTAATCGTTTGAAATTTTAAATACATAATTATTACATAATTTTGCCGAGTTATTTCAAATTTTATCAAAATCGGATGCATATTTCAATTACAGGGACAATCAAAAATATTCCGTTACATTACGGTTAATGGGGAAAAATGTTTCAAATGCATTTTAATAGTGTTACACACATTCGAGCGTAATAAAATTGATATGCATCTATAAAGTACATATTATAATATACATTTTGCATAATCTGTGATGCAAAGAATATTTTTTATTGATTTACAAGGCCACACAAAAGTATTCCATTGCATAATGATACCATTATGCAATGGAATGCTTGTTTGGTGCGCATTTTAATTGTAATTATTTACAGTTTTATGAGATTGATATATGAGAGTGATATTTTTAAAACTCCGTTATCGCACGAACGCATCTCATTTGCTACGCTTCACGTGCAATTTCCAACTTGTTAATATTGGAATGGACTTTAGTCGTTTGTTTGTTTTTTATTATTTTGCATTTATCATATTTTTTTCGGAAAAAATGTATAGCTTTTGTTTAAATAAATATATTAAATGTATAAAATTATAATATATATATATATATATATATATAAGTGTATATAATACATGTATAGGTTTATTTATTTACAGGTATATATATTATGTATTTATATATGTATACTGCTATATATAATTACATATACATTGAAATATATCTAAAATGTATATAAATGAAAATATTTATATAAACATCGTGAATATTTTAACATGTGGCATATGTAACGTTTATTAAATAAATATATCTTTATAAACCATCCAAAAATCGTGTTTTTCAACCTTCTTGAGAAATCAGGTAAATTGCTAAAATGGCTTTTAGTTGCCAATTTCGATTTTTTTCGCCAGTCGTAACAACAGAGCATGATAAGGAACTTTTCCCCAAATATAATATAGGCACCGAGATACCTAATTGCCATTATTTTCCTGACATGGTGACCTGGCTATTGTTTATTTATTGAAAAATTTTCGTTTTTCTTTTTTTTAAATGACATAAATAGTTTTGTTCTATATAGTTATTATGTAATATATTGTTTATTTATAATATCCTCTTTCAAATAATAAAAAATAATTTAAAATTCTATGTGTGTAACTGATATTCAAAAATTAAGTTATCTCCAAATTGTTACAAAAAAAAAGCATCGCACCAAAACCGATATGACATTTGTGCCACATATTTTATTTAAACATCAAACGTTGTTGTTTCTAATTTACATTCTAATAAACATATATTCTACGATAACTTCAAGTGAAATTAAGTTGACAACTAACTACCAGACTTCATAAAGAAAACAAATGCAGAAGATTCATTCGCATGAACGGTAAAAAATATTAAACCACAAAAATAATAATTCGCAAAGCATTCCAACAATGAATGGACATGGACACTAATTCCTATGACGTCATAGCATGAAAATTTCATCAAAATCAGTTAAGCCATTTCGGAGAAATTTTTATGGCGTGGGCCACCCTTATCATTTAGGGGTATTAAAAATAGATAACAACCTATTCTCAGACCTACTGAGTATACATATAAAATTTGATCAAAATAAGTTAAGTCGTTAATTTAAAATAAATAGTTTCACGCAAAAAGGCTGCTAAACTTTCTTTTATTTAAAACAATTTTTATAACGTACATTTTAAACATATTACTAGTTGGTAAATAACGAAATTTCCTATATATTAATACTTCCACAGCAAAATAAAAAATAATTTAGAGATTACATGTTAAATCTAATACAGACATAACTTAAATAAATAGTTTGGTGCAAAGAGACTGAGAAACTTCCTTTTAATTGAGACAATTTAATATAACATACATTTTAAACAACGAAATTTCTTATATTTGCATGATTAAAAATATCTTTTTCATAGTTAATAATGCGTCCAGTAAGCTAACAAACATATAATAACTAATTTTTTCTGAAAATATTTTTTGTTTGAGTTCGGGCAAACACCAAGGTCACACGTTATAAAATATTTTTGTAACAAAAATTATAATTACTCGTAATTATCATTATAAGTTTAATTCGGAATTTCTAGTTTTCTTAAGAAAATAACAAGCATAAGCTATATTTGATATTGAATTACATCGCAGTTATACAATTTAATGCATAGCATAAAAAAGCTTAACTATGCCAGCTAAAAAGATGAAGTTGATTATAACTGTTATACTAAAGGATACCTTTCATTAAATTCGACCATGTCGCCATTGTTCTTAAAATGACATTGCACTAGTGCACTATTAAAAACATGATCTAATTTAAAAAAAAAATAAAAACACATGCAAACTTGATTTAGTTTTCATTACCATTCCATTCCATTGATTTAGTTTTCCAAGTTCTACAAAGAATAATAATAATATTGCTCACCTTATGTTTGCTGCTTTTTCACCTGCTATTGGAAAGTTTGGAACGCGCTTGTCATCTGCAAACTTACGATTCGTAATAAAAACAGAAAATTAATTCGAAAAAGACAAATGCGCATGCGTGCAGGGAATAAACGAAATTTATTCGTCTTCTACAGACTTGCTGGAACGATTCACAGAAAAATAACGTCTCCAAGGAGTACAGAAATTATTTGTTCGAAAATGAAGCAAAATGTAGTGTATAAAGACGAATATTTCTGACAGTGTATATTGATAGATACATATCTACTAATACTGCAAAATTCAAAGCTTGAAGTATGATTTTTCATTATTGTTATGTAACATACGAAAAATTAAAAACATTGTTATTATTCTTACAAAATTTCGATTTCTCTTATATTTCCTAATGTTTAATGTGTCTTTTTTCTTGTTATTTCAACATTTTAAACCTGTTAAAAAATAATTTAAAATATCATACTCAGTTTTAATTATTAAAAAAATCCAAAATTTCCGTAACGCAATTTAGAATTAAATTCCTGAATTTTCAGGATTTCTTGATATTTGACTTTATTTTTTTTCTCGAAATAATAGTAATTCTGCAATGCATTTGAAATTTAAATCTGTTATTTTAATAAAATAATTGCACATTAATTTCAAGTCTTTTTTAAAAGGAATTAAATAAATAAATAAATAAATATAGGTTATTTTTTAATTTTTCTCCGTTTAAAACTGTTAGAATTATGTGTGAAATACATGAATTATACATCTCTTATTAACACTGACACAAACAAAATTAAGAAAAAAAGGTGCTACTTGGTTATCCCGTCGACCAAAAACCTATCGCCAAATTACAAGATTAAATGCTAATATTGATTGACTGTTAATGCCACATTCAATGGTATTAGACACGCAATACTTGTTTAAAACGTCATCAAATGGTTTATATTTCGACATTTTATTTGACATTCGACATAAATATTTTTAAAAATAAATTTATTACTTCAAACAATATGACTCATAAATTAATAATGCCAATAAAATAATTTTCTTATATTTATTTATCTATTTCTGCATAGCTTCGTTACGTTTATTTAAACAGTTAATTTAATACTGGATGCTCCATTCTATACTTCTAAATATTTGAAACCTTTTCGTACAAACAAACATTTAAAACATTATTGAACTTAGAACTCTATTAATCAATTACATTACTTTCTATTATTCGCACTTTAATGCAATTAAATCCTTTTGAAACAGACATGCGGGACAATGTGATTAATTACAAATTAAATAGAAAGCGGCTATAATGTGCTAAATTAGATTTGTATAATTCGTTTCGAAGATAAAGAGACTGTTATTTACCGCTTTATTTTATAAATTTAAAACTTTGAAGTTTTAAGTGATTGAAAGTTAAGAAAGAAAACGAAAAACATGAAACTCCTTTATTACAAATATTTTCTCCTAGGACGTTTAGAATTTCAGTAGGAAACTGGAGTTGAATACTTGTGCATGTTTTTAACTACTTTTTATTTTTTTCATATTTAGTACAAAAAATCCTTATACACAGTAAAAATTGAAGACCCAAATTGAGTTGAAAAATTTCTGGGTATAGTAATTTTCCTGAAATGGTACAGTAAGGATTCCAAAATGGTAGAGTAGTGTTCCCAAAATAGGTAACCCAAAATGGTTCAAAACAGAGCAGATCTTTATTAACATTAAATTATTCAAAATTTCTGAGGTATAATGTATATACTATCCAAGATATTTTAATTGTTTTAATGTCATTAAAAATCAGACTTATTTAAAACGATTTTGTGCTTCAAACTGAACTTTCCAAATTGGAACAATGCTGTACCCAAAAATCTTTCAACCCAATTTGGGTATTTTGTTTTTACAGTGTAAGTGACCTGTCTATTAATCTAATTCTTTTCAATTTCCATAGAATAGATTATTTACTTTTGAATACCACTGAAAAGCACAAAAAATTCCGCATCAGATGTAGCCATTATTTAGAGATATACTATTTTAGTACATCTAGAAAACTATTCTAGTATATAACAGTAATATTTTAGTATATAGAAAATAGGGGTATAGGAAACTGTAAAGTGAATTTAACTGTATAGTGAAACTGTAAAGTAATTGGGTAGGTGTACGCGACCATTACTGGTCATCACACCGTGCTCTGATCGGGGCCGCCACGGCGCTCAAGAGCCCCACTTTGGCCGTCTATCAGATGTGCACATTTGCTGAAGCTCTCGGACGGTGAGAAGCAAACTCCAAACCACCGGATCACTTCAACAAGGGGTCGCGTATTTTTTAAAAATAGCATGTGAAAGTTCTCTTGAATAAAACATTTTAAATGTACTATTTGAAATCTGTCGTAATTTTCACCAAAATTTTTTTTTAATTTTTAATATGAAAATAAAATATTTTTTGTTGCTAGAAAGGAAATATTATTTTCACTATCTTAGAATTCACAACAAAAGTTGAAACGATTATCTCAAATTATGAAATACATTTCTCGTGTAAATATCTTTTTAAATTTAAATTATTTCACATTATTGTAATTTCACCATTTTAAAAATGACGTCATTTCAATACATAACTTTTAATACATAATAAGCAATTCATTATTATTTTTTCTCTTTTAGAATTCACGAGTAAATATAGTTTCTACGAAGTAATCTTGAATATTTTTCTGCTTCTAACACATAATCATTGAATTCTAGTTTGAAAGATTTTTTTTCCCTGTTTATAAACAGCCGCGTGTCAAAAGATTTTTAATTGAAAGAAGTTTTTTGTGCTGTTTTTGAAATTAGCAACAATTTAAAAAAATACTCTTTCCTAAAATATGTAAAAATTATCTCTCGAAATGATGAGATGAAATGATGCTCCATAATCAACCAGAATTATAGGCAATTTTGACTAATCATGTGATAGCATTTTTAAATGCCTATGAATTTTAAATGATAAGATGATTGAAATATTAGAACACTGTCATGTAAATTGTATGATTTGCTTAACATCCCCTTTTTGCACACTATAAAAGGTAACATAGGTAATAACGCCACATTAAGTTTCTACCAATTTTCACAGCGTTGTTTTATTATTTATTACTTAGTATTTTTTTCCCAAAGATATATAGCATTTGATACAGTAACTTATTAACTATGTATAAAAGAAGAAATATTTTAGCAGAACTATAAAATGTAAAAGCATGATTTCTTGACTAATTCTATTTGGCATTATTGCTTCTAAATAGGAAACAAAGCCATGTAAACAAAACTATAAAATACGATCGAAAAATGACATGTAAATAGTCCAATCCTAAAAATACCAACTCTACAGCCTTAGAAATTAACAAATTTCTCTTACTTGCAAGTAATTGTGATATCAAGGTGCAGAAAAAATATTTGATAATTTTATTCCTCTAACATGAAAACATTTTCAGCACTATGGACATACAACTTTCTATTTTGATACTTTGATACTCAGGTATACTTATCCTGGTCTGTTAATCCTTTTCGGTTTTAAACAAAGACTTTCGTGTATAAAAGAAAAAAAAAATAAAGCTTCTCTGCATGCATTTCCAGCAAACACTGAAAAGATTCAACCGGAGTAATAAGGCGGCGTATTGATGAAAGATAATGTTATTAGCTGGTATACGTATTGCGCGGTACATTTTAAATTACAAACGATCTCGCGAGCACATTTATAATTTTCTACAATATTTTGAATGCACATGAAATACACTATATGTTTATGTAATAAACATAATATTTCCTATTAAATATGTGATCTTTAGATCACACAACTTACCACGCAAATTTTAGATTGGTCGTTACTCTTACGTTCTTCTTGGAGCTTTAGACAACTAATGATGCCAATAAACTTTTAGCATTTGTTTGGGTTCAAATGATTCAGAGAACTTCTGAGCAGAACTCATATGCGTCATTTTCGGGATCCCTTCTTCATTACACGTAATATTAACACTAAAAACTATTATACACCCTTGTGCCATTATCCAGGGATATTTTGCATATTTGGGATGGAATTGCAATTTTTTAAAACAAATGTCTGATCTTTGATATACTGAAAGTTAATTTTCCAAAGTATCTTTAATTCCCTCTCAAGAGTATGATTAACGAATTTACTGATTTTGCTGTTTTTTGTCCATTTAATACATACATTTTTAAATTTCTGTTTCAATTTTACAAAATAACGAGAAAGTTAAAATATAACTGAAAATCAGTCTGCAGAAGTATCAGTTAAAAAGTAATTGGAACTTTTCGGTACCACAACATAATAAGTAATGCTTGCAATTTTTAAGCTCTTCCCTTTTTTGGAGTAAATGATGAAAAACTACTTTTAATTACTAAATAATTATATCGTTATCAGTACTTTCTTTTGCAAAAATCCCACATTAGTGCGATATAATTACTGTTAAAAAATACTTTGAGGATAAAGGTTTAATTTTGAGCACCTAAAAAGTCTCTTTTTTGAATATTTTGAGACATAAAGTTGCATTAGTTATCGATGGCATGCAATTGGCGCGACTTTCTTGCATATGTTATGTAATAGCATGAAGATAGTCAATTTCTGACTACAATTAAAATTTATATCGTAATTAAAAAAAAAAAAACTGTCTTTGCATAACTGTACTTTAATGCGTTTTTAGTTCAGGTATTCGCGTATTTTTATGCAATAGAAGTACTCCAGTAAAAACGACACTACAAAGCCAATCAGAAGGATGAAGAAGCTGCGAAAGGCTAATGCATTTGCTATAACCTGTCACCACTTATGCTTTGGAGTAACGTCAGGTACTTGTTTAATTCGAAAAGATCACATTTATTTAACTTATTTAGGCAAGTAAAGAAGTTTCCTTGAAGATTTTAAGACACTAACCAGATGTATAAAGACGAAAGAGAAATAAAACAGCAACACTTAAATTATTAAAAAAAGCCAATTGAAATTAAAGTAAAAACTTTTCCCGCGTTAAATCCGAATTCGCGGTATATCGGACCAATTAGGGATTATTAGGAGCTTCTACTGTATGTTTTAGTAATTACCGTTCACATAGTAATGGAAACAAGCAATAATTCCAAATTAATTTAGGAAACATATGCCATTCTAAAGCATTTTGCAAATAGAAAGTAAATTAGAATTTGGAAAACACGTGGTTGCTGAACCTGATTTTAATATGGATAAATCAGTTATGACAGGTAAGTGACCCAGAGCAGCAGAACTTTGTTGTTCTATGCCACATGATTTCCACGGGAAAAAAATACAGACAAATTATCTTGTAAAAAATAAAAGAAAAAAAATTGTAAAGACGATACACAAAAAAAGAGCATGGTGCGCATCGGCACTAAAAAAAAAGTGAAGGTCATGAAGCCCTATAAAAAAGCTGTAAACGTGAAGAACAGAGAGCATGAAAACGAATAAATTAATCTTAGCGCCGTTATCGACACCAAACAACATTTGTCGTCAAAGGATAAATGAAAGCCCATTCTAATCGTAGATTTTTTTCTCGTGGTTTGTGTGTTTGTGGGGGGGGGGATTACAAACGGAATTTTCTCAAAAACTGTAATTTCGTGAAAATGGGGATGGTAAAACTGATGTGAAGAGTAGTATTTCAGCAATCTTTAGCCAATTTTTTAATCGAAGCAAAAATGTTAAAAACAGACACATCCATAATTATAAAACATCTTTTAATTTAACATAAAATTTTTACATAGTAATCAAACTTTACTACAAAATTTAAGAAATTAAAAGGATTTTTCTTTGTGAATACTGTAATAATAATACATAAGTAAAAAAAAAACTGCTAAATTTATAAAATTATTATTAAAATCATTTTCTGGTTTACCAAGAAAAATTCTTTCCCTTTTTCAGATATTCTATATATATAAAATAAGAGATGTCTGTCTGCCTGCGAACCTGATTGCAAATAACGCCGAAATTATAACACCCAGGTCTCTGAAATTTTTGTCATGTGTGGATGCTAACAGTGGAAGCGCACTTCGCAGCCGGATTTTCAAATTTCAATTCAGATCTTTTTAAAACAATTAAAACTTACTCAATAAGAGGATATTTGCAGCTTTCCTCCAATCCACGGCAATGAAGGCAATGATAGCAGGAGGTAAATATGGAATTTAAGGCCTGCATTTCACGGCTAAATGCAACATTGTTACAAATTTGAAACTTTAGCTGCAGCGTCACTCCCCCACTTTCCTAGAAAATGATTGCATCACTGTATTATTTACCATTCTTATTGGTTAAAATAGGGATATTGTATAAAAGCGGGAGAGAGGCAATGCAAGAAAACTTTCAATTTATAACAGTGTATTAGCAAATTGCACGCGCATTTGTTAATTTTTTCTTTTTTGATGATTTTGTTTTTCCTAATTGATTTACAATCTATCTTTAAAATCATGCATGGCATTATCCAAAAAAGTATTAAATTAAGTAATTATCCCTTTTATGTTTTCTAAGGATTTCTTCAGATGTTCAGCGCACGTTGCGCACATACTCAGAAAATTATGCATGGAATAGGTCTCATAAAAGAAAGGAATTTTAAATTCATTCAATTATTGCATTATTTTTGTTCTTAATAAAAAAGAAAATCTACGACTGTATATTAGAACAGATGTTTGTAAGAATGTGTTTTAAACTAATTTGTTTGCTTTAATTCTACTTTTAACTAAGTTTAACTAATATTTTATGCATCTTATTCTAATAGTGAAAACTCTACTGTAATAAAGATTTAAAAAATATCAAAGTTCTTCGTCCCTTTTTATGTTTTTCTTGTCCATTTTGTTAGAATACCGTATTGCTTTGTATAAAAACAACATGCATATATATATACATTAAAAGATTAACGCTTTCAAGAAGAAAAAAATTTAATTTTTAATATAACCTGTTTTAATTTATTCATTTATAAGATTAAAATTTATAATTTAATTAAAATTATACATAAAATTGAAAAAATGGGAACATTGGAAAATCCTGTGGGGAGAGAACTAATCTAACGTCTGTACAACTAACAAAGTGTTATTTACATAACACACGAAAATACATATATATTTTATTGAATATTATTATATAAATAAAACTTTTTCTGCGTTATTTAAGTTCTATATATGAGTAATTGCGTCATAACACCGTCATAAAAGTCAGCTGAGTTTTAATTATATTTTAAGATTGCGAAAAAAAAAACAAAAAAAGAAAAATACATTAATGCTGATTTTATATACGACATTGGGCATCTACTAAGTACTTAACAGATCAATCTGACTGACAAGTGGAGATTCTTTGATCAAAAACAGAGGATGTGGTTAGTAATTGTGTATTATTGCCAATACATAATTACATCAGAATCATATTACACAACGTCAAGTCTTCCCCAACCAAGTCTTAAAGTTGAGCTTAATTTCCATTTCCATACATAATCGAATAAATTGCACTCTTTCCACAGGGCTTGTTTTGCTCCTGTGGCAGCAAGTCGCTTTTTAGAACGTGTGTTCTTTTTTATGCAAGTTCGATTTCTGGATAATAAATATTAATTAATTTCAAACAACAATTAAAATATACACTTAATTATTTATGAAGAAATGCATTGTTTTATTATGTAATATTCAAAACCTAATATAAATGAAGCATCTTTTTTACTTTATACATATTTATTAAGCTTTGTGTTACATTTTTACATAAATAGTAAAAAAATTAAAAATAATATATATATATATATATATATGTATGTAAGCGATTTCATTTTGCTCAGTCGACAAAAACTTTCCTTTTTTAAAATATTATTTTTTCTTTCAAAGAAATGCATTAAAATACTTTACATGAAATTAAAATTTGCTCCTTTAGTTCGATTTTTTCTAAGGTGGTCTGGTGTAATAACGGCAGGCGGGGTAGTAACGCCAAGTGCTAATATTTTGCATAATTATGAAATAATTTGGTAAATGACACCCATGTGCTCTGCGCAGAAGGGTTTTGAGTCATATAAATCGCAAAAAATAGCTTCAAGTTAATTTGTTTCATTTTTAGTTCTTATTGTTTTTACAAGCAACTAAAATTAACTCTCTATCTAAAATTTGCGAGATACGTTTTTTGATGTGAAGACTATTTTTTTTATCCGGAAATACTTTGTTAATTACATAAATTTGTAGTACATTTCATGGACTTTCAAAATGTTGTTGAAGATTTTGGATATCTTCTCGAGATAATTTGTAATTTAAAATGTACAGCGCAATAACTATAACGGAGTAATAACGCCAATCCTTGGCATTAATACCCCGGTTGATTCCCTACAGTGGCCGAGCTACATCCTAAATACTGATTCAAATAAACACAGTTAAAACTGTGCAATGTTTCTAATAATTCTATTTAAGCGGTCCTTTTTAAGCAAAAAGAAGCTCACGATCTGATATACTTTTGCCTCATCCTCCCCCCCCACACACACACCACACCTTTATTTTTCTTACACTTTCAGAAAAAAATTGAACATTTTCAGTAGCTTAGAATGCAATTTGTCAATTTCTAAGTTTGTAGAGTTTGTATTTTTAGAATTGGGAAACTACATGCAATTATTCCATCATATTTCATAGTTTTGTTTGCATGGCGTTATTATCTATATAGGTGGGTAATAACGCCAAATAGCATTGGTCAAGAAATCACGCCATTACATTTTATGAATACATACCTATTAAATAAATAAACCTGTTAAATTATTTTTTATATAGATAGTCAATGAGTTGCTGTATCAAATCATATATTTGTTTGAAAAATACAAACTAAAACTGAGCCGTGAAAATTGGTAGAACCTTAACGTGGCATTATTATCCCAGGGTACCTTATTACGTAAATAATTTTAAAATATTATTTTCATTTTAAAATATTATTTTAAATATTATTTTCATTAATTTTGCGATTTTTAAATACTCAATATATGATCTTTTTTTTAATATCGGAACTTTGCATTTTTAGTTAGAAAAAGTACTTTTAATTTTTGAAATATTCCGGCAACGGAAAAAATTAAAGAATTCTGAAACTAAAATATATGATTATGAGATTTTTTTTGTTGAAAGAAGCTGTCTATATTTGTACAGCGTAAAGTACTATTTGAAAAGACTTATATGATAGGATAAATTGAAGAAGTCGCTATTATTTTTAGTAAGAAAAATGCAACATACATTGGAAACTGTTACTTTTTACGATCGTTATCATTGGGATACTTTTTCGAAATGGTGTATTCTTATGAAGAATTTCAGTAGTATAAAAAAATTAGTAATAAATGAAAATGTATCTTCCTATCTTTTGGAAGATAAAAATGTATCTTCCAAAAAATGTATCTTCCTATTTCCCCGAATGAAATGTATCTTCTTCGGGGAGATAATAGTTGCAAATATTTTATTATCAGCGTCTACAAAAAGAGTAATCCAAAAATATTTTCTAATCTATAAGATATATATACGAAAATTAGAGCCATTTTGTACCGGCTATTACTTCAAATGTTACTCCAAAACTCAAGAAGTATTTTTTATTATTTCTTTCAATTGGTTTATAAAGAAGACAACCATTGATATAAACACCAAAATATCGATCGTAAAATAAAATATACTAAGAGATAAAATCTTTAAGATGTTTTGTTCCATTTTTTTTAATCTGCTGTTTTTTTTCTGGTACTTTTGCCCTTAACACCGTTCGAATTTTATCTCTCTTGAATTATAATATATCAAAATGCATCAATCATAATAAGCAGAGAAGAAAACACAATATTTGCTATGATGTATCTACAACCGCAGTTTGTCATTTTTCTTTTGCATGCCTTATGATTGATAATAGTAAATATTTACGAAACAAACAATAAATTATTATTCATAGTAAAAACTGAGTCAAGTTCTTTTGCTTTCAAAATTTTATTTATTTCATTTTTTACAGTCGATTCGAAAGTTATTCCTTTTTATGTTCAAAATTTCTATTTTTCTCGTGCAGAGAAAACTTAATATATATACATATATACAGGGTGTCCAAAAAGTCTGGAAACGGTCGAATAACTCGAGAAATACACATGAGGTTGAAAAACGAAAATATACGTGTTAAATATTTTTTTAAATAAGCTACTCAGTGATACCAAATTTGACCTTCGCAACCGACCCCCTGGGGGTCAGAGGAGGTCCAACTTTGAAATCTTAAATTATAACCCCCATTTTTTATTGCAGATTCGGATTCTACGGACAAAAATACGTAACTTTTGTATTTGATGCTTATTTCGAATCCTCGTTTATCACGGTGTAATTGAGCATTTTAAATTGATACATAGTTCGGTTTTCCCAACCAGGTTTTTCCTGACTGGCCAGAATTTTTGACGTCAAATTCCTCGTCTTTTGCAGGAATAGCGTTTTTTTGAAAATCACCCGTGGCGATTATTTCGATCATGCTACGCTGTTAAAAATTTGATCCATTTGCTGTAGCGTCACTCCACAGCTTTTATAGAATATCTTTTTTATGACCAATGAGAATGCTCCATAACACAGTAAAGTAACCGTTTTCTATAAAAGCGGTGGATTGACGCTACAGCAAATAATTAAAAAAACATACACCCACATCAGCTGTATTTAGAAACCACTCGTTATTTAGAAACCATTTACTGGATAAAATAAAAATCCAAATAGGAAACTAAATTAATATATTTCAATGAATTTTCGTAGAGAAAAAAACATAAAAAAACACTGTAAAAAATTTAACTCATTTGCTACAGCGGCACTCCACCACTTTTATAGAAAACGGTTACTTTACTGTGTTATGGAGCACTCTCATTGGTCATAAAAGAGATATTCTATAAAAGCTGTAGAGTGATGCTACAGCAAATGGGTCAAATTTTTAACAGTGTAACGTTATCGAAATACTCGTCACCGGTGATTTTCAAGAAACCACTATTCCTGCAAAAGACGAAGAATTTGAAGTCAAAATTCTGGCCAATGAGGCAAAACCTGGTTGAGAAAACCGAAATATGTATCGATTTAATATGCTCAATTACACCGTGATAAACGAGGATTCGAAATAAACATCAAATACAAAAGTTAGGTATTTTTGTCTATAGAATCCAAATCTGCAATAAAAAATGGGGGTTATAATTTAAAATTTCGAAGTTGGACCCCTTCTGACCCCCAGGGGGTCGGTTGCGATGGTCAAATTTGGTATCACTGAGTAGCTTATTTAAAAATATTTAACACGTATATTTTCGTTTTTCAATCTCTTATGTATTTCTCGAGTTATTCGACCGTTTCCAGACTTTTCGGACACCCTATATATATATATATCCATACTTATATGTTACCGACCTAACTACTCTATCCTAATGCCTATAGGATAAACTAGTTTTACCTAAGCCAAACTAGTCTATCCTAACGCCCATAGAATAAACTAGGTTCTTCTAGGCCGAACTAGTTTTGTCTAACGTTCATAGGGTAAACTAGTTTAGCCTGCTACTCACTGGTCTAAACTAGTTTATCCTAGGTCAATCTAATTTGTCCTACGCCAATTCAATTCGGCCTGAATTTATTTAACACAAACACCGCATCGGCGTCAACTTTCTAGTTTATCCTAGGCTGATCTAGTTTATCTTAAGCCAACCTAATTTGACGCGTTTTTAGCTCAAAGGCTATAAAAGCCTGAGAGCTAAATTGCCCGTAGGTTATTTATGTACGTATGCTTGTACATACGTATGTACGTAGTGCGATAATTCTTGATAGAAATATTCGATTTGCTGCACATTTTGGATATTTCGATAAGTCATTTCCATTATTAGTTTTTGGAATTCAATGCATAAGAATAAGGGAGGATGAGAAACTGATCTTGCCTCCCTAATTTATATAAATCAATTTTTCATGTAGAATTATCAGATTTCTATTAAATTTTCGGCGTAGGATTATTTTGATAAGATCACTCCATGATTAATTTTGGATGATCATTGAGTAAGAAGGGACGATGAATGGCGGTAAATGGATTTTTCACTTAGAATTTACCGATTTACTTTAAATTCTGGATATAGATTCATTCTCGTAAGGTATTTCCCTAATTAATTTTGTAGCTTCATTGGTTAAGTATAAAAGGTAACAATCGAATTATCACCTTCCTTAAATTAAGTAGATGTCGATTTATGTAGAATTATCCAATTTACTTCAAATTTTAGTTGTAGGATCTTTCTGATAAGGCGAATCCCTGAATAGTTTTGGGGGTTTAATGGTTAAGTGTAAAAGAGGGATTGGGATTACCCCCCTGTCCTAGGAAAAAATAGCTATTTCTATTGGCGCTAGGATAAAGTAGTTTGACCAAGGAAAATTCTAGTTTATCCAATTGACGTTAGGATAAACTAGTCTGGCAGACAACAAGTATGTCTGTCACGAGAATAAATATAAATATGTGTCCCGTGTCGATGCTTGTAACATCCATATAGAAATGTAACATGTCCACCGTAAAGACTGACATCGGGCATTATGTGTGTTTATTATTTTTTTCTGCAGACTCGTGCCGCGTTCAGATCAGACTTGCATTTTTACTCTACGTATTTGAACCAATCCGGAATTGAATATAATTGCTCCCAGGATGTGTAGAGCAAGCAAAATATTTTATAAAAATATTAATGATAATGAACTTCTGCTAACGGAATCTTTGCAAAAATACTTTAAAATGGCTTTAAATTTACTGCTCAACAACACGAAACTTTAACACATTTTCTGAGTAACTTTTAACCGTAAAAGCTTAACACTGACAAGCCTGACTGTTGAAAGTATTTGGAAGCGAATAGCTTCTTCCATTTTTGATAAATAAATTACCTGATGACACATAAGATATCGTTACCACGGCATCAGTTTCTTTCTTTCCCGTGATGTCGTTTCCATAAATTCGATTCAAAATGCATTTTCCCAAAGTATTTTCCCAAAGATACATTGTCTTTATTGTTAACGCTGTTCGATTACATATTTTCTGAATGACAATGAATGTCAATGTTATGCGAAAAAGAAAAAGTTAATTCAGAAATGTGTCAGAAAGTAGCTTTTTGGATTTGAAGAAAACCTTGATAAATGACTGAGAAATATTTTCACAAATTTACTTTCTAATAAAGAATTTCAAAAGTTATGATGTTTTAATCCTCCTTCTTTTCTCCTTTACTAAACTACATTAATTATTTACTGAATAAATATTTGAATGTTGAAATATCTAAGAATCTAAGTAATCAATAATATTGGTATTGCATATTTTCTGTCATGCGAACACATCGTATTTTTAAAATGTGCTCTAAATTTACCCATAAATATTCATGGAAGTTTTTTTAAAGGAATCTTTATTGTATATTAAGTAAAAGTTTTTTTGTAGAAAGTGAGTCAGGCCAGATCGGTCAAACCAGACCAGGCCTTCTCCTAATAATTTCTCTTCAGACCGAACCGAGCTGAATTATGGGGAGTTATTCTCCCTCTAGCTACACTGAGAAAAAAATATGGTTCTGGCATATAGAATCAAAGTAATGGCTCTAGAAAAAATAGTTCCATGTCATCCCTATAAATTTTAGTTCCATTTCTTAGAGAGTTCCAGAGTCTCTTACTAGAATTCAAGAACGTTTTCCCATATTTTTGTTATCAAATTTATCTAAAAATCTCTTCAAATAGATGCGAACACAAGAGATCTGATTTAGTAACTATAATTATAGCTTAAGAAACTATTCCTAAAATCAAGCGATAATTTATCGCTACTGAAGCGGTTCAATGTCGTTTCGTCTCCTAGAAAACAAGAGACTAGAAATGTCAAGTCATTTCGCCTATTCAGCTTAGTTGTTTACCCTACTCGCATAGTTTGGACATCTATATTTCTAGTTTAGGTATTTAGAAAGTGACTAACTATTCATTCTAGGTGAAGGCGGCATATTTTTTTTCTCAGTGTAAACCCCTGGCTTCGCTCGAGTAATATTGCAATATGTTAAGTGATATTTGTATGTCTGATTTTTTAGAAGTAATAATATATTAAGGAATAATTAAAAAAACTTCCATTTAAGCCACAGTTTGACTAAATTTCATTATTACATCCCTTATTCCAAAAAGAAACTTAAAATAAAAGAAAATAAAAATAATTCTAAGCAAACGATAATTTAGAAAATATTTTGAAACTTTTATGTTCAGTTCATAAGTTCCTTTTAGTAGTCACCTGAAGTATCTAATTTAAAAACAATCTTTGTGTGCATTTACATATTAAAATTAATCATTATGTCAAAATCCAAATTTCTTTTCTGAAAGTCTATCATCCGTCGAGAGGTAGTGACACTACCATAAAATGCCTTTGATAAGAAAGGGACTGTTATCATTAATTTATAAATGTTAATTTTGAAATCGGTTTGAGTTTTAATATTATTCCATAAAAATGTAATTTAGAAAGTTTTTAAAGACTTATGTAGACCACTTGTTGTTTCTGCTTACTCCAGGTACTAGTGGCACTAGTATAGAACATAGACTATGTGAGACCAGAGAGTGTCACCATTGATTTGAAACCATTATTTTTATAATAGGTTTATGACTTCCTGAGCTTGCAAAGAAATCGTAATTTAATAACTTTTAGAACGCTTTTCGCTTCGTCAATTTGCTTCACAACTTTTAAATTTCAAATTTACTTCTGTCTGTTCTTAGAAGGCATTTGTAGTTAGAAAACTTAGTAGTTATTTATGAATAATTACCATGCTCTATTCAAAGTACAATAAAAAAACACCATTTTTAATATTTTTGCCTCCTGCATACCATTGTTGATAGTGTCATCCACATAAAATGTAGTTTACATTTGTTATGTTTTAACAGCTTCTATCGCTTCCAACTTACTTTTGAAATCGGTTTAATACGTGCTCAGATTGTTTGCAAATTACCACTTAGAACATTTTTACATTGTTAAAAATCTGCAGCAATTGCTGCATAGTCACTCCTCTTTTTTATAGACTATCTTTATTCTGATCAAAGAAAATACTTCATTAGACAGACATATTCCAGCGCTTTTAAAGTGCCTTCATTATTATGTAGATACATGCAAGTATTCGTTCAACCCGTCCGTCTGTCCGCATATAACAGGGCCAAAACTACTCAACCGAATCGTTTGAAATTTAAAATAGTTATTACATACTTTTGTTGAGTCATTTCAAATTTTATGAAAATCGGATGTACAGTTCAATTACTGTGACAATCAAAAATATTCTGTTACACTACGTCAATGAGGAAAAATAGTTACAAGTGCATTTTAATGGTGTTATACTCTTTCGAATATAATTAATACAATCCATTAGAATATATGAAATATATACTAAAATATACATTCCGTAAAATCTATGGTGCAAAGAATATTTTTTATTAAGATTCAGGGCCACACAAAAGTATCTTATTACATAATGGTATAGGAGGAAACATTGTTTGGGGCGCGCTTTAATTATATTAAACCACAAATTAATACCTGTATAATATAAAGCATTTAGTATTAACAAGGACACACAAAAGAATTCGGATACACTATTGTATCCAAAGTATTGTATGTTTTATAAACTTCCTTATAGTACTAACGCAACTCATTTGTTACGAGTGACATGCAATTTCCGACTTGTTAAAATCTCGATTGAAGAGGAAAAAAGTATACATTTCATTTACACAGAAATATGTCATTACATTTATTTTCAAAATAAGTATATTTTATTTGAAATAACATATAAACAATATATTCGCAACAGCGATAAAGAAAATTTATTAGAAAACTACTGCAACACTAAAACATTAAAATTTACTTTGAAATATTTTTTACTGGCTTATTCTTATCTTTAGATATTCACTGATAAGCCGAGAAAAAGTATGAACATTTTAGATAAGAAATCAATTTATAGAACTACTTCAACTGCTAGATTTTTTTTTCTGAAACATTTTATCAGATTTCACTTGTTTCGGAAGATTCAAAAGTAAGCAGGTTGGGCGTAATACTATATGGGATAAAAAATGATGTATTTATTTATGCTTTTACTGACCTAAAAACAGAAATTATGATTGAAAAGAATGTTTCAAAAAAGAATAAAAATATAACCAACTTTTTCTTTCTTGGGAATTAAATTACACTAATATCTGCATAAAGTAGGGTTTTTTTCCCTCTACTCTTTCTGTTTATACAATTCTTTGTTGCGATTTTTTCGTGTTTTGTTTTAAAATAAAAAAAAAGACTAACACTATAAAACACATTGAAATCTGCAACATATGTGAAAATGAAAGTGTTGCTAAACTGAGCTTATAGAAAAATATTAAAAATAGAAAGTTAAGTGACTGCATTTTTCCATATCACTAAAAGAGTTTAGGATATAGAAGCCTGTTTAAACGTATTAAAATAAACAAAACTTTTGTTAATAAGCATGAACATGGAATAGAGAAGGACTTCAATTTTGAGAAACACCGAAAAAACTGGCGATAAATATATATCAATAAATATAAAAACTTTGTTAAATCACCATAAAAGAAAAATTATACAGGACGCGTTTCGAGCTGCAAAATTACCGCTCGTCTTCAGCTGGTCCAAACACGTGTCCCAACGGACAGAGTGGAAATGATTTCCACTCTGTCCGTTGGGACACGTGTTTGGACCAGCTGAAGACGAGCGGTAATTTTGCAGCTCGAAACGCGTCCTGTATAATTTTTCTTTTATGGTGATTTAACAAAGTTTTTATATTTATTGATATAAGGACTTCAATTGAAAAAATATTAATATCAAGCCGAGATTTTGTGCCTAAATATAACAATATAAGAATCCCTGGCATAACTATTTACTAACCAGCACTTCTAACAGACGACATTTCATTGTCTGACACATATGACTGATAAATATTCCAGTTTTAGGAGCAGTTAAATCTCGTTTGAGTGCAAAAATTCCATATTTTTCGAAAAATAAAATATCAGCATACTTTTGAAGAGGCGAATGAATCGATTTTAGTATCATCTGTCTGATGAAAAAATGAAGACATATTTAGTAAACATCTGAAATGCTTTGACCACGTAATGCTATGTTTGTAAATGCCATCGATACATGACATTATGCGAAACATATGTGCCATATTCAATGATTTTTGATCGCCTAGAATCAAGGAAGATAATATTGTTGAGGTTTTTTCTGAAAGAATAGTGAATCTAGTAAATCAACCCAATCAATTTAAAACGTTAATAAAGTCTGAAAACTGAATAAGTCGACGGTAGAGAATGGTGACACTATTACGGATGGATTTTCTTAGATTAAGAATCAGTGAATTGCGTAATTTAACACTTACTGGGGAAAATTCCCAGGTGTAAGTTGTGAATTTGGACGATTGTGGTATCAAAATATAGATCTTGTCATGTACGTTAAAAAGTGCAATAGAACTACCCGTTCGAATTCAGTACCCATTCATGATTCATTTCCCGTGCGCCAGTTATCAGTACTTTAAACGTGAATGAATAAATAAATAAATTGACAGGCAGATATATAAATTGTTCGCAAGTTAAAAAACTCCTTTGTAATGTTTTTAGTCCTTTTGCCAATACCTTTCCCCGAGTTACAAGCAAAATCCTTTGCGCCCACAAATTGCCAGTTATTTTCCTTTTTTATACAGGCACTTCGCATTCTACGAAGTTTTCACGTACGGCTGCATTCAAAGAGTTTTTCCATCTGTTTTTTTTTAATTTCCAGCACCTTGTTTTATGCAAATTTTTCGGCAAAAGTGTTACGCGACGTAATGGATTGGGGTCTCCGTGGCCGAGTGGTTAAGATATCGCGCTGCTAATTGCTTTGCGAGCGTAGGAGATTGTGGGTTCGAATCCCACTGGCTTCGTTGCATACACACTTTGTGTGGAGCTTCCGGTTGTACTTCTCTTGTGTTGTAAAATTTCCTTGTGCCATCTCGTCCCTGTATTTTGACGATGACTTATAAGCAGGCTTTTATGTCGAGCATGCAAGCAGATGTATGTTACAAATAAATAAATAAAGGCGTAATGGATAAACTGTATGTGTATATAGTGTGTAAAATAGAATGCTTTTCTTAAGCTGGCTTAACTTGCAAAAAATTTATGTACCAGTCTGTCAATTTCAATGCTCAATATAAGAACGCAATAACTAGAAACACTTTTATTTTTTAACCATTGATAAATCATTAATATACATAAGTTACTACACTTACAAAAATTTCTTAATGTAAACGCAGCCTTTTTAAGACGCAGGTGATGACTGTTAGAATTTTTTACGCAAGCCTACCATAATTCAATGTGTGACAAGTACAAGTTCCTGAACTTTGAAAACACTTATAAATTTTAGTTACCACTGAAAACAGATAATTTGGATGGTGATATATATTTTTTCTTTTTTCATAACCAAAATCTCTTGCGTTATGATACTTTGAATTTTCGGGATTTTAAGTGTTTTTAGCACTAAAAATGCAAAAACGTGTTTAATCCAAGTCCACAAGTCAAAATAATAAATTCCTTTACATTTATGTGTTTTTTTATGATTAATATATATAATAAAGGGACAGCCTTTAAAGAAACAGTTTTGGGATACGGCATATTAAACTAAGGACATGGAAACTATTTAAGCGTCAATTCTAACCAATTCGTAGAAGAATTAGTATACTTTTATTTTGAAAAAAAAAAAAGAAATTGATCTAAATATAAATTTATAAAATTGACTTTGAAGGATATGATAGAAGGTTTCGTAATTCAGTCACAATATCCGTTTTGGATAATTGCGCTTAAAATAGCATGAATTGGAACGAAAATTTCAAAAATTTTTACAAACTTCCTTAAACATTTTCACCTAATCAATCAAACCATAAAATGTATTTATCAAAGACTTTTCAGTGTTGGTATCTGTTGTTATTTCCATCGAATTTTTTTTTTATTTGCCATGTAATTAATTAAATATAAATATTTTTTAATCTTGTTCAACATTATATAAGATACTAGCAAAACCCACAATTTGCTCGGCAACAGTTATAGACGGGATTAAAATCGACGACAGTGTACCATTGGTCAAAGAAATCAGTGACCCACTGATTATTTAAACCCTGTGGAATCCAAAAGAAAGTTAGACTCTGGAAATAGTATACAGTGAAGAAGTACCTGTGGCACAGGAATTTAAAACCTTGTGTAAACAGGTTTCTGATGCATTTAAGAATGTATTCGAAAAAACGCTTTTCCACCTTTAACAGATCGAAATTTTCCGATACAATTGCAGACACATTTTTAAAAGTAGAAACATGGAACTTGCTGAGGGGATTTTTGAAGAGACGTATAAGATGCCGTGTGATTTCATTTTACGCTCATTTCATTAGAATTTGATTTAAAAACAATTATATTATCAGTATGACCTTCTTTTCGTTCACAAATTTCCCGCTTCGGAAAAATAAGTTCAAAATGTCGTTTTTTATTGCTTTTTTTGCAATATTTTCTGCATTTATCAAAGAATAAACAACCACGGCACCTTACTTTCTAAATTAGATGATTTATCAGTGTGATGCATATGAGAGCAGAAATATTTTTAAAAATAAATAAAAAAATAAGCAATTTGAATCAAAATGCACCCTTAATACATTTACAATATTTCATGAATCAAATAAAAGCTACAACTTTGTTCTTAATCAGTATACCATTTGTAACGATTTTTTGAATACGAAATGCGAATCGCGGAAGCAGTGTGATAGCAGAGAACTTTTCTTTTTAAATACAATGTTCACATTGATTTTTTACTACATGTATATGGTAATACACATACCTAGTATATGTTATTAATTGGAAATTAATTTTAATTAATTGTGTTTTTCTGTAATTCTCATAGTTGTTAGTATTAAGAAATACGGAACAGTATTTGTCCAGATGCTTGTACAGGTTCATAATGTAGGAGAACACGGAAAAAGCATTGACGTTCGATAATCCGTTAAAACCGCTAATTCGGCATGCTTGTGGACCCGAACTTAACAGATTAAAGAGCATCTACTGTATGGTATTATTCTTCATTTTAAAAATTAGAATATCAATCAATTCAAAAATGTTTTATTATTTTGACATCAAATTTTGAATATAGATATTTCACCGTAGCATTAATAAGTTTTCCATTTTAAATAAATATATTGAAATTTGAACGATTTGCTCCTAAATTCCCAGTGTACCGTTAGGAATGTAGATGCCAAATTGTTTGTGTGAATATTTTTTTTTAACTGAATGCCGTATCATCTGTAATCATGTTTAATATTAAACCAGCAAATATTTGTTTTTGTGATCAAAAACTAATAAATTAATAACCAAACCTAATGAAGTTAACTACTGAATGACTGACTGATTCTTAATTTTTGAAACTTGTGTTCTTTGCCTTCATGTAAATTTTTATTAGTAAATGTATTAAGTATTTTATATAATACTGCTATTAACTATCAGTTATAAAATATAACATGTAATAAATAAATGTGAAAAGATTCTAACGTGAGCTAAAATTCATTTTAATGCCCATTATTTGTACGTACAGTGAATAAAACAGCAACTTTTTATTTTTCATTGTCCCTCATTACAAAAGAATACACAAGGCTGCCACAGGGGAACATTTTTGTATTCTGTTTGCACCAACCAGTGTCTTTTTAACATAAATTTTGAAGCATATTTACAATGGAATTGCCAAAGTATCTGTTCAGGATTTCTAATTTCAGAAAGTGGTGGAAGTTAGATTTAAAAAATAGTCGCCTGTGGCATTCCTGGATACAATACAATGCAGTACTAAAAGTACAAACCTGAATAAATAAGATAAGATTTATTTAAATAATAAATAAATAAGGAAATATTGCGAGTATCGTACATTCTTAGAAATAACTTCATCTAACAATTATTTTAGCATGAATTTCTTAACGAACTTAAAATGAGACACATCATTTCTGCATCATTAGTAAGCTTTCTGGAAAAACAAACCTTTTTAAATCCAACTAAGTTGTAAAAACAGGTGATTAGAAACTCATCTGTGCCGTTATAGAGATTAAAGGTCTAAGAAAGAACCTTTTGAAGAAAAAGTTATTTCAGCGATTTAATTCTAAGTATTTAATTTTCCACTAACCTTTTAAGAAATAGTACCGAAATTTATGTGATAGAAATGTTGGACTTATAAATAAATAACGAAGTATATTTAAAAGATTTATTATAGATATTTCTTTAACATTTTATCACCATGCATAGTATAAATTTAAAATAAAGGAAAGTTTTTAATATAGATATTTTAGTATCCATTTTTGCGCAACCATTTTTTTTTTATTAATAGAAGAATGACCATTGTTACAATTAAAAGGTATCTGTATAAACAATACTTATCTGATTAAATAAGGGAAAAAAAGAAAATGCTGCGCGCGTTAGTAAAACCTTATAGATCATTTTCATAATCCCATTTATTTTAGTATACAATTTATTCAAGATCATAAAATTAGATACAAGATTTCTGTGTTTTTTTTTTTTTTTTTTTTTTTTCTAGAACGTACAAAGTATTTTAATTTTAAAAAAAATGAACCAAACACGTGATTCGATTTTGAACTGTGTAATTCTAGGGATTAATGATTTTAGAAATAATTCCTTGTAAAAAGTGTTATTTCAACTATTTAATTCTAAGCATTTTATTTTCAAATGCTCTTTTAACGTTTTACGGGCCAATGTTCCCAATTGGGAATGTAAGTTTAAAAATGTATTACAAATTAAATTTAATGAAACTTGACTCGAAAAAATTAGCCGAAAGAGTAAAAAGAAGCCTTGATTTTTTTAAATAGAAGTTACATACCTATCGTTAATGAGAAAATGTACAGAAAATCATAAAAAATGACCAATGCCCACTATAAAATAATCAGTCATAAGAATGATTTTTTGAAACAGATTTTTAGAATTAGATCACAAAATTTTTTAAAACCGAAGTTATATTCCTATCATTTATGGGGAAATGTACGGAAAATAATAAAAATGACCAATAAACACTGGAAAATGACCGCCGGAAATGACCAATGCTCCCAATTGGGAACATTCTGAAAATTACATATAAAAAAATTTGCATCATATTAAATGACTAATATCCCTTAACTAAAGCATTAAAAGGCATAATGTGCAAAAAATAATTTAAAATATGCTTGGATCTGAATTTGGCCTGTAAAAGGTTTTAAGAAACTGCTGAGTAATTCATGAGACAGAAATGTGGAATAATTAAATAACAAAATACCGAGTGGGCAAAAATCCACAGGACCTTTGAAATCTCATAAAACCCTTAAAAGTATTCGAAATAAGACACGGTTTGCACGGCTAGCACCGGAAGGTCATAGGAAAGTTTTTAAGACAAGGAAAATACAACCTATCGGTGGAGCTAATATAGAGAAGTCAATGATCGGTACTCCGACACCCGGTTTTAGCCTCTTTCAAGGCCTTACAGCTATTTCGGTACGGGATCGTGGAGCGGGCCCTTTCGCAAACCCCTACGGGGCTACTACATGGGATGATCCACTCCGTCCTCCCGTACCGATCGATGCTATCGGGTCTAATTACCGTGCACTGTGCAGCCCACGTCACACGGCCGTGGTTTCCAAGCATAGGACGAACGGTCAATTGCGAAAGCTCTCACCACCTACGAGGAGTTCCGAGTGGTTCCGTAGTTCACTGCCCGTAGTTAATCCCCCCCGTTCACTCCCGCAAACTGCAGGGCAACGATGTCTGTTAAGACGCTAATGTCCACTTCCCGAAAATCCCGAGAGGGTGTTGCTTTGAGACTGGCCTCCAAGATAAAATCCTATGGATGAGTAAAGGCATTCGTTGGGCCAGACTGAAGTAGACAGAAGTCAAATAAAAATACGCAAATAAAAAAAACAGAATGCCTCCAAACCGTTTGTCATATTTGTATGTGTTCCTCATGACCACCACCACAGGGGATAACACATTGCAGGAGCATAATTAATCCCGCAACGACTCAGTGCAGTAGGTACTGAAGTATACATTTTACACATGACATCTCTCGGAAAATCGTATCTTTCAGTTCTAACAGATTACATAGACCGTATCGATACAAAAGTAGTTTATAATGTTTCCATAACTAGAATCCTGCTCGTATCCAATCTGGAGAATTAAGAGGCCATGTGAACACAATGTCTTTAAACGCTCCTGCGTTCCTCAAAGCGCCGAACAAGCTTTATGGAGTCTTTCGTTGTTGAAGGTCATTTTAAAGTCCCAAATTTCTCCAAAACTTAAAATTTAAGCAAGGCAATGGTCGGTAATTCCTAGCTCACGTAAAATAACTGCACCAACAAAACGTTCTCTGTCACACTCAATATCCTTGTTTAATACATGGCTTACAATGGAGAACTAATAATGGATTAGAAACGAAAATTCATCTAACTGTTTCAGTTGCATATTTCCTCCGATATCGCTCTCATCAGCATGACCTATTGACTGTTTTTCAATTTTTCTCATTTCTTAAATAAATTGTCATGGCTTAACGATGGAGCGCCTGTAAATTGTTTTGTATTTTGATTATTTTTCCAATTTTTATTGTTTCTACAGGCTTTTAGCTCCCCCCATGTATAATTAAGCAATTTATCATGGCTATTTCTGTAACATTTATCAAGATGCATAGTATAAATTTGAGTTAAACTAAAGTTTCCACATAGGTAATTTTGGATTAATTTTTTGTGCAGCTATTTTTTGTTTAATAATATAATGAATATTATTACAATATAAGCATGAATACAAACAATACATGTTTTATTAAATAACAAATTAAAAAATAAATAAAAAGTATTACAAATGTCGTAGAGACATACAAATTATTTTCACTCTCAGTTATTTAAACATAAAACTTCTTAAGAAACCTAAAGTGAGATATATGATTTATGGCACCATTAATAGGCTTTCTGGATCGTGCATAACATTTTAAATCCAACGAAATGGACAAACACGTGATTCGAAACTTGAACTATGATACTATAGAAATTTATTATATAAGAAATAATCCCTTGTACTTGAATGTTATTTGAAATTTTTAATTTTAAACACTTTATTTTTAACTGAACTTTTAAGAAATAGTTTAGTAATTTATATATATGTAGCACCCCGTAGGAATAGAGAACAACAAAATATAATTAATATTTATATTATGGTGATTCCGTTAATATTTTATACCAAGATGCATTAAATAAATTTGGGATAAATTGGAGTTTATAAATTGGAGTTGATAAATATATTTTTGGGCGCCTATTTTATCCAACTAAAAAAATAAAAATTGTCACAATAAAAGCGTACACGTATAAATTATACCTAATTGCTGAAGTAAGATTTTCTTAGAAATAGAAAAAGTGCGATTGTCGTAATTTTTTTAAAATGATTTTCACATGATCATAAAATTTCTTAAAGAATCTAAAATAAGATATATAATTTCTACATCGTTTATAGGATTTCTGTATTATACAAAATGTCTTAAATCTAAAATAAATGAACAAAAGACGTGATTCCAAGTTTAACTGTATCTCCCGACAGATTTAAAACTCGAGAAAGTGCCACATTCATAAAATATTATTTAAACAATCTAGTTATGAATAAAGAGGGGGAGATATTTCTCACAGAAATGTATTAAAAAAACTTTTATTTCTTCATATTTGTGTCAATATTTTTATTGACACTGACAGGATGTTGTCTTGCTTGTCACAATGTGGCTGATTTTTTACCGCCAAAGTAAACGTGTACCAGTAAAAATTAATGTCAGTTTTTGTCATTATTTTTGATTGAAATTTTCATTTAATTAGGCATTTAAGTAAGAAGTCTTTTTTATAGTCCAAGAGCACAAGAAAAAGTCCTGTATTTTATGGAAGAGTAGTATTAGATTAATCTAATGATCCATGTCTGCCAGAAGTGAAGGGGTGCATAAACCAAAAATTGATACCACTACTGGTTCACTCGTAGGTTTAGCATGTTGTTTGTCTTACAATCAAAAGTATGAAAGCATGGAAAACTGGGTAGAGGAAAACACAATGCTAAACCTACGAGTCAACCAAAAGTGGTATTAATTTTTGGCTTATGCGCCACTTCACATCCGGTAGACATAGATCATTAGATTCCTGTATTGCTACTCTTCCATAAAATAAAAGATTTTTTCTTGTGTTTGATGACCTAGGGTTTTGCACTGTCGATTCTTGGACTAATAAATTTGTTAGTGGAAGTTTGCCGCAGTGGTTTTTGAATTTCTGTAAAAGCGGTAACAGTTCACTGTTAAAAATAAAGGTGACAAACCGGTGCCATTTGGGACCCGGAGGTGAAAAGGCGGTGCCATTTGGAACCCTGGGGTGTCATAGGAGCTTGAATATGCGGTTGGGGTGACGACAGATCTGTTACTGGATGATGGGAGCTAAATAAGGTGCCATGCACTTCGTAACCACCTCATCGGGTGACTGGCAACTTGCGCATGCGCTATGACGCGTGTCTTTCTGCTTTCGGTGTCGGCAAGTAAAGTTTACGTGTGTGAGCAAATCAAAACATGGCAGTGTGTAAATTGGCGATATTAATTGAGGACACTGAGCTACAATGGAACAACAATGAGGACTTAACGATCCGATTTGCGCGACCAGTGAACCAAGCAAAGTCTAATTAAAGGTAAG
Organism: Maratus speculifer; assembly: GCA_964019185.1. Lineage (NCBI taxonomy): Eukaryota > Metazoa > Arthropoda > Arachnida > Araneae > Salticidae > Maratus > Maratus speculifer. The sequence goes on from OZ025295.1 coordinate 95,790,264, forward strand.
ATTTAACTTTATTTTATTTTATTGTTAAGTTAGTTTATCGTATATCCCTATAAGTAATGTCATAAAAAACAGTAAATTAGATTTTTTTGTTAGTATGGTTGATTGTTAAGTTTATTATGTGAAGCTACAAGCTACACTCTCACCAAAATACCCGCTTGCTAATGTTAAACCTGTGAGGTAGTTATTTTATAATTTCTCGTTTACATGTCAATATTTTTAAATGATTTATCGAGGCCTTAGCTACCGAGGAGCAATTGGAGCAAACTGCTCTAGGCACGAGAATCCTAAGGGCGCACAGTTAGAAAGAGTGAAATGAAAGATTGTAAAAATATTTACATATTTTTTCATTACAAATCAGTTATTATAGACGAATCTTGTTGCAATCGGAATATTCTATGACCATTTTACCTTGTGTTTAAACTCAACTGCTTATATTTAACCCTTAACTGCTGTTAGTAGTCTCAGACACCGTGCGTTTTTCATGTTTCCCAGTTTAACTTGTAATTTTTAGTTTAACTATAGATACTGGTCAATTTTTTTTAGTTTGGAGTCTTATTACTACCTCTAAATACTTTTGAATAGCTGAATTTGATTTATAATATTCTTGTACATAAAGTTTAATACATAAATAGTATTCTGAGAATTAATGTAACATTTTATTCATCTTCAGATTAAATGGTCTGACAGACAGCTCACAGTAGTTATGTAACAATTTTTGTCAGAGCAGTTAAGGTTAAAATATGTTTTTGCGCCTATATACAGTTAAAAGCAATTAATTTTATTCGCGAAGTTTTAATTTTAACCTTTACACGGGATCTCGGACAGCATCTGGCCGGCTTTGCATATATTGTCGGATAGATGCAATCCGAAACCCTCCTGTAAAGGCTAATTCACACCATATTGCAGCCTCGCGTAACTTCTCTAATATTGTTTCAGTATACCTGATTTGCCTTTATTTGAGGGCGGGGGGTAACTTTTTCATTTAAGACAATTGAATACTTGCGAATCTTAAAGCAAACAAAACATATCTACAGGGTTTTCATTATTAGGATTTTCCTTATTAACCACCGTTATTTCCAAAATAATCTTCATAATAAGATTAGATCGGGAGGCGGTAGCACGGACAATCATTTAGTTTCATTTAAGGATAAAAATCACGGATAAAACCTCGATTTGCATATTAAAACGTTATTAGTAAGCCAAGTCATACCTTGGTGGGAAATGCCTAAAAACCCGAATTTAGCGGTATCTTGGGTTTACAATTATGTTTTCTTACTCCCAATTCTTCATATTTTCATACTTTTGGTTTCATTTCCTTTTAAAAAAGGTGAGAAAATGTTAGGGAATTGAAATGAATATACCTTATGATCTGATTAGGCTATGCAGATTTACACCCATTTTTTTTTTTTTTTCGAAAGTATTCTTTCGCATTAAACCTAATTTAGTAGCAGAATTTTATGGTTAAATAAAATGAAATATATTTTTTCAATAATAGTAATTTAAGTATGATTAGACCGTAATCAGTCCCCCCCCCCTTCTCAATCATCAACATCAACAGATATGACAAATTTGTAGTCATGAACATTCAAATTATGAAAGGAAAACAATATGTATTTACTCCACTGAACTTTCAGAATAGTTTGCAGAAATAGTGTGTGTTCAAAAAATACAACAATGAATAAAAACTTATATCATAATTTTACACAAATGTGAAAATTTTCCGCAGGTGATGAAGATCTCGTGTTTTAAAGGCGATTTTTGCACTTCATTTATAAATCTTAAACATTTTTCTAATGACATAATTTTTAGCAATCTTTCATTCCACCCGTTCTGAAACAAGACCAATAAACAGGGTTGGCTTTTTACCGGTAAAAACCTGGGGAGAAGGTGGTAAAAACTAAGGGTATACAATAAACTGTTAGCCCTTAAACTGTATTTTAATACTATTGATAAAAATTCTATTTTCATGTAATTGGTGTATTAATATATAATATCTATATAGGGGAGAGGGGGTGGTGTGGGACTTTTTTTACAAAAATAAGATTTTTTTTAATATACATATATACAAAAAGAAAAAATTCAATTTATAGCATGCAAGGTAAAACACTTTTTAATCCCCCTGAACAATATAGAAACATAACGTGCAAATACTATTTTATTTTAAAGAGAACGTAAGTTTCAAAATGTGTCTCATACCTCCTCTTTACGAGTTAAGGGACAGCAATAATAAAAAAAAGCTATAAGGCACAAAATAACCTATAGTGTCGGTAAGATAAACAATCAAACAAAGGTTGTAAGTTGATAATGTATATGCCACAATATAAAATTCCAGTATCTTCATGACTGGAATGAAAATTCAGGATTCTCTGTCATAGGTGTCATTAAGGCCCCACACTAGACTCAGAATGTAAAGATGATAATGTAAAAGTGTATAGGAGCGTTCTTTTGAAATACCCAACTCAAATTTTAATATTTTTACATGATTCTTTTGAACAAGACAGCTGAGGATGATCCATTAACCGGCCTAGTTTTTATTTTTTCGATTTTGCTTTTATATATTTTGTATAACGATAGTTTCAATTTCAGAACCGGTTTAAACCAATTTCGTAAGTTAAAGTAATTTTTTTAAAAAAATCTGAAACCAAAACTGAAAAAGTAAAAACTACGCCGGTTGCGGATCGCCCTCAGCAATCTTGTGCAAAACAATCACATAAAAATATTAAAATTTCGGCGAAATATTTGAAAAGAACGCCCCCATCGCCTTCGCATTATCATCCGGGTATTTTCTGTGACTAGCGTTGCTCCTTAAATAATTACCAATTTATTTACATTTTGTAGTATGAATGCATATATTATCAATGTTATAAATAATATATTATCCTCTAAAAAATTTGCATATTAGCAATTCGCATTATTATTAATTAAAAAAAGGAACTGGGCGCGTCCCATCCTTCCCTTTTCTGGCATGTTCCATTCCTCGACACTTCCTTGTTTGTGTTAAACTTCTTGTTCAAACAAAAATGCTGATTTGGCTTAGTTTAAATTATGGATAATATACAGTATAATGTTCCATAAATAGGGAAACTATTACATTTATACTAAAACAAGCCTTTAATATATTGAGAGCAAATAAATCAAATTTAAATTGGATTTTTGAAATCAATATGCATAACAATACTTTTTGCAAACTGAAGAATGGATTACCATTGATTCATCTTGTATGCGATCGATGAAATGTTTAGAATAATGCACATGGAACCTACGGTCCCATTCCACCCGACTTTCCCCCATATAGCAAAAGGGGAAATAAAGAATTAGCCAGTTCCCTAAAGCTCCTGATATACACTATATGGCCAGAGATGACCGTCCACTTGCGATTTTAGACATTTTGTTAAACATCTAGAAAAATGTATGCGGAATTATCCTGAAAATCTTAGTGTATAAATGTAATACACTACCTGGCCATTGATTATCGTCCACTCGCGATTTTAGACATTTTGCAAAATATCTAGAAAAATACATGAGGAATTATCCTGAAACTCTCAGTGTATAAACAATATAGTACAGGTCATCTATTTCCGTGAAGATTTTTTTCCAGAAACTTTATAGGGGACCGCCAACAAATTAAAAAATGTATGAATATCTTTTGGATAACCCTGTCAAAACTAATGCATCAAAAGCGCTCAAACTGTAGATTGTGATTAAGTGGCTTATTGTTATAAACTGTGTTCATTTTTATGTCGATAGCATGTATACGCGTAGAGAAATGAAGGTTTTTTATAAAAATACTCCCAAATTTTTCCAAGATTTTTGCTTATAATTTGCAGAGTTCTTAATATAAAATAATAATATTTTCTGACAATGTGACAAACAATATTGCACATAATACCCTGTAATCAGAATTAAAAAATAATAAAAATTGTATGAAAAATGAGTAGGTTAACTAAATAATTTTTCACTGCGCATACGTGAACGATATCAAAATTTCATTTGCATATTATGTTAGCTAAATGTATAGAGCAACTTTTCTGAAAGTTGCAAAATCATAGCTTGAAAATTCTAAAAATAATCGTCAATAGAATCACTTAAAAATCCGTTATTTCCAAAATGAAGCAAAAACAAGAAGGGTTGTATCCATATATTCATTTATTAGTGTCAATATAGAATACACAATACGGAACTTATTGGTACATTTGGATACAATCCCTCATTTTTTGGCTTCATTTTGGGAACAATGGATTTTAAACTTATTATATTGACGATTATTTTTAGAATTTTCAAGCTATGATTTTGCGACTTTCACAAAATTTGCTCTATACATTTCGCTAACATAATATGCAAATGAAATTTTGATATGGTTGACGCATGCGCAGGGAAAAATTATTTAGTAAACCTACTCATCTTTCATACAATTTTTATTATTTTTTAATTTTGATTACAGGGTATTATGTGCAATGTAGTTTGTCAGATTTTCAGAAAATATTATTATTTTATATTAAGAACTCTGCAAATTATAAGCAAAAATCTTGGAAAAATTTGGGAGTACTTTTATAAAAACCTTAATTACTCTACGAGTATACATGCTATCGACATAAAAATGAACACAGTTTATAACAATAAGCCACTTAATCACAATCTACAGTTTGAGCACTTCTGCTGCTTTGTTTTGACAGGGTTATCCAAACGATATTCATTATTTTTTAATTTGTTGACGGTCTCCTATAAGGTTTCTGGAAAAAATCTTCACGAAAATATATGACCTGTACTATTATGTGTATACACTGAGAGTTGCAGGATAATTCCTCATGTATTTTTCTAGATATTTAGCAAAATGTCTAAAATCGCAAGTGGACGGACGATAATCAATGGCCAGGTAGTGTAGTACAACTCATATATTTCCCTGAAGGTTTTATTCCAAAACTCCAATAGGGGACCGTCAACAAATTAAAAAAGAATGAATACCTTTTGGATATCTTTTGGATAACCCTGTCAAAACTAATGTAGCAAAAGCGCTCAAAATGTAGATTATGATTAAGTGGCTTATTGTAATAAACTGTGTTCATTTTTATGTCGATAGCATGTATACTTATAGAAAAATTAAGGTTTTCTACGAATCCGAAAAACAGTCTCAAAATTACCCAAGATTTTTGCTTATAATTTGAAGAGTTCTTAATATAATGTAACATTCTTTTCAGAAAATGTGACAAACAACATTGCACACAATACCCTGTAATCAGAATTAAAAAATAATAAAAATTATTCGAATATTGAGTAGGTTTACTAAATAATTTTTCACTGCGCATGCGTCAAAGATATCGAAATTTCATTTGCATATTATGTTAGCCAAATGTATAGAGCAACTTTTTTGAAAGTCGCAAAATCACATCTTGAAAATTTTGAAAATAATCGTCAATAGAATACGTTGAAAATTCGTTATTCTCAAAATGAAGGAAAAACACGAGGGGTTGTATCCATATATTCATTGATTAGTGTCAATATAGGATACATAATAGGGAAGTACTAATAAATTTGAATAAAATTCCTCATTTTTTTATTATTATTACTGGTATGGAATACCTGTACATGTTAGGGAAATTCGTTGCTAATCTGGAATAGACACTTTGTTGCAAGATATCTTTTGTAAATATGGTTAATAATGTAAATAGTTTGTAACTCTTAATGATAATACAGGAAAAGAATATCTGAATGACAAGTATGAGTTGGTTATGTAATTTTCTCGTGCTGTCCGAAAATAGGCAATAAAGAGGAAAGTGCCCAGTTAAACTGATGGCATTGAGCTCGCAGGCTATATATACAACTGTATATTATACTCTTATTTCAACGAATAATTCCCTTCCAAAAATAAAAGAAATCAACTGTAAGTTATTGGACAGTGGATTAACTGCCATCCCTCTTTATACTTAACCAATGAGCCCCTAAAACTAATCAGGGAGGTGCCTTATTATAGTGAACCTATTAACAACATTTGAAGAAAATGTGATAATTCTGCATGATTTTTGCATATTTATATAAATTAAGGAGGGTAGCACTCTCTTCTCCCCCCTTCATATTTAACCAATGAATCTCCAATGCTAATCAGTGAAGAACCTTATCAGAATGAACCTACATATAAAATTTGAAGCAAATCTGATATTTATATAAAGAGTTATCACGTTACATACAGAACCTGCGGACACATTAGCTGTCAGGCTTTGACAGCCTTATAAGCTATAATTTAAATTTTATTTAAATTTTATTCTTTCTTTTTTTTTGTTCATCTACCATTTTTGCTGTACTTTGATGATACATTTTAATTGGACTGTCTTGTTGTGTGTTTTCCTTAATGTGTTATTATTATTATTTCAGATAGTGAACTTACATTTGTAGTACTTACATTACCATGCTTGATACAAGAAAAGTTTCCGACTCTTTATCATGAAGAAGGTACAGAAATTTCTGTGTTTCAACTTGTTACTTAGCTCCGCAACTCAAGCATTTTGTTAAATTACACATGCTATGTATTAATTTTATATAAACAGTTAATTACAAAAACTGATAATTTTATAAGCTTAGTTACTTTGTGATATGCATTATTTTGGTTGTTTAACGTTAACTATAGCGAAAGCCACTTTACATTTTTGTCATTTTTATTAGATACTTATGTCTTCAAAATTTTCTCAGTGGCATCAGTTCCACATAGTGTTACGTCTTTGTTTAATAATATTTAATACATTCTTGGTGTTTACAATAAAAAGATTATTTGAACTAAAAGGTTGTTTTTTTAATTCAGTGTTTTATTCCTTTCATTATAATTACTCTTTCGATTAAAATTTCAGATGCAATAAGTCAAAACACAAAAACAATTTAGCAGAAAGTGTTTTTATGTGGATACAGGACTAGAAATCAGCTGTCGTTACTCGTCAAATGAAACTAAATTATAGAAAAATTATTCCTAGTCGTCAAACTTGATAGCTAGCTTTCTTTAACTTTAATTTTTCTTTAGCAAATGCTTTCATTTGTATTTTAGCATACATCCCCCCCCCTCTGCACCATGACATCAGCACGTGTCTTAAGAATTTTGAACCTTTCAATAACCTCTAAGGTAACTTCACTTTCACCAATGACTGATAAAACTGGTCCTTGGATATTACACCCCTGTAAACAAGATTTTCTTTTATTATGAGATATTTCTGCATCCTTATATGTTCCTAAAATAAGAAACTGTATTAAAATTGTTTTAAAATTTTTGTATTTCCTTCCTCAAACAAACAAAAAAATATGTGTGATTTGGAAATGTTTTAAATGCCACAACATAAATGATTCATTTATTTGCTAACTTTTTATTTTCTGACGTACTGTTAGTCTCAGATTTTTTAAAAATTAGCTTATCCCTAGTTGTATCTAAAGCTCGTATTTTCTCTCTGTGGACATATTTGCTTGATTAACTGTTTTGTATGCATATTAGCTTTATAAAAAGAATAAGTTTTTCCAGAATCCAAATATTGTAGTTTAATCAGGTTTCATGCTTATGGAAAGTCAGATTTTATTTTGTTTAGTAAGAAAAAGTGTTTAATATATAAAGTTTCTTCCCCACTTCCCTTCAATACATTAAAATTAAATATGCAATGCAATATTATTACTATTAACATGGTTTTGAAAAGAAATAAGAAAATATGAAATGCAGTTGTCACATCGAAAAAAAATTGTAGGCATCATTTTGACACCTTACATACAGTTTTTAATTTCTAATCCTGTGTGGATATATGCTATAAAATATGGATTTGCATAAGTTCAATATAAAGGTAAGTACTACATATATTGTAAAAATGATTTTTTTTACTCAATTTCATCTGTGATATTACCACAACTATAAAATGAACTTATTTTTTATAATTCATTTCATAGCTTGATGGCTAACTTTCTGGAAGAATTTTAAAGAATATGAAATATTCTTACTAATTTAAAAGTTACACAGCATTTATTACATATTCTTTTCTAATTTGTGTTTTACATTTTTTTAATTAGATACAGCAGGGTAGCTGAAAAATATTGGTGCGTTGTTTGACATTGATATTTCGCAACTAAAATCTGAGAAATGCTTGTTTTAAAACTTTGTAGCATTTCTTCTATTATATGAAAATCCCAATCCTCCGAAAAGTTCACAACCGTCAAAATGATCAGTAACTAATATGTTCAACGAAGTGTTCGCCTCATGGAAGCAAAATAATTTTAATGGAACTTCCAGCAGTATTGGGGCCTTCACATTGAGCAAAATCAACATTGACTTCAACATCTATCTGCGTGCATATTTAATAACAGGTGTATTGCCTTCGAACAATCAGATCTTAACTCACTTGACTTCTGTAGAAAAGCTAGAAATAGAAAATCCCCAGTTTGCATTGTATGTGATGCGAAATTATCAAGGGATAGAATGATTTAAATCAGAATTATCTGCAGCGGACTGTCAATTCAGTGATCTTTTGTTTTCAAACTTGTGTAAAAAATAAATATCAAGCCAGAGAACAATTTGTTAAAATATTGTTATTTCTTTTATTTTTTTTAATATTAAATTATGGCATATATTTTACAGGATATAGCATTTTTCTGTATCCCCATACTTTTCAGTTGCCCTGTATATAAAATAATGAAAATAAATGTCAAACAATATACTATGTGTCAAAAAAGATGGTTACGGATTACACGGATTACTCCTGAAACTATAAGAAAATTATAAAAATATTCATATGAAGATAGATAATTCAATTTGTACTTTCTCTTATTTTGGAGTCAAAAAACATCAAATTTTTATAATGTTCCTGCATCTAAAAATGCCCAATTACTAAAATAGTTACTGGCCCTTTCTTAAACATACCCAAAAATTTTGATCCAAACATATGAGTTAGAGACAGTCAAAAATCAGGATTTATTTAATTTTACAAGAACTTCAAAACATAAAATTGAAAATCAGGCTTCAAATTGCATGACAAAGTCACAATATTTGACTCCAACGCAGTGATTTTTAGAGGCAGAAAACAGGTGTAGAGGTTGTGTAAATTTTGCGATTTATTCTAGCAAAACCTTTTGGGTATGACTAACAATGCAATAGTGATGACTTATGATTGGTAATTTTGAAATCCAAAGACTGTATAAAAGTTAAAATTTTGAATTTTTCTTAAAATACTCTCCATGTAAATGAAAGTACAATTTGAATTCTCTGCTCTTCTAAGATTATTTTTGTAGTTCATATTATCCCTCTCTGAGTTACAAAAATATGCTACAATTTTTCTTTGGACACCTGATAATGAGTTTAAAAATATAATATTCCATCAATCTGAAAGAAAAAAAAAAGACTCAAAATATTGACTGATCATGATAATTTTCTCTGCAGAATTCAATTTAAAAATGGGTAAACACTTTGTATTTCATGATTCAAATCAATACAATTTCTTGACAAGCAGGGTGAGGGAGGGGGATTGCAACTGTGGGCCATAGATTGTGAGTGCTATTTCTTGTAGGATGCCACAAGGCGCACTGGATTATGTGTTTCACCCGTTCACCCTCTGGGGCATCCTGATAAGTGGTATCATTATTCTCCCCTGAGTTGCCACTCTTTCACCCCTTAAGGTACCCTGGATGAGGGGTGCCATTACTCTCCCCTCAGATGCGATCCTTTCACCCTCTGGGGCACCCTGGATAAGGGGTGCCATTACTCTCCCCTGAGGCGCCATCTTTTCACCCCCTGGGGCACCCTGGATAACGGGTGAGATTATTCTCCCCTGTGGTGCCATCGTTTCAGTCTATTGAACACTGTGGATAAGGGGTGCCATCCTTTCACCCTAGTTAAGGGTGCCATTTTAGCTCCTCTAGGGGTGTCACCAGAGAGACAAGCCTTTCACCCCTAAAAGGTGCAATGTGTCACCATTAGTTTTAACAGTGTTGAATCTTCACTATTTCAATGATATCTAAGTTTCATTTTCGGTAGTAGTTTCATGATTTAAACTATTTCAGTGTAACTATTTTATTTTCAACTAATTTTTTAAGAATTAATTCAGGAATAGATAAGATATGTATGAAACGTGAGAATAGTTAATTTTTCAGTTCAAAACTCGTTCTGTGTGTGTTTATTTTTTATGGTGATTTATACAAACATTTTATTTGAACTATATCGATATGATTAAATAGGAAATTTAAAAATATATGAAATTTTGCGAGTATTACACAATCTTACAAATGATTTTAACCTCAAGTTTTTTCATCATAAATTTTCTTAATAAACCTAAATTGAAATGTAAGATTTCTGCTTTATTCTTAGTTTTTTTTTGGAAAATACATTTTTTTTTTTAATTTAAGTAAATCGATAAAACATGTGATTCGAAATCGAATTGTGTCCCTTTAAATATTGACGATCGAAGAAAATATTTTTTGAATTATTTAATTGGCAGGAAAGTTTTTTAAGTTGAGGAATATATGAGGAACGTGAGAAACATGAGACTAAGGAATATAAAAGCATAATTCACAGATTTCTTTTGGTGAATTTCTTTAGCATTTTATCTAGATGCACAATATAAATCTAAGATAAGTTCAAGTTGATGCGTAGATACTTTTTATCTTGTATTTTATGTGATCTGTTTTAATAGTAAAATAATCAATGAAATCAATAGAAATTTAAATACATAAACTAATTGGAAAAATAAAAAGGAGTAGACAAACCGGAGATAAATCTGGTTTTCTTTGAAGTAAACACAGTTAAGATTAAATAAAAAAACACTGCAATATAGATAACTCTATTGATTCTTTTTTTTATTTGTTTGTAGATACAGTTATAAGTTAACTTGATGTAACAGGACCTACAAGGTAACTGGGCCACAAATTACTCTATAAAAAACCATAGATGAGTTTTAAGTTTTAGATATTGTAAACTTTTCAACCCATGTATACTTTTTAAAACATGCGTATCAACTCAATATTAACTCTATTTTTGTGTGATAGGTTACCGAAAACGCAGGCTTCTTTTCTTAACCCATTAACTGCCAAAACTATAAGATGAAATGGTATTTTTCAACTTTTTAGCTAAACGTCGTTTGCCGCCAATAGCTCTGAAACAAAATTTTCACTTTATACTAGCTTAAAATTTTATGTCTTCAAATAAGGCTAATTTTTTAATTGAACAATAATGGTGTGTACGAAAATAAATTAAATATGTGCATTTATTTTTACCGTTGCGTGATCACAATGTCAACGGGTAATGGGTTAAAGACAACGTCAATTTGATTCAACTTCTTGATCTTTATTATAAAATACAGTACATGCTTTTAGTATATAAACAATAACTTTTTAAAACCGTCTCTCTACTTTGCCCGTACGTCTTACGGGCAATGTGTTTCCGCTAATTATGATTTTCCCGTACCACAAACGGGCATCTGTACTCCAATCATAATTTATTATTCCTAATAATAAAATTTTATTGTAAATTTTGTATTTTTTAATCAAAGCATGTTTATGATTCAATTAGGCAAAATTTTCTGTTTTAAAAAAGTGGTGATCAAAGAAAAATTCTATAAAAGATATGAAATACTACGAAAAAATTAATTTATTCTTATTTTTTGCTTGCAGTAAAGAAAATTATGCAGGGTGATTCAAAAAAACGTTGACAAAATAACATAAAAAATGAAGCATACAACAAGGACAAAAAATCGCGTAGCAACATAGAAACGCAAACTACTTATTGAGTCACAAATACAGGATATTTCATTTTAGCTAAACCCGGTTTGAAAGTAATAATTTCGGGGAAAATAAGAGCATTGTAATGAAAATACAACAATATATACATTATTTTGTGTGAAATATGATAACGTTACGAAAAGATCTGGAAAACATATTGCTTAAGCAATCGATAATACCGTACAAACTAATTATCACAGTCCAAAATGTGAGGTGCCAAGTGCATATTGCTGTCTCACATAATGCAAACTTTTGCCACTTTTGTTTGGTGTTATCATATTTAAAACAAAGGTGAGAATGTCTGTTAAATGCTTTACTATATTATATTTCAGTTTTCTGAAATTTATTACGGTCAACCCAAATTGGGTTAGGATGAAACGCCCTGTATTCTCAGTACTCCCCTGTGTGACTCAATAAGCTATTTGTATCGCTATGTTTCTTTGTTTCTATGTTTGATTTTTTTTATCTTTGTCATATGCATGATTTGTTATATCATTTTCTCAACGTTTTGTTGAATCACCCTGTATAGTATATCATTAAAATTACACAGTAAGATAAAAAAACGCATATTAGCTGGTATTAAATTAAAGATTCCCAGGAACTAATTTTAATTTGGTATAAAATTTGTCTTAAAAATTATTTACACAGAATAAAGAAGCTGTCTTGTTTCTTATAAAAGGAAAGAAACTAAAAGAAGCTTTCTTTGACTTGAAATTTACAAAGAGAATCAGCTTTATAGATTTGAGTTCAAGTCGGATTTGATAAGCTCACTGTAAGAATAAAATCTGTAAAGTTACTTATTTTTTTTTTCTTAAGAAAATTGGGATTCCTAGAACTTTTTCACTAACGGTAACAGTAAAAATTAATGCAACCTGTTACCGTTACATAAAAAGTTCAAGGAATCCCAGTTTCTTAGAAAAAAAATAATAACTTTGCAGTTTTTTTTTCGTGCAGTGTTGTGCAATTAGAACTAGAACAATTTGTTCTTGTGCAAAAAAGCCACTTTAAATATTTATATTTTTATCTTATATTTAATTACAACAGGTTAACACCATGAAATAGCTCACACGTCTAATCAAAAGCTTTACAACTTGATATGTACTTACTTATAAATTGATACGATGACTACGAAAAAAAAGTAATACGATAATAAACCAGTTTTCTGTACTGTGTAACACCATTAACTGTGAAACTCCACTGTACATTTATGCCCTTTTAGCTTTACCAACCATATTGTTCAGCTACTTGAAAAAAAAATTTTAAACCTATGTTATCTATTAATTAAACTATTGAAATAAGTTCATTGAATTTGCTTCATTTTTGATATACATGAAAAAATATAGATAAAATATACAATTTCATCTATCTGAAAATCCATGCACAGTTTTATGCAGTGTAGTCTAATGAATGTTGAAAAAAAATTGAAGCAAAAATATTTATATTTATAAATTTAGTAGAGATTTTAAAATGTTTATTAAAAAATGCACACTCAGAAATGAATACTCAGATTTCATGAAATTCTCCTCGTTTTTGACGAAACCGTTTCCTGGGAAATGCTCCGAACAAATAATTCGTCAAACTGATGAAATCACTTCCCTCACTCGTTTGACGATACCAAATCGTCAAAAAATTTCGTCAAAAGGGGACTAGTGCTGCATCTATCGAATTTTTTAGAAGATCCTATATTCAATGACAGAAGCAAAAAAAACATGTCACACGTAGGGTTCGAACTCACAACGTACAGTGTGGCAGTCCGACGCCCTACGTTTACGCCACAGATTACGTAGACAAGTGTGATTATAAAGGCATTAGGTGGATTATAGTGTGTGTTTAAATTTTTATACTTGTGATAGTACTTTTATCGACTCTGTTATAAATCTTGAAAGTTTTAAATAATAAGACGAATTTATTATTTTGATTTTCTAATGGTTAACGAATAATTATAATATGGCTTAATTAAATAACATCTAGGGGAAATTTATTTGCTTAAGGAATGATTAAAATATGGGCTGGTTAGTTTGTTGATCAGAAATAACGAATTCTGAAGTGCTTATTGGGAGAGATTTTACTACTTTAAGCAAGACTTTAAGTAGGTGGATAAGATTTTAACAATTTATTGTTTGTAGAGGGGAGAGAGAAAAAATATGAATATATTTTTAATTTGAGTGAAAAAAGTAGATATTTGATATAAAATAGATCTTAGAATTTTGAAATTTTATTGATCAAATGTATTTTTGGAACGGTTTTGTAGAACGAAATAAATTTTTTTTCGAATGAAATCAAAACGAAATACAACTTACAAATAAATAAATAAAAATAGTAATAAACATCCCCCCAAAAAAAACTAATGTAGCAAGAGTAATTGCTTACATTTCATTATTTTCTGAAAAACGCTAAAATGTACTGTTTTAAACAATAAATATATCCTTGCTAAAATCGCAAGATTTGGGGAGGTGTAATTGTGGGTTTTTCTATAAACAGATACAGCGACAGTTTCCTTAAAATTCATCAAGTCTGGCCATGATTAAGGAAGCACTTTCGTCAAATATATTTGAGTTCACGTGATTTGGATTCGAAATGATCTTCAAAAACGACGAAATAAGGCTCAAGGATTTCTGAATCGTCAAAAATGAGAGTTTTATTTCTGAGAGTGTGAAATTTTATTAAAATGGACTGTTTTATAAGTTTTTAGCTTAGAAGCTATCAAAGCCTGTGAGCTTATGTGCCCGTCCGTTCTGTATGTATGTATGTACGTGCGCATGTACGTACATAAAGCGATAGCTCATGATAAAAATATCCGATTTACATGAAATTTTGGATATAGGTTTATTATGATAAAACGCTTTCATGATTAGTTTTGAGAGTTCATTCGATAAGTATAAGAAGGAGAACGGGGGCGCTATCGCGCCTCCCCTTAATCTATATAAATGGGTTTTTCATGCAGAATTAATAGATTTCGTAGGATCATTCTAATGAGGTAATTAGTATTGGGTGTTCATTGGATATGTTCAAAGAGCGGGAATGGGAGAGGGGTAATCCCCCGTCTTAATTTAGGTTTTTCAGGCAAAATTTACCGATATGCTTAAAATTTTGTATATAGGTTTATTCTGAAAAGGCGCTTTACTGATTTGTTTTTGGAATTCACTGGATAAGTATAAAAGAAGGATAGGGGAACTACCCCTCATCATTCCTCATATGCAGAATTTTTCGACTTGCTTCGGATTTTGGATACAGGTTTATTATATGATAAGGCGTATCCCTGTTTAGTTTTGGGGCTTCATTGATTAAGTATAAAGAAAGAGAATAGGGGGGGGGGTACTTCCTTCCTTATTTTTTTTCAAAGGCATTACTATATAAGGCTATTATATACAATTAGTCTGCATAGCCTGTGAGCTCTATGCCATTATTTTAACTGGGCATCATTCTTTTTATTTTTAATTTATTGAATTTGTAACATTAAGTAATTTGCCACTAAAGATATTACAGTATTATAAAAATAAGAATGAAATTCTGTAAGATGTAAATTAGACAATTTGACATTGATTCTTAAATTTAATAAATAACAACCAATATGAAGCTTATCTAGTTTTCCTTTTACAATTTTCCATTATACTTGTGTGTGCTCTCACTCATCATAGATTTTTTTTTACTGTTGCAGATGCATGACTGTTCTTATCTACCCAGCAAAATACCATAATGATCTTATGATAAGGGGCCATCTACAAGTGACGTCACGCTTAGAGGAGAGGAAGAGGATTCGCGAAATTGTGACAGTTTGTGACAAAGGGATATTAGGGAATAAGAAAAATTACACACTTCAATTAAAGTATAAGTATTAAAAATCAGCAAATTAATTTTTGAAGTTATTTTAAAATTAAAATATTTTGTGTTCATAGAGCAAAGATAAAACTCAAAGCCAAATATTACATTTCATTTTAAATTCAAAAGTACTACTGTTTTTATTTGCTCTTTGATATTAATATTTTATTACTATTGTAAATAAGTTATGTTTTTTTTTTTGGTAAAACTTAATCTAATTTCATACAAAATAATAAGAGACTCATTTTTTATTGTTATGCTCACAAATACTATTCAAATATTTTATTTAAGTTTAAAAATAAAATTTAAAATACGATCGATAACGTTCTGCTTAGTTTCTGAAATTCAAATATATGTATATGTCATATTGCATCACCTGTGACACTGAGGGGGAGGGAAACGGTATGATGAGTTGTGACGCTTTGTAACTAAAGTGGAGAGGGGTCAAAAATATTGAAAAAAAGTTTGACTTTATGTATGGACATTCCCGAAGTCCAAAAGCTTTGGAATTACGTAAAATTTGAAATAATATTTCACAAATTATGACTAAATGTATTTCGCCATATTCTTTTCTTAAAATATTTTAAAAATTATTCTCTAAAATCGCAAAAGAAAGTTACTTCAAGAAAACTGCCGTTAAATTGAAGGCATTTTACAAATGATAAGATTAATGTAATATGGACTAAAGATTGCTGTGCATGTTCAAACAGAAAAATTAAAAACTGCTTTGAATTATTTCATACGATATAGAAGTATAAAGTATAATTTTTATTTAAAATTGTAACATGTTTTTCTGTTACATAAATGTAAATTTAAGAAGAAATAAATACAATTTGTTTTACCTCCATAATTTTGCACATTACGGTTTTGCTGTTCGTTCAATAAAAAATTAATTTCCACCAGCATGACCACTCCGTATAATCTTAATACGATCGTAACGAATAAATTTTTTAAATGAAACTTTAAGTGTAACTTTTGTCCTATAGCAAAGCAAATTCATTCAGTAATATGCATGTCATAATGTGTCTATCATAGCCAATGTATACTTCACCTGGCGATATTCAAAAAAATTTTCAACTAAAAAAAAAAAAAAAAAAAAAAAAAAAAAAACATGTGTACATAATTTTACAGGGATAATGTATTTAGTGTAATGTGTATATCTTTGATGAAAATAATTTACTTTTCATTATACTTATTTTCCAATCAATTATTTTGAAAAGTATGAATAGTTATTACATATTTAATACTTATTTACACATCAACAGATTTTATTATTATTTGTCTCTACCAGTATCGGAGAGGTTCTGCTTTCAAAGCTGGTATACCGGAGGTTCTGGTTTCGAATCCAGTCGCGCCCGTCGGCCTAACATTTTGGAGTTTTTTGTAGTTTACTTGAAACTTTGGATATAGTAGCGTATGTACGCGATAGCTACACTTAGAAAGACCACCCCGAAGGGCACTCTATCTTCGGTCTACATCCATGGTGCATATAATCAGCCATAAAAAAGAAAAAAATAATAATGAAATTAAGAACAACAGACAACGACTTATTATTATTTACTATCCTTAGCGTTATTCATATTATATTATCACTATTCTGAGACATTAAAACTGTGATTATATCTATGAGTGCACAATCTACTAAATATTGAAACGTTTAGTGCCATTATTAACAATTTTCTTGTTAAAAATATAGTTACATTTTCTAATAGGTAGAATACATAGTTGAACATTTTAATAAGTATTAGAAATATGGCACATGGCTGCACACGGTTTGTAATGTAAATTACTTTACAATAATCATAAAACTGATATTTCAAAATAAACTTTAAATTTACAGTTTCTATAAATAATTATGGTAATTAAATACAAATATATTAAGAATGTAAACAAATAAAGTTAATCACAATTCTGAAAAAAAATGACGTAGCATTTTTTCAAAGATTTTTTCAAAAGAAAATAAAGATACTTAAAATGAAATAAGAGCTCTTTAAAATAATTAATATATAGCTTAGGTTTCAGTTGCTGTTTTAATATTTTTCATTGAATTTTATTAAAGAATAAAAAATACGTTTTCCTTATTATCAAAGAACATTCATCAATCATAAGCAAAATTAAAAATATAAAAAATATCTTTTCAAAAGTAAAGTTAGTTTTAACTTTTGACATTTTAAATGATTGATGGTAAAATTTAACATATTTAAAAATATGAGGTTTTGGGTAATTATTTTGTCCTAGTCGAGTAACAGTTTGTGGTTAGAACATTTCAGGAAAAAAGAACATTTGAATTTTCTTTTATGTTTGTTTTTAGATAATAGATTGAGTTAATATACAAACAACAGGGTAATGCTCAGTAATTTTTATTATTCTTAAATGAAAATTCAAAAGTTTCAAACAATATGGTTTTTATTTTAGCTTAAACGTTTAATGTTTTGTTAAGAATGTATGGATTTAGTAACTAAGGATTTTTACAAATATGATGAACTAATAATTTTACTAGAAATAAGTACTGTATTTTGTGATTTAATTAAAAAATAAGAAATATCATCGGTGTTAGGTTATGGTGGAATTGTGTTACATTGAGTACTAAATTTAATGTACTCACTATTATTTTCAGCTAAAATACTGCAGAGAATTTTGTTCTTCGTTAAATTTCTAGAATTAACATTACTAGATCTTTTTTTTCAGCAGTATGTGCTTATTGTAGATAATGCACAACAAAATATTATAACTGTATTACATTATACTTCAAAAAGTCATCTAATTGCAAAAGTGTTTTTGAATTTCAAACAAATATTTCATGACTTCCTCTGTAACTTAAAGCAGGTAATCCCACATTCTGTATAGATGATTCGGCCAGAAGGGCATTTATGGATTTGTCAACAAAATGATTAATAAAATAAAATATGACCTTATAAAAAAGGGATATTTTATAAAAAAGACCCCCTCCCCTTTAAAAAAATAAAATGAAATAAAACAATCTAAAGATCTGTAATTATATCATATGATTATGTGAATCCAGTTTAATACCTATGTAAAAAAATGTATGCGCATGTATTAGTTGTAATATATTTTATAATTTATAATTTATATCAAGATGGGTTTTTAATTAAGTTTCATAAAACTTTCATTCACTTGGGAAAAACATTGTAATTGGAATATGAACATTTGTATGAGATAAATTTCAACGCTCAATGCGCAAACTTTAAAAAATCTAAAATTTTATTAGTTTACTGGTCAACTATAGACTACTTCTAATATAAAAAGCATAGTCGGAATTCCTTAAAGCTTAATGCGGAAATATTCAAAAATGGTTATATTTTTTTAATCACGTATTCGTTTTAGTAGATGTGACGATTTTACATATTTTTTTTTTTTAATAGGATCGTTACGGCTGCACTTCCACGCAGAAATAAATAAATAATGAAAAACAAACTATTAAAAGTAAATATTATCCAATTATCTGTTGAGAATTCAGATATTGCGATTGAGCGAATGAGGTGATATTAGAAAATCTTTCTTTTATTTTCCCTGTTGGAATTAATTTGTTACGACTCTACTTTTAAGGACAAATAAATCAACGATGAAAAATAAATTAATAATAAAAATAAATGTTAAGCATTTGTTAAAAATCCCTTAACTAGCTGCTTTTAGAGATCATTTAAAATTCAGCTCCTTATACATCAGATATCTTTCAGGATTTACACGGCCCCTTTTTTATATCAGTTGCTTATATAATACTCTAACAAATTATCATAAAAAGTGCTATATTTTAATTACACTAAGACAAATATTATTTGATACAAATAGTCATATTTCATCAAATATCTCATTTATACTGCTTCATATTTCATTTCTTGAATATTCTTTCATTGATATGATTTTAAATTTGATTAAAAACAATGCATTATTAAAACACATCAAACATTTCTTGGATTTATTAAAGAAGCTTTTAATGTAAATGCATATGCCTGCTATTTCACAAAACTGAACACAATTGAATATAAGGTACCCTGGGGTAATAACGCCAAGTTAAGGTTCTACCAATTTTCACGGCTCAGTTTTAGATTGTATTTTTCAAACAAATATATGATTTGATACAGCAACTCATTGACTATCTATATAAAAAAATAATTTAACAGATATCTATTCATAAAATGTAATGGCGTGATTTCTTGACCAATGCTATTTGACGTTACTACCCACCTATATGGGTAATAACGCCATGCAAACAAAACTATGAAATAAGAAGGAATAATTGCCTGTAGATTGCCTATTTCTAAAAATACAAAATCTACAAACTTAGAAATTGATAAATTGCATTCTAAACTATTGAAAATGTTCAATTTTTGTGAAAGTATAAGAAAAATAAAGGTGTGGTGTGTGTGGGGGGGGGGAGGAGGCAAAAGAATATCAGACCGTCAGCTTCTTTTTGCTTAAAAAGGACCGCTTAAATAGAATTATTAGAAACATTGCACAGTTTTAACTGTGTTTATTTGAATCGGTATTTAGGATGTAGCTCGGCCACTGTAAGGAATTAACCGGGGTATTAATGCCAAGGATTGGCGTTATTACCCCGTTATAGTTATTGCGCTGTACATTTTAAATTACACATTATCTCGAGAAGATATCCAAAATCTTCAACAACATTTTGAAAGTCCATAAAATGTACTACAAATTTATGTAATTAACAAAGTATTTCCGGATAAAAAAAATAGTCTTCACATCACAAAACATATCTCGCAAATTTTAGATCAAGCGTTAAATTTAGTTACTTGTAAAAACAATAAGACCTAAAAATGAAACAAATTAACTTGAAGCTGTTTTTTGCGATTTATATGACTCAAAGCCCTTCTGTGCAGAGTACATGGGTGTCATTTACCACATTGTTTCATAGTTATGCAAAATATTAGCACTTGGCGTTATTACCCCCCTGGCGTTATTACACCAGACCACCTTAGATAGAACCCATAGATATGCACTTCGTGCTTTAAATTTCACACGGTATTCGCACATATGTTTTATTCCTTTTCTTATTATTCTTGTGAACAAAATATCCAATCAAATATTTTATTTTATTTTTATTATTTATTTATAAATTTATTTATTTTATATTTCTTAAAAACAAAGAAAAATTCACTAATTACTTGTTAAAATATTTGCCAAAATGTCTAAAAGGAAATTTGCCCGGTGATGTTTGGACATGCAATGTTGTTAGACCTTAGTCAATATACAGAAGCATGTTGTCAAAAAATTGACGATTCAAAGTGCGCAGGTTCAGAACTAGGGCAGTTAAATTTAAATTAAAATTAATTAATTCATTTTGCGCGTGTACGTGTGTAAGACAGCTGAGAGAGAGAGGATAAATCTACTCATTTTTATTTTTTTTAAATGTTACTGAAGGCGATTATTGAGTAGCAAGACAGCCAAAACTGCGACGTAAAAAAAATATATAATATTTAAATTTGACCACGAATATTTACATTTCAATCCATAAATGTTTAAATTTGAAGTATCAGAATATTTTCAAAAATACGAAAATATTACTTCCAGCATACTTGCCAAACTCCCGCTTTTTTAAATTCAACAAAACGTACTTTCAACCAGAAATTTTATTCAATAAATGAAATTATGCAGATTTCAAATGTCTACTACATAGAAGCTAGAAAAATTTAATTTGATAATTTTTCTGATTGAATTTGCGTTTTTTCATTAATGAAAAAGGCGGAGGTTGGCAAGTATGCTTCCAGTTTAATTGACATACATTATATTAGAACTTTTCGAAAGCCGTTTTTGTTTCAGACAATTAATTCCTACCGGGAAATTCTATCAATTAATTATTACACAGTCATGCCGATACCATTAGCCTATTTGTCCGATAGTTTCATTTTTCTTAACAGTGCTTGTATC
The DNA here is from genome assembly GCA_964019185.1 of Maratus speculifer. Taxonomy (NCBI): domain Eukaryota; kingdom Metazoa; phylum Arthropoda; class Arachnida; order Araneae; family Salticidae; genus Maratus; species Maratus speculifer. Next base: position 95,811,714 of record OZ025295.1, read on the forward strand.
TCTTCAACATTTTAAATTCTTTTTCAGTACTTTCAATTTACTTTTGCTTTATGTGTTTTTCATTATTTTAAGCTTCGATGTTTTTGCAATTATATTTCCTTTGATACCATGTTTTTAAAAAAAGTTAATCTTAATATTTTACTTTTATTTTAACAAAGTCTTATTACATAGTTTTTATACTGCAGTTACTTTTTCTCATTAGATTTGCTCATTAATAACAAGATGATCATCAATAGGTAGGCGTGAATTTGACCTTTAATGTGGAAGTCCCTCAAACTGACTAAAGTTAGCACTGTCTGAAGCACTGTCTAATATTTAATGGGCAAAATTTTTAGGTACGAATTGATTATTTTCAAATCAAAACGAATTTTCGAACAACCTTATACAATATTTTTAAAATTACATTTGTTTCAATTCAGTACTTAATTACTTTCAGATAAAATATATGCTTTTAATATTCATTTAACTTATAAAGCGCTTTTAATGATCATAAACTGTTAAATGTATCGCAAATCAGAAATTCAATTAACCAAATAAACTGAATAAATAATTTATTACACATTGTCTTATTATTTTAAAAATGATATTTCAAAACTTGTTTTGGTCTTTTAAAACCACTTGATTACTTTTCTAATTTAAACTTCGATTAAAAGATAAATAAAATTGCGCATAGAGGTTACTTAAGAACGCAATTGTTGAGAAATAACACTTAAATTTAGATTTTCGTATTTATGAAGAAAAGAAATAAAATCTTAAATTTTAATAGGATCAAACATTAAAAGAGAAAGTTAGTTATAACTTAATTTGAGATAATAAAAATAAAAAAGAATTAATGCTGATTAGAGTTTATAATGGTTTTTATTTAAACTTTTTAAAGAAGCAATATTACATAGGGTGCAAAAATATTATTTATCAAAAAACTAAACGCAGTATGTTTGAAATATTTTAGAAACAACTAGCTGAAATGTTCCAATAAAATTATGGGTATTCTTGATTATCCCGTCGACCAATTTCGCGAAATTGTACAAAACGCCAAACTGTTCGCCAAATTGTACAAACTGGCCTTTTATTTAAAATAACGAAAGAACAAATAAATTTGTAAAATGCTACTAAAAATACTAATGCAAAGTTGAATTAGAAGGTTGGTTCACTTGTTCGTAAACAAGTGACCCAACCCTCAAGGTGTAATCTAAATCCCGCAGTTTACGAACGCCAGTATTTTAAAATCAGGTTGTAACAGTTATTTCGATAGATTACTCCTCGAAGGTTGGTTCACTTGTTTACAATCGCCAACTCTGAATGAGACTCGTGCTATCCCAAATTAATATTATATTTTTCTAAAAGAATAACAAGTAACTCTAACTGTATTGATTTTTTCCAATGTTTGTTATGCAACGAATAATTATTTGTACTGATGAGCCTTGCGTGTAGCTTGGCGAAACATTTACGCTTGTATTTTTAGATTTTTAGAGTTTTAATTTTTTGTACATAAATTTTTATTTATTTCTAAAAAAGTGTATTCAAGTCTGTCTTAGTTTATATTATTCAATATTTTAATGCTTTTTTATTGTTTACGTTTACAATAAATCTCATTTCTTAAAAAAACGTTTTCAACATAATGGAATAAAATTTGGTCACAAAGTTCCGCTCATCGATGAAGCAAAATACAGTTTTTACATATGTATGTATGAATTTAAGAGCGGTTTTTATTGGAAAATTCACATTTGTTTCAAAATAAAAGTCATGTTTTGTAGATAAAACTTTGTAAAAATTAGTAAATTTAAAAGGTATTGCAAACCTTTTCCTTCAAACACAGTTATTAATTTGTTAATACACTGTTGAAAAAATGTGAAATATATAGAATAGATTTCGTTTTTAAAAGGTTTGGCATAAATGTAATTTTGGGCTAAAATCTCACTAAATATTGCCTAAATTTGAAAATTTAATTATAATTGAATAAAAATTTCATTTGAATCCACAGTTTCATTCCCTGCTTTAACTAAAAAACGTGTATTTTAATGAAAAGTTCACATTTTTCGAAACTTGTACTTACTTACTTGTAAAGTAGGCACATACTTCAAATCATATTATGCTAAGGTAAAAGAAACGTTTTTCTCTGAATTTTACTTAAAATGTTTGTTTGAAAACCAGAGATTCAAAAGTCCCGGTCGCTATCAACCGATTAGCACAGAAAAAAAAAATTTGATCAATCTTTTTTCTAAGGAACATTTTTACAATACTTCATTTTGCATTTGTATAAAAGAACAGTAAGTATTCAGAATTACTAGTGGACATTTTTTGCCGAAACGTCAGTAAATGCTTACTTTGGAGACACGATATATTTTGGTTTCTGTTTGTCTGTCTGTCAGTCTGTCTGTCTGTTCCGCGATAACTGAAGCAAAAAGTATCCGATTGGCTTGAAATTAAATGGGTATGTTAGTGAGGCACTGGGGTTAAGCTGTATATTTTTTTGTTAGATTTGATTCATTCGTTCGGAAAATATAGAATATTTTATTTTGTGCAATAATGCTTTTCTATGGCAAATCCAATGATTTTCATTTTTTTTTTCTTGAGAGACAAAGACACATTTCATTAATGGAATTCAATGATAAATGGATACTGAAATTCACCAGTTAAATTATTCGTATTGTTTTGAAATTTTGTGTACGCATTTAACAGATTTTTAAAATTATTGCTGTAAATTTTGGAGATTTTTTTTATAAATGCGTTCCAATAATATAAACTAATTTGTTTTAGAGATTTAGTTATTTCAAATGTATTTATTTCACTTTTTTTATTTTCTCTTAATGGTTGCTAAGCAACCATTCATCCTAATCCTTATTTTTATAATGTTATAAATTTGAATGCGTGTACGAAAATTTAAATGAAGTCAACGTGAAAACTGATGAATTAATTAATGTCTTTGTATCTTTGCGTATAAATATAACATAGCCCAGAAAAGAACATAGGGTATGTTTAATTAATTTTATTCAAATATATTCCTTAATGATTCAAAATTTCCTTCCTTTTCATGCAGAATCAATAACGATTTTTTAGATAAAATTTAACCAATTTCCTTTATCGTTTCCAAAAAAATCTAAAACTGAAATTTTTTTTCAACTGCAATAAGTTCCAAAAGAGCAATTTCCATTTGAAAAATTAAACAAAGAAAAAAAAAATATGCCGTCAGAATTAAAATAAAAATAAATATAGTACTTTGTTAAATATTAAACACGGAAATTTGTTTCGTTAATAAGAATTTTTCTGACAAAAATGGGAGCATAATTAGAAATAAAAGAAATAAGAAAGAATTATAATTTTAACAAATATTTCACTTGGTAAAATTTGACGTCATAATTGAAATAAAACAGGTATTTTATAATAATCGTTAAAAATACAAGAAACATGGATAGCAATAACTTATGAATAATGACGTCATTGCCGAAACTTCAGTGAAGGCTTTTTTGGCTACACAAAATTTATTGTTTTCCATCTGTCAGTCTGTTCTTTTGTCTGTCTGTCTGTGCGCGATAACTGCCACAAAATGCAATCAAAACTTCGGAAAAAAAATTGTAAAGCCCTAGATTACTGAGTTTACACTTCCAAAAGTTCCTGATATATCAGATTTAGGTGTTTGTGGTGGACAGGTATGTAGAAGTATGAGGATAATGAAAAATGCTTATTAAAACAGTTACTTATCCTTATAAATCAAAATGTATAAAGAAATACAAGATATACGATAACCTTTAGCAAATTGATAGCAAGTTACAAATTTAAATTTAATGAAACTACGGGGGGTTCAGAGGGGCTCCGCCCTTCTGAAGAAATTTACTATGTTATAATAAAAGAACAAAAATAATGAATCATGAAAATTTCAGAATATCCTAGCATAACTAAATCTTTAATTTAACGCTTTTCATTGCTGAAAACTTCTTATTCTTATTTTATTCTTATAAATAATTACGTAATTTGAAAATTTTAAATTACAGTTTCCAGGAAGTTGAATATTACCAAAAGTGCGTTTAAAAAAAAAAGTATGTGCAAAGCTGACGTTGAGGCTCCTGATCTGCAGATTTACTAGTTACAATAATTCATTTTGCATTTGTATAAAAGAACAGTAACTATTCAGAAATACTAGTGGACATTTTTTTTACGGTAATTAGGTTTTTAAAATTTAACTGCTAAAGCTTATGACTTTGTTTCATAATATAATTTCTGATAATTCAGAAAGAAACATTATTCTCAGAAAACACTTACTCAGTGTAGTAAAACTGAGATATCAGAATTAACTCGGGTTAACTGCATTATAAAAATTATTTCGTACTTTATGTACTTTTTTCTACTTGTTGTATTGCAAGTATTTTTGATGATACAATCTAAGAATAAACTATTTCTTAAGTACATTTACTTATTTGGGTTGAATGTCTTATTCTGAATTTAATTAAATTTAGATATCTGTAATGAAGAACTCAGAAATTGGAATTTTAATTTTAAATTGGATAAAAGATTTAGAATGAAAAGAAAACGAGCTAGTGGCGAAATAATTTAAACTAGAGTGATTCTTAATTAGATTGTATTTAATTTATATTTTAAATTGTTAATGAAGAAATATATAAAACGAAAAAAAATTCTTCAAGTAAACTGTGTATATGAATGAAAAAAATATATAAATAACTTTTCATAACGGCGATTGACCGGTAGAATGTTAGTTAGAATAATTAAAATTGAAAATTTAATTCTTATAATAATTATCGAAGTAGAAGTATCGCATACAGAATAAAATCTGAAACTGATCTATTTAAAGAAAATTTCAAAGAAGCATTTAGAAATGAATTCAGAAGTGTAAACTATAAATGTGAAATATATATTTAAAAAGTATGCGAAATTTATGTTATAAGCATTAATAATTAATGTGATATCAATGCATATTTTATGTGCTTTGAAGGAACCATTATTGATAAGCGATATATGTGACATCCGAAACTTTTATATATTTCTTGAAATTTTATCTGTAAAAAAATTTGCACGCCTTCAATAATATTTCAGTTGCTTAAAATAGGTACATCTAATAGATTCAAAAAATCTGCGAATCGGTAATCGAACCTGGTTCATCCCTATAGCACACCGACGTTCTACAAGCAGAACCACTTGGAACGATATCCGATTTTTCACTTCTCATTATCATTTGTTCGCAAAGCTACAATTGCAACACATATATCAAATATTTTTTTTGCGATTCATCGATGCATGGTATGGAAATTTTTCAATAAAAAAAATTCCAAGAATTAAATAGATTTATTCAATTTCATAGATTCTGGATTCTTTGCAGTTTTGTGTTTACAATAAGAGTCAGTGGCTGATTCCATCTTGCGCTGCCATTATAGCATTGCTAACATATAATAGTGAGATTTATCAGGATTAATATCGTTTCAAGTGGTTTAGTTGCTAGAACATCAGTGCGCTATACCAATGTCCCAGTATGGACATTTGTTTTACTCTGTTGACAATAAGCATTTTAAGTAAATATTTTTTTATTATTAAGTAACACTAGATTTCCGTAATAAATAAATCAAGTATTTCATTAATACGTATAAATTTTTCAAGAGAGAGAAAATTCGCCTTGAATACAATATTTCAAATAAAAATCAATTTCAACTTTTTTAATTGCTTAAGAAACGTAAATTCTAACCTAGTGAAAAAGTTTAAATGCCGGGAATTGAACCGGCCAATGTGTTCAGTCGGTAAAATTTCAGTGCCCTATACTGATGGCCGTGTTCGATTCCCGGCACGGAAACGTTTTCACTAGGTTTGCATTTATTACGCCGATTAAGCAATTAAAAATTTTTAAATTGATTTTCATTTTAAATATTGTATTCAAGGCGTATTTGCTCTCTCCGGAAAAATTTCCACGTATTAATATATTCATTCGATACTGTATTTATTTAAGTTTCGTGTTTGTCCCAGGTAGGTGGCCCACGGAATATATTCCATCTTGTGCTGCATTTATAGCTCTGCCAACATGTAACATTGAAAAGCTCCAGGCTGGGTGTCGTTCTATGCTGTTTAGTCGGTAGAACGTAAGTGTGCTATACTTATGAACCGAGTTTGATTCCCGGCATGGAAAGACTTTCACTAGGTTGGCGTTTACGTCTATTAACAAACTGAACTTTATTTTCATTTGAATCAAGAATTTCATTACAACTATGTGTAGGTGAAATCGCATGAGAAACAATTTTGTAATTCCACTTGGGTTGAAAACATGTACCTAGGATTCAAACTTGGGATCTCCGATTAACCTACTAACCCTCAACAAATTAATTAATCTCGTATTATTTCGTTCTCAATAGCACACTGATATAAATTATGGCAACGAGATTCATCAACAGACAAAACCAGAGGTAAAGGAATTTAATTAACCATTTGATATGCAACTATGAATTTTGAGGGAGTTTTTGTAGAAGTCTTCGGAAACATAGTGTATTTTTTAAGTAATATTTTTTAAAACAAGAAGACAATTTTATTTAATAAAACATTAGAAAAAATAATAATTGTAATTTTAACCAACACATGGTTCTATTGTACAATGACGAAATTTCTATATTGTATATTCTAAACGCAGACGCGTTTAGAACACAACTTCTGGGGCAAGTTTATTATTAAAATTTCTATTTACAGAACTTTGAAAACGAAGATTGCTGTGTTTATATACATATTTAAGCCATTTTCCCTGAACTGATAAGCACAATATAATAATATACATATAGCATAAAAATATAAATACATATATGAAGTCACTATACTACATTTTTATATTCATACTGTTACAAAAAAAATGATGGCTTTTAAAAAAATTGACTTGTCTTACTGGCAATTCCACCCTAAAATCGAAAATTTTGAAAAAAAAAAATGAACCTTTTATTATTTTAGATTTCTCACGCTATTTTAATTGTCATTACTGTATTTGTTTTAAAATATGATTATATTTTTAATTTTTATGCCTATCCTAAACAATTTTCTATGTCTAATTTTAGTTATGCACATTTTATGTATTATAGACTACGATTCGACATTATAAACCAAATGATATAATTTAAAGGTAAAGTTAAACATATTTATCAACACATAAGATTAGCTTATTACTTCTAATAAAAAGGTCCTTGCAAAATGACTTACTATACTTTCTATTCTTTATCTCGACTAATTTGAACAAGTGAACATTTTATCTTTTTTATATGTAATTACAACATATATTATTAAATCTAATTACGGATTTTTTAGTTTTACTATTATCCTAAACGCTTTTGTACGTTTAATTTCATTTTGTCTCATTTTAAGTAAACCAGATTACATTTAGACATTTCCCTTAAGACTCCGTTAGTTTTCGAAATACTACTATCTACGCCCAGACAGAATATAAAGTTCGAATTTACTAAAAATCCCAAGAAAGCTTAAGTTATTAAATCGACCAGCAAACTTTTCCTTTCTTTGTGTAACTTATACAGGGTGAGTCATAAATATCGAAACAATAGGCTATCTCCTTAAATATTGCCCCTAGACCCATACTTCCAACTGCAAAGTTTCAAAAGAAAAGGTGAATTTTTTGATAAGTTGCAACTCCATGGGGAGTCTATTTTAAAAATTACAAAAATTAAATTTTTTTTACGGCCCCCAGAGGATAAAACTTCCAATTAGAAAATATTTCCTTATCCATTCCTGAATTGAACAAAAAAATTCATCTCGATATCTTCAAAACTCAGAGAGTTATGACAATTTTAATAAATCGTGAGATTTCAAGGGATCAGACACAAATTGAAATGCGTGTAATTGAAGAAACAATGTTGCTGTAATGTGTCCAGGAATCATTTATTTTATTTATTATTTATAGAGTAAGAATTTTAAAAGTTTTGTGATGGTTAACCATGTAATTTGTAAGCATTATAACATCATAAGACTTCTTAATAATTTTTTTTTCAAAAAATTGAGTAAATAAAATTGTTATAACTCAAAATATTACTAATCGCGTTGAATTTTGTACTTTTGATTAAATGAAAATGTCTAATTTTCAATTTTGATTCAGCATTTTAGATAATATTCATTTACTTTTTTAAATAAAAGTATTTAAAATAGCAATATAAAAAAAGATGGAATTTTTTATATACAAATCCTGTTTTTAAACGTAAATTTTGTGAGGAGAAATCTTCTTTCGTCGCGTTGAGCTTTTTTTTTTTTTTTTTTTTTTTTTTTTTGAGATACTTAAAAATTATTGAACTCGCTGGACTGTTACCGAAGCCGATGGTTATTGACTTATGTCAGTTTAAAAATGAGAAATACTGAAATAAAAACATTTGATTCAGAAAAGTGCATTTAGTTTTAAACAAAGGTGGACTCCTAACGTTTAAATGCTTTTTTAAAGTTTCTAGGTGATTAACTCCTTCCTGTATATGTATAAGTTTCGATTTCAGATTTTGTCTAAGTTTCTCACTTTCTATAATTACCGTTTAAATGCGTCTGCTGATTTAAACCTCATTTTTTTATCACGTCGATTTCAGTTTTTTTCATTGATTCTGCTCTGTCAACTTCATATTTTTCTTGTTTATATCGCTATTACACGATGCGTAAAAGGTGCATCTAATTACGGACGACACTAGGCATATAATTCTAGAGATACAGCTATTGCGGAAATCGTTCAAAAGCCTGTAAAGTAGGGCCACCTGTTTAGTGATTCACACCAAAAACTAATCAGTACCAATTTATTTTAAGGACTAAGTAAATATAATTTTTTATTAAATTCCGTGGATTAGTTCTTGAGATAGAGCGCTCACAAAATTTATGTCATATACAGAGATACAGGAGCAGTAACGCACTGACAGACATTTTGTAAAAACACGTTTTTCGGTATCTCTGAGCCCTAAAACGTGTGAATCCGTCGAAAATCGGAATTCAAAATTTTCATGATTCCAATACTTTCTTCTTGTAAATATAGAAGAAAATAAAAATAGATTTAAAACCATCATAAATTTTGAAGCTCAATAGTAAGAAGGAGATATTTGAAAATATTTCTGTGTAATTTTATAAAATATATTTTCAATGATTCCGTTAATAGAAGTATTATTATCGCTATTACTATTTTTAGTAAACTTATTGTCTGCGGCAATAAGTTTTTAAATCACTTTTAATGAGAGTTTAATTAATATCACTTAATTTAATAACACTTTTAATAAGTGTTTAATAAGACAGTCCGGCCAATGGGCAGTGCCAGTTACGAGGCTTGCTCCAAGCTCGAGATATTGCAGACATCTAGCATATTTCAAATAAGTTTAAAGCAGAAAATTATACGCTTTTATTTTATATCAAAAAGTTAAAGTATTGTCTTTGATCGACATTTAATAATGCGTAAATTTATGGTCGACTCCTAAATTGTATTTTAAATGAGCTGATATCGCTACGCTCAGAGGTAGGCTTAAGTGGTGCAAGTCACGAATTTGTGAAATTTTTGGATTTTAATATCTTTCATCGATTTGTAGATATCGAGATGATTTTTTTTTGTTCAATTCAGGAATGGAGAAGGAAAAATTTTCTAATTGGAAGTTTTATCCTCTAGGGGCCGTAATTTAATTTTCGTAATTTTTAAAATGGACCCCCCATGGAGTTGCAACTTATCTTATAAAAAATTCACCTCTTTTTATGAAACTTTGCAATTGGAAGTATGGGTCTAGAGGCAATATTTAAGGAGATTTTCCTGTATTATGTGTATTTTTCTTTTGAAAACAAAAGTAAGACATGCTTACATTCGTGGAAAAGAATATTACGAGTGACTGTTTAAAATTACTAATTTTATTTGAATGATTATGATTATTAATAATAGTTTTAGAGATTCACACTTCTAATATTATGTATCTTTTGCGCATAAAAATTCTATTAACTCGTTTTGAGACCTTTTTTCATTCGGTCGATTAGGCGAGAGTCTATTCAAAAACGGAAATCTCTTAAATTCAAATTTTTGGTTCATCAATTTGGATAACCGATTTGGATTTTGGAACCGAAGTTCTGCTGAATTTTTAATAAATAAAAATCGGTATTTGCAAGTTAAAACTTGTCAGAAGTTGTATTCCCAAAACTTTCTTTTATTTTATGCATGGAGCATAGTAGCATCATCTGTTGGGAGACCAAAAACTAAACAAGTCTAATCTATATCAGGGACTAATTGAATTTGGAATTTTAAAATATTTCTTATAATATTTCTTAAAATAGAGATGTGGCAAGAATCATGAATAATGCACAATGGCTGCGTCACTTTTCGAGCGATTTACACCAAAACATAATCAGTATCAGTATGTATCAAGTACTAAATCTAATCTATCGTACTAAATCTAATCTATCGTACTAAATCTAATCTATCGTACTAAATCTAATCTATCGTACTAAATCTAAAATTTTTATGAAAATCCATGCACCAGTTCTTGAGATATGGCTTTTGTGGAATTTGTAAATAATGCAGCATAGCAGTGCCAACTGTTGAGCGATATATACCAAAAACTAATCCGATCTAGTTCATTGCAAGTTCAAACAGACTCTACAGTTTTGTGGAATTCCGTGCATTATTAGTTCTTGCGATAGAATGCCCAAAACACTTTTGTCATATTACTGACGGACAGACTGACAGACTGAAAGAGAGATTCACAGACAGACATTTTGTAAAATCATGTTTTTGGGGTTTTCTGACCCTTAATACGTGTAAATCCGCCAAAAACCGGATTTTAAAACTAAAAAAAATCAAACGGTAATTGAGTGAAAAGCTTTTTAAAAACTTTGCTTTTTATATTAGGTATCAGAATTATTAGTATTAGGAAATACCAAACCGATTTCAAAATCAATATTCGTAAAAGGATGGTGACAGTCCATATTTCAAGATAGGGTTATGTTGGTGTCATTTCAAATCAGAAATGATAGAACGTTAGCTAAGACACTAGGAATGTTATATAGTGGTTAATTTTAAGATTTAAATGCGTGCTGACAATGGCTTCTAAAAAAATCAAAACTAATAATGAGTACTGAAATTAGCATATTAAATGAGCATAAAACTTTAAAATACTTTCTAAATTATCATTTATTTAAAATTAGTTTTAGTTTTTCTTATTAATTTAAATATCATTTCCCACTAACGCAGGGTAAGTTTATTCAAACTGTGATTTAAATGGAATTTTTTTTAATTATTATAAATTTCTTATAATAAAAATTAGGTATATAAATACCACCTTAGCTTCATTTAACTATTTCGAAATGAAAACCGTGAGTTTTGCTAGTAAACAATAAATACAATATAATCATTATTTATGAATTACTAAATACTATTCTATTGTGATAAAATTAATTCGATCAAATTAATTATTACTCTAAAATGTGCAAGAGGATATTTAATATCTACAGCACGCATTTCAAATACAAGTGATAAGGACCTTGCAACTTATTAATGATTATTTGGTAAAATATATTCTTAGAATTATATCCGCTTATCATATAGTATAGACACTATATGCTACTATATACTATATATATATATATACAGTTAGATTATGTATCTAACAAAAGCTTTACTACAAGCATAATATTGGACATCACGTTATATTAATGCATAACAAACGATAAAAGCTTTGTTCGTTATGTAACTAAAAGTTAAACCTGTACTAGAAAACTATTGATATAACTTGATCAAACGTATTCAATGATTCAATAATTGAATAATCATTTTTATTATTTTCCGTTTCAGAGCATAAGTTTATAGCTAATTAGTTTACTCTTAAATTTGCTAAATGGCTTAAAGCTTAATGCCATGACCATCGATGGTTTTTAAATTCGTTCGCGATAAAACTTTAAATGTTTTTAAAATTACATTTTAAAGGTTTGTTTTTTATATAGCAAAATATTAATATAATAAATCACTCTTTTGTGTTTTCTTTCTTGAAAAATTAATAAAGTTTAGAGAGTTAGAAATTCAGACTTTTTTTAAACTGATAACAGTAAGATTCATCAAGAAGATTCATCAAGATTTATCAACACTGTAGATAAATTCTGTTAAATTTACGGTAAAAATTGCTGGCAGCAATGTTACCAGCAGTTTTTGCCGTAAAAATTGGAGTAAAATAACTACAATTGTTACGGCAGAAACTGCTGGCAATTTTCTGCTAGAAGTTTTTGCCGTAAATTTAACGGGTTTTTTCTTACAGTGAAGAATTTTAAAATTCTAAAGTATAATAGCTATAATTATAAAACATTTATGTAAAAAATCATATCATAAACATTTTTTAAGAATACATTTTTAATATTTACATACTAAGTAGAAACTCGGTTCCACATTGTCCCAGTTGCCGAATCAGACATTTAAGCTAAATTCATTTCTGCCTTTGAACACTGTATAACATAATCCGCTAAATTTACGGCGCAGCAATGTTGCCAGCAGTTTTTGCCGTAAAAAATGCAGTAACATTAGATGTAATAAAAAAAATTACATCAAATGTTACTGGATTTTTTTCTGCAAAAACTGCTGGTAACATTGCTGCAAATAGTTTTTGTCGGTCCTTTAACGTATTTTTTTCCACAGTGAATAGTCTGAATATTTTCATAAAATTAATTCTATATTTGCGATCATTTAGCATAAATGAGTGCATATTTTTTTTTTTTTTTTTTTTTTTTTTTTTTTTTTTTTTGTAAATGCAGATTTTTATTTTTTGCAAATTGAGCAAAACCCCAGTTTCACATTGTTCCAGTTGCCGAATCAAAAATTTAAGCTAACTTCGTTTCTTACGAATTGAATTTTTCCAACGGAAAACAAGTAAGAAAAATCATGCGTTAAGCATAGATTATGAAGCACTTTCCAACACTTCATGAAATCTTTAACAAAACTTCTTTAATTAGGGAAATAAGGGTATATAGCCAAATATGTATTCTAATACTTTTGAACAGCCCTGTATTTGATCTGTCAGTTGATATACATATTATATAATGAGAAAATTTAGTTTAGCAAAAAAAAAAAAAAAAAAAAAAAAAAAGCTTAAAATTTCTTTTTGAACATGTCGTACAAATAAATGGGAAACATACTTGAAAACTTTTGTTCAGCACTGTAGTTTACCTTTTACCGTTATTATACGTCAGTAAGAAGCTATAATTCCTTTTAAACTAAAACACTCTTAAAACAACTGAAATCACATTGTTATAAATTATCATTTATAAGTGTCTATATGCAGAATTTTTTGCGAGGCCCTGTATACATCATTTTATCTATATTCTGCAAACATTTCTTTGTAAATTGAATGCAGTTCTGCGTAAAAATGCATACCTTATTTAAAAATCACCTTTAAGTAATTTACGCTCGTACTCAGTAACGTTGGCGAGTTCTTTTGGATAGCCCTGTATATCAACTATAACATTTATACAAACTTTTATAATATACAAAGATTTAGTGAAACTTAAATGCGTATATCATAATTAAAATGTATTACATCCATCCATCAGCTATCATCGAAAACATATACAGTCCGTCGGAAGGAATATACTATTTGAAATCTTTTTTGTGTCCCTGTAAATGTACTGCACTTCATATTATGCAAGATAGTATCGTATAGTTTATATTAAGCCTAAATTAAGCGTAACATACATCGTTGACATACATCAATTTTGTTATAATGAAACAGTTTAATATATTTAAAAAAAATGTCGCACACACTATTCCCTCCTTATATCATTATCCAATGTAATTATTTTGTGTTTTCCGGTAAATGTATAATAGCTATATTTTTACCGTATATTTTAGTGCACCTCTTAAATGCATGTAAAATTTAATATGTTTGACAGGGTGTAACATCTTTAAAATGCCTCTGAAACGTTTTTTCCCCACAGGTCATAAAGTAATGGAAAATTTTTTACTCTCCCTGTAAAAAAAAAAAACTAATCATGGTAGAAACTTCATTTTCAATAGGGTTCGTGCTAGGATAAAAGTCAATAACATACAAAAATTTCACGGCAATTCGAGTATATTTACAGAAACTAGAGCGCGGACAGACGCACAGACGGATAAACTGACAGACGAACAGACAAACCGAATGCATAAGCACATTTCATACAATCACTTTTGAAACTTTTGGAAAACGTTATAAACGTTAAAATTCATTTGAAACGATTTTTCCCCATAGGCCGTAATGTAATGGAAAACTTTTGACTGCCCCTGTAAATAAATTAATCATAGTAGAAACTCCATTTTCAATAGGGTTCGTGCTAGGATAAACCAAAATAACGTCCAGAAACTTCATGGAAATCCGAGTATAACAGATATAATTTTTCCATTTTTCATTTTTGGGTGAAAAAAGTCCGAGCCAGGATTCGAACCAGGGATGTCTTGGCTGAAGCTGCCAATGCTCTACCAACTGAGCTATCCCGGACACGGACACTGGAGGACTATTTCACTCAATTAACCTCAACGATCACTTTATCTGATCTGATACTCTGAATCAGCTCAACAGAATAAATCGAAGGTCAATATATGAAACTGCAGAAAATCGCCGCATACGAAATTACATTAGATTAATTTTGGAACACAATTATTTAATCGGTAAAATAATTATAACAGATGTAATTTTTTCATTTTTCACCCAAAAATGAAAATTGGAAAAATTACATCTGTTATAATTAATTTACGGATTGAATAATCCTGTTTCAAAATTAATCTAATCCGAGTATATTTACGAGAGTTTGAGCACGGACAGACGGCCAGACAAACCGAATGCATAAGCACTTTTCAATTTTGTGGTCAAGTGCTAAAAAAAGCCTGGAATTCAATCCAGATCCTTATCTTACAGGGCCCTGTGTTCGAAGGGAGGGAGGGGGAAGGGTTAAATTTCAACTCCAGAACACAGTTCAATTTGCGCTTGTTAAACCGCCCCCGATTAAGAATTTGAGCTCAAAATTTAAGTCTGAGCTTTTGCAAACATTTAATTATATAAAAAATTATGTTAAAAATGGTTGTTGGCTACTCTTAAGTTTAAAGCGCCCTCTAACCAAATTTTTAAAAATTTATTTTTAAAATATATTTTCAAGAAAATACTGATATAAAAAATAGTTTTAGCGAAAACCGCAAACGAATCGACCAATTTTCCCGTTTTTTATAATTATTTGAAATGTGAACCTCCCCCCACCCTTGAAAACAGTTAAGATTACGCTACTTAACCACTCCCAACGATTCAGATTTTGATCTCAAAATTTAAGTTTATGTCTAAGTTCTAAAAAAGTTTAATGAGATGCAAAACACAACCGTAAAAAATAGTTGTCCGTTGCCTCAAAGTCTAAAGCGCCCTCTATCGGCATTTTTTGAAATTTATCCTTGAAATTTATTTTGATGAAATTACTGTTTTAAAGAGTAGTTTTAGAAAGAATCCGCAAACGAATTGACCAATTTTTCCGTTTTTTATAATCATTTGAAATTTGAACTTCTGAACACAGTTTAGTTTGCGCTACTTAACCACTCACAACTATTCAGGTTTTGAGCTCAAAATTTATGTTTAAGTCTAAGCTTCCGAAAACACTTAATGAGGTGTAAAAAATAACTTCAAAAAATGATTGTACGTTACTCCAAAGTCTAAAGTGTCTTCTATCGGCATTTTTTGAAATTTATTTTATAATTTATTTTCAAGAAAATGCTGACATAAAGAATAGTTTTAGCGAAAACCGCAAATCAATCGACCAATTTTTCCGTTTTTTATGTTTATTTAACATTTTGGACCCTAAACTTTAATGGCGCCTATCTCCTTTGGAAGACGTTTGGGACCCTTAGATTCCCATTTAATATTGTTTGTCTTGATGTGTACTATCACCCCTTAAAGTTTTGAACAATAGTTTAGATACACCCTGTATACTAAGATTTGTTGTTTTGTGCTCTTACATTAAAATAAGCCCTTCCGGTTTTTTTTTCTTTCTTTGCTTAAAAACTGTTTTCTACATTAAAAACTTCTTCATTGTTTCTGGAAAAGAGCCCCCTGAATTGTATCTAAATTTTTTTAAAATGCCTATATTACCAAAAATGTACACATTATAGTTTAAATATTGCCCTTCACATTAAAAAAGTGTCCTTAGTCATAAAAAGGGCCTTGAGGGATTCAAAAGTATTTACAATAATACAGTATTTCCAAAAACAGCAAACCAATGAATGTCCTATTAGTAAACATACATGGGAGATGAACCACTCTTTTGATTTAAATTCAATTAAAATCTTTTCTAAATCCTCTTCTATACATGAACAAACTTTCTTGAGGCATTTCATACTTATAAAAATTTAGACAACTTTTTAATTGTAAATTTTCTATTTTTCCCTTTGTCAGATTGTTGCAAACTTTACATTAACAATTTTTCTTAATTACCAGCATAATTGTTTTCACATTTTTGCTTGCTTAACCTACTCCATTTTCTATTGGCTGGTTCCCGTATTTTACTATTTCCTCATTGGACAAAGAATTTCTTACTTTAATCTGCTTAATTTAATCGCCTCTTTATAACTCAGCAAGTTTCCGTTCTTCTTTGCAATGGGGACTATACGTTTAAAGCTACCGAAATTAGTCTATTCTATGTTTACATATACTGGCAATTTTAATATTGTTTCGAAATTTATATTATTCTGCGTCATGTAGCATATTAATAATTATATAGTGATATGCTGACTTTTGTTGTTTTAAACTGAAAATTATAACAATCTCAAAAAATATTACAATTTACAAAGCTGAAAAGATGTATTTTTTGCTATGTTCTAAAATTTTGATTTTTCCCAATTTTTTTACTTCTAAACGTATCCTATATGTCGTGAGTGTTAAATATTTTTCTCCTCTTTATTATAATAAGAGGAAACATTTGCATAAGACGCCTACTTTGCAAGTTAGTCCAAAATCATAAAAATATATGCATTTTATTAGTTAAGGCTTTTACGAAAAAAAAACTGGACAGCTTCAGATTCGTGTCATGCTCCCCCTGACCCTCCTCTTCCCTAAAAAACAAAAAGTAACACATCGAAAACCAGTAACACCAACATCTCACACCCCACATTATAACTTGACTGGGCAAATATTATTATTTAAGTTTTTCTTTTAAACCACATATTTATAGCATTTTTAACACTCAATTAATTTAATTATGCATAATGTCGCAAATTTAGCTAATGATATTTATTTATATAGATTCCATGATTAAACATGTTAGCATTAATGGGAAAAGCATTAAATTATCAGATATATTAGGGAAATATATTCATGTGCAAATTATCTGTTTACCAAATATAGAGATGTAATACCGAAATTGTGTTCTAGTATAAGGTTTATTTATCGATAGCAACGTTAGATAAGGACCAAAACAAATAGAAATGAAATGTAATTATATATTTATCAAAAGAAAGAAAACTGATGAAAACTGATGAAATATTGTCCATAATATAATATATTGACATAAAATATTGTCCGAAATCTTGGTTTGTGTTAGATATAGTTCTATATTCGAAAAAATAATCAATTTTTTACATTCAATACATTACAACAAACATTCATAATATTAATGCATTATAATAATTTATTTGTATAATGTTATACAATATTAATATTGAAAGCGGATTGTTTAATTTATTTAAAAACTGCTAAAATATCTTAAAACAGCATTTAATAAACCATAATTAATTGAACAATGCTTAGTTTAGTAATACTAGAACTTGCAGCTTTATGTTTCTAAACTTTATGTCAAAAAGAAAATTAAAATTAAATTAAATTATTCAAAATTAAAATCCAACTAGAATAAGAACAATGTAAACGTAAATGTACATTAAATGTACATTAATGCAATACGTAAATGTTATAATCTGCAAAAATTAACTATCAGAAAATTATTATTATTTGTCATTTACGTGGTCAAAAAAAAAAAAAAAACAATAGAAGTTTTTAAACTTCAAAAGTGCTAGTAGACGAGGGGTCAAAACTGTCTCAAACTCTATTTGTTCTACATAGGTTCTAATTTAGATTCCAAAACAATCGATTACTAAATTATAAAATATCATGAAGTAAGTTATGCTGGGAGCAACTGAATCCACTAGATAACTCGGTCATAGATTATTTTTTTAAAAACAATTAGTGTCCTTTAAGTTTTAGCTTTTGTCAACATTGCACCTCATCTCTGCTTCTTAAACCAACGAACGTGTGTCAACTCAGTCAAATTTTAAATTTTTTTCTTTACAAAGTCGGTTCTATTGAACTACCTTGACTGTTTTCTTAAAGTATGGTAACTACTTTTATTAAATAAACTTTTAAAAACAGATTAGACCTATAAACACATTAATATCATTAAGTATCTATACATATACACGTCATGCTCCAAATATACGACCGGTGTTCCACTTACCCATAAATATTTCTAGAATAAAGTAACTAAGACATGTGTCAGGGGTAAATAGACCATGCAGTGTGCAGTCACCCCAACAGTTATAAATAATTTTTTGTAGTTTTTCTTGCTTCAGAAATTAATTTCGCTCTCTCTTAATTAATCTCACTCTCTCACATTCACTCTCACTCTCTCACATTCACTCTCACTCTCTTTCTCTCTTTTTTCTTTTAATAAAATAAATTTTGTAGTAAAATAACATAATAGGTTTTTTAGTCATATTATCAAATATCAAGCGCATTTCATAAGTCAGATCGAGAAACTTTACGGTATATATTAAGAGGCGAACATAAGACAAAGCGACATTACTAAAATATTATTGTAACCAATAAAACATAATTTTGTTTGATATTAAAGCATGGGTATATTCTTCGCAGATTCTTCGTATATTCTTATTGAACTTATCGAACTTCCATTGAGGTAAATAAAAAAGAGAATGATATACTTAAGTAGTTACTCATCTGTTTGTTAATTGATTTTTCTATTTTCTTTTTTTCCCTAAAATATCCTTAAACATTTTTCTAACTGGTATATTTAACAAAATTCATAAATACTTACATAATTCTCATACTTTTTATTATATAAATCAATATGTCATATTTGGTGGAGTTTTTAGATGCCTTTACAGCAAATGTATTCTTTACAACGTTCTTTATTTGATCTGTAATTTACCTGATCAGTCATGGTTTAAAAATGTTTAGCTAAATTTTTTCTTTATTTAAAAGGATTTGATACCTCCTATTATAAACTACAAAAGCGTGTAGAACACAGAACTACATGACGCAGTTGCTCCATTTCTATGGTTCAACAGATCCATGAAAAAAAAAATAGGCTTTAAGGTATAATTTTAAAAACGTCCGTCTGATAGAGTGAAACAGATTATGTAAATATACAAAAGTTTAGTTTAATTTAAATGAACATTATCTTTTAGAAGCTAAGTTGCCAGAATCTCCAGAATCTCATTTGCAAAAGCCTCGCCCAGTTCCCTCTTATGTGTTGCCGCTAGAAAAACTTAATTTATTATAAAATTTTACTTAACATATTATTAATAATATTATAACTTTGTTAATAATATTATAACTATGTGTAATAAATGTAACACACCTCTCCATAAATATTAAAAGGGAAAGGGGCATTCTGATGCGTAGCGCTTTTTGTAACATTTTTTCGATTCTTCGTCGTTGTACTGTCCATCCGTCGTGCAGAGACACGAACTCGCGTCCTGCTATGCCGGTACTTAAAGACACCTGATGATAACGGAATAAAGAAAAACTGTTGATTTTAATAAATATCATAATCCATATTAACTTCGTTTTTACCCCGATTAATGGACTGAAGCGTAAATTTAAAATGATAATTAAAGTTGGTATAGTATTTAATTAATAATATTAAATTATTAACATGCGTAAATACTTTTAGGAGACTTACATATCCAACTAGTTTTAAATATAAAAATTGATTTCTATTTATTTTCTTTCCGTTTAAACGCATTTAAAATAATTTAAGAAGTAATCATACTTTTTCCTTTGCTAACTTTGAATGTATCTCAAGTTTTTAATATCAATGGTAAAGTATAATACTCGAATTTTCTCTATACATTATATGTATCACTACTTGTTTAAAATTTTAACAAAAATAGCAAAACTTTTCTATTTAAGCATAAGACTTTCGTTTTCTTTTTTTTACAGGAAAGAAAGTTTAGGAGAAAAAAAAAAGAAAATTAAGTAAGATACAAAAGATGTTTTTTCCTTTAAAAAAAAATCCGGAAATATCACTGCAGGAGGCAAGTGATGAAGATGAATTACATCGCTTTAGGGAACACCATCATACTGTTTTATATTTGGCATTTTTTAATCGCACTTACGTCTTTATGCTTAGAACTGCATGTAATTTTTCAGCATTGACTTTTCTATTTAAGAATGATTATCGATATTTGGATTTTTATGTACTGCCTTTATATTTTACACATAAAGTTAATGGGACCTCAGGACGTTATAAAGCGATTTATTTTGATTTCTCGACATCTTTAAAAGGAAACAAGTCGGAAATTGCCCGTAAAATATAGAAAATAATGTATGTTCATACTATACCAAATTTTAAAAATATTCAGATCTTGATGCAATAGTATGCAGTATAGTATCCGAAATATTTTGTATGTATTTTTATTGTACAGGTAGTAAGCTGTAGTAAAGCCGCAACGTATATCAATTTCATAAAATGTAAAATAGTTTAATATAATCAAATTGTGCTCTAAACAATTTATCCCCCTTGACTATTATATATTGGTATACTTCGGTGTGGCCTTGTAAATAATTACAAATATTCTTTGCACCAAAAATTGTACAGAATGTATATTTTATACATACTTCATCGATGTATATCAATTTTATTATGTTCGAAGGAATGTAACATCAATAAAATGTACTTGACTGTTTGAAATGTAATTGTACTATTTTTCCCATTAGCCCAAATGTAACGAATATTTTTGATTGACCCCGTATTTAAATTATGCATCCCATTTTCATAAAATTTGAATTGACTCAACAAAAATATGCAAAAATTATATATTTTAAATCTCAAACGATTCGGTTGAATTGTTTTTGCTCTGTTATATACGTGCAGATGGACAGACGGACTGAACGATGACAGTAGGTGCTACGTATTTACATAATTACGAATGCGCCTAAAAAAGAGTTAATTGCTGTTATCAACAAAAATGTCGCATTTGGAACATGCAATTTTGCAATTTTATGTAAAAATATTTCTTTGAAATTACATTCTGGATTAAAGTGAAAATTATTAGTCTTTTGTTAAAAAAGTCTCCGAAAAGAGTGAGTAAATTTTGGCAACTATTATAAAATCTGAAAAGAAATTTTTTCTCACTTTCCTGTCAATATTTGATTGGAGGTTTTTCTCCTAAAATAATATCTTCCTAACTCATCACAGACTATTAATGCTATCATCTACTTTAAACAAAAAAACTAAATTTAGTTATTAACAAGATGGAAATTGCACGTGATGCGTAGCAAATGAGGTGCGTTCGTACGATAACGAAGTTTTAAAAATATTCAGATCTTGTTGCTGTAGTAGACAGTACTTCGGATACAGTATAGTGGACGAAATGTTTTTTGTGTTCCTATAAATATACAGGAAGTAACTTTTGTTACACCTCAGCAACATATATCATATTTATAAAATGAAAATAGTTCAATATAATTAAAACACGCCCCAAACAACGTTTCCCCGTATAGCATTAAGTAATGGAATACTTGTGTGTGGCCCTGTAAATTAATAACAAATATTCTTTGCACCATAGATTGTATAGAATGTACAAACATTTTAGTATATATTTCATAGATGCATATGAATTTTATTATGTTCGAAGGAATGTAATACCATGAAAATGCATTTGAAACATTTTTCCCTATTGAAAACAATGTAACTAAATAATTTTGATTGTCCCTGTAATTGATTTATGCATCCGATTTTCAAAAAATATGAAATGACTCGACAAAATTATGTAATAATAATAAATCTTAAATTTCAATCGATTCGGCTGGATAGTTTTTGCTTTGTTATATGCATCCAATGTAAGAGAGTCCACAGTGACCAAAAATTCTGTAAATGCTCCAATTATTATGATCATTAGTAGGATCTTTCAGATTAGAAAAAGTAAATTTATTAGTTGGAGGGAAAACAACCTTGAAACTAAATCTATTGAAACAGCCTTGAAACAGAGTAGGTGTTTTCGGGGGGGGGGGGGGGGGGTTACGAGATTTTTACATTAAAACGTTGTTTGTAGTTTTTATCTTGCATATTAACTTAAAACAAGTTTTAATTAAATTTTTTGAACATTCTGGTATAATTTATTAATTTCATTTTTTGCGAATGTACATTGCCAGAAAAAGTGTGATATTTTCGTAATAAAATCTTAATTGACTGTTTAAAAAAATAGTGTAACTTAGACTAAACTTACAACTAAATTACTTAGGTAAGTTATTACATATTTTGTGAATTAACTTCATCAAATGTCACTGAAACTGTCATTAGACTTTCACTTGATATCAAGCAGGTTAAGCGATTTAATTTTAAGCATTTGTAAATCAAACAGTTACAACAACAAAATAATAATAATAATAATAATTGTTCTACACTTAATATATTTCCCATAGATTAAATTTATCTTACCTACATATCACAGCAAATAAATAATTTGTACTCCAGTAACATAAAATAGAAGGTCTTACAGCAGTTTTAGTAATTAATTTATCTACATATTTTATTAGGTAACCCAAGAAATAAGCAAAATATATCGGAAATCATTTACTTGAATTCAGCCGCTAAACATTAAGGGATTAATGTGGAAGGCGTAAGATTAGCATACATATTAGAGAATATGTCCATTACTAATTATCTGTTAATCAAATACTGGGGTATATTGCAGAAAATGTGTATTTATTCCAGTAATGGGAGTGCTTATAGATTGTTATACTGAGATCGAAATTAATATAAATCAAATCTAATAATATATTCAGACAGGAAAGTACAAACGAATTATTCATTATATATACGGAAATAATGAATAAGGGAAAAATGAAGATACCATATATATGAGAGAATTTTTTTCGAACTTAATACAACTAAATTCATTTAATGTTTTAATATGGATCGCACAAAATTTATTTGGTAAACATTGAAAAATATTCAAACATATTTAATACAATAATATGTTGAAAAAATAGGCTTTATTTCTTTCTTTCACTATAGTCATCTTTTTTCTTAAGTATAAAACACCCGAACTTTTCCTTGTAATTCTATAGATTTTCGGATAGTACAACGGTATT
The DNA here is from genome assembly GCA_964019185.1 of Maratus speculifer. Lineage (NCBI taxonomy): Eukaryota > Metazoa > Arthropoda > Arachnida > Araneae > Salticidae > Maratus > Maratus speculifer. The sequence goes on from OZ025295.1 coordinate 95,835,011, forward strand.
TTGTATTAAAACATTTAGAACATATTCAGTTTAAATTCTGTCATTTTTTAAGAATATTCGCTTCAATTCATAATTTATTTAAGAATTGTCAATTTCTATATGTTTAGATGAAAAATGTTTTTTCCTAAAAACCGTGATAAACATATACATATATATATAAAAACCTATTTTATACTTCATTATTGTATACTTTGTATTCTGTTCTTTTATACTGAATTTTTTTCGAAGTATAGCACATTCGCTGAAACTGAAATAAAGAAAAATCAGTTTTGACTATTATTTTTTCACACAGCATATCTTACTGTAAAGATTAATATTAGTATTCTTCAAGGATTTTATATTTTTACGTTTCGTTTTTGTTCTTTTGACTTTAATTTTATATTTTATTTTGCCACCACATATACGAGTTTCCAAATTACACGGATGCGTTTACAGCCATACAATTGTTTAGCATATCTAACAATGGCATTCCTTTGCAAAACTGCATATATTTCAAGCGTTCCAACTCCTATGGAAGAGGTGTTCGCAAGATTAAAGGCGGGGTGAAGGCATACGCCATCTGGTGGCAGGGGTGCAAATGAATGCGCGGGTTTGACGTCATATATGCGCAGATGTTTATTATCTCCACATCTCTTGCGCCTATTTTCTGAATTTTCTCTCAATCATGACAGATTAATAGCGTTGCAAAGGTTAGAAAAAACCCGGTTTAAACCCGGGAATAAACCAGGTTTTTAGGAATAAACCTGGAAAAAACCCGGGATTTTTCGGAATAATTCGGTTTTTTGGGAATAAACCTGGTCTATTGGAAATAAACCCGGGAATAAACCGACTTTTTGCAACTCTACAGATTAATCAAGTATACGAGATCAGGGCCATCGCTAAGACTTTTTATTGGTGGGGGAGAAAACCTTAAATTGCCAAGTCAAATTTTCATATTTGCCAACTCGTTTTATAATTTTGCCAAGTTACCACACTTAGAAAATGTAATACAGTTCTTATTTGTAAAAAGTTTAATAATATTTCCAATTAGAGTTGTAACTTTTAGATATTCTATCAAGAATAGAAAATGTACTAAAATTTTTATTAAAATTTTCATTAAATTTGCCAAGTGTAACAACATTTGCAAATGTTTGGGGGGGGAGCTCCCCCTTGTCCCCTCTCCTTGGCGAGGCCTCTGTTCGAGATTTATTGCAAAATATTTTTTTACAGTTTGTTTCAATAAAATCATGTACATTTGAAAAAATAGTCACACTATCATTTTAATTTTGGGATAAAAAGTACTAACTAGTACTCATAAGTACCATATAATGCCACGAAAAAATGTGACTTTTCCCTAAAATTAAAATGAAAATGCGACTATTTTTAAATACACTGATTTTTTTTTATTAAAAATATGTGTATTTAAAAAAAGTCGCCTTGTTTTTTTAAGGTAAAAGTCAATATTTTTCGTAGCATTATATGGTACTTAATGAGTACTAATTAGTACTTTTTCTCCCAAAATTATAATGATATTGTGACTATTTTTTTAAATGTACATGATTTTATAGAAAAAAAAAGAGAGAGAGACTTTAATCTACGATTTTAGGAAAATTATTGTCTAGAACGTTAAATATTTAAACAAATAAAGTAACAATATTTCTTTGTTTAACAAAACAACATTTAATACATACATTTAAAATTAAAGTTATTCCGAATATACGTATAATGAAATAGGTTTTTTAATTAAAAGAATGAAATGTTTGCAAGTTAAATAATAAAAGTCGATAATACCAAGAAAACATTGGATTTTTATCGTCTGCAATTGGTAAATAAAAAATGGAGCTAAATTTGAATATTCTATTTAGTATTAAATTCTATACATTTCTAAACACTATATTATCATAAAATAGGAAATACTACGGTTTATACCATTTTGTATAATTTAGCTCATCAAAAATTTAGTAAAATGTGACACCATTTCAAAATTCTGCATTTAGATAATCTACTTACTAAATTTAATGAGTCATCTTTCATTACATTAAAAACATAATTATAATCGAACATATTTTATTAATCAGCGATATTTGTATTGCATAGTTAAATGATATTTCATCTTAGTATATATTATGTTAATATTTAGTCGTACTACACTTATTTATTCTATATTTATTTACAACATTTCAAACCTAAAACTTATTCTATGCAATATTTTAAAGTAACATTTTATAGAAACAAAAAAGTTTTGTTGCCATTCACACAAAAGAAACTGCAATCTACTTAGTAATCTTCTAGTTATGCACCCCTGCTACTAGATGGCATATGCCTTGACCCCGCCCACCCCGCCTTTAATCTTGCGGTCACCTCTTCCATAGAAGTTGGAACGCTTGAAATGTATGCAGTTTTGCTCCTTTGCGGAAAATTACGTACTGTTCAGATACTTATGTTAGATTAGAAACTCTGTTTTAATTTCGGTAGAACTCACGAGATATAATTCACGTTTCTAGAGCATAGTTAAAAAAAACAGGCTTTCTGTATACTTCTTTTTGACACAAATTTTTGCATTCTTAATATATATATATATATATATACTCCTCTGACAATAAAGTTCGGTGAATAGTCCTGTAGTATTAATGTAGATGAAATATTAACGAAAGTTACCAAACCATCCTTCAAAATAGTCATCTCCTATAACTATGCCCGGCTGAGATCTGTTATACATGTCCTGGGAAATTCGCAAGAAGTCTTCTTTTGGGATGAAGTTCAAAATCTTCGTCACGTTTCGTTAGATGTCAGCATTATGGTCAAATCTCTTTCAAAGAGAGTTTGAGTCGTAAAAATGGGAAGATGCCTTTAAGATTGAGATCTGGCGAATATGGTAGGTTTTCAGTTTGCACCATCCCTCGTGAATTCCTTTCGGTGTCTTGCAAAGCTTAAAACCAAACTTTAAATTGATCTTTTATTCATTCATTTTCCTGTTCTCAGTTAAGAACCAACACACTGAGCAAGCACTTGTAAAGCACGTCTTACACAGAACATAAACGACACTCAACTGAACAACGGTGGATGAAGATGATCTACACTTGCCTCTACGCATGTGCAGCGTTTTGTTTCCTTAGTGTTGCCAGATCGGTCGTTCTGAATTCATTCACTGAACTTCATTGTCGGAGGTAGTATATATATATATATATATATATATATATATATATAAACATATGTTGCGGCCAATACCCGGAGCCTGGCCAATTCTAGAACTGGCCGGCCAAAACCCGACCTGGCCAAGCTTCCTGGCCAAAACCCGAAATACATGAAATGAATACCGTATTTCGGGTTTTGGCCGGCCAGTTCGCGAACTGGCTGGGAAGCCTTGGCCAACATCCGAACTATGATGCATAGGTACTAATTTTTTTGTAATTAAGATAATGTAACTTTAACCTCTTCAGTCCTGGAGTACCCATTTGGGTACATTAAAACAAAAGCCAAAATTACACTCAAAAATTTTTTATAAATGCATGGATTTCTGCTAGCACTATTCAGATACATCACAGTGTCCTATATTACCAATAAATGTGCTATATGTTTAAAGATGGAGGAACCATGTGACTTTGAAAATGGAACATTTCCAAGATGGATGACATAAACAATTTTCCAACGACTTCACATCAAAGTATGTGAATAATACAAATTTTTGAGTGAATTAAAAACAATATAGTGCATTTTTTTATAAACTATAATGTTTCAAGAATGATTTGGAGTTATTTATAAATGTTGTTCTTATGTGCATGGATGTGAAAAACATCTGTAAATATGTTGTACCCGTTTGGGTACAATGGGTCTTAACAATACATTTCCAGCTAAAGAAACTAATTTTCTGCGTAACTATTGTGTACACTTGGTTATTAAAAAAAATTTTTTAGGAACGAATAAATTATTTAATTTAGTCTTACAAAACAATTTAAAAGGACTTTTTTTTTCATTTTTTAAAATAATATGAAGTAATATACTGAATTTACTGCTAAAATATGTCATAATTTTTAATAACTTTAAAAAATTTTAACACGTTTTGAAAGGTTGTATAGTTGTACAAGCCTTCATGTATTAGTCAAAAAAAGTCTATAATAAATAATACTTTATTAGAAGATTATTATTAAAAGGTATGTAGTATATGTATAGTGGTATGTGTAGTAGTATGTGTATATTATATGTGGCTTCCAGTAATAATCAGGTAAGGCACATTTTTAATATTTTGAGTAATTAACGTTTAAAGTTTTTAAATGTCTTTTTATCGTTACTTTTATAAAATAGATTAGAACTTAATAATTTTCATTACATTCAATTAGGATATAAGAGCTTCTCTTTTTTTGCCAAAATAGTTATATAAAAATATTTTTTATTAATTGTAAACCAATTAAAAAAATTTCAATTTTTAAATGAAAATTTATAGTCGCCCTATGACGAGAAGTATTCAATTTTTTTTTCAGTAATATGGCAGATTAAAGCACTCTTTTAAAGCTACATTTTCCCAAATTATCTCAATTTTTTCAAAAATGTGCCATACCTGGTTATTACTGGAAGCCACAGATACATCAGATACACAGATAGATGTATAGTAGCAAGATATGCATTACAATTATTACAAGATGTGTATAATATTTTTGCGCAATACATAGCTTTAGGTAAAAAAATCATTTAAGTTGTTTAAATTGATATAACTTTTAAACAATAAATAGTTTTATTTTTGTAAAACAAAATTGGTTTTATTTCCTTAAAAAATGACATATTTACTCAATTGCGACCTGATGTACCCATATGGGTACATAAATTTTAACTATTTAAAAATTTTAAAAATAAAAAACTAATTTTATTTTCTTTTTTCTAAGCCTAAAAGCACCATAATTTGCTAATAAAATAATTTTTCTATGCAGCAGATTTTTCTCGGGACTGAAGAGGTTAAAATGTACAGTAGAAAAGATTCCCATTGATTATATTGAAACGAAATATTTTTGTGTACCCAACTAAATTAACCAAAAAAAGTACACAATTCTCCTTCAATATTAAAATTAATTGATAAACCAAATACGATGAAAAATACACATTAACCGGAAACTTTACTCGAGTTGGATCACGGACAGGCTGACGTCTAGACCATTTGAATTCATAGACACTTTCAACTATGTTAGAAAGAATTGAGCCGAGTGCTTATATCTATTTCGCGAATTGGCCAATCGCCTCTGGCCAGTTCGCGAATTGGCCAATTGCATCTGGCCAGTTTGCGAATTGGCTGGCCAATTCTAGAATTGGCCAGCCATTTTTTAAAGTTGCTGGCCAATTCGGGAATTGGCCGGCCAGTTCTAGAATTGGCCAATTTCGGGTATTGGCTGCAACATATATATTATATTTTAGATTTGTTTATGCGCCATGAAATTTCATGTACACTAATTCCTCATACTCACTATGAAATATTGTTTTAATTTTTTTTCAAAATCAGATTGCTGTGTGCTTTTTGGCAAGATGAAGAACAAAAGAAAAACAATCCTAACAATCTTAATGCTCAACAGTTTTAGATTATTTAAAACGATCCTCTAATATTACCATTTATGGAAATTTTTGTTTGCAATTTAAAAAAAAAAATGCGAGATTTTATTTTATTTTTTCCGTTTAGCAACCTCTTATTTATTTATTTTACTTTTGGTGATTTTCAAATTTACATCTTAATGTTTGTTAAAAAATGTTCCATTTAACCCCTTAACGCGCAGGGTGCCGGGTCGGCAACACCTAAAGTGTTTAGAGACACAAAAACTCCGTGAACATTTCAAAAACTACTCTAATGGCTACTTTAAAGCTTTCTTATGAGTTCTAGATGGCAGCACCACAGAGATCAAACTCTACTGTTTTAAATAATACTTAAAATGCTTACTGTAATACGCGCTTCACAGCAATGCTTTTCTCACTGCGCTTATCAATGCTTTACTTATGGGAGGTTACCACTTCGGCAACAGCTGTATAATTAAAATGGTTAGTGCCATCTTTACAAAACAATACCTGTGTACTGCTCTAGGCCTAAATAGATTGCCTATTTTTTTTCTTTAAATTCCAACTTTAAAGGGTAGTGCGCCGGAAAAGGTTAAAGCATATTTATCATAGGAATATTTTCATACTTTTTTAAACGAGCGGTTCCAACATTTGACGCATTTTTGCTTGTCTCTATATTTTTTTCTATGACTGTTTTTTTTCTCCAACATACAAGTTATTCAAAAACAATAGTTTCGCTTGTAATATTAATTTTAACAGAGTAGGCTTACCCAGTGTTCTCGCTGACATTTGACCAACGTTAGTAATTTGGCTAATTAAAAATAAAAAACATTCGCCAAATGAAAAAAGTATTAGCAAAATAGATTCGCCTTGTAGCAGAAAAAAAGCCTTTAATTTTTTTAAGTATTCCCTTATTTTCAATATGCTCGAAAATATTTCAAGTTTTTATAACTGTGACAGCTATTGTTATTAATCTAATTTCAACTATCTTCTACAAATATATCAAAAATATTTATATATTGAATATGTATGCATATGTATGAAAAACGAAAAAGAAAAAAAAGAGAAAGCAAAAATTGAGCACTAGCAATTTGGCGAATCTAATCGCTTGTTTACTCGCCAAATGAAGAATTTAGTCGCAATTTGGCGCATTGGCGAGCGACAGTGAGAAAACTGGGCTTACCTCATATTTAAAACTACCATTTCGTAAATACTGAAAACGTTTCAAAATTATCATCTAACATAGCTGTTTCATTTTACTTCTTAGAGATACAAAATACTCATCAAAGTTTACATCAATGTTTTATTTATTATATGTACAATATACAAACTTGTAACATAGTACTATTATCTCAGTAAATATAAGCTGAATCACTAAAAATGATAAGCTATATCAACAAACAAGATTTTCTCATATTACTGCAATATGAAACGTTCCAAATAATTCTAAAAAACTCGGTAGTGAAATGGATCTAATTATAAGGTTGTAAACATATATAACCAATGTTATGCATATATTTGTAGAACATGATGGAAGTAAAGTGTAGAATGAAAACATCAGAATTTTAGCATAAACGTAACATAAAGATTTTTAATCAATGAAAAAAAATAAACTTTAAAAAAATCGAACTTTTAAAACTACCGGGTGATCCAAAAGTCAGGACGAACTTTAAAAATGAATAACTCGAAAACGAATCAAGATACAAAGATACGGTTTGCACCAAATGGATGGAAAAGAAACCGGATTTTGTGTGACAACAAAAAAATATTGTTCTATTGGCGACCAACGGCATCACTAGCAGCATTGAAAGATGCCATCCGCCAAAACGTGTCTGCCATAAAGCAAGAAATGCTACTAAATGCTGTGAACGGTGTAGTGCCTAGTCTCACAGCTGCACTTATGAATGAGGGACAGCACATTGAACATTTTCTGTTGTACTAATTAACTGTAACTAAGCTGACTTGGAAATTGTCAACATTTTTTCATTTGCAAATCATCTTTTGGTGCAAAAAACACTACCGTGTCATTTTTTGGATGTCAACGGCAAACTATTTTTTTCGTTGTCACACAAAATCCGGTTTCTTTTCCATCCATTTGGTGCAAACCGTATCTTTGTATCTTGATTCGTTTTCGAGTTATTCATTTTTAAAGTTCGTCCTGACTTTTGGATCACCCGGTATATAAACGAGGGTATCACAAAATTTTAATTATGTAAATGAAATAATTGGGAGAGGTACTTACTTTTTGTTAATTTCGAAGGCTTCTCAATATGATCAATATCTAGAGCAATATATTAATCCAGCGTTTTATTTTTTTGACTGCCGCCTGTCTCTGTATATGTATTGTTTGCACGAGCTACCGGCCTCACTCTAATGGGAAATACCACGCAGCCATTTTTTACCCGGTGGAAATTTCAGCTCAAAATTAACTCATGATAGAAACTACCCCTTCTTCAGTTTTCTGCACATGCTACACCCCCCAACCCTTTACACGCAGAAATTATAATTTTCATTTGACATGTATGCATCAACAATTTGGATTCAAAAATTTCATTTAAAACTAATCGAGGGTGAGGGAAAAGACAGAATACCGAAATGCATTCCAGGTACATTTATTTTTACAGACCACTGGAGTTACGTGTTCTTCGAAAACACCAATGCATGCACCAATGAAAGAGCATCACGTGTTTCACAAGCCGCCAATGAAAAAAGACACGTGGGATGCACTGCAGAAGCCTGTCGCTTTCATTAGTCTTGAAACTAATCTATTTTCTTAATAGTTCCTTATAATTAAGTTTTTAACCCCTTAACTGGTTTGCCCGAACTCCGTTCGGGCAAGACGAATTTGTTTATTGCATCATTTAAAGCTTTTTGACACCACTATTATTTTTAAGAAAATTTTCAAACTATTGAAAAGCGGAAATGTTTATACTAAATTTTACGAATATTTTATTTAAATAATAGTGGTGTGAATCCGCTATTTTCAATGTATTGAACGGGAAAGAATTAACCAGTAAAGAGGTTAAAGCATGTTTTACATTTTTGCTAAAATTTAATGTTTGTTGATAAAAGAGTCACTCTCAAAACGTTAAACATTCAAATTGATTTATTTAATTCTATTGAGAAAATTGTTTTTTCGAATGTTTTATATAAGAATACAATCGAAAGCAAACGGAAAGAAAGGGACGTGTTTTTGATGAGCGATGCCTTATAAAAGAGCCAACTAAAAGTAATCGTGGGAGGGGAGGGGGGAGTATTTCTGATGAGAGTTGCTTTATTTAATTAATTACTGATATAATAATTAGAATTTTAAATTTCTGAATTTTAGGTTCATCAAAAGAGACTTCGAGCTAATCTCACAAGAATTTTTTGCCTCAAACGTGTCCTAGATTTTGTTGGCCATTGCACACACACACACACACACAAATAGACAGACAGAGCGAAACTTTCTTTATTTGTATGAGTTGAGATAAAAAATAGATGGACTTCATTCAGTATAGGATATACTAAAAACTGTATGAAAATGAGATAAATGTACTTTATCTATTGTGAATCCAGTAACTAAAGAAAATAGAAATAAAATAGATGGTTTAAATTCTTTTAATTTATAAAAATGTTAGAAAGAAATCTTTAAAATTACATTTGGTAAGTGTGCTATGATTTTACAATGTTACTCTGGAGATTCTATTGATTCAGTTTTCAAAACTAATGTTCACTTGAATTAATGTCCGAACCTTTGTATATGTGTTCCATTAGGTTCACTCTTGCAGACAAATATTTTGAAAATTACATTTTAATGTCTTAAAATAAAGAAATGCATACTAATAGTTAATCTCTCTTTTTCCTGGGTCAATTGCCCAAAAAAGAAGAGGCATCTGGACCACTGGGTTTATTTTCCACACACCTTCTATTTTTTTCAATATGGGGTGTGAAGTCCTGCTTAAAAAGTGTAAGTAACTTTAAAAAATTTAAACCAGGTATATCATGCAAATTATATATAAACTATAGACAGCTGTATGGGACACCTATTATTTCACAGTGTCTAAAAAAAGCACCAATCGTAATTTTTTTAATGTTTACTTATACAAAAAGAAGAATTAAGTAAGTGTATGTGTACTTTAGTATAGGGAATAAGTATAAAAGTTACATGGGTATTTTAGGGAAAAATAACAGATAAATCTATAAACAAACATGTATGTATCTACTAGATATCTCTTTTATTTACCTCAATAAAAGTTCGATAAGCCCATTACATCTATGAAAAATGTAACCATGTTTTCATATTAAATAAAATTATTTTGTATTGTTTTCGACAATTTTCTAATAATGTTACTTTGTGTTATGTAAGCTTCTCTACTTGTATCATAAAATTTCGAGGTTTAGGTACCTCATTTATGAAATTTGGTTTAATACCCGCTGCCATGCTTTTAAAAAACTTTATTGGGTAATTTTGATAATATGTTATATAATTTTCTTCACTCTAAGCAAAAAAGAATGGAAAACTTAATTTCTCTTAAAAAAAAAAAAAAAAAAAAAAAAAAAAAAAAAAAAAAACTTTAAAAATGTATTTACAACTGTTGGGGTAAATGGATCCTACATGGTTCAGTTACCCGGCCCCATGTCCCAATTACCCCCATCCTTGAAAAACATAATCGAGTAACTGGAACATCTGTCTTACGTTTAAAATATATATAACGCCTTTGGCCCACGTGGGTCCAGTTGCCCCAGCTTAGTTTTATTCATTTGAGTTTTTTATATCACATTGTTAAAAATATTGTGCATGAAGTAAGATTGTGCATTTATTGCAAATGATTGTTGATGCTATACAAGTTTCAATGGTTTTTTATTCCATTTAATGCACAACTTGCTATATCTGATACGTCCCATTTCCCTGATATTTCCATTATGTCCCATGAATTTTGGCCAATATGACCCCAGTCCTTGATCAGGGACAATACGAAGAATGGCATAACAGTTATTGTGTCACTATCGGATGAGTGCATTAGAAAAAAATTAGAAATTGTTCTTGGAAAACAAACGAAATTTCAGTCAAGCTGTATGAATCACTTTCATTATTTTCACTGAATACTTAAAAATATTAATATAATAAAGTTTGTAGAGTATTAAGGAGATAAAATTCATTAATTTAAGCTCACTTAGTTAAAACTTATAGCAATATAATATTTTAAAAGCTTAATTGTGTACAGATGTCATAAAATATCTAATTTTAGCAGAAAATTTAGAATTAAATTTTTTTACTACCTTTCCCACTATTAGATCGATATATTAATTTTAAATAGCTATTTTCATAAAAATAGAAAAAAATCGTCTAATAAAGAGTAAAAACCTTCTTATCGATCAGAAGCATTTGAAGTTTGCAAAGGCTTTTAATTTTCTCGACTTATAAATTTAAATCCAAATTGAGCAAATTATATTAATTCAAAATTTTTAAATGAAATTTTTGTCCCCTTTTATTCATCAATGCAATATTTGTTAATTTAAATTTATCAAAATTTATAATAAAAAACATTGAAATATGTTAACGCAAATAAATTAGTACGCTACAAACTACCTAATTTTAGACCAAAACTTATTTTGTAAGAAAGTATTCAAATAATCTTGACTCATTAATGCATTATTGTCATTAAATAAATTATAATTAAACAAGTTTCTCTGTTACAATAATTTATTTATACATTTTGAAATTCAAGATTATTCCTCCTTTTCGATGTTAATTTCACGGACCAGTGCAAAAATAGTCTTCATTAGTGACTACTAATTTGATTAAGCATCTTGATATAAAATTACAGTGCTAAGACATTAATCAATGTAAAGACTTTAAAACTTGATTTTGAAATAGTTCCAAGATCTTGCCCTACATATCATTAATAATTAACTTTGAAATTGTTACTAAATAAGGGAAACATAATTCCATCCTTGTATTTCACTCATTTCTATTTTTACTTTCTTCTATCTTTACAAGAAAATGTTATATTCGTAAAATTTTCCTAATTCTGGTTCTTGATGGATTTGCACGTTTTAGGGGTCAGAGATGCCAAAAAGATGTTTTTAAAAAAATTTTGTCAGTGAATCTGTAACTCAGTCTGTTTGTTTGTCTGATTGTGGTATAAATATTGTGGACGCCCCATTTCAAGAACAATGGCCAGAATTTAATAAAAAATATCTACTGATGAGCTTATGCTATAAATTGATGCTGAATAGTTTTTTTGTAAATTGCTCAACAGGTGGCGCTACTCAGCTGCGTTTTTTTTTTCTTTTACGATTTACTCGAAGCTGTACCTCGAAAACTAATGCACGAATTTCCATCAACCTTCAGAGTTGTTTTGTGCTTGGTATGAACTGCTATGTTTGCCTTTTGGTGTTAATAGCCTAAAAGGAGGCGCTGTTATGCTGATTTTTTTTTTCAATTCTTGCATTAGCTCTATGTCTAAAGCTAATGCAAGAATTTTCATCAAATTTTAAATTCATATGTACCTTGATAAATATATCTGCTGATTATGTTTTTGTGATAATCGTCCAATTGATGATCCTTTTATGTTACATTTTTTACATTTTTTCGCGATGTAACGCAATAGTCCTGTTTCAAGAACTAATTCACTGAAATTCATAGATTGTCATTTGATTTGGCACTGTGGCAGCGAACTTTGAAGTATTACATGTATAAGACTAGTTGTTGTGGGACCACAGTAATAATTACCCATCATGGATCTGCATAATATAAAATATGTAAAAAAAAAAAAAAAAAAAAAAAAAAAAAGCATGTAAATTATTTATAAAATGCATCGCAATTCCAAAATAAAATTTAAAAGCATATTTAAATAGTTTTAATATACATAGTAATGTTCTATTAATGAATTGCTGATGAGCCAATTTCCACAAATTATATAAAACGCCAAAATACCCAAGTAGTACCGGATTGTGTAAAATAAACATCCTTATAACTCCAAAAATATTAATCATATTAACTAATATTTTACTGTGTCGGATTGTTTAATTTTCAATTAAAATATATATTTGAATTGAAATTCGAAGGAAATACAGAGTCACAAAAAATCGAAGAATGTTGAAAACAGGATTACACATATCTCGGCAACTAATTATCCGATTAACTTTATTCTTTATGCAAAATCTGTGTTATTTTATTGTATTTTACTTCTACTCCTTAAAATAAATCATTTCGAAAATTTTATATGCCCTTTCATCAGAATGAATTTTTCGAAAGTCCGAAAAAATATTTCCGGATAATCGAGGTTATTGATATTAAGGCTTCGTCCAATTCTTACATTCTAATCACATACAAAGTTTCAAGTGTCTATCTCAGTTTGTTCGGGAGATAGAGTGGTTACAGACAGACAGACGGCAATTTTTTTTTCTAAAAATAGGTTTTTCGAAATCTCTAGTATCTGAAACGTGTAAATCCGTCAAATTTTTCTTTTCGATTTTCAAAACGATTGCAATACTTACCCTATACAACGTATGATGTGCAAGTAATAGAAGATAGTTTCGGTATATTATCACATCCGAATAGTTTAAACCTATTTTGTGTCATTTGCTGACCGACTGTGCACAAAAAGGTAGTCGATGATATATACAAGATAACATGCTTTAGTTTTTATTTATCGAATAAGGCACGCAATGTACTATATAGGAAGAATAACGCATTTTGATATCTAAAATTCTATAACGGAATCACGCAAAGCAAGTTTCTGCGTTTAAGGGTACAAGGGACCTTTAAAATCACTTTTTTATATTTTTAAAATTACACTTTAAATATTATTCAAGGGTACATTGTATGCATTATAACATATATTTATCACAAAAAAATGTAAAAAAAATTTTTTTTTGAACAAAAATAGGGAAATTTTTGTAATATTTTAGATTTAACGAGAACTTTTCAAAATGTCCCATGCGCATTCCATATCAACGAAAATCTCCAATATTATTTATACTAGTTTGATTTACATATATAAATAAAATTGTGCATTGAATTTTATATATCTGAATATAAAGGTAAAAAAAAAATATTTTATAATTTTTTCTGAAATTTTGAGCATTTTTGAACCTATTTTTACAATTAACTACCCATAACTTTTACAATTATTTTTATTTTTAAAAACCCATGCAGAGTTTTATGACATATATTATGATATATAACTATAAAACATTTCAAGGCATTCAGGGAAAATTAATGCGCATGGAGCATTTTGAAAAGTTCGCGTTAAATCTAAAATAGTACAAAAAATTTCCCTATTTTTCTCAAAATTTTTTTTTTACATTTTGTGTGATAAATATATGCTGTTATACATATAATGTACCTTTCAATAATATTTAGAGTGCAATTTTAAAATTAAAAAAAATTATTTTAAAAGTCCTTTGTCCCCTTAAAGAATATATAAGTTTTTGTTTGTTAGGAAAACGTCTTTATTTTATTTTATTCTATTCCGTATAAATTTACGCACTGAATTTAATTTACATAGTGATAGGGCATATTTCAGTGTGAGAGGTACTGAAACAAGTGAATAAATTATAAATTGGGTGTCAGTTAATAACATTACTTAAAGTTTAATAACATTGGTTTTCACGGTTCATATAATTTTGCCAAAATGTATATTTATTTATTTTTTTTTCTGCTTATTCTAGAGCACTGAGAACAAGAAAATTATTGCAGAAAATTCGTCACATCTAGTTTTATAAATATTTATATATATTATATTTAAAAGAATAATAACATAAAACAGGAAAAGAAAAAAATGAAATGATTGGTTTCACTCTTCTTTTTATGATTTTCTTTATCTGTTTCTCTTAGAATGGATCAGCAGTAATCTCCTAAGATACTTTTGTTCCAAAAAATTTTTGTATTTGATTTCAAAATCTTTAAAACTCCACACTAGGCACAGAAAAAGACCCGGATGATAATATAAAGTATATAGGAGCATCTTTTCAAATATCTCGCTCAAATTATAATATTTTTGCACGATTTTTTTACCCAAGATAGCTGAGGACGCTTGGTAACCGGTCTAATTTTTACTTTTTTGATTTTTCTATTATATTTTTCTATTACGATAGTTTTAATTCCAGAACCGGTTAAAACCGGTTTAGAAAGTTGAAGTAAATTTTTAAAAAAATCTGAAACCAAAACTGAAAAAGTAAAAGCTAGGTCGGTTGTGGATCGTCCTCAGCTATCTTGTGCAAAACAATCATGTAAAAATATTAAAACTTGGGCGAAATATTTGAAAAGACCCGAACTTTACACTATCATAGACTTTACAATATAGACCCCATAGACTTTGCATTATCATCCGGGTCTTTTTCTATGTCTAGTGTTGCGCCTTAAGGTCTTGATGAAAACGCTTGCCCTGCTCGTCACGGCTCCCAAGTTTTCTGGAAAAATATCCAGGTGTGAAATGAGAAAATGTATCTTCAGAGACATATTCACACTCATTTCATGATAGTTCTTTATAAAACATCAATATTGTTATTATAATTTTCTTTTTTATTTTTTCCTAAAAATCTATGAACGATCATTTTTTCTCCATATGGATATTGTGAGACAAAGGCTTTTTCAAAAATCTGCCCATTATCCCAATGTACCCCTTTCTTCCCAGACAAATTTTCGTTGTTTTTCATTTTTTTAACTTTAAAGTTTATGGTTTGCAAAAAATGTTTACGTGTCGGTAAAATATGTATGTCAGTTTTGGATTCAGCGGTACAGAATATAACAGAAGAAACTACCAAAAACTTAAAAACGTCACCTAACCTAATTGTTGCGGGCTATTGCAATCTAGGAACATTTTAGAATAAGTATCATTTTATAAAGAAATATGCCTGCCAATTTTCGTCATTTTAATTAACGAAAATTCTGGTTTTTATTTTTTTTTATTCTTATTAAAAATTGTATCTTTCGCATCGATTTGTCAAAATGGTTAAAGATTTCAATTTGATATTGTAGTAATTATACTCTCAATTGTATTAATTATACTCTTATTATTATACTACCCCTGCAGCCAAATAATATTGGACTAATATTGGCTACATCTTGAAGCAATATTGGCACATTGGCGCAATACTGGCATGAAATATTGCTCCAATATTGGGGTGTTTACATTTTGCCCTTTTTAAGCTAATATTTGCAGCCAATACTATACCAATATTGGGGTTTCATTGGAAATATTGCCTATACAACGACAATATTACTTAAATATTGGGATTTCATTGTCAATGTTTCCTATGAAACCCCAATAATGGCATAATATTGGCTGCAAATATTGACTAAATAAGAGCAAAATGTAAACATACCAATATTGGAGCAACATTGACGTTATATTGGCAATATTTCCAATTAATGAAATATTGGCGCAACGTTGGACCAATATTGGTTTGCTACTGGGGTACTACTCTTAATTGTATTAATTATACTTTTAACCATCTTAAAATATATCTGAAAAAATAAGTTTTCTACTAAATTTGTGAATGACTCCTAATTTGCAGCAAAAAAATATTCTCCAACTTTAAACAGCTATTATTCAGTCAACTTTAATCGTAAAATAACGGATCTTTTTTTATATTATTTGTTACTCTGACAGGAAAACTTTACTAAGTGCAACAAAGGATCGCGGGTTGTATAAAAATTTAAATTTCGTATTTTTTTAAGAAATGTTTTTATTGATCCAAATCACTTGTAAAATATTTCTCTTACCGCCTTTAAAACATTTTACCTAACTGGAACTGTATGTGTATGACTAACGGCTTATGAATTAGCCATATTTTAAAGTTGACACCCAATAATGAAGTTAGTAAAAACTGTAACGTGATAGCCTTTTTTCAAATACCGCCTTTCATTAGTAAGAGGTGGCATAATAAGAAAAGAGTTGCTTCATCGAAAGTATATAAAAATTTTAAATGAAAAAAAAGATGTAATTATTTTTTCGTAATGTCTTCATTGCGAATAAAACATTTTAGGGAGCATTAATAATTTGTGTATAACGGATGCATATAAAATTGATGAAATAGTTGTGTAAAATAAATTTCACATATGCTAGAATTATACATGATAAATAGACAAAAAAGATTCATTATTCGATCTGTAATTTCTTTTTTCCCTTCTAATTTCAATGATAAAATCAAAAGCTAACGAAAACGATTCTACATGTATAATTATATCTGAATATAGTGTTAAAACATCGTTCATAAATTAAAACATAAATCCCTAGCCAAACTCCATAACTTAACTATTTTATTATTTGGACGTATTCAAGAAGTATGAAAGATTTTCCCTTTAATATTTGAAATATATTGAATATTATGATTTTTACACAAATTAATTCGTAAATTTGCAGTTACGCATATAGTTAAATCCTGTTTACATTAATAGAAAAAAGTATCGATTTGATAAACTACAACACAAAGAGACCTGATTATTAATTATATTTCACGGAAGTCAAATATTTCATAATATTCTTTTCATGATTTCTTACATAAATTATTCTTTTTTAAAAAAATAAAGGAATAGAATTTATAATCTTACCTTACAAAAAACAGAAGAAACTTTTGTAAATCATATTTTATCTTAAAATGTAATCTATTATTTTATGAAAAATAACGTAAGTTTTTTATCATTTTAATTTAAGAAGAGATTCATAGATGACATAATTTATCATTGTTCTGTCTAAAAGATTAATTATAGTATCTGTCTAAAACTTTTCATTCCTATGCTTTAAAAATATTTGAAATAAGTCCTGCTAACACATATACGTTTTCTTATAATCTGGAAAAATTAATGTATGATTAACCAGTAGTAAATTACACATTAAGCGTAGCAAATTGGGTATGTTCATACTATAACGAATTTTTAAAATATACAGACCTTCGTGTAATAGTAATACAGTTCTTCAGATATAGTATAGTAATCGAAATCTTTTGTGCGTCCCTGTCAATACTATCTACTTTTCATTTTGCATGAAGTAACTTGTAGTAAATTTCAGCACGTATATCAATTTCATAAAACGTGAAATTGTTTAACATAATAATTTTATGTAATAAATGTTTAACATACTAATTTAATACAACACGTCCCAAACAATTTTTCCTCCTTTATGCAATGGAATGCTTTTGTATAGCCCTGTAAATTAACAGAAAACATTCTTTGCACCACAGATGTTATGACAATATGTATATTTTAGTACATACTTCACATATGCATATCAATTTTATTACGTTCGAAAGAGTGTGACATCACTAAAATACACTTGAAAATATTTTTCCCCATTGACCGTAAAATAACTGAATATTTCACATTGATTCTATAACTTAATAACGCATACTTCATAGATGTATATATATTTTATTATGTTCTAAAGAGTATAACATCATTAAAATGCACTTGAAACTGTTTTTCCCATTGGCCGTATTGTATCAGAATACTTTTGATTGTCCATGTATTTGAACTATATATCCGATTTTCATAAAATTTGAAATTACTCGGTGAAATTATATAACAATTATATATTTTAAATTTCAAATGATTCAATTCGGTAGTTTTTGCTAGGTTATATGCAGACAGACGACGGTCTGAACAACGAATATAGGTACTATGCATTCACATAATTACCTAAAATTATTATAATTTAGAAATGAAAATGTTTACATTTTAATTAAGTGCACTGAACACAAACTCGACGCTGAATATTTCCGTTTGGTTTCGAATATTTTTAAATGCTAAACGTATATATTATTTACCATAATTTACACATTATTCTGTCAGTAAAATAAAGCTATTATGCCTTCGTATTCCCATATGCAATGGATTATGAAAATACAAAAATTGAAATTTTTCTATACTTAATTCTCTAAAAAGGATGATCCATCATTTTATGACAGTAAGAAAATAGGATAAACATTTTATCAATTTACTTTGAAAAGAAAGATTTAAATTCTTAGATGACAAAATGGATCTATTTAAAAGATAAATTATGGTAATTCACGTAAAACCATTTCACTTCTGATTTTCAAAAAGGATACTGTTTTTGATTTTTTGATATAAGAATTATTTTAAATTCATAAATTCTTTTCCCGTGAAGGGCGTAATATTTTCTGTGTACCTATAAATACTATCTACTTTCGATTATGCAGGAAATAACTTACAGTAGACCTAAGGAACGTATATGAATTTCATAAAATATGAAATTGCTTAATATAATAATTGTATATAATATAATAATTTAATGTAACGCGTCCCAAGCAATTTTTTCCTTGTATGACATTATGTAATGGATTACTTTTGTATGACACTGTAAATTAATAACAAATATTATAAACTACTAAATAGTAATAACTAATATTTTTTACTTGTTAAATGTTAGATTATATTTACCCTAATTTACCTCAGACATTAATCTATCAGAAAAATAAAGTTATGATGGCTTGATTTTCACATATGTAATGGATTATGAAAATACAAGAAACTGAAATTTTTCTATGCTTAATATTCTCTAAAAAGGATGATCCATCATATTATGACAGTAAAAAATAGGATAAACATTTTATCAATTTATTTATTTACAGGTATAATCTCATAGTTGACAGAATGGATCTATTTAAAAGATAAATGATGTTTTCACATCACATAAAAGTGTTTCACTTTTGATTTATAAAAATGATACTGTTTTTGATTTTTTGATATGAGAATTGTTTTTAAATTCCAAAGTTTTTTTTGTGACGGCATTTGATATCTAAAATTTAATTCATAATGTTCTTTGAAATGCCTTATCTGAACATAGATTTTTAGAAAAAAATCCATTATTTACTAAGGTTGTTCTATAAATAATGAGAATTCATATATACACAAAAAAATATATTTAATCGACATTATTTACATGATATTTTTCGAAGTAACTGTATTGACACGAGTCCCAGCCTTCCATTTACTTCTTAAACGCATGTGAAATTTCGTTTTTAGCACTTTCGAACAAAGTTGAAAAATATTTATTCATTCGGTTTGTCTGTAGGTTTCGGTTTGTCTGTCCATTTGTACACGCTCTAACTCTCGTAAATATGTTAGTATTTTTTTAAATTGATCAAGATTACTTAGGGTCACAGATGCATGTTTGATATTTCATATGAAATATGTAGGACAAATAGTTCATTTACAGGGACACTCAAAAGAATTCGGTTACATTATGATATATAGGAAAAAAATCGTTTTTAGAGTATTTTAATTAAAAGACGCTATTTCAAATGCATTGTAACTGACATAAATCAATGAATTCTACTAAGATCATGTTGAAACAGAACATTCATAGCATTTTTATTAATTTACAGGGTCGCAGAAAATAAATCGGTTACGAGCTGTCTTTGCGTGATGATTGCTAGAGAGTACGCTTTAAAATTCAACATGTGCTTTTAAATTTAATTAGTTTTTGGCATATTGCTTATATATATATTCAATACCTCATTTACAGGGCTGTACAAAAGTAGTCAAATACCATTCTCCTTATTAAAGGAAATTGCTGAAGGGGAATTTTCAACAGAAATTTTTTTATCTCTTAAGTAAACTAAATTTCGTAATGTATGTAGTTAATAGATGCAAATCTCCATATGATATACAATACAGTGCTGTTAAAAAAATCAGATAATTTTCCGATTATATATGGGTACAGTTCAAATTCGGTTTTCAAATGCGTTATACATTTTTTAAATTTTTTAAACGGTGCAATTTTGTAAAATTATTATGAATGTGTTGGAAATGTGCTTCATAATGTATGCTTGACGTTTGATTTTTTACTTTTTCTTTTATAATTGGTTCAGATTCGCCGCTTTAGTTTTTAAAAATGTTTTGCTGCACTCTAAAGAACAGACTCTGTCTTAGTGTCTGTTGAGCTAAATAAGAACCAAAAATCACATGGTGTTTCCTCTTCTTCTATCAGTCTTTCATTCCATATTTTACTAGAAGAAATCAAGAAGACTCTCCACCGGCAACCCAACCGTTAGGTTTATGGGTTTTTACGTCCCGACAGAAAAGTTCCTACCGCCATCCAACGAACATAGAGATAATGTGCAACGAGCAAAAATTGGCAAGAAAATTATAACAATAATAATAACTACAAACAAAACAGCAATCTATTTTGGAAAATAACAGATGCTGTAAACAGGCAACATCACCAACTGTCAACATGACAAATTGTTATAAATAATAATTAATTAAAACTAAACAGTCAACATTAGCACACAGATACTGTCGCTACGTTCCAAATACATAAGGAATTACAATAATAATAATGATGATATTTACTTATGAAAAAAACTGAATCTACAGATTCTAAATTATATATAAATAAAGCTGACTGTAATATTCATTGCAGTAAATTGTATTAAGCTGACCCTTCAATAAACTTCCATTTTTTGAAATCTTCAACTCGATGTTACATATGATTCAATATCAATAATTTAGTATTATATCGGATCCAAACACATTTCAGTTCCAAATGTTTAGTCAGCATTGGTTAAACGTATAAGAATAGAACAATCACGCAGTGTAGGGGAGAGGGGGGCACCTTTGAATAATTTTTCAGGAAATCAATATATTTCTCACTTGAATTATATTTATTGAGTTTTAAATATTACATAGTAAAAGCAACGCATTTCTTCATCATATGAACCATAAATTAAACATTTTCCAAAGAAATTAAATAAGTTGTGAGTATTTAAAAAGTTGAAAAATTTTTGTTCAAACCTGCCCCATGTAGGGGTACCTTTGAACAAGCGCGGGGCACCTTTAAACAAATGAAAACAATATGAAAATATTGAGAGTTTTTATAAAAAGTTGCATATGTTACAGAAATATAAAGTAATATGAATAAAAATAAATTACTACATTTTTTTTAAATTACTAATTTTTATGTTATTAAACCGAACTGAAATCCGCCAAAGTTCTTGTCAAAACTCATCGTTATTAAAACACAAAGTGTCCCTCCAGCTGTGTTCTGTTGTGAAAACGTTTTTAAAAATAGCCTTGAAATACACCAATGTGATATCTGATGCTTTTAGAAAAATAACATTTTTTATTCGCTAATTTTTTAAGATACCTGATATAAAATTCCGTTTTATCCGTAATGAAAACCTGGAATAATGCTTGGAAACCTGTTAATTTACGAATCATTATTTTGTATGCAAGATTTGCAATTATCAAATACATGAATTTAGATTTGAAACTATCCACCACTGATACATACAGAGATTGGAACCTATGTGTGCAGTAAGGGAAATTGTTAGCAGTGTAAGTCCATGTTCTTTGACATACTTAATTAACCTCTTTTCACATAAAAAATTTTCAGAAATAATAATATTTAGATACTTTAACAACTGTTTGCTTCATAGTTTTAAGTAATCTCTTTAAATTATTTCAATTATTATTTATCACCAGTTTATTCGGTGTTTTTTCGCTGTTCAATGCTGCCCCAACTTTTTTGTTCAATGGTGCTTCATCACATGGAGTTCAACATTACTACGGTTTAATCAATTCGGCTAAAGAATTTGAATATAACAAAGCTTATATACTAAAGCTAACATCTTTGTTTAAACATTGAACAACAAACTAAAATTTTAGGGTTAGACTTTTTTAAACAAAAATCTTGCAACTTTATTTTCTTAAGTTTAGATTCAAGAGGGAGAAAAATACATATCTTGTTTAGACAGTACTGTTCATACAATTTTATACAGCTTTGTATAACTATTCCCTTGAAGCAGCAGTAATGTAGTGACATATACATTCTTTTTTAATAATTTATTTGAAGGAAAATATTTGGAGTGTTCAAAGGCGCCCTCATTTCAAACGTGCCCCTCTCTCCCCTACTATGATTTTGCTATCCTCTTTAATGATAATAAATGAAACGTTGATTATAATCGCTGTGATGAAAATTGTAGGTTTTCCACATGTTCAAGATCGTCCTTATTTCATTTTCCTCTCTTAAAATATTTATAACAAAAACGCTTGTCCTTCAGATTGCTTCATCTTGGAAAGCTTTGTGTATAGTGTTAAAAATTTCCGAATCCCGAATTCGACAAACGCACAGAAAATTTAATCATTTAACCTCCTGAGTCCTGATGTCACCTGGAGTAGGCGCTAAATAATAGCCTTTAAATTATTTTTTTTCTGGAATTGTTAAAATTAATTCTAATCCTCGTGTTAAATACGAACATATCATAAAAATCGATATATAGACTGATGCATCATTTGAGATGCTGTATAATAATTTAAAACCATTTTTGTGGTTCCTCTTAATATTATTCCAGGACTGAGGAGAATAATTCTGTTCTAAGAGCTCTTCCATTTCAGCCTCTAGTATGTGGGAAGAAAACCAACTTGCGTTTAATCTCGTGACATTCTAGCACATGAGCCCTCATACGCCACGTATCAATATCTTTTGTTAATATGTTCAGCAGATTTTCTTTATTCTAAAGAAAATAACATTATAATTTGCAGTTTTGCGACAGTAAAATTGTCTTAATTCTTATTTAAAAGCCATAGTATATCATTAAAACATTTGTAAACTTACTTTAAATATCTATGACAGTTTTTAGAAGTTTCAGGTAATTCTAATGCTCCAGAAATAAATTTTTCCCAAGGCCTTAAAATTACATTTTATGCAAACTGACATTATGCTGCTTGTTTAATTTAAAAATATCATTAAGTACACATTTGGGTAACATTTTCCTAGAGATTAGAAGTTAACAGAGCGATGAAAAAGGATTTTCCAGTACTGAATGAAATAATGTCTTTTTAAAGGTCACGCATATTGAAAACTTTCATCGAAACTATGTTTGTAAAGTAATCGTTAAATTCATTATCGTCTGTTGTGAGATATTATGATGTAATATTTACTAAAGCAAAATTCGAAATTTATTAAGTGAATAAATTAGTAAATTAATATCAGTAATTTATATATCACAAGTGTCATATTTAAAGAAATAATAAATGTAATTAATCATTTGAAACATCTTTTAATCAGTTATATTTGTACATTTTAATTCATTTTAAATAAATCTCTTTAACTTGTATAATACGTTAAGAAGTTGCAGTAAAGATTTTAAAAATATATTTTATTTTTGCTATCTGCGGAATATTTACATCACGCTGGTTCTAATATTTTTTGTAAAAATACACGTTGGTCATAATAAATCGGGAGGCGGCAGCGCAAACAATCACCTCATCAACTTCACGGCTGAAATTCAAGAATCAGATAAAACTCGATTCGCATATTTAAAAGCACTCAGTATGCCAAGTCATATCTTCGTGGAAAACACCTTAAGGCCCTAAACTAGACACAGAAAAAGACCTGGATGATAATGTAAAATCTATGGGAGTGTTCTTTTCAAATATCTCCCTCAAATTTTAATATATTTATAATTTTTTTCGATAGGATAGTTGAGGACGATCCACAACCGGCCTAGTTTTTACTTTTTCGATTTTGGTTATATTTTTTAAATATTAGAACAGTTTCTGTTTCACAACCGGTTCAAACCAAAAAAAAAAAAAAAATTAACGTAAAAATATTAAAATTTGAGCAAGATATTTGAAGAGAGCACTCCCATAGACTTTATAATACCATCCGGGTCTTTTTCTGTGCCTAGTATTGCGCCTTAAAACCTTATTTTAGCGGTTGACACATAGGTTTACCATTGTGTTTTTCTGATCCGAATTCTCCATGTTTTGTGGAAAAAAAAAATCGTAAACCTACGAGTCAACTGCAAAAATCGGGTTTTCGGATATTTTTCACAAAGATATGATCTCTTGGCAGACTGAATACGTTTTAAAATGCGAATCGAGTTTTAACTAATTCTGGAATTTCAGCCGTGAACTTGTTGAGGTATTTGTCCTTGCTGTCGCCCCCTAGACTATAACAGACTGTACTTAGATATTTCTTGGTGTGACTATATCTTTGATGGAAACAGAAAAAAAATAACATTTAAATATGCACTTTTTAAATATATATAATGTAATGAGAAAGAACTATCAAGCTTTAAAAGACGCGGTTCAAAAAAAAAAAAAAAAAAAAAAAAAAAAAATGCTGCACCAAATTTTTAATAGGAAGTTTACGACGCAATAAAAAACAATGAATGCTCTTAAAATGATATATATGACACAAAATGCTCAACGTCAGAAGCAAAGAAAACCATTGGTTTCTGAATGTAAACTGCTGCAATGCACTAATAATAACATGATCTTCATAAATATCATATAGCAATGGCCATAGCATTCAAATGACTATTCTCCAATAGGAGGTTTGCAAAATGCATAAGCATATTTAAAACGCCACATTAGTCACTGAAAAAGATCCGGATGATAATGTTAAGTCTATGAGGCCGTTTTCTAATATCTCGCTCAAATATGTATATTTTTATTTGATTTTTTGCATAGGATAGATGAGGACCATCTTACTAGCATGTTTGTGAATTAGGAATTTCAATAATTAATCTTTAATAGCAAATGATCTGTAGTTGTAATCATTTAATACGTAGTTTAATAATGAAAATACGAGTAAAATTGAGTATCATATAAAGCTTGCTTAATGATTTCCCTTAAAATCTCTCTAATTATTCATTAAATGACTGAAATATAGATAACATTCTATTATTAATATTATGAGAACAATTACTGTTAGTTGCATTTATAAAGTTTTGACTCTGTTGAATAGAGACACTTTCCAGTGTTCTCAAAGTGCTTCTACAAAATATGGTTTTAGATAATTTTGGGGGAACTTGACATTCTAATTTACAGAAAAATAATAAGCATGTCACTTTTTCCAAATGACTAATTTTACAGTGTATTGGCAAACTTGAGGAAAAATTTCATAAAATGAATGTTTCATAAAAATTTTATAAAAATGAAAAAGACATTTTATTGCATCCATTCTACTTTAAATAATTCAGAGGTGTAATCTTTAAATTCATTTCTGTCAGTTTCTGTTTCCTCAAAATATATGAGTATAATTAACATTCTGAAAAGACAATATTTACATTATAATTTACCTTAACTATAATTCACGCAGGTGCATTTCATGTAGCTTGATTTTGGATTTTTAAACCATAATCTGTTTATTATTTACATATTTACATTGTTTACTATTTACATATTAGTTATACATAATTATTAATACAGTTGTCATTTTAAATTTATCTTTATATATGACTTTTTTTTCCCTTTAAAATGATTACTTTTCAGTAAATCTCATATCTATGTTAAAGAAAAATCTGTATAGAAAAAGGTGCAAATTTCAAAATTGTATAAAAAGCACGGTTTATTCTTATTTTGTAATTTCTATACTTAAAAACTATTTCTTTTTTCCAATTTTGAAACAAAAATGCTTTTTTCCCTCTTGATTGTATCGTTTTCCTCTTTTAAAATTTTTTAACAAAATGTTAAATATGTAAGAGTATAATCAAAATAAAAGAACATCGAAAAGAAGAGGAAAAAGAAAGGAGATTGAATGATAAATAAAAGAAAAATTACATAAATAAAAAATAAAATAAATGTATTTTATTCTGTGGTTGACTGTTGTATTCTGTTTTCGTATTGAATGTTGATTACTAACCCGTCTTTGGAGGCGTCACCCAGGAGATATACGGGTATTCAAGAATGTTCACAACTCTCTCCGTCATCGGTGTGAAGCCTGCATCGTTGCTGGTGGCCACGCTTTCGAGCAGTTTTTGTGATTCCGCACGAACATCATGTGTGTACAATTCTTCACCTGAGAATAATAAAATTCTATCTGTGTTTTTGAAAAAAATTACTTGTTGATATACAGGGTGAGTCATAAATATCGAAACAATAGGCTATCTCCTCAAATATTGTCCCTAGACCCATACTTCCAATTGCAAAAATTCATAAAAAAGGTGAAATTTCTGATAAGATAAGTTGCAACTCCATGGGGGGGGGGTCTATTTAAAAAAATATAAAAATTAAATTTTTATACGGCCCCCGTAGGGCAAAATTCCCAGTTAGGAAATTATTCCTTATCCATTCCTAAATTGAACAAAACAAATATCATCTCCATATCTAAAAATCCCACAGAGATGTTAAATCCCAAAATCCTCAAAAATTCCTGACTTACACCACTTTTCCCTTCCTCTAAACTGTGATTTCTTGACTCAATTTCAACGCTTGTTAGGGAACATTCACAAATTGCAATTTAATAAAAATCGGTTTAAGACAGCGCTTCTTCTTTGGACATAAAATAGCAGCGTATAGTTTTTACGCTACATTGGTATACCATACGTCTGCCCGGGTCAAAATATCTATGTCAGGTCCCAAACCCACCAATAGGAGAAAAAGTTCGGCGTGGCCTGAAAAAATGTAAACATCATAACCCGGACTGGTCTGGAAAATAGTTCAAATCATAGCCCGGTTCAGTCGCAAATTTCTACATAGTTTTTTAATTCGGCGTGGGAAAAAAATGTTCCATATGGAGGAGTTCTGACCAAAAAATTCTTTTATAGCTTTTCGTTTTTAGGTAGATTTCGTAAGAAATACTACCTATTGCAATCGCACCAGTTTATATCTATCTATCTATCTATCTATCTATATATATATATATATCTCACTTTTTTATGGACACGATAACTTCTATAATTCTTCACCAATCTCCACCAAACTTGGACATAAAATCAATGGGGATAAAATCT
This sequence comes from Maratus speculifer, assembly GCA_964019185.1. Taxonomy (NCBI): domain Eukaryota; kingdom Metazoa; phylum Arthropoda; class Arachnida; order Araneae; family Salticidae; genus Maratus; species Maratus speculifer. Next base: position 95,862,215 of record OZ025295.1, read on the forward strand.
TGGATGAGTTCGTTAATGGGCAAAATCGGACCAAGGGGGTCGGAATAGGGGGCGTTTTTGTGAAAACCGAAAAAACGCCATAACTTCTTAATTAAAGTAGATATCGAATCGGTTTAAAGTTTATATTACTTCTTAAAAATGGGCCAAAAGTATATATATGACGGATTTTTGATAAATTTAGAAGTGGGCTCAAGGGGCGAAAAAAACAGGGATTTTGAGAGAAAAAAATTCATAACTTCGTCAATTTTCAAGGTATCAAGTCCAACTAAATTTTTTATAAATGTTCTTAAAATTATCTAAAACTTTTGTATTTACAAGTTTTTGATAGGACCAACTTTTACCGATGAAAAAAATTAAAAACGAAAAGAAAAAGGGCGCTGAAAAAAGAGAAAAATCCATAACTCCGTCAATTTTTAAGATATCAAATCTGATTAAATTTATTTTACATCTTCTCAAAAATATCTACAACTTTTATATTGACAAGTCCAATCCGTATTAGTATAGCAAATCCAATTCGTATAGCAAAAAGAAATTAAACAAAAATAGGAGTTGGAGAAAAAAACCTCAAATCCAAACGGCTTATATTCTGACTCATTTTTAAATTCATTTTTGATTTTAAACGCATCCAAACTGTAGATCCTCTTATTTAGAAACTGTATAAAGTGACACATTGGTCAATTTTCTGATAAAGACAGAATAAATTTCTAAAAAAGGCTACCAAAAAGGGTATTTTGAACAGAATTTCCGAAAGTCATCGGGACTGAAAATTGAAGGAAGTATTAAAATAAGAAATCGCGTTTTTTTCTGACTCGTTTTTAAATCCATTTTTGTTCTCAAACGCATCCAATTTACAGATCCTCTTATTTTGGAACTATATAATGTGATGCATTGGTCAGTTTTTTGATAAAGACGGAATATATTTCAAAAAAGGCTACCAAAAAGGGTATTTTGAACAGAATTTTCAGAAATCATCGAGACTGAAAATTTAAGGAAGTGTTCAAATAAGAAATTGCGTTTTTTTCTGACTCGTTTTTAAATCCATTTTTGCTCTCAAATGCATCCAATTTACAGATCCTTTTATTTAGGAACTATATAATGTGATGCATTGATCGGTTTTTTGATAAAGACAGAATATATTTTGAAAAAGGCTACCAAAAAGGGTATTTTGAACAGAATTTCCCGAAGTCTTCGAGATTTGAAAATTTAAGGAAGTTTTCACATAGCAAATTGCGTTTTTTATGACTCGTTTTAAAATCCATTTTCGCTCTCAAATGCATCCAATTTACAGATCCTCTTATTTAGAAACTATATACTGTGACCCATTGGCCAGTTTTTTGATAAAGATAGAATATATTTTTAAAAATGCTGTCAAAGTGAGTATTTCGCACAAAATTTTCCGAAGCAAGCATGATTAAAGAATTTAGGATGTATTCAAACAACAAATCGGTTATTTTATGACTCATTTTTAAATTCAATTTTTTTCTCAAATGCTTTCATCTGACAGTTTTTTGTTATTTAGGAACTGTATAATGTACTGTTTTGGTCGATTTTTTAATAAATTTAGAATCTATTTCAAAATATGTTGTCATAATGGGCATTTGAGCTGAATTTTTCTTAAGATGATTCTGATAAAACCAGTTTTTGCAGGAAAATGAAATTAAAAACTTTTCATAAACGGCCAAATGAAGTTATTAAACTGGGTTTATCTCTAATCATATATATTTTTTTGTTGAAATGAGCACACTTCGAAATCTACCTCCGCCTATAGGCCCAGCCGACAGGGATTTTTATATTTGTACTTTTTATTATTGAAGAAGCGCCAAAGTTTATAATATATTTATTTTATCAATGAATCTCTATTTATATGTAAATGTTTCACTTATCTTTTAATATCGTTAATCCATATTCCATGCGTTGGAGACTCTGAAAAATGTTATACACTAAAATTTTTTAAGACGGAATCACATATGAAAGAAAAAATACGTTATAGACAGATGCTCTTCCTAGAAGATGTAATTGGAGCTTATTTTCTTTTCAGGTACTATTGCATTTATTTTGCATGGATCAACATATTTTCCGTTTAAGAAAGAATTCCGTTATAGGCAGATTTTTTTTCAGTGGTTTTATAGTATTTAATTTTTTTAGCCTTTGAATAATCTATTTAAAAATAAATTTTAAAGGTTTCTTTTTTTTTTTTTTTTTTTTTTTTTTTTTTTTGTAAAATAAAGATTTTAAAATATCTATGTTTTTCGTATAAAATTCGATTGAGCCGAATTTTATTTATTTTATGCACGTATTAAGTCAGTCAGAGACAGTAATTTTAATACGGATTTTGTCGAGACCGGGTTTGAAATTTCATCCAGAGTGCACCTAAGTTGAAGGAAGTAGTCCCCTTCTTTATGAAAAGTACGCTAGGCCCGACCTGCCGGGCCTTCAGAATAAAGAAACATGTCGGTTCTGGCCCTATCTGGGCAAAGAATACAGATTTTTTAACATCCTCTGGTGGACGATAAAAAGCCTGAAGTTGTCAGAGGTAAATTAAAAAAAAAAAAAAAAAAAAGACTTAATCTGCATCTTAGAAAAAGCATTTTTTTAAATAACTGACGGACATTTAAACAATACGCTTCGTTTTTCTGCATAATGGATTTTTTTATCCTCTATTTCTTATCTTTAAATCGTTAAATGTTAAGAATTTTTAAAAGAAAAAAGAACTTCAAACACGTCATTTTTTTTTTTTTTACATTAGTTTTGTTTCGGCAAATTTGAAAAAATGTTTACTTTTGAAAAAATGTTTGCTTTTGAAAATATGATTTTTTTAAAGTTATATTATTTTTACAATAAACATTTTCAATAGTTTTAAAATTAATATAAAAAAACCTTGGAACAAAACTAAAATCAGATTTTCATCTTTAATTAAATGTAAAGAAATTGGAATCCGATAAATAATGTTACGAGTTATAACGATTTTTGATTGTCCCATTTAAACCAGTACTAACCGCATGAAACTTTTATAAATTGTATGATAAAATTTAGAATGTGATTTTCTTAGAAAATTATAAGGCTGACCATCACAAAAAAAGAAAAAAAAATCAAAATTCTAACTCAAGAAATAGATTTTTTACGCGTTTTCTAGAATTGTTAGAGTAACATTGTTTTTTGAATTGCGCGCATTTCAATTTGTATCTAATCCCTTAAATCCTGATGAATTTTTTAAACGCTATAACTTTGAGAATTTTGGAGATATGAAGATGCAACATTTTGTGTCTTATTCAGGACTGAATAAGGAAAGTTTTCTTAATTGGAATTTTTGTCCTATGGGGGCCTTATAAAAATTTAATTTTCGTAACTTTTCAACTAAACCCCCCCCCCCCCAATGGAGTCGCAATTTATGTTATCAAAAATTTCACGTTTTCTAATGAATTTTCGTAATTGGAAGTATGAGTCTAAGGGCAATATTTAAGGAGATTTATATTGTTGTTTTGATATTTATGACTCACCTTGTAGACAGGTTCTATTTGCGTCTTTGAAGGCATTTTCGCATTATAGTGATGCTATCTATAATTTACACATAACCTTACCATCATAATATGACATTATTTTAATCCAGAAATACCTTCATCGATACAAATAGAACATGTCTATATAGGTAAGTCTATTTTTTTCAAAAACACAGATAGAATCTTATTATTCTCAGGTGACGAATTTTCTACGTATCAACTTTCATTCATATTGCGCAATACATGCGTACGTCAAATTGTTTTCATTTTATTTTACACAAAGAAATTGCTTATGTCTGTTACGAATGAATATTTTAAAGTTTGTTATCCCTCTATCTTTCATTTTCATGTAGGCGTTGTAGTTTCTGCCTGGTCTACGACACAAAAATCGGGAAGCATATTTCAGATATGTATATTGCTGGGACGATTACTGTTTCTAAACCAATAGGAGAGCGTCATTATCACGGTCAAGTACACGCCCACACAGTTTGATTGACAGGAACTCGTGGACAATTGACGGTGCTAATTATAACGATAATCTGTTGCGGATGAAAGTGAGCTGACTGGTTGAATGGTTAGAACGTCGAGCTTGAAACCGGAGGGTATGGGTTCGAGTCCATCGCGGGCCGAGAGTCCGTTGGGGATTTTTTTTTAAATTATTGGAGGCTGTCTTTTATTAATAAATAAGACATTTAAAAAAAATATTTCAAACCCTTTTAATATTCTAAATATCGTTCCAAAATGATTTATATATATATTAAACAAATGGGAAAAAAAGTATTCTGCGAAAATATCCGTATAAGCAAAATTCTTACTTTAATTTTTATTTATTTATTTATTTATTTATTTCAGGATCAGAGGAAGTATAATTTCTAATTGAAGTAAATAAAATTCAGTCATTTTGAAAAAAAAAATTCTTTCGTACCTTTAATTTTTAATTACCGAGTACAAATTCAAACAATCCGAGTACAAATAAATAATAAACACACACGATCAATTGTCCACGAGTTCCTTTCAATCAAACTGTGTGGGCGTGTACTTGACCGTGATAATGACGGTCTCCTATTGGTTTAGAAACAGTAATCGTCCCAGCAATATACACATCTGAAATATGCAATCGGGAATAACTAAACTGAGTTCAAGTGGGGGACGGAGAGGGGGCTCGAATTTGAACTCCTGAAGGCTGGTTAGCGCTACTTAACTATTCCCAACAATTCAGTTTTTAAGTTCAAAATGTAAGTTTAAGTCTAAGCTTTTGAAAGCATTTAATGCGAAACAAAAAATAGCGGTAAAAAATACTTATTCATTACTCCAAACTCTAAAGCGCCCTCTTTCGGCTTTTTAAAATTTTATCTTTAAAATTTATTTTCAACAAAATACTGACATAAAGAATAGTTTTAGTGAAAACCACAAACAATTCGACCAATTTTTCCGTTTTTTTTAAAAATAATTTTTGAAATTTTATATTCTAAACTTTAATGGTGCCTATCTCCTTCGTAAGACGTTTGAGATCCTTAGTCTCCCATTTCATATTGTTTTTCTTGATGTGTACTATAACCCCTTAAAGTTTTGCCCAAGAGTTTAGATTCACCCTGTATAAAGGCTACCATGAAGAAGTTTTCTACATTTGCGTAAATGTCTAATAGAAGTTTTGTCTAATTGAATTTTTAAACTATCTAATTTGAAATAAGAACATGGTAGTGTGCTCCTACAAACTAATATGTTAGAACCAAGCTCAATTCAAATTGAATCTCTGTTTCAGTTATTTTCCACGCTAAATACGCTTGATATAATTTAATGTTACTTTTCAAACTCAGATTTTAAATTCTTTAAAACACTCCTGTATTTTCCTGTATTCTTTTATTTATTTATAATTTTAAATACATGGAAGATAAAAATACGTTTATCTTTTGTTTCCAAGTGCTAAGTTACAAATTAAAGTGTATCAAACATCCTTTGTCTACCAGAAATACAATGAATAATTTAAAGTTAAATACTGTTTGTGTTTAAATGATTTGGTAGCATTTGAAAACAGCATAAAAGCATTTTCATGTATCGCTTAGCTAAAAGAAGTTTTCTTTAATGCGGAACCATCTGTTTAGTTTTTTTTTCTACTTCTAAAGAGAATTATCTTAGACAGAAATTACTTTAAAGAGAGTATAATGAATGAACTATTGTTTGCCTGTGAAGAAAGAAAAGATTTATAATACAATGTTTAATTTGATAATATTTTTAATTGAATAAGTTAAGCGCTTAAGTAGCTTTTCTTTTTCAATCTTATTATCCTAATTCATCTGGTTTAACATTTTTAATGAAATTTTATTCTCGATTTTTTTTTATATATTTTCAAAATAAATCTCAGTTTAATGATGTGAGATTAATATCAGTGTAATTTTGTTACTATGATCTAATAGATAAAACAGAATCTGTTTTTATTTTTTTTTCTATAACAGAAGAAAATATTGTAATACAAATGTCTTCCGAATTTTGGTATTGACGAATTTACAGGTTTTAGGGATGAGGGAGACCGAAAAACATGTTTATACAAAATGTCTCTCTGTCATTTATATTATTTATATTATTTATTAGTATTTGTATCATACAAAAGTGTATGAAGTTATGTACAGTTGGCAAAAAAAGTATTTGTACACTCTAAAATGTTTAATTTTTAACTAAATAAAAACAGATATTTTGGCAAATATAGTTTTAATACAGTCTGTTTACCGCGCGTTTTAAATTACACAACAGAAAATTTCGATAAAGATGTAAAATAATTTTCTAATAGGAAAAGTTTAAAAATTTCTTGCAAAAAAAGTATTTGTACATTTCTCCATCTTGATATGTACTGTGTTTTATATTGTTTATGGTTCAAAGAACCACTTCTACACAAGCTGTTAATAATTTTTAACTTCATACTATATTTGTCTGACATTTAATTTAATTTGCACTTGAAGTAATTCAGAATAGAACCTAAAACTAGAGAGGTACCTCTAGATATATGAAATCCTATAATTGAGCATAATAAAAATTGAAACTCTCAACAAGAATTTGTAAAAGCTATTAAATTACCATCTACAACTATTGGATGCATAGTGAGAAACTATAAATAAATTAGATGCATCGAAATTCAATGAAAACCAGGACTTCTCAGCAAACTAACAATGAGGGAGAAAGGGAGGGTTGTTAAAAAAGCTTTAAAAAATCCTGTACGTTCGGTTCAAAAATTTGCTGGAGACCTTGCAACATCTCGCATCAGAGTAATACCTCAAACAATAAGAAATATTCTTCTCAATGCAGACTTAAAAGGAAGAACCTCAAAGAAAAATCCATTCATCAGCAAAACAAATAGGCGAAAACGCATAGTATTCGCTTTCGTATACAGAAGTAAATCATTGGATTTTTGGAAAACAGTAATTTTTTCTAATGAGGGAAAATTCGGAATTTTCTTACCATTAAGCATTTATGCTTATGGTAAGTCAGTTTATATTGCTGACCTATATAATTTGAAGGTAAGGTAAAGTTGATCTATCTATATTATAAAGGCTAAACGTATCTGACGTAACGCATACGTCATTTTGCGAATGGCAACACTTTTCCATGTAATTTCGATTTCGCAATTTTCGCTACTGCAAATTTTACCCTTCTAAACTTCGCACATTTTAAATTTTTATACCGTCGCGTCGTATAAAGAAAAAAAAAATACTCTTAAATGCAATTTGTTTGAAAGCTATATCTCAATTTATTTTCTAGATATTATTTTTTTTATTAGTTTTTAGTACCAATTTTGTAATTGTGGCAACAGAATCGCTCCACTTTCTCTCAAAATTTATTCGAAAAAATTGGCGTAAAAATAAAACTGTTCTAGATCCAAAACGTATACTTCAAACTATCAAGCATGGTGGGGAGAAATATTATGGTTTTGGGGTGTATAGCTTCTAATGGAGCAGGACATTTAAAATTTATTGACAATGGAAGAACAGGTTTAACATACATTTATGTGTCGCGGCATAATTTATTAAACCGTGCTAAGAAATTAGGCGTAGAAGAAGCTTTTCACTTTCTGCAGGATAACGACCAAAGCATACTGCTGTGATTACCGGCACATGGTTACTACAATACTTGAAGACGACTGGCAACTCCTCTAAAATCTCAAGACTTGAATCCAATAGAAAATTTGTGGATGCTATTGGATGCAAAAATCCGAAAAAAAATATGTATCAGTAAAAAACAGTTTTAGAGAAGCTTTTATTGTGTCATGGAATAACATTAACCAGACCGCTACAAAAAAGTTGGTGGAATCTATGTCACACCATCTAGAAGTAGTCATAATCGTTAAATGAATTCACATAAAATATTAATTTGTATCGTTTTACTAAAATTTAATTAATTATATTACATTAATACAGAGTACAAATACTTTTTTTGCATTATATTTTTGTATATTTGTTTATTATAATGTAAAAAATCGATCAGTTTAATTTTGTTTTTGCTTCTATAATATTATAATGCATTAAAATAATGTATTACAGTATTTCTTGCTTAAATCTTTTGTTTAATTTCATTATAATTTAAAAAAATGAAGTGTACAAATACTTTTTTTGCCAACTCTATAAAACCAAACCAAATATTTTGTGTATGTCTTTGTCATTAGCGATGAAGTCCTTTTTCAATTTGAAAATATTCCTCCAGAAAGAGTTCATTAATAACGATTTTTGTGTATTTTTTTTCTTTTACTATTGAAAATTGTGCGAAGTTATGCGATCCCATTAAAAAAAAGTTTAAAGAAAATCTTTAGAATAATCTGCAGAAAATCTGCAGACATTTGGCCTATTTAAAAAAAAAAAAAAAAAAAATTCTGCAAGTAATTTTGAAGATGTCTTATGTTCAAAAAAAGGCTGCTGATATTATTAAGGTAAAGCTAAATTGGCACAATTCCTAAATATATTAAAAGAATACGAGAAAAAAGTGGTGATTTCTTCCGATAATCTGAAGATTATTTGTAGTGGAGGTAGAACTGAACCAAATTATTTTGTGTATCTCTTTGGCTTTAGTGAGCAATTTTTTCTTGAATTTCAAAATATTACACTGAAAAGGGTAAAGAATGTAATACTGATTATTTAGAAATTTTCTTGATTTTTGATAGTTTTGTTGTGCATCGGCTATTTGTGCAGCAACAGTAACTTCACATTCTGCTAATCCGTTAATCGGAAGTACAATATAATTAAAAAAAGCTATTTTAATTAATATCTTGATCATAATTAACTAATTAACTCGTTATGACACAGAATAATAGATTGAAAAAGAAATTTAAGATGAAGGACAAAGTCTGCATAGTTTTGAACTAATAATATTGAAGTATTAAAATTTGCAACAATTTCTTTCTCTTATAAAATTGTAGGAGGTAAAATAAAATTTCAGGCTTGGAAAATCTAACTAGTTTGATATTTAGTTTATTATCTCATATGTGCAAATTATTCATCTCATTATTATAGTTGCCGATGTTACTTTACTTTGATCAGTCACATATTGTTTCACAGTTTATTTTTTATTTTTTACCAATATATTGGACTTTTAGAAATTCTGAACTATGTATGTCAAAGCACTTTAACCTCTTCAGCCCTAATGACGCTTGTAGGATACACTAAAGAACACTTTTTAAATTAATTTAAATATTATTAAAATTGCTAAAATTACTTGTAGATCTTTTTAATAAATGCTTGCAACTGACAATCATCGATATATAGAGAGATGTTTTGAGATGTTTTACACTTTGTACATTGACATTTTAAACTGATTTTTGCAGTCCGAACTAATATAGATGTCTAGACTGAGGAGGTTTATCAAGGTGTTTATATTGCTGACCTATATAATTTGAAGGTAAGGTAAAGTTGATCTATCTATATTATAAAGGCTAAACGTATCTGACGTAACGCATACGTCATTTTGCGAATGGCAACACTTTTCCATGTAATTTCGATTTCGCAATTTTCGCTACTGCAAATTTTACCCTTCTAAACTTCGCACATTTTAAATTTTTATACCGTTGAGTCGTATAAAGAAAAAAAATTACTTTTAAATGCAATTTGTTTGAAAGCTATATCTCAATTTATTTTCTAGATATTATTTTTTTATTAGTTTTTAGAACCAATTTTGTAATTGTGGCAACAGAATCGCTCCACTTTCTCTCAAAATTTAAAATAAATTAAAATGCGTATGTCAAATATATCATCTGTTATAAAATGCGGTGAATTTCATTTTTATTTCATTTTTATTCATCAATGACCAAATTTAAATACTATTCTTTAAACATGGCATGGTGAATACGGATATGAAAAGTGCATATGTAAATTTTGAGATGATGAAAATGATGACGGGTTTAGATTTCACGTGAAATTCTATGATCATGTCAATTTGGAATAAATTTTGTTTTTCCATTCATAAGCCTCAATTAATAACTTCATCATAATTACTGATCTCCATTATATGTTACTGATTACAAATGCGATTAAACTTTAATTTTAATAATTTAGACAACTGAGTTTTATAGAAATAGTATTTTGTTAATTTTAGCTTAAAATAATATTTGTTTGAGATATAGACTACCCAGCTAAAAATGAACTGCAGTTTTTTTGAAGAAGTAAAGTATTTATGAGGTTTTTCTAAAGTTAACTATAAATTCTCTACATTGCAATCTCAACTATAAAATCACTATAGTTATTTTAAAGTTAATTTGAGGTGATTTTGCAGTAATTTATTTTAAATATTCTGTGAACTGTTAACTTTAAAAACACTGTAGTTCTTATGAAGTCATTTTATAATCTTAAATAAAAAAATATATGAGACTTTATAACCTCAGAAATACTGCAGTAAATTTGAAGTTTTTATCCAACCATTAATTTAGAAATACATTTTCTGGTGTATTTCCAGTATAACTTATCGTTCGGTAAATTCATAGATTTTAATCGGAGAAAAATAAACTCAATTATGTTTCAAAATCAAAGGAGAGATTTTTCATCGCATCCACCCACTTCCTTAGTGAAAAATTTATTAGTTCCTACTTTATTTCGTTACTCAAAAAAAAAAAAAAAAAAAAAAAAAAAAAAGAATCATTAAAAAAAATTTAGGCATGGGCGTATCTCGCTCTCCCACCCAACTGACATTTTTCAGTCCCTCCTTTAAGTATCTTTCAAAATCTAAGAAATGCAATCACTGCCCTCCCCCCCCTCACATTTGGCAAGAAATTTTTGATTCCTTAATTTTGAAGATACTCGCAAGTAATAAATTTTTCTATGCTTTTCAAAACAGAAGAAAAAGAAAATTGTGTAACTTAACATGAAAAATCTAGGAGAGGGGGGGGGGAATGACTTCCCATAATCTCCCCCCCCCTCATTTTTAACGAAAAATTCTTTCTTTCTTTTTTTTTTAGTCACTCGCAAAGAATAAATTTTATTATGTTTTCAAAACTTAGGGAGGAGTAATTACTCTCCCATGTCCCCCCTCCTCCCCTTATCGGAAATTTCTCGTTTCCTTTTTTTAAAATTTCCGTAAAAAAAAAAAAACATTTTTAAAAACAAAGTCGTTTGATGGACATTGGAACCCACTTTCCGCTGAAATGACTTCCAGTTTTTATGAAAATTACTTTTACTTCATAAAAACAAATAAAAAAACTATAATTCTCATTAAATAGTTCATTTTAAATTTACATTTTAAAATTTTATTATTATTCACCTAAATGAGGCTGATTTCTAACTTTCGTGGTTAGCGAAATGAGGTTGACCAATCAAAACCCTGCAGTTTTACCAAGAACCAAGAGATCATGAAGATACAGGCCTCTGATTGGCCAATCTCGTTTCGCTAAACAGCGAAAAAGCTCTCTGTTTTCCCACGATTATAGAAGATATAAAACTACTCAACTTACGATCTCTTGGTAGCTTATGTTTACATGACTAGCACATGTGACACTCGCGTCTCGTCTTTTCCCGTTCTGATTCGGCTTTCTTTAATTATTTTTTTCACATACTATCGCTTAATTACTGTTTGAATAGAATCTCTTTAAGATACAAATTTATGCCCTGAGCTAGATTTATCGGCGTATTATTAGTATTACCGATTCGTGTAGTCGATTCGTGTTCGTGATTCTGTTCGTGTAGTATTATTGTTCGTAATCAATCTTGTGTCTAAACTTCTTTGATTTTTTTTTTTTTTTTTTAAATGTGTATCTATATACATAGCCGTAAGTAATATTATGCACCGAGCTACATCTGTCTTTTTGTTTGTATTTCCTGATATTTTGTTTGTATTTCCATATTTTAAATGATTCTTTATGCTAGTTGAAGTCAATCTACGAGGCTCATTTTTTACTTTTTTCACTTTGTTTGCAGGATTTTTTTTTTTTTTTGGTCAGAAAATAAGTATAAATACCTCATTAAAAAAAAAATCGATAAAGTAAAAGAAGAAGCTATTGTAGAGATCAGTTACCCAATGGAAACAAAATCATTAAAATTTATGGAATTGCAAATGAGATATTTAAAAAAAATTTCTCCTAGATTAAGGTTAGCAAGTGGGTGTCTTTGCATAGGTGAAATAGCAAAGTGGATTTCACTATTTTGAAAATGGTAGGGGTGCCAATTTAAAGAAGGGTAGGCACTGCATATGGTAAAAAATATTCTAGAGGAAACACTATACATTATATAATAAAACATTTTTTATTTAAGAAGCGTTATAGCTTGATATAAAGTTGGATTACCATTTCACCAGTAAGTAATTTATTTTCTTTTTTCTCGATTGTTTAAATCAAAATAAATATGTGGTGTTTACAATATGCGAGTCAAAAAATATTTCCTTTATTTATAAGTAATTTGCTTAGTATGAACTAAAGTTTCTCTCTTTTCTTTCTTTCTTTTTTTTTTTTTAAACCGATGTATACTAAATTTCACAATACTTTAAGAATTGTGAAGACAGCTCTGTTTATTTCTATTGATAAATTGAAGTGATAAAGTTAATTCTACACCAAAAAGTTTGTACATACACAGAGTTGTATAATATTGACGCATGCTCTGCGCAGAAAATTTTATGAAGTTTGCAAAAAATTTTAAGAAAGAAACAATTTTTATTTTTGTATTTTTTCTTTTTAGTACCAAAAAAATAAAAATATTTCCTCAATTTTATGAACAAATTATTTACTGTTAATGCGAATGTCATTAAAAAAAAACCTCAAAAAATTGTGAATTTTAATAAAGAATTTTGAAAACATGCATTTCGACAAATAACTTAATAAAAAATGTATATCAACAAAGAATCGTTTAAAAAAAACAATATTTCGACAAAATACCATGCAAAAAACGCGAATTTCATCCAAAGGCTGAATAAAAAATGCGAATTTTGTCCAAAGACCGTGTTAAAAAAGAAAATTTCATCCATGAATCGCGTAAAAAATACGAATTACGTTTATGAATAGCGTAAAACATGCAAATTACAAGCATGAATCACGTAAAGAACACAAACTACATCTATGATTCGCTCAAAAAATGTGATTTGCATCCATGAATCGTGTAAAGAACGCGAATTATATCCACAAATCGCTCAAAACATGAATTACGTCCATAAAACATGTAAAAAAAGTGAGAATTAAGTTCATAAATTGTATGAAAAACGCAAATTACATCTATGAATCGTGTAGTAAAACGTGAATTATGTTCATAAATCGCTCAAAAAAACGTGAATATCATCGGCAGAAAGCTGAAACGCAAATTACGTCTTTAAATTGCATAAAAATAGTGAATTGCATTCATAAATCGCAAAATAAAAGTATAATAAAAGCGAATTGCGTTCATGAATCGCTCAAAAAACGCAAATTATGTCCATGAATCACATAAAAATGCGAAACATCCATAAATTGCTGAAAAAATGCGAATTAAGCCCAAGAATTGTGTATAAAAGTGAATTACATTCAAAAAATGTAAATTACGTCAATAATCGATCAAAAAACGCGAATTTCGTCGACAGGAAGTTTTAAAAACGCATATTACATTCATGAATCGCATAAAAATAGCAAATTATGTCCCTAAATCGCTCTAAAAACACAAATTACATTCATAAATCACATAAACGCAAATCACGACTACGAATTTCACAAAAAATGTAAATTACACCCAACATGAAATTTGCAAAACTGAGCAAGAAAATTCATTTTTTTTTACAAAATCGATGAAGAAAATCCACAATCTTTCCCCGTCTGATCAACAAAATTCCTTATTTTTGCAAAAGCGATCAAGAATATTCATTATTTTTACAAAATTGATGAAGAAAATCCAAAATATTTCCATGTCTGATCAATAAAATTAACAATTTTTGCAAAACCGAAAAAAGAAAAGTCGTTATTTTTACAAAATTGGTGAAGAAAATCTGTAATCTTTCCGCGTCTGATCGACAAAATTCACTATTTTTTCAAAAGCGATCGAGAAAATTCATTATTTTTACATAATTGATGAAGGAAATACAAAATATTTCCATGTCTGATCAATAAAATTCACAATTTTTGCAAAACCGAACAAGAAAATTCATTATTTTTACAAAATCGTGAAGAAAATCCGCAACCTTTCTGCGTCTGATCGAAAAAATTCACTATTTTTGCAAAAGTGATCGAGAAAATTCATTATTTTTACATAATTGATGAAGAAAATCCAAAATATTTCCATGTCTGATGAATAAAAATCACATTTTTTGCAAAACCGAACAAGAAAATTCATTATTTTTACAAAATCGGTGAAGAAAATCCGCAACCTTTCTGCGTCTGATCGAAAAAATTCACTATTTTTGCAAAAGCAATCAAGAAAATTCATTATTTTTACAAAATTGATGAAGAAAATCAAAAATATTTCCATGTCTGAACAATTAAATTCACAATTTTTGCAAAACCGAACAAGAAAATTTATTATTTTTACAAAATCGGTGAAGAAAATCCGCAACCTTTTTGCGTCTGATCGAAAAAATTCACTATTTTTGCAAAAGCAATCAAGAAAATTCATTATTTTTACAAAATTGATGAAGAAAATCCAAAATATTTCCATGTGTGATCAATAAAATTCACAATTTTTGCAAAACCGAACAAGAAAATTCATTATTTTAACAAAATCGATGAAGAAAATCCACAATCTTTCCATGTCTGATTTCCAAAATTCATTATTTTTGCAAAAGCGATCAAGAAAATTCATTATTTTTATAAAATCGGTGAAGAAAATCCACAATATTTCCGCGTCTGATCAACAAAATTCACAATTTTTGCAAAACAGATCGGGAAAATTCATTATTTTTACAAGATCAATGAAGAAAATCCAAAATCTGTCCGCGTTTGATTGACAAAATTCACTATTTTTGCAAAACCGATCGAGAAAATTCATTATTTTTACAAAACCAAAGAAAAAAATCCACAATCTTTCTGTGTCTGACAGATAAAATTTGCAATTTTTGAAAAACCGATCAAGAAAATTCATTATTTTTACACGATTGGTGAAGTAAATCCAAAACCTTTCCACGTCTGATTGACAAAATTCATAATTTTTGCAAAACCGAACAAGAAAATTAATTATTTCTACAAAATCGATGAAGAAAATCCAAAATATTTCCATGTCTGATCAATAAAATTCATAATTTTGGCAAAACCGAACAAGAAAATTCATTATTTTTACAAAATCGGTGAAGAAAATCCACTATCTTTCCCCGTCTGATCAACAAAATTCACTATTTTTGCAAAAGCGATCAAGAAAATTCATTAATTTGACAAAATCGATGAGGAAAATCCAAAATATTTCCATGTCTGATCAATAAAATTCACAATTTTTGCAAAACCGAACAAGAAAATTCATTATTTTTACAAAATCGGTGAAGAAAATCCGCAACCTTTCTGTGTCTGATCGAAAAAATTCACTATTTTTGCAAAAGCAATCAAGAAAATTCATTATTTTTACAAAATTGGTGAAGAAAATCCAAAATATTTCCATGTGTGATCAATAAAATTCACAATTTTTGCAAAACCGAACAAGAAAATTCATTATTTTTACAAAATCGATGAAGAAAATCCACAATCTTTCCGTGTCTGATTTCCAAAATTCACTATTTTTGCAACAACGATCGAGAAAATTCACTATTTTTACAAAACCAAAGAAAGAAATCCACAATCTTTCCATGTCTGACCGATAAAATTTGCAATTTTTGAAAAACCGATCAAGAAAATTCATTATTTTTACACGATTGGTGAAGTAAATCCAAAACCTTTCCACGTCTGATTGACAAAATTCATAATTTTTGCAAAACGGAACAAGAAAATTAATTATTTCTACAAAATCGATGAAGAAAATCCACAATCTTTCCATGTCTGATTTCCAAAATTCATTATTTTTGCAAAAGCGATCAAGAAAATTCATTATTTTTATAAAATCGGTGAAGAAAATCCACAATATTTCCGCGTCTGATCAACAAAATTCACAATTTTTGCAAAACAGATCGGGAAAATTCATTATTTTTACAAGATCAATGAAGAAAATCCAAAATCTGTCTGCGTTTGATTGACAAAATTCATTATTTTTGCAAAATCGATCGAGAAAATTCACTATTTTTACAAAACCAAAGAAAGAAATCCACAATCTTTCCATGTCTGACCGATAAAATTTGCAATTTTTGAAAAACCGATCAAGAAAATTCATTATTTTTACACGATTGGTGAAGTAAATCCAAAACCTTTCCACGTCTGATTGACAAAATTCATAATTTTTGCAAAACCGAACAAGAAAATTAATTATTTCTACAAAATCGATGAAGAAAATCCAAAATATTTCCATGTCTGATCAATAAAATTAACAATTTTTGCAAAACCGAACAAGAAAATTCATTATTTTTACAAAATCAGTGAAGAAAATCCACTATCTTTCGGCGTCTGATCAACAAAATTCACTATTTTTGCAAAAGCGATCAAGAAAATTCATTAATTTGACAAAATCGATGAGGAAAATCCAAAATATTTCCATGTCTGATCAATAAAGTTCACAATTTTTGCAAAACTGAACAAGAAAATTCATTATTTTTACAAAATCGGTGAAGAAAAGCCAAAATATTTCCATGTGTGATCAATAAAATCCACAATTTTTGCAAAACCGAACAAGAAAATTCATTATTTTTACAAAATCGATGAAGAAAATCCACAATCTTTCCGTGTCTGATTTCCAAAATTCACTATTTTTGCAAAAGCGATCGAGAAAATTCATTATTTTTACAAAATCGGTGAAGAAAATCCACAATATTTCCGCGTCTGATCAACAAAATTCACAATTTTTGCAAAACAGATCGAGAAAATTCATTATTTTTACAAGATCAATGAAGAAAATCCAAAATCTGTCCGCGTTTGATTGACAAAATTCATTATTTTTGCAAAATCGATCGAGAAAATTCACTATTTTTACAAAACCAAAGAAAGAAATCCACAATCTTTCCATGTCTGACCGATAAAATTTGCTATTTTTGCAAAACCGATCAAGAAAATTTATTATTTTTACACGATCGGTGAAGTAAATCCAAAACCTTTTTACATCTGATTGACAAAATTCCAAGGTTGTTAAATACCCGGGTTTTTTCAGAAAAAACCCAACCCACTGGGTTTTTTCAGGGTTTTTTGGGTTTTTTCAGGGTTTTTGGGGTTTTATCAGGGTTTTTTGGGTTTTATCAGGGTTTTTCAAGGTGTTTTGGGGGTTATGGGAGATGGTTCAGAATGCTTGAAAAAAAAAAGTACTTATTACTAAATTTAAAGTTTAAATTGATTACAAATATATATAAATCAATGACAGTAATCAAAATTATGCTTTGCTTTTAGATAAATTGATTATCAGTAATAATTTATAAAGTATTTTTTTTTTTTGTTATTACTAAATAATAGAATAAGCCAAGTAATTCTACATGTCTACATAATTCAATTAGTATTCTAAGCATATATGGTATTTTGTTATGAGTTTCTATTGTATAACATAGAACACATTACGCATCAAAGTATTTTTTTAATGGGAAAAAAATTGTTTGTGTTTCTTACACATGCTACAGAGATTTACTAACAATTATTTCTTTTAAAAATCGTGGTGGTATAATTAGGACATTTCTTTTCTTTGGGGTGGGGGGTGATGGTTATAAGTTTTACGAGTTGTGTACTGATATTAAGAAATATATTACAATACATTATATATGTAATTTAAAGTTAAAATTTTGAAAAAACCCACTTGGGTTTTTTCCTGGGTTTTTTCAAGTGGGTTTTTTCAGAAAAAACCATAACAACCCTGCAAAATTCATAATTTTTGCAAAACTGAACAAGAAAATTAATTATTTCTACAAAATCGATGAAGAAAATCCAAAATATTTCCATGTCTGATCAATAAAATTCACAATTTTTGCAAAACCGAACAAGAAAATTCATTATTTTTACAAAATCGGTGAAGAAAATCCTCAATCTTTCCCCGTCTGATCAACAAAATTCACTATTTTTGAAAAAGCGATCAAGAAAATTCATTAATTTGACAAAATCGTTGAGGAAAATCCAAAATATTTCCATGTCTGATCGACAAAATTCACAATTTTTGCAAAACTGAACAAGAAAATTCATTATTTTTACAAAATCGGTGAAGAAAATCCACAATCTTTCCCCGTCTGATCTACAAAATACCCTATTTTTGCAAAAGCGATCAAGAAAATTCATTAATTTTACAAAATCGATGAAGAAAATCCAAAATATTTCCATGTCTGATCGACAAAATTCACAATTTTTGCAAAAGCGATCAAGAAAATTCATTATTTTTACAAAATCGATTAAGACAATCCAAAATATTTCCATGTCTGATCAATAGAATTCACAATTTTTGCAAAACCGAACAAGAAAATTCATTATTTTTACAAAATCGGTGAAAAAAATCCACAATCTTTCTGCGTCTGATTGACAAAATTCACTATTTTTGCAAAAGCGATCAAGAAAATTCATTATTTTTACAAAATCGGTGAAGAAAATCCACAATCTTTCCACTCTGATCGATAAAATTCACTATTTTTGCAAAAGCAATCAAGGAAATTCATTATTGAAATCGTTTCTAATTGAAAACTATATTAGATTCCAACTTATTTACAAACTAGTTAATTTTTGTTTTTATATATAGTTTTTTTTTTACTTTTCATGAAAATTTTCCTTTTTTCATACAACTGAAATAGTATAATCCTTGTTTTGTTTTTTTAGTTTTCGATAGTTTGATTTTCTAGGTTTGTGAGATGTGAAATTAAAAAAAATTCTGTAAAGCAAAACTGTTTTTTTTTTCTTTTTTTGAAAGTGCAGTCTGCATTAAAGAATCTCAGCATGTGCTATTTCAATCAAAGGATCACGAAAAAATGTGATTTTAGCCGAAATATCATAGGTAAATGCACAAATTTCATTAAAGGATACCGAGAAATCTTGATTTATAGAAAAAATGAAATTTACATGAAAATACGGCAGAAAAAACTGATTTAAGTCAAAAAATTTCTTAAAAACACAATTTATGTCAAAGGATGAGATTTACTTCAAAAGATCACAAAAAGACGATAATTTCAGCAACACACCATTAAAAAAAGCGAATTTTGTAGAGAGATCTGGAAAAATACTCAAATTAACTCAGCATCAAAATAATAGCTAGAATTTTTTAGCTATTATTTTTTTGATAGTGTTACTTTGAGTATTTTTTCTGATTTTTCTATGAAATTCGTTTTTTTTCAATGATGTGTTGCTGAAATTCTCGTCTTTTCGTGATTTTTTGAAGTAAATAATCTCATCCGACATAAATTGTGTTTTTAAGAAGTTTTTTTACCCTGGCAATATTCAAGGTTATTACATTTTCATATGATTGTCAAGTTAACCAAAATATTTGTTGACATGAAAAAGAAAGGTTTCAATTAAGACTGATTTTGTAAACCGTAGAATTGTTTAGCTTGTAACAAAAAGCTAAAAATTTTTTTTCCAGCAAGCCTTGATAGAAATGAACTGCAGAAAAAACTGCAGTTGGAAGACTGCGGTGAATTGGCCGATTCCACTACAGAATTTTTGAGGTTGATGCAACTATAAAATAACTGCAGTATTTTTAGGTCGATACAGCAACCACGAAATTACTGCAGTTTACAAACTACAGTAATTTTGTAGTTGTATCAACCGCAAAAATTCTATAGTGGAAATGGCCAATTCACCGCAGTCTTCCAACTGCAGTTTTTTTGTTAAATTTCTGCAGTTCATTTTTAGCTGGGTGACCAATATAAGATAAATTTTTATTGTAACTAATTTTGTAGATTTATTATAAATTGAAACATTTTCTTCTTAAACACTTTCTTTCGTCGAATTTAGACGGGTTCCACCTTGTTTTGTAATATTAAAAATTATTTTACTTAAATTTCACAGAATTAACTTCTGACGTTTAGAAAAAAATTTAGTGAAAACCTAACAATGTATTCAGTTTGCTTGCAAATTTTCAGTCCCAGTATCTGTAATAAAATTAGCAACAAACCCATTTCTACATCATATTTAAATATGCGAATATGTGTACATATATAATATATAAGGTACCCTGGGGTAATAACGCCACGTTAAGGTTCTACCAATTTTCACGGCTCAGTTTTAGATTGTATTTTTCAAATATATGATTTGATACAGCAACTCATTGAGTAACTATATAAAAAAATAATTTAACAGATATGTATTCATAAAATGTAATCGCGTGATTTCTTGACCAATGCTATTTGGCGTTATTACCCACCTATATGGGTAATAACGCCCATGCAAACAAAACACATGCAACTGTATGTATGTGTTACAACACATGTAACACATGCAAACAAAACTATGAAATAAGATGGAATAATTGCATGTAGATTGCCCAATTCTAAAAATACAAACTCTACAAATTTAGAAATTGACAAATTGAATTCCAAGCTATTGGAAATGTTCAATTTTTTGTGAAAGTGTAAGAAAAATAAAGGTGTGGTGGGGGGGGGGGGGTGAGGCAAAATAATATCAGACCGTGAGCTTCTTTTTGCTTAAAAAGGACCGCTTAAATAGAATTATTAGAAACATTGCATAGTTTTAACTGTGTTTATTTGAATCAGTATTTAGGATGTAGCTCGGCCACTGTAGGGAATCAACCGGGGTATTAATGCCAAGGATTGGCGTTATTACCCCGTTATAGTTATTGCGCTGTACATTTTAAATTACAAATTATCTCGAGTATATTATATCGAGTATATATAGCAAAGTATTTCTGGATAAAAAAAATAGTCTTCACATCACAAAACGTATCTCGCACATTTTAGATCAGGCGTTAATTTTAGTTGCTTGTAAAAACAATAAGACCTAAAAATGAAACAAATTAATTTGAAGCTGTTTTTTGCGATTTATATGACTCAAAACCCTTTTGCGCAGAGCACATGGGTGTCATTTACCAGATTATTTTATAATTATGCATAATATGAGCACTTGGCGTTATTACCCCGCCTGGCGTTATTACCCCAGGGTACCTTATATTAGAATGCAAAAACAAATCAGGATTTAAAGAGGAACTGTATTCGAAGGATATTACACATCTTCTACATGAAAGACAATAATATTACTTTTTTTCCCTCACAGCGAATGCAATTGATCTTTTCATTTTGTCGATTTCTCTAAATAATATTTCCGTCAGGTTCATTTATTAGAATAATGTATCGGGAAAAAAAGCATATTTATTAAAGCATTGAATAAACAGGTCGTTTGAATACTTAAACATGTCGTTTGAAAATTAATCGTAATGAAAATTGCAAATTGTGTAACAATGGAATACATTTACTTTGAAGTAATTAATAATTTTGCTTCCATTTATAACTGTAGAAGTTCCATAAAAATTATATTTTTCAGAGCATACACACTATTGAATACAAAATAAAGATACTAGTGATGAAATAATAGGAAACATTCAAATTATGTTTACTCTATATTTGCATCGCAAGCAAAACTACATCATCAAAACTTTAGTTTTAATGAATTAAAATATTTTGTTTGGATTACCCAAAGTATTTGCTTTCGTATAAAATTTCTAAATTTCCATATAAAAGCATTTTTTAAAAGTATATTAGACAAAAAAACTAATAAATATAAAAGAAAAAAGGTATGTACAAATATCATTGAAAAATTATATCAAGTCATTATCATTCTTTTATATTTTGTTTATTATCTTCTTTAGTTAATTAACTTAATGTACGCATTTTTAGATGAGATCAGTTCATAAACAAGTTTAGAAGATGTATAAATAAAGACCTCCGAACTTGTAAACAGGAATTCTAAACAGGATAGGAATTTACTAATTACATACATTGGGAGTTTAGATCAGATATCATAGTTATGTACGGATGTATATTTCAATTAAACACGTATATATGTAGAAAATATGTTGAAAATTGTCAGTTACTCTCACTTGATATTTGATTTCGTAATGCTAAATATTTGTTGACGTAAACATGTTTTATAGAAATATGTGGCTAAAGCAAGAATAGAGGCTTGTTAAGCACGTCTAAAATATATGGGTGATTCTCAAATTAGGGGACAATTTATGTCTTTCGGCATACAAAAAAAATTGAGAGGTTTTCTGTAATGTTTTTATATTTAGATATGTTTGTCTTAATATTATTAATTATTTGCACTCAAGAATTACTCACTTTTTAGTTAAAAGCACCTTAAAATAACAGAATAAATGTTCAAAATGTCATTAGCATGGATGTCCACAGCAGCTGTGCCTTGTATATACTAGCTTTTTAAAGAGTTAATATCATATTTATAAAATAAAACAAATGTTATTCTTTCTTTAAATTAATCAAGGAGAGGATTTATCCAATAAATTTTTTTAAATAAAATTATAGTATATAAAAAAAAGAATTAAAGTTTGTCCTCCATATTCTAATTTCAAAACAAGGTCATACTATAACAGCTGGTTAATAATCAAAATTTCATTTTCACATATGACAATAGTTTGAAAATATAAAGTTTCTCCATGGCAACAAGGAGCCATTTTATCCCAGCCTGTAAATAGAAGCATGTATTGTATTTTAAGAATAGAAGTTGAATATTAGGAGCGTACATCAATTGTATGTCATTAGGATTGATAATAATTTTCATGTTTATTTTATAATTAAATTTTTTATTTTACTTATTTGCATAGGACTTTTGTGTTTAAAAAAGCCCCAGAAACGACTATTGCATTGTGATTATATTATAGCTCATAATCTTATTTAAATTAAAATTTGTCATTAGCATGGACAAATATCAGTGTCATTAGCATGGTTTTTCTGTCCATGCTAAAGACTCCTATGTGCATAAATGTAACCATTGCTTATATTGTATTTTTACAAAGTTTAATTTTACATATAAATTTAGGTATTACATTTATTATCCTTAAAATATGCATTAAATCTGTCAGAAAATCACTAAGACAGCTTCTTACATTGTTAGTGTCAGAATGTTCTCATCTAAACAAAGTTTGCTCTTTGGTAATGTTTTTATTCTCCTTATTTGTATATATGTAAAAATGGAAACCATTTGCTGAAAAAGGAAGCTAATAAATATAGAAAAAAATATTTAAACAGGAAGAAAATAAAAATTTCTTAATATATTTATTCCATGCAATTTGTTCTGTCATTAGCATGGCTCAAAAAATACTAATTATTTTTTTTTAAGTTGATTTTTAAATATTTAGCTCTGCTGACTACATGTAAAGTATACCTAATACTATATTAACAACACATTTTCAGAAATTTTGCTAGCAGTAATTTTTTTAAGATTTCACTTTTGAAATTGTCCCCTATTTTGAGAATCACCCATATATGCTTAAAACAACCGGACATATTCGCTAAAAATAGAGTTTAAAACCCAAAATTACATGGATTTTGTTTAAATTAAATAAAATTTCCATAAAACTTGTGTTTTTATAACAAAATGACAATTTTGTAACATGAACAGCGTCCAAATTTTAAATGCGTGTATTTCGACATATATCACGATTTATATGGCGTAATTCAGAAAACTTAATCGATTTTACCGAACACTAAAACTAACAAGGTTTATAACGGCAACTAGGATTACAAAATATTTAAAAAATGCAGCGTTACACACTTGAAATTGAAAAAAAATGTTCTTACTAAATTTATCAACAGTGGAAATATGTTGACGGAATTAGCGACAGAATTACGGTTTTTGTTAATATCTAAAATATAATGATCACACAATGTTGTCACTAAACTGCATCCAAAGATCAATAAACTAACTTATCGAACATCCATATGTAGTTTAAACTTAATAATGTGCCACATATCCATTAACCATACGGTAAAAAAATGCAACTGTTTTATTGGTAAAGTACGTTTAAATATTGATTAAATATCGGTATTGGTTAAATAATAAATGAATTACTATAAGTGATGAAAAGTCCATACAAATATCGCTGAAAAGTTATATTAAGTCATTATCATTCTTTTATATTTTGTTTATTATCTTTTTAGTTAATTGCCTTAGTACGCATTTTTAGATGAGATGAATTCATAAATAAGTTTAGAAGATCTATAGATAAAGACAGCCTATCTTATAAACAGGAATTTTAAACAGAATAGCAATTTACTAATTATATACTTTGGAAGTTTAGATCAGATATAGTTATTCACGGATGTATATTTCAATTAAGCTCATACATATGTAGAATATTCGTTGGAAATTGTCAGTTACACTCACTTGAAATTCGATTTCGTAATTTTAAATATTTGTTGACGTAAACATGTTTTGTATAAATATGTAGATAAAGCAAGGATAGAGGCTTGTTAAGCACGCCTAAAATATGCTAATATATGCTTATAATATAATGTCTAATATATGCTTAAAATGACCGGGTATATTTCAGTGTGGCAAGTTGTTAGATAAAAACACAGTCAATATAAATGATAAATACCAGGTTTTTTTTTTTTTTTTTTTTTTGAAGATAAATCCAGTTTACATAATCTCTTTATATTATTTAAAGTATTTTCTGTAAGAAAATGCTGGTAATTTTCTCTTTTCTTCACTGTGATTTTCCCGGTTTTTTCTGACCACTCGCCACCTTGTATTTGCTACAAATTGTATTTTAAAACCACGCATTATATCGGTTTTCTTAATGTCTTTAAAAGTAGTGTTTAAACAGAATAATAACCGTTTTGTAACATAAATAGCTTCCAAATTTTAAATGCGTGCATTTCAACATACATCTCGATTTATATGGTGTAATTCAGAACAATGTTTCAATAATTTACTCGATTCTAGAGAACATTACAACTAACCATATTTATAAAAAAAAAACTTAGATCAAGAAATATTTAAAATTCCGCATTGCACACTTGAGTTTAGAAAATAGTGTTTTTCTTAAATTTTCCAAAATTGGAAACTTTTTCTAATTTTATCAATGATGAAAGAAGACGTACCTGGCATTGAAAAGAATTCCATTCTTTTGTGACTTACACGAATTGCATTTACACGAATTTAATTTAAAAATACAGTATAACCTCAACCCCCCCCCCCCCCCCCCGCATCGAGATTGGGATCGAGACTAAGATAGAGTTTCAATAAATGAAAAATAAAATTCAGGTGCAAAATTCTTCTTGAGTTAAATAATAAAAATTCATATAAAGCACAAATAAATGCACTAAAATTATTTTCAGTTGCAAACTTGAAAAGATATGAATTTTGCATAAAATATTTTCAATCATTCCAATATCATTCCATAGCCGATATCAGTAGGGATTCAAATCATACTATTATTTTTGTTTGCGATTATTCGAGAACAGGCAAGAAGAAAGTTACTGCAAGTTAATTTTTAATTCCAAGCGTTAAATGAGATGCCAGCTATAGGTATTCAAATTTACAAACAACACGAGCTTATATTCATTATGCAGCAGATATCTCCCTACACCATAGATACACTATGATAGTGTATTGTTTAAATCTACATCTTATTAGCAGTGCAAATAATTACCAGGAAACCATTATACAAGGATCAGTTGAAATAATCTATATTATAAAGGCCAAACGTATCTGTGCGTAACGCATGCGTCATTTTGCGAATGGCAACACTTTCACATGCAATTCGGCTGTGCAATTTTCGGTTTTGCAAATTTTATACTTTTAAACAGCGCAAATTTTCAATATTTACACTATTGTTTAGTGAAAAATGTGTACTTTTAAATGCAATTTGTTTGAAAGCTGTATCTCAATTTATTCTTGACATAATAATTTTTTTATAGTTTTTACTACGAATTTTGTTATTGTGGACACAGAAATACGCCATTTTCTCATAAAACTGATAAAAATTGAAATTTGTGCATGTAAAATTTGAGAAGATGAATATTATGACGGGTTTATATTTCACGTGAAATTCTAATATCGTGTCAAATTAAAATATATATACACTGATAGATCGCTTTTGTAAGATCCTCACTTGGCAGAATGCCAAGCCGATTCCATTTAGAGTTCAGGTAGACTAGACCATGAGGCCGAGATTACTTCTTACGTATTCATGAAAATGATACTAAATATTGTTTTTTATTTTTTTGTTCTGAGTAAAATTTTATTTTAAATCAAATACATTGTGCCCCTTCTATCAGTCTCGGAATAAGCCTTTCCAAAATATATATTTTTTCTACATTTTTGTGAATTTTAATAAAATCATGTCTATTTTTTCTTTTTTTACATTTATATTTATGGCTGAAACGCAGATTTAACGATTGCTTGGCATCTGACTTGGCGGCTATGTGAGAAATTCGCCAATTCTGACAGCCTAAATATTCACGGCGCATACTCACTTAGCACCAAAATGGCGTTATTTTGGTTGGTATGGTAACCCGGGTATTGTTGCTCATTTATTCATAATTTTTTTATTTACTTAATTTTCTTTTTTCAAATAAAAAAAAATGCCTTTTTGCTCTAGAGTTATTAATTTTTAACATTTAATATGTTTTATTTTTTATTTATTTATTGTTATTTCCTTTTTAAAGTAATAGAAAATAATTTTAAAATGTATGTGTAACTGGTATTCGAAAACAAAGTTTATGCAAAACTAACATTGGGAAAAAATCGTACCAAACTCTGACATCAGTGGCACATTCATATCCAATGCATGTAAATAATATAAACAAATAATATAAACAGTAATGTAAAGAAATAAATTTTAAAAATTGCCAATTTAGCAATTTTTAAAAACCATGCCATGTTAATTCTAAAAAGATTAAGTTACGCTATATTCCAAAAGAAAAAGTTATTATGCTAAGTTTAACAATCACATTTTTAAATCATCTTTTTTGTTATATTTAATTTTTTATAACTTATTTTAATATAGCAAAATACAATGTAATATTTAAAACATATAATTCAATGACAGAAACGAATAGGTAATCGTAAAAAAACTCATCTCGAGATGGTGCGAACTTTCCCATTTTCGACGTGGACTAGTCCTTTTCGTCCATGCGCAGTTTTGACCAGGTTTCTATCAAATGTGGTACATCAATATATATTTATTTATTTATTACGAAACCTGCGAAACCATTATACGAAACCTGCTGATGATGCTTTATATTTCAATGGTGGGGGAAATGTTTTAAGCCATTCCACCTGCTGAAGAGTGATGGCTTATATTCTGCTGGTGACTTTTCATGATGTTTCATATTAATATTTTAATGTTTACTGTTGTTTTTTGAAAAATTGTTAATACATTATGCACTTGGTGCTAAAAAAATATTCATGAAATTTAGATTATATATATATGTGTATATATATATATCCATACGCATTTATACCAAACAAAAGAGCCTCAACTGATAACTTCATTTTTATAACTGAACTTTATTATATTTTGCTTTATTATTGTATTTTTACATATGCGATTAATGTTTAATTTTAATAATTAGGACAACTAATGTTTAAAGAAATAGTATTTTTTTTTTTTTTTTTTTTTTTTTTTTTTTTTTTTTTTTTTTTTTTTTAGCTTTTTATAATATTTGTTTGAGAGTTAGAATGACTGTTGTGAGATGCATTTTTTCCTGTAGCAAATTTTGTAGGTTTATTATAAATCACTGAAACAGTTCCTTCTTAAACATTTAAAATGGACGAAGTTCAACGGGTTCCACCTTGTTGTAATAAAGATATAGCTTGCTACTATTACACTATCATACTATATCCAGGAGCATGGATATATCTGCTTCATAATGGATAAAAGCTCGTGTTATTTGGGAATTTGAATGCCTGTAGCAGGCATCTCATAACAGGTACAAAATATAAAAAATAAATTACAATAATTTTCTTCTAAGCAATTCTTGAATAAGCTCAAATAAAAATAATAGCGTTATTTGAATCCCTACTGATGAATGAAATGGTTCAAAACGTTTTAGGTATTTTAATGTATTTTAGATATATTTAGATTATAAGTTTTGCATCTTAAAGTAATTTTAGTACATTTATCTGTGCTTTATGTGTATTTTAATTAAACGGAGTTTTAGGGAAAAATGTTTGCTTAATTTTCAACAGAATTACGTTACTTTCTCAATATATTTAAATATAACGATCACCCAAAGTTATAACAAAACCGGAATATACGTCTTCTATTGGCGGCTAGTGTTTCGCTTTATTGTACAACACTTTACAAAAATAAGAATGTTTCACACACACTTTGATAGCATGTGAGATAAAAATTTACAACAAAATGTATATTTCTTTAAATAATAGCTCGAAAGAATAGTCACCAGTGTCACCATAACTATAAAATATTTGGTAAGAAATGAATGTGATGTATTATTAGCTGTACTTATAGATCAATATTTGTGATCTTATTAATAATATATCTCTGTAACATATTATCTTCTAAAATACGTCTAAATTACATTCATCAACTGAAAGAATTATCAATCATATCGCACAAATTTTATAAATTTTAAAAACAGTAGGATGTGAAATTTCGTTACATAAATGTACAGCTTAAAATATCAATAATTACCTATTTTTGAAATCCAATGAATTTGAAAAATATTAAACTAACAGATATATATATATTACAAATTTTAATTTTTTCTCGCCAAAACTAACCTTTATACTATCCTAATTTTCTTATAATAATATTTCGTACTTACTTCAAATTATTAAATTAAAATCTTGTTTCTAAATCTAATCTGTTAATCTTTATGCAGACGATATAAATTCTTAATTTGCCTTAAAAAACATTATTCCAGTAAGCGTAAATTTAAAAAGATGGCTCTAAATTTAAAATATCCTTAATTAAACTTTATTTCTTAATATTCCAAAACCATACCTTTGAAAAAATATCATTATTTTATTTTATCTATTTATTTATTTTCCCTCCGTCAACCTTTGATAGTGTGCATATCAATAAATTCATTTCTTTCCTTTTTCTCTTAAAATTAATCATCTATAAAAATCGTCTGCCTAAGAAATTCTGAGTCGATTATAAATTGGTTAAATAATATTTTTTTTAAAATAAAATTATCGTCTGTGGAAAATAGTCTCGTAGCTGGACAAGAATTCTGTTTACATAAAAGAATGATGGTTTGAGGTTAGAGAAGTTTCTAGAATTTTCTTTTAAGATTTAAAAGAGGAAGCTCGAGAGGTGGTAAGGGAGATGAGAAGAAGGATTCTTGGTGCGCTCTTGCATAAGTACGGCTTGATGGAATATTTTTTCGATGTTTCGGTAAAATATCGTCTGCAACAGGAGCTTTTTTCTCTAATATAGCTACAGTTTAATAAAATGAACTTGCAGCAGCCAAGGAGTGATTATTTTGATCTTTTACATTTATTTATTTTGTTTTCTTCTCGCTGGCCATGACTTCTGTGCGGAGTAAGGAAAATCTGGAGATGATGTTTCTGCCCCCTTGACTTCAAATTGTCACAATCTACTCAAAAGTCCGACAGGATAGCTTATGCCTGTGCTGCCTTTTTCGGATTTTAAGAAATTTGCTATGGAAAGAAGAAGAACATGCTATCGCCGTAGTTCGATTGAATTCTATGTTCTGAAGGGCATTCTATATGGTAGTTTCGGCTTGCTAATGGAGTCTGCTGTGGAACGAAATGATGATAGGTTTGCGAATCGCCGAAAATCGACTTCTCTGAATGTTCTTGTGCCAAAATCGCCATAATTTCTTACTTAATTAAAGTAAAAGAATGTTATTTCTAAAGTGCTTCAGATCTATGTTTGGAAAGACACAACTCTGAGAGATTTTGTTAACTTTATTAAAAAAGTTCCACGATGACTGACATTCATCTTGTTGCCGCCCAAATATGCGATCAATGACTTTAGGTATTACTGGTAGTGATGACAAGAAAAAGAAAAAACTTTCAGGGACAACTGAACACCGATTGCTAATAGCTTTGATAATTTTCGTTGTACTTGTCTCCCCTAGGATCATCTTGAGAAATTCTTTTTAAGAGTGAGTTATTTTCAAATTAATTGAATATTACTTGTATCCTTTTCATGTATTTGTGCAGATTGTTTATTCTCTATTTTTGAGGTTTATTTATTTATTTGTTTATTTTTTTAGTCTTATTTATTAATCTATTTATGAATATTATTATTATCATTATTACTTGTTGGAGTGAAAACATGTTTGTTCTTAAAAATTTAATTCAGGAATATGATGTTCTTTAGTCACTTACTGTTACTTATTACTGACTATTATGATATTTTTATGCACGATTGAAGGTAAGTTTGTAATAATAATAACGTATAAAAGAATTTAGAAGCTGAAATTTATTTCAAAAAAGTACATTTTCTAATTTATTGATATTTCTTAGTTATAAAGAACTATTTTCAGAATGCAGTATTTTCATGATAATGTTCCTACAACTAGACATTTGAGCTAGAAAACTAAATTAACATTTATGTTTTTTTTTTGTTTGTTAGAATTTCTGGTGACAGTTAGCTTTGGTTCCCGGATTCTCATAATTTATTTAAATTCAGTAACAAAGATGGAACTGTACAAAACTGTTGCTAGAGTTTTGACTGATAAATATGATTAATTTTTTCAGTAAATTTTGTGATTTTAAGAAAGAAATTACCTATAATTAAAATTTTTGAATCTGTTTATGATTTATAAAATAATAGAATTAAAAAGTTTATCCCAATTTAAGGTATAACTATGATATTTGCAATTTCTATTTTTATTAGATAAAATTTCTGGTTAAAGTTGGCAGCTAAATATAGTTATAATTTTCACGATAATTTTGATTCAGATTTTTAAAAGGGAGGGTAATGGTTTTGTGTGAGGCAGTTAAAATGTATACAACTCCAGTAGACACAGCCCTCAAGATTGCGAAAGCGCGAACTCGTGAATTTCACCTTAAAAGTAAAAGACTCTATGATCGAAATTTTGTCGAATGCCCATTAAAAATACAAGACTCTGTAATTTATGAAGAATTTAAATACCCTAACACTCGAAAATTAGAATCGACTTTCTCTGGACCATTTAAAATTATAAACTTATTATTAAAATTATAAACTTTCTGATGTAACTTATGAAATAGATAAATTAATTTATGGGACAGGACAGAATTCCGTTATTGTGCATGTTTCTAAATTAAGACCCTATTTATCCCCCTGAAGATTTTAAACTGTTTCATGAGCAACAGAAAAAACAAACAAAACCTCAGATACAATCACAATCACTAGATCAAACTAAAGTCAAGACAGTAGATTAAATTTTAATTCTTATTCTTTAAAAATGTTATCACCATAATTTTCAACATTAGCAGGTGTGTTCTTGGAGCGCTACAAGAATATTACTTGTTTTTGGGAGTTTTTGTGGTTAAATTGGGCTCCTTATGCAGGCATAAGGTGTACACTTTGATTGTAAAAGCTTAAAATTGATGTTGATAAATTAATTTTAACTGTATTTAAGTCTAACTATATTTACTCATTTATTTGACATTAGTATTATTCTATTTATTCAGCAGATATTTATGTGATAACAGTTATAAAATCTGATGATTCTACTCAAACCTATAATATAATATGTGATTTTCAGTGATTCTGAAAACTACAGATATTAAAAGTTTTTCAAAAAAGCGAACTATTTTTATTTCTATTTCTCAATTAAGAATGACAACTTTTATTCCTATTTGTTTTTTGTTTTTTTTATTAAAGTTTATAAACACTTATAAAGTTTATCTACACTTATTTATGTGTAGATAAAATATTAATCTTCATTTGGCTTTTAAATTTGACAATTTTGTAAGAGTATCAGAGAAGAATTATTGTAAGGAAATACTGGTTGAGAGTCCATTTTCTAAATAGTTAGAATTAATTTTATTTGGATTTTGGAATTATTATTATTTTTTTTATGTATACTTTCGGCTAGCAAAAAATACTTTCTTATGCTATTAGAAGATAGGAAAATTATTTAGTAGCTATGTAATTATTTTTATCCTCAACCAATATTTTCCCTATCAATAATAAACAAATTGTGATATTTTCTGTTTATTATACACTTGTTTTACTATTATTATTATTATTATGAGTTCTATAATGAAGTTTAGCATTAATTATACTCTTATTGAGAAATATTAGGATATGGAGTCTTATTATGCTACTTATTATTATTGTTATTATTATTATTATTTAAATTTTTCCATATTATTTATTATTAATGTTTTGAAGTGATACTATTTATTATTAAAAATTTGATATATTATGAAAAGATGTTGGAATCCAACAAAAGACTTATTTAATGAACTATATTATTTAATGAACAACTGAAAAAATTTAGTTGACTGTTGAAGAGATACTGTTTAATAGACTGGATCCGGAGGACTTTTATTTAGAGAACTTTCTTTAATGGACTATTGATTAAGTTATTGAAATTCTGTAAACTCCCATGAAGGAGATTTCTTATTGTTTTTATTGTATTTTTAATATTTCTTGCTTATCAATATTTATAACTTATCTACTTTTATTGTATGTATTATCTCCTATGCACTTACAAATAGTAAGTGATATTGTAACATTATTGTATTTCTTTCAGGGAAATGGTCCTACCTAAATTTAATTCAATTTAATTTTCTCTTAACTATTTTTTTTATCGCTAATATTTTTATATTGCGTTAATTTTCTTTTCTTCCATCTCTTGGCTTCCTGAGTTAGGCAGTTTTATTCCAAAATTTTACTTTCCAAAATAATAAAAATTCTGTTGTCTGAGCATGTAGTTTTATTCAACTATCAATTTCGTACAAAGTTTTGGGGAGGGGGGATAATATTACAAATTTTAAATTTTTTTCGCTAAAACTAACCTTTATACTATCTTAATTTTCTTATAATAATATTCCGTACTTACTTCAAATTATTAAATTAAAATCTTGTTTCTAGATCTAATCTGTTAATCTTTATGCAGACGATATAAATTCTTAACTTGCCTTAAAAAACATTATTCCAGTATGCGTAAATTTAAAAAGAGGCTCTAAATTTAAAATATTCTTACTTAAACTTTATTTCATAATATTCCAAATAAAACTCATTTCTTCTATGTTTTTATCAACACTTTTTAAGAAAGTCTTATTAAATTTATTCCAAAACCATACCTTTCAAAAAATATCATTATTTTATTTTATATATTTATTTATTTTCCCTCCGTCAACCTTTGAT
The DNA here is from genome assembly GCA_964019185.1 of Maratus speculifer. Lineage (NCBI taxonomy): Eukaryota > Metazoa > Arthropoda > Arachnida > Araneae > Salticidae > Maratus > Maratus speculifer. The sequence goes on from OZ025295.1 coordinate 95,895,432, forward strand.
AGTGTGCATATCAATAAATTCATTTCTTTTCTTTTTCTCTTAAAATTAATCATCTATAAAAATCGTCTGCCTAAGAAATTCTAAGTTGATTATAAATTGGTTAAATAATATATATTTTTTTAAATAAAATAATTGTCTGTGGAAAATAGTCTCGTAGCTGGACAAGAATTCTGTTTACATAAAAGAATGATGGTTTGAGGTTAGAGAAGGTTCTAGAATTTTCTTTTTAGATTTAAAAGAGGAAGCATAAGAGGTGGTAAGGGAGATGAGAAGAAGGATTCTTGGGTGCGCTGATGCATGAGTACGGCTTGATGGAATATTTTTTGGATGTTTCGGTAAAATATCGTCTGCAACAGGAGCTTTTTTTCTCTAATATAGCTACAGTTTAATAAAATGAACTTACAGCAGCCAAGGAGTGATTATTTTGACCTTCTACATTTATTTATTTTGTTTTTTTCTCGCTGGCCATGACTTCTGTGCGGAGTAAGGGAAACCTGGCGATGATGTTTCTGCTCCCCTAACTTCAAATTGTCACATATATATATTTTTGAACAGAGAGAAACTAGCAGTATACAATTTATTTTTTCTTCATATTTCTTGAAATTTTTAACCAGCTACTTTTAATTAGCTTATATTTACATTTGAATTATACATTTCCAATCATTTAAATTTTGTTGTGAATATGTTGGAATGTATGATGTGAATATGTATGTTTGTTGTTGTGAATATATATGGAACATAAAACTGCTTTTTTAGGGAAAATATGGATTTCATTGATGAAATCTTCAGTGTAAATAGTTTCAGTTCACTCCATTTGAGCCAAACTTTCCACACTATTATTTTTTAATTCTATTATCGATTAGATTTTTTAATGACATTCCTGATTTCATAAATAGTCAATATGGTTTATTTGTTTATAAATGTACATGAATAGGCATTCTTTTAGTATCTAACACAAATATAAATTACAATGTGCATTAAATATGCTTTTGTGTATTACATGTGATATATGTTCATAAACGATATTATCAGAGATCTTCTATTGTGACTAAATACGATGTTGAGTGATTATTAGGTAGCTTTCATTACAAAAAGTAAAAAGCTACCTATTGCAGCCGTCCGGAGGAAAGCACTTCCGGAAAATTTTTGTATATTTTCACCGATCATGACCCCCAGACCCCAAAACCACCCTCCGTTCAAATGTTGACATATATATATATATATATATATATATAACCATATATATATATATATATATATATATATCTGATATTTGTCATGCGATAACTAACGTATTTATGAGCCGATTTGAATGAAACTTGGTATGTACATAGTACATACAAATGTCTCGACCGAGTTCGTTGGTCAGCATCATCCGCCATTTTGTTTCAAAACGGCGGCCATTTTAAATTTTTTAAAAAATTTAAAATTTAAAATTAAATGCGAAAAAATGAAAAGTTGAAAAATATTTTTCTTTTACGTGTTAGAACTTAAAACAAAGATTCCAGAACACTTTTTATTTTGTCTATATTTTAAAAAATGATTGAGTTATAGCACTTTGAATTTTTCTTATGGCTGACATTTTGAAACGATCTGATTTTTGTCACGTGATAACACGTGTATTTATGAACCGATTTCACTGAAACTTGGTATGTACATAGTACATACAAATGTCTCGACCGAGTTCGTTGGTCAGCATAATCCGCCATTTTGTTTCACAATGGCGGCCATTTTAAATTTTTTAAAAAATTTAAAATTAAAAATTTAATGCAAAAAAATTAAAAGTTGAAAAATATTTTTCTTTTACGTGTTAGAACTTAAAACAAAGATTCCAGAACACTTTTTATTTTGTCTATATCTTAAAAAATGATTGAGTTATAGCACTTTGAATTTTTCTTATGGCTGACATTTTGAAACGATCTGATTTTTGTCACGTGATAACACGTGTATTTATGAACCGATTTCACTGAAACTTGGTATGTACATAGTACATACAACTGTCTCGACCGAGTTAGTTGGACAGCATCATCCGCCATTTTTTTTCAAAATGGCGGTCATTTTAAATTTTTTTAAAAAATTAAAATTTTAAATTAAATGCGAAAAAATCAAAATTTGAAAAATATTTTTCTTTTACGTGTTAGAACTTAAAACAAAGATTCCAGAACACTTTTTATTTTGTCTATATCTTAAAAAATGATTGGGTTATAGCACTTAGAACTTTTCTTATGGCTAACATTTTGAAACGGTCTGATCTGAACGATCCACAATGTATATCCAAAAAATATTTTTCTTTTACGTGTTAGAACTTAAAACAAAGATTCCAGAACACTTTTTATTTTGTCTATATCTTAAAAAATGATTGAGTTATAGCACTTAGAACTTTTTTTATGGCTAACATTTTGAAACGGTCTGATCTGAACGATCCACAATGTTGCTTTAAAATGGCATACACTTTATGATATCGTGGAATTTAGTGACTCTCCAAATCGCTTAAAATAAAACCAGATTGAATAAAAGATGACTAATTTCTAAAAATTCCTATTAATATTCAGTCTTGACAAAAATAGTATTCAATCTTATAAAATCATTAATTTTATAAGATTATTTCCACTAATTTGAGATTAGTATTTTTGAACAATGTAACTTACTTTAAAATAAATAAATAAATATTTAAGTATATGAAAGCTACCTCTTCCTCCCGGCATTGCCGGAAGGACTTTTTATCAATACATTTGCAATTTTAAAATGTGCTTAAAAGTGGACCAAAAATCTGTCTTATTTAGAAAATCTGTCTTAATAATTATATGCTATAATCTTATATGCTATAATCTTATAATTATTTAATGTCTTAATAATTAAGAAAATCTGTCTTATTTAGAACACAAAATGCAGTTTTTTTTATTTGTTTAATATTTTTAGAGAAAATTTGTTATTTAGAGGAAAAATCTTATTTGTCTTTTGTCAAATTTTACAGAATAGAACTTACGTATCGTGCTTAATTACTAAGATGGTGATAAAAAAAAACCTTTAGGGTGGAAAATTCATAAAATAATGGGTTGAATTTACTGGCTCAAACAAGCAATAGCAAAATCTGTAACTTTTATTTCAAATATAATGATATTTCTTTTTCATTTCTAAGATATATTCAAAATTTTAGAGCAACACAGATAAGAGGTATACTAAAGCACTTTCAACAATATTTTCATTTTAGTAAGAAAAAAAACTACGAAGGATGTTTTTGAAAACGATTATTTTATGAAGTCGAGAATATATTTATTATTCTCCCACGATTTAGTTAAAAATGGTACGTATAACTGGCTCTGTACCAAGCCATAAATCTCTTTGTTCTTACACTACGAAAATTCTTATAAAGGAGGTAAGAAAGGAAAAATTCTAAAATCATTTACATTTCGATTTTGTTGTCTGATGGAATTATTACTTATTATTAGCAAATAATAGTTAATCATTCTACGAGTCAACGAAATCGAAAGCTGTAAGTTGTTCGTTCATTACGTTTTTCTATCTTTACAAGAAGAAAGTATCGGATTCTTGAAAGTTTTCGAATTCTAGTTTTTGACAAATTTACACGTTTTAGGAGTCAGAGATTCCAAAAAACATGTTTTTACAAAATATCTGTATGTCTGTGGCATAAATTTTGTGGTCACTGTATCTCAAGAACTAATTCATGGAATTTAATAAAATTTAAATTCATTTAGTCCCTGATATAAATTAATGCCAAAAAGTTTTCAGTGTATATCGCTCAAAAGACGGCATTGTTATGCTGCATTTTTCACGATTTATGCAATACCTGTACGTCAGTAATTAATGCATAACTTTTCGTCAAACTTCAGAATCAGTTAATCCGTGATATGAAATATTTCAATTTACGTTTCGGTGGCAATCGCTCAATAAGTGGCGCTGCTATGCTAAATTCTTCCCGATTTCTTCAATATCTCTATCTCAAGAAATAATGCACGAAGTTTCATCTAACTTCAGATTCAGGTATAGCTTTGTATCATTGATATTTATGATTTGGTATAAATCGCCCAACCGGTGACCTTTGTTTTGTTGCATTTTTCCCGATATCCGCAATAGTTTTATTTTAAGAACTAATGCACGGAATTTCATGTCCTTAGAATACTCATGATGAACTTAGATTGCCATTTATTTTCTTTTTTGTGGTAGTGAATTTTGAAGTATTAATATACATGAGATAAAAGAAAACTTTGACTATCAATGTGAAAAATAACAATACTAGGTCTTGATTACGTCCATTAATAACTATATCGTAATATTAATAATATAATTCCGATATTATTAATAATATATATTCCACAACGAAAAAAATTAGAATTTATATTATAAATAAATATTTTGCTTATAAGACGTTGTTGTATTGATAAAAACATTTAAAATAAGTTAAAAATTTTTATTTACGTGTTTCAACTCTTTTTAATCGAGTCATCTTCAAAATGTAAATAGAAAATAAAATTACAAAGATAAAGAACGTGAAAAACTGCAATAAATATTTATTGAAATTAAATTAAATATATCGCACGCTTTTTAATTTGGATATTGTCCATGATCTAGCTAAATAATAATTTTGTAAATTGTCTAACCATTCAATCCATATACTTGGGATTTGAAAAGGTAGCGAATCGTTCCAAACCTATGAAATTTTAAAATAAATTTCAATGGATTCTCTTATGAATAACTTTAAATTAAAGTTATATCTGTAAATTAATATACTCTCGTTAAAAAGTATGTTAATAGTCTCTTTCGGATTTAATCTGCATAGCTTTAACTAATTTTATTTGTTTTCCGTGCTTCCTATAATGTTTTGTGTCATCAGGAGTCTGCGTATCATTGTTTCTCCTATATGAAAAGGGCATTGACTGTACCATGTCAAGCTGTTAGAAGGCAAATTTATGACACTTTAAAGGGGTTCGGGACACGAAAATCTTCAAATTTCCTTAAAATGTTTTATTGCATTAAAAAATTCTCTGTTTTTGTATGTTTAAAATGAAGAGGAAATTAGAAGAGGAAATATTAGTTTTTTTTTCCTTTTTGATATGTTTTCAAAGTCTAGCTTTCAAGTAATAGTTGTGCCTTTTTGTGAAAATGCGTTTTATTTCAGGATGGATTTTTTTTCACAATTTCGTGGGTTTAAATTGTTATAACTCAAGAACCGTTAAAGGTAAATGCTTCAAACTCGAAACATGTCTCTTTTGACTATTTTACTTTAATTTTGATTCAGGAAATTTGAAAAAAATTTACTTTTGAAAATATAGTATTTTAAATAAAAGTTAGCTCATATTTTTTTTTTCAAATTATTACTTTAAATAATTTTTTTATTAATATTTTTTAAATGTTGAATTAAAATTAAAAGCTTGGACACAAAAGCTTGGACATTTCTGTTTATTTAAATGTAAAAGAATTAAATTCTACAAATAATATTTTGAGTTATAATAATTTTAAATTACTATACTTTTTAAATAAATTCTGAATTTCAAAAAAAATTAGACAAATTAAGAGAAGTTTTATCATGTGAAAGAGAAGTTTCACAATGTCAAGAGAAATTTTTCCATTTCATTGAATGCTGAATGATAAAAATTTCTCTATTTATTAATTGTATGTAAGTAATCATAAACATCTTATCCAGGTTCAATGGTTAACCACATCTGAATGTTATGTTTACGTAGTCGTTACGTCAACGTAATCTCATCAGTATTTCAATTTTAACTAATTCAACATCCTTCATAAGTATGAATCAGGAGACATTATAATTTATATGTCAAAATTCCTGAAATATTTAATCATCATTTAAATATTCATCAGCCCATATATCTTGCATTTAATGGAGATTCTGCTAAACTATGATTAATAAATTCCACAACGGCATAGAATTTGAATTGACATGCCCGGTTCTCATTATTCATCGCCGGCAAAATTGTTTATGCATTTACATGAAAATTGATGTTTAGGTCATAAGCTAATGAAGATTTCGAGCCACAAAAGCTATAATAAAAATGCTAAAAACTTGCCTTTTAGCATGATCACTTAAAGTTTTACATATATTTAGATTAAAATCTTTCATGAATGACAATTTCAAAATAGCTCTAAATTCACGATTAAAAGTTTTAAATGTTGACCTTAATAAATGAGTTCATGTATGCCATTTATTCTGATAAATGCTTATTTATAGTGAAACAGTGTTTAAACAGATTCAAGAAATTGATCTTCAAAATGTTTTGACTAATGCTACTGGTAATTCCATAATAACGAAGAGAAATGATTGTTTATATTCGCTTATAGTTTTCTAACTAGCTCGTCTATAGTTGAGCAATATAGAAGAAAAATATGTATGCGTCAGGTATAATGCACTTTGAAAATAATTTTCCATTAAAGTTTTTTCCATTATTTCATTATATGAATTTTAGCGTTTCTTCTACATTAGTAAAACAAATCCTGCTACAAACCTTTATCACAATATTGGACATTTTATTTTATCATCATTAAAATTTATTCGAATTTTTTTTTAATTTCTTGAAATAGTAAGAATTTATTATTAATTTTTCTGCGATAATCAAAGAATTAATCCGATTAAATTAATCATAAATTAATCACAGTTCGCAGCAATGATATTTAGTATCATGTTCAATCCCTAAAAGAAAAAAAAATCACAAAAGCAATTTTTGATTAAAGAAAACAACCTGAAAAAAATAGATGGCACCATTGCATATATTTTTAAATGTGTTCTATTTAATTTGTGTTTTCTAATGTAATAAGGTTTTGCGGAAATCAGAATTAATAAAACATTTGATAAGATTTAAGTAAGATTAAACTGTTGAATTTGAAATGCTGATTCACTTACATATAAAAAAAAAGAATTATGTAATTGTAAATTAGTACTAGCACCATCAGGAATTAAACTTTTTAAAGAAATTTCGATTCAAAAATTTCAAAAAAATTATTTATAAATTCCAACTTTATTTTTTCATCTTAAAATTAGAAAAGGCGAAATAGAAATTAATCAATTATCATGTCGGAATCTTCTATGTGGTCGTAAATCGCATAAAGTGAGTTTAAATGCTTCCCGGTCAACGCCGAGCAGGGCAGCTATTAGTTAATATAGAACAATTATAATCAAACATTAAAAATATCGAATCAAAATGTAAGATATTGATGTTGCCTAGAGTGCTTGCAGCGCCGATTTAAGCGGGAAACCTGGTTACATTAGTCAGGTATGAAATAAGAAAACCAATGGAAGCTGAAGACGGGAATCACGTATTGTAAATAAAAATGGATTTAAAAACTAATACGTATTTTGTTCAGTCAGTGAACAATAAACCATCGCAACTTTTTTCCGAAGAATAATTTAGGATGAAACTGAATACAATAAATATTTTCACCCGTATATAGAAAGAGGCTATTGCTCACAGCTGAACATTCATAGCACGTCTTTATTGTCACAAAAATGTGAAACGTAAATAGTAGGTGACTTAAAATGTATAGATGGTTGGATTAGTTTTAATTTTCCATCCTTCCTAATGACGGAAGGCTTCAAGTTCACAAGAAACTAAATGAGGCACGGAATCAGCAAAGTGAGGTGGATACTATACTAATCTGACGTAATTGTATTTTATATACATTTATGTAAAATTAGAAATAAATATTTCGAATACTTTCGACAAGAAGTAAAATTCTGCTCTTAACCATCCCGCATAGCAAGAACGCTGCTTAGATTTAGCAGTCTTGTGGCTGTGTGTGTAACAGTATGTTAAGGAAGAAATAAATTTCTTTTGGCATATTTTTCACTTAAATTAGATATAAGCGTGGTACATTTTTAATGCCCCTTTATCTATGTGTCATATCACGGTATTACAGTTCAACTAATGTTAGTTTAAATTTCGTATAGACGTAAGATGTAACCATCATAAATAAAATAAAATATTCTTGACACAGACATTCACCAGATAAAAACTTTCTACACCATACGATAGGGGTTTTCTTAGCACGAGATAAACGTAGAAAAATCTGTTCCGAAGCCAGTGTAACGAGGTTATATCCGAATATGTGACAGAATACAGGATTTTATGGCTACGTTCTAAGTCGCTAATTAATTAGAAGTAGGAATTTTATTCAATGCGAAAATTTTACCCGGCAAAAATGACAGAGTTCTATCAGTCGGTCGGATTGAAGCAATCTAGGCTTCTAGGGCTGCTTGAAGAAAACTACGGATAATCAAAGTTTTTTTTTTTTTTTTTTTTTTTTTTTTTTTTAACTTAGAGAAATGAAAAAATAATAACCATAGATGCTATTTTAAGTATGGAGTCCTTTGACAGATTAATGTTTCTTTTAGAATAAAGTAAAATATTGAAAGCGTACATTAAAGGTACGGAATATGAATAATTAACGCTAAACATTATAAAAAGAATGGGAAAAAGTTAAATATTAAAATAATTCGGAAATAATTAATTTAGAATTAAGGCAAGTTTTTTATTATATATATAAGCCTATTCACTGAGATGAATGGAAACTAACATTATTATCGGTGTGCAATCATTATATTTCATTAAAGTTTTAATAAAATTTGTTACGTATGAAGCTGAAGCGGAGGTGACTAAAATCTCCAAAGTCAGCATATGATATTGCCTAATTTAATAGTTAGAATATATGGACCCACTTACTTATAAAGGAGGTTAATAAGGTTTATAAATAATACTTTTGTACCTTAATATAAACTAGATCTGATTAGTTTTTAAGGTATATTGCTCAACAAGTGGTGCTGCTGTGCTGCATTATTCACAGTTTCTACAATAGCCATATCTCAAGAACTATTGCATGGATTTTCATAAAATTTTAGATTTAGTTAGTACTTTATATAAGATGGCGCTGATTACGTTTTCGTGCACATCGATCAACAGGTGATGCTTCTATGGTGCAACATTCGTGATTATTGCAATAGTTCTATCTGATGAATTAAAGTACAGATCTTCACAAAGCTTTAAATTCTGTGAGACCTTGATATAATCTAGATCCGATTAGTGTTTACTGTACGTGTCTCAACAAATGGAACTGCTACGCTATATTTTTCATGAAATATTAACATGCATAGGTTAGAAGAAAATTTTAGGATTGCCACATCTGACTAGTTCAAAATGCCAACAGTCATGTCTCCAACAGCATGAATACGTATTTTATTTCATGAAAAATCAAACACACTATTGTACTTTGACATGTCAAATAAAATTACCTGATTTTAACTCTTATGAAGTTTGTGAGATTGATTAGAATATTAAATAAAATGTCAAAAACAGCATGTGCGCAATTTAAAGATTATCTACTATTAAAATAATAATAATAATGATAATCTACTATTAAAATAATAATAATAATAATAATAATAATAATAATAATAATAAAATAATTTGCAGTCTTACTTCGTATTGGTTACCGATGTGATATTACAAGGTTTATGAGGCATGCCTGGAGCTAATGACAAATTATTTTTTCCGATGTAGTTATTTTTTTTTATCGAAGGCCATCGGAACATAATCTAGTTTAAGCCCATTGAAAGTAAATAATTTTTTATATTAAATTTAATCTACAACATACAGAAAACATATATATTGTTAGATCGCAAAAGTATAACCTTATTTATATATATTTCTCAATTTCAGAATATAGCTTGTATGATAATTTCATACATATATAAATAGGAATTTCAATTTTATTTGAATTCTTGCTTATATATAAAGACCTTCATTGCTGTCCGGATTTTGGATCAATACTGAATTGTAAAGCATCTCATCAAAATGCTATTAATTATGATAAACATAGACGTCACACACTATTTATAGAGAATTTTTCGAAGGATTAATACATAAAGCTTACCGAATGAATCATTTTCAACGAAATATATTTCTTTTATATAAAATATGTGAATATTAACAATTAATTCTCAACACACAAAAATAAAAACATTTTAGAATACTTTCTGATCTTTTCTAATAAATAGGTATTTGTGTCTTGGCTCTGAAAAATTCCGCATCTAAAACTGTACGGTTTTAAATATTTGATCACGTTCTTCCGAAAATAACTATTGCCTCCCCTACCCATAATTGGATGTCCCTTACTCTTTAAAATCTATATTACTGTTATAATCTATCTGAAAGTTTTATATTAAATAAGTAATATTTATCCCTAGGCTTTGTGAAAAGCCCGCATTTGAAATGGTAGATACATTTTTAAATATTTGACCGCCCCCCCTAAAAAAAAAAAAAAATTCTCCCGCCCCATATTTGATGCTCACGACTGTTTAAAATATTTACTATCTGTTATAACTTTTTTGAAAACTCCAAAACAATCCTTTTTGGATTTTTTTTTTATTTTAATTAATTCGCATTTCAGCATTTCTTTTCCTTTTTTAATACTTGCTAAATAGTTTTTAAAATTAAAACACACGCTTTTATATCAAATCGGACTAAAAAGTTTATTTTTTTTTTTTTTTTTTTTTTTTTTTTTTTTTTTTTTTTTTTTTTTGCATAGTTACGATTTTCATACGTGTTTCAATGATTGTCATGTGTCTAGGGTGTCAGCTAACTTTTAATTTCTCAAATTGCTTTCGATCCGTTTATCCGGCGTTTTATTTTGATCCTTTAAAGCGGTGACTATAGCCTCCGTTCACCGGAAATAGTGTATTTTTCCAATGGGGAAAAGTTTTTCCAACCCGCCAAGTATTTTCGGAGCCTATTCATTTCAAACAAACAAACAATTAATCAAATCTTTCCTCTTTATAATTTTAGTATATACCACACATTCACAAAACAATTGAAAACTATTTTAGTTAGAAGTATAATTCTTATATTCAGTTAGTGTTACAAAAGTGTTTAACGAATTTGCAGTGCAATTGAGAATGATTTCCTTCAATCTATGTTAAAAAATTCAAAATCTTTATATGATCGTTTTCATAATAAAAAATAAATAAATAAATAAATAAATAAACATAAAAAAATTAAAAAATAATCTTGATATGCAAGAATTATTTAAGCAGGATCCAAAATCTAATCTGGAAAATAACAATAATTATTGAATTCGCATATTAAAAATTTCTAGGGGTGTGATTCCGGTTAATTTTTTGTAAATTGTAATTTCTTTTCAATTATAAATTACATAATGCTTAGATTATGAAATTAATCCCAAAGAAAACCTTTACATTAAACTTAAAAAAAAATTTTGAAGGCTTATTATATGTGCATCAAATGTGTTTTATAAATAAATAATTAACTGAATTAAAGTTCAATTTTTCTTAATATTATTACAATATACCATGTAGGAAATCAATTACGCAACATAAAATATTTAATTTAAAATTTACAGAGGCCTAAAAATCAACAAGGTGCATGTACCCAATATGGACACCCTAAGGAAAATGTATTTTTTTCACCCCCATCTACAAGTCATAGGACTCCAAAAATATGTGACCACTATCCTTGGACTATTGACTATCATTATTAAAATTAGCGGTCTTGTAATTATTCTGGTTTAATTTAAATGATAAATGGACAGGTGTTTCCTTACTGACTTTCTACACAGTGTGTATGGAAAAGCCACTTTTCCAAGAAATTTTAGAGGAGAGGGAATAAAAAATGTATCTTAAAGTATTCGGAGGAGGAGGGGGGACAGTAAATATTTTCAGAACATGCGTTTTAGAAAGGGAGGGGGTCATTCTCGGTTTTTATTCTTCGAAGATCCATGCAAAACCCATTAGTTACTAGTAAATATTCTGAAATAATACTGTTGGTTTTGCTTAGCTTTATTGCATCTGTCTGCGAATTTACATCTGTTATTACTCAGTGCTCACCGCATGGACAAATAGAAACTTTTTCACCATGGGCAATAAGTCCCACATAATCCTCATGAACATATCTACCACATGTGATGCATGGCCGCATGTTTGAAAAAGCATCATTACTGAAAAAAAAGCAGTACCAGCTCTCCTTTGTTGAGGAAGTCATACCATTTTAGTACCTATGATTTCACCAACAGACATTCTACTCAGGGGGGGGGGGGGGTCTTTTTATTTTTCTGCAAGGGTTTTTTGGAGGAAGGTTTTTCGGGGATTGTTTAAATGACATCTTGTTAAACAAAGATTTTACTACTTTGATGCCTTTTCAATTTATTGCTTGGCAACGTTGAAATTTCTTTTTTCTTACAGTTGAAGTCGATGGGGACATAAGCTGTCCGTATCGGGAACCGGGCGTAGTTGTACTAAATCTTGTAACAGATGAATAAGGAAAATTATTTTAAGTAAAATATGCAATAGCAATCGAAAATATGTTTTATTGGCTTTCTAAAATACTCTACTTTTCAACATTTAATGTAAGTTTACCATATCTAATAGGAATTTAAGCTTACAAGTAATTAAGATCAGCACATCTCGAAACAACAAGTTTCCTCCTAATTGGCGAACAGCGCGCCTTTTTACACTTTCCAGCCATAATTATCTTTTCAACTGCTTTTCTTCGCTAAAATGTTGAGCCATCTCCCGATCAAAATTATTAACTTTAAAAATATTAGGGGTGTCCATATTGAGAGCTCTGTCCATATAGGGTACAAATACCTTATTCCAATTTAAGAAACCTAATTAATATACAATAAAAAATTTTTGGATATATTTTTCAGAATCAATGACAGAAAAAGAAATTTTGTTTCTATAAACATTTTTCTAAAGCTCTTTCCCAAGTGTTTTAGATTTTTTAGGTTTCTTGGGATTCAAGTTATAAAAAATACATTCCGGATACAGGGATTAATTTGGAAAATATTATTGTATATTTTTATTTACTGATACATTATATTTTCGTAAAAGAAGCATTTTTTAGATTAATATTTGTAATTTTTAACAATAGTGTTCTTTTTGTAGAAATCTTTTACAGTTGTGAACACCACAAAAGTAGTTTTCAAAAGAGAAAACCTTTAAAAACATTTTAATTGAAATAATGTTTTAAACAAAAAAGTTTTATTTTAATGAATTTAAATTTTAACTAAGCAAAAGACTCGGGTTATTACTCAATAAATCTAAACGTTTACGTATGTTTAAATGAAAGAATTTAATGTGCATGTATAAAAAAATTCCTTCCGGCAATGCCGGGAGGAAGAGGTAGCTTTCATATACTTAAATATTTATTTATTTATTTTAAAGTAAGTTACATTGTTCAAAAATACTAATCTCAAATTAGTGGAAATAATCTTATAAAATTAATGATTTTATAAGATTGAATACTATTTTTGTCAAGACTGAATATTAATAGGAATTTTTAGAAATTAGTCATCTTTTATTCAATCTGGTTTTATTTTAAGCGATTTGGAGAGTCACTAAATTCCACGATATCATAAAGTGTATGCCATTTTAAAGCAACATTGTGGATCGTTCAGATCAGACCGTTTCAAAATGTTAGCCATAAGAAAAGTTCTAAGTGCTATAACTCAATCATTTTTTAAGATATAGACAAAATAAAAAGTGTTCTGGAATCTTTGTTTTAAGTTCTAACACGTAAAAGAAAAATATTTTTTGGATATACATTGTGGATCGTTCAGATCAGACCGTTTCAAAATGTTAGCCATAAGAAAAGTTCTAAGTGCTATAACCCAATCATTTTTTAAGATATAGACAAAATAAAAAGTGTTCTGGAATCTTTGTTTTAAGTTCTAACACGTAAAAGAAAAATATTTTTCAAATTTTGATTTTTTCGCATTTAATTTAAAATTTTAATTTTTTAAAAAAATTTAAAATGACCGCCATTTTGAAAAAAAATGGCGGATGATGCTGTCCAACTAACTCGGTCGAGACAGTTGTATGTACTATGTACATACCAAGTTTCAGTGAAATCGGTTCATAAATACACGTGTTATCACGTGACAAAAATCAGATCGTTTCAAAATGTCAGCCATAAGAAAAATTCAAAGTGCTATAACTCAATCATTTTTTAAGATATAGACAAAATAAAAAGTGTTCTGGAATCTTTGTTTTAAGTTCTAACACGTAAAAGAAAAATATTTTTCAACTTTTAATTTTTTTGCATTAAATTTTTAATTTTAAATTTTTTAAAAAATTTAAAATGGCCGCCATTGTGAAACAAAATGGCGGATTATGCTGACCAACGAACTCGGTCGAGACATTTGTATGTACTATGTACATACCAAGTTTCAGTGAAATCGGTTCATAAATACACGTGTTATCACGTGACAAAAATCAGATCGTTTCAAAATGTCAGCCATAAGAAAAATTCAAAGTGCTATAACTCAATCATTTTTTAAGATATAGACAAAATAAAAAGTGTTCTGGAATCTTTGTTTTAAGTTCTAACACGTAAAAGAAAAATATTTTTCAACTTTTAATTTTTTTGCATTAAATTTTTAATTTTAAATTTTTTAAAAAAATTAAAATGGCCGCCATTTTGAAACAAAATGGCGGATTATGCTGACCAACGAACTCGGTCGAGACATTTGTATGTACTATGTACATACCAAGTTTCAGTGAAATCGGTTCATAAATACACGTGTTATCACGTGACAAAAATCAGATCGTTTCAAAATGTCAGCCATAAGAAAAATTCAAAGGGCTATAACTCAATCATTTTTTAAGATATAGACAAAATAAAAAGTGTTCTGGAATCTTTGTTTTAAGTTCTAACACGTAAAAGAAAAATATTTTTCAACTTTTAATTTTTTTGCATTAAATTTTTAATTTTAAATTTTTTAAAAAAATTAAAATGGCCGCCATTTTGAAACAAAATGGCGGATTTTGCTGACCAACAAACTCGGTCGAGACATTTGTATGTACTATGTACATACCAAGTTTCAGTGAAATCGGTTCATAAATACGCGTGTTATCACGTGACAAAAATCAGATCGTTTCAAAATGTCAGCCATAAGAAAAATTCAAAGTGCTATAACTCAATCATTTTTTAAGATATAGATAAAATAAAAAGTGTTCTGGAATCTTTGTTTTAAGTTCTAACACGTAAAAGAAAAATATTTTTCAACTTTTCATTTTTTCGCATTTAATTTTAAATTTTAAATTTTTTAAAAAATTTAAAATGGCCGCCATTTTGAAACAAAATGGCGGATGATGCTGACCAACGAACTCGGTCGAGACATTTGTATGTACTATGTACATACCAAGTTTCATTCAAATCGGCTCATAAATACGTTAGTTATCGCATGACAAATATCAGATATATATATATATATATATATATATATGGTTATATATATATATATATATATATATATGTCAACATTTGAACGGAGGGTGGTTTTGGGGTCTGGGGGTCATGATCGGTGAAAATATACAAAAATTTTCCGGAAGTGCTTTCCTCCGGACGGCTGCAATAGGTAGCTTTTTACTTTTTGTAATGAAAGCTACCTAAAAATAATTCTTTATTAACCCTTTTGTTGTTCAACAACTCTTATTTCAAAAATATTTACTAAGATGTTAGAATACATCCTTTTAAACATGTAAAAAATAATTAAAAACTTTAGAACGTAAAACTAAAGTAATTATCAATTAAAAAGTAATTTTTTCACATCTACAATAAACAAAATTTAACTTTTTTTTGTCTATTTTCTAATACTAAATTTTAAAGTAAACAGAATTACCTTGAAAAATATACTTTCGAACTTCTCTAGCTTTTTAATTTAACAAAATTTACGAAGTTAATTTTTGCAATATCGACCTGAAGCTTCCAAAATGATTAACAAAACAGAAATTAACTCAATAAGATCGTTTATTTAGAATTACAATGATCAATTTGTTCTAACTGGTGTGTTGGTAAATAGGTACAAATAAAATTGTGTTATAACCTCCTCACTCCTGATGACGCCTGTAAGAGGCACTAAAAAATATCCTTTGAATGAATTGAAATGCTTCTAGAACTGTTGTTAAAATTACTTCTGATTTTTTTTTTATAATTTCGTGCATATCATAAGCATAGATACATTGACTGAAATTCTTTGCAGATGTTTTATAGAAATTTTAAACTTATTTTTGTAGTTTTTTCGTAATATTTGTCTCAGGACTGAAGAGTGTAAATCTTTTTGAATAAGTACTATTGACTTTTAAGTATGTTTCATATCTTAAACACTGTGATACAAAGTGTTAATATGTTCATTCTAACAAAATTTATTTATAAATTTGATCTTTATGGTGTGAAGTTCTGAAAAGTCTCTTATCTAACGATTCCTTTCAAATTTAACAGTACTTACGTAACGTAATATAGAGATTTCTTTTTTTAAATATCACAGTTTTCCATCATAAGGGAATGTAATTCCAATAATTACTTTGGTATTTGAAAGACAAAATTATTTTCCTAAAGTCATTAATCTTCTTTTCCAATACGCCATAAAGTTATTTAAAAAATATAATTTTAAGAAAATATAAGCATACATAATATAAATATATATCCATAAAGATGTCATTAAAATTAAATATAACTCCCAGTGGGAAATACAAAGCTGAAGTTAATCAAAAATAGATTTTAAATGAAAGACTGTTACACTATATGGCCATTGATTATTGGACACTTGCGATTTTAGACATTTTACTAAATATCTAGAAAAATACATGAGGAATCATCTCGAAACTCTTAGTGTATAAATATAATAGTATACGTCATACATCTCCGTGAAGATTTTTTACCGGAACTTCATAGGGGACCGTCAACAAATTAAAAAAGAATGAATATCTTTTGAATAACCCTGTCAAAACTAATGTAGCAAAAGCGCTCAAAATCTAGATTATGATTGAATGCTTTATTTTAATACACTGTGTTCATTTTTATGCAAATAGCATGCATACTCGCAGACTAATTAAGATTTTTATAAAAATGGTCCCAAATTTTTTCCAAGTTTTTCCCTTATAATTTTCAGAGTTCTTAATGTAAAATAATATTTTTTTCAGAAAACATGACAAACAACATTGCACATAGTACCCTGTAAACAGAATTTAAAAATAATAATAATTGTATGAAAAATGAGTAGGTTTACTAAATAATTTTTTACTGCGCATGCGTCAAAGATATCAAAACTTCATTTGCATATTATGTTAGCTAAGTGTATAGAGCAACTTTTGTAAAATTCTCAAAATCATAGCTTGAAAATTCTGAAAGTAATCTTCTAAAGAAAAAGGAAAAAATCCGTTGTTTCCAAAATGAAGCAAAAAAATGAGGGATTTTATCCAAATGTAGTAGTACATCCCGTATTGTGTATTCTATATTGACACTAATCAATGAATATATGGATACAACCCCTCTTGTTTTTGCTTCATTTTGAGAATAACGGATTTTCGACTTATTCAATTGACGATTACACTGGTCAACAGCTGTTTTGGTGCCGGGGTATTTTTAGCTGATTTTATATGAATTTGATGTCCTGAATTCAAATATGGCATTAGTTTTTCTCTATCAGCTCAGTTTTTTAAGATAAACAACTTTTTGTGAAATATATGTTTCATTATTTTAAGGTAAATCCATGTATTAAAAAATGTATGTAAAAATAAAATAAATGCAGGATTTTTATTTTTTATAATACACAAATGTTAGTTTTTATTACTATGATATACACATATTCAAATAATAATTTTTTAATTATATTATACAAATATTTTTACTCACAAAAATAGAGAAAAACGTCACTGATGAAACTGATACTCATTGAATGCTTCGGAAGCTTCTTTTCCTGTGACATTCTAGAATCTATTTTAGAACAGTGTCTTTTTAAACTCAAACTATAATCTGAAACCCTTTGCATATCTCATCTTTTTTGGTAGCGGTCCTCCATAGTCTTAATATTGTGGTGAAATCTTTCGGGCTGTTTATCAATTGTGCCTTCTTTATTTAAAAAAAAAAATGCTCTAAGTCGCAATGTAAATAGTACACATTAATGCTTCTAGTACACCCAAGAGATTTAAAACTATTAGGCTTTTCATTTACCAGTTCTACATAGGTTTCTTCTTTGCATTTGCCGGAATGTTTTTGTGAACTGCCACAAAAGAAGTCCAGGCTTTTTATTCAGCCTCATTCGTTGAATCTACGAAAGCAGGATCCTTAATCAGTTGTCTTATTTGTTGTCCGTTAAATATTTCTGCTTTAATATCTTCATAACTCAATTCGAGTGTTTTTACCTTATATATGCAAATCATGACCCGTTCTTATGGAGAATTTACACAAACTGCTTCATAGAACAGAGCTTGATATGCAGTGCAGAACATATGATTTTCTAGCGCCCAACTAAAGAGTTATTAATGACATTCCTTTCTCCAACATCCATGCTTTCTTTCTTAGGCCTCTCTTTTCTAATCTAGTGGTGTGTTTTATCCCTGCTATCCCAAAAATATAAAAACAATAGTATATTGTGTAATTTGTTTGCTGTCCAAGGACAATCATCTGGAAAATATTTAGGAAGAACTAATTTTTCTAACAGTCCGATAAATTCATGACAAAATACAAGATTGTTTTTTTAAAAGAAGAAGGGTAGTAGACAATTTTGTCTTGTGTGATAAAATGTAAGTTTGGCTCTTTGTTCTAATAAATTTTTGTCTTTTAATCTTGAAACCAACCAGTAATTCAGAAGCTTCTTTTAAAACATTGAAATCTCTTTTGAAATCATTTAAATCAACCTGGTTGAAAAATTTAGGTATTGATGATGTCTCCTCATAATCACTGTTACCTTCACAGCTATCTAAAAGATGATTAGAAGGACAATATTCATCCTCACTAAGCTCTGGTAGCTGATGAAACGTTGGGATCGGTAGTTCCTCTGAGTGAGGAAGTGGGGGTCTTGAAGACACTAAATCAGAATAAGTTTTCTTATTACAATTGTTTCGATTAATTCAAATAGTATTCCAGTGCTAGGTAGAAATAATAGTCATAGAAACGGTTTTGGAGATCTCTCCAAACCACTGGTAAGCCGAATTTGAGACTTATTCTTTTCCGTCAGCCCACTGTCATAAATGTTCTGTACAAGTTTTACAGACCTGTTGTGGTGCGCAGATTTTATCCTGATCACCAAGTCTAACCCCAAAGTATCACAATTAAGCTCTCTTTACAAAGTCAGTAACATATTTTCTGTGTTCTTTCAACTTTTAATCTCCGCATATGTAGAACACTTATCTGGATGATTTATACAATTTTTTCTACTTGAACTCATTTAAATTCCATTCTACTACGCAAACACAACAATCTACAACACTACGAGTTTTACATTAAATTGATACGAATTCTACCTTAAACACAAATATCATGGAAGTTCAAAAACTTTAGAAAGTCAAAGAAAGCCAGTTTTGAATCCATGGAGCGAACTCTGAAATTAACCTTATCTCTTGGAGGCTTTTACATTTGGTTTTATGGATGAGCGGCGCGAAATCATAAGCATGCACAGATCCTCAGTTTTGCTTGCATATTTGTTTTTTTCAAGATCTTGTGGTATTTCAACGTCCTTCTAAT
Organism: Maratus speculifer; assembly: GCA_964019185.1. NCBI lineage: Eukaryota > Metazoa > Arthropoda > Arachnida > Araneae > Salticidae > Maratus > Maratus speculifer. The sequence continues at coordinate 95,914,937 of OZ025295.1, forward strand.
CGCCTTGAGCGTCGTCACAGGGCTATGTATCATAAGGTCAGTTTAAGTGTTCAAGGTCACTTTAGTTCTAAAAAAATCTTTAGTTCGCTTTGCATATCTAAAAAAGTAGAGCTGATAGAGAAAAACTGATTGCATATTTGGAATCAGCGTCCCAAAAATATCCAAAATCAGTTGTAAAATTTCAGGCACCAAAAAAAATTTTTTTTTTTGTAGGCCTGTGTTATTTTTAGAATTTTCAAGTTATGATTTTGTGACTTTCACAAAAGTTGCTCTATACATTTAGCTAACATAATATGCAAATGAAATTTTGATATCGTTGACGCATGCGCAGTAAAAAATTATTTAGTAAACCAACTCATTTTGTATACAATTTTCATTATTTTTTAATTCTGATTACAGGGTACTGTGTGCAATGTTGTTTGTCATATTTTCTGAAAAAAAATATTATTTTATATTAAGAACTCTGAAAATCATAAGGAAAAACTTGGAAAAATTTGGGGCCATTTTTATAAAAACCTTAATTACTCTGCGAGTATGCATGCTATTTGCATAAAAATGAACAAGGCTTATTACAATAAGGTATTCAATCATAATCTGGAGTTTGAGTGCTTTTGCCACATTAGTTTTGACAGGGTTATTCAAAAGATATTCATTTTTTTAATTTGTTGACGGTCCCCTATGGAGTTTAGGGAAAAAATCTTCACGGAGATGTATGACTTATACTATTATATTTATACACTAAGAGTTTCGAGATGATTCCTCATGTATTTTTCTAGATATTTAACAAAATGTCTAAAATCACAAGTGTCCAATAACACTGATAAACAAATTTTAACGAATTTTCGATTTCTCTATATACATTGGGTGTTTCTTATAAATTTCAAGCTGCTGAAAAAGAATATGTTAGTGAAAATTTTCTATCACCCTCCAATTTTGAGAAATTTCATTTATAAGTTTTGGAGTATGTAAGCATCGTATAGGCATTATAATTATATTACGGTTTTCTCTTTCATGTATTTGATTCACACAAACATTCCTTTTTCTTATTATAACGATAGAAGATACAGCAAGAGAGTAGAAACAGATGTCCCCCTAATAAATTTTATTTTAGCGACCTTGAATTGACAGCTCTAGCCTCTCCCCACACTATTTGACTTTAACGCAAATTCATGACAGAACCCATGACAAATTTCGGGACGAGTGTACTACTATTTTTTTGTTCTGTAAGATTTTTTAATTAAATTTTGATTATAATTATCATATTTTCCTCTACAATATGTAAAACATGTCTAAAGGATGCGTCAATGAACTCGATTCTTTTTGCTATGTGTGGGGAAGCTTACTTTGAAAAATCACCGATGCGTTTTCACGCCGGTTATAAAGACTGCCTATCATATGTACTTTGGATATAAAGTAGGTGAACAAGATAAGAAATGGGCACCTCCTTCTTGTTGTACACGATGTGCTATGAACCTCCGAGCATGGATGAAATGTATAACAAAGTGCTAGTCCTTTGCTATACCCATGAGTGGCGAATGCCGAAGGATCATATAACTGACTGCTACTAATGTATTACAAAAACTAAAGGATTCTCTGCAAGAAGTAAACATAAAATTAAGTACCCTAACTTAGATTCAGCAATGTGACCAGCATTACGTAATGATGATTTACAAATACCAAAACCTCCAGAGAATTTTACGTATGACGATGCAGCAGTAGAAATGGAAATTGATGAAAGAAACTTCTTCTACATCTGATTTGAACTATTCTCCTGGCATAAAGGAAGAACCACACCTAATTACCCAAAAAGAATTAAATGATTTTGTGAGAGACTTAAATTTCTCAAAGAAAAACTCACAAGGAAGGTCTCCATTGGGGGCATACTCAGAATTTTTTGAAAAAAATACGAATTGAGCTATTCATGTAGGTAATAAAGGATCAGTGAAAATTAGCGGCGGAATTACATTATTAGATATGTAAAAAATAAAATAGTTTGGAATAATTGGCGTGAAAAGCTGAAAGCGACGCTGGATTTGGCAAGTAGTGCATTTCCTCGCCAAAAGCAGACGATTTTAACGAATCTGAAAATTGATTTTAATTGACTTCATTGTTAAAAACCTGCAGCATTTACTGCAACGTCACTCCACTATTTTTATAGAATATCTCTCTTCTGACCAATGAGAATGCTCCATAGCACGGTGAATTGACCGTTTTCTATAAAAGCGGTGGAGTGACGCTGCAGAAAATGGTACAGATTTTTAGCGGTGTTGTAGCTTGTGCAACATTGTTAAAAATCTGCTGCATTTTGCTGCAACGCACTCCACCGCTTGTATATAATATCTCTATTCCAACCAATGAGAAAGCTCCATTTCACGGCAAAGTAACCGTTTTCTATACAAGCAAGGGAGTGCGTTGCAACAAAATGCAGCAGATTTTTAACAGTGTATTTTTCAATTTGGAACAATTTTAATCAATTTAAATTGTGTTTTAAATGATAAAATATACTAATTTCATTTGTTATAAGTGCATATAAACGTACGTGGCAAAATTACGCTAAAAATGCAAAACTAAAATTACTTAAACTAAACTTATTTAAATAAATTGAACATAGAAAATTTTTTCTTTAAAAAGTATTCGAAGCGTAAAAGCGTATTTTTCAAAATTTCGTTTTTTCGCCAACCGGAGATAAATCGCCAAATAAACGAAATTTTTATTATTTTTTTACAGACGTTATAAGAAGGTTCCGCCGAAATTTTTTTATAAACATATATAACTATATGAGAAGAACATTCTGTAACTTTTTCAGATTTTTCTGAGTATGCCCGTATGGAGACCTTTTTTGTCAGAATTACTTGGATAAAGATTGCAAGGTTGGAATCTCCTGAAAAACAATACAAAGATATCTATCCAGATTGACATAAGAAATATTCGACATTTTTTCAAGAAAAGATGATTTATGCTATTGTAATGATGTAAGTGGCTTAATGTCTGCTTTAAATTGCCAATATAACTAGGAACAATGGCCTATAAGAGAGCAGCCACAGATAAGACATTTACCGCTACATAAACTATGAAATTTCTTATTAATATCATTTCTTTTTACAAAAATTCTTGTATATTTTTCTGAAACTTTGTAAACAATGCATACTTTCACTGTTTTAAATATTAATTTTAAGCTTTATAAGTGTTTATTTAAAAGTTTGTCATTACTAAAATGCAAAATGATAAATTTCATAAGGTATATGTGTTGAATAAATACTACAAAATTCAGATTTTCAAGATTTTGAATTTTTTAAAAATCTGTGGGTGATGGAAACTTTTTAATGGCATATTATTTCATAGCACCACCTAAAATATAAAAGTCATCGCATACTTAGTTAGAAACATAAACCTTGTTTATCAGTGTAATCAATGGTCATATAGTGTATATCCCTTGAAAGCTCCTTTAAATACCAAATGGAAGTATCCATAATATTTGTGACTATGTGAAAAGATAATGTATTATTAATGATGTCGAAAAGTCTGAAAAATGAACCAGTAAAACCATTTCTGCCTCCCAATATATTTAAAAACTATGGTTGATTAGAAAAACTATGATTGATCTATTATATCGCACTGCTGAAAAAATAAATAAAAAGATATTAAAATCTAGGGAAAAAATTCGATCTTTTTTTTAAATTATTGTTCGTTCTTTTTTAACAATTCTATTATTTTTGTAAAAATTTTGTACCGTTATGAACAAGACAAAAAGGAAATTTAAAAAAAAAAAACCTTAAAAAAATTGATTGAAATATTTTTTTTTCATAAAAGATATTTATCTGTTTAAAATTTAATTAATGTAAATACTAGGTATATTGTTCACTAATTTTAAATTTGTATGTTATATTTAAATGAAAGTATTTAATGTGCATACACTACGTGAATAATTTCTAATTGACTCTTTGTGACTCAACAACACCGATTTGAAAAATATTGAATCAAATGTTAGTTTATCAGCGAAACATTATTTCAAGCATGTAAAAAGAATTTTAAAATTTCGAACGTTAACCTGAAATAATTATTGACTAAAAGGTATTTTTATACATCTACAAACAGAAATTGACTTCTTTTAAGTATCGTCTATTTTTTACTACAAATTTTTAAACTGTACAAAATTATTTTTAAAAAATCTACTTTCGAAATTATCTAGCTTTTTTAATTTTGCAAAATTTACTATGTTAATTTTTGCAATATCGATTTGAAGCTTCTCAAATGGTGAAATAAACTCTGGTATGAGAAAGTAACTCAAAATCATCATATGTTAAGAATTTCAAAGATAAAAGTTTCAATAACTAGTGTATTGAAAAATGGGCACAACAAAAAAAATCGTGTTTTAAAAAATACCGTGTAAGTACTATTGACTTTTGATTATATTGCAGATCTGCAATACGGTGGTACTAAGGGTTAATATGATCATTCTAACAAGATTTCTTTATAAATTTTATTATTATCATAATTTTGATTATAAGACTCATTCCTTATTTAATGTTTCAATTCAATTTTAACAGTATTTATGAAACGTAATATATTGATTTTTTTAATTATTATTTCACAAATTTTCTATCATTAGAGAATAAAATTCCAATAATTTCTTTGAGATTTGACACAAAAATTGTTTTACTGGAGCCATTAATCTACTTTTGCAATACACCTTAAAAAACTTTAAAAACATACATTTAAAGGGTATAAACTAAATATATATCCTTAAAGATGACATCGAAATGAAATATAATGTTCATTGGGAAATACAAAGTTGAAGTTAAAGAAAAATAGGTTTTAAAAGAAAGACTATATATCCCTTGAAAACTCTTAAATACCAAATAGAAGTATCCATAATATTCGTGACAATGTGAAAAGATAATGTAGTATTAATGATGCCAAAAAGTATGAAAAATAAAAAAGTACATCCATTTCTGTAACAGAATATATTTAAAAACAATGATTGATTGTTAAAAATCTATTATAATAAACTACTAAAAATTTAAGACACATTATAAGCTAAAAATATATATAAAAAGTCATAAATTGTACTTCAAAGGTGGGAAACGAGGTACAAGGTTTATAATTATACCTAGTTTTATAAAGATTCTGAACTTTCTACAATAAATGTTGCACTCATATGCAATAATGCATGAATACAAAAATTATTCAGATTATATATGTATGAACTTAAGTAATAAGGAAAAAATATGACCCCATCTTAAATAACACGTAATCGCCATGAAAACCTAGAATAAATACCTATCCTGAAATGTCATTGAATAAATTACGTATGACTAGATAATTTTTTTTACTGTTATGGACATAACAAAAGTCATTTTCAGAGGGAAAAACTTTTAAAAACAATTTAAATAAACTCTTTTTTAAACATAAAAGTATTTTTTTTATTTAAAGTTTAACTAAGTAAAATACTCTGTATATTGCTTAATATTACTAAAATTTTATGTTATATTTAAATGAAAGTATTTAATGTCATGTACAAAGTGAATGATATCTAATTAATATGTTCCTTCTTACAAAATTTCTTTATATAATTAATTGTTATGATGATGAATTCTGATGATAAGACTCATTCCTTACCTAATGACTTCTTTCAAATTGAACTATTTTTATATAAAATAATATTTATTGCAATATTTCTTTTATTATTTCAGAGATTTCCCTCATTAGGGAATAAAATTCCAATAATTTCTTTGAGATTTGAAACACAAAATTATTTTCCTGAAGTCATTAATCTTCTTTTATAATATGCATTAAAATTACTTTAAAAATATGCATTTATAGGGTATATGCCTTCATAATACAAATATATATCATAGATGTCATTTAAATGAAATATGATGTTCAGTGGAAAATACAAAGCTCAAGTTACTCTAAAATAGATTTAAAAAAATACTGTATAGTCCTTGAAAGCTCCTTTAAATACCAAATGGAAATATCCATAATATTCGTGACAATGTGAAAAAATAATGTAGTATTAATGATGCCAAAAACTATAAAAATGAAAAAATAAATCCATTTCTGCCACACTATATATTTAAAAACTATGATGGATTGTTAAAAATCTATTATATCAGATTGCTAATATAATAAAAAATACATTAAAAGCTGAAAAAATACATAAAAAGTCATAAATTGTACACCAAATGTGGGAAACGAGTTACTAGGTTTATAAAAATTCTGATCTTGCTACAATAGATCTTGTGCAATAATGTATGAATACAAACAATATTCAGATTATATATATATATATATATGAACTTAAGTAAGTCGGAAATAATATGACCTCATCTTAAATAAGACTTAATCGCCATGAAAATCTAGAATAATTACCTATCATGGAATGTGGTAGAATAAATACGTATTATAGGATAACTTTTTATTTTCCTACTATTATGGACATGACAAAAGTCATTTTCAAAGGGAAAAACTTATAAAACAGTTTAAATAAACTATTTTTTAAACATAAGAGTTTTTAATTTAAATTTTAACTAATTAAAAGAACTCTGTATATTGCTTAATAACACTAAAATTTTATGTTATATTTAAATGAAAATATTTAATGTGCATGTACAAAGTGAATAATATCTAATTAATACGTTCCTTCTAACAAGATGTCGTTACATATTTAATTATTATAATGATAATTTCTTATAATAAGATTAATTCCTTACCTAATGATTCCTTTCAAATAGAACTGTTTTTATGTAACATAATATATTATTACAATATTTTTTTTTATTATCATTTCACAGATTTCCTCATTAAGGAATTAAATTCCAATAATTTCTTTGGGATTTGAAACACAATTTTTTTTTCCTCAAGTCATTAATCTTCTTTTAAAATATGCATTAAAGTTACTTTTAAAATATACATTTATAGGGTATACGCATACATAATAAAAATATATATCCTAGATGTCATTAAAATGATATATGATGTTCAGTGGAAAATACAAAGCTCAAGTTAATCAAAAATAGATTAAAAAAAAATACTGTATATTCCTTGAAAGCTCCTTTAAATACCAAATGGAAGTATCCATGATATTCGTGACAATGTGAAAAAATAATGTAGTATTAATGATGCCGAAAAGTATAAAAAATGAAAAAATAAATTCATTCCTGTCACACGATATATTTAAAAACTATGGTGAATTGTTAAAATCTATTATATCAGAGTGCTAAAAAAATAAAAAATACATTAAAAGCTGGAAAATATATTAGAAGTCAGAAAATGTACGTCAAATTTGGAAAACGAGGTGTTAGTTTTATAATTATAAATAGTTCAATAAAGATTCAGATCTAGGTACAATAGTTGTTGTACTCTTATGCAACAATATATGAAAGCAAAATTTAGATTATATTTCAGATTATATATAAAGCGCGTGTAAAAACTATAAGGACAGCAAAAAATATTATTACTTTTTTATTAATTTCAAAACAAGTGAAACTTTTCCCCCTATAATATTGTTACGAATTTTGTAAATAGTTAGTGTTTGTACTGTAAAATAATGTAAATAATCTTATTAAGCTCCATTTCTTTACTAATATTAGTTTTTGTTACATTGTCTCTGTTATCAAGCAAACTTGTCTATTATTTTCAGTAAATGTCTATGGCAGCTTTGCGAAATATTTGAGATATCGCCAAGTTGGCGTCACTTTTGGCGACTAATTTTGGTCGCCAAACTTGGCGACATATTGCCAAGTTGGCGACAAACTTGGCGATTGTTGGCGATGGTAACCCTTCCCTATTTATGGTAACCCCCCCTTAGGTCTACTGATACATTGAATGTTGTTCCGTGGTTTTCCAGGTTTTTCTAGAAGGTCGTAGAAATTTCTACCGCATCTATGTTGTTTTGAATGCTATTAAGTGTTGAGACGTTGTATAAAGAGTCTTTGGGGTCTAAAGCTGTAATTGTACGATAGATTTGAGTAGTTATTTTTGAATATCCAGTAATATTTGTGAGTTTCGAAGACTCTGTTGTTCTGAAGTCTGTAAATAAATTATTTTCTACTTTTCTAAGAGCAAGAGTTTGAAGTTGTCTAACCATAAGATCAAAAGAACCCAATAAACGCTACAATTTTTGGTGTCAGGAGTCGGGATCTTATGGCGAAAACACGAACAATGGACGTACAACTGAAAAAACTGTTAGAAGCTATTAACGGATTAAGAACAGAGCTGACCAATAAAATTGATAAAGGCCAAGAAGAGTTGGCGGACAAAATGAATAAAAACGAAGAAAGAATGGAACAGTTGACAAATAAAATTGATAAAGGCCGAGAAGAGTTGGCGGAAAAGATGAATAAAGGCCAAGAAGAGCTGGCGGAAAAGATGAATAAAGGCCAAGAAGAGTTGGCGAATAAAATCGACAAAGTCCAAGAAGATGTGACTGAAGAAATGAAAAGAAGCCAAGAGAGAATGGAAGAATTAAAGGAGGAAGTTAATAAAAGCCAAGAAGAAATGAAGAAAACTTTGGAAGAAAAGTTCTCATCGGTAGAGAGAAGAATAGATTCGGTAGAAGAGAAAATTCAGAATGAAGTTAGTAATGTTGAACAGAAAATGGAAAGGAAAATGGCGGAAGTAGAAGAGAAAATTCAGAAAGAAGTTTGTAACATTGAAGAGAAAATCAGTAACGTTGAAGAGAAAATACTAGATGAAGTAGATGAAAAGCTAAATAAAAAAGTACAAGATCTTTAGAATAAACTTTCAGCGTCTAGTGGTAATTATGAAGAATTTAGGAATCTGTCTGCTTCTCACGTGCACATCAAGCTGTCGACATACGACGGAAAGAGTTCCTGGCAAGTTTACAAGACCCAATTCACCATTGTAGCCGAAGCGAACAAATGGAGTGACGAGGTGAAAGCTTGTCAACTGGCAGCATCTTTAAGAGGAGAAGCCGCCGACGTGCTGCAAACATTGCCCGATATGACGCAACTCAATTTTGAGACTTTAAGTTGTGCACTTGAAATGAGATTCGGCGAAAAATTCTTCAAGGATTATACGAGAATACAAATGAAGAGCCGCCATCAAAAATCGAGTGAAACCCTTCAAGAGTTTGCCTCGGAAATTGAACGGCTTGCAAATTTAGCATTCAGTGACTGTCCAACAAATGTACGGGAAATGCTCTCACTGCAATATTTTGTAGACGGAATAAAAGATCCAGAAGTGCAGAGAGCGGTACGAATGGCAGATGTACAGGATTTAAAGGCTGCACTACTATATGCCTTAAAGTTGGAAGCAGCTACACAAGCCAGCCGAAGAGATCGTCATTCAGTCCGAGGGGCAACGGTGAACAAAAGCTCAGACACTGAGATCGACTTCTTGAAAGAAATTAGGAAATTAAATCAAGAGATTGAAGCTTTAAAATATGGAAGAACAAGCGCAAGAAGACAGAATCTCACGTGCTGGGGATGCGGTGATACAGGACATCTCCGAAGAAACTGCCCCAAAATCCACGAACGTGAGATGAGTTCAAGACCAGAAAATAAAAAGCTCCACCTGAAGATCCTTCAAATATCGAAAATGAATGGCGGCGATAATGAATTATATGTGATAGGATTTATTAACGAGATTCAATGCCGTATGATTGTGGATACAGGAGCCAATGTGACAATAATAAGAGAAGATTTGGCTCGAAAATTGAAATGTAAACTCATCTGGACTCCACCATGCGTTACCCTGCAAATTGTGACGGGCGACAAGATTGGCATATATGGAAAGGCCAATTTAACCATACACTTTGGAGGAACGAAATATTACCATACGGCATATGTGGCTGACATAACACATCCTTGCTTAATCGGGCTAGACTTTCTGAAGAAGTTTGGCTTCAAGCTTGATTTCAAAAATAACAAAATGCTCTCAAAATTTGAACAAATAAGTCTTTTTGGATTAAATAATGAAATTGAATGTAAACAAACAGTAATAGCCAAAGAAGACATCAATCTAGATCCAAGAACAGAATTTTTAGTTCCAGCTGTAATTAAAAATGAAACTAATTATCGATTTGGCCATATAGATTATCCCGAAGACAATAGTAAACAAGCAGGAGTATTGGTGGCTTCATCTGTGGTGGACCTCTCGAAGAAGACCATTCCAGTCAGAATTGCTAACATCAGTGATAAGACGAGGACTATCAAGAAGGGAGAGGTGATAGCGTCATGTGCTCCTGTGACGTACATAAGTCAAAATTCCAGTCACTCTGAGAAATCTTCAGATAATTTAGTCAAGGTTTTGTTACAAAATACGGACTTAGATCCAAACCAGAGAGATGCTGCTGAAAGTTTAATTAGAGAATTCCAAACTTTATTTTCCCAAACATCTGAAGACTTTGGACGAACTAAAATGGCACAACACCGAATTGACATCGGAGATCACTCTCCTATTAAACAGCACCCTAGACGATTACCTTTTGCCAAGCAAGAAGAGGTGCAGAATTTAATTAAAGATATGGAAGAAAATGACGTCATCGAACCATCAACAAGTCCATGGGCATCTCCGATTGTATTAGTAAGAAAGAAGGATGGTTCTACAATATTTTGTGTAGACTACCGCCGACTGAATGACGTCACTAAAAAGGATAGTTACCCTCTACCAAGGATCAACGACACTCTCGACACACTTGCGGGCAACACTTGGTTCTCGACTTTAGACTTGAAGAGTGGTTACTGGCAGGTAGAGATCCATCCCGACGACCGCGAGAAGACTGCCTTTACAACGGGACAAGGATTATGGCAGTTAAAGGTAATGCGTTTTGGTCTATGTAACACACCTGCAACTTTTGATCGCCTTATGGAAACGGTTCGTCGGGGACTGTCATATGAGGCATGTCTTGTTTATTTAGACGATATCATAATCATAGGAAAATCTTTTGATGAACATCTGAAGAACCTCAGGCGGGTGCTACAAAAGTTAAAGGAAGCTAATTCGAAGTTAAGCCCTTCGAAGTGCAGTTTGTTTCGCAATGAAGTCGCCTACCTTGGACACATCATTTCGGCGGAAGGAGTTAGGACTGATCCGGAAAAGATATCGGCCGTGAAAAATTGGAGTCGTCCAGCAGATGTTCACCAGCTTCGAAGTTTTCTAGGATTATGCACCTATTACAGAAAATTCGTCAAAGGCTTCTCGATGATTGCAAGACCACTTCATAAATTAACAGAAGCCAATCAAAAATTTATGTGGACACAGGAATGTGACGCTGCTTTCGAAAAGCTTAAGGAGGCCTTGACATCCACTCCAATTCTGTCGTATCCTCAAATCGATAAACAGTTTATACTTGATACGAATGCAAGCAACGAAAGCATTGGCGCTGTACTGTCCCAGGAAATCGATGGCCAGGAGCGTGTAATCGCCTATTTCAGCAAGTGCTTCTCAAAGGCCGAGCGAAACTACTGCGTAACAAGAAAAGAGCTTCTTGCTGTAGTGAAAGCCATAGACCACTTTCATCACTATCTTTACGGTCGAAAGTTCCTGATCCGAACTGATCATGCTTCTCTAACTTGGCTATTGAATTTTAAGAACCCTGAAGGCCAGATAGCCAGGTGGATACAAAAGCTTCAAGAGTACGATATAGAGATACGCCATCGAAAAGGCTCATCACATGGAAATGCACATGCTCTCTCAAGAAGACCCTGCTCAGAGAATTGTAGCTACTGCGACCGGGTTGAGAAGAAATTTAATGTCAAAGGTCCTATAGTAAGACAAGTTACAACTGGGTCTACATCATCACAAGATCCGTGGAGTGACGAGAGCCTGCCTAAAGATCAACTTGCTGATCCTGAAATTAAGCCAATTCTAGAGCTGAAAGAGGAGTCCAACAGGAAGCCCAGCTGGCAAGACATGGCCCATTACCATCCTACGACAAAACGTTATTGGGCTCTCTGGGATTCCCTACATTTGAAGAACGGTATTTTGTACCGAAAATGGGAGTCTGACGACGGAAAAACATGTAGATGGCAACTACTACTCCCTAAGTCGAGAATTTCTATGGTCCTTCAAGAACTTCATGGTAGTCCCACAGGAGGTCATTTTGGTGTAATGAAGACCCTGCAAAAGATTCGAGAGCGTTTCTACTGCAATAATGTTCGCAGTGATGTGGAGAAGTGGTGTCGAACTTGTGACACCTGTGTAGCACGTAAAGGTCCAAAGAGGCGCACCCGTGGACGATTGCAACGTTATAATGTAGGAGCTCCTTTCGAACGAATTGCTCTAGACATCCTGGGTCCTCTTCCTAGAACTTCTGATGGCAACAAGTACATCCTCGTTGTCATGGACTACTTCACTAAGTGGCCTGAAGCCTACGCCATTCCTAATCAAGAGGCGGTAACCGTAGCAGACATGCTGGTTCAACACTGGGTTTCCAGATACGGAGTTCCTCTTCAAATCCATTCTGATCAAGGAAGAAACTTTGATTCGGCTGTGTTCAAGGAAATGTGTGAACTACTCGGCATGGATAAAACTCGAACAACACCTCTACACCCTCAATCGGACGGCATGGTGGAGCGGTTCAATCGTACCATCCTAAATAGCCTCTCTCTCCTGGTGTCTAGAGACCAACAGGACTGGGACAAGAAATTGCCTCTTTTCCTGCTTGCCTACAGGAGTGCCACTCATGAGGCCACTGGTTACTCTCCTTCTCAAATGCTCTTTGGTCGTGATCTTCGTCTGCCTGCTGATCTTTTGTTTGGCCGTCCTCCTGATGCTCCTTCATCGCCTGAGGAATATGTCGATGAACTCCAGGCACGGATTGAGGAGATTTATTGTCTAGCGAGGAACCGAATTGGACTGGCATCAGAAAAGATGAAGACACGGTACGACACAAAGGCAACTGGACATGAGTTCAACGAAGGTGACAAAGTTTGGTTGTGGAATCCGATACGTCGTACGGGACTGTCGCCAAAACTACAAAGAAACTGGGACGGTCCTTACACAGTCGTCAACAGGCTGAATGACGTCGTCGTACGCATACAAAAATCGCCACACACCAAACCCAGGGTCGTACATTATAACCGGCTAGCCCCTTATTTTGGCCAAAGTGATTAAAAATTCAAAACTGGAATTTCAGACCATGGTCATGAAAGTCACTTTTTGTAAATATGTAAATAGTAATTAGTTCTTATTTATGTAAATTTTATTATTATTGTTATTATTTATTTATTTATTTATTTATTTGTTTATTTATTTTTAGTGTTTTCCTCTAACTCAAGGATTGCACTGCCCGGGACGTGCAGTCTTTGAGGAGGGGGTAGTGTTACGAATTTTGTAAATAGTTAGTGTTTGTACTGTAAAATAATGTAAATAATCTTATTAAGCTCCATTTCTTTACTAATATTAGTTTTTGTTACATTGTCTCTGTTATCAAGCAAACTTGTCTATTATTTTCAGTGAATGTCTATGGCAGCTTTGCGAAATATTTGAGATATCGCCAAGTTGGCGTCACTTTTGGCGACTAATTTTGGTCGCCAAATTTGGCGATATATCGCCAAGTTGGCGACAAACTTGGCGATTGTTGGCGATGGTAACCCTTCCCTATTTATGGTAACCCCCCCTTAGGTCTACTGATACATTGAATGTTGTTCCGTGGTTTTCCAGGTTTTTCTAGAAGGTCGTAGAAATTTCTACCGCATGCGGCGAGACTATATATAGGAGAGCCGGATGCGAGCTGTGTGGTCATTATTTACCAGTCAGTCATTGAGTGAACAAGGCGTAAGCAAGTTTGCTGGAGTTTCATCTATGTTGTTTTGAATGTTATTAAGTGTTGAGACGTTGTATAAAGAGTCTTTGGGGTCTAAAGCTGTAATTGTACGATAGATTTGAGCAGTTATTTTTGAATATCCAGTAATATTTGTGAGTTTCGAAGACTCTGTTGTTCTGAAGTCTGTAAATAAATTATTTTCTACTTTTCTAAGAACAAGAGTTTGAAGTTGTCTAACCATAAGATCAAAAGAACCCAATATACGCTACAATATGTTTCATCAAGCTGAAAAGCTAATAAAAAAGTCAAGAAAACTCAAGTATGAGTATTTTATAATAAAAAATAAAGTAATTGTACAAAAAAAAACACTATTTTTAACTGTGTAAAAACTCTAAGGGCACCAAAATAAATTTCATGTAGTAAGAAACAAATATTTAATGTATTATGTATTTACCTATGTGTTTAATAATAGCAAATATGCCATCATTCCTCGACATCATTAATTTTTGATGCAGTTCGGGAGTGTTTTTGCACTACATATCTTCGATTATAGATCTCAGCTTCGATTCCGAAGAAAAATGCCTTGAATTTTTATAAAATCACCCTTAATACCACCATAGGTCAAACATAAGATTAAAATCAGGATTTATGAGCGGTCATTGCAAAGCTTTATTACTTTTCATAAAGAATTAAAGTTTTTTTTCTCACAACTTGTGTAGATAGGCGCATTATCTCGTTGTTGTTTACTGTTTTTTTTTTCTTGCCAGAAGTGTTGCAACAAATGAAAGATGGTCAAAAAGAGTTTGTGTATGTGTCTTTGAATTAAATTTTCCTGATAGCTATACAAGTGACACCACGTCGTGGAATGAAAAGCAGCCTCATGTGCAACAAATACTTCACCTAATTGATTCCTTAATGAAATATCTTTTTCTCTTGTTGAATCCCAATATTATTTCCAGTCATTTATATCTCATTTCTTTTCATCTAAGAGAAGTAATTAAATTGATTTAAGAAAAGAAAGAGAGATTTTATTAAAACAACAGTTAGGTGGCAGATTCATTGCAAAAAAGGGATGCTTTTCGTTCAACTACGTGGTGTCACTTATATATCTTCCAGGATAATTTAATTCAAAACACATATACAAACTCTTTTAAGACCATCTTTCAACTGTTGCAATACTTCTGACTAGATTAAAAAAAGGATATAACAGACAGATAATGCACCTATCCACAGAAGCCGTAAGATAAAAGTTTAGTTATATAAGAAAAATATTGAAGTTGTACAATGGCCGGTCAGAAATCCAGATTTTGATACTAAATATAACTTATGAGGAGATCTAGATGACGAGTTTACATACATAAAAGGCATATACTTTAGCATCAGGACTCAGAATTACAATTGATGATGAATTGTACAAAAACAAACCCGAAATGTGCTAAAAATTAATGATGCCGAAGAATAGAGGAATATTTGCAATCATTAAACTCATTGGTGGGTGCATAGTACATTAAATATTTGTTTCTTCAGTTACTATATTGAACTTTTTTTGGTGTCCTTAAAGTTTTTACACAAGCAAAAATAGTGATTTTTTGCACAATTTATTTTAATAATAATATACTCATGGTCGATTTTTTTTTAGTTTTTTAATAGCTTTTCAGCTTGATGAAACGTATTACAAGCAAAAAAGTTTCAGTTGTTTTGAAATTAATAAAAAAAAATTTTTTTGCAGTCATTATAATTTTTACACGCACTGTATATTAAAGTAAGTAATATGGAAACACAGTATAAACCCCATCTTACTTAAGACGTAATCGCCATGACAACCTAGAATAAAAACACATCATTGAATATCATTGAATTAATTACGTATGACAGGATTAATTTTTTTACTGTTATCAACATGACAATAGTCATTTTTAAAGAATGAAAATTTTTAAAAACATTTTAATTAAGCTATTTTTAAACATAAAATTTTTTTATTTAAATTTTAATTAATTAAAAGATTCCGGTATATTGCTTAACAATATTAAATTATTATGTTATATTTAAATGAAAGTATCTGATGTGCATGTACAAATTGAATAACAAATTAGTATGTCCACTCTAATAATGATAAGTTCTGATGATAAGACTCATTCTTTACCTAATGTTTCCACGTTTCCTTTTAAATTTAACAGTATTTATGAAACGTAATATATTCATTTTTTTTTTTTCATTATTTCACAGATTTCCATCACCAGTAAAATTCAAATACATGCTTCGGGATTTGAAACACAAAATTATTTTCCTAAAGCCATTAATTTTCTTTTTCAGTACGTCTTAAAGTTACCTTAAGAATATACATCTAAAGGGTATACGCATACGTAATATAAATATATATCCTCAAATATGTCATTAAAATGAAATATAATGCTCAGTTTGAATTAAAAAGCTGAAGTTAATAAAAAATAGATTAATTTAGATGGTAATAATAAATTAATAGATTAATAGATTAAATTAAATTTCACACCATGCGGTAGAGAAGTTTTTGCACTGTTATATGCGGTTGTTATTTAAAATTTTAAGTACACAGTAATCGACAATCAAGAATATGAATGCAACAAACTTAAAAATATGTTTAAAAAATAATAGTTGAAAAAAAATTACGTTATACATCAGCTTTTAAAAGTCGTTGCTTTTAACTATGTGAATTTAAATTTTTTTATAAGAATTTGAAATGCGGCAACGACCCTTTTAAAATGTGAATTAGAGTCAAGGTACGTTGTTAATTTTTTCATATATCATTCTTTTCTTTTTAGGATTATCTCAGCTTTCACATGAACTGCACGTTTGTTTATGTTATTTGAGAACTTTCTAATAACAAACAATTACACAGAATGCACTTGACGTAATCACATTTTTCCAAGGTTATTATTGAATTATTTTATTCATTCTGAACACTCACACTTATTTAATTTTTTAAAATCCTCTTCTGACTCATGGTGGGGGATATCATTATTACCTACATCATCGGCTGTTGACGATTCTACCGTTCTAGTCTTTGACTTATTTTTGAACAATTCATTTTTAAAAAGCATTCAGACATATCGCCACCTAAGAATAAGAAGTATCTATCTGGCCAAAAATCAATTACGAGTTAGAAGACTTTGAAAATCAGCATGCTGTGTAAGTTTGTAAAAAAACTTTTGGCATTAATAGGTTCATATGTTGGTATAGACAGTAATTCTACAAAATCAAAGTTTTTAAGTAACATTTTCATGGATTTTTTTTACATTTAAAAATTTTAATAGAACCATATTATTCTCAAATGTCGTGTTATCCTTAGAATAAGATGGTTTTATCATGAAAAAACGTTTCTTAATTTGTGTAATTTTTATAGCTTAACAAAGTGCAATTTCTTTGATTAATTCAAATAAACTTCAGTGGATAGTAAAACATTTATTAGTATCTATATTGTAGCACAATAACAGAAAATTGCCCCTTCCACTTATTCATACTAATTAAACCATCTTCACAAAACTAATGAATATACGAAAGTT
Organism: Maratus speculifer; assembly: GCA_964019185.1. NCBI lineage: Eukaryota > Metazoa > Arthropoda > Arachnida > Araneae > Salticidae > Maratus > Maratus speculifer. The sequence goes on from OZ025295.1 coordinate 95,932,208, forward strand.
AAATATATTATTTACCTGAACATAAAATAGCTTAAATATTTAATTTTATTAAATAGGAACCCAACAGATTTTTTTAGCGTGCTAGTTCAGTGGAGGAGTATGAAAATTAATACAAAAAATTGTGATTACATTGATAAATGAAACTGGAATGAATTATAAATTAAATTTTTCGTATTACAGACAGGTATACTCTTGATCAAAAGAAAAGACTTTATATCTCTAAGGAAAAAACTTTCTTGTTCTTTTTAAAACAACAAAATAAGTTTGATAGTCTTTTGTTAGTCGAAATTTTGGAATGTTCCTTAATCCATGCTTTTTTTTATATTACAGTTAGGCTAATTTCTCTTAAACATATTTTGAAATTAGAACCTTTCACCTCTTGGAAACTACTTTAGCATGCTTTGCAGGTCTTTTATTTTAGCTTTTTTAACGTAATCCTTCTTTCTCTGCTGTGCTTACTTTAAGATTTGGTAAAGTCCTTTTGTGGAAATGATGTTTATACTCCTCGTCGTTTGGAGGGGCTCCTTTACAAATTCACCGCTGTGAAATTCTGGTCACAACAGTTGCTTGTCTTAAAGTCAATATTATGAAGAAGTTGTTTGAATCAAAGTTGTATGACCTTGGTCTACGGAATGAGATTATTAGGCAATTTTTTTGCTACACGAGTGGAAAAAATATAAACTGTTCTGATTTCATTCTAAGGGTTGTAAATTGATTACAGCGATTTACTCTCAGCAACAGACGTATAAATGAAAGTGGCGAAAAATATTATGTTACATCCATTGCTCTTTCTATTTGACTCTTAATATTATTTACTTCTTGCACACATGAATGTCCAGGTGTACAATATCTTAGAATAATGTCCATAATATGTGGATGAGATTGTATAAGTATTGCAATTGCATAAGATATCATTTGGTTTTTATTCTGCGGAACACAACTATCACAATATAAAAGTAAACTATCAGCATGTGGAAAGTCTCTCAGTATCTTCCGAACAGTCGTTGATACAACTGAGCTTATGTCATTTTCATCTCTGCCTGACATGTCGTCTGTCCACCTGCAACAATATGCTTTATTTTCTTTCTTCCATGTTGCATGTGCTGTCATGTTATACAAGTTAATTTTCTTGCTTCAAAATTAACTTTAAAAAACTTGCTGACATCACTTTTGGGATATGTCATAAATTTTCTAATACAAAGCAAATGACTGATCTATCAGGGGAACTTCTGTCATCATTTCTGAGAGTTCTGGTGGATTCAACTTCTTTCTTGTGCAGATCATATTTAAATTGCATGTCATTATATATTTCTCCTTGGGTTTCAGAATGTTTATACTCTTCACAGTGATCACACCTATCTTTCTTTGGTTTATTGAATACTACGTTGAACTGCGTATTAAATATATGCCTATAACATGAAAGTTTCACTTGCTCTACATTGCTTTCTCTACATTTCTGAAAGTACAAGTTATACATTTTCTGTAAGTTAAGCTCTGATTCTAAGTACGTTTTTTTAGCCCTTGCTCTGTTGTAGTTTGACTAAATCTTGGGAAAACTTTCAATATGAGCTTAAATTTATTCTTGATATCATATGAAATTATTTTGCTTGAAAAGTTAACTCGGGTATTTTGTTTGTAGCTGGAGACAAGGTATTACCAGTGGGATGTACATAACTGCATAAAGGCACTTTTAACTTACGAAAAACCTATAGTCCTGCTATCAATTGGATTTGTAGGAATTGCTTTTACTGATTTTTTAAAAATTGTTTTAGCATCAAGAATATCTAGAGCTGGTGCTTCATCTAAACTGCCATCCCTTCTTCCCATAGAATTTTCTAAATTTAAATGAAATAGTATTAGTCCTTCATTCCTGTTTGGATTAGGTCCATTATAAAAATTAAACACAATTCGTTTTGCATATCGACGTACTAAAAGAATTTTTACTGATAAAAATTTCCTCTCTATTTTACCGAAAAACGATTTAATAATCGAAATAATATATTCTTTCGCACAAGAAATAAAAGATTGCTGGATTTCATTATATATTGTAAAATAAAATAATAATATATTATATGCTTATATGCTGTCTGCGATTAATTTGCACATAGAACTCTGTTATTCTGACTGCTTTCAACAATTTCTGATGGAACTATATTATTCTCTTTCGCAAGCGGATGTAAATTATATATATCAAAATTTTAATGCAGAAATGCATTCATTGATACAAATAGAACATTCCTATGCCAAAAAGTCAATTTTTTCAAAATGTCAGTTAGAACCTTATTATTCTCAGATGACGATATGGCAATTCACAGGTGGCATTATCTCTCTGCTTTGATTTCTTTGATTTCTTCTAATTTTTAGTCTTATTTTTTTTTTCAAGTTAATGTTAAAAATGAAAAGAAAATATTGGTTTAAATTATGTTATATTTATAACGATACATTTAAATAACTTTTATTTTTAACAACTACCAGATAAAACGAAATTAGCACGAATATAGCAGTTATATAGAGACGGCAGCAGTTGATTCAGCCTTAAAATCCCCCCCCCCCCAAATCATAAAAAATGAATGTAAAACAATTAATCCCTCTTCGTCTCTATGAGGATTTAATATTTCTTAACATTTTTTATTCAGATCAAACTGTTTTTTATTTTATTTTTTAAGTTTATGATGTGCAGACGATAGTTCGTTAAAGTAGCTCGTAAGGGGAGGAGACCCCCGTTTTTTAACCATCTGAGTGTTTAGAACGTAATTTTCCGTTCACTATGCTTCAGTTTTCCCTATAATATAAGCAGTATTTAAGATAATATAATTCTATACATTTTTAAAATTTTTATTACTTTTTAGAATGATTAATACTGTTAAAGATTACATTCATATTTATAATTTAGTTATATATATATATATATATATATAGAGAGAGAGAGAGAGAGAGGACTCTCTCTATTCTGAAAACACATGAGACCGACCAAAAATATTCAGATTATGGGGGTGTTCATTATAGAGTGATATTTGGAAATGCATTACTACTACTACTATGTAGCGTGACCGAGCCAGAGGTTTATCAAATAAGGTCTGTGCTATAGAGTTTTTATTAGAAGTAAACTAACATGGTTGCTACAACCCTTAAATGAATGTCCTATCATGGGCAAAAATGAAATCTGCTGAAATTAAATAGCAACAAAGTTATAAGCAGTTTATTTACTTGCCATTTTTCTAGTAGTTGATCAGTCAAAGAAACCAATTAAAAATTCCTAAACTAATCTTTAAAATATTATACTTAAGCTGTGATTGACAATAATTTATTATTGGAACATTCCCAATTTTGTGGAGTATCATTACATGCATATTTTTACAGTGTATGGAACCCTCATCAATACGATTGAATGACATGCGTACTGTACAAAGGAAGTACTACAGCGTACTGTACAAAGGAAAACACATAACATGCCTTGTTGTAGAAATGGTATCTTACCCCCAAGGTACCCTAAATGATTATTCAATTTGTCTTTAAAACTGAAGTGGCTGTCAGTGAACATTCCAGATTCATACACTGTCTGATGATTTTTCGAGTTTAGTCTCTTGTCCTCTTTTATCAGTTTTTTTAGTCTCTCCTTTAGAAAAAATGTTTGGAACGTTGTTATTTGTTTCTATGGAGTGATCAAAGTCTATAACAAGAACGGGAAAAGGCGTTCTTATGTCATAAGTCTTTTTGAATTAATAATTATACAGTATGTCTTCTTTCATATTCATTTAGAACATTACAAACAAAAGGATTTCAGTAAATATAAAAAAATACAGATATGTAAAAATTTAATCACGTTATTTATCCATTTCCCTTATCTCTAAAAAGTATATAATATTTACTCTTTTAAAGCAATGTTAATTTAATTCATGATGTAATAATGGAGTTTTGGAAATTTTAATTCCTAATATTTACGAAATTATTAGTATTTTCTATGTTACATCATTTATTCAAGTAGTAAAATGTTAAGGTAGTTAAAAACAAAGACGCATTTCCATAATAATATACTTTATAAAGTTTTACGTTAGTCATAGAATTACATTCGGACTAAAAATGTAAATTATAGGTTATTTGTCATTCAAATCATAAAGCAAGTATTTTTTATAAGCGGAAAAATAAACGTCTTAGAAATGTGAATGATTTCTATTCGCATTTGGTTGTAAACACAAAAATCTCTAACGGCTATAATCTAGAATCGATTAATGGAAAATTACTTTTATATTGATGACCACATTTGAAAAAGTAATTTGCATAAAAATCTCTTTTAAACATTATTTAAAAGTAGTAATTTTTTCTCTGTGTGTGATTATTTAATGTGCCTATTGAATACTGTAAAATAAAAAGTTCAAAACATAAATGAAACATTATTTAACAGTTTATGCTTTTTGTGTGTCACGAAAATTTTTAACGATATTTTGTATTAACTTTTATTTAATATATCTTGAGACCCGTATATGTTTTTTACTAATTGAATAATTTTATAGAAAAAAATGAATTTTTAACATTTAAAAAAATAAACTTTTTATTTTGCATGATTTTTTACAAGTATGTTCTGTTGTATAGGATTAGATTTCCAAAGAAATTATTAGTTTTAAAATAAATTAATTAAATGCCATGACATGTATAAAACATACACTAAAGATAATATTGAGTTATTATTTTATAATTTTTTCAATAAATATTTAATATTAATGAAGTTTTTATGATTAAAATCTTAATAAAAAATCATTAAAATATGTCCAGAAAACAATTTTTCAAAAAATATAAATTTCATTAATTTGTGAAAATAATTTATAGCTTAATACGTCTTTATTTAGGATGTAATATTAAAACAAGAAAGTGAAATCGTGCGTTAAGCATAGAATATGAAATATTTTCCAAAACTTACTGGAATATTTAACAAAACTTCGTTATTTATGGAAACAAGATGTCACTGTTCCTAGCCAAATATGTACTCCAATATTTTGGAACAGTCCTGTATTTCATCTGTCGGTTAATATATATACAATATAGTGGAGATATTTAGTTTAGCAAAAAACGCATAACAAGTTTAATTTTCTCTTTCAGCATTTTATAATAATAGATAGAAACATACTTGAATATTTTTGTTCAGCCCTGTGTTTTACCTAGTACCTGTATTGCACTCCAGTATTTATCTAAAATTTATTTCAAACTAAAATACTCTTAAAATTACATAAATAACATTTCCAGAAGTTAACATCCATAGGCAACCATGTATCCAACTCTTTGCATGGACCTGTATATCATTTTATCTATATTCTACAAACATTTGTTAGCAAACTAAATGCAGTTGAGCTTAAACCTGCATAAGTTATTTTAAAACCATCTTTAAAAAAAATAAGCTTATATTCAATAGCATTTACGTGTTCTTAGGAGTAGCTCTGTATACCAACTATAATATTTATACACACTATATAATATGCATAGATTTAGTAAAAACTTAAAAACGAATATCATAATTAAAATGCATTTCGTCTTTCTATCAGCATCATTGGATGCATATGTATTACTTCGGAAAGAATATACTATTTTGTGTGTGAATCTTTTGTGTGTTCCTGTAAATGCTATGCATTTCATATTAAGCATGACTATATTGTATAACTGATATTAAGCCTCAGCAATATACATCAATTATATTATTCATAAAATAGCTTAATATAATTAAATATGTCTCACACCATCCCCCCCCATTAATTATTATGTAATGGGATGCTTTTGTATGACCGGTAAGTGAATAATTGCTTTTTTTCTTCATTCTTTAAAGAATACGTTTTTTAGTGCACTTCGCAAATGCATATAAATTTTAATATGTTTGACAGGGTGTAACATTTTAAAAATTAATTTTAAACTATTTTTTCTAATAGGCCGTAATAAAACGGTAAATTTTTTACTGTACCTGTAAATAAAATAATCATGCTAGAAACTTCATTTGAAATAGGGTTCATGTTAGGGTAAATGTAAATAAAGTTAAAAAATTTCAGGGCACTCCGAATATATTTACGAGAGTTAGACCGCGGCCAGACAAGCCGAAATTATGTATATTTGTCATCATTGTTGGAAAGTGTTAATGAATCACATAACATTCTCGTCTAACACAAAACATCTGCTGTAGTGCGTTTCTCATTTATTTGTATTTTAAATCTAAAACATTTTAAAATAGTTGCAACATTTTATCCTAATGAATTTTATAAAATAATTTTTATGGTGATTACTAATTATTAAATTTTTTAAGTTAAAGCTACGCTTCAAGTTATCTGTTAATTAAAAATATGTTACGTTACATCTACACTAACCATTTCCTATGTAAAGCAAAAATAATTCATCTAAAAATGTGTTTGTCGTTTCTTAATATATACACATAATCATAATCTTTTCAGGAAAATATTATGTGAAGTTAATTCATAAAGCAATTACCTTTTGAAAATAATCAGTGCCTCTAATTTAACCAGAATAGATAAGTATAAAGATGCAAAATGCACAAATTCCAGTAATTAAGAAAATTTTGTCCAAACAACCATTATGTGTGTCACATTCAGATTCTAAAAGAATTACTTACGGTAACAAATTGCAGGAATAATCAAAACCAGCAGTTCCTGTTATTAGATATTGCGTTTTTTATTGGGAGTCTCTTGTTAGTGACCATTAAGAATTAATTAAATTCGAAATTTGTGTTACTGAATGTAAATATATAAAATATATGACAGAAGATCCAATTTAGAATTTTGTTTGCAGTGAAATACTTTTTTTATTTTAATCATACTAATAAGTAAGAATGTTTAATGCTGTTAATATTTGCCTTTTCGAGTGCATATTGATCGATTTAAAAATAGTAACTAATTACATAAATGCGAATTCAAAAAACAACTGCTGATAATATCAATTTTATTTAACTATTTTTTTATATATATGTTGCGGATAATACCCGGCGACTGGCCAATTCTAGAACTGGCCGGTCAATACCCGAACTGGCCAAGCTTTCCGGCCAAAACCCGAAATACACGAAATGAATAGCGTATTTAGGGTTTTGGCCGGCCAATTCGCGAACTGGCCGGGAAGCCTTGGCCAACACCCGAACTATGATCCACAGGTACCTTTTTTTTTTTTTTTTTTTTTTTTTTTTTTTTTTTTTTTTTTTTTTTTGTAATTAAGATAATGTAACATTGAAATGCACAGTAAAAAAGATTCCTATTGATTATATTGAAACGAAATATTTTTTGTGTACCAAACTAAATTAACCAAAAATAGTACACAATTCCCTTTCAATATCGAAATTAATTGATAAACCAAATAAGATGACAATTACAAGTTAACCGGAACTTTTACTTGAGTTAGAGCACGGACAGGCTGACGGATAGACTTCTTGAATTTATAGACACTTTCAACTACGTTAGAAATGATTAAGCCGAGTGCCTATATCTATTTCGCGAATTGGCCAGTCGCATCTGGCCAGTTTGCGAATTGGCCAGTCATTTTTTAACGTTGCTGGCCAATTCGGGAATTGGCCAATTTCGGGTTTTGGCCGCAAAATATATACATGGCTGCCAACTTGTAGGGATTTTTCCTTTCACAAACATTTAACAGAATTTTTTTTTTAAACAATCGCCGAAATTTAATGTTTTCCAAAGTTTAAACAAGACAAAAATTTCTTATTAACCTTAGTGGTGTGAAGAAAACATACAAACTGACAGCGATGCATGTAGGATATGAATAAAATAAACACAAAGATAGTAATATCCCGGTATCCAAAAAGCATGAGACCAAAGCATTTTTGAATAACCGGGGTTTCACAGGAATTTTCAAATAACCGGGAAACTTATGATGAAAATTTTTTAGGTGAAAAGCTGTGATAGGAATTTAAAACATTGTTGTAAAAAAAATGTTGTGGTAACGTATTACAGATTGTGGTAGATGTGGCATAGGATTTCACACAGTGAGGATACTAAGAACTCGGATGCGGCACTTTGTTCTATTGAAGTACAAGAAGATGCATTGTCATTTAAAAGGTGGCGCGATAGAGCAGAATTGAAATGATACAAATAAAACATAAACAAAACAAATGAAAAAATAAAAAACAAGAAAAAAAAAGAAAATCACAATATATATTTTAAAATAATGAAGTACCGTGCATGTCTACATAATAAAATGCTCAAAATACGCAATGGGACAAATAACTAAGTTGACTCTATTTCTTTATTTTAATAAGAACATTTTAATAAGAATTTTTTTTAAACATTATTTCTATCAGTGCCCAATAACGCCTTTCAAATTTCTGATTTTTACTTAATTTGATTCTAATTTTTAAAGCTAATAACTATTAAAACAAATTTCAATGTATTAAAAATGATTCGGAATTGTTTCGAACTAAAACTTATAAATGAATTCGTAACCATAAACGAAAATATGTTGAAAGGTGTCATTTGACATTGGTAAAAATAATGTTGACAATAAAATTATTTACATTTAAAAGGACTTTGAGGAATTTTAAGTACCAGTTGAGCCGATTTTTGAATAACCGGGGTTCACTGTAAACTGTGATAGAGCTGAATATTTACACCATGAAATGTTACTAATAACCTTCAAAATAAGAATATCAAGATTACTAAATTATAACAACTTAGAAAATTGTTGCAATGTTTAAAAACTATACAAACAATAATGGTATAATAAACTTTTAAATTTCAAGGCGGTTTTACTCTGTTCAAAACAGTATAACAGTGCTTTCCTGATGAAGATCTCAGATGAAGATCGAAACGTTGATTTTCTTAACTTTATTTTATTTTTATTTCGAAATTATAAATTAATTTAAACTTTTTATTTTAAAAACTATATTATTAATTATATTTTAAACTACATTTAAAAACAATGTCATTTTCATATTCAAGTTTATTTGACAGAAATATTTTTTTTTCGTTTTAATGGTCAATAGGGGCAAAAAAGTCATAAATCATTTAGTATAATTTATTTTAAATTATTGTTATTATTATTATGTACTTATAAGTACCGTAAAATACCAAAAGTAATCAGAGCAGTACCTTTTTGCAAGCAGTACCTTTAGCAGACAAGCAATTCAGTGGATTTAAGGAATTTCCTGAAAATAGAATTGAAGATGTTAGAAATAAAACTTGATAGGGGGGGGGGTGACTATAAATGTTATTTTTAAAAAATAGGAAACAATCTCATACATCCGGTGTGTGAGTGTGTCTGGGGGGGGGTTACATTCAGTACATTAGGATAATTTTTAATCCGAATTTTGTAATTGCTGTTGCGATTCTTTAGAGAAATTGCCATCATTCGTTTTCAAAGTCGTCTGTATGATCAATGATGCTGCATCAATCGTCAGTCGTATCTTGTCTGTTATTGCAATTAATTAAAATTTGTAGATAACAGTGTGCCTGGAAAATAAAATTTATAATCATTTAATTTTCAGTAAAATGGAATAAATACATTTTTTTTTCTTGTAACAGAAAAAAATTATAAAGTATTTATAAAAATATTTAATTATTATTATTATTATTAATATTATTATTATTATTATTATTATTATTGTTGTTGTTGTTGTTGTTGTTGTTGTTGCTGTTGTAAACTATCATACTAATTTTTACCTGAATTTCATAATAACTGTTGCGATGCGTTACGGATGTGGACGTCAGACTTTTCAAAATCCTCTCCTCATTTATAAACCAGCTTCAATTGCGCGTTTAAAATGTTTTATTAATACAATTAGTAAACAAGTATAGATAATGATGATAAAAATGTGTCTAAAAAATTGAGTTTATACTCATTTAATTTTTCAATAAAATGGGATGCATACAGTAAAAAAGTTCCCCATATAATAAACAAAATTAATAAAGCATTTATAAAAATTCAGGTATTATTATTATTATTATTCAAGTATTATTATTAATAATAATTTAAATACCATTTTAAACTAAAAATTCTATTGCGATGTTTCTCAGATATGGCCGTTACACTTTTTCAACCTGTGTCAGATGTTAGAAGCTGCATTAATTGCATATCTGCTATGTTATTACGATTAGTTATTCTAAATAACAATCATACAAATGTATTTGGAAAATTAAAGTTATGTTTATTTAATTTTCCAATAAAATGAAATAAATACAAACAAACATTTTATTAAAAATATTTCATAATTTTTTTACCTATTACTCTCATTTTAATACGAATATCGTGAACGCTGTTGCGAAGTTTTAGAAATGTGGCCGTCAGTTTTTTCAACATCCTTTAAACAGAAAAAAAGCTGTTTACTGCTGTTTTAATAGCTGTAAATGTCTTTCAACGCCTTTACAACGATTTGCAACATTCCGGCAAAGTTATAAATCCATTGCCGGGTTTATAAGCATACGACAATTGCGCGTCTCATCTGTTTTGTCAATAGAGTTGCTTAATAATTCTAGATAATAGTAAAAAAAAAAAAATATGTGGAAAAATAAATTTATTCTTATTTTATCTTTCAACAAAATTAATGTTTTCAGAAGAAAGAAAAACCATATTAAAACAATATAATTGTTTTTTTTTTTTTTTTTTTTTTTTTTTTTTTTTTTTTTTTTTAATATAGAATCGCTTTCCACAATACGCGCATATTCTGGAGACACTGCAGCTGTGCTTATAAGAAGTAGATGTTTAAATTAAATCTTTTCATATCAACACTTTGACATTTCTCCAAAAATTTAAAATATAAATACAACATAATCTGCTCTTCGATTTCATCCAAGCTTGGAGGTCTCGCGCCGACGTTTATAAGCGAGTTCACGTTAATTTCGGATAAATCAGTAATCAGCGCCTGCATAGAATCGAATTAAAGCATTTGGACTCGTTTCCAGCAAGTGTGCTAAAATGTCCCATCAATCAAAAAAGTGCAAAACGAAACTTTAGAATGAAACAAGTTTTTCCAAAAAAGAAAAGTCATTTTAGAAGAACAGAATTCTTTGTATATTTTATATCATGGAATTGCTTTTCATAATAATCTCATACTCTGGATATACTATTGCGGCGCTAATAAAAAGTAGATGATTAAATTAGATTCGTTCATCTTCACATTTTATAGTGGTCACCACATTTAATGAATATTTTAGCAATCAAAAATACGCCAAAATCTGCTTTTCGAGCTCATTCGAGCTAGGAGGTCTCGCGCCGAAGGAATATGAATTTATGTAAAATCAGGAAAAATTAAAAATCGACGCTAGCGAAAAATCGAATCGCAAACCAATTTGGACCAATTTCCAGCAAGCGTACTAAATTTATGGTAAAATGTCATACCGTTGAAAAAAGAGGGAAACGAAACATTACAATGAAATAAGTTTTTCCAAAAAAGAAAAGTCATTTTAAAAGAATAGAATTGTTGATTAGTATAGTTAACGTCATGGAATCGCTTTACACATTAAGCACATATTCTGGAGACACTACAGCTGCACTGATACGAAGTAGATTTTAAATTAGATCCGTTCATCTCCACACTTTGATATTTCTCCAAACAGTTAAAGGATATTTTAACAATAAAAAAACACGTCAAAATCTGCTATCCAAATTAATCCAAGCTAAGAGGTATCGAGCGAAGGTTATAGATAAATTCGCGTAAATTCGACAAATCAGAAATCAACGTCAGTTTAGAATTTGAATAACATTCGGACTCGTTTCCGGCAAGCGTATTAAATTCTTAGTAAATTTTCACGCCAATGAAAAACGCGCGAAATGAAAACTTTAAAATGAAATTAAAAAATATATATATATTTACAGTATTAAAGAATAATTTAATTGATCTGGCGTCTCGTTTTAAGCATCGGGAAAGATAATTAGCTTTAAGACAGATTTTTATCAAGGAAAAATGATTTTTGGATTAGAAATTTTAATAAGATCATTTTTAAAACTAAGAGATTTTAAATTGAAAAAATAAATAAGGTATTATTACGAGACACTTTCACAGTAAAACTTTGAATATGAGGTAAACATATTTAAAAGAATATTGTCTTAAATTTTTTACAATATACATTATATATATAAAATCCCTCCGTGTATAACAATTCCGGGGTCAACCTATCCACGAGAAAAAGAAACTCATTCACCAATGAAAACGTTTCATAGTCGTAATTCGTAATGGAGCGTTCACATTGGTCAGATTTACAGTGAAAGCTGTTAAATGACGTCACTACATTTTACTTCGCTTTGAAATCTTTCCACGATTTCAAAAAGTATATTTAATTAAAACTTTTTATTAAAGGAAAGCGAAGGTGCGTTTTAAATGCAATATTGTTAAATTTTTTATATTACAATCAGCAATCACAGTGAGACGTAGTGAGTCTAAGTTATATTTGTGTGCATGTAGAATGCAAATTGCATGTGTTGATGAACATATCAGAAGCTCTAAAGATAAAATTTAAAACATGTAAATTTAACATATCAGAAGCTTTAAAGAGAAAATTTAAAACATGTGAATTTAGCAAAGATAAAATAGATTAAAAAAAATTCAATATTTTAAATAAAATATTTTCCTTTGAGAAAACACAGATTATTTACAATTAATAACATAAAATGATCTTTAAGATTTCAGTCAAGCTGCAAAAGAAAATTTTCCTGGTTGGAGAGATTATCTTTTAAGGCTGTTCTCAACTGCTCTATTCAACAAGGGCAAAATGCTTTGACACATTTACAATTTTATTTTTCATATAAAATTGGAAGGTCTATGGAAACGATTTGGAATCGAACTGTGTTTTCCATTTCTGATAATAAATTACCTATAGAGTAATAAGCAATTTTGATCACGTGATAAAGATGTTTTTAACCTTCCTTGAATAGTTATTTTTCTTTCGTATGGAAATTCGGTTCAAAATGCCAACTTTGACACTATTTTCTGAGAAATCTATTGCATTTGCAAAAAAAAAAAAAAAAAAAAAAAAAAAAAAAATGGAAAACATGTTTTATTACGTAGTTTCTAAACAGCATCTGCTGGTTTCATGCATTTCGGAACAAAAATAAATTAAAACTTATGTCATAAAGTTGCCCTTTCGGATTTGAGAACAGCCTTAAGAATAAAAAAAACTCAAGATCTGAAGTCGAATAAGAGAACTTTGAAAAATTGGGTGCTAGCTGAGCACCTGTTTAATTTTAACTAAAATATGCAATAAGATATATTTAAATTGTCTATTGCATAATCCAATCCACTATTTAGATCTGAAAAAAAAAATTTAAAAAAAAATGGAGGAAAATCAAGATACGGTTCACGTGAGTCATAACAGAAGAAAAGTCGCATAAAAATGCTTAAAAATATATATTATTAATTTTTAGTTTAGACATTTAGAAGTAATACATATTGTAACATAACTTAGAAAAAATGCCTGTATATTAAATCTGATGACTGTTTAAATGTTTTAGTGGATGACAACTTTTATTAATCTATTTTCCAGTTTAAAATCAATGTTTTCAGTAGTCTAAAAAGCTGGTAAATAAGTATTTCTGTTTATTTTGCTGTTGCCCCCCCCCTTTTTTATGTGACAGTTTCTGAGGAGAAGTGTCAAATGACAATACACAATACTTCTTGAAACATGTAAATATTTTAATGCTAAATTCAAACTATTCCAGGAATTCTTTATAAAAAAGCTTTACTTTCAATAAAAGATAATAATTGTTCATGTAGTGTTCCAACAGAAAAATCAGATACCTCAGATTACAAATATTTCAATGAAGTTATTTTGAATAGCCATGGGAATATATACTATTATATTTATAAAATTACACCATATATTTATTTATAGTACTAGTAATTAAAAGATTGTTTAAGATTTTCAAGGTATCAATTTTTCACTATGTAGAGCATTTTATTCATGGAACATAAGACATAGCTTTTACTAAAAATGTTTAAATTTTAAATGATTTTAATTTTCTACATAATTAATTGCAATTACCTAATTTAAATTATTTTTAAATTAAGTTATATTACTTATATATCCAATAATGTTTATTTTTATCAATAAATATACATGTATATGTAATAGGAAAATATATTTTAAAAAACCCGGTTTAAACCAAAAAAACCCCGGCTTTTTAGGTTTTTTTGAAAAAAACCCGGTTTTTTACCAACCCTGGTTTCAAAACATGCATCATTACTAAACATGCATTCGGATATAATACAGTATCCGAAATCTTATGTTTGTCCTTGTAATTACTAAATGTTTTCCATTAAATAGTGAATACCTTGTAGTGAACCAGAGCAGCATATATCAATTTCTTATAAAATGTGAAATAATTTAATATAATTAAAATGCACCCCAAACAATGTTTCTCTTCAAATCATTATGTAATGCAATTATTTTGTGCGGCCCTATGTTTTAAGAAAAAATATTTTTTGTATTATAGATTGTACAGACTGTAATTTTAGTATGCATTTCATAGATGCATGTGAATTGTATTATATTTGAAAGTGTGTAACATCATTAAAATGCACTTCAAACGGAATGCTTTTAATTTTCCCTGCAATTGAACTAGACATTCGATTTCATAAAATTTGAAATGACACGACAAAATTATGTAATAATTATATATTTTAAATTTCAAACGATTCGGTTCTTTTTGCGTTGTTATTCGTGTATAGACGGACGGACAGCTGGTCGGATTGAAAGACGGCAATAAGTGCTGCATATTTACATAATTATGAACGACCTGAAAAGTGTTTTTTCTAACATTTTATATACTTTTATAACTCGTGTTGCCATATAAGCCTTGAGAGCAAAATCTAATTTGAAAGTAGAATATTTCACATCATGAATTCCAGATGGAATTATGATGAGTTATCGTGTAAGAAGATCGGCCTATAAGATGTTTATTTAATATTTGATATTTCTTGGTGCAATTCCTTTGTAATATTGGTAAAATAATTTAAGACACATTTACCATATTATATTGTTATCTAGAATTTCCAGGTGTCCTCATAGGTCCTCCATGGTCATAGGAACTCCATGGGAACTCCATAGGAACTCCTTCTCATAGGAACTCCATGATCACTGTGAGTCACTTTGGTCACATCACATCTGTGACCAAAATGTACTATAACTAAGAAAAAAATTATTAAATGTAAAATAACTCAATGACGTCACATTTTGACTGAGCTGTGACTTTCTAAAAAACTTTAGAAAATTAAAAAAAATTCTTCAAAACATGTTATTAACTTTCAAAAACATGTTTCTGGCAATTTAAATAACGTCGCTTTTGTCACAGTTTCGTCACAGTGTTAATGTCAAAGTAGTCACAAATGACACATTTTTCACAAATTTGTCACGCCGTGATTTCACAAAGTGGTCATAATGTGACGTCACAAACGAGCTCTAAAACGGCCATAACAACTTCACATTTTAGCCACTGTGACTTCACATCGACGTCACGTGACGTCACCTCGACGATCGATGGTCAAAAAAGTCACAGTGTGACTTCACAATGACGTTGCAGTGACGTCACCATGCCTTACAGGTGGTTCTATATGAATCTTATAAAGCAAAAATATTCCCGTGAATGCCTTTGATGTCATATTTACAATTTTAACTACAGAAGCAATGAATTTTATTGCTTCGAAAACATTGTACAATTTCAATCTTGACGCCATTAAACTCGGGAAAACATTACTTTCAAATACAAATTACTTTGAAAAAACTTTTTGTTCTGAAATTTTATTTAAGAAGTATTTTAGTTAATCTAAGGCTATAAAAATTTTTTCGGTATTGGAAGACAGTTCACTGGTAAAACTTTCTGTAACCATACAACAAAAGACTGACAAATCTCCTTTTTATATGTCTCCTTTTTATATATCTCCTTTTTTTAGGAATTATCTCTAGAAATTTCCATGTCACTATTTTATGATAAGTTTATGCTTTAGTTTGCTATAACATACAATTCAAAAGGCCCATATTTGGAATTATTTTATTAAAAGTGTTGAAGAATAAAATTTCGTTTGAAAATGTTTTACTAAAATTAAAATCCTTTTGAAAATACGAATTTGACATGTGGAGTTCTTTTTATAGACGATCACTTTACAGTTGTGCATGCCGTTTGGCAAATTAAAATTATTTCTGCATTGAATCTTAGGAGACATATTTTGCATACTGTAGCAACCGATCCCATAGCGCAGTTAGTTACGTCCCTCTCTTGAACACTAATGATTCGGGTAGAGACTCGAGCCAACGAGAAATAAGTCGTCTAAAAATTAAATGTTGCCACAGATCAAATTCACTGAAAATATCCTAATTTTTCAAAGTTTGAAAATCCTTAATTTATAAAAATAAATTATTAGCATTAAAAATAAACTATATAAAGTCACAGAGTCTTTATGTATTTCTATCGATGTAGATTCGGAGAGTCCAGTGGTAATGTACCGAATATCTTTTCTCTTATTTTACAGAGATGCTGTCTTCCAAATCTCTATAATTTTACACAAGACTTAAATTAGCTTATTACCAGTAGATTCTTTGTAACTTTACAGTTATGTTTTTAAGTGTTGTGAATTCGTCAGGATGTCAGCATTACCAAAAACGTGGAGAAATAATACGATCTTCTAAAATGAATTTGCGCGCGATCAAGAAATTAAGGCTCAAATTAAATAACTGTTCTTAGAATATCTTGCATCGGATGGATTGTATGGATAAAAATTGCTGAAAAGCCATTTGGAAAAGAAAAATAGATATGATTAAATTTAACTGATAAGCTGATCGCGAAAAATTTAATGCAGCAAGGGGGAGGGCAGTTTGAGGATGTTTTTATGGACTCGCTTTCAATTTCGTGATATGTCGGATTTACTTTCGTAATTCATACTAATTGCGTAAGTCTACTAGCATGCTTATCACTTGTGCACAATTAAGTAGTTTTTGATAAGCATAAAACAATTAATCAATGGCAGACTGAAGCCATGTTTACAGTATTAACTGTGTGTGGAATTTTTTATAACGATTAAATAATGGAAATGAAACAAAGATAAATGACAACTAATAAAAATACACAGCATTCTACTTCAGATATCCAAAAACTTTTAATGATTCAGAATATGAAATTTAGTCAAAAAGTTTACCAACAAATGACTCCGCTTTTCGGAAAACTAAAAAAAAAAAAAAAAAAAAAAAATGATATTTTCAATATATCCAGTATATCCAGTAATGCAGTGTGATCAATCGCGTTATTTTTTTTTTAAATGCACATCAATTTACAGAAGCCAGTATCAACGGTACAGCAGGAATTACTCTGACATAAACAAATAGTATTTTTTCAGTAATGAAATTGTTTAGATATTTTGGTAATAAACCTCGACTTTCAGGTACTCTGCACACACACTCTCTCTCTCTCAGAAAAAAGTCATAGAGAGCAAAGAATGACAAAGAATGACAAGGAAGGACAGTCCAGTACACAGAAGTGGTGTTGAATCACTTTCTGAACTGTTTCAACATTCGAATCTGTAACTGTTTCACTCCTGCGCCACAGTCACTTGAATAATTTTCGAACAGTGCAAACAGTACTATTTTCACATTTTTAGCACTTTTTCTGACATTAAACATCTTGTGAAAACTTTGTATTGTTTCAAACATATTGTATTCCAGACGATGAAATTCTGTGATAAAAAATATTCGCTGCCCTGATGAATAAAATATATCTGCAAATCAACTTGCGATTTTTGAACTAGCACACAGTAGCAAC
Organism: Maratus speculifer; assembly: GCA_964019185.1. Classification (NCBI taxonomy): domain Eukaryota; kingdom Metazoa; phylum Arthropoda; class Arachnida; order Araneae; family Salticidae; genus Maratus; species Maratus speculifer. Next base: position 95,949,938 of record OZ025295.1, read on the forward strand.
ACGACAATAATATACAGAATGATGATCACACGAAATTCGTTTTCTCATATTTTTCGCAGATCCCATCTGTTAGCAAAATTTGTAACTACAATTGAAATTCTAAACGAATAAGTATTAACTGGTTTTCAAAATAGATTATAACAAACAATGCATTTTTATCAATTTCATTTTTTATTTAATTACATTTTCTAATCCACCCCAATACTTTAGGACATTCCCTACCTTCATTTAGAAGGCCATTTACAATTTAGAGGATCTTGTCCAAAATTCTAATTAGACCCCGTTCGGATAGATTTTATTTCAGTAGACAGGAATCGGTCCAAATTTGTTGTTACTGTTTTATTTAAATATTTCTTTTAATTCGCCATTCCTTCTTGGGATACTGTGTACTTTTATTTAAAACTATAATTACCATTTAGAAATCTGCACTTCATGGACCTAACCTGAAACTCTATGCAGACTCAGTTCGAATAGATTTTATTTCAGTAGACTGAGCTTTTACCCTTTTTTGTGACTTGTTGGCGTATTTTAGATTTTTTTTCTCTAGACAGCATACCGGAAAATAGAGAACAAATAGAACATAAAAAATAAACATTGATTTTTTTACTTTATTCTGCACATTAAATTAGAATAAAATCATAATATATATATAAAAAAATGGATTTTCATTTGCCATTTTAATACACATAAACAAAAATTTTATTCATAAAAAACATATTACGAATTAAAAAAGCGCAATAGATTATTAATAAAAAATAAGAAATTCGTTTTTACGAATGGTTTAAAAATAAAGCATTCTGTCAAGTAATTAAAACATAGTTGTTGTGTTCCTTAACTGGAATAACAAAAATAAAATAATAAATGCATGTCTTTTGCTGTAATTTAAATACGTTTTTATCTTGTATAAGGTATAAATATTATGTACCAATTTAATCTAAAGAAATGTAAATAACATAAAATAATTATTAAGATTTAACTCATTTTTATAAAGCTTAAAGATAAAATGTTAAAAGGTGACTATGTCAAACCGAAATAAAATAAATCCCTTGAAATGTGTTATTTAGTGTTATTTTGAAATTTTCTGTTACACTAATTTTTGCTTATTATTTTTGTTTTCCTTCATGATATTTAACAACTGTTTTAGCTTTATAAAATTATTTTTAACTTTGATTTTCTTCAATAATTGTTTTAAAACATGTATGCAATCACTAAAAAATATTATCATTCCAAAATTTATGTATTGCTGCGTAGGTACATTATTCATATTTATATTATAAAGGCCAAACGTATCTGTGCGTAACGCATACGTCATTTTGCGAGTGGAAACACTTTTACATGCAATTCAGTTTTGCAATTTTCGATAGTGCAAATTTTATACTTCTAAACTTCGCACATTTTCAATTTTTACACAATCGTATAGAGAAAAATATGCACTTTTAAATGCAATTTGTTTGAAAGCTGTAGCTCAATTTATTCTTGACATATTTTTTTTTTTTTTTTTTTTTTTTTTTTTGTAGTTTTTATTATGAATTTTGTAATTGTGGCAACAGAAATACGCTATTTTCTCTTAAAATTGATAAAAATTGAAATGTGTGCATGTAAATTTTGACAAGATGAAAATTATGTCAGGTTTAGATTTCACGTGAAATTCTATGATTGTGTCAATTTGAAATATATATATGAATATACATTTTCATACCCGTTTATACCAAACATAAGAACCTCAGTTGATAGCTCTGTCTTAATAACTGATCTTTATTATATTTTGCTTTATTATTATATTTTTACATATGCGATTAAAGTTTAATTTTAATAATTTGGATAATTAAGTTTTATAAAAATAGTACCTTTTTTCTTACTTTTAGCTTTGAATAATATTTGTTTGAGTGTTAGGCTGAAAATTGTAAGATGTATTTTTTACTGTAGCTAATTTTGTAGATTTATTATAAATCAATGAAACAATTCCTTCTTAAACATTTATTTTCCTTGAAATTCGACGGGTTCCATCTTGTTATTTTTAATGGAAATGTTTTTTACTATAAATGAAAATCTCAAACTTTATATCAGTTAAAATGTGTAGCACATGAAAATTGATAAATAGTTTGATACGCATATTCGTCGAATACTGACACTCACAAATCGGAAATGAAAAATAACATACTGCATTATAAAACCTCGAGTGTGATCTTTACAAAAACAATCCTAAGTCATGGCTTAACAAACAAAAATAAATATTTAGTTAATATACCGACAATGAAACAAACAGTAGTTATCATAGTCATTAAAGTCTGACAATAATAATTAGAAAAAAAAGCCTCTTAGGGTAATTGGAAATCTTCATCCGATGGTTTCGATTTTTGTAATACATTAAGAATTGTTTATTACATTTAAGAAATGTATTTGAATAGATTATTGCATTATTACTAAGTTACCAACCTTTTGATGAAGTATTAAAATAAAATGAATCTATTAAAGTTAGGAAGGGCAAAATAAGGAATCCATTTGCAGTTATAAATTAACAGAATATTAAATATCATTAAACGTGCATTTATGTTTCTTGCTTGCTTTTATTGAGATTCCATTCAGTTAATAGAAGCTAAACTTCGATTAAACAGTTCTTTTGTAGAATGTTAGTAAATTTAATTTTTCTGAGCCTTATACCGAATGAAATTATTAAGTGTCGATAAATCCTTGCTTGTTATTTCGTGATCATTGATGCCAACTAACAAGAAATGTGAAATGTCTGGTTAGGAGATTTTTCCGGTAAGAAAAATATATTTTTTTTTTGTAATAAATATTTATATATCAATATTATTCTTGCCAGATAAATTTATGTAAAACATAAATTTAAAAATAGCTTACTCTAACAATACATGTAACAAGTAAAAATTTAATATTTTTTTACTCTTTCGATAGACAAAATATTACTAGGCAAACAAATGTTAAAAATTGCCTAAGTTGAAACAAAATGAAATAAATTCTTTAAATGAGTTATTTAGGTAATATTTTGTAATTATCTCTTAATTCCACTTCTGTGTATTATTTTTGTATTATTTATTGATGTTAAATTGTTGTTTTAGTTTTATAAAAATATTCTTTTCTGCTATTTTCTTCAGTGGTTGTATAAAAAGATACATAAAATTGGTTTAAAATAGCATCATTTCCAAATTTAAGTGATGCTGAATAGGTTCATTAAATCTATCATTTTTAATATGTTTTTTCTCCAATAAATAGAAATTTTAATCTTAATATTAATTAAAGTAAGTAGCATGTGACAGTTGACAAATAATTTGAAACCCACATTCGTCGAATACTGACTCTCCAAAGTTTAACATATTGCATTAAAAATCTCCAGAGTAGTCTTTACAAAAACAATCCTAAGTCAAGATTTAACAAACAAAAAAGATATTTATTTAATACTACTGACAATGAAACAAACAGTAGTTATCATAGTCATTAAAATCTTACAATCAAAACAAAATATCTAGCGTAATCAGATAACTTTATCCGATGATATCGATTTTTGTAATACATTAAGAATTGCCTATTGATTTTATATCCATTAGTATTAAGTTACCAAATTTTGATGAAGCATTAAGACATAATGAATCCATTAAAGGCAAGAAGTTTAAGATAAGGAATCCGTTTTCAATTATAAATTAGCGAAATAATAAATATCATTAAACGTATATTTATGTTTCTTTTTTGCTTTTATTGAGGTTTCATTCAGTAAATAATAGTTTCATTTAAACTGAAAGATTATTTTGTTGAACTTAGTGAGTTTAATTTTTCTGATGTTTATATTGGATGAAATTATTAAGCGTCGATAAATCCTTAATAGTTAACTCGGGATCATTCAAGTAACTAATAAGTAATATGAAATTTTAGTCTTTAAATAAAAACAATCCAGTTAAGATTTTTTTGTGATCAATATTTATAAAATTTTTGTATAATGAATTTGTGTAAAACATAAATTTAAAAAAACATACTCTAGAAAATAAATGTATCTTAGTGAAAATTCAAATCCTTTTTACCATATCTATAGACAAAATATTAAAGGTTAAACAAATGTTAAAAGATAACTATGTTAAACTAAAATAAAGTAAATTCTTTGAAATGTTGTACTTAGTCTTATTTTGTAATTATCTGTTACATCCACTTTTGAGAATTATTGTTATTTTCTTTATTGAGTTTAAACCATTTTTTTAATCCTTATACAAATATTTTTACATTTGATTTTCTTCAATGTTTATTTAAGAACATGCATTCAATCGATTCAAAATAGCACCATTCCTAAATGGTGAGCATTACAGCATAGGTTCATTATTTATATCATTTTTATTGGGAATAATTTTACAATAAATAGAAATTTGTTCTGTATTTCGGCTAAAATAAGAAGGATATGACAATTGATAAATTATTTGATATGCACATTCTTGGAATATGGATACTCCAAAATTGAAATTAATCGCATTGCATTAGAAAATCCTGTATCAGGATTTTCTAATGCAATGCGATTAGGATTTTCTAATGCAATGGAAATTCTAATTTTTATATCAGTTAAAATGAACAGCACATGTCAATTGATAAATAATTTGATACGCAAATTCGTCCAATACTGATACTCCAAAATCAAATGTTTAACATATTGCATTATAAAATCTCAAGTTTAGTCTTAACAATTACAATCCTAAATCAAGTTTTAACAAACAAAAATAGATATTTAGTTAATACTATAGACAATGAAAAAACAGTCATTAATATATAGTTATCAGAGTCTCATAATCAAACCAAAATAAACCTCTTAGGTTAGTTGGAAATCTTCATCCGATGATATCGATTTTTGTAATACATTAAGAATTGTCTATTGATATTATATCCATTAGCATTAAATTACCGACCTTTTGATGAAGCATTAAAACATAATGAATCCATTAAAGGCAGGAAAGGTGAGATAAGGAATCCATTTGCAGTTATAAATTAGCGGAATATTAAATATCATTAAACGTATATTTATGTTTCTTTCTTTCTTTTATTGAGGTTTCATTCAGTAAATAATAGTTTCAATTAAATTGAAAGATTCTTTTGTTGAAACTTTGTAAATTTAATTTTTCTGATGTTTATATCGAATGAAATTATTAAGCGTCGATAAATTCTTTACAGTTAACGCGTGATCATTGAAGTAACTAACAACAAATATAAAATTTCACTCAAAAAAAAAAAAAAAAAAAAAAGATTAAGAAAATATTTTTTTTGTCATTAATATTTATAACATTCTTGTATAATGAATTCGTGTAAAACATAAATTTAAAAATACATACTCTAGCCATACATGTCTCTAAGTAAAAATTCAAATCCATTTTGCCATATCTATAGATAAAATGTTAAAAGGTAAACAAATGTTAAAAAATAACTAAGTTAAACCACTATAAAATAAATTCTTTGAAACTTTGTACTTTGTCTTTTTTGTAATTATCTGTTACATCCACTTTTGAGAATTATTTTTATTTTCTTTATCGAGTTTAAACCATTTTTCTTATTTTTATAAAATTATTTTTACCTTTGATTTCCTTCAAGATTTGTTTAAAAACATGCATGCAATCCATTCAAAATAGTTCTATTCTCAAATATGTTCATTATTTGGTACTACTAGGTTATCCTGTCGACCAAAAAGTTATCCCCAAACTATAAGATTAAATGCCAATAATGGATGTTCGTGAATGTCACATTCAGTGTTATTAAACACGATACACATGTTTAAAATGTCATTAAGTGATTTTTATTTCGACTTTTTATTTGTACTTTTATTAATATTCCACTAATTATTATTTTTTTTTGTTATTTAAAATAAGAATTAAGTCAATATGCATAATTTGGCTATTAGTTTGGCGATTTGTATAATTTGGCGAAATTGGTCGACGGGGTAACAGAGTAGTACCCATTATTTATATCTTTTTTAATGGAAATAATTTTACAATAAATGGAAATTTTAATCTTTATTTTGGCTAAAATGTGTAAGACATGACAATTGATAAAAAATTTGATACGCATATTCGTCGAATATGGATACTAGAAAATGGCAAATAAACATGTTTCATTATAAAATCTTGACTGTGGTCTTTAGAAATTCGTAAACGAAGTTTTAACAAATCAAAATATATAGCTAGGTAATTCTACTAATAATGAAACAAACAGTCGTGAATATAGTCACTAAAGTCTTACAATCAAAACAAAATTAACCTTTTAACTTAATTGGAAATCCTTATCTGATGATTTCGATTTTTGTAATATATTTTTTCTATAAATATATATTTTCTACCATTTTAATAGAAATAATTTTCGAGTAAATGGAAATTTTAATTCATATATCCGTTAAATTTAATATCATATGACAATTGGTAAGTAATTTGATACGCACATGCGGCCAATACGAATACTTCAAAATTGGCTTTTTAACATATTGCATTATAAAATCTCGAGTGTGGTCTTTACAAATACAATCCTAAATCAAGGTTTAACAAACAAAAATAAATATTTAATTAAAACTACTGACAATGAAACAAACAATCGTTAACATATTGATTAAAGACTAATAATCAAACCAAAATAATCCTCTTAGTGTAATTGGAAATCTTGATTCGATGGCTTCGTTTTTTATAGTACATTAAGAATTGTTTATTGATTTTATATCCATTAGTATTAAGTTATCAACCTTTTGATGAAGCATGAAAACATAATGAATCCATTAAAGGCAGGAAGGGTAAGATAAAGAATCCATTTGCAGTTTTAAATTAGCGGAATATTAAATATCAATATATGTATTGTATATTTATTATTCTTTCTAGCTTTCATTGAGGTTTGATTCGATAAATAGAAGTTTAATTTAGATTGAAAGATTCTTTTGTAGAATCTTAGTAAATTTAATATTCCGAGGCTTATATCAAATGAAATTATTAAGTGTCGAGAAAGCCTTATCAGTCAAATTGTTCACTAGCAACAAATCTGAAATGTCCGTTTTTATATGGAAAAAAAAATTCCGGTTAGGATTCCATTTTTTGAGATCAATATTCTTAACATTCTTGCACAATGAATTCGTTTAAAACAGAAATTTAAAAATGCTTACTCTAGCCATACATGTCTCTAGTAAAAATTTAAATTATTTTACTATATCTACAGATAAAATGTTAAAAGGCAAAATAATGTTTAAAGATAACTATGTGAACGAAAATAAAATAAATTCTTTGAAATGTGATATTTAGCGCTATTCTGTAATTATCAGTTACATTCACTTTTGCGCATAATAAATATTATTTTAAATAATTTTTTTATCTTTATAAAAATGTTTTTTCTTCGATTTTCTTCAATGGTTTTTTATAAATATGCATGCAATCTATTCAAAATAGCATCATTCCTAAATCTACATATTCCTACGTAGATTCATTATTTCTATCATTTTTAATGAAATAATTTTCAATTAAAATGAATAATAATCTTTATAACAGTTAAAAAGTACAGTATATTATAACAAGGTGTTCTGGTGTAATAACATCAGGCGGGGTAATAATGCCAAGTGCTAATATTACGCATAATAATGAAATAATCTGATAAGTGACACCCATGTGCTCTGCGCAGAAGGATTTTGAGTCATATAAATCGCAAAAAAACAGCTTAAAGTTAATTAGTTCTATTTGAAGGCCTTATTGCTTTTACAAGGAACTAAAATTAACGCTTGATCTAAAATTTGCGAGATACGTTTTGTGATGAGAAGACTATTTTTTTTTATCCGGAAATACTTTGTTTATTATATAATTTTGTAGTGTATTTCATGTACTTTCAAAATGTTGTAGAAGATTTTGTATATCTTCTCGATATAATTTGTAATTTAAAATGTACTGCGCATTAAGTATACCGGGATAATAACGCCAAACCTTGGCATCAATACCCCGGTTGATTCCCAACATTGGCCGAACTACATCCTAAATACAGATTTAGATAAACACAGTTAAAAAACGTGCAATTTTTCTAATAATTCTGTTTAAACGGTCGCTTTTAAGCAAAAAGTAGCTTGTAATCTGATACTCTTTTGCCTCCTCCCCCCCCCCTCACACCACACCTTTATTTTTCTTACACATTCACAAAAATTGAACATTTTCAATAGATTAGAGTGCAATTTGTCAATTTCTAGAGCTGTAGAGTTTGTATTTTTATAATTGGGCAATCTACATGCCATTTTTTCATCTTGTTTATAGTTTTTATTTGCATGGCGTTAATACCCACATAGGTGGGTAATGACGCCAAGCAGTATTGGTCAAGAAATAACGCCATTACTTTTTATGAATATATATCTCTTAAATTATTTTTTTATATAGATAGTCAATGAGTTGTTGTATTAAATCCTATATTTATTTGAAATATACAATCTAAAACTAAGCCATGAAAATTGGTAGAAACTTAACGTGGCGATATTAAACCAGGATACCTTAGATAATTAGTTTGATACGCATATTCGTTGAATATTGATACACAAAAACCGGAAGTTTAACGTATTGCTCTATATAATCTCTAATGTGGGCTTTACAAATATTATCCGAAATCGAATTTTAACAAACAAAAATAAATATTAAGTTAATACTACTGTCAATGAAGCAAACCGTCATTAATATACTCATGAAGGTCTGCTAAACAAAACAAAATAAGCCCCTTAACTTAATTTTAAATCTTCATCCTATGATTTCAATTTTTGTTGTACATTAAGAATTGTTTATTGATTTTAAATCCATTAGTAATAAGTTACCAACCTTTTGATGAAGTATCAAAACATACTAAATCAGTTATAGGCAGGAAGCGTAAGATACGGAATTCATTTACAGTTATAAATTAGCGGAATATTAAATATTATTAAATGGATAATTATGTTTCTTTCTTGCTTTTATTGAGGTCCCATTCAGTAAATAAAAGCTTAATTTCGATTGAAAAGGTAATAAATTTTTCTAAGGCTTATATCGAATGAACTTATTAAGTTTCGATAAATCCTAACCAGTTAAATCGTGATCATTGAAGTCACCAACAAGAAATATGAAATGTTCGTCTTTAAATGAAAAAAAAAATTCACGATTTGGAAAATATTTTTTAGTGATCAATATTTATGATATTCTTGCACAATAAATTCATTCAAAACACAAATTTAAAAATGCTTACTCTACTCATAAATTTTTCTAATAAAAATTTAAATCTTTTTTGCTATATGTATAGATAAAATGGTAAAAGGCAAATAAATTTTTAAAGAAACAATGTTAAATTAAAATAAAATAAATTCTATAAACTATGGTAGTTAGTGCTATTTTGTAATTATCAGTTACACTCACTTTTGTGTATTATTATTATTTTTAACATTTTATAAAAGCTTTATAAAAATATTTTTTTCTTCATTCATTCCTAAATTTATATATTCCTACGTAGGTTCATTATTTCAATCTTTTTTAATGGTAATAATTTTCAATTAAATGGAAATTCTAATCTTTATATCAGTTAAAATGAATGGTCCACTACAATTGATAACTAGTTGACACGCATATTCGTTGAATAGGGATACACCAAAATCGGAAATTTAAAGTATTGCTCTATAAAATCTCTAGTGTGGGCTTTACAAATATTACCCTAAATAGAATTTTAACATACAAAAATAAGTATTAAGTTAATACTACTGTCAATGAAGCAAGCCGTCATTAACATGTGCTAATGGCGGTCTGGTCACGAAGGTCTGGTTTAAAAAAAAAAGCCTCTTAGTGAAATTGGAAGTCTTGATTCAATGAATTCGATTTTTGTAGCATATCAAAAATTGTTTATTGATTTTATATCCCATTAGTATAACTAGTATTAGTATACATAAGTTACCAACTTTTTGATGAAGCATTACAACATCATAAATCTGTTAAAGGCAGGAAGGGTAAGATAAGGAATCCATTTGCAGTTATAAATTAGCGGAATATAAAATACCCTTAACTGTACAGCTATGTTTCTTTCTTGCTTTTATTGAGGTCCCATTCTGTAAATAGAACCTTAATTTAGGTTGAAAAGGTACTTTTGTATAATCTTAATAAATTTTTATGAGTCTTATATCGGATGAAATTATAAAATTTGATAAATCCTTACCAGTTAAATCATGATCATTGAAGTCACCAACAAGAAATATGTAATGTCCGTCTTTAAATGAAAAAAAAAAGAGAAAAGAACAGAAAAAGAAAACTAAGAGGCTTTAAAAAAAATCATACCTTCATGACTATGTTTATGACTGTTTACTTCATTGACAGTAGTATTAACTTAATATTTACTTTTGTTTGTTAAAATTATATTTATGGTGATATTTGTAAAGCCCACACTAGAGAATTTATAGAGCAATACTTTATATTTCCGATTTTGGTGTATCCCTATTCAACGAATATGCGTATCAACTATTTATCAATTGTAATGGGCTATTCATGTGTAAAACATAAATTTAAAAATACATACTCTAGCCATACATGACATGCTAGCCTCTAGTAAAAATTTAAATCCATTTTATAACATCTACAGATAAAATGTCATAAGGAAAGCAAATGTGAAATGTAACTATACTAAATTAAAATAAAATAAATTCTGTAAAATGTGGTATTTTGTGTTATTTTGTAATCATCTGTTACATTCACTTTTGTGCGTTATTTTTGTTAAAATGACAATTTTAGCAAATTTATTAGAAAATAAATTGTTTAAATGTTACCAAATAGAAATATTTTAAAGAATCTGTATTTGTTGACTTCTACGAAAGTTATTATCTGTAATAATAAAGAGAAAAAAAGTTTGTGACAGTTTCTGCGCTGTCCTGTGAGACCGCTGCACGTAGAGCTACAAATAATGGAAGACATGTACTACTGTATATGAAGTTTTGCACGTCGAAGCCCGATTTTCAATTTTTTGATTGTATATCTTTTTATTCTATGCGATTTTTAGCGGGTTTTTTTTCAAGTTTCGAGGCAATTTTTCCACATAAGTGAAAGAATATGATTTCATTCTATTAATTCAATATAGTAAATTTTGTCCTTTTCTCAATATAATATTTTCGGAATTCATACAGCGATTTTTGAATTTTTAGCGAATTTTTCATGTGATTTTTAGCGTTTCTTTGCATTTTGCAGCGATTTTTCGAATTGATAAAAGAAAATTTGTGTCAAACATTTAGCTTTATGCAGGGAATTTTATTTAGTACCATATTTCAATTTCAACGATTTTTAATACGATTTTCAATGTAGATTTTAGCAATTTTTCAAGATTTTTCGCATTCAGCATCAATTTTTTTTTTTTTTTGTCATTCGTGAATATTTCCGAATATAATGTTTTACCCTATTAGATTAAATTTTAACTCCCGGTGCTTTTTTTTAATATTTAGTGATTTTTAATGCATTTTTTTCGGCGAAAGATTGACGAAACTTATGTTTCACGGCAAGCATTTATCAAACTTCGCAATTTTTGGTTTTCGAATTTTTGGATTGATATATTTTTTAAATTTTCATCACCAAATGCCATAAATTTTCGGAATCACCCCTATTTTTTAATTTCGTGCTAACAATAAATACACATACGTAAAATTGGGACAAATGTTTATTTTTTTAAATAAAAAATAGTTACAAAAACTTATTTTTCTTTTTTAAAATTTTCCGCAAATTTGCGAAAGTTACATAAAATTTTTCGCACATGGCATGGCGCCTGCGTCTATATTATACAACTCTGAACGAAAAGGTAATTTTTATTTTTCTGAGTAGATAAAAGATCTTTTTAAAAACTAAATTCTTTAAAAATTTTATTATACAAGTTGATCCCACACTGAAAAAAATGAAGTACTCAAAAATGAGAACATCGATGTCCTCATATCCAATTGAGTATATTTGGATCAAAAATGAATACATTGTTTTCTCAATATTGAAACATCATCATATCCAAACAAACTATAATGTTGCACCCTGTATTGGTTTATCTCATTCATAATAGCATAAAATTTTTATTAATGTAAATATTAAATCATGCACAGTACTATGAAATAATTTAAAAGTACTTGTAAATAATGCTCTTGTCATAAAAATAATCGATTTGCGTATTTTTCAAAAAGTTTTGTTATTTTTATTAATAAATAATCAATTAAACGTTTATTGTTAATAATTTTAAGCAATAAATAAATATCACTATATTTTTACTTTAATTTGTAAAGTCAAGGGGTACAGTTCTTAACAATTTATATTTGAACACAACTATGGAATTAAAAAAACGAGTACACGTGTTTCTCGGTTTTGAGTATATTTGAATTGAAACTATATTGAGTACGTGAAGTACTTAAAATTGAGTTCTTTTTACTCAATTTTGAGAACACATTTTTTTAGTGCAAATCCTTAAATCTCCACGATATTTTAACATTTACATTTTAAATGAAGGTTGTACATTTTTAAATAGGATTAATAAAAAAATCCAATTCCAAAAATAATATTTCCTTGTATCTTGATTTTTTCTCATTTTTGTCTCTTCTAATCTCTGTCAAATAAATCTTTTTGTGGAAAATAAAATAAATTACATGTAACACGTCCAAAGTTTTTTATTTATTCTTTTTAAAAAAGTAATGTTTCAAAAGATTTCTATCCAGCTTTCAATCTGAAATCTAATAATACCTTGTAAAAAATGCAATTTATCATGAAAATATATGCGTAAAAATCTCATTTCATTTTTCGTCTTTAACTATTTGGATATCTATCGCAGATATTTCTGACGTGTTAGTTTTAATAAATGGAAAATCTGAAAGTATAGTATTTTCATGTCATTTTTGTATAAAAACAGACAATAACTAATGTAAATCGAAATACGTTTTTCTATTTTAGAATTTTATGTTCATTTAAATGCATTTCATCACGAAATTTAATAAAAATTATACTTACCGTAATTTCGGGTGTATAAGCTGCGGATCAAACAATTCTTTTTGGACCCAGAAATCTTATTTAGTGATTGAACAGAAATATTTACGGCGATCTAACTAGTAACATTCATTTTATAAAAATTTCTGGGTCGAAAAATAATTGTTTGATCCGCGGCTTATACACCCGAAATTACGGTAATTTTAAAATTGAAATTTACTTTTCCTAAGATCATACGAATGTAAAAAATATTCGGTTTGTTTGTTTGTCCAAGATTTAACCATCATATGTATTAACGTAAAATTTTGATATGTTATTGAGATACTATAGAATATCCGATATTAACTGAATCGTGTAATATTATACCGTATATGATTGTGTATAATTCGAGGAATTTTAAACAAAATTTAGAGTTTGAAAGTGGGGGGTGTATTTATTTTAATGTTTAAATTTTAAATGAAGCTAGAAAGCTTTTAAACTGAACTAACAAAAAAGTTGCTTTGAAAAACAATGTTTTCATATATCTTAATTTTTTTTTTCATTTTCGTCTCTAATAATCACTATGAAATAAATCTTCTCTTCAGAGCATAAAATAAATTACACATAACACGTCAAAAGATTTCCTTTTATTCTTTTTTAAAAATGTGACGTTTAAAAGGATTTATATCCAGCTTTCTATTTGAAATCTAATAATGCTTTGTAAAATAATGTAATTTATCATGAAAATATATGCGTAAAGATTTTATTTTACTTTTCGTCTTTAACTATTTGGATAGCTATCGCAGATATTTCTGACGTGTTAGTTATAATAAATGGAAAATCTAGAAGTATTTTAATGTAATTTTTGCAGTAAAACAGAATATTTCAGATATAAATAGAAATGCGTTTTTCCATTTTAGAATTATATGAACATTTAAATGCATTTCATTGAGATATTTAATGCGTGTTATACTTAATTTTAAAACAGAAATACACATTTCCCAATATGTTAAATAAAAATCATGCAAAAGTAACATATATATATATAAGAATTGCCTACGTACTTCAACAAAATCTAATCATTTTTCAAGAAAAATTCAATTTTCTAGACGAAATATGTTTAAATAATTTTTTAACCATTTTTTATTATTATTCAACATTCTTTTTAGCTGTAAATGAAGTATATTATAAAGATTTTATGTATTCGCTTTGTCTGTCTATCCAAGATCTAAACGTTGTAAATCTTAACATGAAATTTTGATATGTTATTCATATCTACTATTGAATGTTCGATACTAAACTGAATATTGTGTAGCATTATACCGCATATACTCGGGTACAAGTAGAGGAATTTTAGACAAAATTTGAGGTTTGAAATTGGTTGTCGACTTATACACAAAATAGTAAAAAGAAAAAAAATCTTTGCAAATAACAGGTGAATTGACGACCCTTTTAAGTAATTATATATGGGTCTAGGTTAAAGATGACATAAATGCAGGCGATAGATATTTCATTGTGACTGACAAAATTAAAATTGAACAATATTGCTTCTGTAATTGTTCTGCACTTATTTTGTCTTAGGATAGACTGGATAGATATCAGGGACTTCAGTCTCTGATATCTCTCCTAAAAGCCTTACAATACAAGAAAGTGTTGTACATAAATAATCATTTAAAACTATTTTCTATCGTTGCGCAATAACCGACAGTCAAAATTACATTGTAAATCATTTTGAGTGGTTGTTATTGAAACTTTGAAAAACTTGTTACAGCTGAAAGGTTTATTATATGTTGTTTGAACAGAGAAAAAAACTATAAACACCTTTTTTATGTACTTTATTTCTTTATCATGTGATTTGTGTGTTTTTTTATTCTGTTGAAATGTAGCTCTCAAACAGTGCAGCAAAATGTTAATCTCTCGCGTGTGAAATAAATATTGTGTGAATTAAATTTCTTTAGAGCATGTCAAATGTGATATTGTGTCTACACTCTTAATAATAAACACTAAAAATATCTTTAAGGATCATAAATGCATAACACGTTTTCTACAACATACAAATATGAGTGTGCGGAGCCAAGAAACCAAAATGGATAACTCAGTCGTCTTCAGGTGGATATCAGCATTGAAGTATCTAAGAAATTGGTAAGTACAAATTTACTTGCCTACTATAATTAAGTGTTTAACGAAGTTTAATTGTAGAGTATTACAAACATTTCAGAATCGAACGCACGCCTTTCGGATTAAGATATCCTAACAATGATTATGTTACTGGTAATGATAAATTAATTAATATAGTAGATGTAATTTATAAAGTAGATTTTCACCTGAACAAATATTGAGATAGAACATTAATTTATAAATATAAAAGCTGAAAAAATTAATAATGAGTAAATCATTAAATTAAGTAAGAATGCCTACGTCAAAAGATAATTTTTCAGTTGAAACGCTAACAGTAACAAATTATTCGACATAGAAATTCAAGGTCGAAATGTTACTTAGTAAAGATGAACTATATAACGTAAGAACTGATGAACCGCCTAATCCTTTGACCGACACATGGTCCAAAAATGACAGAAAAGTTCGCGCAAGCATCAATCTTACTATTGATGACTCCCAAACAGCCCATGTTAAAAATCTTCAGAGAGCGAGACAAACATGGGAAGCATTAAAAGAAATACACGAGAGATCAAATTTAACAAGGAAATTTACTCAGAAAGCTTTACAGTATTAAATTAGTGGAAGGTGGCAATATAATAATTAACCACATCACAAGAATAATGGAACTTGTAGATAAATTGGGAGCGATCGGCGAAGAAATCGATAAACACCATATATCTGCCCTCCTCTTATGTTCTCTACCCCAGTCTTACGATAATTTATTTAATAACCGCGCTTGAATCTAAAGAAGAGGCACAATTGATATTAAAAGTAAATTAATAGATGAGTACAATCGGAGAAATGAAAATACTGAAAATTTTGAAAACACGGCGAAAGCATTCAAAGCAGAAAAGAAACTCCCAACTAAAAAAGAGAACAAATACTGTTCCAATTGTCGAATGAGAAGCCATAACCCTCAAGATTGTTGGCACAACAAAAACAAAACACACAATACACAATACACAACAAAATTAACACAACAAATATAACAAAAAAACCTATTCTACATAACTTGTTTTTCAAAAGGGTGAAAACATTTGTAAGAAAGAACAAATATCGGAATCGAATCAGGTTCAATCGCTATGAAGGAAAAAACAATACATGGAGAGAAACGAAAACAAAGATTATGTCTTCATAACACAAGGAGTAGAAAATAAAACATTTATTGTTGATAGCAGTAGCTCAAGTCACATTGCATCTTCCGAATCAATGTTTACAGAGAATAAATCGCGCGAAAAAACAAATGTGACCATCGCAAACGTAAAAAAACTTACCGCTTACGAATCAGGTGATGTAACTATAAATAGGCGGACATCGGATAATAAAGTCCATAAAATAACACATTATATTTGGTTATATTTATATTTGGTCCAGATTTGGTTGCAAAGCCTTCGCTTATATTAATAAAGTCAGAAGACAAAAATTAGATAACAAATCTGTAGAAGGTATTTTTGTGGGATACGACAGTTTCTAAAGGAATCTAAACGAATCTAAAGGATACCGTATATATGTAGGAGGAAATTACAGTCCCTGGCCTAATTATTAGACGCATCCATATTTTCTTGTATCAAATCATATTACAAGTTTCATAGAGATATTACTATGCCAATAGTTACAATTTATTATATACATCATCTGTAGGATTATAATAAATTAAAAGCATGCTAAAGACTTTAAAATTATTTAGTTTTGTAAATTAAATTAACAATTGCTAAAATTGTTAAACTTAAAACATGAAAAAAAAATGTCAATATTTTTCGGAGTCTCCTTTGGCGGCAATCAGTGCCTCTATTCTTCATAGCATGCTGTTAGTACAAAATTGAAATGTTTCTTGCATGTGTGAGAGATGTTTCCAGAGAATGATAAGTTTTTCTATGAGCTGTATTTTGCTCGTTATCAGCTCTTTGTCCAGTTTTTTCTTCATTAGCTCCCAAATATTTTCAATGGTATTCATGTCTGATGAATTACCGGGAGCAGTTCAAAACAGCGATATTTTTTTTTATTGAAAGTAGACCTTGACGGATCGTGCTATGTAACAAAAAGCTTTACCTTGCAAAAATACAAATGGTTCTTCATTTGGAAACCATCATTTTAGCTTTAGAATAAACCAATTTTGAAAAACCTCTTTATACTGGTCTGGAGAATTGAGTAAGAAGTCATAACTAACAAAATCCAGCTCATAGAAAATCTTATCCATATCTGGAATCGTCACCCATGCATACAAGAAACTCTTCAATTTTGTATTAATAGCATGCCGCGAAGAATAGAGTCACTGATAGCCACCAAAAGAGGCTCCAAAAATATTGACATTTTTTTGAGTTTCAAGTTATAAATTTTGCAATTTCAGTCATTTTTAATTTAATTTGTAAAAAGAAAGAGTTTTAAAGTCAGAGGCATGTTTTTTATTTATTATAATCCTACAAATGATGTATATAATTAATTGCAGTTATTCACACAGTAATATTTCTATGAAGCTAGTAATATGATTCGACACAAGGAAAAGGGAGTGCGTCTAATAATTTGGCCAGGGACTGTAAATAAAAATAGCGAGAATGGTAAAATTTCTTGAAAATAAATTTAAATATGTATATGATAAGACTGAAATTGAACCAAATTGAACCAAGATGAGGGTGAAAAACGCAATGGTAAAAATGTTGTAGAAATAGAAATTTCGATCAGCAAAATACACCATCCGCGTCTCACAATAAATAGCGGAACCAAGGCGTTCAGATGGAATAAATAAAGGTGTACCTCCTGATAGGCTAACTACATAGTTAAAGATGAAAAAATTAGTGAACTAAAGGATTATAAGGAAATTAAATTTATGGAAAACTCACCGGTAAAATAGAATTGGATAGAAGCAATGGAGCGTGAAATGAATTTACTAATGAAAATTAAAACGTGGTCAATTGTAGATCCTCCACCAAATAAGAGAATAATAGGTTGTAAATGGACTTATAAATAAAAGCGCGACAACACAGGAAAATTCCAAAAATATAAGGCACGTTTAGTAGCTAAAGGATATACGCAAAAGTTCGGAGAGGATTATGACGAAACTTACGCACCGGTCGTGTCATATACTACAATAAGTGCATTATTAATAGCAACGTTGCACCAAAACTTGAATGTCAAACATATAGATATAAACACTGCCTTCCCACATAGTGAACATGAGGAGGAGATATACATGTCGCAGCCAGAAGGATTCGTTGTACCGAATCAGGAAAACAAAATCTGTAAATTAAATAAAGCAAATTATGGGCTGAAGCAAGCCGCGAGAGCGTACCATAATAAAATAATATAGACACTAAAAAACAGGAATTTCAATCAAAGTAAAATCGACACTTGTCTTTTTACACAGAAAAAGAATAATGACACAACCTATATAGTAACGTACGTCGATGACCTTTTAATTGTAGGAAAAGACGAAGAATCGCGAACTTAAATAAAGAATACAAACTAAAGAATTTGGGCGACATAAATAATTATTTATCCATGAACATTTGAAAGGTAAATAGAAACTACTTAATTAACCAAACTTCAAAAATTGAAGAATTAATTGATAAATTCAATTTGCTAGAAGCAAAACCATGTAGTACACCCATGGAAGCAAATAACACACACTTTAATGATGATGATTATCTTTTACTAAACAACACACAATACAGACAGGCCATTGGAGCACTCATATCTCGCCACAGTGAGCAGGTCAGATATCTGTGCAGCTGTCAACATTCTGAGTAGAAGAAACGAAAGGCCAAGAATGAAAGATTGGAACAGTGTAAAGCGGGTATTGAGATACCTGAAGACAACTAAAAACTATAATCTAGTTATTAAACTAAGATTAAAACCAACGCTTCTAGTTTACGCGGACGCCGACTGGGGTGGAGACGCAGAATCACGAAAATCAACAAGAGGAAATATATATTTTTTAGGGGGAAACCCCATACTCTGGTCAACCAAAAGGCAGTCGTGCATTGCGTTATCTTCAGCCGAAGCTAAGTACATCTCAGCAGCGAATGCAGCGAATCAAGTTAAATGGATAGTGAATCTTCTTAATGAACTTAATCTCACGCAAACCTATCCAGTAACTCTAGACGAAGACAACCAGTCAGCCATCGAAATGACTGAATTAGAAAAAAATTCAAGACCAAGCACATTTAGATAAGGTTTCATCTGATAAAACAAATTAAACAAGAAGTAATTACTGCCCTACCAAATTCATGCTTACAGATCTACTTATAAAACCGTTGCCCAACCCTATTTTTGAAGCTCACAGGAAGAACTTAGGTTTATGTGACAATGCAACTACAGAAATTAAGGAGGAGTTGATGGATGTAAATAATCATAAAAAAATTTATTTCTATCGTGTCGCAATAACTGACAGTCAAAGTTACACCGAAAATCATTTTGGGTGGTTTTTATCGAAAACTTGAAAAACTTGTTACAGTTGAAAGGATTATTATATGTTGTTTGAACAGAGAAAAAAAACCTATAAATAACTTTTTAAATACTTTATTTCTTTGTCATGTGATGTGTGTGTTTTTTTATTCCGTTGAAATGTAGCTCTTAAACAGTGCAGTAAAATGTCATTTGCATTTCTCGCGTGTGAAATAAATGTTGTGTTAATTAAATTTCTTTTGAGCATGTTAAATGTGCTTTTGTGTCTACACTCTTAATAATAAACACTAAAAATATCTTTAAGTATCATAAATGCATAACACGTTTTCTACAACATACAAATATGAATGTGCGGAGCCAAGAAACCAAAATGGATAACTCAGTCGTCTTCAGGTAGATATCAGCATAGAAGAATCTAGGAATTTGGTAAGTACAAATTTACTCGCCTACTATAATTAAGTATTTAAATGAAGTTTAATTGTAGAGTATTACAAACGTTCAGAATCGAACGCACGCCTGTCTGATTAAGATATCCTAACAGAAAGCACTATGTTTTAATAGTCTAAAAAGTTGCTTACCCTTGTAATTTATTCTTGAGTATTTAAAGATTATTAAATTGATGTGAATGCTTTTCAAAATAGTTTAAGCTTCTTCGATTTTACCTTATTATACAGTTTTAAAATATTGAATAAAAAAAAAATTCTAATTAGAAACATATGTTTTTTTTTACTCGGTTACAAATCATTTTTCAATATACTACGAGAAATATGGTTCGACATATACGCAAAATTTATTTATTTTCTAAATTTTGCCAATAATTGGGGGGAGAGTCGATTTATACACAATTATATACGGTAGTTCATTTATAAAAATACACATAATAACTTTGTTACCATACGATCTACAGAAAATGCATGTTTTCGGGGTATTTTTTGTTGTTACGCTATTTGAAACTTAACGAGATCGATATTTATCATTGATGTGGACTATTATATCTTCTTCAGAACCTTCAGAAGTGTAGAATAAGTTGCACTTACAGTTAGTTTGCAGGCACGTATAAAATCTCTCCTTTAAGCTAAGATCAATATTTAAAAATAGTTTGCCATGTATTTTAGGCAAGCTATATATCCCAATCACCACACTTTTAATACGGAATACTTATTACAATACATTACTTTATAGGAAAATACTTATTTTGCATATTTTTACTACTTACGCTTAACAAAGTTTGCGATAGACCAGTTAAAAAAATCGTTTTGCTTCAAAAGTTATTCGCCTTTAATCCTGCACTAAAAAAGTAATTTTAGCGTAATGTGTGCGGAGCTCAGATTGAAATTTCATTTCTTTAAAACTGTTTTGTGTTTATTCGTATAATAGATTAAATTTCTTGTATTATATAAATTGAAATGTGCCACTTTTATCTATGTTTAAAAACTTAAAAACTTTATTTTATTTTATTTTATTTTATTTTATTTTTTGAAATTCTACTTTATAAATCAGTAGCAGATAAAACTCAAGATTGGATGAACCTATTTGTTTGTAATTTGAATGTTTTTGAATGAATGTCTACTTATTTAATATTGTAGTCGTTCAAGGACGCGTTTTTCAATATCGGATTTTTTTTTTGGTCCGATTTATATTTAAAAAAATATTAAATCGTCAATTTAAAATTTGAATGGTTCACATTTTTTTTTAGAATTGAAAAAATATAAAAACGTCTAAGAGCACCTACAAAGTATTGCAAATTTCAATTTTATATTTTATTATTTATTTTTTTTATTGTGGAATTCTGCTCCCTACGAGATACCTTATCTACCCCCGTTAATACTGAACTACATTTTTTTCGAGTGACAATCTTAGTGTAAATGTGTTTCCATTAATTTTCAAACGATAGAGGAATTATAAAGTCGATTAAGCTGCTGTTAAACATCTACTGATCGATAACATTTATGATTAATCATGATAAGTTAAACAATGAAATAAACAAATTTTTTGCCTCCTTCTATAGTTTGAATCTCGGCATGCGAAAATTTTTTAAGCAATGAATTTTAAATGCATCGTTTAAATCTGATGCAATTTTCACAATTCTATTTTTTTCTTTTAAATAGTAACGTGAAAGAAAAAATTCTGTTTGAAAGGAAATATTATTTGTTATGTGCAAGAATTCACAACAATAGTTAAAATGCCAAAATATGAAATAATTGTCTCGCTTAAATATATATTTAAATTTTAACTTCCTCGCAATATTACTTGCTCATTATAAATTTATCGTAATTTCTTTCTCTTATTGTTTTAAACTCGCATTATTGAATTTATTATATTAAAGTTTTCTTTTCTTCTGATTCACGTGAAGATACTTCTATTGTTAGAAAATGAATACATTTTTTCCGCTGTTTTAGAATTTTTACTAACAGCTTAAAAAATATATTTAGTAATGTGAAATGCTCTTACGTAAATATATTTTTTAATTTAAACTGTTTTCAATATTATTGTTTGGCTGTTTTTAATATTTTTTCCTTTTTTTTACATTTGCGGTGGTTAATGCATTGTTAATGAATTCATTATTTTACTATTTCCTTTTCCTTTTAATATTCATATGAATCTATAGTTTTATGGTGTAATTTCCAGCTCTTTAACTCATAACTATTTAATTCTCATTTGGAAGGGGATTTTTCTGTTTGAAATAGTCGCGTGTATTTTTTTCTAATCAATTGGCGAAATTTAAAAATAATAACTTTGTCTAAAAAATGTAAGAAATATCTCTCAAAATTCTAAAAATTTTAATTTTAAATGGAAATAAGTCCTCAAAAAATGAATCAAATAAAAAAAGTGCAGTCTGCAAACTGTTAACTTTAAATGTATAACATGATCTAAAAATTATTAAATTCCTGTGTATAGTTTTTTTCAGCTATAAATCTTTTTTAATGGAATGATTTTATACAATTTTAGTATTAAAATTTTTTTTAAATAATTATTCAATTTAAAAATTGTGTAAATCAACAGCTTTATAAAATATTTGTCTATAATACCATCAATTTGCATATTTTTCTGTGCAATAGTTTTGTTAATATTCGCTAAAAATAGCCTGGGTCACAAAAACTTCATTACCGTCGGTGGTGACAGCGTTAATTACTTCCGTTTAGACAACAGAGATTACAGACAAGCATATTCCCAGATTGATTTCTGATACAAGGAGCTAATATAAGCTATATGTAATTTTCAATATTCATGATAATTTTGCAAACAAGCGAAAGCCTCTGATTCGTTAGATACCGGTTATTTTTTGCTAGTTCTGTGAATGATGACAACGTTCTTTTCCTGGATCTGTGTATTACACCGCGATAATGACGTCACATGCATACTTTTCTTTAGATCTTGCTTAAGACTTAATCGTAAATGTTGAATTCTTGATCGGATGTAAATGACATCATATTATATAAAATAAAAGTTTGTATTTTAAGTATAAAAAATGAAATAATTTTTCTAATTTGTTGAGGAAGACTGGTATATCAGAATTCCTTTTTCCTGGTATTTTATTATTCTTAATGTTTAAAAAGCACAATTATTAAAATATATAATATTTATACACTCCCATTTTATTATTATTATTATTTTCAATTTTGCTAAAAATGCATATTTAATTATTTCAAAGCACTAAGAATTTTTAGCTTATCTCTAATTTTTACTATTGTTGTTTTTCGGATGATCCACATGAATTTAATTTGCATAACTGCTGAACCTACTTATATATATATATATATACATATATTTAAACCTTATTTTTTTACTTTAAGCTTTTAAAACTGAAGAAAGGCAAAGGAAGTTTCAAATCAGATCATTATAGATTAAATTAAAAATTTTTAGTATTATATCTTAAGGCTGTTCCCAACTGCTCTGATTAACGAGCGCAAAACGTTTTGATTCATTTACAACTTCATTTTTTAACAGACAGATATAAAAGTGGAACGCCTGACTATGGAAGTAATTTCGAATCGAACTTTATATTCCATTTAACGATAATTAAATTAAATTACCTATTCAGTTATAAGAAATTTCGATCATGAGATCACGCGTATTTATCCCTTTGTAAGACTGAGTATTCTGAGTAGTGAAAATTTTGGTTCAAAACGAACACTTTGCCGGCTTGTTCTGAAAAATCTATTGGGTTTTTTTTTAGTTTTTGTTTTTTTAAAGAGTACAATTTGATAGTTTCTGAACAACAACATCTGCTATACATTTCTGAACAAAAATAGATTAAAACTTATGGCACAAAGTTGCCCTTTTTGATTTAAGAACACCCTTAACGATTATATACTGTTCGAGAAAATTAAATTCGCAAAAAATCGCAAACTTCAGAATAATGTAATTTATTTTTATCAAGACTTGAAAAATGTTGCAATACATTTAGAATTGAAAATTTTGTTCGTTCTTGAAAAATTTAAATAATATTGATCTAATCTATTTAAGCAGTAATTTTTAAGCAGTAGCACATCCAATTTTCTTTCACAAAAAATTATTTTTTCTTTCAAGTAATTAAAATATTTTCTTTTTTTTTAATCCAAATCCTCCAAAGTTCAAAATGAAATTTTCATATTATCCTTTATGGTGAAAAAGCCTTTTAATATGAGTAAAAACATTGATTACAGAAAAATAATATTTTTTTTTCATTTTTTTTCTTATTTCTATTGAATTTAATCTATAAAAATAATTCCATTTATTTTAATCTATAAAATTTCTTTCGAATAAACTGACTTTTCAGAATTTAAAAGAAACAGCATGTAATATGTCAAAAGTTTTTTCCTTTTGTTTCTTTATTTAAAAAGAAATGTATTTTTCCAAAGAGATTTTATGTAGCTTTTGAAATTCTTCTACTTAAAATCTCATAATACGGCATAAAAAAAAAGAAATTTGTCATACAAATTATTCATAAGAAATTTAAATTTCTATTTGTTATATACATTTAAATAGCATGTACTGCAGATGTTTCTGACATATTCGTTTATACGAAGATAAAATCTTAAAGTAATTTCCCGTTATTTCATTGTGACTCAATAGATAGTCGATATAAATTTATTTTATTTTTTAGCTCTTTGTAAACTGTTAAGAAATAAAAGAATAAAAAATACTTTTTTCAAATATGTCTAATATGTATATAAATTTATAAAATGTGAAGCAAATCTTTTGAAATCGAAACATAAAGTTTACTTTTATTATTACAGAATTATTTTCATTCATTCTTAGAGAATGTGAAAGCATTTTTGTATAAGATTAAAAAGCACAAAGGTATTATTTTAGACTCCATTACCTTTATCATTTTAATGCTAATCTAAAACTATAAGTTGTTTTAAAATTTTCAAAACCATTATTATTAATATTTCATAGAATACTAAGGAGTTCTGCCCCTGTGAACTACTCTCGCTCCCGTTCAATATTCGCAAAATCTAAGAGCATGTCACTCTATAATGTTTAAAAATCGCCACTTAAAAAAAAGTCTGTAGAAAGTCTGTAGAAAATCTGCAGGCAAAAGGTTAAAAAATCTGTTCGTGAATACTCAGGCCTCCAACTGATGGTTTTAGCCAGTGTCGAATTCAGGGAGTAGCCCGGGGGGGGACATCCCCCGGAACTATCAAATGTCCCCCCTGGCGCTATCAAATGTCCCTCTCCCGGAAAATTTGGGATTTTGTGTTTTCAAAACTAAAAGAGTGTAATCCCCCCCCACTTGGAGCCACAGAAGACGCTCCCTGAGAAAGTTGTCTGATTTCAACACTGGTTTCAGCTATCTTTTAACAATAATCGATCGATTTAGCCCAGACCAGAAACCATACCTTTATTTGATACACAAGTTTGTAGTGCCATATCCAATACATTGGATTGCAAGATTTCGATAATAACAACACAATATCGGATGGCATTATCAAAAGATTTCATCGATATTTAAAGTTATTCATTAAACTAACGAAACCAATAGCTAGACTGAAATGTTGCTGATAGTGTTACTGAGAATTTGGAAAGCAGTGAATAGAGATATACGAGCTTCTTACGTTGAACTTGTCTTCGGCACTATGTTAAGATTACCCTGTAACATACTGAGTAATTCCATAATCCAACTTTGCAACAATAATTTCGTCTCGCAATTTCGAAATACTAGGCGGCAGTTAATTCCAGTTCTTACATAGCTCGCTGCCAAGGGAAGTTCTATATACACCCTTCTTTGACATTTTGTTCACAAATCTTTCTAAGAGTGGATCATGTGTAACCTTTACTGTGTCAACCGTATACTAGTCCTCATAAAGTCCTCAGCAGAACTGGGAAAAAAACTATAACAATCGAATTTATGTGTCGTATGTATACAGTACTGATAGATCTTGTGAAGACAGCACACTGCGCTCCAAAATCAGACTTGTCCAAGAAACCTGTTCCAAAGAACTCTAATTTTAAATTATTTCTTAGATCGGACAGTAACACTGACCAAACAAAAATTGTCACACGCCTGGACAGACATGTTTATTTTCCTAAAAAAATTGAAACTCAAATTAATTACTGAAAATATTGTTAAATCCGTTCATTTTGCATGCTGTAGGTTTCCTATATTTTGTCATGTTTCAAGTTTATTTCAAGTCAAAAATTCAAAAGAAAAAAAAATAGTATTTAATATCGCTTGTTTGACACCCTCCGTCACTCAGGAATACTGCATGGCAACCACTAAAAGGCGAATAAAAAAATATTTTTTTTTTTTCAGAGTCGCAACTGACAAAGTTCTTGTTATAACAATAAACAGACGATTTTTTTTTTGTTTTTTATGTTTAACATACGAAAATGAATGGATTCAGAATCAGCGCTTATTATTCTATGAATAAAATATAGTAAAAGAATTTAAAACTGACTGTTTTTTTTTTATCTTAACACACTACAAATTCTAAATACATATCGATCGCCGCACGATATTTTTTTCTAGAAATCTACAATGTTGTGAAAAAAGCACCAACTCGAACATGCATAGCTAATGGAATGTAACAATTATTACTTTTTTGAACTCAATTTTGTTAAGTTAGTAATAAAAAAATCTAGATCTTTCACACAAAAGTGCCAAAATCGCGATTTAGTATTTTATTTAAAGTTTCTAAGCTATTTTTAAGATGAAGAAAAAAATGCAATGGTCAAACTTGCGCAATTCGATCTTTGTATGTAACACTAGATTAGGAATAAATTCTACGGGTGTTTTCGAATTTCTTAAATTAAAAAAAAAAAGTATATTTTCTCAAAATTGACTAATTTTCAGTTTTTACAACAAACTAACGATTAATAATATTTTTACCGTAGTATTGTTACAAAATAACTACAAAGATAATTTTTCAGAGGTTAAAATATTGTAAAAAAATATGTATGCTAAATATTTTTCTAGATACGGAACATCAAACTTTGCAACTTTAAACGATTGCCTACATCTCCATTCTACATCAGTAGCTTTTTCAATATCCAGAACTGTGAAAATATTTTATTTTTTGTCAGGATATTTTGCAGAAATCTTTTTGAATATGAATTGAATCCGTATACAATATTCTATTAAATCGGATACTGTGAGGACACGACTTTTTATAATTTTTTGTTCAATTTGTGTGGAATGATACTGTGATATTAGTAAAAATGGCGTAAATTACTATTTATCATTAGAGTATATGAAATAATTTTGATGAAGCATATTTTCTGTTATCGCTCAATCTTACATTAATTTATAATATCTGTTTTACGAAAACGAATTTTATTTTCATGATCTTTTAATTGTTATATAAGCTAAATACAAATCAATTAAAAACCAAATGTTTGTAGGTAAATTATATTTAAACGTTTAAATTCAAACAGTATGATTCTTAAACAGGATGTTAATTCGTCAGTTAAGTAAGTAAATGTTCAACATTATTTCCACTTAAATATTTATCAAATAACATATAAATATTTAACTTATATAAGATAAACGAACTAATGTTAATCTGCAAACATTTATAATACGCATCAAGGATATTTATTTTTGAGTTTTCTAGTGCCTACATTTAAAGCATATCTGTGTAACATGATGTCTTGCCAAATAGAACAGATTTAGGGAATCACTTAAGAGAATTACTTTTTCGACGTATATAATACAATTGCATTAAATTACTTTATTCTTCTATTTTGTTTAGTATTGCAGTAATCCTGAATTTAATTTTGATAAGTCAAATTAGAGAATTTTATATTTGTCTATAAAAGAGTATGGCGCTAGCCACCTTTTAATATTTCTGTTTGAAATCTTTGATATAATAAAATTACGATACTGAACCTATTTCAATGATATATATCGAAGATTAGTATTGACTATAATATGAAAACTTATTTTTTTATCATAAATCATTATGTATATTATTGAAGTCACATAGTTAATGAAAGAGTTTTTTTCTATACAAAATAATTAATTTTCTATATTGGTATTGTGCTATGGAACCCAATAAAAAGCGCACAAAAATTAATATTTGAAATATAGAATCTTATTTTAAATAAATAACTTTAAAATATAAAAATGTTTTTCGTTCAGCATTTCGGACTCTAGAAGATGTTTGTTATAAGTTAAGCTTTTGCAATGAGTAAAGTTGTGCATGTATATCTTCCACACTAAAAGTTAAATTCTTTTAAATAATAACAACTTTATAACTATAATTTCAATACCTAAACACTTAATGTCTGACTTTTAAAAGTCAATAAAAAATTGAATAAAATGAACTAAGACAGACTTGAATACATTTATAAAAATTAAAATTTATATACAAAAAAAAAAAAAAATACCGAAAAAAACATTTAAAAATACACAAAGTAAACGTTTCACCAAGGCATCATCAGTACAAATATCCATTGCAAAACAAACAGTGTGACAAATCAGGAACAATTGCAATTAGTTATTTTTTAGAAATACATAATAATCATTAGGGTTAGAACGAATACCATTCATGGTCAGTGAACGTAAATATGTGTACCAACCTTCCAGGAGTAATCTACCGTGATAACTGTTACATTCCGATTTTAAAATACTGGCGTTCGAAAACTGCGATACATGTTTCGTTTGAAGGCAATGCTGGATAATTTCAGAATTTAAATTACCACTTTTCAGAACACCTGTATGTTTCTTCTGGCAAATTTCAAACGATCTGCCTGTTTCACCAATGTATACATTTTCACAATCTCCACAGGGAATGCCGTAGACAACACCGGGTAATTTAGACTTATCGTATTGAAATTTATGCTTAGTAAAAAAAGTAACTAACTTTATCAATTGGTTTAAAAGAAACACCAAAATTGAATGACCTAAAATGCCATAAATTTTATAATAATAATAAATAAATAACGCATCAATATCTTCCGCCCACAAAGTGCAATTCATTTAAATATAAACACTTTTATTATGGTAGATAATTTCAGAATATTCAGGTATAAGCTGTTATTATTTGCATTTGCATTTTTAATTCATATCGTGACATTTTGTTTAGTTAAATATTTCAATCGTATCTTTCTATATTAAAAAAGTAGTAAACCATAACTCCATCGCAATAAATAAATAAATAAATGCTTAATAATTTAGAAATGTCACTATTTTACCCTTCTTTTAACAATATCTTAACATATCAATTATTTTTTTTTATGTCATGATTTAAATCAATATCAATTATGTTTTTATTTCATGATTTAAATCAAACACCCATTTAAATTATTCTAAATTTAAGGCATATTAATTATTATCTGATTTTTTAATAATATCTGCTAATTATTTCCACGAAATTTCTTAAAATTAAAACGCGGATATTAATCATCATTTAATACGAATTCTTAATCTAAATCTTTCAATCTTTTCATACATTTTTAGCAATTTCAGAATCTATACTATTCTGACAGAAGCTACTTTTTATTTTAGAATGTTTTTAAAAGTCATTTTTACTCAAATCAAATCATATCAAATTATTGTACCGTTATTATACCATATAATAATAAAAACATAAAATCATATATTTCTCATATATTATTAAAAGTTTATATAAAAATTGAAAAATTTCAACATCATGTAAATGGTAGGGGGAACTGGAGTACATTGATACTTGGGGCACATTGATACACCCCATGTACAGCACACAGGATCATTACAGGAAGTTTCAGAACAGCTCCAAAAGGTGATACTAGTGAAATTAACAGCATACAGAAAGTTTTGGAATGATTCAATAGTTTGATGAAATGGGATGGGTGATTAATTGTTTTTGTAGGTCAAAAGTAAATTTGAGTTGTACAATTGAAATGGTATGATACAGCTGTTCCAGCATTGTCAACAGAAAAGAATACCCTCCCTGGCAAGTAACGCTAATCTTTATCAGTTCCTCATTCTTTATTGTTAGATAAATTATGATGTGTTGGATTTGCGACTCATTTTTTTTTTTTTTTTTTTAATGACTGCATGGGGCACAATGATACAGTCTTTGTCGGGGCACATTGATACAACCTAAATCCTTTTCTAGTTCATTTTTTCATTACCTTTTATTTTTATTTTTACCTTACACCCCTTAATTCAACCATTTTTCGTCAAAAAGTTCTACTATTAGTTTTTAATGAAGTAATATAGCTCTAGTTTCTTTATATTAGAACATTTTATAGTATTTTTGCAAGCAGAAGACCTACAAACTTACGCAATAACTAGTGCTAGTAGAATTAACAAAAGAAATGGATGGCAGCCTGGCAAATCTCAAATTTATATCGATTCTCTAGAGAAAAATATATTATCGACATGAGAAATGTTAAGTAAGAGAAATAAGCTGCAGAACTGTACATGATAATTATATTATAAACATAATTTTTAATATAATTATCCTTTATATTCTGTTTGTAAACCGATTTATAAACAGAAAACCTGGTAATTCTTTCACTTTTCTTAAGAAAGAAGAGAATTCTGGGGTTAATGTGCCAGATATGACAAAGTTACCACATCCAACAAACAGACAAGGAACAGCCAGAACATCAGGTCATTATACATTTCATTTTGATTGCTTTAATATCGCTTACAAATAAATTATGTGCGCTTTAATGTCTATAAATATATATAAAATGGTTTGCTAACTATTTTTCTGTGAAAAATATGCATTGGTGTTACTTTGTCTCCATTTTTCCCAGACGTTTCAAAGTGTATCAATCTGCCCCGGGGATGGGGCACTTTGATACAAATTACTTTTTTTGATTTTTTTAAAATTACATGCAAAAATAATATATAAAACAACGATTGTACATTTTTGTAACACACTACACAGGTTTTGCTGACATCACATAGAAAAATAACTTGAAATTTCTGCTTTTTAGAAACCAAAAATTTTTTTTTTGAAAAAAGCTGTATCAGTGTCCCCCACCAATTCCCCCTACAGTTTTATATATCATGTCCATTTCCTGAATATTCACCATTACCTCTTAAAATTAAAACGCGGATATTAATCATCATTTTATACCAATTTTAATGTAAATCTCTCAATCCTTTAATTTTAAATCCATTTTTAGCAATATCAAAATTTATGATATTCTTAGAGAAACTACTTTTTATTTTAAAATGTTTTTAAAAGTCATTTTTACTCAAAACAAATCATATATCTACAACTATTTCACCGTTATTATATTATATAATAATTAAAACGTAAAGTAATATATTTATCATATATTATTAAAAATTTATATAAAAAGTGAAAAAAATCAACAACAAATATGTGGCACATTTTCACATGACATGTTCATTTTATGAATAATCACTTTTACCTCTTAATTGAATGAAGTTAAAATGTGCTTTCTACATAAAATCTAAACAATTTTGCACGCATAATGAAATAGTGTATAATCAACGTAAATCTTTTTTCACTTTCACAAATTCTGATTTAAAAAGATGTAATTTTTTTTTTTTTTTTTTTTTGTCATGCAGAAAAAAACTTACACGCCTAAAAAACTTGCTTGAGTGCATCATGTCTCATGAGTCTTTAAATTTTTACAATTCAAATATCAAACATAATTGATTTTCACACCTTTTTTTTTTTCAAGCTTATTATTTTTACTTAAATATCTACGTGTCATATTAACAGCATTCTCGCATCAAATTGGAAGTAAAGATATTTCTGTAGCTTCAAATTCATTGTTCCTTGTGCAATATTTTGTTTTGTCCTTGTTAAAAAGTTTTAGAAAGAGATTTTATAATCATAAACTATAATTATATCTTGTAAATGGAATTATAACATTATGTTAAGGATAATTAGTTATTGATTTTAATACTTCTTTCATAATTTGATCATATTAAAGCACATTTTTGAATGAAATAAGTTAAATATCCATTCTTAAATTAATATATCATTTAATTGGTTTTATTTTAAAGAATTTATTATCAGTATCATATTTGGTTCTAGAAGGTACTCGTGGTATTTTATTGGCGAATAAAAGTTGTCTTTTTAATAGCAAAATTTTATTTGTATGTGCAATAAAATTATTTCAAATTATTATAATTTTTATTTATAAACACTATTTTTTTCATATGTTCTTACGATCAAATTAAATGCCAAATTTCTATTTTATAATTTATGCAAAACAAATTTGCAAATAGGCATAACATATATTTTGAAATTTATTTAATATACATAACAATAACACATGCAATAACTTTATGGTAAGATTTAAAAAAATTGCAGCATAATTTAGAGAAAAAGTATTTTTTGAAAAGGTTGACTTCTTTAAAATTTATATTCAAAATTTTAGATGATAAAAAGGATGTCCATAATTAGTAAAAGTATATTTTAAAATATTTAAATCGAGATTTTTACCATATATATTGTGTATAATCCAAAAAATCTGACTATTAAACTATTTAAATGAAGATTTTTATAATATATATTATTTAAATCTTTTATATCTCACACAAATTGCGATTTGAAAAGAGGTATTTTATTTCACTTTTTGTCATGAAGAAAAGAAAAAACTTAACATGCCTAAAAAACTTGTTTGAGCGTGTCATGTCTCATGCGTCTTTAACTTCTTACCTGTCAAATATCAAACCCAATTGCTTTTCGCCCTTTTTCTCCCAACTTATTATTGTTCCTTAAATCCCTATGTCTCATATTAACAGCATTCATATATCAAATTCGATATTTCTGTAGCTTCAAATTGATTGTTCCTTGTGCAGTATTTTGTTTTGTCCTTGTTAAAAAGTTTTAGAAAGAGGTTTTACAATAAACTGTAATTATATCGTTGAATATGGAGACACACCATTATTTTAGGATTTTTTTGTTATTAATTTGAATACATTTTTCATAATTCAATTATATTAAGGAATATTTTAAAATAATTATTATTAATATGAATGATTAAATAATAATAATATTATTATTAATTAATTATCAATTAATAATATTTAATAATATTAACTATATTAATTAATAATTATATTAAAAATTAATAATTGTTATTAATAATTAATATTGTTAATATTAATTAATATTAAATTAATTAATAATATTATTTTTAATAATTAATAAATAATATTAATTATTATTAATTAATAATATTCTTATTAATATTGTTATTAATATTGTTATTAATTAATAATTAATTATTATTATTATTTAATATTAATATTAATAATAATTATTAAATATCTATTATTAAAGTAATACATTATTTCATTGGTTTTATTTTAAAGAATTTATTATTCGTTACATATTTGGTTCTAGAACATACTTACGGTGTTTTATTAACACATAAAAGTTTCATTTTTAATAGCAAAATATTATGTGCGTGTTCAATAAAATTATTTCCAATTATCATAATTTTCATTTAAAATCATTAATGATTTTTCCCATATGTTCTTACGATCAAATTAAATGCTAAATTTCTATTTTATATTTTAAGTAAAGCAAACTTGCAAATAGGCATAACATATATTCAGAAAGATATTTAGTACACATAAGAATAACATCTGCAATATTTTTAGAATAAGGTTTAAATAAAAATATTTCCCAGCATAATTTTTTTTTTTTTTTTTTTTTGAGTTAAGCAAATTTTAGATAATAGGGAAAAACCATATGTCTAGGATTGATAAATGTGATATTAAAAAATTCAAATAAAGATGTTTATCATTTATCTATATTATAAAAACCAAACATATTATGTGCGTTTCACATACGTCACTATGCGAGTGGCAACACTTTGAAATTTCAAATGAAATTTTCGTTTTGCAATTTTTGCTACTGTATATTTTAAAACTTCTAACCATCGCACATTTTCAAATTTTTACCCTGTCATATAGGTAAAAAAGGGTAGTTTAATTTGCAATTTCTTTGAAAGCGGTATCTCAATTTGTTTTATAGTTATTTATTTATTTATTTATTTGTAGTTTTTAATACTTTTTGTCATTGTGGCAACAGAAGTATTCTATTCCTATTATAAAATTAAAGAGAAAAGAGTAAATAACTGTGTCTTTTTGTTGACAAAAATACTTGATTTTGATCTAATAGAAATAGCATTTTGTTACTTTTAAGTTAAATATCTTTAGTTTCAGAGTTAGACTTACCAATTCAAGGTGTATTTTTTATTTTAATTAATTTTGTAGGTGTATTATTAATCAATGAACATTCCTTATTAAACATTTCCTTTCGTCGAAATTCGACTGAATTTCACACTTTAATTATGCAAATTCTATAAAAAAACATGATTATTTAAATATTTCAATGGACATTTTTACTATATAAATTAATTAAATCCCATAACAATTCCGATACATTATACACTACTTAAATATTATGTACTTTTAAATTTCATAGATTTCTTGAACATTCATTTTTACCTTCAGTTTTTCTTAAAGTGAAGATTTATAGGTTCTTTATTGGCATTAATATCTTTAAACATATTCCAGTCGCATATTTAGAAACTACTTTATTCTGCCAATTCTTGTAATTCTTAAACATTATTGCATCCAAAAATCAATATAAATTGCTTTCTGTACGCTTTTTTCATATCTAATGTCTTAAATTAAGCTTATTTTATGCCATTATATAACAGTTATTTTTCATGAAATTTTATGAAATATTTTCTATATTTTTAAATTAATCTTCATAGTAAAATTACGTTATCTATCTTCTTGTTACAAATTTCTAACTTGGGACTTTGT
Organism: Maratus speculifer; assembly: GCA_964019185.1. Lineage (NCBI taxonomy): Eukaryota > Metazoa > Arthropoda > Arachnida > Araneae > Salticidae > Maratus > Maratus speculifer. Next base: position 95,984,594 of record OZ025295.1, read on the forward strand.
AATTTTGAACTGTAATCCATTGTTAGCGAATAAAATATGGATCAATATAGATATTTTAACATTCAGAAATTTGTATGCCCTGAGTGCTGATAATTTTGTTCATATCAAAAGAATAAAATGTTAAAAGACTATTATTGCATCCTGAATAATACTTAATGATAAGTAAGAGAAATTTATATATTTCTATGGCTGTAGAATTTGCATCATTAGAACTGGCCAATTTACACTCCATTATTCAATCTTGCTTTATAATTTTGTTACATGGCAATATTACCCACACTGGTGGCTAATAACGCCAACTATCATTGGTCAAAAAATCTCACAAGTACATTTTATGAATACATTACTAATAAAATATTTATTCTTGTATACTTAGTCAACAAGATTCTTTAGTAATCTTATATTTCTTTGACAAAAAAAAGAAAGGAAATCATGAAAATTTCTAGAACATTAACATTGCATTAGTACCCCCAGAACACTTTAAATCTTGCAATATGTCTGAATTTATTACGTTATCGCTAGAAAAACTAAAAAAAAAAGAAACCGGAATTCTGTCTATTCCTTCAAATGCATTCCCCGCAACTTTTGCCACGTGTCATCTGCACTATTAAAAATTTTTCGTGCTATAATCGATACTTAGTAGCTGCCACCATGAGATGGTGAAATCTAGTTCCTAGATTTTGAGTTTCGGTTGATCCATATTGCTATTTTTTCGAATAAAATGGTGAAATTTCGTTTCCAAGATTTGGTGCTTCGGTTGAACCTTCCTGTGGTAGCAGCTGCTGATAGCTACTGGGCACCAAATTTTGGTTCAACGTAGTGCGAAATTTTTAAAAACAGTGTATGAGTTTCTGTGCATTTGGACTTTTCAAAGAAACTTTTTATAAACGGCATCCCAAATCATTTAATGGACTTTGGAAGATTACAGCTGGCCAGTATAATGACATTGATGTCAATATTTCTCAATTTTAATAAGGATAAAATATCACAGTGAATAAAGCGTTTACCAGATTGAACATAAAATTGAACATAAAATCTATTATGGCTTTCCTTTATCTTTACAACAAGAAAGTATTCGTAAAAATTTTCGAAATCCGATTTTCGATAGATTTACACATTTTAGAGAAACAGAGAACCCGAAAAACATTTTTTTTTTTTTTTTTTTTTTTTTTTTTTTTTACAAAATGCCTGTCGGTGAGTCTGTCGGTTTCTTTGTGTCAAAATTGTTGTCGGCGCTCTATCAGAAGAATTAATGCACAAAAATTCACAAAACTTTAGATTCTGTTAGACCTTATATAAATTAGATCTGATTAATTTTCGGTGTATATCGCTCAATAGGTAGCGCTTCAGTGTTTCATTATTCATCTATCACAACAGCCAATCATAAAAACTAGTGCATGGAGTTTTATAAAACTTTAGATTTCGTTAGTACTTGATATTACATGCTGCTGATTATGTTTTACTGCAAATCACTCAACAGGTGGCGCTTCTATGGTGCATTGTTTGTGATTTGTGCAATAGCTCTATCTCAAAAACTAATGCACGGAATTTCCCAACACTTCAGATTTTTTGAGACCTTGATATAAAGTAGATCTGATAAGTTTTTGCTGTGCATGTTTCAACAGGTGGCACTGCTAAGCTGCATTATTTAGAATTCCCACAATGACCATATCTCAAGAGCTCATGCATAGATTTTCTTAAATTTTTATATTTAGTTAATACTTGATGTAATGTGGTACTGGTTATGTTTTGGTAGAAACCACTCAACAGGCGTCGATGTCATGGTGCATTATTCGTAACTATCACAATAGCTCTATCTCAAGAACTAATGCATGAAATTTTCTAAAACTTCAGATTCAGTTAGTCTCTGATAAATATTAGTGTTGTTTAAATTTTGATGTAAATTGCCTAACAGATGGTGCTGCTATTCTGCATTTTTCCTGTTTCGCAATAAATGATTCTCAAGAACTAATGCATTGATTTTCACCAAACTTCAGATTCAGTTATTACCTAATAAAAAAATAAAATGAGTTTTTGGTGTACCACCCAACATGTGGCACTGTTATGCAGATTTATTTAAAGATATTCCAATAGGTCTATCTCAAAAACTAATGTACGGATTTTCATGAAACTTTAGATTTAGTAATAAGTTGACATAAGTTGTTGGTGATTAGATTTTGGTTTAAATCAACTAACCTGTGGCGGGCTGTGCTGCATTTTTCAGGAAGTATTAACATGCGTAAAACACAAGAAAGTTTTGGGATTGCCACATCTGACTAGTTTATTTATATCCATGAACAAATTTCCTTTTTCCAAATTATTTAGAGAAGTTTATGAACACTCTCTCTACTTCTAGGCACACAACGTATTTTTCAGAGAAAAGAATTATTTTGTGATAATGCCAGTTCTATAAATGTATCTTGCCTGAATATGTATCTAAATACTGCATCATTAAAAATTGTATTTTGTATAATTACACCATACTACATATTGTGTACTATACTTATTTAAAGCTATTTAAACTACAAAATAATGCAGGGAAGACATCTGGGTAATTATATTGAAAAATAAATAAATATATGAAAGAAGAGTGTGTATTTTATTTAAATGTGATTACTTGTGCTTTTTTATAGAAAAGTTGTATTTTTTTAAGGCGGATACATATATTTTCTAATAAATGAAATCACTAATGTTTTCTATATTGAACAGTGTGCAGAAACTCGTTTACTACAAGATAATGAGAATGCTCTTTTACATTTATTTTAAAAGTAGAGATTCTTTCAACTTAACAATATAAGGGAAAGGAAACTATCGGGAAATCAGCTCTATTTATATATAATATTGAAAGATCATTAATGAGCTAATTAACGAATAATCGATAAAATGTTCGAAAACTATGGACTAACAAAGCGCTTATCGTAGTTGCGTTTTATCGTTAGGATTATATAATGGAGCTGTTGATGCTTGTTGCTGTAATATTTATAAAGGATAATTATTTTATTAGTATATAGAGCTTCTACAAAATGTAACTATTTAGATTTATAACAGGTATAAGTGCAAAACTTTATTAGTCACCATTCATTATCTCTTAAAGCTTTTGTTCAGCTTGCAATTATTTTATCATTAAAAAAATAATTTAAAAAAATACTTTTGTTGAAGAAATTGAAGCGAAAGCAAAAATTTGAAAGCCCGTTTATTTGTATACATTTTACTATACAAAAATATATCTTTATGCATTAATTCTATATGTGAATATACTTAAGCGTTACTTCACCAAACTTTTTAAGAGGACACATTACTTTGAAATTAGTCAAAATCTCGATTTAAAAAAATACTAACTAAGGAATTGCAAGAAGTGTAAGTCACCGATTTTGACGAAAGTTGTATCGTTGGAAAAGTCTCATCGCGAACTCAATGGAACTATCCGTCGGAAATAGTCGTTTTGGAAATATCCAACAATTTATGTCACGTAGATAGTGCACACTTACAGGAGAATCGCAAAATGTTTCACTCTCGATTTTGTTCAAAGTGGTATTGTTGAAAATATATCACCATGAGAAGTAAAAAACTCAATGGAACTGCCTGTCAGAAATGGTCCGTTTTCGAGATGTTTACAATTTATTTCGCACAATTAGTATACACTTATAAGGGAACGGAAAAAATATAATCTCGATTTTGATGAAAGTGACATCCCCGGACAGATCTCGTCTTTAGGTATAAACTATATAGGATTAGCATACATATATTTCCAACGATAACACTTTCGTCAAAATCGAGACTAAATTATTCTGAGATCCAGAGTGAGTGCGCACTAACTACGTGACATAAATTTTCGTATATCTCAAAACCGGTTCATAACCGAAAGTAATTCCGTTGACTCTTTTATTCCTCATGATAATATATTTCCAACGATACCACTTTCGCCAAAATCGAGTCTACATTATTTTGCGATTTAACAGTAAGTGTGCACTAGCTACGTGACATAAGTTGTATATTTCAAAAACGGTTCATAACCGACGGTTAATGCATTTGTCTCTTTTACTCCTTACGATGATATATTTCCAACGATACCATTTTCGTCAAAATCCAGACTAAAATTTTTGCAGTTCCCCAATAAGTGTGCACTAGCTACGCAACATAGATTGTCGGATATCTCGAAAATGGCTCATTTCCGACGGGTAATTCCCTTAAGTTGTTTACTGCTCGTGGTGAGATCTTTCCAACGTACCACATTTGTCAACATTTGTGGCTTATACTTTTTGCAGTTTAGCAATAAGGCTTTTAAACTGATTTAGATAGAGGCTTCATTTTTTTTTCTTATTCTCCATGGTGTATTTAATATTTTTGTGCATGTATTTATCATTCAAGTTTATAGTTATTTAAAAAAAATGTTTAAATTATGAGTTTGTTGAATTTTCTTCCTTTTTCTTATAAACGAGAGAAAAAGAATTATATTAAATGTAAAATCCCATATATCTAAAAATACTTGCACTGCTTTATGTGATATATTCTAATCAATGTAAAAAAAATATCGAGGAAAAAATATTCATATTTAAAAAAAGTAGAAGGGGTTTTATAAAAAATGTATTTAAAAAAAAAAATCAATGTAAGTAAAATAGGCTGTTTTAGAAGAATTTTTTTAAAAAATTTTACTTTATAAAAATCACATATATTACCCCAGGTAAAAAAAAAATCAGCAAAAAACCTTTAAAAAAAGTTAAGGTAATACCGGTATTTGGAACTAAGGTTTTTGAAGGTAAAAACCTGCATTTTCCCTGAATGTAAAATATTCAGGCATTTTGCAGGTATTTGGAACTAAGGTTTCTTGGAGGTAAAAAAACCCGTATTTTCCATGAAAATACAATATTCAGGTATTTTACAGGTATTTGGAACTAAGGTTTCTTGAAGGTAAAAAACCTGCAATTTCCCTGCAGTTGTGTGAAAACAAAGATTTAAATTGCACATTTCTCAATTGTACTCAAAATAAAAAATAACCCCTCCTCCCCCCCAATTTAAAAGTCGTAGGTATAGGAACCCAGCGGAAAAGAATGAATATTAATTAGTGAGATAATTAGAAATTAGTGTTTTACGGCTGGATGGATAGTACGGTGGGTGCGGCGTAATCATGTCGACCACCGTTTAAAAAAAATGCCGTACTAAAAAAAAAAATTCAATTTTAAAGAAAATTAATTAAAATCATTAATTTTATGTAATAATTACTCAATTTCCCTGTTGTTATCTAAAAATTCGAAAAAAAATATTTTTGCGAAAAAATTAAAAAAAGTCGAAAAATATTCTAAGTTTAGAAATTAAAACATTAAAAGTGGAGAAAATAGTTAAAGTTTTTTATATAAATGCATATAATTACAATATATAAATATAATTACAATATATAATTACTGGGTACTTTTAGGCCAGTGAAGTTTGAAGCCTTGAAGTTTTTTAATCTTGAGATTTTTTTCAAAATTCAGAAATTCCACGTGGTCGCTACGGGGTCTGAATTGCTTCCGGCAGGGGTGAACGGGACACTATCTTGTGGACATATATCTTAATACGTATCCCCATTAGGCTGAACTTAGCGTTGTTTAGCTCGAATTCGAACACATGGTTCTAGATTAATTTGGAAGAAAAAATAATAAAACTTTAATTAATGCGAGAATTTTTATGAGAAAATTTTTATAAACTAATCTTGATTGAAAATTAGACTGTGGAGATGATTTTTACATGATTTGAGAATTTTTAATTAAGAGTTTAAGCAATTAAATACTTAGAATTGTGGAACTTAGTATGTGTAAGCGCCGATAGAATTAACTGGCAAAGGGATGTGATAATTAATTACTTATAATTTAATTAATAATTGTCCTAAAAACATGCAACTTACCTCAAAATGTAGCTGAGATATTCTCGCATCTAAAACAATAGAATGTTCCTGTCCCGCGGGCCGTGGGTTGTGCCTATTCTTGTATTTTGAAGAGCATTTCTGGGACACGTCCTCACGTAACAAAACGAAGGCTTGAACTAAGAAATTGTAAATATTCATTGAGTCATTAAGTCACTAAAGGTAAATTGAAGGCTATATTTTTCTCCAAAATACCTGAAGTGCACTTATCAAAAATTAGCTAAGTCATTGAAAGTAAATTGAAGGCTATATTTTCCTTCAAAATACCTGAGGTATACTTATCAAAAATCAGCTAAGTCACTAAAGGTAAATTGAAAGCCATTAACTTGCTGATAAATGCCTCTATAAGACCTTTAAAAATCTGTGCATTTTGTTTCAGTTTTCAATTTCCTTCAAAATACCTGAGGTGACCTTCAAAATACCCGATTAGTAATTTGTAGGTCAGATAAATGCCTGCATAAAATCTTTTGATTAACATTAAATTCCCTCAAATAAACCTGCGCTTTTAATTTTGCCTTCAAAATCCCTGTAGAAACCTTCAAAATCCCTGTAAAATCTTGTTTTTTTTTAAAGGTTTTTTGCTAATTTTTTTACCTGGGACATTATTATTGACAACTGAAGAAATGATTTCAAAGGTTGTGGATCCCCTTAATCCCCTTTACTATGAAAATCAGCATAATTGCGGGTAACACGAATAAAATATAGCTTGTCTAATTTTAAGACATACAATTTTTGATTTTCTTTATTTATTCAATGGCATGTTTCAAAACATGTTTTGTTTATGAAGATGAGTCATACGACATTTTTGTAAGCGACATTTTTTTTTCTTTGATTATGTAAGAAAATTATTTATTTTCATGTGACCTACATTGTTTCAATATTTGAAACATATATTTGTACGAGTCTTAAATACTTCATAGGCACTGAATTAAAATAAATTATATTAGTATGGAAAGGTCGTTAAATTCTTTTATACATTCTGCAAAAAAATTTACACACACATATATATATATATATATCCAAAAACTACACTATAATATACAAACTTCCTAAACCGAATCAAAAATAAAATTCATTAAACTAAAAAAGAGAAAATCAACTTACCTTATTAAGAAACCTGAAGCTACACAAAAGTAAACCGTCAAACACGAAACGAAACAATTTTTACTTAAATCATAGAAACATGGAGAATGACTTGAAAAATAAACTAGAAAAATAGTGGAGAAGGGCCGTGCGGCTTGTGACGTGTAGAGTGAGTTAAACCAGTTTTATGTAAACAACATTGATCACTCACCCATCGGGACATGGTGAAAAAACAAGAAAAATGCAAAAGAACAGAGGCCGACGAAAACTCAGCTGCAAAATCTCAGAGCTCCATCAAATTTGAGTGGTCTTTTTAAACAGTCAAATTTACAGTTTAAACAACCCTCTGACTCAACCTGTCTTAGCCAGCAGTGCGAAAATTCCTGCATTTTGCGAAGTTTATCTGTGAGCTGTTTAAAAATTTCGCTGTATAACTATAGTTTAAAGCCTGATTATACCATATAAAAAATTCACCAATCTTTTTTTCTATATTTGAACTTAATTTATGTATACGATTTAACCTGTTAATAAAAAAAAAATCTGTAGATGTAGATATGAACGTTTGAATCAAAATACAGCATCTTTATAGTGTCAAAAATAAAACTATTCCGCTTATCGTATATACCTATAATTAATTCCCCATTTTGTATTTCAATGTTAATATCTAAATAATTAACGTTACTTTGACTATTTGAAGCCATCTTCGAATTCAAGCTATTTGGAAAGTGATTGAAATAATTATTTATCCAAAGTTGATTTATCCAGCGTTAATGATTTATGCAACGTATTAATGCCAGTATCCAGCTTTTTTTTATATTTCGAGGGAAGTCCTTAAGGTACTCTGAAAACGTAGGAGTGAGACATTGTTCTACTTCATTTGTGGTGTCAAACCGACCCCGTGATATTTTTTTTGAGTTCTGAGAATAAGTTAAAACAGGGGAGGGGAGTGCAAGCTCGAAACTCATTTGATGAGTCCTTTGTGATATGCATTTCTTCGTGAATAGTTTTTCACACACTGCAGTAGCTAAGTTGAATTGCATTCATGATTGTCTTGATATTTATCCTTTTGCGTTTTCATCAAATTTTTCACTGCGGTCTTCCACATTTTGGATCGTCTGTGAGGAACATGTGGCCCTCTTAGAAATTTCTTTCTCCATTTTGCAACAGTGTCATGTTCTGTGTGATCACTTTCAAAAGCAGTCAACACTTCATTATGAATTTGGGGACATTGTACGAGAAGGGGGGGGGTGAGTGAATCTCTATATTCTCCATATTGTGGGTTATTTCAATCATCAGCTTCCTGAAAACAAACGAATCAACGGCGATTTTGTCGATATCTATCAACGGCGATCTTTCCAGAAGGACGATTAGGAGGCCAACAAAATTTAAATACAAATTATAACATTTTGAATCACCCTGTAAAATAAAATGCACAAAATGATTTATCGCTTTACTTTACAAATATGTGGATGTTGTACAATATGTGTATTTATTTTTGTATGAGCAACGCCCATATGCGTGGATATATAAAGATTTTTTAAAAAGTCAAAATATTCTTGCTTGTATTTCTGTGTGTATCACTTATAGTTCCCTACATAATGTAACGCAGGTTTCCGAAATTTGGTTTTATTAATGTAGTAGAAATAATATAATGCAATTGGAATGCAAATATATGAATGGTTTTATAATTTTTTTTTCAATTTTAATTAGTCACCTCTATGGAGCAACAAGTTAAATAACGTAAAACTTCGTAAATATATCGACGGTAGAGTGAGTTTATTTTTAGTTACACTCTAAAATCTGTTGAATAAAAAGACTTTTCAAAATCGTCATTTTTTATTAACAGGCTTTTAGACAGGGAGTTTGTATTTACTGAATTTCAACGAGTAAATTTAGAAGATATGTTTTGGATTTTTATACTATTTTTTCTTTTAAATATAATCATTCTCGTGGTTTACGAAAGGAACTAAAACATAAAAATATGAAAATGAAAAAAAAATAAATAAATAAAAATGACAATTTTTAGAAAAAACCTTTATCATTTAGTTGTTTTTAACTATATCTTCGATATATTTTTAAATTTTCAAAATTTTGAGTTATTTTTTATAGTAGACTACTAAATGATGAAAAATATTTTTTTAGTGTGCATATGTACAGATAATGGAATATTACATAAAATTGCTCATGTTTCATCAAATGTTTGCTATAGTTACATTCCATTTGAGTTAAGTATTTTTACTACATAAATTTTCTGCGACTAGAGTTAATTTGCATAGACAACCTTGCATGATGTAAACATTTAACAACGAAAAAAATTTTAATTTAAAAAACTGATGTATATTAAAGTACATACGCGCTATTCTTACAATAATAAATACACATTTTATAGAACATCAATGTACTAATAAACCACATTATTAGATCATTTAATGTAATTTATTTTACGAAGTAATCGGAAAATGTTACTATTTTTCTTTGGCCTTTTTTTTTTTTTTTTTTTTTTGGACACATAAGTCAAGATTTTTCCGAAAATACTTTTTTTTTATTCCAGATGCTTCTTTAAAGGTAAAGCTATAATCTGGATAATAATTATGTAAGTCAGTGTATTTCTTCCTTTTTAAACAATGCTCTTAATTTTCATTCATTACTCATTCATTAAGTCAGTGACTTAAGTGGATTTTGCATCTAATACCAAATGACGGTGCAGCCATAACATTTGATTTGTTTTAAATCTACCACTACTACCCATACCAATGCAAAACATTTTTTATGGCAACTATGGATTCACTGTTTTGGTATAAAAAGTTTTAAATAAGATAAATTCATATTTTAACATGTATCACAAAGGCATTGCTAACAATGGGCAAAAGAGGTATGTTATATGTTGTTGCAATAATTTAAAATAATATTAAGCATTTATACCACATATTAAGCACTTATACAAGACATTTCAGTATGATTCTGATAAAGAAAGATCTATTATAGGAAGAATTTATTAATAGATCGATAAACGTTAATTTAACTTGTTTAAAAACTTTCAACCGCTGTGTCCCTTCCATCAAACAAAGCGTATAATCGAAAGTGTCAATTAATAGTTCAGGATTGCGTTCTTCAAGAACATATGCCGTTTTATCAGAACATATTTCACTGGCCAACTACCACTGTTGAAGTGGTAGTTATATCCAATTTTGAATAATGAAGAATATGATTTTACAACAAAATTATGTAAAAATATAAAAATGTTATCTTCACTAACTTTAATTAAAAGTATGTTTAATATGTCTGTTTTGTCCAAAGTAAATATCCTCTAACCTCGTTTCTTGCTAAAAAAGCATATACAAATATCAGGCTCTTGATTAGAAATATCAAATAATTGTATCTTTAAATATTCGACAAAATGTCTAAAGAAAAAAGTGGCTGGTATATATATATGTATAATAAATTAAGCTGATGTATAAATATTCTAGTTTTCCAAAGGTGTGATGCAGAATAAATATCCATTAGGTGAAAGGTATCAGAATAATAAACATTTTTAAATATTCCCTACTTCATTTTATACTTTCATTAAAAAGTAACTTTAATTAATTAGTTCTTGTTCTTTCGCAAATGAAATTCCAATAATTCTTTCTGTTTGCCCTCATAAAACAAACATAAAATATAATATAATTAATTTTCTACTTTTTATATCTGCAAATGTACCGTCGCTCGAATAAAATATAGTGCATTTAAATTCAGAGAAAATGAGACTAACTGCTATTGCCTTTCATATTATATTTCAACCAATATTTTTTCTTTCGCTACGTAATAATGATATTGATTTAACTATATTATTTTATGCATTTTAATTTATGAGAGATTTTATTTATTTAATTAATTACTTTGTTCGACTTTTAATTATGTTTCATTATTCATAAGCAATTTATTACTTTCCATTTAAAACTAGATTAGGATGGTTGTCTTTCATAAAATATTCGTTTTAAAAGCTTTTTCAAAATTGCAATTGCATTTACTTTATTATATGAGATTTAATTTCCTTTTTAAAGAATATGAGCTTTTACAAATAACAGACATAAACCCTGAGATATATTTCGAATTACCATATTTTTAAATTATATAAGAAAGTATATGTCTTTTTAATTGTATGCATTGTAAAAATTATATTGTTATAATTACTGATAGTTAATTAAACAATACAACCTATACAGATACAGCAAATAAGAAAAATGTTTTGAATATTATCTGCGAATATCAAAATACGAGATACATAATCAGAAATTAAAAGAAAAGTTTCAATTTTGTTGAAGTTATAGTTTTATAGTAAAAATAAACTAGAAAAGGTTTTTTAGATAAATAACTATAATTTTATTAAAAGGTGAAACAAATAATTTTATTTTAAAAAAGCCTTTATTTAACTGTAAAGAAGTCGGGAATTACTAAATATAAATATAGGACAAAAGAAATTGGAATAATACATCCCTATATCTCTCGTAATTCGACCGTCCAATACCGCTTCGCCATGAAAAGTGTCAGCAAAAAAAAAATTGACATTTGCGACTTTAGACATTTTGTTAAATATCTAGAAATATACATAAGGAATTATTCTGAAACTCCAGGTGTATTCATGTACCATTGATTAGTGTCTACACAATATTGCACGTTCTACAATATTTGGATACAGCTCCTCATCTTTTTGCTTCATTTTGGTAATAACGGACATTAATCTTATTCTATTAACCATAATTTTTAGAATTTTCAAGCTATGATTTTGAGATTTTCATAAATGTTGTTCCATACAGTTAGCTAACACATTATGAAAATTATACTTTAATTGAGTTCCCGCATGCGGACTTAAAACTATTTTAGTAAACCTATTCATTTTTCATACAATTTTGAATATTTTTTAATTTTGATTACAGGTTTGTTAGGTACAAGGTTGTTTCTCATACTTTTTAAAAATAACATTGTTTTTTTATTTAGAACTCTGCAAATTATAAAAAAAACTTGGCAAAATTTGGGACTGTTTTTATAAAAACTTTAATTTTCTTCGAATATTTATGCTGTATTCATAAAAGTGAACACAATTTATTACAATAATCCACTTAATCATAATCTGCAGTTTGAACGGTTTGCTACATTAGTTTTCACAGGGTTATCCAAAAGTTCTTCGTTCTTTTTCAATTTATTGACGGTGCCTCGTGGAATTTCGGGAAAAAGCGGGCGAAAAAATATAACCTGTACTATTTTGCATACACATCTGGAGTTTCAGAATAATTCCTTATGTATATTTCTAGATATTTAACAAAACGTCTAAAATCGCAAGTGTCAAGATTTTTTTTAACTGACGCTTTATTGCAATGGTCTTCTAACTAGCGGCGGTGAAACGGAAGGTATCAGGGCAGTATTTGCCGGATTGAAATTTGTATGAGAAAATTCTGTTCCTAGGAATGCACCAATATGTCCCATTAGTCTGTCGTGCAAAAAAACTAAACCTGCAGAATTTACGGTACATGAAGTTTCAGGATCTTCAGCGCCCAACTTTGTTCATTAGGCCCTAAGCCCTGAGGTGTTATGCAGCATGTGTCCCAGGTAGGTGGTCGGCCCAACGCATAACCCTCAGTGTTTAGTTCCCAAACAAACTTGATACTTATTTTATCGATCCCAAAGGGATGAAAAGCTGCTGCTTTTCCAGTCAAGAGTCGAATTTACTATACCAGAAATTGGCAGACAGGCGTGCTTACCACCACCTCACTGGGAATCAGACCGACATGCAAAGAGGCATGGTAATTGGAGCTCACCCTACTGGGGCGTCCTTGACCACATCAGCCAACCTTATGGATGTTTAAAGAACCATTATTCAAGGATTTGAAGCTTATTACACTCTACACAAAACTGCAGAATGTATTATCTGCGAAGCAGAATAATGAACGAAATTCGAAATTGACCGACTAGGATACACGAGCGTTGAAGAGGATAGTTGTTCATCTGACACGCATAATTTTAACGGTAAACACCTATCTCCAGTATCCCTACGGGGGCTGCACACGAAAATGCTGCTGAGATCCCCAAAACTGGACAGAAGAGCAACGGAAATAAGTAATCCGGTCTGACGAATCATCGTTTGCAGTATTTCAGACCACCGGAAGTGTGTTCTCGTTGTGAATACCGGCAGAAGCATTTCATATCGACTTTCTGCTTCCTACTAAAGCATAGAGGTTGCTGTACAATAGTTTTTGTGGTGATATCTTGCCATGTATCTACGTATTGGACTAACCGTACTGGACTAAGCGTAGTGCTGAGAGAGAATGTTAGAAGTGAGCATTATCGCAGTATTCTCGCAGATCATTTATATGCTGTGCTTCAGAATTTGTTTCCTGTAAAAGATCCTCAATTCCAAAATGATAATGCCTCTATTCATATGGCTAGCTGCGTTGAAACATGGCTGGATCATCAGAATGATGAAGTGGAACATCTGATACGGTGTCCTCTTCTGATCTCAATATTATTGCGTCCTTGTGGAATTTTTAGAAAGAAAAAAAATCCGTGAACAGTTTCCTTTTCCAGGCACACTAGATAAACTCGAGACTCTGAACCAGGAATAACTGCGAATTCCTTTAAACGTTTTGAACGATTTTTGTTTGTTAATCCCAGGTCGGATACAAACAGTTATTCGAGGAAAAGGCAGCCCGGCTTCCTACTAATAAAAATCTTACATTCTTCCGCGGATGTTCCTATTTTTTTGCACTATACTTATATCACTAAAATTTTGTAGCACTTTTTATGCTATAGTAATTAATTAAAAAAAACTTTTCGCTTTTCAATGGTTATTTAGGTGTATTTGAACATAATTATAAAAAAGAAATAATTAGAACAAAGCTATGGAAATATTTATTTTTGTAGATATAAAAAGAACTAATAATTTTGTAAAAATATATTGAATAATATTCAAAAGAAGAGGACTATAAGAAAACTCCGCTTTTAAATAGGCGAGAATTTACTAAATTATTCATTTTTATTCTATTGTTTTAAATCTGGTCGAAGACAGCGTCAGGTAAAAAGTCATTTCCCTGATCTCGGTTGATGCCAAAAGATGTGACGTCAGAAACATTACGTAACCCGTATTTCGGAAAGAAAATATTTTAATTCTGTATCGAATGATAGCAGTGTATATGTACTGTACAACACAGACGCGGGAAAAAAGCAAATACTCGTTACTACATTTCAACGAACAAGTAGAAGAAAGTTTCTAGTGCCGAAAGATTGGAAATGAAGTCTACTTTTATATGATGTTAATAAAATTTACTTAAGGGGCCCATATGCATATTGAAATGAACCAAAACGTACTATTCTTCAACAACAATACCTATTTTTAACTAAATATTTTAAAATTTCGGCACAAACTATGTCTAGACACCAAATTTCAAGATATTTAAATGATATATGTTTGATTTATAAACATTCAAAATTAAGCACTTCTAACTTTAAATTACATTTTCATATTTTTATTAATGCCTCCTGATATTATACTCATAATGTGCTTGATGTAGCAACATAATATGTGCTTTATTTTTTATGCAGCAATAGAATTATAATACCCAAACATAGATACATTGAATTTGAAATTTTTACAATTTCATTATATGAATTGTAAATTAATATTTGAAAAAATTATGAATTGCAGCGTGTATTTTAAAAAATAGAGTTAGATTTATTGAATCCTGTTTTATGGAAATAAAAAAATTCAAAATTTTCTTCTAAGTAGTTCAAGAACGGCATAATGACAGTTGAAAGGATCGTCTATGATAGAAATAAAAAGATATTTTGAAATTTATTATGCTAGCCTGTAATTTATCAGTCTTTAATGCCGGCTTGAATGGCAAATAAGATTCGTATATCAAGAAGGAGCCTCTCTCGGCTACCAAACGAGTACTGAACACCTAAAATATACCCGTTTTAAATAATTAATTTCTAGGAAACTTATCGCACAAATTCCACCAGAACTGTTTTAAGCTAATTGAAGGATGTAAAGTTCATTTATGCTTTCACACTTGTGTACTGCCATTGGAAAAACAAAGTTAAGTTTCGTTATAATATGTAGATTGCTCCTTAAGGAAATTGTATATACATCATTTAAATGTAGACTTTATTTCCAATCGTTTGGTACCAGTATCTTTCCACAATGAAATTTTTTAGTAGCATTAGTATGCCGGTTGTTTTTTCCACGACTGTTTAATAATACCCCGACTTACGTCCCCTCAACTTAAGGCCCACACTAGGCACAGGAAAAAATCCGGATGATAATGTAAAGTCTATGGGAGCGTTTTTTTTTCAAATATTTCGCTCAAATTTTAATATTTTTACATGAAATTTTTGCATAGGATAGCTGAGGACGATCTAAAACTAGCCTAGTTTTTATTTTTTGATTTGGGTTTCTGATTTTTTAAATTACTTTAAATTTCAAAACCTGTTTAAACCGGTTCTGAAATTGAAACTATCATAATATGAAAACAATTACTAGTGAAAACAAAAAAGTAAAAACTAGGCCGGTTGTAGATCGTCCTCAGCTATCCTATGCAAACAAATCATGTAAAAATATTAAAATGTGAGCGAGATGTTTGGAAAGAACGCTTGCATAGACTTTACATTATCATCCGGGTCTTTTCTGTGCCTAGTGTTGGGCCTTAAACCTCCTCCGAATTACGTTGTCTGGCCCAGACAAGAAAGCTCCTTAAAGAAGACACAAATTGAATTCCTTGAAGGTTTTTAGCTCTATGATAAACTTTCCCCTGACAGTAATTGACAGTAGCAAACAAATAAGAAAAAAATCGCCAGAAAAAGCTTAAAAAACTCACTTTGCTTTCACAAAATATCTTTTGTCTGTTTAAATTTTATTGCAATGTTTTTTTCAAATCCTCAAAGACTCGAGAGGTGTGCAATTAGAAAAACAAACAATTATAAGTAAAAACTTATTGTTTTATTTCAAATTCTTGTATTTCAAACAAATTTTTAAAGTAATTACAAATATAACATAATCACACAATAACACACATCTAAGTACAACAGAATATATTCAGTGGATTTTCGAGAATTTTTATTTTTTATCTTTTTCTGTTTATCTAAATTCCTTTCGATGATGCTAGTCTTGTAACGGATTGCTGACATAAGTCGAGGTATTACTGTATTCTAATCTCATGCGTTCTCTTTCAAAGATTTTTAAAAATGAAATCAAAATACCCGTTTCTATTGGTGTGCTATGTTTAAGTCCGGGAAGTATTTATTTTCTTCCACGGGCGTGTAAGCAATGCCTGTAAATTCTTTTCAAGGTTACTTCCATTTATTCTATTTGAATTGATATTTTGAAAAGAAAAAATATGTTTATGCTTCAATGATTCAGTGATGTTATTTGCAAAGCAAATGAAATGTTAAAATCCTTAGTTATGTATTCTATATTTCTTACACTTAAGCATTATCTTTTTCAAAAGCGGCGAGTTTATTCTGTGTAACATTATATCAATATATTAATAGTCTTTATGCATATTGAAGAGTAAATATTCTGCAGCCTTACACTAATTTCGAAATTGTTTAGCCAGATATGATTTTAGATGTAATTAATTCGTAATGTATTGTAATAAGAGTAAGACGTGTAACCATGCGTTAGTATTGCGTGTGTGTCTGACATTTTAATAATCGGGTTAATAAAATTCTTAAACTTGTTTGTCTTATTCTGGTAATTAAATCGTATTAATTTCATTAAGTATTCCATTTAGACGATTTACTTTCAAATTGGAAAATAAAAAAAAACGGATAATCAGAAAGTATGTGAAATAGAGATAATTCTGTAGCTTTAATTCATAAACTGGGATATACGGAATTTCTTTAAAAAAAAATCAGAACATAAACGGCATATAGGGCTGTATACCCCCTCTCCATCCGCTCTGGTTGCTTGGTCACAAACTGTGGCTCTTTTTCATATTTGTAAAAATAGCGCATAATTCTTGAATGAGGAAATACGGCACTAATAAAGCAGAAATACTTTCAAAATTACTTTTAACAATACAAGTAATTTTATCGAAAGTTTTTCTATCATTATTTAAATAACCCATATTTTTTTTTTCTTTTGATTAACATTTCATTAAATGCATTATTTCAATGTTAAAAAAAGATTCCTCTTGATTCATTTTAGTCCGAAACTTATTATCTATTTTTGTATTCTCCTTTCGTGTTTTATACAGAAAAATAACTTTTTAGAAATTATAAAAATGCTATGACTAAATATTAAAGAGGAATCAAAATATACAAATAAATGCTTAAAAGGTGTTGCAAAAGGAATATAAAAGAAGATAATTGATTAGAAATAGAAAACGAAAAAAACAAAACTAAAACAAAAACTTTTCTTTTACGTTTTCTATTTCTAATTAATTATCGTCTTTTATATTACTTTGAAAATGAATGCGTGGAAATTCGAGAGATCTAAGGTAAAATAATAAGTAAATAATATCTATACTTTTGCAACACTTTTAAGCATTTATTTGTACATTTTGAGTTTCATAACAAGATGTAATTTTCCATCAAGACACTGGTATTAATACAGTGGTTTGACTCACTGATTATAGATGACCAAATATAAATTTGTGAATTTATGCAAGTGATTAAATTTCACATTTATAATCCCTTTATGTCTTCTAGATAGTAATTTAATTTAAAAAAATAACGCCTCTATTTTTAATACATATGGAAATTCTTCAGAAACACCCGGCAATTCTTGTTTGAGTACAGGAAACGGAACCGAAATTCCTTACGGCTCCTTAATAATGAATGCTGTAATAATTAAATCTTCGCAGATATAGAACATACTGAATACTCCATTAACCAAACGATCTTGTGATAAAATTGCTGTCGAAATATTTAGTGACACCGTAAATTTATTTAAATGAACTCGAATAATAAATTGAATCCTATTTTCCCTTTATCTTCGGATGATAGAAATTAATGGTCTTTCAGAAAATCCAATCTTTCTAAAATGTTCATGCATGATAAAGTAAGTAAACCTTTTTACTTTTTTTCTATTTTATCTTTTTAAAGACAATTTTTAAAGTATTTTTTATTTAGGATCGTTTAGTGGTAGATTTTCATAATTAAACAGAAATTACAACAATATATGAAACGTGATTAAAAGTAAATATTTTTAATATGATTTTAAATTGTTTCATGCACATAATTTTTAGGACTTTAGGAAATAACAGAAGCATTGCTTTAAAAAATAATTTATTTAATCTAGAATGATGTTTTTTCCTAAAAATATTATATATTACTTCCTGAATATATAATAGTAAATTTTTCACGTTTATTTTATTGTTGAAATGCACTTAATGAGAAAATAAAGAGGAAATCATTAATATTTTCTTACATTTTCAGATAAAGTTAACATTTTCTGTTTAATAATGATTCATGTGAGTGTAATATATGTGTAACATGTGTAAAGTAACATATATATCAGAAATATTTACATTTCTATCTACCAAATGATTAATTTTATGT
Organism: Maratus speculifer; assembly: GCA_964019185.1. Classification (NCBI taxonomy): domain Eukaryota; kingdom Metazoa; phylum Arthropoda; class Arachnida; order Araneae; family Salticidae; genus Maratus; species Maratus speculifer. The sequence goes on from OZ025295.1 coordinate 96,003,111, forward strand.
TTGTATAAGTTATATTTTCGATTAAGCACAGACTAACGTACTGAGATTCAGATACATTTAAGCAAACTCCAGATAACGTTAAAGTTTTTCTCGACATAATTGAGATCAAGGGTACCTCAGTTATAAAGGGATATAAGGAATATATGAGGGATATATTTAGTTTTTACAAAGTCAGACCGTGAAATTTGTCTATGGTGATAGCGTATGCAACTGTTAAAGGCAACTGAGATCATTAGCCAATTAGAAACGGCCAATGATAATCCTCAAAATGAACCGTTACAGCCTGATTCAAGCCTGGAGGCCTACATCCTGAGCTAGACGATATCTTTGGCCATTCTAAGTACACTGTTTACCTGTTATCATTTTATTCAGATATTTGGTGCGAAACATAAATCTGCATCCAATTTTTAAGAAAAATGCAGCGTGAAGTGGATACGAATAATCGTCTTCAGCCTATAATGCATTCTTAAAATCATTCCAATTCATAGTTTGTGCCATTACTTAAGGGATGAAAGCTCTTATGCAATGTTACTCACGGAAAGCGAATTAAATATCATTCAAAACTATTTTCCCTGATCGTCGCTTTGTCTCATTGACTTTGTTAAGGTGAAAGATTTTTCAATTTTTTTAAGCACTGTTTGTCCGAACAAAGTCAAAATATATTTATTAAATGTCTCTTATACAAAGGTAAGTCTTCTGTAACTGCCTAAAATGTTAAAAAAAAGATAAAACGATGAATTCTGTCTACTTTACCTTCGCGACATTTTTGCTCAACTTCAGCCATCAGACCACATCCGGTCGTTAAAAATTTTTTAATAATGAGAAATAACACCGGATCCATGCTGATCTGTAGACATTTTGCTGTCTGAATTCCGAAATGAGGTAAAGATTTAAAATATGTTAATATAATTTTAAAGCGGGATGAATATCATTGCTTTCGACATTAATTGAGTAGCACTTGTTGGTTCCTCTAGCACATCTTTTCATTTTAACTGTCTTTTCCAATTTATTAATATGGGTATTTAATAAATGCACCCTTTTGCAATCAAAACTACTCTCTTAAAATGTCTGCCAAAAAATAACTCAAGTTAAGCCTAAATTCGCTCATCTCACGTTTTGAAAAGCAGCTTCTCATAAAGAGTTGAAACAACTCAAGTGAGTGAGCTGTTTTTCAACAATTTAAATCAAGATGAGTTATTTAAATAAGCAATCTAAATCAAGATGAGTAAAGCAATTAAAAAACAACTCATTCACGATTCAATAAATTAGAGTTCTTTCACGAAAGCCAAGTCCACTCTTTCGTTTTAAGAGTGTACAAAACAGAAAATGGTATTCATATTTAGTATATTAAAATAAATAGCCGAAATAAAATGCAGATGACGTTTTCATTGTGTTTATATAGAAATAATAGGGAAATTAATTCAAACTTTAAACGTAATTTTATAAAAAGTATTATTTTTAAGTAAATTTCAATTGCCAATACTACTTTAGTTTTCATAATGAGCACATTCATGTTATATTACGCATTCCTTCAACAGATATTTGTTAATTTCTTGGTCTGTACAGTTTATGCCTTTGTATTTGGACAGTTTAATTTCATTAATTCATCTCATTTTGTTTGCATGTCGGTATTACCAGCATGCTTGTGTTATAATGCCCAATAACATTTGTCACACCATTACATTGATAATGACATATCTGTTAAAAATTATTTTCCTGTATAAATATTCAAAAAAGTTGTTGTATTGAATCCTATATTTGTTTGGAAATTTTTTTTTAAACTAAGCCATGAAAATTTGTAGAAACTTTAATGTAGCATTATTATCACCAGGACACCCTGTAAGTTATTATTATTTTTTAACTACGTCTATCTGCCACATACGAGCGATGTTCGTAAACCCCGTCCCTTCTCTAAAAATCAGTTAATTAGTTAATCAGTCAATCAGTTAGTCATCATCTTTAACCCTTTATGCACTGACATTACTTTTATGTACCACTAAAGTAAATTTTATATAAAATTTATTTACTCTGTGTATTAATAAAAGTTTATTTTTCTTTCCACACTACTTGAAAAAATTTAGAAAGTGTAGAAAAACAGCCAAAACTAAATAATTTAAAATTTTCAGTAATTTTCAGTAATTTTCTTAAATTTTTACATTTATATAGCTTTTCATTTTTTTAAGTTACATGAAAATTCCTCTAGCTGCACAAACATTTTAATTTACAGAGACAATCACAAATCACAGATCATTTAAACATGTTGTTTTTATAAGAATTGTTTTGTTTTGTTTTGTTTTGTTTTTTTTCATAAGGGCATTTCAGTTAAGACTACTTTGATTATTTTTGTTAAATATTTTATAAAATATTTGTAATTACAATTTATTTATATAGTTTAAAAGAAAAAATATCTTTAAAATTCACTGTATTATTATTTAAAAATTAAAATATATCTTTAAGCATTAAAAAGATACGAAACTTTCCACCAAACTTTTTTTCTTGTTTTAATATTCACGCAAAAATATCTTAATCTTTAAAAAGGAATTATTGTTCCATGCACTGTCTTATTCTGTTTTTTTCTATCGGACGTAATTTTACTTCATTTGCGATTTTTAACATATATTAATGAATTTACAATTTTACAGTTTTTTCTCGTTTAAAATTTACGTGTAAATATAGTTTTTATATCTGTTAGAAAATTTTGTGTGATTTTATAAATTTATGTGCGTAATTTTCAGCATTTCTTCTTTGTTTTTAATGCGTAATATATTGATTTAATTTTAATTTGAAAGAGTTTTCTGATTATAGCAGTCACGTGTCAATATTTTTTCATTTGTAGGAACTTTAAATGTTTCTACTGTTTTAATAGTTGACATCAGTTTAAAATATTTTTTTTAAATATTTTTAAAATGTCTCTCAAAATGCTGAAAATTTAAATTTAAAATAGAAATAAATCCTCATAAAATGAGTCATATTTTAAACAAAATGCCGGAACATGTAATGTATAAAATGATCTAAAAATGATTGAATTCCTATGTATAGTTTTTGATCCTATGAAACTTTTTTAATGAAAAGACTTTGATCAGCTTTGAGATTAAATATCTCTTAAAATAATTATTTGATTTAAAAACTTCCTCCATCAGTGTTGTATCAAACATTTTACCATAATTTCGCCAACTTTCATAGTTTTGTATGCAATAGCTCTTTTAATATTAACGAAAAAAGACATCCGGTCACAAAAAAAATCATTGTCAGGGGTAGTTCCTTTCTTTTTAAAAAAATAAAATAAAATAAAGAAATTACTTTTTGGAACTGGCGCCTTAAAATATTTAAAATGAATGTGTATAATTTGAAATGCATAAAAAAATATTACATAATGCATGCATATATGTATCACTATATCAGAGGATCAATTTATTCAGTCGTGAATTGAAAAGATAGGTGAAAGCATAGAGACAGGGCGAGATTTTTTTAAATACGAAACAGAATATTAACATTTTATCGAACTATTCAGCATATAAATATTCAACTTATGTCTGCGTTTTTATATTTTTCATTTACAAAGTTCATTAATTATATAATTTGTTATACAGTTATGTAAAAGTTTAAATTTAAAATTTTATAACTAGCATATTAATTCACAACATCGTTTAATTTTTGGTATGTTATGTTAATCTTATATAAATATTATCTTTATAAATTAGTTTATAATATGTTAATCTTATTTGATTGCTATTTAATTAGTCTAATGTAGTTATTACTCTCCAATGTCATCAAAATTTTATATGAGTATATCTCATAGTTTGATTAACAATTCTTTACCAGGAACTATTGTTTTTCACACATTTTTTCTTTAATTATTGTTTCAAATTTATGAATATGACTACTAAATAAATTATGCTATTTATAATCTCATTTACAGAACAGAAAATTTTATTCATATGTAGGATATTTAAATAAATATTTCAAAATTAAATGCAGATGTTGTTTTTATTGCGTTTATATCGAAATTATGGGAAAATAATTTAAACATTTTATATTTCTAAACTTAACTTTATAAAAAAAATTCTTTAAAAAAAAATGTCAAATACCAATGTTACTTTCGTTTTTAATAATGAATCCCTTCATGTTATATTATGCATGCACTTTTGCAAAATAAATTGTTAATAGCAATTATACTATTTTCTTGTCAAATTTAAATACTTTGTACCAATTAGCAACTAAATATTTCAAATTAAAGTATTTCGTAGAATGCAAAAAGCATATTTTTGTATATACGTAAAAAATGAATAGACATGTGTAAAAATAGACATGTTGTATATGTGTAAAATGTGAATCAGAGACATTCTGTCTGTGTTATTAATAATTTTGAATCTAAAGTAAATTTAAAAGTGCTAATTTATTAAAATATAAAAGCTTTGACCTAATTATTTTGTGAAAAGATCATGGATCCGAAATATGTGTCTGAATAAATTACTTTAGAATACGCATTAACTTAATATGCCACTTAAAATAATGAAGCAATGATTTTTATCCTATTTAAAGATAATTACAATAATGGGAATCAGAGTTCTATAATGGAAATATTCCATTTTTGAGTCATACTGCATAATACAGATAATTTCATCTTGTAAGAATAAGAATAAGAATGAGAATTGAATTGATCATTTGAAGAAAGCTAAAATTAAGACATACTTTAGTTTCTTAAAAAAAATTGAAAATTCATTAAAATTTTGGGATAACTTTGATGAAAAAGAAATGTTTTTTAAAAGCTAAATTGTGAAATTAATAATTTAAAGGAGAGAAAATGTAAAGTAATCAATGAGATTCTTACAGTCTTATTGATAAATTTTAAAATAATTTTTATATTTAAAAAGTACTTTAGTTGTTAAAATATCAAAGTTATAGTATAAGTATTTTTCGAAAAATTCATTCTTTGAAAATAATTATCTGAATACAAACTTGAGAATGAACTTTAATTACAACTTAAAATAATGAAGCAATAATTTTTATTCTATTTAATGATAATTTCAAGAAAATTAAAGGATTGGTCGTTAAAAACTAAATTAAGAAATTAATCATTTAAACGAGTGAAAATGTAAAGTAATCTATGAGATTCTTACAGGCCTATTTATAAATTTGAAAACAACTATTATATTTAACAACTTAACTGATTAATATTTTTGCAAACGCTTCAAATAATGGCTATTTTTTCAATGATAGAAACATGATGTAATTGTCATTTTAAGCGGAAAAAAAAGAAATGTTTAATGCAATAAATTTTTTAAAGAAAATTGCAAGATTTCTGTATGTCGGATTCCTTTAAAGTACTTGGTTTTTATAAGTTTCTTTAAAAAACTATTTTCTCAATATCTACGGAATAACAACGTAAAAAATATCGATTTTGTTCGAAGAACTAAGCGTAGTATGGTACTTCAAATTTTAAGAATTTTAAAAATGGTGGAAAAAAGTGTATTAATCACAGCATTAATGTAATAATGCAATAGATTTAATTGAAAAAAATCCATTTTATTTGATACAGATAGGGATATGTTTATAGAATGTGGTTTACAGAATGTTGAACCTTTTATCCCCAGGTATTCAAAGGGAAATTTCTGTCTAATTGAATCAGAATAATGTTCAGATTAAATGGTGCAAAATTTACAATAAAAATTATCAAGTGAAACTAATAAATTGCAATTGGACTAATAAAACATGATTGGAATTGGCTGTACGTGGTATGGACAAATCACGATTGGTAAAAGCACATTACCCGTATGACGTACGGGCAAATCAGGGAAGTTATTAAAGATTAATAATTTATTAAAATATCAAAGTTATAGCCTAATATTTTTGGAAAAATCCCTTCTTCTAAAATAATTGTCTGAATAAAAAACTTAAAAATAGGAATGAACTTAATTTGCCACTTAAAATAATTACACTGATTTTTACCTTACTTAAAGATAATTACAATGATGAGATTCTGAGTTCGATAATGTAATTTTTCTATTCTTGAGTTATATTGCATAATATAAATATTTTTATCTTTTGAAAATAAGAATGAGAATAGAATGTAATCATTAAAAGATAGCTACAATTGAGACATACATTAGTTTCTTAAAATGATTTTAAAGTTCACTAAAATGTTGGGATAAATTTCATCATAAAGAAATGTTCGTTGAAAGCTAGATTAAGAAATTAATAATTTAAATGAGTGAAAATGTAAAGTAATCAATGAGAAACTTATTTATAAACTTGAAACTAATTGTTATGTTTAGAAAATACTTTAGTTATTAAAATATGAAAGCTATATCATAAGCATTTTTGAAAAAAAAATTCTTCTTCTAAAATAACTGTCTGATTTAAAAGCTTAAAAATAAGAAGAAATTTAAATTACTACTTAAAATAATGTGGCAATGATTTTTATCCTACCATCTGAGCGCCTTGCAAATAGGCGAAATTGAAATGTTTCTCTGCATTTTGTTGAAAGTGCTCAGAAAATACGATTATTTCAACATTATTAACATTATTAAAAAATTAATTATAACTATGAATGTAATCTTTAACAGTATATTTCATTCAAAAATGTATTGAAAATTAATTAAAGCTATAGAATTATAGGTTCAAATCATTGCATCAATAAATCAATTAATGACATTCTTAAAGCCTTTTCATAACTTTGAAACCAACTATTATGCGTAAATGTGCTAATATATAAAAATTTCAAAGTTCTAACCTAAATACCTTTGAAAAAATTCATTTTTATAAAATAAGTGTTTGAATAAAAAATTTTAAAATGAGGATGAACTTAAATTGCCACTTTAAATTGCGAAGGAATGTTTTCTATCTTTTTTTTAACATTAATTACAATAATAAGATTTTAATTTTTATAATAAAAGTATTTAGTTTTTGAATCATACTGCAGAATATAGATATCGTTGTCGTTAGAGATTAATAGTGAAAAGAACTGTAGAATATAATTATTTAAAGAACTGGAACAGAGCCATATTTTAGTGTCCTGATATTATAAAAAGTTTTAATACGATACTGCTACTTTTGTATTTTTTATAAGAAATAATTTCATTAAGCAGCCATTAACGCTCAGCAGCTAAAAATGTGGACGTATTTTTTTTCTTTAATTTTATCTTTTTTTGTTGTTGTTAATATTAAAAAGATAAATCTTTGAAAAGAAAAGATTTAGTCTTTTTTTTTCACCATACAAGAACCGTCACTGAAAAGATTACTATTTTTATTTCTTTTTTTAAACATAATTCTAAATTTTAGAGTATTAAAAACAAATGATGTTTGGAAATCGTAAACATCAGGCTATGTTTAGATGTAAACTATTTGATGATGCGCAATTAATTAAAATATTCGCTTTATTTTATGTGTTAATTGTATTCAGGAGCATAAAATAATCAAATTTTCTGTTTTTGTATCTGATTTGCTCTTGATTTGATTGCCACAAAATTTCATCTTTTATAAACCATGCCAATCGCTGTTAGTTAAGAATTTTAATTTATTGAAAAAAAGTATCTCAGGTCAGCAGTTTTCTGAATATAGATCCCAATCATGAATATTCCAGTTAAACAGATTAAAGGAAATATTCCATAAAATACGACTCATACACAATTTTTTATGAACAAAAATAATTCAGCAAACATTATAAACATTTTTACAATTATTTTTTATAGAAATATTTAGGATCAAATTTCTATTCCTAAACGTCATAACCAAAATTAATGATTTAGTTTATATGTCATTTAATTTTTTTAAAAATCTATTGCTTTGGACTAATAAAAAATTTAAATAGATTTGTTTTTTAAATTCATTTGAATATAAAAAGTTATTAATATCTGATATTTAAAGGCAATTTAAAAGATAAAATTTAATCTTTCTTAGGATTTTACATTTTTTGTACATTTTATTCAGTATCAATTTAAATAATCATTTTTTGCTAGATATTATACAGGCTTATTTATTCAGGAATTATAGAAAATTTACAATTTATTCATTTGAAAGTTAGGAATATGCTTGAATAATCAAAACACACAACGTATACTCTATTAAAAAGCATTTTTGTCAAAAAACATAATTAAATATAGTACTTCACAATCATACTTAGTGTTACTTTATATTTCCTAACACAAGTGATATTATTTAATATTTTTTTAAAAGTAGAATGCCTGGAAATTGTACTCAATCTTCATAGTAATGTTTCACATGATTTTTTTTTCAAAATTATTAAACTGATTTATTTAACGCATATCTATGTGGTTTAACTTATTAAAAAAAATCTGACTTGAATTGAAATTTAATTACATGGTCGGAACTTAATCGATTTGTTACTTACGTTCTAGTGTTAATGTATTTGTTTTGAAATTTTGTAGCACTTACAATCTTTTACACCTAATTATTAACCCTTTGAGTGTCTTGCAAATGAGTAAAATATTAATGTTATTTTCTTTGCATTTAGTTTTAAATGCCTAGGAAATATTATTATTTCAACATTATAAACAAAAATTAATTACAAATATGAATTAATCCTTGAAAGTATTAATAATTCTGAAATATATTGAAAAATCATTTAGAGTTATATTATTTTAAATATTGCTTATATTGCAGAAAACTTGGAGTTTCGAGAATGGAATATTGCGTTCCAATCACTTACAGTGTTAAAAACTCCCACTTAACATATTATTACGCATTAGAAGAATAAATCCAGGAAATTCTTTAATTTATTTAAAACAATTATTACTCTTAATTTAAAAAAAAAAAACTGAAATAAATATATGGAGATTTAATTCATATGTAGTTTTTATTTTCGTATATTTTCCGTTTTTGATTAATATTAAGTTGCTAGTCTTTAAGTTTTTATTCGAAACTAATTAAGTGAGAATCTATTAAAGGAATTATTTCTGTAAACGCAGGGATTAATTAGTTTTTCTACGTAGTTTATTTTGCCGTTATAATGCTAAGCACAAAAAACGCAGAATAAATTGTATCTAGTGCGTTTTTTAATTTTATATTAAAAAAATCTATTCTTACTGCTTCTAAAAGTGTAGAGTTGAGTAATTTCAAGTTGTATTAAATTAGACCCATTGAAAAACTCTGAAATTTAATTAAGAAAATTACTTTTTAGATTAAAGTCACAAAATATTTGCTATAGTTTTTATTTATTTATAATAAGCAAAATAATTATAAATATTTATCTAAAAAATGCTACCTATTCGGATATAATTCATTTTGAACACAAAAATAAAATATTAATCAGGAAAAAGAAAGGGGGAAAGAATAAAATGTATCAAATATTAATTACCAAAAATAATTGGTACCCTCTAACACTTAACATGGGAAAATAATCCAAATAAGTTATGTGTGCTTTATTATTTTATTAATAAACTGTAAAAAAAAACTTTTTACTAAACGTTACAAAATATTTGCTATAGTTTCTATTTATCTACAAAAAGTAAAACAATAAGAGATACTTATTTAAAAAGTTGACACTTTCATTTATTCCAAAATAAATAACTTTTAATACACCAAAATAAAATATTAATCATGAGGAAGAAAAGGAAAGAGAAAAAAATGATTAGATACAAAATATAAATGGCGTGCCGTAATACTGAACATAGAAAAAGAATGCAGATAAATTATATGTGCAGGTTATTATCATTTTTAATGCATTGTAAATAAATAAATAAATAAGTGGGTTACGACACCGAATAAACATTTGCAAAAAGCGTTTTCAAAAATCGGACAAGGTATGTAGATAACTGCATCTTCAACATCTGCTGCAATTTCCAAATTTGATGCACTTTCTTCCCTTTTAGCTGCTGGTTCCAGAAGTGCAGTAATGCACGTAAGCTTCATCTGGAATCATAGTTAGATAGAAAAGAAAACTTCCAGCTGCCTGAAAACATAAATACGTTCGGCAGAGTCGTCGAACGATTCCAAACCTTCTTAAAGATTTTCCCAAACCTAATTCGAATGATTTGTCTATCAGAGTGACGAATGAAATGGTGCAATACTTCATCATCAATTTAGTTTGATTCAAAAGCTTTAAAAACAGCTTTGTCCAAGGGCTGCAAATCATGAGTCATGTTGCTGGGCAGGTAGTAGAGTGTTATATTGTGCTCGTCTGCCTTTGTCACGATTTCTGAGACGAAATGAAAATTGGTACCATCACAAACAAAAAAGTGGGTTCTTCAGTTTTGAGCTTAGCGAAAAGTTCGAAGCAAGTGAAAAATACCTCAGTGGTCATATTGCTTTTAGAGGTCATCATAACTTCTGTTCCTGGAAGCATGTTGTCCTTCCATCATTGTTTCATCCTCATTCTTTTGAAAAGCATCATGACAAGAATGCTGTGGACAAGAGCATTACAGCACAAACAATTGTTACATTTGCCCCTTTTCGTTCAAGAACATTCTTTTGTTGGTAGATAATAAGTCGGCATCCTTTTTAGTTCATGTTATAAATCTGCTGCGGTTGATTTACAATATCCAATTATTCCCAGCACGCTTGTACTTTCTCAAAATGATCAGAAACAATTGACCGGTTCAGATTTTGGGATCTCTCTGGATTGAGGCTCTGGATCTGAGATTTCCATTTAGCAATAAGAGAATTGTTTTTCAAGAAAGCTGTCAACCACTTCCTTCCAGCCATCTTTGGTGCTTGGCTGAAATTGTGCTTCAAGTCCATCTTTTCAGCATAGGTGAAAATACTCCTTCGTAGTAATCTCCCAGTAATTGCCATGCCAATGTCTGCTAGCCTATATATTCTTGCAGAAAGTTCAGTTTGCTGTTTTTTTTGCGAGCATGAATTTGCGGCCAAACATTGGCTGTCGGATTTGATCATTCACCTGGACAGCCTTGAAAATTCTCATGAGAGTTGTCGTTGGAATCTCAGTTGGTTTAGCTGCATTGACAAATGTCCCACAGTGTACGCCTCGAATGGCATTCTGCATTTTTTCCTCTGTTCAAGTGCCTCTTTTTTTGTCCCCATTACGAGCAAATATTTAAAAAATCTTAGAAGAAAACAGTAAACACATATGAAGAAAACTGATATATTACTTCCTGAAACAATGATACCAACCATCACCAAACAATGATACCAACCAGAGAAAAGTTTTTTGTTAATGCAAACAACAGTCGGTTAATAATCTATGATGACCGACAAGTTATCATTAGCACATATTACATTTTAACAAGCAAAAGAAGACGCAGACACCTAGATTACAATTATTGCTTTGTCTTTGGCTAGATAAAGAGATATGTCATTGTAGTTAGCAAAAATGTGGATTGTTTACATATTTTGAGGAATGAAAACGTTTTATTTTTAAAATTATCTAAGGACACCATTTCACCAGTGATATTTTCTGCAACTAAAGCTGTGATTTCAACTGCTGTGGGAAACATGATCTTCCTCCATGCTATGAGCGGTTGCGATACATAGTTAGCACTATTAAGGCAAGCGAAAAGGAAATTCTTCAAATGTATTATGCAGAATCCATACCTTGCCAATATTGTTAAATTATTAAACGACTCGAACACTACTCGGTAAATGACTGCGGCTGCTGGAAAACGCTTCCTTGTCTCACTGTATGATTATAATGGTACAAATGTACCTTCGCTAAACCACCTAAAGTTTATTTCGTACAAAAAGTCGGTCTTTAAATAAAACTCAACCATTGCTGCTTTACTATCGTCTGCAGCTGCAGCATAACAGTACTCTGTAAGAGTATATCATCAGTTCCAGGGATGGCTATTGAAAAAATCCCTGTCGGCTGGGCCTATAGGCGGAGGTAGATTTCAGAGTGCTCATTTAAAAAAAAAATATATATATATATATGGGATATTGAGTGATTAACTTATTATTAAAGCAAAATTAATATTCTTGAAAATATAAAAAGGTTTAATAGACATAAAATATATACGTAACATTCAATAATAACAGTAGAACTGAATAATATTCAGCATAGAAAAGCTTCCCTGAGCTTTGCATTAAAAATCCACCACACTCGCCATCGCTGAAATCTATAGAACACCTCGTTCTTTTCACGCATGATCACATAAGTCTCATTTGAGATATCACGTTCATTAAATCATTGAGTCTATTATCTTTTATTGCTGAATACTTCATTCTTTAATCCCACATATATATATGATTAGAGATAAACCCAGTTTAATAACTTCATTTGGCCGTTTATGAAAAAATTTTAATTTCATTTTTCTCCAAAAATTGGTTTTATCAGAATCATCTTAAGAAAAATTCAGCTCAAATGCCCATTTTGACAATATATTTTGAAATAAATTCTGAATTTAATAAAAAATCGACCAAAGCAGTACGTTATACAGTTCCTAAATAACAAAAAACTGCCAGTTGAATGCATTTGAGAAAAAAAATGAATTTCAAAATCAGTCATAAAATAACCGATTTGTTGTTTGAATACATCCTTAATTCTTTAATCATGATTGCATCAGAAAATTTTGTTCGAAATACTCACTTTCACAGCATTTTAAAAAATATATTCTATCTTTATCAAAAAACTGGCCAATGCGTCACAATATATAGTTCCTAAATAAGAGAATCTGTAAATTGGATGCGTTTGAGAACAAAAATGGATTTTAAAACGAGTCATAAAAAAAGCAATTTGCCATGTTAAAACTTCCTTGAATTTTCAAATCACGACGACTTCGGGAAATTCTGTTCAAAATACCCTTTTTGGTAGCCTTTTTCGAAATATATTCAGTCTTTATCAAAAAAAAAAAAAAAAAAAAAAAAAAAACTATCAATGCATCACATTATATAGTTCCTAAATAAGAGCGTAAATTGGATGCGTTTGAGAGCAAAAATGGATTTAAAAACGAGTCAGAAAAAAACGCAATTTCTTATTTGAACACTTCCTTAAATTTTCAGTCACGATGATTTCGGAAAATTCTGTTCAAAATACCCTTTTTGGTAGCCTTTTTTGAAATATATTCCGTCTTTATCAAAAAACTGACCAATGCATCACATTATATAGTTCCTAAATAAGAGGATCTGTAAATTGGATGCGTTTGAGAACAAAAATGGATTTAAAAACGAGTCAGAAAAAAACGCAATTTCTTATTTGAATACTTCCTTAAATTTTCAGTCCCGATGACTTTGGGGAAATTCTGTTCAAAATACCCTTTTTGGTAGCTTTTTTTGAAATATACTCTGTCTTTATCAGAAAATTGACCAATGCGTCACTTTATACAGTTTTTAAATAAGAGGATCTACCATTTGGATGCGTTTAAAATCAAAAATGAATTTTAAAATGTGTCAGAATATAAGCAGATTGGATTTGAGGTTTTTTCTCCAATTCCTATTTTTGTTTAATTTCTTTTTGCTATACGAATTGGTCCTATGAAAAACTTGTCAATATAATAGTTGTAGATACTTTTTAGAAGATGTACAAGAAATTTAATCAGATTTGATACCTTAAAAATTGACAGAGTTATGGATTTTTCTCTTTTTTCACCGCTTTTTTTCTTTTCGTTTTTAATTTTTTTCATCGGTAAATGTTGGTCCTATCAAAAACTTGTAAATACAAAAGTTTTAGATAATTTTAAGAACATTTACAAAAAATTTAGTTGGACTTGATATCTTAAAAATTGACGAAGTTACGAATTTTTTTCTCTCAAAACCCCTGTTTTTTTCGCCCTTTGAGCCCACTTCTAAATTTATCAAAAATGTGTCATGCATAAACTTTTGGCCCATTTTTAAGAAGTAATATATACTTTAAACCGATTCAATATCTACTTTAATTAAGAAGGTATGGCGTTTTTTCGGTTTTCACAAAAACGCCCCCTATTCCAACCCCCTTGGTCCGATGTTGTCCATTAACGAACTTAGCCGAGATTTTAACCCCTTTGATTTTATGTACCAGTTTGGTGGAGATTGGTGAAGAATTATATAAGTTATCGTGTCCATAAAAAAGTGAGATACATAGATAGATATATATATATAAACTGGTGCCATTGCAATAGGTAGTATTTCATACGAAATCTACCTAAAAGATGCTGAAGAGTGGAGATGGAAGTGAACAAACACTGACCTTGAGCCTTTGCTCAGGGCACTATTGAATATACCTCACGCTCCCCCTGCTTTGTTGAAGCTTGTATCCTGAAAGTTCAAAAAACTGCCAACGAAATTGTGGATGCAAGAAGGCAGGATGTTCTTATTCCAACTGCGAGAGAAACTTTAACAACATTGCAGTGGTATCACAAAATGAAGAGGACAAGCAAGACCTTGAAATCATGCTGGAAATAAATTGTCCAAGCCAATAACCAGTGGATCCAATAGGATAGAAAAAGTCCATTCCACAATATATAAAATATTTACAATTAAGAAAACATTTGTTTTATAATAATTGTAATAATAAAAACACCCACTAATACCCCACATCTATTTTTTATGTTGCAGATATCGGTGCAAAGCAGTGAAATTTAAGTTAAAGAAAGTGAATCAATTACTAATGCACATTATTATTTATAACAAACAATGATTTATAGTGAGTAGTCTTATTTATTATCAACAACATCATTATGAAATGAAGTCAGTCATACATTATTTTGTATCGTTTGTAAATGCTTGCTTAAAACAGTTACTTTATATGTTAAATTGACGCACAGCGCTGTAATTCCTTTTTGCAGATTTTTTTTATTTTCACACACATATTTGCGTACTTTCAGGGGCAAATCATTGGTCAATGAAAAAAAAACTTTTAATACACAAAATGTCGATATTTTATCCTCTTCAATTGATGTATTGAAAAATTTACGTAAAACGCATAGATTTAGAGCTATTAAAAAAAAGCCCCGTTTTTTGATTTAAACAAATAAACGAATAAATAAATAAATATTAAATTGTCCGCAAACCTCATATTTGTGTTAAGCAACCCAAAAACATAAAATATCAAAACTACTTCAAACTTTCCTTTCATTTTTTTTCTTTGAGAAGCTAATACCTGGACTACAACATTCTACAAAGCTTACTCTCTTAAAACGAAAAAGCTGAAATAACTCAAGTTGAGCTGAAATCCACTCTTTTCCCATGTTGAAAGGAACCTTCCCAAGAAGAGCTGAAACAACTCAAGTGAATGAGTTGTTTTTAATCAACTCATGATTGAGTGATCTCTCTTTTACTCATACTTGAGTGAAATCAAATCAATAAAGGTTAAATCCAGTAGTACTTGAGTGATTTGTAATAAAGTCATACTTGAGTGAAATGAAGTCATTTAAGACTGAATCTCGTAGCACTTGAGCGATTTGTAACCAAATCATACTTGAGTGAAATGAAGTCTTTAGGATTAAATCGAGTAGCACTTGAGTTAGCTGCAGCCAACTCGTATTTGAGTGAAGTGAAATAATTTAAGGCAAATCCAGTAGCACTTGAGCGATTTGTTATCAATTCAAGTTGGAGTGAAATGTTGTCATTTTTGATTTAATCCAGTAGCACTTAGGCGATTTGTAACCAATGCATACATGAATAAAATCAACTCATTTAAGAGTTAATCCAAAACTCCTTCAATTTGTAGAATTGAATAAATTCACTCTTAAGAAAAGCAAAATTGCTTAAAATTACAAAAATCTTCAAGCGATTTCTAAATCGTCTAAATAAAATCACATCATTTAAAACTAAATTCAGTAATCCTCGATTAATTTTTATCAATGAAATTCAATATAACATGGAATTATTGCCACATTTTCAAGTGTTGCATTTAAATTCTCATTTCGGATTTAAATTTCTGTTTATTGACATTACAAGGGTATATATATATATATATATAAATAGAGAGAGAGAGAGAGAGAGATTGGAAAACTGTAACATGGATTCTCCAATATTTCTTCCAAGTCTTTAATTAACAAGACTTAAAACATTCTAATTTACATGACTGAAAGTTCTCTAATGAATCATAAAAACATTTTTTTTCTTTCTAATTCAATGAAACTGTTTCCTATGTCAATTTAGGGGAAAAGGCAATTGAATCGTTATACAAAATTAAATAGAGCTTACATGAATTTTTTATTATTCTGTCAAATCAGAAATTTTTAACATCAGAATTTTCTTTTGTTAAATTTAAAAGTACATATATTCATTAAATTAAAAATACTGGTGATCTCAAAATTGCAAATTTGAAAACACTTATTCATGCAAACTGCCTAAATTTGCATAACTGTACAACAGCACCCGATCAACATTAAACAGAATATCAGCTTCTGATGCTGTGGTGCTTATGGGATTTTTCCTTTCTTTTCTTGGGCAATTTCAAGTTTACATATTTTCCAATGATACTTATAGCTTCAGATATGCTTATATACAATTTTAATTTTTTCATTAGCTTCTGATTTAATTGTAAATAACAATTATTTTTTTATTAAAAATTTACGATTTCAATCAAATAAACCAATCTTAGGCATCTTACTAAAAAAATATTGAAAAATAAACTTGATATCAGCCCAACGACTCAACTTCAGCACCACAATGTCAGAAGCTGATTGTTCCCCTTAAGAGTTTAGATAATCCTATGCAGAAGTTATTTTCAAATATCGTGTTTGGATTTTAAAATGTTTACCTTTTTTTGGGAGGGGGGCATAGAATATTTGAGGATGATCTGTAAGTGGGTTAGTTTTTACTTTTGCAATTTTGGTTAATTAGTATTATTTTTTTTATATTAATAGGAGTTTCAGACCCAGTTTTGAAAAAGAAAGTATTAAAAAACATAAAACCTCAATTTAAAAAAGTATTCCCCCCCACACATGGCCAGTGCAGTGTTTAAATAATTGAAATTGAAAATATTTTAAATGGATAAACATCAACCCATGGTACCTTGTTGTAATTATTCCTCGATTTAAATCTCAATCAAAATCATATTTCTTAAACTGACTAAATTAAAAAAAAATATTTTAATTGTTTAGTTTGAAATCTGAAATTGCTTTGAAATCTTAGATAAATCAATTGTTACCCATAGCATTTATATAAGCACATTGCAATTGGGAAATGTGGAGGAATGTCATTAAAAAACTTGTATAGCTAAAATTTTGATTATGGACAATTATTTTATTGTATGAAGTTAAATGCAGAAATAACTGAGATATGGATTTATTGACCATGTGCAATTATTCTTTATATCATTTAAAACATTTGTTAAAACTTGAATTTATATTCAAGAATAACTTACTTCTTCTTCATAAAGAATTTTTGATTTAATTTTTGATTTTATTCAATGTTTCTTAAATCAACTAACTTTTAAATAAATATAAAAGTATAAGACTGCAGCAGTTTATGTCAAAAGTAGAGACAAATGTGCAATTTAGAATGTTGCAAGAAAGAAAAAAAACTAATTTTATTTAACAACAAAAACATTTTATTTAGCAAGGACAAAATAAACCTAACATTAATTGATAACAATTCTTTCCAACATCAGATAAACAAGTTTCAATAACATCTTTAACAGGACCTTTATAAATATAACAGTCCATTTGCATTAAACATTAAATACATAAAGAGCATATTGTAATCTGTCCACTGGTTTGTCCAACTTTTAAAATCTTAGGCAAAATAGACACTTTCTTGAAAATCCTTGAGATTAAATAAGATTGTTGAATTTGACTCCTCACTCACAGTATAATTTTACTCCTCCATGAAATCACCATCTTCCTGTGTTAAAAGAAAATATTGAAATTAAGTTAAATAGCAATAAATATAATGTTAAGGAATGATTATGAACATATTAAAATATTTTGCAGCTTTCAGATTAAATGTTTTATAAAATTTCCCATCCATAGTCTAAACATAAAATGAACCATACACTAAAAATTTTAGCTTTATAAATATTACACTACTGAAAATTCAGCCAATCATGAATAAAATGGAAATAGAATAAATAAATCCTGTGCGATTACACTTATCTGCTTGTTTAAATCATGGTGTTACATCTGATATAATAAATCACCATTTTAAAAACAAATTTAAAATGAAAGTTCTTAAAGCAACATTATAAAATATTGTTGAAAATTCACCTTTGTTGCTACTTTTAAAATGTATCAGCGCTGGCAAATACTCAACCAATACAGGTTTTTGTGGATTTTTAGTTGTTTTTCTATATATTTGCATATTTATATAATACAAGATAGAACCTACAACAATTAGACCAGGGTTGGCACTGTTTAAACCAATTGGTTTTAACTATGGTTTAAACAACTTTTTTCTCCTTTTGGTTTAAGCAACGGTTTAGTTTTAAACCAACTGGTATTTTTCTAAAAAAAAAAAAAAAAAAAAAAAAAAAAATTCAGAAGAAATCTAATGACATTTTCTCTTTTTCTTAATAATTTATGTATGTCAGATTATTGAATATAAATAACTTCTATTTTTAACACTTTATATCAGCAATAAGCATTGGATGTAGCAGGTTTAGATCACTTTTTGGTTATAGGATTAAAATCAGTCTGCATTGGTGAATATATTTATTTCTCTTTAGAAAAAGCTTCAAACATGTGAATTGATCTAATATAAAATAGATTAAAAATATTCAATATTTAATAGAAAATATCTTAATTTTTTGAAAACTGCAGATTATTTAACGCAATAACATAACACAATCCATAAGATTTCAAGCTGTAAAAGAAATCCCCAATCTTAATTGGGGAGGTTATCTTAAGCATTAAAATCAAAATATGAAGTCGAATAAGAGAGTTCCCCCCCCCCCCCCCCTGTTAGTTATCTGCTGAATCTATGACCAAAAATGTTGACTTCAAATTGTCATTCAAGAAACAAAATCTCAAGAAGTATTTGAAATTTATTTTTTGGATAGCTATGGAGAAGAATATTTTATTTATCAGACTACTTTCAAATGTTTATTATTAGTAATTAAAATATTAGTTATAAAGATCCACGCTGCGTGTGGATGAAGATTTATTTGACAACGGTCACTTCCGGACTGACATTTCTGTCACTATTAATCCCACCCCTCTCCTCCTTGTCGTCCTCTTTATAATTGGCCGTTGATCTGCCGTGATATAACAACAAGCTGCACTCATTGATGGAGATAAACTTTAACTCTTTCCTCACTCTGGTCCAAAACTCGAAGGCTAAGTTCAGCACAGCTAGATCTAACCCCACAATGAACCTTCCAGTTTAGTGAACTAAAAGGTGCAGTAATCTCCACAATCGGAAGAATTTTTTTTAAATTTGGTTGCATAAGATCGGGGCATTGCGGGTCTCTCCCCTAAAATTCATTTGTGCTGTGTTCTGGGACACCGGGGGATCCCCTTAAATGAACAAGCTGATGATCTCACTAAGAGGTTTACTGACTCCAGTGGTGACCCCCCCCAAAAAAAAATCTTCATACTTTAACATTGACCCCCCCCCCTAAACAGAATATCAATTGTAAAATATATTTTACTTATAATCTACAGCACCATCAAAAGATAGTGAGTTAAGCATAATGAGATGAGTTCTTATTGCCCTTATCTAGAATTTAAAGAAAAAAAATACAGAAACATTTCTGGAAATTCAATGTTGAAAAAATTTAAAAGTGAAATTTAAGAATCAAGATTTACAAAGATAGCGAGTTGAGTATAGCAGAATGAGTTCTTATTGCCTTATCTAGAATTTAAAGAAAGAAAATACAGGGACTTTTCTGGAAATTAAATGTTGAAAAAAATTAAAAATGATATTAAAAATTAAGATATTTTTTTAACAGTAAAAACAAGAAATATTAAGAATTTAAATTCCCCCCCCCAAAATGTACTTTTTCTGAAATTACCCCCCCCCCCCAAACTAAGTTATAGGACGCATCTTGCGTCATCAAACCCCTCTCTGGGCACCCCTGACTGAGTCCGACATCCTGACTGATTAGACCTCTCCGGAAGACTTGATCCAGCCTATAAGCAGAAGATCAAATTGATGGTTGGTTAATTTTTCAGTTGGTCAGTTTTTCGTTCCTTTGTTCATTTTAGTCGTAAGTTCTGTACATCTGATGGATTTTGTTCAGCTACTATTTGCTTTCAGTAGAGTATCGATAGGATGTAGTTGGTTGTGAGTTCTAGTCATGACGATCTTTTGTGGATAAATTGAAACTACAGCCTGGTTGCTAGAGATCTCACCCCCCCCCCCCTTTAAACCTTCAAAGAAGCTTGTTTTTGGCATTGCTAATAAAACAAAATTTATTCTCGTGAATAAAATCAAGGCATATTATTACATCTTGAAAATAATCCTAGCTTTATATGTTATATATACAAATGTAAAAATTGCTGATATATCGTTACCAACTGAATTTGATATTTTGACTGGGTAAGTAAATTTAAAGGGTTAATCTCCTCCCCCCAAGGGTCCTCTAAATCATATATTTTATCAGATTATAGGCCAGAAGAATAAAGCGATGACACACCACAATGAATTGTGGGGGTGACACCTAATATTGAGTTAACTGAATGAAAATGAATTAAATTTAATAATTGCAACTGTATTAATGCTATATTGCCATCAAAAACATTATGTACAACTTTTATGATTCTAACATACCAGGAAGCCGGTTAAAAATCGTTTGAAACATTACAGACTTACATAAACCAGATTATTATTATTAAATATAAATGAAAAAAAAAAAGGCATGTTTTATTAATATAACATGCACAATACTGTACATTTTTAAAAAATGCATTAAAAGATAGAAAATTTCACTAAATTGTTTTTATATATGGCAAATTATTTTTGCTGCCAAATTTAAGGATATCACAAGTAGGACAAAATTTGGCACTTTGCTAGTAATACTGCTGTTACAGTAGACTTCCTCAAATCCGCACAGCTTGGGACCAGAGGTTTTGCAGATTTTAGAATTTTGCGGATTTCTGGTCATTATTTTCTTTACATTTTTTAAACAGTAATTTGAATGTAACTAACAAGGAAATCTAAACTATTGTAAAGGCTTACAATATAATAAAATATTAAAATAAGTAATAAACTAAAATAAGGATGCACAACCTGTGGCCCGCGAGTTTCATCAATTTACAACTGGAAAAAAATTGAAATTTTTGTGCTTATGTCGTAGGAAAAAATCGTCAATTTACTGTGAGAAAATGTAAAATTTCATCACATAAGAATCGCAAATTTCTTTGGTTGGTACGCAGGGTTGGCACGGTTTAAACCAATTGGTTTTAACCATGGTTTAAACCATGGTTTAAACCAAATGGTTTTTTCTCAAAAAAACCAATTGGTTTTTTTAAAGAAATCTAATGACATTTTTTATTTTTTCTACATAATTTAAGGGTTTGAAATTATTGGATATGAATGTTTTCTACTTTTAACACTTTATTTCAGTAATAAGCATTAAATATAGTGGGTCCAGGTCATGCTTATATTCATAGGATGGAAATTAGTAGTGTTGGTGAACATATCTAATGCTTTAAAGAAAATTTTTAAAACTTGGGAATTTTTCAAAGATAAAATAGGTTTTTAATAATCAATTATTTAGTATAAAATATTTTAATTTTAGAAAAATGCCTATTTTTTAAAACAATCTGTCATAACATACATGATGATTTTGAATATGGAGCCACAGAACTGCATACAACTTGATCTTTAAGATTTTAGTCAAGCTGTAAAAGAAATTCTTCTTGATTAGGGAAATTACCCGGGTGTCATCCTCTAAAGGGTGACACCAAATCTTTATTTGCAAATAAAAAATACAATTTTATAAAATTTTGGAGACTAATTAGGAAATAAAATGAGATTTTTAGCTCATGATGCAATACAGCTAGTTTTCTTTTCTTTGCTAAAGTGAAGTTTTATACAGAACGGTGTGTCTAAATAAGATACGCACCAGGGAACAAAAACCAACCTATTCAACGAGTGGGTAACAAAAGCAAACTTTAAAAGAAAGAATTTTCTTCTACGTATAGGCACGGCATTGACTTGTGCAGACTATGGGTCGAGTGATGATTCACTTCTGCGGTTTTTTTTATGCAGAAGGACAAAAGGTAAATAAGGAATGGTAAGGTTATTTTTTATAAGAATGTAGAATTGAGATTGAAAAAATATGACAGATTGGAAAGGAGGAGGAGGGGGGGGGCTTGACACCTTTTACATCTGTCCCGGGATGTCAACCATCCTAGCTACACCACTGCACACCCACTTCATCTCTGACAAGTAAATAAATTTTCCTGCCTGAGAAAACCGTACCAAACACAAACCATAAAATAATACTTGAAAAAATAATTATAAGAAAATATTGCATTAATCCTTACTATCTGTTAAATAAATGATCGGAAATAAAATACACAATTTTATAGTTTTAGTTTACATACTACATACTTTTTTATAAAATAGTAATTTTCCATTTTATTATGCCAAAAATTTTGTATAACTGCAAAGGAAGTTTGGTTTATTTTACATTCTAGTAGGAGTGTGTGTGTGTGAAGAGGGGGGGGGGCGGTTAAAAGTATTTTATAGAATTTTATGTAGCGGGTTACTGATGACTATTTCTGACCAGTAAACTCTCATGCGTACTGGTCTTTGGGACCAGTAACTTTTTTTAAAATCAATTCTACCACTGGGCTATGCATAAAAAATGTTAAGGGAAAGGGATGATATTACAAGGTATTTTCTAAAGAGAAAGAGGATTTGCTTTTTGGTATCGTTGCATAATATTTAGGAAATAATACATGCATTTACCAGTATAGAAAGACAAACTTTTGTCCACTGTTTTCGTTTTATTTATAAATTCTCATTTAGATTTAAAGCTACCTGGGAAGCAGGCACAAGAAAACTATTATTTCTGCATGCATTATGTAAAAACTTATAAATATTAAGCAGATTATTATAATACAGACCATGCATGCAATAATTTTGCCCAATAACAGTACGAAACATTGCCAAACAAAACAGTAACACAAGTTCAACATTAAGAATGAAAAAAAAAAAAATCTCAGAAATGTGTATAATGTAATCCGGAGCACGTTTTTACTAAGACACTGCAAACAAGACGTAAATACAATGTTTTGATAAATTTCTATGAATAAAGATATAATAATTACAAAACTTTAATACAAGGCAATTAAATAACGAGATATTTACATTGCATTAACAATTTTTACTCTGATTAAATATACTAATTTATTTTATTAAAGCACGAAAGTTTTGTAGCAGCACTGTAACACCAATTATTAATATAGAAATGCATTAAACACATCCTCAATATTACCGTGTGACACGACATTTTAATTTCAAGGTATGATACTGTTATGAATTTTAGTCTGTTAAAAAGAGAAGGGAAAGTTATTAAAAGAAAGCATAATTAAAATAAAATACTTATATAAAACTTACTTACTTCGTAAAAAAGGCATTTTCAGCAAATTGTTTAGCGAACGCCGGAAGTCTCCATCTTATCTTGCAAGGTCACGTGACGAGTCAGCGGCGAAAATCAGCGCGGAAAAAGAGCTGTTTCATTATTGAGTTGAGTTGTTTAGTTTTAAAGCTGTATGAGTGGATTAGAAAGAGAAAAAATCAAACCAAGATGACTGAATCGGTTAAAAATCAACTCATTCACGATCCAATAAATTATAACTCTTTCTTGAGCAGCCAAATCCACTCTTTCGTTTTAAGAGAGTACAATCAATATTATTACAATTTATAACTTTGACATTCTTTTATGGATACTCTGTATTAAAATTCTTGCGAGAATTTGTAGACTAGCTTAACAGTCAATTAGAGGGAAAAAAGTCGTATTTTGCTTCTGGAGTTACCTGTTGTTGACACATTTGTAAATTTCTAGCTAGAAGTCTAAGTATCAAAGTAAGAGTTATAATTATTTCTGATTGGTTTGATTTATTTTCAACAATAGGATTTCTGAGTCGACATCACCCGCAGAAAGAATATTTATGTTCACATATATGTATACTAAGTGATAGAAACTTTTCATTTTTTAGTGAAAGTGTAGAAGTAGAGAGGATAGAGAGGCAACAAAATATCAGATCCTCAGTTTCCCTTTCCTTAATAAGGCCCGCTTAACCCGACGTTAGACGCGCGGATGACATATGTCACCCATGATATTTTATTATTTTTTATTAAATTTGTATTTTCTAATTTTCTTTGTAAGATTCCCTTTCTTGTTTTACTTTCTTCTATCGTCAATAGAAGAAATTATTGTAACGGAATTTTTTCAACTTCCAATTTTCGATGGATTTACACGTTTCAAGGCTTAGAGATTCCAAAAAACATGTTTTTACAAAATGTCTATTTGTCCATGTGTGTTTGTGTGTGTGTTTGTCTGCGTGTCCGTATATCGCCATTCTACAATCACAAAGCTTATGAAGATATGCACAGACTTGAACCAATTTTTTGTGAATATTTTTGGCTGTGGCAAGCATGCCCTCCTTCATTTCGAAATATTTCGCCGGAAGGGGGCTCAGCAATATCGATTTTTTTGCTATTTTCAATATTGTACCACCTAAAGGTGTATGAAGTTATGCATAGAATTGAACCAAACGTTTTGCGTAACTGTTTCGCTATGGCTAGTAGATCCGCCATGAATTTGAAAAAAATCCGCCACACGAGGGCGATATATTAGCAATTTTTGTGCCATTTTCAATATTCTATCATTTAAAGGTGTACAAAGTTATGCATAGAATTGAAGCTAATTTTCTGTGTATGTTCTTGGATATGGCCAGCAGATCTTCTTTGAATTTGGAAATATTCCGTGGGAAAGGAGCATTGTGAGGGCGTTTTTTGTATCATTTTCCCGATTTTTCGTCGTTCTATTTTCCATCGGCTGATGAAGATACGGGAACTCGCGTACTGATAAACCACGATCATCATCCATCAGCCGATGATAACATAATAGAAAAACTATTGATTTTAATGATTATCATGATCCACATTAACTATTTTATTCCGGTTAATTGACTGAAACAGAAATTTAAAATGAAAATAAAAATTTGATATAGTATTGAATTAATAATATCAAAGTATTAACATGTGTAACAATTTTTTTGAAATATTAAATGCACGCAAGAGATATAAGAAAGTTTTGGGACTGGCACAACCGACTAGTTCATAATTGCATTCTTTTTTAACAGTTGTAACTATTAAATATAAATTTTGAATGTGCCTTTTGTTGTTTTAGAATGTTGCTTTGTAACTACTTTTTTAAGTACATAAACAGCATATTGAAAAAAGGTGATATATGTCCCCCTCGTGACAATGTATAACATATATCTGCGTGCCTAACGAAGGGTTAAATTGAATTATTAAAAATGTTGCACAATTTTAATGGTTCTTAAACCTATTATTTTTATCATGGAGATAATAATAATTAGAGTTATATGTAATAAATATTCTTGTTAACATAGTTACAAATGTACATATAAAGCATGTACTTTATACATGTACTTTGTACATGTTTTATAAAGTATATGAATACTTTATAAAGCATATATAAAGTACATGAATACTTTATAAAGCATATATAAAGTGCATGAATACTTTATAAAGCATATATAAAGTGTGCATGTATGCTTTATATATGCATACTTGATATGCATAATGTACATTATATATTATGCATAATATATATGTTATGCATAAATATGCGTAAGATATGTTTTGCATATATATGCAAAACATATATATGCCTGATATTATACATACAAATATACATAATGTCAGGCGTATATATGTTTTTTTAACGCCTGAACTCCACAGTAATGCAGATTCGCAAATAACAAAATTAAAATGTAGGAATTACTTAAAACATACCTTACTAAATTTGCCTTTTTAAATAATAAATTAATATTTTTAATAAAATTCAATACCCCTGATAATTGCTTTTTTACTTATATAAATTATTATTGTGATTATATTTAATTATTATTTTATTGTCACCAAAATCAACCTCTAATTGCTGTTAGCGATCAGTGATCGCTCTTTTTTTCAGTTTTCAGTCTTTTTTTCAGTTACTTGTTATTCCCAGGTTAATTATAATTGCGCCTAAAATTTTGTTTCATTTGACGTTCTAGTACTTTATTTAATATTTATTGAATGGGTGGAATTGCATTTGAATTAAAACTATACAAAAAGTTTTGTCCATAGCTAGTGTTTTTTAAGTTAATCTTTATTAGAATGCTCGTTTGTAGACTGAGTAGGATCGTAAAAATATATGAATAAATAAAATTTTATCATAATTAATCATGAACAAAAAGTTACTAAAGAAACAGTTTTCTATGAGTTAATCACACATTTTAATCATCTTTTGATCCAGTCGCACTTCGTTCACAGTTGTGACAATTTTTGTCTCAATACTTGACGGTTAAATGAATATTTGTAGATTAATTTGCCTGTTTAAAGCACATTATAACATTTAGAATGTGTTATTTAGGAATTCAATTCAGTAATTATAACAAAAATTACCTAAATATTAAAATAGTATATTCTGGGTATCGATTAGAAATAAAGATTACCTTTCTACAAAAGAGATTAGTTTTCAACTTAAAGCTTGTTTTTCAATATTTTTTTGCTTAATAAAATATATATTTATGTAATAGAATGCCAATTCTACTCTAAAATTTGACAAAATCTATGGGAAATCGTGTCTCATTCAGGCACAATGAACTTACTGTAAAATTATTACAATTTTAAATGAATAACATTGCTACGGCAAAAGCAACTATATTCATCGAATGCAAAGTATATAATTAATGCTATTATTTTAAACACAATCAAACTGATTGCTAAAGTAATCATACGAATTGAATATTTCCAGCTGAGCGAAAAATTGCCCAGGCCGGGAATCGAACCCAGATACTTGGCTTACAAGGCCAATGCTTTACCTGTTAAGCTATCTGGGCGATAGCCGGCTGGGACTTTTCGCTCAGATAACCTTATTGGTCGTAACATCCGTAATGGAACTCCATATAACGATGGATCCAATATGGAACTCCAATCGTTATATGGAGTTCCATTACCTGCGGTTTATTCTGCGAGCTGTTTCAAATGACAGACCGGATGTTACGACCAATAAGGTTATCTGAGCGAAAAATCCCAGCCGGCTATCGCCCAGATAGCTTAACAGGTAAAGCATTGGCCTTGTAAGCCAAGTATCCGGGTTCGATTCCCGGCCTGGGCAATTTTTCGCTCAGCTGTAAATATTCATTTCGTATGTATAATTAATGGTTTAAAATTAAATAATTTATTTTTAAATTTAATATATATATGTATATATACATATACATAACATTGTAAAGTTTTGTAACTGTTATAAAAATATTCAAAACTTACTTTTACTATACAAAATCATTTTTAAAAAAATTTCCAAAATAGTATTAAGTTTTATTCTAATAAATAGGTCTTTAAATCACATTTACTTAGGCACCCAACAGCGCTTTTATAGACTAGTTAAAAACGTCTTATCTTAAACAAGATGGAAAAAAGTTGTTTTGCACCTGACTCATTAAATGTTTTTGCTTCCTAATGGATTTTCGTAAAAGGAAAACTAATGGGCAGCACAGTTCTTAATTTATTCTCTTGTGTAAGCAGCCTACACTAGATATAAGTAACTATTAGTATTTACCCTGAAGTTACATTAATTTGGACCTACGTAAAACATCGAAAACAAATGCTTATCTTAAAATAATTAATAGTTTTTAAAATCCATTTTTACATATTTTCAATTAACAGGTGCATATTATTTTTAACCTTTTTTCTTCAAAGAGAATTCCATAAATAAAAGAAAAACATACATTTAAAATTTAATTCAAAAAGATGTTTTTTCATGATTTTTTAAAGTTTGTCACTGTTATTTTCTGATAAAACTCGTGTTTTTTCAATGCTAATGTTATAATTATATTAATTTCTTACTCAGACAGAGATTTTATTATTAATAATTTATAAGACAATCAAAGTTTCAGCACTATTAAATTAGCATGAAATTTAAAATGAAAAATAAGAATTGCAATTTATTTAACATTCGTTTAAAGAAAGTGTTTTATCAATCTTATTTATTCACAGTATCGCCAAAATGTATGGACCAATGGAGTACGAACCTAATACCCAACGATTTGATCTCTCCAACCAACTAATTTCATTTGGTTTAAATCATGTAATATTTAACTCCTTAACGGTCACAATACAGTTCGGTTGAAAAATTTAAACTGCTTATAGCCACAATTTTTTGAAAAATAAATATTCGCCTTATTTAACGACAGATAAAATGATATCATAATAAAACTAATTACATTATTTTATAAAACTGTTAAACCATATAGTTTTTCGATAAACTCAAACATGCACTTTTTCATTTTGGCGTAATCTTAATCGCCAAATTTTCAGTAAAATTAAAAGATTTAGTTAGTGCTAAAATAAATTTCAATTCCGAAAGATGAATTTTCTGGAGTACATGTAATAATACCAGAGATAATAGAGAATATTTACCTTGAATGCATAGGAAAAAGTTCTCCTAAATTTAAAGTTCGTATTAAGGAGCATTTGAGTAATCTAAAATGCAGCCGACCAACAGCAGCATTGTCCAGACTTAACTAGCAGCAGAATTTATGAGTTAATCTCGAAGATGCAAAAATGATATGTCCTTTAAAAAATTGTCAGGAATTAACTATCCATGAGTCAATAGAAATTATTACATAAGAAAATAATGTTTGTAATGACGTTTTATCCCCCAACACACCTAGAATTTGATTCAGCTTACTTAACTCATTAACCTCCAAAACTCTGGGGTTGTGTTTTTACAATTTTGGGCTGAATTGAGTTTGCCATCGCAAGTCTTGAAATATACTTATTGTTTTATTTTATCTTAAATTTTCTACTCTTTAGTGAGGCTAATTTTTTAGATGAGAAATACTGGTAGACACATAAATAATTTTAACTTGGGCATTTAGTTTGACTGTTGCATGAACACAAAACCAGCAGGTAACGGGTTAAAGAATCGAAAAACAAGTAATATTTCACCTCCCTTTATATGCATATTTTACTCTCTCAGTGTTTTGAGGATCTAAAATTTTACACTTTCACTCCGTTCGAGATTAACTATGGATGGGGCAAACAGACTGAAAACTTTTTAAATTTTGCTTATGAATTGGGATATTGACATATGCACGAGTATATACGGTTATAAAAAATTTCATTATTTTTTTTAACAAAAACCTAAAGAAAACAGTTAAAAAACACATTATATGTTTATTTATAATGCCTATATCTTCTGATTTCTCAATATATAATACTCTTAGACGTAAAAGTATTTCATACTTTATCGAAATTCCTGCATGAGAGTACGTTGCTTTGAATTTAACGTATTTCCTTTAAATAAATTCGAATCATTTCTTAAAAGATGAGATATAATTTTTAAAAATGTACATTCATAAAAAAAAAAAAAACTTTAAGTCTTGCCAAAAGATTTCCACATTTTTCTTTTAATCGCTCTTATAGGAAAAATAAAAGGAAGCCTTAAATGAATATGATTACAGTTTTGAAAATATAAATATGAATAAACTGTTAACTTTCTCTTTTGTTGTTCCTTCATCTTCAGATATTTATTTGTTCATAAACTTTTATCTTACCAGTTTTACGAAATGAGATATTCAAAGAACGTTACGAACCTTTTTTTATTATTTTCATTAATTCAAGAATATAAAACATAGTAATAGAAAAAATGAAATATCATCTTTTATCTATTACCACGAGAATATTTCTTTATTTCTCTTTATTATTTTGTTCAACAAAGGTTTAAACACATATTGATTGTGTTTTATTTTGTTTTTTAATATAAGAATGTGTTTTTAAGATTTTCTTTAATACATTTTATAAAAATTCCCTGCATTTATTAAGAACTTTTTTAAAATTATAATATTGTTTTAATTTAAATTTCATTGGAAACAAATAAAATTCGCTATAAGACATCCCTTAAAAAAATATATTTTATACTTTTATAAAGCTGATACATTTGGATCAATGGTTCTTTTTTATAGGGTTTGCCTTCAAGACTTAAAAAAATTCTCTATTATAAATATGTAAAATTTATTTAAAATTAATACCGTATAAGTCGAAGAATTTTAGACAACATTTGGGAGTTGAAAATGAGAGATCAACTTATACGCGAGTTAATAAAAAGAATTGCAGATTATCGGTGAATGGATATTTCTGTAAGTAATCATACATGGGTCTGTGTTGAAAAGTGTAATAAAATTGGATAAGGGTCATTTCCCTGTGATTGATAAAAAAAGCTCTGCAATAATGTTCCTGTAATTGTTTTGTACCCATTTTCTTTTAGGACTGAATTACCTTCAGTTCAAGATAATTCTTCTCAAAATTTTAATCCACTTAATAAAAAGAGTTTAACTTTAGAATACGTTTAGATATATCATCCAAAACTCCTAAAATACTATATTTTCACAATTTATAAACTTGCTTAATTTTGTAATAAAGACTTGAATAGATTTTTAAAATTTTTTTTTTTAAAAGTATCATTCAATTGATATTAATGGGTTTCAAAATCGTTTAAGCTGCTTAAATTTTATACAATTGAACAGTTGTAAAAGTTGAATTAAAAAAACCTGAAACTACAAACGTAGATTAAAAAGTGCTTACTAATTTAATGAACTGCAAATTTTTTATCTTCTATTACAAATTATTTTTGAATATACTACCATAAATGTGGTTCGACGTGAAGACAAAAATTCATTTTTTTTTTTCAAACTTTTGCTTAAGAATTGGAGATACTTATACACGAGTATACACTGTACTTAAATATTTCATTATTTTCTGTACAAAAACATTAACAACAACAAAAATAAAATACATTATATGTTATACATAATGCATTATATGTACTTTAAAATGTCTAAATCTACTGTTTTCTCAATATTTAATAGGCTTAGGTAAAAAAGTATTTTATAAATTATCGAAATTTCTGCATGAGAGAGCACATTGCGTTTAAATCGTTTCTTAAAAAATGAGATATAATTTTTGAAATTATATCTTGCATAAAAATGTAACAAAGTTAAAGCCCCACCAAAAGATTTTCACAACGTTTTACTCTTACAGAAAAAATAAAAAACAAGTCTTAAAATGAATATGATTATCTTTATGAAAATATAAATATGAATAAACTGTTAACTTTCTCTTTTGATGTTCTTTTATCTTTTTATGTTTATTCGTTCATGAGCTTTTTTCTTAAGAGTTTTACGAAATAAGATATTCAAAGAGTGCTACAAAGATTTTTTATTATTTTCATAAATTCAAGAATATAATATCGTTTGAAAAACATAGTAAAAGAAAAAATGAAATATCTTCTTTTATCCATGACCACAAGAATATTTCTTTCTTTCTCTTTGTTAATTTTGTTTAACAAAGATTAAACACATATTGATTGTGTTTTTATTTTCTTTAAATATTAGAACGTGTTTTTAAAGTTTTCCCTTAAAACATTTTATATAAATTGCATGCATTTATTAATTACTTTTTTATAATTATAATCTTGTTTTATTTTAAGTTTTATATGAAATAAATAAAACTCGCTGTAAGACAGCCCTTGAAAATAAATATTTAATACTTATATAAATCTGATGCATTTTTATCAGTGGTTCTTTTTTTTATAGGGTTCTATCTTCACGACTTAAAAAAAATCCTGCATTATGAATGTGAAAAATTTATTTCAAAATTAATACCGTATGTACTCGTGTGTAAGTCGAAGAATTTTAGACAATATTTGATAAAAATAATTGCCAGAAAATCAGGAGTCAACAACTTATACACGACTTTTTTTTAATGCAGATAATTGAAGAATGGATAAATAAATTTAAGTAATCATACATAAGTCTGTGTTGAAGAGAGTAATAAAACTGGACAATGGTCATTTCCCTGTGATTGATAAAAAAGTTCTACAATAATGTCCCTGTTTTGCACCCATTTTTTTGTGGGACTGAAATATCTTCAGTTAAAATTAATTCTTCTCAACATTTTAATCAACTTTTTAAAGAGTTCAACTCAAGAATGCTTTTAGATTATTCTTCCACAAGTCCTACAATACTATATTTTCGCACAGTCTAAGAAATTGTTTACTCTTGTTATAAAGGCTTTAATAGATTTTTAAAGAATCTTTTCCTTTATAAGTATCATTCAATTGATGTTAATAGGTTTCAAAATAGTTTAAGCTAATTAAGTTTTATATATTTGTACAGTTTTAAAACGTTCAATTAAAAAAACTGTGACTAAAAAAGTAGACTAAAAAAGTTTACTAATTTTATGAAACGTATTTTTTTTTAACCTCGATTAAAAATAGTTTTTTAATACATTGCCAAAAATTTGGTTCGACATATAGATGGAAATTCAATTCTTTTTTTCCAAATTTTGTTTAAGAATTGAGGGATTGACTTTTACAGGAGTATATACGGTAATTAAAATTTTCAAAATTTTCTTTACAAAAACATAAATAAAACTGTAAAAAAAATACATTATATGTTTATTTATAATGCCTAAATCTTCTGATTTCTGTATATTTAATACGCTTAGATAAAAAAGTATTTCATAATTTATCGAAATTTCTGCATGAGAGCGCGTTGCTTTGAATCTAACGCATTTCCTTTAAATCGTTTGGGAACATTTATCAAAAGATGAGATATAAATTTTAATGTATACATTCATGATGAAGTAATAAACTGAAAGTACTGCCAAAAGATTTTCAATTTTTTTAATCGCTGTTATAGGAAAAATAAAAGCAAGCCATAAAATGAATATAATTATCTTTTTGAAAATATAAATATGAATAAACTCTTAACTTTCTCTTTTGCTGTTCCTCTATCCTTTTATGTTTATTCGTTCATGAACTTCTTTCTTAACAGTTTTACGAAATAAGATATTCAAACAGCGTTACGAAGCTTTTTTATTATTTTCATTGTTTCAAGAATATAATATAGCTTGAAAAACATATTAATGGAAAAAAATGAAATATCATCTTTTATCCATTACCACAAGAATATTTATTTCTTTCTCTTTGTTATTTTGTTTAACAAAGTTTAAACACATATTGATTGTGTTGTTATTTTCTTTTTATGTAAGAATGTGTTTTTAAAGTTTTCCCTTAATACATTTTATAGCAATTGCATGCATTTATTAATAGCATTTTTGAAATGATAATCTTTGAAAATTTCGGAATTATAACTTCAAGATTATATTATCTGTTTTAAAATATTTTTTTTTTAGAATTAAATAAAAGTCCCTATAAGTCCGATCTTAAAATCAAACTGCAGAATTTTTAATATTTTGTGAATTATACGAAGGTTATTCAGGAACTAAGGTAAGACTTCTTATAAAAAATAAACCATCAAAGATGTTTCCAAAATATTTTTTTATTTAATTCCTGATATATTCCTCTCTTTTCTACATAACTTCCATACTTGTTCAAACATCATAAAGTTTTACAATCTTTCATATGCCTAAATCATGTAAAAATGCCGCCTGTGGGTATAATCAAATTTTAACTGCTTCGGTTAAAGTCGCTTGCCACTGGCAAATTCCTTTATTTAGCGGATCAAGTCTTTATTTACAGTTCTTATTCAATCTGTCCCCTTCCAAGAGATAATATCAAATTTTGCGTTCATGCATGACAGAATGGATTTTCGCACTGTTATGCTGCAACAAAACTCAGAGATATCAGGAGGCAAAGTCACATAAAGTAACGTCACAGTACCTTGAAATTCGTCAAAATATCGATTTCCTTTTTTAAATATTAACTGAAAGCTTGTTTCATTGTAAAAATTTTGACCCCTCATTTTTACCTATACGACAACTATAAGAACAACAACAACTCATTATATGTTTATTTATAATGCCTAAATCTTCCAATTTCTCAATATTTAGGTGAATAGCTTAGGCGACAAAAATATTTTATAAATTATCGAAATTTCTGCATGAGAGCACGTTGCTTTGAATCTAATGCATTTCGTTTAAATTGTTTCGAATCGTTTCTTAAAAGATGAGATATAATTTTAAAGAATGTGTATTCATAAAAAAATAACAAAGTGAAAATCTTTCCAAAAGATTCTCACATTTTTCTTTTAATCGCTCTTATAGGAAAAATAAAAGCAAGTCTTAAAATGAATATGATTACCTTTTAAAAATATATAAATATGAATAAACTGTTAACTGTCTCTTTTGCTGTTAATTTATCCTTTTATGTTTATTCGTCCATGAACTTTCTTCTTACCAGTTTTACGAAATAAGGTATACACAGCGTTACAATTTTTTTTTTTTTTTTTCATTATTTCAAGAATATAATATCATTTGAAAAACATAGTAAAAGAAAAAAAAATATCATCTTTGATCCATTACCACCAAAAATATTTCTTTCTTTCTCTTTCTTATTTATTTTAACAAAGATTAAACACATATTGATCGTGCTTTAATTTACCTTTAATATAATAATGTGTTTTTCAAGATTTCTTAAATACATTTTATATAAATTTCATGCAATTATTAATGACTTTTTTTAAATTTTATAATCTTGTTTTAATATAAATTTTATTGGAAACAAATGAAACTCGCTACAAGAGATACCTTAAAAAAATATATTTTATACTTTTATAAAGCTGATACATTTGGATCAATGGTTCTTTTTTATAGGGTTTGCCTTCAAGACTTAAAAAAAATTCTGTATTATAAATATGTAAAATTTATTTAAAATTAATACCGCATAAGTCGAAGAATTTTAGACAACATTTGGGAGTTGAAAATGAGAGATCAACTTATACGCGAGTTATTAAAAAAATTGCAGATAATCGGTGAATGGATATTTCTGTAAGTAATCATACATGGGTCTGTGTTGAAAAGTGTAATAAAATTGGATAATGGTCATTTCCCTGTGATTGATAAAAAAAAAAGCATTGTTTTGCACCCATTTTCTTTTGGGACCGAATTATCTTCAGTTCAAGGTAATTCTTCTCAACATTTTAATCCACTTTTTTTTTTAAATTCAACTCAAGAATGCGTCTAGATTATTTTTCCAAAAGTCCTACAATACTATATTTTTGCAGTTAAAAAAGTTGTTTACTCTTGTAATAAAGACTTGAATAAATTTTTAAAGAATTTCTTTCTTTTTTAAGTATCATTCAATTGATATTAATGGGTTTCAAAATAGTTTAAGCTACTTATGTTTTATACAATTGTACAATTTTAAAATGATGAATTAAACAAACCTGACTAGAAATGTAGATTAAAATTTTTTTATTAATTTAAAGAAATTTAATTTTTTTAAATCTTTGATTACAAATTATTTTTAGCATAATACCAGAAATGTAGTTCGACGTATAGAGGGAAATTCAGTTTTTTTTCAACATTCTGCTTAAGAATTGGGAGATTGACTTATACAGAAGTATACACTGTAATTAAAAATTTCATTATTTTCTTTGCAAAAACATTAACAAAAAATTACATTATATGTATAGTTATAATGCCTAAATCTTCTAATTTCTCACTATTTAATACGCATAGATAGAAAGAAATTTTATAAATTATCAAAATTTTTGCATGAGAGCACATTGCTTTGAATTTAACGCTTTTCCTTTAATTCGTTTCTCAAAAGATGAGATATAATTTTTGAAAATGCATCTTCATGTAAAAGTAACAAAGTTAAAGTCCCGCCAAAATATTTTCACATTTTCTTTTAAACTCCTTTATAGGAAAAATAAAAAAAGCTTTAAAATGAATATGATTATCTTTTTGATAATATAAATATAAATAAACTAATAACTTTCTCTTTTGCTGTTCCTTTATCCTTTTATGTTTATTCGTTCATGAACTTTTTTTCTTAACAGTTTTACGAAATAAGTCAGTCAAAGAGCGCTAATGAGCTTTTTTATTTTTATGTTAATTATTTCAAGGATATAATATCATTTGAAAAAAAAAAAGAAAAAAAATATCATCTTTTATGCATTTTACCACAAGAATATTTCTTTCTTTCTCTTTTTCATTGTGTTTAGCAAACATTAAAAACATATTGATTGTGTGTTTATATTCTTTCAATATAAGAATGTGTTTTTCAAGTTTTTTTACACATTTTATAGAAATTGCATGCATTTATTAATGGCATTTTTGAAATGATAATCTTTGAAAATTTTGTATTTATAATTTCAAGAATACATTATCTGTTTTAATATAATTTTTGTTGGAATTAAATAAAAGTCCCTATAAGACCGACTTTAAAATCAAAACTGCAGAATTATTATTTTTTATGTAAATTATATGAAGGTTACTCAGGAACTAATGTCAGATTTCTCATAAAACATAAATCATCATGTATGTTTTCAAAATATTGTTTTATTTGATTCCTGACATGTTCTTCTCTTTTCTACATAGTTTTCATACTTGTTCAAACATCTTAACGTTCTACAACCTTTCATATGCCTAAATCATATAAAAATGTCGCATGTAGGTATAATCAAATTTTAACTGCTTCTTTTATGTCACATGTGATAAGTCGCTTGCCACTGGCAAAGTTCTTAGCTAGCGGAACAAGTATTTATTGTACAGTGATTATTCAATCTGTCCCCATCCAAGAGATATTATGAAATTTCGGGTTCATGCATGAGAGAATAAGGTTTGAGAATGTTATGCTGCAACAAAACTCTAGATTCAAAAGGTAACGTCACTTAAAGAACGTCACAGTACCTTGAAATTGGTCAAAATATCGATTTCCTTTTTTAAATATTAACTAAAAGCTTGTTTCATTGTAAATATTTTGACATATCATTTTTACCTATACGACAACAATAACAACAACAAAAACTCATTATATGTTCATTTATAATGTTTAAGTCTTCCGATTAATGCGTGAAAATTTTTCCAGAGAGAAAATTCGCCTTGAATATAACACTTCAAATGAAAATCAAATTTTGAATTGCTTAAAAGGCGCAATTGCAAACCTAGTGAAAAAGATTCCATGCCGGAAATTGAATCCGGACCATCAATATAGCGCACTGACGTTCTACCGACTAATTTTCATTTGAAGTGTTATAAGTGTGTGCACACAAATTTTCTCTCTGGAAAAATTTCCACGCATTAATATATTCAATCGATGCTGGATTAATTTGAGTTTCATGATTGCCCCAGATCGGAACGCTCGCGGATTGTATTCCATCTTGTGCTGCGTTTGTAGCCTTGCCAACCTGTAATGGCGATAAGTTCCTTGCTGGGTGTCGTTCGATGTGGTTAGTCGGTAGAACATCACTGCGCTATACTGATGGCCCGGGTTCGATTTCCGGCATGGAATCTTTTTCACTAGGTTGGCGTTTGCGCCTTTTAAGCAATTCAAAATTTGATTTTCAACTGAAGTCTTCCAATTTCTCAATATTTAACACGGTTAGGTAAAAATATATACATATTTTAAATTATAGAAATTTTTGCATGGGAGCACGATGCTTTGAATTTAACGCATTTCCTTTAAATCATTTCGAATCATTTTTTAAAAGATGAGATATAATTTTTAAAAAAGTATATTCATAAAAAAGAAACAATCTAAAATTCTTGCCAAAAGATTTCCACACTTTTCTTTTAAACGAATTTATAGGAAATATAAAAGCAAGCCTTAAAATGAATATAATTATGGTTTTGAAAATATAAATATCCATAAACTGTTAACTTTCAGTTTTGATGTTCCTTTATCCTTTTATGTTTATTCGTTCATGAACTTTTTTCTTAACAATTTTATGAAATAAGATATTCTAAGAGCGTTAAGAATCTTTTTTATTATTTTCATTATTTCAAGAATATAATATCATTTGAAAAACATAAAATAACGTAAAATAAAAAAGGAACTATCATCTTTTATCCATTACCACAAAAATATTTCTTTCCCTTTTTTCTTTCGTTTAACAAATAATAATCACATTTTGATCGTGTTTTTAAATATTTCTTTAATACATTTTATATAAATTTCGTGCATTTATTAATGACTTTTAAAAATTATAATCTTGTTTTAATATAAATTTCATTGGAAAGAAATAAAACTCGCAATAAGAAAGACCGTAAATATATATATATATATATATATATATATATATATATATATATATATATATATATATATATATATATATATATATATATATATATATATATATATATACTTACATAAAAGTGGTACATTTGGATCAGTGGTTCATTTTTATAAAGTTTCACTTTCATGACAAAAAAAAATCCTCTCTTATAAATATGTAACATTTATTTAAAATTAATACGGTATAAGTCGAAAAATTTTAGACAACATTTGGGAGTTGAAAATGATGGGTCAACTTATACACAAGTTATTAATAATAATTGCAGATAATCAGTGAGTGGGTATTTATTTTAAGTAATCACAAATGGTTATATGTTGAAGAGAGTAATGTAAGTGGACAATGATCATTCCCCTGTGGTTAATTAAAAACAGCCCAATAATAATGTCCCGTAATTATTTTGCACACATTTTCTTTTGGAACCGAATTATCATCAATTCAAGGTAATTCTTCTCAATATTTTAATCAATTTCATACATCGAATTCAACTCAAGAATACTTTTAGATATATCTTCCAAAAGTTCTACAATACTATATTTTCGTATTTTAAAAAGTCGTTTACTCTTGGTATAAATGCTTAGATAGATTTCTAAAGAATGTTTTTTTAAAGTATCATTCAATTAGTGTTAATGGGTTTCAAAATAGTTTAAGTTATTTAAGTTTTATACAACTGTACAGTTTTAAAACGTTGAATTTAATAAAACCTGAGACAAGAAACGAAAATAAAAAAATATTTATTAATTTAATAAAATGTATTTTTTCTTAATCCTCGATTACAAATTATTTTTCAACACAATACCAAAAATGTGGTTCGACGTACAGATGAAAAATCATTTTTTTTTCAAAATTTTACTTAATAATTGAGGGATTGCCTTATTCAAGAGTATATACGGTAATTAAAAATTTAATTATTTTTTTTACAAAAACATAAACAACAACAACAATAAATATGTATTATATGCTTATTTATAATGTCTAACTCTTCTGATTTTTCAATATTTAATACGCTTAGATAAAAAAGTATTTCATAATTTATCAAAATTTCTGCATGAGAGCACATTGCTTTGAATGTAACGCATTTTCTTTAAATCGTTTCGAATCATTTCGTAAAAGATGAGACATAATTTTAAAAAATATATATTCATAAAAAAGTAAGAAAGTGAAAGTCCTGCCATAAAAATTTCCACATTTTTCTTTTAATCGCTCTTATAGGAAAAATACAAGCAAGCCTTAACCACTTCACCGGCGATGGGCATGGGGAAACAGTGCTTTCAACCCCGAGTTATCTCGGGGCAGACAGACGGTTAAGTGGTTAAAATGAATATGATTATCTTTTTGAAAATATAAATATGAATAAACAGTTAACTTTCTCTTTTGCTGTTCTTTATCCTTTTATGTTTATTCGTTCATGAACTTTTTTTCTTAAAAGTTTTACGAAACAAGATATTCACAGCATTACAATTTTTTTTTTATTATTTTCATCATTGCAAGAAAATAGTATCGTTTGAAAAACATAGTAATAGAAAAAAGGAAATATCATCTTTTATCCATAACCACAAGTTATATTTCTTTCTTTCACTTTGTTATTTAGTTTAACAAGTATTAAACACATATTGATTGTGTTTTTATTTTCTTTTAATATAAGAACTGGTTTTTAAAGTTTTCCTTTAATATATTTTATATAAATTGTATGCATTTATTAACGGGGTTTTCGAAATAATAATCTTGTTACATGATAAATTTCATTGGGAAAAAACTCCCTATAAGACAGACGCTAAAGATTAAAACTGCATAATTTTAAATATTTTGCAAATTATCCAAAGGTTATCAGAAATTTGTCATTGAAAATAAACCACCATAGATGTTTTTCAAATTTTTTTATTTAATTCATTACAGTTTTATGTAGTTCGTACAATTGACCAATGTGTTAACATGTGCCTCTATTTTTCTACATAGCTACCATAATTGTTCAAACATTTGTCATAATATTTTACATTTTTATGTGCCTAAGTTATGTACGTCTGCCGCCTATGTAGTATAACCAATCTTTAACTGCTTCTATTACTATTCATTTGTGGCGTGGCGAAGGCGATTGCCTCTGAAAAAGTCCTGAACTTAGCATAAAAAGCCTGGGTTTAGCAGTGAGGGTTCAGTCTGTTCCCATCCAAAAGATTTTACGAAATTTTGAATGCATGCATGGCAGAATGGAGCCTAGTGCTGTCATGCATCAATAGAACTCCAAATGTCAGAAGGAGACTTTCTTTAAACGGGGAACAGTACCTTGTATTTGGTCAAAGTATCAATTTCTTTTTTTTTTTTTAATATTAACTAAAAGCTTTTTTTATTGTAAATATTTTAATACCTCATTTTTCCCGATACGACAATTTTATCGCGTGAAATTTTAAATTTAGTCATTAGATCCAGTGCAACACATACAAATGAAGACTTTAAACTTATTTTTCTCCTTGTTCATATTTTTTTTATTTTGCTCGTTCGAGAAATGCTGGAGATTTTTTCCTAATTTAAATAAAGTTTAAAAAAATTTTTCACTTGTTTTCTATGGTGTATTTAATATTTTTCTGGCACGGTTATTTCTTGTATTTCCTTTCTTTTTTACTCTACAAAAAAAATCAAAAAATAGAAAAATAGAAAAAAAAATCATAATAAATATAAAATTCCATACATCTAAAAATCCATGAACAGTTTTATATAGCATATTCTAATAAATGTGGGGAAAAATTGAAACAAAAATATTCAAGCATATAAAACTAGTAGGGATTTTTTAAAAATTTTATTAAAAATATCAAATTTTTGTAAAATAGGCTGTTCTACAAGATTTTTAAATTTTTTTTATAAATTTTTGGTTTTAAGTACTGTTCTACCTGTGTACATTACACTATTATTCAAAATTGAAAAGATGGTTTCAAAGTTACTGTTTCCCCCTTAATTTATATTGCAAATCTAAGTTTAATTAGAGCAATACAGCGTCCTTGCTGTTAAAAACCGTATAAGTGACCATATTTCCCAGTTCGGGAGAAGATCATTTCTCTTAAACATTTTGAAGTGAAATTGTAAATAGTACACTATAATAGTATCGATATAAATATCGTTGTTGACGAGAAAGGCTTGAAGGGAATGTGTACACATGTGCGTGTCGCTATTCACACAACATTCCGTTAACTGTAGCGAGTCGGCCCTTAGTTTCTGAATAAATCGCGTACCATAAAACATTCGTGCTTGAGATAAGCAAAAACTTAAAATTAGCAAAATTATTAGCTTAAAAATAAAATTTATACAAAGTGAACCAAGTTAACAAGTATTTTCTGTAAATCTGATTTTGGTGGTGTTGAATTTATTTTCCTTTTATTTGTGGTGGCTCAGAACGATATGTGGAAAAGATATTACTTAGCAAAAACTTCAGCATTATCCCGATATGAAAATAGTTTCATTAAAGACACAAATTTATTGTTTTAGAAAACCATAACTTAATCAAGGACGGAACTATACATTAACCTCTTCGGAGTTAAGAACGTTTTCGAAAAGCGATCTTTATTTTTTAAAAGGTCATAACCAATATATCTTAAATATTTATAAGAGAATGTATAAAAATAATACGAGCATGTAATGCATGTAAACTATCGAGCATGTAATGCTTCACGTGCTACCTCTTTAAGTTTCAGATTGCAAAACATAGAATATCGAAGATATGTGGTAAATTGTGATTAAATTACAAATTTTTTACCAAATTCATGATAAAAATCTCGTGTACATCTGAAATTGACGATATTACTATGCCAAACTTTTGGATTGCACGAAATACGGAATATGTAACGCTTGGCGTGTTAACTTCTTGTGTTGCAGAATGCAGAATACAGTATATCCAGAGTTGCCACGCCCCCGGCGTTTTGCACACTAATATTATTTTAGAGACAATATTACGCTTTTAAAACAAGGGAGTATTCCAAATAAATAAAACAAAATTTTCTGGATTAAAATATTAGTTCATTGCATAAACTGTTCATTACATTAATCAGAGTTAAAAATCATGCTTATGCATCTAAAATTGGTGACGTTATTGTGAAAATATACGGATCGCACAAACTATGGAACATGAAATTTTTGGCATGGTAGTTCTTGTATTACAGAATACGGAATCTCGCATGAATTTGTGCTTTATGGGGAATAATTCAACAATTACTATCCAACTCAGGCATTCAGGTATTAATGATTTGTACTCATTTAAGTATGGCTATTTTACTGAGCCATATACAATGCCAGATAAAAACAGGTATGTGCCGAAGATACAATTTTCAAACATGAAACTTATGGTATGTTAGTTCGTGCGTGGCATAATGCACTGTTAAATATGAGTCGAGTGTAAAATTACACTTGAGTCATGTGCAAAATTTCAGAGATTACAAAAGAAGAGATTCCGTTAAACAATAGAGAATTTATTCAGTAAATATACAATAGACTGTGTAAATTGATATCATTAAAAATATACAAGATTGTGTAAGTTTATTTATAATGTTAATAATTTTATTTTATTTTAAAATTAGTAAATCATTCATTTTTCAGTGAGTTTGAAAGATCTTGACTTTTTCAAATATTTTGAACTGCTTTATCATTTATTTTTTGTACAATTTTTAGCGATACACACATACACACCCAACAGCGATTTACACAATAGCGCTACAAAATCATTTCTTCATTGACATAAATCACAAATTCATGCTTTATACATAGTATGGCATTACATTCTACTTTGAACCCCCAAGGAAATTCAATACTAATTCATGTATCGTCTGAAGGCTTTTCTATATTTTTTTATAACAATATTTGTAAATCCTAGAATCTGTAATTTTTTTATCAGAGTTAGATGCTATATTATCTTTAATAACATTTATTGCTATATATGGTTCAAAATAGAATTCTTTCGGGAGATGTAGCATTTACAGACACACAAACAGACAGGTGGCATTTTTTTAAAAAAGTAATAATAATTTTTCACACTATTCAGTGTCTAAAACGTATAAATCCGTTAAAAAAAGTGTTTTTTTTATAAGATTACGAGATTTAAACTAAAATATATATGATGGATAAGTAACAACTGTAATAATATAAGATAAATCAGTGCATCTGAATGTTCCGACAACAAAATCATTATTTCAATGACCTAATTTAGAAAGTCATGCTTTACACATAGTATCACATTACATTCTACTTCCAACCTTTAAAAACTTTCATTGACATAAATCAGGCATTCATGTTTTATACATTATACTTATTACACACTTATGCATATTACTTATGCACACATGCTTATTGCATTCTACTTCGAACCCCTAAAGACATTCAATAATAATTCATCTATCTTCAACTTTTAAAAAATAAAAGTTCTGAAAGAAAAATGCTTTCTTTATTTTTCGAAATCCATTTTCCTTTCC
Organism: Maratus speculifer; assembly: GCA_964019185.1. Classification (NCBI taxonomy): domain Eukaryota; kingdom Metazoa; phylum Arthropoda; class Arachnida; order Araneae; family Salticidae; genus Maratus; species Maratus speculifer. The sequence continues at coordinate 96,046,630 of OZ025295.1, forward strand.
AAACTATAATAAAAATTTTGTAATCCAAGCTTTCTAAAATAGAAAAAAGAATAGATAATATATTTCTTGAAAAGTGATGTGATAGTACCTGAAACATTTATTCTTACACAGAAAAAAATCCATCGCTGTCGAAAGATAAAAACTGTCTAAATCTCGAAGTACTGTTTTTTTATATGCAATAAAATTCATTTTTTCACTTGCATATACATTAAAAAAGAAAAGTCGTTGAAGGCTGAAAAAAGATCAAGGATAATGATTTACTTTTCTTTTCTTCAAATAAAAATATATGTGTTAAAATGATAACTAATAATTTCACAAAATAATATGGCATAATATATCCCGTTAAAATTAAAGACATAACAAAAATAATATTTGTGAAGATTTTACTACAATGAATAACAGTAAAGGTGAAAAGTACACTGGACTCCAAAAGTCAAGATATAAAAAGTTTTTCAAAGCTCACCAGAAAAAAACAAATTGGAAATTGCACGTGAAGCGTAGCCAGTGAAGTGTGTTCGTACAATAACGAAGTTTTAAAAATATCACTCTCATATATCAATATCATAAATTTGCAAATAATTACAATTAAAATGGGCAACAAACAATGTTCTCCTTATAACATTATGCAGTGGAATATTTTTGTGTGGCTTTATAAATCAATAACAAATATTCTTTGCACCACAGATTATGCAAAATGTATATTATAGTATGTACTTTATAGATGCATATCAATTTTATTACTTTCGAATGAGTGTAACACCATTAAAATGCATTTGAAACATTTTTCCCCTTTAACTGTAACGTAACGGAACACTTTTGATTGTCCCTGTAGTTGAACTATGCATCCGATTTTGATAAAATTTGAAATAACTCGACAAAATTATGTAATAATTATGTATTTAAAATTTCAAACGATTCAGTTGGGTAGTTTTTGCGTTTTTATATGCGGACAGACAGACAGACGGACAGAGAGAGGACAGACAGACGGACGGACTGAATGACAACAATAGGTGCTACGTATTTACATAATTACGAACGCATCTAAAAATGGCAGTCAGATTAAACCTCATAGTCTTTATGAATGACAATAATAAGTTTATAAATTATAATTTAAATATAAAACTTACGCAAAAATTACAGCTACCACTTTTATTTTGTAGAAAAGAATAGGTATTTGTGAATGAAAGAAAAATATGCAATTACCAAACTTTCGAAATTTCGTGTGTAAGTTTTGTTGTATTTGCATTATTGCCGTTAGTTTTGTTCACTACAACCAGTAGAATCTAGACATGTCTAGAAAAAGTCATTTGCCCGAATCATAAAGTTGGCGAGCGGTAGGATGGATGGAAATGCGGTTGTCACAGGCCTATACTGCTAGACAGCTCTATATGTCTTGCAGTATTGTCTAGCGACTCCGGGATCAGTATGAATCCGAAGATTCTGTATCTTGAAGACATGTTCCAGACCACCCAAGTGTTACATCGATTGCAGAAGACCAATTTCTAGCTCTTTCGATCCAAGGGAGAAAACGCACTACTGTGCCGCAACTCATTGCAGACAAGTTTCCAGCATGAAGGAGAAGAATCTCCGCTATTACGGTGCGAAGACGTCTTCATAATACAAGTCTTTATGTAAGGCGACCAGTCGTGTGTGTCCCCGTCAACAGACGACAGAGAAGGGCCTATTTATGTTGGGCAAGAGAACATGTTCTCTGTACCAGACAACAGTGGGCTTCTGCACTTTTCGCAGACGTGTCATGATTCCCACTGGAGAGCGATTCAGGACGTCTGCTGATCTGGAGAGAACAACGCACTCAATATCATCTATCAAACACTGCCTAAATACACAGGTACAGAAATGGTGGAGTCATGGTTTGGGCTGGGATCTCACTCGGAGACCACACTATCCTGCATGTGTTCCATGGACGAACTTTGACTGGTCCGAGATATCGCGATGATATCCTTGATTCATATGGACGCCCATATGCTGATGCTGTTGGCAATGGTTTTATTCTAATGGATGGTAATGAGAGACCACACCCAGCTGTGGTTGTTGAAGATTATCTTGAGGATCACGGTTTGGAGAGAATGGAATGGCCTGCTCACTCCCCAGGCTTGAATCCGATAGAACATCTTTGGACTATCTTGGAAGACAGGTTACGGCTTTAACTCTTCCTCCAGTGTTATGTAATGAGCTGGAGCAAGGCCTACACCATCTCTGGTCAGCGCTACCTATTTCGGTGTCCGACGATTTAATTGAGAGCATGGAAAGTCGATGCTGCCAATGCGTTTAAGTCCGGGGTGGACATATTCCGTTTTAGAATAAGTTTTTTAATGTTTTGATTTTTAATGTTTTTTGTTGCAATTTCATTTATAGGTTTAACTTGATTAATCTTTTATGTCGTATTTAATAAATATCAGTATAGCGCACATGTCCTCTAAATTTGTTGTTTCTATATTCATTCATTTGTACATTAGACGCAAAGAACCGGTTGTACCTTAACTTTTGAAGACCAGTGTAAATTACATTTTGATATGGATAAAGGTAGTATTACTATTGTTTAAACTAAGTTACTAAGTTATATAGTTACTAAGCCTATCATCGTCCGAAGGTTTTCCCATATTTTTATAACAATGTTTGTAAATCCCAGGACCTATATTTTTTCATCGCAGTTAGATGTTATAATATCTTTAATAACATTTTTCTCTGTATATAGTTTAAATAGAATTGTTTCTGTAGATGTAGCGTTTACAAACACACAAACAGAAATATTGCAATTTTTTGAAAATAAAAATATGTTTTTCACAGTGTTCAATGTCTGAAGCATATAAATTAGTCAAAAATCACTCAATCAGTCGAACAAATACGATTTTTGAAAGATTACAAGATTTATCTACACTACGTTCAACGTAGGTAATAACAGTGGTAATAAAAATCAGTGCATATGAATGTTCAGATAGCTGGACATAATCATTACTTCTATGACATAAATCACAATTTCTTTATACATAGTATCACGTTACAATCGATTTCGAACCAATAAGAATTTTCAACAAAAATTCATTTGTCCTTAATTTCTGCAAAATTAAAGTTTTGAACGACACATGCTTTCTTTATTTTTCAAAATCCATATTTCTTTTCAAAGTGTAATAAAAATTTTCTAAGCTAAGCCTTCTTAAGTGAAAAAAGGGTAGATAATATATTTCTTCAAAAGTGATGAGATCGTATCTGAAACATTTATTTTAACACAGAAAAATCCATCGCAGTCGAAAAATGAAAAATGTCTCAATCTCGAAGTACTGTTTTTTCTGTGTGTAATAAAATTTATTCTTTCACTAACATGTATATATATACATATATATATAAAGTCGTTGAAAAATGAATGATCTAGGATAACAACTTATTTTTTTCCTTCAAATAAAGATATATGTGTTAAAATGTTAATTAATAACTTCACGGAATAATATGGCATAATGTATCCCGTTAAAATTAAAGACATAACGAAAAGAATATTTGTGGAGATTTTAGTACAATGTATAGCAATAAATGTAAAAATTAAATTGCATATTGGTATAGAAAAAGGTAGAATATTATTATTTTACACCTTTCTGCGTCCGAAAGTCTTCCTGTGTTTTTATAACAATCTTTATAAATCCCAGGATCTATATATATTTTTTAATCTTAATTTAATTTTAAAATATCTATAATATCACTTATTTCTATATATGATTAAAAAAGAATTCTGTTTAAAATATTTTTGTTTACATCCATTTTAACATGAAACGTGTAAATCCGACATATTATTATTATTATTATTTATTTATTTATTTATTTATTTATTTAAGAATTTTAAAATATTACAAGATTTAACCTATTCTACGTATGATGGATAAGTAACAGCGGTAATAATATAAATCAGTGCATTTCAATGTTCATATAGATAGACAAAATCATTACTCCAATGACATGAATCACAAATTCATGCTTTATACATAGCATCACATTACTTTCAACTTCAAACACCTAAGGACATTCAATAATAATGTATCTGTCTTCAACTTCTTAAAAATAAAAGTTCTGAAAGAGACAATGCTTTCTTTATTTATCGAAAATCATTTTTCTTTTAAAAGTATAATACAAATTTTCTAAGCTAAGCTTTCTTAAATAAAAAATAATATATAATATATTTCTTCAGAAGTGATGACACCATACCTGAAACATCTATTCTTACACAGAAAAATCAATCGCAGTCGAAAGATCAAAAAGAGGAAAGAGAAACTGGACTGGAAAAAAATAAAGAATATTGACTTATTTTTCTTTTCTCCAAATAAAAATATTCGCTTTAAAGTGATAATTAATATCTTCATGGAATAATATGGCATAATATATTCTGCTAAAATTAAAAAAAATAAGGAAAAGAAAATTGCTGGATATTTTAATACATTGAATAACCATAAATATAAACATTAAATTGCATATTGATATAGAAAAAGTTAATATGTCATAAGGCCTTTCACCTTCCGAAGGTTTCCCTGTATTTTTATAAAAAAGTGTTTTTCACAATACTCCGTGTCTGAAAAATATAAATGAGTCATTTTTTTCTAAAAGATTACAAGATTTATCCTAAATAACGTATGATGAGTAAGTAGTAACAACAATAATATAAATCAGTGCACCTGTATGTATGGGGAATCATGTTTTAGCGCCAAAAGGGCGATGAATCCTGATCTTAGTTACGCGTGGCAACCCCTCCTGGGCTCAAGATATTTTTTGTTTTGTTTATGTTTTCAGAGAGAGAAAAGAATTAATACGAGATGTGATGAGAAGCGTAGATAGAAGAAATATTCTAAAATGTATCGAATTTCATGTAAATTATGTATCATATGTGTAAATAAGAAGATGTACAGTATTTGTATAATGTGTATAGAAGATGTATATAGTTCTTCCAATTAAAAACAAGAAAAAGAAGATGCCCGTTTGAAGTTATTGAAAAAGTGTCAATCGCCTAAATTAATTTTGTGTTCGAAAGCCACTGAACCAGCCGACGCGACAGTATGTTCAGACAGCTCGACAAAATCTTTACACCAATGACATAAACCACAAATTCATACTTTATACATAGTGTCATATTACATTCTACTTTAGCTTAACCCTTAAGGACATTGAAAATTAATTCATTTGTCTTCAATTTCTGCAAAAGAAAATTTCTGGAAGAAACATGCTTTCTTTATTTTTTGAAATCCATTTTTCTTTTTAAAGCATAATAAAAACTTTCTATGTTAAGCTTTCTTAAATAAAAAAATAATAGATAATATATTTCTTTAAAAGTAATGAGATAGTACCTGAAACATCCATTTTTACGCAGAAAAATCCATCGCAGTCGAAAGATGAAAAATGTCTCTATCTCAATGTGCTGTTTTTGTAAGTGTAATAAAATTTATTCTTTTACTTACATACATATTTCAAAAAAAGAAAAATCGTTGAAGGCTGAAACATTATCAAGAATAATGATTTATTTTTCTTTTTTTCGAATAAAAATAGTCGTGTTATAGTCATAACTAATAATTTCATGGAATAATATCGCATAATATATCTTGCTAAATTTAAAGACATAAGGGAAATAATATTGCTTGCGATTTTTACTATACTGAATAACAATTGTTGTAGAAATTAAATTACATTTTGATGAGGATAAATTTAAAGGTATGGATAAAGGGCATTTTGATATGAATACTACAGTTTTAAGCCCTTAATCATTCGAAGGTTTTCATATATTTTTATAAGAACATTTGTAAATCCCTGGACCTATTTTTTGAAATCGCTGATAGATGCTATAGTTTCTTTAACAACATTTCGTTCTATATATGGATAGAAATAGAATTATTTCGGGAGATGTAGTGTTTACAGACGCACGAACAGACGGATTGCAATTATTGAAAATAAAAATATGTTTTTCATAATATTCAGTATCTGAAACGTATAAATAAATCCGTAAAAAAAAGAAAAAAATTCATTTTTTAAATATTACAAGTTTTTCTTATCCAAATCTACGTATGGTGGATAAATAACAATAGTAATATGAATCAGTGCACCTGAATATTGAAATAGCCAGACAAAAACATTACTTCAATGACATAAATCCCAAATTCATGCTTTATACATAGTATCACATTACATGAAAACAAATCAACGATAATGACTAATTTTTCTTTTCTTCAAATAAAAATAGACATATTAAAATGATAAGTAATAACTTATCATTATAATTATATTATAATGCCAAATATTTTGGCAAAATATATTCCGTTATATTTAAAGACAAAAGGAAAAAATATAGCTTGAGATTTTACTATAATAAATAACAATTGTTGTAAAAATTAAATTACATTTTGGTATGTATAGATTGAAAGGTATGGATAAAGGGCATTTTGATATGGATACTATTGTTTTAAGCCATTAATCATTCGAATGTCATCTTATAGTTACATACCAACGTTTGTAAATACCAGGACATAGTTTTTTTTGTCGCAATTCGCTGCTATAATATCTTTAATAACATTTCTTTATATACATGGTTAAAAATAGAATTCCTTTAGTTGGATGTAGCGTTCACAGACAAATTGGATTGCAATTACTCAGAATGAAAATATGTTTTTCACAGTAATCAGTGCATGAAACGTACAAATAAATCCGTAATAAAAAAGACAAAAATCGAATTTAAAAATATTACAAAATTTATTTATCTTAATCTACATATGATGGAGAAGTAACAACAGTAGTAATATGAATCAGTGCATCTGAATGTTCAGATAGCTTTACAAAATCATAACTCCATTGACATATATCACAAATTCATGCATTATACATTGTATCACATTACATTCTATTTGAAACCCCCAAGAACACTTAATAATCATTCATCTGTCTTCAGCTACTGTAAAATAAATTTCTAGAAGAAACATGCTTTCTTTATTTTTTTAAATCCATTTTTATTTTCAAAGCATATTAAAATTTTTCTAAACTAAGCTTTCTTAAATAAAAAAGAATAGATAATATATTTGTTTAAAAGTGATCAGATAGTACCTGAAACATCTATTTTTACGCAGAAAAATCCATCGCAGTTGAAAGATTAAAAACGTCTCAATCACAAAATATTTTTTAAGAGTATTATTTTTTTAAGAGTAGTAAAATTTATTATTTTATTTGCATGCATATAAAAAAAAGGAAAATAGATAAAAGCTGAAAAAAGTTTAAGAATAATGACTTATTTTCCTTTTCTTCTAATAAAAATATATGTGACAAAGTGATAACTAATAACTTCACCGAATAATATAGCATAATATATCCTGATAAATTTAAAGACACCGGGAAAAGAATATTGCTTGAGATTTTACTATAATGAATAACAATTGTTGTAAAAATTAAATTACACTTTGGTGTGGATTAATCTAAAAGCATCGATAAAGGGCACTTTGATATGGATGCTATAGTTTTACGCCATAAATCATTCGAAAGTCTGCCTATATTTTTGTAACAACATTTGAAAATCCCAGGATATATCGCTGATAGATGCTATAGTATCTTTAATAATATTTTTTTCTATATATGGATCAAAATAGAAATATTTCGGGAGATATAGCGTTTACAGACACACAAATAGACGGCTTGCAATTATTGAAAATAAAAATCTGTTTTTCACAGTATTCAGTATCTGAAAAGCATAAGTAAATCCGTTAAGAAATGAAATTTTTAAATATTACAAGATTTTCTTATCCTAATCCACGTATGATGGATAAGTAACAACAATAGTAACATGAATCACTGCACTTGAATGCACAGTTAGCTAAACAAAAACATTACTTCAATGACATAAATCACAAATTCATACTTTATACATAGTATCACATTACATTCTACTTCGAACCCCTAAGAACATTCAATAATAATTCATCTATCTTCTGAAAAATAAAAGTTCTGAAAGAAATAAACTTTTTTTATTTTTCTAAATCAAATTTTCTTTCCAAAGTATAATAACAATTTTCTAATCCAAATTTTCTTAAATAAAAAAAATATATTTCATCAAAAGTGACAAGATCGTACCTGAAACATCTATTCTTACACAAAAAAATCCATCGCAGCCAAAAGATAATTTTTTTTTTTTTTTTTGTGCACAAGTGACAAAATTTAGATTTCGAGTAAATTGAGTTCAAAGTTACATATTGACTGTAATTGAATGAATTGAGATATGAAAATTTTGCTTATTTCTTAATGATCCTTGAACTCTTGTTTCAATAACTGTTTAAAAAAAAGGTAGAATAGGATATTTTTTTAATTTATAACTAAGCAATATTTATCATCACTCGGCACTTATACCCCTTGGCTTCCAAGCAGTAATGAAAACTGCTTGAAAACTAAACGGTACAAGTGCCGAATGAACACAAGAAATGAAAAATTTTTAAATAAAAAATTGTATTTATGAAAAAATTAAGATTAATGTTGATACAAATAAATCAAACGACAAAATTTTGTTTTAATATAAATTCTAAAAAAGGAAAAAATATGAAATAAAAAAATGAATTTACGAAAAATTTATGAACAATGTTGATATAATGAATAAAATGAAAAACTTTTGTTCTAATATAAGTTTTAAATTTTTATTATAAGTTTAGAAACATTGGAATTTCATATTTTTTAACACTTACCAACAAAGTTGAAAAGTGAATATGATTTTGGTTTCTCCGTCCGTCTGTCCTAACTCTCGTAAATATATTCGGATTACCCTGAATTTTTTTAGAATTATTCATGTTTACTTCAGCACGAACTTATTGCAAATGACTCTTGCAATGACTCTGTGCAACTTATTGCACATATTTCTAACATGATTAGTTTATTTACAGGGGCAATCAAAAATTTTCCGTTACATTACGGGTTATGGGAAAAATCGTTTTAAATGAATTTGAAATATGTTACACCTTGTCACATGTTAAAATTTATATGCATTTATGAATTGCACTAAAATCGACATTCTTTAAAATCTGAGGTGAAAAGAATACTTATTAATTATTTACAGGACCATACAAAGATTTACATTACCTAATAATAAAGAGGGAATTGTTTGCGGCTTGTTTTAATTACATTACAATTTTCATGTATAATAAAATTAATGTATATCGCTGAGGCTTAATATAAATTATTTCGCACATAATACAAAGTACACAGTATTTACAGGGACACAAAAAAAGATTTCAAATAGGACCGAATTTCTATCCGAATTACTGTATAATTATCGATGATGATTGATGGATGAACAAAATGCTATTTTAATTATGATTTGCGCTTTTAAGTTTCACTAAATGTATACACGTTATATGATGTGTATAAATGCTATAGTTCATATACAGTGCTACACAAAAATATTCGTAAAGGTTACAGACTATGAGCGTACTTTACTTAAAGATTTATTTTAAATAAGTCTTGTATTTCTATGCTGAACTGCATTCAGTTTACTAAGAAATGTTTGTAAAATATAGGTAATATGATATACAGGATCACACACAAATTTTTATACATGGTCATCGATGAATGATAATTTCCGGAAATGTGATTTCGGTAGTCTTAAGTGTGTTTAATTTGAAGTAAATTTCAGTTAAATACTGGCGTATAATAAAGGTTCAAGATAAAATACAGGATGAACAAAAGTATACAAGTGTGCTTCCATCTATTAATATAAACTGCTGAAAGAGAAATTTCAAACTGTTATGCGTTTTCTTGCTAAACTAATTTTTCCCATTATACAGTATATATCAACCGACAAATAAAACATAGGGCTGTTAAAAAGTATCAGAATACATATTTGGCAATGGACTGTAACACTTTATTACCCTCAATAGCAAAAATTTTTAAAGATTTCAGGGAGTGTTCGAAAGTGTTTCATAATCTTACTTGATAACAGTTAAAATGCATATATTTAATGCATAAAAAAAGCAAATGGCTTTGTATGTATGTCGTTGGTCGTGCTTCTGCTATATAGACGATAACGGACACAACTGCACTTATACACCTTGGCCTTCAATCGTTTCACAGTTTTGGGAAAGAGGTTAAGTGACTGACCCCTATAACTCAGTACATAATGAAAAAAATCACTCTTAACTCTTTACCTACAAATAAATAGACATATTTCCAGATAGCCTGTGCACTTAACTCATTTTTTTCAATTTTGTCACTTATACCCCTTGGCTTCTGGGCTCCTCATATATATAAAGAAATATTGTTGAAGGCTGAAACAAAATCATGGATAATAGCTTATTTTTCTTTTCTTCAAATAAAAATATGCGTGTTAAAGTGATAACATATAATTTCCTGTAATAATATCGCATAATATATCTTGCTAAATTTGAAGACACAGGGAATAGAATATTGCTGAAGATTTTACAATAATGACTAACAATAAATGTAAAAATTAAATCACATTCTGGTATGGAAAACGATAGCATATTATTGTTTTAAGCTTTTCACCTTCCAAAGGTTTTCTTCTATTTTTATAACAATATTTATAAATCCCAAATGCTGTACCTTTTAGGTAGATTTCGTATGAAATACTACCTATTGCATTGTCTCCCATGTTGGAATTTCTGAAAAATTTTTGCGGATCTACACGAATCATGACTCCTAGACCCCAAAACTACCATCAGTAAAAAAGTTTATCTATCTATCTATCTATCTATCTATCTATCTATCTATCGGTGTATATCACTTTCTTCTAGACACGATAACTTCCATAATTATGCTCAGATCTTCTTCAAACTTTTACATAAAATCAAGGAGCCTAAAATCTCGGTCGAGTTCGTTAATGGGCAAAATCGGACCAAGGGGGTGGAAATAGGGAGGGTTTTTGTGAAAACAGAAAAAACGCGATAACTTCTTATTTAAAATAGATATCGAATCAGTTTAAAGTTTATATTACTTCTAAGAAATGGGCAAAAAGTTTATGCATGACATATTTTTGATAAAGTTAAAAATGGGCTCAAGGGGCGAAAAAAACATGGTTTTTGGAGAAAAAAATTCATAACTTCTTCAATTCTCAAGATATTAAATCCAACTAAATTTTATATAAATGTACACAATATTTTCTAAAACTTTTGTATTTACAAGTTTTTGATAGGACCAATTTTTACCGAGGAAAAAAATTAAAAACGAAAAGAAAAAGGGGGGAGGAAAAAGAAAAAACCCATAACTTACTCAATTCTTAAGCAATCAAATCTAATTAAATTTATTTTACATCTTCACAATAAGATCTACAACTTTTATATTGACAAGTTTTTCATAGAACCCATTCTTATAGCAAAAATAAATTAAACAAAAATAGGAGTTGGAGTAAAAACCTTAAATCCAAACTGCTTATATTCTGACTCATTTTAAAATTCATTTTTGATTTTAAACGCATCCAAATGACAGATCCTCTTATTTAGGAACTATATAATGCGACGTTTTGGCCAATTTTTTGATAAAGGCAGAATATATTTTTAAAAAGGCTGCCAAAAAAGGTATTTTGAACAGATTTCCCGAAATAATCGTCATTAAAAATTGATTAAGTATAACAAATTGCGTTTTTTCTGAGTCATTTTTAAATTCATTTTTGTTCTCAAACCCATCCAATTTACAGGTCCTATTATTTAGGAACTATATAATGCGACGTATTGGACAGTTTTTTGATAAAGGCAGAATATATTTTTAAAAAGGCTGCCAAAAAAGGTATTTTGAACAGATTTCCCGAAATTATCGTCATTAAAAATTGATTAAGTATAACAAATTGCGTTTTTTCTGAGTCATTTTTAAATTCATTTTTGTTCTCAAACCCATCCAATTTACAGGTCCTATTATTTAGGAACTATATAATGCGACGTATTGGCCAGTTTTTTGATAAAGGCAGAATATATTTTTTAAAAGGCTGCCAAATAGGGTATTTTGAACAGAATTTCACGAAATTATCATGATTAAAATTTGAGGAAATTAAAAAAAATTGCGTTTTTACCGAGTCATTTTTAAATCTTTTTTTGTTCTCAAACGCATCCAATTTACAGGTTCTCTTACTTAGGAACTATATTATGTGACGGAGTGGCCAGTTTTTTGATAAAGGCAGAATATATTTCAAAAAAAGGCTGCCAAAATGGGCACTTCGCACAAAAAATTTCCCAAAGCGACCATGATTAATGAACTGTGGGTATTCAAATAACAAATTGTTTATTTTATGACTCATTTTTAAATCCAATTTTGCTCTGAAACGCATTCAAATGACAGTTTTTTGTTACTTAGGAACTGTGTAATGTGCCGTATTGGTCAGGTTTTTGATAAAGGCTAAATATATATTTAAAAAAATCTGTCAAAGTGGGCACTTCGTACAAAATCTCTCAAAGCAATCTTGATTAAAGAATTGTGGATGTATTAAAATAATAAATTGGTTATTTTATGACTCATTTTTAAATTCAATTTTGCTGTCAAACGAATTTAATTAACAGTTTTTTGTTATTTAGGAACTATATAATGAGCATATTGGTCAATTTTTTTAATAAAGTAAGAATATAATTCAAAATATGTTGCCAAAATGGGCATTTGAGTAGAATTTCGTTTAAGAGGATTTCGATAAAACCAGTTCTTACAGAAAAATGAAATTAAAAAATTTTTAAAAGCGGTTGAATAAAGTAGTTAAACTGGGTTTATCTCTAATCATTTAATTTTTTTTTTTTTTTTTTTTTTGAGATGAAAACTTTTCGAAATCTACCTCCGCCTATAGGCCATGCCGAAAGGGATTTTTTAACCGCAGTTTGATTCTAAAATATTTTTAATGTCATTTATGTGTATATATGATTCAAAATACAATTCTGTTTAAAATATTTTTGTCTAAATATATTTTAACATAAAACGAATAAATCTTTTCTTTTTTTTTAATTTTTAAATATTACAAGACTTAATCATACTACGTAGGATGAGTAAGTAACAAAAGTGATAATATAAATCACTGCATCCTAAACATAATCATTACTTGATTGATATAAATCACAAATTCATGCTTTATACTATACATAGTGCTATTTTCTTTTAAATATAATAAAATGTACTTACATATATATCAAAAAAGAAAAATTGTTGAAGGCTGAAAACATTTAAGGATAGTGACTTATTTTTCTTTTCTTCACTTAACTAATAATTTCATGGAATAATATCGTATAATATATCTTGCTAAATTTAAA